>OZ007592.1:91241789-96181789 GCA_963931845.1 Maratus michaelseni | reverse complement strand
GAGATATTTTCAAAATACGCTGTTTTTCAACTTGAAACGGTTATTGACAAATTCGACTTTTTGAAAATGTATAATTATTCCACTTGAGATTAATCATATGTTTTTATAATGGAGTAAAGTTGCAAGTTCAGTAAATAAAAAAAAAAGTAAATCAAATGCCATAAGAAAACTTAAATTTTTTTATTTAAATTTAATAATAAATTAATAATAATAAATTAATAATGGTAACGTCAGATTAAATAAAATATTATTTTTCATGCACGAAACTTTTTAAATGTCTTAATGAATGTAATTTAAGCAAATTTCTATGCAAATAATACCACATTTTATAAAATTTCTATGCTTGGCCGAAAATGGGTTAATTACATTGATTAGCGATGTCTTGAGAACCTAGTGCACGCTTCCGATATTAATTACCCTCCAACTCTGTCTTCATGCTGGGTATTGATGAGTAATAAAAAACTACTTAGGTGGGTAAGGAAAATATTAGTAATATTTTTAGTTGATTGTTTTAATATTTTATTTAATGTAAATAAACTTATATATTATGAAATTGAAAATTTTAATCCTGTGTAATTATGAATAATTCCACATAGGTACATTAAAAAAATAGTAAATTGTAACATAGGCCCGTTTTCCAGACACACATTCAATTGTTTTTGAGGTGACTCATTACTCTCTGTCAGAGAGATTTGCATCCAGCGTCTCTCATATGTTACTCCAGGGATAATAGAAATGTTAATATTAAAAACTACACGGCCGGTTTATATATATATATATATAAAATCAAATATTCTTATGATTTTTATGATTTCATATTTTGGCTGTTACTAAAGTGTTTTTAGAATAAATTTAATGGTATCTCTTTTCAAGTTAGGATTAGTTTTATTTATATCATTTTTAATTCATGGATTGCTTTAATATTTGATAAAAAAAAATGCTTTGTAGAAATAAAAATTCACTAAAACACAACGGGAATAAAAAAAAATGCATGAATGTGTGAAAGTAATTTGCTTAAAATAGTTTTAAATGAGCATGTTATTATTTATATAAATTTAGGGAGGATATGAGCATAAATATAAGAAATAGTTCAATATTTTACACCAAAGAAATGTGCGATTTTTAAATATTACATAAACTATAATTGAGGTCGATTCTTTTTTTATTATTATTCATGCGAGTTGCGTCTTTCTAAAACAGATTGTAAAAAATCGGTCAATGACTTTTTAGAGTATAATGAATAGATTTTAGAAAGATAGTGAAATTAATTAGTATTAAATATTTTATTTAACTGAAGATTTTTTGAATTAATTAAAAAAAATTCAAATTATATTTCATTAAAACGTAAATGACACCTATTTTGTATTGATAGAATCTTAGGTCAATTTTTAAATGGTTATTTTTTTAAATTTATATTGGAATGAAAAATTTTGCCCTTTATAGAGAAAATCACTATTTTGAATTTGCACAGTGCCTCTTATATGGTACTACTTTTCAAGCTTTTCTCGCGTATTTCTCATGGGATACTTGAAATTTCAATTCCGAAAACTACGTGGCTGAGATTTCTTAAAATATCTGAAATTTTTACGTCTATAAAAGCGATACAAAATGTCATACTTATGCTGAAATCATAATATTTTATTTCAATTTTTGTGATTATTTATTTATTTATTTTTAGTTTAAGATTATTTCAAAACATTAATTTTTAATATTAATACACTGAAGACTTAATAAAAAAAATTTCAAAGTATATTTCATTAAAACGTAAATGATATTTGTTTTGTATTGAAAGAATCTTAGAAAACATTTTAAATGGTTATTATTATTATTAATATTTTATATTGTAATGGAAAAATTTACACGGTACAAAGAAATTCACTTTTTTGAATTTGCACAGTACCTCTTGTATTCTATTCCGTTTTCAGTTTTCTTGTGTATTTCTCACGGGATACTTGAAATTACAATTCCGAAAACTACGTGGTTGAAATTTCTTAAAATATCTGAAATTTTTACGTCTGTAAAAACGAGAAAAGTTTTCATATTTATGCTTAAATCATGATATTTTATTTCAATTTTAATAGTTATTTGTTTATTTATTTCATTTTAAGATTCTTTCAGAATATTCATTTTTAATTTACATTTTATGATATATATATATATATGTATATATATATACTCTGCAAAAATGAAATTACATTAATACACAACGGATTTGGAAAAATAAATGATCTTATGAGATTAATTCTTTCGAAACTGTTATGAATGAGTGAATTATAGTCTGTATGAATTCAGACTAATAGGGGATACGCCCAAAGTGACATAAAAAAGTTCGTAATTTTAAAGATCAGAAATATTTTAATTAATTATACTACACAACCACATTTGACTTTACTTTTTTTTAAATTTATGATAATTGTGTTTTATTAATTGACATTAAACAAATGGCTTAATAACTTTCTTATTTGAAACGATAAATTTCAGAAAAAAATATATTAGATTAGATTGCATAACTTTGCCGTTTTGTTTTTGTTTTTGATTTTTTTTCATCGACATTTTTAGAGAATGTGTGTAAGTAGATTTACAGATTAATAATATAAAATGTCAAATCAAATTGTTTTAAGATAAGTTATTTATCTAAATTTCAATTTCTTGATTTGTACTTCTTTTCTTTTGAAAGTATGTAACAAAACTTTATATATATATATGTATTAAAGATTATATTTCGAGCTAGAGAAAAATTTATTTTGTGCTTGACACAGATTTTTGTTTTATTATTTATTTATTTATTTATTTATTTTTTGCATCTTACCTCTGTGTTTATTTTTATATATTACAAAAAATTAATATATATATATATATATATATATATATACATATATATACATAATAATAAATATAACGTAACGTATATATCAGGCTAATTTTCAAGTAATTTTCGTCGACGTTGATAATCAATCAATATTCGATGGGCGAACATTTGTTTTTCTTTTATTTAGTTAACATGGTCTACATAAAAATATATTTAAATGTTGCCTTATATAGGATTAAATGTGATACTGTTGTGGTTGTGGTTATTGCGTCACATTATAGATTATCCTACTCTATTATTTCCTGAGCTGCATTGAGTAACGTGATCTGTAAATTTCCAACGGAATGAAAAAGTCTCAAGAACAGGATTTGATCCAGGGACCTTTTGCTAAAGCTTGCAATGCTCTGCCAACTGATCTATACTGGGCAAATCTGGCGGCTATAATTCACTCAGTTAACCTTTTGATAAGATCATGTGGTCTGTTATCTGAAACAGCGCTACAGAATAAATTGCAGATACACTTGATGAATTTTAACACAATTATGTGTTAATTTAATGTGATACTGTGATGTGTTTAATTATGTGATAATTGTTTAAATTAATCAAGAGTAATTACGTATTCCACGTTAACTTGGATTCTCGTTACCTGCTATTTATTCTGTCGAGCTGTTTCAAATAACCGACCAAATGACTTTATCAAAAGCTTGACTGAGGAATTTGTGTCCACCTAATTTGTCTAGAATAGTTCAGTTGACAGAGCATTGGCAGCTTAAGCCAAAGGTCCCTTGCTTTTCATAATCATGCTTTTTCTTTCCATGCTTTCTCATAATCAATAAAGGCAAGGCAGAGAGGTAAATTACATTCTTTATGTTTTTCTATGAGTTCCATTAGTGTTTGAATATGATCCATTGTGCTAAACCCACTTCGAAATTCCTTTCATCCGCCAATCACAATTGCCCAGTTTACTTCCAGCTGTGCTTACAATCGTCTGAGCTACCAATGACAACTGCCCTCCAACGTTTTTGACTTCCAATAGGCGATTTGTTACGTCATTTGAAACAAAAAGTACTGAAACACATAAAAAAAGTTAAAGTTTTGTAAATTGGCAGAAGCTAGCATTAATTTGGAAAAGACTAATGTGATGTTCAATTCATTTACATCAAATAAGAAAATCGTCTACAGCAATACTGAGATTAAAGAAGTGCAATGTAATCTGTAACTTGGACAGGAAATATCATCGGACAACTGTATCATGATTCAAATCAATAGAAGACTAAGGAATAGATGGAGTGTTTGTGGGAAGAACAATATTATTCTGAAGAGTAACATGCCTTTTTGTTTGAAAAGAAATGTGTTTAACCATTGTGTTTTCCTTGCATTAACTTATGGAGCAGAGACATGGACGCTAACAAAACGGATGGTACAAAGATTTCAAAGAACACAGCGAAGTATGGAAAAGATTTATGCTTGGCAGAACTAGAAGAGACAGAAAGAGAATAACCTGGATAAAAAGTCAAACAAAAGTTTTTTACATCATTGAGAGAATTTAACTGCTAAAATGGAAATGGAGTGGGCACATTGCAAAAAGACAATAGATGGAGCACAAGCACCTTACAGTGGTATCCGAGAGATGTAAAACGACCAATAAGACGACCTCTAGTGGGATGGAGTGACGAAATCAGAAAAGTGACCGGTGTTAATTGGATGACAAAAGAATTAGACACGAAACAATGGAAAAAATCTGGGAGGGACCTACATCCAGCAGTGGATTGAAATTGGTTGATGATGATGATATATATATGCATTAAATGCATATAGCAATAAAAATTTACAAATCCAATTAAACATTATGCAAAGTGTTTACAAAGTACCAGTGTGAAATATACGTTGAAATTCAGATTCATTTCGAAATATACCTAAACCTGTGAAATAGAAAATATACCTAAACATGTTTTTCAGCCATCAAACATATGACGGGATGCTTAAGGAGACAGATTTAAAATGCTTTAAATGTAGAGATGCATTTGCGAATGCAAAATGATTGATTGAAACTTAAATAATTTCAATATATATATTTTTTAATCTAATATCATTCTTTTTTTGCCGCATATATTTTACACCATTTAGTAAAATTTATTTTGTCTATAAAATTATGGAATGGATCATCATATGATTTTAGTACTCAATGAAAGATTTGATGACATTTTATTCTTAATATAAATATACAAAATATCATCTCTAATTATTAGACAATCTATTTGTATGTTGTATTATTCAATTTTTTAAAATTACCTATTTTTAAACTGGCTTTTACACCAGGCGTTTCCCGGTTCCTTCAAAAATTAGTACGAAAAGTGAAAACATTCTAAAAATCTCTGCACAGAACCGTTCCTCTGGTAACCCTTTCTTCTGTCCAATTTCACAGACAGGGGACGACAAATCTATATCTTTATTAGTTATCTATATTTTAAATAGTTCATGTTAAGTTGAATGAACCAATTGTCATTCAAATCGGACACTTAGAAACCGAGAAAAGAAATATCCCCGCTTAGAGATTAATATTCATAAAAGGTGGTAAGCAAGGGCTGAAAAAATAATACCAAAGTTTATTTAGTACATCGGACACCTGGGAAGAATGTTAGAAAAGAGTTTGTTTGAATCGTACTAATATTAAATTCAAAATATTTTAGTTCCAATTTCCAGCACCAGGTGGCGAACTTTTTTCTAAACAGACCTATTTCCGAATGAAATACCGGCATGTGTCTATAGCAAGCGTGCTGTCCGCACTAAAAATCTATTAGTTCCACTTTCTACCACCAGAGGGCACAAAATCTATATCTTTATTACTTATCTATATCTTAGTTAGTTCATGTTAAGTTCAATGAACCAATTCTTGTTAAAATAGGGCAGATAGACCCCGAGAAAATAATTCCCCCACCTCCCCCCCTGCAGATTAATTTTCAGAAATGGTGGTAACCAAGGTCTAAAAAATAATACCGATATTAATTTTGTATTAATATTCAGAAATGGTGGTAACCAAGATCTGAAAAATTATACCGAAATTTATTTGGTATCTGGAGGACTTGTGAAGAATGTTAGAAAACATTTCGTTTGAATCGTTTAATGTAAAATATTTTTGTTCTAAACAAACCTCTTTCCGAACGAAACTGCGGCACATGTTTCCGCTGCCTACGGCATCGTATAGCAGTCGCGCTGAAAATTTTTTAGTTCCACTTTCCTAGACTTTCCTCTGACATGGGCGCCAAATCTATATTTTAATTAGTTCAGGTTTAATTGAATGAACCAATTCCCGTTGAAATCGGGACCATAGAACGCGAGAAAATAAATCCACCCTGAAGATTAATATTCAGAAATGTTGGTAACCAACGGCTAAAAAAATTATACCAAAGTTTATTTTGCACCTGGGGGACCTGGGTAAAATGTTAGGAAAAAATTCGTTTGAATCGGATCAATATTTAAAAGTTATGATTTGGGGGGGGGGGGGGCAGAGGGAGACGGGGGTGTTTCGTTCAGAGCATTAAGACGATAATTTAATTACGACCGGACACTCCCGCCAACCTCTCAAAATTAAACCAAGGACGTTTAACATTATATATTATCGTTAACTTTTGAAACGGAAACAAAATGGCGCCCTTTTTTAGTTGAATTCTATCTATTGTCAATTTGCTGTATATATATATCACAAAATTGAGGAATTTATATATATATATATATATATATATATATATATATATATATATATATATATATATATACATATATATAACAGATATTGGCGGATTTTGTTGAAAATTAGCTTTTTTGAAATATAAATTTAGTTTGTGTATGTATGCCAATTTTCAAATCCCTAGCTGAAATTATTTCAAAAATTTTAATTATACCTTGTAATTTCTGTTCTTTCGTATCGGAAAGGAAAAGTATAGACAGACCCAGTTACGCAAGTAAATGAAAGACGAAGCCGATCCTTTGGCAGGTGTTTTATTTCTTTCGAATTAAAAACATTTTATTTTCAGGATATTTTTAATGGATTCTTAATTAATATCTCGGGTAAGTATGAACCATTTTTGACAAAAAATTTTATGTTGATCTAAAAGAATGAAATCGGATTCCTGTTATTAATGTGGAAAAATCGTAGTAAAATTTGAAAAAAATGCTAAAAATCGCATAAAAAATAAATTAAAAAAAATTCTAACCAATAATTCCAAAATCGCGCTTCGAGGTGCAAAACTACATAAATACAGTTTGCTTTCAAAATTTGTAGCTCTGCGTGCAGTGGTATCTTCAGAAGTCAGTGGACAGACATACACACATACACTCTCACACAACTTTCTTTCTTTATTATTATAGATAAATGTTATTTTACATTAACCGTTAATTTTAATTTGCATTATATAGATTCAAATAAGAAATCAAGTGCTCTGTATTTGAATGTAAGATTGTCGCCAAGAAGTGTTGTAGCCAAGGTTTCCAGGGTACTTGTCAAGTTTATCACAGCCATGCGTCGATCAGCCGAATTTTTCCCCGCGGCTAGGATCACAACCCGTTCAGCTAGGCACTCCGCTAGTAAGGTAGACACTCAGTCAGCGGTTTCAAAGTGTCATGTTTTTACACAATGTTACTTTTTTCCACTTATAAAGCGATCAGGTGTAAAATATGGCATCAATAATTTATATTAGATACGAATAATAATGTGAACCTGAACACTGGTCGTGGAAAAAAGGTGAAAAAAAAGTAGTGGAAAAAAGAAATATAATCCCTTACTATCTCTGCTGCTAATCATCGCATCAAAATGTGACTCGTACAAATCGATTTGAAAAAACGTCTGTTAATGAATGCTATATTTAAGTTTTGCTTAGCTGGTAAAACAAACTTCAAAATTTTCAATACTAACTCCTGCTTGTGACATCGTATTTGGATTCTTTGGTAAATGTTATATTCGTATACCAAATGAGAAGCAATCCCGTCAAGTAGTTTTGGATTTATGCAGCTTTAAGGTATGGAACTTTTAATATTAAATACAATTTTAATTGTTGCAACAGCTTGTACTGCGGATACTTTTTGAAGCTTAATTAAAAAAAATTCCATACGCAATGGTCTGTAATTTTGGAATCACATACTTGAAGCATCTAGAAATCTGTTAATATCTGTTAAAAAATAAATTATTGAAAATTGATATTGTTTTGAATTTTTTTTTGTTGTTATAGTTTTCTAAAGTCATATTCGCAAAAAACACGAATTTGTAACCTATAATATTTAAAAGAAATTAATTTCTAGAAACTCAAAATATTGGAATCCAAATTTATAGCTCTTTCAGTCCAGTGATTTTTGAGTTATGCTTTTAAAAATTACCCGCATTGCAATTTGTTTTTAAACGTTAAAAAATATATAACAATTGGAATTCCAAGCTTTATACTTTCATAATTCCTAAAGTACTTGATCAAATAATTTTCCGTTTTGTATCTGAAGGTATGTTTAAAGAAAACAACAAATTTTAGAGCAAAAGTACGAGTTAGCATTGAAAATATTAAAGTTTGTTACATCTTTCATATGTTGACGACCTACTAAGCAAAATTTAACTATAGCATTAATTAGTAGATTTTATTACTAATCTATTGGTACCAGTCACATTTTTATACAATTATTTGCGGCAGAGATAGTAGGGGGGAATGGAATTTTATTTTCGCACAACTGCACATTTTGCTCATCAAAATCACGAAAAGATGAGTCTGATATTAATATTTCCTTTTCCTTGGAATAAATATCTAATAGAAAAAGCAAAATGTTATCAATAATATATATGATTTTCTTTATATTGAAAGCGCTATGTTTTAGATTTATCACACTTTATCATTTTAGATGTACTTTTGTGCTACTTATGTTATGAAAAATAAATTCAGAATTTTGGGGAAACTGAATTTTTGAATTTTTTTTTTGCTGAATGGCATATGCGAATATAGGCAATGATTTTTTTACTCCAGGAAATAATTATTTTTTCTTATTTTATTATAAAATATTTTTATTATTTTTATTTCATTTAAGGGTGATATTTACTGATCGATGGATGGTTGTCGTTTTTTGATTATTTAATCATGTTATACAAGATCAGAAACGTGGGTTTAGTTAGTAATTTGTAATGAGTTTCAATTATATAACCTTGATTTTTATTTCCGATATGAATGAAATAGAAATTAATATTTGTTATTTCGATAAATATTATTTATTTATTTCATCATTTTATTAAATCTTAAGAAACGTATTTGAAAAGGAGAAAAGAAAGAAAAATTAGAAAAGGAAAGCGATAAATAAAATTTCATAAGGGAATTAATTTTTTTTTCTCAACTCCATTTTATACCAACATATGTTTCATACCAACATATGTAAAAACTATGATGGTTTGTAACTCTTTAAGAACGGTGGAGGGATTTTTCAGAGTGGTAAAAATTTCTTTTTTAAATTAGCGTCAATTTATTTTAAAATGTTCCACCATTCTTTCAGAACTACGTTTTCTACATTTTGTATATGTAGGCATTACAACTCTTTAGGACTGCATGGATTACTAAAAAGTCACGAAACTCAGTAATATATATATTTTTTTTAAATGGAGTAAATTTATTTTAATGTGTTCCACCATTTTTCCAGAACTATTTTATTCTATGTTTTGTAAATGTATGTATTTATAACTCTTTAGAACTGCATGAATTAATAAAAAGTGACGAAACTCAATAAAGCCGAACTCGTATGATCGTATGTATTCAGTGTTGCAGGGTTAAACGTTTTATATCAAAGAAAACTTCAACTGATGTGCATTAAAATTTGCTAAATGAACAAATGTTTCTCCACCTGTAAAATTTATGTAAAGAATGATCAAACAAAAATCATTTACACAGACAGTTTATATACATCCTAATTTATATTAAAATACATAAAAAATCATTTGTTTTAATCTATCTGAGAGGAAAAGAGACTACATTTAATACTTATCTACCAATCTACTTTGAAGTAATATTAAAATATATACATCGTTTTCCGTTTCTTATTTTCTTTTCTTTTCTCCGTGCCAAATATATTTCTTAAGATTAAAAAAATAATAATAAAATAAATAAATAATATTTATCGAAGTAATAAAAATTAAATTCTAATTTTAATATTGAGGTTTACTTAATGACACTATATGCCATATGAGATATGGCACTATTTTTCCTATTATTTTATCGTTATATATCTACTTCCGAAATATGTTATATTTTGCGAAATTTCACTTGAGAAACATTCATAAATTACGGCATCAAATTATTTAAGTCAGCTGTATGCTTATAGCATAATTTTCATATAATCTTAAAATAATAAGCTACGCTCTCTTATTTCAGTTTTCATGGATTACCACAAAAGTTAGCTAACTTCTTGAATATTCAAAAGGATTGAATGACTGTGTTTACGTAGACATTTAAGAACACAGGCACGAAAAGTTTTAGATTTCATAATTAATTTCACTGTCGGAATACAAGTATTAACAAGTTAAAGCTTGTCTAATTAGCTTTAGTAAACGAATTCCTCTCTTTCAGATTGGATAACCATGTGGATATAATTCAAATAAATAAATGAAATACTTTATGAGTTGAAGAATATTTAGTTATCATATCAATTTCCACGATAAATGAGAATGAAAATTTATAGAATATTGATTTTTTAAATGTAATATACAAAAAAATACTAATTTAGATTTTTAATATTAAAACGATATTTATTATGTTACCATTTTGATATTTAATAAATCTGCCGAATAAAAGATATCATGTAATTAGAAAATATATAAAAGAACATTGTACTCGCTATATTTAAATAAAAAATTACTTTTAAATCATTGGACAAAACTTTTAAATTTCAGGTAATTTTTTTTTTTTCAATTAATTATATTATTCTAATTACATTGTTATTTTCTTGCAATAATTTTATTCTATGTATAAGAGTATTTTCCAATTTATTTACTTAATAATTTTTTAAAAAATCATATTTCATTTTTATTTAAATATTTTTACGCTTCATACTTGATGGATTTTATCATCTTTATTCATTACACATTGTTCTGTGTTATGTCCTAAAACTTTCTCTATACATGTTCCAAACATGAAATTTATATCTATTTTTTTAATCTAAAAATCAGTAGGATTACTCTTACAGAATCTCAGATAGCTATTTCCCTTGTTTATAGCGATAATAATCAATTACATCTATGTGGCACGTATCATGATGGAGTTTGTTGCTAAGAGCAACAGGCTAGAGATGAGTGGATAAGAAAGCTTTACTTTAGCAGATATATTTTTAATCACAAATCTTGATATAGTCTCTGTCATTAAATACCTTAAAATGATTCTTTTTAAATGATTTTGACTGTAAAATGCAAAAGTTAATTAATATATAAGTAACATTTGTTTTATTGTATGTAATTTTGATAAAGACGCTATATTATCTCATAGTTGCTATTTGTTTTTCATTTATATATGGAATTTTGCCTTTATAAATGCCTCTTTTAAAAGTTATGACTAAAAAGCCAGTAAACACTTTACATATTAATGAAAGTTCATGAAAGCCTTTTGAATGGGAACTATTTTTTAAAAATTTTCTGAAATTGAAATAATATAATCCTTTGATATATTATTAGTACTAAGAGATATTAAATTATTGCACTTAAAATAGGCGAACTTAATTATAACTATATATTACACTTTTATACATAGATATTTAAATTTTAAATTAACTCTTCTGCACCCTTTTAAATATCGATTTTGTTTTAAAAAACTGCTCTCTGCGAGCATTTACATCTCTAAAGTAACAGCCACACCAAATTTCAAATTTCTAGCCTAAATAAGTTAACATAAATAGTAATTTATAACAATTTCTGCTCATTTGACGCTTGTAAATTTCGATTTTTCTAGAAACCAATCTTAGCAAGCATCTACATCTTAAAAGTAAACTTCGTACCTAATTTCTAGTTTGTAGCAACAGCTGTAGCACAAAAATCTCAATTTTAGATTTTTTTTTGTTTCTGCGCACCCATTGGAGTAGTGATATTGACTTAAAATATAGCTTTTGTTTGGGCAGAGAAATTCACCATCATTTTGCCATCATTAATTTTTAAATTTTCAGAGATTAACCCCTACAAACAAACACACAGACGTTTCTGCTTTGTAATTTAAAAATAGATAAACTCAAATATTTCTATTTTAGTCCATTTAATATTTTTTTATTCTGTACAAATTTAATGATTCTACAGGGAAAAAAAATTAAAATGCAAAACAAAAGTTACATTATTTTGGCAATAATATATATATATATATATATATATATATATATATATATATATATAATGCATATATATACAAGATGGCCATGGGATAATGTGACGTGATCGGTACCCTGCAGCCCGCAATCTGTTGGGCAAAATTTAATAATACATTTAATACAAAATTTTGTATATGCACAATGACCCAGAAGATTTAATTTCCAAAGAGTTCAAGTTCCGCTTCGTCAGGCGTATTTGATCTGTGTAATGTATTGGCTTTCGCTGAGTTTCAATAAAAGTGCCGATGGCATGTGTAATGTGATTATATGATTTCAGAGTCCAGTTAGAACGCTTTAGACGAGAAAAGCCACTGCTAGGGGAAATTCTTAGCGCAAAAATAGTAATATTTCCGATCGATGATGAGTAATTGGCAATTAAACAAGAAACACAAATAAATGGCAAGTTTACACTTAATTACAAATGTGTTTTAATAATACTGCTGTTGTTGTATCGCAATAGCTGTATGCGATAAACGACATTTTCAACGGCCGAATTCACTTAGATTCGTTCAGTAAACTTTATCCGTTGACCACATCGTCGTTGAAAAACGATGCTAGTCTCATTCTTACGTGGCAATAGTCAAGATGTTAAACAGCAAATTCAGAAATCTTCTGAACAGACGTCTTTCTAAATGCAATATTTAAACACAGAAGATGATACAATTTGCATATCTTAAATAAATAAAACTGTTATCCAACGTAAATGAAAATATTTTGCATCTTCTGCTGGCTTCGTATTGAATATTCTCATATTCACCATCTACATCAACCTGGAAAATCTAGATCGAACGCTCGAATGAAATTCATTATAAACCTAACTGAACCTGATCAAGGCGAAGTCCAATCAGATTAATGATGAGCACCATTTAAATGCTCGATTGCGGTTTTCAAAGTTGAGGTAAATAGTGAATACAAGCATAAGTAAAGAGTTCGCATGGATAACTATCGACAATGGCCACAACTTCCTTTTGATTTTGAAACAGCGCCAAATCGTCGCGGGTTGCGGATTTGAGTACTGTTTTATTATTTAGGTATCAAAAGTGCATGCTACAATGTGGAGGTACAACAAATGAGGTTACATGTCCCCCAATAGATTATCAGCTAGTGAACTAAGAACACCTCACGTTATTTAATGTAATTTCATTTGTTGTACATCCTCATTGTAGCCGGAACTTTTAATACTTAAAGAATGAAAAGTACCAAAGTACGCCACCAACAACGATTGGGCGCTGTTTCGAAATAAATAGGAAGTGGTAGCCGCTGTCTGCAGTTTTCAATGAGAAGTCTTTACTTTTGCTCGTATTCACTATTTACCTCAAATTAGACATAGATTAACGTACAAGATAAGACACTATCATACAGCTTAATGTTAACAAGATGGCGAACGCAGCGTCTGTAGTGACAATGGGGAAGAAAATTCCCAAACACGGAATGTTTCTGTTTTTGAAAGTCTATTTTGTTACGATCTTTCTTTTTTTAAATGTCACATGTTTACGTTTTTAACTTAGTAGACAAATAAAAAACGAAAGCTTTGAACTCCGATTTGTAAGCAGACAAATTCTGCTTTACTTACTTTAATATGTTTAGATACACTAAAAAAGTTTTGAAAAGAACTGTTGTTTCAAAAAAAGAAATGTTGGAATAGAAGAAATAATACAAATAAAATCGTAAAAAAAAAAAAAAAAAAAAAAACGTAAACAACGTACCAATGGTCATTTTGTAGGGAATAGCATTTCTCGAAGAAAAAAGAATAGATATTAAAAACATTGCGTATAAACAGATTTCATATATATACATAGGTAAATTTCTGAAGCTTGTTAGTTTTCCCCCTTGTCACAAGTGATACCAGCATTGCTACCATTACAGATTTTGTTGTAACTGTCGTATCTTGTCTGTTAATTATGTCTAAGTGCAGGCAAATAGTGAATGCGAGCAAAAGTAAAAAGTTCGCATGGAAAACTGCCGACAACGGCTACAACTTCCTTTTTATTTCGAAACAGTGCCAAATCATCGCTGGTGGCGGATTTTTTGTACTATTTTATTCTATCAAAAGTGCATGCTACAATATGGAAGTACAACAAATGAAGTTACATGTCCCCCAATAGATTATCAGCTAGAGAACTCAGAACACCTCACGTTATTTTATGGCTACATTGTATATTCAAAATGTATAAAAAAAGAAGAAAAATGCAAAATCAATTTATGAACATTCTTGCAAAAGTGTTTGATGAATACTTATTAATATCATAATGAGTTACTATTGTTTCTATAAAATTCCAGGTTTAGGTGATAGTGTAAATCTCAATAAATATTTTTAGACTCTCATCAAATTTTAATACTTTTTAGGTTGAACTTTATGAATATCTTTCATAACCCCTAATGTAGCAGATAAAGGACTAAAGAACAAACAGTATCTATGTAACGTTGTTCTCCAATTAAAAAAGTAAAAATAATACATTAATAAAACCTGATACAATCTTGCCATCTATCTTATATATTAGTTCTGAATTTATAAATACAATCGGTAGATATGTAAACATTTAGAGGACAATTTAGTTATTACTATAATAAAATAGTAGGTTGAATATGATTAAAACAATATCATTATGACGTGGCTATGGAATGAGATTTGTATATTATTTTCTTCATATTTAAATAACGCAAAATTGAGTGATTATAACAATAATGCATTAAAACAAAAATTTTAATTTTAATCTGCAATATTGTGTAAGTTTAACAAGTTCAAGAATACAAATTATAAAACTTTAACTAGATATATGCATACTTTTCACTGAAAATATACATGAGTCTTTATTTTTTTTTAATCCATTTTATGATTTCTGAATATAGTCAAAGTACAGACAAAATTGTTTATATCACCTACAAAAACGGAGCTTCGAATGATTATTTATACATAGTTAAGTACAATGGAGTCATTAAAATCTTAAATTTAAAATATTTTATGTTTTCATTATCTTACAATTAAACAGTAAGCTAAATATGATTAGTTAATAATGTTCTAATTTGTTCTAAAACTAAACTTGCCTTAATTTATTATTTTGTGCTTACAAATAATGAATAACTATCTTTCATTTCACCAGAGTTCGTCGTTATATTTCTGCGAAAGGTTGCATCAGGCACTTAACAAAGCTTACATATAAAAGTAAAATAAAACCAAAAAATATCTTTCATAATTTAAAAGCAAAACAATCAGAAATTGCTCTCATGATATCAGATATAGGGAACTTTTATGTCGATACTTTAAACTCTGTAAGTATTCATATTAACTTTGTAAAAATATGTACTTTATCACTCATACGTGAAATTATTTAGAAACTGAAATTAATTTTAGATGTTTACCGACACTGACTAGTTTAAATACTATCTCGCAATTAAGCAATATAAAATATATTTTTGCATTTTAATGTTCAGATTCTCTCTTGAACTGAAGTTAAATTTATTTATTTTTAATAGTTTGCTGGCAATAAATTATTTTCTTTTATTTTACCGTAGTTCAGTTAATATATTTGGAACGTAATTGTCCCAAGCTTTCACAAGAGCTCAGATTTAATCAGCAATGTAAAATTAAAAAATTCCTTTTAGAAATCCCATAGAAATACACCGAGTACTAATTCTTATCATATCAGATAGAGCAAACTTTCATGTTAAAGTTTCTTTTCCGTATAAAAATTATCTTTGTAATAATATTTATTTTACCACTGATATTTCCATGTTTATTAGTTCTCAAATTAGTTATACATGCGTTTAATCACCGAATTATTGTCTCTTAATTTACCGAAATTAATTTTCATATTTTTTAAAAATACATTTATTTCTATTTTTAACAGAACTTTAATTTAATGAACAGCAATATACTAAATTATTATTTTAATAGTTTAAAAGCGATTCACAGAGTAATAATGCTCATCACACTACTTATAGCAAACTCTTATATCATTATTTCAAATTATCACATAATTTTAATAAAATATTGTAAAAATATTTATTTTACCATTCATATTTCCATTTTTATTAGTACTGAAATGACATTTACAAGCGTTTAATGATTAACCTACACAGAATAAACACTCCATTTATTTCTCTTAATTTACCAAAATCCATTTCAATATTTTTTGAAAATACAATAATTCCCACATTTAAATGAACTCAAATTTATTCAGTAACAAAAAAAATTAACGATAACTTTAATAGTTTAAAAGCGATATGCAGAGTAATAGTGCGCATTATACTGCAAAAGTATCAACAGTCAACATCATCAAACTATATCAACATTTTAAAGTAATAAAACAATTTTACTAAACTTTGAAAAATATTTATTTTACCACCCACACGTGCATTTTTATTGGTACTGAAATGACTTTTAAATCTGTTTAATCATCAACAGATATCAAATAATTGCCTTAGATTTTAGTCATTTTCATATTTTTTTGCAAATACATTAATGCCCCTATTTAACATAACTCAAATTTAATCAGTAACAATAAGTTAAACGATCTCTCTAATTGTTTAAAAGCTATACACAGAGTAACGACATTCATCATATCAGATATAGCAAACTCTTACACAAACATTTGAAACTATCTTAAAATTTCAATTAAACTTTGCAAAAATATTTATTTTACCACTCACATGAGCATTTTATTAGAACTTAAATTACTTTTACATGCGTTTAATCATCAACTTACATCGAATAATTTTCCGAGAGTTTATTGATATTCATTCTCTCTCTCTCTCTCTCTCTCTTTTTTTTTTGAAACTACATTATTTCCTACATTAAACTGAACTTAAATTTATCAGTAACAATAAATTAACCAATCTCTTAAATTGTTTAAAAGCGATACACACAATAGTAACGCTCATCATATCAGACATTGCAACATTTTAAATTATAATAAATTTGCAATTAAACTTTTTAAAAATATATTTATTTTAGCACTCACACGTGCATTTCTACGAGTATTAAAATTACTTTTACATGCATTTAATCATCAACTTACACCGAATAATTTTCTGAGATATTCATTCTCAATTTTTTTAAAACTACATTAATTCCTACATTAAACTGAACTAAAATTTAATCAGTATCAATAAATTAACCAATCTCCTTAATTGTTTAAAGCGATACACACAATAGTAACGCTCATCATATCAGATATTGCAACATTTTAAATTATAATAAATTTGCAATTAAACTTTTTAAAAATATATTTATTTTAGCACTCACACGTGCATTTCTACGAGTATTAAAATTACGTTTACATGCTTTTAATTATCAATCGACACCGAATCTTTTTTTGTGGTTTTATCAAGAGTCATTTTTTTTAAATTATTGCTTCTTTATTTAACATAACTCAAAATCATCAGTACGATAAAATGGATCATCTTTTAAATCATTTAAAGGCAGAAGATTGGGCACTGTCTCTATTTATATCATATATAGCGTAATTTTATGTGATTTACGTTAATTTAAAAGTAATTTCTCTAAAGTTAATAGCTTCATCCATTTATTTGAAATAATGATAGTTCCTATTCACTTACTGTCCCATTGATCTTGATCATTTGCCAATATTAAACGGAACATAGTACAGAAATACTTGTGCTCCTGTAATGAATCAAATGTTATTTATCCTACTATAGTGATTTCGCAGCTCTAATCTACACAATTAGTAAAATAGATTTTCAATAATTAAAAGATCTTAGTGAAATGCTTTTGTCGCCTTGCATAAATAAGTTTCCTAAATTATAGCGAAACGCATTTGTATATTTCAGGAAATCATAACAGTGTTTACACTTAGAAATAAGATAAAAATAAATATCTTCTATAATAATTTAAAGTACTAGCTCTCATCAGATCGGATATAGCAATATTTTATATCAACATTTTAAACTCTGATAAGTATTTAATTAAATTTTGTAAAAATAAAGAATTTATCATTTAAACGTGTAATTTTCTTAAGACTGGAAGTACTTTTTATGTCTTTCTAATGATTGTTAACTCTGAAAAATTACAATACTTTTCATTTAGTCAATATAAAAGATATAGTAACTATTCAGATACTCTGCAGAACTAAAATTATGCAGGATGTTCAAAAAGTATTTCCATGATTACAAAATTCATTCATTAGCTCTGTAATACCCTTCGAGCCAAAATGTTCGAATACTAAACAGTTTTTTTTCTTCTTGTTGCAGGTTTTCGCAACGTGACTACAATATAAGTCCAGGAAATCGAAAATGCTCACAAATCAGGAAAACTCTCAGTGTGTCCTCTAGTATCACATGACCCTTTTGGCATTTGTAATTCGCGTTGTACATATAATTCCTGATGTAAATTCGATAATTTTTATCAGTAAATGAAAGAAGATACTTTCTTGTACATTTAAACACATTTAATATATGACTAAGAGGACATTCAAGACATAACACACTCTTAAAGTAATATTTAACACGATTCGCGACTACTTTTCTTAAGTAATCTCCAACCACGCGTCACAGCACGCTTCTCGAACACACTCTCCGACTCTGTCCTCGCAGGTCGTTGCCATTCGGACTTTTCTAAAAGTTCCCGCCCCATGGAATAGAGATGAACTTCACTGTACACACTGATTTCTTAGGTATCGCTTCTTCCGTCCTTTGAACTTGGGTTGGTTGTCGGCCATTTCGTGGTACGCGCTCCGGATTCCTAGACACTCACAGTGCTACACTACAGCCACGTTACGAAAACCTGCAACAATAAAAACAAAACTTGGTTAGTTTTCGAACATTTATCGCTAATTCCACATGTCTGTTTTATATACAGGGTGTTTCCGAATTGAACGACAAAGTCAGGGAGTTGAAATTAGGTATCAAGAGGATGAAAAATTGACACAGAACATGGGGTCGCAAACAACGTTTAGTGAATGGAAATGGCAAAAATAATTATGGTGTGACGTCGAGTGGAAAAGAGAGAGCCAATAATAAGTAGAAAAGCATTTATTTGATGTAAAGCAGGATTACAATGCATTACAGTTCATCTTCAGAAAGGAGACGACTAGCGATTTTTATAGGAATTGCTCAATGTTACGTCCGCAAAGGTCATTGCCCAGCCGGCACCGACGGACGAAAGATTGCCGGACGCGTTCAAACATACCCGGTGTCCAAAAAACCCTATCCCTATAAAAAATGTCTCGTCGTTCCTTTCTGAAGTTAAACTGTAATGCATTGTAATCCTGCTTTACATCAAATAAATGTTTTTCTATTTATTATTGGCCCTTTCTGTTCCACTCGACGTCACACCCTTCATAACTATTTTTGCGATTTTCCCCAACTAAACGTGGTTTGCGACCCTACGTTCTATGACCATCTTGATATCTAATTTCACCTATCTGAATTTGTCGATCGAATTCGGCAACACCATGTATAGAGGATATTAATAATTTTTTTAATCAGAAAGGGAAAGTCTTTTTGGACACACTTATATAATTGTTTTGGTAGTTTACGTGCAATGAACGTTTTTCTTACAATAGTTTCTTATATAGTTGAAGAAAAAAACTTTCAATATTTAACAGAGTTCACATTTAATTAGTAAGATAAAATTAATAATACCCTTAATCTTTTAAATGAGATAGAGGGATTAGTCTCATTCACCTTGTCTGATACGGAAAACCCGCATGTTAACACAATTAATTCTCATAAAATTGTAATTAAAATTTGCAATAATATTACATTTACCGTTCACACATGAATGTTTATTAAAGCTAAAATCATGTTTATATATTTTTAATCAATAACGACACTGAATAAATTTCTCTGATTTTACTTAACAAATTTTGATATTTTTTAGACAATGATTTACACCAGGGTTGACAGTTTGGCCTCCGCTTTTATCCAGAAATTCCAAATTCATGCCAGAAATTCCTAACTGTAATTGTTGCTTTATTTATTGACAGACATATTACACAAAGTAGCAATTCTTCTTTCTGAATTTGCGGTATGAAACTGGAATTTCTGAATACAAATGTAGGCCAAACTGGCAATCCTAATTTACACATTTAACAGAGCTACAATTACAGTCTGTTACAAAGGTATAAGACCACAAAATATATTTTGCTATTTAGGTAATTAAATAGATATTTCAATCAAAATAAAGAAAATTCTATGTTAGTACATCAAGTTCTTAGTAATATATAGCAGCTTACTCAAATGAAATCAATTCAGAAAAAAATAAAACATCGATATAGCAAAAAAGAGTCAAAAAGAACTGTTACAAAATTATGGGAACACCTGTGGGAAAGACGGTTTTCTCAAAATTAGTAAGATGTTGCTCTTCCATTGCCCTGAATAACTTCAAACACACAATTTGGCATAGATTTAATTAATTTTTTAAGGAACTATTCGGGAATATTGTCCAATTTCTACATAATTGTCATTTCTAATTCATATGTTGAATGGTATTCGTTGTTATTTTCATAAACTCGGCGAGACAAATAACCCCACAAGTTTTCTATGGGGTTTAGGTCAGGACTTTGACTTGGCTAATGTAAAACATCAATCTTTTCTCTTTTAAGCCACTCTTTTGTTGATTTCAATGAATGACTGGGAGCCTTATCTTGTTGAAACTTCCATTTTGAACCTCCTAAAAGTAGTTCGAAGGGTATAAGACTTCGAAATATCAACCGTTGGTAACTGTCCGAGTTCATTTTCCTTTCAACTCTTTGGAGATTGCATTTCCCTGCATATGTAACGGAGCCACCTCCCATCTGCCTATTGAAGAACTTGCGAGATATTTGCCTTGAATCATGCCAGTAGTAATTAGTGCCGCCTGGACCATCAAGATTGAATTTTTGTTCGTCTGAAAACAATACATTTCTCCATGCAGAGTTCCAGGACATGACATTCTTTGATCACATATGACGAGCTTCTTTGTAACATTTCAGTAGTAGTGGTTTACTTTTTTATTTGCGACAAATAACACCAGCATTAGATTTCAAACTTCACCACACGGTTGAATGTGATACCGTTTTAGTTATCTGTTGTGCTATTTTATGAATCGACTGGTATATTTCGTTGTCAGTTTAACAATTCGCCGAGTATCACAATCTGATAACTTCTTTTTACGACCAGATCGTTTATGCATTCCATACAATTCTTTTTTACTTAAAACATTATGAATCACAGTTTTAGAACGATTAAGAATCATACGTATTTCACGTTGAAACTTTCCTTTTCCTTTGTAGAACCACACTCTTCTCACTTCTATTTCAGACAGCGCACTCCAACGAGCCATTTTACTAATAAATTCAATTAATCAGATACAATTCAGAATTTCTGCATTTTATTCTTCTTTTTAAATTGTACAGATTGTTTAGATTACAGTTAACTCTGAGTTCAAAATAAAATTGTCTCCTTTATTAATAATATAAGACTGGTTTTATATTTATGAAACAGTGGGTTTGCGTAAAATCGTTTGCGTAAAACAAAAAATTATTCAAACTTTTTTCACTGAGATAAATAAACATGATAGAGTTATTTCTTTTCATACAACTACTTTTAAATTCAAACCAATACTTTCTTTGTTGAAAAAAGGTGAAATTCTGAGTGGTCTTAAAATTTTGTAACAGACTGTAATTCAGTAAGATAAATAAAAACTTCTTATTTATTTTAAAACAATATATTCAGTACTAAACATTCTCTTACAGGATATAGGAAAGTCTAATTTCAGCAATTTAAATTCTGATAAATTATAATTAAAATTTTGTAATAATCCTTGTTTTACTACTAACCCGTGCATTGTTTTAGTAGTGAAATTACTTTTAGAGGTGTTTGACTATTAAGGAAACTAGATAATTTTATCTTATTTTACCGAAATTTCTTTTGATATTTTTAGAAAGGGAATTGCTTGTCAAATTCAACAGATCTCCAGTTTAATCAAATAACAATAAATCAAACGATCACTTTATTCGTTTAAAAGCAATGTACGGAGTAGTAAAGCTCATCATAAAATATTAATTATATTTTTCAATAATATGTATTTACTACTCATACCTAAATTAGTATTAGGGCTGAAATAACTTTTAAATGATTTTAGGCATTACCGACATTGAATAACTTCCTAAGATTTCAGCAATTTTAAATTTGACACATTTGAAAAGAACATTGCTTCTCACATTTAGCAGAACTGAAATTTAATGGGTTTGTTCAAATGTAACTTTCTCTTAAATTAATTAAAGACAGATTAGTAAGCACAATCTCTAATTGCGTAAGACACTGTACACTTTTATGCAAGTTACGTTAATTTAAAAGAAATTTATTTCAAGTTAATACATCTCTCCATTTACTTGAAATAATGATAGTTCCTATTCACTTACTGTTCCATTGATCTTGATCATTTGCCAATATTAACCAGAACACGGGATAGAAATAGTTGAGTTCGTATAATGAAACAAATGTTATTTATCCAACTACAACGATTTTGCAGGTGTAATCAATAACTATAGTGAAATAGATTTCCGACATTGAAGAGATCTTAGAGAGATGGTTTTGACGTCCTTCATATGTAAAATTAAATAATTTTCATTTAATTTGAAAATATTTCCATATATATTTTTTATTTAATATAAAACTTCTGTTAATAGGAATTAGGAAAGTCACTCGACATTATTATCGTCGAAAATTCATAGTGAAAATATTTCTTGTGTTGTATTTCTTCCTGTAAAAATAAATAGGGAAAAGTAGGGTAAAACTTTTATAATCAATTGAAATCTAATTTCACAGTTTTTACTCAGTTTGAGCAATCCTCTAGCGGCTAATGGATGAAATACTGAGCTTTAGATCAGAAGGAAAAGCGGTCATCACGACATCTCCAAACTGGAAGTTATCTAGTTTTGTGCTTAAAAGTTTATTTCACATTTTTGCTTGTTTATTGTTTATTTTAATTTCTTTTACACTTAACAATTCTTAAATATGAACATATTTGAAGTAATTACAATATTATGAGTAGCAAATTTGTTAATAATTTATTAAACAAGAATAAAACTATTGTTAGCATTTTAAGCCCAATTTTCGGCTTGTTTTCCGATATACATTATTCTTAGACAAATCCGGATACCCTTCGTGGAATAATAAAGAATGTTCGAAAATTACAATTGAGAATTTGTAAACAATGTTTAAGGAAAAGGATAGTCAAAACTACAAGAAGAGGGAGATTTTTCTGAAATCAAGGAATAAACTCAGTTTCCGCAATTTCTCAATTTGTGATGTAGATAATTATCGTTTTGTAAATAAATCATTAGACTTATCATTGAAATATTATTAGCTTAGTTCCATAGCTAATGTTGTAATATGAAATATATTGTTCCTTTTAAGAGTACAGTAAACTTTGAAATTCGCAGAATTTCCTAAAAAAGTCTATTTTTTATTTTAATGTAAAAATTATATATATATTCGTACCTACCGGATGCAATTTCTTTTTAAATTCCTACTATTAGCTCACACTCTATATATATATATCTTGTTGGAATTTTCAATCGTTAATAAAATATTTTCTATTGATCCATTCAAGTTCAAATAAATTTTTTTAAACTTGTACTGCATGGCAATTGAAGTTAATGCAGTTTTTTCAAATATTAATTCATTCAGTAAATTTAATTAATTAATTTTAATTTTTACATGGGAGAAAAAAACTTCTCCCATTGTTTCATAAATGAAATGAAAGATTTATCTCAAATTTGTGATGCAAACAAAAAATAAAATACCGCAACGATGATTATAAAATAATTTTCAATAAAAATAATGTGGGACATTAATGCTGCATGGGTTTATTTTATATATTTATGATTAAAAAGTAGGAATTGACTTAAAAAATTGTTTTTATATTACTTGTTTTCAAATATGTTGATTTTTGCCGACGTTATAGCCATTTTAATTTAAACAGGTGACGTTCCATGCCCCTTTGTTTTTATTTCCACCATTTAGTTTTTCTTGTTTCTCGTCGTAGCTATACGTAATCTAAAAGCGGTGAAATAATGTTTACATGATTTTCTTGTGCTTACTCCATGTAATTTTTATAAAGTATATATATTTCTTTATTATTTGGCAACATAGTATTTTAACTGTGACCTAAACTGCTTGTTTGTGCGTTTGTTTATCTCATTTGTTTTCATATTTTGAATTTCGTTGCAGTTCTTTCCAGTTGGAATTTTTGTTTTAAAAAAGTTCTTTTAAGAACTAGAACTGCCTGTTGTTAAAAACATTGTTTTTTTAAAGAATATTTATAAGGTGCCTGACTATATATACATATATACGTACGGAGCAATTTTTTCCAAAAAAGCTGTTTCATTATTTTTTTATCATATTTTTACTAAGAATATGACTAGAAACTGTGAAAAAAAAGCAAAAAAAATATTTCATTCATTGATGAAAGTTTGGTAAATGGGGGATTTTGGGGTAAAATTTAGTGAAATTTGGCCCAATACGCAAAACACTCTACAGAACATTCTACTGTATGTATCTTAATTTTCTTTTTCCACATCATACTTGTGACGTTGGTGAAGGCAATGAACTAAAATCTAAGAGATATTTTAAATATTTCAAAATTTGTAGTATATCGCACCTTTTTACATGCTGATTTTCATAAAATTCATTGATGTCATTCCACGAAAACACCCATAAATTAAAAAATATTTATTCTAAATTCAAATCTTCAGTTCATTGCCGTCACAATAGTGTAAACAACATGCAATTTAAATTTCATAGAGATATTCTAATAACTTTTTGAGAAATCATGTTTTGCGTATGGAATTTTCTCCAAAAATTACACATTTAAAGTTTTGTTTTATGTTTTGCTACAAAAATTTCCACAGTAATATGCATCTAAACTTCACTATTTTTATGAGCAATACTCTTTTTTTCAAGTACAGAGCCATTGTTTATTTCAAGAAGGCCATATTTTTGCTTTCCCCCTCCCAGTTAGTACCTTTAAATATTACTTCCAGTCCTTTAAACAGTACTTCCGGTTTGAGTGATAGCTGTTGAGTAGTTTAAAAACCGGTGCAACTCCGGTTTTATTTATAGTACAATAAAAATAAATACAGTTTTAGAAAGATAAAAAGTTGGGCTTTAATAAAATATAATAAAATCGTTTTGACAATTTTGGTCGAAAGCCACTTTTTAAACGTAGTCAGATACCTTAAAACATTTGTTAGGGTAATTTGCTAAATTATCTTTTTAATTTGTGTAGTTTCTGAATGCATTTGTAAACATGCATTGTATCAGTTCAAAATATCAGAAGCTTAAAGGTCGACAGAAAAACTAATCACTCAAAAATTTTCCAAGTCCCCAAATTAAAATAAAATAAAATAAAATAATTAAAAAAATATAGTTCTCCAAAATGAATTTATTTTTTTTAATCGTGTTAGAGTACACACAATTTCCCATGAAATAAAAAATAATACTCGGAATATTTCAAATTCCCCAAATAAAAAAAAAAAAAAATAATAATTAATCAAAAATTTCTGATTCTCCACACATAAAACTATTTCAACTCACATCATACTCTGGCATACAATTATCCGCGAAAGATTTTTTTTCTACTCGGAAATTCCCCAACTAAAAAAAAAATCTAATTAACCAAAATAAAACTATTTCAACCAACATCATATTAGAGTGAGTACAGACAATTACCCACGAAAAAAAAAATGCTTCAAAATTTTCTAAGTCTCTCAAAATATTAAAATTAATTTAAAAAATAGAAAATCCTCCTCATCTTACAGTAGATATTCCACCTCCACCACTCAGCACCGGTACGGTCATCTCCACCACCAGCAAGGTCATCTCCACCACCAGCGAGGTCATCTCCACACCTCCACCACAGTGCACCATCTCCACACCTCCAACACAGCGCACCATCTCCAAAGTGCTGGCGTGCAGGTGTCCCCAAACCCCCATTATCATGCTACTCAGAACTATCAAAACTGCTATATACAGGATTCATACGGCTCCTGGAATTTTGCGACCAGGACTTTCTTCGGTACCAGTATTTTCTTACAGAAAATCTCTCCTTAAAAGAATAATTTATTTTTCTATAAAAAACATATTGGTAACACTCCTGGAAAATTCCCTGATCCGTACGAACCCTGTATATAGGTTATTAATAATATTATATCCTTCACTTGTATCCGAAATTGTTTCAATATGAACTTTTGAAAAAATTAAAACATTTAAGTCATTAAAACCTGTTTTTCTAAGAATCAATATTTTTACCCTTTTCATGACTTTAAAATATTCCATGCGCAACACATTGCTTTCAGTTTTATTGAAACTTCTCAGAAATGTTCTTTATAACTGTGAAAATATTTTTTACTTAAAATAAACTTCATTACATGTATTTAAAATTGGAAATTTAAGAGTAATATACAAAATGTAATTAAATATTAATGAAAAAAAAGTCTATTTAAATACATTTTTTTAAGTCTTTTTAAAATATCTTTCTAAATTTTCGTAGTAAGTTTTGTTTTTGTGAATTCAAGAATGATTATACGAGATTATTGTAAATGTGTCTAAAATCCGTTTGCGCATGGTGCGTTTTAAAATCTGGCAATTTTAAAATTTTGAAATTTAAATATCTCAAAATTTTTTAAAGATATTTTAATCAAAATTTGCTCAGGACATTTTTTTATATTCTATCTAAATCCTAAAAACTAAAAAAATATGTATTGGTATTTAAAAAAAAATAGTTTTCAAAGTCCACTGTACGCTTAAAAAGGAAAGTCTAAAATAGTAAAATAGAAAAAATAGCTCCTTTTTAAAAGAACATCTACATTTTATTTTCATTTCCTGTAAGGTTATCATATGCATGTGCTTTTAATCCATCAGTGGTATAAAATAGGATAATTTAACTTTTTTTATAATTAATCATTTAATTAATAAAAATGCGGTAAAGTATTCATATATTTGGTAAAGGCTATCTACGTATACCAAATAGGAAGTCATCGTCAAGTAGTTTTGGAGTTATGCAGCTTTAAGGTATGGATCTTCTAATATTAATTAAATTTTTAATTGTTGAAATAACTTACAGTGCGGATACTTTTTGTCGCATAAATAAAAGAATCCAAAACGCAATGATCTGCAATTTTGAATTCACATACTTGAAGCCTGTAGAAATCTGTTAATAGCTGTTAAAAAATAGATTATTAAAAATTGATATTGTTTTTTTAATATTTATTTAGTTATTTTAATTTTCTAAAGTCATTTTCTGAAAAAAATATGAATTTGTAACCTAGAAATTTTTAACAGAAATCAATTTGCAGATGCTCAAAATATTCGAATCCAAATTTATAGCTCGTTCAGTCAAGTGGTTTTTGAGTCATGCTTAAAAACAAGCAGCATTCCAATTTGTTTTTAAACGTTTAAAAAAGAATTTAACATTTAGAATTCCAAGCTTTAAACTTTCGTAATTCCTAAAGTACTTGATCAAATAACTTTCCGTTTGGTATCTGTAGGTAACGTTTAAAGAAAACACCAAATTTGATGGCAAAATTAGGCGTTACTATTGACAGTATTAAAGTTGGTTACACCTTTCAATATGCTGACGACTTACTAAGCAAAATTTAACTATAGCATTATTTAGTAGATATTATTACTAATCTATTGGTATCTACCATTTTATACGATGATTTGAGCCAGAGATAGTAGGGGAGAATGTATGATTATTTTCGCAAGAGTGCACATTTTGCTCATCAAAATCACAGAAGGATGAGTCTGATATTAATATTTCCCTTTCCTTGGAATAAACCTCCAATATAAAATGTAAAATATTATCAAGAAAATATATAATTTTTTTATTCTGAAAGCGACATGTTTCAGATTTATCACAATTTATCAATTTATTTGAACTTTTGTGCTACTTATGTTATGAAAAAATAAATTCAAAATTTTGTTGGAACTGAATTTTTAAATTTTTTTGGCTGAATAGCATATGCGAATATAAGCAATGATTTTTTTTACTCCAGGAAATAATTATTTTTTTCTTATTTAGCTAAAAAATATTTTTATTATTTTTATTTCATTTAAGGATGATATTTACTGATCGTCTGGATGGTTGTCATTTTTTGATTATTTAATCATGTTATACAATATCAGAAACATGGGTTTAGTTGGTAATTTGTAATGAGTTTCAATTATATAAGCTTGATTTTTTTCCTAAATGAATGAAATAGAATTTAACATTTGTTATTTCGATCAATATTATTTATTTATTTCATCATTTTCTTAAATCTTAAGAAAAGTATTTGGTTGGGAGAAAAGAAAGAAAAATTAGAAAAGGAAAGCGATAAATAAAATTTCATAAGGGAAATCATTTTTTTTTCATAACTCCATTTTACGTTTTATATATATTTTCTTTAACATGCAAACATATGTAAAAACTATTATGGTTTATAACTCTTTAACTGGTAGGGATTTTTCAGAGTGGTAAAAATTTGTTTTTTAAAGTAGCGTCAATTTATTTTAATATGTTCCACTATTCTTTCAGAACTACTTTTTTCTACATTTTGTATATGTATGCATTACAACTCTTTAGGACTGCATGGATTATTAGAAATTCACGAAACTCAGTAATATATTTTTTTTTAAATAGAATAAATTTATTTTAATGTTTTCCTCAATTCTTCCAGAACTACTTTTATTCTATATTTTGTAAATGTATGTATTTATAACACTTAGGACTGCATGAATTACTAGAAAGTCACTAAACTCAATAAAGTCGAGCTCGTATGATCTTATGTATTCAGTGTAAAAGGGTTAAACATTTCATATCAAAGAAAACTTCAATTGATGTGCATTAAAATTTGCTAAATGAACAAATGTTTCTCCACCTGTAAAATATATGTAACGAATGATCAAATCAAAATCATTTACACACACAATTTATATATATCCTAATTTATATTAAAATACATAAAAAGAAACAGCTGTTTTAATCTATCTGAGAAAAAAGGGACTACATTTAATACTTATCTACCAATCTACTTTGAAGTAATATTAAAATATATACATCGTTTTCCTTTTCTCATTTTTCTTTCTTTTATCCCTACCAAATATATTTCTTAAGATTTAAAAAAATAACAATAATATTTACCAAAATAATAAATATTAAATTCTAATCCTAATATTGAGGTTTACTTACACTTTTTTCCATATGCGATATGGCACTATTTTTCCTATTATATTATCGTTATATACCTACTTCCGAAATTATGTTACATTTTGCGAAATTTCACTTGAGAAATATTCATAATTTAAGGCATCAAAATATTTAAGTCAGCTGTATGCTTATAGCATAACTGTCATATAATCTTAAAATAATAAGCTACGCTCTCTTATTTCAGTTTTCATGGATTACCACAAAAGTTAGCTAACTTCTTGAATATTCAAAAAGGACTGAATGACTGTGTTTACGTAGACATTTATGAACACAGACACGAAAAGTGTTAGATTTCATAATTAATTTCACTGTCGAAATACAAGAATTAACAAGTTAAAGCTTATGTAATTAGCTTTAGTAAACGAATTCCTCTCTTTCAGATTGGATAACCATGTGGATATAATTTAAATAAGTAAATGAAATACTTTATGAGTTGACGAATATAATTATCATATCAATGTCCACGGTAAATGAGAATAAAAATTTAAAGATCATTGATATTTTAAATGTAATTTAAAAAAATACTATTTTAGATTTTTAATATTAAAACAATATTTATATTGTTACCATTTTGATATTTAATAAACACGCCGAATAAAATAAATCATGTAGTTCGAAAATATATAAAAGGATATTGTAGTCGCTACATTTAAATCAAAATTTACTTTTAAAACATTGAACCCAAATTTTTTATTTCAGATTTTTTTGTTATTTTCCAATTAATTATATTATTCTAATTATTGTTATTTTCCTGTAATAATTTTATTCTATGCATAAGAGTATTTTCCAATTTGTTTACTTAATAATTAAAAAAAAATTCTTATTTCAGTTTTATTTAAATATTTTATACGAGTCATACTTAATGGATTTTATCATCTTTATTCCTTACACATTGTTCTGTGTTATGTCCTAAAACTTTCTCTATACATGTTCCAAACATGAAACATATATCTATTTTTTTAATCTAAAAATCAGTAGTATTACTCCTAAAGAATCTCAGATAACTATTTTCCATGTTTATAGCGATAATAATCAATTACATCTATGTGGCACGTAGCATGATTGAGCTGGTTGCTAAGAGCAACAGGCTAGAGATGAGTGGATAAGAAAGCTGTGCTTTAGCAGATATATATTCTTTTACCACAAACCTTAATATAGTCTCTGTCATTAAGTACCTTAAAATGATTTTTTAAACTGCTTTTGACAGTAAAAGGCAAAAGTTAATTAATATAAAGGTAAATTTTGTTTTATTGCAAGTAATTTTGATAAAGACGCTATATTATCTCATAGTTGCTATTTGTTTTTCATTTATATAGCGAATGCGTTTATAAATGCCTCTTTTCAAAGTTGTGATTAAAAGCCAGTAAACACTTCTGGAATCTTCTGAAATTGAAAGGATATAATTCGTTGATATATTATTAGTACTAAGTGCGATTAAATTATTTCACTTAAAATAGGCGAACTTAATATTATAAATATAAATCAAAATTTTATAGATATATAGCTAAATTTTAAATTAACCAACAATCTAACCCCTGTTATCCAAGTGACATACGCTCGATATACTACACGGTACACAAAACGCAGATAAAAATAATTTTGTATTGGAAAGATTTATTTACATTTAGTGAATTTTCCTAAATTGCACACCAACTACACCAAAACAGATTTTTTGGTTCTTTCGAATTAACAGTATGACAGAAATCAATAGCTAAATAATTAACTTTCTATAGCAACCGTTATAATTTTGATTATTTCATTGTTTAAACGCGTAATTTTATGACATGTCTGTACAATTCGTATTTATTTATTTATTTTTTATTTGTACTTACACTTAGTTTAAGACTTTCGTTTAAGCAGACACCCAGACTTTGCACGTGTAGTTGTTGAAATAGGCCAAGCGTTATTTGTGTGCCTATTTGCATAAGAAAAATTTATACTACTATAGATATTTCGGATAAGGGTATACTTCTACGGATAAATTTACTAATAAAGCCACATTTTGATTAAAGTTCATTCTTATATTGTGTTGTTAAACGAAAATCAAACTTAAATTCTTAAGAGAATGTAAAAGTAATTTAAAAAATCGTAATTTATAATGTTTTTTAAATGTTTTCCGAAGATTTCATTTTTCATTTGAAATTTTTTATAAACCTTTCTTAAAATTAATCATCATGTCAAATTCAAAATTTCTAGTTATCCAAGCTTCTATATCAACTGTAGAATAGAAATAGGAATTTTAGAAAGTTTTTTTTCATCTGCTCCCTTATAAATTCTGAATATTATAAAAACTCTACCATGCATGCTGAGTAGTCTATACATGCTAAATAGTGTATGCATGCTGAGTAGTGTATGCATGCTGAATAGTGTATGCATGCTGAGTAGTATGCATAAAGAGTGATAAGATCTTGCACACATGTTAACAGACTGGCATTGGTGAAAATAAACTGGAATCATCATTTTATGATGACCTCGTTAGACCTTAATTGATTTGTATGTGAATCTCATTTAGAAATTATTTTTTCTTTATTCTTTTATTATCAGCCTTCCGCTTAATCTTAATTAGCTGATATTATATTAATTTGATTTCAAAGACGATATTGTCATCCCTGTTGAACTATTTTCTCTATTTTAAAATATTATTGGTCGATAGCTGTCATCACCGGCAGTCCGCATATTTTAACTTTTATCAGAAATGCATATTCATATTTTAATTTTCGCAATCTGCGAAATTTTTGAAGATACTAACACATTTCTGATCGATTTTGAGAGAATTATAAAAACACTGGATGGTCAACACAAAACTTTGTCTTCTTGCACAAATCGTGTATATATATTATACATCCTTTCACACACAAAGGAATAAACCTAGGCAGAGCAGCGAAATTCAGCGGAACAGTGGCATACTGGGCATCATCTCCACTACTAGTCCAGTAAATTTAGACCAAAAAAGGCTTCTGCCTGGAAAGTTTTGGAGAAGTTTTTTTTTTTCTTTCTTCCTTTATGTTTTTCGGGGGGTGCTGAACACGAATTTCAACCTTGCCATCTCGTAACTGGTCTGCTTAAAAAATTATAAGCGAAAAACCATGAAAAAATTGGAGTTTTTTCGGTTTTTCCTTTGTATTTCGGAAAGGGTTAAATGTTTTTAAAAAAATTATTGCACCAAATTAAACGAGAGAAAATTTCATACATTTTTCATATACAGTTTTTTTTCTATGGTTAATAGTTTTGGACTGCGAGTAAAATGGATTTTAGCGATATAATTGAAATTCCATCATCGCAGGGCTAAAACGCTGCATGTAACGTTTTTGTGAATGCAAAACGCGTGGGAGGGTGTCCTTGAAACACCCCCATGGCACCACGCACGTGATATCACTCCAGCAGCAAGGCCCTACAGCAAAACTGTGGATCCAATACTTTGATATGGTGACTATTGTCAAACAATTCATTGAATCTGAAAGAAACGGTTATTGGGATGTGCATCTTTCAAACTATATACAGAATGTTGCCATACTTCCACGACAGTGGTCAGTATTTGTATACCAAGTGCTCTTACCTATATCTTCAAGATATGCATCATTTCAAGGAAAAAATGACTTCTGATGATTTTGAAAAATTCACAACTGATGGGAGATTCACCATTCACCGTACAGACAAATTCTGGTCAACTGACATGACGATAGAGCAACCTTTAATGAAGACCATGAAAACAGCAGGTGGACTCACTCATGAGCGTGGAGTCAGTGAAGGAGTTTTGGAAGATGGACCATGGGTATGACGCCACTGCAACGGATATGCGAAGAAAATGAAGAGTTCAGCGAGACAACTTTTACAACTTCTGAACAAGATGTACAGATGAGAAACTCCAGTGTTGCCCGGGACAACGCTGATATGAATAAATTATTGGAATGGATTCACCAACACATTCCTTTCCGAGAAACAAATGATCTCATTTTAATCTCTACTAGGGTTGCTGGAGATGAGAAAATAAACTGTCATATGGAAAAGGAAGTTGGCACTGCTGGCATATCAAGAATCATTAACAGCAATTTTCATTCCGTTACATTCAAGCGTAATGAAAGAGTGCAGCCATTAGCTGTGTTGAATAGCGCTGTCAAAATAGGTGAAGAAAAAATTCACATGAACTCGACAGCACTCTTCCAAAGAATAAGTGCAACAAAGCTATCTAACCAAGAACTTGAAGAATATTTGACTTACGAGCTCTCTGCCTATCCATTGTGTTTTTTTGACGAATCCGAAATGCGAAAAACTGCCAAATCCTCTTTGTACAAGGAATTCACTCCACTCTCACCAGACATCACTTTTGGGAGCAGATGTATATATGTCATAGATGGCGGGTATTTACTGCACAGAGTTTTATGGCAGAGTGGTCAATCATTTGGATCAATTTATGACAGCTATGTGGACTTTGTTAAGTCAAAATACGCAGCGAACGCTCTAGTAATCTTCGATGGATACCCAGAAAACATTACTGAAATGAGCACTAAATTTGTTGAGCGTGATAGACGATCTCGCAAAACGGTATCTAATGAGGTTGTTTTGAATGAGACTTGATTGCCAACGGTTTCTGAGGGGAAATTTCTAGCAAACGACAAGAACAAAAACCGTTTAATTGCCCTGCTGATGTATAGATTTGGTTCTGAAAATATGATTTGCACGACACATTCATTATCAACAATGCTCTCAAGTTGGCACCTAACCATGAGAACGTGATAGTCATTGGTGAAGATGTAGACCTTCTGGTAATCTTAATTGGACTTTGCAACTTTCCCAATGTTTATTTCCTGAAACCAGGAAAAGGGAAAAGTCCCTAGAAGATCTATTCACCTTTGGGTGCAGTCGAAAAATTAATTTTCAAACACATCCTATTTCTACATGCCATGAGTGGATGCGATACCACTTCTACATTGTACAATCAAGAAAAAAAAAAATACTTTCAACTTTTGAAGAAATTTGCTGACCTGCAACATGTGGTTCTATATATTTATAAACCCTAGTGATGTAACCGACGATGTTATTAAAGCTGGGCTGTTGTTTCTAGTACACCTGTACGTATTCAGAGGGAAAGCAGCACTTTCCCTAAACAGCCTGAGGTACAGGTGCTACATAAAATCTGCTTTTAAGACCGCTTCAAATATTGCATTGCTCCTTCCAACAGAAGATGCAGCTCGATATCACTGTCTGCGAATTTACTACCAAGTACAGCTATGTCTAGGTAACTGTAAAAATTCCGAGGAATAGGGCTGGGATAAAACCAAGAGAGGCATCATACCCATAACAACTACAAACCTCCCGCACCAGAAACTATTCTGCGAAAAATATCCTGCAAATGCAAAACAAACTGTAGTGGAATGTGTGGCTGTAGGGGAGCAGGTTTATTTTGGTTGCTCCTCTGCCTGAACTGCGATGGCCATTGTGACAATGTCAGTTCCTTCATCGCCGAAGAAGACTTGGAAGCAGAAGTTGACGACACAATACAGGATATTTTAAGTCAAGTGGAGACACAACCGGAGCCATCAAGTGATGATGATGAAGAAGAAGACACTGATGAACCTCCTGTTGAAGAACACCAACCAGGCCCTTCAAAGCTTTCTCTTTTCTTCTTTTTTTCCTGTTTATAATCTTCCACGTATGTTATTATTATATTAAACTGATAATACTTATAATTGTACTTAAATCAGATTACTAGAAAAATAAAATTTGGTTCTCCCATCTATGCAGAGTGATTGTGTTTTTATATCTTTTCTAATCACCTGATTTCAATTTATTTTCTTAGTGCTATAAAAGGTTTAAAACTTGGTAAGAAAATGCCAGAAATAACTGAACAGCTTCAAATCGGTGTTTAAAATGGATGCATAGAGATTGGATCACGTTTTCGCCCTCATATGATGGAATTTCAATTATATCGCTGAAATTCCTTTTACTCGTATGCCAAAATATTCATCTTAGAAATAAAATTGTATGTGGAAAATGTAGGAAATGTTCTCTAGTTTAATTTGGTGCAGTAATTTTTTCAAAAAATTTAACCCTTTAGCACAAGGGAAAAACCGAAAAAACTCCGATTTTTTCATGGTTTTTCGCTTATAATTTTTTAAGCAGACCAGATACGAGGTGGCAAAGTTGAAATTCGTGTTCAGCACACCCAAAAGCATAAAAGAAGAAAGAGAAAAAACTTCTCCAAAACTTTCCAATAAAACCAAATATTTCCAATAAAACCTAAAATAAAACCAAAAGTTATCTTTAATAACTTAAAAGCGGAACAATCAGAACTTGCTCTCATGATATCAGATATAGGGAACTTTTATGTCGATACTTTAATCTCTGTAAGCATTCATATAAACTTTGTAAAAATATGTACTTTATCACTCATAGGTGATATTGTTTAGAAACTGAAATTAATTTTAGATGTTTAACAACACTGTCTAGTTTAAATACTATCTCGCAATTAAGGAATATAAAATATATTTTTACATTTTAATGTTCAGATTCTCTCTTGAACTGAAGTTACATTTATATATTTTTAATAGTTTGCTAGCAATGAATTTTTATTTTTTATTTTACCATAGTTCAGTTGATATATTTGGAAAGTAATTGCCTCAAGATTTCAGAAGAGCTCAGATTTAATCAGTAATAGAAAATTAAACAATCCGTTTAATCGTTGCATAGTATCGTTGCATCGAGTACTAACTCTTATAATTTAAGATATAGCAAACTTTCATGATAACATTTCTTTTCCGGATAAAAATTCAGTTTATTTTTGTAATTCTATTTATTTTACCAGTGGTATTTCCATGTTAATTAGTACTGAAATTACTTATACATGCGTTTAATCACCGAATTATTGTCTCTTAATTTACCGAAATTAATTTTCATATTTTTTGAAAATATATTCATTTCCACTTTTAACAGAACTTGAATTTAATCAGCAGCAATATATTAAATTATCATTTTAATAGTTAAAAGCTATTCACATATTAATAACTTTCATCACACTACGTATAGCAAACTTTTATATCAACATTTCAAACTATCATAAAATTTTAATTAAATTTTGTAAAAATATTTATTTTACTATTGATACTTCCATTTTTATTAGTACTGAAATGACTTTCACAGTCGTTTAATTATTAACCGACACTGAATAAATACTCCATTTATTTCTCTTAATTTACCAAAATCCATTTTGATATCTCTTGAAAATATATTAATTCCCACATTTAACAGAACTCAAATTTATTCTGTAACACAAAAATTGAACGACATCTTTAATAGTTCAAAAGCGATATACAGAGTAATAGTGCGCATCATACTGAAAAAGCATCAATATTCAACGTCATCAAACTATATTAACATTTTAAATTATCCAAAAAATTAACTAAACTTTGAAAAATATTTATTTTACAACCCACACATGCATTTTTGTTGGTACTGAAATGTCTTTTAAATGTGTTTAATCATTAACAGACATCGAATAATTGTCTTAGATTTTATCCATTTCCATAATGTTTCTAAAATACATTACTGCCCCTTTTTAACATAACTCACATTTAATCTGTAACAATAAGTTTAACGATCTTTTTTAATTGTTTAAAAAGGATACACAGAGTAACGGCGTTCATCATATCAGATATAGCAAACTCTTACACGAACGTTTGACATTATCTTAAAATTTCAATTAAACTTTGGAAAAATATTTATTTTGCCACTCACATGTGCATTTTTATTAATCCTTAAATCATTTTACATGCGTTTAATCACCAACGTATTAATCACCGACAATGATTTTCTTAGAGTTTATTGATATTCATTCTCATATTTTGTTGAAAATACATTAATTCCTACATTATATATTTATGTTACATTATATATTTATTTACATTATTATTTAATTTCTACATTAAATATTTATTTTACCACCCATACGTTAATATTTATTGGTACTGAAATTACTTTAAATGTGTTTAATCATCAACAGACATCGAATAATTGTCTTAGATTTTATCCGTTTTCATAATGTTTTGAAAATACATTAATGCCCCTATTTAACATTACTCACATTTAATCCGTAACAATAAGTTTTACGATCTTTTTAATTGTTTAAAAACGATACACAGAGTAACGGTGTTCATCATATCAGATATAGCAAACTTTTACACGAACGTTTGAAATTATCTTAAAATTTCAATTAAACTTTACAAAAATATTTATTTTACCACTCATATGTGCATTTTTATTAGTAGTTAAATTTACTTTTACATGCGTTTAATCATCAACTTACACCGAATAATTTTATGAGAGTTTATTGATATTCTTTCTCATATTTTTTTGAAAATAAATTAATTCCTACATTAAACTGAACTCAAATTTAATCAGTAACAATAAATAAACCGATCTCTTTAATTGTTTAAAAGTCATACACATAATAGTAACTGTCATCATATCAGGTATAGCAATATTTTAAATTATAATAAATTTACAATTAAATTTTGTGAAAAAAAATATTTATTTTACCACTTACACTTGCATTTTTATTAGTTTTAAAATTACTTTTACATACGTTTAATCATCAACCGACGTCGAATAATTTTCTGTGGTTTTACAGAGAGTCATTTATTGTTATTTTTTAAATTATTGCTTCTACATATAACAGAACTCAAAATCATCAGTATGATAAAATTAAACATCTTTTAAATCATTTAAAGGCAGAATATTGGGCACTGTCTCTAATTATATCAGATATAGCGTACTTTTATGTGATTTACGTTAATTTAAAAGTAATTTCTCTAAAGTTAATAGCTCCATCCATTTATTTGAAATAATGATAGTTCCTATTCCCTTACTGTCCCATTGATCTTGATCATTTGCCAATATTAAACAGAACATTGTACGGAAATTCTTGTGCTTCTGTAATGAATCAAATGTTATTTATCCAACTATAGTGATTTCGTAGCTCTAATCTACACATTTAGTGAAATAGATTTTCAATAATTAAAAGATCTTAGAGAAATGCTTTTGTCTCCTTGAATAAATAAGTTTCCTAAATTATAGCGAAACGCATTTGTATACTTAAATGATAACAGTGTTTACAGTTTGAAATAAGATAAAAATAAATATCATCTTTAATAATTTAAAGTACTAGCTCTCATCTTATTAGATATAGCAATCATTTATGTCAACATTTTTTATACATATTTTAGCACTCGAACGTGTAATTTTCTTAAGACTGAAAATATTTTTTATGTCTTTCTAATTATTGTAAAATCTGGAACTTTTCAGTACTTTCCATTTAGTCAATATAAAAGATACAGTAATCATCTATGCAGAGTGATTGTGTTTTTATATCTTTTCTAATCACCTGATTTCAATTTATTTTCTTAGTGCTATAAAATTTTTAAAACTTGGTAAGAAAACGCCAGAAATAACTGAACAGCTTCAAATCGGTGTTTAAAATGGATGCATAGAGATTGGATCACGTTTTCGCCCTCATATGATGGAATTTCAATTATATCGCTAAAATTCCTTTTACTCGTATGCCAAAATATTCATCTTAGAAACAAAAATAGTATATGAAAAATGTAGGAAATGTTCTTTAGTTTAATTTGGTGCAGTAAGTTTTTCAAAAAATTTAACCCTTTCCGGAACACAAGGTAAAAACCGAAAAAACTCCGATTTTTTCATGGTTTTTCGCTTATAATTTTTTAAGCAGACCAGATACGAGGTGGCAAAGTTGAAATTCGTGTTGAGCACACCCAAAAACATAAGTACTGTTCCGATGCTTTGTATAACTAAAATTATACAGAATGTTTAAAAAGTCTTTCCCTAATTACAAAATTTATTCATCACCGCTGCAATACACCTGGTGCCAAATTGTTGGAAAACTAACCAGTTTTCTTTTTATTTTTGTTGCAGGTTTTCGTAACATGCCTGTTGTGTACCTGTATCAGTGTCCAGGAAATCGGAAATGTTCACAAATCAGGAAAACGCTCCGTGTGTAATCTAGTATCAGAGAACCCTTTTTGCATCTATTATTCACGTTGTACACACTCATTTCTTAGGATATCACTGATTTCTTAGGTCTCACGTCTTCCATCCTTTCAGCTTATGTTGGTGGTCGGCAATTTCGTGGTACACGGTCCTGTTTCCCGGACATTGACAGTGATACACAACAGCCATTTTACAAAAACCTAAAAAAAAAAAAAAAAAAAAAAAAAAAAAAAAAAAAAAAAAACTTAGCCACTTTTTAAACATTTGACACCAATTTCAATTTCACATGTCTCTCTTATATACAGGGTGTTTTGAATTCGACGAAAAATTCAGGGAGGTGAAAGTAGGTATCAAGATGGTGAAAAATGGACATAGAACTGCAGTCGCAAACATTGTTTAGTGGGTGAAAATGACAAAAATAGTTATGGTGTGACGCCGAGTGGAACAGAAAGGGCCAATAATAAGTAAAAAAAAATTTTTTTTGATGTAAATCAAGATTACAGTGCATTACAGTTCAACGTCAGAAAGGGGACGACAAGAAATTTTTATAGGAATTGTTCACAGTTACGGCCGTGAAGGTCATTGCACAGTAGGGAACGACGGACGAAGGACTGTCGGACGCATTTAAACATACCCGGTGTCCAACAAACCCTATTCCTATAAAAAAAATGTCTCGTCGTTCCTTTCTGATGTTGAAGTGCCATGCATTGCAATCCTGCTTTACATCAAGTAAATGTTTTTCTATTTATTATTGCCCTTTCTGTTCAACTCAACGTTACACCCTTCATAATTATTTTTGCGATTTTCACCCACTGAACGTAGTTTTCGACCCCATGTGCTATGGCAATTTTTTACCCTCTTGATACCTATTTTCAATCTCTGAATTTGTCGGTCGAATTCGGCAACACCATGTAAAGAGGATATGAATAAATTTTGTAATCAGAAAGAGAAAGAATATCTGGACACACTTATATAATTGTTTTGGTAGTTTACGTGCAGTGAATTATTGCCATTTATTTTATAAAAAAGTCTAATATAGTTGAAAAAATACTTTCAATATTCAACAGAGTTCACATTTATTTATTAAGATAAAAGTAACAATACCTTTAATCTTTAAAAGTCGAGACATATATTAGTCTCATTTATCTTGTCTGGTACGGAAAACCCGCGAGTTAACACAATTAATTCTGATAAAATTTAAGTTACAATTTGCATTAATATTTTATTTACCATTCATACATGTATGTTTATTAAAGCTAAAATCATGTTTATGTATTTTTAATCATTAAAAACATTGAGTAAATTTCTCTGATTTTATTGAACATTTTTTTTTATTTTTTAGATAACACAATGATTTACACATTTAACAGAGCTACAATTAAATCATAGAGATAGAATTAAGCAAACTTCTTCATTATTTAAAAACGCTATACTCAGTACTAAACCTCCTCTTACATGATATAGGAAAATCTAACGTCAGCGATTTAAATTTTGATAAAATTACAATTAAAACTTTGTAATAATTCGTGTTTTACTACTAGCCCGTGCATTGTTTTAGTAGTGAAATTACATTTAGACATATTTGACCATTAACAAAGCGAAATATTTTTCTCTGATGTTACCGAAATTTCTTTTGATATTTTTAGAAAGTGAATTGCTTGTCATATTTAACAAATCTCAAATTTAATAAAATAACAATAAATCAAACGATCACTTTTATCGTTTAAAAACAATATATTGAGTAATAAAGCTCATCATAAAATTTTAATCATATTTTCTAATAATAATAATAATAATTATCAACAATATTTATTTACTACTCATACAAAAATTAGTATTAGGACTGTAATAACTTTATTTGTTTTAGGCATTACCAACAATTAATAACTTTCTAAGAAGAGAATTTTAAATTTGATTAAGAATTTTAAATTTGATACATATGAAAAGTACATTGATACTCACATTTAACAGAACTGAAATTTAATGGGTTTGTTAAAATGTAACATTCTCTTAAATTAATTAAAGACAGATTAGTAAGCACAATCTCTAATTGCGTAAGACACTGTATAATTTATGCAACTTACGTTAATTTAAAAGAAATTTCTTTGAAGTTAATACCTCTCTTCATTAACTTGAAATAATGATAGTTCCTATTCACTTACTGTTCCATTGATCTTGATCATTTGCCAATATTAACCAGAACACGGGATAGAAATACTTGAGCTGGTATAATGAAACAAATGTTATTTATCCAACTACAACGATTTCGCAGGTGTAATCAATAACTATAGTGAAATACATTTTCGACATTGAAGAGATCTTAGAGAGACAGTTTTGACGCCCTTCATATGTAAGATTAAATAATTTTCATTTAAGTTGAAATTATTTCCATATGTAATCTTGATTTAATGAAAACTTCTGTTGATAGGAGTTAGAAAAATCTCTCGTCTTTATTATCGTCAAAAATTTATGTTGAAAACATTTCTTGTGTTGTAATTCTTCTTGTAAAAATAAACAGGGCAAAGTAGGTAAAACATTATAATCAATTGATATCGAATATTTTACTCAATTTGGGCATACCTCTGGCAGCTAATGGATGATATACTTAGATTTATGTCAGAAGGAAAAGCGGTCATCACGATATCTCCAAACTGGGAGTTATGTAGTTTTCGGTTTAAAAGTTTGTTTTACTTTTTTTGCTTGTTTATTGTTAATTTTAATTCCTTTTTTTTTTAAATTCTTAAATAAGAACACATTTGAAGTAATTACAATATTATGAGTAGCAAATTTGGTAATGATTTATTGACCATGAATAAAATTATTGTTAGCATTTAAAAGCCCAAATTTCCTTGTTTTCCGATATACATTATTTTCAGACAAAATAGGATATCCTTCGTGGAATAATAAAGAATTTTTTTTAAATTATAATTGAAAATCTCGTAGACAATGTTTAAGGAAAGGGTAGCCAAAATTACAAGAAGAGGGAAATTTTTATGAAGCAAATAAATAAATAAGCTCATTTTCTGCAGTTTCTCACTTTGTGATGTATATAATTATCCTTTTGTAGATAAATAATAAATCATTAGACTTATAATTGAAATCGTATTTGCTTAGTTCCATAGCTAATGTTGTAATAATGAAATATATTGTTACTTTTAAAAAAGAAAGTCTAAAGTAGTAAAATGGTAAATTATAAAAAATAGCTCCTTTTTAAAAGAACGCCTTATTTTTTTCTTTCATTTCATGTACGGGTATCATATGCATGCGCTTTTCACCCATCAGTCGTATAAAATCGTATAATTTAACTTTTTATAGTTAATCATTTAGTTATAAAAATGCGTTAAAGTATTCGTATATTTAAAATCAAATTGTAATACAAAGATATGTTCAAAGTATGCACGCAAAACTACATTAACACCTTCCAGATCATGGATGCGTAGATGCATCTTCAAAAGGTGCATACAGAAATTGGAAGTAGGCGTGCTACAAAATTGAGCCGGTTTGGAGAAGATAGGTTGGTTGGTTGATTTTATAACGGCCGATTATCTACACGAAGGATATAGGTCCTGGGGGGTGTGCCCTCCGTGGGTGTCTTTCTAAGGGATCCTAACCCGTATTTACGGCAAGGTTCGAAGAAAACCAAGGAAAACACCGAACGGTTAGGTCGAAGAGCGCGACAGGGGTTGGAGAAGATGGGAACATTGTTAGCCGAGTTATTGAAATAAGGCACAGTTAGAGAAAATAACCTTGAGAGAGGTGCCGAGGGGGAGGGGATGTTCAAGTATCCTTCAGAAAATGACTAATTAGGAGTGCCATTATGCATCTTTAAAAATTCGTTCGTTTGCTTAAGCTAGAAAAGGAATTACAAATTTGGCTTAAACTAATATTCGGAAATACTGGTAACTGCTACTAATAAATTTAATTTAATGTTATAGAGGTTGATTATACGTTAATTATAATGTTTGGATTAAGTTCTGATAAAATCGTAAAGATAGTTGCTGAGTTATGGAAACGGGGCATACTTAGAGAAAAAATCTTGAAGGAGCGGCTGGGAGGAGAGAGGATGTTCAAGTTCCCTTCAGCAAATTACTAATTAGGACATCACTATGCATCTTTAAAAATTCTTTCGTTTGGATAAGCTAAGAAATGACTTACAAATTGGGCTTAAAATTTATTCGAAAATAGTGGTAACCGATATTCATAAATTTAGTTTAATTTTATAGAGGCTGACTATTAAGTTAATTATAATGTTTGGAATCAGTCCCGTTGAAATCGTTAAGATAGTTGCTGAGTTATGGAACCGGGATAAAGTTAAAGAAAAAACCTTGAAGGAGGGGCCGGGGTGGAGTGGCTGTTCAGGAACCATTCAACAAACAATTAATTAGGAGGACCACTATATATGTTTAAAGATTGATTCATTTGGTTAAGCTAGGAACTTAATTTGAAATTTGGCTTAGACTATTATTCGGAAATACTGGTAACTGCTTTCTAGAAATACACCTTGGAGATATCAATGCTGATTTTTACGATTAGTAAAAATGGAACATATTTTGGGAAAGTTCAGAGCATTATTACCTGAGATTTAAAATAGCGGTATCATCTATATAAAACAGCAATTAAACGCTACGGGTGGAGCTAACAAATGTTAAACAAATGACAATTACAAATAAATGTTTTAACAAATGTTAAAATTGTTAAATGTAATTAGTTCTGTTGAAATCAGAGAAGTAGATTTGGTTTTATAAATAAAGGGGGGGGGGGTCAATTAAGGCGCGCACAGTCAAGCAAAGTAAATGCGATATTTAATAAAAAGTTGTTTACCCTTACCCCTCTCCATCCCCGCAAATATAAGAAGTAATCTGTTAAATACAGTTTTCTGTATTCATGATCTCTACAATAACAATATTTGTCATGTAAAAAAACCCCTTAAATCCAGATAATTATCATGATGCTAAACATGCCTGGAAAAATGTTTCGAACTGGTGGCGTCTGTGTAATTTGTTGTGTGCAGGTGACGCTACATTAGCATGGCTGTACGCTGGTAACTGCAATACATATTAACACTATTTCGTTAGAAGTCTTATTCAATGGATCACTAGTCTGGTTTACTTGCTGTAAATGTGTGTTGTTTTAATAGCATGTGCTCATCAAAAAAAAAAAAAATTACATTATGTAATTGTATTTATAAAGCTTATTATGTTCAATTATAGCATTCAAAGAATGTATTTAAATGTAACAAAATATATGACAGTGTAATAATTTTTGCCGACGGCGGGAAGACCGAACACTCGACCTCTTATGTTCTCTCGGGAGACATGTGGGGATTTGAAGGTCTTTCCAATCCGCTACCTTCTGATCCTGGGCTTTTTGTCTAGGGCTTGGCTGGGTCGTGGATGTGTACTTTTCCCCTTGCGACCAATTTTATCCTTAAGCTTTACTGTGGGCAGGTCGTAAGTAAGGTGATTCCTTATTCATTTTATTACTTCTGTGAAATCTCTATACAACCAACCAACCGAAGAATAAAAGCGTATTTTAGATGAGAGTTACTGTGGACTTTAATTAATATTTCAGTAATTAATTAAAATATTAAAATAATTAAAATATACCTGATTCTCAAGTGCACCAGGGCATGTTTTGGACTATCTACAGCTAAATTTTCAGACTTCTAGGTGCGCTAAATTTTCCAGCCATCGCAGACATTCACACACACACACACACACACAGAGAGAGAGCGAAATTTCCTTTTATTAATATAGATTATTATACTTATAATTTAGATTGTTTAAAATACTGCAATCGTAAACTGAGTTCCCATATATTTTCTCACGCTGCTGTAAAATACTAATATCAGATTTATTTGTTATATATTATTATATTTCTTTAAAACTTACATGAGAGCGATATTTTTTTCAAAACCTTGCTACAAAGATACATTTTTTAATAAATATTACTTTATCAAAAAAACTTGGTGCAACAACACCTTGAATCTGATGCAGTTTACCTGATATGAAATAATCATATTACCTAAGAGTAATATTTATATATTTTATAAATTTTTTAAATATTGCTTAAAAGAAACATATCATTAACAGTTCTAAAAAATTATTGTAGCTTACAACATAATAGCATCCCCGTTAATAAAAAATATAAAAAAAACAATGTATAACAAAATACAATAAATTATAAATTTAATGTACGAAAATCTGTGTAATTATTATATTGAAAAATAATTGTTAATCTCTTTTACACCATCTTCAAAATCTTAATAAAGAATATTTCTAAAAAATAATAGCTGACCCCTATCTTTTCTATGATGAAAGACCCAATTCAATATATCTTTCATTATCCAATGCCTTTTCAAAACAATGTATGATATGCTTTGGGAAGCACTTTGCTTTTAACGAAACAAATCTTATTTATCCAAATACATAGATTTCTCGTCAGTAATTGAAAGTGCATTTGTGTTTTGGATATTAAATGCATCTCTAAACAAGCAGGTTTGACTACTAGTATAATGTAGAAAGAAAATTAATAACAAAGCCAGCGGTGAGGGCTTAAGGATGACTTTAATTTAAGTTGTTGGGTAGCTTTGTAAAAGTTGTTAGAAAAGTATGTATTATCAAGATTCACTTAACGAGATAACAGCTCAAAGTTATTACTGATGCTGTATTGTATAAGGTGAAAAACGCACGCGCATACAAATGTTTAAGATACTTGAAAAATATTTTCAGCAATTGTTGATTGAATTACTTTTATGATGTTGAAGAATTTCAAAGTTTGCAAAACAGTTTAATAATAATTGTTATCTGGGAAAAATAATTTATTTTTAGTATTTAAACTGCTCTTGTATAATATTCAAGTGAGCTCTTTTCACACAGAATATATTACGTTAACACAAGTGTAAACGACGTAGATGGCAGTTGTAAAGCAAAATCTTTAATGCGTCCCACAGTTTAACATTAATTTAATGTACTTTACTTAATAGTGTATCATAGATTGATTTTACCTTTGATTTTATTGCACACAATTTGCTGTTCACGCATGAATGTCCTATTGACTGACAGTAATGTTTTCAGTATTTAAATAAAAACGGAAAAGAGCATGTAGTATGACACATTTCCCGTAACTAACAGAATATTTTTAGGAAATTTAAATGAAATGAAATATCAAAAACAAAAAAAAAATACCAAAAAAAAAAAAAAAAAAAACATACGATGTACTAAAATTCTTTTTTCAGCATATCCATTCCATATCCAGTCTGTTTGAATTATATCCTGACATCCTGCACATGAACTATAGAAATTATATTCACGACGTCATTCACACTAAACAATTAAAGTTTAAAAATCCATAGGTTATCTAAAAACGCACTTACAACAATTATCGTTCATATTCAAACATGCAACTGATTTTGTGTGTCTATGTAAAACAGCAATGAACGCTATGCATTCCTTAATCTATAGAAAATATGATGCACTGCACTTCAGTGATCTACATCCATTTCATTATGTTTGAAGTATCGTAACGACATTAAAGTGAACCACAAAAGATTTCCCCCATATATTATAATGTAAGTGAATTCTTTTGTGCGTACCTGTAAACAAACTGTAAAGCCTCTATAACCCGTAGAAAGCCATATGTAGTCCATCATAATGATGCATAGTAATTTCATTATGTTTAAAGTATCGTAACATCATTGAAATGCATCACAAATGTTTTCCGCTCACAGACATCAATACTGTTGACAGTTTACCGTTGAAAACCTTAATAACAACTATGTTGCAAAGTGTTAAAAAAGTTTCAGCGTTTATTCATTACTTTTTCTTATGAAACTTGGCCTAAAGCACATCCGTAGGAAGGGTATTAAATGATTAACATTTGAATGCAGCACATAAAGGTAAAGCTAGGAGAGTCTGCGCACAATTCAAAAGAATAGCAATACAAAATCTAAATATTAATTTTTTGCTAAACTATCCATGAAATTTTTTTACTTCTTTTGTTTTTTATTTATTTCCATTGCTATTTTGTTGCTGTGTTGAAATTTAATAGAACAATTGTAATAAAACCAAGAAAGTTATTTTGCGCAAACTCTCCTTACAGGGTTGGTGTGATTGCGCACATGGGTAGGAGAGATTGTTACTAATAATAACAGCAATTAAATTGTTAATAATAATAATTACACTTAAATGACATTGCTGTAAGGTTTTTGTGAAAAAAAAAATTATTGTATTGGGAGTGAATATTTCAACCTAATGCTTAAAGAATCAGATAAAGGAAATAATTTAAAAAACGATTAAAAATTTTTAATTAAAAGAAAGAAAATTAAAGAATCAGAAAAAGCAAGTTCAGACAAGATTACGAAATAAAATTATGTAACTTAATAACGCGTTTAACTTAAAAGTAGTCCATTTTCATTTTTCATTTTTTAATGCAAAGTTACCAATAAGCTGCGTAATCTCTCCTAGCATGGAAACTAGTGGGAACAATGCGTCATCTCTCCTAAGTAGCAGATGCGCAAACTCTCCAATTTCGGTAGGAGAGATTGTGCGGCTTTTTATTGAAACATGGCCGCTACTAAAACGAACCGTTGATGTTCACATTGTTAGTCTGGATTAATAGCTTATGAGAAATCCTTTAAGGGGGGAGATCAGGTTGAGCAGCCAGAAAATGACAATAATTTGACCATTACTAAAAGCTCTGTAGTTTCAAAACCAATTAATGAAATACAACAATTTTTTTTCTATACTTTCAAAAATACTAATGTTTTTCAAAAAACATTCAAATATATATATTTAGCAATATTAATTAGTTAAATTTTAATGACAAAATTAACGTTTTAAAAATATGAAATTTCAAATATGCATTTTGCGCGCAAGATTTTAAAAATTCTACTGCAGATATATATTTAATATTGAATTTATATTTACTTATACTACTGTATTTTACACTGAACCTCAATTTAAAAGTATATTCAAATTCATTTGCACAATTAATGACTTTAAAAATCATATTTATGAAATTTAGTAAAAAAAAAATTGTAGTAATTTTTTTAAATCTTGCGCGCAAAACGTATATTTGAAAATTCATATTTTTAAAACGTTAATTTTGTCATTAAAATTTAACTAATTAATATTGCTAAATATATATATTTGAATGTCTTTTGAAAACCATTAGTAATTTATGAAAGTATAGAAAAAAAATTGTTGCATTTCATTAATTGGTTTTGAAACTACAAAGCTATTAGTAATGTTCAAATTATTATAATTTTCCGGCTGCTCAACCTCATCTTCCCCCTTAAGTTTAAAATATTTTGTACTATTGGCATTGTATAGAAATTTTGATGAATAGCTATGAAAATTCAAGCACTTACTTTGGGAAAATAAAACAAAATAGCATTACTTTATCTTAGATGCTCAAAGCAATCCACGTGCACTTTCAAGTAGACACTCCACTATTGCTGATGTACAACTACATGGAGTCGCTGCGCTCTCACTCTACTCCTCCCCCCCTAACCTCTATGTGTGCAATCTCTCCGACTGCACCATCTCTCCTGGCTTTACCTTATAGTATTATGGATATTAAGGATCTATATACTAAGAATATTTACTGTATTTCTTAGCTTATTAGTGGCGAATTATTTTTTTGTAATACAGTAATTCTTTGTCGACAGGAGTTTCATGACCAGGTATGTCAAAACTTAAAGTGAGAACATCCATATTTCTGACGTTGAGAGAGCTCAGATAATTGGCATGTTTGAGATAGAGGCATCGTATCGTGAAAACGCACGAAGGACTAGAAATAGTGCCATATCAGTACAGAGAATGATTAGAAAGTGGACGCAAGAAGGCTCTAGAACCCGCAGTACCGGCACAGATACACGCAGAAGAGCAACACCACGTGATGACCGCCGAATGGTACGGGGAGCTGTTGCTCACAGACGAATGACTGCAGCACGAATCTGAAGAACAGTTGCAGTCACAGTAACTCTAAAGACGCAAGATACAATTGTAAACCGTTTTCTTGAAGCTGTGTTACACTCTCGGACCCATACGCTACGTTTTCCGTTAACTCGATTGCACTGCCTATAGCGGTTAGCCTGGTGTACTGCTAGACACAACTGGACGCTTTAATGACAATCATTTGTCTCCAGTGATAAATCCCGATTCTGTCTGGGGAGAAATAATTCTCAGCAACATGTCTATCGGCGTGTTGGGGAAAGGGTACAATCTGGTGTGATTTCAGAGCGAAACACATGCCCAACTCTTGGCGTGATGGTTTGAGGAGCAAAACGTTATGATATCAGGACTGCTTTGGCAGTTGCTCAGGGTACAATGAATGCCAGCCAATATGTAGAGAGAGTGATCAACCGTGTTGTTATACCCTACAAGAGTACCATCCAGAACGCTGTCTCCCACAGTGCTCGAGCTCATACTGTGAACATAACATGACAAGACTTGCAAAGTATGACGACCATGGATTAGCCTGATCGCTCCATAGACTATCGCCGATACAGCCTATGTGAGATGCCATCGGTAGGTGCAATAGGTCACTTAGTAACGCAGAGGAAATTGTACAACAGTTTACTGCACAAGTCATTCAAGCATGGACATACATACCACAAGAAGACATACGAACACCTATTGATGCAATGCCTGCAAGGATTTTGAAGTCAATAAATTTGGTCTAATTGTTTTGATTTTCTTATCATTTCTTTTGCTTAAGGACGTGCACCAAGTTTCATAAAATTTCACCAATTTTTTAAGGTGTAACAATGTCCATTTCCACTAGTGTAGTTTGCTAATGATTATTACAAGGGCATTACAATTTATTTAAATGCTTTAGATAATTTTTGTGTAATTTTCAAGTGATTTAAATGTTCTTGAATTTAACACTATAATTCTTTCTTGTAGAACAAGGCTTGCAGATGGAAAATTTAGTGTGCAGTGTGTACCTCAGATTAATCACAGGTATGCCTTTGACGGACCTAATATCAACGACTTACAATGTAATGATATCACCTGTTCTCCTGAGGATAGGCATATATGAAATTCAACTTCACAGATGGTTCCAACTGACAAAATTTGATCTTATGGTCTTATTGGCCATTTTATTGGTATGTTTATAGTTGAAAATTTTTGAGTCTGACTAACGAATTACGCCATTAGTTTATTACAGGATTCCATATATTTATACATAAATAAAATTAGTAATACGTATTTTTTCTTACTGTACATCATTTATTTCGATAAAGAGAGCTAGTCGATAAATGTCTTACCTTGTTTCGTGTCAATCATAGCTATTATGCATCATTCTGTGTGTTTTCATGTTTTCATTAGTTGAAAAGTACTTATGACTTCCGTTTACCTGTTGCCGTCTTTCTGTACTCTAACTCTCTTAAATATACCGTGTACGTTAATGGGAGCTGGTGCACGTTAAATCTGTTCGTGGCTGTAATGTCCTCCAAGTTCTATATAAGCGCTACCTCTGGTGGTGCCAATCCAGATGCAGGTCTCTCATCTGGAATTGGTTCAAAATTAGGAGACTAGTTTCAGAGTTATATGGATCATGTCAGCTATATAGAAATAAAAAGCTGCAAAACCGGGCTCTTGGGCCAAACCAACAACAACAGCAACAACCCATTATGGTTTAGTCAGTTAACGGCAATAGTACATATTTTAAATTACAAATTGTTAATTATTTAACAACCTTTCATGGGCCCAATGGACGGGTAGCCAAGTCAATTAGCACAATAAAAGTAAATTAATTTCAATAATGTAGTTAAAGTGTAATTCAGAATAAGTTCAGTTTAAAATGTAACATTCTTCTCTTCCAGGTTCCCCTTGCAGTTCCTCGTGCTGCCGGTTGGGACGAGCCAATGGCCGGCCCCAACTGGTAGCACAAGGGGTTTTTTTTTAGCAGCAGTTTTTTTATTCATTTTATTTTTGACTGTTCGCCTCTTTATTAGGTGCAATTGGACATTGTCCGCAAAAGCTACCGGACCCGCTCTAATGGGACAGCCCACGGAGCAAGTTTTTACCAGGTGGGGTACGGTAGAAAGGCGCAGTCCCGTCAGCCCCCGCAGCGTTTTCGTCTGCCTTGCAACTCGGCCCAAAAATTTTCCCCGATGGTACGACTTAGCTATTGGCTGATTATATTTTCATTTCAGTGGTTTCATTATCTAGTCAATTAATTTATTTAGTTTCCCTCAAAATTCTCTCCCCTTTTTCAAGCTAAGTTCAGTACCAACGTTTCGGCACTAAATTGTCCAGCCCCATTTCAACTGTCATGACGAGTACGTGGTGTGCGGCGCCAGATCTCAGAACATTTAAATTTAGGAGTGAACAACACAGAAAAATCCGGACTCAGTTGATTGGCCGAACTGGGTACTTGTCTTTGTGGACCGCCCCAATAGGGCGATCAGGCGAATTTCGCCCCAATGACCAGGCACTCAAACCCGTCAAACTGGGTCGAATCCCGGTAGGTAGGGGCCTGGTCAGTGGTCTCCAACTCTCTTAAATATACTCGGATTGCTATGTACTTGATACATAATATTGACGATTACTAAAGTTCGCAATTTAAAATGGCGTGTGTAGTATTTATTGTTATTTTTTGCAAACACTAAAAATATCTCTTTACATAATTCTCAAAGGGATTTGCGTCATATTTTAATGATGTTGTACTTTTTCAAGCATGATGAAATTGATATGCATTTCTCAGGTGCACTAAAACATACGTATTATAGAATATAGTGCAATGCATTTATCATTAATTTACAGGGACACACAAAATATTTCCTGAACATAATGGTCTAATGGGGAAAATTATTTGACGATTATTTACATTTTTTACACTATTTCAAACATAATGGAATATGTATACATTATTTAGATACACTAGAAGATACATACTGTAAAATGTACCATGCAATAAGAGTTACCCATGACTTAGGGAATCACAAAAATTGTCGGTAAATGACCTATAAATGCCGGAATTGCGTTACCAGTTTTCGTATGCGTTTTTATGCTTAACTAAATTTTTGCATTAAACGTTGTGTGTATAATTTCTATAGATCTTATACAAGGTTACACAAAAAAATTCGTAAGTATTGCTGTGTATCCGAATGAATTGCTTAAGAGTGTTTTTTAATAAGTTGTGGATTTTCCTGCTGAACTATATTTGTTATATTAAGTGATGTTTGTAAAATATAAATTCATATACAAGAGTATGCAAAGAACTAAATACAGTGACGTCTGTGGATGAATATTTCTGAAAGTATGTTTTTTGTTGGGCATTTCCTAAATAGTTTATCTTCTTTCACTTTATTGGAAATTGTTGCATAATCTATGCTGGATGCGTGATTTTTTAAAATTGTATAATTTGATTTGATTATATGAGTAAAAGTTTTCCAACTGAGAGAAAAAGTGTACATACCAGTAGTCGAACCCATTCCCCTTAAATTTATATACCAACACTTCATCGTGTGAGCTATCCTAGACAACATTGGCCGACACCATTCACTCAGACAGTCACTAAAGTAGTATGGATGAATGGTGTCATCAAGAATGGTTCAAAATGATTTTATTGTTTTGGTTTCAGCTCAGATTGTAGAGCGTTGGCATATTAAGTCAGAGATCCCGATTCCGATTGCTGGTCTGGATAGTTTTTCACTCAGTTGGTAGATTTTTATTTGCATAAAATCAAACCTAATTTTAAAAAAAATGAAAGTAATAATTACAGTAAATATTATTTAAGACTGCGAGTTTTTAGTATCCATTTATTCATTTTAAGAATTTTTAATACATTTTACACAGTCTAGTTATAATCGATAAATTTTCATTAAAATCAATAATTCCAATAAATAAATTTAAATTTAAATAATTCATTCACTTTAATTTAACAAATTTTATTCTTACCATATTCTCCATAGTTATATATTTATAGACGCTTGAAATATCATTTATTTTGCTGATTTTATTATATAGCGTTAAAGGTGTTTTATTTCAAAGATTTGTACAAAATATTTCAGTAAGCGGTATATCGTGAATGAAATTTATGCTAATTACTACTTGCGTGCACTGTGGTGTCACGAATTATGAATAAAATTCAGACGTCCATGAATAAAATTTCCTATTAAAATACTTGAAAAAGGAATTCTATTTTTAAAATTATGTATTTACCAGCAAAATATTTCCTTCCTTGTATCACGAAAATGAGAGACGAAAATAGTTTTAGGAATTTATATTGAAGGTAATGCTGCGATGAATAATTCTATATATTTCGGTTTTTTCTTCAGCGATTAAAATGTAAATGTTATGCCAAAATTAACAACGAAGAAGTTGCATTATATGTTTTTGTCAATACTTATCTAGACAATGCTTAAAAACATAATTTTCATATTTAAAAAAGATATTGATATCTTTTCTCGGATACTTTTTATGAAATGCATTAAAACAAAAATAAATAAATAAGCAAATAATTATGTACATTTATTTATAAATATGTTTAAAAATCTTTTTCCATATTTTAAACAAATAAACCTATAACATGTATAAATCTTTTTTTCCTGTATTCCGCTTTATTTAAGTACATGTTCGCGTGATGATTTAAAATATCTATAAAATAATTTTACAGTTCCGAATAAATTACAATGCCTTATTATAATGAGATTCAGTAAGTTTTATTTTTAGGGATTTAAAGCAGGCATGAAATAAACCGCAGATCACGAATGAGGCATATGCTAATTACACCCGATTTCTACTAAGGTAGTCACGTGGTTTGAATTTTAGCCCATGGCGTGTTTTAAATCAGAAATATTAAAGTTTCGATCAGTAACAAATTTAACACTAATGTCCCGGTATATTTGTTTTTGATAATATTTTTATGCATTTAATATATGAGTATGTTAAATTTGAATTTGTACATTTCAAGTGTTTCATATAACTGTGCATTTAATTTATTGTAAATTTGGAAAATTATTTTATCTGTAGAGAGAAGGTATCTAAATATTTACGAGGGGCAGTCGAAAAATAAGTTTCGCCTGGCGACTGTGGACAGAGGTGTGTATGAAAGATAAAAAATGTAATGAGACATTAAAGATAAAACATAACTTTATTTTTCCACATAAGTACCAAGTACATTGAGACATTTGTCATACCGCTTTATAAGCTTCAAAAAGCCCTGCAGGAAAAAATAAGGGACGGACGAAGTCATCCATACGGACGAAGTCAACAGCGCCATCTGCGGGGGCACTGCAACAGCTCCGTTCGACCTCTACCCATTGGTGTATCGGTGTCTTGCACGTTCGCGTTCACCTGCTGTGTCGTCTTTTGCCCATAGCCGTTCAACGCTGCGAGTACACGTGCTATAAATAAAAATGAACACAGTTTCTTAAAAGAAGCCTCCTAAGCATGTGCTATCTTTTCAACGCTTTTGCAATATTAGTTTTTATAGGGTTATCCAAAAGATATTCGTTTTTTTTCAATTTGTTGACGGCCCCTTATTGGGTTTCGGGAAAAAATCTTCGTGGAAATATATGACGTCTATCATGTCGTTTACACTCCTGAAGTTTCAGGATAATTCCTCATGTATATTTCCAGATATTTAACAAAACGTCTAAAATCGCAAGTGACCGGTCATTATTGGAAATATAGTGTATATATATGCAGTACTTATTTGGTATTATTTATATTTTTAAAATTTCTAGTCCATTTTTTTGAGTACCCGGTAAGTCGGCATTTGTGCTAATGTATAAGTTGAAACTTTTTTTCCATTATCAAAAAGCTGAAGTAGTTTGCCTGAGATAATTTTGATAGCATCTCACCAACTTATTGCAAAATACCTATTCCGCAAAATCCAAGTGCTTACATTTTTGGCGGTTTACTTGGTTGTTGAAAAAACAATTTTAAGAGTTTTCTGATATTTTCTTTTTAAGTTACTTATTCTATAGGTTTTATTTATATATTTATGATAGTGTGTTTCTAAACTTAGAATAACATATTCAGGAGTGAAACAAAGTGATATTTTGTATTATTTTTATTTTATGTTATCCATTATTCCTGACATTTTCTGACATATGGATACATAGAATTTTGGCAGCGAATGATTTCAATTCAAATGGATATATCTATAGCATCCGTGGGTATTGCAATAGCACAATGACTTCAGATGGCGAACTGGTATCACCTGATATTTGTTTATCAGTGCAAATTTCACAATTTATGCAAAAAAGGTGTATTTATCATTACATACTTTGGGAATGGAATCGATATCAAGAGTACGAAACTAATCTGTTTGTCAATTAAATTGTTTTTTAATCTTTAATATTTACTGTAATTACTTTTAGCATATTGGGTGAAACCCCCAGTTATTGACACCTAACCAGTAACTGGCACTTCAGCAAAAAACTAACTGAAATAAGAATTTTCTTGTAAAAGTCTGCAAAGTAATGTCATATAATGGTAACTTATTTTCCTTAACTGTTATAACTGATTTTTCAGTTATTGGTGTTTTAAAAAAAGGGATGGTGTTAGTTACTGGAGAGATTGAAAATATTTATGACAAAAATTAATTTTTTGTAATTAAAAGTATAATTTTTCAAAACTTTGTCAACAGTAACTTTTTAATGTATCTCTACTATCCTTTCACAAACAAAGGTAGTATAATATCGATTTAAATTTTTGTAATAGTGATTTGAACAAGAAAAAATCTTTAAACTGTCAGTTACTGGGGCTTTCACACTATATGTATTTTATGTCTATGGTAATAAGTGATTTTTTCTAATGTAATTCTTGTACATATTGTTTACATTTAATATATTTGACAGAACACAGTGCTCGGTATACAGAAAACAAATAAAAATCATTTTACACTGAAAAATCTGATTTTTTTTACATTTAATATATATATATATAGATTTTGCCCCCTAACAGCAGCACTAAAAAGTATTTTGATATGGAAAATATCTATTATGTATCAAATAAAGATTCGAAATTCATTAAAAAACGGTACTTTTGTATTAGCTGCATGCTAGTGAGTTAATAGCCGAAGAAATTGCCAAAGATTTACGCATTTACAAAAGTCGTTTTGATTAGTAATGAATTCTATTTATAAGTCCCAAGTTCTCTTCCACATCTGCTAAACATTTTTAAAAGTTTAATTTCATTAACGAATATAAGCCGAAAACAGATGCTGAGTTATTTATATTGTTTTAATTGCAAACAGGTGAATCTTCCGTAATCATGCTGAAAGTGACAGTCATGGATAAACAAAAACCATAATTAAAAATTATTTTAAAAACCATAATATATCAGTAAATAAATATACTTTTTTCAAAAAGTTTGCATATTAAAGTACGTTTTTTATTCTATTCGGCGGTGTAAACATTGAAATTGTACGATGTTTAGAAGTTAAAAAATTTCAATAAAAGCGAAATAGTTTGCTCAAGTTGATATGACCTTAAAATTACTCACGGATACGTTTGTGCTTTTTAATGTAGATAGTGAATAAATAGTTTATTTAAACATCTGTTACGAATTTTAAGTGTTTTCCTTTTCGAAAATGGTTATGATTTGTTCTCGACTAGCTATTGATTCTGAAATATCTACTGAAATATCTATCTTTCTGTACTAGGATGTTATTCGCATTTAAAATACATTTTTGCGTGACAATAAAATTTATACAAAACAAATCGCGAAATTATTGCAAATATTTTCTTATGATGGTTGAAAAGTTCCATTTTTTTTATATTTTATTTGCTAAGCTAAAACAGAAAGTAGTTCAAATTGGTTCTGTTTATCTTCATTTGTTTGTTTTTGAACAATCACGAATTTCGATTGTGGTGTTCACATCCAATAAAATAAATAAGTTTTTAGAGATGAATATCGAAAATAAAAGGGTGTGTATGCTGTTATATATGACATGATGATTTTAAAATGTCATATATGTAATATCATGTTAAAAAAAATTCGTTCTTGTAAGTAACTGTATTCTAAAAAAATATTTAATGGAACGTCGTTAATGTGATTGGAGAATTTTATGTGCATACAAAATTACACAGAGCCCTTTGTGGACTATTTTAGTAAATCACGAGTATATGATGTGTCTTTTGCCCAAATATAAATTCATTATAACGCAAGAATTACAAGATGTCGTCGAAATTCGAAGACGTCCTCAAATTTGAGCACCGTAGTTTTCGCAGTTCTCTCAGTTTTTTTTTATTTAAATCAAAATCTAGGCGGCTCTGCCTCTGCGACCAACCTTTGCCAACACCCGCTCATATTTAGCACTGAAAAAAATGCTGATTTTACGGTATAATATTGGCATTCCAGCTGCCAGTATTATACCGTAACATTAACAATAATAAACAGTCAAATATGCAATAATACACTAAACATTCACACTAAAACATTCCCCTCACAGGAGACCCATTAGAAAATCATTATACCAGTCATCGTATCTCTCTCTCTCTCTCTCTCTCTCTCTATATATATATATATATATATATATATATATATATATATATATAATTATAATATCTATGAATTTCAAAATATATATCAAATTCTAATATCATTCTACTTTAATCTACAAAGAGATAAATAATGATATAGTGTAAACAGAATACCACATATCTAAGAATTAACATGTGCAATCATAATTTTACCATAGCATGTGCTTCAATGGTAATTGGCCAAATTTACTCATACCTGAATAATATTTAAAAAAGAAAGTGAGAGAAAGGAAAAAAAAAATTATAGATTGGAGTTGCTATTAAGTAAACACAAATGGATTAATAAATCAAATATGAATAATATACAATGGAAAACTGGACCACAAGAGAACAAACAAGAATTGGATATGAAAAAACACATGTAGATGTAATATATATAAATATATATATATATATATATATATATATAAGTATATAAAGTATATAATTACATATATATAAATAATTAAAAAATATTTATAGTAACCTAAAACTGTTTAAACAGAAAACGATTTCTAGAAGCTTTAGATAAGCGAATCTAAAATTTCATTCCATTTCGCTAAATATTTCTTGAGTTTTACTTAAATCACTACCGGCATTACACCTAGTTTCACAACCACAAAAATTAAATTTAACAGTAGAAATTTAAAAAAAAAATTATCGTTTTCCTTAACTACTGGACCGAATGACCTCCTGCTTGGTATCTGCACTGAAAAAAAAATGACACTTTGAAATCTGAGTAAATCAATGTTTTCATTTTGTTATGAAATATTTTGTTTCAAATATGATGACACATTGCTTTCAATTATGAAATACCAGAAATACGTAGAGCATTGAAACATGGACATACTCAAAACTGAGCACATAGATGTTAGTTCGTACTCATTTTTGAAACATGGTCAAACTCAAAAATGATTATTACCAGTTCAAACTCATTTTTGAAACATGTACCTAGTAAAAAAGGAGCACCTAGAAGTCAGTTCATATTCATTTTTTAAACATGGACATACTAAAATATGAGCACATGATGTTTTATTCTTGAGTGTGTGCATGTTTTCAGAAATGAGTATATATATGTTTGAAACTTGAGTAATTTTGATTCGGAGACATTTGGACTATGCGGCATACTCAGATTTGAGTATTTTTTACTCAGTTTTGAAAATGTCGTTTTTAACGTGTGTAAATTCCATTTACAAAAAAAAATCAAATATGATGACGAAATTAGTTTTCTTAGTGAAGATTTCAAAATTTGATAAAATTCATGTATGCAGATTGCCCTCTAATTTTTTTTTAATTTATTTATTTAAAGAAGGCGTAATTTCTAATCAAAGGACAATAATAAGTTAGCTCTGTGTCTGTTTGACGATAATGTGAGGTAACTTATTCTTGCCCAACTTTTCGGTCCTGTGAAAAAAAGTAATTACCTCTACTAACTTGAATGAAAATCATAGTATAAAATTGTGACTGGTACCAAAAAGTTAGTAATAACGTATACTATTAAATACTATATTTGGATTTTGCTTAGGGTTTCATGTAACTCCTGAAATTGTAACCACTCGTATTTTGTATTGATTCCGTTTCGTAGTCTCCGTTGCCTCTCGCAATACCACTTCGTATCGTTTTTGCTGACAAAGAAGGTAACCTTAAAGCTCCTGCTCAAACTATTACAAAATTGCTAATGAAGCTATTCAAGTGCATTATAAAGGTTTAGTCAAATGTCGCTTCGGAATTCCAACAGAAAATCTGTGAAAAATTGATACATTTTCGAATAATTGGCGCAAAAAGACGCGATTTGGTGAGCAACACTTTGAGAAATGCAAGCGATTTGAATGCATTTGGAAATTACTTGTTAAACAATTATTTAAATGCGCAGCTCTTAATGAATTTAAACTTAAACGATGAAATAGTTTATTATTATTTCTATAAGTTTTATTAATACATGTATACAAGCTGCGTGTTGCTGTAATTATTTAATTTCACATGGTTTCACCGCTTAATTTTGAGTTTCAATAAGTTTTAAGCAATTTAAATTTTGTTCAAAGGAATATAATGAGATCATTAAATTTCAATATATGTATATATTCAGTTGCTTCTATTTCAATGGTTAATTTTTGAAATAAGTATATATATATATATATAAATGTATCCGTAAAAACTATAGTTATAAAATTGCAGTTTTGCAACCTTCTTAAACTAGTTCAGTATGAAGAATAAAAAAAAGTTTTTCTTAAAGAATATTTATCATGAAAGCTTATTTTTTTAATTTCATTGTGTCGCCAACCGACGAAAATTCGCCAAATAAAAAAAAAAAAAAATCATTATTTTTTTTACGGACGCTTTACCGTGGTTACGCAAGATTTTTTTTTTTTTTTTAATAAACATATATATTTTTTTGACAAGAATATTCTGAGATTTTTTATGTATCCGTAATTTTATACGATTTGCAAAGTATGGAATTTATATTGAACACCCAGTAAAAACTAAATTTTCTAAAAAATCATATATATTATTTCTGTTGTAAACATCCCTTTTTCTAAGCAAATACAAAACACAGAACGATAAATAATTTACCATGGAAAATGATTTTGAACAGGTTTCTGACATAGTGCATTTACATTTTGTTAAAACATGTTTTTTTTAATTAAAAATTAAATCGGCATTGTTTTCATAGATGAAATGAAAGGTTTTCCTCAAACTAGTGTTGCCACAAAAATAAAATTCCCCGTTATATTGTACTCAACAATGATTATCATAAAAATAAATAGTGAAAAATAACAAAGAAGTGGGACAATTGTCCCATCTTTTTCCCCGAAGCGGAGGACGCTATTCTCTAACGCTACTAAAATACTATTGTTTTTTTTTTTTCTCGCGCGTGCATTTTGCTACCGTCAATCAGTTTTAATATAAGTTTGATGAAATAAATGAGATTATATTTTCTCCAAGGCACACAATATAAAGAAGGCATACTCATTTGCTTGTAATATGTGAAGTCAATCACCTTTCTGACCAATCGTGAAAACACTGCGCTAAAACTGAAGTATGACTCTTAACAGTTAGCTATCTGCGCAGGGTAGAAATCAGATGATTCAATAATAATTTGGGCAGGGTTTGCACTAAACCCAGCTATGCTTTTTTGTGCGGTTTTAAGTGAATTGAATTGTCCTTTTTATAATTACGTACGCTACGTTCTGGCTTGATTAATGCTGTTTCCAAATATACTTATCCTTAATTTTTCAGTAGACGTTTAAACATGCATCAAATAATATTAGATACTGCTAAAAAATATTAGACTTCAGTGCGAAATCCTCTCACGGGTCCCCTGGTTCCATATAAATTCAAGAAATATATGCTTTTTTATAAATTCATACTTTACACATTATAATATTTCAAGAAAGCTATTTCCCCTCTTAACTCTTTGTTCAATCACACGCGTTTCAGCAATGTCATTTATATTAAGATAATTAGTTTAAACTGTGCATTAATACTATTTCCAATTAACTATTTTTTTCGATATTTTAAACTACTTTAGTTATATATCGATTTCGGAACACATGAAGCATGCGATGCTTCCAATCTAAATCTTTTACAAACATTGTCGTAGAAAGATAAACGATATATGAACGTTATTCTCAAAATTATTAGCATAAGTTAGCGCATAATCTTGAATTAATATGGAGAACTCTCGTATCCGTTTATGGGGATTGTCACAAGAGTTAGCGCGCATTTTGAATATTCATGAAGTGTAGGATTGCTCTATTAACTGAGTCACTTTCCGAGTTAAGTAGAGATGAGTTTATCGCATTATATTCTATAAAATAATTTATTAGAGAGATGTCTAAATCAAACATGATATGAGCGAAAATATTTCCTATGTGAAATTTAATATAAGAAATAGAATTTTTAAGTTATCAATAAGGTAAAGCGCAAGAATAGGTAGAAATAATAAATTGTGTGATTATTTTTATTTCAGTTATCACCTAATGACAAATAAAACTTTCTGCTGTTAGTAAAGCTTTTTGTTTTTTTCAGCTGACCGAGACTGCAGAACAGATTCCGAAGTCTCAAGAAAAAGATATAGCAAATTTTATTTTAACATACAACAAGAACGAAAAATCATGCGTCAGCATAGATTATGTAACACTTTCCAACGCTTCCAAAATAATTTTACAAATCATTACCGTTTAATAAGCTGAAAGATGAAATCTAAGTAAACAATTTGAAAAACGCAAAACATATTTCAAAACGTAATTTCAGGAATTCCCAACATATACAATTTTCGGAACGATATCCAAATATTTTTATTCAGCCCTGTATATGATCTATAGATTTGTATATATACTACATACGATGCTAATTTTTAGTTTAATTAGGAAACGCGTAGCAGAGTTTAAAATTCTCCTTCTGGAGTTTCTGTCAATAAACGAAAGTGTGTTCGCGAACTTTTGTGCTGCCCTGTATATGATCTACAGATGCACACCAAGTAATAGACAAAACGTGAGTTAAATTTAAAATCGCGTTCAGCAATTTAAAACGCACTTCCAGGAATTAGTGTTAACAGACAGTAGAAAATTCTTTTGTGTGTCCCTGTAAATGAACGATGACTGCTATACCCACAATATTCTGTAGTAAGCCTGTTGTAATGTACCTTAGTGATACATATAAATTTCAATGCGTTTAAAATAGTGAAACATTATTTAATTAAACCGCAAACGATTTTGCTCCATAGACGTAATGTAACGGAATTCTTTTGACTGTCCCTGTAAAGTAACTGTAAGTGCTATGCACACCCTATTCCATATTAAGCTTCTTGTAATGCACCTTAGTGATATATATCAATTACAATGTGTTTGAAATTGTGTAACATCATTAAAATAAACCGCAAATGATTTTTCCCCATAGACCGTAATGTAACGGAATTTTTTGAGTGTCCCTGTAAAATAACTATAAGTGCTACACACTTCAGTTGAAATAGGGAACATGCTATATGTAACGTCAATAACATATAAAAATTGCAGGGCAATCGGAGCATATTTAAGGGAGTTAGAGCACGGACAGACGGCAGACGGCCATATGGTCAGACAAACCGAAGTCATAAACACTTTTCAACTAGGTTGGAAAGTCTTAACAAACAGACAGAAGCCTAGCTAGGCCTTAACTATATATCAACTAAATTTATCTTTAAAGGAAGGGTTGCAAGAATATCTTGGCTTGGTACCTTTCTCCCACCTACTGACATCACCTCTACAAGAAAAAAAAAGCAAATTGTAAAAAGAGGAAGTTGTAAGTACAATAAGGAAGTTTATTTTGTAGTTTTTCAACTAAATATGCTGAGTGCAATGTGAAATCCAAATACACTCAACAAAATTGTGAACAGATAAATATAGAGCTGTGGAAAAATTGCCCATTTATCGCAAAGGGATTATGTGTTGTGAGATAAGAATGACTGAAGTGTCGTTAGTGGCGAAATATGGAAGTTATCAACCATATCTGAAAAAATATGTAAGATAGCGAATAAAAATTAATTACAGTAATTAATTACAGTAAAGGTAGAAATGCAAATGCAACCACATGCATTGTTGCAGAGGATACGCAAATGAAGCAAACTTAATTTGATTTTCTTATGAAAATAATTTGTACCGTATTAGTTATTTTTACTAAATATGCCCCTGACTTACAATACAATACTTATACTACGCCTGCATTAAATATCTATACTAATGAGACAGTACATGTAATTACAGACAGATTTATGCCAATAGTTGGATGTCGAAAAAACTGCATTTCATGGCTTCTAAAAAAATTATTTTTACATGTAAGATACCATGTATGTACAGGGTGATTCGACATCTTTGTAGCAGCAAATTCTAAAAAGGGACATTGCACAATGCAACACCGAATATTTGTACATGAAAGCTGGGTAAAACAATGTTATTCAGTAATAAATACTCTGTGTCTCCAATTTATAATCCGGATTTTCGTTCATCACTTAACAATAACCAAAATATTTAAATGAAATTTAAACATAATTGCTATGCTTCATATGAAGAGAGATAAAGTCCAAGGATGTTCTGTAAATGGTCACGATCTGCACCAAATATCATTTATCCATATACTCCAAAATTCGGGAATGCAGATCACAGCAAATATGGGTCAATGATCAAACTGCAGCGTATTTCACACAAAATAAAGTAACTCTGGTAAACTTTTCGGTCAAATAACTTCATTATTATTAAAGGTATGAACAAAATCCTGGTTCAAGATTGAGTGAGAAACCCTGTATTTATGACCGAATATGTGGATTGCGACCCAGTTTTGGTATACAAAAATTGTTGCAGTGTTTCGTATCACATTTCAAGTTCAGTTAACTTTTTTTTAGAGTAGAGAGATGCTAGCAAAACTCATGGGTTTGCACGGGTGTTTGTTGAGATATACCAAGTGGTGCTTGCGTGACTACTAGCATGAAGGGGAAATTATACTGTGCTGCAAATATTTTAAATAGTATTAATTAAGTCACATTAATATAAAAAAATAATATAGCAACATTTTTGAATGAAATTCTATTTTTTAAAATTTTATAAATATAAGTTTATTTTTCCTCAAAAGTGAAAGATCTCATACAAGGCAATACTGATACTGCTACGTAACCTCTTGCAATGTTTTCATCTTCCAGGTTTTCTTCTTTATACATTACAAATATGCCTAACATAAAAATTCTTATAATTTCGTGAGTAACTTAAAAACTGTCAACACGGCCAATTGCCTTATGTTATCACTTGATGTCGAATAGTTATTTGGATTTTTCTGATATTGAAGTAAAAGATTTTATTAATTTAACTAAACTTTGTATTACTCATGATACATATGGACTTGATTAGTTGGTAATCCTTTTGACATTTCCACCATTCTTTAAACTGCCAATTCTATCGACCCACATATTCAGATTACTTTTGATTTAGATAATTGAGATAAACTTCCATTGCTTTATGATTCAGTTAACAGGTATGATACTTTTATTCAAAACTTGTGTTTATAGAAAACACTTTTCTGTGCCTAACCTCCTATCCTTCTGTGAATAATTAAAATGTCAACACTGTCAATTGTTCTATTTTATCACTTGATGTCCAATAGTTCTTTGGAATTTTCTGATATTGAAGTAAAAGATTTTATTAATTTAACTAAACTCTGCATTACTCATGATACATTAGAAGTTAATAAATTGGTAATACTTTTGACATTTCCAACATTCTTCAAATTGCCAATTTTTCGACCCACATGTTCAGATTACTTTTGATTTAGAAAATTGAGATAAACATTCCTTGCATTACGAATTAGTTAACAGGTGTGATACTTTTTTAAAACTTGTGTTTATAGAAAACCCTTTTCTGTATCTAACCCTCTCTCCTTCTGTGTTTTCTTATTTTGACAGTTTACGCTGATTAGCTAATGCCTTCTGAATTCCTATTGGCAATTTTCTTAAACTTCTTCCTTTCACTTCCATTTCCTTTGTACTTTATTTCTTGCCAGGACTTTCAAATTGATATCACGTATTCTTTGCGCATGAAAAATAAATACATATTTCCACCGAAAGGCTTTGCGCATTTCTTAATTTTATGGTGTTATTAAGATATTTTTTTGGCTTTTTTTGAAAATATAGTTAAATTGTTCGGCATACTTTTTGAAACAACAGTGACCTCTCACTTATATGCGGTGTTTAGTAATTACTTTTTTATACCACTATTTTAAAACAGTAAAATTCGATTTATAAAGTCTGCGATTTATTAAAACAGAAATTACCTTAAAAAAAAAAAAACTGGTGTTGAAAAATAATTTTCGTGTATCGCGTATAAGTGAGAGGTCACTGTACACTGAAAGATAACTTATGCCGCCTTCATCTAGAACGAATAAGTAGTCATTTTCTAAATCCCTAAACTAGAAATATAGATTTCCGAGCTATGCGAATAAGGTAAACAAATAAACTGAATAGACGAAATGATCGAGAATTTCCAGTCTATAGTTTTCTAGGTGATGAAACGATAAATTATATTATAAATCGTTTGAAATGAGAGAAATTATCACTTGATTTTTGGAAGAAATTCATAAACTAGAATTATAGTTACTAAAACTAACCTCTTGTGTTCACGTTTATTTGCAGAGATTGTTAAATAAGTTTGACCACGATAATACAGGAAAACGCTCCTGAATTTGAGTAGGGAAGACTAGAACTTTCTAGCAAAGGGGACTAGAATTTATAAGGACGAAATGGAACTGTTTTTTTTCTAGAACCACAATTTAGTTTTCAGATGTCAGAGGCAGATTTTTTTTTCAGTGTATAAAACCTATGGGACAGCATTTGACTGATTTCAGTATTAAATAGCACTTAAAATAATTATTATATTTAAAAACTCTCTACGTCAGCATACGCAAAATATATTTTTGTAAACAACTTCCAGTTTTTATGTTTTTATATACAATAGTTTTAGCAGGATGAACCGAGAAATTCAAAAGGAGACGATAGATTTAAAACCCGCCGCGGCAGGGTTAGTATTTTTTTAAATAGAAATATTCCTTCCTAATATTCCTTCCCCTCTTAAACCGAAATTTAATTATGTAAATAAAATATTTCTCTGCTTCCCTTTCTTTATTTTATGTCCACTAATATAGCAGTAAAATAAATAGAAGGAAAAAGATTTAAAAAAAAAAGATTATTAAAATTTAAAAACATACAATTTTTTTTTTTACACATATTTTTAAATAACATGTATATATATTTTTCCTTTAAAATAAAACGGATAAGGTTTTTTTATGCAGTTTTTATACTTCTTATTTCGCCTTTAAATTGAATTAATTACGTGCAAAAAAATATTTATTAGAAAATGAACATTAAAAAATATTCTTTTTTTTTTTTTTTTTTCAAAGAGCAATTTTTTCTGATAGTAATCTTCTTAAAATATTAAATTAAGTTGGGTAGCATCTTTCTTTTAATCATTTTAAGAAATGAATAACAGATATATGTTACACACTTTTTTACAGCTATTTTTTTTTCTTTTTTGAAAATATATGTAAGCTATTCTCGAAATTTTTAAAGCTACTGTTACCGCTAAGTTGATTAAATAATTTCAAAAGAAAACATAAAGAATGGGCTGCGCACGCGTTTGAAAAATTTTATGTTTTACAGGAATCATAATAAATAATAAATTATAAGTATAAAAATTATTTCACAATTTTGTAAAAAATACTGAACTTATTTAGCAGTTTTATAGCTCGATGGAAAATATTTTTGGTGTGTTACTTTAAATAGTTACTATGAAAAATTTCAAAAAATCTGTATATGTGAAAGTGAAAGTTTATGTTTATTTTCTTCATACACATTTGTAATTTTTGAATTTACATCAAACGCGTTACTTATGTTTTACAACTTCACGAAAAATACTGGCTATTTTAAAATCATTTTTGGCAGACTTACCCTTACTCCATTTTTTTTTTCATAACTTCCCATAATTTATCTCAATAGGAATATATTTTAATTTAAATTTTCAAATAAAACTAATAAATAAAGTTTAATAATCCTATAAAAACTAATATTCATATTCACTGTGACGGCATTTTTTAAATTTATTTAACATTTAATATATATTTTTTGCTGAAAATATGATGACACCCCATCTAGGGGATGTGCAGTTTTATTTAATGAATGTTTTTACTAGCAAAGAGATATCTTATTTGTCGCAACGAAATAAATTTTTCATATTTTTTTTAACCAGCATTTTTTTAAATGAATGTTTTATAAAATAATAATAATAAGTTTATAATTTATAAATTATATTTGAGCTTTCGGTTTTCGTTATCCTATTTCATATTCTGCAGAAATACTATTACTAATCAAATTCTCATGTTTTTCCTACGCTTTTGTGGACATAACAGTTTTACGATTTCGTGTATTGTCATATAAACTAGTTATTGGACCAAAATGCACAGAAACACGTTATAGAGATTGTCGTATTAACAGTCTATGGGCACGAAACCCACAGGGCATTTTAATAGTGATTGTCGTTTTAATTGTTTATGGACGCAAAGTGACTCCGTTATATTGATTGCAGTTTTAACGATTCATAGGTTTAGTATAACATAGGATTCCGTTCTAGTAGTTGGAATATGAAAGATTCTGCATGAAAGAGTTATAAGCATGAAGTGTAAAGGATTCCGATATTGTGATCGCCGTACATTTTAGGATATTCCGTTTTTAATACTTTCCAACATAGTTGAAATGTGTTTATGACTCTTGGTTGGTCTGGTCGTTTATCATTCTGTCTGGTTGTCTGTCTGATTATCTGTCTGGTTGTTTGTCTGTCCATCTGTCCTTGCTCTAACTCTCATAACTATACTCGGATCGCCACTTATTTTTATTTGTTATTGATGTTTACTATAGAATGTTTGGTATTGTAAATGAAGTGTGTAACATACAGGGTGTTTCACAAAGGACCCCTAACTTTAAAAATCAATAATCCGGAAACGGTGATATGGAGAAACATTAAACCAGTAGTATATTTATTAAAAAAAATCGTAAGAATCTTATACATAAATCTCAAAATTTAGTTAAAAATAGCGCCGATAGATGGCGCTGTGATAAATAGGCGTATCAAAAGTGATTCAAAAGGTGCACCTTTTACACAACAGACTTATCGCAAACGAAGATGAAATCGTCATTGACTCTCTGCTGTATGTCACCGGTCTGTTTATTGAAATTTTTTGAAAGCTCACGAATTGTTTTCCCATCTGGGCCTTTTGCGACTTGAAATTGCGTTTGAAAACTTCTTGTGGCAGTAGGACTCTTATTTAATAGGTGGTACTCCATCACAATAAACACACGTTCTTCCACGGTATACATCACTTTCGGAAGTATTTTCACTATAAGCTAATAGCGATCAGATTTCAATGGCGAAATCTTCAACGGCTAGTCTTTCTATGCTTCTGAACTCTCTGTAGAAGGATTCTTAACGCTCTCAACGCCATCTGTCGGTACTATTTTTAACTAAATTTTGAGATTTATGTATAAGATTCTTACGATTTGTTTATTAAACATATCACTGGTTTTATGTTTCTATCTATCACCGTTTCCGGGTTATTGATTTTTAAAGTTAGGGGTCCTTTGTGAAACACACTGTATATAGTTCGTTTACAAAATAGTTAAGGACACAAAGAAGGTAAATTCTGATTTTTTAAATATAAAACTAATGCGATAATATTATTATTTTAACTGTAAACTTCAAAAGGCCTTCAGTAGCCAGATTGCATACCAAATCGCACAAAAGAGCGCAACATGTCGGAAAATATTAAAAGAAAACGTTAATTTAACTTACGAAAGTAAAAAAAAAAAAAAAAAAAAAAAAAACATAAGAAAGAACTACTTACTCACTAAATTTATAACTTTATACTTTAGATTTGAATTTTCTTTATAAAAAATAATTTTAGAGATATTAATTGATCCAATAGTCACAAAAAAAATTGAAAAATCAACAATTAAAAAATTATCGAAATTAGAATAATACGGTCTCCCCAGAAACCTGCAGACAGAGGTTAAAATTTGTTAATGATGAAAGTTTTATTGCTAGATTAATATATGTAATTACTGCCTGTTAATGAAATGTCATTTCGATCAGTAGTTTGTACAGAGACGCAACACAGTTTAAAATGTAACTAAGTTTCGAAATATTAAATTTTTTTTAATGTCTTTAGTGAAATAATTGAGAAGTCGTGGGAATGTTTTCCGGTGAGCAACTGCAAGGATTTCTGCTGTAATTTGCGTCTCATGATAGCTTAAATAGCAACAAACGACGTCTTTGAAACCATTTAGGTGTTAACTATCCATGAAAAAGGAACTATATGGGTTTTTTCTATATGAAAAAGCCCATGTTTTTCTGTGTATTTATTTGAAAATCCTGTCGTATAAATGTTTATACTTTTCTAATTATTTATTTATTTATTTATTTTTGCATATTTTGACCACCCTGTATATATTTACTGTAAAAGACTCACATATAACGCTACTCAGTAAACTAAACTTTTTGCAGAGAAGAAACGAACAAAGTACGACATATCAGAACGTGCGTTATAACGAGACATCATATAACGGGAGACCTATTTCTGATTACGTTCTTTAAACGAGATTAATAAGTAATGTTTAAAATAATAAAATTACTAACGTTTATTGTTTAGTGAGTTTTCAATAGTTTTTAAACTACAATAAATATTTACGTTTAAAACTCAAAACAAATTTCTTTGAAGTTAATAGCCCACTCTATTTAGAAGAAATAATTATAAGTTTCCATTGAGTTACTTTTCCATTTATTTTGAGTGTTTCTCGATATTATACGAAACACTCAGTTGAAATTCTTGTACTAGTCTAATGAAATAAATGTTATTTATCCAACTATAGAGATTTCTCTTCTGTAATCAATAAACGATACTAAAATAGTTTTCTGAGATTAAATAGCTCTAAGATAAATGGGTTTGACGTGCCTTTATGTGCAACGCTAAGCAAATATAACTGCCTTATGTTATTTGTTATTAAATCGGTTAACTTAAGTAACATTACTAAAATGGATATCGGAAAACATTCATTTTTTCTTAATACTGCTTGGATTTAATAGCAATGAAATTTATGCAGTTTAAAAAAAAATCGTTTAAAATACCCGTTTAAAAGAAAGAAGGAATAATACGAAATATTATTACGATTAAACTTAAATAATTTAAATAAGTTTATTTAATTTATTTTTATTTAATTTTATCTCTCTTAAATTTTGTTTTTAATTTAATGAAGCCTGTAAAGAAAATGAAGAGATCCATGGATATTTTGCTGTTTAATTACTTATCAACATGATTTTTGTTAATGCACGACTCAAAGCATAGAGCATATATAAAAATTGGTATTATTCATTTAACAAAAATAATGTTCAGAAGGCCTCAGCAAGCGTTTAGAATGTGTGTATGTACGTCAGCTAGTGTTAAACTATGAGGGTTCCACTGTTAACAAAATTGGTAATAGGTAAGAATATAATCCCTAGTCGTGTGGCTAGACGCACATGTCTAAACGATACACACGTGCATCAATGAGGTAATTATAAAACCTTTACGATGGAGAAGCTTTATGTAAAATAATTGCAAAAAAGGCATAAAATGTAGTAAATTCTGTACTTCTCTTTTTTTATGCGCGTATCTGATGATTTTTAGTAGAGCGAGGAGCATGAAAGTTTAATGTCTCTTGTATTAAAAAACAAAATACTAACATTAATGATTTTAATTCAATGATTTTAACAAAAATGAATTTAAAACATTTTTTTAAATGGATACTTATTTTTAAGGAAAGCTAATAAGAGGAAACAGTCGAAGCCACAAACCCTATTTTCATGGTCGCCGACTCCACCATGTGCACTGAACTGATATATAGAATCGGTGATATAGAATATTATTATTTTAAATGTAATAAAAAAGAGTATTTAAACCTTTTTGCATACTTGAAAACAGTACACAACATTCTTTCAAATAAAATTCAATGCAATGTAATTGTCGATCGAATATATAGGTGACACATTTTACGAAATATTTAATTTAATCTCTTAAAAATGCAGCTATTCACCAAAAAGAAAAAAAAAAAAAAGTATTGTTGAAAGAAAAAAGAAAAAAGAAGTTGATTTTACTGTACAATCTTGGGACTCCAGCTGTCAGTATTACATCGTAACATTAATAGTAATAAGCAGTAAAATATGCAGTAATACGTTATAGCGCAAGCGCGGCAATATAATATGCTTATGTTACTGTTCATTACTGTTGATTTTACGGTATAATACTGACAGCTGGGGAGCCAGTATTACACTGTAAGCGCAACAATTTTATTTTTATTTATTTATTTATTTATTTATTTGCAGTGTAACAACGGAAAATTGTTTATTTATAATCTAGTATTGAAACTTTACGTTTTAAAAGTTTTCACATTAAAACTTTATATTTTATAAAGCAACAAGAAGATTTCGGGAAAATTCAAATTACAACAAATCTTTATCTAAAGAATCTTATGTAAAATATACTGTGGGAAAATAACCTTCAAGATTTATAAAATCCTGATGCTTATATAATGAATAAGTTATTTTAAAAACTTCAAATGTCAAAGATTTATAGTGTTTCAGAAATCAATAAAACCTGTGCTACACACAAATATAAAACACACATTTTAAGAACTTTCCTGTGATTACTATGTTTTCTAAAGCTTTAAGTATATTTGCCAGCTATTTTAAATGTATTTAATATATATATATATATATATATATATATATATATATATATATATATATATATATATATATATATATATATATATGTGTGTGTGTGTGTGTGTGTGTGTATTTATAATAATAATAATAATAATAATAATAATAAAAACCTTTGGACTTATGTTGTTTTTGCAGTGAATGGCATTTAGTGCTCTATAAATGTGATAAAATAATTATATTTATTTTTATTACGTATTTGAAAAATCAGATGAAAACCATTTATGTCTGCAACTTAATCCTTGAATACTCACACAAATTCACACAGCAAAACTCTCCGTGCGGTGACTTTTCTATACCATATATTTTTTATTTTCTAAGGATATAAATTAATGTTTTATAAGATCCAATGTAAGTCAAATATAAATACCATGTAATAAAATATTTTAAGAAAGCTTGAACACGTCTTTACGAACCATTTATGTCTGTAACTTAATCCTTGAATACTCACAAATTCAGACAGCAAAACTCCCCGTGCTGTGACTTTTCTATACCATATATTTTTTTAATTTCTAAGGATATAAATTAATGTATTATAAGATCCAATGTAAGTTAAATATAATTACCATGTAATAAAATATTATAAGAAAGCTTGAACACGTCTTTACGAACCATTTATATCTGCAACTTAATCCTTGAATACTCAGAAATTCACACAGCAAATCTCCCCGTGCGGTGACTTTTCTATACCATATATATATTTTTTAATTTCTAAGGATATAAATTAATGTTTTAATGTCAAATATAAATAGCATTAAATAACATATTATAAGAAAGCTTGAACACGTCTTTACGAACCATTTATGTTTGCAACTTAATCCTTGAATACTCACAAATTCAGACACCAAAACTCCCCGTGCGGTGACTTTTCTATACCATATATTTTTTTTATTTTCTAAGGATATAAATTAATGTTTTATAAGATCCAATGTAAGTCAAATATAAATACCAGGTAATAAAATATTATAAGAAAGCTTGAACACGTCTTTACGAACCATTTATGTCTGCAACTTAATCCTTGAATACTCAGAAATTCACACAGCAAAACTCCCCGTGCGGTGACTTTTCTATATCATATATTTTTTTTTAAATTTCTAAGGATATAAATTTATGTTTTAATGTCAAATATAAATAGCATTTAATAACATATTATAAAAAAGCTTGAACACATCTTTACGAACCATTTATGTCTGCAACTTAATCCTTGAATACTCAGAAATTCACACAGCAAAACTCCCCGTGTTGTGACTTTTCTATACCCTATATATTTTTTAATTTCTAGGAACATAAATGAATGTTTTAATGTCAAATATAAATAGCATTTAATAACATATTATAAGAAATCTTGAACACAGATATATGTGGTAATACTTCTACATAATACGCATTTATAACATATATCTTTAAATTTATAACACCCAGTGGTGTTAAAAACACATAGATGCGAGTAATTGTTGGTTTTAGGATTGACATTACGTGCATAGGAAAAATGTTATGGTTATTGGATACAAATATTTCCAAATAGTATTTATTCACCTTATTAATTCGCTGAATTCTGTGATTAAATAATTCTGATATTATTATTCAAAAATTATAATATTTAAAATGTGTAATCATTGGCACGCAAGCGTTCAGGCACATAGTCATATTTACCATCGAGTTTGATCACATTTGTTTCTTGTTCTAATGTTGGCCATATGCCCATATCTTGCAGTTGTCATTAATTAACGTTGTATCTACAATAATTAAAAAAAATTAGTAGCAATGGTTAACTAAACATATATAATATTTGTCTACACGCATAGACTTACCTTGAAGACTACGTTTGCAAAAAAAAGTAGTCGTTGGGGGCCATCGTAATACTTACCCATCATGGATATGCATAATATAAAATATGAAAATTAAACATATGTAAACTATTTATAAAATGCATTGCAATTCGAATAAAATCGTGGCTAGATGTAGGCATAAATTTTAAATGCCCTATTACTGAATTGCGTAAAAGAAGCATCCTTATAACTCCAAAAATATTAATTATATTAACTAACGGTTTACTATGTCAGATTAAGCGTCTTATTTCCAATTAAAATATATCTTTGAATTGAAATTTGAATGAAATACAGGGTCATGAAAAATTGATGAGTGTGGAAAATGTGATTACAAATATCTCGGCAACTAATTGCTCGATTGACTTTCTTCTTTATGCAAAATTCATGTTTCTGCATTTTATTTTATATTTACTCCTTAAAAAACGAAATTTTTTACATACCTTTTATCAGAACGAATATTTCGAGAGTCCGAAAGAAATAGTTCCGGATAATCAAGGTTACTGAAATTCAATAAGCTTCTTTCCATTATTACAAGTTAAATACATACCAAATTTGAAGTCTCTATCTCAATTTGTTCGGCAGATAGAGCGTTTACAGTCGCACTCACAGACAGTCTCTACAATAATTCGTTAAAGTTTCACTGGCTACTTTTACCAAATGTTTCTTAAATGCACGTCATTATTTTAATTCCATGTATGTGTCAGCTTAAAGTTATATCTATAAATATTCATAAATCATAGAATAACCTTACCGAGACATTCTATAGTACTACTTATTAAAAACTGTGGCAGTCTATATAAATTATTTTACTGAAAAAAGTATGTTATTTACAAGTTAATTACTGCCTAGTTGTTAACTATTTTGTGAATTTATTAACAGGATTCTTCTTCTGACGCATTATGCTTAATAAATAATGCGTATGATTAACCCATGAGCATTTCAATTGTCCTTTGACTGATTCATTTTTGTTGATTGATTGTTAAGAGAGTTTTCAAATAATAAGTATATAATAACATGCAATTAATAATAACAAATTTAAGTATATTTGATGATAAAAGCGAGAGAGTTTAATGTCTCTCTCTCAGACATAACCCTAATTATATTATAAAGATTTCACAACGGACAGCAAAATTAAAAATTAATTTAGCATGTTGTGTTAGGCATGACACATGTCTTTAACACAATTTTCTTGTGCGTTTGAATTTTACATAAATATCTGAGCTATGAATTAATATGTTAAGTTATTTAAGTAACATAATATTCCAAGTTTGTTTGCATTATATTAAAGGTTAAATGCAAAAATATATTAGCTGAACATGAATAAACTCCTCTAAAACAATATAAATTATTTTTGAAAATATATTAATTATAGGTGTTTTTGTGAAAATTCAGTTAATAAGTATAAAATATAATTAAACTTTTTCATTTCAATATTATGTTTTGTGTTAGTGATTATATATACTCATTTCTTTTCATGTGTCTGTGTCTTCCTCCTCCTTATTCCCTACGCATTATTTCAATGTTCTTATAAATATTTTCTCTAATTTTTATCTATCATTTCCTGTTTCATTTTTAACTAAGTGTAGCATTTTCCTCCTGACAAATGATATATTTTGTAAGTCAAGACATAACGATTTTATCGTGTGTAATAATATTTTTATGGTATTTGTCACATACTTTTTTTTCTTGAGTTATTTGACGTCCGTTCCTTGCGAATTTTCATTTACATATACAAATTATTGGACTTAAAACTGGTGAAATTATACCAGATAACTATATTTCAGGATAGGCGCAGACTTTTATGCAGTGAATAGCTGCTGATGACTGCAAATAACTGATGCCTATTGAATTATCTATACTTAAACCAATAGCTATAAATATAATAGAGAAGAGATAATGGTAGCAAATTAACATTAAAACTTCCCAAACTAAATGCAAATATGGCATTAAGATGTTAGCAATCGCATTATAGATTTCTCAAAAACCCCTCGACTAAAACATATGTTACTTTTTTATCTTATAATCCTTATTTATTAAGTGAATAGCCTTTATTAAAATATCCATAATTCAATTCAAAATTTCATATTGCATTTATGTTGCAATCACTTTCTTACAACGACTTTCAGAAGTTCCATCGTTTAAATTACATTAACATTGTATATAAAACTGGGATTTATTAAATGGAATTTCTTCAACACTAACTGCTTTATAAGGGGATTTTTTAAAACTTTTTAAAAGTGTATACATGTGTCTTCTTTAAAAAGAAAAAAAAAGAAATACTATTGAAATTTTCAGAACTCGGGGCACGGTTTCTTATCGTAATAGCTACGCTAATAATACGAGTATACTCGCAAGCATATGTTAAACCAATGGCAGCGTTTTTTTCTAATTTCTGGGTTGAACCAACGTTTAGAACTACAACCATAAAATGGTGAAATCGCTTTCCAATTTTTGGATCACCGCACAGTGGGGCGTTTTGAGGATCTAGGTGGACAAAATTATTGCGTTGAAGTTTAATTAGGTTTTTGCTGGGTTTTCGAATCTATCAATAATAAAATAATCAAACAATGATAAATATTTGGCTTATTAAATAATTTACATTATTATTATTATTATTATTATTATTATTATTATTATTATTATTATTATTATTATTTATATTATTATTATTTATTTATATTATAATATTGTATTGTCCTTGAAACTACACATGTATTAAAAGTTTCAGCTCAATCGGATAATTAAAAGTGGGTCAAAATTGACTTGCGAGGTTTGAATTAAACACTCAAACACACACTTCAAGTTAATATAACTTAATGATTCGCAAATTTCCGCAGGAGCTTTCTTAAGTTTCCAATACTTTAGGAATGGCACTTTGATTTTAAAAAATGCTTATTTCTTAATAATGCTTAATACTGTATTAAAATTCAAGATGAAGTTTGAAAACAAGATGGCGCTTATTTTCAAACAACAATAGGTTAAATCTTGTGACAAGCATGTGACATATGTCCAGTAAATTCCTGCTTTCAAATAAAACAGAAAAGTCACGGCTTGCTTTCGAACTTACAGAAAAATAGTGCAACTGTTGAAGCTCCCTCAAACCAACTGCCTTCTTTACGTTCGTAGTTTAGCCACACATCGGATTTTTTCGACAAAACTCGTACGATCTCGACAGAAGAGACATTCGGCTACCAGTATACGCGGTCTTGTTAAATTCCGAGATAATCGGAAAAATTAATTTTGTCCACCTAGATCATCAAAACGCCCCACTGTGCACCGGTTGAGTCATAGCTCCTAATGTTGTAAATTGATTCTACCATTTTATTGTTATAGCTGCTGCTGGACCATAATTTTTTTCAACCGAGCACACACTTTTTAACATTGTAGGTTATCTGAGGTCGATTTCGATCAGTGTGTATTCGTACTTTTTCGATTTGCTTTGCAGTTGTTCTGAGTTCATTTTTAATTTCGAAAACGGTTCTATAATTCAAACTATCCTCAATAAGAAGCAAAAACTGCACTCAAAATCGACACATTGTAGACATGCCCGGTTAATCATCGACCTTACATATCCTATGCAATGAAATCATTTAAAAATATAGAAATACAAACGAGCAGTTTGAAAATTACGCTGCCGTTGATTTAACATTAGTTTATAAGTGTTTTCGAGTTAATAGTATAGACTCCAAATATCTCCTTGCTATTGTTACTCTCGTTAAAAAAATGTTTATTTAAGAAAGTATCCTCAATAGGGAAATAATAATCGCAAAATGTTGTTATTCTGAAGCGTAGAAGTATAGGATTTCTAGAGGTAAAATATATAAGGCGGTATTTATTAAAAAAAGCATATACATGCGTTGGTAATCAGTGTGCCTTACCATTTAAATAAACCTGGCATATGTATCTTACAATGTAACTGAAATATCTAATATGAATAAAACGTTTTATGAAAAGATAAAGCATTTTTCATGCTTGAATATGTATTTGTTCTATCCCGCATTCATTCCTCTCAATTTATATTAAACTACTTGCTTGCGTGATGATTTAAAATATCGGTGAAAATCTTCAGCACAAGAGCAGAAATTACTCTATTGTATTAAAATTAAGTTCAACAAGTTTAATTTTATAGATTTAAAGCAGTTTCAAAATAAACCCCATATCCTTATAAAGTACATAATTACACTTCATTATATGGCGATGGTCACGATATCTGAGTTTAATCATATCTTGTGGGATAAAACAATGTTATTAAACTTTTGATCAATAGTTTTATGCTGAAAATACTTTGAAACAGGTATTTTTTGTTGTAGTATGCATCTAATTCGTAATTTTATAAAATAAAAATTTCTCTTGAAATATATTTTTCCGATTAATGACGCATTTAATCTGATTTGCATTTTAATCTATGTTAATGTTATCTATATCCATTAGGAAAGGTATATTCACAAATTCAAGATACACATGACAGATGAATGAAAAGAAAATCAATTTTGAGTTTGTTTCATGAACTAACGTAGTTTAAATATTAAATGTCTAACATTTAATTTGAAATTTGATTTATTTAATTAAATATGTAAAATAACAAAATATTTCTACATACACTGAGAAAAATGACACTTTCAAATCTGAGTAAATCGATGTTTTCATTTTGTTATGAAACTTTTTGTTTCAAATATGACGACATAATGCTTTCAATTCTGAAATACCAGAAATACTCAGAATATTGAAACATGATATTCTCAGATCTGAGCACATAGAGGTCAGGTCATACTCATTTTTGAAGAATGTACATACTCAAAAATGATTAGAATCTGTTCAAACTCATTTTTAGAAAATGGAAATGCTCAAAAATGAGCGCATAGAAGTCAGTTCATACTCAATTTTGAAACATGAACATATTCAAATATGAGCAAATTATGTTTTATTCTTGAGTGTGTGCATGTTTTCAGAAATGAGTATATACATGTTTCAAACTTGAGTAATTTTGATTCGGAGCCATTTTGACTAAGCGACATGCTCAGATTTGAGTATTTTTTCCTCAGTTTTGAAGATGTCTTTTTTAGAGTGTATAATTGTTTAGTTTTGTCTATTCAATCTGCTCTCAATAGACAAAATAAAATGTCACCAGTTACAGAGCATTTAAAACCGAGTAACACCGCCTCCGGACTTGGTAACCATTTGAATTTGGCAATGAAAACAGTCAGTAGCTCACGCAATTATTCCAAATCCTTTTGATGACACTCGCTTATCAGTAGATCAGATAAGCCCGCCAAATTAAAGGAATGCTTTTATTGGCAATTTACTCACTGCTCCAATGTATCCCACATATTTTCTATAGGGTTCATAAAAGTGGGTTTACTGGGTTAATAGAGCTGCAGGATCCTTAGGGTTCATCGAACCACTCACATATACATGCAGCCCTTTGAACACGACAGTTGTGACCTTGAAAATGGGGTTTGTGTACCATACTCATGATGAAGATATTGGATGAACTTCAATACCTGATCACCAAGAATATCGAAATAAACTGCCTGGTTCTTGTTCATTGTCAACTGAAAGAGTGGACTTAAATCATGCTGCGAAAGACAGCCTCAAACCATCAAAGAAAACACTATAGCTTAAGTTAAACCGTTATGAACTGAAGTTTGAATGTTTCACATAGCCATCATTGTACTCCATGCCTAACGTAATTCGATAAAAAGGAAAATTGCGACTGTTCATATCTCATTATCTGCGCCTAGTTAGTTACTATAGACAGCTTATATACTGCAAATGTGCAACATTATGTGCCTCTATCACTTATGGTTCTTTGAAAGGTAACTGGGTAGTACCAGTCCATGAGGTACCTTTGGAAATGTTCACTAGCATGTAAAACTTTTTTTTCCTAAAACAACAAAAAAAAAACGACAAATATTTACAATGAGTTTTAATAATCTGATAAAACTATATACGTAAAATCGCATATTGAATTATCGTGAGAAAAAATATTGAAATATCTACATTTAAGCAGCTTAAAACTCCCATTAATATGAATATGTAAATTTAATTTCAATATTTATTTTATTTTATAGGCAGCAATTATCTCATCACGAAGTAATTGCAAATTCATTAAAAACTATGTAAAGATACTAAAAAATGTTTCGCCTTTATGAGTGAAAATGCACGTTTTCGTTAGAACATGATGTAAGTTTCACCAGTGGATAAATATTACATTTGTAAAGTAAGGATAAAAGTTTTATTTATTTTTATGTTACTATTTATTTGAACCCATGGTATTCTTAAAAGTGTTCCGAAAGTCGTGTGGAGTCGCTCCAGTCGTTTATGTGTACATGTTTCATTTCGTAACACTTATTTTTTGAATTTTTTATAAATACTGCAAAATTTCAGAAATTTATTTACTTAACGATTGTACATAAACATTAATAATGGAGCAACAGTGATTCCAGAACAAATTACTTCATTGTTGACGAAAGAAAGAATAGAAAATTGCAAAATAACATAAAATATAATAAAATAAAGACAAATAAGATGATAATTATGCCTGTTTGTTGCCACTTTCTCAAACAAAATGAAAAAGTTCCATTTGACTGAATGGCATATCATGATTATTTATTGCTATCCGACTGATTTAATGTATGTCTTCAAATTTGTCGTGTTTGTTTAAATCGATTTAATGGCTTTTGTTTACTTTCTATTTAAAAAGTATTTTGTAATGTATTTTAAAGTGACTTATTTCAAAATTTACTTAATTATTACCAAAAACGGAAAAATTCCAGCATGATTGATCTTATAAAATTACGTTTTCCGAATTTGAAGAAAATATATTTGTACGACCTCTGATAGAACATGTAGCTATTAAACTATTTATCGTTCAGTGCGGATATTAAAGCGTCTAAAAAATACTCCTACATTCACCACCACGTAGTCTGTCTACCAATGACTGCCAAGAAGCTGACATGACTACCCAGGACTTCATCAGAAAATTAAAAATATATATATTAATTAACTAAATGGTCATTAAACAGCTGGTAAGGAGGAACGCGAGTTATATTCGTACCATACAATCGTACCAAAGAGGGTTCCTGAGCACTGATTGCTCGGGGGACATCTCTCTACTAGAAGCTATACCGAAACTGATGATATAAAAAATATGAAGGCTTATAAAATCTAGAGATTCTCGATTGTTATGTCGAGTTTCTTGAATAGAGATACCGCTTTTGGTTGAGTTTGTTAACCTACTCATTGTAACTTACTATCTGTGTACAAGTTGATTTCCATACTACCAACAGAGTATCAAGTTCATTTCCATTCTACCAATAGGTGATTTTTAAGTTTGTTTTACAGGATCTAAAAAGTAGAATGATTTACCGAATGAAAATGATATCCTATTTAATATTAACCATATATTTTAATTCTTAAAACTTAATAAGTGTCGTATGCGTAAAAAAAGTCATTTTCATACCAACGAAATCTATTAAGAGATGAAATATTTTTACAATAGCCATGAATATACCTTTGAAACCAACGTTATTGTACTTTTACATTTAGAAAAGTTTTACTGGTATTTAAAGTGTTATTATATGATTCAGGTGGCATACGCACGTCACACATACTTAGATTGGAAGCTATAATGGAAAGTTCCCGAAGTATTTATCTAAAACCCTCTTTTTTGTGCATAACGCTTTTTTTGTATATAAAAGCTAATAAAATTCCATTACAATTACGCCCCCAAGTTACAAAATGTAATTTTCGTAATTTTCATTTAAACTACATTTTTATTCGTTTCTTATTTAAAAAATTCTTTCCTTATATTCTCTATATTTTAATTATTTTCTTATAATAAACAAGAAATTAAAATCATGCATAAAGCATAGATTATGCAACACTTTCCAACACTAACAGAATACTTTAACAAACCTTCGCTGTTTAATGAACTAAATAAAACACCTAAGTAAATATTTTAGAAAAAGCAAAACCGATTTGAAAACCAGATTTCAGCAATTACAGGCTATAGCCAGAAATAAACCCAATTCTTTTGCTAAGCTACACTCTATAGATTTATATATACTCTATAGTGTATGCTGCAATTTAATTTAGTATAAGAATAAACACATAACCCAGTTGAAAATTCTCCTTTAGAAGTTTATACCAATATCCGGAAATATATTTGAAATATTTTGTACAGCGCTGTATACTACCGCAAGATATTTATACACGCCACATATTAAGCTAAAATATAATTCAGGCAAAAACACATTAAAAACTATTGAAATCACACTTACCAGAAATTATCATGCAGATGTGGCCATGTACCCAATTCTTTTCCTGGACCTGTATGTGGTTTTATTTATATTCAACAAACATATCTTAGTATACTAAATATATTTCACGTTCAACATGAATAACTCGGAAAAAAAAGAACTTTAAGAAATTTATGCTAACAACCCGTAATGGTTGCGAATTATTCTGTGCAACCCTGTATACGATGTATAGCATTTATACATACTACATATTATACAAAAATGTAGTTAAACGCATACCTAACAGAAAGCTCACTTCCAGCAATTATCGCTTATAAATAATAATGCCAATATGGTACTGTATCCGAAATATTTTGTGTGTTCCTGTAAATGAACGATAAATGATATGAGCATCCTAATATACAAAAAGTATCTTTTAGTAAACCTTAGTAATGTATATCAATTTCATTATATTTCAAATGGTGTAAGATAATTCAAATACGCTGCAAACAGTTTTTCCCCGTAAACTATTATGTAACCGAATATTTGTGTGCCCTGTAAATGAATGATAAATGTTTTACACTCGATATTCCTCAGAAAGCATGTTTTAGTGCACAAAAAATATATCAAATTCAATATATTTGTAATAGATGACATGATTAAAATGCACTGCAAATTTTTCCCATGGACCATAATATAACGGAATTATTTTGTTATCTTGAAAACTAAATACAAGTGCTACACGTCCTATATTCGATAGTTAGCACCTAGTGGTGCACTTTAGCGATGTATTTCAATTTCAATATGTTTGAAATAGTGTAACATAATTAAAATACACTGCAAAGGACATTTCCCTATGGATCATAATATAACGGCCCTTGTACATAAAGTTTAAGCTCTACTTACTTCATTTCCAATACCGATCATGCCATAGTTTACCTCAATGACATATATCAGTTGCATGACAATCTGAGTATATTTACGTGAGTTAGAGCACGGACAGACAAACAGACAAACTGAATTCACAAACACTTCTCAACTATGTTGGAAAGTGTTAAAAAATTAATAAAACTAACATTATGAATATTTCTTTGAATGTAGAAGAAAATTATATTTTGTTTTACCCCAAATAATCGGAAGATGTGATGCAGTGCAAATCCAACTCATCAAATTTCTACTCAGTTAGTCTAAGGCCAAAATTTTTAATTTCTAATTTATCTTATCTCGACTTACATAACAAATGATTATGAGTGATATACATTCAACAGCATTAGAGCTATCTGAGTTTCCCGAATCTTCTTGTTAAAATATCACTTAGGAAGTATGATGAACTTAAGATGAAACAAGAATTTATAACAAAACTTTGTGAAATCCTTAAGGTAATACCTCAGATAATGGAAAATTGAAAGACATTGCACGAGATAAAAGTTGCATTGTCTCATGAATTAACGTCAGTGGGAATATTAAGGCCTGTGCTTATCATTTAGAGAAGATAAATGAGTTCAAATTTAATACGTGTTGTCGTAATATAATTTTAAATGCTAACATAGTGCAGCATTTATTCTGAGAAACTATTTAAACTTTAAAGTTTAAATTAGCTTTCCTTTCAACTGATGCAATTAATTGCTTAAAAGAGGTTAAATCGCAAAATAAGTTTTATTATTCTTGATGTTTTTTTACTAGATGTGTATTGAATCAGAATTATTTTTTTAATTTAAAAATGAATTTAAATATTGCTGTTCGTAATAATGTATCTTGTGTAAACGTGGACATTAGACCAGGGCATGAAGACGCTGGGCGAAAGAGGCGCAGCTCAATTTTTCGTTGCACCGCTGGTACCGCATGACTTCTTTGCTCTCCCATACTTTTATCGAATGGGAAACGTCACATCTCTGCAACTCTCTCCCACCTACCTGCTTCTCAATGAAAGGACACCACACCACTGATTTTACGAGCCTGTCTGGCTGCGTCGGAAATGTTCCAAAATGCTCGCATAACCAGACAATGCATACATTTGCAAATATTTGCAGAATAACTCCATAAGGTTACTCGGTACCAAAAAAATAAATCTGTAAATAACCCTACATTAAAATTTTTGGATCGTGTTTCAATACAGAAAAAAATATTACAGATAATAAAATACCTTAAATTGTTAATATTATTTTTAATTGATTTTTTTTTTAATTTAACAATTTTAAATTTTTTTCTTCTTCTCCAATTTCGGTATTTCAAAATAGATTTATTTTTATCTTATACTCAGAGTGCTTTGTTCTACAAACCTATGTATTTGATTTTTTATACAAAAATGAGATCAAAAGAGAAAAATCAATAATTGTATTTATATGAAATCCTATAAAATTCGCAAATAATTCAGTTCAGATTAAAAAAAAAAATAACTTAAACAAATACTAAAAAATATATACTTAGGTATCTTTCATAGAATCTGAAGCTGCATTTAAACTAAATTTAGACATGTTGCTTAATTATTGTGGAAAGCTAAGCATTTTGATTACGCAAAGAATATGAAACTATTCGGATGTCAGTCTCAAAACTGATTCTATCTCATACTCAGAGAGGTCACATACATATAAATACTTGAAAATGCGTATTTGTTTAATTAATGTATTTCAGAAACTACAAATGAGTAGGTAACCGATCAGTTATTAATTCGTTTATTACACTTCAAGTTGTTTGTCAATAAATGTTTCAAACCGTGGGAGATGGAGGAAATAAATTTCGTAATGAAACCTAATCAACGCATAATATACCAAAGAAAGGAAACAAAAGTTGTTTGTTACAAATCTGATAATCAAACATATGTTTGGCAATTGGGTTATTTAGTATTATTATTTTCTCCTTCCCGAAAATAGAACAAAATTTCCTATCACAGCGTCACGGAAGGCTGATTTTCTTCAAACGTTTATAGAAAACTCGGCTTTTTACATTACATCTGAATATACAATTCGTCAAAAAATATTCATAAATTCTAAACATAAATGGCAAAAAATCGAAAAGATCTCACAAAAACACTATCACAACGGACGAATATATCAATTTCCAAATGGGACATGACATCCATCTATGAAAACATATACAGGGTGATTATAAAAAAACTCTCCGATATATGAGTCCTTAACTATCACACCGTTCACAGAAACTGACTGAAATTTTGGATTTAAGTATTTTGAGGTATGCGCTCAAGAATTGTATGAAAAACAACAGTTAAACTCTAACCATTATGGTTACAGTGACATAATTTTGAAAATTTCAAATGACAACACCTATTTTTTTTATTGGAACGTGATCTTCATAGTGCAAAACCACAAAAAGCGTCGGAACGGTACCTGTAGCACGAAAATTGCCGGCGCTAGACAGACTAAGAAAAAAATGAAAAAAACGAATAAGGACAGAGAATCAACAGAAAACAAAACATTTTATTGTGTTTCACAAATTTTCCACGTCACACACGAAGACACGTTGTATACAACAGATGGTGGATAACACTGAATAATAAAATGTTTTACTTTCTGTTGCTTCTCTGTCCTTTATTGGTTGTTTTCACTTTTCTTCTTAGTCTCTCTAGCGCCGGCAATTTTCGTGTTACAGGTACCGATTCAACACTTTTTATGGTTTTTCACTATGAAGATCACATTCCAATAAAAAAAAATTAGTGTTGCCATTTGAAATTTTCAAAATTTTTTCACTGTAACCGTAACTGTTAGAGTTTAACTTTTGTTTTTCATACGATTCTTGAGCGCATACCTCAAAATACTTAAAACCAAAATTTCAGTCAGTTTCTGTGAACGGAGTGATAGTTAACCTTCTCACTGCCGCGACCTGATATATCCGTTCACTATGCTGTAGGTTTCACAGCAATACAAGGTTTGTTTAAATTAATATAATTCTACAAATATAATGCATTCTTAAAACATCAAGTAATGATTGATACTCTCAAGGATTATACTTTTACACGTAATTAAGTTTTTTATCCAAAGTTTGAAAATGCAGATTTTTTAGCATTTTAAAAAATTTACAGAGAAAACAACATTACAAATTTGCCCTTTTGCTCGGTGGTCAGGGGGTTAAGGACTCATATATCGGTATAGTTTTTTTATAATCACCCTGTATATGAAGTTTCATTAAATTCTGTCTATTGCTTCATACGCTTTCCTGAGATACAAAAGAAAAATCGCACCTAAATTCGGTATTACAGCGCCAATTTTAGGTCTATTTTTGGCAAAATTTTATACAAAACTTGGTCTATGACATTACATTAAAATATAAAATTTACTCGAAAAATATTCATAAATTATTCAGTTAAATTATCAAAAATCGAGAAAATCTCAGAAAAATCTTTATTATAGCGCCTACTTCTGGGAGAATATTCCCATTTTCAACTGGAACTTCACGTCCGTAATCAAAAAATTATATAACAAATTTGACTATAATTCATACATAATTCATACTTTGTACACTTTACGGTGATGCAATAAGGAAAATGGCTCAAAATTCGCTATTACAGCGCCCTCTTCCAGCGCAATACCCCCAATTTCAACTGGAACGCGCCAGACCTAGCCAAAAATATATATGATGTTTGGTTTAGTTCTATGCATAACTTCGTACACTTTTCGATTATAGAAAGGGGACACACGGACAGCTTTCAATGCAATAAAATAGCTGTTATAGAATAAATATGTTAATATTTAAATACATATTTTTTTCTCAAAAATGTTTTAAAATTCCATGTTGTATTCCGTAGAATTTATGAACGTGCTAAATATTTTGTAAGAGCAGCCGTTCAAAAAAATTACCAATAACTTCTTTTAAGAGTTTTTATTAAAAATAATTTAGTTGTATTATTTAATTATTTACTCAATAAAATCATTAAATTACATGAATCATTTACTAAAGTTTATAAAATGTCTCCCACAACTACCTCGTGAAATCTATATTTCATAAAACATTGATTCATAGCAATTTAGCACCACAACTCTTTATTCTGACAATTTCCTTTTTTTCAGAAAAAAAATTGGAAAACAGTATGTTATTCGAGCTTTTGAACCAATTCTATATATTTCTCCACACTGCTCGTCGGAAACAACAATTTAACATTCCCGAGAGTGAAAGTTCACAATAGTTATCTCCCCCGATACTGCTTAACTTTGTCTTTCTGTCCCTAGTAAAAAAGCGATGAGAATAACCCGGAATATCTACGCAGAATTGGATTGGTCCATTTCATTTTGGCTCAGTTCCAGATTACTTTTTTTTAATATAGAAGGATAAGTATTTACAAATTTTCTAATATGTATTTTTCGAATAGTAATTCGTACAAAAGACATCTAAAGTATTTTACGCCTGTATTTACCTTTTCTGTATTTATGCTGCATCAAGTGATGAAATATTTAAACAATCTTTCTAGCCGCGCTATTTGTGTTTCCCTCTGTGAGATCACGTGATTATTGTCCATAAGAAAATTGTTATGATAAATGACGTAATTTTAACCATTAAATGCATTTCTCGTATATTAATTTAATTATTTTAAGACTTATTACTTTTATTACGTAATGTTCCACATTTTCTGCTTTTATCACGTAATTCATTTAATTTTTTTAGAGTTTTTCTCAGAATTATTAGTGTATGAATACATTTTTAAATTGAAAGGATATAATATTCTTTGCGCTGTTTTAGAATTTGGCAACAGTTTAAAATATGACTATATCTAAATATGAAATAAGTCTTCATTTAAAAAATTAAAATTTTAATAGAAAATTGAAACAAAACTCTTACAAAATTAATCAGATTTAAAACAAATAATTGCACAGTGAACACTGCAAATTTGTCAAGTACGTCCCTTTAAAATATGGTTAAATTAATGCGCATATTTTTTGTTGCTATAAAACCTTTTTAACAGAACTATTTTGACCTACTTCACAATTAAATAGCACTTAAAATAATTCTTAGATTAACAAACTGTCTGCTGAAGCATTTTTATCGAACATTTCTATAATACTAATAATTATCGTATTTTTCTCTGGGATAGTTTTCTCAATATTAGCCGACAAACACTTCCGGTCACAAAAAATCATTTACTGTTGTGACAGTGTTAGTTACTTCTTTTTAAAATAGAGAGAAATAGGAAATTTTATAAATAAAAACATTTCATTTGTATGATTGAAATACTCAAGATTGCACTTTCATTACAGTTTTTACATTTGTCATCCCATAGACAAGCTATAAATCGAATTTTCCTGCAATCGGGGGAACAGCCAATTGGCGAACGTTAGCAAGCGTAGTATGTGGCAAAATTATTTAAAATAGTGTAATCATATTGTTGTAATTCTTATACTTCTGAAAACAATTTTTTCCAGAATTGTTCATGCTTGACGTCAACCTAGGCTGTGGATCCGATTGCAGAAGATGACCTCTATAATTCAAGTATTTCAGTCTCATAATTTCTATATGTTGTTTCATGTGTCTTATTCAATGAATTCTGAATCACATGGAATCTGAATGGACAGTATTTTATAAAATGCATGAAATGGTGAGTGAAGTAATTTCAGATTTTGTAGTTGTCATGAAATACATATGATTACAAAACCAAATATATATGAACGTAATATTAAGCCAAATTATTTGGATTATATTTCTGAGTTCTGTTGTTTTGAATGAATATAATTGCCTGTTTATATTTTACTTACTTCTTAAAAGAGCAAACAACTTACTTCTTAAAATGTTAGATCAATAGTAAACTAGTCGTTGGGGGCCACCGTAATACTTACCCATCATGGATATGCATAATGTAAAATATTAAAATAAAAAATGTGTAAACTACTTATAAAATGCATTGCAATTCGAATAAAATTGTGGCTTGATGACGTTATAAACTTTAAAGGCTCGATTACTGAATTGCTTTAAAAAAAACATCCTTTTAACTCCAGAAACAATAATCCTATTAACTAGCGGTTTATTGAATCTGATTAAGCGTCTCATTTCCAATTAAAATATATCTTTGAATTGAAATTTGGATGAAATACAGGGTTATGAAAAATCGAAGAGTGTGGTAAATAGGATTACAAATATCTCGGCAACTCCTTATCCGATCGACTTCATGCTTTATTCAAAATTTATGTTTTTTTATTGTCTTTTATATTCACTCCTTAAAATAAACAATTTCGAAAAATTTTATATACCTTTTATCAGAACGAATATTTCGGAGTCCGAAAAAAGAGTTCCGATTAATTGAGGTTACTGAAATTCAATAACCTTCTTCCCATTATTACATACTAAGTACATACCAAATTGCAAGTCTTTATCTCAAATTTTTCGGGAGATAGAGCGTTTACAGACACACAGACACACAGACGGACGGCAATTTTTTTTTTTCTAAAAATATGTTTTTCGGAATCTCTAGTGTCTGAAACGTGTAAAACCGTCAAAAATTTTTTTTTCGATGGTACTTGTCGGTTAGCTGAACGCCAGTGATATATGTGCATATATAAATATATATGTATGTGACGATTCTACTTGCATTACCATACTTTTTGTAGACTCATACTCAAGGCAAGGGTTTCTCCCAGGAATTTTACAGTCGAGCACCGAAAAACCATTTCATTGCGTACGTATAGAACTCAAAATAAGAGGCAGTTCGTTCCGGTTCACATTTTATTCGAAAATCAAAGAAATTGGCTATGCTTTACTTGTCACGTAGCAAAATCTATCCATGCTGATTTTAAGACCGTGAAGAAGACTTGATGATTTAAATTGTTATATTAAGAAGACATCTTTCGTTCGTATAGGCAGGTAATTTATCGAATCTATCGGCGGCCAAGGAGAACATTCGAAGATTAGGAAGTACATGACGGGGCTGCATACACCGCCAGGTCCCGGAACAGTCTCACCCAAAGCGCGGGAAAACGCCGTATATCATTTTTTCAACGCTCCAGAATACATGCTATCTAAAAAGTCTCTCGACCAATCAGCGCGTTCGGATTAATTTCTCCGGTGCTCTTATATGAAAGCGATTTTACCGTGAGTTGGAAAAAGCGCGGCAACAAATGCTTCGAGAACAATCTCGTGAAATCTACTCTTTTCGAATAAATAAGAAGAGAAGCAAAGAAAAACGAATACATAGGTTTTATCAAGTATGGCAAGATGCCAAGATAATATTTACATTGAGACTAAAGTCTTTCATAATTTAAGAAGTAATATTGTGTCAGGAATCGTAGGGAAATAAAAAATAAAGAAAAGAAATTCATAGGTTGTTATTTCAAAAGAGTAAAATATTTTTAGCTGGGAGATTGGTGTTTTTTAGAAGAATTAAATTCTAGGATGCATTTTATTTAAAGAAATAAAAGTGCGTAATTTTAATAGAGCATCTATCAGCGCCATTTTTTAAGAGAATGAATTTGGAATAAACTATATTTTGCTAGATGTGAATTTGACAATCGAAATACTGGAGAGAGAAAATAATTTAGAATAATGGGATTTACACAGAATTGTAGTTTTAATGAGGTCAACGGTGAAAATTTTTTAATTTGTTTCATGTATGTACATATATAAATATATATGTATATACATATATAAATATATACATATATATATATATATATATATATATATATATATATATATATATATATATGTATGTATACATATATGTATATGTAGATAAATGTGTATACATATACATACAGGTGCATTTAATGATAGCTCGGCTGGTTAACTTTAAACTTAATAAGAAAGAAAACACTGATTAAAACTACACAAGGTAAAAATGTGAACTGTAAACTTTAATTAAAACGTTAAAACCCTCTTGGTTACACATTTGACAGCGACCGCCATCTAACACACATGAGCTCTCTGCTCTCAACTGAAAACTTACATAAACAATCACTTTAACAGTTAACAAAAAGAAAGTATAAACCAACTATTCAAACTGCGAAATGTCCTTGCATGCAAGTAAACCCAAGATCACTTGCTAAGTCTGGTTCGATGCACAAGTATGCGGAAGCACATAATATCTTATCTAGGTATCGTTCTCTCTATGGAAAATGCTCTGTCGAACGTGTGTCGGAAAACACTGTCCAAAAACATTGTCGGAAAATATTGTCCGAACATACACCCCCGGCCTTGAAACCTTCAAGGGCTATAATGAACTATTCTCATTCAAAAGGTAAAGGACAAAGTTTGTGAATAGGACGTTTGAGCTCTCCCGTAGCAGTTCTTACTATGGCCACTCTAACATGACCATCACTACCTGAAAAGGTTTCAATGATTCTTCCCAGCTTCCATTGAAGCGCCGGCACAAGTTCGATTTTAATGAGCACTAAGTCCCCAATCTTTAAATTTGCTGTTGGACGTAACCACTTGGGGCGTTGTTGCAACTGAGACAAATACTCTGCACTCCATCGCTTCCAAAAGTGCTGGAATACTCTCTGTGTCAGTTGCCAACGACGAAGTCGTGAAGGCTGAACCTCAGAAACATCAAGCTCTGGAATAGCTGTCAACGAAGCACCCGTCAAAAAATGACCCGGTGTCAAAACTTCTAGATCATTTGGATCACTTGACAACGGACACAAGGGTCTCGAGTTCAAACAAGCTTCAATTTGCGACAATAATGTTGAGAACTCTTCAATTGTAAATAGCGAATTTCCCATTGTTCTACGCAAATGATATTTCACAGACTTGATGTTAGCCTCCCACAGCCCACCAAAATGTGGAGCAGATGGAGGATTAAATTTCCAAACGATGCCCTCATTAGCAACATAATTCTGTAAGGATTGTTCTTTAATGGTGGAGGATATAAAGTCATATAATTCCCTCAATTCCTTACTTGCACCCTTAAAATTTGTAGCACAGTCACTTACTAATTCGGCTGGCTTGCCTCTACGAGAAACAAATCTTTTCAGAGCAGCCAAAAACGTTGGAGTGGACAAATCTGACACCAATTCAAGATGAATAGCACGAGTCGAAAAACAAATAAAAATTGCTATGTAACTCTTAAATGCCTTGATACCTCTACGATTTCTTTCTTTACACATAAACGGACCGGCATAATCACATCCCGTCTTCGAAAATGGGCGACTGGGTAAGACACGCATAGCGGGCAGGTCCCCCATTAATTGTGTACCAATAGCTGGGGAAGCACGGAAACACTTTATGCATGTCTTCACAATTTTTCTTACTGCATCTCGACCACTTAAAATCCAAAATTTTGTTCTAAGGACAGCTAAAAGAAGCTGAGGACCAGCATGCAAGTAAGTTATATGATAATGTCTAATAAGCAATGCAGTAATATGATGAGACTTAGGCAAAACTATTGGGTGTTTCTAATCTTCAGAAACATTAGCATGTCTCAACCTTCCACCAACTCGCAAAATACAGCTTGAATCCAGAAATGGATTTAATGTTAAAAGTTTGCTCGAACGTCTTAACAATTTATGTTTTCCTAAAGCAAGGATCTCATCAGAAAAACACTGGTGTTGTACTAATTTCACTATCATCGTTGTGGCTCGCAAAAGCTCTGATGTCAAGAGTAAACCGTTTATTCGCTGAGATACCTTTTTTGCATTGTTCACAAATCTCAAGCACCACGCGACGATTCGTACCAGTCTATTCCAAGTGGAATATCTGAAAATCACATGATCATCACTGTTAAAAAACCCCTTTCACAACTCAGTCAAGTCATCAAAAAAGCCTTTAAAGTTCAGCGCAATATGCAAAAAGAACTGTCTTTCCGTGTCAGCGCATCTGCCTTTATAAATTAGCGAACGCACCAACAAACATCTCGCAACATCGCTACGAAACTCGCAGCAGCTGGCGAACGCCTGCATACGAAGAATTTCTCTCGCTGTATCTTCTTCCATCGGCGCGCAAGGTAGTGGTAATACCGGATATTTTTCGACCAAGCTTCCTTCACTCGGAATGGCATCGCATCTGAATGACTAGTGGTTTTTTCAACGAGCGGTGTGTTGCATGCTATAAAAGGACGTGAAAAAGAAGGGTGGTTTCCATTCATTTTCGAGATTTTTTCTCGTGTGAGGAGCCACCCTAGTGAGTTTCTATGTTTGTGAAAAGTGAATGTTTTGTATTATATATCAGTGCAGTAAAAATTCATCTTTTAGTCTCAAGAATGTGTTCACAAGTTATAAAGTGATTTGTTGTGAAATGTCTGTCTACAATCTCCAGTATGATTTCGACATCTGCGAAATAGTGAACTTCAAAAATTCTTTTTGTGAGTGTAGACTAACATTAGTGTTAAAATGTGCCTTTCAGTGAATCCAAGAAATGTTTCAGTATCAAAAATAAGTATTTTTATTTAAAATCAATAATATTTATCAGTGGATGCTGTTGGATAGAAGTAATTATAAATCAAACGTAATATGGAGCATCCACGTGCAAAAAAATGTAATCTTTAGGATCACAAATTAATTTGAATGCATTTCTTTAAAGTTAATATTAATTTAATTGTGTAGTGATTAACTTATGTTTTATATATAAATAAATTAATCGAGAATAATCTCTATAGTATTATTATTTTTTGTTTAATTAGCATGAAGTGTTTTATAATATGTACTTTTAGTTTTCAGCTATTTCAGGTTGTTGCTCAGGATGCTAAGGTGGTTTGTTATTGTGGCCAACATTTATTGGTACGGAATCACTATTTCGATTAGGTTTAGGAATTTTAACTTGTGTTCCCTTTTGAACATTTAATCGTGTCCCCCTTTAGTTTATTTTTATTTTGCACCATGAAGCCTTTTTCCATCAGCCGAATTTATCATCATTTTTTATCATTTGGTGCCGCGTGCAAAAGTAAAATTTAATAGGTTGAGAATCTGGTCTCCACAATAGCTTCCTGAGTATATTTTTACAAAAATATACACACCATTTATTATATTTTTATCTGTGATTTTTTTAAATGCATGATTTATATATCTTAAGCTATTTATGATTTTATATATGTATTGTAATATTGATATTGTGTAATTGCATGTTAGGAATGTGTAAATTTTAAGTTCCCCTTCCCCCCTCCTCCCCCTTAAAAGTCTATATTTTGACATTTATTTCTGTTATTTACTATGGCTCGTAAAGGGATCATAGATTTAAGTTTGGCTTCATCCATTCCCACTTTTAGCGGAACTTCTGATGAAAATGTTGAATATTTTGTCGGACAGGTTAGAGATGTAGCAGTATTAGAAAATTGGCCCGTAAATAAAAGAATTTTAATTCTAAAATTAAATTGTAGAGATGCTGCCCAAAAATTTCTAATTGACTCTCCGCAGGTAGCTAACATTCAAAATTTTGATGAATTGGCTGAATTATTAATTAAAAAATTAAAAAGATGTCAACCATTTGATGAGATACAATCAAAATTTAATAACATCAGGCAAAAACCAAATCAGTCAATTCAGAGCTTAATTGATGAAATAAACTCTTATGCAGTAAAATATTTATCAAAGATAGATATACAAACTAGGGATTCAAATGAATTCATTGATTCCATCAAATTGAACAAAATTTTGGATGCTGTTAGGCCTGAAATTAAGGTCGAAATTCTTAAATTAGGTCCAAAAAATTACTTAGAGGCATGTAAACATGCAATTAATGTAGAAAAGGCTCTTGAGGCTCAAGAAGTCATTATTAACAACAATGTGTGTCAAAACTTTGAACTAAATTCAATAATGCAAAGCCAGTTAGAGGGTAACAAACAAATTCAACAGTTAAAGGAAGAATTGGAAAGAGTAAAATCTGAAAATAATGCTAGCAATTCTTTTCGACAAAGTCACAATGAAAGAGTCCAATGTCATATATGTGGAAAAAGTCATGTGACAACAAAATGCTGGTATTTTCCACAGGGTAGAAATTCCCGCAGCAATAATTTCAATCATAACCCCAACCATATTCCTATTTCTAGAGGTAACAGCAGTGGAAGGAATTTTGGCAATTATAGAAATAACCGTAGAAATCACCCATATAGGCGTAGAAATCATTTAAACTTATAGATGGTTCTTGTAGTAAAAATAGATCCCATTTTACAAGGACCAATAATTATAAAATTGTTAGGGATGAAAATCTATTGGAATCTGTAAATAATTCAGAATCAATTGAGAATTCAAAATCTAGTAACAATTCAGATTCAAATTCTAGTGAGGAAAATTTAGAAGTAAATGATAATTTAAAATCTGTAGAAGAAAATTCAAATTTAAATGAAAACTTAAACTCTGTAAATGAAATTCAAAATTTTGATAATGTAACAATTCAAAATAATTGTGAAGATCTTGAAAATCTCCATGTAATGTCGTGTAATTTTGATAATAATACAAATCACCTTCCTATTATTAAGCTTAAATTTGGTAAGTTAGAGGTACCCGCTCTTCTCGATACCGGTGCAAATCTCTCGCTGGTGCAACCAGGCATCTTAGCAGAAATTAAGCAACAAGCGAAAGTTGAGCATATTTCTAGAGCAGTCAAAATTAAGACCCTTAATAATACCACTATCCCATATTTGTCAGCAGTCAATATAAAGTTCAAAATGAAAACTCGTTGGTTTCATAACATATTTTTTGTCACTCAGAAGAACTGGAATTGTAACTACCAAATAATTTTAGGGTATGACTTCATTCAGAGAAACAAAATTCTAATTGACACATTCAATAAAAGACTTTCCATCAACAAAACCCATTTTGAATTTGAAGAAACTTCTCCGCAGATTAAAGAAAATACTGTAATTAAGGATAATGATAAACCTCAAATTAATGTAATTGCTAAAGCTATAAATAACATTAAAATTAAACCTAATTCATTTGAGATAATTAAATTGGAATTTCCACAGGGTATTCATAATTCTAAAAGAGTCATGTTAACCCCATTAAAAGTCTCGCAGAAGTGCCATATTGAAAATTCTTTGCATACTGTTGAGGACAACAAATATATTTTGACAATTGTTGAGAATAAAACTAATGTTGCATCATATATACGTAAAGGTCAAAAACTAGGAAATGTAGAAATGTTTGAAGATGACGAGGAAATCCAACCCACTGAGGACCAAATTTTTCAAATCAATAGTTTAAATTTAGAAGAGATTAGTAATTTGAGACAGGCCGAACTTTCAGAATCTGATTTTAATCTTAAACATTTAGATGAAAAAGAGAGAAAGGAGATTTTGGAATTATTAATGAACAACTTTAAAGTATTTTCTAAAAGTTATAAAACTCTTGGTTCAACTGATGCAGTCAAACCCGAATTTAAATTAATGCACAATTTCCCAATTCAAACTAAACCATACCCTATTCCAAAAATTGCCAAACAGTTTGCACAAGAAGAGATTAAAAAATTGTTAGATGCTGGTTTAATTGAACATTCTTCCTCCAGTTATAATTTCCCTGTTATATTTGTCAAAAAGAAACCAATTCCAGGCACCTCTCCTGAAGAAATCAAATTTCGCATGGTAGTGGATTATAGACTGTTAAATAGCATCACTGAATCTTACACTATATGTTTGCCAAAAATTTCAGAAATTCTGCACAGTATTGCTGGCAAAAGGTATTATTGTGTGCTTGATTTGAAGTCGGCATTTTTTCAGATAAGATTGCAGGAAAAAGATAGGGAAAAATTAGCATTTTGCTGCGAGATTGGTAACTACCAGCCAAAAGTCCTACCTTTTGGAAGTCGCAACTCAACTTCATATTTTCATACACTAATTTCTAAATGTTTATCTAGCTTAAAAGGACCAAATTTACAATTCTTTCTTGATGACATTATTGTCGCTGCAGACAGCATATCTGAAATTAAAGCCTGGTTACAGAAGGTATTCGATAAGCTCATCCAATTCAACTTAACTTTAGACCCTGCAAAGCTTCAGATTTGTCAGAGAGAAATAACTTATTTAGGATTTAATGTCAGTGCTGATGGTTTTTCTCCTTCAGAGGATAATGTAAACAAAGTTTCAAAATTTCCCATACCCAAAAATGTAAAGCAAGTTCAACAGTATATTGGTTGTTTAAATTATTTTAGGCACATGGTTTATAAATATGCTGAAATTGCTAGGCCAATTATTAATTTAACCCGTAAAAATGTTCCATTTGTCTGGACTTCAGAGTGTCAGGAAGCTTTTGATATTTTACAAGATCAAATTCTAAATAAACCCCTTCTTAAAAACATTAATTCTGATCTTCCATTGTATTTAGTAACTGATGCTTCTAAAGTTGCATTTTGTGGAATTTTAATGCAAAAATACAATGAGAAATTTTATCCTGTTGAATTTTTTTCAAAACAATTCAATCCAGCTCAGTCTAGATATCCTTCCATCCAAAGAGAATTGTACGCAATATTTGCATCTGTCAAGCATTTTCGTGAAGAATTATATGGAAGAAAATTTACCATATATACCGATGCAAAATCATTAACATATCACATGGAACTGGACAATCAGAGTGAGATTGTAGCTAGGTGGCTTCTATATCTGGATCAATTTCATTATGAGATAGATCACATTCCTGGTGTTATTAACCCTGCTGATTATTTATCTAGAGCATATAAAGATGAAACCTTAAATGTAAATAATATAAATATTTTTCAAAGTAATTCAAATTTAGATCATAATAATATTGTAAATAATCAACAAAATGATGAATTTATTAGGGAAATTATTCAAAAATTAAATGATAATGATGAGGAAACTGCAAATAACTATTATATTGATTCAGAAACTAAAATTGTAATGGTAAAAATTTTCCCCAAGAAGCCGTTAAAGAAAAAAAAGTATCTCAGTAGAATTTTAATTCCAAAATCTTTAATTAAGGATTGTTTGGAAGTTGCTCATGCTCCTCATTTTGGCACTCAAAAAACCTACAATTTTGTTCGCAAAATCTATTCTTGGAAAGGAATGTTTAAGGACACTAAAAATTTTTGTAGCAATTGTGAAAGATGTTTAAAAGTTAAACCTAAACCTAAAAATACTGTCACTAAAATGATTCCAAAAGCTGATTTAGCTCCAGGTGAGATAATAGCTTTAGATATTGTAGGCAAACTTCCTAGATCTCATGACAACAAATTTTTTATTTTAACAATAGTTGATCATTATTCCAGGTATCTTGAGGCTATCCCATTAAGCAATACCACTTCTAAAACTATAATTAATCAACTCAATATATATATTTCCAAATTCGGGATCGCTAGGACTGTTTTGACTGATAATGGACCATATTTCCGTTCAGATGAATTTGAAAATTATCTTAAGACTATGGATATTAAGCATAGAAAGAGTTCAATCTATTATCCGCAGAGTAATGGTTTAATCGAGAAAATTCATCTTTCTATGAAAAACAGCATAGCAGCACTTTCTGATCAAGTATTCGAGTGGTCAGATAGACTATTATTTTTTAAACTTCATTATAATTCCTCTAAGCATGCAGTAACTCAATTTTCACCGGCTGAACTATTCTTGGGCAGAGAACTCAATATACCTCTAAATATTTTTGAAAAACCAAAAGTTGCTGAAGAATATAGTAAATATCTAACAAAATTACAAAGTCATTTTCAGGAAACTAGAAAATTAGTTAAGGAAAATGAAACTAGTTATTTTAATTATCACCAACAATATGTGAAGGGCAGAAGTAAACCTTCCTTAAATCCTGGTGATGAAGTTTTTCTTGTAGATTTTAAACATCATACTGCATTACAACCTAGATATAATGGACCACATGTAATTGACAAAAAATTAAGAAATGATAATTATTTGATAAAAATTAATGAAGATGGTCATGAATATGTAAAAAAAGTTCATGTCAGTAAAATTTTTCCAAAAGTACCATTAAATGATAATATTTGTAACAAAACTGAGGTAAATAAGAATTGAGTAGTGATTCTAATATTTTTGTGAAATATGTGTATGTTCGGAAACTTCAAAGTATATATATACTATGCTCAAGTCAAAATTCTATTTTTAAAATTTTTTTTTCTATTTTCTTCTCTCTCAATGTTTGTTTTCAATATACTGGTAGAATTGATCACTTTGCTAGTGAATAACATTTATTGAAATATTTTTTTTTTAAACTTTACCTTTTTAATTTTGTTTTTGAGTCAAAAAGGAAAATATGTGAATGATTTCCTCATATGTATTTTCATAATTGTTTAGAATATCTGTGAAATCTTTTTTAAGTTACAAAGTAAATTTCAATATTCATTGAACTTAATTCAGAAAATTGAATAATATATGGTACAATAAAAAGTAGTTTGAAAATGTTGAATGTGACAACTCAAAATATATTGCAGAAAGTTAAAGCAATCTAGGTATTTCTGTAGTTTATATTTATTGGTGTGTGTGTATTTTTGTAAATATTGTCATATTCATGCTGGTTAAATATAATTATTGAATTTTTGTATCATATAATGTGTGGTGTATACAATTCTAATGATTACAGTAGCATTGTGTATAAATTTTTTTAATTTTTTTCACGAACATTTCTTTAAGTCTGTATGCAGCTGTGAAAATTTCAGTGACTTTTTCGCAAAATTCTCACGAACATTTTTTCATCATTTCTTCATCTGTGTGCATTTGTGAAACTTTCAGTGACTTTTTGCAAAATTTTTTCACGAACATTTCTTCATCTGTATGCATTTGTGAAACTTTGACTTTTTCGCATACTCCAGGACATTTCACATCAATTTTCAACAATTATCAACTATTCTTCAGAACAGTGTTCGCCTCTTTTTTTTGCTGTTGGTGGGGGGAGATGTTAAAAAACCCCTTTCACAACTCAGTCAAGTCATCAAAAAAGCCTTTAAAGTTCAGCGCAATATGCAAAAAGAACTGTCTTTCCGTGTCAGCGCATCTGCCTTTATAAATCAGCGAACGCACCAACAAACATCTCGCAACATCGCTACGAAACTCGCAGCAGCTGGCGAACGCCTGCATACGAAGAATTTCTCTCGCTGTATCTTCTTCCATCGGCGCGCAAGGTAGTGGTAATACCGGATATTTTTCGACCAAGCTTCCTTCACTCGGAATGGCATCGCATCTGAATGACTAGTGGTTTTTTCAACGAGCGGTGTGTTGCATGCTATAAAAGGACGTGAAAAAGAAGGGTGGTTTCCATTCATTTTCGAGATTTTTTCTCGTGTGAGGAGCCACCCTAGTGAGTTTCTATGTTTGTGAAAAGTGAATGTTTTGTATTATATATCAGTGCAGTAAAAATTCATCTTTTAGTCTCAAGAATGTGTTCACAAGTTATAAAGTGATTTGTTGTGAAATGTCTGTCTACAATCTCCAGTATGATTTCGACATCTGCGAAATAGTGAACTTCAAAAATTCTTTTTGTGAGTGTAGACTAACATTAGTGTTAAAATGTGCCTTTCAGTGAATCCAAGAAATGTTTCAGTATCAAAAATAAGTATTTTTATTTAAAATCAATAATATTTATCAGTGGATGCTGTTGGATAGAAGTAATTATAAATCAAACGTAATATGGAGCATCCACGTGCAAAAAAATGTAATCTTTAGGATCACAAATTAATTTGAATGCATTTCTTTAAAGTTAATATTAATTTAATTGTGTAGTGATTAACTTATGTTTTATATATAAATAAATTAATCGAGAATAATCTCTATAGTATTATTATTTTTTGTTTAATTAGCATGAAGTGTTTTATAATATGTACTTTTAGTTTTCAGCTATTTCAGGTTGTTGCTCAGGATGCTAAGGTGGTTTGTTATTGTGGCCAACATTTATTGGTACGGAATCACTATTTCGATTAGGTTTAGGAATTTTAACTTGTGTTCCCTTTTGAACATTTAATCGTGTCCCCCTTTAGTTTATTTTTATTTTGCACCATGAAGCCTTTTTCCATCAGCCGAATTTATCATCATTTTTTATCAATCACTAAGATCAAACACATTTACAACACAGTTTCGTTTTTCTTCCTTTAAAACAATCTCCTGTATTTCTTTACCGTTAACTGGATCATTATGTTGATTGTTGTTCAATGGCTCTCTTAACCATCGAGGACCACGAAACCATAATTCACAATTTACTAATTCCGACGATATATACAGGGATGAATACAGGGTGATCTTTTTTAAAGTGACAGTGTTTGGAGCGCCCTGTAGCACGATCTAATAGCTGAAATGGCACCAAACATGGTATTTAGACTAATCAAGACATGGGAAAAAAAGATTCCGTGAAAAAAAAATAGTTCCAAAAATTGCCGCTATGGCATTTTGTGGCGCTTTGCAATGTACAAAATGTGAGAATAGAAAAATACTAACACATACAATCGTACAGTGAAATTATTAATGTTTATTTACTACATTAACTTCCCCAGTGAGGAATTAGACCACCTTCAATGTGAGCACCGTTCTCAGAAATAACACTGTGCATTCTGTGCACAATGTTCTCCATAGCCGTACGTAACATATCACGAGGAATATTCCGCACTGTCTTTGTTATGTTGTCCTTTAGAATAGACAAATTTGATACTCCACCAACATAAACATGAGATTTCAAATAACCCCAGAGCCAAAAATCGCATGGGGAACGAGGCGGCCATGCAACTGGAAAACTCCGACTTATGACCTTATCATCGTTGAAGGTTTGGCGCAACAACTGCTTTACCAATGTGTGACGGAGCACCATCCTGCATAAAGATAGTCTGTTGGAGACGGTTTCTTTACTGAAGTTGTGGAATAACAAACGTTTGCAGCATTTCGTGGTACCTTTCTGCATTTATGGTGCACGTTTCGGATCCTGTCGGAATGATGGTCTCAAAAAAGAATGCCCCAATTACGAATTCAGCTGTGAAACCACACCAAACAGTGACTTTTGGGGAATTTAATGGGATTTCATGCACGGTGTGGGGATGCTCAGAAGCCCAAATTCAGTTATTTTGTGTGTTTACGGACCCATGAGATAAAAATGGCACTCATCTCCCCACAGAATGTGCCATGGGAAAGCATCACCAATTTCTACCCTTGCAAGAAACGATAGAGTGAATTTCACTCGCTTATCATAATCACTTGGTTTTAGTTCGTGCAAGAGGCTGATTTTGTAGGGGTAAAATCCAATAACGCGCGGCAAAACTCTTCATACCGTGGAATAATTCATGTCCAGTTGTCGAGCTACACCGCGGGCGCTGCTAGTACCAGCAATGGTTCCCTGCGATCCTTCGACAATTGCAGTTGCCACATCAGTTATTACATCTTCTGATACTTGTTTACGTCCTCTCCCAGCGCGACTCTTACGAAAATAGTTCATAGGGCTGTATAGAACTCTATAGAATTCTATACAAGTTCTATAGAATTGCCATTCTATAGAATACTATTTCTATAGAGTTTGAAGAGATCTATAGAATACTTTTTCCATAGAAAATATTTCTATAGAATTCTTAGAAGCTCTGTAGAATTTTTTTCTAGAGAACAGTTTTTCTATAGAGTACTATATACCTTATAGATTTAAGTTCTATGGACTAATGATTCTATAGTTTTTTTTTATAAGAAAAATATTTCATAGTCTTTTAAAATTTATGTGTGTAGTAATTTAAATTATTTTTTAATTTTAATGTATATATAAATATATTTATTTCTAACTATACAGGGTGATTCTAAATGATGTACCCATTTTCAAAAAATTGTATTTATTAATGGACAAATCCAAAATGAACAATCTTTATACCAATGAAAATAGGAAGTTTCAAAGTTTTTTTAAGACATTATAAATGTTCAATGTGTCCATCGTTTGCTGCACGGCAAACATTTACGCGATAACCAAACTCGTCCCACACACGAGAAAACGTATCTGCTGTTAATAAGTACACGGCTTTCAAATCGGTGATGGTTTCAGAGGCAGCCGGTAGAGGTAGCGCGGCAATAGGCCGCGATTTCGTTTCACTGTCAGTTGTGAGTGAGATGGCTACTGTGGAGCACAAGGTTTTCTGCGTTCTTGAGTTCGCAAGAAGTGAGCAAACGGTGGACACATTGAATATTTATAATGTCTTTAAAAAAAACTGAAACTTTCTCTTTTCATTGTTATAAAGATTGTTCATTTTGGATTTGAACTTTAATAAATACAATTTTTTGAAAATAGGTCCATCATTTAGAATAACCATGTACATTAAAATTAAAAAATAATATTAAATTTTGTAATACATCAGTTTAATATATAATAGTACTCCATATATTTAATATGATTATATATATAAATTCAATTCTTATACATTGTGGTTTAATTGCCAATGTAATAATATATCAGTCGAACTACTGAATTAAATCATGATTAATTAATATTTTTATAATTCCTTAATTTGATGGCTAATTTTATAATAACTCATTAATTTGTTGTTAAATATATAAAACCATCCATCTAATTTAATAAACTTTATTCACTTTAATAGTATTGTAATTTTTATTAAAATATTTTTATCTGAAGTATAAATATTTAAACAAGTGTTTCAGTTTTAACAAATAATTTATTAGACTTTTAAATATTTTTAGAAGTCTATATCTACAAAAACAACTTTTCAAAAGTAAAAAAAAAAAAAAAAAAAAAAAAAAAAAAAAAAAAAAAAAGTTGTGGCTAAAAAATGGTGTGATATCAAATTTCCAAGCTATTATATTACTTATTTAAATTTTTTCCATTAAATAAGTTATCATATATATAAATCGAGTGCCTACGTATACGTTAATAGAAATCGTTTTCTCCTGTACTAAATACATCCTAACGAGTTTCTGAAAATTCAATTTTTTTCAAATTATGCATGATGGGCTTGGCGGCCATCTTTGCATATTATTCACAAAATTCTAAGCACCCAAATCCAAAATTGTTATTTTAGAAAATATTTTAAGCGTTTCATTTATAGACTTGTATGCTCTGAAAATTGTGTCTTAAGATAATGATGACTTACCTCAAAGATTCATCTTATGATTTATTTTAATTAATTATAAATATTTCAAACTAGTAAAAATCAATTTCTCAAAATATCAGTCTTATCTAATTTATCTGTCCGTAGTTAAAATCTGAAGTTCGAAATTGTTATAAACATATTACATTGCAAACATATTACGCTTTTACTTTAGAAATTTGGGTGCTTAGAAATATGGAAAGATGGCCGCCAAGTCCATCATGCATAACTTGAAAAAAAATGAATTTTCAGAAACTCGTTAGGATGTATTTAGTACAGGAGAAAACGATTTCTATTAACGTATACGTAGGCACTCGATTTATATACATGATAACTTATTTAATGGAAAAAAGTTAAATAAGTAATATAATAGCTTGGAAATTTGATATCACACCATTTTTTAGCCACAACTTTTTTTTTTTTTTTTTTTTTTTTTTTTTTTTTTTTTTTTTACTTTTGAAAAGTTGTTTTTGTAGATATCATTTCTTTTTTTTTTCAAATAGATTAAACATAATTTAAATAATCTAAATATGAGAAATAATTGAAAATTACATTTTACTTTCAGTCATTGCTTAAAGGGTTAACTAGAAATATCAGTCGCTTTTTCAATTAAACTAATTACACTCTTAAAAACAACATACTAAATGTGGCTTGTTATAATACTTGTTATCCTCCGTTAAAAAATATCACTGACTTATCCATGAAATGAATAAAAATGGAATTACACAGCGTGTCAGCGCTGCATTTGAAATCAAACGTGATTTCACGCTCTTTTATTATTAGCACTAGCTGGCTTCGCCCGCTAGCAGGCCACTAATTTACATCGGGGCTTCGAATCTTGTAAAACCTCGAATAAGATTAACCTCGAACCGAACGAACCTCCGACCTGGTTCCCCGCTGCCTTCGGCACCGGATAATCCCTTAATTTGCACATCGAATAGTATAAACCTCTAACCAAACTAACTTCCGACACGGGTCCCCGATGCCTTCGGCACCGTATAGCAGTCGTGCTGCGCACGTTTAAGTTACATCTTCCACCACCAGGTAGCGCAATCTGTTCTGTATGAACCTTGGGCACTGAAATCGTTAAAAATAGATGTCGAGTCGAATGAGCTATACCCCGTCGTGATCTTGCCCATAGAACCAGGGACAGGAAAGTGCCCCCTGGTGGTGAAAAAATGAACTAAAATCGGAAAGCTCAATCGATGTCGATCGAATGAGCCATACCCCGTCGTGATCCGATCCATAGAAACAGAGTTAGGAAAGCGTCCCATGGTGGTGAAAACTAATCGCGTTTGGAGGGCAAAAGGGGGGATGAACACCGGAGATGCATAATAGAATTAAGCGGTCACAGACCTTTCCAACGATGTATCACATGAGGGGTATGTGCAAAATTTAGAAAATACCCCCCCCCCCCCCTGCATAATATGATTAAGCGTTCACAGACCTTTCCAAAGATATATCACATGAGAGGTGTCGGCAAAATTTAGAAAAGTGCCCCCTTTTGGGGGGGGGGTGCTGAAAGTGTGAGGATGGACCCCGAAGATACATAATATGAATAAGCGGTCACAGGCATTTCGAACAATATATCACATGAGTAGTGTCGGGGGAGGCGCAAAATGTGGGGGTGACACCTCTGTGGTGCATAACACGAATAAGTGGTCACAGCCCTTTGTGACATGACGGATATCGTTAAAATTTAGAAAAGTGACCCCCCCCCCCTTTGTGTAGGCAAAACGCGCTCCGCCCCTCCCTATAATTTTTGACGGGGCTTTATTTTTAAAATTTATGTTATGTGTTATAAAATATCGTAAAGTTTCAAACAGATAGCCTTATTATACTTCCTAATTTTGTTCACGCCCCTCTCCATCCCCTCCCTGAAATGTGACGCCCCATTCTTTTTTATAAATGTTTTATCACGTGTTATAAACTATCCTTAAGTTGAAAACAGATCGCATTGGAATTTAATATATTTGCTGAAATTACTATTATATATATATAATAATATAGAAATAAACCCTCCTTTTGCTTGTAATTAAGATATATGAACAATTTTTAGAATTTCTGAAAGCTGATTTTTATTTATTTATTTATCTATTTATTTAGTTTTTGTTTATTTATTTATTTTTTGCGTTGCCCTGTGCATGTTTGGAATTTCTTAGCAATTTCTTAGATTTACATTATTTTATTCAATTAAACATTGTACTGTTACAATAAATTTAAATGGAAACTTCACTTTTAAAACAAAAATATTTTAACAACTGGATTTCATGAATTTATAGGAAAATGACGTGAAAGGTATTCCTGCGAACGAAATGCCTGTCCTTTACAGTGTTTTTTTATTTTTAGAAATAAATGAATCACATTTAATTCATTTCAAAAATTTTGTTTACGTTTGGAAAGAAATTTTAAATGGCGATAACTCTTAATATATACATTTTAGATGGTACATCTTCCCTCAAAAACTAATTTATTTTTAAAGATCTTTCTAAAAACGTAAATTATATATTTAAAATATTTTTAAAGCATAAACACTACGTATGATTACTTTATTTTACAATATTTATAAGAACACACATTTTATCAGACAATTAAATACACTAAACAAACATGAGTGAAAAATTGACCTGGGCCAGGACTCGAACCTGGGACCTTATGCGTACCACGCGGACGCGCTGCGACTGATCCACCCAGATCCATATACCTGACTGGCAATTTCTCATACTTATTCATGTTAGAAACAGTCATCTGCCACAGTTTGCAGTCATGTTTAATTGTTTGATAAAATGTGTGTTCTTATAATTATGAAGTTTTATTTTAAAAAAAATATCGGCAAAATCCTCAAACAAGGGCGACCCCCGATTTGGCGATTTTTTTGACGCGCGCCAAGCACGGACGCGCGCCAACCTAAAAAACGGCAACCTCCAAATTCCACCCAATCAGAACACGTACTTTTCGGCAGACAAGTCACTACTTACACAATTCCTAGGCCAATTTCTTTCACAAAGTAAATACTGATTTTATTTCGTTTTACTGCTATTTACAAAGTTTTGAAAAGTTTTTTTGCGAGATTTCTCCATTTTTACATACTTTTAGCAATATTTTCATTCTGATTTTTTAATTTTTACAATTTTTAACTATTTTTTCCTCCGGATTTTTCCATTTTTACAAATTCTTAGCTATTTTTTCCTCCGGATTTTTCCATTTTTACAAATTTTTAGCTATTTTTTCCTCCGGATTTTTCCATTTTTACAAATTTTTAGCTGTTTTTTCCACCAGATTTTTCCATTTTTACAAATTTTTAGCTATTTTTTCCTCCGGATTTTTCCATTTTTACAAATTTTTAGCTATTTTTTCCTCCTGATTTTTCCATTTTTACAAATTTTTAGCTATTTTTTCCTCCAGATTTTTCCATTTTTACAAATTTTTAGCTATTTTTTCCTCCAGATTTTTCCATTTTTACAAATTTTTAGCTATTTTTTCCTCCAGATTTTTCCATTTTTACAAATTTTTAGCTATTTTTTCCCCCAGATTTTTCCATTTTTACAAATTTTTAGCTATTTTTTCCTCCAGATTTTTCCATTTTTACAAATTTTTAGCTATTTTTTCCTCCAGATTTTTCCATTTTTACAAATTTTTAGCTATTTTTTCCTCCAGATTTTTCCATTTTTACAAATTTTTAGCTATTTTTTCCCCCAGATTTTTCCATTTTTACAAATTTTTAACTATTTTTCCCCCCAGATTTTTCCATTTTTACAAATTTTTAGCTATTTTTTCCCCCAGATTTTTCCATTTTTACAAATTTTTAGCTATTTTTTCCCCCAGATTTTTCCATTTTTACAAATTTTTAGATATTTTTTCCCCCAGATTTTTCCATTTTTACAAATTTTTAGCTATATTTTCCCCCAGATTTTTTTATTTTTACAAATTTTTAGCTATTTTTCTTCCAGATTTTTCCATTTTTACAAAATTTTAGCTATTTTTTCCTCCAAATTTTTCTATTTTTACAAATTTTTAGCTATTTTTTCTTCCAGGTTTTTCCATTTTTACAAATTTTTAACTATTCTTTCCTCCCGATTTTTACAAAGAATTCGCAAATTTAACAGTCAATTTTTTCCTAACAAAAAATACCCCTTAAACTTTGTAAATTGCAACAAAACGAAATAAAAACAACGTTTACGTCGTGAAAGAAACTCTCATACAAATTGTGTAAATAATCACTTCTTTGCCACAAAGCACAAATATTACAATTGGACAAAATCTCTAAATTCCTAATTTTTTAAATACGTAAAATTCATTCACGCGGCGGTCAGCAACTTATGTATGTACGCATCGCGTACATTAACCGAAAAAAAACATCACTGGATGCATGAAACTCACTGTACAGCAATCTCTAAAATGCATGAAACTCATTCACGCAGCGGTCAGTAACTTATGTATGTACGCTTCGCGTACATTAACCGAAAAAAAACATCACTGGATGCATGAAACTCGCTGTACAGCAATCTCTAGAATGCATGAAACTCATTCACGCAGCGATCAATAACTTATGTATGTACGCTTCGCGTACATTAACCGAAAAAAAACATCACTGGATGCATGAAACTCGCTGTACAGCAATCCCTAGAATGCATGAAACTCATTCACGCAGCGGTCAATAACTTATGTATGTACGCTTCGCGTACATTAACCGAAAAAAAAACATCACTGGATGCATGAAACTCGCTGTACAGCAATCTCTAGAATGCATGAAACTCATTCACGCAGCGATCAATAACTTATGTATGTACGCTTCGCGTACATTAACCGAAAAAAAAACATCACTGGATGCATGAAACTCGCTGTACAGCAATCTCTAGAATGTACGAAATTCGTTCACACAGCAATCAATAACTTATGTATGTATCCTGTACACATTATCAAAAACAAAAAAACAACACTCGATGCACGAAACTACCTCTACAGTATTATCTAAAATGCAAGACACACACTTATCAAATAAAATCAATAAAAATTCACTTACTTTTATTTTTCAAATTTACCTTTTTTTTAAGGCTTCGGTTTGTCATAATCGCTATCGCCGATCACTTCTGATGAGGCAGCAGTATTTATACAAAAATAACCCTTAAACTGATGTATATTGACGATATAAGCAGGCACTTGATGTCAAGCACACAAGTCAAATGTATCTTCTCAAGAAACAAACAAACAAACCCTTAAACTGCTCACTCAAGAGGACAAAATTCAAATTTACCTCTAAATAATCTATCAAAAACACCTAAAATATCCTAAATTTTCATTAACAACACACTACACACACTATTTCAAATTCACACTTGCCGCTTCGCCGAATTCTTCATAAAAAAACAACACGTCAAAAGATTAAATTCACTTCACTTCGCAAATCCCAGAGTTCAAACAAAAATAAACATGCGATGTGCCGTGATGCAACACTAAAGTCGGCCCAAACAACTTGGGACTTGATTTGAAAACCTCTCACTGTCCAATAAATTCAGCCCTTCTTCCATACACTGTTAAAAATATCATGAAAAATTACCTCTGTTTATAAAGGCTCTCTATTTTCTGACTAATCAGAATGCTACATGAACGCCCTTGGCGTTCTCATTGGTCAGAAAATAGAGAGCCTTTAAAAACAGAGGTAATTTTTCACGATATTTTTAACAGTGTATGCTTCCTTTTTTGGGCCTAATAAATTCCGAAATTATCGGTTTCATTCTCAAAAACATTTTTACGGTATAGCGCACCTCTATCTAACTCATCATTCTCTGAATCCAACAATACGGCACACAATAAACCAACCAACCCAACCAAACGAACGTAATTCACTCATAAACCAATCAAATTTCTAGATCAAACCGTAGTAGGCGGGGAAGAAATGCAAGGAACAAACCGGTAGCAAGAAAAACTCATTTATCGCTTTGCCAAATTCGACGCAGCCAAGCATCGCCCTTGTTTGAGGATTCAACCAAAATATCTTCAGAAGAAAATGGCGGACTTGCAGATGAAATTTGATGTGGTTATAACCTGTAACTGATTTGTGCTATTATAATGCAGATGGTACATGGTCGTTGGCGGGTTTTATCTCTGTTTTGGCATAATTTTTTAATCGCCAAGTTAATTAAAAGTTTTTTGCTAATTATGGATAGAAAATATATAATATTTTTTTACACTGGATTTTATAAAAGCACATAGATTACGTAATTACTTGTCTAAAAATGCAATCCTTTTTTTATTCTGCCGCATATTAATGTCTGTAGGTTGTTTGAAAAAAAAAAGTTTGATGAAGAAAAAATTGATCATTTTCAGTAAATCGACTTTTAAAAAAAAAATCTATATCTCTGTTTAGAAATCACTTATGAAGATGAGTTTGATCTTAAATTGAAGAAATTCTTCATTAGATTTTTCTAGTTTTCGTTTTTTTCTGCAACGCTTGGTTTATTTGATATCTGATATTTTAATCTGGCATGTTTTGTCGATTTAACATTGGGAAGTTGATTTCTGTAAGTAAGCAGTAGCGGTCTTGTCCTGTTCTTGGCGTTGTTTGTGTGGCGTTTTTTTTAAAGCTTGGCTTGGCAGAGCGACCGCCCTATTTGATACGATTGGGAATGCAAACCATAAAAGAAATAAAGTTTAAATAGTGTAATAAGAGTTTTGTAACTGTCAATGGTTGTATCATACTGAAAGTATTGGCTCTTCGTCCGATCACTGAAATCAAGCAGCATCGAGTGGCGTTACTATTTGGGAGGGTGACCACCTGGATTCTATAGATATTTTTTTATAGAAGCTCTATATTTTTTCTATAGATATTTTTATAGAAGCTCTATAGACATTTCTATTGAACGTCTACAGACATTTCTATTGAACTTCTACAGATATTACTATAGCTTTAGATTAAACAAGCTTGTAGAAAAACGGGTCATAATTCTATAGGATTCTATAACGCATTTTCTATAAATATTTTTTATAGAATTCTATAAGAAATTTTTGTAAGGGGACTGGTCAGTGACCCCGTTTCCTCGAACTTCTTAATCATTTTCTTAAGACCATTCAGCGATAAAGGTCCCTTTCGTATTTTTTTTCTGGTTCGAAATTCCCGAAGAGCTGCGGATGCATTACATTGATTCATATAATACAGCTTCACCCGTAACGCATGTTCCGGTAACGTGAGAGGCATGTCCACTGGAGCTCGTTTACTTCAGTTGAGATTATTTGTCGGAGCTGTCTATTACTTGCTTTTATAGCCCCTATTACTGGCGCTGTCATCGCACAACATTTGCATTTTTCTTTGATACCCGTGTTTTATGCTAATTCTTGTTATTGTAAGCTACAGTAGCGCCACAAAATGCCCTAGCGGCGATTTTTGGAACTAATTTTTTTTTTCACGGAATCATTTTTCCCATGTCTTGACTAGTTTAAATCCCAAGTTTGGTGCCATTTCGGCTATTAGATCGCGCTACAGGGCGCTCCAAACACTGTCACTTTAAAAAAGATCACCCTGTATATCACTGGCACCCGGCTAACCGAAAAGTATCTTTTCGATTTTCAAGACGTTTACAAGACTTACCCTATACTACGTATGATGGGTAAGTAATAAGTACGAAAGTTGAGGATGGTAAAATGTAATCGGTCTAACGATTATGTTGATCGGCCTATCTTTTGTACGTCAAAACTCAGCTCTTAGGCATTATCTATAAGATGGTATTGAGTTAATTATCTTTGTAGTTAACAAATGTTTTTAAATTGTTTATTTATATACGTAAACTTTGACGTGTTATAAATTTGGCTTTTTATATTTCGGTTTATTAGTTTATGTAAGTTTAAGCTTTAATCTGTGTTCTGGTAGGAATGGAAAGTTATTAAAGAAATAGTGGCATCTTTGAAAATGCCCATTATCTTTTAAACTTGACAATATTTTCTACGAAGGAAGTATTTCGTCAGTGTCACAATAGGTGACTAACTATAGATATAGAAACAACGGAAATATATTCACACTATATTACTATATATATGGACATTAAAAAGAAAACATATAAACATTAAAAACTGAGAAAATAGCAAGATGAAATTTATCTGTATTTACACAAACACATAAATCATTTTTAGACAATTTTATAGCATTCATAACTTTGTTTAGATTTAACTTCTTTGATTACAATTTACATGTTGGCAACAATGCAAGACGCGTTATTTCACGTTGTCTCATTTTCAATTACATAAGAATTACAACACAAAATTCAGATGTCCATTCCCCATCATAAAATAAAATTTTATCAATTGATCAAAAATTAATTTATAAAACAATAATGATTACAATATTAAATTAAATCTCGTCTTGTCTTTATAGAGAATATATTCTTTTGTGGAAAAAGCCTTTTAAATTTAAAAATGATGCCATATCAGGTAATTTTCTATTCTGTATGTTTTGAAATTATATAGGCCTTTTTCTAGGCTTTTATAATGCTAAATGAGCTCTAAGTTTTTTAAAAAAAAATAATTCGTTTTATTTTTCTACTTTAGTACTTAAGTATTATTTATATTGTCCTTACTTTTATGTTATACGGAAGCAAATCTTAGTAATCTGATTTTTTTTTCGTCAATAGATTCGCATGCGTAAATTCGTATTTCTTCTTCTTCTATTTTCTATTTTTATAAATAAAATGGGTACTTTTCGGTTAGCCGGGCGCCAGTGATATATGTACACATATATATACGCATATATATAGATACACATATATCTACATATACATATCTATACATACATATATATACACACATATATGTATGTATATATACACATATGTATATACATATATATTTATATATGTATATATATCACTGGCGCTCGGCTAACCGAAAAGTACCATAAAATGATTTAAATGAAGGTATTTTAAACGAAAATTGTGTATGTTAAATTAAACGTATGAAAATTTTGCAACAGCTGTCGATTTGGCGCGATTTTTGTTTGGTGCAATTCTGGCTAGAAAACCCCGTTTTCGAGCACACATTAGGCCTAACTTGCTAAAAAAGCGTCTTAGTTTTACTTCATTACAAAACACGCACAATGATTTATTTATTATCAAACTCACAATATTTTAGTTTAATATAAAACGGCACTTCTCTATTATCCCGTCGACCACTTTTCATAACAAAAAACTATCGCCAAACTTTAAGATTAAATGCCAAAAATGAGTCCCATTTGCTTGATCTCAGAAGCATTATACGTGTTTTTTACGTCATCAAGTGGTTTTTAATTCTTCATTTGCGTGTATTTTTCATTATGTTTTACTGATTTATTTGTTATTTTAATAGTTCAATTAACAATTGTGTCTTTAAAGTCTTATATTTTATTTATTTATTTAGTTTGATATTCCCATGGGCACGTTCTCTCTTTTATTTGGCTTTACAGTTTGACGATAGTTTTTTGTTATGAAAAGTGGTCGATGGAATAGTAGAGAAGTACCCGAATTACTTGTAGGTTGGATACCCCGCATTTACAATGGCACCGATTTTACTAATTACAGTAGCAAATATTAGTTTTTTTCTGGCTTATATGTGTTTGCAAAGTGAGAATCAATCTGCGGAAAAAAGACGAAATTTCGGCAATACAATTTTATTTGTGGTAACCCAGATTTATAGCAACCATAACCACTTATCTAAATATCAAAAGTAAAAATATCGCCAAATTTTAGTGATATGCTTTGTTAAACATTGCTTTATAATGTAATATCCCGATCATAAAAGAAAATTGTACGTGCTAGAAATTTTTTCATACATCTCTAAAATCAACAATTATTCAAAAGTAGTTAAAAACATCCACTTCTGTTAATATGGGTGAAAATGTTTCAAATTGTTTGTAACTTATATTTTTCGTCACTTACGTACTATTCGTACACCAATGACGAACTTTGAGGCTTTTATTCGAGCTTCATGATATCATCAAACATATAATAATAAGAATAATACATTAATATACGTAAGAACGAGGAAGGGGGATTTTGTTAAGAAGTTGTCAGATTTAACTATATTGCTATAGGAGGAATACCTTAAGGATTACCTTTTAAAAGGAAAGTTATTCAAATTGTCATTCTTGTACAAGGGAAGCTCTGCACAGTCACGTCAACCAAACTGCCTTGAATTAGAACCCGAGAACATTGACTGAAGCTTTTCATTTTCTGGCCAGTAGGCTTACTACTGCACTCAGACGCAATAACGATTGAATACGTATACAGGGTGGTTATAATATAAGTATCTCTATTTGGAGCTGTCTGTAGCTCGAAGGAATGACCCAAATGAAACCAAAATCGGTACACTTACTATTCGAGAAGGGGGAAGAAGAATGGAACAATAAAAAATAATTGCAATAATCACTGACAGATGGCGCTACTGAGTGTAAAATGTAATGTGTAATACAAGAACAAAGAATTAAGCCGTCAAACCGGATGGCACACCTAGTTTATTGGAAAATGTCACAGTGAATGTGTTTACGCTATTGCATGGTGGTGCCGATCATGTTCAGGATCTACATGGCCATTTTGCTGGAGGACACAATTCAGGAGGTGTTAGACGTGCTTAACTGCGGAATGTAACGAATCAGGTGTGATGTTTCTCACTTGTTGTGATATGCGGTAACGTTATTGAGGTTTGCGACACATCCATGGTACGCAACATTACACATTACATTTCGCACTCAAAAGCGCCATCTGTCGGCGATTATTGCAATATTTTGTTTTTATTGTTCCATTCTTCTTCCCCTTCTCAAATAGTAAGTGAACCGATTTAGTTTTCCTTCCGGTTATTCCTTCGAGCTACAGACAGCTCCAAATAGAGATACTTATATTATAACCACCCGGTATACTTAATGAATGTATAGTTCCATAATCGAGTATAATGCAATGGCTGTGGTCAAACCGATCGCTGTCGGCCACAATCTGGTTTCATGTGTATGTTATATAAAGGTCGAAGCAGATGTTTATATTCAAATTTGGTACTTCCCTCTTATCCCGTCGACCACTTTTCATAACAAAAAACTATCGCCAAACTGCAAGATAAAACGCCAAAAATGCTGTACCATTTACTTGATGTCAGAAGCATTATACGTGTTTGTTATGTCATCAAGTGGTTTTTAATTCGACATTTGCGTTTATGTTTTACTGATTTATTACTTATTTTACTAATTAAAATAACGTACTTTTTAAAATATAAAATAATGGAAATTTGAATAAAAATTTTGAAATAATTTGTTCTAATGATCAGGTTTGACGAAATTGAAATCGAACCACCTTGGGGCCTTACTCTTTCAAACAAAATAAAAATTATCAAAATCGATGCACATTTACGAGAGTTATGCGTGAACAACATAATACATACATACGGGTGGAATTGATAACATCCTCCTTTTTTTAAGTCTGTTAATAATAACAATTGTGTCTTTAAATTCTTATATTTTATTTATTTATTTATTTTGATATTCCAATGGCAACGTTCTCCCATTTATTTGGAGTTACAGTTTGGCGATAGTTTTTTGTTATGAAAAGTGGTCGACGAGATAATAGAGAAGTACCTCAAATTTAAATAGTATAAACATCGATTTTATATTTAATTATACAAACAGCAATTAAATGAACAGGGATTAAAAAATTTGATTCAAGTGTACATGTTTTCCGCCCACAGCTATACAAATTGGTAGCAAAGGTGATTAAGTAACTTCTATCATACCATCCTGCTCTTTAATAAAAAGGTATGCTTTGCTGACGACTGGGATTTTCGCTAATAGTTGCCACAGATTAATCTCGCAAAACGAAACATTTGAAGTATCTGAAAAAATTAATTGCTCGAAAAGTATTTGTCAGAAAATTGTTAGACAAACTGCGTTAGAAAGGTAAAAAATTGTATTTTTATTGATATCCTCCTCTTTAATAAAAAGGTATGCGTTGCTGACGACTGGGATATTCGCTGATCGTTGCCACAGATTAATCTCGGAAAATGAAACATTTGAAGTATATGAAAAAATTAATTGCTCGAAAAGTATTTGTCAGAAAATTGTTAGACTAACTGCGTTAGAAAGGTAAAAAATTGTATTTTTATTGATATAAATTTCAAATCTAATGATTAGGCCGTTTTTCAAATATTGAATTTCAAAAGTTACCAAATTACACAATGGAGTATCATAGCGAAAACTTCACGCGTAAAAAATAATAATAACAGCAATGTGTCAGCACGAGTCACAAATTATAGTAACCGTATTATTCTGTTAAAATATAAAAGTGAATTATGATGTCATGAGTGCATGATTTTTATTTAATTCTCGACAAATACTAGATGCGACATTTCTTTTTAGTTGTGAATAATCATCATCATCATTATATATTGTTTCTCCTGTCAACATCCCTTTTTCTAAGAAAATATGAAACGCAGAACAACGAATGATATACCATATGAAAGGTTTTTGAACCGGCTTCAGATATTGTACACTTAAATTTATTTTAAACATGTTTTTGGATTAAAAATTGCTGTTAATTAAAAATTAAATCGACATTGATTTCATAAATGAAATGAAAGGTTTTCTGAAATCAGTTATGCCACAAAAAATAAAATACTGCATTATCGTATGACGTCATCCTCTAATGCAATTAAAATATGATTGTTAATTTATTTCCTGCACGTGCTTTTTGAAAAAAATTTAGAGATTTTAATCGGGTTTTTAATTTAATTTTTACGCGTGAGTCACCTATTACTTATTTGTTTTCTTTGTTTAATCATGGCTGTTTATATGCGTACTGTATCGGAATCGGAGCACCAGTAGATTACATAATTTAAGGATTAACTCCCAAATATACATTTCATTAGGATTTACAAAAATTGTAAATATTTATTTTTTAATATTTCATTAAGCTGTTAATATGCCAGGGAAGTCTGATGTCACTTAAATGGCTGCTGGACCACAAAGCTTGAACGCCCCATGTTTAAGTTCCCATAGGCCCCCCACCCCCTTTCAAAAAGTGGTGTACCAAATATTGATTTACGTATTTTAGATATTTCTTTAACAGTTTTGCAAAATCTGAGGAAATGCTTTCGCCACAGATGTCATATACGCACCACATTAGCGCGATTTTCCCCACGCTAATTTGGCGAAAACTTTGTTTATTTACTTTTGTTTGTTTACTTTGTTTATTTACTTTTTAAACGTTGTTTATTTACTTTATTTCGTATTTTAATTCTATAAATTATTGTTATTATGTATATCCACATTTATTTATGTCAAACTATCATTTATTTATTTGTATTTCCTTTTTTAAAATAATAGAAGCTATTTCATTTATTACGTTATTTTACTTTTATATTGAAATAAAATATCACGTGCTATTATTGTATGCTATTTGTAACTAATATTCAAAAACAAAATTTTCGCCAAATTGGCGGGGGAAAAATCGTGCCAATGTGGTGAGTATATGAAATCTGTGCCATGCTGGCATATAAATTCCCCAAACGTCTGATTCAGTGTTTAATTTTTTTTTTTACAATTCATTTTTTTTCAGTATAGGAGTCTTGGCAACCTAGAGAAATAAACTTGGTGAGATAAGAAAATTTGGCAAAATATTTTCTGGCAATCTATTCGCACAAGCAATCATTATATATACTTCATTTGTCAACATCCTTTTTTCTATGCACATATAAAACATACAACAATGAATGAGGTATTCGAAAAGTTTTTGAACAAGTTTCTGAGAAAGTACAACTGCACTTCGTTAAAACACGGTGATTAAATGACCGCGGTGAAAAATCAGTTAATTAAAAATTAGCGCTAAAACGCACCAGGAAATAATCTCAAAGATTGCAGTGCGAAAGCTTCGCACGGGTCCTTCTGTTATAGGTTTATTCCCGTTATTAAAAAATGTGAAACATATGAATCAATGGAAAACGGTAGGTAATAAATTGTAAACGTAATAATAAACCGTATTAAAAAAACATAACTTAGTGAAATAGGTATACGTTTTTATGTTATTTTAGGATATTCCAAGTAAAGGTACAGATTACTTTAAAATACAAAGTTAAATTCACCGATATATTTCGTTTGATTCAATGTTCTTTTGGAGAAACCGACCAGCGCAGCGGGCGTAGTCCGCTAGTACACACATAAGAATACATATGTACATAACTAATACATGTACGTATACATGAATCCATATGAATACATAAGTATATATGAATATATATGCGCAGATGCATACATTCATACATACATACATATATTCATACATATAGAACCATAAACAAGCATACATACAAAAAATGCATACATGATATAAAAACGTTCGCTTTTTCTTTAGTGATTTTTCGCTGCAATACGGATAACACATATGTATCAATATTTTTTTATTTGAGACTGATTTCGTTTGTCTAATTTTTCAAGTGTCAGGAATTATTCCTGTATGTCATTTATATATATATTAATATAAAATTTTTTTATTTTAGTATAAAGAAAAGCCTTCACCAGACCAGGTATCTACGAAGTGCATCAAGAGTCTTATTCGCCATGATTTGGTTAAACGCATGCAAGAAGATCTTGATAGACTTCTAGACAGCTGCCCGAAAACAGAAAGAGAAAACTTTGAAGAAGATAATGAAGGATTTTTAAAATTGTATGCAGATTTTGTATCAACCTTTGAACAGCCTATCTTATGGGATCAAATTGAGCCATACCCTTTTCTACAGGATTACAATCTCCTGCCTAAGGTAGACACACAAAATATAGCGGTCTTGCTAAAAAAACTGGTTGTTGTTAAACTAAATGGAGGTCTAGGCACACGTATGAAATGCAGTGGACCTAAAAGTCTTATACCAGTGCGAAATGACATGAACTTCCTCGACCTCACAGTGAAACAAATCGAGATTTTAAACGCAGACTACAACGCAAACGTGCCTTTGGTATTGATGAACTCTTTTAATACGGAAAAAGAAACAGAAAAAATGTTGACTAAGTATAGAAATTCAAAGATTAAAATATACACTTTTAAACAGAGCAGATACCCGAGAATAAATGGCGATAACTACGATCTTCTGTGTACATCGTATGACGATCAGAATCCCGACGTTTGGTACCCACCGGGACATGGAAACTTTTATGAGTCTTTTCTGAAGTCTGGCCTTCTTGACGAATTCAAATCAGCAGGGAAAGAGTATTGTTTTGTATCCAATATTGATAATTTAGGTGCAACAGTAGACTTTGAATTATTGGAATTGATGACAACGAAAAGAAATGGCAAGCTTCCTGAATTCCTTATGGAAGTCACTAGCAAAACAGCTGCTGATATTAAAGGGGGTACACTAATAAAATATTTGGGGAAACTGAAGGTTCTAGAATATGCGCAAGTTTCGAAAGAACATATGGAAGAATTCAAGTTTGCTCGAAAGTTTTCCACGTTTAACACCAATAATTTGTGGATGAGCCTTGAGGCTATTAAGAGGTTGGTAGTAGAGAAGTCATTATCCCTCGATGTCATACCAAACAGAAAACAGATTATGTTCGACTCTAAAAAGATTGAAATTTTTCAACTAGAAACAGCTGCCGGAGCTGCGATTGAATCTTTTGAGGGCGCACTCGCAATTATGGTACCTCGCTGCAGATTTTTGCCAGTGAAAACCACATCCGATTTGTTCTTGGTAAAGAGCGACATTTATGTCAACAATAATGGCCGTTTAGTCATGAATCCGGTACGGCCATTTAACGAGGTGCCCATTATTAGTCTCGCTGATGAGCATTTTGGCGATTACCGGGAACTTGACAGAAGATTTGAGAAAATGCCGAAATGCCTGCAGCTTCATCATCTTACAGTGTGCGGAAATGTTTACTTTGGTAAAGACGTCATCTTGAATGGCAACGTCACAATAGTAGCGCAGAATGGAGGAAGAATTGATATACCAAGAGGATCAATTCTACAATCTAAAATTCTAACTGGCTCATTGAGAATCGTTGATTTCTAAGTTGTTGCATTAGCAACAATAATATTTGTGTAATCATATGCTGATTCTGCATAGTACAGATAAAATAAATATGTTTTTCAGAGACAGATCCATCACATCATCTTTGAAATTGCAAAACACTATTTTCTACTAAAAGTCTGAAGATCGTAGTACTACAGATTGAGATCTGGTCCAGAAATTAACTTAATATTTGACGAAGAGTGAAACCTTTAAAAAATATTTATCGTTTGCTTAAAAGAAATAGGCGTAGATGTCTTGACAGGTCACCAGCGGTTTAAAATACAATTATAAAAATTATCTGTAATAAAGTACGTAATTGATGCATCGCACTGCCCGGTTCAGAGCTAAATGACGATTATACGCGGCTGCTAACATAGTGTAACATCTGTAATCGAGATATTATTTATTTCGTTGTGCAAAAGGTTGTGCAGTGTTGCCAAGTCTATTAGGTAGTTTTCCATTCAAAAAGTAAAAAGCTACCTATTGCAGCCGTTCGGAGGAAAGCAATTCCGGAAAATTTCGGTATATTTTCCCCGATAATGACCCACAGACACCAAAACCACCCTCCATTCAAATGTTGATTTATATATATATATACACTATATGGACATTAATGACCGGCGACTTTCAATTTTAGACATTTTGTCGAATATTTAAAAATATACTTGTCAGATTCTTCTGGAAATTTTTTCAAATATGAAGTCAAACCTGTTCTTTTTAATTCTAAAATTCCAGAAGAATCTGACAAGTACATTTTTAACTATTCTACAAAATGTCTAAAATTGAATGTTGCCGGTCATTAATGGCCATATAGTGTATATGACCTACGTAATAAGATAGCACTCGTATTTCTAAATTTATTTGGATGAAACTAAGTGTGTGTATTAAGCTTACCAATATCTCGACCGAGTTCATTGGCCAGCAACATCCGCCATCTTGTTTCAGAATGGCGGCCACTAAAAGATTTAAAATTCAAAAAAATATATAAAAGAAGTGAAAATTTTGTTCAATATTCAAATTTATTTTTTATTTAAATGTTAGGCCATAATACAAGGATTCCGGAGAATTTTTGGTTTTACCTCTATCTTAAGAATGGCTGAGATTTACCAGTTTGAAATTCTAGGCTTGCTGAAATTTTGAAACAAGGCAGCAGATTACAAAAATATCGGGGATTAGGGTATGAGTTTTAGTGACCGTGATTTCTTGCAAATTATTATTTTTCATTGTTGAAATCATTTTCTAGATTATACGCATAAAACTATATTCATATCCGTTAGCGTAAAATTCTCGTCAAGCTTGGTGACACTTGGCGAAGTATCGACAAATTTGGCAAGTAAAATAAGCGAACATGTCTATAGACCACTAATTTGACGAATTTCTTATTCAAATAAAGTATTACCGAATCTTCTGTAATCGGGTACTTTTAATTTTAGCTTGCTGCTTTCAAGTAACAATAGCTAAAATTTAAAATCTGAGATTTAGGAAAGCTACATTTCCCTCCCTGTACAGTCCGGAAGGACTTTTAAAACTGCTATCAAACTCTCAGATCATCAATACGTCTTGAAATTAATAAAAAAAATCACTTTTTTAAAGCTTTAACATTTATAAAATAATTAAATAAATTTCTTTACCACCTCTTGGTATATTATATTTAGTCACATTTCTTAGGAATTTATTTGAAATATGTGGCGAATATTGCAAGCTGAATTGTAAAATATATCATGAGTTTGAAACAAGGTACTTTTATGTTAGCTGGGCGCTAGTGATAACTCGACAAATCTTGTTTCAATTAGCATAATTTAAGCTGCAACCCTTATGTAACGTAATCCTAATAATATTATAAATCTCATTGTGTGCAAATGTTAGGCTGAAGCCAGCGTCAAAATGGAGCATTTAATGATCCTGTTTCTTTGCATATAGATTGATTATAACTCTCATATGAACATAGGCTGCTTTTTGTTCATTTTATTCAAATATTTTTCTTAATAATTCAAAATTTCGTTATTTTCATAGAGAATAAATGGACATTTTTTTCGTATAATATTTTAAAATGGTTAAATTTACTTTACCGTTGCTAATACTTTATCGTTGCCAAAACTAATTTAAAATCCGGAATAATCATTTTTACTCAACAATTTAGTTTCAATTGAAAGATGAAAATGAAATAAAAAAAATTAAAGAATTAAAAAAAAAGATTAAATAATATTATTAGAAATAAAACGTACTTTTTATAGTTTTTGATAATAATACAAGGTTTCAATATGCGTAACCATAGAAAACAGGCGAATATGACGTCAAACATCGCAAATAAAGCGGATAGGCTTTGATTGGTGAAATAAAATGATCTTGGGTTTTTTTCTTCACTTTTTTTTTCTTTTGTATGGTAAAATACTTGGCGTTTTACCGTCTGCGCACGGCTAATATAACTATACCGCATTTTTAATTTAAATTTTAAAAAGTAAAAAGAAGTTTCAAAAGAAAATAGTTAGCAAATGTCAATAATATGCTCCGCAAAATTATCTATGTCGAAAATGATGTCATGGATAGCAAGAAATAGCTATTTTCATTCTTAAAACTAAAAGAAATAACTCGATTACCTAAAAAAGAAAATGACGAATGTGAATAGTTCCATTTTTTTTATAAAACATAAGATTTAATATTATTTTGTTAAAGTAACATAATTTCCTCTATGCCAGTATTGAAATTAATTGCCTGGAAAAGAAAATTAACAAGAATTAAGTTATTAAAATGGGATTTCTCTGGAGAAAAAGAGACGTCTATTTGAAATAAAACGGGAATTTTCCAATATGTTTTAAAATGAGTGTGAATCAATTCCTTACATTAATAATACTAGGGTATATCCAACCCGGGCTTCCCGGGATAGAGAATATAGGTGAAAACCATTTATTTTATTTATTTATTTTTATTGAAAACTCTAATAGACTTTTTACATTTAATAATTTTCTTAGATTGCCGCCTAACAACACCAAAGATCAATTTTATATGAACTGTGTAAATTACATATTCAAACAAAATTTCGTATTGGCCTCGTGCCAGAAGTTAATAGCCGAAGAAATCGCTAAACATTTTGTTATCTACAAAAGTTTTTTTTTATTCTGACAATTTAAGCGGTTTTAAGCACTTATTTCGATTGCATGTGTGTTAAATTTGTGTTTTATTTATACTATTGCATTTATTGGTTAATGAAGTTTTAATTTCGTTATGGAATATGAGCTGGAAATAAATTCTGAATTTTTTATATTGTTTAAAATGCAAATGTTTTAATATTTTGTAATCGTCTGCAAGCGATAGATGTAGATAAAAAAAAATCATGCCCGAAATTTAATTTAAATGCTATAATAAATTAATAAATTGCGATACAGTTTTCAAACAAATTGCATTTGAAAGTAGATTTTCCCCCTATATAACATTGAAAAAATTAAAAGAATCCGATGTTAAAAAAATTGCAGTAGCAAAAATCGCAAAACCGAAATTTCGTCGTCAACTGTTGCCATTCGCAAAATGACGTCAGCGTTACGCACGGATACGTTTGTCCTTTATAATATAGAAGATAGATAGATAAGGACCAGTAAGTATAAAAAGTAGATGAATTTCACGCCACATTTATAACGAAAAATTTAAATGGTTTTTTTTTTTTAATCTATACTGATTATTAAGCATGAGTATCCGTTATATACAGATGAGAGTTTTCTGCTAAAAATCACATCATAATTTTAAGAAAAGAAAAATGAACACGAATCTATTATATTAAAATCTGACCGTGTGTTTGTATTTCGCAACTACTCCTAGACTATCGAACGCAACGCGATTTACTTAATACCGGTTATCATTGACCCGAGGATGTCACACAGACTCTCAGAATTTAAAAAAGTAAATTAGATGCCAAGATTTATTATTATTATTATTATTACTATTATTATTATTATTATTATTTTGTAAATTTTAGCGGTTTCTCTAAAAACGGAAAGTAAATTACTCCATATTTGTGTATAAAAAAGGAGAAATAAAACACATCAGTATATTTTTTACACCATTTTTTCATTAAAACTGAAAAACAGAATTTATTTTCACTTTGAATAGATGGTGAAAACAAAATCTTGATTTCAGTAAATTATCCGAAAAATTAAAACATATTTTCACATATTCAAACTTTATGAATCAATTTAGTCTCGAGAACAAAAATTGCCTGTCAACATACTGTCATTTAGAAAACAAGATTTGTTTCAGCTATACCTTAAACCAAGGAGGCAGAATTGAATTTAAAGAAAAAAACATATACTATTTCAAATTAATGTTTTTTTGAAGGATGGCTTTTAAAACGTTTCACAAAGGCGTTAAAAGTAAAATTGTCTATCAGGAAAAATTGACATTTGTTTTTACCAAATTCGTCTATTTCCACGATTTATTTGGCTCTCCTTTTTGCATTGGTTGCAATTTCATTTTCGCGATTATTTGGCACAAAATTTCACTTTTTTAAGACTGAGTTATGTCAAGGTCCCTGTCACAAAAAATACCGTATTGTCTCCTATGAAATGTGATAAATAGTTAGTTAATTATTAACGTTTTAAATTATCGGGAGTGAAATATTTTGCTTAATTAATGTATTTATTCTTCTTTTAATGTTGCGTGAACGAAGTCACGGGTAACAGCTAGTTACCTTATATAATGTATATTTCTATTTTTGTGTATATAAAATTAGATATGATGCTTTTCGAAATATTTTAATTATTTTATATGATAGTATATAATGTAAATAGTTTTATATGATATTATACTGCAGTGTTAAAATATTTGCTATTTGTTATTAGCTAATGTAAAAAGATTGGAGAGGAAAAAAGGGTTGACAAGATTAAAAAATGTTTGGCGATCTCTGGCGCCCAGCTAACATAAAAGTACCGAAAACAAATATTTATTTGGCACCAAAAAGTACCATTCAATTTTATAGGGTTAATTGATTGATTGTCATAAAATTCTAGATTTATAGATTTTAAAAACTATGTTTTAAAAGACTTAATAGACTAATGCATAATACAATTGAAAATTTTCCGTACAATATTATTATTGTAAATATCTGTAAACATTTATCTTTAATATTATGTAATTTTATCAGTATATTCATATAGAACTTATATACATGTAATAACTTTGGGCTCACCCAGCAATAAGCAATATCGGGTAGCTCGTGTGATTTTTTTTTTAACTTGCTGGGGACTTCCTTGGACACTGGGGTTACTGGTAGATATAGGTTTTTTCCTCGTGGACTATAGTCGTTGATATATGCTGAGAGGTTGGCTGTCCATGAGTGGGAGGTTTCTGTTTCTTTTTCTGCCATGCAGTATTTATAAGTTTTTAAAAATATCCATGCTAAATTAAGCAAAAGTATCATCCTATACATTTTCAAGAATCAGTAGCTGCGACTATATTAGCTAGTTAATACTGTTTACACATGTCACAAATAATCTAAAGAACAAAAGTTGAAAATTTTTTTATATAATTTATATTAAAAAAAATCTTTAATGAAATTTTAAGTTTAATTTCGGTAATCAGCGTTTAAGAAAAAGGGTCTCCTTAAACCGCATTCTCAGAATATTTTTAAACCAGTGGGTAAGTGTGATCGAAGATCACACAAAGTGTTTCGTTTAATATTCATTTCAAAACACTTTATCCTTTCTTTAATAAATCCAAATAAATTTCATTAAAAAAATAAAAAATAAAAGTCACGTTTTTTTATAAAGAAAAAATTACCGATCTATTTTTTTGCTTTTTCGAATATCTATTAAGCTGATACTCTATGACTTATACTCTGTCATAATAATATATGTCATGTGGACTAAATTCGATATTTAAAAAATGATAATTTCAAAATTAAATATATTGTACATCATCAAAATGTTAAAATATGCGAATATTTCCATAATCGGGTTTTTATCATGATTCTATACGTTCCTCAAACTCATATATTTACTATTCTCTATTACTCATATTGATACTCGCTATGTATTATTCTCAAACATTTGAGAAATCCGTTAAACTTCCGATATGACGTCAGATTAATTTTCTTTTTAATTCTCTAATGACGTGATATTAATCTGTTTTCTGTACATACACATACTCAGACTCCTTGTATTATTGAGAAATCTTTGAAAATTTCCGTTTTATTACCAATATGCGTCAATAATTTTTATTTCATATTAATATTTTTTTCAATCGGTGAAACTTTTTATTTCATTTTCATTTTTCACATGGAAATCTTTCAATAGAAAATTATTGTAGAAATAACTTTATTGTGCTACTGTTATAACGAAAAATGTTTAAATTTAATAGGAAAAGGCTATTAGAATTTTGGTTTTTTATCTCTGTTTATTAAAATATTACGGTTTTTTTTTTCAAATTTTAATATTTTGAGCTTCTTAGCAAGTATTCAGTTATACTTACACAAAGTTTCAACTCTGTAAGTTATATCGATTCTGAGAACGACTATGTGACGGACAGACAACGGAGCGGGAGTAATAGGGTTTCGCAAGATGAACGAAACACTAAAAATGCTAATAGAACTAACTACTCATGTACGTATTAGATGATCAGTCAAATAAAGATGCAAAATCCCAGTAGAAAATCTGTAAAAATATACAAATACTTTCAAGTATTTGGCGTAAAAAGACGCGATTTAGCGAGCAAAACTTTTTCCTCGCCAAATCAGAGTGATTTTAATGGATTTGAAAATCCGTGGTTAAATGAGTTAATGCGTAGTACTTTATGAATTTAAACTTAAGCGATTAAATGGTTTATTATATTTTCTTCAAGCTTATCTTCTTTAATAAAAAGTACACGTTGCTGACGACGGGCTTTTTCGCTATTCGTTCACACAGATTAATCTCGGAAAATGAAACATTTGAAATTACTGAAAAAATTAATAGCTGGAAAAGTAATCACCAGAAAATTGTAAGACAAACTGCGTTAGAAAGGTAAAAAATTGTATTTTTTCATGTAAATTTCAAATCTAATGATTATGCCGTTTTTCAAATATTGAATGTAAAAAATTACCAAATTTCACAATGGAGTTCCATAGCGAAACTTTCACGCGTAGAAAGATAATTATATCCTGACGTGTATAGTGGCTATAGCACGAGTCACAAATTATAGTAGACTTATTATTCTGTTAAAATATAAAAGTGAGTTATGATGTCACGAGTGCATGATTTTTATTTAATTCTCGACAAATGGCATATTTTAGTCCATCTCAGTGAGGCATATCAATTTCAATATATTTGAACTATTTTAATATCATCAAAATCCAACGGAAAAGATTTATCTCCATAGACATCCTAATGTAAACCCCATAGACACCATACTGTAACACAATTATTCTTTTTTTTTTAAAGCTGACCTATTCAATAATAAAGTCTACAGAAAATTGGCGAAATTTGGAACGGAGATTTTTATATACCATTTGGTACTTTTCCGTTGTACCATCATCATGCCAAAATGTGTGCTAATACGGCATCTTTCCCAACCCTGAATGTGTAAATAATTTTTATTTCAAACCTTGCCAAGCACTCACTAATTATTCAACGCAAATCTCTTTTTTTTAGAGTTTCGTTCATCTCACAAAACCCTATTACTCCCACTTCGTTGTCTGACTGTCACAGGGCCGGTTCTCAGAAACTATAAAACTTACAGGCACGAAATTTTATATGCTTAGAGCTGAATAAATATGTTATGACAGTTGAGTTTTAACTGTTTCATAGTTTTAAATGTGCTTTTTCAGTTTTTTTCTAACCCCCCCCCCCTCCCCCCGTTTTGTAAAAATTATATAAATAAATAAATAAAATGTAATAAATAAATAAATAAAATTTAAATAAGTAAATAAATAAAACATTGTGTGAAGTTTAGCCCACAATTTGTATAGGGAGCAAAAATTTTCCTTCTCTCAAAATGGTATTAGTTTTAGACGTTACGGGTGGTGGTCAATGATTTCATCCCCTCCTCGTAAAATTTTACTTGTAAACAAGATGTTCTCACGGGAGAGAGTGTGGCTCTTAAAGGACCACACAGTAGATATTTTTCTTTTACAACAGGAGTGGGAGATTTTATTGCAAAAATGTTTCAAGTAACAATCGCCTGTTTCTCTAAAACTCATAAAAATAAGGCTTGTTGTTCTTCGTGTGTATTTAAAGTGCATCCTATGCACAATTATTGCTTCACGGACTGTCACATAAATTGACCAGGTTTTTCTACGAAATGCGGACCTACAGGGTTGTTGTATCACGTGGTTTCTTCAGGGTGGACCTAAAAAAAAAAAAACTCAACTTTGACCCTGTGTGCACCCTTGACCAATAGGGCACGCCAGTTAAGTATATGCGAAAAAGGGTGGAAAACACGGAGTGCTCATTGGTTAGGCAGATGGAAGAGATTTAGCGGGGCTGGGGTAGATGTCAGATCGAGGAGTTGAGATGATGATGGAAGAGTCAATATGACATATAGCGAGAATAATGAAGGTGGGATCTAAAGTTTTTGAAGAAATACGGTTGGAACGGTAAAACGAAAGTTTCTGGCGGCAGGAGTTATGCATGAGCACCGGTAGATGAATGCGGTGGGCCCTCGTCCTTGAAAAGTCTCGCAAATTACGGCGACTGCGGTATTTAGCGTAACGTGCCGCAGAATATTCAACCCAAGCGGCAACAGACTTCATGCATTCGGTGTTCTCCGAGGTGGTCTTCGTCCGAGTTATACGCGGCATGTCGGGGGAGATGTGAGCGTTCCGATGCGGGATAACTTCGATGACTGACGGAAAGGCAACGGGAGAGACGTCAGGAAGGGGTCCCTAGACCTGGTCCTCAGCGGAGAGAATCCTGGTAAATACTGGCGTGGAGTGCGCTACACTAAAATTTGACGGAGACAGGCGGCTAGATGCCTCGGTAATAGACTGATAAAATGAACGCTGTGCCCAGCCGATAAACGGCGAACACCTATCAAGACTGGCTGGTGAGTGCTAATATAAAAAAAATTATATATATTAATTGTTGTATTAAATGATGTTAAGAAAACATCTTGTTCATTAATGTGATAATGTTATTTATGTAATTGTGTGTTTACGTAGGTTTTATTTGAATATTATGGCTCTTATCTCCATTCAAAATATACTTGTCTAGAAAATATGAGCACATTAGTGATGGTGCTCTGGTATAAGCTCATGGCTTCTTGTGTTTATGATCTAATTCTATGATCGACGATTTTGTTTTCAAGTAATAATCATTGTGGTTTACCCTCTAAATTGTGTAGTTGATCTTATAAGAATTGATGAGACTAAAAAATATACTTTCTCTTTTCTTGAATAAATTTTGTCACTTTGTTCATATAAGTGCTTGATTTTTGTCTCTAGTCTAATTTATGTAATTGAAGCGTTCTGTTAGTTCACAAGATTTTTAAGGAGGGGTAGTTCCCCCTATTTTGAGAGTTGAGACCAAATTTGAAGCTAATTATTTTAAGTCATAATATACACTCTGAGTGGAGTCTTTAGTCAGTTTACTACACACTTTCATGGCTTCTCTATTTAATATTATTTACTCAAAGTGAGAAATTTATGTATGTTCTGAAATAACAATAAACATGTCGGTTCCAGGTATTTAAGTAATCTGTCAGGTATCGAGATAAACATGACTAAATATTATACTAGGATTTACACAACGCAAAATTCTTTAAAGATTCACGTTTAGGATTTCAGTAGCACTTATGTAAAATTTTGGATGTTTCATGCTTGCCATGAAATAGTGTGCTTTTGTGATTTGCTCACCTCGTGATCAGGTGCTGTCTTTAACCACCACTAATTATCTTATCCACCTTAATTTCAGGTGGTTTATTCAAAATTTTAAACTCTTGACTGCACCTGTCATCTTAATGTTACTTGTGGAATCTCGGTTGATTATCACAAAAGGACACAATAGATTGTAATCTCAATCTACTATTAGAGGATATTAAGTATACTTACATATTCATACAGGTGAAGGCTACTGCTAATTGTGAGTAAATTTAAAGAAAGGTAATTAGTAACAATTAAAATTAAATTGAGAGAAATAATATAATAAAAAAAAAAACATCTAACAATTTTTTTATTTTTTTTTTGAACGAAACGGGGGGAGGGGGGGTTAGAAGAAAACTGAAAAAGCACATTTAAAACTATAAAACAGTTAAAACTCAACTGTCATAACATCTACTATGAAGCTCAAAATCCTAAAATTTGAAAAAAATGTATTATTTTAATATATAGAGATAAAAAAACAAAAATCTAACAGGCTTTTCCTATTAAATTTAAACATTTTTCGTTATAACAGTTGCGAACAATTAAAAATCCACAATCAAATCCTTTCTACAATAATTCATTTTCTACTAAAAGATTTCCATCTGAAAAATGAAAATGAAATAAAACGTTTCACCAATTGAAAAAAAGATTAATAGGACGTCCTATCTATACTAATATTATAAAGTAGTAAAGATTGTTTTTTTGTTTGTTTGTTTGTTTGCTTGTTTGTAGGGGGTAATCTTTGGAACTACTGAAGCGATTTCAAATGTGATGGTGGCAAATTGATGGTGACAATCCCTGCTCCAACATAGGCTATGTTTTATGTCGGTGCAACTACCCCAAGGGCGTGCAGAAGCAAAAAAGTTCTAAAATTTGGATTTTTTTATACTGAAGGAGCTCGAAACATGAAATTTGGCAGGGTAATTGCTTACAAGATGTAAATGCTCTCTAAGAACAAATTCTAATAAAATTCGAAATTTAAAAGGGTGAGATGAGCGAAAAGCGTTCTAAAAAACATTCTAAATTACAATTTCTATGGAATTTCTGGAACTACAGAACCGTTTTCAAAACTGATGGTGACAGTACCTGCTCCAACATAGGCTATAATTTATGTCGGTGTCACCACCCCCAGAGGGTGCAGGAGCGAAAAACGTTCTAAAATTGCGATTTTTTGTGTACCGAAGGATCAAGAAATTTGAAATTTGGCATTGTAGTTGCTTATAAGATGTAAATACTCTCTAAGAACTATTTCTAAAAAAATTCGAACTTTAAAGGCTGTGAGACGAGCGAAAAGCGTTCTAAAAACATTCTAAATTACAATTTCTATGGAATTTCTGGAACTGCAGAACCGTTTTCAAAAGTGATGGTGACAAATTGATGGTAACAGTCCCTGCTGTAACATGGGCTATGTTTTATATCGGTACCACTACCACAGGGGGGAGGGTGCAAAAGCGAAAAACGCTCTAAAATTTCGATTTTTTTATACTGAAGGTGTTAGAAACAAGAAATTTGGCATGGTAGTTACTTATAAGATGTAAATGCTCTCTAAGAACAAATTCTAAAAAAATTCGAAAATTAAAAGTGTGAGATGAACGAAAAGCGGTCTAGAAACATTCTAAATTACAATTTCAATGGAATCTCTGGTACTACAGAACCATTTTCAAAAGTGATGCTGGCAAATTTTTGATGACAATCCCTGCTGCAACATAGGCTATATTTTACGTCGGTGGCATTAATCCCAGGGTGGTGTAAGAGCGAAAAACGGTTTAAAATTTCAATTCTTTTTTATACTGAAGGAGCTAGAAATTTGAAATTTGGCATTGTAGTTAATTATAAGATGTAAATGCTCTCTAAGAACAAAATTTTTAAAAAATCGAAATTTAAAAGGGTGAAATGAGCGATAAAGCGTTATAAAAACATTCTAAATTACAATTTCTATGGAATTTCTGGAACTACAGAACTAATTTTTAAAGGGATTGTGGCAAATTGATGGTAACAGTCCCTGCTGTAACATGGGCTATGTTTTATATCGGTACCACTACCACAGGGGGGAGGGGTGCAAGAGCGAAAAACGCTCTAAAATTTCTATTTTTTTATACGGAAGGTGTTAAAAACATGAAATTTGGCATGGTAGTTATTTATAAGATGTAAATGCTCTCTAACAACAAATTCTATAAAAATTCGAAATTTAAAAGCGTGAGATGAACGAAAAGCGGTCTATAAACATTCTAAATTACAATTTCTATGGAATCTCTGGAACTACTGAACACTTTTCAAAAGTGATGGTGGCAAATTTTTGATGACAATACCTGCTGCATCATAGGCTATATTTTACGCCGGTGGCACTAATCCCAGGGTGGTGCAGGAGCGAAAAACGTACTAAAATTGCATTTTTTTTATACAGAAGGAGCTAAAAATTTGAAATTTTGCATTGTAGTTACTTATAAGATGTAAATGCTCTCTAAGAACAAAATTTAAAAAAATCGAAATTTAAAAGAGTGAAATCAGCGAAAAGCGTTCTAAAACATTATAAATTACAATTTCTATGGATTCTCTGAATCTACAGAACCGATTTGTGATGGTGGCAAATTGATGGTGTCACTCCTTGCTCCAAAATAGGCTATATTTTATGTCGTTGCCACTAACCCCAGGGTGCTGCAGGAGCGAAAAACTTTCTAAAATTGCAATTATTTTCACACTGAAGGAGCTAGAAATTTGAAATTTGGCATTGTAGTTACTTATAAGATGTAAATGCTGTCTAAGAACAAAATAAAAAGAAATCGAAATTTAAAAGGGTGAAATCAACGAAAAGCGTTCTAAAACATTCTAAATTACAATTTCTATGGAATCTCTGGAAATATTGAAGCGATTTCAAAAGTGCTGGTGGCAAATTGATGGTGACAATCCCTGCTCCAACATAGGCTATGTTTTATGTCGGTGAAACTACCTCAGGAGGGTGCAGAAGCAAAAAAACTTCTAAAATTTTCATTTTTTTTTATACTGAAGGAGCTAGAAACATGAAATTTGGCATGGTAATTGCTTACAAGATGTAAATGCTCTCTAAGAACAAATTCTAATAAAATTCGAAATTTAAAAGGGTGAGATGAGCGAAAAGCGTTCTAAAAACTTTCTAAATTACAATTTCTATGGAATCTATGGAACTACAGAACCGATTTCAAAAGTAATGGTAGCAAATTGATTGTGACAATCCCTGCTGCAGCATCCTCTTTAATATAAAGCTATGCGTTGCTGACGACTGGGTTTTTCGCTAATCTTTGCAACAGATTCATCTTGGCGATAAATCGCCAACAACAAGATATTTCCATTATTGTTTTACGGACGTTATTGCAAGGTTCCGCAGCATTTTTTTTATATAAATTGTTTTACAGAATATTATCATGCTAAGAATATTCTGTAATTTTTTTAAAAAAAATTGAGTATGCGCTTATGGAGACCTTCCTTGTAAGTCAACATCTTTATATAGTATGTCTCGTTAGTGATATCCATTAAACATAAATGGTGTTCGTAAGAATTGGGTTCAAAGTTAAGGCTTTTTCATATAACAATGCTAAAGTTAAGTAAAAAGATAAAGCTAGATCGCCCAAAAAGCCGCCCAAAACGAAACGGTCGTTTTTAGACACTACGGCTATAGCAGCACAAATGTGCATTTACCGGCGTACATGTAGAAGCGCAGTGTCATGTTTTGGAAACAATATTTTAGGTTGAAGTTCGTTTTCCACCTGTTATACGAGTTGCAGCTTCAGTATGCACGTGCAGGGTGGCTAGTAGTCAGGAAAAAATACAGTAAAAAATTATAATTACCAGTATATTCTCATAGAAAAATTTAAATTGATTATTTGATCAAATAATCAACATAAATTTTTCTATAAGAATATACTGGTGTTTATCACTTTTTTTTACTGTATTTTTCCCTGACCACTAGCCACCCTGACGTGGTTGTAAAGGTAGTAGTGTAACCTAATTAAAGGTGCTGAATTAATCAAAATGAAGTTTTTTTCAGCAGAAAGAGTAAAACTATACTTCTAATATTGTAAAAATTACAAAAACACATAGTGTCAATTTCCGAACTTCACTTGTTCCTACTGTCCGTCAATGTGTTAATAACTTGTATATTTTACAATGCTTTGGATACAGATTAATAAGATCAATACTCATTTTACTCAAGATTTCAAATTACTTTGTTAAATATGTGTGCATTCCACATAGTAATTTAAGAATTTATACATAGTTGCGAAATTTCAAAACATGCATTCTTTATTAATTTTCTGTAAGTACAATTAGCTAAAAATATTCAGTAACATTTTCTAGTCGATCAGATAAAAATTAAGAATGTTACACCACTTGAATGTTGTTTGATCCGTCACATATAAATAAATCATAATTTGAATATTCAAACGTGATTACCTCAAAACTTTGTTTTAAAAGTCGGTCGTTCGATAATTCGAACAAATCTCTACCAATCTTCTTCAAATTCTCACAAATGTTTAACACCAATAGTATCTAGAGAGTAATCGTTTCTGGGGAATCTGATGGTCTATATATATTATTAAACTATCAACGTTCAAAATTATTTAAAAATCGTTGGCTAACTCTGAACGGCCTCCATTTTGTTCGAAGTCTTTTTTTCAAAAAACTTAAACACTTAAAACGAGTACGCTCACGTTTTAAGTGCTCGGAGTCTATTCAGAGAACATTATGTAATTTTTGCATAATTTTATAATATATTTGATAAAATATATTTGATTTTATATATATACTCTAAAATAAAAGCGTAAGTCATGTGACTGTCATCAACAGTTCCGGGATGGCCGTTTCACTTTTTCATATGCCTGGCGGCCATTTTTATTCAAAATTATTTTTTCGAATAAAACTGCATAAAAGTTACATTTTAAGAAAGATCGTTCAAAATAAATTAATATTTGAGATGTGACTTACGTTCAATTATTTTAAATTTATGTAATATAAGCATTTCGGATTAAAGTTAAGTATTTTAAATGAAGTGAGTGACAGGTTTATAATTTAAAATTAAATTAATGTAGTATGAATGATGATGATGGGAACAATATTTGGCGATTTATCATCTGCTCCCGGCTAACAAAAATACTCATAATTAAAAAAGCAAATAAAAATAAATAAATGATAGTGTGATGTAAATAAATATTGATATACATATCAAAAATAATTTATAGAACTAAAAAAAAATAAAAGTAAATAAACAACAATTTCCATAAAAAAATTTTCGCCAAATTCGCGGGGGGAAAAATCGCGCCAACGTCCGTAGGTGACACCTGTGCCCAAAAAATATGCGAAATGCTACCATGATTGCAAAAGTTCATGACTTGTCTATTAGAATCTTCCGATTTGGCGAATAATTAATGGAAAATTAAATTATGAATAAATGTAACGTGTTGCAATGTTTAACATACATTTAAGGGAGACCAAACTGGTCGCCAGTGGCGGCTAGTTTGGTAATATTTGACAGAGTTAATGTCATCAGCGGTCATTGACGGCTACCAGAACAATATCATTTGCGGAGATCGGGTTTGCTGTAGGCACACAACATTATTTGTCATTAAAAAATAATTTTTTTCTCTTTAAAGTATAATAAACATAATAGAAAGAGAAATTTTCAAATACTTTGTTTCCTTTTCCTAACAAAAGAAAGTTTATTTCGATCTTGTAGATAAGCATAACCTTTTAACAAGTTGGAAATTGTACGTCAAACGTTACAAACGAGGTGCGTTCGTACGCACGTTTTAGAATTAAATTCATGATATCCCGTGCGTGGAACGGGTTAAACAGCTAGTTAAGTATATATTTTATGACACTGTTCATACAAATATCTTAACTAGTTATATAAATATTCAGATATATATGTATCAGCTAGTTATATAAATATTCAGATCTTGATGATTTTTAATTCTGTGAAATGAATTATATCGTCTGCAGATTAATTTCTGTCATAAAATAAGTATCTCGGTCGCTTGACGATTAAACATCCATCGGAAGCTCCTCTAACAAAAAAGCACCGATTTAAAAAAAAAATTCAAATTTCTTAATAAATATTTTTATTAATATCTCCTAAAGTTTTGATTCGATTTTAATAAAATTTGAAATGTCTCGACAAAATTCTGCAAAGATAATATATTTTAAATTGCAAACCATTTGGTTGGGTAGTTTTTGCGTTGTTATATGCGGACAGACAGACAGACGGACGGACAGACAGACAGACGGACGGACAGACGGACGGACCAAACGACGACTATAGGTGCTACGTATTTATATAATTACGAACGCACCTAAAAAGAAAATGAAGATTAATGTTGTTTACGTTTATACATAATTTTTAAAAGCACAAAATATACACGACAATATTGCATCTTCGAATTAAAAGTTTCTTTTATTTACAATTTTCAATACTTATAAAAATAATGTACAAATAGGTCACAAACATTAGTTCTTTTATAAATGAAAACACCCACTAACAGCAAGGCCTATAATTATATTTTAATGCATGCAAAGATATCAAGAAAATGGCTTTGATAAAAATATATAAAAAAATCATTTCTAAATATAATGAAGTATCATTTAAGCTCATCAGCTTAGTTATATTTATTATAATTTTTAATTATCTTCCATTCAATTATATGCGACAAGTTGTAATAAAAATAAAAAAGGAATGAAAGACTTTAATTATTTTTAAGGATATTTTTTAAGGGACTCCTTTTGAGAAATGTATTACAATTTTAATTAATTTTAAACGATATTATATACGCTGTAATATATTGTTGACGAATTAAAGTGATTTAATAATTGCACTTTACAAGTAATATTAAGAAAAAATAAATCAGACTTCAAGGGATTCTTTCTTTGTTTATTATCTTTTTTTTCCTATTGCACGCTATTTGTCGTATTTTAGTGATAGTGGGTCGGCACAATAGATTTTTATTTTGTTGAAATCATTTACTATATCCGAATTCACTTTAAATTCTATTATTGCCATTATCATGCATTTAATGTCAGTAGTATATTTTATTTTACTGCCCTAGAGGTACTGACAGACTAGGAACTAGGTATGTAGAGCATAGATGTCCCCTTTGTCGAGGTTTAAAAAAATAAATACAAAATCCGCCTGTAGCACATTTTAAGGACAGGGTGATAAACAATAGATAAATGGAATTTTAAAAAGTTTCATGCAAAAAAACTATACACTACTAGTTTAGAAAGATACCGTGATAATACGTTTTCTAAAAACATATTCAAATGTTGTTGTTGTGTTGTTTTATGAATGCCACATAATGTAAAAAATAACAAAACTGCACCGAAATACAAACATGCCATTTTTACTTTCTTCTGTCTATAATAGAAGAAAGTACTGCAATCGATTTTTTTTAACTTCCGGTTTTCAATGGATTTACACTTTTTAGTAGTCAGAGATCCCGAAAAACATTTTTTACATTTTGTGTGTCTGCTCGGCCTCATTGTATCATCGAAAAGTGGAAAGAGATAGACATAGAATTGAACAAAATTCCCTTTATAGGTTTTTGACCATAGCTACCAGGTCCCCATTGAATTTAGGGATATTCCGCTGGGAGGGGACGCGGTGATAGCGATTTTTGTGCCATTTTCGTTATTGTATCATCGAAAAGTGTATAAAGTTATGAACAGAAATGAACCATATTACATTTATAGGTTTTTGACTAAGGCCAGCAGGTCCAAGTTGAATTTCGGCTTTTAAACCGGAAGGAGACACTGTTATAGTCACTTAAATTTTCAAATACAGGAAGATGTCCAAAAAAAACAGAAATCCTAAAAGGTTTTTTAGTTACATGTTCGATCTTGATCCAAGGATTCCGGAGCAATTTTTGTTTTGCCTCTATCTTAAAAATTTTGAGGTATAGCATGTTTGAACTTTGGGGGGGATAACTTTTTGAAATAGGACAGTAGGATTCCTCCATAAACGGGTCTAATTTATGAGTTTTACTGAACATGGTTTCTGGCAAATTTCCTTTCATTGTTGGAACGATGGTTACAACAATGATTCCAACAACCGTTCGATAGCGAATTTTGAAGTAATAACATGCAGGAGATAGAAGAAAGTTTTGGAATTGGCACATCCGACCAGTTGGATTTTAACGAAATGTATAAAATACCTCTAAGAGAACAGAAACCATCCAACAAAAGACAAATTATGAAAATTGGAGAACTTGTACAAGCATTATGCGCGGACATACATTTAAAAAAATTATACAAACTGTAAAACCTTCTTTGATTGAGATTCAGTTGAAAATATATGCATCCCGAGTTAAAATAAATTATCAAATTTGTACAACATATCTTATCTTATTAAAGAAATTTTTCAACAGCTGTATTTATAAAATGAAGATGAGCTACTCATACTATAAAAAGAAAGAAATATAAATAACTCATTCACTATTCTCTAAAATACATTTTCCATATATATTATAAAAACGCAAATCACGTGATCATCATAAACAAAAACGGTATGTAGGCCATTTTCTCATTTTTTTTATTACATGTATCGTATTTTAATAGAAAAAGCGATCAAAATTATTCTTATTTTGTGGGGAAACCTAAATTGAAATTTGTATATTTCTTGAGATATCGGCTCTTACAAATTTCAAATTTATAGCTTTTCCACGTAAACAAAAAAGGTCGAAGTGTTAAAATAAATATAATTTACTAAAATTATTTATAACTTACTAAGTATTTAAAATTTGTAGAGAAATTTTTATTGTACATTAAAAATGTATTTTTCTGATAAATATTAAGTATTTTCCGTTTATCTTACATTTGAATTGTCTGACCTGTAATATCGGACGTGAAACTAAATACGATTCACTTGATAAACGATTCATTTCGCATAAGAAAATTATTAAATCAAGGAAGAAATATTTAGCGGCATTTAAAACTTGATGAAAAAGGAACAAGAAAGAAAAATCATGCTTCAAGCAGAAATTATGTAACACTTTAAAACATTTCCAGAATAACTTACAACACTTAACCGTTTTAGAAGTTACAGAAGATACCTAAGTAAATAATTTAGAAAACGCATAACACATTGAAAACTAAATTTCAGCCACTTTAATTAATCTGTATGGCAAACTAAGTATTTTTCTAAATAACTAAATGTAGGCGACCACATTTTTATCAATATTCTACGTTTTTTGACTCTCTCTCTGTTAATTTAACAATACAAAAGAATCGGGGTCCATAAGCCGTGTTTTTGGCCAATGAAATAAGACTAAAGTTCGATTTTGTTATACTGACTTAATTATTTCACTTATTAATATTAGAAGGTTTATCCTGTATGATTTCAACAATACTTTTTGCATTTTGTTCGGATTTATATGACTTACACAAGCTCAAAGTACGTATTATTCGTAGTTTTTGATGGAAAATACGCGAATTCTCGTAATGTTACTTCAATTTTTAATATATTTTTAAATATTTTACTATAAGCGCAGCTTTGCAACACTTTTATTTTTATATATATTGTACATTTTTATATAATTTATAATATATGTAAAGAAGAAAGTGTTGCACGATATAAATAATTAATGTAAAATTAGGACAAATTGCGTATTTTTTCATCAAAAACTAAGAATAATACGAATTTTGAGTTTATGTAAGTCATATAAATGCAAAAACTATTGTTGAAATCGTACAGGATAAACCTTCTAATATTAAAAAGCGAAATTATTAAGTGAGTATAACAAATTCGAGTTTTAGTCTATTTCATGGGCCAAAAACACGGCTTATGGACACTGATTCTTTCTGGATAACACAATTTTTTGGCAAATGTACTGGTAGCTATAAAACACACTGTCATATATTTAAAACTATGCAATAAATATGCTGTAAAGGTATTAATTTAAATACGTTAAAGTTTATTAAATAGATTTTATTATATGCAAAGTTTGATATGGGAAAAAATATATTATAAAATGTTTATTATATGCAAAGAAACACGAATTTAATTTCAAGTACAGTAAACAAAATAATGAAAAAAATATAAATTAAAATGATTCCTTTACTTGAAAAATGATCTTTACAAACGTTATTCTGCAGCAAACGAAGAAATAAAATATATTTCTCCTCAAAAACTATTCCCATCTTTTAAAACCGTAAAATTATCCTTAAATTTCAATACGTATGCATGTTAATGTTATTTATTGCGGAGCAGCTGCATTTGACACCTTAATTCTTTTCTGTTTGCACACAGTCCATTAAATTGGCATTTTTAAAATGTAAATATAAACAAACTATTATATTTATCTTAAAAGTTTATAATGCAGAATCAAGATAAAAACTCAGATTCTCATTTATCAGCTTGCAGAAATTAATTAAAAAAATATTTTAGGCTTAGATTCAATCTGTTTTAGTTTAATATTTTTAATTTGAACGATTTTTCAAAATTACTTTTTAACAGAAATAAACAGAAAAATGTTCTATATGCTTTAGGTTTCCGATAATTATTATTATTTCAGAATCCATAATAGCTAATAAGGCGAAAATTTAATAATGTTTCCAAAACTTATAAATATCTATACCAATGTAACACAGAGAATTTAACTTGACAAACAAATTTTTGTAGCATTTTATTTAAAACGCCTAAGTATTTTAGCTTTCTTTTATGAGTAACATTTAGCTTTTATTTTAGAGGATGGGGTAAGGGTTGTGGTTATAGAAATTCTTACCGTTATGTGCTTTGAGAAAATTTAAATCTAAATATTTAATTAGTGTTATGAAGTTATTGCATCGCTAAAACTTGAATAAATAGTAAATATTCCCTTAAATATAGTTTTTTTGGTACTCCTCTATTATTCATAACAAAAAATTATCGTCAAACTGTAAGATTAATTGCGAAAAATGCAGTCCCATTTACTTTATGTCAGAAACATTGTACGTTGTTTGTTATGTCATCAAGTGGTTTTTTGCGTGGTTTTGCATTATGTTTTACTGATTTATTAGTTATTTCATTAACTAAAATAACAATTGTGTCCTTAAATTCTTACATTTTATTTCTTCATCTTACATCTTCCGTTTATTTGGCGTTACAGTTTGGCGATAGTTTTTTGTTATTAAAAGTGGTCAACGGGATAATAGAGAAGTACCGTTTTTTTTTTTTTTTTTTTTTTTTTTTTTTTTAGTTTGTTAATTAAAATATTATCGACGTATTTTTGCAAAATTCGAAACCCCTTAGCAAAATGCGGAAAATACTAACGTAGTTTAGAATACGCATTAAAAAATATATGGAATCAGTATAATGTTTTTAAAAAGTTTTGACAAACTTATATTTGTAGAACTGTGCATTACATAAACACATTTATAGAAAATATGCAAGCGAATTACTTTTGGGACGTTACAAAGTATCCCATAATGCGTTAAGTTCTTGAATGCATAAATTATTGTTTCAGGTAATACTAAATCTACAAAAACAACTTTTCAAAAGTAACAAAAGGCCAAGCGTAAAAAAAAAAAAAAAATAAGTTGTGGCTAAAAAATGGTGTGATATCAAATTTACAAGCTATTATATTGCTTATTTAACTTTTTTCCATTAAATAAGTTATCATATATATAAGTCGAGTGCCTACGTATATGTTAATAGAAATCGTTTTCTCCTGTACTAAATACATCCTAACGAGTTTCTGAAAATTCAATTTTTTTCAAATTATGCATGATGGGCTTGGCGGCCATCTTTGCATATTATTCACAAAATTCTAACCACCCAAATCCGTAGTTAAAATCCGAAGTTCAAAATTGTTATTTAAGCAAATATTTAAGAGTTTCATTTATAGACTTGTATGCTCTGAAAATTGTGTCTTAAGATAATGATGACTTATCTTAAAGATTCATCTTATGATTCATTTTTTAGAGTAATTATTAATTTCAAACTAGTAAAAATCAATTTATCAAAATATCAGTCTTATCTAATTTATCTGTCCGTAGTTAGAATCTGAAGTTCGAAATTTTTATAAACATATTACATTGCAAACATATTACGCTTTTACTTTAGAAATTTGGGTGCTTAGAAATATGGAAAGATGACCGCCAAGCCCATCATGCATAATTTGAAAAAAATTGAATTTTCAGAAACTCGTTAGGATGTATTTAGTACAGGAGAAAACGATTTCTATTAACATATACGTAGGCACTCGACTTATATATATGATAACTTATGTAATGGAAAAAAGTTAAATAAGCAATATAATAGCTTGGAAATTTGATATCACACCATTTTTTAGCCACAACTTGTTTTTTTTTACGCTTGGCCTTTTGTTACTTTTGAAAAGTTGTTTTTGTAGATATCATTTCTTTTTTTTTTAAATATATTGAACATAATTTAAATAATCTAAACATGAGAAATAATTTAAAATTACATTTTACTTTCAGTCATTGTTTAAAGGGTTAACTAGAAATAGCAGTAGATTTTTCAATTAAATTAATTACACTCTTAAAAACAACATACTAAATGTGGCTTGTTATAATACTTGTTATCCTCCGTTAAAAAATATCATTGACTAATCCATTAAATGAATAAAAATGGAATACGTACATAGCGTGTCAGCGCTGCATTTGAAATCAAACGTGATATCACGCTCTTTTATTATTAGTACTAGCTGGCTTCGCCCGCTAGTGGGCCCCTAACTTACACCGGGGCCTCAATCCTTTTAAAACCTCGAATAAGATAAACCACGATCCTCCGACCTGGTTCCACGCTGCTTTCGGTACCGGATAATCCCTTAATTTGCACATCGAATTGTATAAACATCTAAACAAACGAACTTCCGAACATGGGTCCCGGCTGCCTTCGGCACCGTATAGCAGTCGTGCTGCGCACGCTCAAGTTCTATCTTCCACCACCAGGTAGCGCAATCTGTTCTATACAAACCTCGGGCACTGAAATCGTTAAGGCTATAGATGTCGAGTCGAATGAGCTATACCCCTTCGTGATCTAGCCCATAGAACCAGAGATAGGAAAGTGCCCCTTGGTGGTGAAAAAACGAACTAAAATCGGAAAGCTCTATAGATGTCGAGTCGAATGAGCCATACCCCGTCGTGATCCGACCCATAGAAACAGAGATAGGAAAGCGCCCACTGGTGGTGAAAGCTAATCGCGTTTGGGGGGCAAAGTGGGGATGAACACCGGAGATGCGTAATAAGATTAGGCGGTCACAGACTTTTCCAACGATGTATCACATGAGGGATATGTGCAAAATTCAGAAAATACCCCCCCCCCCCCACACACCTGCATAATTTGATTAAGCGTTCACAGACCTTTTCAACGATATATCACATGAGAGGTGCCTACAAAATTTAGAAAAGTGCCCCCTTTGGGGGGGGTGAAAGTGGGAGGATGGACCCCGAAGATACTTAATATGAATAAGCGGTCACAGGCGTTTCGAACAATATATCACATGAGTAGTGTTGGGGGGTCGCAAAATGTGGGGGTTTCACCTGTGGTGCATAACATGAATAAGTGGTCACAGTCCTTTGTAACGATATGTGACATGACGGATATCGTTAAAATTTAGAAAAGTGTCACCTCCCCCCTTGTGTAGGCAAAACGCGCTCCGACCCTCCCTATAATTTTTGACGCAGCTTTATTTTTAAAATTTATGTTATGTGTTATAAAATATCGTAAAGTTTCAAACAGATAGCCTTATTATACTTCCTAATTTTGTTCACGCTCCTCCCAATCCTCTCCCCGAACTGTGACGCGCCATTCTTTTTTATAATTTTTTTATCATGTGTTATAAACTATCTTAAAGTTTAAAACAGATCGCATTGGTATTTAATATATTTGCTGAAATTACTATTACATGTAGAATAATATAGAAATAAACCCTCCTTTAGATTGTAATTGAGATATATGAACAATTTTTAGAATTTATGAAAGCTGATTTTTATTTATTTATTTATTTATTTATCTATTTATTTATTTTTTGTTTATTTGTTTAATTAATTATTTATTTATTTATTTATTTATTTATTTTTGCATTGCCCTGTGCATGTTTGGAATTTCTTAGCAATATCTTAGATTTACATTATTTTATTCAATTAAACATTGTACTGTTACAATAAATTTAAATGGAAACTTCACTTCTAAAACAAAAATAATTTAACAACTGGATTTCATTAATTTATAGAAAAATGACGAGAAAGGTATTCCTGCGAACGAAATGCTTGTCCTTTACCGTGTTTTTTTTCCCTCAAAAACTAATTTATTTTTAAAGATCTTTCAAACACGTATATTATATATTTAAAATATTTTTTAAAGCATAAACACTACGTCTGATTACTTTATTTTACAATATTTTAAGAACACGCATTTTATCAGACAATTAAATGCACTAAACAAACACGAGTGAAAAATTGACCTGGGCCAGGACTCGAACCTGGGACCTTACGCATACCGTGTCGACGTTCTGCGACTGAGCCACCCAGATCGATATGCTTGATGGGAATTTCTCATACTTATTCTTGTTGGAAACAGTCATCTGCCACAGTTTGCAGTCATATTTAATTGTTTGATAAAATGTGTGTTCTTATAATTATGAAGTTTTATTATTTTTTTAAATATCTTCAGAAGAAAATGGCTGACTTGCAGATGAAATTTGATGTTGTTATAACTTGTAACTGATTTGTGCAATTATAATACAGACAAGCCGCCACTGGCGACCAGTTTGGTCTCCCTTAAATGTATGTTAAGCACTGTAACACGTTACTTTTACTCATAATTTATTTTTTTCCGTAATCCTTCGCCAAACCGGAAGATTCTAATAGACAAATAAATCAGAAACTTTTGCAATCATGGTAGCATTTCGCATATTTTTTGTTGTTATGTATTTCGTCTTTCTTGACAAAAACCGCTTAACCAACTTAAGCGTTTATGCTTCATATCCGTTTGCTTATCAGTCGCAATATGTTTGCTAATGAGGAGATTCTTAAACATATTAAGTAGTTTTCCGTAATTGGATCCATTGCCAAATGGCGTATTTTAGTTAATACGATTTGGTGCATTGAAGTCTATTTTGTGAAAGTCTTTAATGATATCCACATTTACACTGAACCATATTGTTGCCAATATTCTTTTGTTTGTTTGTTTGTTTGTTTCTCGCTAACTTTGGCTGTAGACTTGATTACGGAAGATTAGAAAATCTATCATTATTCTCATTTAAAACGTCTTGAATAATGTGACATAATCGGGGTGTATATTATAACACTTAATTTTCGATTATGGTTTGGTGAAACATTGAACTTTTGGAAGCCAGTTTTGATAATCACGTTCCTTTTAAACCATATTTGCTGTCAGCACTTTTGACCCGTGGCGTAGAATCTGATTAAAATTCACGAACTTCCTTCTAGATGCCGGTCTCTGTTCGACTCTGTTTTTCTCTGCTCTCCTATTTTGATATAGTTCAGGAGTTTTCATAACTGCATAATTCCCTTACTTTGGCATTTCTGCTTAATGTCGACTGACTATTAAGATCCGTAACTTGTAAATACGCCACGCCAACATTACCGCCTATAATTCTAATTACAGCAACCCGTTTTTTCTCTCTATATTGCAACTCTATAGTTAATATAGTGCCTCGGTGCGTCTACGACAGCTGTTCCATCAGAACATTTGATTTCAAAATCAAAGTATCGTTCCTAATTTGCACACGCGAAAAATAAAAGATGGTATTGGCGATTTTAAATATGCTATTGGCGAGATTTGCGCCCAAATAACACAAAAGTACTTAATGATGTTATGTATTTTGTAAATGTATATTAAATTACTGTTTTGAAAACGATTGGTCATTAATAATGGTAAATATGATTGGTGATTAACAATCATTTTCAGTGGTCTCTCTTCCTTGCACGTATAATACATAAATACCAAATTAACTGACAATTTGTTTCGAAATTTGATTCATTAAATATCATTACAGGAGTTGTATTTGTTTACATTCAGCTTACATCAAGAAAAGATAAAGAATGAAGTTGAGTTGTATAGCACATAATTATGGTAAACTTTGATTGTGTCACTGGTACGAATTATTTTTTTGAAACCAGGCAGCGCTCCAAAAAATTTTTCACGGAAAACTTACTTTACGAACGATTATCTCCATTGTTTAATGGTTTAATGTTTTAAACCTTCACGACGAATGAATCTTTTTTTTTTTTTTTTTTTTTTTTTTGTTTACTTTTATGGATAGAGAATTTGAACTGTGAGGCTAATTTCAACTGAAGTTATTGAAGAATATATACATAATTGAACGTAAGTCATCTCTCAAATATTAATTTATTTTGAACGATCTTTCTAAAAATGTAACATTTATTAAGTTTTATTCGAAAAAATAATTTTGAATAAAAATGGCCGCCTGGCATATGAAAAAGTGAAGCGGGCATTCCGGAATTGTTGATGACAGTCACATGACTTACGGTTTTATTATAGAGATGGTACATGGTCGTTGGCGGGTTTTATCTCTGTTTTGGCATAATTTTTTAATCGCCAAGTTAATTAACAGTTTTTTGCTAATTAAGGAAAGAAAATAATATTTTTTTACACTGAATTTTATAAAAGCACATAGATTACGTAATTACTTGTCCAAAAATGAAATCCTTTTTTTATTCTGCCGAATATTAAGGTCTGTAGGTTGTTTGAAAAAAAAAGGTTGACGAAGAAAAAAGTGATCATTTTAAGTAACTCGACGTTTTAAAAAAAAATCTATATCTCTGTTTATAAATCACTTATGAAGATCAGTTTGGTCTTAAATTGAAGAAATTCTTCATTAGATTCTTCTAGTTTTCGTTTTTTATTTCTGCGACGCTTGGTTTATTATATATCTGATATTTTAATCTAGCATGTTTTGTCGATTTAACATTGCGAAGTTGATTCCTGTAAATAAGCAGTAGCGGTCTAGTTCAGTTCTTGGCGTTGTTTGTGTGGCGTTTTTTTTTTTTTTTTTTTTTTACGCTTGGCTTGGCAGAGCGACCGCCCTGCTTGATGAAAGACGTTTGTTCTTAATATTGATTGGTTCATTATTCATTAATTTATATCTCACTAACTTATCATTCAAAATTATAACAATATGTACTTCCGCGTTTTTTAAATAGGGAATATAAATATGCAATAAATGTATTGTTTTGCGACTGAGCTTTTAAAAGTTATGTTGAATTTTATTATGCAGATAACCTGTATGTAAAATAAACCACGTTACGTAAAACTTCATATTGACGGAATTAAAAGGGTACATTCTATTTATTTGTTTCGCAAGTTAATAAGAATTGCAGTTATAGCCATCTTTCGTAATTGTTTCAAGAAATCTACAATATTTTGTTTTTATATCAGACTAGCAAAACCCGCGGCTTTGCTCGCGTAATTTTTGAAAAATGCCAAGTGGTGTGCGTTGGCCTATTTTCATTAGAGGAAATTTTACTGCCACAGATAATTCGGAAATTACTAATTAATCCACACTAATTAAGAAAATTTCTGTAATAACTATGTCATAGAAATTGCAATTTTAAAACTTTTTTGTTCCTGCTCACATTAAAATTTCAAAATTTTAAAAAACTGTTCTGTGGATGCATATGTGTTTCTAACGTAACAACCATGTAAAATTTCAAGTTTCTATCCCTAACAATTTCAGATAAATTATTGTTTAAAAGGTTTTTAGAACTTTTCCAGCTTACTTCCCTTTTTTAAAATTTCGATTTTTTTAGAAACCGTTTTTAGTGCGTACTGAAATCTTAAAAATAGCCACAATGCCAAATTTAAACTTCCGACACCAGCAACATTACTAGAATTGCAATTTTGAATTTTTTTTGCCTCTGCACATTTTTAAATTTCGAATTTTGTAAAACTGCTCTGTGGAAGCATTTACGTATACAAAATAACAGGCATGTTAAATTCTAAGTTTCTATTGCTATCAATTTAGAAAAAAACATAATTTATAACGTTTTCCGCTCAGTTTAACTTTAAACTTCGAACACCTTTCAACTTCAGTCACCTTTAAATTTCTAATTGTTAATAGACTCTTTATACCGAAAGTCTGCAACTTAAAAGTTACAACTATACTAAATTTCTAGTTTCTAACCCGAATAAATCCAATTAAATCATAATGTAGAACGTTTTTAGACCGTTTTCCGCTCATTTCATCCGGTTAATTTTCGATTTTTTTAGAAACCGCTCTTAGCGAGAATTTGCATTTTAAGAGTAACGACCATGCCAAATACGAAGCTTCTATACCAGCTGTATCACATAAATTGCAATTTTGGTACTTTTTTTTGCTCCTGTCTTTTTACATTTCGTATTTTTAGTAATTTGTTGTGGGTGATCATTTACGTGCGTGACAGCCAGGTGAAATTTTAAGTTTCTAACTTTAATGGTTCCAAATAATTCGTAATTTAGAATGTTTTTAGAACGCTTCTTGCGCATTTCACTCTTTGAAATTTCGATTTTTTATAATTGTTCTGTGTGACCATTTATCATTTAAAAGCAACAGCCATGTCAAAGTTTAAGTTTCTACCCCTAACAATTCCATAGTAATTGCAATTTAGAACGCTTTTTAAACGCTTTCCGCTCATTTCACCCTTTGAAATTTTGAATTTTTTCGCAAAACATTGTTAGCGAGCATTTGTATCTTAAAAGTAACAGCCATGCCAAATTTGAAGTTTATAAGACTGTTATTGAAAAAAAAAATCGTAATTTAGAATTTGTTTTCCTCTTTCACCCTTTTGAATTTCGAATTATTTTAAAAAACTGCTCTGTGTGTGCACTTGTGTCTTAAAAAGTATCAGCCATGTCAAATTTCAAGTTTACGTACTTGACAATTTCATAGAAATCGTAATTTAGAAAGTTTTTAGAACAGTTGTCCCTCATATCCATCTTTCTAATTTCTAATTATTTAAAAACTGTTCTTCGAGCGCATGTATATTTTATAAGTAACTACTTTGCCCAATTTCAGGTTTCTAATCCCTTCAGTATAATAAAAATTGCAGTTTTAGAACGTTTTTCGCTACCTCAACCCTCTGGGATAGTGACACCGACATAAAATATAGCCTGTGTTAGAGCACAGACTGTCACCTTCCATTTGCGAGCATTACATTTAAAATCGGTTCGTTAGTTTCAAAGATTCCATAGAAATTTAGAATGTTTTAGAACACATTTAGCTCATTTCACTCTTTTAAATTTCGAACACTTTTAGAAACTGTTCTTATAGAGCATTTACATCTTACTACTACATAGTAGTAATTACTACTATGCCAAATTTCAACTTTTTAGCTCCTTCATTATGAAAAAAATCAAAATTATACAATGTTTTTCACTCTTGCACCACCCTGAGGTTAGTGACACTGACATAAAATATAGCCTATGTTACAGTAAGGACTGTTACCATCAATTTGCCGCCATCACGTTTGAAAACGATTCTGTGGTTCCAGAGATTTCATAGAAATTGTAATTTAGAATGTTTTTAGAACGCTTTTCGCTCATATCACCCTTTTAAATTTTGACTTTTTTTTCAGAATTTTTTTTTAGAGAGCATTTACATCTTATAAGTAACTAATATGCCAAATTTCATGGTTCTAGCTCCTTCAGTATATAAAAAAAAAATCGAAATTTTAGAACGTTTTTCGCTCCTACACCCCCCGGGGGTAGTGGCACCGACATAAAATATAACCTATGTTGGAGCAGGGATTGTCACCATCACTTTTGAAATCCCTTCGGTAGTTCCAGAGATTACCCCTACAAACAAACAAAGAAACAAACAAAAAAAACAAACAATCGTTACTTCTTTATAATATTAGTATAGATATAATGAATAAACCCAAGCTTATTCAAGGCCTATTTTTGACTTTAAAACTTATTTTTAATTATAAAAATCTATATCTATATATATATATATATAAGTCGTTCTCGGGTTGTATGTTCCTTATATAAATATATAATTTTTGACCCATTTTGCACGAAACTTGATATACATACGTTTCAAAACCAGGCAAAAACTATGGTCTACTTTACAAATTTCCCAAACCACTCGTTACTCCTTTCTTCAACAACTTCCTATAATTTAACGTTATACAACTAAAACACTTTTTTCCCTTTATTTTACCACTCTCAACTTAAAAAGAAACTGCACTATTATCTCATCCTAAACTAGGACTTCCCTCAAAGGGATTAGTCTGAGTGATATTGCTGAGAACATAGGGTTAACAATTACAATATAAAGAAAAAGAGCAAATTAAATGATAGAATTACAAAATATCATATATAAATTCATATACACTGTTAAAAAAATAGAAAAGAAGTACCGTTCATCAGATGTGTTGTAATATATATCTTAAGCGCGTATTGCGCAAAACTTGGAAAAAAAAAAAAAAAAAAAAAAAAAAAAAAACTCCGGATCTTTTAAAACGCCAAGCTTTTTAAAGTTACGCAATTGGATTTGCAGCCAACAGATTATTCTATCAAGCGTAGCTTAACGCAAATTTAATTTCATTGTTGCACCTTTTTTTGTGTGTGAATTTAAAATTTTTCTTCCTTGATTATATATCTATTATTTGTATAACTGTTTATAGAAACTCTTACACTTCAAACCACATTGATAGCATGCTTTGCTACAAACCAGATTGCAAAAGTATAGTCTAAATTACTATTAAAGTATACAAAAAAATCTTTCGATGACTTCTGTGACATAAATATTACATTAAATCTCCATATCGGCAAAATTGAAAAATTATATATATTTCAAAGTTAAGCTTAACAGATACTTCTTGATTATTCTCTAGGAGGCTCTGTCCCCTGCGCCTTTACTGCGCCAATCTACAGACTTTTCTTTTGCCTGTCTGTCTGTCTCTCCACAATCTGTCTGTTTCCCTATCCGTTATTCTGCCCGTCTCTCTAACCGATTGTCTATCTCTCTACACGTCTCGCTACCTGTCTCTATAATTCTCTACCGGTCTCGCTACCCACCATTCTATTTCTCTAACCGTCTGTCTATCCGTCTAACTGCTTACTACTAACTATGTCTAGCCGTGTCTCTATCTACTTCTCTACCCATTTATCTATATGTCTCACAATTGTCTATCTGTCTCTCTACCCGTCTGGCTATATGCCTCTCTACCCATCTTCTTACCCATCTCCGTACCCATCTACTGTCTCTCTACTCGTCTGTATACCCGTCTCACTATCCGTCTGTTTTTGTACCCGACTCGCTACCAATCTCATTACCCGTCAGTCAACTCGTCTCTGTACTCATCTCTCGACTCGTCTCTTTTTCTACCACGCTACGCGTCTCGCAACCTTTCTCGCTACATTCCTATCTACCGGTGTCGCTACCAGTCTCGTGACCCATCTCACTACTCCTCTGTCAACCCTCTTTTTACTTTTATTTCTAGCCGTCTGTCTATTCGTTTCGCTACCCGTCAGCCTACCTATTTCGCTACTCGTCTCTCTACCCTCTGTCTACCCGATTGTTTACTCGTCTTTCTACCTCTCGCCTCCTCTTCCCAATATTTAAACAATTCATTTAATATACAGAAGCCGTTTATCAGTTATTAAATGCAAACAGATGTAATTTATCTAATAAGTGTAATCAGATGCAATTTTTTTAAAAATACATACATAAACCTGAATAATAATTCATCAGTTTTGTGTTCATAGTTGTTTATATCATTTGACAGTAAATCTCAACTTCTTAAACCTGAATTGTCTCAAGCTTTTAAAAAAAACCACAAGGTCTGTATAACTGCAATGTACCCTGAGGGCTATATTAGCTACATGTTATTAAGTTAAGTGAAAGTTTCGTTATCGCGTTTGCAGCCAATTACTTATGTCAGAAAGCGTGGCTTAACGCCATTTTAAATTAATTTCTGTAACTTTTTTTTTTGGGGGGGGGTAGCGGGGGAAGGGTTTCAAATATATACATTTAAATTAAAACTTTTGCCTGCCATTAGTGTTGTTTGTATTATTAACTAATACCTTGTAGACCAAGCTTCATTTGAAACAAATGTAAAAGACTTCTTCTACAGTTTTGTTTAGGAGAAACTTTCGTAATTGGGCCCAAAGCCAATCGGAGCATTGAATATCATTACTGTAACTCTTATAGAGTTAAAACAATATTGTTGCTAGCTTTACTCTTGTTTGAGACCAGCCTTGCCTGTGTATCTGAATGGGGAAACGTTTCGTATCCTATGTCGGTTGGCGAAATTTTTTTTTAAATGGTGCCAAAAGGTAGTTTTAGCATCTTACAAAATTTTTCAAGAGAGCGGTAAAACATGTTTTTCAAATATTTACAAACATACGTTTATTAAAGTATATTTTTGCATCATCTTAAAAATGTAAGCACGATGCTAAAATAAAATTTTATCGCCATATTCGATATTTTAATAAGTAATGAAAATACATAAACAAACTTATTTAAAAAACCTAAGAGGCATTTTTGTGATAAATAATTGTTATTGTCAGGGGGGGTAAATTGTAAACGGCTAGTAAATAATAAATATCATTTAAAATCTAAAAATGGAGAAGTGGTCAGTATAAAAATGCAAAACCTAACATTATACGCTTGATATATGTAAATCATTTTTTATTTTTTAATATTTCCGAAGGCACAGATAAAAAGGTAAAAATCTCTTTTTCAAATGCCAAATAGAAAATATACAAAATAGAATGCCAAATATACAAAATAGAAAAATATCTGCAAAAAAATATATTTACAAATACTACATCTGCAAAAAAATAAGATTTAGAAAAAGTAAGCCAAATCCTGCAGATCCCAACAATCACATCGAAAAACTTATCACCAAAAAAGAACTCGCCAAATCTTACGGCACAGGAGATGGATTTTTCCCTCTGAATGCAGAATATTATTATTTTTTTCTTGTACGATGGGTGATTATAATTGTTTCATTTCACATACTACATACCGTTTGATATATTGGTACTTTTATGTTATCCTGGCGCAGTTGATAAATCGCCAAATATTGTTCCTATGACATTTTCATATTGAATTCATTTCATTTAAATATAAACCTTTCACTCATTTAATTTAAAAAACATGCCTTTCCTTAATCCCATTTAAAATGCTAAAAAGAGAAAAAAAAGAAATAATGCCATAAATCGAAACCTTTTATTTAAACACCAAAGATTTTTTTTTTTAAATTTACACACGCGAAATAAAAAAAAAACTGCTATTGCTGCGATTTGCGCCAAATCTCTAAAACCATGTATACCAAGTTATTGCGGGGGCTTTCTTTCAAACAGAAAAAAAATCCAGATTAATTTTCGATTTCTACTAAATTGAAATATATTTTATTGTGCTGAATATTAGTGCGTGCATATTTTTTTGCTCCATGTACTCCATGAACTTTTCAGTTCCGATTGTCTACGAAAATCTCCCGGCGGTGAAAATGACGTACGCACAAAATTTTCGTGACGTATGTACTTTAATTGTGCTTTTTTATCTATTTTTTTAATATAATTTCCAAACGGTTTGACATTTATTCTTGGTAATAAATAAACGTCGTTTTCACCTTTATAGGTACCTGCTGTAAAAATTTGAACGAAATCCGTTAAATATTTTTTGAGTTATGCTTGACGAAAGGTTTTAATATCCCGCGTAGCTATATATGGGGCAAAGTAATACTGCGCTGTGTATGAGTCTTCGTTGCACTCAGACAATTAACGTCATACTAAGCAGAAAATGCGTATTTATCTTACATAAATTTAAAACAAATGTCTATAAGTGCGTTAAAAAACATAGTGCTTACATTTTGAATTAAAACTCCTACTGTAGCACTAATGTTTCAGTTTCAGTGAAAAAATTGAAAGAAATTAAATATAATATCTATCTGATTATATATATACTAGTATTAAAAAATGCTAGCATTGCAGCACCAAAAAAGGTTAATATGTTTAAGTGTGAAAAAGGGTTGGACAAGTGCTTCTAATTGAGCATGAGAAAGGAAAGGGGTTCCTTCTTGGCTGCAGCTCCCTGTCAATGCCAACTTTTGAAAAAATCATAATCGCGCTTTTTCATATAAAAGAAATTTGCGGTACTGTAGTAAACCTTTCCAACTTGCTTTATATGTCAACTGCACTGTTCTACTGTTGTACTGGGCGTGCGTCTGCAATGCAACTTTGTACAGTGCACTGTGTACCATTATTGCTCTACAGACTATACTACACTGTACACTCCTATTATACTTTTGAGCCTCAGTGCACGTCCACACTGTTCTTTTGTACTGCCGTATTAAAGGTATATGCGCCTAATGTTCGTTTATAACTTACATATGCATTGCTGTACTGCATATTGCATTGTGGAGCCACAGCCACTTGCATATAATTTCAATCAATGAATGCATTGTACTGTAATGCGTGCATATGTGAAATTGTTCCTGTTCAGAATGCTGCAACACTCTGCACTGCAATACAAATCAATTTTCTGCGCAGTTCTACACTGCAGGCTTGCTTGGTAGCACTGCATGGGTGTGATACGCTGCAGGAACTAAGGTGTTTGGTACTATGTCGCCTTACATTCATGTCTAATCAAGCTACGTCTTTACTGGCTACGTCTTTAAACTATACAATTTTATCGTAACTGTGAGTGATTTCATTTATATGGAAAAAGAGCGAATATGATTTTTTCAAAAGTTGGCATTGACAGTGAGCTGCAGCCAAGAAGGAACCCCTTTCCTTTCTCATGCTCAATTAGAAGCACTTGTCCAACCCTTTTTCATACTTAAACATATTAACCTTTTTGGGTGCTCTTCAGAGCATTTTTTAATACTAGTCATTTAAATTTTTTGATAAAAACTAAAGTTTTTTTAATATCTTAAAAAGCAAAAAATTTTGCTATTGTCAAAATTTTATTGTTACATTGTTTTCACAACACTCGCCAAATCGTTGACTGTTCATCGCAAAGCAGCATTTTTTCATGTGTACCTGATTTCTCAAATGTCAGGGGACCGTCACATCAGTAATTAAATGGTGGTTTTGCATAGCTCATAAAGAAACTGGATTCTATAATTGTCTCGGTCGTATCCATGGACTGTTTCTGCTGCACTGAAGTCGCCTGCTATAGGCTGAGTTGTTCTATCAGTGGTATATTTCCTTACTACTCTTCTTAGCCTTTCTTAAAATCGCTGAATGGGGTCGAATATTAGGTTCTGATAATTATAGTAAAGAACACTTCAGTGATGATGCTATAAAAATTGAGTTTTGATTTTGCATCGTTATTTGGTGCATGAGACTGTTATTTTGGAAAGTTATGCCGCGATATATATTTTTTTATGTATATAACACAATGTATATAATTCATTGTTAGCTCACTGTATTCAAATTCGTACCAAAAGTTTAATGTACCAACACCACCAAACAATTGTTTCACGTTTTTTAAGGGAGTTCCTGAAATCAAAATTGGGCCTTTACGGGTGCTAGCTGCAATAAATACCTAAACAAAATAATGTTTTTGCCACCAAAACAGTAATCTCGCTTGTGTTTACAACATTCGCCATATCGTTAGCTGATCATCGCTAAAGTACATTCGAAACCATACTGCACTCATCGATAATTACTAAATCCAATGATTTCCATTGTTGTTAAATAATTTCAAATCGTCAGAATTAAGCTTAAATTATTCTGCTTCATTCGTATGTTGGACGGGAAATTTGAAAAACGTGTGGATTGTAATTCTTCCAATGCTGAAGGCAGCAATTCTCGTTGGTGCTAGTACTGCAGCAGCATCATTAATGTGATTACTCATTAAACGAACTTTTTGACTGAGTAATTAAATTAGAAAGATTTTTGCTCTACCAGCAACTACGCGTACAATCAGATTTATGGGTGGAAGAGACGTGTCTTTCTTTTGTTCTTCTATGTGCTTTATAATTGATTAGAATATTTTCCTTTGGTCAGCATTCATTTTTTTTGTTCAATTTATCTTCATTAATAATAATTTCCTGGTGAGTTTCAGTGTTATCAGAATCTGCGGCTATCATATTAACGTCTTCATTTGGTTCTTCGATATTTTAAAGCTGGTTGTGCAAATCACTTTCTTGTTGCAACTTTTCAGCCAAGTCGATTGCAGCTTGTAATCGTTGTTTTGTTTCGCGACATTCTTCCATCTCTGAATTTGTTTGACATTGTGCTCAAAGGATTAACGGTAGAGTTTAAATTCTCCCAATAGGTCTTCTTCGTTTTGCCAAGGCTTGAACAACATCAGCAAAGAATGATGATAGTACAACTCAATTCCAGCGTCTGTTTTCGTGTTATGATAGGGCGTTTTCAAAACAGAGGTTTCAAAAGTTTTCCGAACCAACTGAAATTCTTTTTTAATTCGTAATATTCTACAGACTTTGGTTTATTTCGTTCGTATTAGTACCTAGTGGCTAGTGGTCAATTCGTATAAACACATGTTTTCCAATTTGTTCGGGTAATAATCATCAATAAAATTACGACAGTAAATTTCAGTAGATCGTTCATCCTCTTTTGCCAATAAAACCAAATCATAGTGACTTTCAGTTTTCTTCGTCGGTCTTTTTTCATGCTGGTATTTAAGTATTGCACAACATCCCATAAATAGAAACATTTATGGCCAATAATTTTGTCTACGGCTTCGTAACTTCCAGTTTTTCGACTAATCAAGTTTTATCTAGCAAAAGCGCGTAATCTGGCACCAAGACTTTTGTTTTCGTCAATGGTCTTCCAAATCTCTTCCTTACGATTTTTTTCCGGTTTGGTTATATAACGCGTAATGTAACGATTTAACACCAAACTGGATTCTCCAACAAACTGGATGTCAATATTGGCGACTCACATGAACGAATTTGCGGGATTATAATCATTGATTCAAGTTTGTTTTTCTGATCGTTTCAAACCACATAACTTTGTAACATGGTGTCCACCTTTTCGAGATAAAATGCATTCTTTAACAGAATTTAAAGTTCAATGTTTCACCAAACCATACATGAAAATTATGTGTAATAATATGCAGCCTGATTATGGCACATTATTCATGACCGTTTAGATGATAATAATGGTAGATTTTCTAATATTCCGTAATCGAGTTTACAGACAATGTTAGCGAGAAACAAAAAAAAATGAGGTACTTTTCGGCTAGCTGGGAGTCAGTGAAATATATATGTATGTATGTATATATATGTGTGTGTGTGTGTATATATACTTCACTGGCAGCTGGTTAACCGAAATGTACCAAAAGATATTATAGCAACAATATGGATACAGTGTAAATGTGGATATGATTAAAGAATTTTCACAAGGTCGCAACAAACACATCAAACATTTATCGCCAATAAGATCCCACTAAATCTACCGACACAGGATTTTTCCCTTTATTGTATAACAATTATTTGTTTTCTTATTTTAAGTATATATTTGTGTTTTAATTTTAATAAAATAGTGCTTAAAAGTCTGTAAGTCTGTAATTTTCAAATGTTATATTTTTCAAATGCTCACTTTCGTTTCAACATTGTTGTTTTTTTTCAAGTGTTTTGATTCACGGGAATTTTATTTTGCGCTTACTATTACGCTTGGCGACAATGGTTTTTGTATAACGGAAAAGTACCGAAAAATATTTTACATTCAATAAATAACAAATCACAATGTTTGGCACGGTTTGCATGACAACACGATTTGTAGACAACATCTGCTCGGTCAGGGTTGAAATAATTGGCGCATTAGTAAACATTTTGGCATGGTGTTGGTATAACGGAAAAGTACCAAAATAAAAGATACAGCACAAGCTGTACAGGAACGACTTAATAACGACGACATTGAAAATTGGGTTCTTCTCTACCATCCCGTCGACCACTTTTCATAACAAAAAAACTATCGCCAACTCAAAGATTAAACGCCAAAAATGCAGTCCCATTTACTTGATGTCAGAAGCATTATACGTGTTTGTTATGTCATCAAGTGGTTTTTAATTCGACATTTGCGTGTATTATTTATTATGATTTACTGACTTATTAGTTATTTCATTAATTAAAATAACAATTGTGTCCGTAAATTCTTATATTTTATTTATTTATTTATTTTGATATTCCAATGGCAACGTTCTCCCTTTTATTTGGCGTTACAGTTTGGCGATAGATTTTTGTTATGAAAAGTGGTCGGCGGGATAATATTACCGAAAATTGTTTGCCGCATATTTTACGTGAATTACATGAAATTATGAAACACAATTCTTTTACATAAGCATATAAAATGCTTAGTGAGTTTGAACGTAAATAGCAGGAGCCTGTCAGGCGATATAATTTTCCAATCTATATATTTCCTCATTGTCGATGAATATTATATGAGTATTATTTCAAATTTAATGTGAAAACCATGATTTCTACCTACAATTACTGTTCTATAACGGGCATTTACGCTAATATGAAAATAAAAACAAATAAGCATGTTTGTCACGTGATTTATTTAAATTGAATGAATTATGTTACATAATAATAATAATATTTATTTAAACCAAGACTCCCTTATCATAGATCTTTCTGTCCACCGTCCTATAGCGGGCATTTACGCTAGTAAGAAAATAAAAACAAATAAGCATGTTTGACACGTGATTTATTTAATTTGAATGAATTCTGTTGCATACATAATAATAATATTTATTTAAATTTTCGTGGAAACGCGCGCGTTAGCTATGATAAAGAAAGAAAAGAAAAACCAATGTTCAACCGGAGCTTTACAACATAAATTCGATTTCCTCAGCGACCCTCAAACATACAAAAATAAAAAAAACCTATTCTAAGTTTTACCAAGAGGAAAAAAATAAAACAAAAACGAAGTTAATCCTTCCAGGTAAACGTTAGCTAGACTTTGTTGAACTTTGCGTCTTCATTTTTTCGTTCGAAGTTAAATAAAAAACTACAGTAAGCAACAGTAATTTTTTCAATCCTATCATTTTATTCGTCTCGTCGAGTTCTATCTTTTAAAAAAAGAATTACTGTCGTGTGTCAACTGGTTCGCCAGATATTTCAGAAAAACGTTTGCATTTTCTATTTCTTAAACATATTATAGCAAACGCTACCGCGTTTACTATGATATATATATATATATATATATATATATATATATATATGTGTGTGTGTGTGTGTGTGTGTGTGTGTGTGTGTATGTGTGTATGTATGTATATATATATATATATATATATATATATATATATATATATATACTTCACTGGCGCCCGGCTAACCGAAAAGTACCCCAAATAATTTGCCAAACTGTAGCGCCCAATAATCAAACGGAAGGATGTTGCCATTAAATCTCAAAAATAAAAATAAAAATAATTAGGAAAAGCCCCATTTACTAAAGTATCATTTATCATTAAATTTAAACAATAAAATTTACAATATATTAATGAAAACAGAATAAAAAATAATCTTGGATATTTATTTCTTTACATTATTTCTCTTAATTATGGATGAGGAATAATCATCCTGATTCTGTAAAGGAACTGAAGAAACCATACAAATAAATTAGACTTGAAAACATTAAAAATCTCCCTTATCTGCAGATTTATTTATTATTGTAAAAAAAAAATTCTTCATCTTTACATAAAAATTGATTAGCTTAAAACAATGGATGCGTTTCAGAAGATATGGATTTGAAACGAACAATGGTTAAAGAAGACATTAAAAAAAATTTTGATCAAAACATTTTTAAACTTTTTTTTAACGTCGAATTTCGGCGGTGCGTTTGGGGAGATGCAATGCACATGCGCATAGGGGCTCATTCGGTTGCATTATCACAGGGGGCGGGGGAAATGTTTACTTTATTTACTATGTTCTTTTATTGATTGAATATGAGATGAACGTAGGGATATACTATTTGTATGATACTTCATAGGTCCAGGAAATTTTCTTTCTTGCCGTGGGGAATATGGCGGTAAAGGCAAACTGACTTGTATTTTGTTTACGGATTGTTTGTTTGGAGTTTGCATCGGAAATAGTACTGTAATTCACTGGGGGAAAAAACTTTTAAAATAAATTATTTGAAAGACTGCTTCATACGCACCCCTTCTTATGTAATAAAGAAGCTTATTTTACTAATATTGTTATTGGAATTTTTTTCCGTCAAGTTTTGACGGGTTCCATCTAGTATGTTATAATTTTCACTAAGTTTTCTGTAGTTGTTTTGTGAAAAAAGAACTCTAATGATGTTTTGACTTAAAGTATAATTTTTTTGAAAATCAAAATGGAACTTCATTATGGGGCATCTGCCAAATAGATAATGTTTGACATCACCACAAGAGCCACATTCACATCGATCATTATTTCTCTTTTTTATTTTATAAAGGTACGAGGGGAAGCTCCCGTGTCCAGTAATAAAATACAAAATTACTTGTTTAGAACAAACAAAATCAGGATTAACCTTTTTAAAAATATCATATGTAAGGCGTCCACTATCTGAATCTTGCCAATGTTTCTGCCACGTGCATAATATGTTACGTTTAACCTCTCTAGTGAGAAGAGATATTGGGAATGGAATCCTTGCTACAAGGTCAGCATTGCCAGATGTAATGACACTCTTGGCTAATGTATCTGCCCTTTCATTTCCGTAAAGGCCGACATGCGCTTTTATCCATCCCAAGTGTAGGATCTTATCCTCATTAACATATAACAAATTAAAAATATCACATATAATTTGATTTTTTGGAAAAGCACGATTCAGCACTAAAACAGAAGACAGACTGTCTGTATACAGGATAGCCTCTTTATAATCTGATTTCACGTACCATTTAATTGCGTGCAGGATTGCCAATAGTTCAGCCTGAAATATTGAGTTAAACCGATGCATCTGTATACTGAATTCAAAAATGAAGTCATTCTTGAATGACACTGTAAATGCAGCCGAAACTCCCTCCAACATCTTTGAACCATCAGTATAAATTATTATATTAGCAGAGTCAGGGACTATGTTCGTTACAGCTGGAACAAAAAAGAGATTTTTTAATTGGTTAAAGTTAGGGAAATCAAATGTCTTCAAATTTCTCATCATATCAGCATTTACAACTACAACATCTTCAATTTTCATTTGACCATTACCATTCATAACATCGTATTTTTTACTATTTTGTTGTAGTGTTATGTAAAGCGGTGGCACACCTGTGACAATGCATAAAGCATCTGTTGAGACGGTTCTGTATGCTCTTACAATTGAGAAAAGGGCAGTCTTTGGCAGGAACTTAGTCTTCGCAATCCATGAGATTTCAAATCCCCGATCCAAACTTCCCAACCGTAGCATATTCTTTTTTCAAGTACAGCATAATACCATATGTTCCGCAAAGAAGCATTCAATCCACGATCTCGACATCCGGTTTTCTTTATATCCATTACAAAATTCCTTATATTATCTCTGACATAATCTAAATGAGTTAGCCAGTTAAACCTAGAATCCAGAACAAATCCTAGATATTTGATATTATCTTCCACCGGAATTGATCTATTGTTAAGTTTGAAAATTGGTCTTCTGCTTTCCAAACAAAAACGACCGAACATCATTGATACACACTTTTGATTACTAAGAGATAACTGCAAAAGATCACAGATACCTGCGAATAAAATTATAATATAATTCATTCTGTCTTCCAATCCTCTACGAGTATCAGCTGCCTCGAAAATAACGAAATCATCGGCGTACGAGATAATATAATCTGAATTAGTCTTATATATTTTCAAGATAATATCTGCAATGATCAACCACAATAAGGGGCCAATGCATGAACCCTGAGGACAGCCCTGGGACAGCCTAAACCATCTAACGCCATTAGTGAAACGAAACCCAATATAACGGTTTGAAATATAATTTTTCAAAATGAACTTTAAATAAATTGGGATAGGCAAATTATCAATTATATTTGAGATGGTACTCCAACTAACATTATCAAATGCACCCTCTATATCTAACGAGGTCATTGCACAATATTTCTTATTAATTACTAATTGATTAACAATGGATTTTAATTTCTGCAGAGCTGTAATAGTTGAACGACCCTCTCTAAATCCGTGTTGATCCGGGTCAAAATAATTTTCTATCTCAAGAGGAATTGTTACTCGCATCTTAATAATTCGCTCAAGCACTTTACCCAGGATTGACAAAAGTGTAATAGGTCGATAGGCCCTAGGAGACGATGGGTCTTTGTTCCTTTTTCTAAAGAATACAACATAGCCTCGCTTTCATATATTCGGATAATGCCCAAGGGCCAGACACTTATTAAAAATCGCATTTAATAACTCTGGGAAATATTTAAAAATAGTCTTTGTCACTATCGCATAAGAACACATGACTACCAAAAAAAAAAAAAAAAAGGTTTCCATTAAAGTTTGGGCAGGGATTGTGCAAAATAACTTAATGGGACCGTACAATCTGTCTAGTCGTTTAAACGGCCACACATTCGGCGTATTCGTACATGAGTCCTTTTCGAACTTCTGGTCGATGTTCCAACAGCTGTTCACACAGGAATACGATTGCAGTACGATGGAGATCCATTTCACCTAAACAGGAACGTCAGGAATCATCTAGACACTGTCTACGTCCATCTCCTGAAAGGATGGGGGAAAACCTGTTCCTTGTCCACAACACTCCCCAGATTTGACGTGCTTGGATTTCTTCTTTTGGGGTCACATTAAGAGAATGGTGTACGATACTCCCATAACATCTGAAGATGATCTGGTCGCCCGATTGTATGTTGCTGCTGAAAATGTTCGTGACATGCCTGACGTTTTTACTAATGTACGCCAACCCATGCGCCTCCTCTGTGAATTTTGTATCGCTGTTGATGGTCACTCTTTTGAGCAGCTATTGTAAACTGTTTGATAAATAAATTGTTGCTTCCCTTTGTCTTTCCTTATCTTTTCACATATCTGTTGTTAATACTGCCTTACGTGCTAGCACTTCAACGCTACATTTCCACATCCACATTTCTATATGAAATCTGCTTATTTAGGTTCCTTCTACTTGTCTTTACATTTCTGACATATAATTTTGAAACACCCTGTATCTATATTATGTTCTTGCAGTGTTTATTGGCCTTGGTCATACACCAGAAGTCAGTGCTATGCGATGTTTTTACTATAATATGCTCCCTATTTTATATTTGAAGCTAATTATTAAAAGTATATATGTTGGTCCAATTTTGAATTTGAATATCCAACTGTAGGTACAATTGAAACTGTGACATTTTTATGCAATGATCACTATCACTAAGTTAAATTCAAAGAAATGTGCCCTACTTCGTAATTATTGGTGTGTAACATTACTATTAAATTAATATATTAGAATATACAAAAGAAAATTTTTGATGACCACAGCATACCAGTTTACTCATTAGAATTCTTCACTATTACGATATTTTCCTTCGACTATATGCATGACATGCAAATGGGAATTTCGTTCCGACTGCTTATACCTTGAATTCTGCTGAATGGAGTTTGATTGGACTTGCACTGTTAGTTTGATATTTTTTCAGAAAAAGTTTTAGTATATAGCATATCGTTGTACGTTGCTTAGTTATAGAGCTAAAGTGAAAAATTCTATAACCAGGTAAACCCGATTGTGAAAGATAACCATTTTTAAAAGGTTCTACTGCACATATTTTGATGAGACTTGCATTGTTAGGTATATAATGTTTCAGAATGTATACTGTTCAATCGTTTTTTTATCAAATCCTACTGCAAATGATCAACTAAAATAGTTGGTCCATGACAGCTCAAATTTTGTCTACACATTAGAAAATATAATAGTAACTATACGCAATGGAGTTCGTATAGTTTCCAGCAATTCAGAAGGACATGTAAAGGTCCATATTGCATTAAAACACAAAATAAAATTCACTTATAATATTTCATTCAAGGGCCGTCGATTGAAGATTCGTTTGTAAAACCCGAGCAGCGTAACGGGCGAAGCCTGGTTGTATAGAATATAACCTGAGCAAGAAATGAGATATATGTTTAAACTTCTGAGGCCATTGAGCACAGTTAACTATTCTGCCTATTTCGACAATTCAGATCTGATCGAGAATAAATTGTATTCTCAAGGCACACTAGTGTAGAAGATTATGGTTATTATTCAAATATAATTTCTGGAAATATTAGTTTTTCACAATGAAACTTGATACACACTCGCGGAGGGATTTTTTCTCGTTTCATTATTACAGTGAAAACCTATGTAAGAACCATTCAGTGGCGAATTGGTTAGGTTGCAAACTTGCCCAATATCAAATGGGCCCCCTTAGACTTTAGACAAAATGTGCCCTAAGGCTATGTGTAATGTAGAGGAACTTTCGGTATTATGGAGCAGTCGGGTAATATGGATTACCAAGGATTCTGTTTTGTAAAGTGCTGCCGCCAAGTGGCAATATCATAAACTATTTAAGAACATTTCCACAATGCCCCACAGAACATACAGTCCGTCGGTCGGCCGGCGTCAGGGCGCGTTATGTGAATAAATAGTTGTTTTTCGTCTATCGAAAGATTTAAGAGATAATTTTTTAATATTTTTTATTCATTAGAAGACTTTAGATTGAAATTAAGCATAATGTACATCAAAATACCAATAGTTTATGAATTAATACTAGCTTTTGATCTCGCGGTTCACACCAATAAAGATACAGAAATTTTTTTCCAAACCAGCGGTGTCGAGTTGTATGGAATACCAATATATCATAATACTCCATGATTTTAGTGGCGCAAAGACAGATCTTTTTATTTATGACTTGTACAAATCTGAAGTATGAGCTGAAGTAAATTTACTGACTACCTAGGCACTATATTTTGATCATGCACTCATGAGACCATTACATATGTTTTTTGCCAAATTTCGTTCCTTTTATTCATCTATAACCCCTTATTCCATATTTCCCGACTGTCTCATAACACCCTCCAAAATAGTTTTTCGTTATTATTATTTGTTTGCATGGGATGAAATTTCGTAAAATTATTTTTGTCTACAAATAACTAATCACAAAATTTTGAAGTTTGTGATTATGTTCAGTTTTCAGGTTTTAAACACTATCGAGCTGTGATATTGCCTCAAACGTAAATGGTATTCCATAACACCCGAAGTTCTTCTACGATGCAGAGTAAGTTTAAAATGCATCTCTCTGTCTTGCTGCATTTATACATCAGTATTCCAATTGCATTTAATTGTATGATGCAGCCTCCCGGTATAAACTGTGCAGCACATATATTGCATTACTTTTATTAATTTAAATTCTTAGTACAAAGCATTTTTAACTTAAATACAGTAGAACCTTGATTATACGACCCTCGTTTAAACGGAACTCTTCGTAAACCGACGTCGGTTTCCTGACCTTTTTTCAGCTGTTTTTTTTTAACTTTCATAATCCTTGTGTATGCAAGCGGTCCTTTCCGAACTACGATTACAGATAAATATTTCGGTTCCCCTTTCTTAGAAAACATTTGAAAATAGCTTGAGCTCCCGCAAACTCCGGTCCCTCTGCCTGTGTACACGTCCCTGTTCTAAAAAAACACTCCCCATTTCGAAATTTGGAAGATGATGATGAAGGCGAGAATGAATCCCAAGTAAAGATTGGTAACAGTGATACATTTGAGTGTTTCTCAAAAGGCCTTGCTTGGTTGGAACAACAAGAACAGTGTGATTCCCCTGAAGTAATAATTTTAAGAAAACTTCGTGACAGAGCTGCATGGCAAAGGATGGCCAATTTACACCAGATGAATCTTCCATTGTAAGTTTTTTGTTTCAAAATAAATTTATTTTCATGTATAATTTGCATTTAGATATTTATTTAGTCAGAATTATTATTTTTAAAAGACGTAATCAATTTATTATTAATAGTCATAATAGCGGTTCGATAACGATGTTACATATTAAACTAGATGATTATTCATAAATTCTCGATAATCCGAAATATTCTATTATCTGATGTAGGCACGGTTCCAATTACGTCGGATAATCGAGGTTCCATTGTACTGGTTGAAGTCCCTGGTCCGGAATGCTTTAATATAGAAGAATGCATATCATACATTTCTGTAATTTTGAACTATTTGTTAATGTTTACAATAAGAAGTATGCATCAAAAATATTGAAACTGGCAGACGTTATGTTCAATTTGGTTAAAAATTCCAGTAACAATGGTATGAGCCCAGAATAAAATTATTCTATATATCTAACAGGAACTTATTATTTATAAAATTCTCTATTTACTCTGGCATTTCTGTTTACTGCCGCAAAATATTGTGAAATGTTATGTACTAGGCTGGATCGAAGGTGTAGTAGTAGCATGAGACAGATTATTTAATAATGTAAATAATTCACAAATAATTCAATAATGTAAAATTTATTAAAGTAGAATATACAATAACAAAGATACATTAAGTCGAAGATTATAATTAACATGCGGGTTCGAGATCAGTTCTAAACTAAATATGCAGGATGCAATCGAGAGAAAAAGTTATATTTAAATGAAGAGTCTCTCTGGTACTCAAGAGTTTTTAAAGGTAAGGATAGTTTAAGTAAAACACTGACGGTTTTCAGCACGCCACTTGGAGTTTGCAGTTACAGGTAATGTCCGTGGAGATATTCTAATCACTGGACAGTTCACTATTAGCACTGAGGTACTCTTCGGCTTATTCTAAGTCTCTGATGAAACTAAAATCACAATAAGTGCAAGCGCGCCATTCCTTTCCTCTTAGAATCACAGGGTTGATATTTACCTAGACACTCTTTCGCCTAATTCTGACTTCCAACGATTTCTAGAGCAAGGGAGGTTTCTCACGTCTTACTCTAACCACTTCGCATTTCAAGTCTCGGGCGAGACATTAGAACCAGAATGGTCTAAATTCTCCACTCCGTCCAGTCTTTTTAATAAAAAGGGGGGGATAGGCGTTTTTCCTTTGTTTTACTATGTCTGGGACCGTTGCCAAAACATGTCTACGCAATCTGGGTAGGGTGTTTCGTAGGCGTGTGCTAACCGATTAATCAGGGCTGAGCCATGGCTAATTACTAGCGCGAACTGTTTCAATTTCCCAATCAGGAACTGTCATTAGGAAAGACTGGTGATGCCGTTGAAGTTCTCTTCTCTGCCCTCTGCTATGGATCCTTCAGCGTGGGAACAGAGATAACTAATAGATTATCTAGCTAGAAATATGAAATATATTTAAGCATACATGTAGATTACTACGTGTATGCTTTAATAATTAGTTTTGTTGTTGTTGTTGTTGTAGTTGTTTGTTCCCATTCATGTACATTAAAAAAAATATTATTTTCTTTTGCTATCAATATGAAATGTTAGTATAGTACCCGTGGGTGGCTTTCTGTTCTAGTAACCAATATTTTCAAATCTATTCAACCATTGGCACCGTCTGTGTTAGGTAAAGAAACTACACTGTAAAAAAGATTCGTTCAACGTTGAATCATTTAATGGTGAAGGGGGAAAAATGCAGAAACACAAAACCATGGCTCATTTGCTTTTACAAAACTTCTGATCATGGTGAAACTTCAACGAGTGTTTTATTTTCACCTTCCTATGACAATATGTAACAGCCAATCAGAACAACTAGTTTTATGTACTATCAATATGCTGCTTTAGAGAAAGATGATGTCCGCCTGCTTGTCTAATTCTTAGAACACTGGCTTCAAGTCAAAATGTCTAAGAATCGAATCCCGAACCAAGTTTGTGTGTTCGCAGTGTGTCGGATTCTACTTAAACAAAAGCCCCGATCTATAAGCCCTTGTCTGCAAAGGAGATTTGTGGCCCGACCTCCGGATCTCCATAATGTCCCACGTTGGACAGAAACGTTTGAATTGGATGCTGATGTATCACAAAATAACAACAACAACAACGACAAACAGAGGAAAATGACAACAAATAAACAAAACATAAAAAGATTATAAAAAGCATATTTTCCTCCAGAAAATATACAGTAGTTCCATCGTTTAGACTACAATTCAAAACGAGTGGCGAAGCATTTTGTGGAAGTGAACGCTACAAAGTTGGCAGAACGTGATCGCATTGAATTTTCTTCTACATAATTTCTTCTTCATGGGGCCAACTAAAAATCATCTACTCACCTAAACTATTTTGTACTTGTTACTTTGTTTCATTAAATTAATAGTTTTTGGGGCCGTTTTGTTCAAATGTCACCTTACAAAACTCTAGAACATCACCCTAGTACAAAATTCAATACAAACACTTTCGTTAATTCAGCTGAGTAAAGATCAGAGGAGCAAATTTCATAAAATATTTCAAAATTTATTTTGAAATGCAGATTGAACGATGGGATCATTGTATATAGACGAGGGATTGGTAAATAAATTATCTTCATTATTTGACGAAGGTTGAAAGATTTAGGAAACGATTTTTGGTACTTTTCCAGTATAGCGGTCTTGGCGTGAGAAGGAAATTTGGCAACATAATTTTTGGCAACCTAGTCACTATTTCATATATACAAGCGCTTTTATTAAATATTTTTGCAATCTATTTAATATAAATAATCCATTTATTTGTTTTATAAACAAATAAAAGTAGATTGTCTATAAAAAAAAACAAAAATTTATGTACATATAGTTTATGCATATATAAATTCATATATAAGCAAGCGTAAAAGTTTATTTGGTTTGTTTTCATAGCTATTTATATCATTTGGCAACAAACCTCACTTTCTAGAATCCGAATTGTGCCAAACTTAAAAAAAAATGAACCAAGGCTCTTATAGTGGAAAAGTACCCTATTTTTATAGGAGGTTTACAGTAGTTTAACAACATCACACAGCCCACTGCAATGTGAAATGAATGGTATTCCAATTAGGGATGTTAAACCGACTACTTTATCAGTTGTCCGTAATCGGTATACCATTCACTTCGCTTTGGAACTGACTGTGCAGTGTTGCTGTGTCTACTTTTAAACCGTTGGCAACTTGCCAGCTCATTTATACGTATTTAAGTTATGTAAGAAAAATCGTTTCTTAAATGTTTCAGCCTTCATCAAGTGCTTCAGTAAATTCCTTCACCACCAGCTCTCGGTCTAGTATCATTTGATGTTTTGAATATAGATAGGGCGTTTTCGGTACTTTTCCGTTATACCAACACCACGCCAAAGTATATGATAATGCGCCATTTGTTTGAGTCCTAACCGTGCAAAGATTTTTATTGCAAACAGCGTCAAACATTGTGATTCGCTATTTATTAAACAGAAATATGTATTATTATTATAATTATTATTACTTAATCATAACCATGCAAAACATCTTGATTTACTATTTTTTAGGGAAAATATTTTTTTAAGTTATAACTTGCATTTTTTTTTTTTTTTTTTTGCTGACGCCGAGATGGATTTAACCACATGACAGTTACCCGATGATGAGGGAGCTAGAATAAAATTGTTTGAGGTCTATATACAAAGAAAGAAAACTTCAGAGATGACGGCAACGAAAATTGAATAATATAAAACAAATTTCGTTGACCCTAACATTAGATGTCATATGCAATCTTTTGAGAGATTATGGGGCATCGCAAAATGGCAAAACAAAAGTTAATATTAAAATTCTATCCTATCCTATACAAATTCCTCTCTCAGTGAATTCAAGTTCACGTCTTTATTTAAAAAAGATGAAATGTTTACTGCAATGCTACAAATCATTTGCAATTTCATACTTGCAGTTTAAATTGAACTTTTTATTATTACTTTATTGTGTAATATTTATTTATTTGTTCTTTTATTTTAAGCATATATTTGTATTGATTTAATAAACTAGTTCATTAAAGTCTGTAATTTTGAAATGTTATATATTGGAAATGATCATTTTTGCACCAACAATGTTAATTTTTTTTAAATGTCTCATTTGGCGCTAACTATTACGCTTAGCGATAATAGTGTTGGTGTAACGGAAAAGTACCGCATTCTTTGCTGTAACCATAAATTGTAACATTTTTATGATTTTACTTTCATTTTTCATGGAAAGCGCCTTCTTATAACATACGCTTTAAAAAAAAAAAAAGAAGTCCATTAATTGCCACTTCAATTTTTAGCGGACTTTTTTTGTAACCTATAAAAGTTACTTTGTGAAAGAGTCAAAAATTATTTTGAGCATGGAAGTGCTTTTGACAGATAATGTTAAATTTTCATTTTCTCTAAAGTTGTAGGATTTATTTTTTATATTTCACTGTACAAGAAAAAAAAAATTATATGTAAAAAAGCAGAACTTGTACTGGCAAAATATGGAAATTCTTTTTAGAGAGTAAAAATTTAAAAAAAAACCTTCAAAGTGCTGACGAAAAATTATAGCTACATGTACTTGATTTAACATGTAGTTAACTACAACTACAATTACTTGTTTTCAAAAGTAGTGATTGCAAACTATTTTTTTAAAAGTACTCACTATTTCATCTCTTTTAGCAGACATAACGCTATCTATACTCAAAGTTGAGTAAAACAGGATACTCATATATATTTATGCATAACCATGCACTCCATAACATTTATTTACTGTTTTTACAGTAAATAATCCATGGGATCATAAAATTAATGCTTACTACTCGTGTATGTATACGAGTAAGAGTGAATAAATATTATACATATATATATATATATATATATATATATATATATATATATATATATAAATTGGAAAAACTACTATTTTTTTAGAGAACTGTAACTATATATACTTTAAATATATATATATATATAGTTAACAGCAACTGCAATTACTCGTTTTGAAAAGTAGTGATCGCATACTACTTTTTTAAAAGTACTTACTACTTCACCACTTTTAGTAGAGTGAGTTTGTCAAATAATTCTATCTATACACAAAGTTGAGTAAAACATGATACTCATACAGATTTATACATAACTTTTATTTACTGCCTTTACAGTAAATATTGCATCAGAACATAAAATTAATTAATTCATACTACTCATGTATGTATACGAGTAAGAATGAATAAATATTATATATATATATATATATATGTGTGTGTGTATAAATTGGAAAAACTACTAGTTTGTATTTAGAGAAATATAAGTATATATATTTTAAATATATATATATATATATATATATATATATATAAATTGGAAAAACTACTAGTTTGTCTTTAAAGAAATATAACTATATATACTTTATATATATATATATATATATATATATATATATATTTATATAGTTAACAACAATTGCAATTGCTTGTTTTAAGAAGTAGCGATTACAAAATACTTTTTTAAAAGTATTCACTAATTCACTACTTTTAGAAGACTAAGTTTGTCGAATATATACTCAAAATTGAGTAAAAAATTATATTCGTACATGTTTTATGCATTAACTTTTATTTTTACTGTCGTTACAGTAACTATTGCATCGAACATAAAAATTAATGCATACTCGAGTACGTATATGAGTAAGAACGAACAAATATTTTACAAGGAAAAAAGTCTATTTTTAGCAAAAGTTGCATTTCAAAATTACCAATCGTGCAGGTAAGAATTTTCCTACATACGAGGTAACCTAATGCTTTGCTAAACGCTAAAACTAACATTTGTTACTAACATGAGCAGGTTGTTACACTGAACACAACTTTTTGCTCAGAAGTAACAAGGGTGACTACATGATTTGTAAAATGGTCTTTCTGCGTGTTTGTTTCTGAGAGAAACATTAAAAGTAACGTAAACGTAGATTCCCGTCATATAAACTTACTCTTTTTTTTATATTCCGCCACTTTCTATATCACATTTTTGAATAAGTAATGCGTTACATTACTATGAAAAAAAAAATAGTGACTACTGCAAATTCGCTACTTATAGCGAACTACTTCCAATCCCTAGTTAAGGTATATACATTTTTTTCTAAAATTTAAACGAAATGTATTAAAACTTTAAATTGGTACGTAAGCGCCTCAAACTATGATACATCATACAGCAACATAACGCGATGTAAAACTTTTGTAATATAACAGTATAATCAAAATAGTCAAATCATGTCGCATCATGATCCCAGAGCAGGCAGACTCATATAAATTGTAGTCTACCCGCACAGTTATTTTAGGTCATACAACGAGTACTTATTCTGTTAAGAAGATTGCTGATGACAGTTTGTGGCAAAAAAAGGTCACTCATCTAACAATGTGGAATTTAAGTCCCGGTGGGTACTGGGAGAGGATAAACGCCATGGCATGGCTATCTAGAATATCCGAAACATGATAAATGGTTATCATTACATTTAACGTTGAACAATTTATTTCTGAAAAATTCTGTTTATTTTCTTATGAAACTATTTATTAATTCTGGGAGTCTGACCTCCAGAACTCTCCGTTTTCTCATTGATTTGATAATCGCAGCACTTTATAATTCAATTACCTTAAACTTTCTCTAAAATAATTAAAATATTTGTTTTATGATAACAGCATAATTAATTAGCTTCAACGGTTAATTAACCTCATAAGTATTTTATTAATTATTGACAATCTTAACAGTTCAGTTCATTTAAAAATAACTATACTTGAGCCCCTTCCATATTTTTTTATTGATACACCACTGTCTGAATACTTTATTATTTATTTACGCCTTGAAAGCACGTATTTTCTGCCATTGAGTTCAGAATATTTGCCATCGAAAAGCGTCTTGCTCGTTAGTCCCTTTCATTTTAGGTTTAACATTTCAGCCAAACCAAATTCTGAGTTAAGATTCGGTTGGCTCCAACCGAAAGAAATTACCCGTGTGACTTGGAAGAGGAAGGAGAAAAGTAGGATGCCTGCATAAAAGAGCTCTACATACTCACAGAGACGGAGCGTATCCTCAGATTGAAATTTTTGTTCAAGCTAATGCAACCCATGTTCCAGAGTTAAGCAATACTAGCTTGGATGAGTTCGATTAGACCAGTGAGACAAGTCTACAACATTATCTTTGCAATAATGGTAGACTCTATAAAACGCTTGGCGCACCACTTTCTTATAGAGGCACCCTAAGTGAGATTTTACTGTCGTATTCATCATCTATCTCAGATGACAGCTAAACGCGAGAATCTCGGTCGAACACCCAAATGACTTTCAGCATTAACCTGACTGGATGTGATCGTGACCGAAGTCCAATCTGGTTACGGTTGAATATGGTTGTTATTAACAGAAAAAAAAACAGTGCACATAATATTGCCAACTTAGCCCTTGCGGAATTAAATCGTAGTTCACTTCTTTTTGTCTCGCTTAACCCTGGAAAAGTTCTGTTAGCCCCTAATTACAGATCCAGCCCATTTTATTATTATATTTTTTGGAACATTTACAAAGCAGCGCTGGAAAACGGGCTAAGATGAAGTTAAACTAGTACCCTTTCAGCCCATTTTGAGTCGCCATGTTTTCTCCTTTTCTTCCCTGATGAGTTGGCAACACTGAGTACATTATAAACAAGGAAAATATCACTCTCGCAAAATTATTGCGGCCTTTTTATATACAAGACTAAATTTTGTATGTAAGGCTGAATACTGTACATATGACTAAATTCAATCATGTGTCAAAGCCAACGTTTGAAAATTGATTAAACAGTAGATCGCAACATGAAGTTGTACAACTCAATGTATTTTGTCGTAGTAATCAGAAACTAGGAATAAGATAAGATAATTATGCTTTTTAAGTGCCAGTCTCCTCCACCCCAAAAACTGGCCCGTTCCTCGCCTCTGACAAGATAATTATGCTTTTTAAATGCCAGTCTCCTTCGCCCCAAAAAACTGGCCCGTTCCTCTCCTCTGACCTACTCTTCGAAGAAGAGAAATGGCCTTTTGTAACCTTCACCTGCGGAAACTGACCTGTGAACTTACAGCCAGTCGCACTTTCTGATGGTAAAAAGATGCCATAAAACCTGCCATTATGTTCCAAGAAAAAATAATAAATGAAATGAATCTCTCTCCCTTTTTTGTGTGGTGTGTGTGTTTGTGTATGTAAGTGTGTGTTAAAAAAGGAGAGAGAGCGACCTCAGAATGCTCAGCAGCGACCTCAGAATATCTCAAAAGCAGATTACCCAGACTACTTTAAATTATTGCATTACTTTTTATTAACTATTTGGACTATTATCTATTGTATTATTTTACTATTATCTATTGTATTATTTTACTATTATCTATTGTATTATTTTACTATTATCTATTGTATTATTTTACTATTATCTATTGTTACTATTTATTGCAATTGTATACTATTGCACTATTGATATTATATGGAAAATTTTGATTTTAAGGCCGAAATATTTCTAAAATTTGAAAAGTAAAAATATATTAATGAGAATTTAGTCATATATACATACACAAAGGCCGGAATAATTTTTATATTAATCAAAGTGCAATGAAACTTCGATAAACTAAACTTCACTGAAGATCATCGAGTAAAACAACACCGAGAAGTTCAAAATTTATTCCATTAACGTCGGTGAAATCGGAAGAAAAACAAACGTTAAATGCGACACAAATCGCTGAATTTTTAAACTGACCTGCAAACAAAGTTTAATTTTTTTTTTAATTTTAAATCCGTTAATTAAATTACAGCAAAAACAATTAATTACATTTTTAAAACTGAAAACGCGTTTCCACTCCTGTGACAGATTAGTTTAGAGAAGTTTCATTACAATAAATCTTAAATACTATCTTAAAACTACACTTAAATCTACACTTAGAAACTACATACTTAAAACTACATACTTAAATACTAAATAAGAAAAAAAAGATTTAGATGCCACCACCTTCAGCCTTCCGACCCATTCAACCCCATTTATCCGAAATTTTTCTCTTTTTTCCTCAAACACCTATTCGCTGATGCCCCCTGATGGGTTTCTACCGGGTTCCCAAGCCTAACGGCAAATGAGTTTCTAAGGATCTCAAGCCTTGAAAACTATCAATAACTTAAATATTACTCAACATAAATTTAAAATGCCACGCAATAAATCCAATTAATATTGACTCTTTCCTCAAATCCTTATTCGATTTTGAATTTAAAAAAACAACAGAATCCATAACAATCCCTATTAACTACACCGTTTCTTGCTTTATTTATTTCACTGGATTAAGAAACACCACGCCTCATTTTTCTGATTCGCTTATTAATATTATTTTTTTAACTTTTAAATTCCCTCCCGCTACATCCCCTTCTACACTATCGCACTCCCCCCCAAAGGTGAGCTGCATTGACTGCAATGGTCCAAACAGCTGCTCACCCCCGACCCTGACCGAGCCTCATAAAAAGGCAGTAACCAACCCCCCGAAAACCCTAAAACGTAGTCTGATCGCGAATTCCCCAGAAACCGCAGAGTCGTCGGTGCATGAGTGCAAAGTGACAACTGCCTCCTGCGACCCATCCTGACACCCTACCCCCCAAAGGCAAGCTGCATTGCCTCCAATGGGCCAAAAAGCTGCTCACCCCCGACGCGGACCATCGCAAAATTCCCATGAACGGCAAAATCGTCGGTGCATTCCTGCATAGCGACGATTGCCTCCTGCAATCCCTCCTGACTAACGCCCTCCCTTGTTCCCTCCTGACATGCGCCCTCCACTGTCCCACCCTGACACCCCACTTTCCCAAAAAAAGGCCTAGGACGTACACTGGGCCCATCCCAGTGCACCACGCGTTCCCCTTGCCTAACCGGCCATTCCCCAGCCAATACCCTACGGACCATCCTAAAGTGCTCCCGTATCTGTTCCCTTATGCCCAACTCACGCGACCCAGAACCCCCCTCTCCCTCCTCAACTAAACCCCCCTTCCCCCCAGAATCTCCCACTACCCCCCAACCAGGAAGCCCTCCCTCTCCCTCCTCACCAAATCCCCCCTCTCCCTCCTGAACGTCTACACTTCCCTCCTGAGCCGAACCCATACTTCCCTCTAACATCTCATCCACATTCCCAACTGATCCCTTGCGAGAGCACCCCCTGCAACAACGAAAACTAAAGCACCCGCAAAAAAACCGATCCTCACCATTCCCACTCCCAGGTCCCTCCCTCTTACCAATCCCTAACTCCCCTCCCCCCACAATCCCGCCTGCCTGACCGGCCTCAGATGATGACACCTTATTACCTGAACGACAACAGCGCTGGAAGAACGCCGACCTGTGTGAAGAAAGAAGAAATTACACTTAATATTACTCATCCAACAACAATACATACATTTACATAATCAAGAATGAAAAAGTAATATTCAGACTTGAATATGTCTTTACAGAATATATGTTAACAGACTTACGTAACGCGTTAAATATACCAATGATAACATTTCAATTAAACAAATTCACTAAAAAAAACTCTTACACAATAACAATGTGAGAATATAGTATATTCAGTTACCAATATACTTTTTCAGGTATACATTTATTATGTTCAGTCAATCAATCTTATATTATACCCGTACATTTAATATGTGCATATCTGTGGATTGGAAACTTATATTAATTTATACAATTCGATTAAAACATTTCCTCATACTATTCAAGACTAATAATTACAATTATATTGCAAAATAGTGGCGGAATGGTTGGAATAGTACCGGTTCCCAATCTCTTTGAGTTGAGTAGTCCTTTCCGGAATAAATTTTTCTGGCATAGCCTCTTAGGTTTATCGTACCATACGTCTTATAAGATTATGGTTTTTAAAAGTAATATTACGTAGTAGAGCTGCAAAGAGGGATAGTTAGTAAGGGTTAAAGAGTTAAAGTATCATATCTAAACAAATTTGCGATGTCATGCGATGTAATTACAATTTGGTACTTCTGTGTTATATCGGATCTCACAATTACGATTACACCAAGGTTGCAGTCAGTTTCGCAAAGGTCATAGCCAAGCTCATGAAGCGCAAACGTAACATGCACATGTAATAAAGACATAAAAATAAATACCACAACATTAAATATTATAATATTTTATGTTAATAAGATTGCATTACAATGATTGAATAACAAATTAACGATGTTTGAGAAAATATTTTTACAATGTTTCATAATAATAAATCATTTTCAGCATTCAGCGATGATTTTGGCGAAATTTTAACTGCAATCTTGACATAATCGAGCGACTGTTGATCCATTTCCTACATTTAAGCAAATTTTTACCATGAATGTACTAGCATCTCTTTTTGAGATTTGAACAAGAAAGCATTCGCCATTTTCACGGCATAGGCCTTCAGAAATCTGCTGCTGTGGGAGTACACTGCCGTTGTTGTTTTTTCTACGTACAAACAAACTTTTGCAGGTCTCAACTGTATAGGCACTGCCAATTCGACCATTGAATCTTTGTAGTATTGGGAAGGGATTACACTTCTATGATGTAACTATTACCAATCATTTGTCACATTTTCAGTTATATTTAGGCTGCGATTGCGATTCCTGCCTCGCTTAAGATCAACCCAGAACGTAAGTTCTGTCTCGCGATATAAACAAAGTGTAAACAGTATTGCAGTGTCTCGCGATCTTACGATAACATGAACGCAATCGGTACTTTCGGGTTATAGCTGCCCCCAAGGATGAATCGCCAATCAACAAAATTTATCGACAATCATATATGACTATATAGTAATATATGATATATATATAACATTTCGCGTCGCATATGGCGACAGTTATAGTCATATATGGCGCATTTACGGGGTGATTCAAAACTGTAGGAACAAACTTCTAGGAGGGGTGGTGTATCTAGACGACTCAGAATCACATCGCAACGCAGGTTCGGAAATGCAATCCTAACGAGATACTGGGGTTGTTAGGGCTCAATCGTCGTAATCGAAAATTGTCATTTAAATACAAGCTTAAAATAAGTCATGACTTTTCTGATAATGAAGTTCCCCGAAATTTTCTGCCTACGTGCCTCTTCTTACCATTTACAGTTTTGAACGTTTGATTGCGCTATTTATCTGCGTAACGGTATTTTTCGACAGAGCTGTGGTTGGATTCCTCAAACTTGCAAAACTGTAGATGGTAAGTATAACGTACGTGGACAGAAAACTTCGGGGAACTTCATTATCGGGAAAGTCATTACTTTTTTTTAGTTCATAGTCTTTCAATGTCAATTTTCGATCACGATTATTCACCCCCTAACCCCTCACCATCTCGTTAGGATTGCATTTCCGAACCTGCATTGCTATGTCATTCCGAGCCGTCTAAGTATAACCCCCCCCCCCAATCCCTGCTAGAAGTTTTTCCTTCCAATTTTGAATCACCCTGTATATGACAAGCGTTTAAGATGTATATGATATATATAGGGCATATAAGACGTAAATAATATGTATATAATCACGTATATGGCACATATATCAGTGTTTGGAGTATATATAATGCATTATATAAGCTTTGCGATGATTTTGGCGAAATTTTAACTTCAATCTTGACATAATCGTAATTATGAGGGACGCTATAACCCAAAAGTACCAAGCTATCTTAAGATGAAGCACTTCTGAATGCGCGCGCAATCATAACACACTTAATTACGACTTCAGATTAGCTGATTGTTTTTCCACGGGGGAACTGCTTGAGGCATTGCAATACAAAGTTAAGCTGAATTGCAGGAACGCCACCGGTCTATGAATGTTAATTTCTCTGTACATAAACATTAAAAGCAGTTACGAATGGTATTTTCGAAGTACTAAACAAATTTTCAACACGGAAGCCTCATCTTTTTTATACCTTTTCACGTTTCTTCTCCACATAATTTCATCCTTGGCAACATACAGTTTCAAACCATGGCCATTTTTCTTGGATAAAAGCCCTCGCTTTTAAAAAAATGACATTGCATACATCTCAGTGCATACATCTCAGTGCATACATCTCAGGTAAATCAAAGATTGTTTCTATGTATTTAAAATTAAATACAGGTGATGTAAGAAAAAGAATACAACATACCATTTAAATATATATATATGTAGCATTTTGACGAGGTTGAGATATTACGATGAATAATATTCGATGAAAAGATGGCAGTCCTTCAACGATATAGCAAGTTGCCGTCGATATTAGCGAGTATGGCGAAGTAGAAGGCAATGAACTGAGTCCACCAAAGTTTTCCAATAAATCCAGCCAATCTCCAGACAAATAATTTTATTAGAAGACGAACAACACAGAAACATTTCCCAAAGGTCTAAAACTTATAGCCCTCGGGCTAACGTTGCTTCACTTCATTGAATTAAGATGTTACTGGGCCAGTTGAATATTCTACGGAATTAAAAATACCAGACACATATTTGTTTAGCTTCCGAAAACGCCAAAAAAATCTCGTGCTCCGACCGGTGCGGGCGAGTTTTGTTCTCTCCGCGGAAACATACACAGAATTACGTCACGAGCGCACAACCCAATGAGTGAGAAGCTAGCTCCAGCCCAACGAATGAGGCTAGAGGGCGAGGCTAAAACAGTAAAGAATCCCTTACTTGGGTGCGGAACAATTTTGAAGTTAAAATCCCAAGCGCGCGAAAATTCAGAGCAATAATAATAATAATAATAAAAAGAAAATTGCTTTAAAAAACATTCGAAATGAGAACGCGTCTAGGAATTTTATAGATTGGGGAACTCATAAAAGCTACGAATGATCTTAAATTTTAGATTAAGATTTGGAATAAAATAATTATTAATATACAGATATTTACTTTTAAAAGGACTTTAATTAGGAATAGATATTATTAAGAATTAAGAAAATACTGACTATGACAGAAGTTAGATTAATTTTAAAATATTAATGCGAATAAAATGGAAGGATACGAAGGAAATAAATTTTTATATAATATATATATGAAATATACAGGGTGATTCATAAGTAAGTGTACAACTTCCAGATGCTGTAAAACACGAACAGCTTAAGGCACGTTCCCCAAATGGTTTGTTCCCCTCTTAGGTAGGTGTACTCATAAAGTTTTCTTTTCACTGCTGTGCGAAGTGATAAAGGCGATAGGCAGCGTGTGAGGCGAATATCAGTAGAAATAGCTGCCTCTGCAGTGGAGAAGGCATTTTGTGTTCTTGAATTGAGCAAAACGGAATCTGTCAGAATTGTGCAACGGCATTTTCGAACACGATTTGGAAAAGAACCTATTACCAGAAAATGCATTTACAATTGGTTTAAAAAATCTGAAACTACGGGCTGTTTGTGCAAAGTGGACAGAAATGGATTACCGGTTTGATGTGTGTCATGTGACTTTTTAAACCAATCATAAAGGGATTATCTGGTTAGAGTTTCTTTTCCAAATCGTGTTCGAAAATGCCGTTGCACAATGCTGACAGATTCCGTTTTGCTCAATTCATGAACACAAAATGGCTTGTCCACTGCAGATGCAGCCATTTCTATTGATATTTGCGTGACAAGCTAGCTATAGCATACGTCACTTCACACGGCAGTGAGAAAAAAAAATTATGAGTACACCTAACTTACAACTTGTATACGGAAGTTGTATACTTACTTATGAATTACCCTGTATTTTGGAACATCGACGATAGCATAAACACAGAGACCGATCAATGGCATATGGGGCTCGGAGCACACATACTATTTGAGGGTCCCTATTCCAAATGAATCTCAAGTTACAAAATTAAATCATTACAAACATAACATACAGCCTACGGGCAGTTTTTCTTTGTGATGCTGATTTCAGAATCGTAATGACTTAAGTTATTTTGCACAGAAATGTTTGACGTAATATTCAATTTTTAGAAATGTGACTCTTTCTTTTGAACTCATTTGCAAACACTAATGACAAATAGGTGAAGAAAAATAGGTGATAACAAATGGGTGAAATATTGTTTTAATGCCAATTGTAAACAGAAACTTTCTTTAACGAGTATTTTTCAAAGACTACATAAAAAGCATTTTATGGCCACCTATAAGTGCAGAACCGGGACATGTGCCACTCTGATAACCAGGCCCTGCATAAGCACGTACTGTTTCTTTAGGACTGTAAATCACTTGACGAGATATTACAATCTAATTTGGTGATATATCTCTGTTCCTTGGCGATTCCTCCTCTTGGGTCGGTATAACAAAGAATTACCTAGTCTTCTTTTGGCTCTCCCTTCTGCACTAGTACCCGAGGCACATGCCCCGCTTGCTCGCCTCTCCTTGTTTCGTCCCTGACCTATATCACATTTTATACATGCACGTATATAAATATTGAAATTGCGTTTATGATGACTATACTATATGATATTAATTGTGCAGTTAGAAAGAAAAAAAAAGGGTTAGTGCAATTAGTATTATCGGCGATATTGTTGGCGTGGTGTATCTGACATGGCACAATAATATATAAGTACCAAAAATTTTGAATGCTGTAACCATTGTATTACTGTCATTCATTTGAAACCACATTGTTCTCAGCATCACTTATGTTTGACGCCAATTTTGACTGTAGACCCGATTGCGTGTAAGATTAGTTGCAGCTGCATACTAATATAATGTACAAAAAAATCAATCTTAAAATGTGTGAAAACAACATCAGTAAGAAAAAAGATGATGTAAGCAAAATATATTTCATACCCATTATAACCATTATGGTACTTTTCCGTTATACGGATACCATGCCAAAATGTATGCTAATGCATAATGGAAATTTATGTAAATGTATGTATGCATGTAAATGTATGTAAATGTATGCATGTAAATGTATGCAAATGTATTTATGTAAATGTATATGTATGTATTAAATGTATGTAAATGTATGTATTAAATGTATGTAAATGTATGTATTAAATGTAAATAAATTTATGTATGTATTATTTGCATGTAAATGTATACTTGGCAACAATGGTGTCCGTATAACGGAAAAGTACCCACATTATGTACACAATTAAATAAATTATCCTGTTTTAAGAAATTGCAACGACTAAGAACATTTCTGGGGAACATTTTTATTAAAGTGCTGATAACACTAAATACAGTAAACACCCCCCCCCCATGTTTTTCTTTCTACGTATTGTAATATAATTAATATTATATAGTTGATACATTAAAGGCAATTGCAGAACTATTTATATGAAACTATATAATAATATACAGATAGAAAAGGTTATATATATATGTCATAATATAGTAAGTGCATGGGATATAAATAGTATATTCATTCCGACGAAAATAACACTAGAATTGTAAATACTATATTTATTGCTAAAAACCGTCAATCTTATGCTATGTATTTAATAAATGTATACGACATTACAGTTTTGTATAGTTTGCTTTTACATTAATTTTATATTTTCTAATATTGTCAGAAAAAGAAAGTGAAATCAGTATATTGTAAGAACTTAAACACAACTAAATTCAGAATTTGAAGAATTTAATGTTCAACCTGAATGTCAGATGGTTTGAATTACTGAGCTATTTTATATGGACAACTTAAGCAAATAAAAATAACTTAATAATAATAATAAACAACTTAAAGAGGTAGAAATCATTTATGTAGTATATTATAAAAGTTTAAATAACGTTCCGAAAGTCGCTTTAAACTAGATGATTAAATTATTGAAGTTCGAAAAAAAATTAATTCCATTGTTGGAATGTCAGCCATTTTGAAATTAGGCTTAACGCATTTTATATCGTAGAGAGATTTATGCAAAAATACAGAATTTTAACAGAAAGTTTTACGTCAATGTTTATATATATGTCGATTCATTATTTATGTTACAAGAAAATAAAAATGTGAATGCTTAAATTTAAATTTTTAACATGTAAAGATTTTTAAGTTACGTTACATGTATCGCACTATTTAAAACCTAATTTGACTTTCAGTGTTGCAGGAATATTAAATTTTATTAAAATAAAGCATCAAAATAAATAAATTAACTTACAAATGGCGAAAGAAAGCCATGATTTTCGATAGAAATTAAAACTTTATAATCAATAAATTGCTAGCTTAAAATATGCAACCAACAAGGTCGAGAGAATATAGCAAAAGAAAGCTAAATTGAAATCGCAGAGTAATTGTGGAATTTTAACAAGAAACCAATGGGTCATTGTTAGATTATTAGAAACACTAGATCACTGATGGTGCCAATGAATATGACGTCATCACTGACACAGTTATAGTAGTTATAGCAAAATATTTTATACTCACGGATTAAAATGCGTTATTTGTTTTCCGAATGACGTCATTTTCTTCCTCGAAAACATTACGCTTCACATATTACTTATTATGACAAATTATTTACTTTTATTTTATTTAAACAGATTACTTAATATTATTTATCACAAATTAATAATCTGTGTTCTGCTCTTCCGTGATTAATGCATAATTAAACGCAATCATTTTAATATGCTTACATTTTATAAAAAACATTGAAATTTTTTCATTTAAATATGACGCAAGTTTCAGTGTTGAAACCACACTTCCGATTGGTGGAATGTAATAATACAAATTAATTTTATGTTACTACCGTTGTTTCGAAACGGCAAGCTACAAATTCAGACTTATTTTTGCGCTACATAAGAGAAATATATAGAGAGAAGATAAATTAAATGAGTGAGAGTCATGTATTTCAAATCTATGTATGTTAAATGAAATGAGTGAAAGATGTATATTTTAAAATAAATGATTGGGATATGCATATGGCATGAGAACAGTAATACTTGACAATTTATCACCTGCGCCAGGTTAATTTTAAAGTAAAAATATTACAAATGATATGATGTACGCGAAATGAAAGAACTAATTATGTTATAACCACTATTAGTACAAGAAAAATAGCCAATACTTCGCATTCAGATGTACAGGTAAGGTTGGAGTCAAACAAGAATACTACAAGCAACAATATTGTTTTAACTGTATGAAGCTTATAATAATAATATTGAATACTTAAAATTGGCTTTGGGCCCGATTACGGAAGTTTCTCCTAGAAAACAACCACAGAAGGAGCCTTTTACATTTGTTTCGGGTAAATCTCTGTCAACAAGGTACTATTTAATTATACAAACAGCTATATAAATATGGAGGCAACAGTTTAATTCAATTGAAAGATTTGCACCTCCCTCCCACAAAAAAAAAGTTACAGCAACGAAATTGAATTAGCGTTAAACCCCACTTTCTAAAATACGGAATTGGTTTTAAACCTGATTACGGAACTTTCCTCCACAATTAAAATAATGAAACCATTTAAAATGGATCACAGTTTATGTATTACTAAAATAGGTGTAAAATAAAAAGGTTCTAAAATATTAAAACCATTCTAAGATGATAAAACATTCTTCGGAGTCCCGAGCGCTTTCGACCAGAACCTAGCCATCATCCAAGGGCAAAAATGAGAAAGATTTGGAGAAATGGAAATTTTCTCTCATTTTCGCCCTTGGATAATGCCAAGTTCTGGTCGAAAGTGCTCGAGATTCTGACGATTGTTTTAACATCTTAGAATGTTTTTAATGTTTTAGAACCTTTTTATTTTGCACCTATTTTAGTAATACATAAACTGTGATCCATTTTAAATGGTTTCATATTTTTAATTTATACACAAAAGGGAATTGAAGTTCATATTTTAAAATACTCTAAGGTACAACAGGTTTTTTGCGTCTAATTTGCAAATGAATGAATATAGAAACAACAAATTTGGAGGAAATGTGCGCTAAACTGTTATTTATTAAATGCGACATAGAAATTTACTTAAGTGAAACGTATAAATGAAATTACAACAAAAAAGTCCTTCCGGCCTGTACCGGGAGAAAAGGTAGCTTTCCTATATCTTCGTTTTAAAATTTTAGCTAATGTTACACGAAAACAGCAAGTTAAAATGCAAAGAAACTGTTTACAAAAGATTCGTTAATACTGAATTTGAATAAGAAATTCGCCAAATTATTGAGCAATAGCCAAATTGGCTTCATTTATGAAGACATATTTTGGTCGCCAAATTTGGCGATATTTCGCCTACTGTCGCCAATTTTGGCGAGAATTTGGCGCTAACGGATATGAATATATAGTTTTATGCGTATAATTGGGAAAATTATTACAACAATGAAAGAAAATAATTTGCGAGTAATCGCGAATGTGCTGTTTTGTTTCAAAATGTCAACCACCCTAGAATTTCAAACTGCTCTATCTCAGCCATTTTTTAAGATAGAGGTAAACCAAAAAATGCTCTGGAATCCTTGTATCAAGGCCTAACACGTAATTAAAAAATAAATTTGAATTTTTAACTTTTTTGTATATTTATTTTAGTTTCAAATTTTTAAATGGCCGCCATCTTGAAACAAAATGGCGGACCAAGCTGGCCAACGAACTCGGTCGAGACATTAGTGACCTTAATACACACAATTAGTTTCATCAAAATCTATTTATAAATACGGGCGTTATCGTATGACATATGTCAGATATATATATATATACAGTCAAACCTCGTTATACCGCCATTATCCGTTCAAGAAATTTTTGGCGCTATAACGAATTTGGCGGTATATCGAATTAAAATACAATAAAAATTAATTTTCATACTATTATACTAATATTATTGTTATTATAAAAATAAATATCAGTAATGCCTTTTTATTAAATTATCCAATGGTATATAGTATATTATAATAGTATAAATTAATATAATATAATTAATATACATAATATAATTAATGCTACATGATTCATTCACATTAACATGCACTTACCTCTTTATATAGTCAATTTTAGATAAAGTAGATAATTATGCACATAACAGACACACACATACATTAAATATCACACTGAATTATTTTACTTTAATTATCTTTTACAGGAAAATATTTTAATATGCTAGTTTGAGTTTTCCTTTCAATATTGATTTTTTCAATATCTTTTTCTACAACTAAAAGATTGTTCATCATTTTTTTATCAGTTGCATGTTTTTCTAAGAAAATTCTTATTTTCCCAATGCAATTTTTAACTTCATCAGATGTAACATACGGCGTTTCAGCTTCTTCAGCTTCGCTGTCAGATGAATTTTCATTTTCATTTTGATTGGCAACAATTTCTTCGATTGTCAAATCTTCAAATGTTGAAACACTTTTGTCTATATTAATGTACTCAATTGCCGATAGAGGATGCTCAATTTCTGTTAATTTGTGTATTTCGTCTTGTAGTTCCTGAAGTGCTGTACTGTTTTGTTTTTTAGTAGATCCTTCAGGTTTAATCAATCCAGTATGTTTCCAGCAGTTAACAATAGTTTCTGATGAAATTTCATTCCATGCTTTTTTTATCATGCGAATAGCATCATGTAAAAGGATTGGAGAAAAACCATCTTTACTGATTTTTTCAATGATATGGCGGACGTGATACTTTCGATAATGAGCTTTGAATGAGTTTATTATACCAGCATCCAAAGGTTGCAAAAATCCAGTACAGTCAGGAGGTAAAAATTCAATGCGGATATTACTCATTGGATATGCTTTGTGACAAGGGGCATTATCCAAAATCAATAAAATATGGCGTTTGCTTCTTTTCATTTCTATGTTGAAATTCCCTAACCATTTTTGAAATAATGCTGGAGTCATCCACGCTTTGTTATTATTCTCATAATCTACATAAAGAGCAGGATTAAAATTTTTAAAACATCGTGGCTTAGCTGATTTTCCAATCACTGTCATAGTTATTTTATCATATTCATCACTATTCGTACAGAACACAAGAGACACACGATCTTTTTTTTTTTTAATCCTTTAGCAGGTCCACTCGAAATTGTTTTATCTGGCTGCAAGCGGTAAAAAAGGCCACTTTCATCCATATTGTAAACGTCCTCTTGTTTATATTCTAAAATCAGCGCACTCAGTGTTTTGCGACCATTTGACACAATATCTTCATCAACACCTGCAGTTTCACCACTTCGTATGTACTGAGAGAATCCTCGTCGCTTTTTAAATCTGTTCAACCAGCCACTACTGTATTCGAAATCTGTAATATTCATTTGCTGGCCAAGAACTTTTGCCTGCTCTCTGATGACATCTCCGTTGATAGTGGCATTTTTAGCACTCATTTGTTGTATCCATGTGCAAAGGGCATCCTCTAAGTCTTCATGTTTCGCTGTTTTCAGTCTTTTTACAGATGATTGCAGTTCGTTGGTGTTAATCCATTTTTCTGTATTCATCAAAATGTCTCCGATGCAGCGCCTGCTAACAGGCTTTCTCCAGAGTGTAGAAAAATGATTGGAGATGTGTTGCTGCGATACATTCACATTTCTTTCTTTATATTCACAAATTTCCCGCTTTTCTGAAATTGATAAAACTGCTCTTTTCGCCATAATGCGTTAAAATAAAGAGACAGAATGATATTTTACAGATTTAGCTGGTGAATTCTTCGATGTTTCAATCAACGTCCGACCAAAATTTTGAATGAGAGATTTTGCACTGCACACCGTTTTCTTTCTAAGAAATCGACATAAAGTACAGGGAGAAGTTATTTTTTACATTGTTCTCACCTGAGAGAGGAGAGAACCTTTCAGCCAATGGCGTGCCATGCCTTTGTTTCTCCCCGCTCCAGAAGCGGATCGGATCACGTGACTCGCCAGTCTGAATCAGAAGTTTTACTTGCTCGGCACTCAGTGCGCGTTATTTTTCTTCTCCCAATGACAAGTAGAATGGGTAGCAGGTGCATTTTGGCAGGTGTTGAGAACAATATAAATTCTTTAATAAAGTTTGAACTGAGCTTGAAAACATCTAGACACATGAAAAGGAAGTGTCCTTTGAAATTCTAACAAAAAATTTAAAAAAGAAAGATATGCAAAGAAAATACAGTAATTTCTAGACATTTTTTTTTTGGCGGTATATCGAGTTGGCGCTTTAACGGATACATTACATTGAAATTCCTATTTGGCAGATTTGTTCATAGACGCAATTGGCGCTATTTCGAGATGGCACTAAATCGGGGTTTGACTGTATATATATATATATATATATATATATATATATATATATATATATATATATATATATATAAATTAACATTTGAACGGAGGGTGGTTTTGGGGTCTGGGGGTCATGATCGGTGAAAATATATCAAAATTTTCAGGAATTGCTTTCCTCCGAACGGCTGCAATAGTAGCTTTATACTTTTAGGTAGCTTTCAATACTAAAAAGTATAAAGCTACCTATTGCAGCCGTTCGGAGGAAAGCAGTTCCGGAAAATTTTGATATATTTTCACCGATCATGACCCCCAGACCTCAAAACCACCCTCCGCTCAAATGTTGATTTATATATATAGATATACCCATATCATCATCATCATCAACCGTTTTCAATCCACTGCTGGATGTAGGTCTCCCCCAGATTTTTCCATTGTTGCCTGTCTAGTGCTTTAGTCATCCAATTAACACCGGCCACTTTTCTGATTTCGTCACTCCATCTTACTTGAGGTCGTCTTCTTGGTCGTTTTACATCTCTGGGATACCACTGTAGGGTGTTTGTGCTCCATCTATTGTCTTGTCTTCTTGCAATGTGCCCAGCCCATTTCCATTTTAGCCATTTAATTCTCTCGATAATGTCAAAAACTTTCGTCTGACTTCTTATCCACGTTATTCTCTTTCGGTCTCTTCTGGTTATGCCTAGCATACATCTTTCCATACTTCGCTGTGTTGTTTGTAATCTTTGTACCATCCGTTTTGTTAGTGTCCAAGTTTCTGCTCCATAAGTTAGTGCAGGCAAAACACATTGGTTAAACACCTTTCTTTTCAAACAAAGAGGCATGTTACTTTTCAGAATAATATTGTTCTTCCCAAAAGCACTCCATCCATTTCTTATTCTTCTATTGATTCCATTCATGATACTGTTGTCTGAAGATATTTCTTGTCCAAGGTACACATAACTTTCAACATCTTTAATCTCAGTGTTGTTGTAGACGATTTTCTTTTTTGATGCAAATGAATTGAACATCACCTTAGTCTTTTCCAAATTTATTTTTAATCCCACATTAATGCTAGCTTCTGCCAAATCTTTTAGCATATTTTGCAATTCTTCAGGGCTATTACTGAAAATTAAAATGTCATGAGCAAACCGGAGATGGCTTAAATATTCCCCATTTATTCTAATCCCTTTGTTTTCCCAATCCAGCTTCTTGAAAATACTCTCTAAGACAGCAGTAAAAAGCTTAGGCGAAATGGTGTCTCCTTGTCTTACTCCTCTTTCAAGCTTGATCTTCGCTTTTCCTTTGTCCAAACGGATGGTGGCTGTTGCTTTCTTGTAGATCTTCTTTATGATATTGATATAAGGTTTGTCTATACCAATGTTCTCCAGAGAAGTAATTACTGCAGATGTGTAGACCGAATCAAATGCTTTTTCATAATCAATAAAGGCAAGACAGAGAGGTAAATTATATTCTTTATGTTTTCCTATAACTTCCCTTACTGTTTGAATATGATCCATTGTGCTAAATCCACTTCGAAATCCTGCTTGTTCTCTAGGTTGAGCTGAGTCCAGAGCTGATTCAAGTCTTGTCGTTAAAACTTTGGTGAAAATTTTATAAATCACTGACAGTAAGCTGATTGGACGGTAGTTTTTAATGTTTTCCTTTTCTCCTTTCTTATAAAGTAACACCATCACAGCATTATTCCAATCTTCTGGTACATCTGATTTCTCGAGACATTTGGAAAACAGTAAGGCTAGCATTTTTGCAAATTCTTCTCCTGCTTCTTTGATAAGATCAATTATAATTCCATCTTCGCCAGGGCATTTACCTTTTTTCATGCCTCTAATGGCTTGTACAACTTCATCTGTCATCACTGGGATTATCTCTTCAGTTTCTATTATGTTTACTAGTGGATCACGTAGGTTGATTTCCCTTTGATCTTCACATTTATATAGATCGTTATAGAATTTTTCGACAATGTGTACTATTTCATTATTGATTTTGGTGATTGTTCCATCTGCTGTCTTCAGTGCAAAAATACCTTTTCTTCCAACACACAGTTTGCGCTTAGCTGATTTTAAACTTTTGTTATCTTCTAGAACTTTTTTGACAAGATCACAGTTAAATTTTCTGATATCTTCTGTAACACATTTTCTTACCGTTTTACATAATTCTGCATATTCAACTCTTGATTTAGGATAGTTTTTCTTCATTTTAAATTCTCTGCGTTTCTTCATCAGTCTTCTTGTTTCTTCTGTTATTTTCTTTGTTTGCTTTACTTGTGCTTCACCAGCTATCGTCCTTGCAATTTCTTGTAGAGTATTTGTTATTTTCTTGTTCACTACTGTAACATCTTGTTCTTCTTCTAAGATTGATTGAAGTACTTGAAAACGATTTTTAAGTTCTAAATTAAATTCTTCTTTATGTTTCTGGAGATTTATAATATCGACTGATTTCTTTGAGCATTGCAAAAGCTTCATTCTTTCCACTTTAGTATTTAAAAGCAGTTTGCATCTAACTAACCTGTGATCGCTTCCTGTATTGAAGTTATTGAGAACGCTGCAATCCTGAATAAGATGCTTTTTGTTTGTCAAGATGTAGTCGATTTCACTTGTTGAGCCATTTGCACTACGCCATGTCCATTTTCTTTGTGGCTTTTTCTTGAAAAATGAATTCATGATATACATCTGTTCACATTCTGCAAATTCAATCAATCTGTTTCCTCTTTCATTACGCACCCCATATCCATGAATTCCTACTGAGAACTCACCTTTCTTTTTTTCCCCAATTCTAGCATTCCAGTCTCCCATTATTAATTTTATGTAGCATTTTCCTTTTTGATGCATTGAAGCTACTTCTTCATAGAAATCCTCAATTTCTTCATCAGTATAGCTAATTGTTGATGCATAAACTTGGGTAATTTGCAGTTTGTATCTTTTTGACACTTGTATAACTAACCTTGCAACTCTATCTGATGCACTATCATATTCTACGATGTGATTCTTCCACCTTTTATGAATCAGAAATCCTACACCACTTGTTTTTCCATCTTCTGTACCTCTGTAGTACAATACATGTCCACTGGCAAGATCAATCTTCTCTTCACCTTTTCTTCTTATTTCGCATAATCCTAGGATGTCCCAGTTGATTCTTTCTAATTCTTCTTCAAGTTCCTGTAAACGACTTTCAGAAGATAAGGATCGTCCATTATACGTAGCCAAGGTCATACCCATATATATATATATATATATATATCTGACCTATGTCATACGATAACGCTCGTATTTATAAATCGATTTTGATGAAACTAATTGTGTGTATTAAGCTCACCAATGTCTCGACCGAGTTCGTTGGCCAGCTTGGTCCGCCATTTTGTTTCAAGATGGCGGCCATTTAAAAATTTAAAACTAAAATAAATATACAAAAGAATTAAAAATTCAAATTTATTTTTTAATTACGTGTTAGGCCTTGATACAAGGATTCCAGAGCATTTTTTGGTTTACCTCTATTTTAAAAAATGGCTGAAATAGAGCAGTTTGAAATTCTAGGGTGACTGACATTTTGAAACAAAACAGTACATTAACGTCATTGCTTGCAAATTATTTTCTTTCATTGTTGTAATAATTTTCCCAATCATACGCATAAAACTATATATTTATATCCGTTAGCGCCAAAATTGGCGGCATTGGCTCCAAAATTTTCAAAATTGGCGACAAAATGGGCGACATTTGGCGAAATATCGCCAAATTTGGCGAACAAAATAAGTCTTCATAAATGAAGCTAATTTGGCTATTGCTCAATAATTTTGTGAATTTCTTATTCAAATTCAGTATTAACGAATCTTTTGTAAACGTTTCTTTGCATTTTAACTTCTTGTTTTCGTCTAACATTAGCTAAAATTTTAAAACGAAGATATAGGAAAGCTACCTTTTCCTCCCGGTACAGGCCGGAAGGACTTTTTTGTATTGAAAGCTCTTTGTTTCTTTTTGGGAACAACGGATTTCGAGCTTATTCTATCGATGATAATTTTCAGAATTTGAAAAGCTATGATTTTGAGACTTTCACAAAAGTTGCTCTATATACTTAGCTAATACATTATGCATATTATATTTTGATTGCATTCATGCATGCGCAATGAAACATTTTTTAGTAAACCTGCTCATTTTCATCCAATTTTTATTATGTTTTCATTCTGATTGCAGAGTATTATGTACAATGTTGTTTGTCATATTTTCTGAAAAAAACTTTTTTTTATATTAAGAAATTTGCAAATTATAAGCAAAAAACTAGGCGAAATTTGGGACTGTTTTTTTAAAAACAGTCCATTTCTCTACGAGTATACATGCTATCCTTATAAAAAGTGAACACAGTATATTACAATAAGCCACTTATTAGTGATCTCGAGTATGAACGCCTTTGCTACGTTAGTTTTTACAGGGTTATCCAAAAGATATTCGGTCTTTTTTAATTTGTTGATAGTCCCCTATGGGATTTCGTGAAAAAATCTTCTCGGAAATATATAACCTATACTATACTGTTTACACACCTGCAGTTTCAGGTTAATTTCTCATGTATTTTTCTAGATAGTTAACAAAACGTATAAAATCGCAAGTGACCGGTCACCTTTGGCAATATAGTGTACTTTTAATTATTAATTTTGGGAAATTCTGAAAAAATCATATTAAATTAATTGATTTCATAGTGAAACACGTTATTAAATTTATGTTATGAATTTCACAACTGAGAATTTCGGTTTAGAAGATTTTCGAATTCTTTAGACTTTTTAAAAGTTGTTACTGCTGATATGTAACACTTTACGAAATAACAATATTACTAAGTATGATATCTTTTTCAATTACGTCAAGATTATTCTATGGTTTCACTTTATGAACAATAATTGAGGGGGTCGGGGTAAGAAAATGCCCAGCCACATTTTTGGTGAAATAAATATAACACTGCAATCTGTCGTTTAATATTGTAAAATATAATATCCCACATATCATTTGTTTCTAATGACACTTCATACGTCCCAGGTTTCGTTTTTGCAACAAATGTTTATGCCCCCAATGAAGATAGCTAATTTACAAAGAACGTAATAGTAATATCTTTAAAGTAATGCCATATTGTTACTCAGAATATCTCAAATTTTACTAAGACACTGGCGAGAAAACTTTACGTTATATATCTTGATTTGAGTATCAGATCAAATTTTCAAATTGAAATATCTCAGAAGTTCAAAAATGTGGTATAACACTCTCTTGTCCCGAAACCCTCAATTATGCACGCCCTCTTACTAAACATCTGATTTGGTTAGGCATATTATGTACTTGTCAGATGCCTAACTATTACGGAAGTAGTTTAAAAATTCTAATTAAAATTCATACATTTACGGATATGTGATGCTTATAGTACAGAAAATACCAAATATAAATTTTGCAATATAAAATTGCTTTAGTAATTGGGGCAATTTCCCTGCTTAAGCTTGTTTATTTTTTTATTTTTTTTTATTTGTTAGGCATATTATGTACGTGTCAGATGCCTAACTATTACGGAAATAGTTTAAAAATTCTAATTAAATTTTCTTCAACAATTCGGTCCAAGACTAGCGATGTCGGTCGAGGTAAACTTAGATAAGTAAAAAAAAAAGATAAGCAATACAAAATTTACAAAGTCTAATGCGAAAATTCTATTGTATTTAAGGATAATGTTACATACAATTAAAAGTGCTTTTTGCACTACAAAAGTTTTGAATAAATCAATAAGTCGTAACTTTTAATTTATTGTTCTTCTAGATGCCCGTTCGGGGTTTTTGAATATGTGAAAAAATCCGGCAATGTAGTTTCAACCGGCAAAATTTTCCTCACTTATAAGCTCCTTGTAACAGCCGAATCTGTTTTCAAAGTTTTTTATAGTCATTGCTACATTTTGATCGTGCGAATCAATATATTCAAGAACTTTCATTCCAGCTTCAATAAGGTTTAGTCCTTCGGTTAATTTCGAAACTGTAATAATCTTTTCCGTTGTCTTCATCTGTTTCTTCAAAAGAACTTTTCATCTTCAATTCAATAATATCGTCGACGATTGGTTCTGAAACATGGGACTTTAGGAGTTATACAACATCTTTATCATCCTTCTCTAAAGTGAGTTATCTTCTATGTTCGTCAATTTCATCCATAAGGAGATATACAGAAACACAATTTTCAGATATTTTCTCGGTCGCTACAGAGAAAAATGGACACAGTTTTTTCTAAGCATCTCTCATTGTTTTTTTTTTTTCTGAACTTAACTCCATGATCCCTTATGACTGTGGACTTTTTATGATTTGGACTGCATTCTTCCAGAAGTCTTTCACAGTCAATTCTGTAACTTCTCCTATTGTTGCATTAAAATTTGAAAACGACCATCGCATGTAATATGCTTTAAACGTCCTGCTTCGGTCACCGATATGTAGAGTTAATCTATGTTTTTACACTCTAAATTAAGGAAAAATTTTCTATTTCGTGCAATATATGTTTATTTGGCGTATTTTCCAAGATTGTCCTGTCTCATCAACATTGAAAATAGCCTTAGGACACTAGTCCTTTATCATCTTTCAATAGATGGGGAATGAAAAGCCTGCATTCTTATCATCACTTGATGGCATAGCTTGAAACGCTATGAAAACTACATGATTGTTTGAATCGAAGAAACCAGTCGTCACTTGCAATGAAAGATTTTTCACACGATTCATCTGATTGTTTTTTTTTCAGTTTTTCAACAATTAACTTGGCTTCATTAGAAATTGTGTTTTGGCCGATAAGCCAATTTTTGATCATCACCCGATTCTCGCGCAATATTATCAGCAATGACACCATTACAGAAACCACGCCGTCTCGATTACGAACCGTCACCGTATTCAATGGGCGAGATGACATCACCTTCTGTAAGTATTCATTCTTTATTTTTGATGATTGTTCTTGCAGTCGTACAAGCTAGGTTTGTCTTTGACGCGATTTCATGTTTCTTCATTTCTCTTTCGTGAAACTTGATGATTTCATATTTTAATTCCAATGTAATAATCTTCCGTTGTTTCTTTTCTTCAGATGTCGAATTACTAGTTTTTCTTTTAGGTCCCATCGTCAGAATATAACCGTCGCATCGCGTTACATAAAAAAAGAATGAGTGAATTTCTACTAAATATTCTTTCGGCGTTGTAGAGGTGTGCAGGAGAGGGGAATTAATCGATTATATTTTACAATTTCATCTGTTTGTTTATATCACCTGACGGTCGCGGGAAAATATCCCTTCCCAGAACGTAAAGTCAAACATCCTAAAAATAGATCAAAGATTGTCAAATTAAAGAAAGTTTACTTTTTGGGCCAGACGACGTAAAAAAGGGTGCCGTAGGTCTTGGGAACATATGTCGGGGTACTACTGTATGTGCAATGTAGTTTGTAACTTTCACATATCTGCAGTTGTTATTAGAATATCCGTAACACAAAATCTAACAAATATTGAAATATATCGACATAAACACAAATACAGCATTTCAAAAATTTCCATTTTCATGATTTTGAAAAGAAAAAGGCTATTAAAATACTAACTTAAGCAAGAAAGGGAATGTTTTCCAGTTGATATTTAAGATTTCATTTTAAAAACTGTAATTATTTCACATCAAATGATTCTCGAAAAAAATTCTAAAATAGTGAAATACTATGTGTAATAATAAAATTTCCCGTATCGAAAAAAGTAAAAAAGTAAATGTATTTCTTTTAATGCAAAGTGAATGATGTTATATCAAATACTTTACAAATAACTTTAATATATAAATATATACTTGAATATTTTAAACAGAAAATATTTTATGTCTATCTTTTAGGTAGATTTCGTAAGAAATATTACCTATTACATTCTACCCTAAGTTGGATTTTTTTTTTTTTTTAATTTTGCAGATCCACGACGATCAAGACTCCCAGAATCAAAAACCACACCCAGTACAAAACTTTATCTATCTATCTATCTATCTATATCACTTTTTTATGGACACGATAACTCCCATAATTCTGCACAAATCTCTTCCAAACTGATACATAAAAGCAAGGGGCATAAAATCTCGGTCAAGTTCGTTAATGGGAAAAATCGAACCAATGTCGAGTTTTTTGTGAAAACTGAAATAATACATAGTTTCTTAATTATGATACGTAACGAATCGGTTTAAAGTTATTATTACTTCTAGCAAAAGGGCCGACAATTTATGTATGACTGATTTTTGATATCATTAAAAATGGCCCAAGGGTGGGAAAAAGGGGGTTTTAGAAGAAAAAAATCATAACTTCCCCAATTTACAAGATATCAAATCCGCTTAAATTTATTATAAATCCTCTTAATATTATCTAAAAGTTTTACATTGACAAGTTTTTTATAGGACCAAACCTTATTACAAAAATAAATAAATAAATAAATAAATCCTGCCAACTCCGCCTGCAAACAAGTTAGGTTTGGAAGTTAGTGGTTCCCGTTTTGTCGCATCATGACAAAAAGGTAATTTCTTCCGCAATTCCCAACAAACAGGCGCCCCACGGTCTACGACTTCGAAATCTACCAGTGCCTTTAAGCTGAGTCGTCAGGTATTTATTTTTTTATTTATTTATTTTTTTTTGTCATAAAGTGATACTCGAGATGACACATTGATAATTTCAATGTTTACCATGATTAAAAATGTTTAAATATATAGTGGATAATAAGGAACAGTATGCTTTTGAATCCACTAGAAATAATGTATTTATTTAATAAATATAATGAAAATGTTCTTCTTTTCTAATAGATGTTGATTGTCAGTAGCTCTTGAAAGCATATTAGTATACTGAAAATACTGCGCCGATTTCATTCACTACACGTTTATGAACAACACATAACATTTTAGAAACCTCTGCTCAGGAGGCGGATCTATTAGATGCAAGCGGCAACACACAACCGAGATTTTTAATGTTTCAAACATTCTAAAATACAAAGTAAAACAAGTTGGAAATTTTGAAAATGATGTGCGTTCGTACTAAATATAGTTTCATAAATATTAAGATCATGGTGCAATAGCTGTACAAAATTTATTTTATTTGCAGATTTCGATATTATATATATTAATTTTATTTTATAAAATTAAGTTTCAATACACTTTTACAAACAATTAATTACAATTTCGTTACATTAAAATTATACTTTGCTAAAATATCCAATACAAGACAATGTAAAATATATATATCGTTATTATTTCAGTGAAATTAATTACATCATCTGTTATTATGATATGATTAATTTCCGTTATAAAATAAGTACCTTTTAAGTTGGCAACATTTTATCTTTTGTTGACATTGACTGAAAATTCCAGCTTTGAAAATTTCAGAACTTGAAATCCATATTTAGACTTTTTTTTTTCTATTTAATATTAATTTATCCGTAAACATCTATTCAAAAATCCGTCGGTAGATCAAATGATTGATATAATTGAAGAATTTTAGTATACAAATTCGATTTTTAAATTCAGTAATACGGAAATAACATGACGCCATCATAAATAGAACGTAATCCCCACGGGAACTTAAAATCATTACCCATCATTGGATATCATTAAATTAATTACATATGATAGAATTTAATAGAATGAAATAAACTTTTATTAATATCTTTTTAAGTTTTGATTCATTAAGTTCATAAAGTTTGAAATGACACGACAAAATTTTGCAACGATTACAGTATATCGTTAGTTACAGTATACGTTATATTAAATTTCAATCCATTCTGTTTGGGAATTTTTATGTTATTATTTATATAATTACGAACGAACCTAATAAAGGTAGAAATGTTGTATAAAAATATATAAAATATAAGATCAAATATACTGTATTATTACCATAAAAACTAAATACAAAATTTAAAATATTTATATAACGTAAATGCTCAAGAACATTAACTCATTTTAACATTTTCCAACATAGTTGAAAAGTGTTTATGAATTATGTTTATCTGGCCGTCTGTCTGTATGTCTGTCCATACTCTAACTCGCGTAAATATACTACGACTGCCATATAATTGATATATGTTAATGATATTTGTCATGCCATGTTCGGTATTCAAAATGAAGTGTGCAGCCTCTATAGTTCATTCACAGAGGCACTCAGATTGTTCCATTACATTATCGCTTATGGAGAAAAATCATTTGCAGTATATTTTATTGGTGCTACACTATTGGAAACGAAACAAAACTTCTACGTGTTATTGAAGTGCTCTGCAAAATATTACTTTAGAATATGTTATGCATAGCGCTTACATTTCATGTACAAAAGCCCTCAAAAGAATTCCGTATTATTATGGACTATGAGGAATTATATTTTCGGTCTATTTTAATAATGTTAAACTCATACAAGTATAATAAAATTGATGTGAATTTCTGAAGATCACTAAATTATGTAGAATTTGGAGTGCAAAGCAGTTATCCTTCATTTACAGGGTCACACAAAATAATCCGGTTATATAATGGGGGTAATATAGGCAAATCCTGTTGGCAGATTATTTAAAATTATGTTGCACTATTTCAAACATGATACAATTGATATACATTACTTAAGTTTACTACAAGATGTTTGTTGTAGAACAAGATGTGCATAACATTTATCACTCATTTGCAGGAACACATAAAATAATTCGGATAGAGTACTGCATACGACTTATTGCATATTAGGGAACATTCCTTTAAATTCGTTTTCAGTTATTAGGATAAATGCGTTTTTAAGATTAACTAAATTTTGCATACTATGCGGTGTGTACATATTCAGTAGATAGTATACAGGGCTACAGAAAATAACACGTAAGCATTATTGAGCATGAGCGTGCATTGCTTAAGTGTGTTTTTAAATTAAGTTTACTACAAGATGTTTGTTGTAGAACAAGATGTGCATAACATTTATCACTCATTTGCAGGAACACATAAAATAATTCGGATAGAGTACTGCATACGACTTATTGCATATTAGGGAACATTCCTTTAAATTCGTTTTCAGTTATTATGATAAATGCGTTTTTAAGATTAACTAAAATTTGCATACTATGTGGTGTGTACATATTCAGTAGATAATATACAGGGCTACACAAAATAACACATAAGCATTATTGAGCATGAGCGTGCATTGCTTAAGTGTGTTTTTAAATTAAGTTTACTACAAGATGTTTGTTGTAGAACAAGATGTGCATAACATTTATCACTCATTTGCAGGAACACATAAAATAATTCGGATAGAGTACTGCATACGACTTATTGCATATTAGGGAACATTCCTTTAAATTCGTTTTCAGTTATTATGATAAATGCGTTTTTAAGATTAACTAAATTTTGCATACTATGTGGTGTGTACATATTCAGTAGATAATATACAGGGCTACACAAAATAACACGTAAGCATTATTGAGCATGAGCGTGCATTGCTTAAGTGTGTTTTTAAATTAAGTTTACTACAAGATGTTTGTTGTAGAAAAAGATGTGCATAACATTTATCACTCATTTGCAGGAACACATAAAATAATTCGGATAGAGTACTGCATACGACTTATTGCATATTAGGGAACATTCCTTTAAATTCGTTTTCAGTTATTATGATAAATGCGTTTTTAAGATTAACTAAATTTTGCATACTATGTGGTGTGTACATATTCAGTAGATAATATACAGGGCTACACAAAATAACACGTAAGCATTATTGAGCATGAGCGTGCATTGCTTACGTGTGTTTTTAAATTAAGTTTACTACAAGATGTTTGTTGTAGAACAAGATGTGCATAACATTTATCACTCATTTGCAGGGACACATAAAATAATTCGGATAGAGTACTGCATACGACTTATTGCATATTAGAGAACATTCCTTTAAATTCGTTTTCAGTTATTATGATAAATGCGTTTTTAAGATTAACTAAATTTTGCATACTATGTGGTGTGTACATATTCAGTAGATAGTATACAGGGCTGCACAAAATAACACGTAAGCATTATTGAGCATGAGCGTGCATTGCTTAAGTGTGTTTTTAAATTAAGTTATGCATTTTCAAGCTCATTTATATTTACTAAGAGATGTTTGTAGAATTTAATAAAATCACATTCAGGGCTAGGAAAAGAAATTTATGCATGGACGGCTATACATAGTAATACCTGGAAGTGTTATTTCAGTAGTTTTGGGCATATTTTTGCCTCAATTAAATTGTAGCTTAATTTGTGACGTCTAAAAAATCTATAGGTGATATACAGGGTAGAAATTGCTGAAAGTGAATTCTAAATTGTGTTATGATTTTTCATTCTAAACTTAATTTTAGCGTACTATGTAAAATCTATACAAATTTATAGATCATATACACGACCTCCCAAAAGAATTGGAGTATTTTTCGGTTATGGACAGTAATTGCTAAAATCAGGTTATCAAATGTGTTATAGATTTTTTTAAATGTCTACTTAGGAATCTTCTTTACATTATTAAACAGCGAAGATTTGTTAAAGTATTCTTTAAGTGTTAGAAACATTTCCATAATCTATGCTGGACGCATGATTTTCTAAGAATTTTCTATTGTTTATATCAACATTTTACTTGGGCAATATTAGTCTATGGAATAGTTTATTCTGATATATTTTTGACGTTTTTTTTATGAGAGGATGTTGTCAGTGTACACTCTCAAAAATACTTCATTCAAAACACGGAAATATCATTGGCAGCACTGCTGTTGGGTTATTTCCGTTATTTGAAGAATTTCCGTTAATTTTTTCTCTGTTATAGGAGTGAAATTTTCCGTTATTTGAAGAATTTCCGTTTATTTTTTTCTCAGTTACAGGAGGGAAACTTTCCGTTATTTGAAGAATTTCCGTTATTTTTTTCTCTGTTACATGAGTAAATTTTCCGTTATTTGAAGAAAGTCGATTTTAAAAAACTGTCTTCCTCTTTGTGCGGCCATCTATGGACGGTTACGGAAGAATTCATTATTACTTACCCATCATACGTAGTATAGGGTAAGTCTTGTAATCGTTTTGAAAATCGAAACATTTTTTTGACGGATTTACACGTTTCAGACACTGGAGATTCCGAAAAACATATTTTTAGAAAAAAAAATTGCCGTCCGTCTGTGTGTCTGTGTGTCTGTGTGTGTGTCTGTGTGTGTGTGCAATAATAAAAAAATTCGCCATTTTTCTTTAATTAATTTATTCCAAATTCTTACAATTCTATTTTTTCCCCTGCCTTTTAAATATATCCTAAATCTAAATTATATTCTTATTCCATATTTTTAATCAATATATTCTTTTAATTATTATTCTAAAAATCTTAATCTATTAAAATCTACACGTATTTGTAAAAACCTTGATTTATTTCTTCTTTTGAAACATTCAATTTTTATTTCTTTAGAACATCTCTTATTATCATTTTTATTTTTATTAATATTATCATTCGATATCCCATAAATCATTTCGGCTCGCGCGTCTAACCTGCTCACCTCAAAATTATGCCGTATATAGTAATAAGTTCCACGGCTTTGCAAACATCTTATTGGCTATTCCTCACCTGCATTAGCGAAAATAGTCATACGCTCGCTGCCTTCAAAATAAGGTTACACAGGCTCGGAGAGCAGAGTTTGTACTTTTTTCCAACTGCCAAAAAAACCCACGTCACCTGGAGCAGAAGTATTTTCGAATTGGTGCAAGTTCTCTAATCAATTTAACATCTTTTTGCTGTTCCTATGGCGTAACACCACTTAGATATTATTCCTAAACACGCGTTTTAGTGGAATTACCTTTAATTAGTATAGTATCAATAAAAGAATTGATACTGATTCATCATCTTCTTATTTCTACAGGAAAACTCACCATGTTTTCATGAACCATCGTCTTGCCTTTGGAATCACCGATTGCTACTGCTATGTTTTTTATGAGATCTCGAGTGCTACAATTGATACATTCATTATGAAATGCCATTTTTTACTGTGTGGTAGTAGCCACGAAACTTCCATCGTGTACTATGGTGCTTGCCTGTCGGTAGCTGAGGGAAATATGGTGGTTGAAACTGGTCGACCTAGGTCATTTTCAATATAAAAATACACGTGGGTGTCCTTATATTTAGCCTTTCAGCCACAACTACCCAGCGCAGACCACTAGTGTATGGTTGTAGCATCGAGTCTCCCATCGTGCAGTCTGGTGTTGCATGTGGGTAGCTGTGAGAGTGTGGGAGATAGGGTGGTTGAAAGTGGTCGACCTAGGCCATTTTCAATATAACAAGTAATATAAAAAGTTTTTTTTAAGTCATTTCCTACTTTTTAATCATAAATATATAAAATAAACCCGTGGAGCATTAATGTCCCACGTTATCTTTATTGAACATTTTTTTATAATCATCGTTGCGGTATTTTATTTGTGTGGCATCACTAATTTGAAGAAAATCTTTCATTTCATTTATGAAAACAATGGGAGAATTTTTTCCTCTCATATAAAAGTAAAATTAATTGATTAAATTTAATTAATGAATTAATATTTGAAAAAACTGTATTAACATCAAGTGTCATCCACTACAAGTTTAAAGAAATGCATTTGAACTTGTGTGGATGAATAGAAAATATTTTATTAACGACTGAAAATTTGAACAAGATATATAAATATATAGAGAGTGTGAGCCAATAGTAGGAATTGAAAAATAAACGTGTGTGTCCTTATATTTTACTTAGAAGCCATAACTACCCCGCGCATACTGCTGGTATTTGTGTGTGGTAGTAACCTCGAATCTCCTAAAGTGCACAATTGCGGGTGCATGTTGGTAGCTATAAGCGTGTGGAGATATGGTGGTTGAAATTGCTCGATTAAGAGCATTTTCATATTTTGACCAAAGTTTTCTAAAAAATGTTTGGAATCCTCTAGAATGTACTAAAATGTTCTTGAATGTACTAGAAATTGATAGAATTTACTAAAATGTTCTTTATATTTTAAACATACATATATATACATATTTTTTATTAGGTTTACATATGGACCGGAAGGATGAAGAACGTTTTGGAAGGGTCGAGGATCATTCTGTTGGAGTGTGAGAGATATGGTGGTTGAAAATGGTCCTTTTCATATTTCGACCAAAGTGTTCTAAAATATAAAAGAAAAAACAGAAAAAGAAATGACTTTTAATGAATGTCTTTTGTATTATATATAGAAAACACTGCACAGATGTACAAAAACAAAAACAAAATAAAAGCAGCGAAGTGGTTTGTCCTCAGCTAGTAATTATAATAAAATTCAAGAAGGAAATATAATAATAATAATTATTATTATTACATATTATTATATCAATAATAATCAATACTCCCTAAATTTGACGTCATAAAAATATATATGTAATGCATATTCAAATTAGAATCTACAATAAATAGAAAAAAACAAGCACAAATCACGTGATTGTTACGTAATCATTGCGCATTTATTTATTATGAATGAAAATGTAATTTTCCATCTTAAAGTGATGCTTTAAGATCATCAGTGGCAACTCACTCTTCTGAATGTAACGTCCATAATCTATAAAATAAAGGCTTTATATTGAATCCATACGGGAAATAGAAATTCAGTAAATATTGCCACCTCATTTATCGCATTTTATTTTTCGGGATTGTCAGGGAAATTGTTTTTTTTTCTAGTTGCAGTCAGGAAAGAAATCGTGCATTCTTATTTAAAAAGTGGAGGGATTTTACTGTAATTGCGTCAAAGTAACGACATTTTGTTTCTGGTTGTCGTCCTGAGGATTTATGGGCCCGAATGCACAGAACCTATTTTTGTGATCGCCTCATTTTTAGAATATTACATTTAGGTTTAACTGATAATTCTGGGCAGAGTTAATAATAACTTCATATTGAAAATAAAAAGGAATAATGAACTACCTTAATGTTTATATCATATCGAATTTTTTAAATTGTTTTTTTCTAGTTGCAGTCAGGAAAGAAATCGTGCATTGTTATTTAAAAAGTGGAGGGATTTTACTGTAATTGCGTCAAAGTAACGACATTTTGTTTCTGGTTGTCGTCCTGAGGATTTATGGGCCCGAATGCACAGAACCTATTTTTGTGATCGCCTCATTTTTAGAATATTACATTTAGGTTTAACTGTTAATGCTGGGCAGAGTTAATAATAACTTCATATTGAAAATAAAAAGGAATAATGAACTACCTTAATGTTTATATCATATCGAATTTTTTAAATAAAAAGTGAGTTCATTTTATATTCAAACTTCTGTATAATTTTTTATGGCAGCTCTTTGTTTTTTTCCGATAATTTCTCAAGTAAAATCTTAATTTCATTTTTCAAAACGTTTACATAAACTACAAACACATTTTCTATGATAGCTCGTTGAAGTTTTAAGGAATAGTAGCTAAGCGATACCTTTTCCAAGCTTTTCTTCTTTTTTGCCAAGGATTGTACTTGATATCAGTTTTCCAGACATGAGTCAAAATTAACTTACATGAGTAACAGACAAGTGGATTTCCATTGCTAAACTGAGCGTTAAGCCAACAGAGTGAAAAACGTCCCAAGCCGGAAATCGAACCCGGGATTCCAGAATAGCGCTCTGAGGCTCTACCACTGAGCTACAAGGAACGATATCCCTACTGGGAATCTCTCACTATGATATATGTTGGATAGGCTGCAACCACAACACAAGATGGAAACTGTCTCTGATGGAAGTGTTCCCTAGAGGACAGTTTCCATCTTGCGCTGCTGTTGCAGCCTATCCGACATATACAAAACTGAGAGATGCCCATTTGGGATATGGTTCCTTGTAGCTGAGGGGTAGAGCCTCAGAGCGCTATTCTGGGGTCCTGGGTTCGATTCCCGCTTTGGGACATTTTTCACTCTGTCGGCATAACACTCAGTTTAGTAATGAAAAATCAACTTGTTTATTACTGATTAGTTTTGGGCGAATTTCACTCCTGAAAAATTAATTGGAATTTCCTTATTAACTTACATTATGACAATGTAACTGTGCTATTTTAGAATCTTGCTTATTTTTCAATGTATCATTCAATTGATTATTTCGTTGTTTCGATAACAAAGTGATTCATGATAAACTGATACATCAAAAGTAGTAGTTTGTCTTAAGACAATTCCCTTTTTACAAAACACACAATTTCGCTTATAGGAACATTCTTTTTTGAAAAACAGGGTTTTTGAAACAATGTACAATGTGCACACTTAGTAATAGGTTATCTCAAAATGAATAAAACGTATTTAAATATAAAAAACACACTTAAAATATTGCACTACTCATGAAGTTGGATCATCGAACGAAATCCATAATCATTTATAAGTGAGCTTTGTCGCAACCAACGGAAATTACAAAATTCTTAAACATTCAAATGGAATTAATTATAAACTAACAATTAATCCTACCTAAAAATAAAACTGCTAAACTGAATTAAAATAATTTATTAATGTAGGCTACTGTGTTTTTATTTTGATGTCGCTGCTCAATTTGTAATAATTCAACGAAACGTCCCTTGGACCAAAGAAAAGCACCCTATGTCAAGCACAAAAAAGCTCAAAATTTTTACTATATACCTTTATTGAAACTTAATCTCCCAAATTTACGATTACAATGGAAACATTATTCGAACTGTATAGTTTTGTAACTAAAGCATAAAATACAAGGGCAGAATTGAATGTAAATAATTTATCCTTGGATCTAGTTCATTTTGCCAAGCATTTCAGAGGTATTTAAAGTATTTATTATTTGTAAGTTTTTATTCAAAACTATTTTCATGATATCTTAAAAACAAAGCGTTTGAATATATATATAAATGTATTAGAATAAATAGTTTAAATATAATAGTAAGAATTGTCTAAAACGTCGTTTGTCAAGAATAAAAAAAAAAAAAACTTTACAACAACCCATTTATTTTAGAATTAATTTCTTATTCTGATCTACGACAGGTTTATAACCATTGCAACCATTTGCATAACAGAGTAATATCATAGACTTATTTAAGTATGATACGAAAGTGTTTCACAGCTCTTTTTAAATAAATGGAATTTTAAGTATATGGATCTTTACAGCTGTGAAACTTTTGTTTAGATAATGGATGGTCTGCCTCAAGAGCAATCTATCAACTTTCACAAAAATGCATTCACTAAAGAACTAAAATACATGAACATAGGATATAACAAGAGAAATGGGATTTTAAATAGTATCTCTATTTTTAAAGTTTAGTCAACCATGTCGATGTTTGAGAATATCAATCAAATTGATATCAAATACTTGTTTTAAAAATTAATTTGTGATAAAACAGGAGGTAGCACATTCAAGTAAAGATATAACTGTTTTTTATAAACGGTTTCTTTATGTTTAAAAATGTTCTTATAAAATGTTGAAGTAAGAATAAAATTCGGTTTAAATATCGTAGCAAATTATTCTTTTTAACGTAAACAATAATTTAAAAGTACATCTAATAAATCACTGAATAGATGAAATACAGGATTTATATACAGGATATTATCATAATTTATTACTTACACACTTTTACCAGCTAATTTATAATATCATAATTTAAAGTTTTAAAATTTTATAATTTAGGTAAAAGTAAATAATATTTTTGAAAAAATACAGAATGGGTATAAAAGAATACGACACCTTTTGAAATAATAATTAATTTTAATTGTTTAGTAAAACCATTTTTTCCCTCTATTTCTGAGATTGGCAATTTTCTCATAGTTCAGACGATTTCTGTATAAAACATATTACATGGAATTTTATGTAAAGAATTTTGAATTATTAAAAGCTGGAAGCCAAAACGAAGGTGGTTAAACAGCTGTTTAGAGGGCATTTTCTGTAGGTAAAATCTTTAAGCAATTAAAATGCCTTGTTATTAATAGAACAATTATATATAAAATTATAAATTGATTATTGTATAGTAATAGGTGTAAATGTGGTCATACACGTGGTCGGCCAAGCTCATTTCGTACATAAGAGCGCAACAAAATAATTAGTGATTGAAGAAATCCACAACGTTCTACAAATTAGAATTAAACGTGAGTCGTAGAACTATGCAAGTTATCATAAGCAAAGTCATAGGTTTTCCCCTAATCAAACAAAAAAAAGTTCAAGGTTTGATTTCCGCACAAATAATAAATAGATTACAAACATGCAAGAAATTGCTGAAACTGGATGGTAGCAAAAGTGTTGACATGATACTATTTTCTAGTGAAAAGCTATTTGGCATTGGACAATGTTATAAAGCTAAAAATGATGTCATATATTCAGCATCCTTCTGGAATATACCTGAAAACTTTCGAAATATTAAACACTTTCAGAACAAGAATATTGTTATGGTTTGGTCTGCTGTGTCAAATAATTCCAAATCGCATCTGAAATTTTAGGATAAAGAGATTAAAAATCAACGCGGAATATGTTGACAGTTTGTATCCAAAAAGAAATCAACACAGGCCATGTCAACTGTCTGTCGTTTGTCATGCAAGAAAGTTCTCTACCCTTTTCATCGGAGCTGAATTCTTTAGACCAGTATTACACAAAAAGCGGGTCGCGATCCCTCTAGAGGTCACTTGAAAATTTTTTGTGGGTCGACAAATTCAATGTAATTTATTTGTTAATATGAAATATGTCTTTGCTGCTACATGTATCAGGTACCTGTAAAACAGTGAAATAAAATAATATTATTTATAAAAATAGAACTTTTTTTGAGAAAACAACTGTATGTGTTAGTATAAAATGCTTATCCTTCGGCAACTGGCAGGTGAATATATATGGTGATAAAAGATTTTCGTTTCTCATTTTTTCAAAAATCAATTATTTTCAACTGATATTTCGTTTCACCAAAGCAGTTACTATTTTAAAACGTGTAAGGGAACAGTTTGTTCTGTTTTGGGGTTACAGAGGATGGCACTAAACAAAGCAAGCTTTTGCTATTTAAATGCTAGTACACATTTAAGTACATATTAAGATAATTTTTTAAAAATAAACACTAACTGTAACTTTAAAATACATATTTATCCCTCTTTGGAGAACATAATGTTAAACATTCTTATATTAAATCAGTATATTTTTGTACTTGTCGTACTGTTGTATATTTTGATTTACTGTAAGCTCTGTGTAAAATACATATTCTGCTCGAGATATTAACTTGATTAAATTACCATGTGTAAATTTTAACTTGAGCGTTTTTTTATTATTGTAGGTAGCAATCATGTGCAATTGGTATAATGAGATGTTTAGTATAAGTTTTCTTTTCTGTAATTCTAGTCTAAATAAGCTCCAAATAAACATGACTTAAACAGAGTAATCCTGAACATTATTTTCCAATATCCTTTTAAATAAAAAAGAACAGTTAATTGATGTTTCTTGTACTAAAACTCTGCACATTCAATTTAAGTCTCTGACCTGTCAAATTTTCGATATCCATCGGAAACGAATATGCCGATTTGAAGAAAAAAGCATCAAATATTTTACTTCAATTTACATCGCCTTACTGATGTGAAACTGACTTTTCAAAATTAGTTGTCATTCAAACAAAATATCGATCCTGATTGCATCAAGAGGATGACTTTCAGTTTGCGATTTCCAATACAGATCCGAACATAGAAGCAATCAAGAACTCTTTGGAAACGCATATTTCATATTGAATTTTTATGATTTTTTTTAAAGTATCTTTTATTAAAAATATTTATACCCATAAGCATAAAAAACTAATTGCTTCATAAAATTATTTGGTTTTTATTACAGACTTCTAATAAAGGATAAGCATAAGAACAAATCCCAAAATTAATTTCACTTTAACTACGTTGACTATTTAAAAAGTCTATTTTCTATCCAGAGGTCGAAAAAAAAATTTTACACGATATGGGGGTGTTGGAAACGAAAATTATTTGCGCACCACTGCTTTAGATTATTACTTCTGGCGCTTTTGGAGGCTAAAGGAAATGTTAAACAACACAGAATTTTGGACACTCTCAAAGCTTCCATATTATGTAAATAGGACATATTGTATCTTACAATGTTTCCTCCTACAGTCTGACAATGGCGTAAGATATTATAAAGATGGAGGTCGATCACATTAAAATTACTTCAAGGTAAATTTTCACTTCTGATGTTTATCATATTGTTGTATTTATCCTTTTGTAGTTTATATTAACCCAGTTGTTAGGTGGTTGAATTCGGAATTAATTAGGGGAAAGCTGGAAATTGTTTTAAACCCTTTAATTTAGGTCTTTAATGGACATACTAAGTTTCCCCCTTCATACTAGGTGAGCTTTAGCCGCTATTTATAGAATCATATTCGAAAAACCCACTCTTTTTAATTACCATAATAATATCTCAAAACAATCAATTCTATCAAAAACATTGTCTATACAAAAGTTGTGGAGCTTGAAATCTTGAGTAAAATGAGTACCCACATTTAATAAATTTCTTCAACATTAAGCTTAAAAATCTATTTCAAATTTTTGACTAAATCGCTAATCAAGAGCTTAAAGCCAGAATAGACCAAGTTATCAGGCTATCCGGCCTCTAGTTTTTATCTACATGTATTATTTTATTTATTGAGGCCTTCACATTTTTTTTGTAATTATTTTAGGGTTCTATTTTGGATATTTTGCGGATTATGTTTTAACATCTTAATTATGAGCTGAGACTGGGGACTATATTTATATTCACTCGTACAACAATTAAAAAAAGATCTTCATGATAAATTTCTTTTGAAAGTATCCTAGTATAAGTGTATGTCAGAGATTATTTTTGAAAAAGTAGTGCGAATAGAATAAAGAAACAGTGGCTGGGACGACAAATGTCCCATCCTCGTAATCAAAGGGTTAACAGAGAAAAACATCACAATAAAGCTTCATCAATGTTTGACAGAGATATAGAAAACAGAAGCATTGATGTTACGCACTTATTATTTAACATAATATCAGAAGTAATAATATAAAGTAAAAAAAAAAACTTTTGTATCAATTTAATTTTTTAGATTTCGAAGGTGTGTCATAATCATCGATGTCAGTTTGTTCACTGTCACATTCTTTCACTCGAACCGGTTCACACTGTACCTGCAATAAGTAAACTTCTTCTGAAATTACCTACTCCATCATGATATCGATTTCTGCCTCTTGTTTGGTTGATTTAATATTGTCATCATCCGGCGAAGAGTTGGTACATGGTTGCCATTTGCAGCGGTAGCAAGCTGTAGAACAATTGATTCCAGCATTCCTACAGCTGCAGGGCAATGTAAACACTTTTATATATTTGCACGGTAGCATAGAATGAAACGCTGGAGAATCTGGCTTCTTGTGAGTAGTGACTGCGAACAATGCATGTTTTTTTTCAACCCCAATCCAATGGGTTTTAGACAAATATACTCCAATGTTAAACCTGTAGATATGCACGGAGAGATTATCATATACATCTGGTAAAGTGGGGGGGGGGTAGAGGGGCGCAGAGCCTCTAAATTGAAAATATTTTGAACAGTTATTTTTTAAAAGACGAAATCTCATATAAATCTAATGTTTCTTCGCTACCCTTTCTCCTATACGAAGCTATAAAAATGTGTGTCCTGCTTCAATGATGGGCAAAGATTTGCTTCACGGAAAATGTTACCAAATTGTGACAGTACAGCAGTGGCTAAATCTTTCACAATGTTTTTCTTCCGCTGTCTAAAATGAACAGATGTAGTGTCGCAACCACTGAACGCATGGAGAAACAAAATGTTCTCTGTTATGTGTGGAGCAATGTTCAGAGTTGCTGGACAATTTAATTATATTCTGTCTTACATCTTCCATGCTTCCAGAATCAAATGTTTTGGGAAGTAGTGGATGCTGAAATGATTACTTAGAGGTCGATATCTTCACCAAATATCACAGCATATTGAGATCAGTTTCCATTTCCAAAGAACTTTTAATTATTAGATAGACATCATCTTCATCAGCTTGATTCACAACAATACCTACTTTTTGAAACTGCACACATAACATACTTATTAGCCATTGCTTCTTCTTATCATTTGATAGAATTTTTACTTGATACACAGTGGATGACATCTACTCATCAAACTTAACGTGACAAGCTATGTGCTTCTTTGTTAGTCTGAAACGTTCTGATGATCTTTTTACTTTTTGCTACAATAGTTTCAAAGTGATCATGAAAAATTACTGTGGCCCCCAAATGCAAGTGCCGTTTTGCATAATCATAATATTTTTGCAGGATGTAGGAAAATGAGTCATTTGACTGTCACATCACACAGTGCAACAGAAATCCATCATCAATCACATGACAAGTTGAACTAAAATACACAACATCAATCGTAATAGAAAATAAGTCATAAAATACTGACTTGCATGTCTTGCGTAGTCTTCTTTCATCAAATTAACAGTTTTAATTGCTTATATTTTAAAATTAAATTTACTTATATTTAAGAGAAAAAAGTTTTAATGCAGATTTTCAATTTTCAGAAATACACTTTGTTAAATAAGACATCCAGATTTAAAACCTACATAAACGATCAAAACTTAATGACATAACAAGGTTTTTCTGTGATTAATTTATAATTTGATTGTTTAAATAGTCGAAAGAAAAAAACAATAAAAAATACCATAGTTAAGCGATTTTGAAAACAAAACTTATTTATCTTCTAAAACTAACATATGAATTGTATTTCTTATTTTTATTTTTTGCCAAACGATCAATTCAGTTTATAGTATAGCTCTTGATAAAAGTATTGCAACCACTTCAGTACTTATCGAGAAAAAGATACATGAATGTCAGCCGTCTTACATGTAACTTCGCGATTGTTATCACCATCCTCAAACCTTAGTTTAAAAAAAAAATACGTAAAGATTATAAACACTTTTATTTAAAATTCTGAAGCTTTTAAACTTTTATGAATTTAACTTAAAATGCTCGTATACCTGTCTATGATAATCTGTTAAACCCATTTTTACTAAAAACATCTTAGCCCTTTCCGTAACATACTGAAGTTTAAAATAGTGCTATTTGTTGCCCTTGAATTCCCGCTAGAAAAAAGACTCCTTCACACTTATTTGTTTACTCTCCCTCTTACCCCAGTTCAACCACTTTATATTCAACCTCCTTAATTCTAATACGTACGTACTTTTATTCGTTCTAAATAATAGTACTACGTCATATGAAATACTACTCCATATTTGAAATTCAATATCGGAAATAACAAACAATATTCCCCATCATTTATTAATAATTTTTTAAATACGGTTAAATTCATAAAAAAATGCATTATTTTAGTTATTAATTTGCTGGTAGTGGCCAAAGCTCGAAAATAAAGCCCTAAAATAATTACAAAAACATTGTGAAGGCCTCAATAATTTTTTTTAAATACGTGTATATAAAAATTAGAAGCAGGGTGGATCGATAACTTGGTCAAAACTTTGAAACATATTTGTGAGCTTAATAATAATACTTATTTTACTCAGAATATTAAGGTCTACAACATTTGTATAGACAATGTTTGTGACAGTGTTGATTGTTTTGAGATATTGTTATGGTAATTAAAAAGAGTGTGGTTTTCGACTAGAAATCTGTACATAGCGGCTAAATCTCTCCTAGTACGAGAGGGAAAACTTAGTATGTCCATTAAAAGCTAAACTAAAGGGTGCAAAGCAATTTCCAGCTTCCCCTAATTAACTCCGAATTCGGCCTATATATAGTTCCTAACCACTGTAAAATCATCTGTAAAATAAAATTACTCAATGTTTCTAACATTATTTATTAGCCACCCTGTAAATTAAATTTCATGTTTTTATATAAAAAAAATTAATTTTGCGAAAAATGTAATTCAAAATTTTGAATTTATATTTGAATATATTTGAATATATGATCATATGGATTTTTTTTTAATAGAATAATCATTTTGTAACCTGTGATTTATCCAATTCACTCTTTGTCAATTCCCTTACTTATTGAAGGTATAAGTAAAATGGTTTTGCATTTAGAGAAAAGAGGAGTATTACCATGAGAGCTTGTAGATGGAAGTTGTCCAATGGTGTTGATGGATTTCTCACTGCCCAGTAGAAATGACATATTGTAGTAGAATTAAAAATATGCTGTTCTTTATGACTAGAAGTTAGAAAATGTGACACTTAACATTACAGCGATAGCAACATTACAAAATCTATGTACGTTTGAAATTCCTGTAAAGCAACGCTGCTGTGACCAGTAATTTATTTTTCAATTGGCGCGAAGTGCACATGTATGCGTTAAATTGATCATGGCCATTTATTCTTTCCTTCGTTCCTTTGTCATTTCTTTCTTTTTTTCTTTTGTTTTCGTGGTCAAAAAGCGCTTATATATAAGCTCTACTCATCACGCACATTACCGATTTCATGTATTTTGAAACTGCTATAGTATGATCATCGTACTTAATGTATAAACAAATTTATAGACGATCCACCCATTTAAAATGTAATAAGTAAATTTCCCTACTCCTAGTGTTATACTACAGATTAACGCTTCTTTATAACACTGCAAATAGGTTTCTAATGTCTGTTTACATTTTGCATTGTGTTTCTGCACGTTCCCTAATTAAATGTATTGTTTGTGAAACTGAATATTTTTACTACTTCATTCATTTATTTTTATTAAGTTTACTATGATATTTAAATGAGAAGTTTTTTTTCCCTGTGCGCAAAGCGTTCATTTATGTTTTATAGTGAACTTAACGCCATGCTTTTACAGACTTTCGTACAAGTAATTTGCTTCTTAATGTTTCCTTATAGAGACTCTGGTTTAAAATCATTGCCCTTTTTGTAAACGCAATTTAGCCTAGCCCATCTTTGTTCCCTCCAATGTCTTTATTCTACTCATTCTATTCATTTATATACAGGGTAAACCAAAAGTCTTGCCCTGATTATAATAATTCATTATAAAATAATCGGTTGTATGTAACTTGATGTATCATTGGAGTGGTCAGTTTTAGAAGTTTTTTGTGCAATAGATGGCGCAATTGCTCCTTCAAGAGTGACTTTGGGGAACATTTGAAAGGAAGACATCATTTTCGACCAAAAAAGGCGTCAATTCAAGAGAAAGCTCAATGTGTGCTTTGGTTTCAGGAAACGAAATTGCCCATTAATGTTCAACAAACATTTTGACGTTGTTATGGACGCAACCTTCCTAATGCAAAATCAATAAAGCAATGATATTACAGGTTTAAAGAAACAGGCAGCGTTACTGATCTGTCCAGAAGTGGCAGGCCTAGTGTGAGTGCCTAGTATGAGTGCACCAATTCCTGACGTTGAAGAACTGAAGACTAGGATAGAAGCTGCTGTATGTACTGTAACATATAATATGTTAAAGAATACTTGGCAGGAACTAGGATATCGTTTAGACATTTTCCAAGTTACCAAGGGGCACATGTTGAAATTTACTGAGGTACGTGGTCTTACAAAAAAATTATAACAGTACTTACAATGTACAATGTATCCAGAAAAACATATGTCTAATTATAATAGTTTGAGCACAATAAATATTTATAATCAGAGCAAGACTTTTGGTTCATCCTATATTCATATAGGTATATTCTTTATTAATATCGTATTAGATATGTTCTACATACAAATTTAAACCTCTCGCACACTTTATACTAAATTGAGTCTCCTAACCTATGTAAGTAAAATGGAGTGTTTTAACAACGGTTTGCGGCAAAATTTTATTTTGTGCGATACATTATATGGTCAAAAGTCACCAGAAAACTTTTGATTTTATATGTTTTATCGAATAGCTAGGTGAAATTACTTAACGAATTCTTCTGGAACTTAAAGTACATAAAAACATGTTTGACTTATTTTTGTCAAAAAAGGTTTGATCACATGGGTAATTGGGGGCCCAACAACTAATTGAAAACAAATATTTACAATCAACCAGTAAAATAAAATTCTCGAAATATTCTGCTGCTGTAGCACTTAACTATATTGTTATTGTACAAGATTTGTGCTCATTTGTGTAAGAAGAGTAAGTATATTCTTGGATATATATAAAGATTTCTTTAAAAAATTAGGAAATTTTCGGAAGTTTTTTTGTTTATAGAATGCAGGATTGTCAAGGAAATTTAACGCCACTGTTGGAAAAAAATATAGTCGATACAATATAATACAATTACATTACAAATATTCCATATATTTGATGAAATAGGAACATTTATATGAAATAATTTTTAACTGCGTATGCGGAAATGATAATTATGTGGTATGTTTTAGTATTCATATGTATAGACAACTCATATAGAAGAAAGTTCAATCGAATATTCGGAAAATTGAGAAAGATATTGGCTATATAAGGAGCTGAATTAGGTTGCTTTCTAAAATTAGCTGAATGATAAGGGTTTTCCACAAATTGTCCTTTTTTTAAGAGGCTTTCAATAAAGGAGTATGTATTTAACGTATGCTCATGCATAACTGTGAAGCGTATGCTTAGATTATAATATTAAAATTTTAGTCTCTCTATCTGGCATGCAAGATTTAGGAGAGTATTTTCTGAAAAACGGTTTTTGACTGTGCTATGTTTTCTAAATTGCTTATTTGGGTATCTACTTTCATGACATGAAAAACATGAGGTTTTGTTACAATAATCTGATATTGTTGGAATATGATTCATAACCTGTAAGGCATGTGATTTTACATTCTTGCTACTAACTAAAAAAAATTTCAACTAAAAAACAATTTGTGAAACAAAAAACGATAGCGAAATATACATGTTACTTTGGTACCTTTAAAACGCATTTGAATATATATATATATATATATATATATATCCTAAAAAGTTATTTACTCTTATTTTTATTTACGTAAGGATTTTTATAAAACTATTTCTTATTGATAGCAAAATATTAAAAATTCCATAACGATGATAGATTTAAGTACAAGTAATTCCACCTATTTTTAGAAGAAAATAAAAAGTATGGTATTTTTATAATTTTGTTAAAATAAATTACATAAAAACATCTTAAAATATAAATATTTGAAAATTTTTGTATATTTTTAAATTTAAAATTTTGTTTATTTCTCTACTTTTGTAAAAGAAGAAAAATCTCTAAATATAAAATAAATCTTAATTTTTGCTTCTGGTTAATTTTCTACACAACACTTTGATAAACAAAATCTTATTTTTACAGAAAAACAAGAACAGTAGAAGAACATAATCCTCCTTGCTTTGAAAAGTTGCTTCTTAATCCTATTGGACGAGTGAGGATTAAGTTAATTTTTCACACTAATTATCCTTTTTTAGGGCTGCACACATTCCACAATGGTCGCAGTTAATCCGACGATTAGTCATCGGCATAAGCTTCTGTGATCGTTCAAGAAAAATGTCAAGATAAACATTAGTTTTATTGATTATAATGTGTATTATCTCCTTTTTTTAATTGAATGACTTCGATGAGTTATAGATGCTCTATAAATAAGTATCACAGGATAGCTATTTGATATGCGACTAAAAAGTAAATTATTGTTTAAACACAATCATACTGTTTGGTAATAATATCATACATGTTGAAAATTTTCCAAATGAGTACAAAGTTAGAGTATAGTTTTTATAATGAAATATAAAAGTCTTTTTTTATTATTTTTACGAAGCATTTTTGGTAAGAAATTTTACATGAATAATTGTTTTTACAATTGTTTACATAATTGTTACATAATTGTTGCATAATTTGTTACATAATTGTTTTAACATACATAATTGTTTTTACATACATAATTGTTTTTACATTGTTTTTGGATTTTGCACTATTACGCTTTTAAGTTGTTTTTCAATACATATTCACCAACTTTAGGAATACGAGTTTCAGTGCCTCAAAACTTCCAAAACTCTTTCTAATTTGAATAAAGAATATCCTAGAAGGTGTCTGAGAATAATGATGCCACCTGAAATTTATTACATTTTCTATTTGAAAATGTTTTATCTCTGTAATATGTGTATCAGAACCTTTCTATATATGAATACCTTAATTACAATTTGACTATGCCATATCATTTTTAAGTCCAGAAATGAATTGCATTTCTAAAATTATAACTACTTTGCATAAAAAAACAGCGCACACCTCCTTTTCCAACAATTTAAAATGAGCCTGTTGAAAAGTTTAAAGTGTATCTCAGTTTTATTATTACATGCGTTTAAACATTCAAAAAAATATATTTCCTATTTATATTGCTGTTTCAAACACCATGGTTATCTGTTTAGTTTCTTTGGGAATGATGCACTTTTTTGTCCCTAATCCTCACAGTCTTGCATCAAAAATATAGTACAAAAAACTATGAATATATAAGATACTGTAGATATAAGATAAGAACATATAAGATACTCCTCTAGTTCTTGGTTTTCTACATTTTGAAAATCACTAAAAATTTATCCTACTCAGTAGAAACTCTTAGGGACGTTTAATTGCGTAATAAGAAATTAGTCCAGAAAATATCCTTTTATCTTACCCCCTCTTTCGTGAAAAAAATATAGAAGCCAATAGATTTTCTAAAAAAAAAAAAAAGAAATATCTCGGAATTTATAATCAGCAAACGATGTCTGACTTTTAAGGAATTGTTCTCTAAGCATTGAATAACTAATGTTTTCCATGGTATTTTATGTGATTTCTAAGGTTTAATAACAAATACAAATTATTTTCAAAAATCCATTATATATTCTTTTATAGACAGTTGTTTGCAAAAGTCGCATCCGTACATCTTTCTACCGTAACGTTTCAGAAATGAAATTTTGTATAAAGAAAACGAGATATTGTAAAATTGACTTTGAAAAACAAATACTATCTTTCAATGTACTACGACTGAAGTTTTTATTTTTCAAAATATTCAATATTATTAACCAAAATTGTAAAATAAATAAATAAGTTATGATTTTAACGAAAAAATGTGAAACGATTCACAAAATATTTTAATCTTGATATTATCCTACAAATATTTTTCAAAGCAAAATAGAAGGATAACGTTATCATTTGCATATTTTTTCTTAGGGACAAATTTTATAAGATTGATTACATGTTGGATAGCGTAGACAATATCACTCTTGATGAAAATAAACGACCCAAAAAGTAAAAGTAACATTGTAATTAGGCGCAAAAAGAGAAAACTTGTTATAGGAAACTAAAACTTACGACTAACTGGGGATTTAACTTTTTTGCTAATGAGTAACACGCATTTCAAACATATTTTACAACTCTAAGCCGATATATCACTCTTTCTACGAAAAATGAGTGAGGATTTATTCAGCGGTAAGACGAAAATAAAAGTGATTTTTTAAGTATAAAAGAAAAAAGGAAATTTTCATAATTTATAATATATGGTCAATACATGTATATTTCATTAAAACAGAGACAGAAAGTATATATCCTTATAATAAAACGTGGTTATTTCCAATTTGAAATAAAAAAATAAATTATTAAAATTGTATTATAATTTTAAATATGATCATTGCAATATTCAGGTTGTGAAGAAAACTGACACCTGAGCAGCTAGTCGCATCTATAATAATGTTTTCCTAAACAATCCAATTAATATTTTATTACTGCATGGTCGTACAGATTTTCTAAGCACGGTAGAAGAATATATGCATAATTATGTATTTCGTTATGTACTTTTTCCATTGTATACCGTATCTTATAAGGATTGGATAACTCATTGGAAAAAAATTAATATTTTAAAATATATTTAAGCAGTTAGATGGTCTATTAATAAAAATAAGCATGATACAAAAATAAAGAAAGGACAGACAAACTTAAAATTAACAATTAACAATTTTTGTTTACAAAACACTATTACAAAAAGCCATATTATACTTAAAAGAACGAAATTCAGAAATTAAAATTTTATACAATTAAACTTCGTTAATCAATTTCATCTTTAAAATTAATCGTCAAAATACAATATTTTGAATTTTTACGGGTTCTTAATTTTACTAAATACTTCACTAGATTTCTCAACGTGTATTTTTTTTATAAATAGAGAGCCTCTACATATTCTTGGCACAAAAACCCTACATTTTTATATTATTCTGAATCAAAAATATTTTTTTGCAAAATTATAAACTTGAACTGAAATTGCATTAGAAAAATATTCGATAGACGTCAATATCGCACCGATAAAAATAGGATAAATTCTCTTATAAATTGATCTGCCATAGAGACACATACTAAAATACAAAAACCTAATAATCAGTTATACTTAACAAAAATTAGTACATACATAACTTATGTATGATTCTTAATATTATACATCAAAAATTCCTTTTCTACCAGCATTTTAAGCATAGTTATTACTTTTTTACTTGTGATTACGCTGAATTTTTTGGTGTCAGATATGATGTGTAAATGAACGGTGAAAGGACGCGTTCTCTACAGAAATTCATCTGAAAAAATATCTAAAATAATAAGTATATCCAAACACATTTCACAATATCAAATCCACGAAATACTTATTAATTGAATGTATCCAACATTTACAAAAACTGAATTACGTTGATTCACTGTTAAATGAATTATTACACTGTTAAATCTACTATGTATTTAACACTTCAGCTTTCAACTAAGAGTTACCGGAGCAATGTCTTTTTTTTATGTTTCAATCATTTCTCTTTTAAAAACAACAATTATTAATGTTTTTAATTATTATTTGGTTGTTTTACGCCTACAATGTTTTTGTACGCCTACAGTGTAATGCGAATTGGACACTGAAACAATATTTCCTTGATAGTTCTCATAAATAGGACTTAAAAGACTTACATTGTAACTACAAATTGCACAAAAATATTTTAGTACGCACCTTTACAAGTCATTTTAAACACAAACCATTGGCAACATTTAAAGGTCGCAAGTCAAGATGGACACAAGTAATATGTTTAGAACGTTATAAAAACATCTGGCTATATCAAGAAGTAATCTGAGAAAAATGACACTTTCAAATCTGAGTAAATCGATGTTTTCATTTTGTTATGAAACTTTTTGTTTCAAATACCACGAACCAATGCTTTCAATTCTGAAATACCAGAACTATGGAAAATATTGAAACAGGAACATACTCAAAACTGAGCACATAGATGTCAGTTCATACTCATTCTTGAAACATGGACATACTCAAAAACGATTAGGGTCAGTTCAAACTCATTTTTGAAACATGGACATACTCAAAAGTGAGCACATAGAACTCACGTCCTACTCATGTTTGAAACAATACTCAAATAGGAGCACAGGATGTTTTATTCTTGAGGTGTTCATGTTTTCAGAAATGAGTATATATATGTTTTAAACTTGAGTAATTTTAAATCGGAGATATTTTGACTATGCGACATACTCAGATTTGAGTATTTTTTGCTCAGTTTTGAAAATGTCGTTTTTAGAGTGCATTGAATAGACAGCAACACTTTCCTTAATTGCACAAGAAACCAATATATAAGCCTTAACGTGCCTGTGCTAAATTCTAAAAAATTAGAAAGGGCGAAAAAGAGGCACACCCTGGAGTTTGTTGAGTTAATTGATACAAGAAACTGTGCATTGCAAATACTACACAACAGAAAATATTGTATAAATCAGTATTATTTATAAACACTTATATCATTTATTTAAATTATAAAATACTGTATATAACTGTTAAAAACGGATGCTTTTCAGTAAAGTAAATTGTGGGCGAGTTTGCTGCTAGAAAAATATTTTTTTTTTTACAGTGTTTCTAAAACTAACGAAAAAAAAATTACGAATACTTTTACCATTTATGATAAAATTTTAGTACAATAAATGAATGAAAAGGAAATAAAATAAAAACAAAATTGAAGATCAGAAACTCTGTCAAAATGAGCAAAAAATCACCACGACATATCCGATATATTGATTACAATAGTCAATGGAGATAAAAGAAACCCAATGTAATCAGCTTTGACATTGAAATAATGCTACCGATAAATCAAAATTCCTTACATAACTGTATATTTTCATTGCGCTAAAATAAATAAAAAAAATGAAAATTAGGTGATTTCAACTACGAAATATAAATCAAAATTGTAAATGTAAAGCAATTTTTGACACCAAATATACCAATTGGTGTTTTGACCGGTCACAAATGGAAATATTGGCAAATGATTTCATTCAACTAAATACTGAACTCACCAACTGGCGCCTCAGAAATGTAGAATTAAATACTAAACATTTATTTTATTTAATTTATTTATTTTTTAAACTGCAACCAATCATCATCGTATATTAGGGTGATAATCATCTTCATGATAGTTGTCTTTTTTAAAACTCATTCCAGGAGAAATGACTTATTTATATAACTATAAATAATGCTTAAAAATTTTACAAATGCTCTTTATTTATAAAATGGAAGACGCATTAAAAAATGTTTAATTAGTGTACGAAAGCATGGGTAAAACTTAAAAGTCTGTTTTAATGAATATTTATAGAAAGAGTTTCCTCCAAAAATAATGAAGCGCCTTTTAAACTCAAAAATTTTCTTTGAATAAACAGATTTTTAATTACTTTTTCCTTACAAAAATACATATTTTTGTTATTTGTAAATTATAAAACATGTTGTTTTAATTAAATGCTTTTGCGAAAGTTTTATGAAAAAAAAACATGGCTTAATAAAAATGACTTTCTATTGCGAGCAAATCATACTAATTGTTAAAATAAAAAATGCATATTTAATGTCTCTTAATGAATATAAAATTAAAATAAACTAAAAATAACAGTATAAATCAGTGGATTCTTAAAGAAATAAATACTCCTTATTTGAGTAATGGAATTAAAAAAATTAATTTGATTTACATGTTTTAGTTCTTATTTTGAAAACGGCAGGTAAGCAAATGTTAAAAATCATTCATGTTTTATTTACAAAATATATTTCTTTAAGGCACGCGGGACTTCTAAAAGAGCAAAAATAATATTTTTTTTGTGTGTAGACATTAATAGAGAAGGCACAGACTCACAAGAAATTAAATACAAAATCTGCCAAGGAAGAAAGGCTGTAAAACTATTCAATTCTATTTGGTGGAGTGAGGAGATCTCTTATACTGTTATATGGAGCAGAGGGGTGGAGAATTATGGATACAGAAAGAAAGAAATTAGCAGCAGTGGAAGTGGATGCCCTCAAAAGATCATGCAGGATATCAAGAATAGAAATACTAAGAAATGAAAGATTCAAAGAAATGATGAAAATAAAGGGAACCATATTAGACGATATCCAAAAGAAGCAATTAATCTGGTATTGTCATGTTAAGAGAATGAACGACGACAGAGTGCCCAAAATTGCATCAAATTATAGAACAAACCAAAAGAGGAAACGAAGAAGACCACGAAAGACCTGGATGGATCGTATAAGAAGAGCCATGAGGGAAAGAGGTCTGGAGGAAGAATGGACCCTTGACCGGAAGAAATGGAGTGGTCTCTTGTAAATTTTTCAGATGGCGGTACCTGACACCATAAACCGAGTTTATATATATATATATTTTTTTTTTAATTTAAAGAAAATCAATATATTGCCACATACTTGGCAGAACTTCTTATAAAACAAACTTCTTATAAAGGTTAGTAAAGAAAATAATGTGACATAATATATTTTAAACGCATTTTTTTTAATAAAAAATTTCGGACCTTTCATGCGTTTTATTTATTTTTTTAATTTTCTTTATATACTTAAGGAACAATCTTGATACATCCTATAAAAAAATATCTTTATTCGTTTTGGGATGTTTGTGTCTTACGGTTCTCAAGTTGACAATAAAATTTTTAAACATGTAATTTTTACTGAAAATTCAATTATCGACAATTTTTTCTCTATTATTAAATAACTGTCCTCCAAATTGAAAATAAGAATAAATTTTCAAAGTGGACTCTTTTCTAAAGTATGTGTTTGCTATTAAAGCATGGTTTTGAAGGAAACTTATTATATTTGTAACGATTATCTATGCTGAATATTACATACAGAGAAACTAAAATAAGTTAATATTTACTGTTTTATTTCGGCTATAATTTCCCGATATTTTATTACGTTTATGTTCTTGAAGATATTTAAGAGAGAGTTTTCACCTCATAAATTAATTAACATCAGAATTACGTACGTATGAAAACGTGTTTCAATACTTTGTAAATTTATAAACTGAAGAAAGATGTAGTAATGAAATAACCTTAGTGTTTCTGATTAAAACTAAAATTAAAACTGGAATATAATAAATTTCCTTACTTAAAAAAATCGCAATGTCGCATTTGAAATATTTATAACCAGTCATAGTTTTTCAAAACCCTTTTAACCAAGATAAGTGAAAATAACGGTTTTTCAAGTTGTGGTCCAAACACGAAATACTTAGTACACGAAATATATCGTAATAAATCGAAAAACACCAACTTTTGTTCAAACTCTTTTTAAACGACTGTCTTGAAACTCTATCTAGAGCATTTTCTTCATTTTTTCTTGTGAAATCCCACATGTATACCTCATTTTACATTACAGTGCATTTGGAATAAGCCGAACCTTCACCCTTGTAGCACTGGATCCAAACTTCTCTATAACATTATCTGAAGAGAATACATCTCAGAAAATGCATGCTGCATTGTCGTCCAGGTTTATCCTCAGAGATACCGCGAACTTGTCATCGTCACTGTCGTCGTTATGATAATCCTATTTTAGACCATTCAATACTTCATGTTGATGGTCTCAGCAGCCATTACGAAACAAACAAATCGATCAAAATAGATGCTCTACATAAAATTCAGGACATTCACTTTGAGAAGAGATTGAAGTCACTTGTTTTATAGAAGAATTAAATAACGGAAAAGTTAAATTACACATACCTTGAAAAGGTTTGGATACCTCAAATGTAGGTTTTCTAAGGAAAACTATTTGTACCAACTATTTGTAGCAATAGATTTATTAACTCTCCAATACAGTTTTAATATATTAATTGAGTTTAGTTCCTTTGAGAGTTAATTATATTCAGTTGTCTTATTTATTAAATAAAGCCGTTTATTTATCCCTTCATGTATTCGCATAAAGAAAAATTTATAAACGTGAATATCAACATTTAGTTGATGAATGTGTCGCTTTGTTTCTCATTGTTTACCAATCAATGATTAACACTAATTGAACAATCTCCTAATTGAATCAGATATATTTTAAACCATGCAATTTGGAAATGGATCACTCTCTAAAATTCAGCTGTTGAGTTTTCAAAGTAAGTGAGTAAAAGAAAACTTTTATTGATAAATAAGTCACCTTGCCTCTCTCTGTTTAGAAACACCATCAATTATTATAGCTAATTACACTTTCTTGGACAACATTAAATGGTTTTCCTAATTTGGCTGCTTTAATTGCAAGAACTCTTTAGAACATGAGACACTGTAATCATTAAAAATTATATATTACCTAAAAATCAAGTTAATAAATTGCTGGAACGAGACATTTATATTTAATCAGATATATTTTAAATCATGTAATTTATTTATCACTCCCTAAAATTCAGCTATAGAGTTTCCAAAGTAAGCGAGTAAAAGAAAACCATTATTGATAAATAAGTCCCCTTACTTCTCACTGTTTAGAAACACCATCAATTATTATAGCTAATTACACTTTCTTGGACAACATTAAATGGCTTTTCTAATTTGGCTGCTTTAATCACAAGAAATCTTTAGAGTATGAGACTCTGTAATCATTAAAAATTATATATTATCTAAAAATCAAATTAATAAATTGCTGGAACGAGACATTTATGTGTCGTAAGGATTAGAAACTGCTTAAAAACTGAAATAATAATTAATATATAAATTAATATAATTTTCTAATATATTTACTTTATCCTCTTCAGGTATACAAATGTGGAACTATATTTTTTTCGTCATAAAATGTAATCTGTTTGTATTTTTTCCATTTTTACTTTTTGTCTATATAGCTGAATGTTTTTTTTTCTTTGGGACAAAACCAATAAATCTCATCACGGGTGCTTATTTTCTGATAAAATAAATATTATTTTCAACCTGCATTTGGAAAATGTCTTGAAGGCACTATATAGCCATGAAAGGGAGATATTTTCATAATTATTTAACTTTATTACTCTACAATGAAAAATGTTGATGATTTGTAGATCATTCAATTGTTTAACTTTTTTAATCCCATAATAGCCCTGGATAGCTGAAATGATTTTCCTTCCCCTTAAATATATCGGGGGGCTGTCAAGGGGGTGTTCTCTCTCTGTGATGGATGGGGTAACGTGTTGGCATTTTTGGACAGTACAGAAAGAAAAACAAGAATTGTTTTCAGTAACTGGAGCAATGATAAACAGAGGGGTGTAACATGTGTCAAAATTTAAATAAAGGGAGAAGGCAGTCGGGTCATTTCCATTTCTTAACAAGTGAAAAAACGGGGACGAAAAAGCGAGCAATTTGTTGGCTATTGTGTTGGGATTCTAACGTCATTCAGTTTTTAAAAGCTTGGAATTTAAAGAGGTAAAGCCCTTAAATGGGTTATTGCGTGAATTTATGTTATTGATAAATAAATTGATATTTTAAGGTGGCTAGTTATTTTATATCCATATTTGTGAACCTAAATTACCAATTCCTAAATGATCAATTTCAGAAAAATAACTGTTTCTGTCATCTACGGTTTTATTTTGATTGTGCAAAAGCAAATAATGTGTATCTGTAGTGTTATTTAAACTTCAGGTCTCAAGAGGTTATGCAAACATTAAACTTCCACTTTTATCTACATTTCAGATTCTGCAACGTATTGTAATATAACTTTCTATTAGAAGTAACTATTCGTGTTTTCTGAATGCATAGGTTCCCTTTAAAATTATTTCGAACAATGTATGATCAGGACCATTTTAATATTTGATTTAAAAATGTTCTAAATTCCGAATATATTCTGTTACTAATAAAAATCGCATTGAAAAAGGGATTTAATGATATAGTTGTACTTTTAAGAGTAATTGTATGTTTAAGAGTTCCTTAATAATAAAACTTAATTCCTCAAAAATACATTTTAAATGGAATGATTTTTTCTCAAGTGTGAGGAATCTCATTTAAAATTCACTGACATTGTTTTTTGGTTAAGTACGGCGTTTTTTTTCACCGTAAGAGCACTTTTTTTTCTACGCCAATTCTGTCATCGGCAATTGAGGGCTTGCCTTCAATTTGTCATGGTGGGGAGTGTGGTTCCAATTGCGCGTCGTTTTTGACGTCACGCTCTCGCCATTAGTTTTAATTTTCTACGTAAAATTTTAAAATTTTCTGATTCTATTTTATATTACTCCGCTTTGTTAAAAGTAGAGTTTGGATCATATCTGTGAGAGTCACCGGGCTTCCGGCCGGTGACGTGCTGTTGTGCTTAACTAAAGGAAATTGTCATTTTTAACATTTCAGGGAGACAATTGCTTGCAAACTTTTTATGTCATTCTCCGAAATTATTTCAATTATTTTATGGCCAAGAAGAAACTTCTCTATAGATCAATAATGAAATCATTTTATATTCAAATGTTGTCTTCGTTTTGTTTTCCGTTGACAGTATCCCACAACTTTGGTAAATACAAACTTTTTTGCATATTTTCTATTTTCTTTAACCTAAATGAATAAAATGCAACAAGTTGTAGATATTAGGTTCACAATTTGAAAATGTACATTGCGGTCACAGCTCATTACCACCAAACTAATATTTGTTTGTAGCTACTTAAAGATGTAATAATCAGAAAAATAAACTCATGAATAATAAATTAATTTTCTAATCTCTCTCTGTCGTCCATATTATCAATTATTAACTTTAATTAATCTGGCTTGGATAGCACAAATTGTTTCCGTATATGTTGGCTATTTTAATTAAATGAACAGTCATGAGCATGAGCTCATAATAGTGCAACCTAAAATAATAGCTAAAACGTAAATTAATAAACTGCTCAAGAAACCAAATGTGGTGGTTGAATGTATGTAAATGTTTAAAAACTAAATTACTTTATGTATTAAAGTAATATTTTTTATTGTTCCTTTTAACCACTATTTTACCACATATATAATTTGTTTTTCGCAAACCAGTGCTATTACAGTCTAATACGACCACAATTATACTTTACAAATAACTTAGTAAATATAAAGTTCTAACATTTATTAAAATTGTATTAGTTTCATTTGTACAAACGTCCGCAAAGCTCGAATAATAGTACTATAGTCTACTATGAATAGCGTACATCTTTTTTACAATTACTCATCAATACTCAGATTGACTAATACAAAAACATATATAAAATTTGTCATGACTAAATAAGAGGAGACTTTACAAAATCGTATTATACTTTTTCCTGGTATATGTTTTTCCAAGTACAAACACTATATCTCCAGTTTATCACTAGGTGGTGCTGTAAGCGATCTTATCGCACAATGCATAGATATATTACTATATCTATCTCCGTTCTGAAGTTGATAGAGGTGGAAACGGACAGGATTTTAGTGAGCACAATATTGATGTTAGCTATGTCCTAAATGTATGATTTTTATAAAAACTATTTTTACCTAACGTATTGTAATTTAATCTTTCACTCAAACTACCGATGAAGTCCTTTAAACAGAATACTTTTAAAAGTATTTCTGACAACGATGATTAAGAGAGTTTTGATTTTAGATTAATAAGTACTTGAAATTGAAAATATATTCCCTTACTAATATATCTTACTAAAGACAAATGATTGATTTTTTTTTTTAATTAGTCATACATTTACACTTTCTTCAATTATAAACTAAAATTTCGCAGAGATATATTTTAAACCAAGTGATTTATTTGTCTCTTCTGATAATTTTCCTGTATAGTTCTGAAGATAAATGAGTAAAATAAGCACTTTATCGATAAATATGTCACCTTAACTTTCTGTACTTAGCATCATCATCAGTTATTAAAACTATTTACTCTTTATTGAACGAGTTTTAGATTGATTTCTTAAATTGGCTATTTTTAACATAACTCTTCAGAGCACGAGATTCTGTAATCATTCAAAATTAAATAATGCCTCAAAATCAAATTAATAAATTGATAAAAGGAGTATTTAGGTGGAAAGGATTAATTAAACGAATTATAATTAATATTATAAAACTCAAATAATAATTAAGCTATGAATTAATATAATATTTTTCAATTATTCTTATTAAGTAAACATTTATCTCCAATTTTTGTCTAACTTGTTGTTAACCTATATCCGATTGAAATTACCGTTGAAGATTTTTAAAATCACCTTTAAAATTAATACTAACAACCGTGATTATGAATGTTTGTTAGATTAAAAAGAGTTTGAATTTAAATTTGATAACCTTACTAATAAACAAGTTGTTAGAAATATATAGTCCATTGAAAATTATGATTTTCCAAACAATAATATAGCATTTACTGGCCAATAAAACTACTACTAAAGGATTGAAAAAGAAAACACTTTCTAAGTAACCTAACGATAGTGATAAGGGATGTTTTAGATTTTGGATATTAACAGCTCAAAAATAATATTTCCCTATTAATAAATAAATCCCAAATTTATCCGAAAAATAGATTTATTGATATTTTTGTATTTTTACAATTTCTTAATAAATTTACTTCCTTATTACAAAATTTAATTTCGAAGAAAATTATTGTAAAAGGAACCAGTTAGTCATTTCTTCATTAAATTTGTTTGCAGTGTTTTAAATCTACGATAATCAAGAAAATAAATCCGTAATTAATACATGCATCTCTCTGCTTCTCACATTTTAGCAACACCATCAATTATTAGCGCAAATTACTATTTCTTGGAAAGCACTTAAGTATGTTCACAAGAACTGTCAAGAACGCGGGAAGCTGTAATCATTCAATATTAAAAGTTGGGCAAAAATTATTTTATAAACTGTTTAAATGTCAAATTTATGGTTTAACTGTTGATTAACTGAATTCTGCGTTATTCTTAACAAAACTTAATTAACAATTGCATTATAACAGATGCTGAATGTTATAAATCTGTTTACATATTCCTTTTAAATCAAACTTTAAATTACTATTTTTTTTATTTATAACCTCTTTAACACCTGTGCCGGCTCAATACGGCTTTGTCACTTAAGTCCTAAGAAGGCCGTTTTGGGCCGTATGCTGAAAAAATAGGGGTGATGGGTATAGAAGGAAACGTGTTTCACCACATCTTGTGGGAGCCACCTTTATAGTCGTCGATCGCTTTCTTCGGCTGACATTGATTGAATGATTTGTAATGGCTTGAAGGTCTGTATTTACCTTTTTTATCAACTGAAGGAATTCTATTCAGACGAGCTGGGTTTTTCTCTCCTTAGAACGATGTAGTTGCTGGTGGAGTTAAATGGGAGCTTGTTTTTAGATTTTTACTTAATTTTTAATTCAAAAATATTAAATAGTAATATAAAATTTAATATTAAAATTTCATACTGTACACATTTTGTAAACTAATTAATTAAAAATAAAACATTTTAAACACGCCCGCAATAATTGCTGCCAGTCTTAAGCCTGGATAAAGTGTGAATTGAAGTTTGAAAATCTTATAAAACAATTTTTAAACTATTATTTCAAATTGTGTAAAATCGAGTTAATAAATTACCCCTCCCCGTCCTCCCTAATTCTTCCGAATAAAACTTTTAAGCACGTCAGCAACATCTGAAGCTAGTAATTAGCTTAAAATAAAGTAATGCTATTTTTAATATCAAGAATAGTGAAAATAAATTACAAACACATACATCTATCACCAACAGTGATGAATTCAGAAGGTGACTCGCTGACACTTCGCTATCTCTCTACTCTCGAATCATCAAAATTTTGAAATCAAGATTTTAAATTTTGTGTTTGGTGTTGGTGGCGAAATGTTCACCCCCCCTCCCTTTTATAACTACATATAGTCCCCCTCGGAGCAGCAAAACTACCTCCTGGAGAAAAAATGTCGGAATTCAAGACTGATAACCAGCCATTTCACCTTCACGGTAAAGTGAAATTTTAAACTACAATCTGAATTTAAAACTGTTCTCCTTCAAAAATCCGAAGATTTTTGACACATTTATGGTCTCGATTTTAAACGTAAAAGCGTGACACTTGCAGGCATGAGTATTGAAGTGATTTGCAATCAAACAAGTTTTTCCAATTATCGATAAAGTAATTACATTTTGAGTTACAAGCGATTGTTGTCTCATGACGAGAGTTTTTTTTTCGTTTTTATTTCCCCTTGCTCAATACCGTAAAATATTCTAACAATTTGCGAATCTACTTAAAAAAAAAAATTATGACATTTGCAAACATTATTATTCAAATATCTATGAATCGAATAATGTTTTTTATATTCCCGCAAATGGGTTACATCTGCATACATTATAATAATTTATTGCGCAATGTTTCTTTTTTTTTCTTTTCTTTCTTTCTTTTTTTTTTTTTTTTTTTTTTTTTTATGTAACGTTGTAAAAAATTGAGTTATAACGCAATTTCTGTGACCGTATTCCAGCAAATGTAGAAACAATCTGTAGAAGCAAATTGGAAAGATCAATTCTTCTTTTTTATTAGAGAATGCTGCATTATATTCCAAATAACTCCATGAGAGTGTAAAAGAAAAAAAATCAATAAAATAAAATAAAATAAAATAGCAGTTTGGATTTGAGAACAGTTTTAATATTGCTTATTAAATAATATTTATTAGGGCTATTCTCAAATTCTAAATAGCTATTCTACCTCATGAAGCCATTTTAAAACTTAGATACATGAAATGTTCAGGTGCTTTTATTCAGAAATTATGAAAGGAAACAGCTTTTCCATTTATCGATAGAAGCACACGTTATTTCTGAAAATACTGTCAAAGTTGACATTTTGAACAAATATTTCTGACGAAAAGCCATAGAAAAGTCGTCATGAGACAACAATCGAATATAATTTAAGGTGTAATGCATTTATCGAAAAAAAGGGAAGAATAAATACAAAGCATTCAATAGCAATGACTGAAATTTTGTGACTTTACTTTAAAAAAATGAATTCATAAGTATCACAGAAAATTTCATAATTTTGAGCAGGGAAGAATAATTTTTGAAAATCATCTTAACAGTATTTGCTCTTAGCCTAAAAGCTTTAGAGGAGGATCTTTAAAAAAATCTCTTTGAAAATTTCTGAATTTTAAATCCTATATATTGCGTATGAGCCTTCTCCTAAAATAAGCAAATTTTCATTTTTTTCATCTCATAATAGATAGATGCAGGGTTCAATGCAGGTTTTTTTTTCCTCTTTTGAGGGCTGTATTGTGAAAAGTAAGTTATATTTGTGAAATGTATTATATTTTTGTGAAAAATACATTTTGTTTTACAAATTTTACAACACTAATAAATTCTTTAAGTCTTTCTAGTTTGCTTTCTGATGAACTTGTTTTGTTTAAAAATTACACATTTTAAAATATAACAAAATAAAAATAATGGTTGAAGATTATGTTTTTATGAAATGGAATTTTGTGAAGGGGTCCTAATTTATTAAGAAGAATTCTGTGAAGGGGGCCTGTTTTATTAAAAGAGAATTTGTGAAGGACATTGTTTTATTAAATTGATTTTTGTGAAGGGACTCTAAATAGGGCCCAAATTTTTCCTGGTTCGACACCTGAGATGGTAGCAACATTATAAGGAAAATAATGAGGTACAAATATGCTGAACTATTCTGGTATTTACATTTTAATGCACATATAGAATGTATGCAGAATTTTATTTTCTGATTATAATTTTTTAGGGATATGAGGTTTTTTGTATCATTCTTAATAGTTTTTGTTGTTCTGTAATTAATATCATTTGTGCTTACGTAATTTGCCGTATGAGAAGGGTCGTGGGAAAACCTTTTTTCGCAAAAGTGTTTGTAAGAAAACTATATTAGAAGCTTTTCTTCCATGTCTTATAATTTATAAACAGACCATTCCGATAAAATGTACAGAGTAAGAATGCAGTATAAACATTTCTTACTACAGGTGAAAAGGGATAAATAATGTTTTTCTAGAATTAACACTCTCACGATACAGTTCTATCGCGTTCCGTTTTTCTATTATTGACTTTCAATCAGTCATTTTTGGGGCACACTGTGCACAAACATTAAATAACGGGCAGCAAATAAACATATCACTATCTTCCCTTAGTTGTTTGAAGCGAACGTACGTGGGGGAAGGATAATAGTAAACATACATCAACATGACATTTCAACCACACCTCCCCCATCTACAAGTATAGGAAACTCAAATGAATGAATTGGACGATTCCATTCTCCCAAATTTTTCCTTTTATAGATCAGGATTTAAAGGTAGTGAATTTTTCTCCTGTGTCGGTTTTAAAGGGTTAAGCTATTCAATAATTTTACTTAAAATTTTTCAGCTTTCGAAATATTATGCAAATTTTATTTTTTTCTTCACTATTTTATTATCATTTATTTTCTTCTTACACATTAATTAAATGTATTTATCATTTTTATGATTTATGCTAAACTATTTTCTAACATTTTTTATTTACATTTTAATAATAATTTATCTTCAATAGTACATGTAACTATAATTAGTCATTTTTTTATATTACTTATAAACACAGGTATTGGTCCAGGTGTCGGAAGTAGCGCGCTACAAGTAAGGAAACTACAGTAGTCGCTACCATTTACAATAATTTGTAGTGTAGCGCGATACAAAAAATGAGTAATTTATAGCGAGAACCGACGCTACTTTTAACGCTACTTCAGGTTAAAAATATGCGTCATTCTACATATCACATGTAGATGTGGCAGTAACTTGCTTCTTTTGTGCCAAATGTCTAAGATGCAGTGTATAGCAACTTAATAAATGAAGTCATTACATTTTCCCCATTGACACTTGCTACTAAAATCAAGTAATAACCCACCAAAATAATTAATTGTCTTGCTGCCAACACTTCTCTATTTACTCGTTATTATGGGTTCATGTTTTAATGCCGGCTTTCTTATTATTTGGATGTTCTTTATTTACAGATTTATATATTGTTTGCATTTAAAGTTGTTTTTCTGTAATATCTATTTCTATTAAAATTAAATTAAAATTTATTTGAAATTTACTTAAATCTTCTCATTTTTAAGACCTCAATAAGGGGTAAAAGTAAAATAAAATATACGAGAAAAGCATTTTACAGATTTTATTCTGTTAAAATATTACAGCAATTATTATAATAATAAAGTATGCACTAAATACTGTTACATGTTTTCATAAAATTAAATACAAAGTGGAACGAGGGCTGGAAAATTTCATGTGGTATATACATAAAGGTCACATGATGACGAAAGAAATTGAGGGGTTCCACAGATTTTAAAAATAAAAGCTATTTCAAATTTACTTAATTTTTCACCGTATGTGTTGTTATATATGACAAAATTTATTCCTGTATAAAAGAGCGATATTTATGTCGAAATTAATTGACATATTTTTTCAAACAAAAAAAAAATCAAGCATACATTCATTTGTGAAAATCAAAACTATTAAAAATTAAAAGCATATCATAAACCATTAAACGTCATTTCAAATTCAGTTTTGACAGAAGTATTTTAAGTAGTTAGTACATTTTCTATTGAAATATTAAACTGTACCTTTGAATATAAGCAGTTTCTTCAGATTTAAAAGTAGATGCATACTTTAGGTTTCATTCGCATAGCTGGTTACAAAAGGGGGGGGGGGTAGAGCTAGCAAATTTAGATATGCCAAAAGTTAAGGAGAAGACATTTTGGGAATTGTCTCCTTAAAATTTAATAGATCTCTTAAAATATATCCTTTCGTAGAGACGTTAAAATAAAATTTTCCCAAGTTGCCGGCGCTACTTAAGCCACATTTGAATAGTTGTTACTGCGTTCACTTATGTACTGTAAATTATTTTATTGGTCAGTATAATTTCTTGATACAAAATTACATTACAGTAATATGAATTAATGTAGTGTTGCATATGAATATATCAGATTATCATATGGATAATGATTTTTATTGAAAACTATCATTTGCCAGTAGCTCCACCCACTTAAAATGTATGATATTCAATTAGCAATGCACATTCTACATCAAATTTGTTTGGGATTTATTTGCATAATTTATCTAATTGTAAAATTCCCATTAAAATCCGTTCAATAAAATCTTTTAAAAAAGATAATCATTCATAATCGGGTTCATCTAATTATAGTACTTTCTTCCGTATCTCTGTAATTAAGCAAAGTTGAACTATCTGTTAAACACTAAAACTATCTGTTACCTAACTAACAATGTAACTCCTATTAAAATCCGTTTGTCAAAACATGAAATATAAGCGTTAGGAATGAAATTTCCATTTGCATATTATTCGTAAAGTAGATTGACAGAACTTTTCTCTTAGCTCGAAAACTAAGCAAAGTAGAACAGTGTGTTATCCACGAAAACTTTTCCTCAAATATTCCCTAGTTGACAATGGAATCCCCATAAAAATCCGTTCCGTAGAACCTGAGTTATAAGCGTTTATTATGAAATTCAGTTTCATAATCGGATTAGCCTAATTACAAAACTTTCTTCTAGACTTCTGTAACTAAAGAATGTAAAACGATGTATTTTTTCCGAAAACATTCCCTAGTATTAATTATCTCAGAATGTATGTCTCACGAAAATCCTTTGCAAGAATGTGCGAAATAAGCGTTCAGGAATGAACAAGTAATAAATGAGATTATTGATTTATTATTTTAAAGTTTTCAGTTGAATTTTTATTAATTTTTACTGACTCAATGGGCATCGATACATTTCTTTGAGGACATTTTACTTAATCAATCTGCGAGATTTTGCATGAATATACTGAAACGCATTTCTTTGCATCTATGAACAATATAAAAAACTCATCTTTATACCCACTGTAACGTCATTACAATGTATGACGCTTCAATTAATTTTCGTTGTCTCTTGGAAAAAGAATATAATTACGTCAAAATGACCTACTTTTTCTATTTTTTCAAAATCTTTTCGTTACGCTTGTATTGAGATTTACGCTCATGTTTAACAAAATTGTATTTAATTTTGCCCCAAGAATTTTTCTCTAAACTACATAAATTATGGTACGTTCCGATTACATAGTTTTCCTCATCTATGTTTTTGAACTATTTAAAGAAAAGATAATTTGCCGTCTTAGTAGTAGCTTAAAGCTACATATCATTGAGTGATGATATAAACTACTGTCTACGTACTGTGACCCAAAAATTATGCAAAATTATTTTGGTCCAAACTTTTGCAGCATCTGTAGACCCGATTATGGAATAGACATCTTTAAAAATATAGAGAATATTTTTTGAGAATTAATAAACTTAAACCCTTTTTACATGCTTTCTGTAACTTACAATTCTGTTCGTGTGCATGTGGCAGTCAAATATTATTACTGATTGTTCACTCACCAAATTATGTAAGGAACGCATCAGAATACAGCTATAAATCAGCTTGCTTCCATCCATCATTGGGGCATAAAAAGCTACAAAGTAAAAATGTAAAACTGCCTTTAAACTGTACATGATGGAGCGAACTGAAAAACAATTACTTCAAAGTATCTTCATTTCTTGTTTCTTGATTCGGGGCAAATACATGCAGTAATGACTTGAATAGCCAATTCATGAGCACGCAGCGTAGAACATTCCATGAGAAAAGTAAAGTGATTCCAAGTTGACTCCAACTGCATGTAAAGATTGTCCCACTGCCTTATTGATCGACATTTCAAAAACTAAACAAACGGGAAATTGTAGACACTTGATTTGAAATGGATTATCAGATAAAATGAGGCGTTATGCACGGAATGAAAGTATCTTCGCCTTTGGCACAGCCTGTCAAGATTGTTGCTTCAATGACATGAGAATGGAGCTTCTTAACTACTAATCCTGTAACGTAGGAAAGTACTGGAGGATTTAAATTTCTGAGAAGCAAAATAGGTAATCCAATTTTCAGTACCAAGTAATACGAAGTCTTTTTTATGTCTCTCCAACATATTTGAAAAGTTTATGAATTCGGTTTGTATGCCGGCCACCTGTCTGTTCGTTTTCTAACTCGCATAAATATACTTGAATTCCCATGCTATTGATGTATGTTAATGAAGTTTACTATGCAATGTTCAGTATTAAAAATGAAGTGTGTAGCACTTCTAGTTGCTTTACAGGACGCTCAAAAAAATTCCGTTACATTACGGTCTATGGAGAAAAATCATTTGCGGTGTGTTTTAATGATATTAGACTATTTCAAACATATTGAAATTAATATATGTATAAGAAGAAGATTACTGTAGGCTGTGTATTTTCGTTCATTCACAGGGCACGAAAAGTTACAATACTATCTATAAACAATAACTACTAGAATTGTATTTTCTTTTTGTTTTTGTGTGTATTAGGTATAGTTCATAACACTTTTAAAAAATGTAGTTCTTTTTTTTAATAAAAAAATAAAAATATATATTTAATTTTTTTCTAAGATTCTGATAATGAAATTCTGATAAAGACATGGAAAAAAAAGTTGCATTTTTCGAAGGTAATTTAAAAGATACTTTTTAATATTACATTATAAAATATATTAATACCTAATTTGTGAAATGTGTAGCATCAGTTATTTGACAATTACATTAGAAATATCCTTTACGGAACAAAATATGTTAAAGTATGCCAACAGCAAATGAACGATATATGATATGAATCCAAATTAAACCGTTTCAAACGAGACATATAATAAAAAGTAAATACGTTTTGCTTACCAAGGGAAACAAGAAATGCTGATTTCAATTATTTCCGATGTTCAATAGGATTATATATATATATATATATATATATATATATATATATATATATATATATATATATATATATATATATGCGTGTGTGTGTGTTACATTAAGAGTCAATAAAACTTTTTTACTGGGAGAAAAACAATTCTGGATATATATAATATATATTATATTAAAAGTAAATAAATTGTAATTACAGAAGGAAAAACAATGCTGTTTTCAATGTTTTATAAGGATATATATATATATATATATATATATATATATATATTACATTGACTGAGCTGTAAATATTCATTTAAGAGGAAAATTTTAAAAAATATTTATTAATAAAAAGCAACAACAACGAACTACTAATTAATGTTTAAAAAAAGTTTCGTAATTTATACAATTCGAAAAATTACTATGAAAACCAATATGAAGGGATAAGCCGTATATGTTGGTTTATTAGTAAAATATATTTCTATAACGTCGTTAAGAAGTAAAAAGAGAAAGTGTATTTCTCAAACAAAAGAAACAAACATACATTCATTTCTGAGAGCAAAAAATGTTATATATATTCTTTCTTTTGTTTGAATCATACATTTACTTGTTTTATTTCTCAACTAGTTTATAGAAATAAATTACACTATTAAAACAACATTGGCACTTATTATCTTGAACATTGAACTGGCAAAAAACATTAATTGAGCAGCCAAATTTCATAAAGCTTTACTAACAAAAAATAACATGAACAAGTTAGTTTTTACTGTATAAAAATATTTCAAAATTTATACATTTCGAAACTTTACAAGGCAAATATGTAGAAATGATGTAAGTACCGTATGGTGATTTAATAATAAAATATAGTTCTATAGCTTCGTTAAGAAATAAAACGAGAAAATGTATTTTTCAAAGAAAAGAAACAAGCATACTTTTATTTCTCAAAGAAGCTTAATGTTATAATAAGCAAAATAAAGTGTAATAAGATGCAAAACTTAAGGCATCGAAAATTAATCAAAAATATTAATTTCACAACTGTTTTAATTCTATTAAAGTTTAAATTGCACATTTCAACACACATTCTTCAATCAGCATTAAAAAGAGTAGGCTTGATTTCAGTTTGCTTGCACGTTAATGTCTTGATTTATTGAGTAAAATATGCGTTTAATTCTTTTGCTTATTAGGTATAGTTCACATTTTCTCAACAATGCAGTTTTTGCCTATAAACAAAAGGATAAATAAATCATAAAATTTGGTAAATTTCTGTCATTGTTTCTGTGTTTTCTTTTGTTTTTGTTTCTGTGATTGCGGTTCTGTGATTTTTCGTTCATTTACAGGGGCTCGAAAAATAAATAATTTACAATGTATTAGGTATAGTTCATTAGTTTTTTAAACGATGCAGTTCTTTTCTTTAAATAATTTTTTTTTTTAAATTCTGAGAATTAAATTCTGATAAATACATTGAAAAATTTATATTTTTCGAAGGTAATTTAAAAGATACATTTTAATACTACATTCTGAAATAGATTAATACCTAATTTGGGAAATGGATAGCATTAACCACTTAGAACTATGTTAGAAATATTCCTTACGCAACAAAATATGTAAAATAGGTCAACAACAAATATGAAATGAGTCCAAATTATACCAATTCAGAAGAGACATATAATAAAAAAATCCCTGACGGCTCGGCCTACAGGCACAGGTAGATTTCGAAGACGCAGAACGTGGGGTGCCTGTTTGTCGGGAATTGCGGAAGAAATGACCTTTTTGCGATGATGCTGCAGTTGGAGCCGCCTACTTCGAAACGAAACTTGTTTGCAGGCGGAGCCAGCAAGGATTTTTTTTTTTTTTTTTTTTTTTTTTTTTTTTTTTTTTTTTTGCTATAAGAGTTGGTCCTATAAAAAACATGTCAATATAAAAGTTTTATATAATATAAAGATGATTTATAATATATTTAAGCGGATTTGAAATATTGGGAATTGACGAAGTTATGAATTTTTTTTCTAAAACCCCCTTCCCTCCCCCCCTTAAGGCAATTTTTAATTATATCAAAAATCTGTCATACATAAGTTTTTGGCCCTGTTCCTAGAAGTAATAATAACTTCAAACGGATTCGATACGTATCATAATTAAGAAATTATGGGTTTTTTTTCTGTTTTTACAAAAAGCCCCCCCCCCCCTTGGTTTGATTTTACCCATTAACAAACTTGATCGAGATTTTATGTCCCTTGATTTTATGTATCAGTTTCGAAAAGATGCGGGAGTTGAACCGCCTACTTCGAAAAATAACTTGTTTGCAAGCGGAGCCGGCAGGGATTTTTTTTGTTTTTAATTTTTTTTTTGCTATAACGGTTAGTCCTATAAAAAACTTGTCAATATAAAAGTTTTAGATAATACTAAGAGGATTAATAATAAATTTACGAGGATTTGATATCTTCTGAATTGAGAAGCTATGATTTTTTTTCTTCTAAAACCCCCCTTTCCCCCCCCCCCTTGGGGCCATTTTTAATTATATCAAAAATCTGTCATACATACATTTTCGGCCCTTTTCCTAGAAGTAATAATAACTTTAAACGGATTCGATACGTATAATAATAAAGAAATTATGAGGATTTTTCTGTTTTCACAAAAAGCCCCCCCCCCCATTTCCCCCCTCCCTTGGTTCGATTTTGCCCATTAACGAACTTGACCGAGATTTTATGACCCTTGATTTTATGTATCAGTTTCGAAAAGATGCGGGAGTTGGAACCGCCTACTTCGAAAAATAACTTGTTTGCAGGCGGAGCCGGCAGGGATTTGTTTTGTTTTTAATTTTTTTTTTGCTATAACGGTTAGTCCTATAAAAAACTTGTCAATATAAAAGTTTTAGATAATACTAAGAGGATTAATAATAAATTTACGAGGATTTGATATCTTCTGAATTGACGAAGCTATGATTTTTTTTCTTCTAAAACCCCCCTTTCCCCCCCCCTTGGGGCCATTTTTAATTATATCAAAAATCTGTCATACATACATTTTCGGCCCTTTTCCTAGAAGTAATAATAACTTTAAACGGATTCGATACGTATAATAATAAAGAAATTATGAGGATTTTTCTGTTTTCACAAAAAGCCCCCCCATTCCCCCCCCCCCCCCTTTGGTTCGATTTTGCCCATTAACGAACTTGACCGAGATTTTATGACCCTTGATTTTATGTATCAGTTTGGAAGAGATTTATGCAGAATTTTTCCAGTTATCGTGGTCAGAAAAAAGTGACATAGATAGATAGATAGATAGATAGATAGATAGATAGATAGATAGATAGATAGATAGATAGATAAACTTTTGAACTGGGGGTGGTTTTGGGTTCTGGGAGTCATGATCGGCGTAGATCTGCAAAAAAATTTCAAAATTTCCAACTTAGGTGAGAATGTAATAGGTAGTATTTCTTACGAAATCTACCTAAAAGTAAATACATTTTGCTTACCAAGGGAAACAAGCAATGCTGTTTTTAATTTTTTTCTCTTTTTTACTGATTATATATATATATATATATATATATATATATATATATATGTATTATGTTACATCATTAAAAGTAAATAATACTTTTTACCTTGGGAAAAAAAAACAATGTTGGATATATATAATATATATATTACATTAAAAATAAATAAATTTTACTTACCAAAGGAAAAATCAATGCTGTTTTCTATTGTTGTTTACATGTATATATATATATATATATATATATATATGAGATATTTTGAATTGCTTATGAATTATTTAATTAGATATTTAAATTAATCTATGAAATATAAAATATATTTACAATGTAGTATAAATTAAACATTAATTTTTTAATATCAAGTCTAATATATATTTAAGTAGTAGTAAAAATAAAACATTAATTACTTAATAATATGTCTATAATATCAGTGGATTAACACAGCTGGCAGCAAAAACAATTTGAATTAAAATAATATCTCTTTTACATAATATATTCTTGTTAAGAATATCTGAAATGCTGTGCAAGTTGAATTAATTCTGTGTAGATTTATTCATATAGTAGTATTATATTTTATTTGAATTTAAAGTAAAACTACAAGTTAGTATTGTTTTTTAAAGTTTATTTATATAATTAAATCTAATGAAGTGAGTATGTAACTAATAAAGTGGATATCTAACTAAATATTAATTATGAATTATTATAATACCAATAGATGGCGACACTTTACCTTTCAGGTAGTTGTTGATAATATTGGTAATATTATATTTAATTTAACTATAGAGGGAGCTATTGATTGTATATTAATTTTACTTTCAGGAATTAAAATTGGATGGAGTAATATATATTCACGGATATAATTTTGTTAAAGTGTATTAAAACCAGAATTATTTTGTGTGTTTTTGAATCATTTTGTGTTTGGGTGTCATCGATGGGGATGTGTTTTAAAAAAAGTGTGCTCTCAACTTGTCTTTCAAATCATTTCTCTCAACTCGACTTAGTCAACATGTACGATGCATTGCCATGTGGATGTGAATATTATGCAGAAGTTGTGACATTTTAAGGATTCTGTATAATTATTGTGAGTAAAATATTTTATCTACACTTTACGCGTTCATATTTCCAATTTTATTATTTCAAAACTGTTAACTCGTGGTAATTTCGTGAGGTGTTAAATACAGTTTTTGGGATAATCGATGTGAGTGATATATATTGTATATTCTTAATGGTTTTTTATTTCCTATTTAAATATTTCCAAATTTTAATATTTCCAATTGTTGTCTGGTAATAATTCAGTGTACCTGGATGATTCTACTGATCTTAGCATTATGCCAGTAGAATTATGAAACACTGAATTATTATTTAAAACACATGTGGGTGCATCCAGGCTGATGAGTACATGTGCATGTGTTTTTTCATATCCAATTCATATTTAATTCTCATGTGATCCAATTTTCCATTGTATATGGTTCATATTTAATTTATTAATCCATTTGTATTTACTTAATTGCAACTCCAATTTATATATATTTTTTTCCCTTTCTCTCTATTTCTTTTTTCTTTTTTCAATATTCTTTAGGAATGAGTAAAATTTGGCCAATTACCATTGAAGCACAAGCTATGGTAATATTATGTTTGCACATGTTAATTATTAGCTATGTGGTATTCTGTATACACAATATCATTAATTATCTCTTTGGAGATTTAAGTAGAATGATAATAGATTTTGATATGTTTTTTGAAATTCATAGATATTATAATTATATATATATATATATATATATATATATATATATATATATATATATATATATATATATAGTCATTACATTTATTGAACTGTGAACAGGTATTTAAGAGGCAATTTTTTAAAAGAATTATTAACAAGAAGTAATAACAACAAGTTAGTAATTAATGTTTAAACAACGTTTCTTAATTTATAAAATTCGAAAATTTGCATTGAAAACAAATATGAAAGGATATAAGTCCCATCTCTTGGTTTATTAGTAAAATATATTTCTACAACGTCGTTAAGAAGTAAAACAAGAAAATGTATTTTTCAAGCAAAAGAAACAAACATACATTTATTTGTTAGATCAGTAATATGTTATATATATATATTGTTTCTTTAGTTTGAATCATACATTTATTTCTTAACGAGTTTATAGAAATATATGTTATTAATAAAACAGCATATGGGACTTATTAACTTGAACACTGAACAGCCAAAAGAACATTAATTGAGGAAGTAAGTTTGATAAAACTTTACTAACAAAAAACTAACAAGAATGAGTTAGTATTTAATGGATAAAAATGTTTCAAAATTTATACATTTTGAAAATTTACAATACGAATATATAGAAATTATATAAGTACCATATGGAGATTTAATAGTAAAATATATTTCTATAACTTAATAAAACATGGAAATGTATTTTTCAAAGAAAAGAAACAAGCATACATACATTTCTGAAAGAAGCTTAATGTTCTAATAAGCAAAAAAAAAAAAAAGCGTAATAAGATACAAACGTTAAGACATAAAAAATTAACCAAAAATATAAATTTCAGAAGCAATTTAAATGGTACTGAAGTTTAAATTACACATTTCAACATAAATTCTTCAATCAGCATTAAAAATGGTAGGCTTGCTTTGTGTTCCAGTTCGCTTACATGTTAATGTCTTGATTTATTGAGTATAAACTGCATTTTATGCCTTAATTTTTTGCTTATTAGGTATCGTCTATTACTTTTTTAAATAATGCAGTTTTTTCCTTTAAATAAAGAGATAAATATATCATAAAATTTCGCCTAAAATTCTGATAATGAACTAAAGTAAATTGATAGAAAATTCCATTTATCGAAAATCATTTAAAATATATTCTTTAATATTACATGCTGAATGAATTTATACCCAATTAATGAATGCTTACTTTTTACTAAATTGCAGTAACAATATCCCATAATATCCCATACGAAACAAAATATATCAAATATGCTACAAGCAAACGAAAGCTATATTATATGAATCAAATGTGTACTGCTCAAAAGAAACATATAGAAAATATAAATAAATTTTGCTTACCAACTGCAATTGTTTCCTATGTTTAATATGGATATACATATATCTATATATAAATACATATAAATAAAATATATCACAAATTTCAAAAAAATTAAATAAATTAATTAATTAATGCCCTTTCTTAAAAGTATTTTGTATATTTTTCTCATATGATATAATTTTCTAAACCTAGTTTATTAAATACGCATCTGTCTTTAAAAATTCATTTTATCAGTTCATACAAATGGGTATGATATCATTTATTCAGCCCTTTAAAAAAACTATTATAAACAAATCACGTAACATTATTATATTTTTCGAATACCATCTGCCTAAATTCGAGATATTTACATTTATATTTCAATCTTAAAGGCTGTTTCATTCTAAACTATCTTTTCATTTCCCTACTAGATTATTTGCTCTGTTAATCGCATGTTAGTGTCCTTATTTTTTAATTATTTTTCTTTCCGTATTATAAAAAAATCGTGCGTTCTCTTGGGATTGCCATTCCACGCCGATTTTTACTACGCGGCTGGAAAATATAATACGTATTTTGGTCTTCCCCATTTGACAGGAACAGTGTGCGCATTGCAGTAAAAACAGATCATACACTTGCACTGTTTATTGAGCAACACGAGCTTCATAAAGAAGTTTTATGTTTTTTGACTTGATAACATCATTCGTAAGACATCAGGAATAAGAAAGTCTCATTTAATAATATGAATGACTCGTTTATTATGGTATAATTATTTGAGATCTGATGGACTAATTCAGTAAATTCGTAATTGATGAAATGTTTCCACTAATAATATTGAAACATGAAATAATCTTCATTATAGAATCTCTCTATGTTTGTGAACTGTCAAGGAGTTAATAAATATATTTCCTAAATGGATACTGACTCTGAGATCTTTGTCGGGAAAACACTTTTGCTTTATCCGAACTATTGCCAAGTTTTAACGTAGGTGGCTGCAACTTCTTCAATATTTTTTGCTGAAACATTCACGAACTATGTTTAATATGATGCCTACCTACTAATTTCCGTATCTGTATCCCATATAGCACCAAAGCTCCTGAAAATCTCCCCAGGAGTTCCAATTCATCCCAAATTCCTCCTGAAACTGCAATGACGCTATCAGGCGTTCCTGGGGAAGATACTTTAATCACTTCCCCAGGACTGATCTCCCAGATCCCTCCCAGGGAGCAAGCTCCTCAGGATGATATTCCTAGGGAAGTACCTAGGAAGAGACGGTACTGGTGCCATCTCATGGGTGATTTTGACACTAAAATAACTTATTATAATTTTTTATTAAAAAAAAATATTTGATTTGATGTGGTTCGATTTTTAATTAATAAAGTTTATATTATTATTTGATTTATTTTATTTCCTAAGCACATCTGTTTATTGTTTAACTTTTAATTATTGTTATAATATTTAATTATCCTTATCCAGATATATTTTTAATTTATAAAATGCAATCAAAATATAGTTAAATAAATTGAGTATAGAAAATTAAATTTAATATTCCACATCATATATTAATAATTAAAATAAATTAATCTTTAAATATAAATTGAAAATTTATTTTATTTCTGATCTTTTAAAAATTAACTTATATATTAATTCATTTTATCATTACATTCATTAATTATTTTTTCTGAACTTTCAGCAAATACTTATATATTTATGTATTTTTACTATTACTTTTTCATCTAACTAATAATTTTACATTGATTTAACTTATATACGTTATTAGTTTCTATAGAAAGAATTTAATTTTAAATATAAAATTGATTTACTTTCTCCTAATAAATTATTTTAATTTTCAATTATAAGAAATCAGAATAATTTTTTTCGAAACACGAAGTTTAATATATATTTATATATTTGTATATAACCATATTTTATAAATTAAGGATTAGAGATGCCTAGTAAGAATTATTTCTTCTGATCCTTTAAATATAGTCTTATATATTGAATTATCATTATTATTTGTATTAAATAATTAATCATTTCATATTAATTTGAATTATATATATAAATAATTTTTGGATCAATATTTAATTTTAAAATATAAATTCGATTTATTATTTTTTTTTCGCTGACCATTTTAAATTATCATATATATATATTTCTTTTATTATTCCTAATAAATGAGTTTTTTTTTCCGTAACTGTAAGAAATCAAAAGGAATCAAAAATTTGTTACAAATAAGTATTTTATCAACAGTTTAATATATATTTACATATTTGTATCTATTCAGAATTTGCTAGTTAATAGATTAGAGATAAGCATTTTTAAATTAAACAATCTATTTAAAAAAATCTTATTTCGATTGTAAAAGTTAATTTTCATCTAAGTTTCAAAATCGAATCATATTTAAGTCATATCGAGCATATTTACTTTTATTATTATTCTTCTATTAATTATTTTTTTCTGATCTTTTTAAAAATTACATATATATTTATGTATTTCATTATTACATTTTCAACTAATTAATAATTTTATATTTATCGTCATTATCAAATCAATAATTTACTTTTAAGTCTAAATTATAACACCAACTTAAAGAGATTACATGCTCTATTGAAATGGCACATTTGGTTTTAAAAAATACAAACATACCCCCCCCCCCCCTCTCCCCCCTGAATAAGAGTTTTGCTTGAAAGATTTTTATTTAAAAATATACATTCTTACAAAATCGGGTTAAAGATATAAATTCGTGCAGATTATTATCACGGACCTGGTCAATACCACTTGTCTCATTTAATATACTTTATATATGTGTTGGTAATGAGCATATGTTCGCTATATGATGTCAATTTTTTATTATGTATGAATTTTTATGAAGTGTTAGTTCTGGAGGTTTTACCATATTTAGTTTTATTTTATTTTTTAAATACAAATTAGTTATTTTCTATTACCTCTTTCAAATTACGATACATGGTATATATTTTTTAATTCTTAATAATGAAGGTGAAATCTCAATTTAGTGAACTTAAGAAATATTAACAACATACAGATTCAGAAAATATAAATAAATATTTATCTTTTTTGAGATTGAAATGAATTTTCCATTTTTTGATAAATAAATTACTTAAAGGTTATAAACGATTCATGTTACATGACGACACGTTTTTCTCCTTTCTCGTGCTACGGCATCGGAAATTCAGCTCAAAACACCGACTTTGACGGTATTTTCTGAAAGATCTTCTGTCTTTACCAAAAAAATGGAAAACATATTTAGATTACAAAGTTTATAAATAAGAACACCTGCCAAAACGACGACTTTCACAGTATTTACTAAAAGATCTGCGTTAAAAAAAAAAAAAAAAGGAAAACGTTTTTCTAGTATTACATAGTTTCTAAATAAGACCACCTGCCAATTTAATGCATTTCCGAACAAAAACGAGTTAAAAAATGTGTCAGAAAGCAGCTCCTTTGGGTTTGAGAACAGCCTTAAATAATTGATACGCTTTTTTTCTAGTTATCAATTTAAAATTGTATTGAATATATATCAAAGGATATGCATCTTTATTTGCAATAAAAGTTACAGAATTCCTGCTATACGAAGCGTAAAAATATGCATGTTTTCTATTTACTGACTTTCATAAGAAGAGAATGAAATATATGAATACCTTATAAACGATTCACGTACAAACGATTCAACGGCCGTGTAGCGTAATCACTAGAGCGTGTTTCTATGCGTAAGTAAACAGGTTCAAATCCAGCCGGTGGTAAGAAAGTTTATTCCGTAAAATCTGTATCATAACTTTCATGTGATTCTGTGTGAGTGATTAATAAAAGTGATGTCTGTTATATGTGTTATGTAAATTTTTAAAAGATAATGTCAGTATTTATTAAAAAAATAAATAAATACTTTTTACATTACGTCGAATAATAATAAATTCGGATGTTTATTATGCACATTAAGTGACACTGAAGTCTCCCAAATTCCTCCGGTATTACTTCCTGAAATCTTCCCTAGAACAACCTGAGGAGGAACCTGAAGGAGGTCCTGGGGAGCTCCCCGGGATGCTATGAGGCGGACATTTTCGGTTCCTGAGGACCTCCTGGTGACAAATTTTTGCATCCTCAGGGATGCCTGGAGGATGAATGTCAATCTTCCTGGGGATGTCCTAGGGAAGCACGTGTGCTATATGGGATATGGTATTGTTATGACGAATTGCTTGGTGTCGCATGATTAATCGTTATGGGTGCAGGATTATTACAAAGAATAATGGTGGAACGCTTTTTGCGAAAACAGGAGAGCATTAAAATCTTACCAACCGCAGATTGTAATGTGGTAGTATACCGGAAATAAAACATATATATATATAATTGTTGCATTAATTGAACTTTAAACCATTAATTGAACAGGCTAATTTAATAACAATTTTATTAACAAAATGTAACAAGAACTAGCTAGCAATTAATGTATAATAAATGCTAAATAATTTATAAAACTTGCAATGAAAAGAAGTATTAATCCTCTGAGCGTTTTGAAAAACGGTAAAATTGTAATGTTGTTTTCTCTGCATTTTGTTTTAAATGCTAAAAAAATATGATTCCTTCAGCACTATAAATAAAACTTAATTACAAATATGAATATAACCCTTGAGAATATTAATCATTCTTCAATGTTTTGAAAATTCATTAAATCTATGGAATTATATTATCTTAAATATTGCATATATTGCAGTGAAACCTGGAGCTTAGTGAACGGAATATTGCGTTCCACACGCTTAGAGGGTTAAATGATATAAATACCATATGGTGTTTAAATCGTAAAATATGTTTCTATAAACTCGTTAAGAAATAAAAAAAGGAAATGCATTTTCCAAACAAAAAAAAAAATGAAAGCGTACATTCATTAGTAAGAGAAGAAAAATGTTATAAAAAATAAAATAAAATGTAATAAAATACAAACTCTCAATCATCCAACTTCTCTACAAATATTCTTTGCAGAAGTATTTTAAATGCTATGAATTATAAAAATATGCATTTCAATATAAATCGTTTCGCCAGTTTTGAAAGAGGGAGGCTTGCTTTGTGTTTCAGAACGGGTACACGTTAATGCCTTGATTTATTGAATAACAGCTGCATTTGATATCTTAATTCTTTTGCCTGTTAGGTCTAGTCCATTAAATTTTCAAACAATACAATTCTTTTCTTTAAATGAAAGGATAAATAAACCATTAAATTTCGCTCAAAACTTTGGTAATGAAATATAGAACGTTAAGTTGTATTTCCTAACGGACATTTAAAACTCTTTCTTAAATTACATGCTAAAATGTTTTTAGATAAAAGATATAGTTTGCTATAGCATAATAAATTGTAGAAATTTGTTAAAATACTGATTGTAATATTGGATGTTTTAGCCTTTTATGAACCAAATTATCAATTAATGAAAATTTCGTCTCCAAAAGCACTTTTCTGAATATTTAAAAAAAGAATGGGAGTAGATTTATACGATCATTAAATAAATTTTATATGTTGTTTCATTTATTGAAATGTAATTAACTAAATCAATATTTACAGGAATGTTATAGATTATTTACAACTTTACCCAAATCATTTCTTCAGTATATATTTTTTACAATTTCATAGAAATGGAAAATGTAAAAAAATATTGGTCTTGCATGTAAACATAGAAATTTTTCAGAACTGAAACTTTCAACTGTATGTCTTTCAACCTAAAAAAAGCTGAGTAATTGGAAAAAGAAAATACTCATTTTAAAATATTTTTGCTTTGTCCAGTGAATAATGCTTTCTGAAAATGATAAAGAAAAGTGTCTAGAAATCATACTAACTTGCATTACTGACAATATATGTATAAATGAATTTTATAACATGTTTCTCTTAATGGTACTTTAAAGTAACGTCGGTGCACAAAGGGTTAAAGACATAATAAGTTAAACCTTAATTATAATTGTGTTCATAAATTTAACATTAAACATATATGGCATTAGTTTCAGTTCTAACCTCATAACGCAGTATAATGAAAGAAAAAAAATAATCTGACCTTTTCGCGTTTTTATACATGTTAGAAAGTATAATATTTAACGCATTTTAAACAACGTTTAATTGTATCAAAAATTAAAAATTAAAGCATTTATCTCCTATAGGTGTATAATTTTAAGAAGTAAATGTACTAAACTAAAATTCGAAAATTTGTTTTATGACAGTGGCATGGAACCAACCTTTTTCCAACCTTTTTTTAAGTTAAGTAAATTGAAGTGAAGAGACCAACTCTCTAATCTGGAGTGAATTGAAATGAAGAGAGGAGGAGGAGTCAGTGGTGGTTTCTGTAATGAGTAGGATGGCGGTAGTGCATCCGAAAAAATGTTTTTTGTTTTAGGAAGTAATATGAATACTTTTCGGAAGCATTGTTCATAAATAACAGTAAATGTGTATATAGTTATATTAAAATATAAATATTCCTGTATATAACCGTTCTTAAATAATAAACTTCATATTTAAATTTTCAAGAGGAATTCCTTCATCATCGGCTATCGTGATATTACATGCAGATTTTGGAAAATTAATCAAAAGCGATTTAAAAGAACTAAAAGGAAAACCATGTGTATTAAACATATAACTCTGCTGGCTACGAATAAATTACAGTACAGTGCATTGTTCAAAATGAGTTCTACAATTTATATTAAATTGGTGACATCACGGTGACATCATGGCATGGTGACATCACGGCGACGTCACTGTGAAGTCACACTGTGACTTTGTGACAGTCGTCGTGACGTCACGTGACGTCGAAGTGAAGTCACTGTGACGTAAATGCGAGGTCGTTATGGCCGTTTTCAAGGCTTTCTGTGACCTCACAATGTGACTACTTTGAAGTCACCGTGCGACTTCAATGTGAAAAATGTGACGAATCTGCATCGGATTGGGTGACCAGATTTTACCCGAATCCTATACGGATTGTTCGGATCAAAATGTTTTTATGGTTCAAGTTTGAGACGTTTGTGACGACACTGCACCGCGTCGGGTGACCAGATTTTACCCGAATACAATGAAGAAACTTCGGATCGATCTTTTTGGATTTGTTTGGCTACAGAATAGATTTGGATTAGATGTTGTGTGACCTGATTTTCGTGAACCCGATCTGACCGAGTCGGGTATAATGTTTTTACTGTAAGTCTTGTTCAAAATAGAATCTTGCATACGACCAAGTAACCAGATTTTATCAGAAATTGTGTTACGATACAATTTCTGATGTCGGCTCGGATCTAGAGTCATGCACGAATCCGGTTATATACTTCTTGAACATGATTGAATGTCTACTTGAACATGAATGATGGTTGACTGAAACTATATTTACATTCAACACGTAATCTTACCCTAACCCAACAACAACAACAACAAAAATTCTGTAGGCCCACAACCCGACCGAACCTGATAAGTGATTTCGCATAGATTCGGATAACAAGATTTCACCAAATACGGATCAGATAGACGATAAGGATTGGATCGGCAATCATTTTTTTTTATGCAACTCGTATTCAAATTAAAACTTTGCATCTGATTGGGAAACCGGCTAATGTAGCCGTTAAACAAGAAAATTATAAATGTAAAAAACGCATACTAATATAAAAATAATAGATGAATCCATTGAAAATTATAATAAAACTAAATATTTTAATAATATGAAATTCTATTGTGCAAATAACCACTTTTAAAAATAACTTCGACTTCCATTTGTTTTATGTAACCACCAAAAATGTTGACAATAACTAAAACTATGCTATTTTGCTTTTAAGTATTGAAGTTTTTAAATGTGTATACTTTGCCATACTTCCCCTCGTTCAGTATCACGAAACTTTCTGACACATTTATGAACAAATTTTTAAACGCTTGGCACTTGCATGCCTGATTATTAAAGTGATTTGGAATGAATAGCGTTTTCCATTTTTAGATAAATGAAATGCTTAAGAGCAATTTTGGTCACGTTTTTTCCGTTTCTGACGCTGCGCGTCGGAAATTCGGTACAAAACACCGACTTTGATAGTGTTTTCTGAAACATCTTTTGTCAAAAATGGAAAATGCCATTCTATTACATATATTCTGAATAAGAACACCTGCCAATTTCATGTGTTTCCGAATAAAAATGAATTCAGAAATTAGTTATTTTGGATTTGATTACAAATTTAATGAAAATAAAAGTATAGATTTTTAAATAAGCATTGTGAAAAATTTATATTAGAAATCCATTTAAATAATAGATCTAGCTATTGTGCGATATTATTAAATAATAAACATTGTATCAAGCAATAAAACATTTTTCGAAGCAAATGAAATTTAAAACTTCGGATCATAAACGCAAAGAAAAAAAATATTTTTTTTTTCTTTACAAATTATTTTATTTATAGTTTTTGATAAAATACTAAATGCAGAGCTTAAATATCAATTTTTACTATACAAAAAATTCGATAACATAACTGGAAAAATTACCTTAACTGAATAGCTGTTTTATTGTTTCATCAATATTCATTATTTTTGTGCACCTAATATTGACATATCTTGACAACTAAATTTGTAATGAGTTAAATTGTCGCAATTATTTCAAATATACCAGAAAATTATATTTCAAAACCTCCACTAGCTAAGAAATTTTCAAATTGTAAACCAAATATTAATAACAATTGAATCCATTTGGACACTACACTGTTAACTAGTATTTTAAAAACATAAATTGCACAAATTGTGCTTATTAGTTGCTAAAATCAGTGTAAAAATTGTTTTAAACTCATAAAAGAGCTAAAATCCTACATGTTTCGGCTTTAAACTTAAAGACATCATCGGGGAAGAGGAACAACACAAACGACTACTGATCTTCTAATTTTCGACACGAGAAAATTGAAATCAACAGTATGGAAAAATTTAAATAAAATAAGCGGGAGCACTCTGTTGCCAAAGAGCGAAAAACAAAACAATGAATTAACAAGGGGTTAAAAATGTATCCCATAAACTAGGTATGTTGAAAGAAAAGTTATCATTACAAATACAATCTTTTCTAATTTTAATCTCCAATGATTCCCTAATGGCGGCTTTAAATGGGTTATTGAACCTATGGATAATTCTTGCTTTATCGAATTTAATTACAGTATCATTATTTTTAGCGTAAAACTGGGACAGTGCAGTGGATAACTTTCCAAATTTTATGTCGTTTTTATGCTCTTTTAACCTTTCCAAAAACTTTCTTTTAGTCATACCAATGTAAACATACATACATTCCTCGCTGCTGTAATACATTCCTCGTGTATTCCTCGTCTCCAAATGTTAATGCTGTAATACATTCCTCGTTACCTGCTAATCTATAAGTAAAACCACCAGTTCTAGGGATTAAGTTTTAATGGTCGTTGACTGCTTCCTTTTCATTGAAAAATGAGACTCAAAATTACAACAAATATTAATAGTTTTAAAAATTGCAATGTTTTTAATTACAATGAATAACTATGAAAATTGAACTGAGAAACGCAAAATATAAATACATTCCTCGTTATAAATAACACTTTACATTTAGAATATATATTGTTAGTAAATACTTTAAGCTTTTTCCCAAACTCTCTATTTAAAACGATTTAAAACATTAAAGATAAAATTTTATACAAGTGATTAAAAAAAAAAGATTTAAACATCTTAACATTTAAATAATGCACTATTAATGTACCATTACTAAATATGCACTATTAACAAAACTGCGAAGACATTAAAAGTTACCTGCTAATCTATAAGTAAAACCACCAGTTCTAGGGATTAAGTTTTAATGGTCGTTGACTGCTTCCTTTTCATTGAAAAATGAGACTCAAATCCACTGCTTTAATTTTCAAAGTGTCCAGCTTAGGTGTGTTCATAGATCTGAGATATCAAATATCACGCAGACCTTAATAACGCACCCAGCTAGACATAAGGATAGGTTAAAATGGATGATTCACTTTAAAACGTTAATTTACTTTCACGGTATAAATTCCACAATATACTTCCACAAACTTAAAAGAACACCACACACTCTAATCCGCCGATGAAAATAATCGTCTGCCCTCAACATCTGCGATCATGATCTGCGCAGTATTGTTTACCACAAAGTAACATCTAGCAGGTGTTTCCAGAAAAAGAATAGAAAGAAAACAGTTAAATAAAGACATTTCAAATGCTTTATAGTTTATATGGCTGACAAATAACTTCTAATAAAACTATAATATTCTGTTTTTATATGAGAGAGTTTAATATTCTTGGAAATAAGCTGTGAAAATTTAAATTTTTATATATTTTTTAATCAGTTGCATTTGTTTTAGACGTCCAAAGTAAACATAAATTTTAAATAAAAATGGATTTAATAGTCTTTATAAAATAATTACGACATAAATATAAATACTATTCTGCAATCAGATTTCCTAAATACGATTTTTTCATTTTTTCATTGTTGTAATCATTTTCCCAATCATACGCATAAAACTATATATTCATATCCATTAGCGCCAAATTCTCGCCAAACTTGGCGACAATTGGCGAAATCTCGCCAAATTTGGCGACAAAAATAAGTCTTCATAAATGAAGCCAACTTGGCTATAGCTCAATAATTTGGCGAATTTCTTATTCAAATTCAGTGTAAACGAATCTTTTGTAAACGGTTTCTTTGCATTTTAACTTGCTGTTTTCGAGTAACATTAGCTAAAATTTTAAAACGAAGATATAGGAAAGCTACCTTTTCCTGCCGGTACAGGCCGGAGGACTTTTTTATGAGTTGTCGGATGCAATCTATGTTTTGCATTAAATAAAGTAAAACATTGAAAAACAAATCTCACAGGATGGGGATAGTTTGTTTTAGATAGATTTTAAGATAATTGTCCTATTAGCTAGTACACCTTCCGTTATTGAAAAATAAGAAAAAGAGAGAAAATGAAAATAATATGATCTCGTAGTCTTAGAAACTGAAAATTTTGTGTAAAGGTAGTGTTTAGGATTCAGAAAAAGAAAAAATTAAAAACACAACAAAAATTGAAAAAAAAAAAATTGAAAAAAAAAACGAAAATTTGAAAATAATTCGATTTTGTAAAGCTAGGAACTTAAAATTTGGAATAAAGGTAGTATTTAGGATACAAAAAAAAGAAATAAATAAAAAATCTGTAAAATTCGAAAAAAAAATTCGAAAATCCGAAAAATTGAAAAAAATTTAATTTTGTAGCTTTAGAACTTAAAATTCGGCGCAAACTTATTGTTTAGGATACAGAAAAAGGAAAAATTAAAACACAATAAATTCGAAAATAGAATAAAAAAAACTCGAAAAAGATCGGAAATTTCAAAATAATTCGATTTTGTAGCGCTAGAAACTTGAAATTTGTAATAAAGGATACAAAATAAGAAAAAAATAAAAAATCCAGAAAATTATAAAAAAAATTCGAAAATATCAAAAATTGAAAATAATTTTATCTTGTAGTCTTAGAAACTTAAAACTTGGTGTAAAAGTAGTATTTACTATTCAATAAAAGGAACAATTAAAATATTCGTTAAATTCGAAAATAAAATCGAAAAATCGAAATATCTTTAAGAAATCGAAAATTCGAAAACAATTTGATTTTGTACTGTAGAAACATTAGTTTTAAGATAATTGTCCTATTAGCTAGTACAACGCCCCTAATTGTTTTATGTTATTTCCCCCGGATTATGGTTTTCTTTTCTTTCATTTACGAATTTCGTTATAGAGAAGTTCCGCTATAGACTGGTTACGATATAGGCGATTTCTTTATAGACAGGTTTGTTTTCTTTCACAGGTTGTACTCTATGTACTTCACATATGAAATATGGATTGTTAAATGTTGTCATCCCCACAAAAATTTTCACAGCTCCCCCTACCCTCCCGACATTACTGGCTGGTTATGGCTTGATAGTCCTTTCTAAATAAAATCATGGTAACTCTAAGATTCACTTGATGTATCTCTAAATTGAACCTAAATGATCCTAAGAAGACGGATCAAATAATTACTATATTGGCATGACAATCAGGTAACTCAGAATTAAAATCGAAAAATCAATAAATTTATAAAAAGTCGAAAATTTGAAAATAATTCGATTTTGTAGTCCTAGAAGCTTGACATTTGGCAGAAAGGCAGGGTTTAGTACACAAAGTAAGGAAAAATTAAAAAATCTGTAAATAATAAAAAAAAACTAAAAAAACGAAAAAAAAACATCGAATAAAGGAATATAATTTGATTTATTGGAAATTTGCGGAAATTTTAATTTTGGCTTTCTTTTCACACTAAAAAGTTCTTTTATGTTAAATATCAAGTATCTAGGGCTGCGAGTAATATCTCAGATGGATAGCACCTATCCTGGAAGCAATTGAGAGTACTTTTGACACCCCCCCTCCCATAACTTAGTGCTTCCCTAGGAACCTGAAATCTCTTTTTATCTACAGTACTTTGCAAACGAAACTAAAGCTTCAAATTTTTGATACCTGTAAATAATAGGGACAGAGTGTGGGCTTAGCGAAAATCAGTGGATGATCTCAAGAAAAGGAGAAAATCAAGAAAAGGAGGATTACTTACAAAAAGAAGTGAAATCTCATCAAAAAGTCACCTGTAAAAAATGCAGCCAAGTCTCGTAACTCATTTACCGTAAAAAGTACTGAGATCGTATAAAGCCAAGTTTAACTATCTTATTAACTCTGAAATTTTCATTCGCAAATCACTCCTAGTCTCTACATCTTTAGTTAATTATTATTTTGTGACTTGGCAATTACGCATCACAGGGAAGTTATTACACCTTACTATGTTATGGAATAGGATGGGATAATTTAATTAAGGCAAATTATATACGCACAGGGAAGTTATTACACTTTAATATGTTATAGTATTATTTGATTAAGACTAACTATATACATCACATTCTCGAGCTACGTAATTGCCAAGTCACAAAATAATAATTAACTAAAGATGTAGAGACTAGGAGTGATTTGCGAATGAAAATTTCAGAGTTAATAAGATAGTTAAACTTGGCTTTATACGATCTCAGTACTTTTTACGGTAAATGAGTTACGAGACTTGGCTGCATTTTTTACAGGTGACTTTTTGATGAGATTAGTTATTTCATTCATTAAAATAACAATTGTGTCCTTAAATTCTTATATTTTATTTATTTTGATATTTCAATGGCAACGTTCTCCCGTTTATTTAGCGTTACAGTTTGGCGATAGTTTTTTGTTATGAAAAGTGGTCGACGGGATAATAGAGAAGTACCCATTTTTGTGATAAATAATTGTTATTGCCAGGGGGGCAAATTGTAAACAATTCATAAGCGAACTAAAAAAATTACCGGAAATAATTTGTGGGAATCTCAGGAAAGAAATATCTGATATAAATAGCATTTAAAATCTTAAAATGGTCCTTAAAGTGGTCCGTATAAAAATGCAAAACATTATACACCTGATATAAGAATTTTTAAATTTTTTTATATTTCCGAAAGCACAGATAAAAGGGTAAAAATCCCGGCACAGATGCCATATACTCACCACGTTGGCGCGATTTTTCCCCCGCCCCTTTGGCGAAAACTGTTTGTTGTGTTTGTTTACTTTTATTTTTTATTTTAATTCTATAGATTATTTTTATATGTATATCAATATTAATTTAGGCACAGATGTCATGTACGCACCAGATTGGCGCGATTTTTTCCCCCGCCAATTTGGCGAAAACTTTGTTTTTGAATATTAGTTACAAATACCATACAATAATAGCACGTAATTTTTTATTTCAATATAAAAATAAAATAACGTAATAAATGAAATAGCTCCTATTATTCAAAAATGGGAAATAAAAATAAATAAATGATAGTTTGATATAAATATATATTGATATATATAATAAAAACAATTTATATAATTAAAATAAAAAATAAAAGTTAATAAACAACAATTGAAACAAAATAACCGGGTTACCATGTGAGGCATAAAATTGCCATTTTGTTGCAATCGCGCCAATGTGGTGCGTATATGACATACGCGCCTTTATTTATATCAAACTATTATTTATTTATTTTTATTTCCTTTTTTAAAATAATAGAAGCTGTTTCATTTATTACGTTATTTTATATTTATATTGAAATAAAAAATCACGTGTACTATTTGTCACACTATTTGTAACTAATATTCAAAAACAAAGTTTTCCCCAAGCTGGTGGAGAGAAAAATCGCGCCAAAGTGGTGCGTATATGACATCTGTGCCTTGTTTCATTTCACATAGAGGTACTGCGCTATTATCCCGTCGACCACTTTTCATAACAAAAAACTATCGCCAAACTGTTAGATTAAACGCCAAAAATGCAGTCCCATTTACTTGATATCAGAAGCATTATACGTGTTTGTTACGTCATCAAGTGGTTTTTAACGCGACATTTGCGTGTATTTTTCATTATGTTTTACTGATTTATTAGTTATTTCATTCATTAAAATAACAATTGTGTCCTTAAATTCTTATATTTTATTTATTTTGATATTTCAATGACAACGTTCTCCCGTTTATTTGGCGATAGTTTTTTGTTATGAAAAGTGGTCGACGGGATAATAGAGAAGTACCCACATATGTATTGGTACTTTTATGTTAACTTGGCGCAGTTGATAAATAGCCAAATATTTTTCTCATAACATCTTCATATTGCATTCATTTCATTTAAATATAAATCTTTCACTGATTTCATTCGAAATACATACATTAAAAATACACGTCTTTCACTCATTTAATTTAAAATACACGCCTTTCACTAATTCCATTTAAAATATAAAAAAGGAAAAGAAAATGTGAAATAATGCCACAAATCGAAACTTTTTATTTAAACATCAAAGAATTGTTCCTAACATACACACGCGAAATAAAAAAGCTGCTAATGGTGTGATTTACGCCAAATCTCTAATACTAATACTACTCTTACTAATCTCTAATACTTTTCAAACAGAAAAAAATCCAGATTAACTTTCCATTTTTATTAAATTGAAATATATTTCATTGTGCTGAATATTAGTGCTTGCATATTTTTTTGCTCCATGTACTCCATGAACTTTTCAATTCCGATTGTCTACGAAAATTTCCCACCGGTGAAAATGACGTACGCACAAAATTTAGTGACGTACGTACTTTAATTGTGCTTTTTTATCTATTTTTTTAATATAACTTCCAAACGGTTTGACACTTATTCTTGGTAATAAATAGACGTCGTTGTCACCTTTATATGTACCTGCTGTAAAAATTTGAACGAAATCCGTTAAATATTTTTTGAGTTATGCTTGACGAAAGGTTTTAATATCCATCGTAGCTATATATGGAGCAAAGTAAAACTGCGCTGTGTATGAGTCTTCGTTGCACTCAGACAATAAAAGAAAGTCCTTTCTGGCTATATGATCAAAAAATTCCTTAAGAATCGGGTATTATAGTTTCGTGACAAATGATAACATATTTTAATGTATTTTTGTATGCTGAATCGAATGGTATCAATTAAATAATCCTAAGTCAAATAGTTCGTGAGATATGGGAAATTTTTCTAATTTGGCGAAGTCTTTGACGTCAAAATCTAACAATTCTAGCAATACAAGTGATAATTTCTAAAAATACGTCCGTTACTATGGTTACTATAGCAATGGAAGAAATTCAAATTAAATCGTTTTGTTTATTTTTTTTTCGGATAGAAACATTAACTGCTCAATTGGGAATCGAATATTATTCTTGATATTTATGTAATTGTGTATTATTATTATTTCTACAAACGGCACGATTTAAAATAAAATGTGATTGCTAAAATAAAGGGTACATCTCAATTATACCGTCGACCACTTTTCATAAAAAAAAAATCATCGCCAAACATGAACTCCAAATAAACAAATGGAAGAATGTTGCCATTGGAACATCAAAATAAATAAATAAAATTAAATTAATTCGGAAAAGCTCCACTCACCAAAGTGTCCAGTAAGTTTTAACACAAAAAAATTGCAGTATATTAATGAAAATAGAAAAAAAAATCTTGGATATTTATTTATTTACATTATTTTTCTTAATTTTCTTTCTCGGCTGGTGAATAAATGTTTGTGACGTCAGTTGAAATTGATCTATTGCACTTAACTATGAAACGCAACATTTTTACAATGCATTTTCTCTTTTAATGTCATGGCACAGTCGTTTAAGGACGCTATTTTTATTTAAATTAACGAAATAACTAAAATATCAGAAAAACAAAATGAAAAATACAGGTAAATGTCGAATTAAAAACAGCTTCATGACATAACAAACACGTTTAATACTTCTGACGTCAAGTGAATGGGACTGCATTTTTGGCGTTAAATCTTATAGTTTGGCGATAGTTTTTTTATGAAAAGTGATCGACGGGATAATGGAGAAGTACCAAATAAAGTGTTCAAGGTCTGATTAGTATTATGTATTACTTCTTTATTTGCTTTCAGTCTTCAGCCATGTTTTTCTTTTTCTTTGGGTAGTTATTCATACGATTTCGGGCTAATTTTCCGCAATCGGATACCTCGTCAATTGGCGTATTAGCCACAATGTTGAAAGCATCGTTTATGTTTGAAGCGAAATCTTCATGATCAATCCTGTTACAGAAAATCATATCATCATCTACTATGAGTAAACCGCATATTCACATTTTAATCAGGTAATGTTTTTTGAAAGGTTTTCGCGTATAGCTATTCTACGTTGCTTTGTTATAGAGCTAAAGAGTAAAGCTCTAAAATTATGTGAACCCGATTATTAATGATTACTTAAAAAATTTCTACTGAACAAATTTTAATGGAAGTGATTTGTCAGGTATGGTTAATGACCCTATAACATATCATTCTATGTTGCTTAGTGTTAGAGCTAATGGGAAAATGATTGGGAAAGGTGAATGCAATTACAAAAGATATATCTACTATATATATAAAATACAAACTCGTATTTCATTCCGACCGTTTATAATTTGAGTTCTGCTGGACGGACTTTGGTGGGATTTACACTGTTAGTTAGGTAATTTTGTGGGGATGGTTGGTACTTCTCTGGAGAAAAGTATCGTCTGCGTTGTGTTTTCTGAAGCGAAAGCTTGACAACGAATCCGATTACAAAAATCATATCATAATCATCTATAATATTTATAAAACGCAAATTCTTATTCCATTTCGATCGGTTAAAAATCAGTTTCTACCGAACACATTTTTATATGATTTCACTGTTAGTTAGGTAATTTGTTTTAGAAAGGTTTTAAAATAAAGTTCATTGTTCTACATTGCTTATTTATAGAGCCACGGGAGGAAGTCATAGATAAAATTAGGTGAATCCAATTATGAAAGATTACATTTTTTAAAGTTCTGCTGAACGGATTTTGATGGGAGTTTCGCAGTGTGATAATATTTCAGGAATTGATTTTCTACATTGTTTAGTTATGGAGCTATGGGAGAAAGTTGTCAGTGGTGTAGTCGTAAAAAAAACAGTGCATATACTCTATAGACAGAAGATATATACTTGAGAGTATATGTTATAGCTACGGACGGTGTGCAGAATTTCGTCTTAAAAATTCCAGAAGGTTGACGGCATATTCCAGCATATACTTTCTACAAAATCCCTGATAGTTCTATCAACAGGTGAAGATGATTATGAAAGATACATTTATCTGTCTACTGTATGTGTATAATGCAAAGGGAATTTCGATCCTGCCGCTTATACCTTGAATGGATTTTGCTGGAACTTGCACTGTTAGTTAGCTAAATTTTGAGGGGAAGTTTTAGTGCATAACATATCGTTCTATTTTGCTTAGTTAAAGAATTAGGGGGGTGGGGGGCATTTCTATAATCAGTTGAACCCAATTATGAAATATTCGACATTTTTAAAGATTCTGCTGAATGGATTTCTATGGAACTTGCATTGTTAGTTTTCCAGGGATAGTTTTAGTATACTGCATATCGTTATATAGTTCTTTAGAAAATCTTACTGTAAATGATTAAATAAACGAGTTGGTCTTTAACAGCCTAAATCTCGTGTAACACATTAGAAAATATACCATCGTAATGACTTTCGTATCGTTTTACACCAATGCGGAAGGACATGAAGGTAAAAGTTCATGTTTCTTTAAAACACACAATCAATTCACCGATATATTTCGTTTGATTCAAGTTTTTTTTGGAGAAACCGACCAGCGTAGCGAGCAAAGCCTGCTAGGTAATAATAATGGTCAATTTTATCTGTATATAAAATTCTATATTATGTAAAAGAAAGTCCTGAGTTTGGAGATCATCAACTCACAGTCCAAACTACTGAAGCTACAAACACGAAAATTGCGGGGAAAATACTTCTTAGGATGTAGAGGCGCAATAAGAAAGTTTTCCTAAAATTCCATCCCTAAAGGGGTTAAAATGGGAACAAACAATAACAAAATTTCTTAAAAATAAGAGAGATAATGCACATTTCCGAATTTGGCGTTGCCTTTGGCGACAAAACCTTAAAATTTATTGCATTCATCGCCAAGTGATATTTTCTAAAATACATTCGTCATTGTTAAAGATCAAACAATACTTGGCGATTTATAAGATACTGGATAAGAAAAAAAATCACCTGATATTTTGATTAGATGAAATCTCAATAAGGCCAGTTTTCAGGCTCTTTGTTTTAACTTTTTATTTGCTTCAGAAATTTGGAATTGAATATTATGCGGTATTTTTATGTTAGCTGGGTGCCAGTGATCGCCAAAATTTTTTAAATCTCGCCAATCTTTTTTTTTTTTTTTTTTTTTTTTGCTAATCTTTTAACGTTAGCTAATAAGAACTAGCCATTATTTTAACATTGCAATATAATATCATAAAAAACTTACTTAAAATAACTAAAATATAATTATAATAAAATACATAAACACAAACATATCAATATAAATAAAATGTCACGCAAAATGTTGCAATTCAAATGATGCCAATTAAAACAAGATTTGGTGAGTTTTTACTGGCGCCCAGCTAACATAAAAGTACCTGTTATTCTTACGGATATTTATGTAATTGTGATTTTGAAATAAAATATGCTTGCTGGAGTAAAGTTTCGACGGTCTTTACGGTTTCGATATTGCACATATTCTATAATTTGGTGATGCCTTTAGCGCCAACTCATCAATATTTCTAACAATACAAGTTATAATTTCTTAAAATACATACATTACTATATCTTCTTTACTACCACCACTGCAACATATCCAGGGAGTCTCATCCTGCCGCTTCAAGGCACGGCACGAGGTGTAGTCTAACTGAGATCCGAAATCAACAGCCTTATTCCTGAAATAATTAATATGAGGATCATAATTAAAACCAGACAAATACTTAGTAGTCCAAGGCAATAATTTGATATGCGATCTCTTTTCATATTTTCCTGTAGCTGTCTTAACGACATTGCTGGATGCAGGCAATTCACCGGTATATGTAGTTTGATTCAAAATTTGTTTGGAGGAAACCGACCAGCGTAGCGGACGAAGCTTGCTAGTTCTTTTATAAAAATGAAAAATTGTAAATGTACTTAAATAAATTTAATAAAATCCTTTAAATTATAAAACATTAAATTTTATTTAATATATATATATATATATATATATATATATATATATATATATATATATATATATATATATATATATATATATATATATATATATATATATATATGTATATATATATATATATATATATATATATATATATATATATATATATATATAAGGACATATATTAACCACAATAACGATACGCCTTTCAGTATAAATTGTTAACCGAGATTTAAAAGTGGAATTTATTCTTTTTGTTTCAAGTAATTATCTTCATATAGTGAAGAACAGCTGCTTTTGCTAACTTAATTCTTTGTATGTTAGGTACTACCACTACCATTATATTTTCAATGAGGTTATTTTAGTAGGAAAAACATAAACAATTAACCTAACAATCATTCTTTTATAAAAATGAAAAATTGTAAAATTACTTAAATAAATTTAATAAAATCCTTTAAATCATAAAGTATTAAATTTTATTTAAAAATATATATATAAAAGGACAGGACATATATTAACCACATAAACGGAATAAATTGCGCCTTTCAATATAAATTGTTTACAGAGATTTAAAAGTGGAATTCATTGTTTTTGTTTCAAGTTATTGTCTTCATATACTGGAAAACAGCTGCTTTTGCTAACTTAATTCTTTGTATGTTAGGTACTACCACTACCATTATATTTTCAATGAGGTTATTTTAGTAGGAAAAACATAAACAATTAACCTAACAATCATTCTTTTATAAAAATGAAAAATTGTAAAATTACTTAAATAAATGTAATAAAATCCTTTAAATCATAAAGTATTAAATTTTATTTAAAAATATATATATAAAAGGACAGGACATATATTAACCACATAAACGGAATAAATTGCGCCTTTCAATATAAATTGTTTACAGAGATTTAAAAGTGGAATTCATTGTTTTTGTTTCAAGTTATTGTCTTCATATACTGGAAAACAGCTGCTTTTGCTAACTTAATTCTTTGTATGTTAGGTACTGCCATTATATTTTCAATGAGGTAATTTTAGTAGAAAAATATAAACTATTATTATTATTTCTCTTTTATAGACGTTTAATGATAAAGAGAGTGTACTTTGACTGTGACATTTTTCCAACAGAAAAAAATATAAACAATTACTATTATTATTTTTTAAAAAGTTTAATGATAAAAAGAATGTACTTAGACTGTGAATAGCATTTTTCAAATTACTAACTTTGGTTAAATCTATACATAATATTATAGCTAGGAAGAGATAGTAATGAATAAAATTATATTTTTAAATATGTTATTTGTGAAAACATTTAAATAATAACATTTAAATAACAACACATCAATATTAGGGTGGACAAGAAAAAAAAATTGCTTCTCTATTCTGCGGAGAAGTTGTAAATTTGATAGACAAAGGGGAAAAAATTAAGTAATTTATTAACATCTTCCGATCGCGCATAGAACTTAAAATTCATGAAATTCGCCAAATTCTACTATTGATCGCGCATCAGCAGCGAATTTGTGGAAAAATATTGAGGAAGGGAGTTTTTGAACTTGTATACTTTGTATCTTATTCCCTTCTTTTATTCCTGATTTTTTAAATTGTTTTATCCTTTATCTAATTACCTACAATCCAAAATTTATTATTTTTCTAAGTTATTTAAAAAACATATAAAATTCTAAAACAATAAGAATTTTTTTATAAGAAACTAGTAAATTGTGTTAAATATTAAACACGATTTCGTGAAAGGTTACTCTTATGGTATATAAATGGTTTCAACTGCTTATTCTGGCAATTTATTTAGAAACAAATTAAATTTTTGGGTGAGGTGAGGGGTGGACTCTGTCCCCTGAATATTCCGTAGCCTCATTAATTTGTTATTCCAAATTCCCTGTCATAGTGCTACATCAGAATTGTAGTATATCTTGGATTCCATTTTACACAGTAATTTTTTTTTAGTCACAAGAGCAGTTTGGACAAGGATTTTATGTTTTCTTAATTTTCTAGTAGCAATACTTATTTACCTGCTAAACAAAAAGACATCTGCATTTGAGAAGTTGAATAAAATATGATGTAAAAGGTAAATATGGAAAAGTTAAAATGAGTTTATTGCAACTATATCTAATAAAGAAATTTAATGCTTTTAAAATTTTTGTTTGATTTGGTTGTCATTCTATAATACTTAAAATTAAATACTTATTAAAATATATTCTAATCAATTTCGTAGCAAATTTGTCCTATTTGGATCTTCCCTCCCGAACAATGGAACAATGTAAATTGGAATACCTATTTGCGTAGCAACTTTAGTTCCAGTATATAGGTAAGCGACTTGAGAAACAAACAGGAAGCCATAAAAAAATAACTAAGTATTTAACATAGTTTGGAAAAATAAAATTTTAACAATAAAGAAGTACAAATTTCCATTAGATCCAAGAAAATGACAGATGAAACCTACCGAGGGTCGAATCCATCTCATAAAAAAGAGAAACTTTAGAGAGACCTCACATTTAAGATTAAAAGATACAAGAAACATTAAAATTTACAGATTATGAAAGCCACTAAGGCAGACTAAATAGCTTATTGTATATAATAAAAAAACAAAAGACAAGAGTAGTTAAGTTTAATTGAAGAGAGAGGAAAGTCAATCTTCATCGTCAATTAACATACCATATTTAGGGCGTTTACGGTTAGCAGGATCGGAGACCTCGTAGTCTAGCAATTCTGCGAAAATAGCATTAGAGATGTTGAAGACAGTTTTATACAATTTTTTGGAAAATTGACAGATGCGTTTTTTCAAGGAGGTGGTTCAGAGATATCTCTGTGGATAGTAGTATTTTCAAGGTAACGATGGTCATTCCTGATGATGCGAAGATCTTTGTTGTGAGATCTATGGAAACTCTTAATATTGGTGTTACTTGCAAAGTCCGAGATCGGAAAAGTGATCGGACAAGCATAGGTGAGAATAGAGCGAATGTATGCATTGAAGAAAATAACTTTCTTTTTGTAGAGAGAGTATTACTTTTGGGAAGAGGTGAGAGGGATTTACAGATACCGAAGACTTTGCCTCTAATATTTGAAAAGTGTTTACTCCAAGTACGTCTCCTGTCAAATGTAGCCATGAGATATTTAGTATCATTAGTCCAGGGAATTAGTGGTATTGTTGATATTAATACGGTTAGGATAATTGAATATTTTAGAGAAACAGATTGCAGCAGTTTTTTTTTTCATTAAGTCTAATGCGCCATGGTGTACGCCAGCTAGTGGAATCATCTGTGAGTTTTTGAAATTTTTTGTAAAGAAAGTATCGGGGACGTACAGAAGCGTAAATTGCCATGTCGTCTGCGTATAGGACAAATAAAGTACGCAAAGTGCGAGAAATATCATTCAAAAATATGTTGAATGATGTGGGACCGAGGACAGAGCCCTTTAGCATGCCTGAGAGTATATGGTAGAGCGTAGAGCGTATATTGTTGATGCGGACACAGAAATAGCCGTCGCTATGGTATGAATGTATGAGGTGAATTAGTCCGAGAGTCCATAAATACCAAACTTAATTAAATTGGAAATAAAGCCCTCATACCAGGCTTTATCGAAAGTCTTAGCGACATCAAGGAAAATAATAGCAGCTGGAATGTTCTTTTTGAGGTTTTCTATAAGGAATTCCACAACACGAAGGAGTTGATGTTGAGTGAAATGTTTAGCCTTAAAGCCAAATTGTTCAGGTATGACAATGTTCTTTTTGTCTAAAATGTCGTGGAGCTGGGACCGTATGACGCGCTCAACAACTTAACTGTTACAGGGTAGAAGTGAAATGGGGCGAGAATTAACAGAATATTTTAAATACATTGAGGTTTAGGAATAGGAGAAATAACAGAGGATGTCTAGGATTTAGGGAAATAGGAATATTTTAGAATAGCATTGGTGAGGTTAATAAGATATAAAATAGTATTTAATGGTAAGTTTTTTAAGGAAATGTTAGTGATATTATCATATCCGGGATCTTTACGAATTTTGAGATTTTTAATGATATTTAAGCTGAATTTCAGGGAGATTATCAGCGAAAGGGGTAGTTAAGAAGTTATTATTGAGTTATATATATATATAACTCATTAATTACTCAAGTCATAGTTTCATGAACATTAAAATAATGTTCAGGGATAGCCAGATATGAATTAGGGGAGAACTTTTCGACATACGTTTTAGCAAGAATTTCTGCTTTATTTTTATCAGTGTATGTCGTAGTATTAAAAGCAGTGAGGGGTGGAATATGGGTGTAGTTGAAATTGAGTTTTTTCTTAATATTCAACAGATAATTATCTTCAGGAGAAATATAACTAAGAAAATTACTCCATCTTTTTTGCTTTTCTTTAGCAATTCAATTTTTATTTTTATTATTGGTATGTTATTAATTGAGTGTTATGTTTTTGTTTACAATTATGGTAAATGTAATTCGAAAGAGCGAAAGAGTTATTGTTTTTGAAATGATGATAAGTAGCTTGCTTTTCACCAGTAATAATTTGTTTTTTAAAAATAAAGTTACAGCATTGTCAATATTATCGGTGTTATTGATGGTAGGAAAAGTTAAGTTAGAGTTGTGAAGAATATTTTTAAATATACTCCAATCCAGAACGACAGACCTGGGAAGGGCAGGATAGTTTTCAAAATCAATTTTGAAATCTACAAAGAGAGGATCCGAAGCGAGTTCATTAATAAAAGTTGAAGAAATTGGAAAATAAAGATTTTTTACAAATGGCAAAGTCAACATTGGAGGACTGAGAGTTACCATACCCTAAATGTGTAGATGTGTTGGGTGCATGGAGACAAAGATCTAAGTGTATCATTAAGTTGTTTAGTGATCTGCCACGTTTCGTGGTTGACTCACAGTTCCAGCGTTGCTTGTGAGCATTATAGTTACCGGGAATGAAACAGTGCGTATATTGTGAAAAGAGCTGTCTGAACACATTGAAAGGGAAATGTCAACATTACAGAGGGTATGGTTATAGGTACGTTTCGTGGTTGAGTCAAAGTTCCAACATTGCTTGTGAGCATTATAGTTACCGGGAATGAAACAGTGCGTATTTTGTGAAAAGAGCTGTCTAAAGACATTGATAGGGAAATGTCAACTTTACGGTAGGGTGTGGCCTAGGTAATCGGTAGGGTGTATCGAGAGTATACTGTACCTTTCCTGCTGGTCGATGCATTAAACTTATGAAATCCTGCGTTTATTTTTTTTGTGACGTCTTCCCTGATTCTTCTTCCGTCATCATCGGTGTCATGTGTTGAAAAGATGAAAGGGACCTCCTCGGTTGTCGCTAAAAAGAACATTTATATTTAAATCACCCTTTGGAAAATTTTAAACTTATTTGAATTGATAGCAATTTTTACGCGCTTTTGTTAGCAGTAAATTTAATAGAAAAGTTTAAATCATTAAATCCAAAGCTTCGGTGATTACACTGGTCTGCATGAATACAACAATATGTTCATTGTTAAACTTTTGAAAATCGTCATTAACCTAGGTTTAACACCCAATTTTCTGCCAGATGGTTTCATTGGAATAGAAAATAGGCAACTGTGATGTCTCCGAAAATAGAGCAGGCTCAGACTAATCACTAAACAGCTGATTGAGCTTCTATGAAGCAACTAATGCTGTTTCAAACGGAATAACGAATAATATTAAAAATAAACACACATCAAAGCAAAAGCAATTTCCATCAATAAAAAGAAATGTACTCGAGATCTTTTTGTGTTGTCCTGTATATCATATATTTGAATTTATAGATACCAAGAAATAGGCAAAAATTATTTTAATTTTAAACGTACCGCATTTTAAAACGAACTTCCAGCAATTATTGTTCTTGGAAAGCACTCTAACCGAACTCTTTTGTGTGTCCCTGTAAATGAACGTTGAATGCTATTCACAGCATATTCCATAGTAAGACTCTTGTAGTACACCTAAGTGGTATATATCAATTTAACTATGTTTGAAATAGTGTAACATCATTAAAATACATCGCAAATGATTTTTCCCCACAGACCTTAATGTAACTGAATTCTTTTGAGTGTCCTTATAAATGAACTATGTACACTACATATTTCATCTTGAATACCGAACATATCATAGTAAACCTCATTAACATTTATCAATTTCATGGCAATCCGAGTTAGAGCAGGGACAGATACGACAGATACACAAATTGAATTCATAAACACTTTCCAACTATATTGGAAAGTGTTAAAAATTGAGAAAAAGTCTTATGAATTTGATGTGCACCTGTCACATAGACTGTTAGGTGCCTGCGTTAGATGTGGAGTAGCAATGTTTGGAAGGTAAATAAAGGTAAATAAAGGACTATCTCCATTCCTAACGGATGCGGGATAGGTAATACTGAATAGCACCATCGTTCTATTATCAGGAAAGTCGAAAATGCAAAGAGAATTTATCTTCAAGATGTTTTTTTGACAATGTTTTTTTTTTCCTGGTATAAAAGTATGTAATAATTCCGCAATAAATTTATATCCGTGTGTTTCTTGGAGCTCACAACTTTAAAATACTTGTATGTTGAAAAAGTAAAAAAAAAGGAAATCTGCAAAAATCGCCATTTTAAAAATTTAATTTAAAAAAAACCAACATTAATTTAAACTTGTGATAAATATAAATATACCGTTAAATTACCCTTGAATAATAAATCGTCTTTAATTTGAATTAAAATATTCAGAACAATTTATATAGAGTCCGCTTATGCGTGCTGTCTTATTTTTAGGACGATGAGGAAATATGGGTTAAGGGATTCAGAGTGCAACAGGCAGACAAGCAGGCAGACAAACCGAATTAAAAAATACACAATTTTTTTTTAAATCATAAAGAATGAGAAATGTTATATATTATGTCTTATATATTAAAATTCTATATACCTAACAAGCATTTTATTGTTTACAACTTTGCGGTATATTTGCTCTTAAATTTAGAAACAAATGCATAAATGTACCGGGTGGTTATAATATAAGTATTTCTATTTCGAACTGTATGTAGCTTGAAGGAATACCCAGAATGAAACTAAAATCAGTACACTTACTATTAGAGAGGGAGAAGAAGAATAGAACAATAAAAACATTACTTGCAATAATCTCCGACATATGGTGCTTTTGAGTGTGAAATGTAATGTGTAATATTGTGTACCGTGGAGTTGCCGCAAATAACTTTACCGGATATCACAACATGTGCGAAACATCACTTCTGATGTGTTACATTCCGCAGTTGAGCACTTCGTGCACCACCTAGATTGTGTCCTCCAGCACTATGACCGGGATGAACCTGAACATTATTGGTACCGCCATGTAAAAGCGTAACCACGTTCACTGTGACATTTTCCAATAAATTATGTGTGCCATCCGGTTTGGTGCCTTAATATTTTGTTCTTGTATTACACATTACATTTTACACTCAGTAGCGCCATCTGTCGGGGATTATTGCAATTATTATTTTTTTATTGTTCCATTCTTCTCCCCCCTTCTCGAATAGTAATTGTACCGATTTTGGTTTTATTCGGATCATTCCTTCGAGCTACAAACAGCTCCAAATAGAGATATTATAACCACCCTGTATATAGTATTATTAGTATTATTAAGTTCCATTCGCAGAGCATTTGCTTTGAAGTCTAATGCGTTTTTAATGCATTCAGTCGCAACATAATTAAAATGTTTTCTTCGAACCATTTACTATTTCTAATGAAATATTAATACAGTAATATAGATTCCGGGATTGTTTAATGTAATGGTATTTAGATTAATTCAGATTCACATTGGTAATTTTCAACCAGATTCATTTACATTTCCTTTTAAGTGGATTCTTATTTTTTTTTCCATAAACAAAATGTTTATTAAAAATTAATACACAATTTCCGAATCAGATATAATAGTATATATATATAGATAAATATAAAATAAGCACACGTACAGAGTTTAGTGTAAACATGTAATGCATCCTTAAATTTCATATTAATTGTTTATATTCAGTAAATCAAGTATATTCAATTTAAAAATTATATCTTACCTAACTTTTAATCCCACAAAGTTAGATTATTCTTTGAGCGTAGACATGTGGATGATGGATTATTCTTTCATTAGACCTTTACATTAGCCCATTGGAATCATAATGAAATTGTGATTTTTATAGCCGAAGAAAATTATGATGGATTACTCTTCGGTTTTTTTTATTTTGAATCTATCCCCATTATGACAGTAGATAACGCATTTGTTTGATATTAATTTTGCCCATGGATGTATCTTAATTTAAAGAATGCGAATATGAATATTCATTACTCACTGTTTTCTTTCTTTTTTTTTTTTGTGTGTGTGAAAAGTTTTCTGTTTCAAAAAATTTCCTTTTGAAACTGCAATCGTCTTTTATAATGAAATCACGTATCTGTACTGGAATTATGCCAAATCCCAAATATAAATCAAAATTTATGTCGGTTATATCCAGAGACATAAATGATACTTTTCGCATTTTTTTGAAATGAATGGTTAAATAATATCCTTTTATGTTAAAATAAAAACTAATACAAAATAAATCGTGAAATTATATTTTCCTTACATAAATAGATGAAATCTATATTTAAGACTCGTGCTAATATATTTTTTATATGAATTGCATTACACAAAAATATATTAATTATTACGAAATCTAAGTTATATGGTTATTGATTTTTTAAACAAAAAAAATGCCAAATCGTTAAAACTAAGAAAATAAATTTTATGAGATTTTAAATAGAACCTTTTTTTATTTTTTATTTATTTTATATATTCATTATAAAATTCATTATAAACTTTATATATAATGGAAAAAAATGTCCCCCTCTATTTCCGAATCTACTGAAACTATAATTATGAAAAACATAGAGGTAGTAGAAGTTTATTTAAACCTGGCATGAAAACTATAGCGATTTTTTTTAGGTATTGAAGTTTTTGAGAAAAACGCATTTTTGTGTTACAAACACAACTTAATTTTTCGGCGGTGAGCGGAGGAGTTGACGGGCGCTCGAGGTATCCATCGACGCAGAATCATTCAAGGATATTTGATAATGATTTTTGTAATGAAATTTCGGTAATTAGCCGAGATATTAATTATGTTACTTAAAAAAAACTTTCTTTTTATATATCGTGTAGGGGAGGCATGTCAAACTCATTTACCGTCGCATGCCAAATTAAGCAAACATATAAAGCCGCGGGACACACAAAAAAGTATAATATATTATTACTATTGCACATAATAATATATGTGTGTACAAAACACAGCCATGTTAAATAAATGCTCACACAAAGTTCCAAAGATATTATTATGTATACTTTATTTTATTTTATTTTTCAAAAATACTCAAAATTAATTTTCATCAACTAATATATAAAACTTTATCAAATTTTCAAAAATTGTATTTATTTTAAAAATTGGTTGCAGACGCTGGTATGTTAATCTTGATGTAGTAAAATCATAGCTATCAATCATCCATTTTTTCTTCAGGTAAAAAATTAAAAAAAAAATCTTTTGAATCAGAAATTTCTTTAATAAATTTGTCTTGTATCTATTCGCTACTTATTTGATTTCATTTATTAAATACATTTTATGGTTCAAATTATGTTTATTTGACCTGAAAAATAACAGAAAGTTGGCAGCGACGCAAAGATGTCGTATAAAAATGCACTACCGAACATAGCTAAAATATGTCTAATTGCACACTACACTCTAAAAATTCTGTCGATTGATGAATAATTACAGTCATTTAAAAGCCCTATATCCATATATTTTCGCTGAAATAAGGAATCACACTGAATTTTGATTAACTGTAGTAATAAATTCTGAAGAATAATTTCAACATCAATCATTTGAAATGAAGTAAATATAGATTAAACAAATTTTTTAATCTCTTGAAAATCAAAAATCTTCTTTTGAATTTATTTTTAAATGTATTTTTATATATTCTAAAACTTTTCACTCCGATAATTTTTGCAATAATACCTCCAAACATTTAAAATGAAATATATTTTATTTTCGAAAATTAATTTAGCAAAGTAATAAATTCTGTTTGAAAAGGATAATCCTATCAAATAACAAGATAACATCATGAAATTTGTCTTGAAATTGAAGTTTACTCAGGTGCTTTGTAATTTCAAATGAAAACCCCAAGTACTTTGTCTATTGATGGCTTTTTAATAATCACATTAATAATTTGTTGATTTAAAATAAAAATGATAACCTTGTTTATCAGTTCGAAATTAACAGCTAAAACTTTATGATGGAAAGCCGTCAAATATGTAAGAAGGTAGATCTGTTTATCTTCACAACCCATATTTCCAAGATATTTTCTATACTGATGATGATTAAACATATGCGCACGAATATAATATAAGTCTATAAGTAGTGTAAGTTTTTAATCTCATATCAGACTTAGGCTTTCATAAATCTATCCCCTGTATACAAATCTTTCCAGCAATAGTACTTATGCTTATACTACACTGTAAAAAATGACGAATGTTTCTAAATGTACGAAAATATAATATAATGACGAATAAATTTATAATATAATCTCGTCCTTGTTAACCATGATTCTGAACAGTGTTTCTTTATCTTTAGAAACCTCAGCCATCAATGGCATTTCGAGATTTAAAAAATCATTTAGAAAAACAAAATTTTTCTAGCTGCCCGAAATTTTCGGAAACGTTTACGAGTACCTTTTAAAGTGTATTAATCAGTTTTCTAAGCCCGGAATTTAGTTTTTTTCCGATGCTATCCATTCTCAAGTAAACATTTTCATGTTCAACAAATATGTTTAACAGACAAACATGCAAAATTAACAGCATTAACATTAACATTAAAATTATGATTATTTATTTTCTCTTTCATGTATAAATTAACTTATGCAGCTGAAAACGTTTACTTGAGAATGGATGACATTCGAAAAACAGATATTCCAGGCTGAAGAAACTGATTAATACACTATAAAACCTATTCAGAAACGTTTCTGAAAAATACGGGCAGCTACAGAAATTTTGTTTTTGTAAATAATTCTTTAAATTTTGGAAATATATTGCTTTCTGGGGATTCAAAAGACAATGGAACACGCTTTTCGGAATGTCGGATAACTCAGAAGATTATATTTTCATTCGTGGTTATAGTATATTTTCATAAAATAAGAAACATTGATCATTTTTTACAGTGTAGTATTTTAAAATTTCTTTAACTGCTTCGGATATCATTTCTTCAATTTCGTAAAGAATGATTTTGACTCGCGGGCCATTTAATGCATTAAAAAATAATTAGTTTTTTTTTTTTTTTTTTTTTAGAAAATATATATATTTAATAGACTTGCTGAAAGCACTTCGATTTTCTTTTAATAAGTATCAGTTTCCATTCTGATAATTTATCTTTCCGGTATTGTTCAGATTTTTCTGAGTTCTATTTATGCTTTGTGCGATATAGCACCTCTTAATGTTACATTATTTTCAAATTTCAACAGTGTCCATACATCAGATTTCAGTTTCCTTTTGAATATAATTGTAAATAACCGGAAAAACATCAGCTACGTTCAACTTCATTTTATCACATTTATTCACAGCGGGAAAGAGCTTTAACGAGTTTTATTTATTTTTTTAAATTATATAAATTCTGGAATTTATGAATGTATGTCATTAAAATATGTGTATATCAATAAACAAGAACGAAAAATCCTCCGCCAAGCATAGATTATGAAACACTTACCAACACAGTAAGAAAACTGTAACGAAATTTCACCGTTAAATAATGGGAAAGAAGATATGTATAAGTAAACAGTGTAGAAAACAGAAACACCACAGTTTTCAAAATTACTTCCCGGTGTCAAAAAAGTAGTCGAATTATTTTGTGCAACCATGTATATGATCAATAGATGTGGATATATACCATGAAAAAATTTAGTTTTATTAGAATATTCACATTTAACAATTTTAGCCAATTGATGGAAAGGAACTCGAAATATTTTGTACAGCCCTGTATATTTTCTGAAGACTTTTGTACACACCACATTTTAAGCTAAAAGGCAACTTAAAACTCACTCGCAGCCAACCGTAAACGACAATGTATCTTTTTCTTTGCGTAGCCCTGTATATGAATTTATTTATATTCCACAAACCTGTCTTAATCTACTAAATATAGTTCAGCAGGAAAATACGTAACACAACTAAAAACTACCCTTATAAGCACTTCACTCCCATAGTCTGTAATACTTACGGATTCTCTTGTGTAGCCCTGTATATGAACAACTGAGTTCATAAACACACACGTACTATGAAAAAAATTAGTTAAACTTAAAAGCGCGAACCAAAATTGAAAACGCACTTATCACACAGACTGTAAATATCGCACACGTACTGTGTAACCGATATTTTTTGTGTGTCCCTGTAAATAAACACAATGCACACCACACTTTAAAGAGAGCAATTTAAAGTGCACCTCAGCAATGCATATAATTTTCATTATGTTTGAAATAGTGAAATATCGCTAAATTATACTGCAAACGATTTTTCCCCATAGAACAATGTGTAACAAAATTATTTTGGTACAACCCTGTAAATGAGTAATTAATGCTTTGCACCCTATATTCTACAAAAAGCATGTTTCAATGCTCTTCATATTTATATATCAATTCCATCATGTTTCAAATTGCGTAGCGTCATCAAAATGCACTTGAAACGAATATTTCCCATTGACTGTAACGTAACGGAATACTTTTGACTGTCCCTGTAAAATAACTATAAGTGTTACACACTTCAGTTGTAATAGGGAACATGCTATAGTAAACGACAATAACATATAAAAAATTCAGGACGATCCGAGCATATTTACGCGAGTTAGAGCACGGCCAGCCTGCCAGAGAAACCGAAGTCATGAACACTTTTCAACTAGGCTGGAAAAAAGTAAAAATTGAAAGAAATAAAAAAATAAAAGATCACGCCGGATTCCAGAAACATCACCCACAATTACCAACATATTTAATGAAACTAATTAAAGACCTTAAATCCAAAATCCACATGCTCGACTAAAATCTAAGTGAAGATTCTGAACTCTTCCAAATTTTATTAATTGTCCAATACATCTCTTAGTATTTAACAAATACAGTATATTATTTTGTAAAGTGATGTAAAATCGAGGAGAGTAGTAAAATAAAGTATTAATTTCGACATAAAAAAATAAGTAAAATACTTTAAAATTTTTAAGAATCTTTAAATTTCAGACTCAATATCCCGCGCTTTGCTACGTTCTAATTGGTTATTTTGGCATCCCCACTTGTTTTTGTGTTAAAATGTAAAATCGAGTTATATCTGTCTATATGTGACTGTTGCCAGATGAGCAGGATTTTTAAAAATTCAGAATCCTAGAAGAGAAATAGTCCCCTTATTTAATGAAAAAAATAAATAAAGAAAATATTACTTTTCCAATATCGTGGTAGCATTCTGATTTTAAAAAAAGTTCGCCAAACTGGTAACACTAATATAAATATCAACGTGAAGAATACCATTTCGAGCGTGTATCCCAAATGATCATGTTTGCAGTCTGTCAAAATATATGAGTATACCCATCAATCGCATAAGAGTGAGTTTGTTTGGAGTTCTTTAGTATCGACAAGTCAGTACCGCCTCACAAATTCACTAAATTACAGAGTCAATATTCAGAATGCCAGTGAACTTAAGAAATAGTTGCACGAAGTATAAAATAAAGCCTTAAGAAATGCTATTTATACACCTACCCATGATAAAAACAAGTTTAGCAAGAAAAACGACTTACCCTCAACTGGATTTGAGAAATCAAAACATGTATATTTGACAAAATATTAGCAAAATAGTGATAACAAAATTTCCAAATTCCAATTTCAACATGCTAATAAATTTTACAGTTTCATTAATTATACAAGGACGCCATTAGAAAAGAAATTGTTTTGTACTTATATCCCTTTCAAAACATATTTACAAAGCAAATGATCCAGAATCGACTTAATTAAAGTAGAAAACCTGTATGCTGTAAAAGTCAGTGAGATACTTAATATTATAGTTCATTTCTCAATAAGGTATTAATTACCTCAATCCTGAAACACATTCCCAGTGAGCGGTTGGCAAACAATATCTTAAATGTCGCGAATACTACGTAAATGAGGTACACCCTATAACCTAAGTTATAGACACTATCAAGTATCAAGAGTGCTAAGTGTTGCTGGGATGCATATATATCAATGAGAGAGAAACTTAAGGTATTTACATTGGAATTTTGGAAGAGTGGTCACAGTTTTCTCAAGTTGTGAATTATTTGTCACACCAATGTATGCTTTTAACATTGCAGCGTCACCTGTTACACAGCGAAATATATATATATAATATAATTTTTTAATACGTACTTCTGCTTTTTTTCTAAAAGAACAAATTGTTACTTTGATGGCAATGTCTTCCTTTAAATTTATTACAATGTTTCATACATATGCAAAGTTTTAGATTAAACACTCTAAATACGACATTTTCAAAACTGAGAAAAACTTACTCAAATCTGAGTATTTCGCATAGTCAAAATGGCTCCGAATCAAAATTACTCAAGTTTGAAACGTGTACATACTCATTTCTAAAAACATGCACACACTCAAGATTAAAACATAATGAAAACGAGCATGAGCATGGATATGCTCATATTTGAGTATATCCATGTTTCAAAAATGAGTATGAACTGACTTCTATATGTTCATTTCTGAGTATTTCCATGTTTCAAAAATGAGTTTGAGCTGATTCTAATCATTTTTGAGTATGTCCATGTTTCAAAAATGAGTATGAACTGACCTCTATGTGCTTAACTTTCAGTATGTCCATGTTCAATATTCTGAGTATTTCTGGTATTTCAGAATTGAAAGCATTGGGTCGCCATATTTGAAACAAAAATTTTCATAACAAAATGAAAACTTCTATTTACTCAGATTTGAAAGTGTCACTTTTCTCAGAGAATAATCGAACTGTTGTTATTTGAAAAGATATATGATGTTGACTGGATAAAATGGATATTCAAACTAAGTTGCAAATCCTAGCTAAATAGTTTAGGGATTATTTATGAAATTTGAACTAAGAGATTATTCAAAATTACGTCTAAAACTAATATGATACTGCCGCTCATAAATAGTCGCAAAACTGTAAAAAATATTTTTTCGTTTTGTTTTTATTTGTTTGCAGCTATATTAGATCTATTAACAGACTGATGTATCGTGAAATATTTTGTACAAGACTTTATTTATATAAAAAATACATTTTAAGTCTATCCTAGAAAACCTTGCTGAATTGTCTGAAAAGTTTAATTGTTTGACTAAGATATTATCCAAAATTACATCTAAAACATAGCTTTTAAGTTGCTAGTATGATATGAGGATTCCACTGGAACACAATAATTTTCCCAAGAGTTTAAAAAAAAACATACTTTTCGTTTTGTTTTTATTTATTTATTTGTATCTATATTATATCTGTTGGCACACTGCAGTATCATGAAATCTTTTATTTTAAAGATATTTTTTTCTATTAGAAAGTTTTTTTTGTCCACACTTCATTTTATTGAAGAATTCTTTATACTCTGAATTTTTTCTAGAAAAAAAAAGTTAATTTTCTGTAAAAGTTATATTTTATATTTCATTTTTATACGTTTTCAAATTTTATATTTAACTATTGAAAATTCTAATAAACTAATTTCATACTTTAGCTTTTTTCTTTACACAATATAATTTGAACATTTTATATATAAGTAATTTGTTTTGTTTTTTTACTTAATTATACAAATGTAGCACATTAATTTATATAAAAATGGCGTATGTTCCACAAATAAAACTCTAAAAAAAGCACAATATTCAACTGTACGAAAACATAAAATTAAAATTATTTGTAAATGATATATTTGTTGCTATTAACAGATTATTTTAAAGCTTAAATTTTGCGAAATAGATATGTGCTCTGGGAGTTAAAACGCTTAATTTGATAAAGTATCTTTTCCAAAGTTACTTTAATTAAATTTTAAAGTAGGTAGTGTTCCCACGGGATCAATTTACTCTAGATTTACGCAAGGTGCTTTCTTTAAATGTTATTTCAAATTCTACAATTGCATTTAATTTATCACCGGCTACGTGTTCTTGTGCAAAAGTAAGCTTTAATATTAAAATCTTGTTTTATTTATTTTCGAAATATTAATTCAATTTATTCATATCGAATTTGCCGAAATGTGGCCTTCAAAATATTTTTATAGATAATATTTTAAAGGTAAGTTATAAACTACATAAATATGTAAAAAAATATGATATATACACGTGTTTAACAGAAAGGATATATAGAGTGGTCGTAAATTTTATCCCTGATTACAAATAATTATTACGAAATAACCATTGAAATTAATAATGTAATTTTTTTTTTATGGAAAAGACATGTTCTTAAGATTTTTCATCTGGATGGATGATCCCCTAGACATACTTTTTGGTAAATCCAAGACCCCTTTGAAAAGCAAACAGAACATAGTTTACACAAATATCCTTCACCTCATACACTGTAATAAATCCAATTATTAGGTTTTTCATAATTTTAAAAATTCAGGGGTTATTCACTTAAGGTCAGGATAACAGATGCTGTGTCTAGTATGACAGCCCAAATGTTGGACAATACGAGGCGAGACTGAATACCGTCTTGACATTCTTCGAGCTACCAATTGTGCTCACATCGAAATTTACTGATGTAAGTATTCGTATTAAAAACTTCATAAATGTCTTTACAATATATAGAAAGAAACATATCCCTAATTATAATAATTTTTCTGCAGTAAATAATTGCAATCAGGGAAAGACTTTATCACCAACCTGTACTTTCATTCACATTAATAATATATATATATATATATATATATATATATATATATATATAGAGAGAGAGAGAGAGAGAGAGATTATAATGCTTGTCCTGGAGCTAACCTAAATTAATATATGAGAGTTTGAATATACTGTAAGTAGGTTATTATTTATTTAGCAGGAAATATTTGAATACAATGAATATATTCCGCTTCTTGTCGCGTTTAACGGCGGGTCGAGCTTCGACTATATATTGTATTTTTTGGTTTTAAGACCTTTATAAAGGGGACCGGGAGGGACACTATGCTCTACAGATTTCTACTAGTCTGAGCAGTCCCTCTTAGGCTATCAAATCAAAATACATTGAATATCTAAACTAATAAAAGAAAGTTTCGCTCTGTGTGTCAGTGTGTCTGTGTGTCTGTGTGCGTGTCTGGTGGCGATGGCTAGGAAAATCTGGCCCACCTAGAAGGCTGGAAATTTAGATATAGGTAGTCCAAACCCTCTCCTGTTGCACCATTACTTCAGAATTTTAATATTTTAATTACTTTCTGAAATATTAATTAAAATGCACAAAGAACTCTCATTAAAAATACGCCTTTATTCTCTTGGGTTGGCTGGTTCACTGGTTGGTTGCATCGATTCTTCACAGAAGTAATTAAATAAACCAGAGTAGCTATGCATAAATAAGGATTTCTAACTAAATGGTGTCAACATGGATTGAAGTTATTAGCGTAGAGAAACCATGCGAATGTCACGCCACCTGTACATGACAAATTACACATACGTCCCACTGATTGAAATATTTTGCAGGCACATTTTTCTTCATGACAATTAGTCGGGTTTAAGTTTTTTTTTTTTTTTTTTTTTTTTTTTTTTTTTTTTTTTTTACATGACATTTATTATTATGATGGAGATTGTTAATACAGAAAACTTTATTTAAGAGATTCTTTTTTATATTTGCGGGAATTAAGAGGGGCAAGGGTCTAATTACATTTAAACTTCAAGGTGTATTTCTAGAAAGCAGTTACCAGAATTTCCGAATAGTAGTGTAAAAGTAGTAAGCCAAATTTCCAATTAAGTTCCTAGCTTAACCAAATGAATCAATCATTAAAGATGTATTGTGATCCTCCTAATTAGTTATTTGCTGAAGGCCACTTGAAAAATCCTCCGCCACCCCTCCCGGACCGTCCTTCAAGGTTTTTTCTCTAATTATGCTAGGTTTCCATATCTCAGCAACTATTTTTCCGATTTCAACGCAAGTGGTTCCAAACATTATAATTAACTTAATAGCCCCTCTTTATAACATTAAACTAAATTTATGAGTAGCGGTTACCACTATTTCCGAATAATAGTTTAAGCCAAATTTGTAATTACGTTCCTAGCTTAAGCAAACGAACGAATTTTGAAAGATGCATAGTGGTCCTTCTAATTAGTCATTTGTCGAAGGACACTTGAACAGCCCCTCCCCCCCCCCGGCCCGTCCTTCAAGGTTTTTTCGCTAACTTTGCTCCGTTTCCATATCTCAGCAACTATCTTTCCGATTTCAACACAAGTGATTCCAAACATTATAATTAACTTAATTGTCACTCTTTATAACATTAAACTAAAATTATGAGTAGCGGTTACCACTATTTACGAATAATAGTTTAAACCAAATTTGCAATTAAGTTCAAAGCTTAAGCAAACGAACGATTTTTGAAAGATGCATAGTGGTCCTCCTAATTAGACATTTGCTGAAGGACACTTGAACAACCGCCCCCGGCACTCCTGTCAAGGTTTTTTTCTCTAACTATGCTCCGTTTTCATATCTCAGCAACTATCTTTCCGATTTCAACACAAGTGATTCCAAACATTATAATTAACTTAAATGTCACTCTTTATAACATTACACTAAATTTATAAGTAGCGGTTACCACTATTTCCGAATAATTGGGTAAGCAAATTTGTAATTAAGTTCCTAGCTTAAGCAAACGAACGAATTTCGAAAGATGCATAGTGCTCCTCTTAATTAGTCATTTGCTGTAGGGTACTTGAACAACCCTCCCCCCCCCACGGCCCCTCATTCAAGGTTTTTCCCTAACTATGCCCCGTTTCCATATATCAGCAACTATCTTTCCGATTTCAACGCAAGTGATTCCAAACATTATATTTAACTTAATAGTCACCCTTTATAACATTAAATTAAATTTATGAGTAGCGGTTACCACTATTTACAAATAAGAGATTAAGCCAACTTTGTAATTAAGTTCCTAGCTTAACAAAACGAACGAATATTTATGCATGCATAGTGGGCCTCCTAATTAGTCATTTTCTGAAGGACACTCGAACATCTCCTCCCTTCGGCACCTCACTCAAGGTTATTTTCTCTAACTGTGCCTTATTGCAATAACTGGGCTAATAATGTTCCAATCTTCTCGAAACCAGCTCAATTTTGTAGTGCGCCTACTATACAGTAACGTAGGCAGCGGGGACCTGTCTCAGAAGTTCGCTCGGAAAGAGGTTTGTTTAGAACAGAATGCTCCCCTGGCGGTGGTAGGGGGAAATAAAGATTTTCTAGAGCGTAGGAGCATGTCTTGTATACGGTACCGAAGCCATCGTAGACCTTGGCCAGAGTTCCGTTTTTTAAGAGATTTAAGTTTATTACAAGGGCTCGGGCAACGCTGTGCGGGTCAGCTAGTATGTAATATAGGAAGGAACCAAAAAAAAAATATTTATAACTTTCTTTAAAGGGGGAATACTGGTGCAAAATCTGTTAAATTAAGATAATTTCTGCAGGATTTTGAGGATAAAAAAGGTTTATAACTTATTTTCAAAGACAAATAACCATTGGTTGTAAACAACAAATTCCATAAAAATAAAATAACTCTGATCATTTTCCTGGTGATCTTGATGTCGGAAACAGCTCAGAATAAGAAAATGATCCATAGTATCACCGCAGAAAACTTCTGCCAGTTGAAAATTGCTCCTTGATAACAGGGGTTCGGAAAGATACAACTAACCACTTTTCGAAAAGGAAAGAAAAATCACGCGTCAAGCATAGATTATGAAACACTTTCCAACACTCTCAGACTACATTAACAAAACTTCCTAGTTTAATAAATTGAAAGTTGATATCTAAGAAAGCGAATTGGAAAATCCATGACACAATTAAAAATCCGATTTCAACAATTTCCACATACAGTCGGAAAAAATATCCGAATTCTTTTGTGCAGCAGTCGATATAGTCTATAGATTTTTATATACTCTACATAGTAAGCAAAATTTAGTATAGTTTGAACATGCATAGCACAGTTGAAAATCCCTCTCAGAAGTTATCGTCAGTAAACGGAAATGTACTCGCATTTTTTTGTGCCGCACTGTATAGAAATGTACACTGTTAAAAATTTGCAGCAAACTGTCCAGTCATTTGACCGTTTTTATAGAAAACGGTTACATAACCGTAATTTAACTGTGTTCTGACCATATTATTGCCCATATTATTGTCAGAATAGTGTTAAATTACGGTTATGTAACTGTTTTCTGTAAAAACGGTCAAATGACTGGACAGTTTGCTGCAAATTTTTAACAGTGTATATACACCAAGTAATAGGCAAAAAAAAATCAGTTAAATTTAAAAACGTATACCACAACTGAAAACGCACTTCTAGCTATTATCGATCATAGACAACACTATAACCGAATTATTTACTATATCCCTGTAAATGTACGGTAAATGTATAACGGCACACAGTATTCTACAATAAACATAATATAGTGCACTTCAGTGATATATATATATCTCAATATGTTTGAAATATTCTAACATCATTAAAATATATTGAAAACGATTTTCAATAGACCATAATGTGGCAAAATTATTTTGCGTACCCCTGTAAACGAACTATAAATGCTAAATAGTTCATTTTAATATCGAACATGCCACAGTATTTTTCACAGTATTTTAAAATAAGTAAAAGCTTTTCCTCATGTACCTTATAAATTCAAAAATTTATTAGAAAAATCCGGTGTCATTGTGACATTTTGGGATTAAAATTAAGTGGTATATATGATAAACCGATGCCCTTCAAGGAGTTAAATAACAGTTCTAGAATATTTACGCCAAATTTGACTGCTAGAAAAACCGAATTCATAAACCTTTTCAACCATATTGAAAAGTGTTAAAAAACATTATATTATTATTAATGTTAAATTTTAAAATAAAAATACGTAAATGTTTTTTTTAAAGTTATATGTGTCAAGAAAATAGAAATTATAAAGACATTTTTAATAGTTCACTAGTTAAACACAAGTCTCATGAAAATGCACTCGCAATTTGAAGATGATAGCTTAGTTGCTAATATTTCTAAAATACCCAAGAGTTCAAAAAACACTATTTTAATAAAAGCAAATTTCTATGATTTGGAAGAGTTTTAAACACTTTGGTAGATGACGCAAGCTTAAACCTCTGTTTTTCTATAAATGAAAGCTGAGTAAGGTGGCATTAGAAACGAACAGAAACGTACATTGTGTTAGGCTATGTAAAAAAGGGTGACAATTTTTATGTTTCTGTTCCCCAAAGAAAACAGAAATATCCCATTGTCGAGAATTGAAGCCTATTTATAATGTGATATAAAATTGTCAATGTTGTTGGAGGTTACTAAAAACGCAGTGAAAATAATAAAAAATTAAATAAAAATAAGTTTTCATGGAATTATTTAGGGATTGTTTGGGAATATAATTTAACCGTTTCACTCGTTGTAGATTCCACTCGTCTGTAAATAGATCATCTTTTCAACTACTACTATTTCTAAACAAAAAATTTTCTCACATATTTATTTTGCAAATGTTCTAGAAATATTCTATGAAGATTTTGTTTTGAGAAACTGGTAGCCAAAGCTTAATTCTGAAACATTGATATACAAGCTTTGTAGGGTTTTCTCGATGACAAAAGAGTGCAAAATGTTAACATAATTAAAATAAACACTTACAATTTTGTTTTTATAAATATTAAACTGCTGATTTGTCTAGTATTTGCTGGACGTAATTTTGTTGGAACACAAATTTTTAATTACTAGTTCCCATACGGATAAATATATTTTTTTTTATCTGGGTGTCGACAAAATTCTATCTTTCATAGTTTTAAATGGAAAAATCACAATTGAAGAAAGTGTCTATAACTTATTGACCTTATAATAACATATGTTATAATGTTATTTTTCAAATAATATTCCATTTATTAATACTAGACGAAGATGCTCGTCCTAATTGTGCTACCATTAACATTTTCTCATTAATATTAAATTCCACTTTATTATTACTGTAAATATTCTTTTAAATAATTACCAAATAGCACGAAAATAAATACCAAATTACCAAAATAGCAACTAAATGTTTATTATTACGTTATTAAAACTATTCTGACTGCACTTTATTTAAAAAATCAATAAAAAAGGAAAATTATGTTTATTTACCAGCGATGATATAGGTGATCAAATAGAAAACCTTAACCTAGTCTTATTATTTTTTTGCTTAGCGTCGCTCACAGACATACTTTTGCTTTATAATATCCTGTATATTATTTTTGGTGTCATCCCCTTTTCTAAGCAAATACAAAACGCAGAACGATAAATAAGATATCATATGAAAGGATTTTAAACAGGTTTCTGACATAGTACACTCACATTTCATTAAAACATGTTTTTTGTTTAAAGATTGCTTTTAATTAAAAATTAAATCGGCATTGTTTTCATAAATGAAAGGAAAAGTTTTCCTTAAATCACTAATTAAACAAAAATAAAATACAGCATTATACGATGCTCAACTACGTTTATATAAAAAATAATAATAATACAGTAAAGATAAATGGGAGATTGTTGCTGCACGCGTTTATTTTATATTTATGATTAAAAAAGCAAAATTGAAATTAAAAAATTGAAATATGCAATTTATATTTCTTTGTCGCATGTTTTTTTTTTTTTTTTTTTTTTTTTTTATTGAAACAGGTGTTATTCTCTAATGCAGTTAAAATACGACTGATATATTTTTTCTTTTTGGCCTTTGCTATATTTGATTAGTTTTTTGTGTAATTTTGATGGAATAGATTAGATGATTTTCTAGCTTGACTAATGCTGTTTGCAGATATTTTTAGTCCTTAATTTTCCTTGAGAAAATGAAACCTGCATCTAAAAAATATTATATATGGTTAAAATAATTTAGACTGCAATGTTAAATCTTCGCACGGGTCGAATGGTAGGAAATTATATTAATTTTAATGTATTCCCATTTTAAATACTAAATATTGTACATGGAATTTGAAAGTAAATTCATATTTTGTTGATTCACAACAATCATGTTCTTTGTAACCATTAAAATTAGATATTCTACATAAAACTGACGATTTCGCTTGATTCCTAAAGTAAGCTAAAAACATTGCCTAAACTAAGCTATAAACGTTTTTGCATCATATACACAAGAACAAATATAACACATTTAAATGTAAAACTATACAAATTGAATAGCAAACAAATTTAAATCGCAGCACACTGCCAAAGGAAAAGAAAATCGCAGGGTATTAGATTACAAAAATATTTCTACTATAATGTGCTCTTCCAAAATTAGGGCATTGTTTAATTCAATAGTTTTAAAATTTTCGAATTTTTTATTATCTATTACATTTTGAAAACTTTTACAATTTTACTTTCAAATATCATATAATTTTTATTAGTGGACGATAATTTGGTAGGCGATTTTGATCAGGCAAATTGAATTTTGTGTTTTAGAGAGAAACCCAACTAGGTTTACTATATCTAATTGTTTTCTAAAACGTAGTGCATAATATCACACTATTTCCTTTCAACTACATTGGCCTCCAAAAGTTAAGGTACAACCGGTTTTTTGGGTCTAATTTGCAAATGAATGAATATAGAAAGAACAAATTTGGAGGAAATGTGCGCTAAACTGTTATTTATTAAATGCGACATCGAAATTTACTTAAGTTAAACGTATAAATGAAATTACAACAAAAAAGCACTCATGGTGGAAAATTCCATTCTTGAAGAAATCAGTACATCGCAGTATTATGCAGTAAAATGTGACAGAAACATTAAAAAAATGGTTGTTATACGGGATATGTCCACCTCGGACTTGAATGCATTGGCGGCATCGACTTTCCATGCTCTTAATTAAATTGTCGGATACCGAAATATAGGTAACGCTGACCAGACTTGGAGTAAGCATTGTTCCAGCTCATTTAATGACCTTGGAGGAGGACTTAGAGCCGCAACCTGTCTTACAAGATAGTCCCAAAGATGTTCTATCGGATTCAGGTCTGGAGGGTGAGCTGGCCATTCCATTCTCTCCCAACCGTGATCCTCAAGATAATCCTCAACAACCACAGATCGGTGTGGTCTCGCATTATCATTCATTAGAATGAAACCATTGCCAATAGCATCGGCATATGGGTGCACATATGAATCAAGGATCTCATCCCGATATCTTGCACCAGTCACAGTTCCTCCATGGAACACATGCAGGTCAGTGTGGCCTCCGAGTGAGATCCCTGCCCAAACCATGATTCCACCGTTTCTGTACCTGTGTTTCGACAGTGTTTGATTGATGGTATCGAGTGCATTGTTCGCTCCAGATCAGAAGACGTCCTGAATCGCTTTCCAGTGTGAATTTTGACTCGTCTGTTAAGAGTAGAGAAGCCCACTGTTGCCTTGTCCAGGAAACATGTTCTCTTGCCCAACATAAGCGGGCCCTTCTCTGTTGAGGGGGACACACACAACTGGTCGCCTTGCATAGAGACCTGCATTGTGAAGACGTCTTCGCACCGTAGTAGCAGAGATTCTTCTCCCTGCTGCTGCAAAGTGGTGTGAAATGAGTTGCGGCACAGTAGTGCGTCTTCTCCTTCGGGCCGAAAGAGCTAGAAACCGGTCTTCTGCAAGTAATGTAACACGTGGGCGGCCTGGAACATATCTTCTGGACACAGAATCTTCGGATTCATACTGATCCCAGAGTCGTTGGACTACACTGGGAGACACATTGAGCCGTCTAGCAGTATCGGCCTGTGACAACCCCATTTCCATCCATCCTACCGCCCGCCACCTTAATGAATCGGGAAAATCACTTCTTCTAGACATTTCTAAACTCTACTTGCTGTTGTGAACAAAAATGACAACAATAGTTTGAATGCAACAAAACTTACACGCGAAATTACGAAAGCTTCGTAATTGCATATTTTTCTCCCATTCACAAATACCCATTCTTTTGTATAAAATAAAAGTGGTAGCTGTAATTTTTGCGTAAGTTTTTTTTAAAGCTTATTATTGTCATTCATATAAACTATGAAGGTTAATCTGACTGCCAATTTTTGTCTGGTGAGCTTCGAAAAACATGTTGTACCTTAACTTTTGGAGGCTAGTGCATAAATATAAAATACGATTTTCTTATAAATTTATGAATAATAATATTCGCAAAATATACATTAAGCTATAAATAACTTTAAATAGATTAAACCTGCTTAAGAACTTTATAACTTTGAAGTCCATTTTATCTGTACAAATTACTTAAAACATGTTGTACCTTAACTTTTGGAGGCCAGTGTAATATCTTTTAGCATGCTTATATTGATAAATTTTATATATTTTGGAATATTTTAAGTGCTCATACAAACAAGCGCATAAGCTATTGAAAATTAAGATGAAAGATTATTTTAAAATTTATCAATTGATTTTTTCTTTATTAATTTTAATTTTCTCATTATTAATTTTCTCAATAAAAATAACGTATTATGTTTAATGTTGGGACTTTATAGTTAAAACAATTTTAAACATAAAACATTTTCTATTTTGGTAATAAAAACACTCATTATTTATTCAAATTGCATGCGTTGAAAGAAAAATATATTCATTGCTTATTTGTTGCATTAATGTAAACCCCTCTACGTACTTGATAGGCAGGCGATGACTGGTTTCTACTAGCTGATTAAAGAATCTAAAATACTTAACCACTAATCTAAAATACTATACTTAAGGGCTGAATAGCTAAAAACATGAATTAATCAGTTTTTATATTTTTGTCATAAACTAAGCAAATAACCAAAAATATATATATATTTGCATTAGAATACGCTATCTAATATGATTATTTTAGAGCTTCGAAAAAAAAAAACTTTTTTATTTGGCCTGTTCCAGTTGAATTTAAATAAAATATTTCGTTTCGGTTCCGGTTTTTGTAAAAATTCCAATTTCTCAGTTATACCTTTATTCTTAATATATACTATGGTATCCAACTCGGGCTTTTCGAGTTACAAAACATTGATGAAAAACATTTTTTTTTAAACTGTAATAGAATTTTTTAGATTAACTACTAACAATACCAAAATTTTAAAATGTTGAATGTCAATGATGTATTCGAATAAAATTTTAAAATACATTAAAAGCGATAGTTTCACATTAGCCACATGGCGGTATTTAATAGACGAAAATATCGCCAAAGGTCACGACTTACAAAAAACCTTAACTTCCAAACTTTTCTGCATTGTACTAATCTGTGTGTCGTTTTCTGTAAATTTCAAAAAATTTCCTGGTACGTATGAGCCCTCATATTCAAAAAATTATGCGTTCCTTAACTGTTGTAAAACACTAATTTAATTGGAAACATTATGATATTCAAATTATTATTATATTAATATTCGAATAAAATTCATTCCATCTATAAAAACCCAAATATATTTTTAGTCATCCTCGTTCTTGCAGTTTGTGGACAAAATAAATTTTAAACATGACTTGCCTCTGGATTATATACAATATGTGTAAGAAATAATGAGGAGTATAACCTTCGTTTGTCAACGTTTTCGGACTTATCAAATTGTTTTGACAACGATGCACTTAACTGTAAAGCAAAAATGACGACAACGTCAATTCTGGATGATGCAGAGATACCATCTTCTTATCTCAGATATACCATTTTCCAACTCTCGGGTAAATTGTAATATCCAATGTTCACATTTATCCCAGCTAACCGTGCTAATTGAACATAATTTTTATTTTTACTAAACTGTATTATATTCAGGTACATTTACAAATATTTACAAAAAAATGTTTTAGTTTCCGGCATTCAGATGGCAACGTGATTGGTAGAGGAGGCGACTGCCACGGCGAGGGCCCGGGTTCGAATTCTGGTAAGGCATGGATGTAATTGAGTGTGTATGTTCAGTGCAGTCTACTTCTTTGAGTCTATCCCGTCCTCAAGAAGAAGATTTACGTAATTTGTCAAAGCCCTGTATGTATTTCTGTGAATGAAAAATATGGATCATTCGAGACGACAGACTTGCAATATCCTCCAAATGTAAAAAAAAATTACCGTCATCCAACAAAATTTAAGTTAAGCTACAATTTAAGACATATTTTATTGATCGATAAAATAGGGTGAAGCTTTTAAAGATATTTCTAATCTTAAAACTTCAAATATAATCCAAAATTTTTAATATGACACTATCTTCATTATCATTTTCAAAAAGTAAATTTTTTAGTGATAAATTAATAAGTCAGGGAAGTGATGAATTGCCATTGCAATATTTTTATTTTTACAGTAAAGTATTAATTTTGCATCAGTAGCCGTACGAGCTAAAATTTAGCTAGCTTTTCTTTTAAATTAGTTCGGTTGTCAATAAATCAATACGTAATTACTAAAAGAGTTCTCTAGAAAAAACAACATTTTCGCCTTAAAAAAGAATATATATTGATTTATCATTTATTCATTACTAAAAGCTTTTAATAAAAGCAAATTTTTAGTAAGAAAATTTATGAAAATACAATTTCGGAATAAGATTGGAAATATTTATCTGCAGTTATTTTTTTATAAATTATTAAAAAAAAAGTTTTAAATACTCCTTTTATACAAGTACAGTGAACTCTCACTTATACGACTCTCAGTTATACGTCTCTCTCGGTTATACGCCGAATTCTCTTTGTCCCGTCCATGCTTTATGGGAAATAATGCTAAACTTCTCTCAGTTATACGACTGTTTCTCTCACTTATACGACGCTTTAAACGGTTCAGGTGATTTAACATTTCCCACTCAATAATTCATTTTTATAATCTTTAAAGTACAAATCATTCGCGTTTTCTTAGCTTTATCCTTTCCCTATGGTTAAAGTGTTTATCAATAATGAATAGCATTTCTTATCTACCTTCGTGTGTTATTAACGATGAAATCTATTGCGGGAGTGTGATTGTATGGAATTCCTTTGTGCCTACCATTTAACAAATGCCAAATGACTACCTGGAATAATGTGAAATCGCAGACAATTGTAGAGAAATGTTTTAGAAAATGTTGTTTTTCACAAGACCAAACTGCTAGTTCAACGAATGAACCCGATTTTGGGAGCATATGGAAATCCTTTAATGACGAAGACTGGGATGAAATGTTTATGGACGAAGGTATTAATTAAAAAAATTACGTAGAATGTGATCAAAACTGGGAGAAACTATCAGACCTGGGAAGAACCGAAGAAATCTTTGAGGATATCAATAAGGAAGACTTGAGCGAGGAGGATGACGAAGATGAGAGCAATGTTACTGCTGTTGAAATATTTTCAGAATCAAGGGCCGCTTTAAATACATTAAAGAATTATGTCGATCAAAATGATTATTCCCAAAATAGCTTAACAGATTTATTAGACTTAAAAAATACATTTTCTCTTTTCATCGACGACAGAGACAAACTGATATCACTTCAATACATTTTATTTTTTAATATATTTTATACATTTTGTTAAAAGATGTTCTTAGTGCTCAAAACTTATTGCTTTTAATATAGGTAAAATAATTAATGCATATAAATTTTCAAACTTTTATAATAAGGCGGTGTCTCACTTATACAACTATCTCAGTTAAACGACTTTTTTCTACGGTCCCCTGAAAGTCGTATAAGTGAGAGGTCACTGCAATTTAATTATTTTACTCAAACTGATAATTTTAGAAAAACATATTTTGTATTTGAATACATCCAATAACCAAGATTTCCCGGACCAATCATATGAGATGAATGTAATGAGATGCATTTTTCGCCTGGTAGGGAAGATTACAACTCATATGATTTCTTTACCAATTAGAATAATTGTGTCAAAATTAATACAGTGTAATCAGGTTTCCAGCGTTTACTGCAAGTCCCATTACCTGTGATTTATTCTGTTGTGCTGATTCAGATATCAGACCAGATGCTACGATCATTAAGGTTAAGTGGGTGAAATAGTTCAGCCATATTCGTCCGTTATTGCTCAGTTAGTAGAGTATTGGCAGCTTTATAGCCAAGGTATCCCGTGTTCGAATCCTATTTCGGACTTTTTCGCGTTTGCTTATCAATCGCATTTTTACCTAACTTATAAATCACTAGCTGTTACACTTGACTTCCTCCACATAAAAATTAAAGTAGAATCAATATTTAAATGAAACAAAAACATTCACCCCCGATAATTAGAAATACGTACAATTAACAATCTCTTTGTCACATTTTATAATAGACAACAATTCCGACGATTCCGTTTTGGATTCATATCTTTTTATATGTAAGTTCATTACAATTTATTTTATGTGCTTGAAATTTTACATACTTCTTCAAAAAATAAGAACCTTCAGTTTATATACTTGCATACTGTTCTACTTTATGACTTCTATTTATTTAGTTTACATTTTTTGCGTTTTTGGATATGGATTATAGTCTCTGTTTTCCTGTCAAAAGTTAAGGTTTACAGTGATTATGTTATAAAAAAATTTCGGGAAATTTGTTAATCAACAGGTCATTTCAGACATGGGATTGAGGTGATTACAGAAATTAAAAAATAAACAGACAATGATATGTTTATAATCCTAAACACTTTACCTTTTTTGAATAGAAAGGGATACATATGCTATTTAAAAAATAAATTAAAAATTTTGAAAAATAAATGCTAAAAACGAAAATTGTTTTAACTCGCATGTTTATTGCATTTTTATTTTAAAAAGGCATATTTTTAGACCGATGGAAATACCAACAAAGGCAAATCACCCAAAAGACTTTCAACCTAAATGCTTTTTTGTTAAGCAATAGAATTACTTATTGCTTACAATCGCCGCGAAAAATTTATTATTTATGAAATGTGCACCCCGATTATGGAAAAAGCAACGTCATATAGATTGTTCTGTTGCAGTTTAGGCTTATGGAAGATACGAAATTTGGTAGGAATGTATTCCAATGTGGAATAAAGAATGCCTTACAGAGATATTTTCAAATATATTTTATTGGATGGGCGTTTTTTTTCGTACAAGAATTTTCAAACGTCGCCACAAATTTTCAATTGGATTGAGATCAGGGCTGTTTCCTGGTCATGGTAATATATCTATTCCTTTATTTTGAAACCATGCTTTGCATACGTTTGCTGTGTGGCATGGAGCTGAATCCTGCTGAAAAATAAATGGTGCGTTGTTGGGGAAGAGATCCCTGATGGAAGGTATCAATTTTGGTTCCAGGACATTTTATTTTTTGGAATTCAGGATGCCATCAATCACTTGAATTAGGCCCACACCATCTGCAGACATACATGCCCAAATCATGACATTTGTTGGGTTTTTTGTAGTTGCTTCAATGCAATAAGGATGAAGTGCTTCTCCTACCCTACGTCTCACGTATTTTCTATCATCACTACCAAAGAGCGATATTTTACTCTCATCGCTTCAGATTACTAGCTACCATTGATTTTCTGACCATTTAATGTGTTCTTTTGCCCACTTAACTCGTTTTTTACGTTGCTTTTGATTTAAATATGGTTTTTTCCTTGGAATTCTAGCTTGTAGTCCAAATCCTGATAACCCTTTCTTATTGTTCTTGAACTTACTGTAATAACCGCTGCATTCATTTCACATCTAATGGCATGTGATGAAATTTTTCTATCTTGAAGGCATAGCCGTTTAATTTTTCTTTCGACAGTAGCACGTGGATTTATTCGGCCTGATTTGGTCTTATTTTCCACTGATTTCGTTTTTTCATAACGTAAACAGAACTTTCGTACACCAGAACAAGTCACTGAACCACCAACTTGTCTTGCAATTTCAGCATAAGAGAGGCCATTTTCTCTCAATATGACAATTCGGCTTCTTTTAGCAGATGTCCAATTAGTTCTTCTTGTTGATGACATTGTTTAAAATTTGCTTAATTAAAAAAAGGACTTTAAATATTCAAAAACAGCAATACTCTATTTAATTGTACTAGTATGTCTCATTCCGCAAAATATTTCCACAACATTTAAGTGAAAATGAATATATTCTAGAAGCACACAAAGTTGAAAAACATGAAACTTTCAAAAAATGTCCAAACTTTTGGCCACCACTGTATATTAAGTTTTAGAGAAATAAAAATTGTGGTAGACTGTATGTTAAAGAGGCGTTAAACTTATGCACATAAGAGCAAAATAGTATGTGGATATTTTGAGTAATGCCAAAAAAATTATTTTTATTTCGAAATGAAAGTCGCTGCATGATTTTAAATATGAAGCCACATTCACCAGCGAATGATTTTCGTACTGACGTGTCTACAAAAAAAAATCATTATATTAATCATGTGTAAATGTGCATTTAAATTTATGGCAAACATAAAAACGTTCAGAAATTTTGATTTTTTGGCAGGATTTCAAAAAATTGTGTTTGAAGTCTGAATAAATTTTATCAGTACTAGCTCTACCCAGCCACGCGTTGCTGTTGCCCAGTCTGCTTAAATGGAAAATATAGAAAAGAGAAAGTGAATGTTTGTATTATGTTTAACTTCACAATACTTGATGCTTAAAATGTGGTTTTTTTATATGCCTACTATTCCCCCTCTCTCCAATGTCCGCCCCTTTTAAAACTTTTTTCGATACCCATCGTGTGATATATCATTAAAAAGCCTTTGGTCCACTCTTTCATATTATGCACCTCCCGTTCCCTTTCCCCGCCCTCTTGACCCCTTAGCACTTTTCTGAATTATTTCGTTAGTATTTTTTATTTATTTCGTTTTTTCTTTGTTTTGTAGATCGTGTTTTTTCCTTTTTTAATGTTGTGCAATTTTACATGCGCATATGTAACTTTATTTTTTCAGTACTATCCATTTGGTTTAGTTCACTTAAATACCAGTCCAAATCGTTCTTTAATTTTTAGCCGTTCATTCTGTTGTGAACGAAGCAGAACTGAAGCTGCAGAACGCGCTCGCCGTGCTCGCAACCGTGAAACCACAAGTATGGCTGCGCGTCACTCTGCTTCTTCCTCAGCACGTATCTGATGCATTTCTTGTCTCTTGCACTCGTTTGCTGATGCCCGTTCTTCCTCAGTTTGATTTGCAATTACTCATCACACTGCTGCCGCTCCGCGAGCACAAAAACATAAGTTTGATCTTATGTGAGGCATTATTTTAATGAACTAAAGCAGATCGATAGCAATGAAAAATAAGAAAGAGAGCTATAATAAACACATATAAAGTTGCAAAACATTAAACAAGTAAAAAACACGAACTAAAAAAAATCAACAAAGAAAAACATAAATAATAGAGGATAATAACGAAATATTTCAGAAAAGTGCCCCCCTGGTCGAACAAAATGGGGTGAGGGGGACGGCAGGTGCATAATATGAAAGAGTAAACATATTTCTATCTAATGATATTCACATGATAGAAAAAAATTCAAAATGTGAAAATTTAAGAAATTGGGGGGAGGGGAAGCGAGGGTCATAATATGAAATATTGGTCCAAGGGCTTTCTAATGATATATCACATGATATATAATAATAGAATTGAATTCACATCAAATACATTAAAAATAAAAATAATAATTTAAAAAATGCAAATACTCATAAAAATATATAAATAACTTATGAAAAAATGATTAAAATAAACTTTATCTGCTTATCTTAATGCCATTTTTGACATTAAAACTTTTCTGTACTTACTGGTATTCATGCTCCTTGTATTACTAAAATTATTTTGAAATGCACATTTTATTCCCAATATGGCGATATGTTGTTTCCAGCGATATCATTTCTTAAGGTTTCAATTATTGTTCGTTTTCTTTTCCTAGGTATAACTTGTTATAATGACTTTATTTGTGACAGTAAACTGCCTTCCGTCGTAAATAATATTCGTGCTTCATATGTCAAAAAATACTTCAAATATTCGTTTCAAATATGACTTCATATTCCCCTGCTTTTTTTGTACGTGGAAATTTAATTCTGGTAAAACATTATTTTATTTTATTTATTCACGTGCTGTGGATATAATATTATTCCGGTATTTTAAAATGTGCCAAAAAAGAGATATTTTTATAGAGAAAAAGTCAGTTAATTGTGTAGGAAAAGAAATTTTTTTTTATTTATTTTAATAACTATATGTGTAAATCAAATAAAAAATAACCTATATCATTTTCCGTGTTATACTTCGCGTGTATGTAAATTTGCAACAGAATTGATTCATTCATTTTGACGCTGCCTTCAGACAGACAATCACACAAACATTCACACTTATAATATTTCAAGTACTAGGTGTTACCCGTGGCCTATTCATGTAAAATTTAAAGAGGAATCAATGCATTAATAAACCAAGCATTTTCCCAGTATATAATTCAAAACAGATTCAATTAAGAAACTTTTTAGAGAACACATTTTATAGAAGACACTTTTAATACTCGCAATTTATACTAGTACTTCTCATGATCCCAAATTGCATGTTTTTGTTTTTATATATAAGAACATTAAATATTTTTCACGTGCTTAAAATTTCATACTTTTCTATATGATTAAGTGTGCAGAGGGCATTTACTTCCTTGTTAAGTAATGTTATCATTTTAATTTATATAATACAAAAAACAATGAACATTGCGTTAATAGTGCTGTACAAAAGTGACGTTTATGGCAATAACTATTCATTCCTTACTGACGATTTGCATATCTTTTGCAAAACCACGTATTATGTAATATTTTGTATTATTAAGTGCATGTTAATAAGAATATATGAAAAAATCCGAAGAAAAAGACAATTTTCCTTTCTACAAAATTCTGAACGTTAAAAGGATACCAATATATGGTAATAAAAATGTATGATAAATTAATTCATACCATATAAAAACATGATTATTTAATGCATTGACGCTAATCTTGGAGAAATTTTAATTAAAAAAAATTTTGTGCATTATTTTTATCATTAGGCCTATTATAAAAGACTAGCTGACATGCCCGGCGTTGCCCGGGCCCGTGATAATAACTTTAAAAATACCTAAAATTAATGTTGAATGATTTTATATTTTAAAATGAAAATCTATCCAAGCAAACTGAAGGACAGTCGTTAGAGTTTTTGCCGATTTAATGTCGATTTGATTTCTGACGTTTTAATATAATAAACTTTCAATTCCGACCAAAATTTCCTGAGGAAACCTAAATAATATAAAGAGCTCCCCCACCTTTCCTCTTTTAAACTAAAAATAATATACAGTATTGGCCAATTTATTAGTCCCATTCGAAAAAATTTTCAAAAACCTTGTTTATAAGTTGATTATATTAAAATTAAATAAAAATCATGCACTTGTGGCATCATAATTCACTTTTATATTTTAACAGAATAGTAAGGCTACTCTAATTTGTGACTCGTGCTATAGCCAGTATACGGCATGACACATGGCCATATCATTATCTTTTTACTCGTGAAGGTTTCGCTATGGTACTCCATTGTAAAATTTGGTAATTTTTGAAATTCAATATTTGAAAAACGGCATAATCATTAGATTTGAAATTTATATCAAGAAAAGTACAATTTTTTACCTGTCTAACGAAGTTTGTCTAACAATTTTCTGACAAATACTTTTCAAGCAATTAATTATTTCAGTAACTTCAAATGTTTCATTTTCCGAGATTAATCTGTGGTAATGATTCGCGAAAATCCAGGTCGTCAGCAACGCATAGCTTTTTATTAAAGAGGAATTCCGAGATTTATCTGTGGCAACGATTCGCGAAAATCCCAGTCGTCAGCAACGCATAGCTTTTTATTAAAGAGGATGTTAAATAAACGAATCGTGACAATTTAAAGAGGTAAAACACACACAAATGTATCTCTCGAAGCGAAACCCAGTTAATGTAAATATTTTGAAGGTATTTGCTAAAGATAGGCTTTGCTTTCTGCAAAAGGATATGGCACTACATCACTGTAAGTGCAAGAATTATCCACTATTCCCGTCCAAAAATGACCACTGATTGACGCTCCATAATCTTTTCCGTAACACAGTAAATGTTCTGCCATTGATAGAATCCTAGTGCACTTTCACCATTTTCCGTCATTCATAGATTTGGCCATACGAAGTATAGTTAATCTTTTGAAATTTTAATTAAAATATTTTCAATATTGCAAAAATTAAGAACGAAAAGACAGGTTCGGTATGGATGGGAGACCATGTATTTCGATTATTTAAAATTATTGCATCCCTTGTTTTCTACAAAAAAAAAATTGTTCACGGTAATGGGTAATTTCATGAAATATTGAGTTTTCTTGGTTTTAGAGGAAAAGGACATACATAAAAAATACGTTTCTAATACGGAAACGTAATAAGAGGCAAAGTTGCCGCAACACCCCTGTGATTTGAAAAAAATAAATAAATGCAGCTTTATTTTTGGAGGATTTCAAGTAATCTTTACATTCCGTTGGTAAATTTTCTATATTTTACAGGAAAATCCGTTTTTCAAAGTCGAAATTATCGTGTTTAATGAATAAAGTAATGGATAAAACCTACAATTCCCGAAACATTTTTTTGAAAGTATGTTTTCTGTGTGTACAATTTGTGGCCAAATTCTATGTTACATTATGTATATTCTGACGACAATAATATTTACTTTAACAATATTTATTTTTGCAAATGCCCGGAAATTACACAGCAAATGTTTGCTATAATTACCATTATTTATTATATACATTATGAAGTTAATGTTAAACAATATAACGGATTTCACATACAGTTTAAATTAAGATACCGGTGTTAGATCGCAATAATAATGTATGTCATTATTTATGGTTAAGTATAACAAAGTAAGCAACGAATATTTATTTGAACAGGAATCAACTATTATGTACATATAATTCACAGCAGGATGAAAACAAATATTTATTGATGATTTATATAGTTTTTAAAATATCTTAATAAGATATATATATATATATATACAGGGTGTCCCAAAAAGGAGTACCTATTTTTAAAAATGAATAAGAAACAAACGAATAGAGTTATTGAATAAATTCTTGCAGGAAACGGTTGTGTGAAGTCTGGAATTTTGTTTAGAGTACTTTCTTATGTTAGTTAAAATTCTTACCGACAAATGGCGCTGCGGCTACTGCATTCATCAGCAATAGTTGAAAATTAAATGACAATATTTTCAATATGTCCTCAATTCATCACAATAACATGCCGGAGTCTTAGAATGAACTTTCACTCACCACGTCTGCTTCTGTATGTTCTTCACGCTTGCTCCGTTTGTTCATATAGCCACCAAAATGTGCTGTAGCGCCATCTGTCGGTCAGATTTTGAACTATCATAATAAAGTGTTCTAAACAAAATTCCAGACTTCACACATCCGTTTACTGCAAGAATTTTTTAAATAACTTTATTCGTTTGTTTCTTATTCATTTTTAAAAATGGGTACTCCTTTTTGGGACACCCTGTATATATATATATATAAGTTTTAAAACATAATTAAAAGTGTCATTAAACATGAAATCATGTTTTCTATGAGAATATTAACAGTATGTTATAATACAAATTTATTTACATATTTATTTATATAGTAATTTTCAAATTTCCTATAATAGTTTCATAAATTTAAGTGTATCATAATTTATTGTATTGCATTTAGCAAAAATACAAAATGGCTAATTAATAAACAATATAACAATAAGTACAAATATATGAATGATAATATATTTAAGGCTGTGCGATTATACCTAGATTAATAAAATTAAGATCGAATATAAAGTACTGCCGTGTGTTTTTTTTTCTAATAAATTCCCAGTATAAGGATATTAAGGTGTAACAAATGCTGCACCGCCGCTGTGAAACTTAAGGCTTTTTTTAGAGTGATTTTTTTTAAGATGCTTACAAAAATCCATTTATATTATTATATAATTGTTTTTTTTTACTTTGTTATAATACAAGAGCGGCTTGGAGTTGGTGTGCGAGATAGTTTTGAAAAAAAAAAATAGATAAAGCGAGGGACAGCATAGCTTATCGTAGACTTGACCTAGAACAATGAAACGAAATAAAAATATATTTTAGTCAAAAGCTAGTGAAATGCGCAGTCGTTTTATAAACATGCAGTTATAGTAAAATGTTATCGATTCTAAATAAAATATTATTTTTCGAATAGAATTTTCCTAACAAAAGGAGGCACACAAATGCGAAATAATACATTAAAAAAATCGACACATTTCCTTAGAAACCTGTCTGACAATGTATTCTACAAAAGGTTCAAGTTGATTCTTTGAAAATTGGTGGGTCAGTTTACTCACAGTTTTTGAAAATGTTTTTCTTTGATAATCGCATTTATAGTTTTTGTTACTATTTAGTCATAGTGGCTCACTATACTTCAAATATGTACTTCAAAACTTCACTATACTTCAAATAAGTCCAAAATTGCCCGTACATTTTTTATATCGAGTTCTAGCTAATACAATATGATTTCCGTGTGCATAAAGAGTCCTTAAGCGAAAACAAATTTAATATTTTTAATCGCTCAGAGAGGTGGAACGCCTTAATTCAAAATGATAGTTTGACAATTGGGATATCGGTTGTCACTGTAACCATAATAATTGGATAAGCCATTGCAAAATTTGTTATAAAAGAGAAACAATATTTTAATCAAGTTACTATTTGCAATATATATATAAGTGAATGTTTTTTTAAGTATTGTATAACATGAATATCCTCAAAATTGGACTCCCTGACAACTCTTGAAGATTTACCAAAAATGCATAAACTTACGAACAAATACGATTGTCTTCGTATATAGATACAAAACGATATTTTACCATTTGCAAAATATGTATTACTATATTTGTTAATATGCAGGATTATTCTGAACTACTGAATAAAATTTTAAGGGATAATAGAACACGTCTAGAACAACTCAAAACATCATACGACGTATGGTCGTAACTGAAACAGTGAAGCTCCACAGGGCGCTTGATGATTATGAAAAGAAGATTGTTTATTACACAATTAAAACATCCAGCGTACTCAAAACAGCAACACCAGACATGAAATGCAGGCTCGCTTTTTTTCTGATTAGTAAAAGCCACTATCCGTTCTGGAATACATTGGAGGATTGACGACGTGTATGAAAAAACAACGCTTTGTGTGTTTAATGACAACGCCATCTAGCAGTTCGTCGAATTGCATGGCACAAGCAACTTGTTTAGTTGTGTTTTCTAACCCTTAGAGATTTGAAAAAATGTGTTCACAATCACCCTCAACTTCTCTGAAAGAAATTTGGTTCAGTTTAAGATACAGCACTCACTCCCACTCTCTGGAGCTACTTATTTTGCGATTTCTCTATTTCTTCTTCTAATTTTCATCCATATTAGCTCTATGTTATTAGCACTATTCTGCATAAATAAAACCAGCAATCATTTATTAGATATTATGCAGAAAACAATGTTATCTCCACAATCAGAAAACGACCTACAGCGCTTCACTGCTTTAGTTACGACCGTGCTTTGAGTGGGGTTTTAAACTTGTTTAAGCGTGTTCTATTACCTCTGGAAGTTTTCTCCAGGTGTTCCAAATCACTCTCTATAGGTACACCGTATTGAAAATGTATTCATATGTGAAGAACATCCATTATTACCTGTCTAATACAGAATTTATTTTATTAATATTTTAAATCAAAGGTTCTGAAACTACAGTCCGCTAATCCCAAGGGCATCCGCATTCTTTCATCTTCAGGTGTTCCGCGAGTGTATTTTTTTAGGTTGAATACATTTGAGTAAAATTTAATTATTTTTTTATGTAGAACCTGAGAGAAAACTTTCAAATTTTCTGAGCCCTAGTGATTCCGCCTTAAGAGGTTTGTGTACCACTATCAGTTTACAATTTTTTCATATTTATATATAATTTATTTAATACTATGGCAATTATCTGTACTTGCAGTCTTAAATCGTAGTGGTCCGTGAAGCTATAGAACACGAACGACAAATCATGCGTAAAGCATAGGCTATGATAACACTTTCTAACACATTCAGAATAATGTAACACAACTTCACAGTTTAATAAGGTGAAAAATTATATCTAAGCAAACAATTTCTTAACCTTCACACCGCCGTGAAGTGAAATATCCGTTCACTATGCTGTAAGTTTCACTTCAATAGAAGCATCGTTTAAATTAATATAATTATACAAATATAAAGCAGTTTTAAAACATCGAGTAATGATTAATACTCTCAAGGGTTATACTCATATGCGTAATTAAGTTTTTTATATAATGTCTAAATATTAATTTTATTTTAGCATTTTTAAAAAAATACAGAGAAAACCTCATTACAAATTTTCCCTTTTACTCGGTGGTCGGGGCTAAACGTATAAGAAATGTGTAAACGCAATTTCAGAAATTAACATCAATTGTCGAAAAAATATCCCAATTATTATTTACAACCCTGTATATGATCTATATAATTTTATATATATTACATAGTATGATATAAATTAGTTTAGTTAAATAACACCTAGAAGAGTTGAAAATTCTGCTTCGGCAACTTCCATAATAAACGGAATTGTACTCGAGATTTTTTGTGCAACCCTGTATATGATCCATAGAATTTATACACACCAAATAAAAGTGCTGCTACCGAATACATTACTTTTGTGAGTTCCTGTAATTGAACGATAAACGCTATGCACAACACATTCGACAGTAAATCTCTTGTGCATCGAACAGATATATATCAATTTCAATATGTTTGAAATTATATAACATCATTAAAATACATTTATAAACGATTGTTTTTAAATAGACCACAATGTAACCTAACTCATTTGAGTGTCCCTGTTAAAGAACTAAATATGGTACACACTTCATTTTCAATACGGAACTTGCCATGGTAATCCTCAATGACATTTATCGATTGCATTGCAATCTCACTACACTGTTAAAAATAATCTGAAATTCACGGGAATTTTTTTCTAAATTTTACAGAAAAAGTCCCTTTTTACGACAAAAGGGCATTTTCCGTTAAAAACAGAAAATTTCTTCATATTTCCTGAAAACAACGGAACAGACGGAGAAGAAATTAGCCTACGGAGATATTCCGTTATCTTCTGCATATTTATTTTCAATGTTTTAAAAACTGACATGTTGCAGTAAAGAAAAACTAAAAATTCAATAAATTAAGTTTTCGAGTTTATTTAAAACAACAAAATAGTTCTTTAGAATTTATAAAGCAACAATTAATTTACCCATCCTTTTAAAATTATAAGCAATTTATTTTTTAAAGTTATAAAAAAATATTCACACTTAAGATATATTCTAAACAACTAGCTTAATATATTGTTATGAATTTTGTATATACTTGTAAATATTCCATTTGTTTAAATTTATTTTATTTTATTATTGTGAAAATTGCAGTATTATTAATGTATTTCCTATTGAGCATCATGTAACTCAATGCTAAAGGCCTCAGGTGGTTTGCAAGAAAAACAACCTTACAGCATCGGTTTTATAATGGAGCTCTATTAGAAAATCGCCAAGGAATGGGTTTATCGCCAAGTTGGCGATGGTTTTGGCGACTTATTTTTGTCGCCAAATTTGGCGATATATCGCCAAATGTCGCCAAGTTGGCGACTTTTTGTGCAACCACCCCCCCTTATACCTGTATATTGGGATCCTTTCTCGCTTAGGTTCTCTATCGAAAGTTAAAGCACTTTCTGATAATTTCTAGCATCTGAAGGCTCTGGAAAATTCTACAGTTATCTTTAAAGCCTATATAAGGGACCTCCACTAGTCCAGTTCAGTTAGTTCTCTGTCAAATGCGATTGAATACGCACGAGAGGCTTTGCATTGAGAACTGTGTTGTCTATGATCGATTTAGTATTGAACAATACGCTATATTGTTCTGTGAGAAATTTTGCTGTGCTGTTATTAGATTTGAAGATTACTGAATATTTGTGTCTTTGAAAAGATATTGGTGTATTTATCGAACTGTTTGGAGTAAATAAAACCTGTTGATTGTTCTTATATATTGGCATCAATCCTTACGAACCCCGAGCTCACAACATTTGGTGTCAAAAGTGGGATTGAATGCCGATTACCAGAGCAATGGAGGCGCAACTGACTAACTTAATGGAGAAATTAGGAGAGATGGATGAGAAAATGACTGCGAATCAGGCTGAAATGAAGAAGGATATGTCAGCGATGGATGAGAAAATGACTGCCAACCTTGGCGAGTTGAAAGAATAAATGAAGAAGGAAATGACTGAGATAGATGAGAAAATGACCGCAAACCAGGCTGAAATGAATGATATGTCGGAAGAAATGAAGAAGGATATGTCAACCAACCTTGGTGAGTTGAAAGAATTAATAGATAATAAAATAACATCTTTAAATGAAAGAATTGACAGCGTGGAAAACAAATTTGAAGGAAGGTTTCATGAAATAGAAGAAAATGTTCAAATGACAGCCAAAACCGTAGAAGAAGTTCAAAAGATCTCCAAAACCGTAGAAGAAAGGATAGAGAGTGTAGAAAAGGAGTTGGAAAATGTGAAGAAACAAAAGATAACTGCCGAAAACTATCCCGAAGATGTGAAGTATCAAGCTATGCTTCCTCGGGCTTCTATTAAACTCTCGACCTATGACGGAAAATCCTCATGGCCAGTTTTTAAGACACAATTTGGGATCGTAGCGGACGCCAATGGATGGGATTCCCAGACAAAGGCTTGCCAGTTAGCTGCTTCTCTGCGATCTGATGCTGCCGACGTCCTACAGACATTGCCTGCAAATGAACCGCTGGATTTTGAAACGCTCGTCAGTGCCTTAGAATTGCGCTTTGGCGAGAAATGCATGAAGGGATATAGCAGACTCCAGCTCAAATCTCGACTGCAGAAATCCACTGAATCCCTGCAAGTGCTTGCTACGGATGTCGAGAGACTTTCCCCTCTTGCTTATCCTGACTGCCCGACTGAAACTAGAGAAAGTTTAGCTCTGCAACATTTTATCGATGGTGTGCGTGATTTTGAGATCCAGAAACAACTCCGGATTGCAGATCTCAGTGACTTAAAAGGGGCTTTAGTTTATGCCCTGAAATTCGAGGCAGCCCAGCAAGCTACAAGGAAAAATCGGCACTTTATGCGAGCAGCCAACCTGTCTGAGACGTCGGATAGAGCTGTGGAGCGCTTACAGCAGCAGATGAATGACATAATGAGAAAGATGAACTCCTTAATGGCCAACAAACCTTACAGGAAGATCATGTGCTGGAAATGCGGTGGAGAAGGCCATATCCAAATCGACTGCCCAAGACGACCCAGCACCGAAGGTAATATCTCTCCCGCTAAAGGAGGAGCAGGAAAACTGATTAATGGCCATCTTACGGGGCGGAGGTTGCCAGATTTTGAGAAGCCCCATTTTCAAGTATGTGAAATTTCTGCAAGAAGTTGCGGCGAGAACGGAGTTTTTCTAGTCGGAAGCGTGAATGATTTGCCCTGTAATATGATCATCGATACAGGAGCCAATGTGACCATCATTCGGAAAGATCTAGCTCAGCGGCTGAAAGAAAAACTCTTCTGGACCCCGCCGCGTGTTATTCTTCAAACTGTGACCGGAGATAAGATCAATATACATGGAAGAATGACACTGAAAGTAAAGTTTGGGAACGCCGCTTACCACCATACAGTCTATGTGGCTGATATTTCAGACCCTTTCATACTCGGACTGGACTTTTAAAGGAGCATGGATTTACACTGGACTTTAAGAATAATGAGTTACGCTCTGCTCAAGAAGATGTCACTATTTTCAAACTTGGAAATGAGTCCGGGTCTATTCAACGGATCACAGCCAAGGCAGATGTTATCATCCCTCCACGGACCGAAATGATGATACCTGGATTAACTGGAAACGAAAGAATTTTCCAGTATGGCTTGACTGGATATCCTGAGAAGAGCCCAAAGGGAGTGCTAATAGCATCAGCGCTGGTAGATCTGTCGAGAGATGTGATACCCGTGAGAATTGCAACGTAAGTGAAAAGTCTAGAATTATCCAGAAGGGTGAAAGGCTTGCAACCTGTGCTCCAGTCACCTGTGTATGCAAAGACCCGAGCTTGATGTTGTCGGAGCCGCCTACAAGTTTAACACCTGAAATTGGACGAAATGAAAATTTATCACCTGAACAGAGACATGCCGCAGAAAGACTGTTCCAGGAATTTAAGGATGTGTTTTCTCAAAACGAGAGTGATATTGGTCGCACTTCACTGACACGGCATAGAATTGATACTGCCGGCCATCCACCGATTAAACAGCATCCCAGACGTTTGCCGTTCGCTAAACAAGAAGAGGTGTCTAAGCTCTTACAACAGATGCAGGATAGTGACATCATCGAACCGTCATCAAGTCCGTGGGCCTCTCCCATCGTGTTGGTCCGAAAGAAAGATGGTTCCACAAGATTTTGTGTGGATTATCGTAAACGTAACGATATCACGAAGAAAGACAGCTATCCTCTACCAAGAATAGACGACACGCTAGGTAATCTTTCAGGACATAAATGGTTTTCCACACTGGATTTGAAGAGTGAATATTGGCAAGTAGTGATCCATCCTGATGACAAAGAGAAGACCGCATTTACTACTGGACAAGGACTTTGGCAATTTAAAGTTATGCCGTTCGGGCTCTGCAATGCCCCAGCAACGTTCGAGCGCCTCATGGAGACAGTGTTAAAAGGCCTGACTTTTGAAGCTTGTCTCATCTACCTAGATGATGTCATCATTGGTGGCCGCACGTTTGAAGAACATCTAGAGAATATTCGAAAAGTGTTAACGAAACTAAGAGCGGCGAATTTAAAGCTGAACCCTTTGAAATGCAAGTTCTTCCAATGAGAAGTAAACTATTTAGGACACATCATCTCAGCTGAAGGTGTTCGAACAGATTCTGAAAAAGTGTCTGCAGTAAAGCACTGGAAACGTCCGGAAAATGTCCATCAGTTGCGAAGCTTTCTGGGACTATGCACTTATTACAGAAAGTTTGTACAGGGGTTCTCCAACATCGCAAGACCCTTGCATAGGCTCACTGAAAGCAAGCAGAAGTTTCTATGGACACAAGAATGCGAGAATTCCTTCCAGCGACTGAAAGAAGCTCTCACATCCTCTCCAGTTCTTACGTATCCACACCCCGACAAACAATTCATTGTGGACACGGATGCCAGCCATGAAAGTGTCGGCGCTGTACTTTCTCAAGAAATACATGGCCAAGAACGAGTCGTAGCATACTGGAGCAAATGTTTATCAAAACCAGAGCGGAATTATTGCGTCACTCGTAAGGAGTTATTAGCTATAGTGAAAGCCAAAGAACACTTCCATCACTATCTCTATGGCAGGAAATTTCTCCTTCGTACTGATCACGCATAACATGGCTGATGAATTTTAAGAACCCAGAGGGCCAAGTAGCCAGATGGATACAACGACTCTAGGAATACGACTTTGACATCAGGCATCGTAGAGGCTCATCGCATGGAAATGCTGATGCCTTATCAAGAAGACCGTGTCCCGAAAGTTGTCGCTATTGTTCCAAAGCGGAGAACAAGTATAATCCCGAACATGTCATACGCCAGACGAAGACTACACTATCAACGCCACCAGATCCCTGGAGTGATGGGAAGATTCGAGAAGATCAAATGGCAGACTCTGACATCAAACCAATCTTGGAGTTATTAGAATATTCTACCACGAAGCCCAGTTGGAAAGACATCTCGACTTACAGTCCTACGACAAAGCAATATAGGGCTCTTTGGAACTCCCTCCACGTCAAGAATGGTGTCCTGTTCTGAAAATTCGAATCGGAAGATGGGAAAACATCTCGGTGGCAGTTGGTACTTCCTCGATCTCGAATCCCAGAGGTCCTCGAAGAATTACATGGCAGTCCCACTGGTGGCCATTTTGGAGTCATGAAAACATTACACAGAGTCCGAGAGCACTTCTGGGGAAAAGCGAGAACTGACGTCGAACAATGGTGCAAATCTTGCGATGCATGTGCAGCTCGGAAAGGACCAAAGAAACGTAGCCGAGGAAGACTACATCTCTACAATGTAGGAGCACCATTTGAACGCATCGCCCTTGACATCCTAGGTCCTCTGCCAAGAAGTGCTGTTGGCAACAAATACCTCCTTCTTGTCATGGACTATTTCACAAAATGGCCTGAAGTTTATGCTATCCCTGATCAAGAAGCTTCTACGGTTGCGGATGCCTTGGTACACCAGTGGATATCAAGGTATGGAGTCCCTCTCCAAATGCATTCGGACCAGGGGAGAAATTTTATCTCTGCTGTGATTGAGGGTCTCTGTCAACTTCTCGGAATGGACAAAACTAGGACGACGCCTTTACATCCACAATCGGATGGCATGGTTGAGAGATTTAATCGTACCATCCTCAACAATCTCTCGCTGCTAGTCTCAAGAAACCAACAAGACTGGGACCAAAATCTTCCCTTGTTTCTTCTCGCCTATCGCAGCGCCGTCCATGAAACAACCGGATATTCCCGTCTCAGATGCTTTACGGTCGTGATCTTCGTCTACCTTGTGATCTGATTTTTGGTCGCCCTCCAGATGCGCCTTCATCGCCAGAGGGATACGTGCAGAATCTCCAGGCACGATTTTAAGACTCCACAACTTGGCTCGAGAGCGGATCAATATACAGACGGAGAAGATGAAGACCAGGTACGACACGAAAGCCACGGGACATCAATTCAAAAAAGGTGACAAGGTTTGGTTTTATAATCCGACTCGACGTAAAGGACTTTCTCCCAAACTGCAATCGCACTGGGACGGTCCTTATACAGTCCTAAACAGACTGAACGATGTCGTAATTCGGATCCGAAAGTCACCAAGTGCGAAGCCTAGAGTCGTTCATTACGACAGGCTGGCTCCATACTATGGCCATAGTACTTAGTTCATTGATTGTAAATAGTGTAATGTAAATAATGTAAATTAGTATGACCATGGTCTTGTATATAAATTAATGTAATAATTTCTTTTGCTTAGCATTATCATTATTAATGTTATATATTATTTAAATACTTGTATAATTCAGCATTATGAATGTGTTTAATTGTTATTTTCCATGTTTGCTTTAAGTGTTTCGAATAGTATAGCATTTGTTGGTAACAGGTTTGCTTCCGATCAAAGGTTGTACTGCCCGGGACGTGCAGTCCTTGAGAGGGGGGCAATGTTATGAATTTTGTATATACTTGTAAATATTCCATTTGTTTAAATTTATTTTATTTTATTATTGTGAAAATTGCAGTATTATTAATGTATTTCCTATTGAGCATCATGTAACTCAATGCTAAAGGCTTCAGGTGGTTTGCAAGAAAAACAACCTTATAACTTCGGTTTTATAATGGAGATCTATTGGAAAATCGCCAAGGAATGGGTTTATCGCCAAGTTGGCGATGGTTTTGGCGACTTATTTTTGTCGCCAAATTTGGCGATATATCGCCAAATGTCGCCAAGTTGGCGACTTTTTGTGCAACCACCCCCCCTTATACCTGTATATTGGGATCCTTTCTCGCTTAGGTTCTCTATCGAAAGTTAAAGCACTTTCTGATAATTTCTAGCATCTGAAGGCTCTGGAAAATTCTACAGTTATCTTTAAAGCCTATATAAGGGACCTCCACTAGTCCAGTTCAGTTAGTTCTCTGTCAAATGCGATTGAATACGCACGAGAGGCTTTGCATTGAGAACTGTGTTGTCTATGATCGATTTAGTATTGAACAATACGCTATATTGTTCTGTGAGAAATTTTGCTGTGCTGTTATTAGATTTGAAGATTACAGAATATTTGAGTCTTTGAAAAGATATTGGTGTATTTATCGAACTGTTTGGAGTAAATAAAACCTGTTGATTATTCTTATATATTGGCATCAATCCTTACGAACCCCGAGCTCACAACAATATATATATATAATAGTTAAATTAAGTGAAAAAAAAATCGATTTTAGTCAAAAAAGCAACAAACAAAAATAATACTTTCGAATTAAAAAAAAAAAAATTCTTATTACTTTGAAATTATTCGCAATTTGTTTTTTTAAAGTTATAAAAAACACTCTCACTGAAAATATATTCTAACCGAACACATTTAAAAAATATATAAAATAATCGATTGAATAATCGATGAAAATAATCGATTTTCTCATAAATCAAACATACTTTATCGAATGTAATTTAAAATATAATATTCATATTTTGCATCTAACAATCGAATTAAGAATATATATAATTCATGTTTTAATCCTCTATTAATACTAAAGTTTTCAGTCATAATCTTATAACAAAATATCTCGCCAATTAATTTAAAAACTACCAGGTTTCTAAACCGCAGATTGTTTAAGTTTCAAGCCGCGATTTGAAGAAATCCCGTATCATCGTTTCAATTCCTTATTCTAGAAAGGGACCACTGGTCTTGCTGTAAAACACTTGGCTCAAGGCGCTACCGTCTCTGGTTCGAACCCCAAGGGCAGCCAGAAAATATTCTTGAAGTATATCAAATATTAAATACTCAAGTTATAGTCAACAGATGGCAGCACAAACAGACGGGTATTTTTTTTAAATCCAAGGTCATTCATAACGGAAAGCTACTGGTTCTTCAAACGGAGATTTTCCTTCTGTTATCTTTCAAAACGGAAAATCTACTAATGGAACGGAAAAAGTCCGGCAACTTTGCTGCCAGTAGTTTTACCGTGAATTAACGGATTTATTTTTAACAGTGTATACTATTTACGCACGTACGGACAGATGCAGAAAGACAGACGGCCAGACAAACTTAATTCATAAATACTTTTCCACTATTTTGAAAAGTGTTAAAAAATAAAAGATATAGGCTCTATCTAAGAGTTTAAAAATTGTTGTTTTTAATGCAATAAGTGAAAACAAGTGTTCTGTTCCTTACGTGATCGTTTACTATGTTTTTTAACAGTTTGTATTTTTCGTTATTTTAAATAGTTTGTCTTTCGATTAATAATTTCATTTCATGTGACTATATTTATTACAATTTTATAAAAGAAAATTTGTAAATTTGTCATTCGCAAGATTTTCCAAGAATTCAGTTTTCATCAATGCCCAGCGATAGTAGTCAATAATTGCAGTTTCTTATCATTGATGTCATTTACATTTCCATATATAGTTTTCGCAAGGCCATTCGAATAAAATGAACCGGATATAAAAAGCTATGTAACACAGGAAAACAAAAACAGATACATAAATCGTTTTAGAACACTTTGAGCAACTTTTATTTCAACACATTGACTAATCTGATCACAAAGACAACATTGCAGTTCAGATTTAAGTAATTCTTTTTTTTTTTTTAATTGTCACAGAGCTTTTTGTGTTCTGTTCGGCGTTATTTAGACAACATTTTTTTTTTTTTTTTTTTAATAAGTGTGGTTATTATTTTTGACGTCTACATTAATATGGATAAATTACCAACATGGCCGGATTTTTTGTGGGTAATATTTGATTTTAGATTGTTTTTAGGTGCTCTCCTATTTATTCTTCATGGTGAAATATTTTTTCCATGTCGGACATACGAACCATGAAACCATGCTTTTTCATGATCTGAAATTGAATCTAGAAATATACTTTTTTTAATTATGCTTGAATGCCTAATAAAAATAATAAATAATTTTAAAGGGCATCATTTTTACAAAAAAAAAAATGTTAAAGACTGTTTAACAAGGGATTTCGAAGAAGCGACTGAATGAACAATCAATATACGTAATCAACATACATTCTTTCATCCCTAAGTAATTTTTTGAAGTTCATTTGTACAAAAAATACAAAAAATATTTATCTGTTCTACGCATTCAATATAATGAAAGCATTGCAATTTTCGGAAATGTTGTCGACATAACCATATTTCATACGTTAATCTTGATAAATCGAATAATTTCTTGTACTCCTCAAGCAAATAACATCTGGATGCAATGTATTGCACTCTCGCAATTAATTTCCATATTCCAGTTTAACTAATGGTTACTAGAAGATCAAAGGTTAGGAAATTATCTGTTTAAAACTTCCTGAATATCTCGTTAAGTACAGTTTCAAAAGAGCTTAAGATTTCGTATGCTGTCCTCAGTGACATCTGCTATAGTTCACAGTAAGAAGGCTAAACTTCACTGATGATATTAAGCGGAACAGGAAGTTTTCAAAATATTTTAAAACCTCCATAGCAGCAAAATATTTTATGAATTTTGTGATTTCTTTGTGATGTTTTTTTGTAACATAAATTAAACAAAATAATGTCTATAATTGAATCGTCACAAGCCACGATCTTATTCGAATTGCAATGCATTTTATAAATAGTTTACACATGTTCTATTTTCATATTTTATATTATGCATATCCATGATGGGTAAGTATTACGGTGGCCCCCACCGACTAGTTTTTTTAATTTAATCGTAATCACGCAAAACATCCTAATTTGCAAATTTTTTTAATTGAATATTATTTTTTACTAAGTTATAATTTTCATATTTTGAGATGCAGTTTTCACTTGGCATTTACCTCAAGATGAGCAAGCTGCAATAAAATTGTCTCAAGACTATCAAATTGTACAAAAAAATTGCGAGATGCCGGCAGTAGATCAAAAATACAGTTTTGTTGAGTCCTAACATTGGGTGTTATACCCAATCTGTTCAGAGATTATGTGGTACCGCAAAATGGCGAAATAAATAACATCTCGTCACTGTTCGTTTTTATGTGCAATCTTATATTATAGATTTTACGTGTTGACGAGGTATCTTTATTAAAGAAAATAAAATGATTATTGCAATGCTAAGAGACATTTATAATTTCATTCCTACAGTTTAAGTATTATTTTATTACATAATATTTATTTTTTCAAGCCTAATATTTGTATTTAATTAAGAATATAGTTCGTGAAAGTCTGTATTTTTTAAATGTTTTAATTTTAATTTATGATATTTGCACCAACACTACTATTTTTTCCTATGTTTCATTTTGCTCCAACTATTACTCTTGGCGTCAATGTTGTTCGTATAACGGGTAAGTAGCAATTTTGTTTCATAAATAATAATGTGCTATTTATGCTATGTATAGTACTCTTGATTTTTAAGGACTATTAAAGTAGCAAAACGTTCGTAAAAACGTTCCTTCTGATCCCAGTATTCTTCTAAAGCATGATACAAGACCTGTCAGAGCTGTGAAAACAACTGAAGCTTCAATGTACGACACTAGAACATCTTCTTTATTGTCCACATTTATCTTCCTAAAGAACCGTTAGGAAGAGAAATATTTTCATGATATGAAATAGTCAAAGAGTTTTTGTGCTGGCTTTTTAAACATCATAATGATTTTTATGATACAAGAAAAAAATAACCCCAAATGTGTTTTAAAGAAGTGTATAGTATAAGAAGGTTATTTAGAAAATAACATTGGAATATTTTTAGAAAAAAATATTTCAAAACTAATCTTTAAAAATATTTTTATTTAAATTTGATTCACTCTTGTAGATGTGCTTTCCAGGAGCTCTTACAATTTTTAATACGCTATATTCGCGATATTGTCAAATTTTCTCTATATACATAAAAGTTTTGGATGATTTTTTTAGATTTTTAGCTTAACTTGAATGTCTTATGAAAATATCAGGAAATTAAAAAAAATTATATACAGATTAATATGCTATTTTTTTAAAAATGATATAGCACCATATTATTAAATTATTGTTTAATAATTTTAGTATAATATATAGAAAAATAGTTATTTGCCTTTTTAAACATAAAAAATATTTATACTTACAAACTTTCTTTGTCACAAGTTATTTCTTTTAATATCATAAAACTGTATTAAAGTGCTTATTTTCCAAACATGCTGTAAGTTTATCTCTAATAAAAATTCTGCGTTGAAGTGATACGCAGTGATGTGAAAAATGTTTGATGGGGCAGAAAATATTACCCATTTCCTTCTAAAATTAATCCCCGGAGAATGCTTTAAGCATTCAGCTCTTTTAATTAAAATGCTCGTGAAAAGTGTTCTTTATCAAATTACTAACACTTTGACGTGTTTCTATTCGAGAACTATATCACCACACAGATTAATTTTATCGCTTTCAAAATAAAATGAAAATTCTTATTCGTGAACATTGTTAGACACTATGTACTTAAAATATTTATTTTGAATGTTTCGTTCAAGATTAGTTCTATGATAATCTTCTAAGCCAGAACTGCATAATTATTAATAATTATTAAAAATAAATGTAAAGTACATTTAAAATGTCTTTAGTTATGTTATTTTTATTTTTTAATATTATTTAATTTTCACAAACGCATTTAATAATTTATATATGACAATTTTTTTATGTGAAAAACAAAAATAATAGGAGATGAACAGGGAATTGAACACAAAATTTAAAAAATCGAATTACTTTTTCTAATATATGAAACAAATTAAAAAAAAAAAAAAAAAAAAAAAAATTTTTCGTCGTTGACTTCATTAAGACTATAATTCTGTGTAAATCCCATTATTCTAAATTATTTTCTCGCTCCAGTATTCGATTGTCAAAATTACATCTAGCGAAATATATAGTTTATTCCAAATTCATTCTCTTAAAAAAATGGCACTGATAGAATGTTCTATTAAATTTACGCACTTTTATTTTCTTTAAATAAAAAGCATCCTAGAATCTAATAATTCAAAAAATACCCATTTCCCAGCTAAAAATATTTTACTCTTTTGAAATAACAACCTATGAATTTCTTTTCTTTATTTTTTATTTCCCTACGATTCCTGACAAAATATTACTTTTCAAATTCTGAAAGATTTTAATCTCAATGTAAAAATTATTTTGGCATATTGCCATACTTGATAAAAACATATGTACTCCTTTTCTCTCTGCTTTTATTTATTCGAAGGAAGTAGAAGGCACGAGATTGTTCTAGAACATTTTTTGGCGCGCTTTTGCCAGCTTCGGTAAGTTCACTTCGATATTAATTCGCCGAAGAAGTTAAGCCGTGAGCGTTGATTGGCCTAGAGGCTTTTTAGATAGAATGTATTCTGGCGCGCTCGGGAAATGATATACGGATTTTTTCCCGCGTTTAGAGCAGAATGTTCCGGGATTTCGGTGGTGGATGCAACTAGTGATGTACTTCCTAAATCTTCGAAGGTTCTCCTTGGCCGCCGATTGATTTTTAAAGAATACCTGCCTGTACTAACTAAGATGTCTTCTTATATTTAAATTTAAATCATCAAGTTTCGCCACGACCCTAAATTTAGCAGTGCATGGAGTGAGTTTTCAATAGAGTAAAGCTTAATCAATTAATCTTTAAATTTTTCGATAAAGTGTGAACTGGAACGAACTGCCTCTTCTCTGTAGCTTATACGTACACAATGAAGTAAGTCTCGGTGCTCGACTGAAAATCTCCTCGGAGAAACCTCCCTTGCCTTGAATAGGAGTCTACAAAAATATGGTGACTCCAGTTAAATCGTCACATATATTTAAAAGGATATACGTAAATAACAAAAATGAAACACAGTCAACTTACAGACAGGCACCTCACGCAGAGTGAGACAGACAAATATACATACAAATAGATATATAGGTAGATAGATAGAGACATAGCCAAACTACATAGCCACATATATATATATACATATATATATATATATATATATATATATGTATTGCATGTCTTTAAATTTTTATTTACATAGAAATGCTATTTTCCAAACCATATTTTGATCTTATTATAAACGAATTTAACACAATTTCATGATGACATTTCAAAAGCTGTACATCAGTTATTCCTGCACTATAGTTTCAAGCTAGCCACCAATTTGACTCTCTTTCAGATATCCTGATTTTAAAGATTTCTTATTTATTTCAACACTTAATAAGACTAATTTTGCACCTTGACACTTCAGATTTTTATAATGTTCTACCTTAAATGAAAAGTACTTATGACTGCGGCTTGTCTGTCCGTCTGTCCGCGCGTCCGTACAATAACTCTCTTCAACATAATCGGATTGTCCTGAAAATTTTATATGTTATTAACGTTTACTATAGCATAATCCCTGTTGAAAATCAAATGTGTAGCATTTATAGTCTATTTAAAGGATTAGTCAAAAGTATTTTGTTACATTAAAGTCAATGGGAAAAAACGTTTTAAGTGCATTTTGGTGACTACTTTTGAAACAAAAAAGTAATCGAATTATTTTGCGCAGCCCTGTATATGATCTATAGATTTGGATATATGCTACATAGTATGATAAAATTTAGTTCACGTAAAAAATTTACATTTAGCAATTTTCGTCAATCGATGGAAATTAAATTGAATTATTTTGTACAATGCTGTATATTACCTAAAGACTTTTGTATATACCACATATTAAGCTACAATTTAAATCAGGTAAAAATCGCATAAGGCAAACTAAAACTCACTTAAATTACCATCGATAAACGACAATGTATCTTGTTTTTTGCTTAAACCTGTACATGAAATTATTTATATTCCACAAGCTTCTATTACTTTACTAAATATAATTCAGCAGGAAAATGTGAAGCATAATTACAAACTTCCTTAAGAAATTCTCTGCCATAGACAGTAATACTTACGAAAAATATAATAGATCTATAAGAAATAAATTTGCTATGGGTAAAAAAAAAAAGCCGGACGCCCTATGAAGGTTAAAGATTTCTATTTTACGTGTAAATGCACATTTCGAAAACTATTTAAGTGCACCTGTTAAGAAAGCTTATTTAAGACTAGCTGACGCACACAGTGTCGGCTGGACTCTCCTGGCTTAGAAAAATGGGGGAAGAAACACGGAAAGGTGTGCTTTGAAAATAATTTTTTGAAACGGTTTATATTCATATTTTTTCAAACGGAATGCACCGTTAGAAATGTTAAAGTACAAAACTTAAGCGTGTACTATTTGCTTTGTCGCATTTCAAATAGTTAAGCCGATGCGCTCTGCAAAAGACGCAAAACAAATTTGCATTTTCCGACTCTCTCTCCTTCACCCTCGGAACGGAAATATTTTCACGCAATTTTTCAATGCTCATTACCGTTTTTAACAGTTTCCATACTAGATGAAAAGTGTTTATGAGTTCGGTCTGTATGTCCGTCTATATGTTATTGACGTTTACTATAGTATGATACCTATCGAAAATGAAATGTGTAGCATTTAATGTGTACAATAGGTGGCACAATATATATGTACAATAATGTCACTTGTGCCCACAAACTGATAACGAAAGTTATATAATGTGTTGCGAATGTGGTAAGTTTACTTGTACACATTGCGTTCAAGTGTGTAATGATTGTACGCAATTGAAAGTTTTCTGTAATACTTTGTACTTTCAAAGGAATGTAAAGATAAAAATTTGTAATAAATACTGGAAAGTTACATCTTGCATTATATATTGCTTAAAAGTTTACAATGATTTTCGGAGATGAATGAAGTGCTTGGAGATTTTTTTATTCCATAAATAATGATAGGTTCATTAAATTCACAATAACTGGATCAATAAATTAATTATTGATATTAAATAAAATGTGAATATAATTACATAACATTGAATATCACACAATGCGTCATTTTTTACCCTAAGACCTTAAGTTTGTGCTACATTGGAACAACCTAGGAATGTTAAATACCAAAGATCTATTTAGGTTGACTTTTGTATGTTCATGCAATGTACATTTTACATGCACAGGTGATGCACGTAAATGTACATAAAGAGCATCCATGAATATTGTTCAAAATTAAAATGCACTCATCCAAATGAAATATTTGTTGATTTTTTTCTTAAAACTGAAATATATTATTGCTATTATAGATAAGTGGAACACTTGCCATACATAAATTTCGCAGTACTGTAATTGAAATATATAACCCTTCGTTTTGCTTAACTATGCGGAAAATGACAACCAAAGATGGTAAAATAAATAATCTTTCACATGAGTTAAAAAGATGAATTCAGAAAATAATTTTAACTTTTGTAAATGAAAAAAAAAACAATTAAAGAATAATGAAATTTTGTATAGAATAATGAAATCTTCTAAAGTTAATTCAACGGCATATGAAGATCAATATTTGACATCTGATCAAAAGTTTTTATTTTATATTTTAATGAAATTGATGTTCATTTTAACAAGTTTCTTGATTAGCAAATTTAGTAGCAATTTATTTTCTTGGTAATTTTCTGCACTACTTGATGTATTTAATTGTGTCTAAAAGTCGAATTTTGCACGAAAAGCAGCAGACAAAACATATACTTTTAATTATTTTCATTCCCTAAGGAAACTTTTATTTCAAACAACAGAATGGAAAAGATAAAATTAGTTAGAACGAAATTACTTTCTAAAATTGTTTCTTAATAGTTACAATTCCCGCGACTATTTTTTTGTTTCAGTTTCAGTTGTAACTTTAGTATTAAATGAAGAACATTAATTTTCGGCTTTAAAAATGCATATATTTTATGTTCGAGAAATAGTTTTGAAAATTTTATTTATAATTTACCAATTACTATTCGCCTAAAATTAAGCATTACATTGAAAGCATTATTCGTGATGTATGATATTGCTTATAATACTGAACAGCTGCTAACTCAAGTCCAGAAAACATGTTTAAATCCGGAAATTTAGTTTATAAAATCGTTCTTGAATTTAGTATTTTCGATTTCGTTTATTAAATAAACAAATTTACCCAGGTTAGTTGTAAGAAATATGGACGGTTAGCAGCTATATATGTATAGGTAAATATTATCCGAGGATGTTCATTGCGCTAACTAAATGTTTATTTATAAAGAGATAAAAGTAGGTAATGGATAAAATTCTTTATTAATAATTCTTTATTAATAATCTATATATTTAAAACGCTAAGCTTTTCCTTTCGACAATCCGTGAGAACAAACTACTCCATCAAATGACATCACTCTTTTTTTAAATGAAAGATATTTGGACACAGATTTCTTATCGTGGATTCGTTTGTTCGAAAATTTAATTAATTAGCCGTAATTTTCAATTAAACTTTTACTTCTGCTAATGACATCATAAAGTGGGCAATTCGGATAACGCGCACTGTTGCAAGACATAGAGTTTATTCTCTAAACTCTGTGGTTACGAGAAGATAAAAGAGAAATAATAATTATTAAAAGCTCGTGGCTTTTAGGCCGATTTTTTTTAATTTGTAAGTTAAATTTTGGTAAAAATATTTATCCGCGTGTTTTATAAGCGAATAAAAATTCATATTTATTGTGACGTCACGAGAATATTGTCCATTGGGTTTATTTTATCATTATGCATTATAACTTTGTTGATGCCATTTTATCATTACAATTAAATACACAATAAATATTTATTTGTATACATGGTGTTTAAGCATTAAAGTAACGTATATGAAATACGTGTGAAAAGTTTGAGCCGGTGAAAATGACGTTATGCTTAGCTTGAAATGCATTTTAACATGGATAAAACTAAAGAGAAAAATGTATATGATTGTGTCAACATAACGTAATTTTAACTGATTTTTCCATTCTTATTTATAAATTTTAGAATTGGAGCCGTCATTGATTGCTTCATTTTGATTGTATACCTTGATTACATGTTACCAATTACTTTTATTTTAACTATAGGTTGGAAGATTTCCTTTTTTAATAAAAAAATCACAAAAGTAAAGGATTTCAGGAAATTTAAAATTATTAAAAATAATGTTATGGTAGAAAAAAAAACTTGAAATAATGATTGTATTTTTAGCTAGAATAAACAATGTAAGACTAATATTTCATAGGAATTATTTTGGTAGGTTTATTATAAGTTCATTTAACAGTTCCTTATTAGCGTCCTATTTCTTTCACTGTTAACTTCTCTTTCGATGTCAAAAAAAGGTTTTCTACTTTTTGACGCAAGCCAAAATACAGAGGCATTTTTTAGAAATGCACAACGGTTGTGACAACAAACGGCGCTATCCCTTTAGCTTTCATCGCGCTTACATCACATCTAAATACTACAAATTTCTATGTTTTACTACATTTTACAATTTCAATTCTTACATCATCAATTAGAAAAAAAAATTAGCTTTCGATTGAAATTTATTTGAAAACTGCCGCTAAATTTAACGACTTTTTAAATAGTTTTCAAGCTTGAAAAGTTTTTTAATTATATCTTATCAATGACCACCAGTTTGCTTCAATAATGTAAAATAGCCCCTGCGAAAGTTTCCACAGTTGAAAATAGATTTCCCTAACCATCATAAAAAGATAATAATAATAATAATAATAATAATAATAATAAAAACAGTGATAAATCATAAGATTATATTATCCATAAGATAGAGCATTTTGGCGCTAAACAAAAATCTGTCGAAAAAAAAAGAAAACTATTTTTTGTTTATGTTGAACATAAAATTGATATGTTGAATTCGTTATGTGTAAGTTCCATCAGGTATCAGAATATGCTAGGAATTGTATTTTTTTAAAGATCCATTTGCCAACTGTATAAGATGGAAAATATCCCCGACTGTGAAGGAAAAGTGATAATCATCCTGATTATGTGAAGGATTCAAAAAAAATATATTTGAAAACATTAAAAATCTCCCTCATGTGCAGATTGATTTATTACTGTAAAACAAATCTTCATCTTTACATAAAAATTGATTAGTTTAAAACAATGGATGTGTTTTAGAAGATATGGATTTGAAACGAACAATGATTAAAGAGGACATTTTAAAACTTTTAATTTAAACATTTTAAAACTTTTTTAACGTCGAATTTCGACGGTGCTTTTGGGCAGATGCAATGCATATGCGCATAGGAGCTCATTCGGTTGCATAATAACAGGAGTGTGTGTGTGGGGGGGAGATGTGTGCATTATTTACTATGTTCTTTTATTTACTGAATATAAGATGAATGTAGGAATATACTATTTGCATGATACTTCATAGGTTCATGAAATTTTTTTCTTGCTGAGGGGAATATGGCGGTAATGTCAAACTGATTTGCATTACACAGTTGTTTACGGATTGTTTGTTTGGAGTTTACATCGGAAATAGTACTGTATTTGACTGGGAAAAAACTTTTAAAATAAAATATTTGAAAGACTGTTTCATACGCACCCCTTCTTAAATAATAAAGAAGCTTATTTTACTGATAATGTTATAGTATTTTTTCCGTCAAGTTTTGACGGGTTCCATCTAGTTCTTTATTAAATTCTGTATTTAATTCTTTATTAATTTCTTCATAGATAAAATTCTTTATTACTTATTTTTATCTCAATAGAAATAATTTTTATTTATTTTGCCTAATTGTCCTTTTTACCTCAAAAGCTTAAAATAATAATAAAAACAAATCCTAGGTAGCATATAAAAAATCGATTATGGCGAATATTCCACCTAAAACCAATTTAGCATTTTCATATTACTTAAATATTGTCTAATTTACATTATTTTTAATTATATATACAAAATGTTTAGGGAAATATATAATGAGCTTGAAACCTCTATCCGATTGTTAAACAGTGTTTAAAATTGAAACGAAAACAAATAAAGGAATAAAAGTTTTAAAAACTTCAGTTTCAAAATACAATTAAGGGCTAAATATTGGAAGTATGGCATTCAAAGTGGTGGATAAATGAGATGCATAATAAAAACCAATTAATATATATATATGGGTTTCATTTTTTTACAGACGGATTTTAGTTTCTTTCCTATATAGGATTCGACACACGGAAAGTATGGATCAAAATTGAGCCTGGAACCCGCGGTTTGTCCCAAATCAGAATTTTTCATCAGTTTCACAGTTTTATATCCTTAAATATACTTTACAACTTCCAGAATGTTGATAGACTTCTGCTGAAAAAATCACAATGTAACCACTTTTTCATGAAGTTATCAATTGTTTCATTGATACAACGTTTGGAGATATTTTTACAGTATTGTTTTTGTAGTTGTGAAGAAGATATCTTTCATCCTAAAAGCTTAGAAATTTGAAAATTGTAACGTATCTCAAATAATTGTAAATCTTTCGATTAATTCAAGTAATAACAGAATTTTTTTTTTACTTTTTTTACATCATCTCTTGTATTTGGAACCTTCTTGATTAACCACTGTCCTTTCGAGATTTTCCGCTAACAATGTTGATGTTAAAATAGATTTCAGTAAAGCAAAAATTATTTATAAATATAACAACCAATATAAAGCATAGTTAAAGAATCAATAAAATTTAATTTAAGGAATAGCGTTACCTGTAATGATACTTTTTCATTTAGCATACTAAATATATGGATAAATCTTTTGAAAATAAGTTACCCCCCACCCCTTTTTTCACTGGTTTTGTTTCAACATTTAATTGGTAGCTCCAGCATATTATGCATTTTTCCCTTTTTCCTTCTTGGTTTCCCTTCCGTGTTCCCTCCTATTTTTCACTTTCTCTCAAGACAAAATGATCACCACTTTTGTTTCGTGTTTTCCCTGTTTTTAGCCAAAACTGTTGAAGGAATATGACTTGTAAGTGAGTTTTAATTTTCTTATTGTACACTGATTTTAGTAACACAACAAGTGCATTTTTGTTCTGTTTGTGTTTTTAATTTTTTTATCTCTACTATTTTGACAAACTAATATATGAGGCTAATTACATGAGTGGATGTAGTGTCAGTCACAGAGATGTAAATGGCTGTGGTGTTTTACTGCCAGTGTTATAGTAAAGAATATTTTGACTGATTCAATCCCATATATGTGCAATTAAATACAATGAAGAATTTTTAAAAATAATACCGGTGGCCAAGAACGGTACACTATTGCGGCTATGTGACTTACACTATATTCACACATGGAATTAGCCATGACAAATATTTTTACCGGACACCCTTTGAATCTTTGTTATTAAAGATTCCAACAATAGAAATTTTACGTAATGGCACATTGTAAATACGTTCTTTCGTAGTATAGTATATTGTATTGGTACAAATAGAATTTAATTTCTCTTTAAAAAATACGTTTTCATCATGTTGCCTGGTATTCCTACCTCAATTCTCTTTTCGTATTAACAAGTGAAGAATTTCACTTGGATTTTCATGAAAGTATATATTTTTATCTTATTTGTTTAAAAATGATCATATTACAGAACATTATTTCAATTACGTGATTATAGTAAAAAAAAAATAATAATTAGGAAACTTTCAAGAACTTCATGAAATTAAATGATTTTTTTTTTGCCAAGCTGAACTCCACCGTATTTAATTTTCATTTACTCATTATTTCTCTTCGCAAGCTTCATTCATTCAACATTTCAAAATATATTTTCTAAAAATTAAGAATTAAAATATTAAAACTGGCGGATATTTTTTGTTTGGAAATGGGATAGTTTGCTTTTCATATTTTTTTCGCCCTTTTTCCCTTTCTCCTTTCGGAAACTCATTAGTTCTGAACCGCAATGTTTTGGCAAAAAATAAAATTTGTTAAAAGCCTCTATTTAATTATGTGGTTGGAAAATTAAATACTTGGGGAAAATATATAAAAAATTGGTTATAAGTCGGAAAATAGATAAGAGGAGAAGAGGAAGCGTAAAGTTCTGCATCTATTGAACGATTTGAGTGTAATGAGCATGTGATAAGAACTTAGTAATAGATAAGAACAGTAAATAATCAATTGCAATTAAATTCATTGCCCGATAACTGCTTTTACAGGAGAAGAAAAAAAAACAGTGATGATTCGCTAAAGTATGTTTAATAATTATTACTTTTTTGCCATATAACTGAATGGCTGAAAGTTTAGCTTCTAAGCCTTAGTTTTATCTTTAAATTGCAGTACTATTATCAGATTTTTTTTACAATATAAATGATTTTATTTATATTATTAAGTGTGTAATACTGTTGTCTTATTTAAATTATCTATGTTAGAATTTAGCTATAAACGTTTAAAAAAAATGAGAGTTTTCTAAAATTTGAGACGTAGATTGTTTTAAAAAAAACTATAAGTTTATTTTGGTGACATATATCATTTAATAGAAATATTTTATGATCAGAAGTAACTCAAATATTTTGGGGATCTATTAAATCATGCATTTGAAATGTCTCTTTGAACGCAATCTTATTCACATAAACTCGTAATTTATAGAAAGGGATAGAGACGAAATTTCACATGGACAAACAATTGTAAAAATAAATAAAAATGTCAATGCCTAAATGTAATGATCCATAAACCGATAAATTTCTTGTACCTAAGATCCTAACGCAGCAATCGTATATAAATGTGACACAGTCAAATATCAATATTTTATGAACAAAGCGTTGGATGTGTTACTGAAATTTAAAGCGTTTATTTTTATGAGAATTTTTCATTCTGTATATACCGGCAACTCTTCATAAATGGAGGGAATAATCCCGAAATCGAGAAAACAAGTTTATTTTTATCTATAGCCCCATCAAAGTCCTGACACTGATGATCTGTTTCATCTATCAGAAATGAAAGCTGTAAAATTCGACACGATTTGACCTAGAATTGTCTTATATTTTCCATTCCATTTTGGTGTGTGGTTGTTTGATATGCCTATTATCGATTAATTGGATCTTTTCAATGAAAAGATGCAAAGTGGCATTCAGCGTATGTACTAAGTTAAGATTATGTGGTATTTTCTTACATTGAATTAAGATTTTCAGAAACTGTGAATTATTGAATATTGTTGAATTAATAAATTTAGATTATTTCCTAGTGTGATACATTAGTATTTTTCGTAGGCTAAGTTCTTGCTTACGTATTTCAAATGATTCAAATATAAATTTAATCAATGTTTAACGTAATAAAAGCAGTATATTTTTAATGAAATAATATATACATATATATGGACAATGAATCAAATTTTAAATCCAAGTGTTAGGGGGCAACCCAAAAGTGTCCTTTCCTAATTGCTTACAAATATGGGAAATTTTGGTCAGAAATTTTGTCTTTAGTAATACATTTTTATTATAGGAGAAGCATGGATTATTTTAAACAATTCCATTGCTATTTTTACTTTTCTTCCCGATGCAATTTCTAGTACACGAGATTCTCATGGGAATGTCTTAAAAATTCCGATATTGAAGAAGCTGTTGAAGATATTAAAGCTTGTCGACTGACATCATGAGGAACTGTAATACTTCTCACGCTACAATACTGGATCAAATAAAAGGATGTAACTTTCGGGACAGTCATTCGAGCTTATCTGATAAAATGCTAATGTAAGATGATATTAAGTTTAGAAGCTATGTAATTGCTGAATATGGGGTGAATATTACAAGTAGTTTTGTTACTATTAAGATTGATAAAAAAATAGAAAAAAACACAACGCTAATCAGTCTTTCCTAATGTTGGAAGTACCCTGGATGGTCTGTTAAAACATTTTATGAACTAAATAAAATTAAAGACATACCTTTCACCTTTCCTCTTTACTTTTCAAGTAAACTTTAATCAGAAATTTTATAAAGTAAAACAAGTTAATACTAAACATTGCTGATCAGCGTGGTTTATTTCATGTGGTACCGAGTTCACACAACTTTATGCACAGTCAACAGTTGAGATGTGTCGCTATTATAAGAGGCCACTGAAAAATAGGTTTAATTGTAGTTATAAGTAACTAACCATGTAGATACACGAAACATTATATTAAGTGCGTTTTCTAGTTTCATTTATGTTTCTTTGACTTGAAATTTACTTCAATGCCGATTTAATTGAAAAACACAGCATGTTTAGTTGTGACGTTACCTCAATTTTGAAATATCAGGAACAACTACACCGTTCATTGAATGCGTAGTTATAAAACTTTTACATGATTACAAATTTTGTGGTGCGTTGAATCAACTTTTGATGCTTCAGTTGTTGCAACCATAAGATGATTAAATCGCATTCCAAGATTTTGAACTCTGGTTTAATCACAGCTCCAAATGTTAAAACAAGATTTCGCTATCTTATAGTTGCAGCTATTGCAGCACTATTAAGGAAAGGGCATGTTTACAAACAAACAGTTCCATCAATCTTTCCACTTTTCCACCTCCCAACCTTACCACTACATTTTTGTCGTAGCGATAATTGCAGGAATCGTTATAGCGACGTAGACCAATAATATCACAGACCGGTTTAACGTAGACCAATCACATCGCCCCATCTCATGTGTACAATAGGAATCATAAAGAACGAACATGTTTTCCTTGCGAACCAACAGTGACGTCAGCTGCCTTTTCCTGATACTTGTTTCAACCCACTACAAATCTGTTAAGAGTGTAGTTTGTAAATGTGTTATTTCAAACATAAAATAATACACATTCTTTTAGTAAAAAATATGTTGTATTCGTCATTCATTTATTACTTGTTGTATACTAATTGTCCACGTAAAGTAAAAAGTGTTTATAGTGTGCATGCCGAAAGGTTCATTATGTAAATATAATACAGCATTAAATAATTCAAAGAGTAATAACAAATAATTTATTAAAATAAAGAAGATCTGCCATGCATTAAATATAATGTCACATTTAAGTACGATGGACGTCTCATTCAGATTTTAACTACTGTAAAAGTGACAATGATTAATTACACTGTTATAAATTTTGGGCTTCGTCTAACCAACTTATGCTGCTACAACTATAAGATTCTAAAATCTTATTCCAACATATATAGCTCTAGTTGAAGCATAGCTGCAAATTTTGGCTTGCGATTTTACCATCTTATTGTTGCAGCTACTTCAGCACGGAAAGTTAATTCGACTCAGAACAAATTTTTTAACAGTGCATACTTTTGCACAGATTACAAATGATAATTTAATTTCTTCGAAATAGATTAGTTTTTACTTTAAATCACAATAATCAATAGTTTTTTGTTTATAGTTGACATTTTATATTTTATAAAATGGTATATATACCCTAAATATTACAAACAGATGATCAATTACAGAGCATTTAGGCACAAAAAGGGGGGGGGGATAAAATATATAAATAAATAAATATAGGTATTATTTATTAGCACGGTACGTTTGATCTACAAAAATATATAAGACGTTACATTTCTAGTCATTACATCATACATAATATATTTAATTTACAAAATAAAGGAATAAATGTAAATTTAGAAATAATTAATAAAAAAATGAAATAATTTGCAACTTCTAATTTTGAGCAATACTGTGAATATAATGGTGTAGCCGATGATTAATACAACATTAACAACAATCGTTATTCTGTTTGTAATAACTCTTGTTTTTTGTTGCTGTTGTTGTTGTTATTGTTTTGCGCGTCATTTATTTCCTTAAAATGTAGTGGAACGAAATTTTAAAACTCGCATTTTTATTTAATGACACTTTTGTAATTCTGCATTAATTCAGAAACATCAAGCTTAAAGTATCTTTATTTAAAATCTGCTTGCAAATAAAGTAGACTGATTTCCTTACAATAAGTCTCCATACTTCCGTCTTAAAAGGGAACCGTCATACGTGATACACACCAATTTTGATGATTTTAAAATATATTGTACAAATATTAGCACGCAGTTGCCAAACTTATGACAATTCGACTTGGGCACGAAAGATAAAATATTGAAAGGGTTCGCTCCCCCGGTGTTTAGATAAAAATATTCGTACAATCTTACATAATGGGAAAATAATATCTTAGAAATTATTTAAATACAAAATAATAATAATAAATTATTAATTGTTGCAAACTTCTGTCAATGCGACTTGGGCACGAAAGTTAAAATATTGAATGGGTTCGCTCCCTGTGTTTAGATAAAAATATTCACACAATCTTACATAATCAGAAAATATTATCTTAGAAATTATTTAAATACAAAATAATAATAATAAATTATTAATGTTTTTTTTTGCGTTTTGTAATGTTTACAGAATATCAAAAAGAACTCAAATATCCAAAAGAGAGATTTGACACGTTTTATTACAAAAGGCTTCAAGATGACAGGAAATATATTTATGTATGAATCATGTTTGTATGTAATATATACGTATGTATATATTCATTTGAAAAAAAAAATAATGATGCAGTTTATGGAAAAAACATTCCCAAAGTAATACAACTGCGCAAAGGTAAAAAGCTTTAATCACACCTTGTTGCTATGATATTATGTCTAACTTCAATACTTCATTACAAATTTGTACTTGTGCTTGAAGTGGAAGAGTATGCTCTAACCCGATTCACAGTGTATAAATTCCTCTGAAAAAGAAAAAAAATCGATGAAATTAATAACATTTTATAAGAATTATCGCAATGAAATTATAATCTACAGAAAGAACTAGTAAAATTCTCTTCTAAAAAAACTTTGTGCTCTTATTGTTTAGCAAGGAATAGTGATACTAAAGAAAAATGATCCATAGATTTTGTCAAACAAATCGTTTTTTTTTTCATTGTTTCCCATCTATTCTTTTCAACGGTTCAGAGAACACGCAAATTGGAAGACAAAGAATTCGGACTTCAAGAAGATAGATTTACTAGGAGAGAGATTAATTTACGAAATAAAAGATAACGACAATGTAGAAAAAAATTCTGTCAGGTTGTGAGAGAAGCATAAAGTAAACTAAAGATGAATAATTCTTTTGTATGTATTTGGCATGTAGTGACAAGTATATACCCCGGTGTTTAGATAAAAATATTCGTACAATCTTGCATAATGGGAAAATAATATCTTAGAAATTATTTAAATACAAAATAATTTCTATGATTCATCAGCTAAGTGAAATGCATTACACTTTTAATGCCAATTTTTTACATTGAAATTTTAGAATAAATAACATCATCAAAAGTTTTTGTGATAACACCCTAGAAGAAAATAATCTAAAATTTTATTAAATGGAATATTTTGTTAGAATTCTAAACAAATAAATTACTGGATTTTTTAAACATACCAATGCAGATATATATATATATATATATATATACAGATACATATTGATATATACATGTAAATGTTTTAACTATTTGTTGTGTCAGGTTTAGAAATATTAAAGTTTTAAATGGTGTTTAATGGGGATGAACCGAAGAGTAATTTTGTTCGAATACCGAATACAGACTATTTGGAACTTAGGTAAACCGACTACCATATCTTCGGCTAGCCGAGTAATATCTTGGCCGGATACCAACTACTCGGCCAGACCGGCGAACTCAACTTCAACTGAATTTTGTATTTCGTTTTTAACACTTGAATAAAGAGGACCTGGATGGACATTTATGCTCTACAGACATGGTTTCCTAGTCTAAGTGGTCCCTCTTGGGCAGTCAAACTATTTGGCCGAATATGCCTATATTTCAGAGACCAAAGTGATTAAAAATTTTAATTTAAAAACAATGTTACAAATTGTTTAACGCTGATACTTCCATTTTGATGAATAAGATATTTTTACAATTAAACTTTACATTTTAAAAGAATCTAGACTTTGAATTATTACTTAAGAAAAGGACAATCTTAATGCTTTTTTATTATTAAAACTTTAATCCCCATGGCTTCAAAAGTAAATTGAAATTGAGACCAACAATTGTCTTTCTTTCCTGGATGTCCTTCTTATTGGCAGTGAAGATGGCTTTCAGACTACCGTCTTTTGTAAACCTTTTGCTTTCGTAAACCTTTTGCAGACATTCTTCTCATCTTCCTAACCATAAATTTGCTGATTTCAATACTTTTGTTTTTCGGGCTTCCAATATTTGTTCCCCACCTCAGTATTTACTGAACTGAATTATCTCAAAGCTATTGCTGTTGATCGTGGTTATTCCTCTAATATTATAGATTCTTTTTATAAAAAAATTGACGAAATCCCTGCATTCTGACAAAAAGTTTCATTCCAACTCTAATACAGTTGTTTTGCCATTTTTTCCTAAAATCAGTCATCAACTTGCTCAAATTTTAAGAAGGTTCCAATTCAATGTTATTTTTTCTCCTGTTAATAATACACAAGCGAACGCACAATGCAGTAATGTAAACAATTTAAATCATGATTTAGTCCATATGCTAAATAAATTTTCCAGCAGACCTGAAATTACTTATAGAATAACTCCGGGAGTGTCGCCGCATCCAGGATAGACGCCGAACCCTTTGTGTAATTCTTGTAATTATTGATAGATGACAGACAGACACACAGTACAGGTGCGCAATAAGATTATTTTAACAAGTGTATACCGTAAATCCCATTTCAATGTTTACTTGTAGCTGTACAAAGATTATTTTGAGGTAAGCGCATGATTTCACTACCCTATCTTTTAAACAAGTTATGCTTCTTTACACTGGGGCTCGGACATCATCTGTTCAAGTTTGCATGTATTCTCGGACACATGCTGTCCGAGCTCCCGTGTAAAGGTAATACTTTTTATATGCTAATTACTAAATGCATGCATAATTTCTAAGTCAAAACTAATTGTGGCATCTGTGTATGGTTATGCCATTTTCCTTTGCGAGAGCAGACAACTGTAATGTGCGATGTTTGTACTGTACAAAATGGGTTACATGCCGCACTGTGATCCTCTTTACATGACACAGTTTCTTTTGGGCGGGATGCCGCGATTAATAAAATTCAGTTCATCAGACATTTATGAATGTTCAAACAGTATGAAGTTTGCTACACTTGAAGAAAAAAAGAGAAAAAGAAAAGTCAGAATGCGAAGAAAGATGCCAAGTCAAGATGACAATAATGAAAAGTTTGATCAAACATGTGACGCAGACGTTCTTTGCTGGGAATATGTAGAAAACTAATCCAAAACTAAGAGGAAGTGTGATTGGCTAAGTTGCATCATGTGTCAAATGCGGTTACATAAAGACTGTACTATTTTCGACAAATTTTGTACAGATTGCAGTCGAAAAAACAGGTCTATTAAAAAATAAAACAATGTAAACATTTTTCACCTTTTTAATTTCCCTCTCTAATACACGGGTGTTACGTTGTTGCTGAAATAACAATTAAAATTTAATCTTTAAAAAATAAATACTGCATAATTTTAGTAGTGAACAAAGTAGGCAGACTAATATTGATTTGAAGATACTAGTACGTTTCGTTGTACTCATTTAGCATTTTTTGTTCTCACATAGTTAATTATAGTTCAGATATGAAAATTTGTTTGAATATTTTTTATTTATTATTTTATTCTGTTCTTATGACAAGAGTAACATAACAACCGCACAAGTGCGGCGTTTCACTTTAAATGTACGGGTGACGCGCCACAGTGTAATGTTTTAGAAAAAAAAATAAAAAAAAATAATTATTTAAAAAAAAAATTTGTCGCAGTGCACATGTTGTATATTTAACATTAAATAGCACAGGATGATATTTATTAGTTTTTGTGCACCATGTGATTTTATACATAAATTAAAAATATATATATATGCGGCATCTCACCCGGGGTTACTGTATAACAAAGGATGCGAACTATCACTTACTACTCTGTGTATAATAAAGAGAGGGGTAAAATGTCCATACCGGAAATCGAACTCGGAAACTTTTGTATTTCGCACCAAAGCTCTACCATTTGGAGCTATGCGGACGACTTCATGTCAGCAGTTTCTCTCTCTTTTACGTATATGGACATGCCTGTGACTTTTGCACCTCAAGATGAAAAGTCAACCATGGTTGACTCAAGAGTATCGTCATGGTTCTCAAGAGTATATTCTAAAAACCATCTATATGTTTTGGCACCTAATTACAAAACGAAAAATATTATTTACTAAGAAGGTCTTGCCTAAAATTGTTAATATATTTTTGTATAAAAATGTATTTTATTTTTACTATTACACTCATCGTTTTTTATTTATATTTTATTTTCTACTTTTTAGTTTAAAATATTTCATGGTTGCAGTTACACAGCCAAATTGGTCTATTAAGGCAAACGTAGTTTGCCGCATAATTAAATCCACTTTTGTAACTCGAATGCAATTTTAAACATATTTTTTTCTCAATGTATAAAGTAAAATAATTAAATAGAACTTTTTCCATTAACAAGGCGCAAATCTTGACAATAGCAACATTTACTTTTGTGTGTGTAAATTAGAAACAATGCTTTCATGTTTTAATAAATTGTATTTTGATTTTAATTTATCTATCTACACACACTATATATATATATATATATATATATATATATATATTGCAAATGGGGATTTCGTGCTGACTGCTTATAATTGGAGTTCTGCTGGGTAGATTTTGATGGAATTTACACTGTTCGATAGATAATTTTTTAGCGAAAGTATTAGTGTATAATAGGGTGGATCGAAAAGTATACGAAAAAATCTTTTTTTTCGAAATTACTTTTAACGCGGGGTGCAAAAGTTCCTTTTATGCATATTAGTTTACACTTTTTTTAAATTGAAATCCATTCATATCTTCCGGTGCCCCAAGCGCCCAAAAAATAGTTAAAAATAGAAATTTTTATGAAAACTTATATATTTTTTGTTTTTTCATTTGTTTTAAATTACTTTTGGCGCAGAGTGTGAAAGTTGTCTTTTATTTATCTTAGATGCATGTTCTTTTAAATCGAAATCCATTCATATCTTCAGGTGCCCCCAGCGTCCCAAAAATAGTTAAATATTGAAGGTTTTATGAAAATTTATAATGTTTTTAAAAATTCTATTAGTCGTCGTGTGAGAGAGTTGTGTATTGGGTGTATTATATAATTCTGTAGTTTACATATGTATATATATATATATATATTTATCGAAATCCATATCTGCTGGTGCCCCGAGTATAGTTAAATATTGAAATTTTTAAGAAAATGTCTTACAAATTTGCAAAGTGTTTAATTAATAAAGATAAACTTATAAATAATAATAATTTTATAATAATACATGAAGTATAAATTTAAAAATTAAAGCACTAAATCATAAAAATTATAAAAATTGACCTTACGTAGCAAATTGCTTACTTCTTTTAATTTGGAGATTTACATATTTCTAAAGTTTGTAATCCTTTTTGGGATTAAAATGTCTGATATGGCGTCTTGATTTTATTCAATTCAATGTGAAACCGAGTCTCTTTTCTTGTGCAGATATACTTTCTGATGCCTCAGGCACTAGGTGAATGCACCTTTTATCATCTTGCGTATGGCATTGATGTTTTGACCATTCCTCCGTTTTTCCTACATTTACCATGGCCTCAATTTCTTCGTAAGGCACATTCCTCAAAAGAGGTGGTTCGAAACGTCCAACTCATTGCCAATCAATAAGTTCACAATAATACTTTGCTTTGAAGTGTATTTTTGGTACTTGAAAAATTCTTACTGGTAATCCTCTATTTTCATTTCTAGCACAGAATAGTTTTCGTATTATTAAATACCTGATAGGCTCTGTGTTATCTCAGAGCATAGATAGTAAAAAAAATTCAGGATGACAAAAGAAGCTATATAGTTGAACAACAGCGTCTACAAACTTTCTTAGATTGGGGTAAAATGTGATAAGTTTCCAAACATACCGCCGTCCTTCTATTATGGAGGGCTTTGTTTTGATATAGAGCCATATAGGTCCATATTTTCTAAGAATAATGAGATTCTCAGATGGATTTTCTGTGGCCACCTACAACCTTAACTTTCTACCTGCAGTCGTTAGCCAGCTTGAGTAAACAACTGGAACAGGGTTTTTAAATGCCCGGTCAGAGCCACTTTCACCAAGTTATATTTCTACGCAAATAACATATAAATATTGCTGGTCATTGCTGAGAACCATTCTACCTATGTTATCTAGCATATTATCCACACTTATTGAAGAAAAGGAAGTTGCAGGTAGCTCCTCGCAGGTTTTGACTGCTGTACCAGTTGGCCCACAAAAAGGCATTAGTACCAGTTGTTGCACATCTAAAAAATGTAGTAAATGTCGTAAAGACCTTTAGCTTCTTCTGTTACAAATGTAACGTGTCCAATATGCAGTGTGTCAGGTTCCTTTACAAGAGAATAATGTTCCTCCTTTGTGATCTTTGTGTAGGACATTGTGCTCTTCATCACTAGCATTTTTGTATTGTCTTTTTCCCATCGGAAAATAATACGGTTAAAATAGACAGAGACACAGCTAAATTGCTCGTCTCTGCAACTAAATATCGAGCTTTTGTACATTATCGACGAATTTTGTTGCAATCTACTAAATTCGAAGTCTTTTTATTGTGTACAATTCCAATAAAACAGCACTGGCAAATTGAAGCAACTGCTCTGTTCAAAACTTCGTATATAACAGAATAGTATTAAAAATTATACATTTAATATAAACGATAAACGATTTGTCATCCCCTGGATCTAATAATTACGCTATACAAAAGATTATTTAACACGTATTTTTACTTATAATTTTAAGTTCAAGATTTGCATAAAAATCGATTTTCGGCAAGTATTTAAGTGTCTTGGGACACCCGGAAGACATTTATTGAAGTTAAAAATAGTTTGCATGTGTGCTAGTAGGCTTAAAAGACAACTTTCGCATCCCGCGCTAAAAGTAGTTAAAGAAATAAATAAAGAATTTAAAAAAAATTATAAATTTTCACAAAACTTTCAATTTTTAACTATTTTTGGGGCGCTTGGGGCACCGGAAAATATGAATGGATTTCAATTAAAAAAAAAAAAATGTGAACTAACATGCATAAAAGATAACTTTTGCAACCTGCGCCAAAAGTAATTTTTAAAAATAATAAAAATAATAAAATATATAAATTTTCATAAAAATTTCATTTTTTAACTATTTTTGGGGCGCTTGGGCCACCGGAAGATATGAATAGATTTCAATAAAAAAACAGATGTAAACTAATATGCACAAAAGGCAACTTTTGTACCGCGCGCCGATTCGATTATCCACATTTCGATTTTTCGATCCACCCTAGTGTATAACATATTGTTCGACGTTTCTTAGTTATTGAGTTATGGGGAAAAATTCTACAACATGGTTAACCCGAATACGAAATATTATCCCTTTTAAAAAGTTCTACTGGACGGATTTTAATGAGACTTGCATTGCTAAATAGATAATTTTTCAAGGATGGTTTGCATATCGTTCTACGTTGCTTAGTCAAAGAGTTATACGCGAAGGTTATATAGTCAGGTGAACCCGATTACGAAATATTAGCTTTTTTAGAAAATGCTACTGAATAGTTACATAATAGAGATAAACATAATACATATGTTCTATTGGTTATTAGTTAGTCTTCTTTATTGCATGGTCGAAGTGCTGAAGTATTCATTATTTAATTATAGTATAATCAATATTATGTACTTCAAAGTTATGATTTTAAGTAATAAAAAAATATTATTATATTGCGTGGTTTTATTATGGTGCATGTAACTCTATCGTTCTTTACCAAATCCTACTGTAAATGATAAAAAATTAAGTTGGTCTCTAACAGTTAAGTTTTAATTGCACGTAAAAAAATATAATAGCGCAATGGCGTTCGTATCGTTTTCAATAATGCAAAAGGATATTCCCGGTAAACGTAGAGATAACTTTCAAATACAATGTCGAATTCACTTATATATTTCGTTTGTTTCAAGATTCGTTTGGATAAACCGACCAACGCAAGGGGCGTAGCCTGCTAGTATTAAATAAAACTAATGAGCAATAATTCAGATTATGTTAAATAACTGCTCGAGGGCAAAAATAATCACATTCACATATATCCAACAAATATCCACATTCAACATAATTGTCTTCTTAACGCTGATGCATCTGATTCTTTTGAAAGCTGTTTGTTAAAAACAGTCTTACCAACAAATAAAAATACACCCAAAAATCTAAAAGCAATAGTATCAAATTTGTCGAATGCTGAACAACCGATGTATACGTGATAAAATAAAAGAGGACAACGAAGTGACAGGGAGAAAATTGAGAAAAAAATTGAAAAGAAAGAAGCATTGAAGCTTTAAAAAGCAAAAATATAATCCAGTTAAAACTATGCCAGTCGCTAAAATAATCTGGAAGAAGATGTACAGCAGAAACAGAGTATATGAGGAAGCATAAACATAACTTATCTAGATCCATACCTTCCAGAAAGGAAAAAGATAATATTGAAGCCTTCATTGAAGATGAAAAGCAAAAGTATTAAAAGCGAACTGAAAGCGAAATATTTTCTTAGCCTTTTTTACGGGATAGGACTGGCAACTATTTTTATATTTACTCGTACCTCATTTTAGAAAAATATTCGTTTTAGATAGATTTCTATTCAAAGAATTCTAGTATAAATGCATAGCAGACATTATTTTTGAAAAGGTGATGCGAACAGAATAAAGAAATAGTCGTTGGGATGACATATATCCCAACCCCGTAATCAAAGGGTTAACATATACGATAATATTCGATAATATTTGTGTTGTATTGGTTATTAGTTACGTCTAATTTTTGGCATGGTCTAAGTGCTAAAGTATTCATTATATAATTATAGTATAATCAATATTATGTAATTCAAAGTTATGTTTTTAACTAATAAAAAAAAATATTATATTGAATTATTAAAATTTTAAGTATTTCAAAAATAAGTGTTTCAACTTTCAACTTTATGCATCTCAACTCTTTATTATGTACTTCAAAAGTTTATAACAATTAAATGAATATTTTATGGTGAACTGACATACATAAAATGCATTGCCACGATTAGGTACCCGAACATGTTATGTAGATTTTTACTACTGTCAGTATGACGCAAATGACGTAAATGAGGCAATATGTTCTTTAGATTAATTTTGACATAATTATTCAAATTGGTAAAGAAATCTTATGAGATGAAATATTCCCAACTGGACGATAAATTCCGGGCCGGGATTCGAACCCGGGATCCCTTGGCTGAAGCTGCCAATGTTTTACCAACTGAGCAATCCCGGACGAATATGGCTGAACTTATTCACCCAGTTAAACTTAATGATCATAACATCTGATCTGATATCTGAATCAGCTCAACAGAATAGATCGCAAGTAATGTCACCTCCAGTAAACGCTAGAAACATGATTACACTAGATTAATTTTGACACAATTATTCAAATTGGTAAATAAATCATATGAGATGTTATCTTTCCAAATGGGCGAAAAAGTCCGGGACAAAACCGAGATCCCATGGCTGAAGCTGTCAATGCTCTACCAACTGAGCAATCTCAGATGACGGTTGAGAAGATTACATCTCATATGATTTCTTTTCCAATTTGAATAAGTGTGTCAAAATTAATCTAGCGTAATCACGTTTCCAGCGTTTACTGGAGGTCCCATTACGCTGTGATTTATTCTGTTGTGTTGATTCAGATATCAGACCAGATGCTATAGTTATTAAGGTTAACCAGGTGAATAACTTCAGGCATATTCATCCGGATTGCTCAATTTGTAGAGAATTGGCAAATTCAGCCAAGGGTTCTCGGTTTCTGTTTCGAATCCTGGCCCGGACTTTTTTGCCAGTTGGGAAGATTACATCTAAAATATTATTTACTTGCAGTTACAGATATTTTTGGATTAAATAAGTTATCTCTGGATTAAAAGCACAGTATTCAATATTTTCTGTTTAATAAAATATATATTTATTTCATAAAAAGCCAAATATGCCTAAATAGGAATTGCGTCTCATTTGGACACAGTGACCTTAATGTTGATGTGTCAGGAACGAACTATAAAAAATAAATCAGTAATACAATCTATTCAAATTGTGGCATATAAGCAAAAAAATATCCAGCTTCTTTTGCTTTAACAAGAAATTTTAATGACTCAGGGAGTAGTTTCTTGTGTCGGAGATCATTTTCAGACATTGTAAATGGACAGACTGCTTCTAAAATATATGAACAAACTTTCAAATGTGAAAATGTGGTACAAATAAACATTTTTTACAGGAAACAAGCAACTATATTTACTTATTCCTTCAAAAATACATTGTGTGTCACTAAACGCTGAAACCTCATTTTCATTTACAACTTTAACAATAATAAAGTTATTTCAGGAAGATTTTCATCATATTCACTTTGCTTGTTTGAAACGTAATGACATCATTGGAAGTAACGGAATTTTGTTTAATGACAGAGCAGAGTTCCGCAAATTTCTAATTGTAATTATCTGCAATTGAATTAGAATTGAATTGTATGTAATTAATTATAGTTAAAATTACATACCGCAATAAAGTCTTGCAGCAATTTATCCGGAACTGCCTCTCACCCCATTTTTTGACGAAATGTTTGTGTTTGAATGTGTGCAACTTAACCAATTACATACAATTACATTGTAATTACATTACAGACAATCGCAATTAAAAATTTGCCCAACTCTGTGACATAGCTTGTGTACTGTCAGTCGCATTTTGAAAAATGGCATGTCTCACTTCGTGGTGTTTGAATGTGAATGATGGCAATCATCCATATATATATTATTTCTCCTGTCAACATCCCTTTTACTCGGAAAATATGAAACGCAGAACAACGAATGAGATACCATATGAAAGGTTTTAGAACCGGCTTCTGACATAGCCCACTTAACGATTCGTTAAAACATGTTTCTGATTAAAATTTGCTGAAATTAAAAAAATAAATCGACATTGTTTTCATGAAAGAAATGAAAGGTTTACCTGAAATTATTGTTGCCAAAAAAAAATAAAATACCACATTATATGATGCTCATAGCAATTATTATAAAAAACACCGCACGCGTTTATTTTATATTTATGATTAAAAAGCGAAATTGAAATTGAAATGTTTAGATTTATATTTCTAAGTCCCATGTTTTTTCTCGAAGCGGATGACGTCATCCTCTAATGCAGTCAAAATACGATTGTTATTTATTTTTCTCGCGCGTGCCTTTAGCAATCTTGGATCAGTTTTTAGTCTAACTTTGATGGAATAAATTAGATGATATTCTGGCTTGACTAACAACTAAATGTTGTTTGCAGATATTTTTATCCTTGCTTTTTCTTTAGAAGTTTAAACCTGCATCTAATAAATATTACATATTGATAAAAAAAATGATACTTCTCTATTATCCCGTCGACCACTTTTCATAACAAAAAACTATCGCCAAATAAACGGGAGAACGTTGCCATTAGAATAAAAAAAAGAATTTAAGGACACAATTGTTATTTTATTTAATAAAATAACTACTAAATCAGTAAAACATAATCTCATCAAAAAGTCACCTGTAAAAAATGCAGCCAAGTCTCGTAACTCATTTACCGTAAAAAGTACTGAGATCGTATAAAGCCAAGTTTAACTATCTTATTAACTCTGAAATTTTCATTCACAAATCACTCCTAGTCTCTACATCTTTAGTTAATTATTATTTTGTGACTTGGCAATTACGTAGCACGAGAATGTGTTGTATATAGTTAGTCTTAATCAAATAATACTATAACATATTAAAGTGTAATAACTTCCCTGTGCGTATATAATTTGCTTTAGTTAAATTATCCCATCCCATCCCATGACATAGTAAGGTGTAATAACTTTCCTGTGCTGCGTAATTGCCAAGTCACAAAATAATAATTAACTAAAGATGTAGAGACTAGGAGTGATTTGTGAATGAAAATTTCAGAGTTAATAAGATAGTTAAACTTGGCTTTATACGATCTCAGTACTTTTTACGGTAAATGAGTTACGAGACTTGGCTGAATTTTTTACAGGTGACTTTTTGATGAGATTTCACTTCTTTTTGTAAGTAATCCTGCTTTTCTTGATTTTGGGTTCTTTTTGGAGATCATCCACTGATTTTCGCTAAGCCCACACTCTGTCCCTATTATTTACAGGTATCAAAAATTTGAAGCTTTAGTTTCGTTTGCAAAGTACTGTAGATAAAAAGAGATTTCAGGTTCCTAGGCAAGCACTAAGTTATGGGAGGGGGAGTGTCAAAAGTACTCTCAATTGCTTCCAGGATAGGTGCTATCCATCTGAGATATTACTCGCAGCCCTAGATACTTGATATTTAACATAAAAGAACTTTTTAGTATAAAAAGAAAGCCAAAATTAAAATTTCCAATAAATCAAACTATATTCCTTTTTTCGATGTTTTTTTTTTTCGTTTTTTTTTTTAGTCTTTTTTTTATTATTTACGGATTTTTTAATTTTTCCTTACTTTGTGTACTAAACCCTGCCTTTCTGCCAAATGTCAAGCTTCTAGGACTATAAAATTGAATTATTTTCAAATTTTCGACTTTTTATAAATTTAGTGATTTTTCGATTTTAATTCTAAGTTACCTGATTGTCATGCCAATATAGTAATTATTTGATCCGTCTTCTTAGGATCATTTAGCTTCAATTTAGAGATAAATCAAGTGAATCTTAGAGTCACCATGATTTTATTTAGAAAGGACTATCAAGCCATAACCAGCCAGTAATATCGGGGGGGGGGGGAGGGGGAGCTGTAAAAATTTTTGTGGGGCTAACATCATTTAACAATCCATATTTCATACGTGAAGTAAATAGAGTACAACCTGTGAAAGAAAACAAACCTGTCTATAAAGAAATCGCCTATATCGTAGCCAGTCTATAGCGGAACTTTTCTATAACGAAATTCGTAAACGAAAGAAAAGAAAACCATAATCCGGGAGAAATAACATAAAACAATTAGTGGCGTTGTACTAGCTAATAGGACAATTATCTTAAAACTAATGTTTCTAGCAGTACAAAATCAAATTGTTTTCGAATTTTCGATTTCTTAAAGATATTTCGATTTTTCGATTTTATTTTCGAATTTAACGAATATTTTAATTGTTCCTTTTATTGAATAGTAAATACTACCTTTACACCAAGTTTTAAGTTTCTAAGACTACAAGATAAAATTATTTTCAATTTTTTATTTTTTCGATTTTTTTTTTTATAATTTTCTGGATTTTTTAATTTTTTCTTATTTTGTATCTTTATTACAAATTTCAAGTTTCTAGCGCTACAAAATCGAATTATTTTGAAATTTCCGATTATTTTCGAGTTTTTTATTCTATTTTTGAATTTATTGTGATTTAATGTTTCCTTTTTCTCTATCCTAAACAATAAGTTTTCGCCGAATTTTTAAGTTCTAAAGCTACAAAATCGAATTTTTTTCAATTTTTCTAATTTTTCTTTTCGAATTTTACAGATTTTTTATTTATTTCTTTTTTTGTATCCTAAATACTACCTTTAATCCAAATTTTAAGTTTCTAGCTTTACAAAATCGAATTATTTTAAAATTTTCGTTTTTTCTCGATTTTTTTATTTTATTTTCAATTTTTGTTGTGTTTTTAATTTTTTCTTTTTCTGAATCCTAAACACTATCTTTACAGCAAATTTTCAGTTTCTAAGACTACGAGATCATATTATTTTCAATTTATCTCCTTTTCTTTCTTTCTTTCTATTTTTTATTTATTTATTTTATTTTTTTAAATTTTCGATTTTTTTTTGAATTATCCATATTTTTTAATGTTTCCTTATTTAGTATCTTAAATATTACCTTTATTCCAAATTTCAAGTTTCTAGCGCTATATGAAATCGAATTATTTTCAAAATTTCCTTATTTTTCGATTTTTTTAATTTTATTTTCCAATTTTATTGCGTTTTTATTTTAACTTATTCTGAATCCTAAACACTATCTTTACCGCGAATTTTAAGTTTCTAAGGCTAAAAGATCAAATTATTCTATTTTTTTTTTTTAATTTTTTCGAATTTTTCGAATTTTCTGGATTTCTTAATTTTTCCTTATTTTGCATCCTAAATACTACCTTTATTCCGAATTCCAAGTTTCTAGCGCAACAAAATTGAATTATTTGAAATTTTTCGATTTATCGATTTTATTTTTAAAAAAAATTGTGTTTTTGACGTTTTATTTTTCTGAATTCTAAACACTACCTTCAAACCAAATTTTAAGTTTTTAAGACTACAAGATCGTGTTATTTTCAATTTTCAATTTTGTTCGATTTTTTTGAATTTTCGAATGTTTTTTTTTCCGGATTTTATAATTTTTTCTTTCTTTGTATCCGAAACACTAGCTTTATTCCAAATTTTAAGTTTCTGTGGCTGCGGGATCTACCCATTCTTTTTGATGACGCGAGATGGAGTGAGTGTGTGAGTGACAAAAAATCGAAACTTTGAGTTCATATATCGTCTGCCCTAATTTATGGGTATTTTTTTAATTATCCATATTTTTTAATTTTTCCTTATTTAGTATCTTAAATATTACCTTTATTCCAAATTTCAAGTTTCTAGCGCTATAAAATCGAATTATTTTCAAAATTTCCTTATTTTTCGATTTTTTTATTTTATTTTCGAATTTTATTGCGTTTTTTATTTTAACTTATTCTGAATCCTAAACACTATCTTTAATGCGAATTTTAAGCTTCTAAGGCTAAACAATCAAATTATTTTAATTATTTTAATTTTTTGCGAATTTTTCGAATTTTTGAATTTTTTTTTTCGAATTTTCCGGAATTTTTAATTTTTCCTTATTTTGCATCCTAAATACTTCCTTTATTCCGAGTTCCAAGTTTCTAGCGCAACAAAATCGGATTATTTGAATTTTTCGATTTTTCGATTTTTTCAATTTTGCTTTCGATTTTTTTGGTGTTTTTGATGTTTTCTTTTTCTGGATACTAAACACTACCTTCACACCAAATCTTAAGTTTCTAAGACTACAAGATCGTATTATTTTCAATTTTCAATTTTGATGGAATTTGCTGAATTTTCGAATGTTTTTTTTTTTTTTCGAATTTTCCGTATTTTATAATTTTTCCTTTCTTTGTATCCTAAACATTACCGTTTTTCCAAATGTCAAGTTTCTAGGACTACGGGATCTACCTAATCTTTTTGATGACGCGTGAACGAGTGAGTGAGTGACAAAAAATCGAATGTTTGAGTTCATATATCGTCTGAACTAGAAAAGACAGAAAGTTGTAATTTTAAATTTTGGTCCTGTGTGCCAAATACTCTAGAAAAACGAAGTTTAAAATTTTTTGAATACTCCAGCGCGGAGATATGGGGGGGGGGGTCAAAAGTGCCCTGAGTTGCTTTCAGTAAAGTATGCTTACGGATGTCCTCTCTCGACTTGGCGGAGGCACTGCCGTGCCTCCAGATTATATAATTGCTCGGTCTAATGAAGTTATTATTTGAAACGATATCATTTAATTTTTCACATACTGATTAAAACTACGCACGTTATTTTTTATTTGTACTTGGATGTTTATTTCCATATTTGTAACCATGGAGTACATCGAGCCACAATTTTCATAAATTAAATTATGCTTATCGTTTACACATTGTATTTTTACGTGTTACAAACTCTATGGTTTTTCGGTACTTCTCTATTATCCCGTCGACCACTTTTCATAACAAAAATCTATCGCCAAACTGTAGCGCCAAATAAACGGGAGAACTTTGCCATTATAGTATCAAAATAAATAAATAAATATAATGTAAGAATTTAAGGACACAATTGTTATTTTAATTAAGGAAATAAGTAATAAATCAGTAAAACATAATGAAAAATACACGCAAATATCGAATTAAAAAGCACTTGATGAAATAACAAACACGTGTAATGCTTCTGACATCAAGTAAATGGGACTGCATTTTTGGCGTTTAATCTTACAGTTTGGCGATGTTTTTTGTTATGAAAAGTGGTCGACGGGATAATAGAGAAGTACCGGTTTTTCTTATAATACATGGTTTGTATAGATTCGAGGGGAAAATTATATTACTTTCATAAAAATGTATTTGGATGGTTTCTTGTTAATACAATCTTGCCAAGGCTGTGGTTTTCCTATTAGACTTAATGTTATCTATATGCTCCATTTTTCTGCAACTAAATTTCCTCATGCTAATATAGTAATTCATTGATCCGTTTTCTTAGGATCGTTTATGTTCAATTTAGAGATAAATCAAGAGAATCTTAGAATCACCATGATTTTATTTAGAAAGGACTATCAAGCCATAACCAACCAGTAATGTCGGGAGGGAGGGAGAGATGTGAAAATTTTTGTGCGACCAACATCTTTTAACAACAAATATTTCATATATAAATTAAATAGAGTAAAGCCTGTGAAATAAAATGAACCTGTCTATAAAAAAAGGGTCTATAACGTAGCCAGTCTATAGCGGAACTTTTCTATTACAAAATTCGTAAACAAAAGAAAAGAAAAGCATAATCCGGGGAAAATAACACAAAACAATAACGGAAGGTGTACTAGCTAATAGGACAATTATCTGAAAATCTATCTAAAACAAACTATCCCCATCCTGTGGGATTTGTTTTTCAATGTTTTACTTTATTTAATGCAAAACATAGATTGCATCCGACAACTCATAAAAAAGTCCTCCGGCCTGTACCGGCAGGAAAAGGTAGCTTTCCTATATCTTCGTTTTAAAATTTTAGCTAATGTTACTCAAAAACAGCAAGTTAAAATGCAAAGAAACCGTTTAGAAAAGATTCGTTTACACTGAATTTGAATAAGAAATTCGCCAAATTATTGAGCTATAGCCAAGTTGGCTTCATTTATGAAGACTTATTTTTGTCGCCAAATTTGGCGAGATTTCGCCAAGTTTGGCGAGAATTTGGCGCTAATGGATATGAATATATAGTTTTATGCGTATGATTGGGAAAATGATTACAACAATGAAAGAAAATAACTTGCGAGAAATCGCGTTCACTAAAACTTATAAATTTATATTAAAATCATTAAAATTACAGACATTACAATACACTTTCATAAAACATTAAAAACATATTAAAATTGGACGTTTCGGATTTACATGGAAAATCCCTCTTCAACAACAACATTTCACTTAGCGTAAATCATAGTTAAAAAATATCAACAAATAGAAAATGCAACGTATCAAAATTTCGAAGTCAAAGTTACAGTTATAATAACACGGAGTATTCATTCGGGATTGCACCTGCTTGACCATTATTGACCATAAATTTATCGTTGTTTTTTTGTAATGTGCTGTTTTGTTTCAAAATGTCAGCCACCCTAGAATTTTAAACTGCTCTATCTCAGCCAATTTTTAAGATAGAGGTAAAACAAAAAATGCTCTGGAATCCTTGTATCAAGTCCTAACACCTAATTAAAAAATAAAATTGATTTTTTAACTTTTTTGTATATTTGTTTTAGTTTTAAAATTTTCCGTGGCCGCCATCTTGAAACAAGATGGCGGACCAAGCTGGCCAACGAACTCGGTCGAGGCATTGCTGAGCTTAATACACACAATTAGTTTCGTCCAAATTAATTTATAAATACGAGCGTTATCGTATCAAATTATTTTCATTTTTTCAATTTTTTTCGAATTATTTTATTTTTTTTTCGAATTTTCTGGATTTTTTTAATTTTCCTTTTTCTGTATCCTAAATACTACCTTTATTCCTAATTTGAATTTTCTAGCGCAACAAAATCGGATTGTCTTCAAATTTTCGGTTTTTTTTCAATTTCTTCGATTTTTTCAATTTTGCTTTCGATTTTTTTGGTGTTTTTGATGTTTTCTTTTTCTGGATGTTAAACACTACCTTCACACCAAATCTTAAGTTTCCAAGACTACAAGATCGTATTATTTTCAATTTTCAATTTTGATGGAATTTGTTGAATTTTCGAATGTTTTTTTTTCGAATTTTCTGGATTTTATAATTTTTCCTTTCTTTGTATCCTAAACACTACCTTTTTTCCAAATGTCAAGTTTCTGGGGCTACGGGATCTACCCAATCTTTTTGATGACGCGTGAACGAGTGAGTAAGAAGTGACAAAAAATCGAATGTTTGAGTTCATATATCGCCTGAACTAGAAAAGACAGAAAGTTGTAATTTTAAATTTTGGTCTTGTGTGCCAAATACTCTAGAAAAACGAAGTTTCAAATTTTTGGGATACTCCAGCGTGGAGATATGGGGGGGGTCAAAAGTGCCCTGAGTTGCTTCCAGAAAAGTATGCTTACGGCTGTCCTCTCTCGACTTGGCGGAGGCACTGCCGTGCCTCCAGATGAAAAATACACGCAAATGCCGAAACCACTAGATGACGTAACAAACACGCATAATGATTCTGACATCAAGTAAATGGGACTGCATTTTTGGCGTTTAATCTTACAGTTCGGCGGTAGTTTTTTGTTATGAAAAGTGATCGACGGGATAATAGAGAAGTACCTAAAAGATATTAGATTTCAGTGCGAAATCTTCGCACGGGCCCTCTGGTATATACTATTTCTCCTGTCAACATCCCTTTTTCTAAAACAATACGAAACGTAGAACGACGAATGAGATACCATATGAAAGGATTTTGAACAGGCTTCTGACATAGCACACTTAAAATTTCGTTAAAATATGATTTTGATTAAAATTTGCTAAAAATTAAAAATTAAATCGGCATTGTTTTCATAAAAAAATGAAAGGTTTTCCTCAAAATATTGTAGCCACAAAAATAAAATACCACATTTTATGATGCTCAGCAATTATAATAAAAAACACAGCACGGGTTTATTTTATATTTATGATTAAAAAGTGAAATTGAAATGTTTAGATTTATATTTCTATGTCCCATGTTTATCCCGAAGCGGATGACGTCATCCTCTAATGCAGTTAAAATACGATTGTTATTTTTTTTCTCTCGCGCGTGCCTTTTGCAATCTTGGATCAGTTTTTACTCTAACTTTGATGGAATAAATTAGATGATATTCTGGCTTGACTAAAAACTAAATGTTGTTTGCAGATATTTTTATCCTTGCTTTTTCTTTAGAAGTTTAGACCTGCATCTAATAAATATTATATATTGATCAAAAATGGTACTTCTCTATTATCCCGTCGACCACTTTTCATAACAAAAAACTATCACCAAATAAACTGACGAACGGTGCATTGGAATATCAAAATAAATAAAATCTAAGAATTTAAGGACACAATTGTTATTTTAATTAATGAAATAACTAATAAATCAGTAAAACCTAATGAAAAATACACACAAATGTCGAATTAAAAACCACTTGACATAACAAACACGTATAATGCTTCTGACATCAAGAAAATGGGACTGCATTTTTAGTATTTAATCTTACAATTTGGTGATAGTTTGTTATGAAAAGTGGTCGACGGGATAATAGAAAAGTACCTAAAAAATAATAGATTTCAGTGCGCAGGGGCCCTCTCGTCTCATCATATTTCACAGAAATCAAAGTAATTCTGTATAAAATATTGTTACAATATCTTCATTATTTTCGATGTAACAAACAAAAATCCAAATATTAGATGTAAAATCTTGAGAAAAACATAGTTTAAAACATTTAATGCTTAATAAGTGTTTCTGAATATAATAAAAATAGATAAAACCATAGTTAAAATATATGTAACATCATATATTATTGCTTTTCTATGTTATGAAATGTATTTATAATGAGATTAAAGCGGGATACACATTTAAATTAAAGTTTATCTCAAAAATAGAGAATTCACATAATTCTTTTATTGCAATAAGTTTTATTTTTACACATTCCTAATTTTAAACGAGGGTTGTAATAACGTTTCATAAATATTTATGTATTTGCTTTAGGTTTAAAATACTATTATTTTGATTTACAGCCAACAGCTGTTACTCTTCAGAAAGGCAATACTTCTCATATTGAAAAGAAGGATTTTAAAGAACCGATAATTTGAGAAGAAATAATTCTGCTTGGAAAGAAAAATGGATATACCATCAAATGTCACAAGATATATTTTCCGTTAAGCAGTACGGAAATTCATAACTGCAACCAATTTATAATTTTTGCGCTTGAAATTCTCTCTGTATATTAATTTTGTTTAAGCAACAAATATATATATATATATATAAACGAGTTTTTGAAGTTTATTTGTATGCCATTGAAATTACCATAACTCAAAAAATTGAAGTAATCAAAATGAAAAATTAAAAAAATATGTATGTTTTACACAAAGCGTGCGAAACACTTTCGACCAACAAGGTATTATTATTAAAAATATTTTCTTTATTTGGAATCATGGTTTTTGTTGTTGGCATTTATATTAAAATTATGCTACTCTTCGTCGAAAAGAAAGTGTACTTTGTAATACATATTTCACTTTTTTTTTCGAATTTATTTGTTTTTGTATTATTTACTGCAAATACAATTAGATATCATGTTATGTATTGCATATTTCATGTTTTTTATTTTCGAATTTATTTGTTTTCTATAATTTACTGCAAATACAATTAGATACTATGTAATGTATTACATAATCTAAAATTCTAAATGTATCAATATGGAAGCTTATTGCTCTTCTTCTGTTTGTCATATTATGCACACATAATGAATTACCATTCCTTTCATTTTTACGTGTCTTATAAGAAGAAATGTGGAGATTATACAGGATGTGCACACTTTTAACTCTGTATATGTCTTCGTGTTTTCAAAATTGTATTTGTTTTATTATTTGAAATTCCTCTCATATTGCTGGGTTAGAAAACGCTGTACCTGATACTCTAATAAGCCTCCTAATTACGATAAGTTATAACAAAAATAAAGAGAAACAAGTTGGAAATTGTACGTCAAACGTGATAATGAGGTGCGTTTGTACTATAGCTAGTTATATAAATATTCAGATCTTGATGATTTTTAATTCCGTGAAATGAATTATATCGTCTGCAGATTAATTTCTGTCATAAAATAAGTATCTCGGTCGCTTGAAGATTCAACCTCGGAAGCTTCTATAATAAGAAAGCACCGATTTTTTTTCTTTTAATTCAAATTTCTTAATAAATGTTTTTATTAATATTTCCTAAAATTTTGATTCGAATTATAAAAAAATGAAATGTCTCGACAAAATTCTGCAAAGATAATATATCTTAAATTCCAAACCATTCGGTTGGGTAGTTTTTGCGTTGTTATATGCGGACGGACGGACGGACAGACAGACAGCCCAAGCGACGACAATAGGTGCTACGTATTTATATAATTACGAATGCACCTAAAAAGGAACATTTCATCTAAACTTACATCTGGACTGGATAACTGACAGTAGTGATGCGAATTTATTGCCTATTTGGAAAGACTGTTTTCTTCATTCACCATCTGCAGAACATTTTGTCCTGAGCAGTGATAGATACCTATAAAGACTGTTTAGCTTGACTTTTTAATGGGAATTTCTGTACTTTATGAACACTTGATTTGACTTTAGCGATACAAAATTAGCCATTTAAATAATGATGTTTATTACGTATTTAACCAATTGAATGTAACCTACTTTTTGAGCAAAGGAAATGTATAATTAGTTTACATGTTTTTTGCTTCACTCCTTGCTCAGACACCCGTCTAAGAGGGTGTAAAATGTCCTTCTCATTTTATCGTGTATTAAATATATTTCTTATTCTTTAATGTGTGGAGATGAATATTTCTACATAGTGCACCACTTACGCCACTATGGAATATATGTTTTTACAGAAGTGGTCTTCAGTATAATATATGTGCATAATTTATTTCTCATTGGATATACGAAAAATATCATGTTCACAAAATGGTGAACACATCGTTTCATTGTGGATTACACGGATATTGATGGGACAAAGCTACCAAACGGTAAGGCCATTCTTATTTTATTTCTATGAGATGTTTTGAAGAAATATTATTAAGTAAAAAACAAACTTTGGAGGTAAACCGATCTCACGCCTAATTCATGTTAGTTAAAATATTTCTAACAGAAAAGAGGCGCATATGCAAAATATGCAACTGCCTATGGGTGTTCCAAATATTTTAAGGGCTCCATGACTTGATAAATTTGCTTTCCGCTCAGATTAGGATTTATAAGGCATGTGAAAAAATATGTATGTAATAATGTTATATGTTTAATATAAATAATGATTGCTCAATACAAGTGATTTCTTTACTAAATATAAAATAAATGTATTTTTTAAATCAACCACTAAATCAGCTTTTAAATAAACAAAATAATATAGTCGTTTTAAGCATGACTTATTAAAATATCACACCTTTACATGTACACAGAAATGCATACATATAAGCAATATTTTAAAGCATATAAATGAATAAATTAGAACTTTATGTATCGAATGCTAAAAAAAACATTTTTATAAATGGATTAGAATTAAATTACGTGTTTTATGTGTATAAAAATAAATGTTGGAATTTTTTATGTTTTCTTTTTTTGTCTAGCGTTATTTTAAAACAATATCAGTAGAAACCTAAACTCAGAAAGTCACTCATTAGAAACCTAAATTTTTACTTTCATACCATTAAAATACCTTAAATTAAAACTAAATTTTCAATTTTAAGAAACATGTCAATTAATCTTAAGATTTATGCTAAGAAAAATTTGCAGAACATTTTAATTACGTAAGAAAATGCATGTTTGTTTCAATAAAAAATATTTAAAGCTGTAGAACAGGAATTTTGGTGATGTTAGTTAGATAATTACACGTGAATATAAAGAAATGTATTTTCAATTCCATAACAAGATAAATTATCCTTGTTTTATAGAGTTTGCAAAGAAATATATTAATTTCCGCTTTCAATTTTTGTATAATAATAAATTATTTTTAATTTTTTCTAATACTGCTATGTTTATAAGATAGTTATTAATGAAAATCGCATGCTTATCACGGTTGTTTTCGTGTTCTTTGAAAAAAAAAGTTATTACATGAAATTGCTTCACGTGAACAACTGCATTTAACATTTTTAATTCCATTTGTGTTGGCTCAAATGAAGAACATATGTTTCTCGCAAATTTGATAAAAGGCCTGTTTGTAATAATAAATACGCAAAAAAATATACAGAAATGTGTTTGAACAAACATTATTATTATTAAAGTCTTGTTTATGGTTAAAACATAATTCATAATAATAAAGAAAAAATACCAAGTCCTTTACAAGATTTTATATATTAAAAATGGTTTGCTCGTTTGTATTTTATCAGTTTTCTTATTCATAGCATTTTGAATAAAAATTGGACAATTGTATTTATATTATTGCTCCAGGAAATAATAATTATTTTTAAAAATAAAAGATAATTAAGTGATGTTAGAGCATATCGCTAAACTTTTGTTTTCATACCAGACGGATGGATGTCTTGTACAGATACGTTTAATACTTTGTTTGAATGAACAAAATTAGAAGTGTTTTGTCTTTTGAATATGACCACATATTATACAAAAAGCGTCCAATTTCCTATAAAAAATAGAAACAATTGCTAAAATTATGACTTTTTTAATGACTTTTCATTTAGACTTTTCATGGAAATTAAAATAAATATTGAAATTGAATTTCCATAAATACTCTGATGAGTATTAGTAGTTTTACTTAGTTGAATTTTATTAGCGATTGTATTTGAATGCTTTAGCACTGATATTTTTACAGTTTTATAACTTGAATGTTAATAACGATTTTATTAGCGACTGACAGGATCAATTCTCGTGCTCAAAACCGTCTTTACTTCGGGGCAGCCCTCGCGACTAAACTGAAACCAAACGCTTTTAAGTAAGAGTGACCTTACGGGTGTTTATGTTATTCCATTTATTAGGGAGGGGGGTGTTAGGAATTATTATGTTGGTATGACACAGAGGAAATTCAATGTTAGATGTAAGGAGCCTTTTGCAGATATTAAGTATGGGAGAGGGAATACTGCCTTATCAAGGTTAAATAATAGAGAGAGCATCAACATCCTATTTAATGAAACTAAATTGATTTATAGTTCCAGTTTTTATATTCCAGTTTTTGTGAGGGAATCTATGGAGATTTATTTAAGAAGCTCGAAAGCATGGAATGATACGTTGTCATTTAATATTCCGAAGATTTGGGTTGAGTGGTTGAATAACAGTGGGATGCGGTCTGTGGATCTAAGAGCGGTGTTAAAATTAAAAGTATAGAGGGCGTTGTACCTTCTTTCACATAATGACTGTTTAGACACTCTGGTTTTTAATTAAATTAATTTCTGGTTTTTATGTACATTGTATTTGTGGTTTATGTATATTCTATTATGATGACGATTTGATGATCAAATCGAAAAATGTAAATTTGAAATTTTAATATCTTTAATGTTTATGTTGACGTCTTTTAAGCAAAAAAAGTGTTTTAGTGCATATTTAAAAGTTAATTGTAATGGACGTATTTTGACTCTCCACTTTATGGGAAAGGAATAGTTTTCAGTGGCACTCCAAGCACTGAAAAAATATTTACAAATTTGGATTATTTTTTCTATCCTTCATTGAATTAATGCTGATATATGTTATTTTGATAAAGTGTAACCAAAGGAACCATGCAAGGATTTTGCACTGCAATCTAATATTTTTAGTAACATCTAATATTTTTTTTAGATGCAGGATTAAACTTCTAAAATAAAATTAACGATAAAAATATACATTACTCTGTTCATTCGCTATAAGTTTTGATTTTATCTATCGTTGGCATTAACTTTTAGTTTGTAGCAAATGTACTTTGTTTTATTTTATTGGAAATTTAATGTTATTAGTATGTATAGTAAAAACATGGTTTTTACTAGTACTATACTGGATCTACTGTTTTTATACTGGATAGCATAAACATGGTTTTTAATGAGCTGCAGTCATTTGTAACAGATTTGCTTCGGGATGTCCGCCTTTGCAGGGTTTTCACTGGATGATGGAGGGCGTAATTTTTCCTTCGGAGATTAAACTGTTTTGCCAATTTCTGATTGGTGCTCCGATTGGGTGATCCTGCAAACAACACTAGTCAAGCTGGAATATTATCTCATTAATGGAAATACGCACTGGGCGGAGCTCACGATGTGGGGAGTTACCCGTATTCGATTGGCTTTTAGATAATGTTTTTGAGGGAAATCAAGACGCTGATTAGCTATATAAACGAAAATTGTTATTGTGACGTTGGCGAACGACAGAAAATCTTTTAGTCCAGCGAGAAAAGAAATACCCTCTCTTAATTTAGTAAATTATGCATATAATGTCCCCCCTGTAGGAATAAGCAACTCTAGAATATTTAGTTTCAGTTAAAATTATCGTATTGTAGAACAACATGTAAATTAAGACAAACAACAAAGTAAGTAATAGTACTTAAAGTCTAAAAGTAGCACTTAGTTTGTAGTATTAAAAGTGTTATAAAATGTCTAACCCCATTCATTTTCAGATGCGGCGATCATGTACGCTAATGGCCCCGGAGCATGTAAAATCCGTCGTGGGTGTAAAGTCGTCCAAGTTACCCGTGAATTATACCTCTGGGGATGCCTAGACTGGTGACGGTCTCATCACCAGATCAAGGTTCTAAATTACGAGACCAACTCGAGTAGCGATGGCATAACGTATGGATGAGCGATGCAGCGAGGAAATAGTAAATATCCCAGCATCTCACATCCATCCGGCATGACTTCGCTACACTGCGCAGTGCTGAACCGCCTCATCAAGAATCAATTAGCAACCGGCCAACTCAGAAAAAACAATTAAAGCAACAAGACGCACTGAAGTCACGTCAGCCTATAGATTTAACAAACACATCTTCTCCAATCGCAGAGCAGGCGAATCTTTGCCCCGTTGCCAGGTATAAACTCGTTAAGCTAGGCAAAAGCCTGGCAGGTAGGGGCCTGGTCAGCGGTATATAAAAAAAAGAAGAATAGTATTTTAACTGCATTAGAGAATGACGTCATCCGTCATGTTTTCGGAGAAAACATGACAAAAATTTCAAAAAAAAATTTAATACCCATAAAATACCATTTAATTTAAAACAACAAAGACAAAGCATACTATTTAGGCTACACGTGAAATTCTACTGCTTCGATCAATGATAGTGTATTTTCTTCTAGACATTTGAATTTCAATTTTATATTTAATCATAAATATAAATAAAACCGAACATATACGTCCCATTTTATCATTTTTCTTCTATTTTTTTATAATCGTTGATGAGCACGATATAATGCGGTATTTTATTTTTGTGGCTATAATAAAACCCTTTAATTTCATTTATGAAAACAAAGCTGATTTAATTTTTCATTAACTGCAATTTTTAATCAAAAAACACGTTTCAACAAAATGTGAGTGTACTCTGTCAGAAGGTTCAAAAACCTTTTGAACGATACCTCATTTATTGTTAAGCGTTTCGTAAATGCATAGAAAAAGAGATGTTGATAACAGAAATAATATATGATTAGTGGACTAGTGCGAGGATTTCGCACTGCAGTCTAATATTTTTTAGCAATATTTAATATTTCTGAGTTGCAGAATTAGACTTTTAAAGAAAAATTAGGGATAAAAATATCTGCAAACAACATCAGCCAAGCCAGAATATTATCTCATTTTATTAAAGTTGTAATAAAAACTAATCAAAGTTAGCAAAAGGCACGCGTGAAAAAAAAATTACAATCATATTTTAACTGCATTAGGGGATGACGTCACTCGCTTCGGGAATATTGAGAAAAAAACTTTCATTTATTTTAGGAAAGCAATGCTGATTATAATTTTAATTACTTGCAATTTTTCTTCAATCAATCTGTGCTGTTTTTTTTTCCTAAACATTTCAATTTTCCTTTTTAATCATAAATATAAATTAACCCTTTATATCCTGAATTAATTTTCCAGCTACTTTATAAGATGCTTAGAATCCTCGACTATTCCCACCAGTTATTTTTTTTTTTGTAAAGTTTTCCTTATCTAATCATAGTATTTTTGCGATTCAATTAGATGAAAATTTCTCTTTTGAAAAACCGGTGGTAACAGATTAAAAATTCTGTAAAAGACGCTCGTCGCGAAGTGGTTAAAGTGGTACTTATGAGTACCGTCAGGATAAAAAGGGTTAAGCCCGTGCACTAGCATTACACTTTATACTTGTTGTACTTATTACGTATTCTACGCATTATGTATTACGCAAATAATGTACTCTTATTTCTTATGTCACGGTTGTACTATTTATCTTTTATAGTCGTTTTTACAATTATTGTTGAGCATTACATAATGCGGTATTTTATGTTTGTGGCAACACCAATTTGTAGAAAACATTTATTTCATTTATGAAAACAATGCCGATTTAATTTTTAATGAATAGCAATTGTTAATCAAAACATATGTTTTAACGAAATGTGAGTGTACTATGTCAGAAGTCTGCTTAAAATCCTTTCATATGGTATGTCATTTATCGTTCTGTGTTTTGTATTTGTTTAGAAAATGGGATGTTCACAACAGTATGTTTTTTTTTCAAATACTTTTTAATAAAATAATTTATTAATAGGAATTTCATTTAGTTACATATATATATATATATATATATATATATATATATATATGTGTGTGTGTGTGTGTGTGTAACAACTTGGAGCGTATTAGAATATTTTTATTCCACGGAATGTTTTTTCACAAAAAAATAAAAGCGAAAGTGACAAGTTCAAAGAAAATTTATTCTGAAAATAGCTAAAATCTAACTTGTCTGACAAACTGATCAATTTTTGTCGAAACACGTTGATTATTTTTTTTTCTATTTCTGACTGATGCACCAGGTGGAAGATGATAGTGGGTGTTTTAGTCTTGAGATTAAAGTTTGTTCATACTCTACTATTTATACTTCGGAAAACTGGATTTTAAATTATTTTTAATCCAATTGTTTATGAACACGCTTACAGAATTTTTTGACACAGGGTTGGTTCCACAGTGTGTTTATAATGGAGAATTTCTTCCACGGCTCTTTTGCGCTCTACGGGTTGTAAATTGAGAGGGTCTGGGCAAGAAAGTACCAAGCCACATTTTTTGTGAAATAAATCTAACACTGTAATCTGTTGTTGAATGTTGTAAATTTTAATATCCTAAATATAATTTGTTTTTAATGTCACTTGGTGGCAGCATATGTCCTAGGTTTCGTTTTTGCCCCAGATGATTATGCCCCCAATGATGATAGCTAATTTGCAAAAACGTAATAGTAATATCATTAAAGAAATGCCATATTGTTACTCAGAATATATTAAATGTTTCTAAGACATTGGCGAAAAAACTTTGTTATATATCTTGATTTAAGTATTTGATCACATTTTCAAATTGAAACATCTCAGAAGTTCAGAAATGTGGCTTAGTACTCTCTTCCCCGATCCTGTCAATTGTTTGTGGAACATACAGTATTTTAGATAAATAAGAACACGTAAAATTATAATGCAACATTTTTAAAATTTTTAATTGATCCAGACAAACCCTTGAAATAATAGTTTAAAGTGTTTATTAGATATCACACTTATATATAACAACTTGAAGCGTATTAGAATATTTGTATCCCACGGAATGTTTCTTCACAAAATAATAAAAGCGTAAGTGAAAAGTACAAAGAAAATTTATTCTGAAAATATTTAAAGTCTAACTTGTCTGACAAACTGATAAATTTTTGTCGGAACACGTTGATTCAATTCGTTTCTATTTATGACTGATGCACTAGGCGGAAGATGACGGTTGGTGTGATAGTCTTGAGATTAAAGTTTATTCATACTCTAGTATTTATACTTCGGAGAGTTTGATTTTAAATTATTTTTATTCCATTTGTTCATGAACAAGATTACAAATTTTTTTGACACAGGGTTGGTTCCATAGTGTTTATAAATGGAGAATCTCGTTCACTGTTCCTTCGTGCTCCCCGGGTTGTAATTTGTTTCTGGAACATACTGTATTTTAGATAAATAAGAACGAATAAAATTATAACGCAACATTTCATTAGTTTTTAATTGATCAAGACAAAACCTTGAAATAATAGTTCCAAGTGTTTATTAGATATCACACATATATTAGTTCCCCAAATTATCCTCTAAAATAAAACCGTAAGTCATGTGACTGTCCTCAACAGTTCCGGTATGCCCGTATCGCTTTTTCATATGCCATGCGGCCATTTTTATTCAAAATTATTTTTCTAATAAAACTGCATAAAAGTTACATTTTTAGAAAGATCGTTCAAAATAAATTAATATTTGAGAGGTGACTTACGTTCAATTAGGTATATATTCTGCAATAACTTCAGTTGAAATTAGCTTCGCAATTCAAATTCTCTATCCATGAAAGTAAAGAAAAAAAATAATAAGATTCATTCGTCGTGAAGGTTTAAAATATTAAACCATTAAACCATGGATATAATCGTTCGTAAAGTAAGTTTTCCGTGAATGATTTTTTGGAGCGCTGCCTGGTGTCAAAAAAGTAATTCGCACCAGGACCTGTAAGACCATCAAAGTTTAACATAATTCTGCTTGATGAAGTGCTTTACAACTCAACTTCCTAAAGAATCTTTTCTTGACGAAGTTGAATGTAAACAAATACAGGTCATGTAATAATATTTAATGAATCAAATTTCGAAACGAATTGTTAGTTAATTTGATTTTTATGTATTATACGTGGCAGGAAGAGAGATCACCTAAAATGATTGTTTGCCAATCATATTTACCATTGTTAATGACCAATCGCGTTCCAAATAGTAATTTAATATACATTTATAAAATACATAACATCATTAAGTACTTTTATGTTATTTGGGTGCAAATCTCGCCAATAGCATTTTTAAAATCGCCAATACCAGTTTTTATTCTTCACATGTTCAAATTAGAAACGATACTTTGATTCTGAAATCAAATGTTTTGATTTATGATACTATTTTTTGGTACTTTTCCGTTATACGGACACCATTGTCGCCAAGCATACATTTGCATACATTTAATACATACATTTACATGCATTTACATACATTTACATATATACATTTACATACATTTACATACATTATGCATTAGCATACATTTTGGCATGGTGTCCGTATAACGGAAAAGTACCTATTTTTTATTTTTCTATTTTCTATTTTAAATGAAAAGTGTGAACGGCATGCATTTTAAATTGGAAAAGCTGTCGCAAACGCTCCGGGGTTGGCGCGGTTTTTGTTTTGCGCCATCTTGACGAGAAAATCCCATTTCCACTGTTAGAGATTGCTAAAACAGCATGTTACTTTTATTTTATTATGAAATAATTCATTTTATATTTAAAAAAACACACAATTTTATTAAAAACACACACACATGCATTAATTTGTTATAAAACACACAATATTTAATTTATTATAAAACATGCGGAATCTGCTCTACCAGGTTGCCATACGAAGCAAAATCTAACCAAAAACGCCGGGTTGGCCAGGCATAAAATCGCCATTTTGGCGCCAAAATGATACCCCGGTGCGTCTGCGACAACTGTACCCAAAAGGACCCATCATTAAAAATGGTAAATAATATAGGATTAAAGTAAAATAATACAGAAAATTCTTTTTGTATACACTTACTAAACACATAAAATCATATTGACGGTTTTTAGATTAGATATTTACGATGCAAGTTTTATTTGGGGTATGTTATATCCACTGGAATGTATATGATATATATTCTAATCACATATTATATACCCATGAATATATTATACATATCTATATCAACTATATCAATAAAACCGTTTTCAATAGTCTTTTATATTTCTACTACGTAATATTAACTATAGAGTTACAATATAGAGAGAAAAAATGGGTTGCTGTAATTAAAATTGTAGGTGCCAATGTTGGCGCGGCGCATTTTACCTGTTACGAATCTTAATAGTCAGTAGACATTAAGCAGACATGCCGAAATAAGAGAATTATGCTATTATAAAAACTCCTGAACTATATCAAGAAAGGGGAGCAAAGAAAAACAAAGTCGTACAAGGCATCTAGAAGGAAGTTATTTTAATCAGATTGTACGTCACGGGTCAAAAGTCCTGACAGAAAATATGGTTTAAAGGGAATGCGACTATCAAAACTGGCCTTCAAAAGTTCAATTTTCCACCAAACCATACTCGAAAATTACGTGTAATAATATGTAGCCCGATTATGGCCCATTATTCAAGACGTTTTAGATGAGAATAATGATATATTTTATAATCTTTCGTAATCGAGTCTACAGCCCAAGTTAACGAAAAACAAAAACAAATATTAGCAACAGTATAGTTCAGTGTAAATGTGGATATCATTAAAGATTTTCACAAAATAGACTTCATTGCATCAAATCGTATTAACTAAAATACGCCAATTGGCAATGGACCCAATTACGGAAAATTACTCAATATGTTTGAGAATTTCCGCATTAGCGAACATATTGCAACTGATAAGCAAACGGACATGAAGGACAAATGCTTAAGTGGGTTAAGCGGTTTTTATCAAGGAAGATGAAATACACAACAACAAAAAATATGCAAAATGCTACCATGTTCAAAAAGTCCTTGATTTGTCTATTAGAATCTTCCGGTTTGGCAAAGGATTAGGAAAAAAAAATAAATTATGAATAAAAGTAACGTGTTACAATGCTTAACATACATTTAAGGGAGACCAAACTGGTCGCCAGTGGCGGCTAGTGATAAAAATAAAAGGCGTTCACTTGAAAACATGGTTTCGAATCCCGATGGTTAATTGCAATATAAAAAATAACGGCTATCAGTTTATGTGCGTTGTTATATATTTAACGCTTTCTAACACAGTTTTGATAAGTGTTTATGAATTCGGTTTGTTTGCCCGTGCTGTAACTCCGTAAATATAGTCGGATTTCAATGTAACTTTTATATGTTATTGAGGTATAGAATAGAATATTCGGTATTGAGAAGGAAGTGTGTATCATATATAGTTCGTTTTCAGGGACACGCAAAATAATTCCGCTATATAATTGCCTATATCTAAAAAACCTTACATAGAGCATTTTATTAATTATTACGGTATATCAAAAATAATGAGATTGATATACGTTATTGAGGTGGACTACAACATGCGTTCTTGAAATATAGATAAAGTAGCCTTTATAGTTCGTTTACATGGACATAGAAAGTAATTCCAATACAATATGATCTATGGGGGGAAATCTGCTGTTGTGCATTTTATTAATGGTTTGATACTTCAAATATAATTGAAGTAAAAATTATCAATGAAGTTTACTACAACATGTTTTCACATGTTTTGGTGTGCGTAGCATTTATTGTTCATTTACCGAGACGTGCAAACAGTCGGTAACTGGACTGAATATGAACGACGATTGTTGGAGGTACGTGTTTCGCTGTGGTATGTATTTTTAAACTTATCTAATTTTCAGTGTATTACGTGGCATGTATAAATACTATAAATCATATACAAGGCTTCACGAAAGAATTCGCATACATTAACAAGTATGGACTGAAAATGGATATTTAATGAGTTATGTTTGTTTTTAACTGTTTATTTAGAGATTTCATTCCATTGTATGAAAAATTAAATTTCTTAATAAAATTCAACTTCTCTTAGAAAGTGTTACATAATCTATGCGTGATACATGGTGTTCTTTTTTTCTTGTATCTATTCATGATTATTATAAATTAAAGAAAACCGGGGAACGCCAGACACGTGTAATTCTTCAAGCACCATTAGGCACCAATAGTCAAGACTTAATTATTTGAGAATCATTACTGTACCATACACGAATTCTCTCATAAAACTGGAGTGTAAAATTTATTTTTGTTTAAATATTTTCTCAGAGTTTTTTTAATAATGTTAAATAGGTATTAAAAAGCATATCAAGTCATACAGTTTAGCTATCAGTAACCTTAATGCTAGAAAGATAACAAAACATTTGAAATAGAAAAGGAACTTGGTTAAATATGAATATTTTCAAATTCACGCATTTGTTTCCGGTTTCTACGCTATGAACTATACTTCGATTTCCAAAGAAATGGGCGTGAAGGAATTTGAATGACCTTTATGAATTATACATAGACTTTAGGCTTACCTTCACTTCAAATTCGTGACTAAAAGTTCATTTTCCCTTTCAAATGCGGACATGTTATTTTTTTTAGAAAATGAGAAATATTTTATGTAATGATAAGTGTCCCCGGAATGTGTATCTTTACATTTATTTTTACTTCATATAATGAATACGTTTTATAAGTCAAATTATTATTAATTACTTCAAAATTCTAAGAATATTTAAATTTTATTTTATTTCTTAAATTAAAAAAAAAAGAAAATAATTTAATTGTATTAAATTATAAAGCTACATAAAATATAAATAAAACGATGCAATACTTACATTAACTTTTCATAAAAATTGTATTAATCCATTATTTTTAAAACGAATCGATAAGATCCTTGCAGTTAATATTCGAAGAATTATTTTTATGACTTATGGGCATTATTAACATCAGAAAAAATACATTTTTGTAGCATAGCCATTCCCAAATACTTTAAAATCAATTTAATCAGGCATCTATTTCTACAACAATGAAAGTATAGAACTGTCCATTCATAAAATATTCTTAAATTAAAAAAAAAAAAAAAATAGAAAATAATTCGTATTAAATTATAAAGCTACATAAAATATAAGTAAAACAATGTAATACTTACAGTAAAATTTCATTAAAATTGTATTAATACATTATTTTTAAAGCAAATCGATTGCGATGAGATCGTTACAGTTAATATTGGAAAAAATATATATTGTTACTCATGGGCATTATTAACATCAGAAATAATGCATTTTTGCAACATAGCCATTTCCAAATACTTTAAAATCAATTTAATCAGGCATCTCTTTCTGCAACAATGAAATTATAGAACTGTCTATGCATAAGAACTCCCATTTATTTGAAAGTAATGACATTAAGCGTAATTGGAGTTATTTTCCTTGTGCTTTAGGCAGAGAAAATCTAATTTCTGTCTGGTATGTTATTGAATTTTGGCAAAATTATTTTTATTTTCTGTTTACTTATCGATTTACTTAGTACAACAACAATAATTAAGCCTTCTAGTGTATATGGTATAGTCGTCGAGGGAAATTAAAATGTTTAACCTCTATTATTCGGGCAGACTTATTTTTAAAGCGCAAATATTTTGGTTTAAAAAAAATACGATTCAAATTATTGGTCAAATTATTTTACAAAAGACGTTTTAAGAATATCACCAAGTTCACAAATTCAAACTTAATGATTTTTAAATTTTTCTATTAGAAATTTATACTTTGATATCACTTTGTGTTTTAAAGGGTTAATTTAATGTTTTACTAAGCAGTGATGTTTATTTAATATATTCTATTACTGTTTAGATTGGCGTTTTTCTGCATTTTACGAAAACCTATACTCATGAAATAAAACGAATATAAGAACCCTTATAATTCCCTTTTAAATGGCAAACAAACACCTAGGAAATATGGTAATAGACGTTTTTAATTAATTTATTTTTTATGTTACTAACTTTTTTTTCCGGAAATGAATGGCTGCTTATTTAAACATCACACATGACTAAAGTGACCGAAGGTTGTGGAATTTCGAAAAACATTGGGTACAGAAGTCTTATTATTAACGCAATTTGTGATTCAAAAGTTTATTCAATTTTAAAATTTAATAAATTCAGGACGTTTTAAACGTCTCGTACCTGACAAAAGCCGACGATAAACAAGTTAAAGGCTCCACAGAAATATATATATATATATATATATATATATATATATATATATATATATATATATATATATATTCGTCACAGCTGTCGCAGACGCAGCGGGGAATTTTTCTATCTTCAAAATGGCGATTTTGTTCATGGTCATCCCGTCGATTTCTGCGAGATTTTGCTTAGTATGGAAACCTGGTAGAGCAGATTACGTGTAATTTATATTAAATTAAATATTGTGTGTTTTATAATAAAATAATCCTTATGTGTATTTTATAATAAATCCTTATGTGTATTTTATAATTAAATAATTTGTGGGTGTTTATACTAAAAATTGTGTGTGTTTATAATAAAAATTGTGTGTCTTTCATAATAAAATAACTAACATGCTGTTTAGCAAGCTAAGCTTAACGGGTATCGGAGATCGGTGTATTCTAGACAAAATGGCGCAAAACAAAAATCGCGCCAAACCCATTACATATACGACAGCTTTTTTCAAATATTTATATCTTTAAACTATCAGAATTCTTTACAGGATATTTTTAGCTGTAATTATTAGAATTAAACACCTGTCCGTTTATGCACGGGCTGGCTACACAGCTGGAACATATGGATACACATACGGATTCAGGAATTGGTTGATTTTCCAGAGAATACAGTTTTCAAATCCAAAAATAGAGCCACTCCAATTTTATTCTTAAACATTTTACACATAAAAAAGTTTTTGAGGTCAAAATTTTATTAGTTTTCTTCAATATAAACATTTAAAAATATTACAATAACAATAGATGGCACACAGGCTTTTATATAAATAATTTTACTTTTTTTACGAAATATAATCACATACTTTTCTTAGTGTATATACCTTATCTATCAATTTATACTAATAAATGAAAGTTTCGCTCTGTGTGTGTGTCTGTCTGTCTGCAATGGCTAGGAAAATCTAGAGCACTGAGAAGTTATGTGTGGGTAGTTCATGGCCTCTCCTGGTGCACCTGAGTCTCAGAATTTTAATGTTTTGATAATTAGAAACTTTTTAACCATCGCTTCCAAAATATCATCTTTTTTCTGAAAATGATGCAAAAGAAATGTGAAACCGCAAAATAAGATGTGTGTTGGGAGAAGGAAGAAGGATTCTAGGTTTACAGGAAAAAACGGGTTACTAGAATAACTTTTAATTTTTCGAGCAATTTAATCTTGAAAATAACAACACAAATTTGAGCCGTCACAGGTGTCTCGATAATGAATCCGGAAAGAAGGGGGTACTAAGAGATTTTTAGGTGACTTACCCTGCAGCAGACGTGGTGCTCACACGCTGCAAAGTCCTTTAGTCCCACCATCCACCGCCAGGAAGGGAATTATTTTCTCGAGTTCTATGTGCCCAATTTCGACGGAAATTGGTGCTTCAACTCCCTTGATACAATGGGTACCCGTGTCGGGTGTTCGTATAGAACATCTGGAGCTCCCTGGTGCTGGAAGGTGGAATTAAAATACTTTGCAGCGCGTGCGCAGCACGCCTGATTCATGGAGCCGGAGGCAGCGGGAACTCTTGTCGGAGTTTTGTTCGGAAGGTGGTTTGTTTAGAGCAGAGTGCGCCCCCTGGTGTCGGAAAGTGAACGAATAAGATATTGCAATGCGTGCGGTGTTCCACAGGCAGCGGGAACACTTGCCGGAGGTTCGTTTAGATCAGAATGCTCCCCCTGTCGGCGAAATGTGGGTATAAATGATTTTCCGTCGCGTGCACAACACTTTTAAATAAATAATTTCATACAAAATCAGGCTAAAGGTATAAAATCATGCAAATTTTAGGTTTGTTTAATTTTAATATATACGGGACAGGGCAACGCCGGAAGGGTCAACTAGTTGTATTTAAAATATGCCAAAACTTGTAAAACATTTTAATTTATGTAATCGAAAATAACCAGCTAGAGCTGTTAATTTAAAATTTTAATTAATAAATATTTAAATAAAAATATTGAGGATGGTACATTTTTGTAGGTGTGTGAGGCAAGCAGAGTTTGCAGAATAGCACGGCATAAGACATTTATTTACAATTAAAGGAAGACAAAATATATACAGCTCGTATGCGACTGAGCGCCGACATCTTTCTTAAAGTAACAACTGCTCTCCCCCCTTACAACGTGCATTTTCTTAACAAGGCATTAATTACTCTCCTAATATGCAAATTACAGAGAAACAAAATATAAAATTACAATTACAAACAGTATATACTTTAAACTTATATGGAAAAAAGATACAGAATAACATTGAATGTTTTTAAACACTTAGTCCTATTAAATCACAACATTTCTTATGTTTATAGGCACTTAAACCTTTGTTAAAATGTCAGCTGCCATATTTTCAGTTTCTAGATATTTAACTTCTATATCTCCATTCTCATATATTTCGCGCACAAAGTGATGGCGAATGTCAATATGTTTTGTGCGAGAATGATAAATTGGATTTCTTACTAATTTTTGAGCAGACTGGTTATCGCAGAATATTAAAGTAGGTGCAGACACTATTTCAGGAGAAAGTTCATTTAAGAATAGTCTGATATGTAAAGTCTCTTTAGCAACCTCTGATAAAGCCATATATTCTGCTTCAGTCGTGGATAATGCAACAGTTCGTTGTTTTCTCGATTCCCAAGATATAGCACCACCGGCATATTTAAAAATGTATCCAGTATAGGACTTTCTATCCTTGACATCTGAAGCCCAATCAGCATCAACAAATGCAACTAAAGACTTAGTAGCACGTTTAAAAATCAGTCCTTGATCTTGAGTACCTCTTAGATATCTTAAAACTCTTTTTGCAGCTTTCCAATGAGGTTTGCCTGGATTGTTGTTGAATTGACTTAGAAAATTCACAGCATGAGTTATATCAGGTCTAGTTGCTACTGATAAATACATAAGAGAACCAATTAGTTGACGATAAGGAATATTATTCTTTTCAGACTTTTCTTCTTCAGTTTTGGGACACATATCTTTAGTAAGCTTCACATTGTTATCAAAAGGTGTAGATATTGATTTTGATTCTTGCATATTAATTTTGCTCAGAATATCTTCAATATACTTCTTTTGAGTAATTTCAATACTGTCCCCGTTTTGCATAAATTCTATGCCCAAACAATAGTGTAACAAACCTAAATCTTTCATTTTAAAAGATTTGGATAATTCATCTCTAATATATTCATAATCTTGTTTACATTTAGTAAGAATTATGAGATCATCAACATAAACAATGATAATAGCTTCAATCGGAGATTTTGAAAAATAAACACATTTATCAGCATTTAGTGATTCAAACTTCATTTATTTTAATTTTTCATCTAATTTATTGAACCATTGTCGACCTGATTGTTTTAATCCGTAGAGGGATTTTTTTAATAAACAAACTTTGTCAACATTAGATTCATATTTAAAACCATCAGCTAACTCCATGTATACTTCTTCAGTTAAATCACCATTTACATAAGCCATAATAAAATCTAATTGATAAGCTGTAAAACCATTTTGAATACCATAAGCGATCGCAGTTCTGATCGAACTTAATCTGGCTACAGGCGAAAAATTTTCTTCAAAATCAATTCCTGGTTTTTGAGAACACCCTTTTGCAACTAATCTCGCTTTAAACTTTTCGATTGACCCGTCTTGTTTATATTTACTTTTTAAAACCCATTTACTTCCTATAATTTTCTTATGTTTTGGCCTATCAACTATTTGCCATGCATTTTCTTGCATTAAAGAATTAAATTCTAATTCCATTGCATCTATCCATTCATGTTTAAAAGTCCCGTTTAAAGCCTCAGAAAATTTCGGACATGAGTCAGAAAATAAATTTTCCATTACAACTTGGGATATTTCTTCTTTTGGAATTATCATTTTAAATACTTTCCTGGGTCTACCTTTCTTACCAGTTTTTATTTTTCTCGGCCGACCGCGCGCTCTTGTAGGGGAAGGAAGGGGGTCGGAAATTTCATCCGATTGCATATCAACATCACTGTCGCCACAGCTGTCTGGTTCATTTTTGACGGGAGGAGAAGAGGTTTCTCATTCTTGCGTAATTGTTTTATTTTCATTATTTTGAGAAAAGGGAAAAAATAATTTTATTTAACTGTTTGAAGGTAAATCGTATTCAAATTCGTTAATAAATCGGACGTCTCGGCTTATAACAATTTTTCTGGAATTCTTATTCCACAGCCTTTACACTTTTGATTCATTTGAATATCCAACAAAAATATGCTCTTCTGACCTAGGATCAAATTTTCCTTTACTTTGTCTTTTATTTAGTACAAAACACTTTTGCCCAAATATTTAAAAATATGATAAAGTTGGCTTGATGCCAAAAAAAATACTTCGTAGGGTGTTTTGTTATCGCTTAAACGTCGCGAAGGACAGCGATTACGTATGTATACCGCACAATTAATGGCTTCGGCCCAAAAAGATTGTGGGAGATTGCTTTGTAATAGTAAACACCGCGCCATTTCAGCTAAAGTTCTATTGGCCCTCTCTGACGTACCATTTTGTTGCGGAGTTAGTGGTGAGGAAAATTCTCGTTTTATACCGCTTTCTTCGATATATTTATTAAATTCTTCCCCGAAATATTCTTTACCATTATCCGTACGAAGAATTTTTATTTTATTTCCTACACGGTTTTCAACTGTTACTTTGTATTTAACAAATTCATATTTAACCTCATCTTTGGTTTTAAGAAAACTGACTTCAATGAAACGTGATTTGTCGTCTATAAAAGTAACGAAATATCGCGATCCTCCGAGGGATGGAACTCTCATAGGACCACACAAATCTGACTGTATAAGAGTCAATAAATCGTCACTTTTAAAGTTTGATTCTTTAGGAAAAGAACGCACAGTTTGTTTACCTTGAATACAAATTTTACAGTCTTTAAGAGACTCATTATCACTGAAATTTAAATTTCTAACCATATTCTTTGATTTAAGTCTTTTTAAATCAGACTCATTTAAATGACCTAATTTAAGATGCCATTTTAGAAATTCACTTACCTCTGCTATCGCAGCTCTCTCGATGCTTGGGTATACGTAATATAAATCCCCATGACGGACAGCATGTACTAATGTAGAACCATTTGGTTCGATGACTTTAGCAAATCGTTCTTTAAAAACCACTGAACGATTATTGGCTGTTGCTTTAGATGTTGAGAGCAAATTACACTTTAATTCTGGAACACATAGAACGTTCTTGAGTGTGAGATTAGTAATTCCACTCCCGTTAGGTACTGTAATGAAAACTGTTCCTATTCCTGTAATTATCGCTGTTTGATCAACTGCGAGCTGTATAGTAGAATTCGTACGAGGATGAAACTCTGAAAATAAATTTCTATCTTTACACATATGAGATGTACATCCCCTGTAAACACCATGCAGAAGGTTCTCGATATGCGTCATTAAATAAAATATGCGTCATGCCATACTAGTCTGTTTTTCATAATTAGTGGCTATCATCGATCCTTGATTTCCTTTGTTGAAAGATGTAAGCTTTCTATCAGATTTTCTCTTTCTACATTCGGAAGCTTTGTGCCCGATTTCCGAATAATAATTGCACTTGAAATTTCGGTAACACCTTTCCGAGGAAAATTTTTTATTTGGATTAATTTTCCATTTTTCATTCTTCTTCTGTTCTTGATTATTTCTTTTATTTTCTATATAATATGCGTTTTGTGAATCTTGAGTGGATTTTCCTTTTCTGGCATCCCATCTTCTAGCATTTTAATTTTCAAAGATTCGGGTTTAGGTAACTCATCTCTGGATTCTATAGCGCATCTAAAATTTTCGAAGTTCTCAGGAACACTATATAGAAGTAGAATTGATAATAAATCATCCGCGATTTCTATTTTCATATTTTTCAGTTTATCAAGTATTTCGAAGAAAATATTTAAATGATCAGCCATCGTTTCATTTATGGACATTTTTCTAAACAGAAGTTGTTTTAACAGAGTTGCTTTCTTTGTGGGTCCCCTCGATTCATAAACATCTTTCAGCTTATTCCATACGGCACTTGATGTCGTACTATGCTTTATATGACTCGTAACTGTACGCGCATGCGCTATATGTGCGGAGAAGAGAAAATGAACGTTGTATTCCAACAATTTTACTTAAAAATATTGAAGGAAAAATCAAATTCTATAATTTTTCCGCTTGAAAAAAAAATATATAACTTACATTATTCAATAACATGAGAGAAACATCCTACTTCAGAAGCGGAGCTTGAAGCTACGCTCATTTTGGTTAACCAGAATTACTTTTCTAGCACCTTAGACCACTCGGTCATCTCGATTTTGCTCATCGTTCCTCTGAAATGAAAAAAAAAATCAAAACTTCTTTCCTTCCTCATTTAGCGACATAAAAGCAAAGACATTTCTCAAATCAGCCTAAATTGATTTTAAAAATTTGGCTTTGGGTTTAAAATATACTGATAAAGCTTACTAGGATTTATAGAAAGAATTATATCTGCACGAGCTTTTTGATCAGCTTGGAGCCACTTCTTTTCTTCGGCGGTTCCTTCAGCCGGTTTAATTTCTTTACCAAATACGTAATCCCAATGATAATTTTTTATTAATGCAGCTTCGATTTGAAGCTTCCAGCTATCAAAATTATCTTTTCCGAGCTTTTCAATTGTCGTTACATGAGACATAATTATGCAGAGTCTCTCACAGCCAGAAATAATGCAAATGATAAACAGAATGAAGAACAATTCTTACTTTCGATTAGGCTTAAGAGATCCAAATCCGAATGTTCGAATTAAAAATAATTTCTGCTAATTATAGCGCAGTGGAAGCGTGCTGGGCCCATAACCATTTGTAGGTGTATGAGGCAAGCAGAGTTTGCAGAATAGTACGACATAAGACATTTATTTACAATTAAACGAAGACAAAATATATACAGCTCGTATGCGACTGAGCGCCGACATCTTTCTTAAAGTAACAACTGCTCTCGCTTCCGGAGCATCATCATCGTAACTGTACGCGCATGCGCTATATGTGCGGAGAGGAGAAAATAAACGTTGTATTCCAACAATTTTACTTTAAAATATTGAAGGAAAAATCAAATTCTATAATTTTTCCGCTTAAAAAAATATATATAACTTACATTATTCAATAACATGAGAAACATCCTACTTCAGAAGCGGGGCTTGAAGCTACGCTCATTTTAGTTAACCAGGATTACTTTTCTAGCACCTTAGACAAATCGGTCATCTCGATTTTGCTCATCGTTCCTCTGAAATGAAAAAAAAAAATCAAAACTTCTTTCCTTCCTCATTTAGCGACATAAAAGCAAAGACATTTCTCAAATCAGCCTAAATTGATTTTAAAAATTTGGCTTTGGGTTTAAAATATACTGATAAAGCTTACTAGGATTTATAGAAATAATTATATCTGCACGAGCTTTTTGATCAACTTGGAGCCACTTATTTTCTTCGGCGGTTCCTTCAGCCGGTTTAATTTCTTTACCAAATACGTAATCCCAATGATAATTTTTGATTAATACAGCTTCGATTTGAAGCTTCCAGCTATCAAAATTATCTTTTCCGAGCTTTTCAATTGTCGTTACATGAGACATAATTACGCAGAGTCTCTCACAGCCAGAAATAATGTAAATGATAAACAGAATGAAGAGCAATTCTTACTTTCGATTAAGCTTAAGAGATCCAAATCCAAATGTTCGAATTAAAAATAATTTCTGCTAATTATAGCGCAGTGGAAGCGTGCTGGGCCCATAATCATTTGTAGGTGTATGAGGCAAGCAGAGTTTGCAGAATAGCACGACATAAGACATTTATTTACAATTAAACGATTACAAAATATATACAGCTCGTATGCGACTGAGCGCCGACATCTTTCTTAAAGTAACAACTGCTCTCGCTTCCATCATCATCGTAACTGTACTCGCATGCGCTATATGTGCGGAAAGGAGAAAATGAACGTTGTATTCCAACAATTTTACTTAAAAATATTGAAGGAAAAATCAAATTCTATAATTTTTCCGCTTAAAAAAAATATATAACTTACATTATTCAATAACATGAGAGAAACATCCTACTTCAGAAACGGGGCTTGAAGCTACGCTCATTTTAGTTAACCAGGATTACTTTTCTAGCACCTTAGACCACTTGGTCATCTCGATTTTGCTCATCGTTCCTCTGAAATGAAAAAAAAATCGAAAATTCTTTCCTTCCCCATTTAGCGACATAAAAGCAAAGAAATTTCTCAAATCAGCCTAAATTGATTTTAAAAATTTGGCTTTTGGTTTAAAATATACTGATAAAGCTTAAAAAGTTTAAAATGATAAAAGCTTTATATTTGAGTTCCGTGAAAAACTTAGCCATCTTACATATAACTGAAAAAGAATTATCAAAGCAAGAAAAAAAAAGAAATATTTCAGTAAAATTTTGTATTTTTTTTAAGGCGATAATACTCAGTCTTTGAAAACTATTTCATCATTAACTACTGAATGCATCATAAACTAGTCGGATGTGCCAATCCCAAAACTTTCTTCTTTCTCAATCATGTTAATACTTCTAATTTCGTCCTCACATCGCCAATAAAATCAATATTTTTCGTCATTCTGTTGTTCGTCAGCTGCTTGCGAATCATCGGGTTACCGGTATGCAATCAACTGATGTATACTAAACTACGAAAAGTTCTTTTGGCCTGTACCGACCGGAACAGATAGCCTCCCTATTCCTTGGTTTTACGATTTTAGCTAATTTTACTGGAAAACACGAAGCTAAAATGCGTGGAACCCAATTAAAGAATCATTCCCAGTTCTCGTCAACATTGAATTTTAATGAGAATATCGCCAAATTAGTCTTCTATAGCCAAGTTGGCTTCATTTGTGGCAACCTATTTTTGTCGCCAAATTTGGCGATATTTCTTCAACTGCCGCCAAGCTTGGCGAGAATTTGACGTTGGCGAATATAAATATATAGTGTTAAGCATTTAAGAATAGGAACAATGGTTACAAAATGAAAGAAAATTTGCTGAAACCCTGTTAACTAAAACTCATAAATTAAACCCGTTTATGCATGAATTCTGCTGTCTTGTTTCAAAATGTCAACCACCCTAAAATTTCAAACCGCTATATCTCCGCCATTTTTTAATATAGAGACAAAACAAAAACTGCTCCGGATTCTCCGGATCAAGGCCGAACAGTTAACGGAAAAAACTTTTAGGATTTCTAATTTTTTTATACATCTTTTCGAATTTGAAATCTTTAAATGGCTATCACAGCGCCCCCTTCCGGCGGAATATCCCCACATTCTAGAAGGACTTGCTGGCTACAGCCAAAAACATATTAAAAGTTTTTTGTTTAATTATCTGCATAACATCATACACTTTTCGATGATACAATAGTGAAAATCGAACAAAAATCGCGATGGCAGCGCCCCCTTTCGTCGAAATATCCCCGAATTCAACCTGGACCTGCAGGCTATGGTCAAAAACATAGAAAAAAATTGGTTCAATTATCTGTATAACTTCATACACTTTTCGATGATACAATAGTGAAAATGGAACAAAAATATCGATCACAGCACCCCCTGTCGTCGAAATATCCCCAAATTCTGATAGAATCTGCTTGTCATAGCCAAAAACATTAAAAAAAATTAGGTTCAATTTGAAGCATAACTTCATACACTTTTAGATGGTACAATAGTGAAAATGGAACAAAAATATCGATCACAGCGCTCCCTTTCGTCAAAATATCCCCAAATTCTGATAGAATCTGCTTGCCATAGCCAAAAAGATAGAAAAAAAATTTGGTTCAATTTGAAGCATAACTTTATACACTTTTAGATGGTACAATAGTGAAAATGGAACAAAAATATCGATCACAGCGCCCCCTTTTGTCGAAATATCTCCAAATTCTAATAGAACCTGCTTGTCATAGCCAAAAACATAGAAAAAAAATTAGGTTCAATTTGAAGCATAACTTCATACACTTTTCGATGATACAATGAAGACACACAGACGGACAGACGGACAGACGGACGGACGGACAGACGGACAGACAGACATTTTGTAAAAACGTGTTTTTCGGAATCTCCTACCCCTAAAACGTGTAAATCCGTCGAAAACCGGAAGTCGAAAAAAATTTCGATTACAATACTTTCTTCTATTATAGATAGAAGAAAGTAAAAAATGATATACGTTTCTAAATAATTATGAATAGTAGGTATTAAACTAATAAAATACAAAATTCATTTTTCTATTACGCATTTTTCTTCTAGGTATGCTATTATAAGAGTATTATATTCAAAATTAGAAAACTAAAAGAATATGTTCCCGAAAACAAAATATGTGGTATATTAAATTAGAAATATCAGCACTAAGAGTTCTTGTAGTTTTCAAGAATATGCAGAGATATCGAAATGCTGAGAATTTAATTAAGTTAGCAGAAAGTAGATATAATAAATTTCTATTTTAATTAAAATACTTAAGGAAAACTTGGAATACATCGCAAATCATCCACATAAATTCATTTAAAGAAGACGAATAAATACAAACATATTTGTAATTTGAATATAATTTCCTGCCCGTATCAACAAACTTAGTCATTTTTAATTAGTGTTACATTTTCCACAAAATATTAGAGAAGTAAATATTAAATATAATAAAAGCAGAAAATATTTCTTCTGTATTTTATCCTAATTAATATCAGTGAACGCAATAAATGTAAAATAAAGTAAACAGAAACAACCAAATAGAATAATAAGAAAATATATTTAATCAAGACACCTAATCTTAAATAATGCTTGTGAAATTTCAAGAACAAAAAAATTAAATGATCTTACATGTAAAAAGGTAAACATTGAATGTTAGTAATGTTTATGAACATATTTGTTATTTTCTGGTCTAGAACTCTATAAAAACTGAATTTTATTGAAAGTTTTTATCAGATAAAAGTAAAACTATAACATGCCATAGCCGCTCAATGGATATATTTTAAAATATAAAAATTTGTATTTGAATATATCTTTTCAAGGTAATCATTCTTCACAGATGCTGTATATTCTTTCCCAATTTCGTAACTTCCATTTTACCAAATTACAAAACAACGTTACAAGGTTTATCCATCATCCGGGTGCTTTTTACATAAGAACCTATATTTGCACTAAGCACTATACAGCCAATCAATTTTAACTAGTTAGCAAACATATTTATTTATTAGTATCATTTTAATTCATTATCCGATTTACTGGTACTTTCGTTTTTTTCTTATTACTCAGAATAGTTGCATTTAACACTGGCATGGCACATAATTGGTTTTTTAGTTCGTCTAAATAAATAAAAAAAAGAAAAAAACATCGTAAGTTCATATTTGAAGATTATAAATTACACTGTACAAGACTTTTGAACGTTTTTTCTGTCCTTTAGATGAAACTATGTGGTTCTGTGTAAACAAAAGGTGCTTCATTCTTATATCAAAACCAAATCAGTTCATCACGTACCGTTTTTGTTGGAGACTCACTTCTCATATTTATACAAATTGGTTGCAGAGAAATGTAACAGAGGCTCCATTATTGAAAATACAAACACTAAAATGATTTTTCTGGTCGTTTCCTCTTGTAGGCATCTGTTGGTAAGAACCTCATAAAAAACTAGAAAAATTCAGCTAGCATACTTCCACTCCATCCTCTACTGAAACGCTTTTAAAACATAGAGATGTCCTAATGAAACCTTTCCCCATGCTCATCACTAATTGCGCCAAGTGTTTTGAGGAAAGAAGTCCAGATGCAAGTCCAAAAAGTGCAGTTTACATGATATATTGCAACCTATAACACGAAATCTTGCACCATGTCACTAACAAGACGTTCATAGTTTTCCGCTTTATCATTTCCATGGAAACGTGAACACACTGATTTGAATGCGAGCCAGGCTGCTTTTTCTGTCTGTGACAGTTTATTTTTAATCTGTTCATCATGAAAGACTGCTTTAATTTGTGGGCCAATAAAAACTCCTTCTTTTAACTTTGCATCAATTATTTTTCGAAATTTGTTCTTGAGATGCAAGAAAGCCACTCCTTCTCTGTCCAGAGCTTTTACAAATATTTTCATTAAGCCGAATTTAATGTGCAATGGTGGAAGAAAGACAAATTGTGGATTCACAAGTAGTTCATGTGATATGTTTTTGGTGCCAGGAAGGAATTTTTTTATTGGAGGCCACTGTTTACAGATGTAGGGATTTTTTCTGTCATGGCGGTCCCATTCACAGAGAAAGCAGACGTATTTAGAAGTATACCTGTTGCATGCCTGTTAATATCCGAATGACTTTCAAACCTCCACAAATATGCCACAAAATGTCTGCCATTGGAATGTAGTGTACTCAATTGACTTCAGTGTAGCACTCATCACTACGTAAGTTTCCTTTGTATTTGTAGAATATGCTACAGTAATAAGCGAACAAACATCGCCTATATGGAGGGGCACTGCTTTGAGACTACGTTTGGACGAGTCAATAAACAGGCACCACTCTGCTGGATTATGTTCATGTCCTAATGCCTGAAATATGCCATTCACATCACAGCAATACACGATGTCTTCTTTTTTTCCTCTAAATAGTCTACAAATGGGCTTTGTTGTCTTCTAAAGGAACTTTTTTTTTACAACTTTCTCTGATAGATTCCAACCTTGAAACCTAGAACCCACTAATTCAAATTCTGTTTGAGAAAGTTTTAAGTTCCGCTCAAGATCGTTAATCTCTGCCTGTGTGATTTCATGATGTGAATATGTTATAGGTATATGTTATAGGTGTTGGAGGTGTCTTCCTCTGAATAAACAGTATATTTATCTGGATCTGTAGTATAGGGAGACTTTGAGAATGAGGAACTGGTGGCTTAGCGGAGAGTAAGTAATGATACTGAATACAATGTTTGGATTTTGAAGGTAACTCCTTGACATATGTCAAACAAATGTCAAGGGATCCGAGGGAAAATCCGTTACATAATTGGTCGGTTTACGCCTAACCATAGGCATTGCAAATTTCAATCTACTTGATTTTCCTTGTAGCCAGTTTCTCAGATTCTTGGAACATTAATTGCAGCATGTATGTTATGCCCAGGACTTATCCGGATCCCCATCTCTACATCCAAACTACAGTTCATAAGTCTTTCTAACTACTGGTGACAAGCCACATTTTTGTATTTTCAATGTAAGCTCGCCACACACATAACAGAATAAGTTCGGCTTATTTTTACACTGACGAGACATGATAATGGACTGAACGTAATATAACCTTGTCCTTACAACACTTGTACACTTCACACTTACCGTCATTAGAACATTTCAACCAGCAACACTTCAATTAGCAACATAAGACTGTGGAAGAAATATTTGAAAATAAACAAGTACTCTCTGATCTCTCAGAACTGGTAAGCCGCCAAGCTTCTAGCGAATTATCTCTTCCTAATGCAGCTAGAACCTCGAAGCCTCGAAAGGTAGATAAGGCTTTTGTCACCAAAAATATTGCCAAAGTCGCCAAGATCACCAAAATGATTGCCAAGTTGGCGAAAGTCTCATTGTCAATGAGAGCGCCTTTCTTTTATCTGTAAGTTGTTTTTTCCGGCACAGAGCGCGCTTGCCGCTACAATATAGATTTCCATTGCTAAATTTTTGCAGTGGAAAAGTTCAATAGAATAAGCAGTTTATTAAAAATATATATATTAAATTAAGAAAGCATGCAAAATTATTGATAAAATACGTAAAACGCTAAAATATGGATTCTTGGGAAAATGGTGTTTAGTAAAAAAAAATAATTACAGATTCATTAATTTCAGCTAAAATTTTACAAGAAACAGATATTTTTTATCTAAAGGACATTTTTCATGTTTTACAGTGTACAGTTTACCCGAGTAAAACGTAAAGTTTCTAGGCTGGTAGTTTCAGAGAAATAATACTGAGAAAAAAACTGTAGAACGTTTCCTACAAATTCCACTTATTTGAAATTCAATTTTATTTTGGGGGAAAATTCCTTTGGGGGAGGAGGGGATCACAGCATAAAATGAAGCTGCAATCTTTTAATTTCAAAATTTTTTAACCGTTCTCTGCTAGCATATACGTTTTAAAAGTAACAGTCATGTAAAATTTCAAGTTACTATCCCTAAGAATTCCTAATAAATAAAAACATAGAACGATTTTAGAAAGGTTCCGCTCATGCCAGCTTTTTAATTTTCGATATTTTTAGAAATTGTTCTTATTGAGTTTTTACAAATAATGACTAATCAGCATGTCAAATTTCAAATTCCTAGCCCAAACAGCACCACAGAAATTTCAGTTAAGAATTTTTTTTCGTGTGCACTTTTTAAATTGTATGACTTTTTATAAACTGTTTTGTGGGAAAATTTACGTTTTAAAAGTAACAGCCATGTCAAATTTCAAGTTCCTATCACTAACAGATCCACAAAAAATTCAATTTAAAACGTTCCTGGTTATTAAGCCCTTGTAAATTTCGAACTTCTTAGAAATGCTCATAACGAGTTTTTAGAACATACGTGTGACCACCGTGCCAAATTTCAAGTTAAAAACACAAATCACTCTCATAGAAATTGCACTCTTAGAACGGATTTTTCGCCTGCGCCTTTTTATATTTCAACTTTTTAAAATATTCTATGCGAGCATTTACGTCTTGTAATTGCTAACAGTTATGTAAAATTGCAAGTTTCTATCCCTACCATTTCTATAGAAATTATAATTTACAACGTTTTTAGAACATTTTCCGATCATTTCACTGTGTTACAATTCGAATTTTTGACAATCCTTTGTTAAGAATTTTTACATATTAAAAGTGACACCACGCGAAATTTCCTGATTTTATCTCCTTCAGTATCAGTAAAATCGCAATTTTAGAAAGTGTTTTGCTACTGCAGCCTTTTAATTTGGATTTCTTAAAGCTGTTCTGTCCCTAACAATTCCAAATAAATCGCAATTTAAAACGTTTTTTGAACGGTTTCTGCTTATTGCATCCTTTAATTTTTTTATTTTTTTAGATACCATTCTTAGTGAGCATTTACACATTAAACGTAACCATCATGCCAAATTTCGAATTTTGTCCCCTTCAGTATCACAAAAAATCGCAATTCTTAAATGTTTTTACTTCATCGACCCCGTGGGGAACAGTGGTACTGACATACATTATAGGCTATCTTTTAGCAGAGTCTGTCACCAGCATTTTGCCACCATTATTTTTTTTAAATCGGATCGGCGGTTCAAGAGAAATTTACAACATTTACATATTTACAAACAAACGTTACTTCTTTATTACATTAGTAAATATTGAAGTTCAAAATCAATAGGTCTCAAGATTTCCAAATATTATCCGAAGATAATTAGAGTTAAAGTGAATGAGCTCATTTGCATTTCATTCGAAAACATAGATATCTAGTGTGATTTGTTGCTCAACATTCTCAACCAAGAAATTCATTTGTGAAGGGGATTTGGCACCCAATGCAAAAGAAAATCTTATCAACTTTAAACAATATATAGTTTTGTATATTATTATGTAAATGTTAAATAGAAATAATTTAATCCAAAAAAATGTCTGAAAGTAAAATTGTTTTTTCAACAAAATTGAAAAATATTCAATTTTAACCACTTATTTCGAAACGCTACTAGTATTTTATTCTTTTTAACTTTCAGTTAATTTTTTTTCTTCAGGTCATCAATCATATTTTGAATAGATTTAAAGATAAGATTTTTTTTTACTATCAATAGTTTCAGAGAAAAAAAAATATTAACAAAATACAAGTGGAAAAGCGGAAAAAATGACTAGTTTTTGCGAATACGATTTTTTAAAAGAAAGTTATAAAAATATTAAAAAACGAATCCTTTAATCTCTTACATATAGTATGATGTGCAACTAGAAAAAAAATCGAGCACTTTCCTTCATATCTCGAAAAGCCTTAGCATTTTGAAAACAAGAAAAAATTGAAAAACTGAGGTAAATGGGTTTAAAGATTTCATTTGCAAAGAGGTTGGGGTGGTATTTAAAGCTACAAAATGACAACAGATGTTTCTTAAATCAGCCGTAACTGTTGTTCTACAGAGAGTATCAGCCTCAAATTTTGCTAGGATGTAGACGTAAATAAGTGGTATGTAACAAGATAAAAATATGAAAATCACAATTTTTACGAAATTTCCATATTGGTAACGTTCCGAGTCCCCTTAAGTTATCAAACGAATTATTGCCTATACAGCAAAGAAGTCAGGTCAAACCCGGCGTGAACGAACAAATGGGTTTGGTCAACTACCAAATGCAGGATGGTTGTTTAGAGAATCTTATTGCATAAAAATAGTATTAAACATTCAAACTAAACATAATGTATCTATATAAAAAAATAACATTAAAAAAATGGATGTAAAATGAAAATGCTCATAATATTATGACAATAAAATGTTTCTTGTTTAAAAATTCTAATACTTTATAATTATATATAATTTTAATTTTTCAATGGCAAAAAAATATATATATACATATATATATATATAATTTTTAAAAGATAGAATATGCATATATTTTCCACAGGCACATAATTAGTTTTAATTATTATGGAATATTGACTTACATTTTTACAAATTTTAAACATTAAACTATAACAGGAAAATAAACATACACTGTAGTTTTTCGTGAGAGGTCAGAAAGGTAATAGCAAGTAGAATCGAAAATATGTGATACGTGAATTCTTATTTAAAACTTAATTTTATAATCAGTAACATAATCAGTTAATCATATAATCATAATCAGTTTGTTTGAAAATTTACGAATGTTTAATCACGTCTACTGAAAGATTTTAAAAAGTATTTTTTTTTTTTGCTTTTAATTTAAATAAATGTGTAATTTCAAACGAATATTTTGTCTCTCCATTATTTTTTACACAATACTGAAACACTAATAATGATATGTTGTTTTTTTTATATCAAAATTTTAAGACTATAACAATACAAAACCATGCATGCAACATTTTGGTTCTAATAGTAAGAATTCTGCGACTTAATGGAAAATGTTCGCGAAATCTTATGTAAAATGGTTGAAATACATGTATGAAAAAGTACATTTCCTTTTAAATGTGACTCTGCACCAATCACAAATTTTCGAATTTTATCTTCTGTAATAGGTTGGTTTAGCTGGTTGGTTTATCCGTAAAAAATTATAGAAAGTATCTTTTTATTTTGGAACTGAAAAGAACATGTCATTTAAACAATCGATGCAATATGCTTAATTTTCATGAATGAAATTGACTTTTACATATGTCATGTTCATCGGCGGAAGCGTTGCGTCTTTGTCCGTTTAATTGTGATGAGTATTTGTTTTCATTATTTCTGTAAAAAAGGATTTACTTATAATATAAAATAAATCATACATCTTTTGAACACATAATGGAAGTGTATATTTAAAGCTTATATGAAAGTAAGCAAATTAACAAAAAAAAAAAAAAAAAAAAAAAAAAAAAAACATTTCACTACGCTTTATTACATTTTACTCGTTAGTGAAAAAGAAAAGTAAGAAATAAAGTAACGTTATTATAAATGAAAAGTTTTACCTTCTATTAAACAAAAAATAGTTTAATTAAAGAAAATTTAAGTCAATTTACGTCTTTCTAATTTATATGTATTTCATATTTTAATTGTTATAAACACAGACATAATATACAGGATATTCGGTATAAATTGAAACGATAAAAATATTTCGTAGACCTTTTAAAAATAACTTTTCTCTTCCAATATAACATTTACACTGATAACGCATAACCGATTTCGATCACGTTTTACTAATACTTAATAATTCTACTTTTATTTCTAAGGATTAAATCACTGATTCTCAAATAGAGTTGAATGAAGATTTTAGCAGACTGCGTTAGAGAATCACAATTTGATATATATTATATATATATTTTTTTAAATTCTATAAATGACAAACGTATTTTTTAGCAAAAATATATGAGAAATATAAAAGTTCAAATATAAGTTATTTTATCAGACTGAAACATATGATTAAAAAGCACCAGTTTTCATTGGAAATTACAATAAGATACCTTTTGATTTTAGTCACGAGATTTCCAGTATTTTAAATATCAAATCCGATATTTTTAAGGTAGATAAATAAATGATTCTGAAAGCCAAGTTAGAAAAACTCGTCATTAAAATTTGGATAGCTGATGTTAGGCAGCTATTCTGCATAAACTTTTTAGGAAAGCTGATTCACATGATATCAATATTCTGTACATCTATATTTTAAAGTGTATTTTTATAAAATAAAAAACACCTTTCCATCTACTTTGGATATCAATCTAATTGAATAACGGCTGGATTTGGAGTTGTAATTTCATCACAAAATGTGCAAAATTGAACGCGTATTCAATAAATTTGAATAGTTATTTCAAAAAGATAAATAATTGACGTTAAAGTGCTAATTTTCATAAAACTTGCTACCATAAATTCGAAAATTTAATATACAATATTTCTGATCATTATATCATGTGATATAAATGCCTTTTATTATTATACAGTTGTGATAGGTGCGTTAAAATAATAAATTCTATACAGATAATTCAAACAACCATCATCTTAGATGATGGAATATTCTAATTACAGGTAATTGTCTAATAATTTTATACATTAAGATAATTAGATTAATTTTTAACACAATTATTCAAATTGGTAACTATATCAATAAGGTTAACTGGGCAAATTAGGTCTTCCAGATTCAACAGGGATGGCTCAGTTGGTACAGCATTGGCAGCTTCAGCCATGAGATCCCAGGTTGCAATCCTGGTCCGGACATTTTTCACCCAGTTGGAAAATTACAATTAATTAAGGTAATTATTCCGAAAAGAAACCGAAATCGGACCTACAATAATATGATATTCAAATTTCGAAGTTATCTAATTATTTTATGCACAGGTTAGATAAATTGTATAAATTCTCCTACTACAAAAGCTATTGTGGAACAATGACTATTTTCAAAATGGAAAATATTGACGAAGAATTAATTATGATATTTTTGATTCTTCATCAAATATTGATGGAGAATCAAAGGGAGCAGATAAGCTGGCAAACTTTTCATTTTTGAATTATCAGTTTTATCAGTCTGAATTATCAATTTTTAATTATCAAGATTTATTTTTTATAAGGGCGTTGGCGCGCGAGAGAGAACGGCGAAGTTAAATTTAACAAAAAACTAACATTTTCATAAGCACTTCTTGTACACCTTAATTTACGTTTTAAAACGTCATCGAATTGTTCTAGATTTCTGATATAACAAATGTATCAAATACACAAAAAAAAAATAAAAATACATACACCAGTGGACACCAAAGATTTTGTCCCGCAGTCTAATATTGTTTTAGAAATATCTAATATTTTTTAGATGCAGGTTTAAACTTCTATAAAAAATTAAGGACTAAAAATATCTGCAAATAACATTAATCAAGCCAGAATAGTATTTAATTTCGTCCATCAAAATTACAGTAAAAACTGATCGAAGCAAAAAGAAATATTTTAACTGCATTAGAGGATGACATCATGTGTTTCTGAAAAATATATGGGATAAAGAAAAAATGAATTGAGCATTTGAATCTAAATTTGGCTTTTTAATAATAAATATAAAATAAGCCCGTGCAGAGACGTCCCAATTTATCTATTTTATACTATTTATTTTTTTTATAATCACTCTTGAGTGCGATATAATTCGAGTGCGATATTTTTCGCTATTTTATTTTTTGTGGCAATACTGATTTGAGAAAACCCTTTAATTTCATTTATGAAAACAATGCCAATTTAATTTTTAATTAACTGCAATTTTTAATAAAAAACATGTTTTAACGAAATATAAGTATACTATTTCAGAAACCTTTTTAAAAATTCTTTCATATGAAGCTCATTTATAGTTCTGATTTTTGTATTTGCTGAGAAAAAGGGATGTTGACAACAGAAGTAATATATAGGATTGAACAGCAGTTTGTTTAATTTGTACATAAATAAAACATATAATAATATAATACAGAATATATAACATAAATAAACCATATAAAATGTAATACAGAATATATAACATAAATAAACCATATAAAAATGTAGTACAGAATATATAACATAAATAAACCATATAAAATTAGACATTTCTTTATTGATCGCGTTTCACTTTCATAATTTTTATCATATTCGGCGTGAAATCACACATTCTTGAAAAATAGTTATGTCATGTCCCCTAAAACAAAAGAAGTACCCTGGTTTGGATAAAACAACTCTTACTCCAATTATAGTCTAAAACTGAATTTAAATTATATGGTCATATTCTGTTAAATTGTAAGAAATCTGTCACAAAAGGATTGAGCTATTCTTCCTAATTCAAAGTTTTTAATGCGATAAATGACTTAGATAAAAAACTCGCTACTGTACACTTACACTTTACACAAGAAAGTTGTGAAATATTCAGTTTCATTGTCTAGAATTTGGCAGTATCCTATCTAACATAGTGTATTGCATCACATTTAAAATTTCATTTGCTTTCAAATGAATGATATCAACGAAATGCACTTAAAGGAATATGTGGTCGGATACCGGTCAGATGATACTGGTCGGATATTTTTGTGCGGCTATGTATAATATCTCTAAGTATTACTGTTACCGCAAATTATGAGTTCAAATCAGCTGGAAAGCGCAAAACACAATGTACTTTCAGACATTAGCATAGAATGAAACGTATCCGAATTCATTATGTGGTCCAAGAAACAAGTATAAAGATTTCAAACATCATTTAGATATTATATTGAATTACAGTAGCATTTTGTTGAAATACGATAAGATTATCAGAGCATAAAGTAGACTATAATGTAACGAACTTGTTTTGAATGTCCTTGTATAGTAAAAAAAAAGATGTGCAAATCCTTTTCCATCGTGAACACGTTTCCCTTAGATCTATCATATCACTCCACGAATTTTAAAAGATCGCCTGCTAGAAATACCGTGTTATTTACAAAACAAAGTTTGAGGATAAAGAGTTTAGTTCGATTTTGGACTATAAAAAGCACTAGGAATAAGGTACATAATATGTTAGGAAGCTTTTATAATTTTAGTATGTGCAAAAACAAAATTCCGGTTTATATAGCATGCGAGATACATTTTGCTGAAAAATAATAAACCAAAATTAACGAATTAATGTTGGTTTACGACAACTTTCAGTAGCAATTTTCTGTAGAACACATTCTAGATTTGTAACAGCAAATGCATCTTTCTCTTGCCTTGAAAAAAGTTGAATCTATTGTATTAAGTCGCTTTGAGGATTTACTTATACTAACGCCTACATACACCGCTGATATACGGTGTCCTGACCTCAAAAGAAACATCGGAAAAATTAATTCTGTGAGATTTCAAAGAGCAAACAGGGATAGTTGGAGTGTTTAATGGCATTAAAAACCGAAGTGACTTGCAAGTTTTCGTATGAAAATAAAAGACATAGCTGTACTTATTTAATGGGTAGTTTAATTTTTTTAAATGATCCAAAAAGTAATACAAAATTATAAGAATACTGATGATATATTTCAGTTATTAAAAACACAAACCGCTAAGAAATAATGAAAATATTCAATTTTTTTAATGAAAACACATACACAAATTACAAAACTGAACAGATTGTGCCCTCTGAATACACAAAAGATCAAAATATTTTTTGCAAAGTTATAAATACCAGATGTTTTGGAGATACAAATAGAAAGATAACTAACACATACCATTATTATGAGAAAAAAATATATTTCCATAGGATTTTAAAAATCTAATGACATAATAAGAAAGTAGTCAAATAAGAGGCTTTTATTTGTTTTATGTATGATCACATAATTTTAATGTATCGAGAAGCCAAGCCGTTTTCTTTATTAAATACTGCTGCAGCCTAGCTTCCCGCAACGTATGCATAATTACAAGCAATCGCTACCTTGTATGAGATAGATGTAGCTGTCTTTTGTAACTAACCTTCATTATTAGAACCAAACATAAACTTAACAATTGAAACATAAAATAAATTGGGAAATATTACAAAATCCTAACGCTGGGACATAGCCCAGTGTACAGGGGCGCCAACCCTGAATTTAATCTCTACAGATAAAATAAAATCAGAATCATTACTGAGTTAGCTACTCTATCAAATTCCTCAGATCCTAACCTGATATTTGTTATATCATTTGCCAAGTATCGCGAAGATGTCCCTATACAATCTCCATCTATTCACCAACGGATGGGTTTACCATATTGCCTCTTATTGGTCAGTTTAGTCACAGACTTTTATCGCTTTCAAAATTTTAAACCTGTATACTTCTTAACTTTAACTAATAAAGTTGCATAAAAATTATAATTAAAACTAATTAATACAGTGTATTAACAAAACAAATATTCAAAAACGCTAAACAATTATTTGTTTGTAATTTCCTATTATGCTTATTGAATTAGAATACAAAATAATTGACACAGTTCTACACAAATAATTGAATAATCGAATTAATTTACACTCCAAGAACATTAATTCAACTACAATTTATCATCAAAAAGTTTTCACTGAAATAACTATGTCATTTCTTACAGACGTCACTAGAAAGTACTTAAAAGGGATTTACCTCCCGTTGCAGAGTTCTCACTATACTCGTTTACCAGGTTCATTCACTTTTTTCCTCTAGGCCTTCTGTGTATCTAAACATCGTCTTGTATCTGTTTCACCGATCTGTTTCACTTATATCTGTTTCAATTTTGAAGGAAATAGTTACTCGCAATCTCCAGTTGCAAACACTTTCTGCTCATAACACGTTCCACTGGGAAACACACTTCGGAAACGAACTTCGTTCGCTGCGGTCCAACTAGAATCTATTTTCCTCTGGTTCCTTTGTCAGAACGTTGAAGAGAATGGGTCCTACGCCTAATTTACGTGGGCATATAATCCAACTCTCTAACATGAAATTATACAAGCTGTGGCATAGCGAGTTTAATTACAAGCAATCGTAATCTTGTACGAGAAAGACATAGTTGCATTTTGTAACTAAAGTTCTTCATTAGAACAAAACAAACTTAAAACTTAAGCATAAAAACAATTCAAAATTTTTACAATAATGAACGCTTGGACTCAACATAGAGTACAGATGCTTCATCTGTGAATTTAAGCCTTACATATAAAAAAATCTCAGAGATAAGACTTAGATTACTAAGTTAGTTAGTCCTCCCATGTTAATCTGATCTCCGTCATCTCAGCTATCAAGTCTCGAGGAGATTATTTACAGCCTCCGTTCATTCACTGACAAGGAAAAGGGGGGTGGGGTGTATGATCTTGTCTCATTTTGCTCAGTTTAGTGACAGGAATCCGTAACTTTCACGTGATAGGATTTAATATATATGTAGCAACAGTGTAACAACGTTAATTTGATTGTCCGACTTACAAATTCCCCACACAGTTTGCTGTCAATAATTCTTTTGTTGGAAGTGAGACAAAGCACAAGAAACCACAATGCTTCCATTTAGTTCCAGTCTTCAAACGAACAATGTCCTGAGCAGTAAAGGATGCCAGTCATTATGTGACGCGGCATTTTTTGGAGAATTAAAATTTTGACATAAAAATGGGATATAAAAGAAATAATAATTAAAATACTTCCTGAAAGATTAAATTTTCTTTTTTTTTATTTCATTTAAAGATATTGCATAAAATTATTTATAAATATCCCATTTTAAACCTGAATTTTGAATAAAGTATGTAGGGGAAAACATGGTAATCCCCGGGTTCCCTAAGTAATCGTGGTGATCCCAAGGGATTGAAAACTTTGTGTTATGCAATCCCTAAACGAAAAAAATTAAACTATTTTTGCGAGTACGACCACACCAATTTTGTTATTCTGTCTATCCAGAACAATTACGCTAATACACTAAATATTTTAAAAACATTTTCTTCACTATGAATCGCAAGATTTAATAAACATTTTCTAAAGTAAATTCTTCATGGAACACATTTTAAAATGCTCCGTTAAGTAAAATGTTCCGAATAGTCTTGGTTATATTATCGCACATATACGTATATAGCTCCTGATCCAGGGAAAAAAATCAATCTGTAGAATTACTGCTGCAAATTATTGTATAAAAGAATATAAGCATTAATGGAGTAAACATAATGTATATTAATTTATACTATGCATTATTTATGTTCCGGTGTCGTCTACATATTAAATAATGCAAAAAATTTCATTTTAAAAATACCCACTATTGATACTTTATGCGAGTTCCTTTTATGAAATTAAACCTAAAAATTATAAATATTATTTTTTTCCTGACACATTCTAGAGTCAAAAGGAGTTACAATTTGGGGATAGTAAAGTTAAATGACTTGATAAACTGTAATTAATATTTTTCCAAACAATCATTCGACTGAAATATTTTGTTTGCAATTAAGTAGGGCTGAACACAAACATAATATAAGCACTGATTAATTCAAGAACATATTTTGAATTCTGAAAATTATTAATATATTCCTATTAAAAATATATTGATTGTAAACTGTATTAATTTGTGCATACAGGAATGGGAACCGATAAAATGCTGTTAGTGGATTACATGTACTTATACATAAATTTGACATAAATGACGTAACAGTCGTAGAAAATTTCCTATTATATAATATTATATTTTTAGTCATTAATTTCGTATACATTTTTTCTGTGCCTAATAGTGTGTTTCCTGTACTGTTTCCTTGTAACATGTAAATTTTATAATTCTAAATTTGCGGATAAGGCTGTAAAACACTTTCTTTTATTCTTCTAAATTTTTCTTTTATTATACTTTTTTGGGAGTGATTTGTTGAAATGAAATCAAATACAGTGTCAACAAAAATTTCAACAAAAATTCGTCATTGTGAAAATGAAAGGTGTTTTAGACTACCCTCTGAGCAATCCGGTTTTAGCATGTAATAGAAGACTATATTTACTGGCCATATAGATTTTGCCTGATAGTTTCTAACTTTTCTATACGATTATTTGTAGCAAAATAATTAGAGGTGATCACATTTGTTTTTGTCCAGGACTGTTAATAATTATTTACAAAAAATATTAAAATATATGCAATATTATATTAAAATATATCTAATTTCAAAAATATAGTAATAGTTATATAGAAGAAGCGATATTTATAAAAATAATCTTTCAGTGACATCGCTGTCTTTTCTAAAAGAAGACAAACGAAATTACATACTATAAAACAATGGATAATGTTCGTTTAAGGACACACACATTTGCTTAAATTCACCCAAAAATCAATGTAACAGCATATTAAATTACAAAACATTAAAAAAATATTAATAATTTTGTTTACAAAAGAAAATCGATTTTAAAATACAATGTAGACTTCTTATGCCTCTGGGGTTTACTCTTTTGTATAAAAAAGTATAAATAAAAATCTTCAAAGATATTTTTTGTTATTATAATTCTTATAAAAATATGTAAATTTATAAAGCTCAGTATACCCGTGCACATTTAAATATTGACCGAAGAAAATATTCAAAGCAGGAATTTTCTTCTGAAGTTGGCCGCTTTTAGAAAATATCGGGAACATGTGATAAACAATCGCTTTCCATTATTCTTAAAAATATGCCTAGATAAGAAACTTACAGAATTATGAAAGTCTTTGAAATTTTCATATATTTAAGTTTCTTTGCACACAGTTATTAAATTATGATTATTATCATTGTTATGATATTAAATTAATAATTATTTAACAATAAATTATACATAATATGTAAACCAAAAGCAAAACGTATCATTTTTTTGTTCTTAAATTATAAATAAAAAATTAAGATTTTAATCTAATTGATATATTTTAACAATGTTTTCTCATATATGTATATGTAGCATTTCTAACATTAAAACAATATTTTCAAGATTTGGTTAAGAGCCTACGCTAGTCACCCGAAGAAACGCTCAAGCTAATGTTAAATCTAGTATGGGAAGGTTCTTGGCAGATTTCTCGTTCGCATTTTAATATTTTTAATTGACTTTTTTTTTTTCACAAAATAGCGAAGGTCGATCTCTAACGTTGTCAGTTTTTACTTTTTTAATTTTGGTTACAGTGTTTTTTATAAGCAGATAGTTTCAATTTTGGAACCGGTTGGAACCTGTTCTGAAATGAAAGTACCTTTATATAAAAAACTGTAACCAAAATCGAAAAAGTAAAAACTAACAACGTTAGAGATCGGTCTCAGCTATCCTATACAAAAAACATCATTTACAAATATTAAAATGCGAGCGATAAATCTGTAAACAACCTTTCCGTAGACTTAAAATTAGCTTGCGCGTTTTTCCGCATGACTAATATAGGATCTTAAGGCGGTATTAAAAAAAAATATTTTTCCACGCTCAACAACTCAAAATTTTGAGACACATTACCAGACTCATTTTTAAAAGTAACAACAGGAAACTTGGCGGCGTGATTTATAAAGACATTTATAAGGGCCCCATGTTTATATTTCTCGTTCAATTAATTAGAAATTGATTTACAGACAATTATTTAAAAAATTACGATCATTTTTTTTTGTTTCAAGCGCTATCGCGTTGGGAAATTCGGTTCAAAATGTCCACTTTGACAGCATTTTTTGAAATATATTCTGCCTTTATGTTTCAAGCGCTATCGCGTTGGGAAATTCGGTTCAAAATGTCCACTTTGACAGCATTTTTTGAAATATATTCTGCCTTTATGAAAAAATCGAGACATTATAAAGTTTCTGAATAAGAGAACCTGCCAATTGGATACATTTTAGAGCAAAAATGAATTTAAAAATGTGTCTAAAATTAAGCAGTTTGGATTTGAATACACCCTTAAGATGAAATGGTAAAGTCCCAATCATAGCACACTCTACACTGTTAAAACTTTGTAGCAAACGGTCCAGTCATTTGACCGTTTTTAGAGAAATCGAATGCATAACAGTAATTTAACTCTGTTCTGACTACATCCTTGCCCCTATTACTGTCAGAATAGTGTTAAATTATGGTTATGTAACCGTTTTTTTTTATAAAATTGTTCAAATGACGGACACAGTTTGCTGAAATGTTTAACAGCGTAGCAGTCATCGCGGCGAGTTTAAAAATCAGTAGATATCTTAAACACTGATATTTCCAATATTTTTGCATGGAATAAAGTTACGTATTCCTACTGAAGATTTTGGAATAAATGTAACAAAATTAAATAAGATTTGAAATTGAAACAGTTGTTGGAAATACTAACACAGATAGATTATTTCTATCATAATATCCTTTTTAATTGCCAGAAAGCACGATCCTTTTTCTCTTAATTGTTTTCAAAATGACATATACATATGACATTTACATAGATAAATTACATAAGTGACATTTACATATGATTGCTGTTTTAAAATACTTCAGAGCTTTAGATATTTTTTTATTACTGTGAAATATACAGAGATATGTGTACACGTATTCTGCTGGTACACACCATTATGGTTCCTCGTAAATTCGTCGCCGACCAATTCATCGCGTACAATTCTCAATTCGTCACAGCGTCAATTCCTCTCAGAGTCAATTCGTCTCGGCTTTAATTCGTGACAGCAACAATACGTCGGTTCGTCAATTTTTTCACAGCGAAAATGATTTTGAAGGCGATGATGATAAAAGTAAAGTTAATTTAGTAAAATTATCTAATGATAATTTGTTTTTTCAGATATACAGAATTATAACTAACATTGCACAAACCGTAATTTTAACTTAAATCTCACTCTATTTTTCCAGTGATCAGAAGCAATATCTACTCCATCTGTAACTTAAATAAGAAATCACTTGCTATAGACTACTGCATTAAATACGTATTTCTTTAATGGGAATTTCCGAAAAACCTGATTTAAAAAAATCCTCTCTATTTTAATGATTGGTATTTATAGTCTAAAGCAAAAAAAGGAGAAATATATCTATATGAATATTTTAATTTGTTTCTAAAACCGGTCTTTAAAATGTTAGTTAAAATTCCATATTTCTGAAAAAAAAATATCATTAAATAACTTTTCTAAATTATCTTTATCTCATCATCGCCTTCAAAAAAGAAAAAAAAATCGTTGCGATGATCTGACGCGGCGACGAATTGACGCCGTGACGAATTGAAGTTGCGATAAATTAACACCATGCAAAATTGGCATACCACACATAAAACACCAAACAGTGGGAAAATTAAAGCTAGTTTATAGACTTCCTAGTTGCAATGCAAATTTACATCTGGGAGACACGTAAGCAACTTCCCTAGATATTAGGAATTCCTTGAAAAAATAAAGTTTGATTAATACGTTAATATTTAATATTACTCAGGACTGTATCTGTTGGTTAGAAATATTTAGTCGGATTATTTGGTTAATTTATTATCGGATTATTTGGTTAATAAAGTTTTGCATGATTTGGACTAGAAATTTAAATCTTTTAAATGCAGCTTATTCCTACGAGCTTTCGAATTGATTTAAGTTATTAAATTTAAATTATATTTTTTATGGTTCGAAACATGAAAAGCTTAAAAGACTCCCATGGCACTAGCAGGTTTACCCCTGAATATTTCTGGTGACTTGTAATTTTTACACAGTTTATTATGTGATTTGAATTTCTTTTCCATCAACATAATCCCTATTGTGATCAACTAGTGTAGACTTTTTCTCCGACGAAAATTATATATGTTGTTCTGAACTATTCATTTGGACATTATTATTTTTATTTATGTTTTTTTTTATTTTGTTACCATCATTCTTCATTTTGTTGTCAATTAAGTAACAACCATTCTTCATTATGTAACCATCATTGTCTATTGTGAACCATAATTTTATTTGTTAAAAATGGAAACTTCCGCCTGATACATTTTCATTGGGATTTGTTTGTTTGCAGGTGTTTGTAGTGATAGTTTTTCGCAACCAAGATATTCACCCCGTAAAGCTTTGGGCATATTTTTCTAGATATGCTTGTTTCCTATCCCCTATTATTTAAATTGAAAATTTTACTGGTCACACTGGCTGACAGAATATGATTTGAATGAATTTAGTACATCATACATATGAATTTAAAAGCGACAGAGAAAACTTTATCATAGAATATCAAAAAATAAAAAATAAGTACGCTTGATACAAAATTTTACACTTTTAAATTAAATTCACCCTCTCTTTAATGAATAATTTAAAGCAATACCGATATTTCAAAAATGTAGAATTGGTGATTATATACATTTACTTAATGCCAAACGATTTAAATTCTTTTATTCCTTCTTGGTACTATTCTTAATTAAAACAAAAAGAAGAAAAGAAAAAAGAAACACCATTTGCAGGGAAACTTATCTCTAGTAAAAACGTACAAACGTGTTTTAAACAGAATTCCAACATCGAAAAAAGCTGTTGGCCATAAATCATCTAATTTTAGCTTTGTGTAGGGTTTTAATAGAAAATGTCGATGTGACTTGTTTTCTTTTTCAGTTATTTTATACTTCAAAAAGTTATTTTGAAATCGCTGAGATTATAGCTTGCCGTTTTGTTCAGAGAGAGATATGGCATAAATTGAAAGACTTTGTTTTTCATATAGAAAAATAACATATTTCATTTTTTTTTCCAAAACTAAAACTAGATATATTGTTATTATATAACAATGTATGTATTAGAAATAAATTTCATACTAAATCTTGTAAATTACTTTTTATTTGTAGGCGAAATACATAGTAGTGGAATGCAATAAATTCAGACAATTTAACTTATTTTGAAAATATTTTTTGACATTTTCCTTGAGTATAATTATAATTGATAGATGTCTTTAAGTATTTATATATTTCTCTTTTTCTATATGACATCTTGATTTTGAATATACACTTCACTTTGACTTATAAAGATATGCACACTAATTTCCTTACTTGGGCTTACTGTAGATGTTAATAAGATAATTCATTGATAAATTAAATTTTTCTTTTCTGTTATGAGTTTGACTTTCGCCGTTTTAAAAGTTATATATATATATATATATATATATATATATATATTATTTAAATTTCTCTTTTGAATTTTAACACGTCTAATACTGGGTTTTAATTTTTGATGAGCGTGTATAGTTTAAACCTTTATTTAAGTTAGAATTTTTTTTTCTTTTACATTTAACTGCTTTCTCCTACGTGTATTATATTTGAGTTTATTTATTAAATTTAAATTATTACTTTTTTTCTGTTTTCAATCATGAAACACTTCGAAACAGAAAAGAGGATCAAAATATACCCCAATGATAGTTCGAGAGTTAAAGAAATAAAGAGCAATTCAATTAATTTAGAATTAGAAAGAACTAAAATTGTAACAACTTGCGTCGTAACCATACTTACATAACTAGTGATATATTGTCGCGTTTATGTTTTATTATAAATCGTGAAATGTTTGTTTAATTAAATTATGCATTGCACAAATGTCTATTCTTGCATTTAAGAAACATAAAATATATATCGGTCGCATGTTGTTTTTGGAAACTAAAGCATGTTAATCCTACAAAGAAGGTTATTAATAGGGCAATGTACCTGAGTGTTAACTTGTAAATCTTAATCCACCGATTCTATTGCAATAATTATAAAATACACTTATTTTTAAAGTAAAATGAATTGTAGAACAGCAGTTTTTATAAAACTAAAAAATTTCAATTTCATAGACTATTATTACATTAACTTTAAAATTAAAACTTTATGAACTCCTCTCGGCAATATGACTTCATAATGATCTAAGTAAGAAAAACTAATTATCTTCGCTAAATTGAGATCCAAAAATCTGCAAAATATGTAATAGTTCTGATTTTGGAATATGTTGTATATGTTGATGTGTAAAAAACAAAATCAAAGTTTTAGACCCCCTTTTGTCAGTGCGGCTTTACAGAAAAAGAAACAACAAATTTATCGTCTTTTTATAGGTTTTTCTTTAATAACATCTCTCTAGTACATTTTAGAGTATAACTCGTAATATCATTCTTGTAGAGAGTAAATTTTGAAATGGATTATATTCATCAAATTTTATTAAATGTACGATATACAACGGAGTTATACCACTCCAAAGTTCTGGTAGAGTAAAACGTTTCTGCGAAATTTCTGATTTTTCAAAAATTTGTTAACAGTTTAGCTAAATAAAGATAGTAAAATAGTACTAGCCTTAACATTTATGGGCTTGCAAAAAAAAAATATGCATGTTTTTTTTTTGTTTTTTTTTACAAATTTATCCTCTCACGGTTGACATTACTAGTCTTTCACTAAAATGTACTAGTAAAACGTCATTTAAGAAAAAATATGTAAAAGCCGAATTCTAGTCCAGATTGTGGCTCACGCGGAATGAGAAGGATATCAAAAACTTGTGTTTTTTTTATTAGAACATCGACCTATGAAACGTATTCCAAAAATAGATATAAATGATTTTTGGTAGCCGAAACCTCTTTGTTTACTGGCGTATGTGAATACTGTATGATTTTGGCTTGAACAATTTCTCAATTTAAAAACAAAATCGATACGATCATAAATGAGGAGGTTAGAAAGAAATTTGATTTCCTTTCTAGCGACTCCCTAAGTGAACTGTGACTTATTTGACTGTCATACTGAGCAGAAATTAATATATTTTCAGTAAAAAATGGTTATCTAGATTTTTAAAAATTTTGACTTACTCCACTGTCATTCGAACCCCCTCAAATATTTATTTGCTGACTTATTTTATATTACTATTTTTTTCAATATAAAGTCGTCTAAAAATGGAAAGGTAGTGATATAAAAAAATGCAAGTGTATGCATTTCTACAAAACATTTCTAATCCAGTTAAAGCAAATATATATATAAGTTGAAATGAAAAAAAATATATATATAAAGAGAATAATAAAACAAATAGGCAAAAAAAAACAAAAAAGAAGATTATTCCAAACATATTTTAAATAGTAAAAAACGATACACTTATACAGTATTATTTGCGAAAATGTATGTAAAACTGTCAGGATATTAATTTCAGTTTTTGAAGTAGTATCTCGATGGAATCTTAAGCTGCAACATGAAAGAGTAATCTGCTTTTCTGAAATCTCTTTGCCATCCTAATGTGCAGCAAGAAATACTCAGTATAACGAAAAATGATTCATATATTTAAAAAATATATATTGTTATAATTTGCTTCCCCCCCCCCTTTTTTTTGAGCAATTCCTATGCAAAGTGGTAGACAAAAATTCAGAGATAAGAAGATAGATTTACAAGGAAATATTATTCTTTATGAAATAAAAGAATGTGACAGGAAAAGCCTTCGTTGCTTTTCAAAACAAGTGCAAAAATAACTTATTTTGAATAAATTATTTTAGATGTTGGATAAATGACAGGACACATCTTAATCATTATAAAATACCACTTTTAATATATCCTGACATTTATCCGACCATATAAATTATATGTAACAATCTTAGTTAAAGGGGCGTTAGATAACCCGGTGTTGACTGTACGTTAAATGTAAAATCAAAACTATTAACTAAAATCAAAATATTGAAATCTAAAAAAAATCCGATGCTTTTGCCGGACAGCCATAGATAAATTATAAAAATATCAGAGACATATGCCCAATTCGTCACAAAGAATAAAATTAAATCTATGGCATGTGTAAATTTTAACACCCTTATTGACACGCCAGTGTTAATTACGTTCACTAAGCTCCAGGTTTCACTGCAATACAAACATTATTCACATTAATAAAATTCTATGGATATAATGTAGTTTTAATACAATGAATTATGGTTAATACTGTCAAGGATTACATTAATATACGTAATTATGTTTTTTCCATAATGTTGAAGAATCATCTTTTTTTAGCATTTAAAATAAAATACAGAGAAAACAACATTGCATTTTTGCCCTTTTACCAGACTGTCATAGAGAAAAAAAGTATATATGAATGTTTGTACTAAAAGAAACAATAAACTACAATGAAAAATGATTCATTTTAGAAAATTATAGAACATTATTCCAAGCATTGAATTCAAATAAAAAATAGTAATATGCCCTTTTAAGAAACCTTTGTCTTATTAATTTTATGAAAGAAATAATAATACTGAAGAAAAATGTTTCATATGTTGTTTCATATGTTGTTGTATATATATATATATATATATATATATATATATATATATATATTTATTTATTTACTTTCTTTGTATCCCATCTATTCTTTGTAATGGTTCAGAACACGCAAATTGGAAGACAAAGAATATCTAACTCAAGAAGATAAATTTACAAGGAAAGAGATTAATTTACGAAATAAAAGAGTGCGACAATGAAGGAAAAAAATTCGCGCTTTTCAAAACAAGTATAGAAACAACTAATGATGAATATTTTTTTAGATATTAAGAATGCTGGGAAAAATACAAACTACATGCAAATATATACGATACTTTTACAGTCAATTTTAGATATTAAATCTTTAGGTTAAAGTACATCATCAAAAACTTTTGTAATAATATAAAGTAAGGAAATAATTTAACGTTAAAAAATGAAAATGTTTTACGATTGTAAGCAAACAGCATACTTTAATGACACATACAAATGAATAATATAATAAATAAATGTATCTACAGATATAGGTATGTATGTTTGTATGTATGTATAACAAAGATAGGGAAACGAAATATTATTAGAAAAGAAATAACCTAGAAAAAGAAAACTCTTAGAAAATAAATTAAAATTCAAAGTAATTTTTTAGAAAAAGAAATATTAAATTTTTATAAAAGCAATTTGAAAATGGAGTATCCGTAAAAATTAATATAATTATTGTAATTAGTATTAAAATAGTTATTGTAATAAAAATTAAGTGACCGTGAAAATTAGCTATTGTAATAAAAACAGGATATTTATACAATTCATCACTTTACTAATCCTTATATCTTTATTTAAATATATATACAATATACATATATAATGTACACCGGACCACATACAAAAATAGGATAAGTGTATACACCACACCTAGCACATAGGTGTTTTGTAAAAAAGTAAAAAAAAAAAGTGACACTCTAATCGGGAGCTATTTTGAATAACAAGCCTTTACAGCTGTCAAGCAGAATTAGTTCATTATGAAACCCTAAGGTTTTGTGATGGACACTTATGTGTTAAAGATCTATTTTAACTTGATGGAGGAGATGGAAAAGTTAATGATCAACAAGTTGTTTCGAAAGGAGTTTTCTCGAGAATTTTTTCAAAGTAGTCAGTGAAGTTTTAAATTTCAAAGATTTAACCTACGTATAGAAAAGGGTTACGCGCAAATTAGAGCGTCGGTCCTTCGGTACATTTGAAACTAGCAAGCTCGTCAAGTGTACACAAAATAAATGGAGTAAGTGTACTCACATAGATTTATAGAAAAAAAATATTTTATGCACTATTTCACGTCATATAGTTACTAATCATCACTGTATATGTCTCCATAATTAATTGAATAAATTATTGGAATGTTTGATTGCGCTCATATAAATAATGGAACAGGTTTGATAGTTATATATGCTGCATTCTGTAACAGTTGAAGAAAAAAGATGACAAACACCTCCAAATTAATTGCAGTCATACTGGAAGTTTACTCATCAGCAGCCGAGTAAAAAATGCACATTGCAGAAACGAAAAACATGATGGCAGTCGAATCCATTTTATTTAGATTCCGGGGAAATGCTCTCTTTACAATTATCTATGTTAAAACATACTAGAACGTCAGCAACATTTTATTTTAACATCATTTGGACGACTAAATACCTCTGCTCTGCACTTTGTCTGTTCGTTTTAACTAGGAGTAGGCAAGAAAATATTTCGTAACATGTGACCTCCTTTACCCAATGCATATTAACTTTTGCTGCTTACTCATTTTATCAGAGAATTAATATTGAAGAAATACGCTTCTCCTAGTTTTGGCGGGAAATTGACAGAATAAGTTTCGGTTTTGGCGTATTGATAAAACAATGTAAAATAATGAATTTTTAGACTATTAGGAAAGAGAACTAGTGAATTTACACAGATTAAAAGAAATAAAAGAGATTTAAATGCAGGAATAAATAGGAAATATTTAATATAATAAAGAATTTTAGTAACTGTTTTTTAAGAAGAAATATTTTCATGAAATGTATTTTTTTACATCTTATTTGTTGAGAAAAAAAAGTGAATTTGAGTGGATTAGGTTAAAAAAAATGTTTTAAATATGGACAGTAGTGGAATATTTTAAAATAGTTGAAGATTTTAATAAAGTAGGATTGTAAATGGAATACTAATAAAATGAATATTTTTTATACAATAAAGTTAATAGGGTATGGAATTTTAAATTTTGTAATACATCTGTATTGTTATGCAATTTTCTGTGGAAATATCCTATTTATATCAAAGTACAAGGGAACCGCAGAGTATTTAAAGTAAATTACCGTATATGTAAATGCATTTACAGTAAATAGTCCAAGAGTGTTTAAAAAGTTCCAAAAGTGAGGACAAAATATCAAGAGTACGCCTTCTTCTACCGTGAAAGGTCAAACCACACTTAACGAAAGTCCAGAAACAATTTTAAGGGACTGTGACAGCGACGATATAAGAAGAAATTAAACAAGCTTGAAACGTACACCAAATTGTTACTACGAACACGAAATTGAAATTCAAAGTTCCAAGATAGGAAAAAAATTAAAAATAAGATTAATTTTTTTTGCAAATTAATTTACCAAGTTCATTTTCATGCGGGGTTGGGACATCGTATGCCTCAGCGACTATTTTTTTTATTATTTTTTAAAAATTGTCTCTAATTATAGATTTTTTCTAAGATATTTTTAAGAGATGAAAAATAATCTCTACCATGCACTTATTCTACGATATTAAAAAAAAATCTACTGCAAAGAAATTTTATGTAAATTGAAAAACAATCGCCAGTCCTGGTCCGTAATCAAAAGTTTAAAGATGATTTAATTTACTGAGCAAATCAATGTCTATTTCTCTTCACTTGTATAGTAGGCTGCAAATAGCTTGACATAAATATAAGTTCTAAGAATATTTAATTGATTATTTCTATCAATCTTTTGAAACTGCGTCAGTTGCGTCAGTGAGCTATGAAATCTTATACAACTGACTGATTATTTTTCTCTGATATGATTAATTGCATTTCATTATTATTGGGGGGTTTAATATATTTTTTTAAAAGTGTGCATTATCTTATAAAGGTTTTTGTAATTCCAACTAGACGTAATGCATTCTCAATGGACTTTTTAACCGCAAAAATACTGCAGAAATTTCATAGAAATTGAGCATGCGCACTTGCTCTGAGAAATGGAAAATCTTGGGCAAAGAATAAACATGCAGATTGCAACTGTTTTTTCGTATTGCTGCTTAGCAAAAATTGAACACATTCGAGGAAAGTAACCTTAGTAGGATCTTTTTGGATAATACTTAAAAACGTTCACAATTTGTTTTGGAATACAAATGCGTTTATTGCGTAACAACAAAATTTTACTTCGATTTTCCTGTGTACACTTGTCCTGGTATACCTTATATATTAAACTATTTTTATGAATAACAGAGCTGTAATTTAATGGCTACACTGACATTGCTTTTGTATATCCAATTGCTTTGTTAAATAAACTTGTCATAATAATTTCAAAAATATTTTGGATTATTTTATTTATTATTAGGAGTACGTAAAAATACTATTTTTAAAGTTTATTTACTTTCGCAGAAGGGTGTATTATCTTGAACATTCTATTTACCATATATATATATATATATATATATATATATATATATATATATATATATATATATATATATATATGTGTATATTGAATATTATTGAATTATATTTATGATAAACTTTGGAAAAATAATTTTATTTCAAAGAAAGTTATACAAAAGAATTCCTTGTTTTATTTTTAGTTCAGGTCGTTGCTTGTTGAGTACAATGAGAAGAAATGAATTGTTAACCAATTTACTGCTAATATTTCGAGATAATAAGTGATTGTTTGCATACATTACTGTTTTAAAATGTCCAAAATTGGGGGAAAACAGAGCTTGTACGCTTTTTAAATTAATTATTTCTTTCTAAACTCATAATCTGCTGAATGTGGGGTTAAACATGAATGAGAGATGGGATATAATTGAAAAACAGTCAGTTATTTCTATATATTGTCGAAGGTGTGGTGTTTTCAATAAAGCCTTTTATAGATAAATTATCTCTTTTCTAGTTTTTGCGCAGCTAATTAAACAAATGCAAGGGATGCTAAATTATAGGCATGACAGTAATAAAATGTTTATTTTATACAGAGTATTATCTAATTTTTGCCACACTGTCATATCAAATAATTAATACATTTTTATTGAAGATAACGTGCAATTGGATAATCTAGTCAACGACAAACATGCATCTAGAATCAAACCAGGTATTATAAATAAATACTTTATAGGTATTTTTCAAAATGCATAACATAATACTCATATACTGTCACATCAAAGAGCCGAATATAAAATATATTGTAACAGAAATTTGTTTAATTTAATTTATTCAACTTCAATAAGAATAAAATGAATATAATAATTATAAGAAATAAAAATTTGTATATTTTTTACAGTTTAAAAATAATATAACCTTAAATAATATCAATAAAAAATCTGATATTTTTCTTCCTATGTTAAAATATATACACATAATATAGGATTACGGCGGTATAAACGCATATGAAAATAAATTAACTGTAAATTCTTACTAAAAGTAGAGGACACAGAGAACATTTATTCATATTTTTACTTTTTTATAAATTCATTAACAGTTTTTTTTTTCAAAAACTTTATTGATAAAGTTGTTAAGAAGTAACAGGGAAAATACACATATTTGCTTTTGATTTCATATGCTATTATTTTGATTTACGATTAGCAGCTGTTACTCTTATGAAAGTCAATGCTTCTAACATTGAAAAGAATGATTAAAAACAACCTTTATTTTCCAGAAAAAAGTTCAGGTTGAAAAGAAAAATTCATTCACCGACAAAAAATTCGTAAGCTAATTCGTAATTTTGTTCTTTTAGAGTCATATTATATTTACTCCAACCTTTATAATGCTATTTAATCATTTCCTTTATTAAATGATATTTATATACAGTATGCTCTTAAAAACTCCACAGCCTGACTTTAGAGTAATGCACAGATTGGGTTGTAGCCGACCCGAATCCTGACTTTAACCCGACAGATTCAAGCCGAATCCGAAATATTCATACCCGAACCCGAAGTGAAAGAAATGAATGTATATTTTAATACATTTGTAGAAACGTAATCTACAATTTTACCGCTTATGTACAAAAAATAACACATATACACCCATTAATATTCAAATATATAGTTTTATCATTTAAAAATTATTTAGAACCTCCTTCTGTATAATCGGTTCATCTCGAATCCGACCCGAAAGAGGCAAAGCACAACCTAATGCGTATAAAGTTTCTTCGACCCGCAAAAAATAAATAAATAAATAAATAAAAATAAAAATAAATAAATAAATAAAAAATTAATATATATATATATATTGAATCTACCCAACCCAAACCGAAATGCATTTTGGGTAGCCGATGCAGGACCGTAATTTCCGGTAAACCCGGAAGCGACCAAAAACTTTTCATGGAACGCAACCCAACCCGAAATGAAAGAAAATTAACCATATTTCAGTAAGATTATGGAAAAGTAGTCTACAATTATATCTCTAATAATAATTTTATATTTTATGTAGAAAAGTGATTTTTTTCATTTGAAAATATTTAGGATTTCTTTGAAAACTCGGGTAACAGGAACCCCACTCAAAATACTGAAAACCCAACTTGAACCCGAAACAATTAACCCTTTGATAACGGGCCAGGATTGACGATTAATTTTGCATTCAATCGTTCTACAATTTCTGAAATATTCCTTGTGACAGATTTCTCTTGAAAATGTCCTAATATATAACTAAGTGTAAGACAGATTTCAAAAAGTCGTACTAATAGAATAAAAAATATTCCGCTGTGACATATATGTCCCGAACGTTGTGAAATGTTCCAAGTCACCCTTACCCACAACGAAAATAAGACGCGTCAACTCGGCTCGATCTGCACTGCAGATTGAGTCGTGCTGCCTGACCCATTGCAGGACTGAGACCAAGGGTTTTGCAGATTTCTGAATTGTATGGAATTTCGATCATAGTCTGAAGAAGAAGGCAGAAAATGATCGCGGAAATTTTTTTCTGGCAAAAGATCATTATAATAAATTATAACACCTTGTAATAATATATTTCTTTTAAATGCTAAAAGGTGTAAATTAACAACATAATACTTATTAAAATAACTTTTATTAGGTTTGTTTTACATGTTTCGACTCACCCCGAGTCATTTTCAAAAACAAATGAGAATATTCCATAATTGCACGGGCTTTGAAGTTATAATTTTCATATGTTTTTTTTTTTTTTATTACGCACGTTATCTTTTATTTTTTACTTGGTTGTTTATTTTCATATGCGTGACCATGGAGTAACTCGAGCCACAGTTTCGGTAAATTAAATCCAAGAATTACTACATAGGCATGACCAGCAGGAAATTTAATTACGAAAAAAAGAGCATATAGCTGACATTAAGTATAATAGAAAAACTACAGCCCTGGCAAGATTATATAAAAAAGAAACCATCCAAAAAAATTTCAATGAAAGTAAAATAATATTTCCCTCCAGTCTATACATTCCATCCATAATAAGAGAAACCATAGAGATACTAACACGCAAAAATACAATATGTAACGATGCGGTATCTTTTAATTTACCGAAACTGTGGCTCGAGTTACTCAATGTTCACAGATGTAAAAATAAACAACCAAGTAAAAAAAAAAAAAAAAAAAAAAAAAAAAAAAGACAACGTGCGTAATTAAAAAAAAAAGCGCATGAAAATAATAACTTCAAAGCTCGTGCAATTGTGGAATATTCTCATTTGTTTTTGAAAATGACTCGGAGTGAGTCGAAACGTGTAAAACAACCTAATAAAAGTTATTTTAATTTGTATTATGTTGTTAATTCACATCTTTTAGCATTTAAAAGAAATATAGAAAATCGTTAATGGAAATTTTCTTACACCTATGGATCACAACCTTTGCAAATTTCGTAACATCTTGATGGTGTTGTTGCTTTTTGTGTTGTGTTCGTGTGTTGATTACCTCGTGACCGATTAAATTCGCGATCCGTGATTTTTTTTTTTTTTTTTTTTTTTTTTTTGTGATCATTTTCCAAAATTCGCTATTTTTCTGCGAATCATTGACAAAATTGTCTAAATTCACGACTTTTTTTTCTCCAACCGTTCGACGAAATTCGCTATTTGTTTCCGCCATCTTTTGACCAAATTCTTGACTCTTTTCTGTGACCGTTTGTTGAAATTCGGGAATTTTTTTTCGCAACCGACTGACAAAAATTGCTATTTTTTGAGCGATGTTTGACGAAATTCCGATCGTTGGCGAATTTTTTTCGATCATTTGTCACGTCAATTCACGTCATTTTTTGGCAAATGATCCACGAAATTCGCAATTTGTTTTCGCGATCTTTTGAAGGAATTCACGATTGTTTTCTACGATCGTTTGTTGAAATTCACGAGTCTTTTTCCGCAACTGACTGATAAAAATTGATATTTTTTTACGCTATATTTGACGAAATTTTCCTTTTATTGCGAGATTGTTTGACTAAGTTCGTGATTTTTTTTTCAATTTTTTGACGAATATCACGATATTTTTCGCAATAGTTATACTAAACTTGCGATTTTTGCCGCGACTGATTGGCGAAAATCGCTATTTGTTTCAGCGATCTTTGGCGAAGTTCGCAATTTCTTCCACGGTCGTTTGAAAATATTAACGTTTTTTTCCGCAACCAATTTGCCAAATTAACTATTTTTTCTAATTCCAATTCGTAAAATTCGCGATATTTACCGCGATCGGTTAACTAATTGCTTTTGTGTAAAAAACCGAAAAAAAAATCGCGGACTATCACTAAAATTTAAAAAAAGTATTCGCTGAAAAATCACTTGTTTGTGAAAGAAAAGATATGGCAAAATCTCACACTGCAATTTTGTGTGTGTGTGTGGGGGGGGGGGGCTGTTTCTATTCCGTGCACGATTTGGGCAATCCTGCACGCTATTTCAATCCCTGTCCCTAAAAAAATAAACTTTGCTTCCCCCCCCTCTCCAAGAAACTCTTGAAATGGCGTCCCTGCAGTAAAACCTGCAAAGAAGGAGTTGAAAAGGATTGGAAAAAATCTCCATTTTAGACAGGTCTCCATCTTAACAAGTATAATTGTATGGCATCTTTTTGGTCGAAACTTGATTTTTTTCCCGTTTGAGAAAGAATTATGTTTTAGGCAGGTTTCGTTTAAAAGAAAAGGAAAAGTAAAAATAAAGAAAAGGAATAGAAGAAAAGAATAAAAAGAAAAGGAAAAGGAAAAGAAAAGAAAAAAAAACAAATTTGTGTGCACAAAATGCAACTCGTATATCTGTTTAACTACCAAAAATAATTGCTGTGCATAATTACAATTATAAAGTACTGAATATGAACTATTCATCTATTTATTTTTTGCGTTTTATTAATTTTTTATAATAATAATTATTATTATTTAGTGTTTAATTAAATTTGTGGTGTCTAGGTATAGTAAAAGAAGCCCTGCGCTACTTAATGAAACCGCCTATGGCGCCACCTGGTGTTGTAAAGCTGCGGAGTTAGTATCCCTATCTCGAAAACAGAAAGGGATAGGGAAAACAAGTGTTTTACAAAGTTGTAGAGCATCGTCGATTTAGTACAAAAAAACACCTTGCGGACATTAATGCGAAGAATATAATTGTTAAAACGTGCATTTGTTTTTTCGTGATTTCCTACACTATGACGTTTAGAAAGAAAGAAACAACCAGTTATGAATCGGCAGGTGTATGCGACTCCCCCACAAACAATGCAGGACCTTAAACGACGCATTACTGACGCTTGTTCCAACGTGTCACCATCTATGTGAAACGTGGAATTCAAACAAAGATCCAAGTGTGCATTACACCTGACGGTGGGAAGTTTGAACATCTAAAATAAGGTATGTTATGTATATTATTAGGTACAAGTTTTTTTTTAATATCGTTTTGTCACGTCACAGTGTAGGAAATCACGAAACAAAATGCGCGGTTTAATCGTTCTATTCTTCGCATTAATGTCCACAATGTGTCTTTCCGTTCTAATTTGATGATGCTCTACAGTGTTGTAAATCACTTTTTTTCTCTATCTCTTTCCGTTTTTGAGATAGGAATGCTAACCCCGCAGCATTCCACCAGGTGGCACAGTAGTCGTTTCATTGAGTAGCTACTTTACTACTACTTTGCTACTTCATGGCTACTTTAATATACCTAGGCACTACTTTTACGAATATAGCAGCAGCCGTTCCGAAATTAAGGCAAGGGAACTTTAGTGGGCATACTGTATATATATTAATAAATGAACATATTTATTGATTTCTAGTCTCAAAAGGGGGAATAATCTGAATTATGATAAGAGATGCGCGAAACATACAATCTTGGGTCTCAAGAGGAATGTTGAATTCTATAATTAAGGAAATAAATCATTTTTCATCGCTTATATTCATATTACAAAAAAGTGCGTATTAATTTTAAAATATTAACAATAGATTACTCTATAATACAGCAACGGACGTAACGTTTGTTTGCTAAGACATAAAACGTTTGTTTGCTAAGGCATAAAACGTTTGTTTGCTAAGGTATTAAATTCATGATGATTTTCTAGGGTTTTCTTTAACGTATTACATATTTAAATGCACAGCAATCCATACGTAAAATCATATGAATTTTATATTTGTACAAATAAATAAATTAAAACTTTTTCATCTCGAATATTGCAACAGGGTATATATCAAAACTGAATATTTTGTTTTAAGCACATGAACGTAAATATTACACTTTTTCTAGTAGTATCATTAAACAATATCATTAGAAAAAACATTTTAATTAGAGAGAAAACGAATGTTTTAATTTCTGCCATTAAAATATATTAATAAAAACACATTTTTGTTTCAGAAAATCAGTTAATCTCAAGCTTTTAATTAAAAAAAAACATTGCAGCAAATTTTCATTGCAAAAGAAAATGCAAGTTTGTTTGCATAAAAACAATTTAACGTTGATGAAAAAATAATTAGATCTCATCGTAGAAAATATACATAAAAATAAATAATTGTTTTATTAGTTTAGAAGCGAGATTAATTATCTTGCTTTTGAGAACGATTTTACAAAAGTAGAATAATTTTCTCTTTCAATTTTAATCGAAAATGCAAAGAACAAAGTATTTTAAATATTGCTAATGTTGATGTATTTAAAAGGTATTCTGAAAAAAATATTTTCAACTTTTATTTTTAATCCGCTTGACTAATATATATATATATATATATATATATATATATATATATATATATATATATATATATTACATGAAAACTACTTATGTAAACAACTTTAAACTGCATTTAACTTTTTTGTTGCATTTTTTGTTGCCTTAAATGAACAATATATTTGTATTTGCAGTTTTATTAAAAAGTATGCTTTTAGTTGAGCAAGATTCTATTCTAATTTATTTTATTCTAAAAGACATTTAAACGAGAGATAGTTTAATAAAGTAATTTGTACACATAATGGACTTCAAAGTTATAAAGTTCTTAAGCAGGTTTAACATATTTAAAGTTATTTATAGCTTAATGTATATTTTGCGAATATTATTATTCATAAGTTTATGAAAAAATCGTATTTTATATTTATATGTTGAAACAAATCTCATTCGTTTTCAATTGTGAAATATATTTAGATTTTTCTAAAGTAGTGGACTATATTTCTCTTTTTATGTATCATGCAATCAAATAACATGTATATATTTTTGTTTTTGCTTTAAACAACTTTTCACAATTTTGCGTACTACATATTGACCATTTAAAATTCAGAATTTTCTTCGAAAATGAGCTTAGCTAAAATAAGCTGTGTTCCAGCATCCAAATAAATGATAATTAAGACAGTAATATGTTTCGACTTAGGTATTGACATTGAGTACTTTTTTGTTTTCCTCAACATTACAGCAACACTCAAATTACAATTAGGATCAAGGAACGGAGTAAAGGGCAAAATTTTACTCAACGACTTGAAAGATTGGCTATGATTTAAAACAAATATTTCATTACATAAACGCTGGTGCTGTAATATTTTCACAATCCTCGTTGTGGTTCTTGAAAATTCTAACACCAACAGCAAAACATTTATTTTGATTGGTAGCTAACTTTAAAAGAAAGTAAAAGAAGCCCTGCGCTACTTAATGAAACCGCCTATGGCGCCACCTGGTGTTGTAAAGCTGCGGAGTTAGTATCCCTATCTCGAAAACAGAAAGGGATAGGGAAAACAAGTGTTTTACAAAGTTGTAGAGCATCGTCGATTTAGTACAAAAAAACACCTTGCGGACATTAATGCGAAGAATATAATTGTTAAAACGTGCATTTGTTTTTTCGTGATTTCCTACACTATGACGTTTAGAAAGAAAGAAACAACCAGTTATGAATCGGCAGGTGTATGCGACTCCCCCACAAACAATGCAGGACCTTAAACGACGCATTACTGACGCTTGTTCCAACGTGTCACCATCTATGTGAAACGTGGAATTCAAACAAAGATCCAAGTGTGCATTACACCTGACGGTGGGAAGTTTGAACATCTAAAATAAGGTATGTTATGTATATTATTAGGTACAAGTTTTTTTTTAATATCGTTTTGTCACGTCACAGTGTAGGAAATCACGAAACAAAATGCGCGGTTTAATCGTTCTATTCTTCGCATTAATGTCCACAATGTGTCTTTCCGTTCTAATTTGATGATGCTCTACAGTGTTGTAAATCACTTTTTTTCTCTATCTCTTTCCGTTTTTGAGATAGGAATGCTAACCCCGCAGCATTCCACCAGGTGGCACAGTAGTCGTTTCATTGAGTAGCTACTTTACTACTACTTTGCTACTTCATGGCTACTTTAATATACCTAGGCACTACTTTTACGAATATAGCAGCAGCCGTTCCGAAATTAAGGCAAGGGAACTTTAGTGGGCATACTGTATATATATTAATAAATGAACATATTTATTGATTTCTAGTCTCAAAAGGGGGAATAATCTGAATTATGATAAGAGATGCGCGAAACATACAATCTTGGGTCTCAAGAGGAATGTTGAATTCTATAATTAAGGAAATAAATCATTTTTCATCGCTTATATTCATATTACAAAAAAGTGCGTATTAATTTTAAAATATTAACAATAGATTACTCTATAATACAGCAACGGACGTAACGTTTGTTTGCTAAGACATAAAACGTTTGTTTGCTAAGGCATAAAACGTTTGTTTGCTAAGGTATTAAATTCATGATGATTTTCTAGGGTTTTCTTTAACGTATTACATATTTAAATGCACAGCAATCCATACGTAAAATCATATGAATTTTATATTTGTACAAATAAATAAATTAAAACTTTTTCATCTCGAATATTGCAACAGGGTATATATCAAAACTGAATATTTTGTTTTAAGCACATGAACGTAAATATTACACTTTTTCTAGTAGTATCATTAAACAATATCATTAGAAAAAACATTTTAATTAGAGAGAAAACGAATGTTTTAATTTCTGCCATTAAAATATATTAATAAAAACACATTTTTGTTTCAGAAAATCAGTTAATCTCAAGCTTTTAATTAAAAAAAAACATTGCAGCAAATTTTCATTGCAAAAGAAAATGCAAGTTTGTTTGCATAAAAACAATTTAACGTTGATGAAAAAATAATTAGATCTCATCGTAGAAAATATACATAAAAATAAATAATTGTTTTATTAGTTTAGAAGCGAGATTAATTATCTTGCTTTTGAGAACGATTTTACAAAAGTAGAATAATTTTCTCTTTCAATTTTAATCGAAAATGCAAAGAACAAAGTATTTAAAATATTGCTAATGTTGATGTATTTAAAAGGTATTCTGAAAAAAATATTTTCAACTTTTATTTTTAATCCGCTTGACTAATATATATATATATATATATATATATATATATATATATATTACATGAAAACTACTTATGTAAACAACTTTAAACTGCATTTAACTTTTTTGTTGCATTTTTTGTTGCCTTAAATGAACAATATATTTGTATTTGCAGTTTTATTAAAAAGTATGCTTTTAGTTGAGCAAGATTCTATTCTAATTTATTTTATTCTAAAAGACATTTAAACGAGAGATAGTTTAATAAAGTAATTTGTACACATAATGGACTTCAAAGTTATAAAGTTCTTAAGCAGGTTTAACATATTTAAAGTTATTTATAGCTTAATGTATATTTTGCGAATATTATTATTCATAAGTTTATGAAAAAATCGTATTTTATATTTATATGTTGAAACAAATCTCATTCGTTTTCAATTGTGAAATATATTTAGATTTTTCTAAAGTAGTGGACTATATTTCTCTTTTTATGTATCATGCAATCAAATAACATGTATATATTTTTGTTTTTGCTTTAAACAACTTTTCACAATTTTGCGTACTACATATTGACCATTTAAAATTCAGAATTTTCTTCGAAAATGAGCTTAGCTAAAATAAGCTGTGTTCCAGCATCCAAATAAATGATAATTAAGACAGTAATATGTTTCGACTTAGGTATTGACATTGAGTACTTTTTTGTTTTCCTCAACATTACAGCAACACTCAAATTACAATTAGGATCAAGGAACGGAGTAAAGGGCAAAATTTTACTCAACGACTTGAAAGATTGGCTATGATTTAAAACAAATATTTCATTACATAAACGCTGGTGCTGTAATATTTTCACAATCCTCGTTGTGGTTCTTGAAAATTCTAACACCAACAGCAAAACATTTATTTTGATTGGTAGCTAACTTTAAAAGAAAGTAAAAGAAGCCCTGCGCTACTTAATGAAACCGCCTATGGCGCCACCTGGTGTTGTAAAGCTGCGGAGTTAGTATCCCTATCTCGAAAACAGAAAGGGATAGGGAAAACAAGTGTTTTACAAAGTTGTAGAGCATCGTCGATTTAGTACAAAAAAACACCTTGCGGACATTAATGCGAAGAATATAATTGTTAAAACGTGCATTTGTTTTTTCGTGATTTCCTACACTATGACGTTTAGAAAGAAAGAAACAACCAGTTATGAATCGGCAGGTGTATGCGACTCCCCCACAAACAATGCAGGACCTTAAACGACGCATTACTGACGCTTGTTCCAACGTGTCACCATCTATGTGAAACGTGGAATTCAAACAAAGATCCAAGTGTGCATTACACCTGACGGTGGGAAGTTTGAACATCTAAAATAAGGTATGTTATGTATATTATTAGGTACAAGTTTTTTTTTAATATCGTTTTGTCACGTCACAGTGTAGGAAATCACGAAACAAAATGCGCGGTTTAATCGTTCTATTCTTCGCATTAATGTCCACAATGTGTCTTTCCGTTCTAATTTGATGATGCTCTACAGTGTTGTAAATCACTTTTTTTCTCTATCTCTTTCCGTTTTTGAGATAGGAATGCTAACCCCGCAGCATTCCACCAGGTGGCACAGTAGTCGTTTCATTGAGTAGCTACTTTACTACTACTTTGCTACTTCATGGCTACTTTAATATACCTAGGCACTACTTTTACGAATATAGCAGCAGCCGTTCCGAAATTAAGGCAAGGGAACTTTAGTGGGCATACTGTATATATATTAATAAATGAACATATTTATTGATTTCTAGTCTCAAAAGGGGGAATAATCTGAATTATGATAAGAGATGCGCGAAACATACAATCTTGGGTCTCAAGAGGAATGTTGAATTCTATAATTAAGGAAATAAATCATTTTTCATCGCTTATATTCATATTACAAAAAAGTGCGTATTAATTTTAAAATATTAACAATAGATTACTCTATAATACAGCAACGGACGTAACGTTTGTTTGCTAAGACATAAAACGTTTGTTTGCTAAGGCATAAAACGTTTGTTTGCTAAGGTATTAAATTCATGATGATTTTCTAGGGTTTTCTTTAACGTATTACATATTTAAATGCACAGCAATCCATACGTAAAATCATATGAATTTTATATTTGTACAAATAAATAAATTAAAACTTTTTCATCTCGAATATTGCAACAGGGTATATATCAAAACTGAATATTTTGTTTTAAGCACATGAACGTAAATATTACACTTTTTCTAGTAGTATCATTAAACAATATCATTAGAAAAAACATTTTAATTAGAGAGAAAACGAATGTTTTAATTTCTGCCATTAAAATATATTAATAAAAACACATTTTTGTTTCAGAAAATCAGTTAATCTCAAGCTTTTAATTAAAAAAAAACATTGCAGCAAATTTTCATTGCAAAAGAAAATGCAAGTTTGTTTGCATAAAAACAATTTAACGTTGATGAAAAAATAATTAGATCTCATCGTAGAAAATATACATAAAAATAAATAATTGTTTTATTAGTTTAGAAGCGAGATTAATTATCTTGCTTTTGAGAACGATTTTACAAAAGTAGAATAATTTTCTCTTTCAATTTTAATCGAAAATGCAAAGAACAAAGTATTTTAAATATTGCTAATGTTGATGTATTTAAAAGGTATTCTGAAAAAAATATTTTCAACTTTTATTTTTAATCCGCTTGACTAATATATATATATATATATATATATATATATATATATATATATATATATATATATATATATATATTACATGAAAACTACTTATGTAAACAACTTTAAACTGCATTTAACTTTTTTGTTGCATTTTTTGTTGCCTTAAATGAACAATATATTTGTATTTGCAGTTTTATTAAAAAGTATGCTTTTAGTTGAGCAAGATTCTATTCTAATTTATTTTATTCTAAAAGACATTTAAACGAGAGATAGTTTAATAAAGTAATTTGTACACATAATGGACTTCAAAGTTATAAAGTTCTTAAGCAGGTTTAACATATTTAAAGTTATTTATAGCTTAATGTATATTTTGCGAATATTATTATTCATAAGTTTATGAAAAAATCGTATTTTATATTTATATGTTGAAACAAATCTCATTCGTTTTCAATTGTGAAATATATTTAGATTTTTCTAAAGTAGTGGACTATATTTCTCTTTTTATGTATCATGCAATCAAATAACATGTATATATTTTTGTTTTTGCTTTAAACAACTTTTCACAATTTTGCGTACTACATATTGACCATTTAAAATTCAGAATTTTCTTCGAAAATGAGCTTAGCTAAAATAAGCTGTGTTCCAGCATCCAAATAAATGATAATTAAGACAGTAATATGTTTCGACTTAGGTATTGACATTGAGTACTTTTTTGTTTTCCTCAACATTACAGCAACACTCAAATTACAATTAGGATCAAGGAACGGAGTAAAGGGTAAAATTTTACTCAACGACTTGAAAGATTGGCTATGATTTAAAACAAATATTTCATTACATAAACGCTGGTGCTGTAATATTTTCACAATCATCGTTGTGGTTCTTGAAAATTCTAACACCAACAGCAAAACATTTATTTTGATTGGTAGCTAACTTTTTGCATTGTCGTGAAATCCCAAACACCACGCAATAAATAAAACTAGTTCATTTCATGAGGAATATCGGAAAACAAGATGATTATAATTAAGTTAAGAAACATTTACAACATAATTTATTTTTTATTTTTTTTAAATCGCTTGTATAACTTTGCATTCAATTAACGGATTAATTATTTTGACATGTAACGTTTCTATTAATCATTGAGAACCATGAAACTTTTAAATTAGAATTCACTAGTTCAGACGGTGGCACAACTCTTGCCCAGCAATCAGCTGGATTGTTAAGTCCATGGAAATTACTTTCCAACATATTGCAAAGTGCTTCTTGGATCTTAACAGCTCAGTTAGCTACAAATTTTGTCATATATGAAGCTCTAAAGAAAGTCATGCCAACGCAACCTACTCAGGATGCAGTGGACTAATTTTAGTGTTATTTTTAGGGCTATTTTTCATTTATTTTTCACTAATATTTTATGCTTTTCTGTTGTTTTATCCGCCAGTGAAGTGCTAGTGGTTGCTTTTATAAACTTTCCACGATCGAGATGGCAGTAGAGCACTTCTCAGGTACTGGCTTGTGACTAGTCTTTTGGCCGATGATTCGCTCCTGTGGGCTGCCATTCATAACCCGGGGGCGATGATGCTGTGGTCCTAGCTTGGGAACCGCGTCAGTTCTGGCCCTTTTCGATCACTGAGTGGTAGACTATCGCAACTGTCCGCAATCTGTATGAGCGCAAGCGTGTGCACGAATGAGTACTGTTTCTTAATTTAGCTTTAGAATGAATCCACAAACATATTTCAGAGTCTTTGAAATTGAAGTAAAACAAAACCATCTTTAAGAAATTTGCCAAAAAAAGAGATGAACATAATTGAATCTCAGTGTAAACTAAGACTTAATGAGAGTGACCTTAGTTGTAGATGTCAAAAGATTTATAGTGCAATTATTTCTCTTGATTAGAAACGGAAAGCATATACAGGGTGTTTTACAAAGGAACCGTAACTTAAAAAATTAATAACCAGTAAACGGTGATAGATAAAAACATGAAACCAGTGGTATGTTTATTAAAAAAATCGTAAGAATCTTATGCATAAATCTCAAAAATTAGTTAAAAATTGCGCCGATAGATGGCGCTACGATAAATAGGCGTATCACATTAAAAGTGATTCCAAATGTGCACATTTTACACAACAGAGATGTCGCAAACGAAGAATGAAATTGTCAGTGACTCTAATGCTGTATGTCACCGGCCTGTCTGTTGAATTTTTTTGAAAAGCTCAAGAATTGTTTTCTCATCTGGGCCTTTTGCGACTTGAAATCGCTTTTGAAAACTTCTCTTTGTGGCTGTAGTACTCAATTAGGGCCTCAAGTAGGATTTAATCGGTGGTACTCCAACACAATAAACCCACGTTCCTCCATGGTATACATCACTTTCGGAATTATTTTCACTATACGCTAGTAGCGATCAGATTAAAATTTCGAAATATTCGAAGGCTAGTCTCTCTATGCTTTTGAACTCTCTTTAAAAGGATTCTTAACGCTTTCAGTGCCATCTATCGGTGCAATTTTTAACTAAATTTTGAGATTTATGTATAAGATTCTTACGATTTTTTTAATAAACATACCACTGGTTTCATGTTTTTATCTATCACCATTTACGGGTTATTGATTTTTAAAGTTAGGGGTCCTTTGTGAAACACCCTGTACATATTACTGCAAAGTATGCTTTCTCTGAAGTATCCCAAAACGTATGGATTTGAAGTTAATTCTTATCTGCTCCCGAGACATATCTGGTAAATTTCAGTTGAGATATTTTTTTCAGTCATTCCGAAACGATGCTCGCTATTTACTGGTTCACTAACTGGCTCCTCCCAAGTAAGTGTGGGTAAATTTCTATCTCAGGTAAATTTTCATAAATCTTTCAACATTATCTTCATAAAAAACATAAAGGGAGGGTAAAACCAGTGGGTAAAACGGATTTGCAACAGGATATCTCTTTTTTGATATTTCCCCTTTCATTATGGTCGAAATCAGTGAAACAAAACAATTCTCTTTTTTGATAACTTTGCATTTCTGAAAATTTTATTCCACAATCATTATTGAAGAAAAATTAATCTTTACGTGCCCTACATTCGTCAGAAATGTTTTCAAAACTCCAGGTGCCACGTTATATTAATAAATTCATTTTCTTAATAATTGCATGACTTGTTTCTCATTCTGCCTTCCAGTAAGGAATCCATCCATACAAAAATATTTCAACACATCTGCTGATAGGAAAGGAAAAACATTCTTCTCTTACAAGACAAGATGATGAAGAGTTCATGTAGATAGTAGAGTCGGAGCAGACGCCGTACCATAAGTGACGGTTGTTAGCTGATATTCTAGTGCAAGATTGTGTAAACTCTTTGTACAAAGAATCCACAGAAAAAATGTATTTTTCAGATTAATCGATATTTGTCTAATTATTTTACATATATGTGCGCATTCAACAACAGGCAAAGATCTTAAAAGATTTGAGAAAAATCCCTATTGTACACTTCGTGCGCTATAAGAATATCGTTCTAAAGTACACCAAAAGTAGATTTTGCAGAAGCGTCAAATACAGATCTTAATTTTATGAACGTACTAGATTCATGGTAAATAACAAACAATTTAAGGAATACTTTCAGATTTGGATATTAGTTCCATATAAGTTAATTATAAAAATGTCCTCTTGAATACGTTACAAAATTTACTATACATAAAATTTAATAAATGTAATCAAAAATTAATATACAATTATATTTCTTAAAATTTATTGAATAAGTCTTTCCTGAAAGGACACATATCCGTGGAAAAGTGCCTTTTAAATAATGAAAGTTGATTTCCTCTCACTTTAAAGATAGGGAAATAATATCTAGATCCCGGTCTAGTGATCTATTTTAGGTAGCTTGCATTACAAAAAGTAAAAAGCTACCTATTTCAGCTGATCGGAGAAAAGCAATTCTGGAAAATGTCGGAATATTTTCACCAATCATGACCCCCAGACCCCAAAACCACCCTCCGTTCAAATATTGATTTACATATATATATATACAATAGTGATTTCATAATATTTGGTCAAAATCTTATGTTTCAATGGTTTAATTGTAATCAAAGTTTATATATATATATATATATATATATATATATATATATATATATATATTATAAAAACTAAGACGATCCAAAATTCCATAAATTTAAAATTGAAACGAAACAAATAATTAAAACTAAACTTAAACCACAACATTATCACATGAGCAAAACGAAAAATGAAAAGACAATTTAAAAAACCAACAAAACAAAAGAGAAATATATATGTATGTCGAATATCTGTGTCATACATTAGCTCTGGTACTTATAAACCGTTTTGGCTGAAACAAAACGTGTGTATTAAGCTCATCAATAATCCGACCGCGTTAGTTGGACAGCTTGGTCCGCCATCTTGTAAATAACGGCCACTAAAACTTTTAAAACTAAACAAAATATACAAAAAAAAATCGATATTCAAATTTGCTTGTTTGCTTAAGTATTAGGCTTGATACCAGGATTCCAGAGCATTTTATTTTGTCTTCATCTTAAAAAAAAAGCTGAGGTATTGCAGTTTGAAATTTTAGGAAGGCTGACATTTTGAAATATGACAGCAGATTAAAACAAATCAGGGATTAATTTATGAGTTTTAATGAACGGGATTTCTCAACAATTTATTATCTTTCATTGTTGTAATCATTTCCGAAATATACGCAAAGGGTTAATCACACGAAAATATCTTAAGACATATTTAATCAAGGTATTTTTGTGAAATGCATGTTTTTAGAATGATAAAAACTTTTGCATATGTTATATCCATAACATATTGTTTAATAATATCATATTTGACATTGTTATTTATATAAATAAAATGAATACAGACAAGGTTAATATCTCAGACTGTTACATATATTATAATATAATTATGTGTCACTTGCATGTTGAAGTTTAATTTTGAAACAAATTAATATTCATGGCGAACTTTGGAAAGGCCGTCAGTGTTTTCATGGAACATCAATTTTATGACGCAGGATAGTAGAACATTATAAATAGCATCATAATATTTAAATAGGTATCATTAAAATGAATGAAATTAATAACAGGTCCACAAAAATGGATCGTATATTGTGTTACTTAAAACAAGAAAGGAAATTTCTGCACAGCAAAAAGATTCCAAATAAATACAACATTTTCCAAATTAGGCATATGTAATTTCAACTTAGCGGTTTAATTTCTCTTCTTTAAAAACAAAATTAATAACGATTTGAACAGTGTTAAAGTTAGAAATTACTAAACTAAACTAATTACGTTAAATCTGTGAGGTCAAGAAATGTGAAACACCTTGACTTCGTTGAAGTAAAAGAAGCGAGATGTTATGAAAGTGGATGATGTCATCTTTAGAACAACATTCTTGGGATAAATGACATAGCATAAGTTGCTGGTTTATGTTTTAATAGAGTATTTATAAGCATTTCTCCTATATGCTATCAATGTAAATTTGTAAAATGGCCATTTCAAGCTACGGCATGTTGTCTAGCGATCTACTGATTAATGTTTATGTGCTTAGTATTTCATTAAATGTTTATGACGTTCTGTTTCCAGCGTACTACATTCAAGATTTTTTGATAAAGGTATTGCATTTATGTAATAATTCCATCAAAATATATATAATTTAGGAATTTGTGTTCTATTTTAATTTACCTGAATCGATGAAATATTCATTAGAGTACATTAACCTTAATAAGTTCGACAACATTATTAAAGAATCTTTTTTGCAGGCGTAAACGTATTTCCATTCAAACAGTATCGCTATTCAATACCAAACAATACTTATATATATAACTCGCCAGATTAAACAATAATAAAAATTTAAAAGAAAACATGCACTATTTATTCATAGATTATGGAGTAATTTAAAACATTTTGACAATATTCATATAAAATCTTCATCTTTCGTAAGGTAAAAAGGATTTTGAAATATGCACGGAAATTATACTTCTTGCGTAATCGATATGTTTAATTAAGGATATATATCACAATCAGGATGCACAGTGACGATATTTATGGAAATGCTGACCGAAGTTCCGATTTAAATGTCATGCACTTGGTCCACAAAACTTTGCATAACTGTATATCAATATTCTTAAATGTTTTCAGATTATCTTTACAATGTAAATTAAATGTATTACAGTCTATTTTAGCCGATACCATAGTGATTGCAAATTTGATTATGAATGGTCTTTATTGCTTTTCTGGGAATACCTTTTAGTTATTTGTGAGGGACTGTGTTTCAATATAGCTGAGTTAATAGATTTTAATTGTAAGCACTGACGAAGTTTTGAAACATCCACCACATAATAAGCAATTTAATGTTTTACATTTTGCATAGTTTTATAAAAAGTTTGATATTCGGTGTAATCCAATCGAATAATTCATTGATTTAAACTAGCAACATTACACAGTTAAAAATTTGCAGCAAACTGTCCAGTCATTTTACCGTTTTTACAGAAACTAGTCGTTGGGGGCCACCGTAATACTTACCCATCATGGATATGCATAATATAAAATATAAAAATAAAACATGTGTAAACTACTTATAAAATGCATTGCAATTCGAAAAAAATCGTGGCTTGATGACGTTATAAATTTTAAATGTTCTATTACTGAATTGGATAAAAGAAACATCCTTATAGCTCCAAAAATGATGATCATATTAACTAAAAGTTTTCTGCTTCAGTTTAAGCGTCTCATTTCCAATTAAAATATATCTTTGAATTGAAATTTGCATGAAATACAAGGTCATGAAAAATCGAAGTGTGTGGAAAAGATGATTACAAATATTCGGCAACTAATTATCCAAGCAACTTCATTATTCAAAATTTATGTTTTTTTATTGTCTTTTATATTTACTCCTTAAAATAAACAATTTCGTAAATTTTTATATACCTTTTATCAGAACGAATATTTTCAGAATCCGAAAAAAATAGTTTCGGATAACCAAGGTTACTGAAATTCAATAAGCTTTTTCCCCAAGTACACACCAATTTTCAAGTCTCTATCTCAATTTGTTCGGTAGATGGAGCGATTACAGGTACACAGACACACAGACACACAGACGGACGGCAATTGTTTTATTTCTAAAAATATGTTTTTCGGAATCTTTAGTGTCTGAAACGTGTAAATCCGTCAATTTTTTTTTTCGATTTTTAAAACGATTACACGATTTATCATATACTACGTATGAAGGGTAAGTAAAAGTTTACATAACCGTAATTTACCTCTATTCTGACCATATTATTGCCCATATTATGGTCAGAATATACTTAAATTACGGTTATGTAACCATTTTCTATAAAATTGGTCAAATGACTGGACAGTTTGCTGCAAAACTTGTATAATGTCTTTCAATGGATTCCGATTATACTTTTTATATTCTTTTTTTTTCATTCATTATATATTATGTCTTTTTTTCTATACACATTCCTACAAAATACCACGTTTGATCACCTTTTTATGTTTTTTGTCTCGTTTCATATTTACTTTTTTGAGATTTTTAGAACATCATATAGTGATACAACGTAAATTAGTATACAATTCGTATAATATCCCTGCATATTTTGCGTGTTAAAAACCTTCCCAGAGCCGTTAACTGATATATCCGTGCAATACGTTATGGGTGCCACTGCGACAAAAGCATTATTTAAATTAATACAGTTATGTTATTATAATGCAGTTTTGAAACATTGAGTAATGATTAATACTATAAAAAAGATTATATTTATATACTTAATCCAGCTTTTTATACCATGTTGGAAAAATCATACCCATTGGAAAAATCCTCTTTTCTTAGCATTTTAAAAAACATATAGAGAAAACAACTTTGCAATTTTGACCTTCTGCTGGGTGTTTAGAGGGCTAAAGAAAGGGGGGAAATATGTATAAAATTAACCTGGTTTATTAAATCAGTCTAAATTATTTTCAAAAGCTGGTTGTTTTGTCTTTTAAAGTGTAGAGTACAGTGGTATTTTACACTTTCAGTGGAACACTTTCAAGGATGTTCCAGAGACTCCCTCTCAATACTTCTTACTTGAAATTATTTAGCTTAATTAACTGAGTCCATTATATTAATAAGCGAAAAAATATTTAAAAAGTAAAGAAAAAAAATCTAATTCATGAATATTTTCAAATTAACACATTTCTTATAGTTCTGCTGATCTTTGTTTCACGAAGAAAGTGGCATGGCAGTTTATGAATAACTTCATGAATTATGCAAAGACATATGCTACGATATGTACGCCTAAAACGTGATCAGAACTTAATTTTTGTTCTCAAATACGCCCAAATATATTTGATAGAAAGAGATATTGTCACTAACTGTGTACCTACTGCGTTTTCCTTTATTTATGTTTTATTGAAATTAAATTTTGCAGTTAAAAAGATATATTAAGTAAATTGCAGAAAATAAGTAAATTTAATTTTATAGTTTATTTGTTTTTTAAACAAGCAAAATAATAAAGAAAATCTCTGCCTATTTAATAACTTTAAAAGGTCATATAAAATGTATTTATCGTCATGTAAAACACCAAACAAACTTTACTGAAATTTTCTTTAAACCGGAATGTTTCATAAACAATAAAAAAAATAAAATATATAGAAAATTCCATATAATGCGAACGACAAATTCACCCTCTCAAATTTCCTTTAATTTGCGAGTTGTCATGCCTATATATGAATATGTTTTAGAACTGCCATTAACTTTAAAAGGAATAATATAAATGCCAGGAAAGGATTAAAGAACATACGCCTGACATAAAAAAAGGTAAATTATCCACTGCTTTATCCAGATTAAATCAAGCTAAAGATATTGATATATTTTTAAGTAAAACTAAAATAATTTCACATTGTTCACAGTATAATAGCTGCATAATCAGAGAGTCCCTAGAAATTTTGAAAAGAGGTGATAATACATGTAATGATGTATTATCTTATCAGATCCCTCGTATATGGTATAATGTATTGGGTATCACTGGGGTTTTTGGTTTATGCTGACCCCCCCCCCAGCTTGTAATGGTATCATCCCAACTTCTTTCTCTCCCTCCAATTCATAGTGGATTGGTTTCGCCCATTTTGGACCTGGCCAGACCCCGCCATTCGGAATCGGCGCTGCGTCTTCTCGTCGGCTTGTGTTCATCTGAGGAAGGCTAATGTTTAGCCGAAAGCTTATGAATTTTAACATCTAATAATTTTAATTTTTAAAACTGTGTTTTGTTTTATGGCACCTCTGTAGTAACAACAAATTATCAATGTGTTTACACTGTGTTTTATAAAGAACAAAAATCATGCATGAAGAATGTATTATGAAACACATTCGAACACATCCCGAAAACTGTACCGAAAATTCAACGTCAAGCAGATATGTATGTAAATAGTTTTAAAAACGTATAACACATTTAAAAATCCTGTCTTAGAAATTGCATTCTATAGTAAAAAAAGTAGCCGAATTATTTTGCGCAGACACATAGATATATATATCTGTGATATGTAGATTTCCTATAGATAGTGATACAGATGATCTATAGATTTACATATACGTTACATAGCATGCTGAAATTTACGTTTAGTTAGCATATTTACATTTAGCAGTTTTTACCAATCGAGGAAAATGCACTTATTTCCTACATTCCTGTATATTATCTAAACACTTTTGTACACACCACATATTGAGTTAAAGTTTAATTTAGAAAACATAACGAATAAAACAACTTAAAATGCACTTGCAGTAATTTCCAACCATCAACGGCACGTATCTTGTTATTTACGTAGCCCTGTATATGAATTTATATTTATATTCTACAAACATTTGTTAGTATACTAAATATACTCCAGCAGGATAATTCACAACACAATTAAAAACCACCCTTAAACAATTCTCTCCCATAGTAAATAATACTTACGAATTATTCCTTTATATAGGCCTTTATATGATCAACAGGATTTATACAAACCACGTACTATGCAAATATCTTTCTTTATCTTTCTATGTTAGAAAAAAAGTAACCGCTACTGTCGCTGTCAATGAATTATTTGTGCCTTGAGGTCTTTCTGGACTAATATTCAGACAACTATTATATATAATAATATAAAAATTGGTCGTATATAGAGAAATGTTCGATAAACTGTTTTTAAATAGAATTATTTTAAGATATATCTAATATTCAGAAATTTATTGCATATAAAAATATGAAAATCGGTAGTTTTATAAAGAAATGGTCGATACAAACGCTGAAACAGACAGTTTTTAAATCGAAAAATTATTTTAAGAGATATTTAATATTAAAGTCGGTCAAAATATTTCTGTTAAAAATGTTTTATAGGAACAAAAATTATGCATAGGAATTTAAGAATATTTTGAAAAGATATAGTTGATAAGTGTGCAGTGTGTAATTATTTTTTTATTTAAGTAATCTTTTGAGGATTTTTATTTAATTAAAAATTTCATTTTTTTAATTGAGAGTTATTTCATACTTAGAAAAGTCCGTCTATTTAAATCGTTATCAATTTGTAAAATAGTGCACACAATAATATTCCTTTTCAATACAACAATTCATTTACACTTTACTATTAAAAACAGAAATAAAACTTTAAAATAATAAGTAAATTATCCCGTGTTAAAAACATTAAATAGACAAAATTATGTCATAACAATATATTTGCAGGTGAATTTTAAGAAGATAAATAAAACTTGAAAACATTAATTATATTTTTACGCGTTCAAATCATTAAATGGAGAAATTTATGCCATACTTATAATGCTCAAATAGCAATATATCCAAACAATTTCCATTTAAGAATATATATTTACACGAGAGATTCGTTCACTTCGACAAAATCTTTTACCTATTGTTGCCAATTTTAGAACAGCGTTAACGATAATGTTTTCCTTCAATTAAAAACTACATTGTTACGTTTAAGAAAGAAAGAAAATTTCGGTGAAAATTACGTCATATTGGAAACGTTATATTTTAAGCGTCTTACTGAAAACAATTTCCTTATACCATCGTTATAAAATTCCCTGATGCAGCGACTCTGTTTGTTTAGCCATTTTACACTTGTTGTTCTTCAAATGTTAATTGATCTTATATAATCAATAAAAAAAAATATGTTGTGAGATTCTCCGACAGCAATTGAGTCGGCCTTAAAATCCCTCAATTAAAGTAAAATGAATAGAAACCTGATTAGAAGAGATCGGCACTGATCGTTTAATTATGATTCAGTCTTCCGTAATCGTTTTAGAGCCGATCAAATTAGCGAGCTTTTAGAGTTTGCGGTGTCAGAACGGGGGTTGGCGAGCATAGCTCGTAGGGGGCAGAGCCTTCTACTTTAGATGAAAAAACGCAAATCAATGTGAGATCGCACTTGTAGCATTTATAGGCACCGTAGGCAGTTCTGTAAAAGAATTATTTTGTGTGCCCTGGAGATGATCAACTATTCCAATGCACATCATAATTTTGAGGAAGCAACTTATAGTGCATCTCAGAAATGCTTATAAATTTCATTATTTTTGAAATGGTTAATATCATGAACAACCATTTTAAACTTTTTTTTTTCAAATTGACCGTAATGTAACGTAATATGTTTGACTAACCCTGTAAACGAACAAGAAATTCTACACACTTAATTTTCAATAACAATAGTGCTAAACGAAACGTCAGCAACATTTAAAATTAGTTAGATTACGAAAAGTTGGAGAGGCGGCCAGACAAATCGAAGTGGCAAACAGTTTTTAACACTTTGCAACCTAGTTGAAAAGTGTTTATGACTTCGGTTTGTCTGGCCGTCTGTCGTATGGCCGTCTGCCGTCTGTTCGTGCTGTAACTCCCGTAAATACGCGCGGATTGCCCTGCAATTTTTATATGTTATTTTCGTTATCTATAGCATGTCCCCTATATCAACTGAAGTGTGTAGCGCTTATAGTTTTTTTACAGGGACACTCAAAAAATTCCGTTACATTACGGTCTATGGGGAAAAATCATTTGCGGTTTATTTTAATGATGTTACACAATTTCAAACACATTGTAATTGATATATATCACTAAGGTGCATTCCAAAAAGCTTAATATGGAATATGCTGTGCATAGCACTTATAGTTACTTTAAAGGGACAGTCAAAAGAAATCTGATACATTCCGTCTATGGAGAAAAATCATTTGACGTTTAATTAAATAATGTTTCACTAATTTAAACGCATTGAAATTTATATATATATCACTAAGGTGCATTACAAGAGGCTTACTACAGAATATTGTGTGTATAGCAGTCATCGTTCATTTACAGGGACACACAAAAAAATTCTCTACTCTCTGTTAACAATAATTCCTGGAATTCCTTTTTCAGTTGCTGAACCTGCTTTTAAATTTAACAAATTGTTTGTCTATTACTTGGTCTGTATAAGTTCCATTCATCATATGGTAGTACAAAATTTGTACAGTACATTTCCGTTTATTGACGAAAATTCCATTGCGTTTTAAGTTGCTGAACGCGATTTGTTAACACTCACTTTTTGTCTGTTACTGGGTGTGTATAAATTCTGTAGATCATATACAGGGCAACACAAAAGTTCGCGAACACATTTCCGTTTATTTACAGAAACTCCAGAATTATAATTTTAAACTGTGCTACGCGTTTCCTAACTAAACAAAATTTTAGCATCCTATGTAGTATATATATATAAATCCATCGATCATATACAGGGCTGAATAAAATTATTCAGATATTTTTCCGAATATTGTATATGTTGGAAATTCCCGTAATTACGTTTTTAATTATGTTATGCGTTTTCCAAATTGTTTGATATTATCTTTCAGCTTATTAAACGGTAATGATTTGTAAAATTATTTTGGAAGCGTAGGAAAGTGTAACATAATCTATGCTTGATGCATGATTTTTCGTTTTTGTTAACTATGTTGTTGCAAACAGTTAAAAATGATCTTGTTAATATTATTCCGTTTAATGTGAACGAATTATCATATGTAAGACTCTTTAAAATTTCTTGTATGGAAAATAATATATTTTTTGTAATATAAACTGTAGCAAAATCTTAAGTTATTTTAAGCATATGCCTGCTAATAACATAATCAAATTACTGAATGATTTTATGAATGTATGCGTGTCAATGTATATTTATTTTAAAGTACTGACATTAAACGTAATCGAACCTCTTTCGTTGTGCAGTAGGCAGATAAATTGTGATGTGTATAGAATGTTAGTGAATTTCACCATAAGTTTTTTATTACATTGTTTTATTTAACTCAACTTGTTTGTTTTTTGCATGTAAAGTTTGAATCTTGTAATCCATTTTTAACACACTTTCCCGTATGCAAGAATTATAAAAATTATGTACAAAGATGCGTTACAACATTTAGATGACAATACAGCATTTAAAAATTTTTAGAACCCAATTATGTATTATAAACTTAATTTTAGGACATTTTACCTTGAACCCACCAAAGGTAAGAAACCGCCAAATATTCTTTATGGTAACAAGTGTGCACGAGTTACAATAAAAATGATTTAATTATGGGCCAAACCACGCATGATAAGAACAGTAAATGAATGTGGATCTGCAGTAAAGAAATATTTTAAATACTAAAAGGTAGAAAATATAAATAAAAAATAAAGAGTGTAATCATTTAAAATATATATACACGTTAACATTTAATAGTTTAATATTAGTTAAATTTTGACTGTATTTTAAGAAAATCATTTATAAATCCTGAATATATAGTTTAATTAATGCTTTTTTTTCTTTTCAGTTGCCAAATCTCAAAAAAAGACACAGAGTAAAAAGTATAATTTTGTAATGCGTTCACAAACTTATGCTTTCTACCAAGCGTAAAAAAGACTTGATTTTCTATAACCCAGTGCGGAGCTCACGCAAAATTATTGCAACGAAACTTTTTTAAAAAACATCATGAATTGCAGCCTTGGAATTATGCGTGATTTTCAAGACTTTAAGCGTTGCATTCTTATAAAAGTGTACTTAAAAATATTTTTACTTTAATACTTTTTTTATCATGTTTCTCGGAATTATTAGTATATCAGCAGCAATTTGCACTTTGTAGTGTATTTGTTAAAACTGATCGAGAATGTAAATTAATATAGTTAACGTTGTATTATATCAGCCTACTTCATTTTTAAAAGTAAAATTATAAAAAAATTTTCAAGTGGTACATCTAAAGTTATCGAGAAATTTATTTTACTAAAAGATAATTTGATTATTACAATGTAAATATATCCAAACATATCATATGATATCATTAAAAAGTTCGCTGAAAACATGAACATTTTAATGATTTTCATTAGTTTCCATTTTATATATCTAATTGTACAGCACTTAGTAATTAAAACATTTAATTTACCCAGAAATAATAACTTCCTTCTTATGTTCAATTCCTGTTTAGAATGGCATTATTCTGCAACTAAGAAACACAGACATATTTGAAAGAATATGAATGTAAGACCGTTTATTATTCCCTTATCATTTAATTTGAATAAAATATAGTTTATATGACTCATAAACTTTTCTTATATAAAATACAGTATATTTTCGCAACTTACCCAACAGTAAGCGCAGTAAAATTAAATTAAGCATATGTCTGCTTCTAACACAATCGAATATATGAATTATGTTATAAGTCTATGAATAACAACTCCCATTTATTTAAAAGTACTGACATTAATTGTAATCGAACTTATTTTCATTTTGCTTTGAGTAGATAAATTTTTATTTCTGCTAGCCATGTTAGTTTAATTGTAACTATTTTAATTCCTTCCTAGTTATTGGATTTCTAAGTATAACAAGAACAATTAAGTCCTGTAATGTATTTTCTAAAAATGATTATCATGGGAAATACAAATATTTAATCTTGCATTATCCAGACAGAGTTTATTTTTAAACGTTTAAATTATAAGAAGTTGTATCATTAATTTAACTATTCAAGATTGTTTCAAGAAGTACTTATAAAATTATTGGCAAAACCGTTTTACTGGAGGACATTTATAATGATAAATTTAAAAGAAAACAAAATATATTGTGTGATATAAGACATACCAGAATCTCACATAAAATGAATTTTAGTATTTTGAAATCAATGATTTTGATATTACAATTCTCTTTTCGGCATCGGTTTAGATTACAGCAATACGCCTATTTACGTCAGCAATTCGTAACTAGATTAGCGATGTATGTCGAAAAAAACGTAAGTCGAGGTAAATTTAGACAAGCAAAAAAAGAATAAGCAACAAAAAATTATAAAAATCTAATGAGCAAATTCAATTGTATTTAAGGATAATGTTACAAACAAGGAACAGTATCAAAAAATGCGTTTGCAATACAAAAATTGTGAATAAATTAACAAATAATTACTTATAATTTATTATTCTTTTAGATTTACTATTCGAGTCTTTGAAGGTGTGAAATAAATCTCGCAATGTAGTTTGAATCTGCAAATTAATCTTCACTGAGAAGCTCCATGTAACAGCAGAGAAAGTTTTCAAACTCTTTTCTAGTCTTTGCTAAATTTTGATCGCCTGAATCAATATGTTCCAAGAACCTTCATTCCAGCTTGAATAAGGATCAGTCCTTAGGTTGTTTTTGCAACTATAATAATCTTTTCTGCAATCTTCATATATTTCTTGAACTGGACTTCGTTTCTTCAATTCAATAATATCGGCGATGGTTAGTTCTGAATTAGGGGAATTTAGGAGTTCAACAGCATCGTCTATCTCTAAAGTGAGTTCGCTGCCAAGTTTGTCCATTTCATCCATAAAGAGAAATACGGAATGAAAATTTTCGGATGTTTTCTCGATTGCTACAAAGAAAAATGGGCACAGTTTTTTTCTATGCATCTCTCATTTTCTTTCTCTGAACTTCACCCCATGAATCCCCTATGACTGTGGACTGCACTATTTCAGAAGTCTTCCAATGTCAATTCTGTCAATTCCATTATTGCTGTATTTAAATTGGAAAACGAACATCGCATATAATATGCTTTAAACATCTTGCCAAAAAGTAGAGTGAGTTTATCCTTCGACACTTTAAATTAAGATTACATTTTCTCTTCCTGTGCAATAAATGTCCTGTTTGTCATCCCCCTCCTGTTTCATCAACATTGAGAATGACCTTTGAGTAGTCTTCTTTTATCATCGTCTTTAAATGGTTGAGGAGTGAAAAATCTGCTTTCTTATCAGCACTTACTGCCTCTCCATGAATTGCTATGAAAATTTCATTATTGATTGAATATATGAAACTAGTAGGTTGCTAGCAATGAAATATTTTTCTCTCGTTTCATCTGATTTTTCTTTCAGTGTTTCGAAAATTAACTTGGCTTCATTAGATATTGTGGTTTAACAGATTTTTTACCATAACCTGATTCTCGCACATTAGTATCAGCAATGATGATACCATTTCAGAAACCACGATATGTCGATTGTGAATCATCAGCGTATTCATTTGGTGAGACCTTCATCTGCGGTAAGTATTCGTTCTCCATCTTTGATTATTGTTCTTATAGTCGTACAAGCTAAATCGATCTTTGACGCAATTTTATGTGTCTTCATTCCTCCTTCGTAAAACTTGATGATTTCATGTTTTACTTCCAATACAAAAATCTTCCGTTGTTTCTTTTCTTCAGATGTTTAATCACTATTTTTAGTTTTTCTTTTAGGTGCCATCTTCAGAATATAACCATCGCGTCGTGTTACATAACCAAAGAATGAGCGAATTTCTAATATACGTTTCTCGGCTACCAGATATTTTGATTGTCTTAATTTACTTGAATTTTCAATTTTTGAAGGCAACAATTAAATAAAAAAAGGATAAAAAAAAGAAATGCGATTTAAAATATGTAAACAAATGAGAAAGTAAAATGTTTTACATTTTTCGAACAGATGCATAGAATTTCCCAAAAGGTTTTTAAATTAATATCGAATTTCTGATATATATATATTAGAAAATTTTCAAAGCGATCGAATTGATTTAAGATATTCATATCAAAAATACAGTATCCATATTGACTGAAATGTCAGCTGAGGCTTGCTGTGGTGACCAGAAGAGTTACTGGCTTCGATTAGTCTGTCTGTCTGTTTGTCTTGTCCATTCGGCTATAACTACCGCCAAAGTATCTGATTAGCTTGTAATTAAGTAGGTCTATTGGTGGTATCAGGATTTTGCTGTATAGCTTTTGTTTAAATTTGATAGAATTGTTCGAAAAATGCGGAACGTTTCTTTTCATGTCTTAATGAGGGCCAATGAGAATGCAGATGTTTTTAAAATGCTATTATTCAAAGAAACGAAAATAAGACATTTTAATAATTAATTCAATTGTTAAATTCTGGATGCTGTATTTTCGATAGGGAGATCTTAAATTAATCCGATATCTTTAAAAATTTGCCTATACATTTATCAGAAATTAGAAATTAATTGTATAGCTTTTTAGAAATTGTATACATCTATTAGAGAAATATAAAACATTTTACTTTCTCATTTTGTCCAAATTTAAAAATACATTTCTTTTCCTTTTCCTTTTAATAGTTGCTTAGCAGTTGTATTTTAAAGTGTATAGAAAAGAAATCCTGAAATCGAAATTTTGACGATATTTTTTATATCAAAATAGCTTAGTTTCGGGTGATTTTAGTATGCTTTTTCTATTAAAACTGATGGGGTTTTATTTGCATAAAATGTCCTTTTTAACTATTATAGAATGATCATAAAAACTATTTTTTTTTCAAACGAAAATTTAAAAAAAAGTTGGACGCGTAAGTTAAATATGTCTCGTAACAGGAGTTTTAATTTGTATAAGTATATTTGTTACACGAGAATTTATTCAATTTCTGCACCAGATGCTGTTGTTGCGTGGTTGAAAAATAAGTATTCTTTTAATTATACGATAAAATCTCTTGTTCAATTAGATGGTTAATCTAATAAAATTACAGTAGTAAGCGCATCCATACAACTCGAATTCAATACATGATTCAAGAGAATTTCTGGAAATTGAGAATATAAAATTAAAGTGACAACGGGGGTTTCAGGATTTGGGTTGTGACTCCGTGAAAAAATGTACAATTCCTTCAGGAAAAATTACAAGAATAAGCAGTTCGTCAGAATATCCTTACATAAAACTGTGTTTAATGTGGCACTTCTAAAATTTCCAGAAGCTTTGAGAAATAGCATATGCTTAGAAATAAGTTGTTAGGAATAAATGACCAATTTGAAACCCCTGCTATTCAAATGAAAGAAACTTTATGGAATATACCATTGCATTTTCATAAAGTAATACACTCTATATTACACATTGTAAATCATATACAATACTGATAATTTTTGAAGTGTTAAATTATAGTTTACAAAATAAAACCGCTTTAAAGAAACACTGTATGTATCCGTTTTTTTTTTTTTTTTTAATTTTTTTTTTTTTTTTTTTTTTTTTTTTTTTTTTGTTACCGAAGATAAAAAAAACAATATTTTTCTTTAGGATTATTTAAATTCTTAGGAAAATATGCATATTTCTACAGCTCAGTATGCCTGCACACATATAAATATTGACCGAAGAAAATATTCAAAGCATGGATTTTCTTTTGAAGCTGGATGCTTTGGGAAGATATGAAGACTATGAGACGAAAAAAAAAAAAAACCGCTTTTTCTATACGTTTAAAAATGTGTTTCGATAAGGAACTTAAAGAATTACTGGAAAAGCTTTTAAATTTTTCATATTTTAAAGGATTTTTGCACACAAAGGAAATATTCGTAAAAAATTATGAATTATTAAATAATATTGGCCTAGCTTTGTCTCGGCTTGAGATAATAACATTAAACATACTTAATATTAGTATTGGTGAATATCTAATATTAGTGTTGGTCAATATCTAAAATAAAAATTGGTAAAAAAAAAAAAAATCAAACAAAGCACCGTGGAGTTATTAAATTATTAACACGACCAAAAATTAAAAAATAATCTCATCCCGCTTAATCTACACTTTTACTTGTTCACGTATTATATACAAAATTTTGGTCCTCCCCATCCAAAAATAATCGAAAGCTGAATATGCGAAATTATATTTTGGAAAGATAGGACACAAAGAAAAGTTTCTTGCGAATGCTTCAACGACTTTTATTTTTTTATTTTTTTTTAATAATGAATATTAATATTTTTTTAAATAAAAGGTACAGTTTAAAACAAAAATTAAATAGTTATAACTGCGTATGTATATATGTTACGGTCAATATGATTATTCCGGACATTAATAATAATAACCGGGTATTATTAAAATTAATCATATTGACCGGATTAATCATATTGACCGTAACATATATACATATACATTAACTGCCATCCTAGTATACGAGATGACGTTTCAAAACTACAGAACAAAGGAAAAACATGCAAACGAACATAAAATCGATCTGGAGAAAGCATATTTTTTGGAATAGTAAATATTGATATATTTTATTCAAAATGCCGTTACGATTAGGAATGTTTCCTGAATAAGTGGATATTTTATTTTGGTGTTTCCATCCGACAAGTTAGAATAACAGATTCAAAATGTAAAAAATAAAAAATTATAAAAATAATAAAAAGTAAAACTTTAACTTATCAGAAAACATGCAAACCAATCTTCAGAAAAATATTTTTTAAGCAATAAATATTAAAATTTTTTAAGGATACTGTTAAAATCCTCAATAAGTTTTTTTTTTTTTTTTTTTTTTTTTTTTTTTTTCCAGTTCGATCCGGGACACGCGGATGGCAGTTTAAAACTGCATTAAAAAAAAGAAAAACGTGAAAGTTAATACGAAATCGACCTACCGAAAAAAATGTTTTTGAAATTGTAAATATTTATATTTAATAAAGAAAAATTACCGTTAGAGCCAGAAAGGCATCATGAATAAGTGGGTATTATTTCTTTGTTTTTTTTGTGGGGGATTACGATTTCAAGATGAAGAAAAAGCGCAACCCTTTACCATCGGCTGTTTGAAGAACCTAGATTTACCCGGATATGCGCAAACACAATCGGCGGCGCAATAGCAGCTCGCCATTTTGCGATGTCAATTAATAATTTTAATTAATATTTCCGGTAGTTGAAAAAAAAAGAAAAATCTAATTCTCAGGTGCATTTGTTCCTGTCTTCGTCTATCCTTGACAAATTTTCCGACATCTATATTCGATAGATTTATTTAGCTATCGCGAACAAATAAACATATAGACTAGCAGACAGACCAAAACTTCCTTTTATGGATATAGGTATGTATTAAATGAAATGTATTTCTTAAATTTGAATGGATGTGCACGTACAATTGTATCTGAATACATGCTTTTGGACGAATGAAAACCTTAAAAGTATATCGCCAATCTGCAGCACAATTATTTCTACTCTAAATTGAATCCCTTCAGTTTAAATATAATATAATATTTTTAATTTATTCAAAAGCTTTTAAAAATGTACAATTTGTCCCCAAAATATAGAAACGCGCTTTAATGTTTCACCTTTTAGAACTACATATGCAATATGAATTGCAAAAGTGTTCAAAATAACGTAAGATTTAAAATTATGTTATCAAAACAGTCCTGCCAATAATTTCCTAAAAACTTTTTTAATTTTTATATAGTCCCCAGGTCCAATACGTTGGATTTAAAAACATTTCATCCATGCTCTTTTAAGTAAAAAAGTAAAGTTTTCATTCTTCTATGACAAAAACGCAGGAGTTACGATACTTTGAAATTTATAAAATTTCGGAGCTAAAAAAATCTTCTGTCAGTTTTTAGTGCCGTAAAGCTCCGACTTTTATAAAATTCCCAATTTTTGTAACTCCGCGAGTTTTGGTCGTATACTAATGGAATAAGTACTACTTTACTTGTCTGATGACGGGGAAAATGTTACTAAATATAACTTTTAGGAAGCAGGGACGGTATAAAATCGTAAAAAGCTCAACCTTTAAAAATTTACTGGTATGATATTTTATCAACACAATCATAAATCCTACCTTATTTTGATCACTTTCGCAGTTTACATTCCGTACTTATCTCCAACAGGTAAAAATTAAGAGCGCATTTGAATCTTTTTAGCACATCCTTTATATCCTAATCATTATAAGACAAACATTACACATTTTTTAATACTTTAACGCATTATTTTCTCATTATTTTTACTTTATTCTTTTACTAAACAACTATTGCTAAACCACAATATTTTGGCTAGTAAAGCAATCTGATAAAAGCCGTTATTTAATTATGTGGTTGGAACTCCTATGTACTTGGTTTAAAAATAACCACTAAAAACAGATTGGAGGCACAGAAAAGATTAGAGTAAAACTGAAAGAACATAGTGATTATTGAGAAAATTATGAGAATGATGAGAGGATATTGATAACTACACAGTAGAAAAAATCGAAATACAATTAAGACCATGATTTGATGATAAGCTTATACAGAAAGTTAATAAAATTATTTTTATGGGATACTGATAAAATTTGTATTTAGAAATGTTTCTGTTTTATTATTATTATTATTATTATTATTATTATTATTAAATATGTTCTTTTAAAATAAGATTGATTGATGAATTATATATTATTATTATCAGAGAATATTTACAATATCTTATACAGTTTTTATTTTATATGTAATTCAATTAGAGGTAAATGAATTGCACTTTAATTTACACATTATTAGATAAAAATATGAATTTAACTTTGTTGACATATACCGACCTAAAAAATTATGTGATGAATGTGAAGTATTATGTGACTCTACTAAATCATTGGTTTGAAATATTTATTTTAAATGAGTCAGGTATATTCTTTATGGAATAATGAAGTTTCATAACAATATTTTAATAGTGTTGGAAAAGATGTTACATGACTTTTACTTGTGGTTTAACCCTTTATCTACCGAATTATGAATCAACAAATTGTTCAATCTCAATAATTATCTTCCTTGATGTCTGAAGTTAAATTAGACAATTTATATTATAATAATATGAAATTTGGATAACGTTTTTCATTAAAACTGATTTAATAATGTGGTAGTAATAGATCTTTTTGTGAAATATTCACAAGAGTAATTAGATTAAATAACAGAAAATGCTGTTAAGGAAATATCACAATTCTTTATCGGAACAATTTAAATAAATGTACTGTGTTCCTATCATTAAATAGAAGGTTTTTTATAGTTGCAACATTTTCATATAACAATTTTTAAAAAGAGAAGATCTACACTTATGTAAAAGGTTGAGAAAAATACCACTTTAAAAAATATTTAGCTTTCACTGTTTTGCTGTGCCTTCTAAATGTGATCCAGAAAAGTATTTTGTATAAAACAAAACCTTATTATCATTATTAGACAGATTAAAGAGATTTTATACAAAGTTTTCTCTGATGGTACTTAAAAGTACTGTCAGTAGATAAAGGGCTAAACACCCTTAAAAATCAATTTCCACATTGTAGCTCAGTGCATACTCTCACCTGTTTTCTCTGCTATGCACTTTTATGAAATATAAAAACTAACTCACTTTCAAAATTCACAAGATAATTTTTAGCATAGCTGCCAATAAACTGTTCCATAAAAATGTCAGCCCATCGTATAAAGAAATTCTATACATCTATATTTATAACTGGAACAACCTCGTTAGGGATCAATGAATGACAATTCCATATGCTTTAGCCATCATTCAATTTTGCTTCCTTCCTTTATGTTCTACTTAAGAGATCAAGATATATGCTTCAGAAAGCATGTTCTACTCAAACTCAGTGATGCATATCAATATCATCAAGTTTGAAATATCGTAAAATCAATAAATTTATAACGATATTTCACCATAGACAATGATGTAACGGAATTGTTCTGCGTGTCCCTGTAAACGAAATATAAATGCTGCGCACTTCATTTCAATACGGAACTTTCTCTAGTAAGCCTCAATAACATATAAAAAATTTATGGCAATCAGACAGATGGTAGACAGATGACAGACAGTCTAGCAGCAGCCAGACAAACCGACATAATAAACACATTTCAACTATTTTGGAAAGAGTTAGACACAATCTTCATTCAAATCACAACTATGCATTTCGACAAACAAAAGAATTATTATTGCATTTACATCTTATTATACAGAGTGATTATAATTAAAGTTCCACTTTCAAAATGCTGTAAAAAGAAACCACTGATCAGAATGACTGAAATGACAAAATTTGAACTGAAAATACTGGAAGAAGGCGGAAACTGTTTGGCATAAGTAAAAAAAAGTTCCAAAGTGTATCAATAGATAGCGCTGTACGCTGCTTAACAAAAGTGGATTCGGCTACAAGTGACATTTTTAATGGAAATACGACGACTTTGGTATGCGTTGCACAGTAAACCAACAGTACTTTTCAATGTGCATGGGTGTTTCGGTTTTTGATGGAAAAAAAAAAAACTTCCAAATCAGTCAACAGTTGTGGTAGAGTGAGTGGAAAGTACATCCACTACGGTAAGGTCGTACCACATTGGATGGGAAAAATAGGTTTTTAATTGTCCTTGGGCCAAAAGCTGCATAAAAAGCACATAATGATTCAGTTTTTAAGTTGCATACTATCCCGCATACAGCGCCATCTATTGATACACTTTGGAACTTTTTTCTTTTGCCATACCATTTCCCCCTTCTTCCAGTATACTCAGTTCAAATTTGAAGTCATTCTGACGAGTGGTTCCTTTTTTACAGCATTTTGAAATCTGAGACTTTAATTATAATCACCCTGTAGATAAATAAACGCATTGTAATAAATTTATGAAAAATTAAATATTAATCCATTTTAAATAATTTGTAAGACATGCGCCTTTTATTCCTCTGGGATAGAGTGCATACTTAAATCAAAGCAGAACCGATATTTCAAAACTGTATTTTAGCTGATCAATTACTATACAATGTCAAACAGTTTAAATGCTGTCTTTCCGAATTTGTTGCTGTATCAAAATTTTCGAATAGAAAAACTATTTTCTGAGGAATACGTTTATTGTAAAAGCGTATAACCGACATTTGAACATTCCCCCATCAAAAACAGCTGTTACTCATAAATCATTTAATTTTAGCTTTGAGTAGAGCTTTTATATAAAGTTTCGGTGTAACTTTCCTGTTTTGATACTTCAGAAGATTATTTCGGACCCTGTAAGGTTATGAATGTGACTTTTATTCTGAAAAAAATAGAGAGAGATGGTGTAATTTAAAGATATGTTTTCCATATACAAAAATAATAAATCCTTTTTTTTTTATTATGGGGAAATTATACTCGATATATTATATCGTTCCCTGAATTTATTAAAAATAAATTTCAGATAACAGAAAGGGACGCCATATATTTTTTAGCTGAAATGGTACGAATGTATTAAGGCTATTCACCTAATCTTGTAAATATTATTTACTTTTTCTTTCAGAGTCAATTCATGTTTCAAAATGCATTTAAAGATTTTTTTTTCAACTTTTCTTATATAACTGACATCTTGATTGTGTGTATGGATTTAACTGATTAGTAACACTTGATTTCCATACTTCGATTAAAATAAATGATGCTTATAATATATTTAATATTTAAAATAATCCAGTATTATTTATTAACTTTAGGAGATTATTGATCGAAACACTGGGCAAAATTCTCAGTTATTATATTCAGATTTTTTTCCCCATTAGTTTTTTTATTTCGTCAAAAATATTTTTGTAATAGGTCTACTTGTTCTCATATTATTCGATTCTTCTTACATATGCTCTCTATCCCATCTCGTACATATTATTTAGAGTAAATTGATATTTTATTCTATAAATTTATTACAATGCGTCTATTTATCTATAATAACCTGTAAATACAATAACGATGCTTTTGTTTATCGACAGGTTTCATTGTGACCTAAATGAAGGTTGTGATTATTTTTTAACTGTTTCGAAGACAGTTGAAATATGTTTATTAATTTGGTTTGTCTGAGTGCCGCCTGTCTGTCTGTGATTTGTTTACCGTCTGCCGGTCGTTGCGGAAACTCTTGTAAATATAATATGATTGCTATGAAATTTAGTTATGTTATTGAGGCTTTCTATAGAATTATCAGTATTGAAATGAAGTGCGCAGCATTTATATTTCATATACAAGGACGCACAGAATAATTGTTGTATAATTGTCTGTGGGGGGGGGGGGGAATTGTTTGCTGCGCATTTCAATGATGTTATGATACTTCAAACATAATTAAACCACTGATACAACATATTTTTTATGGATTATGAAGTGTAGAGCATTTATCAATCATTTACATTACAAGAATGACTTTGATCAATAATTACTAAAAGTTCGTTTTGCACTATGTAATGTATTTTAAAACTGCTCAAAATTTGAGTGTAGTAAGTGGTGTGCATAAATTCTGTATAGATCGCATACAAGGCTATATGAAAGAAGTCGCCTACATTATCGGATATGGACAATAATTGCTAAAAGTCGACTTTCACAGAGGTATGTGTTTGTTTTAAGTTGCCTATTTAGATATCTCGTTTTATTCTGGAATAAAACGAAAATTTTGATATAATATTAAAAAGAGAATCATAATCGTTTCTTATTTTTTAAAAGAGTATCATAATCGAAGCCTGATGCAGGTTTTTTTGTTATGAAGTGTAGAGCATTTATCAATCATTTTCGTTACAAGACTGACTTTGATCAATAATTACTAAAAGTGCGTTTTGCGCTATGGAATGTATTTTAAAACTTCTCTAAATTTGAGTGTATTAGGTGGTGTGCAATTCAATATTCATCGCATACAGGGCTATATGAAAGAATTCGCCTACATTACCGGGTATGAACAATAACTGCTGAAAGTAGATTTTCACTGAGCTATGTGTTTGTTTTAAGTTGCCTGTTTCGATATCTCGTTTCATTCTGGAATAAAACGAAAATTTTAAATAACATTGAAAAGAGAATCATAATCGTTTCGTAGTTTTTAAAAGAGTATCATAATCAAAGGCTTAGGCATGTTTTTTTGTTCTTTTATATTTAGTGTATTATATGATTATTTTTTTAAGTTTGTAAAAACAATGCCTCTTTATCTATCGGATGGTTTTTACAAAAAATAGTAATATGTAAATAGGCCTCCATAAAATATATTAACTAGCATCTAGAGTGTCTTTAACTGTTATTTAAAAACACAATAAAATAATTTAGCCTTCGCAGTATTTCGTATATCGTGAATATAACTGTTCTGTATATACATAATTTTACTGTAACTGACATAAGAAACTGTACATGAACATGCAGAACGTACATTATTTTACTTTTTAATATAGAAAAAAGTATTGCAAAATAGGATACCTTATTATTAGTTTCTTCTTGAAGCCAGAATTTCCAACGGAATTTTATGAAATTAAATTCCAACGGGAACTAAATATTCAGTTCATATTCTTATACCGTAATATTCATTACAATATATGATTTGTTTGTCCCATTTTGATTAATAAATACTTTTATCGGGAAAGATAAATTCTTCCAAAATTCCCCATTAACAGGGTAAATTCGCATCGATATATTAATCCTACAAAAAGAGTGTTCTACTCATTATACTGTCCATGTAATCAATCAATGTTTAGCAGGTATCATTCTGAACTCAAAAGTCCCTATCAGTTGGCATGTAAAACAGAAACATATAAAAACGGATTTTTATGCAAAAATAAGATAACATATTAACCTTTTATAGTATACTAGGGAATCGAACCCGGCCTTCCCGGGTTACAAAATACAGATGAAAACCATTCTTTTAATTGAAAACTCTAACAGATTTTTTACATTTAATATATTTTTTAGATTGCCGACTAACAATAGCAAAAATCATTTTTAGATGAAGTTATGTATTCAAATAAATTTAAGGTATTAAAAGCGATATTGGCTTCGTGCCAGGTGTTAATAGCCTATTAATTCATGCTTGAAAATTATTTTAAAAAGCAATAATAATTCAGTCAATTAAGATATAGTTTTCAAATAAATTGCATTCGAAAGTAGATTTTTTTCCCTATATAACGGTGTAAAAATTGAAAATGTGCCATGTTTAGAAATTAAAAAAAGTGCAGTAGCAAAAGTCGCAAAACCGAAATTTCATCATGAAGTGTTGTCATTCGCAAAATGACGTCAGCGTTACCAAAGGACACGTTTGTCCTTTATCTACCCTATATATATAAAATCCTAATGAAACGAATTTGTGAAACGATTTTATCTACCCTATATATATAAAATCCTAATGAAACGAATTTGTGAAACGATTTTATGAAACGAATTTATGAAACGATTTTATGAAACGACTGATTAAACGACTGATTATGTTTCAGGGCTATTTTTAATAAAATATTAAACGCTTGATGGTGAAATTAATACCAATTGTCCATAAAAATCCGCGGATGTCAAAACTGGTAATAGAATTTTGAAATTGGAATTAGTTTTCGAGATATTAATTTTTTTCTAATTTTAATGATATTTCTGTAATGATGGCAACTAATTACTCAGTTTTTTTTGTGACAAAAAAGGGAAAAAAATTGAAAAGGATCCCGATAGGGATTTTTCATTTCTTTTTATTCGTCATTTTCAAATTGAATTTGAATTTATCTTTTATTTCAATCGATAATGAAGACAAGATTGTGATTAAATTATGTTTTTCAGGAAAATTTGAAAAAAAAAAATCACATTTCTATCGTCAGGATTCAATCGTCTGTCAGAATTTAATTTAATTTATAAACTGAAAACATTTTGAATAAATTCGTCCAAATGACGTCATTTATGTAAATACGTCATTTATGTTTATACAATTTATTTAATATAAAGAAGCCATTTATCTATTTTTATGTACAAAAAGAGGTAAATTGAACGACAATTATAAATAAATTGTATATATACATATAAATACATGTATAAACAAGCATAAACGTTCGGTGCTTTTCCAGTATATGGGGCCTTGACGAAACAGGGAAAATAGCCTTGGCGGAAAAGGAAATTTGGCAACATACTTTCTGTCAACCTATTCACTTTGTCATTTTGTGTACAGAAGCATTTTTTCAATATTTATACAATTTGTTTAGCGTAAAATGTCATTTATCCTATTTTATATATAATCAGAAGTAATTTGTATAGAAAAAAACAATAATAATATGTGTATAATTAAAATACGCATATAAACAAAAAAATCGTCGAATTTGTTTCGATGGCTGTTTATGTCATTTGGCACCAAATCTCACTTTCTGATGCCCGAATTGCGCCAAGCTTTTTTAAAAAAGCGTCAAGACCCCTATAATAGAAAAGCACCAAAAGTTCATTGGGATTGTTTTCATAACTTTTGGCAACGAATCTATCCCTTTTTGAAGCTCGAATTACGCCAAACCTAAAAGCAAAGGATCCTATACTGGAAAAGTACCCGATTTTCTTATGGACAATATTCAAGTGACATAACATGGCGTAAAATTATCGCGGAAAGCAAATTTGTTTAAATATCTCATCAATTGATGCCGAATAAATGCAGGCATGCATGCACAAAATATTTAATTAATTTTGTATGATAAATAATTATTACAAAATTCGTATATACATATTAATTAAAATAAATAATTTACATATTTAAAATAACATGAAAATATGCATGATGGTGCACTAAAATAGAGAGAAAATTAAAACCTGTTACTGAAAATGTATATAGCATAGTACTTTTCAATACCGTGGTTCTTAATGCTATTCACAAGCAGATGGAATTTTTCTCATCCTTAAACATGAAGGAAGAATATAATACAGATCGTTGTTATAAAAGTCCGAGAGGTAGCCACAATTTAAACCTAACCATTTTATACAAGCTGGTTTTCAAGTTGTAATTGATTTTACTTATCAATCCCAAAAACAGTCGTCAGTTGTCGCAACAGCTGTGTATGAGGCCATGATAATAAAAAAAATGACGCATTAAAACGTTAAAAGCATGGCAACCCAATTACAGATTTACCAATGTTTTTAAAAGAAAGCACGCTGTCATGTTTTTAGAGGCCTTGAAGTCTGAGCGGGGGTTGGCGAGCGTAGCTCGCAGCGGGTAGGCCACCTAGTAATATAGATAAAAGAAATCTTTGAGGGCTTCGCCTAAGCTGAAACAAAATCAACAGGGGACTGCGAGAGTTATAGCTAGTGCAGTAGCGATATTGAACCTGCCAAGAACTTGTATGTCGTCCTTCAGTAAAATTGGATTGTCCTTCAGTAAAATTGAATCTAATATGAGAAGGCTCATTTAAATTAATCTAAAGATACCAAATGTATCCACGATCAGTTGAAGCAATTTTTATGGAAGAAAGCAATGCAACCTGTATGACAATAATATGTAATAGTATTTTCATTAGAGGAAAAGTTCCCTTTTCGTACAGTTGTTTCATCTAACATATGCTATGAAAAAATAATGTAAAATTTACTTGCGTTACAAAATGAATATGTTTTGGACATTTATTCACTTTTTTTAGCAATTTCAAATATTTGTTTTTACTTATTCATTTAGTCAAAGAATGTCTATCTATATATGTGTATTTAGCTAATGTGTATTCTACACACGCACACACAAATAATTATATTTCCTTGGATGAATGCTTCCAATATATTTAAAACATACAAATTCGTCCATAATAGTACAAATTTCGCCCGCTTTAGATTTATACTGTACTATTCATGATTAATGAAAATAATGTATTAGTACACTTGCTTTTTAAAATCAACGCTAAATATTTGTTCGATTTAAATTCTGCGCTGCAAAGGGAAAATGCGATCTACATGCGCGAGAAAATTAGCTACAGAAAATTCTTGACTAAAAATGCATTATTTTATTGTGAACGCAAATTTTTCAAAAGCCGTTTAAAATTTCAGTATTTTTTACATATATTTAATATGCCGTTACATATGTAATACACATTTTTATGGATGAAAAAATTTCCTCTCTTTATTATTTCTGCTTATATTACATAATAAAAGAGTTTAAAAATTGTTTTTAAGAAACACTCTTTTATAAGCATTCAATATTATCTTCAAAATCATGCCTAATTTCATAACTGCAATTTATGTTTTATCGTCAAAAAAACATAAATCGCAGATACCGTTAGAATACATTAATTTGGCACGGGGAACCAAACTCGATTATTGAAAACCCCCTGCTATTTTTACTTTTTGTAGAAAATGCCACCAAGTGCATTTATCATAAAAATATACAGTTTTTGCTCTGTTTCATTCCTAGCCAGTGGCTGAGAGATTCTGCTCTCAAAGCTGGTAGACGTGAAGTGCTGTGTTCAAACCCCTCTCGCTCTCGTCGACCTAACCGTTCCGAGTGTTCCGTGGTTTTCATCGAACCTTGCCGCAAATACGTGTTAGGATCCCTTGGAAAGACCCCCCATGAAGGGCATTCTCCCTAAGGCGTATATGCCTCGAGTAGATAATCGGCCGTCATAAATCAACGAACCAACCAACCTGTTTCATTCCTAAAATATGGCAAAGGGAAAGAAAAAAAACACCGTTTAAACTATATTTTTAGGATTTTAAACTTGATTTTTTAATGCACAATTAAATTATTAATCAATTAAAGAGTATGTATTTAAAAATTACTATTTTTTACTATTTAAAATGCTTCATTGTAGCTGTTTTATAGCCATTTGGCATATTTTGGCAAGCGTGTTTTTGTGCACCATTAAATCCAATGTTGTTGTAACTGCTATACGATTATTACCCTCAAAAATTATTGGCGATATATCGCTTTTTCCGGCTAACCGGAAAATACCTTAAAAGTAATGTTTTAATTGAATATTAAATTCTAAAAAAGTTTTTAAATGCTGTATTGCCATCGGAAACACACCTGTGTACAATTTTTTTATAATTCTAATGTGTCAGGAAGTGCGTTAAAAATTGATCGCAAAATTCAATCTTTACATACAAAAACCAAGCTGAGTTAAAAAAATAATGTGGCATCTATGTAATAAATAATTGTTGCATCTATGTAATAAATAAATGTGGCATCTATTTAATAAATAATTGTGGCATCTATGTAATAAATAAATGTGGCATCTATGTAAAACATTAACATACGCTTACAATGGTATGTAGTAAAATTTTATTGTAGGTTTCTTAAATAACCGCTATTATGAATTTGTGATTAAAAAAGAAACTTTTTACAATTTGAATGCGCCATAATTCGTTTTTATAAATGCAACGAAATTAAAGTACGTGTCTTAAATAGATGAAAGAAAATATGTTATTTTTCTAGCATTAATATTAGAAAATTTTAGAGAAAAGTCATATTCGATTCAATAAGAAAGTTTTAATTTTCTTCATTAAGTATATATAAATTGAAATTTAGATTTAATTTAGAAAATGTTTCAATAAATTACAACTTTTAATTAAGAAAAAATAAACATTGCAGTAAATGCAAATTTATTTGGATTACAAATAAATGTTAAATACACGAACAGGATTTTTTTTTTAATTTTCAATACGATAATTAAACGTAAAATTACACATAAATTCATTTTTAGTTTACAAGCAAGATTAATTATGTTGTTCTCTGTAAGACCTTTTAAAGAAGTAAATTAATTTTCAGTTTTATTTTTCAAATTAAAATGTTAATAACAAAATCTTTTAAAGTTTGCTAATGTTGATATATTTATCAGGTAAAATACATTTTTAAGATTGTTATTTTGAAGCTGTTTGATAAAAAAAAAATGCTTTTATTTGATTATAACTATGCTGGTAACTAATTTGGAAACTCATTTAGCATTTGTAATTGCATTTTTGTTGGCTTAAATTTTTTGACTTAAATTTGTTGGCCTAAGAGCTTTTTTGACGATTTTTTGAATTGCTTGTTTGTAAATAAAAGGAATTTCATTTAAATTTGAATTTTATCAGTGCTATATTTCATACATTAGAGAAGAATATAGTCTAATACACCGAAATATAAATTATTAAACATGGTCTTTTATTTTTAAGCAATTCATCGGAGATTTATCAAAAAATATTAATTATCCTTTGAGGTTAGCATCATTTAGCGTTTGTAATTGCATCTTTGTTGGCTTAAATGAAAAGAGTTTTTTTTGACGATTTTTTGAATAGCCTGTTTGTAAATAAAAGAAATTTCATTTAAATATTAATTTTATCAGTGCTATATTTCATACATTAGAGAAGAATATAGTCAAATACACCGAAATATAAATTATTAAACATGGTGTTTTATTTTTAAGCAATTCATCGGAGTTTTATCAAAAAATATTAATTATCTTTTGAGGTTAGCATCATTTAGCATTTGTAATGGCATTTTTGTTGGCTTAAATGAAAAGAGTTTTTTTGACGATTTTTTGAATAGCCTGTTTGTAAATAAAATAAATTTCATTTAAATTTGAATTTTACCAGTGCTATATTTCATACATTAGAGAAGAATATTGTCCAATACACCGAAATATAAATTACTAAACATGGTCTTTTAGTTTTAAGTAATTCATCGGAGTTTTATCAAAACATATTAATTAGCTTTTGAGACGGTATCCTAAATAGTTGTGTGCTATACCTATAGAACAAAAACAAATAATCAGAAGCTTAATTTTCGGCAAAATGACTATTATATGGAGATGGAATTTAAATATTTTGCTGAAACCAGCCATTGTAAGCTTCCTCTGGAAAATGGTCAGTGTAGCATTTTCGTTTATAGGGTTAGCTAAAATATCTATACTAATAAAAGAAAGTTTCGCTCTGTGTGCGTGTGTGTGTCTGTTGGCGATGGCTAGGGAAATCTAGCCCATCTAGGAGGCTGGAATTTTAGGTTGTCCAAACCCTCTCCCGGTGCACCATTACGTCAGAATTTTAATATTTTAATTACTTTCTGAAATATTAATTAAAATGCACAAAGAACTCTCATTAAAAGTACGCTTTTTTTCTTCGGTTGGTTGGTTGTGTACAATATCTTCTCAGAACACATTAAATAAATCAGAGTAAAGATGCATAGATAAGGACTTATAACGAAATAGTGCCAACATGGATTGCAGTTACCTGCATATAGCCTAGCTAATGTAGCGCCATCTAATCCCGGCAAATTACACAAACGCCACCTGTTTAAGACATTTACAGGCACGTTTTTCTTCATTATAATTATCTGGGTTTAAGGTTTTTTAAAAACAGGACATATATTATTATGATAGAGACTATTAATACAGACAACTTTATTTAACAGATTATTTGTTATATATTTGCGGGAATGGCGAAAGATAGGGGTCTAATTACATTGAACAATTTTAACCCGTAGCGTTTAATTGTTGATTTATATACAGAATACTGCTATTTTAAATCTCAGTTTCTCAGTAATATCTCAGTAATAGTGTTCTGAACTTCTCCATTTAGTTCCATTTTTGCTAAATTGTCGTAAAAATCAGCATTCATTGCTTCAAGGTGTATTTCTGAAAAGCAATTACCAGTATTTCCAAATAATAGCCTAAGCCAAATTTCAAATTAAGTTCCTAGCTTAACCAAATGAATCAATCTTTAAAGATGTATAAGTGGTCCTCCTAATTAGTTATTTGCTGAAGGTCATTTGAACATTCGCCACCCTCTCCCCTCCCTCGCCCCCTCCGGGTCCCTACTTCAAAGTTTTACCTAACTATTCCCCGTTTCCATGTCTCAGCAACTATCTTTCCGATTTCAACGCAAGTGCTTCCAAACATTATAATTAACTGAATAGTCACCCTTTATAACATTAAAGTAAATTTATGAGTAGCGGTTACCACTATTTCTGAATAATAGTTTAAGCCAAATTTCTAATTAAGTTCCTAGCTTAACCAAACGAACGAATTTTTAAAGATGCATAGTGTTTGTCCTAATTAGTCATTTGCTGAACGGTACTTGAACATCCCCTCCCCCCCGACCCCTCCTTCAAGGTTTTTTACCTAACTATGCCCCGTTTCCATATCTCAGCAACTACCTTTCCGATTTGAACGCAAGTGATTCCAAACATTATAATTAACTAATAGACACCCTTTATAACATTAAACTAAATTAATGAGTAGAAGCTACCACTATTTCCGGATAATAGTTTAAGCCAAATTTGTAATTAAGTTTCTAGCTTAACCAAACGAACAAATTTTTAAAGATGCATAGTGGTCCTCCTAATTAGTCATTTGCTGAAAGGAACTTGAACATCCCCTCCCCCCCCTCACCCCCCCCCGGAACCTTCTTCAAAGTTTTTTCTCTAACTATGGCCCGTTTCCGTATCTCCGCAACTACTTTCCGATGTCAACGCACCTGATTCCAAACATTATAATTAACTTAATAGTCACCTTCTATAACATTAAAGTAAATTTATGAGTAGCGGTTATCGCCATTTCCGAATAATTGTTTAAGGCAAATTTGTAATTAAGTTCCTAGCTTAAGCAAACGAACGAATTTTTAAAGATGCATCGTAGTCATCCTAATTAGTCATTTTCTGAAGGACACTTGAACATCCCCTTCACCCAGCACCTCACTCATGATTATTTTCTCTAACTGTTCCTTATTTCAATAACTCGGCTTATAATGTTCCAATCTTCTCGAAACCAGCTCGATTTTGTCGCACGCCTACTATACAGTACCGTAGGCAACGTCAATCTGTCTCAGAGGTTCTTTCCGAAATAGGTTGCTTCGCTGGCGGTGGAAGGGGGAAATAAAAGATTTTCCGGAGTGTGCGAGCGTGCCCAGTATACGGTGTCGAAGCCATCGGAGACCTTGGCCAGAGTTTCGTTTTTTAAAGGATTTGAGTTTATTACACGGGCTCGGGCAACGCCAAGCGGGTCAGCTAGTATCTAATAAATTACAGCTTATTGATACTTACTGAATGAAATGGGCTTTTGTTGCAATATATTATACTATTTTAATATCTACGGCGTTTTATTATGTCAGTTGAAAAGTAAATATTAATTCCATTTTTTTAATCTGAATTTTTGCCAGTACATCCAAGTTTTAGCTTTAATAAACATGTTTATACGACTTAGGCAAATGTATATGTGTTTGAGCCTATACTTTGATTTGATACCTTCTGAAAACCTAAACTGCAAAATTTAATAACATACAGAATTGAGATAAAATTTAGATATGTTTCTGAGATTCATCGAAGCTGTTGATAATGTCCAGTCTAGTCATTGTACTTCCTTTCAGAATATATCAAATTCGTGACATCCTGCGGACTGTTGCTGTTTAGAATACATATTTTTAATTTAAACATTTGCATATCATAGAAACTATTTTCAATGCTTAGGGAGTCCCCTTTATAAAACTTTAGGGCTTGTAGAACATTTTATGACCTGCAGTCATATTCAAAAAATTTTGTTCATACACGGTGTTTCATAAGTCTCTGAAATATCTCAATTGCTTAGAATAAAAAAAAATAATTAATTAACAAACTTTCATATGTTTCAGAAGAAAAGTAGTCAAGTGCTTTAAAGTATAACCTGTATGGATACTTATTTTACTGCACATTATTACATAATTATCTGCAATTTCTGATACATGTACGTAGGGTGGAGTGAAAAAATGAAAGTTGGAATTTTGATTTTGGATAGCAGCCAAAAGTTGCCTTTTAGTACCTATAATATACATACAAAATTTTATGAATTTTGAAAAACTCCTTCAGGGCTCTACCACGACCTTTATATTTTCATTGTTTCACGCAATAGGTTTTTCCCATAAATTGTACATTTACAGTGTTCGTTGGTAATCTCGTTTGACATTTTTATATTTAAAATGTTTAGTGTAACTTCATTTATCATCTCTAAGCCTTAAATCTTTATTTAAAAAATTTTTAAATGTTTTATTGAGCTCTACAAATTATTTTTTTCATTTTTAGCGTAAAAATGAGGGCGAGTGGAGGCAAACCAAATTTACCATTACTAAACGTGGAGTGGAATCTCTCTTATTTGGTGTGCCTTCAAAACTAAATGAAGTTGTTTTGCGAACAATAGCAGACGTTATAAAATGTTACTTATACATCAGACAAGAATTAAAACAAAGTTGAAATGGTAAAGATCCCCCAAAGTCATAGGTAATTCAAATCCTAAGAGAGAAGATCGGAGAAATTTGGAAGAAGCATCAATTCTTATAGTTTCCCAGAGGGGTATTGACCAAATGACAGACAACGATTTTTCTAAATACCAGAGTCATATTCAATTCGCCAAATAAAAAAAATGATAATTACATGAAAAAAATTCAGTTTTTCAAATCTGAAGCTTTAAATAAACTTCTAGACAGTTCGGAGCGCAAATACAAGCCAATTCCTAAATGTACTTGTGAAAAGTCAAGGAAGGTGCCTCCAAAAGAACAGGAATTTCTTCTTGACCAAAGGTCAGCAAGAAAGAGGGTTATTGGTATGCTCGATAAAGCCTAGACAAGTAAATTGAGACAAAGAGAAGACAGGAAAACAAGGAAGTCGATGTGGGCTGAAAAGCCAAGTTTAAATTCTGCAGTTAATCAGGGCAGTACAGTTGTTATGTATTTTGACAGTGGTGATGAAGAAAGAAGTAGTAGCTCTTCATCAGGGTGTGAAGATTTAATATCCGTATCACAAGCATCTACTGCTAAAGAAGAGTCACAAAGACAAATGAGAACACATCTCCTACGGTTTCAAGGATCTCAGATCAGTATGGGGTTTCTGATAGATGCGTGGCAGCAATAGCTTCAGCAACTCTACAAGATATTGGCATTATAATAGAAAAGTATTAATCACATATAATTCACAGAAGAAAAGTACGCAGAAAACGAAAGAAAACTAGAGAATGTGCAAAAAAAAAAAAAAAAATAAAAAAAAAAAAAAAGATGATCTGAAAGCTTTAAAAGCGGGAATCGAAAGTATATATTTTGATGGAAGAAAATATAAAATACTATATCAAGAGAAAATGGGAGATAAATTACATCGAATAACTATAAGTGAAGAACATGTATGTCTGGTTGAAGAGCATAATTCACTGTATCACGGACATATTACACCGTCTTCTGGATCTGGAAAGCATATTGCAGAAAGCACTTTAAAATACTGCACTGAAAACAATTTAAACCTTGACAAACTATGGCTGTAGGTTGTGACGGAACAGCTGTAAACACAGTAAGAAATAATAGTGCTATTAGATATTTTGAAACAAAGATTGGCAAAATATTGAATATTTGATTTTGAAAGATTCGTGAAATTAGTTACACATGCAACATTAGAAGTTGTAGAAGTAGAAGCAAGGGACGGATATATACGAGCAAAAATCAAATCGCGAAACATAATGCCTAGTTTTGATACTAAAGGCCAATATAAATTAGAGTGAATACTCAGATAGTTTTAGAGTCCATCGTATATATCCATTTTATTGTATTCCTATATATTTAGAAAATTGTCTTTCCTATACATTCAGAGAACTATCTTTCATGTATATTCAAAACATAAAAATGAACTGTATAAATAGTTATTTTACTTTTTCTTTATCTTTTTCTTTAAAATTTACATTTTAGTATGACCTTTACCTTCAAGGTCTCAAAACATGACAACACTTAGATTGATCAAATGTAATACTTTAATCAGTCATATTTTATGGGTTATTTTACTAAAATCAGAGATATTCTGCAAAAAAAAAAATAAATACTTTACACTACATAGTGCATATCTTGGATTTTCACATATAAAGGGCATAATTTTTAAGAGTTGGTAGAGCCCCAAAGATGAATTCCAAATTAAATGAAAATTTAACCTAATATTCAGTGTGCCAATTGACAAATTTTGAGACCTATCCGAAGAAAAAATTCCAAAAAGAAAATTTCATGATTATTTACACTTTTTTAGATTTTCACGTATAAAAGGCATAATCTTTAAGAGCTGGTAGAGCCCTAAAGATGAATTCCAAATAAAATGAAAATTTAACCTAATATTCAGTGTGCCAATGGACAAATTTTGAGACCTATCCAAAGAAAAAATTCCAAAAAGAAAATTTCATGATTATTTACACTTTTTGGTTTTTTACGTATAAAAGGCATAATCTTTAAGAGCTGGTAGAGCCCTAAAGATGAATTCCAAATGAAATGAAAATTTAACCTAATATTCAGTGTGCCAAAAGGCAAATTTTGAGACCTATCCAAAGAAAAAATTCCAAAAAAATTTTTTTAAGGCCATTTTCACTCCACCCTAAACAGTCGTAATTTTCTAATAATGCATACCATTTTGTAGCGTATTATATTCATTTATAGTTATGATTTTGGATTTAATTAAACAATTTACAGTTCTTTTATACACTAAAAATATTTTATGATGATATGAGAATAAAAAGGTAGAAATACGCATTATGAATAATTTAAAAATAAGAACAATAGTAATGTAGAGGTTTCCTTTTCGAAAGTGTTTTCCTATTGCTGTAATATTTTTTTAAATATATTTTTACATACTAAATACGGCTTTTTCATTGCTGAAAGAAAAATTAGTTTAGGTTAATATTACTTTCAAAAAGACCTTTCTTTGTAAAATGCTCGTAGCGCTTGGAGCCAAAAAATACATTTTATTTCTTTCTTAAAACATAAAGCAAACAAAATATTTTGTTACACTATTGTTATACTATTGTGGTACACTGTTTGTTACACTATTGTGTATAATGAATGCCTTTTTTAATTAATGACAATTAACTTTGATCGTTCTTAAGTGATTTTCTGTTCTTAAACACAATCTATTAAATTACATTGTATATATATATAAATAATTGTAACGTAAAGATGTCCTTAAAGAAGATTTACTAAATAAAGATAAAATAATATTATTTATTTTCTTTTCATACGGGACAACTAAAATAATACAACTGCTAACATTTTTATGAAATTAAATTAAAATATTTAAAAAATAAAACATCGAAACGTAAATATCAAATTAAAAATAACTCGTTCTAGGTCATCTACAAAAGAACAGCACTCAGTTATTAAAGTGACAGTATTTTGAAAGTGTTTCAGCTGAAAGATAAGGGCAAGCGACTATGTAAAAGACTTGTATTATTAATGTTTAATTACTATTGAAATACTAAAAAAGTTTGAAATACTAAAAAATTTAAAAAGTTTTCAATAGTTTTAAATCAAATAGTTAACGCTATGAAAATTGTAGTGTTTATGTTTCATGTCGTAGAATATAAAACATTTGAAGCGATAAATATTTAAATACAGAAAATTTAAATCAAATTTACTATCAACAAAATAGATTTAGTGGCAACATGCACATTGCCTCATTTTTATGTTAATATCAAATGTAATATATTTTTATTTATTTATTAGTGTCTTGTTCTTGTCCCGGTTCTCTCCCCCTTTCTTCAGCATGCCGAATTATGCAGTTATTTTATTTTCCTGCCATAACTGGGGAAATATTCCCGCACTATAATATCCAATGTATAAATAGTAAAACAAATCTAGAGACATTTTATAGAAATAAAAAGTATTGCCTATTATCCACTTTAAATCATTATCAAATAATCACATCTTTTACATTTTTGGCAAAAAGGTTATCAATGTCTACAACAATTAATACTAATTTAAAATAATACTTCTGACTAATAGTAGTGATAAAATATTAAATGTAAAAGAAAGAATCCATATACATGCAAAAAAAAATATTTGCCTTTTTTTAATATAAAATTCCTTCCTACTTATTTCACTTATAAATAATCTTTAAGCATTTATCATTTTTATCTAACAAGAAGGCGGTTACAAAAAATCAATTGCATAAAGATAATTATGTATAAATTCGTTAATGATTATACATACACATATACATACTCATACCGATTTCGGGGATACTTTCTAAATCATTAAAATGGACTTTTTCTAATAACGAAAATTTTTTCTTTCTAGTTAAATAAAATTAAGCAGGAGGTAGTAATTATTAAGAACGTTCGAAAAGTAACGATCCGGAGGCTTAGAAACAGAAACTAGTGCATGTATTTCAGAAGTATTAGCCCTGGCTGTTGAGGAACTTGTCCCACTGAGACACAAGACGGTGAATGACTGTCTCGTAAAATTCCTGGGGCTGCGATGTGAACCAGTTCCGCACGTACTGCTAGAAGTCGTCGTCCGAGATGAATCGTTTGCCGCTCAGAGCCTTTTTAGGGCACCAAAAATGGAGTAATCGCAGGGAGAGAGGACAGGACTGCATGGCGGGGGACCGAGAACCTCCCACTCTAATTTCTGCACGAGTGCCATAATCGTGTTGGCCGTATGAGGCCTTGCATTTTCGTGCAACAGAATGACCCTACGGGTGAGTTTACGTAGTCGTTTTGATTTGATCGATTGGCGAAGGGTGGACAAGGTTTGCGAGTAACGCTGGGCATTCACTGTTGTCCGTGCTACAAGAAATCTTTCAGAAGGGGACCGTCTTGGTCAAAGAAGAACGTCAGCATAACCTTTCCTGTACCTGTGTGGATGGCCTTGGATTTTCTTGGTGGTAGTGATCCTCGATGTTTCTACTGGAGACTTTATCGTTTCGATTCTGGTTCGAAGTGATGACACCAAGACTCATCTCCAGTCACCTCTCGTGCCAGGAACTCATTCCCTTCCCTGGCATAGCGCTGCAGATGATCAAGACATTGAGCCATTCGACATGCTTCCTGTTGTGGATGTAGACTGTGGGGTACCCATTGGGCGCAAATTTTGCGCCAATTCAGTCTTTCCGTCATGATGGTGTGAACAATTCCGATGCTCAATCTGACCTCGGTGGCTAGGGCTTTCACTGTAACTCGGGGGTCCTGCGTAACGAGTCTATCAACCAGCTGGACGATGCCATCGGTAATGCGTTTTAGTGTTCCAGACCGTGCATCATCGACTAAGGAAACCCGCCCATCCTTGAAGCGCTTGTGCCACGCCTTGATCCTTGCAAGAGACATGTAGTGTTCAACGTACACTTGTGACTTTCTTCGATGAATGTCCGTTCTCCTTCCTCCTTACGCTGTCAGAAAACGAACAACACCTCTTTGCTCTTCTTTTGACGCATCCATTTCACTGCTTAGAACACGAATGAGTGTTGGACGACTGGTGCATGCTTCTGCTAGCTTTGTAGTCACGTGACTTGCACTCGTGTTCCTCCAGCGGTGGGCATGTGGACTTCCGCGCTCTTGCCGGAAACCCTCTTTGTTACTTACGCAACGATATTACCATTCTGTCACCGGTTTGCACATTCCAGACTCCGGCTCGTTTCTTTTTGAACGTCCCTTATAAAAGTTGGTCTGACATACTAAAACGGAAAACGAATTTAAACGTTTTTAATATGGAAGTACTTAATAGTTTTATTTTTGAAAATTCTCGAGGGATATGTTTTCTTTTTCTCTTTATTACAAGAATAATCCGAAGGAGCTGAAATGGTACAAATCAGTGACTGGATGAACATTTTCATTTTTTATAACTTAGTTTTACAAGATTTATTGCGTTTTTTTCCGTGCTTATTTCATATTTTTCCAATCTGAAATATATTCTAGTCAAGTGGGATATATTCTCCCTTTTTAAAAAACGTGAAAAAACGTGTGTTTAAAAAAGTGTTTATAACTCCCACATCATAATTTATATTAAACTCATACGAATCCCTCTTTTTCTTGCTAGTTATTTTAACCGTAATTTAACTGCGTTTTACATAGTGATCCTAATCTTTATTAATATATATTACTACTAACCATCCATCGTTATGCATTTCAAACTCTACATTATGCTGGTGATTATGATGGATTTCATCATTAGTTTCAATGTCTATTATGATAATGTATATATAGTATATTTGTGTGTGTGTAAAATGTGTGTGTGTGCAAATCAACGCTTAGACACAAAATCGCCATAGTAGTGAACCCAAATATATAACCATTTGGTTATAAGCAATCATGAAATTTCAATTAAGCACTAAAATATGACAGTATAAATTAAGATAACGCTTCAAAATGAATATAGATTTTTATCACCCATTTAGGGATATATATAATTATGAAATCAGGGATTCAAATAACAGAATTCATATGAAAATCGATGAAAAGATAACGAAGGGGGAAAAAAGCTGTGATTATATTTTGTAATCAGGAATCTAATAATGCATGAATTTAGATAACCCAGTGATCATTAAATATCATAAATGTGCGTTTTGCATCCTTTAATAAAATAAGTCACTTTACTTATTTATGTTCCTATTTTGAAAAAATTCAGCCAATGCAAATAGTGAAACATAAAAAATCTTAAAAATTTACATAAGTGTTATTCTCTGGAAATGCATCAATTTTGCAAACTGTACAATCACTGTATCTCATAAATGTGCGTTTTGAATCCATAAAAAAAAGAAAAAAATCTGTCATCTTTCCTTTTTTTTTTTTTTTTTTTTTTTTTTTTTGTTTATTTGGCAACAATATCGGCTGCTCTGTTTTGCATTCTGACAGGAAAACATCCTTAAATTATTTTTGTGCATGTGCTCGCCGAGTTCGTGTTTTTCCATTTTGTGCATTCATATAAACAATATCATCATGACGATTTTGTGTTTTTGAATGCATTTATGCTGTTTCGGTACAATGCTTTGAAAAAAAAAATGACAGTGGTATTTTGTAATTTTATTTTATTCTATTTGATTCGTTGGCTGTATATTTCGAACATTTCTTTTGATTTAGTTATCTAATCTTAATTTGTTCTTTTGATTCTCAGATGGAAAGTTTGCTGTTTGTTTATTTATATGCATGGTATGATCGATCATATTTTTTTGAGGATTTTAGCACAAATCGCAACCATCTACAACAACAGTGGTCACTCATTTTCATTCTTTTTTAAATTATGAACATACGGTAATAAACAACTCAATTTCTGTTTTTGACTTTGAAATTTTAAATTATTCAACATGTGTAATCAAATCCATTTATTTCTCCATAGAAAAATTAGAGTTTTTTCTAGATAAATAGATTTTTTTAAGTAAAAAATTAATATTTCAGACTCAGAGTTTCCACAGTCGTTTTTTATTCTTAATTTAAGACCATTTTTTGTATTCAATTGTTAAAATAATGATTTCAGTTACGTTTTCTAATGACCTAAGTCCTATTTTGGTTAATCAATATGCAACCAAAAGAAAAGTTTTCATAATCTAGGAATGTGTACAGAAGTGGTATTCAAATCAGCAGCAAAACTTTAAAATACGAAGCTATAAACCACTGTTGTTAAGTCTATTGTTGATGTTTTATTTACATTTATTATTATCCTCCCATCTTTAATTCTCGTGATCCATTTTTAATAAGATGTAACGTAAGTAATAAATTGTTTTAATGTTTCTGAATATTTTTTGTAGAATAAAATAGAAATATTTTTCGTTGAATAAATTATTATTTTGCAGGCTTTATATGTTAAATGACGTCTTTTCGTATGCTTTAAATTAATAATTGTCGTCTGCATTATTTTTTGAAAGCTGAGGTGTTAATATAACATTATTTTGAACGTTTTAAGTAACATTGGTCACAATACTAGTGGGTATTAAAACTTTTCAAAAATATTAAGCGATTATATATGACTTTTCTATATGATGACGAGTTTATTTTAATTACAAGTATGTATGCAACAGAGATATTCTAAATTGAATCAGTTTCTATCCAGTACAATTTCACGAGCATTGTTAGATGCTTAACACGTTCGCTGCCAACTACGAGTTTACTCGTAGTATACTCGAGTATACTCATAGTATACTCGAGTATACTCATAGTATACTCGAGTATCTACGTTTCTTCAATCTAAAATTAGTTATACGCACCGGTAATTTCAGAAGAAGAATTTTTATTTTATGTAATCACGAAATGTATGTAATAAAACAAAGTAAATATTGCTATTAGTATTTTCTGGGATGAATTTGAACTTTCTAAATGAAAATTCCGGTATTTTTAGCTTTGCAGCGAACGTGTTAAAGTTGGAAAATCCAAAGAACTCAAAGTACCTAAGTTTAAAGAAAAAATCGAAATGAAATTCCAATAAATCAGAATAAATAAACAATAAGTAAATAAATTAACAAGATATCTTATATGCGTAATCCATCAATTTACAAAAATACAAAAGAGCATTTAAATGAATGACTCGTAAAATCGTTAGAATCAAAGCTTCACATCCTAACAGGTAAACACATGAACCTCTATACCAGGACTTCTAACGAAATAGCCTTTCCAAGAAGGAAATCGTTCCTCGAAAAAAGTCTCAAATAGGTGGCGCACGTGGTAAGACTGATCCTGCATACGTCACTAAAATTCGTCTGCTTCACCGTTTGACACTGACAGTGACAGCCATGGGCGCTGCTGCAGCACGGATTCTGGCCAGCTGAGCAGAACCGTGCGCGTAGCTGTGCAGCTGCCATTTAGTGCCGAAGTCTCGACACGATGTTATCACTATTGCGTTAGAAGTCCTTAAAATGTCTTATGCGCATGCGCTGACCATGAACATCAAAAGTATTTTTCTTCGGTGAATCATTCATTATAAGAAGAGCTATTTTACCCGGAAGATTTGACGCCTGCGCAAGTAAGGCGATATTGTGCTGATCTTGGGAAAAAAAAAAAAAAAAAAAAAAAAAAAAAAAAACTTTGTGTTTTAATATGTATGATTAAAAGACCAGAGAAAACTACCGATATCTTTGCAGTTATGAAAAAAAATGTGCGCCTTTTTGGTATTTAAAGGAACATATTAATGGATAATTTAAAAGTCATGAATTTTAGAAAGCAGAAACTAAGATAGTTTGGATGATACAAAATTAATGCTTTTCCTATGAAAGTGATTAGAGAATGAAGATGCGTGAAACTTTTGAAAAGAAGAGCAAGTCATAATACGTGTAAATATTAACAATATGTAGGGACAAAAGAATATGGATTTCCTTATAGCTATTGTTATGCCTTCATATCATAAAGATATTAAATGATTGGCATAACATTTCCTCCCAGATTCTTCTGAATTTGCTCAGAGAAACATACTGGATTCTAAATGGAAGAAGAACAGTGACCTATGATTTATCCAAATGTGTCAGTTGTAAACTATTTAATTCTAAGAATTTACAATATTCTACTGTTTCTCTGTCAGAAAATCGAGAAAATATTGTAGCTGTATTTCAAATCATCGTCATTGATATGGCTGGCCATGTGTTTTTTAAACATAAGCAAAAAGTTTCGTTATCTTATTTACATGTGCTATCTACAGGGCACATTCGTGAAAAAGATGGAAAAATCCTTTTCTTTAAATTAAAAATGTCTCATTCGCTGATACTTCATCCTATTGAAAGATTACCCTCTTGAATTGTAAAAGGACTGATTGTATCAGAATTACCGTAATTTCCGGCATATAATCCGCGGATCAAACAAATAGGTTTAGACCCATAACTTTTATTTAATAATTGAAGTAAAATATTTACAGTGATCTAGAATGTTCCATTATATAAAATAAAATTTCTGAGTCGAAACATAATTGTTTGATCCGCGGATTATACGCCGGAAATTACGGTATTTTTCCTATACTAGCACTGAATGAAACTTAGAGGAAGACTCATATTTACAAGTAAAAAAAACTAAATTTGATTGAATGATGAAAATACCAGAGAGACTAATTTTTTAATGTTCATGAAATGTTGTATTTATTTAATTTAAAGTTTTGATTATAAGATGCAATCGGAAGGTGGTAGGTAGTTACATGTATTTACCATGTTTTATTTATTTATTTCTATCATTTTATCTTTAATTCTCGTGTAGCTTTTTGTAACATAAAAAGCAAAAATGATTAATGTTTAGATATTTTTTGTCGAAAATGAGAGGAATTATTTACCGTTAAATAAATTATTACTATTTTGTATACTTAGAGGTTGAAGAAGCGTGTTATGCATTCGTATTTTAAAAATATTACCTCATAAAATTAAAGTTTTAAACTTTTTTTATTGTGTAATATTCGTGAAGAATGTCTTTTTTTTTAGTTGCCATAACATTTTAAAAATATATTTGTTTAATTTTTTTTTTAATAACTTACTTAGTTTCAGTAAAATTTTCTTTTGTAACAAATTTACATATAAAATTATAGATAAAGTATACATTTTAGAAAAGTTTAACAACTAAAATAAAGAAATTAATAAATTAATAAAATAAAAAGTCATCCTTTAAGAACCGTACACAGAAAAAATATGTCGAAAATATTCAGATCTCAAGGAGAAATTTTTAAAAATACGAATACATACCCCGTATGTTTAACATTAGCTAGTGGAGTTTGACATCTAACTGACCAACAGCCGTAAAAAAATGATGGGACAAATAATTTGAAGTACAAGAGGGAGTTGTTATGTAAATCGAGATTTTGAATTTTCAAAAGATAAAGATTTGTTAGACTTTCTTCATAATTATTAATTTCCTAAATGAAAGTAACTAAAAATTATTTCTTTAATAAATATAAGTACAATCATCATTTGTTTTAATTTTTTTTAAGAGAAAAAATATTAGTTGGAAATTTCCATAATTCACTACACAACCTATTGCATATTTTAATGCTCGTGTTTCGGCAGTTTATTCACTTTATTATTGTAACTTTTTTTGTAAATATATTACACTTCAAAGGACATGGTTGCTAGCATCGACCATGTTTGACTCCAACCTTGGTTGTGGAGCCAATTACGAAAGAATAATCCATAAATTTAGAGAGACAACTTGTTATAAAATGACGCCCACTTAAACATTCCAAGCTCCCGTATCAGTATCACTTCTTCGTTTTGTTGCATTAGCAATTTAATTAAAATCGTTATTTGTTCTGCCTCCTGATTGTAGAATTGTATTATATTAGAATTTTTTACAAGTTTAGTATCCGTTAGGAAAGAGAAAAAAAATAGACAATGAAATAAAGGTAAAAAAATACTGTCATTTTAGCACACAAAGTGTGAAGAGATACAAAGCGAATTTAGCAATTTTGTCACTTCTCCACCCTCTTGGTTTTCCCTCTGTCTTGGCAAACTCTCTGTTTCAAACTCGATTGTCCTTTCTATTAGGCGCATAATCTAACGTAGTTTGCAAAAGCAAAGCTTTGCTTTTTTTTTTTTTTAATCACAAAATGTCCTGGGTTATAATTTTGTAGAAAATTCTCATTTGATTGCTTTAATCAATTAGTTTTTAAATAAAGGAACTTAATGAAAAGGCATTCTCACGCAAGTCTTGTAGTGATTTTTTTTTTTTGTAATCAAGTATGCTTTTACGCTTAATTATTCAAAATTAATAAAAATATACAGGTAGAAATAATTACGTTTTACATTAAATGATGCAGTAAAAAAAAAGGAAACATAGAAAACAATATTACGATTTTTTTTCTAGGTTTTGTGATTTGTCAGAGCAAACTGTTCAAAGTATTTAGTAAGAAATGCCTATATTTTTAATGATTAATTCAAACGTTTGAGTGATTAATTGATAATGTTAAATAAATTTTGACAAGGTAAATATTGCAAACTAATATATATATTCTGACAGACTTCTGTGTATATACATGTTACAAAGTTTAATTTTGAAAATAAATATTCATGAACTGTTAGGGAAAGCCGTCACTGTTTTCATGGAAAATTAATTTTATGATACAAGTAGCAGAGCATTATAAATATCATCATAATGATTAAATTTGCATTCATTAAATTAAATGAAATAAATATTAAGTCCTGGAGGTATTCTCTATACGTTACACGTCTATGCATTTCATTAAATGAAAAAAAAACAATAACTTTATATTACAAATAGACTGGAAAACAGTTTCCACAATCACCATTTTTAAGTTTCACCCATGCTATTTAAAAATACATAATGAGAAAAATAAATTCCATTAAAGTAAGCAGGCACTAACATGGGGTAAACAATTTATAATTGTAAAACTATATGTAATATCACATAATGAAAGGATTTATAAGACACATGCTGAAAGACATAATTAATGTACAGTCGCCGAGAAAAACAAAGAAAACCCCAAACATTATAATTACAAAATTCTCCCAGTAAGAAAGGCCCTTCGATTGGAAAGTTTGCCTTTATTCAATTAGTTTTAAAAAATGCGTATAAGAGGACGTCTTCATACTGCAATTATACCAAATTCTGAATTTTTTAAAACGAACATCTAATTTCGACATATTTTATTTGTTTGTACATTTTACCTTATATTACCAAACGGGAAGTAATTCGATCATGTGATTTAGGATTTATGAATGTTTAATGTTAGGAACTCCAAATGTTAAATTCAATTGTAATATTTTCAAAATATTAGGGTGGATCAAGTAAAAACGGAATAGGAGCCACACAATGAAATGACATGGTTTATTTCAAACACAATCTGCAAATTTGCACAAGAACTTGTCCCACTGTTTAAGTGGTTTTGACCAAATGGTGAATACCTTGCTCATAGAAATTCTTTGGCTGAAATCGGATCTAGTTTATAACGTTGCCCATGATTTCGTTTTCTGAGTAGAAACGGAGAGCCTTCAAAGCCGTTTTCAGCGGGCCAAGGATTGGATAGTCACATTGCGAAATATCCGGGCTATACGGTGGATATTCAAAGATTGTCCACCGAAACTTAACCAGTTTCCCTTGCAAAAGTTCTTGTGTGCGTCCTGCACATGAATCAATGACAGTGCATGTTCTCCATACACTGCCTTCATTCGCCAATGTGCTTCGCGAAATCCAACTTCTTCTATCACTAAATAACGAATATTACTCGGTTGCTTTTCTTTACTCGCAAACATTCCGCAGAGATTAGAAAACAGAGATTCTGTTAAATAGCAGAGAAATTATTCGGTAAATTTACAGAGTCTACTGAAATTTTTTCTGTTAATATTTTTTTATTATTTATTTAAAAAATAAAAGTGACAGAAAACGCCGATTAATAACTTGGCTAGCTTATAACTTAGCCAGCTATGGATGCTGTTAAAATTACCTGAATGAATTCTAGTCGCTGTAGCGCAGGAACTTACAATAATCTCTTCGACCATAGCTCTGATTCGAACCCCTGTCATCTGGATGGAGGACAGGGATTATAACCAGTATACCGTTTGGCCAGTTGCTGATCCGTGCCAAATATGTCTTTTGTCATTTAGTCAGAAAAAAAAAATATTGTACTTGCAAAGTTTGCCATCGCTTTACAAAGATTGTGTTTAATGGGATGATTAGTCATAAGTATAGGGACTTAAAATCGCTTATATTTTTCTAGTTTTTAAATAAATTTAGCTAATATTTGATGCTGCCATCTTTCAAATTAATATAGGTTTAACTTAAGGCATGTTTTCTTTCTATATCATATGAAAATACTTAGCGAACTACTTTGTAAAGATTGTATTTTAAAATATTGTCATTGCCTTTTCTTTTTTCAACTCGTGTAATATATCATTTAGAATTCCTTTTACAACCTAGAATAAAATCCATTGTAAAAGTGTGAAACATGTTTTTAACTTATAACATGTACGGATTAATTTTGTGAGGATTTTTTCTTTCTTTTCTTTTCTTTTCTTTTCTTTTCTTTTTTTTTAAATGAAAGAATTTTAATGTATTTTTTTTTTCAGCAAATTTAATAATGTTTTCGTGCATTTTTCGAAGTTTTAACACAATATACATATTATATATATATTTTTTCTTATAATGCGAGAATATTTTTTCAAAAGAATATTTTTGGGAAAGGATTTTTTTTAGTAGTAAATAAAAGAAAAATAAATTAAAAACATATAAGTTATTTAAAAAAATGACTTTTAATATTTTCATATATTTAAATTTAGAAGATTAAACTTTATTATTATTTTTTTGTAATATTTATGTATTCAGAAGGTTGATATATTTTTATAACTCTTATATCAATAAAATTCTACGATTCCTAATAACAATATAATATAATTTTTTATAAATATTAACAAAAATTATAAAATAGACTAAAATAATATTTGAAAATTATCTTATCTAAATTGTAAATCCAGATTAAAATAAAAATTTAATCTGTAAATAACCACACTCTCTTTCCATCTTTTGATCAAAGTGATAGTCGATAAAAATCCCCGCTAACTCCGCAGAAATGAATTTCCCCTTTCTAAAATATTCTAATTTTTAATAAAACAATTTTTAAACCAATTTTTTTCCTTTAATATTTTAAATAAAATTGTAAAAGAATTTTAAAAGTGTGTATTTTGAATTACAGGTTATAACAAATATAAAAATATCTTTAAATAAAGACACGGAAATCCCTACAGGGGATCTAATATAAGAAAAAGGAAATGTCTGTAAAATGATGACCGAGAAACTCGATCAAATGCATTTGACGGAGAACTAGTGTAAATGTACACAGAGTCTCGGTTTTTTTTCTGTGTTTTTACAGAAATTTTTAACAGTGTAAGGCCAATGGGAAAAAATCGTTTCAAGTTTATTTTGATGATTCTACACCAGTACAAGCATAATGAAATTGATATGCCTTTATGAAGAACACTAAAACATGCTTTCTGTAGAATATGCATTTGAAATCATTTATCATTCATTGACAATGCGGTATTACTGACCATGAGAGTGAATTGCTTCAGAAATTGTTTAATTGTTTCATGCATTTTCCTGCTGAACTATATTTAGTAACTTAATAGAAGATTATGGAATATAAATAAATTCATATACATGCCTATGCAAAGAACGAGATACATTGCATGTGTATGTTATTGGCTGAAAGTGCGTTTTAATTTCTGTCATGCGTTCTCTACCTCAATTAGAATTTAGCTTATATGTGGTGTGAACTAAAGTCTTTAGATATTGGGTCTTTTTTTTTTAAAAAGTATTTAGATATACGAGGTTGTGCAAAGAGTTCGAGTGTATTGTCATTAAGTGGCGAAACCTGCTAATAGTTATAAAATGTATCACATTTTAAACTTTTTTGTGTGCTTATATTTTTGGCCAGAAGGGATGTCAACTTTTCTAGAATTAAAATCATACACAATATTTTATATTTAATGTATCAAAATTAAATGGCGGTCATGAATTGAATCTCTTTTGTGCAGACCATTACAGGGACACGTTTAATAATTTTACAAAATATCACAAGTGCTAAAAATATGTATTTACACTTCTTAGCAACAACATACTTTACTTTTATTTTGCATCTCTATTTGTACATTTTGCATATATTTAGAATGACTAATTTAAAAGATGTCGGTCAGTAAACCGATCATAGGCACTTAAAATAAAATATTTTTAACATCATCCTTCGCTTACTTTTATTTTACTTTTTAAAATTCTGACGTGTTTCCAATTTCTTCAGCTTTGAAATTTTGCTATTTGTCTCTACTGAGTCTTACTGCTCCAGTGTCTTTGACTTCCTTTATTACCCTCATTTAAATATGGTTGATCTGAAACATGTCGTTACACAAATGCTTACAAAGTATAAAAATTGTTTATTTTAAGAAGCTGTTGAAACCAAGTTATATTTTTTTATCATATTGTACAAAAACCTCATTTTGTTGAGCTTGAAATAATAATTCGTGAAAATATTCGCTCTCGGTTTATGATCACAAATCCATATAATGATACGCTGTCATAATTTTAATGCAGCCACATAAAAACATCAAGAGGTCACAATAAGATAAAAATTTTAACACTTTCACAGCATCTTATCTAACACGTGTTGCCTGTTTATTTTTTATCATGATCATTACCAAATATGAATTATACAATGTACGTTTTATTTTATTATTATGTTCACACAAATATTGCGTTAGAGCAGGTAATTTATTCTAATCATTCAACTTAATTTGTACACCAATCCAAGAATTCTACTAGATACTTTAATTTTCAGTTGCACAGGGGATATACATATTCATAAATAAATTACATGGAAAAGTGCCTTGAAACTTCCTGTTTTTGCTGGAAATATGTTAAAAGACTTTAAAATTTTCTTAAGTAGTTATTCTAGTATTTGCTCTTAATTTTTATGGATTGAAATATGGTCAATCTCAACTACGCTTTCTCTTACTTTTAAAGTTTTTTAATTCATTCGGAGCATTTTCAATCTTAAAAACATGAAATGGAAAAAAATTAATATAATTTTTTAAATTTTATTTATGTAAGGATTATCTATACTATGTTTATATTTCCATTATATTACTTTATTTTTAGAAAACTGATATATATATAGAGAGAAAGAGCTATAACTTTGAAGAAGTTGCAGAAAAACTTCAAAAGTGCTACAAGCAAATCTAATGTTCCAATTCAAATAAACGTATTACAAAAATAATCCTCATCCACTAATCTGAAGACTGAATTAATATTTTCAGGCTATTTCTATAAAAGTAAACTTTTGTGATCTAGTTAAATGGACGATACTCGATATTTTGCATATTTTACATCACCGATATCCAACTATCATATTTTTGTTTGATTTTTAAATGTCGTATTAATATTTTTTTCTTAAAGTTTAGTGACACTGCGCCGCCTGTGATAAAATATACTGATGAATAATGAAATAAATTTTCTGGAATCCATTGGGTAATTTTCACTTTGAAGTGTGTCCATACATAACGAAATGGGAAAATTCTATGTTGTTTTTAGAGAAATAATCGTAACAGATGCAGAATACCTTTAAGTGTTCTTTAAAACCCAGCATCGATTTTTTCAAAAAGAATTCGAAAGCGAGTTCGTTTTGTTTGGCCAAATGAATCTGTGAAATATTCCGATATTACATAACACAGCCCATGGTGATAATCTTGAATTATAAATTGAAAAATATTCATATTGCAAACACCTTTTTATTCATGATTTAGGAAACTGCATATTGAGAAAATATATATAGTTAAAAAAATTGAATTATCATTTTTTAAGCGTGCTGTGTGAAAAAAATTGATTTTGAGGAAATGCATTTTTAATTAGCATGACAAAACAAAAGGTGCCAGATTTGAATTAAAGTCTTCGTTGCCAGATACTCTTATTAAAATAAATTAGTTTAAATATTTGAAAAAAAAAATATTAAAAAGTTATATTTGTAAGAAAATGTGATATTTCAATTTTATTTTACAGCTTTACATTTTTAATTTGGCTTTTTTATTGATCACTTCCGTTTTTTGAAGATTTATTAATTCTGTAAATTTCTTACCTTCTAATAGACGTAGACATTATAAAAACTGTGTTTAAAGCTAACTAAATGCTCTATTAGTAAATTCAGAAACTGAAGATATGAGTTTTTGCAAAAATAGACTGTTTGAATGTATAGGGATACCTTAAATATTATTTTAGCTGAAAGTCAATAGCACTCCTGAAAGTCAGCAAAAGTCAATTGACCACCATTAAACACCCCGGTGCAATAGTTTCGAATTTGTGAAATCTAAAATCACATTTTCTGAATCATTATTTGTGATTTATATTTATTTGTTCTAGAAAAAATATACTAACCCAAAACAACAATCATTTCATGCAGATCATTTAAAAATATGATTCAGGAAAATGTATGCATTGAAATTACAGCTGACTTTTAAATTTATAAAACAAATATGATATTCTTAAAAATAAACTTGATTTGTACTATGTTTCACTAAACATTCAGTGCATTTATGGATATTCCTCAGTGTCACCTGTTTTTATGAAAACGTATTATATCTGCTGACATTCAGCAAATTAATTTCCAGCAACCTAATTTGACTATTATCCTAGTGACCCGTTTATTGCTAAGCAGTCTCGCAAATAATAAAAATTTATTTTCAGAATCTATTCTTCTAAAACTCAGAAAACAAAATTAAATATTGAACGTGTTGCATAAAGTAAAATTTTTCATTTAATGAGAATTACATCCTTTAAGGTGGTACTCAAATCATCTGCTGAAGAACGCGAAACTTTCTGACACAATTTCTGACTCATTGTCAAACGCAAAGGCATAAAATTTGCATGCCTGACTATTGAAGTGATTTGGAATCGAAATGAGTTTGCCCTATTTAATAAATAAAATACTTATCGAGTTATAAGCAATTCGTGTCACGTGACAACACGTTTTTCTCCTTTCTGGCGCTGAAGCACAGGTAAACAGGAAACACTGTTCAAAACTCCGACCTGGACAGTGTTTTCTAAAAGGTCTCCTACCTTTACCAAAGAATGGAAAGCGTGTTTCGATTACAAAATTTCCGAATAACAATAACTGCCCATTTCATGCGTTTTTAAACATAAATAAATTAAAATTTGTGTCTAAAAGTAGCCCATTTGAATTTGAGAACAGCCTTAAGAGATTACAATACTCTGATAAAACTATTGTACACAATTTATTTTTTTGTTAAGATTCGCTTTTTTTTAACACACGAACTTGAATTATAAGCAACATCTCAAATCACTTACTTAAATTATACTACTTCAAACAGGAAATGAAAATTATTGAAACCTACAGAAAGTCGCTTAAATATTACTTTCAAATTCGCACATATGCTTCTAATTTTTCTGATAAAATTTACATTATACTTTCTGAAAGAATGAGCGTGACAGCATTTGAATGAACTTTATAAATTATGCATACAGTATAAGCATATCCTTACTCCTAAAACGTGACCAGAAGTAAGTTTTCATCCTTAAATTCGCACCTACTTTTTAGATAGAAAGATGTATTGTAACGAATTATAAGTATCTACTGAATATGTTTCGCTGAATTTATCATTTCTCGAGATAATGGTTATATTTTACAATATAAAAAAAATGTTAGCTACTTTTCAGAAAAATAAATCGAAATATTGTTACCTCTTGATTGTAAAGTATACATTACTTGGTAAAAGATTTTCATGATATTGCTAAAAACACATGCAAAATTACCCCAAAACGTAAAATAACATTTATATTCCAGACCTAAATGAAGCAAACTAAAATAAACAAATGAAACGAAATGTGAAAATAAATATTAATTTCATAATTTCACAAATTTTATTTAATATTTTCATATATGTCCAAAATGAATATTAATTACAATTTTTTTAATTAAAATTTAGGTTTTTTTTTTTTTTTTTTTTTTTTTTTTTACAAAAATTAAAACTATTTTTTTTTCTCCAAGTACTATAATAATATTTCCCATTCATTTAAAGATTTAAAGTTTTGTTATAATATACAACGTATTATATAATAGATGCAATATAATATACAATGGATATATTGTTATAATATACACTTTACAACACAGATGCAGCCTTTGAATGGAAAAGAAAAAAGTTTGCTTATAAACATATTTAAAAATATTTAATGATTTTTTAACAGTATCTGTTAGTTTAAATCTAGATTTTAAAGGAACTTTTTAAGTGTGTAATAGTTATAATATTATAGTTTACGGTGAATTTTCATTAACAGAAAAAAAAAAAATCTAGAAAAAATAGCAAATATTCCAATGTCAGACAAGTGAATTAAACACTTAGAATTTTGAAATTTATTTAATTAACATTAAAAAAGATTCGCGATTTAACACGTTAGTGTCATTTATTTATTGTTAGCCATATTATTTTCTAAAATAAATATGTATTCAGGTAGTTATTTGTTAATAGATATTGACAGTGGCTTAACTAGGCAGATGCAACAAGTGCACCCGCACAGGCAGGACCGTGCGAAGAAAAAACTGCGCCCAGGGCAAAGTTCAAATTTGGCGCCCCCCCCCCCCCTCTCTCTCATACTACTTCTCTTTGTGGCAGGTGTCACAAAATTGATAAAATGCAGAAACAGAAATACATTCGTTTGAATAAATATGTTGCATTTATATTGGAACTTTTAAAGGTTTAATTTTAATTCAGAAATTTGAACAGCTAAATAACATTAGGACAAATTGCACTTATTTGTTAGAGATGTCAGGATGTTTTGCGAGAGAAAAAAAAGGAAAAGATTGACGAAGAGAGAAACAGAAATTCCTCAAAAAATGATCGGCGGCCAAAAAATGAATAAATAAATAAAACCGCGGTTGGAAGTATAAATCTGGCGCCCCCTCAATTTCCGCGCGCGGGCAAAAATGCGCTAGGCCTTTCGAAAGATCTGAGTCTTTCTTCGTCAGGCGCAAAAAGACGTGCGTCTACTATGAAAGCAGAAGCAAGACTGAAATGAGAGGTAAGGGAGAGGAAACAAGCTGATGCAACAGCCAATAGGAAAGTAGAAAACAACGGCCAATAGGAAAACAGAAGACAACAGCCAATCACAGAAGAGTAAAAACAAAACAATAGAGAATACAAAATAGAAGGGGAATAAGGAAGTAAAAAATAAAAAATAAAAAAATAAAAAAATAAATAAATAAATATATAAATAAATAAATAAATAAATAAATAAATAAAAATAAATAAAGCACACCAATACATTAAAAAAATGGAAACAGATGAAAATTAAGAATTAAATAAGTAACCAAAATATATAAATATATATAAAAAACAGACTAAAATTAATTAATACAAAATAAATTATATGGAAGTACTGAAGAGGTTTTTCCAAGCAGCAGAGAGCATTGTGGAATCGGATTTATCATTAACAATAACTTCACGATTAAGATAAATAGCTAAATTTTCCAGAAAGTCCAATTCAGAGAAACTATTAGCATTAAAGATAATTTTAGCATTTTTAAAATTAAAAGAATGGCCGGAATCCCAAGAGTGCTTGGCAATTGAAGATTTAGAAATTTCTTGATTAGTTACATAATGAGAGTGTTCTTTTAAGCGGATTTCGAGATTTCTTTAAGTTTGACCATTTTTTTATTATTTATTTATTTGTTTATTTAATTATTGTTTATTTATTTATTTTTTACTTCCTTATTCCCCTTCTATTTTGTATTCTCTATTGTTTTGTTTTTACTATTCTGTGATTGGCTGTTGTCTTCTGTTTCCCTATTGGCCGTTGTTTTCTACTTTCCTATTGGCTGTTGCATCAGCTTGTTTCCTCTCCCTTACCTCTCATTTCAGTCTTGCTGCTGCTTTCATAGTAGACGCACGTCTTTTTGCGCCTGACGAAGAAAGACTCAGATCTTTCGAAAGGCCTAGCGCATTTGTAAAGTTTTTATGGTGTTTTAAGAAGTTATTTTAGTTCTTAGTGTTTCACACCAGTTTCAACTTATTTTATTTAATATCAACTAGGTAATATTTTAACATTGTAATATAAAATCTTAAAAAACTTACTTAAAATTAGCTAAAATATAATCATAATAAAATATCTAAACATACATATCAATATGAATAACAAATCTCACGTAAAATGTTGCAATTTAAATGATTCCAATTGAAACAAGATTTAGAGATTTATCCCTGACGCCCAGCTAACATAAAAGTACCTATTTTATTTTATTTATTTACACACATATTCAATTTTATTATAAAACACCAGGTTGCCATACAAAGTCAAAATTGTCCTTTAGGCGCCAAAAATTAACCCCGTTGCGTCTGCAATATTTGTACCAATTTAATCAAAATTGTTTTGGTTGCACTGCATATTACAAAATTAATTAAATCCATGATTATTAAGCACAGATGTCATATACGCACCACATTGGCGCGATTTTTTCCCCCGCCAATTTGGCGAAAACTTTGTTTTTGAATATTAGTTACAAATAGCACGCGATTTTTTATTTCAATATAAAAATAAAATAACGTAATAAATGAAATAGCTTCTATTATTTAAAAAAATAAATAAATAAATGATAGTTTGATATAAATAAATATTGATATACATAATAAAAACAATTTATAGTATTAAAATAAAAAATAAAAGTAAATAAACAGCAATATAAACAAAATAACCGGGTTACAATGTGAGGCATAAAATTGCCATTTTGTTGCAATCACGCCAATGTGGTGTGTATATGACATCTGTACCAAAATTATCTGTAATGATTTCTTGGGAAATTTTGAAATTTTCGACACATTTTTTCATTAGAGGCAAAAAGTACATGGAAATGGAGCAAAATTTATTAAAACCAAGCAAAAATATTGGGCACAGATGTGATATACGCACCACAATATTTATTTAGATAAGCACCCCATTGGCGCGATTTATCCCCCGCCAATTTGTCGAAAACTTTGTTTTTGAATATTAGTTACAAATAGCATGCAATAATTTGTAATTTTTAAATTTCAATATAAAAATAAAATAACGTTATAACGTTAATGTTATAACGTTAATATACATTATAACGTTAATATTCAAAAACAAAGTTTTCGCCAGATTAGCAGGGGAAAAAATTGCGCCAATGTGTTGCGTATATGATATCTGTGCCACCACAAACACATCAAGACAAATAACAAAATCTCAAGAATTGAATTGAAATCAAAATCGAAATAATTGAATTGAAAGAGTTGCAATTCAGATGATATCAATTGAAACAAGATTTGGCGAGTTATCACTGGCGCCCAGCAAACATAAAAGTACAGTACTGGATATATATATATATATATATATATATATATATATACTAGCCGCCACTGGCGACCAGTTTGGTCTCCCTTAAGTGTATGTTAAGCACTGTAACACGTTACTTTTATTCATAATTTATTTTTTTTCCGTAATCCTTCGCCAAACCGGAAGATTCTAATAGACAAATCAAAAACTTTTTCGATCATGGTAGCATTTCGCATATTTTTTGTTGTTATGTATTTCATCTTTCTTGACAAAAACCGCTTAACCAACTTAAGCATTTATGCTTCATATCCGTTTGCTTATCAGTTGCAATATGCTTGCTAATGAGGAGATTCTTAAACATATTAAGTAGTTTTCCGTAATTGGATCCATTGCCAAATGGCGTATTTTAGTTAATACGATTTGGTGCAATGAAGTCTATTTTGTGAAAGTCTTTAATGATATCCACCATTTACACTGAACCATATTGTTGCCAATATTTTTTTTTGTTTGTTTGTTTCTCGCTAACTTTGGCTGTAGACTTGATTACGGGAGAATCAAGAAGAAAATCTGTCATTATTCTCATTTAAAACGTGTTGAATAATGTCACATAATCGGAGTGCATATTATAACACGTAATTTTCGAGTATGGTTTGGTGAAACATTGAACTTTTGGAAGCCAGTTTTGATAATCACGTAAATATGTCACACCAACATTACCGCCTATAATTCTAATTACAGCAACCCGTTTTTTCTCTCTATATTGCAACTCTATAGTTAATATAGTGCCCCGGTGCGTCTACGACAGCTGTTCCATCAGAACACTTGATTTCAAAATAAAAGTATCGTTTCTAATTTGCACACGCGAAAAATAAAAGCTGGTATTGGCGATTTTAAAAATTCTATTGGCGAGATTTGCGCCCAAATAACACAAAAGTACTTAATGATGTTATGTATTTTGTAAATGTACATTAAATTACTGTTTTAAAAGCGATTGGTCATTAATAATGGTAAATATGATTGGTGATTAACAATCATTTTCGGTGGTCTCTCTTCCTTTCACGTATAATACATAAATACCAAATTAACTGATAATTTGTTTCGAAATTTGATTCATTAAATATCATTACATGAGTTGTATTTGTTTACATTCAGCTTACATCAAGAAAAGATAAAGAATGAAGTTGAGTTGTATAGCACATAATTATGGTAAACTTTGATTGTGTCACTGGTACGAATTATTTTTTTTACACCAGACAGCGCTCCAAAAAATCTTTCATGGAAAACTAACTTTACGAACGATTATCTCCATGGTTTAATGGTTTAATATTTTAAACCTTCACGACGAATGAATCTTTTTTTTTTTTTTTTTGTTTGCTTTCATGGATAGAGAATTTGAACTGCGAAGCTAATTTCAACTGAAGTTATTGGAGAATATATACATAATTGAACGTAAGTCATCTCTCAAATATTAATTTATTTTGAACGATCTTTCTAAAAATGTCACATTTATGAAGTTTTATTCGAAAAAATAATTTTTAATAAAAATGGCCGCCTGTCATATGAAAAAGTGAAACGGACATTCCGGAACTGTTGATGACAGTCACATGACTTACGGTTTTATTATAGAGATATTTTTTTTTCGCTTTGTTGCTGATCTTGGAAATATGCCTCATGGCTCAATGGCGTTTAATTAAGCAAGAAAAACTTCTGTGAAAATTCTGAGAGTCAGACTAAATTTTTAACAGTAAAAATTGTGTATTTTTTTGTAACATATTTATGTACAGTGAAAATAATTCATACCTCATAAGTCGAAAAATTGTTTATTTTATTTTTTCTAAGAAAAATAATTGTAAGAAAATCTTTTAGGGAAGAGTTCCGTATCCCTTGATAATTTTTTTTTGGCGAGTTGATTTTGGCGATAAGTGTTTGATGTGATTGTTGCGATCTTTAGTCTTTGGGGTTACATTTTTAACTATTGAAGTGAACTACTGAAGTGTTAATCTACGTGACGTCACAACCCTTTTTGCGCTGTTTTGGATTTTTTGGCCAATCGCGCCAACCAGCACAGAATATGAAACTCTTCCCACACTACGTCAGTTAAAAATTTGTAAGAGGAAATTTGGTACTTTTCCGTTAGACGGACACCATTGTCGCCAAGCATACATTTACATACATTTAATACATACATTTACATACATTAATATACATACATTTACATACATTTACATACATTATGCATTAGCATACATTTTGACATGGTGTCCATATAACGGAAAAGTACCGGAAATTTTTTGAAAAACAATGTTTGTCTAAAACTTTTCAACGCATATAGCCACTGATAGGTTAATAAAGGGTTAGAGTTCACTATACCTCTTGGGTGTATCGAAAGTGATAATAATTTTTATTTTCACACTTTATGAATTAGAGTTTTTATACTTATAGCTGCAGAAATTCTGCACTGAGAAAATTTTCAGAAATCAACACTGATTTTAAACATATCTAAGGTTTTTGTCACATCCCCGAGCAATATTCATATAAAATTTGTAATTCATATCAAATTGTTTACCGTCAAGTTTTGACGGGTACCATCTAGTTATATTTATAACCTTTAGAAAATTCCAAAGAGTTCTGACAACGAGAACTATATATTTTAACGAGCCCAAGTGGAAAAAAAATTCTTAGGGTCCTTTTTACCACTAAATATCCAAATTTTTTGCCAATTTTTAAAGCTAGCTAAGGAAACATATTTCCAAGTACTAAAATTTTCGACGAGTTTGATTAACAACAACTTAAAAAAAAAATTATAGGATTCCCCCCCTCCCTCCCATTTTTTGGCATATTTTAAAATTATGCATCGGTCCCGAAAATCAAAATACACACCCACACTTAGAAAAAAAATATGTACGTTCAACTAACTTTCCAACGTTTCAAACCATTTCAAAAAATACAAATATTAACCCTTTGAAAAAAAGTCATTTCCAAAAGTAACTTTCGTCTAATTTTGTTTTTATAGCATAATTGCCTATATTAATATTATGCACATTTGAATTTTAAAAAAAAAAATATTACACATATTTTTCACACGGTCTTTTGTTAATTCATTTATATCACGTGTAAAAATCTGTAAAGGTTCGGACAATCGTAATTGCTTCAAAGTTGATAAAATCTGGTACACAGACAAATACTTTTATCTTTGTGACCTGGTAAATTTTTACATCCGCTGTTGATAAGCAGTTATTGAGTCATACAAAATATAGAAACTGCATCTCCGCTTAATATTCTACTTAATCTTCGTGATTTCGGTTTAAATGAGTCTTACCCAAATACGAATCTTGTCTTTGAACATTTCTAACTCTCCCCGTTTCTACTGCTTAGTGCGAGAGACGTGTTACCAAGTTGAAATTAATAAAAAAATATTTCAGGTCAAATATCGGGCAAGAAGGATTATCCAATCTTTTTATTTTTTCAATGGAATTCAATATTGTTAAACATATTAATTATGATGATGTAATTAATGAATTTGCTGAAATAAAAGCCATAAAAGTGAAAATAATATAAATCTTATTAAACATGTATTGTAATTTATTTGTTTTATTATTTTCCAAAAACTGATTAATTAAGGTGCCTAAATTTAAATTCTAGCACAGGGCATCGAAAATGACAAGTTACAGCATTGGATATTGATATAGATTTCTATAACACATGAAGAACGACGTTAAACGTCGAAACATACCTATATCTGAAAATTTAAATCTTCAGACAATGGCGTTTTTCTTCAGTTTACAGTAGAGACTAAATATATTTTCACTTTTGGAAGTGTCGTCAATAAAATGATGACAATTAAAATTATATAAAATTCCAAGTTGCCATTAAAAATATTTAACAAGAAAGTAAAATCATGTATCAAGCATTTGATTATGAAACAATTTCCAACACTTCCAAAATGCTTTAAAAAACCTACGCTGTTTAATAAGCAAATAAGATACTTAAGTAAACATTTTATAAAATACAAAATACAATTGAATACCAGATTCAGCAATTACAGTTCATAGCCAGAAAAGCATTCTAATTCATTTGTGCACTCCTGCATAAAATGTATAGGTTTGTATATATACTTTTTATAGTTATATACAATTTAATTTAGTAAGTTAATAATTGACTTTCAGCAGTTTATACCAATAGGCGTAAACATATTTGAATTCTTTTGTACAGCCCTGTATATTGCATTAAGAATATTATGCATGCCACATATTCAGCTAAAGTTTAATGCAGGCAAAAACACGCTGTAAACTACTGAAATGACACTTCCAGAAATTATCACACATAAGCGTCTATGTATCTAGTTCTTTGCGTGTCCCTGTATAGGATTTTATTTATTTTCAACAAGCATATCTTATTGTACTAAATATAATTCACGTTCAAAATGTATAACATGATAAAAAAAAAACTTAAGCAATTTACGCTGATACACTGTAATGCTTACGAATTCTTTTGTGTAGCCCTGCATATGATCAATAGCATTTATACATACCACATAGTATGCAAAATTTGGTTAAATGCATACCTAACTGAAAGAGCACTTCCAGCTGGTACCGCTTATAGATAATACTTCGGATACAGTGCAGCATCCGAATTATTTTGTGTGTCCCTGTAAAACAACGATAAATGCTATGCACATCATATTTACAACAGGTATCTTGTAGTGAACCTCAGTAACGTACATCAATTTCATTATATTTTTCTCCGTGGGCCATTATGTAACGGAATACTTTTGTGTGGCCCTGTAAATTAATTAGAAATGCTTTATGCATCATATACAGAAAGCATGTTTTAATGCATCTCACAAAAGGATATCAATTTCATTATATATGTAATAGTATAACATGATTAAAATTCACCGGAAACGGCTAATTCCCCTAAAGACCATAATATAATGGAATTCTGTGAGAGTTTCCCTGTAAACTAATTATAGGTGCTACATGTACCATAGTCGATAGTAAGCATCTTGTAGAGCACTACAGCTATGTATATCAGTTTCATTACATTTGAACTAGTGTAAAATCACTAAAGTGCACTAATGATTTTTATGATTTTAATGATTAATGCACTGCAAGTGATTTTTCCCGATATACCATAATGTATCGCATTTGTTTCAGTGGTCCTGTACACGGTGAATAAGTGCTACATACTTAATTTTCAATACGGAACATGCCATAGTAAACCTCAATAACATACATCAATTAAATGAAAACTGAGTATATTTACGCAAGTTAGAGCACGGACAGACGGCAGACAGACCGACCGAGAAACGGACAGACAAATAACGGTGACCGGGATAACACAAACTAATTTCATGGGTTTCCGGCAAATCTTTCGTTTTAAACTATTGTTTTCTTTAAGGAGAAGAACATCAAGGAACGAAGTTAGTCAGGTTTACAGAAAAATTCCATATATCCCAATTCTTTTTGAAAGATTAAAGAGAGTTTTCAAGAAATATAATATACAACTGGTGGCATCCAATTCCAAAACGTTTAATTTATTGAATAGAAGCATTGACCCATTATCAGCCACTTGTTTATCTGGGGTATATGAAATTCCATTTGAATGGACCGATGGTACAAATTCTGCATATATCGGTATGACAAAACGTCGCATCGTAGAGAGACTTAAAGAACATAAGAGAGATTTGAAATACAATAAATTTTCCACTGCCTTATCAAGAACTGTTGCTAACGGACGGGTTAGGTTTGTTGATTTTAACAACGTCAAAGTTATTTCCAGACAAAACAATCCCTTTAAAGCCTACATCCGTGAATCTATAGAAATTTCACTAAGAAAACATGAAATTTGCAACGATATCCCATCATTTTCGGTTCCTGCCATATGGAAATGCATTTTAAAATGAACTTTAATTCCGTTGAACATAAGTTCCAGTTACATTTCTGATTCATAGAGGGCGCCACTAGGCGTATTTTGAATATGTTGTTATAATTTTCCGTTATTTGAGCGTCTTGGCAGATTGAATATTGCGACTCAATCATGTAACACATTTTAATTTTTGCTGTTCATATTTATGAAGGTTTTTTCTCCTGATGATGGTTATAAAGATTAACCGAAACGTCGAGGTTTGTTTTATATATATGTAGTTTAAAAGTAACTCATATTTATTAAATAATTTTACGTTGGAAGCAAGTGTTTGATGAGTATTTATATGTTAATGGTGCAACGTAAAGTCCTTATTAATTATCAACAAAACTTTTTATTCTATTTATTCCCTTATTCCAAATAATATCGTTTTATCGCCTTCTGCCATAACAACATTATAAATTAAATTTTATTTAAAAATGCACAGTAGTAGAAGAATATTTTTCTACATATTACAGAGATACATTTGGTTCTACTGATTTATATTTTTAATTTTGGTTTTAGAATTAAAATCATGAACTCCGTTCTGTAGAACGGGTTAAACAGCTAGTAAAGATTTAAATTTGTGCGACACCTAACTTTACTTGTGTTAAGAAGAATACTTTTTTGCAACAAAACATATAGTATATAGTACTTTAAAAGTAACTTTATCAGATTCCTGCCTTCATCACGATAAAATTATTTACAGTTCTATGCAAAATAACCTATATTTATTTGCAAGTATTGTCATTAGATGTAATTGAAGTAATTCCCTTTGTGCCTTCGAAAGATAATATCGATATATCTGTCAACTACGCTATTGATCTTCATTAATGTAATTTTTATTAACTTTGTAATTATCGGATTTCTATGTTCATCAAAAACTATGTTTTCTAATGTATTTTATATCGATGAATATTGTATGAGATTAAAAACTTATTCTTATATATACAGATAATTTTTATGTTAAGCGTAAAATTACAAATTGTTTCATCAGAGCAAGCCAATAAACACATCTAAGGTTCCTGGGGCATATTACTCCACTTAAATTTATTTTTCTCAAAAACAGTGTAAACAAATACAAGTAGGTCGTTGCATATCTAGAAAAAAAATTAACGAAAAAAAAAAAGTTATGTAATATTTTTTATCATGAAAGAGCCTTGTTTTGGATATCTATACTTCATAACTCCAGACATGTGATACACAAATAAAGGAATCAAATCATGAAAAGCACCACATTTGGTAGTAAAAATTCTTATCAGCAAAATTAAACATGAAAATCCAAAAATAAAAAAGTCTTCCCGGCCTATAACGGAAGGAAAATGAATCTTCTCTATTGCCTGTTTTTAAAAATACAGGGTCATTCATAATTCCCTCCGGGGTTTCGAAACGTTATAGTAAAAAAACGAAGACGAATATGAAAAAAAGAAACATATGAAATTATTCCGAAACTATTCAAGTTTTACTTACATACATTACAGGTGTTCTATGTGTGAACCCTTGGTCACACGGCATACATCCATGCGATAGTCCAGTTCCTGCCATACTCCGTTTCTTTAAATTTCCGGTACCACACATGAATTGTTTTGTCAGTTGGTCCCTGTTTTCGATATTTATTACGAAAGGCCCGTTGAACTGACACCACTGATTCAGATTTAAAGAAACGGAGTATGGCAGGAACTGGACTATTGCATGGATGTATGCCGTGTGACCAAGGGTTCACACATAGAACACCTGTAATGTATGTAAGTAAAACTTGAATAGTTTCGGAATAATTTCATATGTTTCTTTTTTTCATATTCGTCTTCGTTTTTTTACTATAACGTTTCGAAACCCCGGAGGGAATTATGAATGACCCTGTATAGCTAATTTTTCTCAATCTCACGAAGGTAAAATTCATGGAACCCGATTATAGAAGATCTAATTCCAGTTGTCTCAAATACTGAATTTGAATTTCACCAAATTAGTCAGCTATATCCAAGTTGGTTTCATTCATAACGATTTATTTTTTGCCTCCAAATTTTGCGAGACTTTGACGCTTGTGGATATGACTGTAGTTTAAAATGTATGAGAGTGATAACAATGGTTATAACAATTAAAGTAAATTTTCGAGAAACCGCGTTTTTAAAAGCTCATTAATGTAACGTAATTATCAAAAAATCATCCATTCTAGAATTTTTATAGCTATATCTCAGTCATTTTTTATGACAGAGACAAAACAAGATGTCTCCGGAATTCTTGTATCAAGGTCGAACTTTTAAATGTAAAAACATTTTGAATATCTAATTTTTGTACAACTTTTTGAATTTGAAATTTTAAAATATCCGCTATTTTTAAACAAGATGATGGATGTCGCTAGCCAACAAACTCGGACTGAACTATGGTATGTCCTGTACACATCCAAGTCTGTTGATAAATATGAGTACTTTCACATGAAAGAAATAAGATTCTTTCGAAATGTCACTCATGCTATAATTTCAAAAAATCATCCATTCTAGAATTTTTATAGCTATATCTCAGTTATTTTTTAGGATAGATGGAAAACAAAAGATGCTCCGGAATTCTTGTAGTAAGGTCGAACACTTAAAACAAAAACGCCTTCAATTTATAAATTTTGTACATCTTTTTGAATTTATAAAACTAAACAAAAAAAAGAGGTGACCGACAGTTTCAAACAATATAGCGGACGAAGCGGACCAATGAATTTGGTCGAGACCTTGGTATGTCCTGTACACATGCTCAGTCACATCAAAATCGGTTCATAATAACGTTACAGAATGACAAATATCATTATATATACCATACATATCAACATTTGGACTAAGGGATATTTTGGTATCTGGGGGTCATTATCGATGAAATAATACTGTAATTATCCGGGATTACTTTCCTCCGGACGGCTACAATAAGTAGCTTTTAACTTTATACTAAAAAGCCTTTTTAGGCAGCAAAACATAAAATAAAAAATTACTAAAAACTATGTAATAAAATTAAATAAAAATTAGAAATTTTAAAATAATAAAACTCTAGCAGAAAATATATGCTGGAATGTATCCTGTACTAGATCACTGGACAAACCGTCTTTCATTGAAAACGAACTATCATTATATACAGAACTATCATTATATACAGAAAGCGTTAGTCCTTCTAAAATTAGTAAATTATTTACAATATGGGTATTTTATTGAGGTTTTGATGTTTTACAATAATGTAATATCTTTTTTTCTAACAAACCTGCAATAACTTGTAATTTTCAACCACCATATCAGAGGTATTAACATTAGGAATTACATTAGTATTTACGTTAGTTACAGTATTTAGTATAAAATTTCTTCTTCATTATTTCCAGTTTTAGCTGCTGTAAAAGGTCTATAATTAACTTTTTGATAAGAAGATTACAATAATGTTTTTGCGTTTAAATTATTTGCGCTTTTCGGACATCCAGAAACGTTTGACGTGTGACTACCCGCATAGCATGCACAGTCACAGTGACGTCATTGTGACGTCAATGTGAGTCACGTACGTCACGTTACATCTGTGACCAAAATGCCACCACTTTGTAACGTCACACTGTGACCAAAATGTGAACGTCTTGGAGATCTAAAGAAAACTTAAAATAAACTTTAGAACATCTTATAACATAAGGAAAATTACTTTTTGACAGCTTTAGAAATTTTTGTGATGTTGCAATGACGTCACTGCAAGTCACATAAGTCACGTAAAACCTATGATCAAAATGCCAACACTCTGTGACTTCACGGTGTGATCGGAGAGTGAATTTGGAAAAAAAAACTCTTAAAATATAGATTTGAATTATGTCATGTACCTAAATCATTAATAAAAATATTGTCACACACTATTTAAATATAGTGAGTATTTCCAAAATAAAATAATAAATAAATATCTGTCTACATATATGAGGCAAATAATTTTTTACAATTTTCATTACCATTTTCATGAAATTTAACAAAATATACTATATAATACACAGGTAAAAATCCTTAAATAGAAATTTAGTTATTTATCGAGTTATAAGCAATTCGTGTCACGTGACGACCAGTTTTTCGCTTGTCTTTCACTGTCACGTCGGATATTCAAATCAAAACGCAGACTTTGACATTCTTTTCTGAAAGATCTTCTGCTTTTCACAAAAAATGGAAAAAAGTTTTTCAATAACATAGTTTCTGAACAAAACACGAGCCAATTTCGTGTATTTCCGAGCAAAAATGAATTAAAAACATGTTATAATGTATATGTCATTCCTATAGCAATTTATCCAAAACTGGCCAGTGCTTAGTAAGATGTCACCACTATTAAATATATTGCTCTTTTCGATAGAGTGTAAAAAATAAAAAAATTGTACTTAGGAAATTTGATTGCAATTTAAATTTATATCGAAATTACTTTATAAAGCCTATTAAATCAATTATTATTTAAAATTTATCTTTACTTTTGACGTCTAAAGCAAATGCAATGGATTAAAAAATATATAAAAATGTAAATTTTCACAGCTTATTTCTAAGAATACAAAACTCTCTCATATAAAAAAAGAATATTATAGCATCATTAGAAGTTCATTTTTCAGCCATATAAATTATAAAGGTTTTGAAATGTATTTATTTAAATTATTTTCTTCCTATATCATTTGCGGTAAAGTTGGAAACATCTGCTAGTTGTTATTTTGTTGTGTTTAAACAATACTGCGCGCGCATATTGAAGGCAGACGATTTTTTCTCATTCGAAGTTAGGATAGGATTAGCGTGTGTTGCGTTCTTTTAAGTTTGTAGATTTATACTGTGTAAGTAAATTAACGTTTTAAAGTGAACAATCTCCATTTTAAAGTAAACCATCCATTTTAACATCTCCCTGTGTCTAGTCGGGTGTGTTCATAAGGCCTGGGTGATATTTGTTTTCTCAGATCTATGAACACACCTTTCTGCTGGAATAATTTGAAAATTATTGTAGTGCATGTACAGTCTAATTTTTCGCTGAAAGGGAAGCAGATAAGGAGCATTCAATAGTAACACCTTTAGCTATAGATCAGCAGGTAACTTTTAATGTCTTCGCAGTTTTGTTAATAGTGCATGTTTAGTACTAGTACATTTAATATTGCATTATTTAAAAGTTAAGATGTTTAAATTTTCTTTTAAAAAATCACTTGTATCAAATTTTATCTTTAATGTTTTAAATTTTTTTAAATAGACTATTTGGAAAAAAACTTAAAGTATTTACTAACAATATGTATTCTAAATGTAAAGTGTTATGCAAAAGGAGGAATTTATTTAATGTTTTGCGTTTCTTAGTTCAATTTTCATAGTTATTCATTAGAATTAAAAACATCGCAATTTTTAAAACTATTAATATTTGATTTGCAATTTAATAATTTCGTTGCTAGTGTAGGTTTCCAGAAATAATTTTCCGGTACATTTGAAAAAAAAAATGTGACATTTTAATGCATTGAATAATTTATTTGTCGAGATATGTCAATGTTAGATGCACAAAAATAATAAATATTGATGAAACAATAAAATAACTGTTTAGTTAAGGTAATTTTTCCAGCTGTGTTATCGAATGTTTTTACTGTAAAAATTGATATTTAAGTTCTGCATTTAGTATTCTATCAAAAACTATAAATAAAATAATTTGTAAAGAAAAAAAAAAAATATTTTTTTTTTGGCATTTATGATCTTAAGTGCTATATTTCATTTGCAACGAAAACTGTTTTACTGCTTGATACAATGTTTATTATTTAATAATACCGCACAATAGGTATATCTATTATTTAAATTGATTCCTAATATAAATTTTTCAGAATGCTTATTTGAAAATGTATACTTATATTTTCTTTAAAGTTGTTCTCAAATCCAAAATAGCTAATTTCTGGCATATTTCTGAATTCATTTTTATTCGGAAATACATGAAATTGGCAGGTGTTCTTATTCAGAAAAGGGTAGATGTGCCAGTAATGGACCGCCTTCCAGTAATGGGACACCTTCAATGTTTTTGGTTTATAAAAAAATAACCAATAAAATTTCAGCTTTATTTATTTCATTAATATGCTATCTTTAAATTCTAGTTTGAAATGCAATCATAATATCAATTATCTATTACTTTTTGTGAGGTGTCCATTACTGGAGTTTAGGGTGTTTTGATTTATTTCTGTTATTTACAATTAAATTTAGATTCACATTGGGAAATGTGACAATGAGCATGGTTAAATATTGTTGGTAGAGTAATATAATATTATAAAATTTTGAATATAACAATTATAACTATTAATTAAAAAATAATTGTTAAAGAAATTCCTTATGGGTCTCTATTACTGGCACATCTACCCTATATATAATCGAATGACGTCATCCATTTTTTGGTAACGGCAGATGATGTTTCAGAAAACACTATCAAAGTCGGTGTTTTGAACCAAATTTCCGACGCGCAGCGTCAGAAACGGGTAAAACGTGACCGACATTGATCTTAAGTATTACATTTATCTAAAAATGGAAAACGCTATTCATTCCAAATAGCTTTAATAATCAGGCATGCATGTGCCATGCGTTTAAAAGTTTGTTCATAAATGTTTCAGAAAGTTTCGTGTTAACCGGTTTCTCAATCAGATGCAAAGTTTTAATTTGAATACGAGTTGCATCAATAAAAATTATTGCCGATCCAATCCTTATCGTCGATCTTATCCGTATTTGGTGAAATCTTGTTATCCGAATCTATGCGAAATCATTTATCAGGTTCTGTCGGGTTGTGGGCTTACAGATTTTTCGTTGTTGTTGTTATTGGGTTAGGGTAAGAATACGGGTTGAATCAAAATATAGTTTCAGTCAACCATCATTCATTTTCAAGTTGACATTCAATCATGTTCAAGAAGTATATAACTGGATTCGTGTATGACTCTAGATCCAAGCCGACATCAGAAATTGTATCGTAACACAATTTCTGATAAAATCTGGTTACTCGGTCGTATGCAAGATTCTATTCCAAACAAGACTCACAGTAAAAGCATTATACCCGACTCGGGTCAGATCGGGTTCACGAATATCAGGTCACACGACAACTAATCGAAATCTATTCTGTAGCCAAACAAATCCAAAAATATCGATCTGAAGTTTCTGGATTGGATTCGGGTAAAATCTGGTCATCCGACCCGGTGCAGTGTCGTCCCAAACGTCACAAACTTGAACCATAAAAAAATTTTGATCCTAACAATCCGTATAGGATTCGGGTAAAATCTGGTCACCCTATCCGATGCAGATTCGTCACATTTTTCACATTTAAGTCGCACGGTGACTACACAAAGTAGTCACATTGTGAGGTCACAGAAAGCCTTGAAAACGGCCATAACGACCTCGCATTTACGTCACAATGACTTCACATCGACGTCACTTGACGTCACGACGACGGTCACAAAGTCACAGTGTGACTTCGCAGTGACGTCGCCGTGACGTCACCATGCCTTACGGGTAACACCATAATTGGAGCACTTAAAGTGACATTTTAGGTATGCTTTAATATAGATGTAAGTTTTGTAAGTCCCTGCACATTTTATACAAGAATGAAGTAGAATTGTTAAAATATTAAATTTTTTACAAATATAATAATGTTTGTCTTCCCTGATATGGTGCATTTTTACTTCAATGTGAAAGCTAAATGAGGTATCAATATGAAATGTGTTTGAAATTACCAAACGAAAATATAACATAGTCCGTCCACGATAATGTGACCGATCTGTAACATCCATCTAGATGAAATCATTTTTATATTAAGATACACTCACCACTATGAACAAGCAGATTCTAGTTTTCTATTTAAATAATCAATTTTCTGCACCACTTGTGCCCGTTGCCAACAGTCCTTCCCCGTAAAATAATCCAAGTCATCGGCAAAATGTGGTGCGCGGGCAAGCATAAGCATTGGTACCTTTGTATTAAGAAGTCAAGTGAAATAAACAGACAAAGAAAAATATATTTATATTCTGCTTAAAAATATTTTAACGCTGCCATAAATTAATAAAAATGTTGTGATAGAAGTAAAAGTTTTCTTTTTAATTAAATAATCAAATAACACTTTACTAAACAAAGGTCAGTTTAACAGTAAAGCTTATTTTAAACGACAAATTTTAGCAGATAACTTTTAACAACATTACGTAAGATGGTAACGGCGTATTTTCAAAATGATAAAAGCCTTTCATTTTCTGAATCCTATATATTTTTTAAATACCATTTTCTTGATGCAGTATTTTTACTGGTAAAATCATGATAATTTCCAGAATGTTTAGCTAATTGTTATTACCTTCCTTTAATTTTTAAGAATAATGTCAAATTGAGATTAAAAACAAGTGCCCTTATGCAGACAATTAAATTATAAAGTTAAAAACACAAATATTTATTAAAAACAGCATTAAACGTTTCCGACAATCCAGAAGCATCTCATAAGTAATAAAAAATTAAAAACACAAAATCACGAACGATGATAAACCAACGTACAGAATACAGATTATGTCAAAAACATTTCAAAAAATAGGGGAAGAAGTGGCAGACATGTGAATCAAAATAAATTAGCGTATTCAGATGGAACCGAGCTTGCTTCAGTAAGTGGAGATTTCGCTGATTCCGTGAATCAAGCCCCTACAAAAACACAGCTCCCATAACCTTTGCAATTCGACTTTATGACTGTAGCTCTCTCAAAATCTGAGAAATGTACTGTTTGTTATGCATGGGCCACAATTTTAGAATTCTGGCTCCTTGCGTTTAGCACACTGGTGTTCCTTAAGACGTATTTCTAAGGTACGGCATATCTCACCATTCTGATCTGCATCATATTGTTAGCAATGGATTGTACAGATTACACCTTTTTGTTTAGGAGCCTCCTTGGCCGATCGGTTAAGACAACATACCGCTTTTTTAAGACCTTAATAAAGAAACCGGGAGGGACATCTATGCTCTACAGATCTGGTTCCCAGTCTGAACAGTCCCTCTTAGGCATTCAAAATATCTTGAGAGAGTAGGAGTTACGTCGGCGGGCTCGACTAATGTCATCCCCATTGCACACACTTTGTGGAGCTTCCGGTTGTAATTCTCTGGTGTTGTAAATTTCCTTGTGGCTATCTCATCCTTGTATATTGACGATGACTTATATGTGGGCACTTGATGTGAAGCACTTAAGTCAGATGTATGTTTCAAACAAACAAACCTTTTTGTTTAGAGCTGGGGAACTTGTATTTGAAATTACAGAGGGAGATTTCTAAAGATTTATGTGGGATAAAAGATGTAGATATAACAATTGTTTTATGGCCGTAGAGCATGCAGAACTCCCCTGGTCGTGCTCACTAAAAGTTCTCCAGAACTTACAAACGGCAGTTGACGTGCCTGACCGTAAAAGCATGGAGGCATAGCTCAGTTTTTATACCAATTGGTTTAAACAGACGCGAGATTTTTTCCGATAAGTCTATGTTCTAACGTATGGACATAAATTGACTGAAGGTGTTTCTCTGAAACGGGGGAAGAGTCACTGTATAGGCATGTATGATTTCTGAAAATATTCCGTAACACCATCGTGAAGGATATCCATTTTTCATTAAATCATTAAAGATATTTTTCTTTTCGATATTGAAAAGTTCTTCGTTACTGCATTAGCGAAGGACTCTTATTAGTAAGGTTTTAACCACCGCATTTTTGTGAGAAACTGGACGTTCCCGTTTTAAATTAAGATATTGTCCAGAAACTCAGCTTTTCCGATATACTGATGTGTTGATACTTCGACTATGGTGTGATCATTTCTTTTAATATGTATATCTAGGAAGTTTATACATAGATTAACTTTGTGTTCAATTGTAAATTGTATAGCCGGGCAGGTAGAGTTAACTGTTTGTAGAATTAAAGAAGATTATGACTTTCTAAATTATGAATACGTCATCGGCATAGCGACGCCAAAGCTTTATAATCGGACCTAATTTGTACTAATTCTATTCTCTATAAACTGCATTACCAATTCAGCGAGAGTGACGGAGTGTGGCGATCTCGTCGCTGTCCAATTAACTTGTTTAAAAAATGATCATTGAAGGTAAAACAATTCGACGTCTTTCAGAATTTAAAGAGCTTCACCATACTTTCTTTATCAATATTAGAATCGGAGTTATTGTCTTTCTAGATAATAACTCCAAGTTCTTCAATAAGTGAACTTGCAAAGTCGATTGGGATAGAGGTAAACAGGGATACAACATTAAAGGAGGCCATTACATTATTAGGAGACAATGCCAAATTTCTAAGAACTTCCAGGAAACAGAGTAGGGAATTCAGACTACTCTGAGAGTGCCAGATTGAGATGCCAGATATTTCGAAATATTATATTAGGTTGAGCAAAAAGTTCTGGGAAATTTTTAATTTAATAGTTATCAGAATTTGTATCATATATAGGGGTACTAGTGGTATATCTGTAGGAGTTCAGGAATTTCGGTTCCAAAATGCTTATTGAACAGTATGATTTGCGTGTGTTGATCCGGCATTATTGGAGAAAGGTTCTAACGATTCTGAAAGCCATCGATGAGAGCCGCCTTGGTACTTCCAGTAAATCCGGAATCTGGCAGAAAGTCTTGGACTATGATTGTCTCTACTTTGTTGTTTTTATTGTTAATTTCGGCATAACAATGCAATTTCACTAATTTCCATGAACGTTTTGCTCAATCTAGTAAATAGGAGTACGTGTAAAATCTATGATGGGTCTCAGTGAATAATTTTTTGTTTGATTTTTTGACAGATCCTGTATAGCATCACAACTCTTTAGCAATATCAGAAGTCAGCTTAACAGATTTAGCTAAGCAACTCATGAGCGCATTAAGGTTTCTTTCAATGGAAAGAGTTAGGTCTTTAGTAAACACCCAACTCCTTTCATCACAGACCTAACTCCTTCCATTCATAGTAACCTTAATGCGCTTATCCATCATGATGGTTATACAGAATATTTACAAAAATCATACACGCCTATACAGTGACTCCTCTCGCGTTTCAGAGAAATACTGTCACTCAATTTGTGTCCATACTTTATTACAGAGACTTATCGGAATGAATCTCGCGTCTATTTAAACCAATTGGTATGTCTACATCTTTTGTCCCACAAACATCTTCCTCTGCAGCTCTAAACAAAAAGGTGTAATCCATAAAATCCATTGCAAACAATGTGTTCATATTGGTGAGACTGGCCTTATCTTTGAAATACATGTTAAGGAACACCAGACAGTCTTTATGTCGAGGAACCTGAATTCTAAAATTGTGTCCTAGGCAATACAATCAGACCATTTCCCAAATTTGGAGAGAGCTACAGTCATAAAGACGAATAAGAACATTTATAGGAGATGATGTGTTTTCTTAGAAATCAGCAAAATCTCTACTTAAGCTCGGTTCCATCTGAATACGCAAATTTATTTTGATTCAGAAGCCCGCCAGTTCTTTCTCCATTTTTTTAAATTGTTTTGTCACATCTGTAGAATTTTGTATACGACCGAGTAACCAGATTTTATCAGAAATTGTGTTACGATACAATTTCTGATGTCGGCTTGGATCTAGAGTCATACACGAATCCAGTTATATACTTCTTGAACATGATTGAATGTCAACTTGAACATGAATGATGGTTGACTGAAACTATATTTTGATTCAACCCGTATTCTTACCCTAACCCAACAACAACAACAACGAAAAATCTGTAAGCCCACAACCCGACCGAACCTGATAAATGATTTCGCATAGATTCGGATAACAAGATTTCACCAAATACGGATAAGATCGACGATAAGGATTGGATCGGCAATAATTTTTATTGATGCAACTCGTATTCAAATTAAAACTTTGCATCTGATTGAGAAACCGGTTAACACGAAACTTTCTGACACATTTATGAACAAACTTTTAAACGCATGGCACATGCATGCCTGATTATTAAAGCTATTTGGAATGAATAGCGTTTTCCATTTTTAGATAAATGTAATACTTAAGATCAATGTCGGTCACGTTTTACCCGTTTCTGACGCTGCGCGTCGGAAATTTGGTTCAAAACACCGACTTTGATAGTGTTTTCTGAAACATCATCAGCCGTTACCAAAAAATGGATGACGTCATTCGATTATATATAGGGTAGATGTGCCAGTAATAGAGACCCTTAAGGAATTTCTTTAACAATTATTTTTTAATTAATAGTTATAATTGTTGTCACATCTGTAAATTGTTTTATTATCTCTCTTGATTTTGCGTTTTTAATTTCGCTACTGATGAGGGCCTTCTGGAATGTTCGAAATGTATAATGCTGTTTTTAATAAATATTTGTGCATTTAACTTTATTGTATAATTGTCTTTATAAGTGTACTTGTTTGTAATTGATAATGAACAGACGTAATATTTTGTAAACTTTAAATTGGATTGAGATGTTAGTCAAATGCGTAGTGTAATCACATGTAGATGAATCTTAAATTATGGGAATAAAAAACATTTATTTCCCACACAAAAAAAATCAATAATGAAATCTAACAATTAAATTTTATTATGTTATGCTATAAGAAGAACAAAACTATTTTTTAGCGTTTGTATGTCATGTTCAAAATATTCATTTAATGAGCAGTTTAAACTTGTTTAAGTGAAAAGAAATTTAAACATTTTTTATAAAGGTATTTCTAGCTTTCCAAAACATTTTTAGACAGATGGTTGACAGGCGATTCTTTTTTGTGTTATTTCCCTATGGTCTAAAATATCATTAGACCAATGGACCCGTTAAAGGATTTCACATTGCAGTATAATATTTTTTACATGCAGGTTTAAACTTCTAAAGGGAAATTAAGGATAAAAAATGTGCAAACAACATTAGTTAAGCCACAATATTATTTATTTTATCCCATCAAGGTTACCGTGCAAGAACAATGTCCCACTTTATCATTTTTGTGCTATTTATATTTTTTATAATCATTGTTGACCACGCATATAATGAGGTATTTTATTTTTGTGGAAACATTCATTTAAGAAAAATCTTTTATTTCATATATCAAAACAAGAGTTAATTTAACTATAATTATCTGCAATTTTTAATTAATAAAACGTGTTTTAACGAAATGTGAGTGTGCTGTGTCAGAAACCAGTTCAAAAACTTTACGAATGATACGACATTCATTGTTGTGCGTTTTGTAAATGCACAGAAAAGGGATGCTGGCAACAGAGATAATATATATGATGCCTGTAAATCATGAAAAGTTTGAAATTTCTTTTAAATGCATGCGTTTGAAATTGGTTAACTATTGCTACAATTTTTATATGATTAAAACATTGAATGTATAATTTCAGGGTAATCTAAATTTTATCAATATTATATCTCATTCTATGATACTCAAATGCTAGGGTAATATAGTAAAGGCTAAATCAGAATAGGTAGTCTATTGCAATTATGTGGATGTGATAAGGAAATCTATGAAATTTCATATTGAAACAGCGTGTCATTATGAAGCTAGTGCATTCTAAACCGCGAGATATATCAATATTCGAAAGCTGCAATCAGTAGTGCATCTTAATAGCAGAAGTAAAATGATGAAATCAGAAGTAGCTTTAAAATATTGCACATTCACGTGCCAGGGACATATTCCATATGATTATTGATATGAAAGCATTCCAAAATATACATAATTAAAATGACACTGAAAAGACCGCTAATATTATCTAGCATTCCTTCCAGCTTTCAATACAAAATTCATAAGATGTCGCGTTAATACAGTACCGTTATTAATATTTAGTTCGAAACACAAAATATTACTAAATTTTTTCTTAATGACCATGTAAAACAAAAAGGATTTGGAATGCATAGTGGCTCAAAGAGTTATTAAGAACGAGCATAGAAATAATAAAAAAACGAAATCATTACACAATAAAACCTCCATAATGAACACTCCCGAATAGCTGACACTTTTCCATTTACCAACAAGTATAGTATATGTATATAAAAAAACGCTTCATGCATAAAACATTTACCGTCATATCCAGAAAATTGTAACGAAATGCTACAATTTAGTTTAAAAAAAAGATGCTATTTAAATAAACAATTTGGAAAACAAGTAACACAGATGGACACCAAAATTTCAGAAATTAGTACACATACTTGATAAAATAATCAAATTCTTCTGAGTAGTACTTATAGGCTCTCTAGATTTGTTTACCCAAGATTTCTAAAATTTAATTCAGCTATAAAACGCATAACACATTTGAAAAGTTATTACCTAGTATTTACTGACCACAGAAGGTATCTTGAAATATTTTGCACAGCCCTGTATAAGATCTGTAGATTTTTATATAAACCACCTATTAAGCTAAAATTTAATTCCGCTAGGAAATGCACAACACAACTAGAATCGCCTTCCAGAAATTACCATCCATTGACAATAATATATACTTTTTTTTAATTAATGTATTTATATTATACAACTATTATGTCTTAGTATACTAACAATAGTTTAGCTGAAAAATTCAAATCAATTAAAAAATACCTCTAGGATGTTCACTCATTTTTGCGCATCTCTGTATATGAGCTTTAGGATTTATATACACCACGTAATGTAGTAAGATTTGGTTTGTATTAAAACCGCATACCTTATCTGAAAACGCACTTCCAGCAGCTATCGCTCATGAACATTACTACATATTCAACAATACCGTCAATTTCATTATGTTTGAAATACTTTAACATCTTTAAAATAAATTACAAACGATTTTTCCTTATAGGAAATAATGTAATGTGATTTGTTTGTGTTTTCCAGTAACTGATTGATAAATTCAATGCCCTCCATTTTTCATTTATAGAACGTTGCGTTATACCTTAATAATGCATATCAACATATATCATTATGTTTGCAATAGTGTAACTTCATTAAAATACACTGCAAATGAGTTTTTCCAATACAATATAAAGTAACGGAGCTCTTTTTTGTGGTTTTGTAACCGAAGTATCCACACTACACACTTTATTTTCAATTATGACTGTCCTATTGGGATCCTCAGTTATATCTACTACTAAGCTCATGGCAATCCAAGTTGATTTATGAGAGTTATAAACAGATTGCCAGACAGACAGATAGACCGCTAAACAAACAAAATCCTAAACACTTTAAATTAAACACAGTTTTAAAAATAAAAGCGTACGGATTTTCTTAATTGACAGTGTATTTTGTCATTTTACAGTAAAAAAGGACAGTAATTTTTGAAATATTGAGATACATGTATGTTATCTAAGAATAAAGTATTTATTGCTCTAATTAAAATCTCCTGATATGTCTAACATAGGTACAGTCGTGGAAAAAAAAACGGAACACCCCCACTAACTCTGCAACAAATTATAGTAGAAGGACGTGACTGGTACCAAACGATTGGAAATAAAGTCTACTTTTAAGTGATGTATCTAAAATTTGCTTAAGGGGACATCTACATATTAAAACCAGCCTAAACTTTAATTTTTTCAATGGCAACACCCACTTTTGACATGATATTTTAAATCTTCGGTTCAAACTATGCCTAGATACAAAATTTAAAGTCATTTGGATGATAAGTTTTTGAGTTATAAACATTCAAATTTTAGATCTTCTAATGTTAAATTACATTTTCATATTTTTATTAATATCTCCTGAAATTATAATCCTAATGTACTAACGTTTTGTTTGGTTATAAAACTCAAAAACCCAAACATAACTACGTCAAATTTGTAATTTTTAAAATTTTATAATATGAATTATGAATTATGAAATTAATATTCGAAAAAATTATGAATTGCAACCTACAATTTTTTTGATGGATTTATATTTATTATGTTCTGCTTTATGTGTATTCAAAATTTCAATTTTCTTTTCCAAGTAGTTTTCAAATTATGCTTAAAAAACGACAAAATGCTGCTTTAAGGGGCCGTCTATGATGTGCATTAAAGCATAGTTTGAATAGGGATGGGAGCGCTGCGACTCGAAATCCCGATTGACACCACTAAATTTTAATAGTATTTGTTACCTTATTCAATTACAAAATTTCTGAAATTCTTTACGTTGGAGAATACTATTAAAATTTAGTGGTAAGAATCGATATTCGGGTCGGAGAGCTCTCATTCCTCTTTGAGAAAATATTATACTCATAGGCTTGGGATTATAGTGACTCGATAAACTTAGAGATTAAGTCTGTCTTACACTATAAACAATGCGTAAACCGTATTTCAATGCTTCGTGATCTTACGTTAAACAACTCTGACAACGACCTGCGATTGTAGTAAGATATAAGATAGCGAAGCACCAGAGCCCCAGCCTTTATTAGTATATATATATATATATATTTCTTTTACTTTTTCAATGTCTGCTTTAAAATTTTTCATTAAAATTTCGTAAAACGTATTTGCATGAGATATATGTTTACATTTATGGAAAATAGTTTCGCTTTTATTTTTAAATTAATAAAGCTCATTTTTGAAAAATATGATCAGTTCTACCTTAGAAAAAACTTAATCATTTTTGTTACCTTTAAATGGATTTATAGCTTCTTTTCCAGTCTAATAAAGCTATATTGTTTTTTCTGCAGTATATATGTTTGAAGTGAAGTTTATTATAAATGCATATGTGTAGAGTATTTGCTGAAACAAAATGGCCCCACAATTACTTGAAGCAACGAAAGGCCAAATGATTGGCATGTGGCAAGCTGGAAGAAGTTTTCGTTATATAGCTGGGCATTTTCAAGTGTCTCTTCAAACTGTTTCAACATGGATTAATAGGTAAGGTTTATATTGGTAGTTTATTGCGAAGAAAAAATTACAATATTTCTTCTATAACGTTCGTATTTAAATCTATTCGATTAAACAGGCTAATTAAAAAAGATTACGAGTTATTTTTATGTTTTTCTGATAGGCAAGATTATTTCCCAATCGCTAGCAGTGTGCAAAAAAATCTAATATAATAATAATAATAATAAATAATAAATGTCATATGGCAAGTTTTCTTGCCAGGAGGCATTAATGAGTTAATTGTAAAATTTCAAATGAACTACCAGAATAGGTTTAATCATAGAATTATTACCCCTATTTCGAAGGAGAATAACGGATGTAAAGTTATTCAGCTGTCTTTATAACATATATTTAGTTTTAGGTCTTCAAATAAATCTTAATGTAAATTCTGCGAACATATCTCAAAACAAGACACCCCCCCTCCTCTCGCTCGGATAATTCAACACTTGTAAACATTATCTTACAGCATATAACAATAACCGAAACTTATTAAGTGAGTAAAATGGTCATATCGGTAAAACATAATACATTAAAAGGTGACATTCTGCAGCATTTCAACAATCGAGTACCGAACTTCAATTTGGATACAGCCCCTTAAATATGCTCATTATAAAGTAATTAATTTCTCAGAAACTAATCGTAGGAATTTAATGAAATTTGGCATCTAGGCATAGTTTGAACTGCAGATTTCAAATATGTTGTCAAATTTGGGTCTTGCTATTGAAAAAAACAAAGTTTGGGTGTGTTTTTATATGTATATGGCCCCCTAAACAAATTTTATATACATCACTTAAAAGTAGACTTTATTTCCAATCGTTTGGTAACAGTCACTTCCTTCTACTATAATTTGTTGCAGAGTTAGTGGGGGGTGTTCCGTTTTTTTTTTCCACGACTGTACAGTTACTTAGATAAGCAGATCTTGACCCTGCTAGATACTTGCTAATCGTATCTGAATGTGTCACATAATTTCACAAATTATCCTTTGTAGAATAGACTGAATAGCAATACTAGCAATATTGCGAATTTTACTAATACGCCACATTAACATAATTAACAATACGCCACATAGTGCTAAGGTTTACGGATTTTGAGTTCCTCTGTTTTCTTATAGTAAGATACTTATTCTTATACTATTTTCTTATATTTTCACCTTGAAATTCAATATATAGTAAGAAAATTTTGACCTATAAAGCCATGATTAAATTTAAGCCAAGTCTGATCTACTAAGTCATAGAAGATTTTTAGCAGATGACATTTATCTTGCTGGGAAAGAACAGAGCATAAATAATACATTATTAGAAAACATATGGTACTGGTACAATATGATATATTTTTTTCAGTCTAAAACAGAAATGAAAATAACAGCAAATTTCTCTTTAAAAAATATATTTTAAAAGATCGGGAATTTTCTTACAATAGAAAATATATTTCAAAGAATATTAAAATTTTCGTGCATCTGCGCTTATTATGTTTCTATAAGAGATAAAAAATAAGTTGAGAGATTAAAAAAAAGGTATTTTTTCTTTAGGATTATTTAAATTTTTATGAAAATATGCAAATTTTTGCAGCTTAGTATGCCAGAACACATTTAAATATGAACCGAAGAAAACATTCAAAGCATGGATTTTCTATTCAAGAAGATGTCTTTCAAAAATATTCAGAACATGAGATAAAAAATAACTTTTCTTTACGTTTAAAAAAATGTTTAGATAATATTTTAAAGCAATATCAAAAAAGGTTTTAAATACGCATATTTTGCAAACATTTGTCTACACAAAAATAATGTCTGACTAATAAGTTAGGTATTATTATATGACATATATTAAACTAGATACATATTCTAATTTTTTATGATACACTGTTAAAATTTTGCAGCAAACTGTCCAGTCAGCTGACCATTTTTATATAAAATGGTTACATAGCCGTAATTTAACACTATTCTGACCATAATATGGAAAATAATATGGTCAGAATACTGTCAAATTACGTTTTTTCTATAAAAACGGTCAAATGACTGCACAGTTTGCTGCAAATTTTTAACAGTGTAATAAAGAATGTTTGTATCTATTTCATATGATAAAACGACATATATCCTGTATGTAAATACAAAGAAATAATGCTTGCCTGGCAATATAACTATATGAAATAATATGACGCATATTTAAAAACAAATAATTAACTAATGAAGAATTATCATATTTTTTACGACATACAATAAAGCACTTATTCAATTTCTAGAAAAGTTTTAAATTTATTTTAAAACATTCATATTAATTAAATTAGTTATAAATTCCCATAGATATATTTTTAATAGAAAAGAAAATACTAAATCGGTAATTTAATGTATGTTCATTTTAGAAACTGGCCATTAAAAGTTGAAATATCGCTTACATATATATATTAACATTGAGAAACATGTTGTAATTTATATTAAGATAAAATAGATAGTTAAAATAGTCATTAGTAAAACATTATTCAGAGAGAATATGAATACATTATGAAATTCGATAAATATCTCGTTGACTTGCATTGCTCTTTACTTCATAAAAAAAGACTTTTTCATGACGAATAGACCGCTTTTATATATTTATCTTAGTTGTTAGATTCGCTTTTATATTTCACTTCAAAAGTATGTTTTTCAAAATCCAGGTAGTCATCAAACATATTTTATCTCGATTATAATTTTGAGTTCAATATACAGAAGATAAATATAAATCTATCCTACATTTATATAATCCTAATGAAATGTTTTTATGAAACGACTGATTAAATAGATATATGTTAATTTTGGGATTGGTAGAACGACGGCGTAATGTAAATTTAGTGTGTTGATACAATCACTTACAGTATGTTTTTCTAGAATAGGGTGATTATAGACTTTACAGTTATTGTACAGGGCCGCGCAAAATAATACGAATATATGAAACTAATATATGTTAAATGCGGAACTTGTAGAATGCTGACGGTAATAAAATTTTAGTATGTCGCTACAGTCAGCGACAGCATGTTTTTTGAAGGAAGAAATTGTATATAGCTTATACAGTTATTTTACAATGTCACACTAATGAATAGGAATATATGAAATGAATATATGTTAAATTGTTTGTTCAAAGCTGACGGTTATATAGTTTTAGCCTGTGTAACAACATGACAGACAGACAGGTAGCCGATAGCAGACGGACACCAGACAATTAGCAAGCAGACAGGAAACAGACCGAGAGTACACAGGCAGACAGCAGATACAGGCAGCAGACAGACAACCAACATGGTGTAGACATATAGCAGACGTACAGACAGTCAGCCGAAATATTGTAAACAGACAGCAGACAGGCAGACACCTGATAGCAGATAGACAGACAACTGATATCAGACAGGCAACTTATAGCAGACAGACAACAGATAACAAACAGACATATATACGACATAGTGACAGCAGATAGTAGACAGCAGACATACAGACAGTAGATTGCAGGCAGGAATATGGAATACAGAACACAAATATTCAGGAGATAGCAGACAGACATAAAGCTTACAGACAGCTGACAAAGTGTAGATAGACAGACATATAGCAGACTTCAGATAGTTAGCAGGAAGCCAGCATACTGATATACAGCAGACTGCAGACAGACAAACACCAGAGACAGCAAACATCCATACAGCACAAAGTGATACAGAAGAGAGAGCAGGTAGCCAGATATCAAATAACAGACAGAAGACAAACAGAATACAAACATCTAGACAGAAGACAAAAAACAGAAGTCAGACAGCAGAAAAACAGAAGACAATCAACAGACAGCAGACTGACAAACAGCAGCGAACACAAACAGTCAAACTACAGACAGAGAGAAAATAGACTCATCAAACTAACAGACTGGCATACATAATGTAACAGAGAGCAGACAGCTGACAAACAGAAGACAAACTGTAGACTGACAGACATAAGACAGTAGATAGCATAGATCAGATAGATATACAGAAGACAGATTTACAGCAGACAGACATACAGCAGATAAACTGTAGTCGATGAACTGTGGAGATGAAGCATATAACAAACTTGTACACAGTAGATAGCACACAGACAGATAGCACAAAGACAGCCTACAGTGTGTGGAAAGGCAGCAGACAATTAGCAGGCAAACAGGAAACAGACAGACAACAGGAAGAGCTGGAAGACAGAGAGCAGGCAAGAATACAGCAGACAGACAGCCGACATATTGCAGACAGACATCAGATAGCAGACAGATATGAAGCAAACAGATATGCAGCAGACAGCAAACAGAAAAACAGCAGACAGAGTGGGCATACAGACAGCAGACAGAAATACAGCTGACAGTCAGACAGTAGTCAGACATACATCAAACATAGACCAGACAGAAAGACACTAAACAGACACCCGACAGACACACAGTAGACACACAAACATCAGATAACAGACAGCAGACAGAAAGAAGACGCATAGCATGCATACAGAACAGAGACAGCCTACAAACAGCAGACGCACTGTAGATAAACAGCAAACAGTTAGAAGAAAGCCAGCAAACAGACAGCAGATCGCAGACAGACAGACGAGAGAGTGTACATAGTGAGATTTTCAGCATTCACTTAAAATTCAGGCAGGAAACAGACAGACGGTAGACAAACAGATAGCCGACAGAAGGTACATAAATACTAGACAGACAAAGTAAGAGACAGAGAGGAGCGGAATATTTAAAATTTAAAGAAAAATAAATGATTCTTAACATATTGAAATGTAGTTTAAAATTCATTCTTTAAAACTCGACAGGCGATAATCGTGCAGTTAGCAGTTACGAAATCTAACGTAATTAGAACGAAAAATAATCCGTCAAGCGTAGATTACGAATCACTTTCCAACATATTTACAAAGTTGTAAAGAAACTTCACCGTTAAGTAAGCGATATGTAAGTAAACAGTTTAGAAACCATATAACACATTTAAAAATCCAGTTTTAGAAATTAACTTCCACAGTAAAAAATAGTATAATCATTTTGTGCAGCTATGTATATGATCTATATATTTAGAGATATACTACTTAGCATGCTAAAGTTTAGTTGAGTTAGAAAATTCACTTTTAACAATTTTCGCCAATATATGGAAATGCACTCCAATTCTTCTGTACAGCCCTGCGTATTACATAAGACGTTTGTACGCAACACATATTAAGTTAAAATTTAATTCGGTTAAAAAACGCATTTAACAACTTAAAGCTCACTTCTAGCAATTACCAACTATAGACTCCATTGTATCTTGTTATTTCCATAGTCTTGTATATGAATTTATTTATATCCAAAAACTTCTATTAGTGTACGAGATATAGTTTAGTAGAAAAATGCATAACACAATTAAAAACTACTCTTCGCTCTATCACACTCTTCACTAACTATCAATTCACTCCTACAGTCAATAATACTTACAAATTCCTTTTTGTATCCCTGTACGTGATCAACATAAGTTATACACACCACGTACTATGCAAAATATTTAGTTAAATTTAAAAACGATAACCAAAGCACTTCAAACACCCTTCCACCAATTATTACTCATAGGCAGTACTGTAATCGAATTCTTTTGTGTGTCTCTGTAAGTGTAGAATAAATGCAATGCACATCATACAGTAAGCGATTTATAATGCACCTCAGTTATGCATAGAAATTTCATTATTTTTCAAATAGTGTAACATCATTAAAATATACTACTCCGATTTTTCCCTCTAGACCATGATATAACAAAATTGTTTTGTGTGAACCTGTAAATGAATAACAAATTCTTTTCACCCCATTTCTGCAAAAGTCATGTTTTAGTGCATTTCATAAAGACATATCCATTCCATTATGTTGAAATGGTGTAACATCATGAAAATGCACTTGAAACAACTTTTCCAATTGCTTGTACTGTAACGGATTAATTTGACTGGCCCTGTAAGTGAACTATAAGTATTATTTTCAATAACGCTTCAATTCCAGAAGCAATCGTGCTATAGTAAACATAAATAGCATATAAAAATTCCAAGGAAATATAGGTATATTTACGATGGTTAGAGAACGGACAGACAAACGGAAGTCATACATTTTTTTTTCAAGTATGTGGGAAAGTGTTAAAAACTGTCGTTGTGACATTTTAATTCAGTAAAAAATTAAGCTATCTAATAGATGATCTCATCTTATTTTTACGTTTATAGCATGGTTACGCTGATCCTATTCTTAAGATGAACTTTATATCTATTTAAGCTGTTTTGTTTTTATTTGCTCTAGGCAGTCATTTGACAATTGTTGTAACCCTGCATTATTATCTGGCATTAATGTATCAAAACAAAATCCCTTTTTTAATAAATATTTAAAAGTCTAAAGTCTTGCTGTAAAATTCATTTAAAAGGACTAAATTGAGATACAGTTTTCAAATAAATTTCACATGAATGCACATTTTTGTTTCCTTTTTGAAGATTTTACAAATCTAAATTATGAAAATTTTAGAAAACTTGTATGAATTATAAATATAGCAATCGGTTTTTTGTCAGTCTTCTAAAAGCGACCTGTTAAATTTGACGACCACGAAAATATCAGTAGTGAAAAAAAAAAATAAATAGACTAGGGAAGGAGTGTAGGGTGAATAGGATGTTTGTGTGTTAATAATTTTAATAGCACAAACCCCTTCTTTCAGGGAATTACGTGTATGTGTAGTTAAGATCAGTCTATTAGTCTATTACTCCATTTTTTTACGTTTACTAATGAGGAGTAAAAAATATTCGTGCTTACACCTATCTTTATCATTTTAAAAATGACGAACGTTTTTTTTTTTTTTTTTTTCTGTCTAATCTTAAAAATAAAGGAATTTTTTAACTTGTAAAAAATATTTAGTTTTTACCCATAAAAGGAAAGTTGAGGTGGGAACATGTGTAGCATGATTCCCATTTTTTTTTTCATTTTCCTACAAATGATGATTAAAACTGGTAATGTACCCGCATGTGTGAAATTGGCTGCAATATGTTTTCTTTATTTCTCTGTAAGATACAAATGTTTGTATTTTAGTTGTATAAAATGTATTTTTAAAGGATGTGATATATCAAACGAGTATTTTAAAATTTCAAGTTTGAAATCCACCAATTTAGCACCATTATTTTTATTTTTATATAAAATGTGGGGGGAGGGGGTCTGACCCCTACGACTTACGCTCGCCAACCCCCGTGCACTCACCGCCGACTCTAAAAATACGTTAATTTGATCTTCTTTAAAACGATTAGGGAAAATTGAATTATAATTAAAGGACTAAGTGGCGATATCGTGTAATCGGGTTTGGGGCGATGCATATATAAGTTATCACCTTAGGGTGGCCTGGCACTTCCTATCGTAAGATATCTATAGTTGAAGGGAGGGGGGTTGTCTTTTGGTAACGTTATCATTTTTGATCCAACTAAAAAAAATAACTTTTTTATTACATCAAACAATCCATCAACTTTTGAGCTCACAGGCAATCAAAGCGTGATAGCAAATGTGGTCGCATTATGTGTATGTATATGTATATACGTAACGCAATTACTCTTGATAGAAATATTAGAGTTGCTTCAAATTTTGTATAGACTAAAAGTTTTCTTCACATTCTTGGTTCATTCTGATAAGGCACTTCCCTGATTAGTTTTGGGGGTGTTTATTGGTAGAGTATGTGGGAACGGGGGCTACTCCCCCCCCTTTTATTTAGATAAATGGGTTTCTCATACAGATTTATCCGATTTTCTTCAAATTTTTGTATATAAGTTCGTTGTGATAAGGGGCTTCTCTGATTAGTTTTTGGGGATCACTGGTTAAGTATAAAGGGGGGAATGGGGGCTAATCCCACCTTAATTCAGCTAAATTGGTTTTTCAAGCAGAATTAACAGATGTGCTTCAAATTTGTAGATAGGTCCATTGTGATAAGGCGCTTCCCTGATAAGTTTTGGAAGTTCATTGATTAAGTATAAAAAATTAGCTCATATCAAAAGTATATCTCATAATCGGAATTTCCATTGTTATTGTCAATTTCTTTATTTTTCGAGGGGCATTATTCTTTGAAATAAGAGTATAATATACAATTAGTGCGAATTGGCTGTGAGCTTAATGCTATCAGTTTAACTTGACACTCTTCTATTTTTATTTTTGGTCTTATCTATTTTTATGAAAATATAAAGGTTTTATTAAAGCTATTAAATGATAATAAAGTATTTTCATTTCAAAATATGGAATACATTCCAACATTTAGCACTCCTGTTCTTCTGCCATATGAGCGTATAATTCGCTATTGGAGAAACCGGGTGCTACATATGTTTTATATAATATTTTTTGTGTTTACTAGTTTAGTAAAGAAAGAAAAATAATGTAATTCACTTGTTTTGTTGATAAGAGTGCGGCTCTGACCCTCCCCGTGAAGGGTCAGAGACAAAAAGACAACAAGGAGAACAAAAATTCGACATTACTGTTGAATGCATTAATTATGCTACAGTAAGCTATTATTAAATATTTGTAAATAGTAACTATCTCTGTTAGATGTTATTTGATATTATAATAGTAATATTTTATTGACTTCTTCTTTTCATTTGAATCCATAAAGTATGTGAGTAATAAATGTATAACGGTACCTGTATATCACTGCAAACGCAAACGCGAACAAGAAAAAAAAAATTGAAATTGATAACGATATTGTTAAAGAGGGGAGAGGTTTGAGGAATGATAACGTATGATATTGTAAGGGGTGGGGGGGAATCCGAAATTATCAAAATGTTAATAACGTTATACGTACTTTTTCGTTATTTCCATTTGACGGAGAGATTTAAGGCCGAATCAACTTCTGGTAATACAGCTAACGACTGTTTTTGTGATTGATTAAATAAGATCAATTAAACATTTGTAAATGAGCTTATCTATAATGGCCAAGTAAACATGTACCTGCTTCAGGGAATTTTATAACAACACTAAAAGGAAATTTTTAAGACGTTTTAAATGTATCCTTTCCAATATGTCGTAATTTTCACCTAAGTTTTCTTCCTATTTTTAATATTAACGTAAAAAAAAACAGTTTTTAATTGAAGGGACGTATTACCATTTGCGTTGTTATAAAATTTTACCCAATAAAAATATATTTTTAAATAATTAAATATCTCGTGTAAATATATTTTTTAATTTAACGAGGGGGGGGGGAGGTCCGGGGCTAAAAATTTTCAAAAAATGCATTTTTTTAAATTATCGGCCTAAAAAGATATTGAGTTTTTAGCGTTAAATACCGCAAACCGCATCCTTTTATCTTCATTAGATCCAGAGATATAATAAAAAGAAGAAATTTTTGTCAAATTGTTGAAAGGTAAATAAAAAAAAAACTTAAATTTCATTTAACTCAGAATGAATTTTTTCACAATTTGTCAACATTAAAAATATATATATATAAAGTTCCTTGCAAGATATATGCATGAACTTTTCATCAGAGATTTTATGCTGTATTTCCAACAAATTGTCTTCAGGATTTTTTATTTTGAGTGATAATTGTGAAAATATGCTAATTAATGAGAAACTCACTCATAAAAAAACTTTATTTTTTTACTTAAAATTTTTTTTATAAAATTTATAATCAATATTTTATGAAATCCTGAAGTCAAATTAAAATGAAACATTTTCTAAATACAAAAGTGTAAAAATTTTGTAAATCGAGTAAGTACCTTCAGAGTTATATCAAAAATTAAATATGTTTAAAATTTTTAAATTTAATTTTTTAAACAAAGTATTTAAAATTTCTCAAAAATTTTTTACATGCAATATTTTTATTATATTAAAACATATTTCATAAAAACATTTCATAACAAAATCTGTGTAAATAATAAAAATATAATTTTGAGCCCTGGACCCCCTTAAACCTGTTTTGAAATATTTCAGCATTTTAAATAGGGCGATATCTTCCCCATTTACTGCTTTTAGCGCGTAAGAATTTAATCATTATTTTAAAGTTCTATTTCTCTTTTTAAATTTACGTACAAGTAATTTTTTTAACGTAATTTCTCTCATTTACAGATTTTAACACGTGGACATTTAATTATTAGAAATAAAATAATAAAATCACTTGATAACTTTAATTACTGCTTAAAGTGATAAAAACATAATTCAAAAGGCTTAAAAATTCCTTTTAATATATAAATGACATATGTTTCATGCGTTCTAATGTCGACTTCTTCAAGATCAAAATGATAAATAAACTATTTTAGCATTTTTATTTCTTTTTTAAAAGAACAATAAAATAATAATTTTCGAGTCTTCCAGTTTGACCAGTTTAAGCACCTGTTTACACTAGACATGTGATTTCGTGATTTGTGTTTTATCATTTTCAAAAACTTTTCGTAAATATTTCATTTATCATTTTGATATTTAAGAAGTCGCCGTTAGAGCGCATGAAACCTGCCATCCATTAAAAGGTACTTGCAAGCATTTTGTGTTATGTTTTCATCATTTTAAGCAGTAATTACACTTTTATTTAATTATTATTTTAAAGTTTTATTTCTGTTTTTATGAGTCACGTGTACATACAATTTTTAATTGAAAGGAAATATTATTATCTGTGCTATTTTACAAATTGGCAAAAATGTTAAAAATGGCCTTTTTGAAACATGATACAAATCTCTATCGAAATAACGGAAATTTTAATTAAAAACTAAAAAAAAAAAAAAAAAAAATCTCTCAAACCTTAGTCAAATAATAATAAAAAAAAATAATCGCTCGTGTTTACACTAGACATGTGATCTAGTGATTTGTGTTTTATAAATTTCTAAAACTTTGCGTAAATAGTTTATTTATCATTTTGATCTTGAAGAAGTCGCCGTTAGAGTGCATGAAACATATGTCATCTATATATTAAAAGGTACTTTCAAGCATTTTGTGTTATGTTTTCATAACTTTAAGCAGTAATTACACTTTTATTTAATTATTATTTTGAAGTTTTATTTCTATTTTTATTAGTCACGTGTAAATACAATTTTTATGCACGCGGCTTGTGAAAAATATGACTTCCAAAATATGGTTAATTTACTACGCTGAGTTTTTACTCTTTCGAAACGGTTATAATGGAGCTATTTTGACCAACTTTAATATTAAATAGCTCATAAAATAATTCTTCGATTTAAAAATGGCTTCAGTCTATTTATCCAACATTTTTCTATAAAACTACCGATTTTTATATTTTTGTATGCAATACTTTTGTATCAGCGTAAAAAGACCTGTAGTCACGAAAAACTCATTTACAGCGGTCACAGTGGTGGTTGCATTTTTTCAGAAAAGAGAGAAACATATTTTTCAAAGCTTTGACATAGAAAATATCATAAAAATACATTAAATTAGTCTAGGCAAGTTTAGTATCGTCAACTATATTTTTTGAGCGAAAATGACCCTAATTTGCACAAAGTCTTGAAAATATTCTTGTAATTTTTTTCTGAGCAATATATTTTTTTGCGTTCTTATTTAGCTACTGCTTATAGGATTTGCTAAAACGTAGGTCATAAGGAGTTTTTCTTCTTTAAATTTACAATCACACGTACTATCATACCATATGATATATATGCTGCTTTATACGCGCTGTGAGTAGTCTTATTTTGAAGACGTGGGGGGGGGGGGACATGCTAATGTAACCAACACGCGGATTATTTTCCGAGTAATCGCTTCTACGTGTTTTAAAAAAGTAGTTTAAAGTCCAAAAACTGAGGAGAATTCTTTTAAAAGCGCTCTTATTCGTGGAAATTAAGCTTATCTTTACACAAGAAGATAAAAATAGCAATAAGATCGTCATTGGCGAATCTACTTGAAATAAACTAGCATACTTTGCGTTTTCGACGGTTTTCCTTCTAAAAAAATCTGTTTAGAAGGAAATGTTTGCTACTGTTTATAGTAGGATAGTCCGTAAAGTGTTTAAAAGCGTTTTAAAGTGAATAAAATTGGGTTTAATACAAAAATTTTGTTGTCCTTTCTAACAACTATTTGTGTATATATATATATATACATATACAATATATATATATATATATATATATATATATATATATATATATATATACAATGTACTGTTGAACAGTTACAAATGTAATATCCAATTACACACCCAAATGAGTAATTGGGGCCTGAAAGTGTTTTAATTTTTACGCATCTTATTTAATAAGGGCAACTTTTTAAATATAATGAAAATATTTTGACTTAGTGTCTTAAAATAAGTATGAAAAATTATTTTAATTTAAAGAGGAGAGATTAGCACAAAGAGTTTTCTGAAACATGGGCGCCTATTTTCCCACGCTTACACAAATTTACTTTGCAGAGGAAAAAAATTAGGTAGCTCTTTTGTTCTGTAATCTAAAATTAAACATAAATATAACGCTGACGACTCATGTTAATTAATATATTGCTCTAATAATCCTTAACTTGTTTGCACCGAAAAACGTCAACATATTAAAAATTCTAATATAATTTTACTGAGTTAATTAACATAGAATTCATTTTAACTTCTATGAAATGATTTTATAATATTTTCTAATAATATTTCATTTTTATCGGATATAAATAACCACTTCGTGTAATCATTATTCTAGCTTAACATTCTCGTAATTTTAATTTCTAATTAAAAGTTGCTTCTTTGAATAATCCATTTTTTATTTTAAGTCCTTTCCTAATATTAATTTATTTATTTTTCTCTACGCTTGATATGATTTTATTAACATTGGATCTCGTTAAGAAATTTCCCAAATTATTTTTCTTGAAAAAGTGTTAATTCTTCTAATATATTATTAAAACAAAGTAAATAAAACAAATACTATTGATAAAATACGAATAAATGCTTGGTATATAAATATTTCTTATGCTTCCAATTATTGTCCATTTTCTATATTTAATCCTTTCTTATTACCGCTAGTTATAAATATAGTAAATTCCGAAGAACTTTGTCATTTTATGGTTATTATTAGATTCCATAAGCTCTTCCGTAATAGAGTTACATTTCCGCTGAACGTGCAAGAAACAAGTTCTCTGATAAGTGTGTCAAACACAGATGAAATAAAATGTTGATATTTTCATTCGAAAAGTTAGTATCAGAATATTTCATTAGTTGTTGTATCCAATAAATAAGTATCCTTTTTTTGTCTTTTTTCATCTACCTATTTTTTCTAAAATAAATTATTGTAATCGCATTTTTTTTCTACTTCCTATTTTCGACGGAATTCACGTTATAGGAATCAGAGATCCAGAAAAATATGTTTTAAAAAGTGTCTGTCTGTCTGTGTGTTTGCCCTATTTTTATCATAGGAAAGCGTTGAAATTATGCATATAATTGAACGAAATTTCATATATATTTTTTTTGGCTATGGCCAGAAGCTCCCAATTGAATTTTGGGATATTCTCCCGGAAGAGAGGCGCCGTGATAGCAATTTTGTGCCATTTTTCTTATTGTATAATCGGAAAGTGTACGAAGTACCAAATTTCATATATACGTTTTTGACTATGACCATCAGGTCCCAATAGAAATTAACGATATTTCCATAGATAGGGGACATTGTGATAACGATTTCTGTGCGATTTTCGCAACTTTTTACAATTTAAGTGAAGAATTTATGAATATTTCTTGAATAAATGTTTATTTAGAACTAATGTCATAGGCCGAGGTTTGTATAAAACTTTTTGAGAAAAACGGTGGGGAAATGGTGTTGTGATAGCGAATTTGGTTCGATTTTCGGGATAGGAGGAGTAGTTTCTGAAAACAAATCGTTCTCATCATTCAATTGTCCAATTTATAGTTAATTTTCATATTGTTATAAACAAACTTTTTCACGTATTTTGATATATAACCCATTGATTTGACTTCTTACAAAATTATTTTCTCTCCCACCCCCCATGGGTTTGAAACATTTATTGACAAAAAGCTTAAAGTTTGATAATAATGTAAAAAATGATTTTTGATGTATTAACATGTATGAGATAGAAGAAAGTTTTGGGATTGGCACATCTCATTAGTTATGTAAGTCTATAATTTCTGAATTTGAGCTTACTTATCTATAGTTAATTTCAGCTTGCTTATCTATGATTTCTGAATTTGTAAATAAGTGTATCATGCTTTTTATTGTGTATGAAATTTGAGGAGTAAATTAGCTTTTTTAGAAGTAAAAATGCACATTTTTAACACTTTTCAAAATAGATGAAAAGTTTTTATGAAGGCGGTTTGTCTGACATCCGTCTGTCTGTCATCAGTCTGTCTGCCGTCTGTCTGTCCGTGCTCTAACTCACGTAAATCTATTCGGATTGACATCCAATTGATATAGGTTATTGAGGTTTACTCTGGCATGTTCGGTATTGAGAATGAAGTGTGTGGCACCTACAGGTTTTTTTTTTTTTTTTTTTTTTTTTTTTTTTACAGGGGCAGTATAATAATTCCGTTAAATTATGGTCTATGCACTGTAAAAAAAATCCTGAGGTTACTAGAATTTTTTTAGTAGGTATATTTGTATTCCACAGATTTTTTTAGTAACCGGTACTATAAACCGGAATCGTTGCTAGCTGTTTTCTAGTAATGTTGCTAGATGCTGTCTAGTAATTCTTACAGATTTTCTTGTAACTGAGTAAGAATACAAAAAAAAATTAGTAATTGCAAAAATCAATGAGAAAAACTAAAAGTTTTTAGTAGATCGACCCTTTTTTTTTTTTTTTTTTTTTACAGTGTAGGAAATATTATTTGCGGCTTATTTTAATGATGTTAATAACTTCAAACACATGAAATATGATATATATGACTGTGGTCCACTGCAAGATGCTTACTAGGGAATATTGTATGCATAGCACTTTTAGTTACTTTACAGGGGCACTAAAAATAATTCCGTTACATTTCGGTCTATGGAGACAAAGGAGAGAGTTTCACTATATCAAACATATTGAAATTGACATATATCACTATGGTGCATTACAGCGGTGACAGTGGTGATTACTTTTTTTAAGAATAGAGAGAAAAATATTACCTGAGGCTTACTATAATATATTGTATGTATAGCATTCATCGTTCATTTTCAGGGACACACAAATGAATTCGATACTGTAAATGTGTTTTCAGTTAGCGAACGCATTTTTAAATTTAGTTAATTTTTTGTCTATATAAGTCTTGGTCTGTATAAGTTCCATAGATCATATACAGGGTAGCACCAAAGTTATCAAGTACATTTCCGTTTATTGACGGAAATTCCAGAAGGAGATTTCTAAACGGTGCTACGCGTTTCCTAACTGAACTAAAATTTAACATTTTATGTAGTATGTATATACAAATTTATAGGTCCTATACAGCTCAAATTAATTCGAATAACTTTCCGAATATCATTGGTAATTCCTGAAATTGGGTTTTTAAATATGTTATGCGTTTTCCAGAAAAGTATGAAGAATTGGCTGACTTAAGAGATGAAAACATAATAGCACTAATGGAACTTACTGAAAAACTGAAATAAAATTAAAAAATAATTGAACTTATAGAACAGAAATCAAAAGAAAATTCATCAAAACAAATAGTTATTAATATTTTGTTAACACAACAGTCAACAAAAGATGCAATCTGGAATAAATTTGACAAAATTAATGAAAGATTAGATAATTTGAAGCAAGAAATGAAGGTTATAATACAACATGGTAATAAAAATACCCCAAAAATGTTGTGTAGTTTATTTTTAAAAGAAAAAGAAACAATTATCTCAATAGAAAGAGCAATAAATAAATTTAAATCATTGGAATTGAAAGAACTAAAATTTTGCACTGGCAGGAAACTGACGAATGGGAAATTGCAACTTCAATTAAACACCATTGAAGATTTTAATAACCTCAAAACAAGTTTAATTACCTCAGACATAAAAGGAAAATTCATACTAAACATTTAGCAAAATCAATTAATAATCTTTAATGTTCCACAATATAAAACAGAAGAAGTTCTTAAATCCATCCTTAAAAATCACTTAAAAGATAATATAGAAGTTAATTTAGCTAAGAGAATCAACAAGGGCGAAAATTACAACTAGGTAACAGAAACAGACATTTCTTATGCAAATATTTTACTTAAATTAGGCAGAATTAATTATGATTAAGAATTTAGCATTGTAAAGAATTATATTAACTTACAGAAGTGCTTCCGCTGCCAGCGCTACGTTCATGTAGCAAATAAATGCTCTGAAAGTAATCCTATAAGATGTGCATACTATGCATCTTCCCATGACTCCAGACAATGTCAACTTCAACACAATTCTGATTGCCATAAATGAGTAAATTGTATAAGATACAACAGTTCCCATTCACATGAAAAAGACTCTGCACCAATTTCAACCATTCATGCAGCATCCAGCAATAATTGTGAAGTATTTCAACATGAAATCTTCAGAGTGAGGTGTTATTCTTCAAAAATAAGTTACTAAAATTTACTAAAGTCGGTTGTAACATAAAACGATTATAAAATTTGTAAGAATAATTAATTCAGAAAGATTTAGTAGGACAAAATTGAAATTTAAAACCAGTAACAGGTCTAAAAGTACTTATACAATTTGATAATTTATTATTATATAAGTTTAATTTTGTGTAAATTTATTTTGTATTGAAACTATTTTGTTTACATTTAAATATTTTCTTCATACCTTTTCAGCTGGACACTTCAACAGCGTAGGTAATTTTCTTTAATTCTTATATTAAGTTAGAATCTTCTCCAATTTGTTTTAACTTTGTTCACGTATTAATATTAAATATCATTTAAGTGTTAAGTCTGGTCCCAGCTGGATTGAAATTTCGTGTACATTTTAATTTGCTTATATTTTATGTTTGTTTACTCTAGTATTATTATTCATTCATTATTATTCATTTAGTACTTACATCCAATATTATTATCTACTTCAGAATCATGTAGTATTATTAGACGGTAGTATTATTTCTGTATCACATAGTATTATAGTATTATTTAGCATTGTTCACTATAATTGGTAAATTGAATTTTCAAAATTTGTATTTTCGGAATCTTGTAATTTCAAAATTATTTTTTCCGTATTACATAATATAATTATTGCTTAGTACCACAAAGTATTATTTAGTATTGCTCAGTATAATTAGTAAATTGCTTTCTCAGTTATTACATTATCAAAATTTGAATTTTTTGAATTTATGTTTTAGAACTACTTTTCTAATCTCATGGTGGTATTTGATTTTTGTTTATTCTATGATTATTTAATTTGTCATTATCGTATTTATTAATTGTTTATAGTTCAATTAGTGGGCTATTAGTAATGTTTTGTATTTATTGTGTTCTCTCCACTTTAATAATTATCTTGAAATGCTTTGCAGCTCTATATCACAAAGTATAATTTAGTAATGCTCAATTTAATTGTGTAAACAAACCTGCTGGGCGGTACCAGTTGAGCTTAAGCCGAAAAGTAAGCCTCCCCGTCTGGTTTGACTTTGACTTTGTTTACTTAGATATCATCTTTCACCTTATTAAACGGTAATGGTATGAAAAATTATTTTGGAAGTGTTAGAAACTGTTACATAATCTATGCTTGCCGTATATTTTTTCGTTCGTGTTTGTAATATCTTGTGTTTTCGCTTGGCTATGATCGCCAAAAGAAATGTATATCTTATGAAATTTTAAAATATCTGATGGAGAAATTTTTTAAGCAAAAGTATATTAAACCTTTATCTGGATATACTTCCTATATTTCAAAATATTACTAATATTTACTTATATATCTGAGCAAGTTACTTTATAAGTAACTTTTAAAATAATGTCTTTATATAACAACCTCTGTATTTATCAAACAACATATAAGCTGTACAAACAAATTAAAATATGTCAGATTGGATTCCTGCTCCGGAATTTCTTCACTCAGTTGGAAAAATAATTCAACTGGTATGATTTCTTTACCGATGAATGTGATTGAGTTACATGAAAACTGTTAAAGAAAAAATAGCAAACAGTGATTATAATTATACGATTTATTTTCCAATTTAAAAAGGTAATGAACAAAATGCAATATTTTTTGTTTCATATTAACATGAATACACATATTTATGTAGCTGCATTTACAACCACCACACTACATTTAAAACCACACATCATATTTAAAGATATTTTCTTACACGTTATTTAAAAGAGCATCAAATATTGTATTAAATATACAGGGTGCGATAAACAGATTGAAAAGCGCTTTATATTTATATATTTGTTGGAGATACTCAGGAAATGCCATTCCCAAAAGTCTTCAAATTAAGGTAGGAATTAAGATTGTGTTGATGAATCACCAAGCACTTAATTTTCAAAAAGTTACACTTTTTATTACTTTAAATGGTCCGTAGATCCTATAATTTATATATTGAAAAACATTTTCCTTCTTGTACAAGTAAAACAGTAAAAATCATTTTCTTCTCTGAACTCACCCAGTTACGTCATTTTGAATTTTATGAACTTTTTTATCTTTTGAGCAATACAAAAACAGTCTGTCCGTTTTCTGTGCCGGAAAGTTCCCAGCATTCATACAAATCACCGTATCACAACTCGGTGACTTTTTATCGCAGAAAAGGGATTGTTTAGTTGTCACAGAATGAAGGAAAGTTTTCTAAATATAACCTATAAGACGTAGGAGCCGTAAAACATTTTATAAAGTGCAACTTTCTGCAAATTAGTTTCAGGACTATTTCGCCAACATGACCATAATTTATGAATTATTTGGAAAATGTTTGCAATTTACAAAGCTTTCGTATCTTCACCAGGAATAAAATTAAAGCACTTTTTAATCTTTTTTGGAACCCTGTATTTCCGTTTCAACTTTCTTTTCCCGTAGCTTTACTGATAGGTCGAACAGATGTTTAATGAATTATCCTGTTTTTACCAGGTGTTTACATTTCGGTTAAACATATTCATTACATATGCATGCTTGTCTGGAAGAAAAGCCTATGTTAAAAATTAAAAAATTATAAAAGTGACGAAACAACTATTATTGTCATTGATTATTCATGTCCTGAGCACCTAGTGCAGCGTAAACCATTCTTCCGATCTTAATTACTCCCCATGTTTGTCTTCATATTCAGTATTGACGTGTGAGGAAAAACTACTTAGGTGGGTAAGGAAAGTAATAATATTATTCTTAATTAATTGTTGTATTTTTTCAATTTATAGTAAATAAACCTGTTTATTACGAAATTGCAATTTTTAACACTGCATAATTATTAACCACTCCACGTAAACCCTTTTCCAAAACAATATTCAACTTTCCAAAATTTTTAACATAGGCTTTTCTTCCAGATACACATTCATATGTCGTTGGCTAATTGAGAAATCCGGTTCTTTACAAAGAGCAAAGCTAATTAGAGCAACCTCTGCTATTTTCTAATCTGCCAGGCTGTGGAAGAATTTCCTGTGCTTCGAAAGCATATTATTTGTATTCAACATGTATGTTTGAAGCATTTTGAAATGGGTTATTTTTTTAGACTCATACGCTGCATATGTATTTTTAAAATCGTACTTTCGAATCAAAAATCGAAAAATAAACAAAAATAGATTTCTAGAAGCTTTAGAAAGATGAATTCAAAATTATACTTCCTTCAACTAACTTTTGAGTTATGTTTAAAAAAATATCCTCTTTGTAATCTATTTTGCAATTATTGAAAATGAATTTATCAGTGGGAGTTCAAAAAATTTTACTCCTGCGGAATTCCTAAAATACATGACAGAATGACTTACTGGTTGGTATATGAAGGTAAAATTACATGGAAGAATCTAAATATGATATCAAAATTAGGTGTTAATATTGAAATTTTTTAAGTTTGTTTCAATGTCAATATGTAGACGACCGCCTAAGTAAAATTTATCTAAAGCATTATTAGTAGAAGTTATTAGTAATCGATTGCTAATCTTTATAATTTCTTTCGGTGATTTGCGAAAGTGTTAGTAATGGTGATAATTTTCTTTTCAGAACTGTATATCCGAACTACGGCTCCAATTGAGCATAACCCCACGGCTTTATCGGGTTAGTGTTATTACCAGTAATGCATTAACCCAACTGGAGACTCCTAGTTGACAATTTCTTAGTACTATATCGCATAATATGAGTTATTTTTCAGGCCATTTTGAAGCGAATGTAAACTTTACCGGATTATTCAAATATGATGTCAAAATCATGCTTTATTTTAAAAGTTTAAAATAGGTGGATTTTTAACTTTGTGCCGTTATATTAAAAATAAATGAAGAACGTAAAATAGCACAAATAAAAAAAAATATAAAATGACTAACAGCTGTTTCGGATCTCCTAAAGTTGCATCAACAGAGCCAAACTCAAAAGATTAAAACCGAATCAAATGTTTAAGCCATGTAAATATGCTTGCGTCTCTTGCACACGCCCAAGCTTGAATGGGCCATTCAATCTTGGGCGCTTACGAGAGACGCAAGTATATTTACATGGCTTAAACATTTGATTTGGTTTTAATCTTTTGAATTTGACTCTGATGATGTAGCTTTAGGGGCTCCTCCGAAACAGCTATTTGTCATTTTATATATTTTTTATTTGTGCTCTTTTAAATTGTTCATTTATTTTTGACATGTTTTAGTATTCAAAAAATGACATTTTATTACTAGTTCTATACGTAGACGACCTCCTAAGCAAAATGTAACTATAGAAATCACTCGTAGATGTTGTTACTAATTGATTGATATCAGTGACATTTTTATAAGAAAATTTGCAATAGAGTTAGTATGGTGTGATATTTTTCCGCCCTAGAATTTAGGCATTTATCACTACCGCATTATTTAGACGAGTGACCCCCCTCCCCCAGAAAAAAAATACATCACATTGTGATTGCTTTATTTTTTCAGATATACGTAGTTATAACCAAATGTTTAACTGCACTTGATTTAAATTCTATATTTGACGATAGGAAGAAATTAAAATTATTAAAACCAAAGAAAATAAGTTTAGCTAAAAATTATTTTCAATATTATTATTCTGAAAATAGGTTTTTTTTTTAGAATTTTAATGCTTAACGTTTAGAGTTCATGGCTAAAATTTTTAATTAAAAAAAATAATAATGTAATTGATTATTTACTTTTAATCAGATTAATCGGTAATTATCTAAACGAATATGCTTAACTCTGTTTTGAAAAAAAGCATTTATATTACAAGATAATGGAAACGATAAAATTTACAGGAAACGCAACAGAATTATTTATTTCCAAAATGCTCTAAGATACCGGAATTACACAATCGCTGTAATTATTTATTTAATCTTTTGTGTAACATTAATTAACATTTATCTAAACGGGTAAGTAAGTTAAAATTATAATCAAACATTTATTGTACCTAAAACAGTCATAATATTTTATTAATGACTTATCATAAATATGTATTGAGATATTATTCACCTCACTGTGCTACATTAACATATACAGTTTTATCAATAAATATGTTAGCTGTGTGAATTAAGAAGGGTATGTGTTTAAGCAAGAAATACTAAGCTGATTAGTTGATATAATATTGATTTTATCAACTGGAATGCGCATATTTGTATTTAAATAAAACCCTTGACTAGAATTTACTAAAATATTTAAATATTTATAGAAGTATAGATTTCTAAAAATATCTACTTAGATATCGAATATAACTTTTTTTTGAAATAGGAAAGTAGTTTTTCAAACAAATTCATTTTACTTAAATTTTTCGTAAAATGTATTTAGAAATGAAAAAAAAAATAAACACACAGTTTAAATGTAAAATCATGTGTTTTTTTTTGTTTTTTTTTAATTTGCAGTTTAATGAAAAATTATTATAATAGAAAAAAACAAACAGAAAAAGCCAAGTATGATATGCTAATGATTTGAATTTCAGAGTGAGAGTGTATCGCCAGCGTATTATGATCTACCGAATTAGTATTATGAATAGTAGACTGTAAAACACATTAAATGATTTGTATCTTTTTTTTTGCTACATGAAAACGTTACATAGGAAGTCATAAGGCAATATTGATGCAAATTAGTGTTATTAGTAAATAAAAAACTTTGGTAGTGAGCGAATTTTTAGGTAGAATAAAGGGGATTTTTTATCATAAAATTAATGCGTGAACATCGTTCAGTCTTACGCGAGTATTGTAATTGATCCAGATCTCTAATGATAATATTACGATTCAAAGATCCGGCTGTGTAATAATGAAATATTGTCCAACTGTATCTTCACATGTGAGAGAATGACAGATAATAGAGATTCATACACTTAATATAATGCTCATCGTGATTCAATAATTTTGGACTAGGGTGACATTAAATATCACAAACAATCTGACAATTTCAGAATTGTGTATACTTTGAACATAATCATTATATAGATTAAGATAAATAGTCTGTGCACTTCTTCAATTTTTTCTTCGAACAATACTAAAATGGGACAATTCTAGTTCAAATGTTGGAGGATATATTGCAATTTCATTTTCACCACTTTTACCATTTCTAGAATATTGAATAAGTATATACCGTATTAATTTTATTTGGAGTTTCGTGAATTGGTTAACCCATTCGGAACCATAGGTGCATATATGCACCCTCAAAAAGAGCATACAGAATTTGTTTTAAGCACCAGTAAAAAATAAAAGTAAAATTTATTTTCTCTAATTAGAGCATTTTTGTGTTAGTTTAAGTAAAGGTAGCTTTTTTTAAAAAAAAAGTGGTGCCAACTGAATAAAATTTGTGTAAAAGCCGCAGGTCCCGAAGGGGTTAAGTGTTCGGGAAAATATATTTGAACTTTGAGCTTGGAGAAAACGATCTGAACGGCAATTTATATACAACACTGTCAATTTTTTTGATTTAATGAAATGATGTATAAATGTTATTTTTGCTACACGTACTTGTTTTAACTTATTTGAGGCAAACAATAATATTTTGTTGTTTAAAAAAATTGATAGTTCTACAGTATGGATGGGGAAAAAGTTACTTTTCTTTGAAATGTTACATCGTTCCATAGTTTCACTTAAAAACGGGCATTTTTATAGAGAAATATATGATACATATGCTGAAGAAAGCAGTTTCTAAATCGAAGAACTATATTAAGCGTTATTTACTGTTGAAATCGATGAAAATAGTTAGGCTACACAGTTATCGAAGAGGGCCAGTTATCGAATTTTACTATTTTTTTTTTTTTTTTTATTCAGAATAATTAATTTGTTTTTATGGGAATAGATAATTAATATTTTTCAAATAAGAAACATTATTTTTTTTATTTATAGTTGTAACATTTTAATAAACCCGAAGAAAAATACTTTTAAACAATGTGTTTTCAAATAAAATAATATATTTACACGTAAATATTAAAAAAAAAAAAAAAAAAAACCTTTAAAATAATTAAATCATTAGGTATGTATTTTGAATTTGCTGCGAAAATTGAGATATTTTAAAAATAAAATGTGCAATTCCATGGGTTGAATTATTTTTAATGATACATGAAGCACGGATAACAGTACACAAAAGAAAGTTTTTTCTGATTAAAAAATTACGTCGTAACTAACAAGATACAATATTTTTAAATATATTTTTAAATTTTATGATTATTTGGAAAATGGTTTATTTTATTTTTAACATCATTAATTTATGTACATTACATAAAGATTTAAAAGGAAAAAATTTGTTTCTTTCTTGTTGCCATATTTTTAAAAAGACAATCTCCAAGCATGAGCTGGATCCCAAGCAAAACTAAAAATACTTTTATATTAAGAATTAACTTTCTTATGGGGTTTTTAAACACGACACTCATGCCATATTTAGCACTGCATTTATAAATCATGAATTTTAAATCTTTCGCAGGTGAAAATTTCTCCATATTTAAAACTAATCTCATTTTCATTCAAAATTTGTTAATATTTTCTACGCGTCGTAACTTCTACAAACTTTTCCATTTATAGTTCCTTTCTTCTGATTTTTGTTTTTCCTTTTTTTATTTAGGAAGAGGTAGAAGGAGAAAATATATTTTATTAAATAGAAAGCTTTTTTAATGTTAATTCGTTCTCAGAGTCCATAAAATAGTTTAATCTTCAGTTTATTATTGAGTTCCTATTTCTCCAGCCATTATATTCGTCTTTTGAAATAACATGTTTTTAAGTACTGTGGGATCTAAAAAGCGCTTGATGAGGTTTCGAGAGATTGGTTAAAAGCATATTTCTATTATTTAGGAAATAAACAATGCAAGATTATAATATTTTCTACACACATAAATTTTTAACTTCGCAGTCATTAAAACGAATGATTCACAATAAATGTGTGCTATGTTCTTCTCGTCGCGAGAATAAGTAAGTCGTCAATCACTTTAACAAGGATTTTAACACTATAAATATACTTATTTCAACTAGAGCTCCTGTAATACAAGCTGAATCAACCCTGCCATTTTATAACCCTGGGCCAAAAACCAAGTTAAAACCAACTAGCATTACCATAGTCGTGGGCGGCGAGTGTCAGTGACAATGAGGGCCAACTCCAGCTCTGTCGTAGACTAATGCTGAGCTGGTTTACAACATGGCGGTTATTTTGGGAAACAAGATGGATATGTGTCAGCTCCCCTTATAGAAGCCTTAATTTCAACGGATGACACCATCATGTTGTTATAATCTTGAAATTATAAACTTAAGATTGCTCTATTTTTGTTAGACCAATCAGTTTTCGTTTACGATCTCTTTTGGATGGCCTCCAAACCAAATTCTTTTTCCCCATTAATCAAAGAAAAAAATGAATTATTTTTTTATCTTAAATGTTAGCTAATGTATATTTTTAGAACTTTTTTAAATGTCAGCTGGAAGTTTTCTTATTATTACGATATACATTTTAAGTTCATATGCCTAATATACTTTCATATTGAATAAAGAAAACGACCTTATTTTTGCTGTAAATGTAGACTAATTCAATTAAATTTGTGTAACATTGAGAAATTGCTTAATGAACTCAAAATACATGTTATTGAAATCGAAGACTAAGTATACCATATTTGGTCTAAAATTGAATTGTAATTGACTATACAGAAGTATGGATTATACCGAAAACTGGTAAAGCGAAAGTGAAAGCCGAAAAATAGCATGAAACATGAAAATAAAGTGAAACTTATCCAATATTAAACACATTAAATTTATGTGCATACAAATCTGTTTTCATCCATTAGAAACCAAACATGCAGGATCCTACGTGCGACTGATTCTTCTGCCCATCGGACATACCAACAAAAACATGCACGCTAGGGTAAAGATTATTTTTAAATTTTCAAAATATGGTCTGTTAAACATCTAATTTTGTTCACTAAAAAAAAAGTAGTCAAAATATTAGCACATTTTAATTGTATGAAAAAGATGTTGGTACAAATAGATTTAGAATAATGTGTACTAAATAATGCTATGCATAAAATAGGCTTCGATAGTCACCAGCATATTAAACATTCTACCAACTTTCATTATTCATATGATAAAAACTACTTTTAAACGTTTAATTGAGTTCTTTGGATCAAATTAGCCCAGAAAAAGAAAAATATGTAAAGGTAAGAACACTGTTTCACGACGGTATTCCTTTGTTTTTCAGCTATGTAAAATTTATTGTTGCTCTCTGGAAAAGAGGAAGTTGTTCACAATTGTTTCTGAAAAAGGTGTTTCACAACTACTGCAAGCTGCAAATATTCTATTTGCTACAGGAAAGGCTTAGACTGCAGCCATTAACTAAGCCATTAAACTAGATTAATTTTAACACAATTATTTCAATTTCAAATTGGCAAATAAACCATACGAGTAGTAATTTTCCAACTGGACGAAAAATGTCCGGGCCAGGATTCGAACCTGGGATCGCTTGGCTGAAGCCGCCACGCTCTACCACTGAGCTATCCCGATCGATAGCTTAAGAAAGTGCTGTTATCACTTGATTACAGGCATCATAATTTTGAGTTTATAGTTAGTACAGTGTTTTAAATAAAGACGGTAGTCGCAATGTTTCCTGAAGTTGCACTATTTACGGGATTTAAAAATATTGCGGACTTATTGATACAGACAAATATAAACCTTTAACATCATTTCGTGTTGCTGAACATCTATTAGAATATATAAACAAAGATATAATCGATAATTTGAAAAAAATATATCCGGAGCAAAGTGAACCAAAGATAAGAGAAAAATATACATAATTCTTAGAACTAGTATTTTTTTTTCCTTGTCGCGAGGAAAGTCTGGATTTACGTCACTGAGATTAATGCATCATACCTAGAACTACTATACTACAGACTGAGGACCCACCAGTGGTTGAGAGGTTTTGCTCTCGAAGCTGGTAGACGGCAGGTGCTGGGTTCGATCCCAATCGCTCCCGTCGGCCTAATCGTTCGGAGTTTTTCGTGGTTTTCTTCGAGCCGTGGATTTATCCATGCGTAAATACGGGTTAGGTTCCCTTAGAAAGACCCCCATGAAAGGTACTCCCCCCTGGCCTATATCCCAGGTGTAGATAATTGGCCGTCAATAATCAACCCAACCCAACCCAGACTGAATCATCCCCACCATTTTTTAAACCGCTGCTAAAAACCAAGCTAAAACTGGTTAGCTTGACGCAGTGGTGGACGGCGAGTGATAGTGAGAGGGACGGCAAACCCTTGCTCTGGCGGTAAATTTATGCTGAGCTGCGTTACAATATGTCGGTTATTTTGCGCAACAAGATGGATATGCATCAGCAACCCTTATAGAAACCCTTAACCATACTTAAAGACTCTCTAAAGTTATATATTCTCACAAATCTCGATAACCGAACTCAATTTAAATAAGACTACACTATGTAAGAGTTTCTACTCTGTGTATACTTGAATTCTTAAATCTTTACACCTCAAGCTTTATGTGCCCATTACTTGCGGTTACCCGTTATTTGTACTGCATTTGCTGTTGCTGAAATCGCTATCTGAACACTCATAGATACATTCAGTTATTGCAAATCATTTTCACTTGTAGTATTTTTCACAAAGATTTACTATTTTAGCTTTGCTTGAGAGTCATGTCAGTATGCCAATCAAAAGGCGAATCGTGAACACTCTGCAGAAAAAAGCTCAAGTTGAAACCCAAACTGAAATTTAAGTGCAATTTATTGAATTTCATTTCAATATAGTCCCAATCATTTATGAAATTAAATGAGCATGTGGAGTATATTGAAATGAAGGATCATCAATCATTGTAAGCAATGGTGAAATTATAGACACTTGCTATGAAATGAGCCATTTTGAAAGTTTCCCCCTGTACTTACGCATGCGATTCAATAATTTTGAAAATGAATTACACAAAATACTCAAACAAAAACCACTTGTCAGATGACTACAATTCACCTTGCATTCCGTTAAGACTAAGTAGGTATGAGCCCGATATTAATTATTTCGTATCCAGGCTGCAACAACAGTAAACGCATTTATTTTTTTATTACTTTCTAAAATAGATTTTATACTATAATCAAAGCAGTTTAATATTTACATGTATGTTACCAACATATTTTATATCTTAATAAATAAAAATTCAACTAAATTTGATTTATTAAATTTTGATATACAATTTTTGTTTTTGGCACGTCATGGTCACATAACATGTTTTTTGAAAAACAATTAGCACGCGGATGGGAAAACGTTCACCGTCCCTTCTCTAAGCGAATTAACGTTGCGCTTTATTCATTCAAAAATCAAAACTTAGAAAGTATGTTACAGCTAAATAAATGATACTGCTTAAATTTTTTTGGATTTTCCGGTCAGATATATTGCAGTTAATTCAGACTTGTTGCAGTTGAGAAAGGACTAAAAACAACATTAAAACTCAATAAAATCTCTAAATGTATTGAATGATCATGCAGGATGTGCAGTTGCACTTATTAAGAAATACCTCTGAATGATAATTCCTGATTAAATGCAGCTACAATTCTTTGGTACAAATTGTCGAAGATCATCGCAAAATGTATTATGTTACAAGGAAAAATACTCTATCGCAGCCTTTTTAAAGGCAATAAAATTTTAATGTTAAATAAAAAGCTGATAATATGTACATTAATTTAAATGATTGTTTAAATTTAGTGGGGTAAAGATATTGCAAATACATATGTTAAGGTACATTTAATATGTGGTATTTATTTATAAACTTTGAGCTAATTGCTCTAGATCTAAATAAGAAACTATATAGCTCAAACACAGTGTTTTTATATCAAAAGTGTCATGGTAAAATAGTAAGACTTAAAGAAAAAAAAATTATATGGAAAATGGCTACCTCATCAAGATCTCATTAATTTATTAAGCACTTTGTGAAAATTTAGAAATATTAATATATTTAATTGTGATTAATTTACATTTATAATACAAATATTTTAATATTTCGTGATTTTTAAAAAATATTCTTTTAATTTTTTTATATGTTTTTTTTTTTTTTTTACCTTAAGTCAAAACATTAGAATAAATTCAAATATGACAGCAGCGGCAAGAGGCATTGTTAGTTACTATTTATAATATAGATATACAAAATATGACAAACGTAATTAAAATAGAAACAATGAATTTTATAAAAATAATAAACACATTATACTCCTCAATACAACTATTTTACATTTATCTAATTAGGACCCCCCATTCCCTAAGTCTTTGTATATGATTCTTAATACCATTTTTAATATATTACTATATAAAAAAATATCTTATATTTTCTATAGTAATTTAATGTTATTATTAGTATTATTATGTATAAGTTTTGAATTAATTATTTAAATCTTGAGATTTAACAATATTATATATATATATATATATATATATATATATATATATATATATATATATATATATATATATATATATCTGAACAACCATTTGAAAATGTTTAATTCCCGTGAAAAACAATTTATTATTATTGATTTTCTTTCTGTTTGCTATCCAAAAGATTAGAAGTGTTATAGCAATCAGTTGCATCCTTTTTAATCTTGTTTCTATCATAAATCACTGCATTTCATTTTGCCCCATGCTCCTCTTAATTAATGTACAAGAATATACGTGACGTTTATATGAGACAGACTACAATATATCTTAGCATACAACAATTCTCTGAGATATCATGCATTTTCATTTTCCTTTATGCTGACAAGCATTCATTTTACTGACAAATATATATCTTCTATTCCATTTGTTAAAATGTTTCTTTAACATAATCTAAATGTACTTTTAAAATAAAGAAAATTATATATTTATTTTTCAGATATACATTATGTTATTTATTTTATTTATTTACTTCCTTTATATATATGCTAGGATAATCTAAATTTGTGTAATATAATAATTGTATTGCAAAATTTTATTAATAAAAATATTCATATAAAATAATTTAAATGAATTCAATTAAAATGAATTACATTATAATGAATTAAAATGAATTTCATACTTTCTTACAAAAATTCAATAGGGTACATAATGAAAATGCAAAAATTTGCGACTATCTTTTTATTTAAATAATTGCCTTGCTTCCAACTTTTCTGCATCGATTATACATGATTGTAGAAAAAAAAATATTTCAATGTATTATCTATCTATCTATCTATCCATCTATAAAAGTCATTATTGGTAAATATGTTCCTTATACAGATCTACAGTTTTGGACAGATTTTCACGAAACTTGATATAAATACGTTTTAGAAAATGATTAAAATTAATGTCAAATTAAATATTTTATTAGACCAATCTTTACCGCATTTTGCAACCATCTGCTATATTTTCATTTCAGAAATTTCTCATTTTTTAAATTTTCTGTAGAAAAGTTTTCTTTTATGTTTCCAAAACCTAAAAAGGTCGCAATATTTTAGTTAAAATAAGGATAGCATGTCAGCTTTATTTTATAAGCCAATACAAATTCAGACTCACTCGCTATATTTGTGCATTCCCGACATTAACGCCATTTTAAACAGAAAATGTACCATTTTTCAAATTTAAAACCACCATTAAAACTTTAACTATAAGTGCATCGAAAAGATGTGAAACTTTCATTTAAATGTATTTGAAGTTAAAACATCTACTATAATACAAGCATTTCAATTTCAAGAAAAAACACCAGAAATACAAATTATTAAATGTGACGTCACTTTCAATAAATATGACGTCAAACTGATTCAAAATAAACTGTTGCTACGATTAATTTCCTAAATCATTGGTATGCTATATCTTTAGTTATACCATTTAGCTAAGTGTTTTAATACTTTAAATGCTGTGGTAACATTTTCTATAATTTATATGAAATATAAAATGAAACATAGGAACCGTTTTCTTGGGGTAATTTATTTGTCTTTTTAAATAAATCTTTATGACTGGTATTACAATTTAAATAATCTGGGACTTTATGTCATTTTCAGGAAATCGATGTAGATTCAGGTTTTACGAATGAAAATACACTTCCTTTTAAGAATAATCAGGCAATCCATCCTCTGATACCCGCATTTAATATCTCCAATATACTGTCCAGTAACAGAACATAGATAAAAATCCTTTTTGATTTAAAACACTAATAGATTTTTTTTTACATTTAGTACATTTTTAGTTTGTTTAACAACTACATAAAAAAAACATTTTTGTCCCATTCGTATTCGCGAAAGGCTAAACGCGAAACTTTTTACTATTTATAGAAACCTTTGGTATTCTGAAAATTTCGGTGTTTAATCGCGTAGTTCGATTACATACAGGGTGTTTCACAAAGGACTCCTAACTTTAAAAATCAATAACCCGGAAACGGTGATAGATAGAAACATGAAACCAGTGGTATGTTTATTAAAAAAATCGTAAGAATCTTATACATAAATCTCAAAATTTAGTTAAAAATAGCACCGATAGATGGCGCTGAGAGCGTTAAGAATCCTTCTAAAGAGAGTTCAGAAGCATAGAAAGACTAGCCGTCGAAGATTTTGCCATTGAAACCTGACCGCTATTAGCGTATAGTGAAAATAATTCCGAAAGTGATGCATGCATACCATGGTGGAACGTGTGTTTATTGTGTTGGAGTACCACCGATTAGATCAGAGTCCTACAGCCACAAGGAGGAGTTTCCAAACGCGATTTCAAGTCGCAAAAGACCCAGATGGGAAAACAATTCGTGAGCTTTTCAAAAAAGTTCAACAGACAGGTAACGCGTCCGATGCGAATTATTTTCACTATACGCTAATAGCGGTCAGATTTGAATGGCGAAATCTTCAACGGCTAATCTTTCTATGCTTCTGAACTCTCTTTAGAAGGATTCTTAACGCTCTAAGTACCATCTATCGGTGCGAATTTTTAACTAAATTTTGAGATTTATGTATAAGATTATTACAATTTTTTTAATAAACATACCACTGGTTCCATGCTTCTATCTATCACCGTTTCCGGGTTACTGATTTTTTAATTTAGGGGCCGTTTGTGAAACACCCTGTATCTCTTAAATACGTTATTTAATTATTTATATGTGAAGTTTTAGTTTCGATGTGTAATTTAGCTATGGAATATTACATGGAAACTAACAAATAATGAAATATTTACAATGTTTTAACAGCAATCGTGTTAAACTTTTGTAACTGGGTTACACTCGTATTTAAAAATATTCATCCTTAAAAATACATTTAAAATTCATTAAAAAATTAGTAAATTGTGATACAGTTTTCAAACAAATAGTAATAAAAAGTACTTTTGTTTTCCATTCAATGTTTTAAAAATCGAATGTACGGTGTTTAGAGGTTAAAATATTTCAGTAAAAGCGAAATTGATGAGTTAGGTCGTTGCCTCCGACAATACCAGCGTTACCCGTGGACATGTCTTTTCTGAATAGTATTGCTTTAAGAGCAAACGAGTTTAACTTCCGTAATTGGTTTCAAGCAGATTTAAAAAAAATATCAGCGCTTGAAAATTACTTTAAAATCCATAAAGAATGAGAAATTTCAGATATATTTTTCAACCAAATTGCATTTGAAAGTGTATCTTTTTTCTATTCGACAGTGTAAAAAATGAAATTGTGCGACATTTATAGAACTGAAAAAAATTGCAGAAAAAGAAAATAAAAAATTAGTTAGGTCGTTGCCACCATCAATATGATTATCATCAGTATATGGCAGCGTAATTCACGGGCATGCTTTACAATATGGACAGATGCTATACGAAAAATAATTTCAATGAATGCTACGCGATTTATCTGATTTTCTTTTTCCCTATTGTCAGGAAAATCGTATACTTTTCTATTGCACTCTGAAAGAAAACGTGAATTCTAACTTATAAAGCTGGAGGATTTTACTACGGTTGCGACAAAAAGTTAGTCATGTTTCCTGATTGTCTCTTTAGCGATTTATGTACGGGAAAGCTCAAAGCGCGTTATTGTGATTGCCGTATTATTTCATTTTAATTTATTTTACACAGTACCCCCTCCAAGGTATGGGTAAACCCGGTTAGTTCGGCTGCTTTTTAAATGCATTCGAAGCATATTTGTATAATAGGTAATGCATTCAAAACATTTCCCCGAGTTAATATTCTAAAAATATATTCCTTTAAAAAAAAAGATTCCAATTTTACGATTTATATGAATTATTTATTTTTATTAATAAAGAAATGCTTTGTTTCAATATAGGCCTTTTTAATTGAGCACTATTTGTGTATGTATTAAAATAATACAGGGTTGCCCCATATGTCCGTCCAGATCTGAATACTTCAGTTTTTATATCACCAATCTTTAATATTTTATGGCAACTTGAAACATACAGGGTGTTTCTAAATGAATATCGGGTTTTAACGCTTTGTAATATATATTATATAAAACTTAAAATTATACTTAATACATAAAATGAAGAGCAACTCAAACAGTTTGTTGGTACCTGTGCATGTACATGTGTAGGCAATGTTTCTTCCGTGATCCGTTAGAAAGCGCTAGTAAAAGCGCGAAAATGGCGACTAGTGAACAGAAAGCATTTTGTGTTCTGCAGTTTGCAAAGATCAAATCTGTAGTTGCCGTGCAACGTGCGTTCCGGATAAAGTTCAGATGTGATCCCCCAGCCAGCTGTTGCAACAATTACCCCACAAACACTAATTAACGTTTGGGAAGAACTGAGCTATCGACTTGAAGTCGTGTGACGAAAGCTATTGGAGTGTTTCTATATTAAGTTTCTATATTAAGCTATATTAAGTTGTTCTTATTGAACACTTGTAAGCTCATAGGTAAAACTGTTTGAGTTGCTCTTTCATTTTATGTATTAATTATAATTTTAAGTTTTATGTAATAAATACTACCAAGCGTTAAAACTCCGATATTCATTTAGAAACACCCTGTATAATTTCACTAACTCTGTTGACAGGAAAAAAAAGTAAAAGTAGATACATTATTTATTAAAACTTTTATTTCATTGAGTGCATGGAATGGCATATAAATAGATTTCTATCCATACTTTAAAATTAAGTTATATTCTTTTCTTCATTAAAAATTTCTTTGAGTTTCTGTCATTATATAAGAAATATTTATTTTCGAAAATAAAAACTAAAATATGGAAACGTTAATAAATTTTGAAAGAACTTTGTTGGGCTTTTTTATAATAATAATAGTTTCTACATTTGCCTTTTTTGTTGAATTGAATAACTCTAATGAAATTCTTCTTTCGCTTATTAAAAAATAATGAGATTTTCAAACATATCCTATTCAGTTTTAATTTTCCTTTCAAAGATGATACTCCTTTGCTTATTCCCTTCACTGGCTGCGTTATTGTAGTTTGAATATCTTCATTATTTTTACTTTTTTTCCTTTCTGGCACCGACATAATATTTATCGAGTTTGTATGAAATTACAATTCCGGTTTATTATAGAATGCTATATTTTTATAAAAGTTTTCTTGAATAATAAATATGGAATAAAATTGATTACGTTAGCTTTATTTTCTTTAGTATCCGGTAACCATATACGCTACCTTTATCTATTCAACGATATTGAGTGTACTGAGATATTGTAGCAATGGTTTAGAATATATTTAAATAACTTTTGCATATTTTCAAAAAAACATAAGTTTTTAAAAATGGATATTTTGTGTAATGACTAAAGTATCCCGCTACGATTATGTAGTAAATTCTGGGCCAAAATCATATATTTTTTTAATTAATTGAAAGACAATAGAATTAATTATCAAAAACAATTACTTCTTTCTTCGTACGTTTACTAAAAGCATTATATGGTTGTTTTGTTTTTATTTCACTTCTCAAACCTGATGTGTGTCTAACCGGAAATGACTATTAAACAGCTGCTCTCTCCAAAAGGAGATGTTCTAATACTGAAGTTAAAACTGAGCTGCTCCGCCAGACACAGAGGCGCCCGTCAGGCACGTCAACCGTCACACCCAAGTCCAGAGGGACTTTTATCGCGCACGACTGGGAGGGTCCTCTAATATGCGCTGCGACCGGTGGGAGCACCGCCACTTGGGAATCACTCCCGTTGAACCCAAGTGAATGACGACATAGGTCGTTGCGATTGTGATGATTCCCAGCCCTCTTGAGAATCCACCACGTCACACTTGGGGACGAGCCCGAGTCCCCCAACAGCTTCGGTGCTGGACACCCAAGAGGGAAACAGGCCCTAAGCCTTCAGTCGGGTTTACCCGACCGACACTTGCACTACCAGAACAGGAGCGACGTGAAAAGCTACAGAGGTAGTCACATTTCTCTCTTGTAATAGATATAATACTAAAGTTAAACGAGATACATCGTATATCTGCAGAGAGGTTTAAGATATTGGAGTGAATATTTAACAGATTATCAAAAAAAAAAAAAATTATCAAAAAAAAAAAAAAAAAAAAAAAAAAAAACGATTTTTCTGATCAATCAATTATGAAAACAAACTGACTATTGAAATTATAGCTGTATTTATGTATTTCGGGTAGCCTAATATTTATGTGACGATGTGTGTGTAATGAACTATTGGTTTAAATATCTGAACCTTTCTGAAATGTTACGTTATTTTTATAAATAAACATTCATGAATTATACGAAAATTCATGAAGGTGATTATTTGGATGGGTATATACAAATCTATGGATTTATTTTTATTTTATGGCTTACGTTGTAGTTTGTTATTTCCAAGTCATATTGTATGTTTTTAATGAAAAACAATATAAAGTATGACTACCTTTTATCTGAGGAAATTTCTCGTAACTATCAAAAAATGCATTAATTGTCCTCAAAATTAAAATAAAAATAAAAAAAGAAATGCGTCAAAATAATTAATTTAAGAAAATAAAATTTTCCGTATATAAACTTACTTAAAAAATAGATATTACATTTATTTCTCTTTCTTTATTGAAAAAAAAGGTGTCGAATGTAGTAGATTACATTAAAAGTTTTGCTAAATGAAAATCTAAGGGATACCCTTCTTAAAGGCGATCGTGTAAACCATAACCGGTTACTTTTAGGGATATAAATTCAGTGGAAAAAAAATTACATTTTTTCTCTGTCGCTACCTCTGGGGGTGCCTAGTCTGGTGAAGGTCTCGTCACCAGTTCAAGGTTCTAAATTACGAGACCAACTCGAGTAGCGATGGCATAACGTATGGATGAGCGATGCAGCGAGGAAATAGTAAATATTCCAGCATCTCACATCCGTCCGGCATTACTTCACTACACTGCGCAGTACTGAACCGTCTCATCCAATATCAATTAGCAACCGGCAACTAAGAAAACAATTAAAGCAACAAAACGCACGTCAGCCACGTCAGCCTATAGATTTAACAAACACATCTTCGCCAAGTGGAGAGCAGGCGAATCTTCGTCCCGTTGCCAGGTATCAACTCGTTAAGCTAGGCAAAAGCCTGGCAGGTAGAGGCATGGTCAGCGGTATAAAAAAAAAAGCCATTTGCATCGAAATAGTTCTTTATTAATTATTTTAAGTTCCTTGGGTTCTATATTTAAATATATATATAGGTTTATTTTGGAGCAGGCAGGTATGTACGGGATGGATACAAACCTTCAATGCTCAAACCTTTCCAATTTACATAAAATTGTAACTTTTTTAAGGTAATTTTGTTTTCAAATATTTTACTTGACATTCTGAACTTTGGCCATTATGATGGCAATTCTTTGTATTGTGAGAGGATTATTTAATTTAATTAACCGAAAAAGCATTATCAACTAATAAAACCGTTTTTTGAGTAACGGTATATGTGGAGGTGGATTTATGAGTCGATGGTAGATGGACATTACTAATGCTTTAAAAGCGTCCACGAGTAGGTATGGGAGAGAAATTAAATGTAAAGAACGTTTATTTAAACTAATCATGGTCAACTGAAAATTTAAAAATGCAATACACAATTTTTATTTATAGTAATTTTTAACGTCCAGTGGCAATTTTTTGACATTCGTGAAAACATTACGGTTACAATATTTTAGCCCGCAATAATAAATTTTGTTCTCTGCGATTTTTGAATTTGTTGTGCTATTTAATGATTTTTTTTTGTTGTTTTCGCTATCCGGAGCGATGTTTTGACATTTGTGAAAGAAATTCGGTTTCAAACTTTTAACCTAATGTACTAATTTTTTTCCTCCGCTATCTTTGAGTTTTTAGCGATTTTTCGAGTTTCGTTGCGATTTTGTAACATTCGTAAAGAGAATTAGATTTAATAATTTTATTCTAATATAGTACATTTTGTCTTCCACGATTCTCAAAGCGAATTTTACCTTTTAAACACTTTCCAACATAGTTGAGAAGTGTTTATGAATTCGGTTTGTGTGTCTGACTACCGTCTGTATGTCTGTCTGTCTATCTTTTTGTCTTCCCGTGCTCTTACTTGTGTAACTTACTTGAATTGCAATGCAATTGATATATGTTATTGAGGTTTACTATGGCATGTTCGGTATTGAAAATGAAGTGTGTAACATGTATAGATTTATTTATTATTTTTTATTATTTTTTTACAGGGGAAATTCAAAAGAATTTTACATTACGGCCTAAGGGAAAAAAATATTTGCAGTTTATTTTAATGCTGTTACAAAATTTCAAAAATATTGATATGATATAAGTCCTTGAGGTACACTTCAAGAGACTTACCACAGAATATGGTGTGCGTAGCACTTATAGTTCCTTTACAGGGACGCTAAAAGTAATTCTGTCACATTATGGTCTATAGAGAAACATTGTTTGGAGTTTATATTAATAATAGTTCACTAATTCAAACATATTGAAATTGATATATTTTATCACTTTGTTGCATTAAAAGAGGCTTACTATAGAATATTTTGTGTATAGCTTTCATTGTCCATTTACAGGGACACACAAAATAATTATATACTTTATGTTAACAATAATTGCTGGAAGCACGTTTTCAGTTACTGATTCAGTAATTGATTTTTAGTTTATTACTTGTCGAGTGTATATTCTAGATCATTTACACAAAAGTACTGAAGTACATTTCTGTTTATTGACGGACATTCCATAAGGAGAATTTTAAACTGTGCTACACTTTTTTCTAACTGAACTAAAATTTTGCATTCTATGTAGTGTACATGCAAATCGATAGATCATATATAGGGCTACACAAGAGAATTCAGATATTTTTCCGAATATTTTTGGTAATTCCTGAAATTGGGTTTCTAAATATGTTATGCATTTTCCAAATTGTTTACTTAGATAATTGTATTGTCAGAATTTGTATTTTTGGAATTTTGTATTTTCAGAATATGTATTTCGGCATTACACATAATTATTGCTCAATATCACAAAGTATAATTTAGTAATGCTCAATTTGTGCAAACAAACCTGCTGGGTATGGATATTTGAGCTTAAGCCAAAAGGTAGACCACCCCGCCTGGCTCGACCTTGAACTTGTTTACTTAGATTACATCTATCACTTTAATAAATGGTAAAGATTTGTAAAATTATTTTGGAAGTGTTGGAAAGTGTTATATAATCTATGCTTGACGCATGGTTCTTGTTTTGCTTTTCTGCTCGGTTTTTGACATTGGTGAAATAATTCTGATTGTAATGTTTTATTGCACTGAAGTAAATTTTATCCTCTGCGATTTTTGAATTTTTTGCAAATTTTTATGCAATTGTTAGAGTTTAATTGTATTCTGCGGCGATTTTTCGACATTTATAAAATATGATATATTATAAACTTTTAGCTCAATGTAGTAAACTTTGTCCTCTGCAACTTTTGAAATGAATTTTCCTGACTTTTAAATTTTCTTTTTACGTTATAGCAATTCGCTGAAATTTTTCCACATTATTACAAGGAAATTTTTAAATCAATGTAGGAAATTTTGTTTTACTTTCAATAAATTTTATTTGGAATTCGCGCAGCTATCTTTGAAGTGTTTTAGCGCTTCGTGCTGTATTTGGACTTGACCGGGTAACACGAGCGTATCAGCTAGTGTATCAAAAGTATGCAACTAGTATTATGTAAAATTATCATAATTAAAATGCATTTAATAAAAAATATATATTAATACATTTTATTTGATGATTTAAATGAACAATGAGTAGAAATTATAAAATTGAATGCTAAATAAAATTATATATTTGCTGACTATTAATCTTTATTTAAATTACTCTGTTGCTTAGAGAAAAACTGCTGGATAAAAACATATTTTCAAAAAATATAACTAAAAAATGAAAATGTCTGTAACTGAGAAAGTAACAATGCGTATTTAAAATAAATTCTAAATTCATTCTATTTCAAACTGTGAAAAAACGTTTATATTAAACTTTTTTGCTGATACTATATATTTTGGGTTGAATACTTAACTAAATTCTGTCAAACTGTCTTTCAAACCTAAAGCGTATGAAAAATGAAATGAACATAAATTTTTTGCTGTGTCATTGAATTTTTCATTCCACATGATACATGGAACAACAAGATATAAAACGTAGTGACGTAAGATCATTTTATTTGACACTAAAAAAGTTTCTGGCAGATCTCGTGAAAAAACTGACAGAAAAAAGTTACAAAATAATTGCATGTATTACGAAATAAAAGAACTTTGTTTTATGATTTATAGCAAACGAAGCACCTATATATATTTGTAGTATACAAGCATACATTTATATGTTGTTGTTTGTTTTTTCAAATACTATAGATAGTGTACTTTCTGGTATATAAGACGCTTTTTTTATAAGACACCAACCAAAATTTCATCACATTTTCTTTCAGTAAATCCTGATCACGTATTCATTAATGCAATTATTCAACAAAAATCATGATAACTTGTATTTTTTTACTAATTAAAATTAAATTTTTATTTAAATGCAATATTATCTTCTGAATTTACAATAAAATTTTTATTTGTGTTAGAAATTCACTAACTCAAAAATATCTAATTAGTAGAATTAGTATTTGATTGTATTCATTTTCTAAAATTATGTATGTTTCTTCATATATAAATTACGTCAGTTAGTGCAACTCATTATATATTGATTTATATATGTATTTATTTGTTTTTGCATTCGAAAATTAAATACTAGCGTAATTTGCATTCTACAAGCATGAGAAATAACGAAGTTGGTGCGTAAAATATGTGCGCATTTTTTGTATAAAATGCACCCCAATTTAAATGTGATTTCATAATACACTATATGGCCAATGATGACCGGTCACTTGCCATTTTAGACGTTTTGTTAAATATCTGGAAATATACATGAGGAATTATCCTGAAACTTCAGGAGTATAAACAACATGATAGACGTCATATATTTCCGCGAAGATTTTTCCCGAAACCCCATAAGGGGCCGTCAACAAATTGAACAAAAACGAATGTCTTTTTGATAACCTTGTAAAAACTAATATCACAAAAGCGTTGAAACGGTAGCACATACTTAGGAGGCTCCTTTTAATAAAATATGTTAATTTTTATGAGGATAGCACGCATACTCGTGGAGAAATAAAGGTTTTTATAAAAACAATCCCAAATTTCACCAAGTGTTTTGCTTATAATTTTCAGAGTTCTTAATATAAAATAATGTTCTTTTCAGGAATGACGACTCACAACATTATATACAATATTCTGCAATCAGAATTAACAAATAATAAATATTGGATGAAAAATGAGCAGTTTCACTAAATATTGTTTCACTGCGCATGCGCGAATTCAATTAAAATATACTGGGCATAATATATTAGCTAAATATATAGACCAACTTTAGTGAAAGTGTCAAAAACATAGCTTGAAAATTCTGATAATAATCATCGATAGAATAAGCTCGATATTCGCTGTTCCCAAAAGGTAGCAAAAATATGAGGGGTTGTATCCAAATATACTAGCTTATGAAAGTTGGCATAATAAGAATGAAGTGTCTCTCATTGTATATTGGAATACCGCTCCTCATTTTTTTGCCTCCTTTTGGGAACAGCGAATTTAAAGCTTATTCTATCGACTATCACTATCAGAGTTTTCAAGCAATGTTTTTGAAACTTTCACAAAAGTTGCTCTATACATTTTGCTAATATATTATGAACAGTATATTTTGATTGAATTCGCGCATGCGCAGTGAAACAATATTTAGTAAACCTGCTCAATTTTCATCCAATATTTATTATTTTTTGAACTGTCTATAGTAATTTATAGTAATAAAAGAAAGTTTTGCTCTGTGTGTTTGTGTGTGCGAATGTGTCTTTCGGCGATGGCTAGCGCGCCTAGAAGCCTGAAAATTTGGATTTAAGTAGTCCAGGTTATTTCCTGAGGCACCTGAGACTCAGAATTTTAATATTTTAATTATTTACTGAAATATTAATTAAAATATAGAAAGAACTCTAATAAAAAATACGCTTTTTTTCTTCGGTTGGTTGTATAGAGTCCTCACAGAAGTAATTAAATAAACCAGAGTAGCGACGCAAAAATAATTAGCTGGGTGTAAAGTTTTTTTTTTTTTTTTTTTTTTTTTTTTTTTTTTTTTTTAATGGCATATATTATTATGATATAGATTATTAATATATAAATTTTTATTTAACAGATTTTTTGTTATATTTGTGGGGATGGAGAGGTGTAGGGGGTTTTATTATATAGAATTTATTATCGCATTTTTTATTAAGTATCGCATTCAGCACGCGCCACCTGGCAGCGGCTTTTTGCTTAATTGATACACTTATTAATAAATTTAAATCTACTTCTCTGATTTCAACAAAACTAATTACATTTAACAAATTTAACATTTTTAACTTCACCCGTAGCGTTTACTTGCTGTTTTATATAGAGAATACCGCTATTTTAAATCTCAGCAAATAATGTTTCAAACTTCTCCAAACCAGTTTCATTTTGCTAAATTATCGTAAAAATCAGCATTCATAGCTTCAAGGTAATACACCTTGAAGCTATGAATGCTGATTTTTACGAAAATTGAGTAGAAAGCAGTTACCAGTATTTCCAAATAATAGTCTAAGCCAAATTTCAAATTAAGTTCCTAGCTTATCCAAATGAATCAATCTTGAAAGCTGCGTAGTGGTCCTCCTAAACAGTTTCTTCTTGAAGGGCTCTTGAACATCCGCTGCATCCCCCCCCCGGCCTCTCATTCAAGGTTTTTTCTCTAACAATGCCCCGTTTCGATATCTCAGTAACTATCTTTTCAATTTCAAAGCAAGTGATTCCAATCATTATAATTAACTCAATAGTCCCCCTCTATAACATAAAAGTAAATTTATGAGTAGCAGTTACCACTATTTCCGAATAATAGTTTAAACCAAATTTGTAATTAAGTTCCTAGCTTAACAAAACGAACGAGTTTTTAAAGTTGCATAGTGGTCCTCCTATGAATCAATCTTTAAGGATGCATAGTGGTCCTCCTATGAATCAATTTTTAAAGATGTATAGTAGTCCTACTAATTAGTCATTTTCTGAAGGACACTTGAACAACCCCTGGCACCTACCTCAGGGTTACTTTCTGTAACTGTGCCTTATTTCAATAACTCGGCTAATAATGTTCCCATCTTCTCCAAACCAGCTCAATTTTGTAGCACGCCTACTATACAGTGCCATAGGCAGCTGGGACCAGTCTGAGACGTTCGTTCGGAAAAAAGTTTTTTTTTTTTTTTTTTTTTTTTTTTTTTTTTAACAGAATGCTCCCATGGCCATTGTATGGGGAAATAAAAGATTTTTCGGAGCGTACGGTATACGCTTCTGAGACCATCGGAGACCCCGGACAGAGTTTCGTTTTTAAAGAGATTTAAATTTATTACACGGGCTCGGACAACGCCGGGTGGGTCAGCTAGTACATAATAAAGCGATGAGGAAATTTTTTCACAATTGTAATGCTGATTATGGTAAAAAAAAAAAATATGTGAAGTCATGGATAAACAAATATAATACATTCTATATTTTGTGCTATTATACTACATAAATGTATTTTTTTAAATTCATTTGTGGTCCACAGAACCCCATGCCTTAGAGTACAATGGTCCACTTTGTCATTTTCTGTTAAAAAGACATATTTAAAAAAGTAAGCATAATTATTGGTTTTGAGTTAGGGAAAGTTAAACCTTAATATATAGATAATTTGAATTCATTTTTTTTAAACACTAAAAATAGTACTTTGCGAGAAACAGTCAAACTGTACAAAAGTGGTTCAATCTACCCTTGTCTCTCCAAAATTATTTTATTACTCCATCAATTCACTCGATAAATTAAACCATTTCCATAAACAAATAATTTTCTAGGTATTAATTTTTCCTGTAACTTCAAATATTTCATTTTCCGAGTTTTATCTGCGGCAACGATTAGCGAAAACAACAGTTGTCAGAAACACGTAGCTTTTTATAAAAGTGGATGGTCCACTTTAGGCAGATTAACCTAGATTAACCTTATGATTTCACAATAAATAAAAAATGTTCCAAAAATTACTTGTTATATTGGGTTTCTTGTAATATTGGGAAGGAAAGATCTCTTTCGGAAATGAAATTTTTCAAAGAAGAAATTCAGATTGAATTTGAAAGCTTGATGTGCTAATAAATGACTGCCCAATCTTACGAAATGTCTGCTCCACTTTTCTGCGTGACAGTCTTTGCCTAATTTAATGGCAAATATTCTGCGTTTAAATAAGAAGACCATTTCTTTTCGACATTATTGGTACTAAAAACACATTGTCGTTGGCAGTAATGTATAATAGTGCGACTAATCTTTTGTTATTGCCAGTTGAATTGATATTGCCAATGCTTGAATTAAACATAGCAAATATTAAGATACGGTAATATTTAATAATATTGCACGATATTGGAAATAACGAAATTCACATAAAATTCCTGAAAACATATGAATTTGTCAGAAAATTTCTTTCTATGTCAAATATTTACAATTTCATGATAATTTAATTTATTAGTTTTCTTTAAATTCTATGAATTTACATGTTAGAAATGATAAATAATATTTCACGCACGTAGATAAATTTTATTTTAAATATTTTCTGTAAATTTATCTTTTTCTCATTTACATTTTACAAGATACTTTGTTACAAATTTTTGTTTTTAATTCAATGCAAAGGTAAATGTATCTATTCTAATCATATGAAATGTACATGTATTGAAACACCTTATTGTAATTCTATGCATTTTAAGCTTATGAATTATTTTCCCCGTGCATTTTGAATTTCGTCTGCAGTAAATCCTTAGAGGAAACATGTTATTTCGTTCAAAATGAAATATTAAAATCTTTATTCCAGTATGATATGCGAAATGCATATCATTTTGAAAATTAAATAAATAGGGAAGGTGGTTCAATTTATTCAGGATTTAAATATTTAATATTGTGCTATAATACGTTTACTGTTTTACCGCGTGAATAAAATAATTTAAATATTAATATAAGATTAGAATATGGGATCTACATGATTTTTGGATGATAGTTTTCTTTATTTTTTCTTTCTTTTTCTTTTTATTTATTTATTTATTTTTTGAAGAGGATAAAATGATTCAAAGATAAATTTAAATTAAAGATATACTATTTTTTTTAAATGATATAATCAAGGTTTTTAGTATATTTTAAGGATACGGTAAATAATTTTTTTTAAATATTAAATGCATTATTCGATAAATTCAGTATATTTTCTGAATTTGGGATTTTCCGGAATTATGGTCTCGCACAGATATACCAAAACCAGAGAGGTTCATTTTTTAACACAGAATGATATTATTAAAAAGATTTATGGCTTTGCCTCAATGCACATATGTTCCTTAAGCCTAGAAATTTTGCTAAACAACTCCCTAGTCAATCCATTACGTAATACCAAAGATACAGAAATGCTTATTAGCTATTCCTATACACTATTGTTTCACGACCAAACCTTAAATTTCCAATTATTTCGCGATCCATCTAGTATGGAAGGCTTTCGACATATTTGTATGATTTGCCAAAAGAAAAATAAATAATAAATCCTGCGTAAACTACATACAATTGAACAGTAAAAGGTAATTAAAATGTATTCGGTCTCCTTTTTAGGAGGCCGTACGAGATCGAAATAAATTGTGTCACCAGAGCCTGAGCCCGCCTCACCAAGTTACCAAAAATACGCAGTAGAAAAGATTTAATAATGTTTAAAAATTGTTTCAAGAGAAGTTTTCTTATTTAAAAATCTGTTCTTACATAGAAATAAGTATTAATCCAAAATACGTCCCATGGCAACGTTTCGGGTTTTTAGTGTACATGTTAATCTGTTTAAATGATCAAATTTGGTATTTATGCCCAACAGGTGGCAGAAATCTGCAAAAGTTACAATTGTTATTCTTTCAAAATGTCAATGTACAACTTTTGCCAAAGGCATCAGTTCTGTTCTGCAGTAATTCCAAATAAAGACTTTTAAACAGAAGGTGTGCCCCTTGACTTCTTTATATTACACTGAGCATGCAACATCTTTATAATCGCATAGAATATTTCTTTTAAAATCCCATAAGTAACAGCTAAATTCTCTTTCAAATTCTTTTTTAAAATATTGTAAACTCTTCAAGAAACTTAGACTACATTCTTGTTTCTAAAATAGCAAGTTTTTTTTCATTTTTTTTTTAAATTTGTGAAACAATAAAATAAAAACTTTGATACTTAATCCGTCCGAACCCGATAACTTGTATAAGAACCATTTGGGCTGATCTTGTCTCATCTCTAACATGTTTTACTAATGTGAAAGTATAGTTATCTAAACATTTTACTACGTAAAAAATGCTTTTATTATTAAATTTAATAGAAAAAACAAATTTTGAGGTTAATGCGATTTATGGCATTGTTTCTCAACAGCAACAGAGTCTGTGTTGTAATTAAAAGTTTTTCAATTTTAATCTCTAAAATCTCTTTAAAGATATTTCATAGTAATTGCCTTTTCACAAATTTATTTATTTATATCTTTTTTTAAGATAATTTATTTTAAAGTTGTAACATATTATTTTTATTGCTTTATTCTAGTAAATAACTAGTATGCTGTGGCCATCAAAAAACTGTATTGTATATAAATCAAAATGTCTACAATTATAATTAAATGAAATTGTCTTCGTTCTTCAGATATAGCTATCGAGGACATTGTTGGCGATTTACACCTAATCTTAAAACCGTAGATTTATGTCAAGGTCTAACATAATATGAAGTTTGGTGAAATTTCCTGTATTAGGTTTTGAGATATAGCTATATAAGAAATCATAAAAAAATCAGCATGAAAGCGCTACTTGTTGTATGATTTTCACCAAAACCTAACCAGCATCAAGTCTAACTAAATCTGAAGTTTGATTAACATTAGTTTTTGAGATAGATTGAAAACAAAATTGGTATTCTATACATGAAATGAAATCCCCATCTCGTGGAGATCCATCCGGTAAGCATACTGTATACTGTATTACTGGAGGGGGGGGGGGGTGGCTCGAAAGCCAAAGCACCGCGACCAGAGGTCTATTGTACTATCCCCCCAGGTCTCCTAATTTTTAACCAATTCCAGATGAGAGTTCCGGCAAGCATAGGAACCCCAGCTAAAAATGAAATGGAGAAAATCTGCGAAAAAAAATGCAGTTGAAAAACTGTGGTGATTTGACCGATTCCGATACAGAATTTCCGAAGTCGATACAAAATTACTGCAGATTATAAGCTGCAGTAAATTTACAAAACTTTCATTTCATTTTTCTTTCTTTATTTTTGGTGGCACCATCTATGAGCCATCTTAACATATTTATTTATTTGTTAATATTTTAAAAGAATATTTTTCCCCGCTTGACGAGTTTGGATTGGATCTGACAGTCTGAAAGTCGAGAGTCTTATCCGTTCAGCCACTGGGTCTTAGTAATGTGTGGATTGCATGGCGTCATACAGAAAGGCTGAACAGATAAGCAGTATTTTGTTTAGTTGATAAGTAATTTGACGGTGTGAAATATGGGATTTTGAAGTGAATTTTTATAAATGCTTCTCGCGTGTGTACTTCGAAATTAATTTATTAATTAAATGTGTGGAATAAATATCTTAGCGGATATTATTTAGATACCGAATTAATTTAGTATATATATTTATATATATGTATAAGTGTGTATGTGTGTGTGTGTGTGTGTTATATTTTAACTTGGAAAAAATAATTTTAATAAATAATAATTCGAAAATGAAAGTTATTAATCAAGAGTATTTTATTATAAAAATAGATTTTGTGAAGGCCCCTATTTTATTAAGGAATTTTGTGAAAGGACCAGTTTTATTAATAGTAATTTTATGAAGAGACATTAATAAGATTATTAATAATTTTTTGTGAAGATAAATATTTATATTTTTATAGCGTGTGAAATAAATTTAATTTAATCTTAATAATTATTAACTTTTAAATAAAAAAATAGTTGTTGTTTCTTAAATTAATGCGTAATTTAAAAAAAAAGTTTAATTAATTTGAGAAGCAGTTTTTTTTTTTTACTGTTTTATTAAAATTTTTCTTGGTGAAGGGACGTGTTTATATTGTTATAGCTCGTAAAATAATTTTAATTTTATTTTATTGATTAATAATTTTTAAATAAAATAAGAAAATTAGTTGTTCTTTTGTAAATGAATATGTACATTTAAAAATTAAGTTGAAATAATTTGCAAACTAGTTTTATTTTCCACGTAAGATTAAGTTTATGTACGATTAAGTACATAAATTTAATTATTTTATATAATTAGAAGTTTTAATTGATTTACGTCTATGGTTTACAGCATATTTATGTTTTTTATTAATGTGTAACATAATGATATAATATTGTATGAATATAAATTAGTATAATAGATGATATGTTTTTATTTGTAAGGCTGCTATTATGCTTGTGACTAGGGAACCCAAATCTGTAAGTCGGTCTCTAGTTATGTCTAACATTTTAACGATAAACAACATTGATTGATTTTTACGTGTATATTTGTTTTGATTTTTAATGTCTAATACCTTTGAATATTTGTTTTGTTTCACTTAAAGAAGGGACGAGGGAAGGATTTTCACAGGTGCTGAAATTAGGTCTTTAAAATAAAAGTCTTGAATACACTATTAATTGTTATTAATAAAGTAAATAGTGAGTCATGCAACAATAACAAAAACTGAAAAGCTTTAACATCACTTTTAAAACTGCAGATAAATTACAGAAAATACCACACAAGTTTTCTATAAATTAAGTTATGTAAAATTACCTTACAGTAACTACAGTTATACCGCTGATACATCAGAAAATATGTTTCTGAATTAATGACTGTAAAAATATTTCAAATTTTCTGCAGTATTACTGTAGATGGAAAGTCTCATTATTTTTTTAATTTATGGTTGTAAAACGACTTCACATAAAATGCAGTATTTTTACAGATCATAGCTCAGATTATTTTTGAAATAAATTACTGCAAAATTACTTCACATTAGCTGCAAAATAACTCAAGTCTTTTTATAGTCGAGATTGCACTACAGAAAATCTACAGTTAACTGTAGAAAACCTACAAAAATATTTCACTTCTGTAGAAAAACTGCAGTTCATATTTAACTTTTTTCCCCGAGGAGAAACATTTATTGAAAATGCATATTTTAGAATACAGATGTTGAATATTACATAACAGATTAAAATAAAATTAGTACAAAGTTAGTTTTTACAATACTTGTTCAGTATCACAACATTTCTTAACATGAAAAAAAAGCATGGTAGAGACAATGCGTATCAGACTGCAATCAACATTTTTTTTATGATATAAGAAAAAGTATCAAAGAAAATATTTAGAAAATGGATGAAAATAATACTAACTCATAACACAACTAGTAATTTTGTATGACTTGAAACGTAAACTGAAATAGAAGCAGTATGAGTACAAAAAAGTGAACAGTATGTGAACTATAATATGCATCTTTCAATAACAAGATATATTCTATTAAAAAGTACTTTCTAAAAGTAGGAAAATAGATCATAGATCCTTTTTTATAAATGAGACATGTTTATTCAGAATGTTGTAATTTTCTTTCAGTTTATCATAGTTTAAAGGATCAAACAGAGTTCTATTCAGATTTTATCACACTGTGACATTTTTATTGAAATTCAAATTATGTCTCATTAGAGGACAATTACCATATATGTAATGTAGAACCTTTCTTGAGCTTTTTTGGCATATGCATGTTGAGTAGGAGCGTTTTCCTATTTTATTTTAAAATATTGGGATGTTACCGTCTCCGCTAAAGTAGTAAACTATGACTAGTTTTTTGCACATAAATTTCAGATCCACTTTAGGCAAAATTTCTTAAGTATCACGGACTTTTAATGAATATGACCAATCTTGCTGCCAATCAGTGACAATTTTTAGTGTATAAAACAATTAACTTTTGATAATGGGAATAAGAGAGTGTATTGCTCCTTGTAACGATCATTTATGATAGCATCCTTACCAGTGAATCTGCTCGTTCATTACCCTCTGCTCTAGCGTGTGATTTGATCCATGCAATTGTTGTTTGTTTTTTTGGAATTGACAATAAAATGTTATAAATTTTATTTCTTAAATAGTTTCGTGGAAACACTATTTTGAAGGAGGTTTCTTCGCTCATGAAGGAGGAGAGAAGCAGACAGTTGTGTGTCCTGTCCAATTGACGGGGAAGTGAGTGTGAGGACATCATGATGTTTCCCTACAAAAATAGACAATTGAAGATCAGCGAGATGTTATCATATTTCTGACTGCGTAAGGGGTTAATCCGTCTGAAATTCATCGTCGGATGGTGGCTGTATACGAGGAAGACTGTGTGTCCGAGAAGTCAGTGTGAAAGTGGCTTGCCCATTTTCGTGAAGACCGGGGATTTTTGAATGGTGACACGATATCAGGCCAGGCAAACACAATAATCACGGGCGAGCTCATCGACAAGGTGAACGACTTGGTGAGAAGTGATAGACGCACTGTCACCTCAATTGAACAGGGCACACAATTGCCTGATTTTCTCTTCCGTCATGCGGGCAACCACGTCGGCCACTCCATTCGCGTGACTAGATGTCTCACTACGTTATCCCAAAGAGGTATATTTAAATTTCAATCGGTTTAGTCTACAATCTACAGGAAGAAATTTTCTTCTAAAAATAATATCGACTGGAAGGGTTTGTTTATTACCGTCCTGTTTTAGTGGCAATCTTGTATTGTTATTCATATTAGACTGGAGAAAGGGTAGGGCTATACCGACACGATTTTAAAAATTGAACTTGAAGTCTGCCCAAAATTAGATGCACTTGAAAACGAAATATGAAATGAAACAATCTTAATCTTTATTTATATGCAATTATTAAAAAATACTCTGTAATTGTATTTCTAATATAAAATATATTTTTATATAGATAACACACACACACACACACACACACACACACACACACACACATATATATATATATATATATATATATATATATATATATATATATATATATATATCTGTATAAAATACATATAATTCAAACTCTAATTACAAATATTAACACCAACCACACAACATAGACTGAATATATATATATATATATACTATATATATGTGTGTGTATCACTAATTTCATTATACATAATAAATACAATTTATTTACTTAAAGTCGGCATTACACAAGGTGGATGCATATCAAGTTTACTTACAGACTTACATTTATATCACTATGAGCATACATTTTATAATATTTGTATTCATTTATATCGTTTTATTGATGATATCGTTCATTTTAATCAATACTGACCAATCACACGTTTCTCAATTTCCAGTACATTATTCTACTACTTTAAAAAGAACTGAAAATTTATTATCTAATAATAATATTCGCTTTTCAGACCTAAAACGTATACTGCAGGATAACAAACCTATTATAGACATTTATGACAAATTTAAAAATTTTAAATTAAAGCTAATATTTTTACCCATTTTATGCCATGTCTTCCCATATCTGTTTACCGTAATATACTTCTTAATCCTAGGTTTAGAATACAAAGACTATGCTCTTCTCATCTTATTAATACAAATATGAAATAACTAATTTTTGATGCAATACAACATGGTTTTTCAAAAAACAAACAAACAAAAAAAAACATATATTCTCTCATATATTAGTTAGTCACTGATAAAATCTACTTTACGTATGGTTAGGTAGATGTTAAGAGTATGGAGGAGGAAGGTGTTGTTTAGACAAAATTTACAGGTTAACTCATAGCGTAATTTTATTTTACACACACACACACACACACACAAAAATAAATAAATAAATAAAACAAATAATAATATAAAAATAAATAAAATAAAATAAAAATTATAATAGTATTTTGCCATTTTGTTCTTACAGACATACAATGTTTTCATATTTTACTTACTTTCTATTTAACTGAAATGATTTCTTATCGTATACTTTATGGATACTTTAATTTAATCTAATGATATTTAAATAATTTCTTCGATTTGTGTTGGAGAATGTGATTTCTAAATAACTTCCTCCAACTTCTTACTTTAATATAACCATATTTAAATGTTTTATTTACATATCTTATTTAAATGTTTTCTTCACACCTTTAATTATTATTATTTTTATAGCTATATAATATTACTATGCACTGGCATTGTATTAATTCATTTATTGAACTTACTTTTATTATATTTTATACATCATTTTATTAACCATTAATTTAATTAATGCTTTCTCATACGTCTTAAATTTTCATTCATTATATACAATAATTTTCTTAATTTATTAACTTAAATTTAGGCACATAATTTCAAGTGAAAATTTTGTTTCACCTGTCATGAATTTTGATTTTCTATCTTGAACTGCCACTAAATGGCAGTACTTTTCCTTAATTTTCTTTCCACTTGTCATAATTAATTGTGTTCATCAATAATTCTGATTTTCTATCCTGAACTGCCACTTGACGGTAGTACTGTTCTTAAATTCTGGTTTTATCAAGATGTATAAGCTTCATTGACAGCCTAGGTTTAAATTATTGAACTTCAATGTTTGTGAATATTCATCTACTGTTATTATTCATCTGCTGAATTTGTAAATATCTGTCGTCAACTTTTGAAGAGTTGCCAAATCATGCGTGTTTTGTTGGTTTTATATGAGGAAATCTTCCTCAATTCAAAATTTTTTAATTTAGTATTTTCTTTCATTTTCTGGTCTATTAATGTGCGATTGATCAAATCTCCTATTGGTTTCGCTTATTATGGCTTGTACATGGATGAAATCGTACATTTTTTTGTGAAAACTCTAGTAATTTGGACCCGGTGATTCTGTTACAGATACACAAATATTTAGTTAATTCACCTTTTCTGGTATAAGTTATGTTTTTTTTTCTTGCCATATGTTAAATCTTTTCTTCATCTTTTTCTATTTTATTATTCAAACAGGTTTGTGTTCAGATTTCGTTTGGATTCCCCATTTGTGTATGATGTTTCTGCGTTGTCTTATTAAGGTTATATATATATATATATATATAATTTATATATAAATTGAAATATATAATATCTCAAACAATACTGCGGGTATTCTTTCGTGTAAACGAGCTATTAAACGGATATAAAAGCCGAACACGACACAAATCCTAAACACTTGCAGTCAACCAGACCCCCATTGGGGAAAAATATTGCAAACCAATCAACCCAAAAACCCAGATCGGGATAAAATCTGGGTACCCGACACGATGCAGTAATGTAATCCACATCCATTTTAAATTTCATTTGTCGTCAATATCCCTTTTTTTAACGCGTAAAATTAAAATTTTTGAGGTGCCCTGTAAAAACAAAACCATACACGAAGGAACGATTATTTTAAAAAAAGTAAAACAGCCTTGTATATCTTAATAACTTAATAAAATTTCTTAAGGATTGGTCAAATTTCAGAAAGTTAAAGTCTCTAAAGTGAAAAAAAAAAGACATGAAAGAGACAAACATAATTTTGGATCTTAATAATACTGAAACAGGACCAATTACAAACATAAGGTAAAGCTAGGAGAGTCTGCGCATAATTCAAAAGAGTAACAATAAAAAATCTAAATATTAATTTTTTGCTAAACTATCCATGAATAATTTTTAATTCGTTTGTTTTTTATGCATTTCCATTGCTATTTTGTTGTTATGTTGCGATTTAATAGAACAATTGTAATAAAACCAAGAAAGTTATTTTGCACAATCTGTCCTTACAGGGTTGGTGTGATTGCGCATATGGGTAGGAGTTACTAATAATAACTACAATTAAATTGTTAACAATAATAACCACACATAAATGACATTGTTGTAAGGTTTTTGTGTGTATTAGGAGTGAATATTTCAACCTAATGATTAAAGAATCAGAAAAAGGAAATAATTTTAAAAACGATTAAAACATTTTAATTAAAGGGAAAAAAGCAGCTGCGCAAATTCTGCAATTTCGGTAGGCGAGATTGCGCGGCCTTTTATTTAAACATGGCCGCTACTAAAACGAACCGTTGGTCTTCATACTGTTAGTCAAGATTAGTACTTTATGAGAAATCGTTTAAGTTACAAATACTCTGTAACACAGCCATTGTCTAGAAATTCTAAAGAATAGTTATGAAAATTCAAGCACTTACTTTGAGAAAACAAAACAAAATAGCCATTATTTATTCTAGACGCTCGAAACAATCAGCGTTCACTTTCAAGAAGACACTCCACTACTGCTGTTGTACAATTACCTGGAGTCGCTGCGCGCTTACACTCGAAGTGCGCAAGCTCTCCGACCGCGCCATCTCTATGGCTTTACAATATACATTTTTTAAAAAAAAAAAGAATTAAATTTGGACAATCCCTGCATGGATATTCATCGATAAAAGCAAAAAAAATAAATAAATTTATTGTACAACCTCATTCGTTCATAGTGGGTTAATTAGCTTAATAACAATAAAAATGGGTTTTAAAATACGTTTTTAAAAATACGTTTTCCTTTTTCTTAGTGAATGAAATCGATTTAGTTAATATATTATAAGAAATGATTTTTATAAGTAAATGCCTTTTTTATATCTTTCAAAATGCACTTTAATAAAGAAAATATTATTGAAACTATTTCTGAAAAATGACATTTTTTAACTGGAAACATTAATTTAAATGTGACTATTTAAAACAGATAGAATACATTTACTTGGAAATGAGCTGATAACGAAATTCAATTAAATTAATAGAAGAATCAAATCTTTTGTGTACCGTGGGCTCATTTTAGAAAAAGATACACTGTAATTTATTTAAATGCAAACCAATAAAATAGAACCGTTCAAATTTAATATAACATTTAAATTAATCATGTAGATTACTTGATAAAATGAATTTGAATGAATTTTCATATTCAATCTTGAAATTTTAATAGAAATGTTTGTATAGAATAATTTTCTATTTTACAATTTTTTATAAATGAAAAATAAATGAAACAGCGGAAAAAAAAATATTGGTTTATGTGCTTTGAATGCCTCATTTAAATGCTGATACATGTGGGCATTAATAATAAATGACATGCATAAAATTAAAATTTGAAAAATTGTTTTAGCTAATTTTAAATTGTTGTTAATTGTATTGAATAAATATATGTTTATAGAGCGAATTTTTTTAATTAAATGCTACGATATTTTTTATTTAAAACATGCTACATAGATTTGGAAAAGAGAGTCAAACTAAAATGTGCGTGGATTAATGTGCGTAATTAATCCGTGAATTAAATTAAAAAAGAAATATGGTACATTATTAATAAAGTTTTTCAAAGTATGTGTTTTAAACAGAGGTTGTATCCTTAAATATTGCTGAAAACCTATAAGAAAATTTATATATCATTGTAAGCATTTTTAGATTATAGCTTATTATCTGAAAATTGAAAAGACGTAGGAAACCCAACAACAAATAATATTTTGCACAGTTGTATTTAGCTTTTGTTTATTGTAAAAGTTTCAAATATCCACCACTATATTTGACGATGTATGACATTCCGTCTTCTACAAGATTAAAAACCAAACACTACAAAAAAAGAGCTGGGGGGGGGGGGAAGGTGTTGTTTGCAGTTGTTTGGGGAAAGTAAGGAGAAAAGAATAAAAATAATTTGAAAACTGATATCATTTTTCATTCAAAGTATGCGTTTTAAAAACAGGTTGTATTTTTAAATATTGTTGAAAGACTAAGGACGCGTATGTATTTTATACTAAACATTTTTAGAACGTTGTTTATTATCTGAAAGCCCAACAACAAATGGTATTTTACAAATTTTGCATTTACCATCTTTGTCCCGAAAAAGATTCAAATGTCCACCATTATCTTTAACGATGTATGATATTCCGCCTTCTACAATATTAAGAAAAACACTACAAGGGGAGGGTGTTTCTTTGCTTCGCTAAACATAACTTGGTTTTAGAAAGTTGATATAAAGAAGTCCTTGGACTATCATTCACGCATATTTGGCTTCATAAAATACAAACGAGCAGGGAAGACCGAGCTATGCTCGGTCAAAATTAAATTTGAGTTCAAATATCATGACCCATGACCAAAATGACCCACTAATTGAATTTTCTCGAACATGTGACTTAGCCCAACAGTCTTCTCGTGCCCGAAAACCATAGGATGCAAAATTTAGTGTAAATAGACTGAGCGGTTTTTAAGGTAAAATAGCTTGACCCCTAATGACCCATGACCAAAATGACCCACTAATAGAAATTTCTCAAACATGTGACCTAGCCTAATAGTCTTCTTGTTCCTTAAACCTGCAGGGTGCTAAATTTATTTCAATTCCTCTGAACCGTTTTTAAGATAAAATAGCTTGACCCATAATGACCCATGACCAAAATGACCCACTAATTGAATTTTCTCGAACATGTGACCTAGCCCAACAGTCTTCTCGTGCTCGAAAACCATTGGATGCAAAATTTAGTGTAAATTGAGCCGCTTCTTAGATCTTGACCCACAATGACACAGAAATGACCCACTAATAAAATTTTCTCGAACATGTGACCTAGCCCAATGATTTTCGCGTGCCCGAAACTCGTAGGATACAAAATTTAATCAAAATCGTTAGAGCCGTTTTTTAGATAAAATTAATTTGACACGCTTTGACCCAAAAATGACCCACTAATCGAAAGTTCTCGAACATGTGACCCAGCCCAATAGTCTTCTCGTGCCCGAAAATAGTCGGATACAAAATTTCGTCAAAATCGTTTGAACCGTTTTTTAGATACAATTAGCCTGACCATGACCCAAAATTACCCAAAATGACCCACTAATTGAATTTTCTCGAACATGTGACTGAGCTCAACAGTCTTCTCGTGCGCGAAAACCATTGGATGCAAAATTTAGTGTAAATTAAGCCGCTTTTTAGATCTTGACCCACAATGACCGAGAAATGACCCACCAATCGAACTTTCTCGGACATGTGACCTAGCCCAATGATTTTATCGTGCTTGAAACTCGTAGGACACAAAATTTAATCAAAATCGTTAGAGCCGTTTTTTAGATAAAATTAATTTGACCCGCGTTGACCCAAAAATGACCCACTAATCGAAAGTTCTCGAACATGTGACCCTGCCCAAAAGTCTTCTCGTGCCCGAAAATGGTCGGATACAAAATTTCGTCAAAATCGTTTGAACCGTTTTTTAGGTACAATTAGCTAGACCATGACTCAAAATGACCCAAAATGACCCAAAATGACCCACTAATCGAATTTTCTCGAACATGTGACCTAGCCCAATGGTTTTCTGGTGCACCAAAACGGTAGGATACGAAATTTCGTCAAAATCGTTAGAGCCGTTTTTAAGATAAAATTTGCATATATATATATACAACCACACACAAAATTTGCTCGTATTAGAATATATGATATGTATCTATAAGTTTGCGTTAAGTGCGTCAAAATAATGGCATTTTTCATTTGAACAGCTCTGAAAATAAAAGACGAAATATTTTCAGAAAATGAAATTACTATTGCACATTTTTTCATCAAAATTGTGCATTTTCATTAGAACACACAGTAACATTATACGGTAATTGACGTAATTTTCGCGCTTTGTCATTCACTCTATACATTAAATGTGTATTTTTTTTTTTACTTTTTTTTTCTTTTTTATAAAATACTATAATAAATCTTTTTGAAATGCAGAGTCTGTCTCTCTACAATCTGTACAGACTGTACAGATTGTATAGTCTGTACTATACAGATTGTACAGAGACTATACTACAGAGACTGTACAGAGACTGTACTACAGAGACTATACAGATTGTACAGTCTGTACAGTCTGTATAGTCTGTATCGACTATACAGACGATATTATCTGTATCGTCTGTAAAAATATTTCATTAATTTTTACAGAATGGAGCGATCTCATGCACTGCAAATGAATCAAAACCGGCTGCTAGTCACTGAGTTATGAAGTATATTCTTCGTTAGTACACACATATACACGATACCTTTAATATCATAGTATATAAAATAAATTTTAAAATGTTTTAAGAGTAGAGTTAAGCAAAGTCGCAATAATAGGATGCAATGCTAATACAATTAAATTTATGATATCAGTTTTAAATTCAACGTGAATGTATACCTTTGTTCAAGTCTTCACTTAAATTAGTTTATCACAGATCATAATTATAGTTGGGTGTATTTTTGTTTATATTAACCACTGTATACGATATAGTTAAGACAATATATTAAACACATCTTACACGTATTTGTTTGCTTTAATAAATCGCCGTACCTTTATAATAATTCGTATATAATATAATTTAATATAATATTTCAAACAAATTAATACTTCACATACAGAATATTTTTAAAAGAAATCCAGCTTTCCGAATTCTACTTTCCCTGTAGCCTTAAATTTATTTCTCAGATATTTTCTACATTAAAATCAGATTAATGTAAAAAAATAACCCCCCAAAAAACAAACATTTTGCCTCATGAGCAGATGTTACAAGAAAACTGCGAATGGTCTGAGTTTTCTTTGTTTTAAACCTATTCTTTGGAAAAGAAGCTTATAAAATATATATTGACGGGTATTTATATTCCAACTTTAGAAAAGCAGCTTTAGGTATTGTGCATTCAGCAGATCATATCACATACCAAAAAATCGTGACAGACATTTCATTTTTAAAATTGCGTCGCGTATGCGGAATTCACAATACAAATTTGAAAAATTGTGTGATAAAAATCAAAGTGTAAAATTGAACCTTAAAGTAAGTTTGACATAATGCATTTTTTATCAATTGTAACACATTAAAGGTATTTTGATTTTGTGTAAATAAATTAACAGAATAGAAAAAAATTCACTTATTTAGCTTTATACATATTTTTAATACTAGTAACTAGTTTTGTATACTGAATAGATCCCTTTGGTTTCATTTGGTGAATTTGGTGAATTTGTTAGAAAAACATAGACTGGATTCTTTCCAAAGCATGCTTGCACCAGCATTCAGATAATAAAGATCATAATTAAACTTTATTATACTCTTAATAAAAACTTCACTAACATAAAACGCATTTAAATGTTAAATTTTAAACTTGTATTGTGAAAGTTTAACTCCTTGGGGCCTCAGACGTAATACTTGGGGAATGAAATATTGTTACAAATGATTAAAACACAACTGCATTGAAATGTAATTGTTCTATGAATGAAAATTACTATTTTTTTCTAACGTGAAGTTATTTTCATTGACAGAACCCCAGCGTATTTTTGCGATTAGGACTCTTTGTAATATAGTGGGAATGATTGCGAGCTCTTTTCGCCTAACAAGTCGAATTTCACCCTTTTCGCCTATATCGAATTATTTTTCGCCTATTATCAAATTTTTTTCGCTTATATCGAATATTTCGCCCATATCGCCTATTCGAATTTCGCCTTTTTCGCCTATAGGACGAAAACTAATGTAACTTACGTCATTTAGACATAATCGTAGAAAAACCTGTGAGTTTTCTTAATGAAAATGCACGTTTTACTTAGAATACCAATCTAAATATGTCATTTTTCCTTGTAAAACTATTCTTATTTTTCAAATTTTGTGTCAAATTTCAGAGTTTTACGAATAAATAACTATGAAAAATGGTCATTTTGACGTAATCATCCCTAACAGAATGGATTCATAGAAAATTATTCAACCGTTCATTGCGCTCATCAAAACTCCCCGAATAAACGTGTTACGTTAGCTTTTCTATCTGTTGTGGAGAAAACTTTTGGAGGAACTTAAATTCATCTAAACGCTTTATCTTTTGAAGCCTCTTATACTATGAATTTCGGAAACGAGAGAGAATAATGAAAAACCCTCATGATAGAACCCTCATGATAGGTAATTAGTATCCACTTTTATTGAACTTACAGTTGTCCTTACTTCTTGTTATAGAATCTTGAACTGGATTATTTAAGTTCAAGCGGGTTCTACAAGATTGTGTTCGTTATATGCTATGCGAATACACATAGGTACTTATTTGTTTTTGTAGGGGAGACAATTATACAAATTTTTCGATTATATTCGTCTGTGATCTAATTTTGTAAGTCATATTTCTAATTTTCTGTTATTTAAAAAGTATTTACCAAAAATTTAATTGTGAAAATTCAAACTGCATGGAAAAAGATAAATATTGATGTTCCTGAAGCATAATTTATGCAAAACACAAATATGTTGAATTCTTATTAATACATTCTAGCATAAAATTAAACAATTATACATAAATGTTATTATATTATCTATATCATTGCCTCCAGAGAAATGTAATGGGGAAATTTTAATTGTATAGAAGCTAAAGGTATTCTTTATTTTGTCAAGTATTTTAAAATGGTATGAGGAGTTATTTACTCAAAATCCATTAAAAGATTCTTTTCATTTATCTTCTCAATCAACATTTAATCTATAATATTTGTAATAAACGTAATAGTAATTTTTTTTGTTTAATTTGATCTTTTCAAAATGGACATATTTCATCTATGTTGTCGGAAATACATTATCGTTGAGTTGATTTATTATTAATACTTTTTAATATTGAAAAGTAAGTGATTAAAGCTGAATATTAGAACATTAAAAATAGGTTTATCTCCAGAGAAATATAATGATAATACTTTAAATGTCAAATTATCATTTTCGTAAAATTATTCTAGAAATTGAATATTTTAACTTAATATAATTAATTTTTATTGTTTGATAGCTTAAAAAGACTTAAATATATTTTAATGTATTTTGATGTGTTGAAGATTTCATCATTTATTATATGATGGAATTTTTTTTAAACAAATAATGCGTAGTAATAGACAGAATTTATATTTATTTAATTAGTCTATATATTTTCGTATAATATAAACATTTTTCTTTGTGATATATATATTGAAGGTAACTAATAAAGAAAATTACTTATTTAAAAAAAAATATTTCAGCTATAAAATTATATATTAAATTACTATTCGATGTAAATATTTTTAATATATACATTGTTTATGATAGAAATACTTAAAGTTTAGTGTTTATGCTAATATTTATAAGCTGAACTTGTTCTTGTCGTAGAAAGAGCTCGATTTCGTAATATTTCCAATGAATATATTAACAATAATAATATTCCAGAATCTCTAGAGTTAAAATTGATGTCATACTTAAACAGGATATTAATTTTATTCCATTAAAACATTGAACCTGAATTAAAATTATATGTATTTTTTAAACTCAAGATTTAAAAAGTTCTAAAAGTTATATTTTGCTAAATAAATAATAAAGGTTCTCGTTTACCCTGTCTGTTATTTTGAACTAAATTTGTTACGCGGGATTGACCGTGTCTTACACTAATAGTGGGAATCTTCTAATATTGAAGAAATATTTCTAAAGAAAGGAGAAGCTTACTTAAATGGTGATTAAGAGTAGTGTGCACTCCCGAAGTTTGATTAATAGATCAGCACCACCCAGCTGATAAAAATGTAAGCCAATTAGTTGAGCTTCGTTGTGAAAGCGAACAACATCTCATGGTAGTGAGTGCCCCAGCGCTCAAATCAGAAGTTCTGTAAAACTTAATTTGCACCTTGGCAATAAAATAAATAATTTTAAACTTATAGTCCACTGCCTGATTGCACCCGACATATGGTCCTAGCCGACCGGAGAACAGTGAATAATGAGTAGCTTATCAACTTTAAATCTCCAACGCGGTATATTAAAATCTAAATTTAATAAAATTACGAAATTTGCCAATGAGTATGTGCGCACAGATCGAAATGAACAGCAAGAATATCAGTTACGCTCAGAAAGTAAAAGAAAATTTCAATTTCGGAAATTAAGTCACTCCGTGATCTTATTTGTCCCTATACACAGCGCTTCCAAAAGATGTTAATTTAAGAGATTTCTTAGAAATAACAGCTGAGATTGAAGATGAACTGGAAGAATGAGAGGTAAAACATAACATTTTTCTATATAAATTAGAACGCTATACATTAAAAAAGAAAATCTGACTGTCACGACTAATTTTTAAATACCCGACTTACATCTACCTAGTTTTTCAGGAAAATATGATGAGTTTCAAAATTTTAAAACTCAATTTATGTCAATTATAAGCACTAATAAAAATCTAAATTCAACTCAGCAGTTATGCTACCTGAAAAGTTGTCTAAAGGGTGAAGCCAAAACTCTTAAATCAGCACAAGACACTTATCAGTCTCTTTCGTTTTCTTTAGAAGAAAGATACGAAAACAAAATGGCAGTTATTGATTGCCATATTATTAAGTTGTTAAATCTAACAAAAGTACTAGATTATCCTAACCATTTAATGCAATTAATTGATAACACTAAATGTAATTTGCGTGCATTAAATTACTCGAGTTTGAATCAAACGGGCTCTCAGATGCTATAATAATGCACTTACTGTTTCAAAAACTGGATCCTGAAATAGAAAAGTGTTTCGAAATGAAATTCTAAACTAGTGAACTTTAGGAAAAAAATTTGGAAAAAAGAAGTAGAATTCTTCAAATTACTATTCAACCTTGGGAAAACAAAACGTTCCCATACAATTGGAAATCTGGCACTAAGCCAAATATTGAAAATTAATGTTTAACTAAAGAAAAATACCGAAAGGGCTGTTTATTAGGATGTTCTGAAATGCATTCCTGATATAGATGCGATAAATTTAAAATAATGAATGTGACGAAAATATCGGAAATTGTAAAAAATAACAACTTATGCCATTCATGTTTAAATAATAATCTACCTAATCCCTGTGTATCAAAAGATAGCTGCCTTTTATGTAACAAACAGTAAAGTGCACAACACTTTATTGCATCTCTTTAATGAAAATAACAAAACAAATCAACAATTCAAATTTGAAGGAAAGGCAGACGGCGCCTGCTTTCTTCCAACCCCTTCTCCTGATCATCAAACGTTTTTTGCGAAGGAAAATAAAATAGATAAAGCGTGTGCATCTTTAAATACAGCTGTAATATATTTGAAGGATGGTTGTGGGAAATTTAAACCTGTAATTGTCACATTAGACAATTGTTCTAGCTCACATTTATTCAGTTGTCATGCAGCAAATTTGTTAGGATTGCATAAACACAAAACTCGCATCCCTATTTCCAGGCTTAACGATTAATGCTTAACCTCTAAATCTTTTAATAGTACTGAATACACTAATGAAAACAAAACTAAATCTTATTAGTTAGATATGGTAGTTGTTCCAAAAATAGCACTTCTTCCTCTGTCTTATGTCATTCTCCTTTTATATCTCAATCTTGAGCCCCCTCAGACGCCCCCCTCTGAAATCTCACTGTCCCGATCTTTATTAACCATCAGAGTTCTCCCTTCAATTTACAAAACATGATTTATCACATCTTTCAAAAAAAATTATACATTTCTGACATAAGGGGCGCAATATGTAACTTTTGGCGAAACCTGTATGCTTATTAGTATTAGGTTTTTATTCATTATTATTTTGCAAAACTTTCCATTTTTTTAATCTAATGTTAACGCATAAATGGCATAATTGAAGAAATTTAAAGAAATGTTTAAAGAATAAATAAATAAAATAAAATAAAACTTGTTTGGGGATTTATGTGTACAAACATTTCTTCATAATTAAAATCTAAAGAGGTAAAAATAAATAATATATTTTTATGTTTAATATAAATGATCGGAGAAAGTTGGAAGTTTTCTCAGTGAAAATTTAAAGCTATTTTTTTGTATAAGTCACAATCGACAATAGAGTAATACAAATCTTTCCGTTTATTTTTAGGTTAAATTATAATTCGGCAAAAAACAAAGAAAGAAATCTAAAAAAAAGTAATTATTTTTGAAAACTCTAAGATTATACATTACATATTTTAGAATATTTTATATCTTACTTAAGATTGTAAAAAAAAAAAAAAAAAAAAAAAAAAAAAAAAAAAAAAAAAAAAACTTTATTGAAGAATGTAAAATGTAACTTGAAAATCAGCATAACCACCGTAACAGCTTGAAGAAAAACCCAAAACATTGTGTTATGTTTGGAAGAAACTGAAATTTAACTTTGGCAAAAAATGATTATCTTATTCCAGAAAACTTTGATGAACTCAAAGTTATTAAATCAATTTTGGAAATGTCATTTTTTGGAATGTCAACATGATGATGAACACGATAACTTGCGTGGTGTAGTATTTAACGACTCTACACGGAAAAAAATGGAAAACTGAATACTTTAATCTTCGTATCTTGTATAAATGTACCCACTTGATAGGTTGTTAATTAACTCTAGTGTAAATAAATATCGCGAAAATTGCTTCTAAGATAATATTCCATTCAATAAAAATTCTTTATGTAATATTTTACTGAATGTGTAAAAAAAAAAAAAACTTTGTCGACTAATTTTTATTTTTTCAGAAATTGATCATATGTCATTACGCGAATAAGTGCTTGGAACCAACAAAAGACTAAAATAATACGTTTTTGTTTGGATAATAATTCTAACTAATATTATAATAATTCTAACTAATATTACAAAAAACTAGTATACATTAATCGCATGATTATGCTCTTTTTTATATTTAAAAAAATGAATGAAAAATCTTGGAAAACAGTATGACATATTTCTTTTTGATAATATTAAGAAAACGTTAATTTTTAATCCATTTGTTCCAATTCCCGTCAAAATATATTTTTCGTTTTGATACCACTATTTTCAAAGGTAATATTATTGTGTTTTAATGACAGAAATTTGTGATTAAAGAGTAAGAAGCTTGCTATGTTAGAATGGAGCTATTTAAAAGTTAAAACAGGCAAAACTTGCATTTTGCACTTACTTCTGGAGCGCAGAATATAAAAGTAACAACGATTTTTTTTGTACTTATTTCTGACTGTCTTGTATTTGCATAAAGTATAATTATCAGTTTTGGTGTTGCCCCATGAACTTACACTTACTTTGATTGTATTGTTGCACACTGAAAATATTTCCTCCCAAACAAAAAACATTTTCGGTCGGTCCCATGAGTTTTCAGAATAGAGAGTCCACTGTATATCTTATCATTTTTTTTCACTTGAGATTTATTGATACATTTTTATGCATTTTTTAAAATGCAAGATTTGTTGGATTTGTTGGCATCTTAAGTTATAACTTTTGTTTTAATTTTCTAGAAATACTTATTCTTCACTACAATTACTGTACTAGAGTTCTACGTGTTTTAATCACGCAATGCTTATCTTTTATTCGTGTTTCATTTAATAGTTAAGGAAATCCCATTTTTCTATGGGATTTCCTCCTCAATTTAACAATTATTGTGTAACTTTTTGAGTTTTCCCGATATTTTCCTGGCATTTTTATATGAGTTGTCCTATAGTATTGGCTGTCTAATCATGACAAAAAAAAAAAAAAAAAAAAAAAAAAAAACTTTTTCTGTAGTTCGCGCATGCGCAGTTAAAATTTATTTCATACAAATACCCCTATCTCATCTAATACTCAACAAATTAATATTTTAATTACAGTATACTATGTCTACAATTTTTTGTGAAGTTTTTGGAAAGCGATGTTAAATTCGGCTGAAAACTCTGCATGCTCTATAAAAAACCCTTTTGCATTTTTCACAGAACCGTTATCATCTTTACGAATATACATGCTATGATTGCACAAATGCACACATATGTTGAACAGGACCTACATAGTCATTTGCAACAGTGACAGACCATATTTAGTATTTTCTGTTACTTGGGTGATCGAAAATAATATTTTATTATTATAATTATTATTCCCCATCCCCCTTAATTGTTCTCACGAAATCTTCACTGAAAAACATGAAGTCAAACATATTCTTTACATCCTCAAAATTCAAGGGCATTTTGGACATTTCCTCACGAGTTTCAGTCGATATTCGACGAAGCGTCTGAAATTCGTCACTGCCCTTCCTAGTTTCTGGACACCAGTGTATTTTATGTGTCTCAAAAAGGTGAACCAAAGTTTAAATTATAAACAAAATATTTTATTATAATCAAACTAATAATGGGAAAAGTGAGATGGTTTCAAAGCAGTTCATAAATATTGTATATCTATACTCTTATATAAAGAGAGAACGCCTTGACGGTCTGACTGCACCCAGAGAAAAGTTTTGTTGAATCAACAAAAATTTGGTTGGCCCAACATAAATATCCGTGTAAATATGGGTCAATGGAAAATTTGTTTGAATCAACAAGAAAAATATTGTTGATTTTTTTTTTTTTTTTTTTTTTTTTTTTTTTTTTTTTTTTGCAATTACAACAAAAAAAAATTTATCGTCAGCAAAAAAAAAAAAAAAAAAAAAAAAAAAAAAAAAATCTGTTAATTCAAATAAAAATGTTTCAATTTTACTTGAATTAACAAAATTCTTTTGTTGAAAGTTTTCTCAAAATAAATATAATTATCTGTTACTTTAAGAGTTCTTTTCAGTTTAGGCAAAAAAAAAAAATTCTGTTTAAAGAACAATTGTTTTGGGTAATTTTAAGAATTTTCTTTGTTTTAACAACAAAAGGTTTTTGTTACATAAACAATTATAATATTTACCTTAAAATAATATTTTGTATTAGAACCAATCTAAACTTAACTATTTTTTTAGGTAATTTTTAATTCATTTTCAGCAGTGAATTACGCCTGTAATCCTTTAACAATAACAAGTGAAATTGTATCCTGCTTTTTTTCAAGCGTAAATCTACACATTGAACAATGCCCCAAGCTGGGAATCGAAACCGGGTCCTCAGAATAATGATCTGAGACTCTAACCACTGAGCCAGAAGAAACGATATGCAAACTCGAAATTTCTCATTCTTATATATGTCGGACTGGCTGCAACCGCAGCACAAGATGGAAATGTCATCATGAGCACAGGGACCGGCTTTAGATATAAAAGTAGGGGAAGCCCGACGTAACTCTGGGCCCCCCCCTCTACCAATTGCTTTGTTATTTACTAAATCCGTTTTTGGTATGCTGCAACAATTTGACATTTTACCATCAAAATTTCGAGTAAACAAGAATTTAGAAAGAGCGAGCTTCTTAGATAAAAATTTCGTAAGGAAAAAAAGCATTTTTTACCCTGATTGATTTTTTTTTCTTTTTTTGTAAAAAGTTTTTCTGAAAAGTAAAATTGGGGGCATCTTTGTATTTCTTCGGGTAAGCACGGGATTCCCGGAACTATTCGGTAAACAGGCCCTGCATGAGAATGCAAATTTCTGCGGAAAACATGAGACGAAACTACAAAGCCTAGCATACGGCAACATATAATTAATTTTTAATTCATATTCAGCAGTGAATTACGCCTGTAAAAAGCAGGATAAAAATTCACTGGTTATTATTCAAGGATTACAGACGTAATTCTTCACTGCATAAAATTAATTAAAATATAACTATATTGCCGTATGTTGGGGCCTCAGAGCGCAGTTCTGAGGACCCGGGTACGATTCCCGGCTTAGGACATTTTTCACTCTGTCGGTATACGCTTGAAAAAAAACAGGATAAAAATTCACTGGTTATTATTTAAGAATTACAGACGTAAATCACTACTGAAAATGATTTAAAAATTAATCCATGCATTAGTTCTTGAGATTTAGTTATAGTAAAAATCATGAAAAAAATAACATAGCAGCTCCACCTGTTGGGCTATTTACATCAAAACGTAATCAGCTTCTATTTATGTCAAGTTCTAACTCAATCTGTATTTTGATGTAAATCAGTGCATTAGTTCTTGAGAAATCGCGAATCTATTGCAGAAATCGCGAATATTGCAACATAGCAGCGCCACTGCTGCGCGATTTACACCAAAAACTAATCAGCACCAATTTATATCAGGAAGTAACTGAATATAAAGTTTTATTAAATTCCGTGCATTAGTTCTTAAAATAGAGCGCCCTCAAAATTTTTGTCACATACAGACAGACAGAGTCATAGAGAGTCATTTTCTAAAAACAGTCAAATCGTGTTCAGGACCTTCTAAAATCCGTCGAAAACCAGAAGTTGAAAATTTTCATGACTTCAATACTTTCTTCTTGTAAAGATAGAAGAAAGTAATAAATGGGATAGGGTTTTTTTAAAAACGACGTTGGTCCGTCCCAATTAAAAAAGTTTTAATTATCCAAAAATTATGTTAATCCTTTAATTATACAGCTATATGAGTCAAATAAACCAAGTTACGTGAGATAGTTATGGCTACTACACAACAATTTATATTTTGTAAAAGCAACAAAATTTTGCTGGAATTAAAAATTACAAAATTATGGTAAAATCAAAAAATCAAATTTTGTTAATTCAAGTAAAATTAATGAAATTTTGTTAAAATTTTGTAAGAGTGTTAACAATATGTTTTTGTCAATGCAACAAAACCAACTTTTTGCTTCAACTAAAAAATTTTCTTGAAACAATCAAAATGTACTCAACAAAACATGTTTTGTTGTTTTAATCAATTCTTTTTTCTGGGTGTGACTTATCAACGCCCAGCTGAAATGACTAAAGTTAGGATCACGAAATTTTGACAGTAGATTGCTGTTATGACCTAGGGCAAGCAATAAGAAAGGATTTTTGAAAATTCTCCTACGAAGAAGGTTAAAGGAGGGGTCGAAAGCTTTAGGTCATTTCGCCATATCTCAGCAGCAGTTTTAGGTAGGAGTAGAATATTAAGGAAGACATATCTACTAAAAAAATGGTTAAATACGTATTTCAACGATTTTAGAATTTCACTACTAAGATGGTTGAATGCTAAGATCGCTGAAAAAAAGAATTAATCGTGTAGCAATACAATTAAAAAATATTGTCGCAACAATAGTTAAAACAATGAAATTTTAACCCGACAGCACACGCGCTGGGATAAAATCTACCCCAGATTACAACTATTACTTAAAAATTTGCGAAAATAGTTCGTGATCATTCTGAGCTTTATAGTACCTTTCAAGCTGAATGATATCAAGATGTGGCCAAAAAGAATTTACCTCCGGTTGTGTATTTTCCATTCTTTTGCTATAAAAATGTCACGTGGGAGGAAATTTACCCCACGCGTGTTACAACGTAACCCATAATGATAGGAAAATGTTAATGCAAATGTTTATGTAAAAAATATAGTGTGCAAATAATAATAAAATTTTTCTTTTAAACGTTAACAACTCTTGCACATATATTTCTATATATCAGTTTTATGTTTTTTTTTTCTATTTTCATGGCTGAATTTGGATTTTAAAAGCTTTGTATGTTGTGATATGCCGAAAAAAATCTTTAAAAGTCTAATCTTTTAATCTTGAAAAAAATCGAGATCTTATTTTATTTTATTTTATTTTATTTTTTTGCTTTAAATATAAAACAACTTTTTATTTTAAGTTAAATTATGTCATTTATTGATTTGCAGTTTATTTCAAAATATAAATTTCTGTGTATAATCTAACCGGGGGGAAATAGACACAAGAAAACCCATTCGGGTAAAATTTATCCCGCGTGTGTAGTAACGTAATGGAAAGGGGAGCGTGTGCTGACTGGTTAACATTGAAATTACAAAAATGAAATAAATAAAATACAACTAAACCAACCTGTAAAAAATAGTTAAAAACGTATTCCAGCTAGTTTAGAGATTTCGTCTCCGACATCGGCAATTAAACCGATTATGGAATATTAGACGGATAAGACAACTATTGCTGATTTTTGGTTAGATATTTTTCGAAGATATTTTTCCGTAAAGATAATTTTGCATAAGACATTGTCCTTCCGAGCGAAGCTGGGATGGGCTGCTAGTATTAATTCAAAAGATAATTTTAAACAAAAGATGGCTAAGTATGTTAATACCTCTGAAATTGTAACATCGATCATTCGGTTTCCTTGCTTTTTAATGATTAAATGTTCAGACACGAAGAAAAAGATCATTTTTGGAGATTTTGATGTTACTTTGGCTATTCTTGTAGACTGATATAGTGGATCGTTATTAATTGGTAAAAGATGAACTATGTTTAAAATAAATTTAAGGGATATAACTATAATGAGATTTAAATATACAGATTCTTTCTAACATACAACTTTATTTACTGTAATTAAAGGTTTAAAGAATTTGAAAATTTCTGATGTCATTTCCGAAATACTTTGTATTTGACAAAAATATCTAGTATATTATCTTTTTTAAGTACATCATAGTCAAGAAACAATTATTTAACGAACAAAATTTAATCAGAAGAAACCTTCTTCAAATTTTAAAACTAAAGTATAATGTAAAAACATAAAATAATTTCAATTTCTTTTCAGTAACTCTCTTCAGTAAACCGGCGAATTTTAAAGCAATTATCGATTTTCTTTTTTTTTAAAAAAAGAAATACTTAATTTATAGAATTTCTTTTTGAATGAAAACTCTCGACTTTCCACCAATTAAATCATTAAATTAAAAGCATATTCTGTTCAATCTCAGCGCTTGAAAATTGAAAGTTTTCTAAAATTGTAGTTATTTTATTTTAAAAAAATCATTTGAATTATAAACATCAACCTTTTCTTTTGATTGGGATTGCTTTTTAACAAAATAAATCAATGGAAGCAGAAGAATACAAAAACCATAAAATGTTGTTAAAGTAAAGTATAAAAAATACTTTAATGTGTAATACCTTTGCATCATTGGAGCATATATGCTGGTATTTCAGGAAGTTCTTTTTATTCAGAAATTCCAAATTTAAATCAGAAATTTTGAGTAGTAATTTTTGATCTATTTAATGACATACGTTTCGTGATTACATAAAGTAAAATTTCTTTCAGAATTTCCGGCATGGTTTTAGAATTTCTGAATAAAAAATAAATTCCTAAAATGCACGTATATATGAGGAAATAATTCAAAGGTTTAAAATATTTTGTTTTTTATGGGCGAAGAAGTAAAAGGAATATACTTGAAACGTGTTATACGAGGGCAATTTCATAATTTCTCGGTCTAACACAGAAATGGAACAAGTAGGACTAAATGACAATGTTGTTTGTAAAGTATGATATTTTAGATGGCATGCCGCCGAGTTTCAGACGCGTGAGTTTATTGGTTATTGGTGGGCGATAAAGTAAAGTAAACAAGTTTTGACATTTTCGAAAAAAGTTCGAGCTGTCATAAAATACATTGTTAAAAAATATTTAACCACCGCAAACATACAAAAATAGTTACAGTCCATCTTAAAGGATTCTTGTCCTTAATATTCGACGATAAAAAAGTGGGATTCTGAATTTAAACATGGTAGGAAATCAATTCACGATGATGAACGCTCAGGTAGCCCAAAAACCGCTTCGTCCGACGAAATCGTCTCAAAAATTCACAATGCCGTATTGAATTATCGCTGATAGAAAATACACGAACTTGCTGACATTGCAAACATCTCGTTAGACCGTATCCATTACATTTTATGCAATCTTTTCGGTATGGAAAAGCTTTCCGCTCGATGCGTGCCGCGCTTGTTGAACATCGACAACAAACGTCAAAGAATGAATATTTCTCAAGAATATTCTGAAATGTATTGTGTTGCAAGTTGAAAAATAAACTGAAATATTGTCAAAAATCTTGTATTTTCTTTTTCTGGCCGGGAACCTTTTGAACCACCCTCGTACAGGGCTGCACAAAAGAATTCGCGCGCAAGACTGTATCTTAAATGTATTGAGTTGAAAGGGACTGCAATGAAACATAATATGAAATTATGTAAAAAATCTTGTGTTTTCACTGTCAGGCCGAGACATTATCAAACCACCCTCGTATATAAAACAGTTTTATGCATACGTTTTGTAGGCTTACGCTTAAGTATATATTCCCATATTTGACAATTTTTACGAGTTTTTTTAACAACTAAAATTGAATAGTACATTTTGCCTCGTTTAATCAACAAAATCTGCAATTAGATAGGGCAAAATCGTATATTAAATATTAGCGAAAATAAACTGGAATATTTGGCAGTTAATTATTTTAATTCTAATAATAAATTCTCGTTTTTCTTTAAATGCATAAAAGTTGTTAATTTAAAGATTGTTGCATACATAAATGTGTTAACATTTTATTAAATTATTTTTCTGCATAGTTTTCTACTATGTAATTCCATGTGGAACACTATTTATATTTTTTATGATTATGCTCAGGTTGTAAGTTAAGTATTGTGTATTTTGCAAAGGTTTTGTCATAAATGGGTCATATTTTGTCACCAAAAGCAAATATGTCCGCGTAAGGGTGCCTCAATATGTGAGTGGTGACATACGCAAAGGTCTCTTTCTCAAACTGTGCTCACACACAAGTGTTTATCCAAACCTACAATTCAGAACTTAGCGAGACTAGCCCGGAGGATTTCCTAGACGATGCGTGATAAGACAAGATAGCAAACATTAGCTTCGCGATAATGAAAAATTCGCCAAGACTTCACGAAGGTTTTTTATGGCTGTTCGTTTTTGTACAAAATCTGCTCAAACAATTAAATTTTTAATCCTGTTTGTCGTCAGTCTCACATCCAGGCAACCTAGTACGCGTGCAAGATGCACTATCCTCTAAACTTTATTAATGTTCGTTGTATTAAATTGTTGCAATGAAAGGGAACAATACGAAGAATAAATCACTGTATTCCAATGTTAGTAATCACGTGGTCGATTCACTGGATATTTAAAGCTTTTGGGTTCGAAGTTATTTCAATTTTTGATAAAAATTACTTTTACGTTAATAATATTAAAAGTAATTTTCCAAATAACAAAAGTTAAAGTTTACTGAAATTTCTTAACTAAAATACATGTTATACTGAAATCTACCGAATATTTATTTTGCGTACTATTCATATAGGCTAATAAAGAATATTTGAAACGTTCGGGAAATGTCGTGTTAGAACAGGCTTAAACAGATATAACAACTCTTCATGTTTTGTCACAAATTATTCGTGATATAATGGTGGATTCATTTGTGATTTTCTCTTAAATACAAAACTGTCTTGAAGAGTCATATTTGCAGAAGAAATATTGTATGATCATTTTGATGTTGATATCTGAATAGTATCTTGTGAATATTAGATTTTTAAATATAGTTATTGTTTTGCTTAAAATAATTTTTAACATCTGTTTTATTAATTTTGGTTAAATATCCACAAACATCACTTTTAGGAGTCATATTACATCTATAAACATACTTCTTCAATTATATATATATAAATATATACATAGATATAGAGATATATGTAGATATATATAAACTAAATTCAGAATCAAATCTATACTATCTGTACTATAATCACTATATATTGAATTATATAGTTACTTGATTATGGACATATAGGCATTTTTTAACATTTCGTACTTTGAATTTAGTTTCGATAATTTTAATTATATTTTACATGTATATATGTTTGTATACGTATATATATAGAACTTCCACACATTTTTAGGTACCCATAGCTCATTCTTAGTGCAGAACTGATATAAAGATTTCACATTTTTTTTTTAAATAACATGCCATGTCATTGCATAGGATGAATGCACCATGTCATACAAGAATGCATTGCAGGTCCTCAATCAGACACTTCAATTTAAGATTTCCGACAATCATTGCTGGTCGTTTTAAAAGGCCCATTAACCCATTCATGAAAAATACAACAATTAATCTAAATCACCTAACAAGATCCCCTATCACCTAACTAATCAATAGATGTAATCAATCACCTAACAAGAGTGTGTCCATTATAATCTAATACAGGGCTGACCAACCTGGCACCCGCTATTCACCAGAAAATTCTTATAGAAATATTTGCCTTATTCAATCTTCGAATATATAAGGAAAATGTTTCTGTAAGAATTTTCTGATGAATAGCGGGCGCCAGGTTGGACAACCCTGATCTAATATATAAAAATGAAAATTTGTCTGTCTTTCTGTATAAATCCACAGTTTAGAAGCAAGAATTGTGAAATGTTACGTATAGGTGTATTAAGATGCGGTCGAAGCAACTAATGTAATCTGGAATCGACATATATTGTAGTTAATTTTTAATGAATAAAAACCAACAATCAACAGCCAGATCGTATTACATTTAACGATTTTTTGTTATAGTTCGTTAAAGAAAATTCAATTTTTTTTTTCCACAGCAAGTAATTTTCTTTTGAAAAATTTCCACGTGAAAAATAAAAGAAATAAAATTTCAAGAAATAAAAAGAAGATGAATATGTTGTCATATTGGAAGTATAACGGACATTTTCAAACATTTATTAGTAATACAAGAAGAACGAATTTGAGTAAGTGCAGAATGCAGGTGAATATCACGTCATTAACAGAATAAAAAAGAAAATTAATATGACGTCATATTGAAAGTAAATAGAAATTTTTGTAAAGATTTGACAATCACATAAGGCAGATATCAATATGAGTAAGTACAGAAAGCAAGTGGATATGACGTCAGCTTTCGAATATGAGTCATATTTAAAATTAAACAGACAATCAATATGAGTAATCAGGTTCGCAGACATTTGGTGTATTTTAGTGAACGTTTATTGACGTGAGCGCGGCGCAAATTTAATTACATTGTGTTGACTTGTTTTTGTTTTATTTTATGTACACATGCAGTGTGAGTAACTTATTGAATTATATAGTTACTCGATTATGGACATATAGGCATTTTTTAACATTTCGTACTTTGAATTTGGTTTCGATAATTTTAATTATAATTTACATGTATATATGTTTGTATACGTATATATATAGAACTTACACACATTTTTTCCACGATATATGTATACTGACAGTCTAATTGATGTTTTGATGTCATCACTAAACACGATGCGGTTTTCAAACTTCAATACAGAAAGACATGGGATTTTTGTTAATAACAGAAAGTTTATTGCAATAGTATTTAGAATTGCCATCAACTGACAATTTAGTTGGGACAGCATTTTTTAGAGAGAGACGTAATCGAAGTATCACAAATTTTCGATTCGACTGATGATTAGCGAGAAGAGCTGTTAGACATGTCACGTTTGATTCTACAAAAGCAAAAGCATTCTGCTATAATCCTGGTCATATTATGGTTTAAACATTGAAAAACGGCAGCTTTGGGCCAATACAGTATACATTTTTAGTGACACTTTTGTTTTCTGTTCCTCAAAACATCTCACGCATTTCTGCGTATGCAGATGAAAACCACATCGTGCTATTATATATACTTTTCGAATTGTTTAATTTTTATTTTTTTCTGTGGCATTTGTAGGACATATAATGCTGCATAATTAAAAGTATTAAAAATCCAAAGATATAAAAAAGATTGTTCTTAAATTATCTATAAAGAATGCTTCTCTAGTAAGCTAATTAAAAAATTATAATAAACAACTAAACATCACCAAAAACTTTACAAAGTTTTATAAGTTTGCGAATGGATTTTTACAATTTATTAATGGCTGCAAAATAGCATTGTCTTTTTCCAAAATGTTTAATTGTTATATTTTTTCTTTCATTTAACTAACACTTAAAATTTCAAAATTAAAAATATTTGGATATACATATTTCCTTTTAGGATACTTCATGTAAAGCTGTTTTCATAATATCTTTCAAAATTGCTTTAGTGGCAAATCATTTTTATACTTCAAACTAGAGTAATCATTTACGCCTCTGTCAAGAAATAACGAATCGATTATTTTCCAAAGAATGATAGACGAGTTTCGAAAAAAACGTTACAACAAAAATATGATGTGGTAATTTGTTTTTGATATTTTCCAGCTTGATATATGTTTGAAGATTTTATTTTTCGTAGGAGTCTTTTGTCAGTTTTAGAAAGTAAATGGCAATTTAGAAATATATATCGCGATGTTTATGAATGAATATTATGTTGCGTTATATTATACATTATTTCATATTAGTGAAAACTCATGGAGATCCCAAAATCATTATTGATAATACATATGAGTTAGGCAATTAAATATGTTACAGTTCTATATGTTTGTATAAGGTAGGAAAGTTAGGAAATTTTGGGTGTTTAGGAAATGTTAGGAAATGTTAGGAAATGTAATATACTAAATCATTCGATTTCGGAAATGAAGACTTAAAGATTTAGAGCTAAATTGCATTTGTTGCCAGAGAAAAAAAAAATTATTAATGTCAGCCGTTCATTTTGCATGTCTTTCCATTTTTCACACTCTAAAAAAAGTTGCAATTTTTTATGTTTAAGGATAAAACGTGTATGTCTTTTTAGGTGCGTTCTTAATTATATAAATAAGTAGCAAATATATTCGCCGTCTGGTCCGTCAGTCTCTGTCCGTCTGTCTATCCGTCCACACATAACAGAGCAAAAACTACCAAAAGAATGGTTTGAAATTTAATATATTGTTATGAATTTTGTATATACTTGTAAATATTCCATTTGTTTAAATTTATTTTATTTTATTATTGTGAAAATTGCAGTATTAATGTATTTCCTATTGAGCATCATGTAACTCAATGCTAAAGGCCTCAGGTGCTTTGTAAGAAAAACAACCTTACACCCTCATCGTTTTTACAATAGAGTTCTATGGGAATATCGCCAAGGAATGGGTTTATCGCCAAGTTGGCGATGGTTTTGGCGACTTATTTTTGTCGCCAAATTTGGCGATATATCGCCAAATGTCGCCAAGTTGGCGACGGATTTGGCGACTTTTTGTGCAACCCCCCCTTATACATTTACATTGGGATCCTTTCACGTTTGGAGTACTCTATCGAGAGTTGGAGGACCTTCTGGTAATTTCTAGCATCTGAAGGCTCTGGAATAATCTGGACTGATCTCTGAAACCTATATAAGGACCTCCATCAGTTCAGTTAGTTAGTTAGTTGTCTGTCAACTGCGATTGAATTCATACGAGAGGCTTTGCATTGAGAACTGTGTTACTCTGATCGATTTTGTCGTTGATACGTCGTATTGAACGCATTGTTTCTGTGTGAAATTTTGCTGCGCTTTTATCGGATTTGAAGATTACTGATTATCTTGTAATTTTCAGAAGATATTTGTGAAAGTATTGCACTGTTTATAGTGAATAAAGCCTTTTTATTGTTCTTATATATTGGCATCAGTCCTTTCGAACCCCGAGCTCACAACAATTGGTGTCAGGAGTGGGGTTGAATGCCGATTACCAGAGCAATGGAGGCGCAACTGACTAAATTATTGGAGAAATTAGGAGAGATGGATGAGAAAATGACTGCGAATCAGGCTGAAATGAAGAAGGATATGTCAGCGATGGATGAGAAAATGACTGCCAACCTTGGCGAGTTGAAAGATGAAATGAAGAAGGAAATGACAGCGAACCAGGCTGAAATGAAGAAGGATATGTCAGTGATGGATGAGAAAATGACTGCCAACCTTGGCGATTTAAAAGATGAAATGAAGAAGGATATGTCAACCAACCTTGGTCAGTTGAAAGACTTAATAGAGGATAAAATAACATCTTTAAATGACAGAATTGACTCCGTGGAAAACAAATTTGAAGGAAGATTTCAAGAAATGGAAGAAAATGTTCAAATGACAGCCAAAACCGTAGAAGAAAGAGTAGAAGAAAAAGTTCAAAAGATCGCCAAGACCGTTGAAGAAAGCATAGAGAATGTAAAAAAAGATTTGGAAAAAGTCAAGAAACAGAAGATAACTGCCGGAAACTATTCCGAAGAAATCAAGTATCCAGATATGCTTCCTCGGGCCTTTATTAAGCTCTCGACCTATGACGGAAAATACTCATGGCCAGTTTTTAAGACACAATTTGGGATCGTAGCGGACGCCAATGGGTGGGATTCCCAGACAAAGGCTTGCCAGTTAGCTGCTTCTCTACGAGCTGATGCTGCCGACGTCCTACAGACTTTGCCTGCAAATGAACCGCTGGATTTTGAAACGCTCGTCAGTGCCTTAGAATTACGCTTTGGCGAGAAATGCATGAAGGAATATAGCAGACTCCAGCTCAAATCTCGACAGCAGAAATCCACTGAATCCCTGCAAGAGCTTGCTACGGATGTCGAGAGACTTTCACATCTTGCTTATCCTGACTGTCCGACTGAAATTAGAGAAAGCTTGGCTCTGCAGCATTTTATTGATGGTGTGCGTGACTCTGAGATCCAGAAACAACTCCGGATTGCAGATCTCAGTGACTTAAAAGGGGCTTTAGTTTATGCCCTGAAATTCGAGGCAGCCCAGCAAGCTACAAGGAAAGATCGACACTTTGTGCGAGTAGCCAACATGCCTGAGACGTCGGATAGAGCTGTGGAGCATTTACAGCAGCAGGTGAAGGACATGATGAGGCAGATGAACTCCTTGATGGACAACAAAACTGGCAGAAAGATCAAGTGCTGGAAATGCGGTGGAGAAGGCCATATTCAAAGAAACTGCCTAAAACGACCCAGCACAGAAGGTAATAGCTCCCCACGAACGGCGGAGCAGGAAAACTAATTAATGGCCATCTCGCGGGGCGGAGGTTGCCAGATTTCGAGAAGCCCCATTATCAAGTGTGTCAAATTTCTGCAAGAAGTTGCGGCGAGAACGGAGTTTTTATAGTCGGGCGTGTGAATGATTTGCCCTGTAATATGATCATCGATACAGGAGCCAATGTGACCATCGTTCGGAAAGATCTAGCTCTGCGGCTAAAAGAAAAACTCCTCTGGACTCCGCCTCGTGTTATCCTTCAAACCGTGACCGGGGATAAGATTGACATACATGGAAGAATGAAATTGAAAATAAAGTTTGGGAACGCCGCTTACCATCATACAGTCTATGTGGCCGATATTTCAGACCCTTTTATACTCGGACTGGACTTTTTAAAAGAGCATGGATTTACACTGGATTTTAAGAAGAATGAGTTACGCTCTGCTCAAGAAGATGTCACTATTTTCAAACTTGGAAATGAGTCCGGGTCTATTCAACGGATCACAGCCAAGGCAGATGTTGTCATCCCTCCTCGGACCGAAATGATGATACCTGGATTAACTGAGAACGAAAGTAGTTTTCAATGTGGCTTGGTTGGATATCCTGAGAAGAGCCCAAAAGGAGTGCTAATAGCATCAGCGCTGGTAGATCTGGCGAGAGATGTGATACCTGTGAGGATTGCGAATGTAAGTGAAAAGTCTAGAATTATCCAGAAGGGGGAAGTGCTTGCTACCTGTGCTCCAGTCACCTGTGTTTGCAAAGACCCGAGCTTGACGTTGTGGGAGCCGCCTACAAGTTTAACACCTGAAATTGGACGAAATGAGAATTTATCTCCTGAGCAAAGACATGCCGCAGAAAGACTGTTCCAGGAATTTACGGATGTGTTTTCACAAAACGAGAATGATATAGGTCGCACTTCTCTGACGCGTCATAGAATTGATACTGCCGACCATCCACCGATTAAACAGCATCCAAGACGGTTGCCGTTTGCAAAACAAGAAGAGGTTTCTAAGCTCTTACGAGAGATGCAGGATAGTGACATCATCGAACCGTCATCAAGTCCGTGGGCCTCTCCCATCGTGTTGGTCCGGAAGAAAGATGGCTCCACAAGATTTTGTGTGGATTATCGTAAACTTAACGATATCACGAAGAAGGACAGCTATCCTCTACCAAGAATAGACGACACGCTAGATACTCTTTCAGGACATAAATGGTTTTCCACGCTGGATTTGAAGAGTGGATATTGGCAAGTAGAGATCCATCCTGATGACAAAGAGAAGACCGCATTTACTACTGGACAAGGACTTTGGCAATTTAAAGTTATGCCGTTCGGGCTCTGCAATGCTCCAGCAACGTTCGAGCGCCTCATGGAGACAGTGTTAAAAGGCCTGACTTTTGAAGCTTGTCTCATCTACCTAGACGATGTCATCATTGGTGACCGCACGTTTGAAGAACATCTAGAAAATATTCGAAAAGTGTTAACGAAGCTAAGAGCGGCGAATTTAAAGCTGAACCCTTTGAAATGCAAGTTCTTCCAACGGGAAGTAAATTATCTAGGACACATCATCTCAGCTGAAGGTGTTCGAACAGATCCTGAAAAAGTGTCTGCAGTAAAGCACTGGAAACGTCCGGAAAATGTCCATCAGTTGCGAAGCTTTCTGGGACTATGCACTTATTACAGAAAGTTTGTCCAGGGGTTCTCCAACATCGCAAGACCATTGCATAGGCTCACTGAAAGCAAGCAGAAGTTTCTACGGACACAAGAATGCGATAATTCCTTCCAGCGGCTGAAAGAAGCTCTCACATCCTCTCCAGTCCTTACCTATCCGCACCCCGAGAAACAATTCATTGTGGACACGGATGCCAGCCATGAAAGTGTCGGCGCTGTACTTTCCCAAGAAATAGATGGCCAAGAACGAGTCGTAGCATACTGGAGCAAATGTCTATCGAAACCAGAGCGGAATTATTGCGTCACTCGCAAGGAGTTATTAGCTATAGTGAAAGCCATAGAACACTTCCATCACTATCTCTATGGCAGGAAATTTCTCCTTCGTACTGACCACGCATCCCTAACATGGCTGATGAATTTTAAGAACCCAGAGGGCCAAGTAGCCAGATGGATACAACGACTCCAGGAATACGACTTTGACATCAGGCATCGCAAAGGCTCATCGCATGGAAACGCCGATGCCCTATCAAGAAGACCGTGTCCCGAGAGCTGTCGCTATTGTTCCAGAGCGGAGAGCAAGTATAATCCCGAATATGTCATACGCCAGACGAAGACTTCACAATCAACGCCACCAGATCCCTGGAGTGATGAGAAGATTCGAGAAGATCAAATTGCAGACTCTGACATCAAACCAATTTTGGAGTTATTAGAATCTTCTAGCACGAAGCCCAGTTGGAAAGACATCTCGACCTACAGTCATACGACGAAGCAATATTGGGCTCTTTGGAACTCCCTCCACGTCAAGAATGGTGTCCTGTTCCGAAAATTCGAATCGGAAGATGGGAAAACATCTCGGTGGCAGTTGGTACTTCCTCGATCTCGAATCCCAGAGGTCCTCGAAGAATTACATGGCAGTCCCACTGGTGGCCATTTTGGAGTCATGAAAACATTACACAGAGTCCGAGAGCGCTTCTTCTGGGGAAAAGCGAGAGCTGACGTCGAACAATGGTGCAAATCTTGCGATGCATGTGCAGCTCGGAAAGGACCAAAGAAACGTAGCCGAGGAAGACTACATCTCTACAATGTAGGAGCACCTTTTGAACGCATCGCCCTTGACATCCTAGGTCCTCTGCCAAGAAGTGCTGATGGCAACAAATACCTCCTTGTTGTCATGGACTATTTCACAAAATGGCCTGAAGTTTATGCCATCCCTGATCAAGAAGCTTCTACGGTTGCGGATGCCTTGGTACACCAGTGGATATCAAGGTATGGAGTCCCTCTCCAAATGCATTCTGACCAGGGGAGAAATTTCATCTCTGCTGTGATTGAGGGTCTCTGTCAACTTCTCGGAATGGAGAAAACTAGGACGACGCCTTTACATCCACAATCGGATGGCATGGTTGAGAGATTTAATCGTACCATCCTCAACAATCTCTCACTGCTAGTCTCAAGAAACCAACAAGACTGGGACCAAAAACTTCCCTTGTTTCTTATTGCCTATCGCAGCGCCGTCCATGAAACAACCGGCTATTCCCCGTCTCAGATGCTTTTCGGTCGTGATCTTCGTCTACCTTGTGATCTGATTTTTGGTCGCCCTCCAGATGCACCTTCATCGCCAGAGGGATACGTGCAGAATCTCCAGGCACGATTTGAAGACGTCCACAACTTGGCTCGAGAGCGGATCAATATACAGACGGAGAAGATGAAGACCAGGTACGACACGAAAGCCACGGGACATCAATTCAAAGAAGGTGACAAGGTTTGGTTTTATAATCCGACTCGACGTAAAGGACTTTCTCCCAAACTGCAGTCGCACTGGGACGGTCCTTATACAGTCCTAAACAGACTGAACGATGTCGTAATTCGGATCCGAAAGTCACCAAGTTCGAAGCCTAGAGTCGTTCATTACGACAGGCTGGCTCCATACTATGGCCATAGTACATAGTTCACATGGTATAGTGCATTGGTTGTAAATAGTGTAATGTAAATAATGTAAATTAGTATGACCATGGTCTTGTATATAAGTTAATGTAATTATTGATTTTGCTTAGCATTATCATTATTATTATTATTTAAATACTTGTATGTAATAATGTCTATGCTTTAATTTCATTTTTTTAATAAGTGTATTTTTGTATAATTCAGCATTATGCATGTGTTTAATTGTTATTTTTCATGTAAACTTTAAGTGTTTTGAATAGTATAGCATTTGTTGGCAACGGGTTTGCTTTCCGATCAAAGGTTGAACTGCCCGGGACGTGCAGTCCTTGAGAGGGGGGCAGTGTTATGAATTTTGTATATACTTGTAAATATTCCATTTGTTTAAATTTATTTTATTTTATTATTGTGAAAATTGCAGTATTAATGTATTTCCTATTGAGCATCATGTAACTCAATGCTAAAGGCCTCAGGTGCTTTGTAAGAAAAACAACCTTACACCCTCATCGTTTTTACAATAGAGTTCTATGGGAATATCGCCAAGGAATGGGTTTATCGCCAAGTTGGCGATGGTTTTGGCGACTTATTTTTGTCGCCAAATTTGGCGATATATCGCCAAATGTCGCCAAGTTGGCGACGGATTTGGCGACTTTTTGTGCAACCCCCCCTTATACATTTACATTGGGATCCTTTCACGTTTGGAGTACTCTATCGAGAGTTGGAGGACCTTCTGGTAATTTCTAGCATCTGAAGGCTCTGGAATAATCTGGAATGATCTCTGAAACCTATATAAGGACCTCCATCAGTTCAGTTAGTTAGTTAGTTGTCTGTCAACTGCGATTGAATTCATACGAGAGGCTTTGCATTGAGAACTGTGTTACTCTGATCGATTTTGTCGTTGATACGTCGTATTGAACGCATTGTTTCTGTGTGAAATTTTGCTGCGCTTTTATCGGATTTGAAGATTACTGATTATCTTGTAATTTTCAGAAGATATTTGTGAAAGTATTGCACTGTTTATAGTGAATAAAGCCTTTTTATTGTTCTTATATATTGGCATCAGTCCTTTCGAACCCCGAGCTCACAACAATATATAATCATTGCAGAATATTGTCTAGTTATTTCAAAATCGAATCAAAACTTAAAAAGATATTAATAAATCATTTCTCCATTCTATTAAATCCTACCATACGTAATCTATATAATCTATATAATAACCATGTGACTCAGGAAAAAAAATACGGACTGACCACCTCACTTTTCATATACTAAGGGGCCATTTTTACTGTAACTTATGTTTTGAATAAAAGTTCATAAATTTTACATTTTTTGAACACTCAGAAAAGGGAATTGATTAAAACTACAAAACATTTTTGTTGAGTACATTTTGGTTGTTTTAGAAAAATTGGAGAAAAATTGAACCATTTTACTTCAATTAACAAAGCATTTTTGCTGACGATACAAAATTTTTTTTGGAATTGAAAAAAAAAGTGGTTTTCAACATATTACTTGCATTTAGTATTTACCAAAGTTGAGTCTTTATAGTATAGAGATGTTGGTTTTTTAGTGTTTTTTTAGGTTTTCAGTCCTCCCAAAAATATTGATATCTGAAAATGGCATTAATATGCTAAACATTTTTTTAATGGTCTTCAAAAGTATAACCAACATGATGATAATTCAAAAATGGTCCGACAAATTCCGACAAGGCTTTAAAAAGCTTTGAACATATTAGATAATATATTTCAATAGATATTTTTCAATAAATTAGATCTAAAAAGGCTTAATATTAACCCATTTTCAATTTTAATCATTTTTATTATATGAAAAGTAAAAATATTTAACAGCACATGCTAAAGTATACACATTTAAAGTATACATAATAAAAAAGCTGAAATATAGCAAAAAAGCACGTCTTCTCACAAAGGAACTTTCACATTAACTGAGGCTTGGTGCCTCCGGATATGACTTATATTCCTAAAATACTCATAGATCGACGCTCCAGTTAGTCATCTATTATAAAATATGCTTTTTACAATTGTTGAGCAAATTTTAATTTCTGCCTTTTTGGTCAGGATTTTGCATCAAACACTCCCCTGTGTGACGCCATAATATTAACGAAATTTATATGAATATCAAATTCAAATGTGCAAATTATTTCAAAACATAAAAGTGAATGCAACAATAAGCTCTTTATTTACAGTGTTTTTTTTTGTTTTTTTTTTTTTACATTTTGCATTTTGGGAATGAATATATGCGAATAATTTTTTTTATAAAAACATCTGCATTACTTTGAAGCTAATATTTAAAGAGTTTTATTGAGATGCAACAACTGGATTTTATTTCGTTTGTTATTTGTTTGTAATGCTAAATTTGACTTTTTAAATTTGAGTGGAATTAATGAAAATAGATCTAACACGATAATTATAGCAAATCTGTAATTATAATTTATGTTTTCATCATAGTCTGAACTGTGTAAATTTTAATATATATATTTTATATTCACACTGTGCCAGGCAGGAATGTAATAAATGTGTTGATTGCATTATTAAAACCACTAAATGAACTCGGAAGCACACTCACTGGGTATGGCATACCCAGGTGCGTAATTTTTTTACCACCAATACTTCCGAATAATTACTATAGATTTATTTAAAATAAAACTGCAAGGTTCTTTTTTAATTTTGCAATATATATTTTATATTCATATTTAGATACCAGAAATGTTATACAGTAATCCTTCGTCTTACATAATCGCAGAATTCTGTGATTATATAAGATTTGTATAAGATTTACATATTCGATTTTTTCAAATATTGTTGTATCCTAGAATTGAAAAAATTCTCCAAGGTTCATTTTTAACACTTTCCAACCTAGTTGAAAAGTGTTTATGATTTCGGTTTGTCTGTCCGTCCGTCCGTCCGTGCACTAACTCTCGTAAATATAGTCCGATTGCCTTGAAATTTTTCTATGTTATATTGTCATTTACTATAGCTTAATCCTTATTAAAAATTAAGTGTGTAGCATTTCCAGTTTGTCAAAAATAATCAGTTGCATTACAGTAAATAGGAAAAAATCGTTTCAAGATAATTTTAATGATGTTGTGCCATTTGAAACATCATGAAATTGATGTACAATTATGAAGCGCACTAAAACATGATTTTTGTCAAATATAGGGTGCATGAAGTTTGTGGAATATTAAAGAAGTTTGTGGAATATAAATAAAGTCATACACAGGGCTACGCGAACAAGACACATTGTCGTTTATGGTTGTTAATGGCTTGAAGTGACTTTTAAGTTCTTGTTTTTACCTGAATTAAATTTTAGATTAATATGTGGTGTGTACAAAATCGTTATATAATATACAGTACAAAAGGTTTCGAATGCAGTTCCATCGATTGGCGAAAACTGCTAAATGTGAATTTTCTAACTGAACTAAATTGTATCATGCTATGTAGTATATATAGAAACCGATAGATCATATACAGAGCTCTATAAAATAATTAAAGTATTTTTTTACTATGGAAGGTGATTACTAAAACTGGATATTTAAATGTATTATATGTTTCTTAAACTGTCAACTACATAGTTTCTTTCACATTATCTAACAGTGAAGTTTTGTTAGAGTGTTCTGGATATGTTGGAAAGTGTCTCATAATCTATGCTGGATGCATTCTTTTTTATTCTTGTTAATTTAATCATATATACATCATTGTGCAGTGAAGGGTTAATCTGAGAAAATTGTTAAAAATTATGAGGTTTATTAAATCGGAGATTACTGAATTTTCATAACTTTCATATTGCTTGAAAATTAAAATTTTGAAATATTTTGACTTATCTTATTTTTTAGTTTCAGATAACGCTAAACGATATAATATCACAACTGTATTCAAATATAAGAAAAATCTATTGAGTACGAAATGTTTTTTGTATGAAAATGTCCCATTTCTTTGACTTCTAATTAATGAACATACTTAACCAACACTGTTAAACATTTACAGCAAACTGTCCAATCATTTGACTGTTTTTGTGGAAAATGGTTACATAATCGTAATTTAACACTATTCTGACCATAATATGGGGAATTCTGTGGTCAGAATAGTGCTTAACTACGGTTATGTAACCATTTCTGTAAAAACGGTCAAAAGACTGGACAATTTGCTACTGATTTTTAACAGTACATTACTTGAAAATGTTTTAGGAAAAAAAAACTTACTGTGATTTCCCATACCAGTTCTTTATGTTGCTTTTAGAATAAAATATATTTTATATAACAAATAATCTCATTTTAACTTCAAATTGAGTTGATATCTAAAAAAGTGTACTATCTATACATGTGTTATTAAAGCATTCCAAATTTGCATGCATGTCCATATTTACACGTAGTAAAAAAATCAATAATTGCCTTCTATCAATACACGTAAAATAATTGCGCGAAACTGCTTTTCTTTTGATAATTTTCATCTAAATCTACATACTGAAATAAAATTAAAAATTACAATATATAATGTAGGTACTTAGTAAAGCAGCCTTAAGTAAAATAAATCATGAAATATAATATTATAAATTAATCTCCAGAAAGACTTTATCTTCATGGTTCACCTGTGGCAAAATTAAACATAAATCTCTCGTTAATAGTTAAATGAAATTGTTAGCTTCTTGATACACCATTACTTTCAAAGTTACTTCATGCGTGAGACACTAAGAAAGTAATTTATTCATTTTTTTTATGATCCGCAATAATTACGTAAGTTGAATTACTGAATTTAACGCTTTATTCTTGATATAGTAAGCTAACGGTAAAGTTTTTTCACGATTTGTTTTTTTTTTACTTCGATGTTAAGAAACTATGAAAATGCATATACCAAATCTTAAAATATGTAGTTCGTAATAGTAAAAATATATTACAGGTTCGGTAATTTTTATTTAAATAAAGTGTTCTGTAATTTACATTGATGTTCAAATTTTAAATACATCGTTCAATTTATATATTTTAAACATTCTTAGTATACAATGTGTTGCAAAATGATAAATCCGCTACAATATTTCTAGATTTCAGTTTAATTATTAGATATAACATTTCGTTAAAATTTATTAAATTTCTACAGCATAAAATTAAAAAAAAAATTTATTATAAATTTTTTTACAAAAAGGGAAACATTATATGCAAAAGGCTGTACAATATATAGGTCCAACAAACGATATTTAGTTATATTTGATTTAATAACGCATTCTTCCTACATTAAATATATATACGTATATTTATTTTATATTGCATGAAAGAGTTTCTAGAAATGATGTAATTTGTAATCAAATTTGTAATTAAGTTCCTAGTTTAACTAAAGGAACGAGTTTTGAAAGATGCACAGTGGTCCTCCTAATTAGTTTGTAAGGGTTCGGCTACTCTGATCATGTGAGTAGGGGAGGTTTTGACTGAGATCGTATTTTTTTGTTAATTGTCCATGTGCATAAAGGTTGATCAAGGCTCTCTTTCTCTACCTTTGATGGATGGTATGTGAATCTCGGAAATTGCGAGTTTCAGCTTTTTATCATGCAAATTATTCTAGCTGGTCAATCGATATTTGGGATATATAAGCTTGGACTTTACGTTTGAAAAGCGGAACTTGGATCGGGACCTCTCTCGCTACGAAGAAAGCTAGATCCTGCGATTTAAACTGCTAGTCTGAAACTGCATATGGATAGTTGCTTTCTGGCCCGGACGAATGACTACATCAGCGCTCGCCTGGTCTACAGTGTGGAATTGAAGTGTCTATTGAATGCACCCTGACCTGAGGCTGCCTATTGAAGTTTGTTTCCTTTTATTTTTACGGAGTAGAGATTCGAGTAGAAGTTTTAATTATTTCTTTTTTGGAGTTAAGAAAATCAGTAGTGGCCTGCTCCACCCCTGCCCGATTAAGTTGAAATAAACAGTATTTTTAAACTTTAACCCTGTGCTCTCCTTGTACGCCTGGCTCACTCAAAACTGATGGAAATGGCCGTCACAAGTTCTTTACTGAAGGGTATTTGAACATCCCCTCCCTCCCGGCCCTTCTTTCAAGCTTTTTTTCTTTAATTATGCCCCGTTTCTATAACTCAGCAACTATTTTTCTGATTCCAACGCAACTGATTCCAAACATTATAATTAACTTAATACTCACCCTCTATAACATTAAATTAAATTTATGAGTAGCGGTTACCACTATTTCCGAATAATAGTTTAAGTCAAATTTGTAATTGAGTTCATAGCCTAACTAAACAAACTAACTTTTAAAGATGCATAGTGGTCCTCCTAATTAGTCATTTCCTGAAGGACACTTGGATATCCTCTACCCCCTGGCTCCTCCCACAAGGTTATTTTCTCTAACAGTGCATTATTCCAATAACTCGGCTAATAATGTTCACAACTTCTCCAAACCAGCTCAATTTTGTTGCACGCCTACTATACAGTGCCGTAGGCTGCTGGAATTGTGGTTCTCTGTCTCAGAGATTCGTTCAGAAAGAGATTTCTTTAGAAGCAGTTGCAGTCCTGGCAGTGGAAGAAGGAAATAAATGATGTTCCGGATCGTACGAGCATGTCCGGTATATGGTGCCGAAGCCATCGTAAACCCTGACCAGAGTTTTGGTTTTTAAGAGATTTAAGTTTATTACACGGGCTTGGGCTTCTCAGGGTGGGTCAGTTAGTATACAAATGAAATTTAGAAATTTATTAAAAGCGGCAATTATGCATTGGCCTCGTGGCAGAAGTTAATAGCCGAAGAAATCGTTAAAAATTTCGTAATCTACAGCAGTTTATTTTTATTATTCTGATAATTTCAGCTGTTTTAAGAGCTTATTTCAATGACATGTCTGTTAAATTTGTGCTTTATTTATAGTTTTTTTATTTACTGTTCAGTGAAATTTTACTTTGTTATTGAATAATAACGGGAAACAAATGCTATTTTTTATATTGTTGAAAGTGCAAAAAGATTAAATTTTGCAATCGTCTGCAAGCGATAGAGATGGATTTTTATAAAAATCATGCTTGAAATTTAATTTAAATGCTATAATAAATGAGCGAATTGCGACACAGATTTCAAACAAATTGCATTTGAAAGTAGATTTTTTTTATATATATCGACGTAAAAATTAAAAATATGCGATGTTTACAAATTTAAAAAAAATTCAGGTCCAAAAATCGCAAAACCGAAATTTCTTCATCAACTGTTGCCATTCGCAACATGACGTCAACATATGCACGGACACGTTTGTCCTTTATAATATCGATTGCTATTTTCCAATCTACGTTTCTAAAAATCACTCACTATGCAAACATTACTCTCCAATCTTTCTGTTTTTCATTATATTTTAAACGTTACTTTTTTTTTTATTAAAAAATAATAGTATTTCCTTCAAACTCCCAGACAATGCAGACTTACAGACTACAATGTCTTTTTCTAAAGATCACACAGTACTTGAGCAGGAATAACCCTCTTTTCCAATCGCCTTATTTGACGAACACACATTTTTTTGTTCTTTCAAGTGATGTAATTTCATAAAACTTTTTAAATATTATTCAAAATGATATCTGCTTGTTTTAAAATTCGTGCTATTTTTCTTTTATATTTTCCACATTCTGTGAAAACTGTAAGTTTATATTTCTTTTATATTGTAAATATGTTGTTGAGACACTATGTAACTGCATCTTTTAATTTCCTACTGAGTAAATAAAGACACATTTGGAGTCTGGGTAAGGTCTACGTCAACTTTATAAAATCCATTTAATAAGTTAAAAGTCCATGGAGGCGACCTACAACGTCGAACATCTTTAACTAATCTCAAAAACATACACAAAGCAATTGGTCTACTACACGAGGCAGCAGTGCTTTCTTGCGTACTATTTTTCAAAGAGTGATTTAAAAATATGAGCTGCCCGTCCTATAAACATAATGTAAAATGATTATAAACTTGTGTACTAATAGTTCTTTTGTAGTTCTCTTTTGGTGTAATTTCTATTTCAGTATATTACTTCATTTCTAGTTGTTTTCTTAGGCAACTTATATAAAATACAAGTTTTTTAAATAGTATTCACCGTATAAACCCTTTGAAGTACGTTTTTATAATACTTATACCACTTTAAAATAATCCAAAATAATATTGTACATATGTTTACTTTTTTTTTTTTACTTTATAAAGTGCATGAAGAAAACTTTTATATATTGCTTAATCATTTTGTTTTAAAATTCAGGTGGAAGGCATTTGCTTTAACTTTTTCAAAACTGTTTTACGTTGCCTCTGAAAGGGTTAAATAACATTAAAAAGTCAATAAATTCAAGAGCAAACCTATTTATAAAACGGATAAAAATGTTAAATTAGAGATACATAAAAATATATATTAGGGTGATATTATATATTAGTTCTACCCTACTTTATTACGTAATTTTAATACCTTTATTACCGGTAAAATTTTAATACCTGATAATTGTATTATACTTGCTTGCTTTGAACGGGTAGGTAAAATCAACAGGTATTAAAATTGTACCGATATAAAGGGTATAAAAAGTAGCTATTAAAATTCGACAGAACATTTTCATCAACCTATTATATATATTAGGGTGATGCAAAAGTTCTGCCCTACTTTATTACATAATTATAACACCTTTATTACCGGTAAAATTTTAATCTATACTAATATTATAAAGGAGTAAAGATTGTTTGTTTGTAGGGGGTAATCTCTGGAACTACCGAACCGATTTCAAAAGTGATGGTGGCAAATTGAGGGTGACAACCCCTGCTCCAACATAGGCTATATTTTATGTCAGTGCCACTAACCCCAGGGGGTGCAGGAGCAAAAAACTTTCTAAAATTGCGATTTTTTAGCTATCAAACTGGCTGTCAAGCCCTGAGAGCTTGCCAGACGGTTCTGTATGTGTGTATGTACGTACGTAATGCGATAACTCTTCATAGAAATATCCGTTTTCCTTCAAATTTTGTTTATAGGTTCACTGTGTTAAGGCGCTTCCCTGATTAGTTTTCGGGATTGATTGGTTAAGTATAAAGGGGGGCTAATCCCCCCCTTAATTTATATAAATGGGTTTTTCATGCAGAATTATTCCGTTTTCCTTCAAATTTTGTTTATAGGTTCACTGAGTTAAGGCGCGCTTCCCTGATTAGTTTTCGGGATTGATTAGTTAAGTATAAAGGGGGGGATCGGGGGCCTAATCCCCCCTTAATTTATATAAATGGGTTTTTCATGCAGAATTATCCCATTTCCTTCAAATTTTATTTATAGGTTCACGGTGTTAAGGCGCATCCCTGATTAGTTTTCGGGATTGATTGGTTAAGTATAAAGGGGGGAACGGAGGGCTAATACCCCCTTATTTTATATAAATGGGTTTTTCATGCAGAATTATTCCGTTTTCCTTCAAATTTTGTTTATAGGTTCATTGGGTTAAGACGCTTCCCTGATTACTTTTCGAGATTGATTGGTTAAGTATAAAGGGGGGAATGGGGGGCTAATCCCTCCTTAATTTATATAAATGGATTTTTCATGCAGAATTATTCCGTTTTCCTTCAAATCTTGTTTATAGGTTCACTGTGTTAAGGCGTGCTTCCCTGATTAGTTTTCGGGATTGATTATTTAAGTACAAAGGGGGGGGGGATCGGGGGGCTAATCCCCCCCCCCCTTAATTTATATAAATGGGTTTTTCATGCAGAATTATTCCGTTTTCCTTCAAATTTTGTTTATAGGTTCATTGGGTTAAGACGCTTCTCTGATTACTTTTCAAGATTGATTGGTTAAGTATAAACGGGGGGAATGGGGGGCTAATCCCTCCTTAATTTATATAAATGGGTTTTTCATGCAGAATTATTCCGTTTTCCTTCAAATTTTGTATATAGGTTTACTGTGTTAAGGCGCTTCCCCTGATTAGTTTTTCGGGATTGATTGGTTAAGTATAAAGGGGGGAACGGGGGGAGGGCTAATCCCCCCCTTAATTTATATAAATGGGTTTTTCATGCAGATATATCCCATTTCCTTCAAATTTTGGTTAAAGGTTCACTGTGTTAAGACGCTTCCCTAATTAGTTTTCGGGATTGATTGGTTAAGTATAAAGGGGGGAACGGGGGGATAATCCCCCCCTTATTTTATATAAATGGGTTTTTCATGCAGAATTATCCCATTTCCTTCAAATTTTGTTTATAGGTTCACTGTGTTAAGGTGTTTCCCTGATTAGTTATCGGGATTCATTGGTTAAGTATAAAGGAGGGAACGAGGGGCATATCCCCCCTTAATTTTATATAAATGGGTTTTTCATGCAGAATTATTCCGTTTTCCTTCAAATTTTGTTTATAGGTTTAATATGTTAAGGCGCTTCCCTGATTAGTTTTCGGGATTGATTGGTTAAGTATAAAGGGGGGGAACGGGGGGATAATCCCCCTCTTAATTTATATAAATGGGTTTTTCATGCAGAATTATCCCATTTCCTTCAAATTTTGTTTATAGGTTCACTGTGTTAAGGCGTTTCCCTGATTAGTTTTCGGGATTGATTGGTTAAGTATAAAGGAGGGAACGGGGGGCATATCCCCCCTTATTTTATATAAATGGTTTTTTCATGTAGAATTATTCCGTTTTCCTTCAAATTTTGTTTATGGGTTCACTGTGTTAAGGCGCTTCCCTGATTAGTTTTCGGGATTGATTGGTTAAGTATAAAGGGGGGAACGTGGGGATAATCCCCCCCCTTAATTTATATATATATGGGTTTTTCATGCAGAATTATTCTATTTGCTTCAAAATTTGTTTATAGGTTCATTGGGTTAATACGCTTCCCCGATTAGTTTTCGGGATTGATTGATTAAGTATAAAGGGGGGGAACGGGGGGTAATACCCCCTTAATGTATATAAATGGGTTTTTCATGCAGAATTATCCCATTTCCTTCAAATTTTATTTATAGGTTCACGGTGTTAAGGCGCATCGTTGATTAGTTTTCGGAATTGATTGGTTAAGTATAAAGGGGGGAACGGAGGGCTAATACCCCCTTATTTTATATAAATGGGTTTTTCATGCAGACTTATTCCGTTTTCCTTCAAATTTTAATTATAGGTTCACTGTGTTAAGGCGCTTCCCTGATTAGTTTTTCGGGATTGATTGGTTAAGTATGAAGGGGGGAACGGGGGGATAATCCCCCCTTAATTTATATAAATGGGTTTTTCATGCAGAATTATTCTATTTTCTTCAAAATTTGTTTATAGGTTCATTGGGTTAAGACGCTTCCCTGATTAGTTTTCGGGATTGATTGGTTAAGTATAAAGGGGGGGGAACGGAGGGGGCTAATCCCGCCTTAATTTGTATAAATGGGTTTTTCATGCAGAATTATCCGATTTTCTTCAAATTCTGTATATATATTCATTGTAATTAGAGATTTACCTGATTAGTTTAAGGGGTTCATTATTTAACTATGGGGGGGGGGTAACGGGGTGATGATCCCCCCCTTAATATATTGTTTATTTCTTTATTTTTCGATGGGCTTATTTCAAATTCTTTGAAATAAGAGTATAATATACAATTAGTGTGAATAGCCTGTGAACTCAATGCCCTCAGTTTAACTGGGCAGTTTTATTTTTATTTTTTATACTGAAGGAGCTAGAAATTTGAAATTTGTCATTGTAGTTACTTATAAGATGTAAATGCTCTCTAAGAACAAAATAAAAAAGAAATATAAATTTAAAAGGGTGAAATGAGCGTAAAGCGTTCTAAAAACAGTCTAAATTACAATTCCTATGAAATCTCTGGAACTACAGAACCGATTTCTAAAGTAATGGTGGCTAATTGATGGGGACAATCCCTACTCCAACATAGGCTGTATTTTATGTCGGTGCCACTAACATCAATGGGGTGCAGGATCGAAAAATGTTCGAAAATTGCGACTTGTTTATACTGAAGGGGCAAAAAATTTGAAATTTAGCATTGTAGTTACTTATAAGATGTAAATGCTCTCTAAGAATAAATTTTAAAAAAAATCGAAATTTAAATGGGTGAAATGAGCGAAAAGTGTTCTGAAGTCATTCTAAATTACAATTTCTACGGAATCTCTGGAACAACGGAACCGATTTCAAAAGTGATGGTGGCAAATTGGTGGTGACAATCCCTGCTCCAACAGCCTCTTTAATAAAAAACTATGCGTTGCTGACGACTGGGTTTTTCGCTAATTGTTGCACCAGATTAATCTCGGAAAATGAAACATTTGAAGTTACTGAAAAAAATGATAGCTCAAAAAGTATTTGTCAGAAAATTGTTAGACAAACTGCGTTTGAAAGGTAAAAAATTTTATTTTTCTTGATATAAATTTCAAATCTAATGATTATGCCGTTTTTCAAATATTGAATTTCAAAAATTACCAAATTTTCCAATGGAGTACCATTGCGAAACCTTCATGCGTAAAAAGATAATGATAAGGGCGACGTGTCCTGACGTGTATATTGGCTATAGCACGAGTCACAAATTATAGTAGCCTTATTATTCTGTTAAAATATAAAAGTTATTTATGAAATGTCAATATTTTGTTTGATTAAAGGTTCGTTAAAAGAAAGTGACCAGCGTAGCGGGCGTAGCTTGCTAGTACCTAATAATTGTATTATACCTGCTTGCTTTGAACGGGTAGGTAAAATCAACCGGTATTAAAATCGTACCGATATTAATGGTATAAAGATTAACTATTAAAACTCGACAGAACATTTTCATCAACCTATTATATATATATACAAAAGCTCAACACAAAAATGAATGAGCATAAAATACTTCAATATTAATGCTTTTTTTAAAATTATCTAAACATAAATTGAATATTATTTTAATTACAGAAATGCCCATTTTATTTATCAGCACTTTCTAAATGACATTTTCAAGGAATACATTAATTAAAGTATTATCTTTAAAATATATTCAACTCAATCTCAGCCGTTGGCATTTTAGATCTTCGTGAAATCCAATTTATAATATTAAGGACTTTCCTTTGAATATGAATACCGATTTCCAGTTATAATTAGATTTCTTTCTTAACAGAGTAAATCGATAAAAGCAGTTCATTTTATTCTGCCTTTTTAAGAATTTAAACCTTTTATTGCGCAATTAATCAGAAAAAATGTAATATTCGGCTAATTGAATCTTGTGTACTTTTTTCGATTATATATATATATATATGTGTGTGTGTGTGTGTGTGTGTGCGTGTGTGTGTTTAGCTGTAGATTGTAGAACAAAGAATAACAACTTCAGTTAACTTTAAATATTATATTAAAATAAAAAATTATATACAGATATGTACAGTTGCTAATTAATCTTACCCGTCCGTGCGCACCATCTTGATACTCGTCTTATTAATTTTAATTGCTATTTCATCTAGCTGTGTCTTAAGTTTCCAAGAACACAGAAAACGTTACGGTTTGAATTAATTTCAATGAAACAAAATTGTAATACACTTGCCTAGTAAAGAAACAAAAAACCTTCTTGAACAGAAATGGAAGAAACAACAACAAAAAAAAAACACATAAAGATGTTTTGAAATACTTGATAATACCAAAAATCAAAATTATAGAAATATGTAAAGAGGAAAAAAATACAAAAATGGTTTAAATTTCATCCTTACGTGGTTGACTACGGTTTCATCATATCAGCTGCAGTGGATGTTGTGTTTGGTCCTTCATGGGTTCCAACCTATTCTACCCCACATCTGTCGTTTCCTTTAACAGAATTAACTTTGTATTAACCATAATGATTGATTTTAAGTTTCAGGCCAGACCCGAAGTGAGTACGCTGAGTGGCGACTAAATCACCAATTTTATATATTTTAGGTGATTTTCTATCTTTGTCATAATATGCTCTGTTATTTGTGTTGTAGGATGTTATTCTAAGCAATTTCTTGTAACTCGTTTTTTTTATGTAATGCTAATTTGGTATGTTCTTCTTCTCTGAGTTGTTTAATCTAAATGTCATTTTTATCTTTATTTTTAACTCCAACCATCAATTCAAAGTGGGAAAACGGTGTGGTATCTGAATTCGTACTATTGATGATTTTTTAAACCGAAGGAACGGGATTGTACCATGTGGTTTGGGTCATCCAAAGAATATTTTTTGTGAGAATTGGGAACAAGGTGGCATGGAATCGCTCAATGTGGCCATTTCAACGTGACACATATGTAGCGATCATAATATTCTAAATCTGTTCCTGTTCACAAAAAGTTTTAAAATTTGTCAGAAAAAAAAATGTGACGTAGATTTCCGAAGACAGTTTGCCGGAGTTTCAGTTTGTCGAAGGCATCGTGGGCGGATGTAGATTTAACAAAATACATTCACAAAAACTTAGTGAATGCATCAACCACTGTAACAAGATAATTATAGTGTTTGTTCGTAGAAGGTTATGGTCCCAAAAAATCTGTATGTTATGTGTCAAGTGGAATGTCGCCCTTGAGAATTGGGTGAATTGTTTCAATTGATTATGCATGGCTTGTGGTAAAATTAATATTTCTCGTATTTGGACAAGTTTATATATTACACCATTATTTAAGAAAAAAATCAGTCATTGGCGAATGCTCAACAGTTTGTGTATGAAATCATCGGTCTCTTGAAATACAATATTTTTTTTGTGTAATTTCATTGTATGCGATTAATATTACTGGGTGTCGACTTAGATCGTCAACGTGAATCTATATTTGTTTTGCAGATCTGTGAATGACATCAAAATCTTGTAGAAAAAGGCTAATCGGGTTGATTTTTGAACTAAGGTCAGCTTTATCCATAGTTTTTTGGAGTGCTTTACAATCCGTGAATTTTTTCTACATTAGTAATTTTTTTTAAATTACATTTACATATAGATTTTACATATTAGAAATTTTTTTACATTAGAAAATTTTTTATATTAGAAAATTTTTTACATTAAATTTATTTAGAATTTTTATACACAAACGACTTATTAAGCAAAATTTAAATATAACATCAATTTGTAGACTTTATTTCTAATCAATTAATACGATTCATTCGATGTTTTCATTACGATATTTGATGCGGAGTTAAAAAGGGGTGTACCTTTTTTTTTATTTTGGAAGACTACATCAAAAGCAACTGTCTTACATGTGGTGTCGCAACTTTAGTTTAATTCGTGTCATTAAAAGTATTAAATTTATTTGATGGTATAAGAGTTTATTTGTAATCCACGCTTAGTTTTTGTTTTTAAGATATTGTTTCTTTTCACCATTGCTTAAAATGTATGTCTTATATGAAGCATTGAGCCTAATTTATAAACGCTGGGGGTTGAATATACGTAAATTGCAAGGTCCCATCTAATGAAAAAACACTGTAATGTAAAATGTTTTATGATGTTCTCTAGCGGATATATTTTTAGCTGATAACAAGTTGATATCAAATAAAACACATATTTGAATCTGTGGGTCGTGAAACTATCCGTGAATAGGAAGATGTAGATGGCGCAGGAGTTGCACCCCCATGTAGCGAAACCAGCCGTCGAGATTAAAGCAGGCATAACCGAGAGAATGGAGAATTCACTTCTGAGGTGGTTTGAGGATCTAAACTTTTCATATTACTAATAGACGATTAAATATGAGATGTTCTTCAGAGTTGATCTGTACGACGTACGACAAATGGCTTTGTTTATGTTCATCTCAACCACAACCAGTTAAATAAGAGTATATTATCCGTTTCCAAGGTTTGTTTCATTGTTCATTGCTTGTTCTAATCTAATAAAAGTATCGTTAATAATTAGTGGAGCATTTCCCGAACTTTCTATAATATTCTAGTGAATTACGCCAGGATTATAAATTTTATTTTAAATAGATTGAAGAAAAAAAAGGTTGCGTACTTTGAATATTGATGGGACTTCTACTTTTAGATACTCTCTAAATATACACAAAAAGTTTAGGCTTATTTCTCTTTCAGACATTTTAAAAAATTGGATTTCGAGACAATTCAGAATATTATTATTCATCTTTAAAGTTTAGTGGTATAAATAGTCAAACGTCTTACGAGTTCCATATATTTTTTTATAAAAATGTCCTATGATATATAAGATACAAAAAGAAAAAAGAAGCATAAACATGAAAACATTTATAATCTAACCAGTTTTTAAATTAGAAGATACAATGTTTTTATACGTAAACAAGATTTATATGTATATTAATATAGATAAAAGCTGTGAAATTAAAAGCATAAATGTAGTTTCTTTAACATTTTGATACAGAAAATCTTTCAAATATTTTTCTGAATTGTTTTTTTAAGAAACAACCATTTAATTTACTTGTTACTCCTATGTTAGAAGGGTTTGAAATAGATATTTGAGGTTCTTCTGAAAATGTACGAAATATATTACAAAAAATTAGGAATATGAATGAATATTTAAAAAACAATGTTATGAAGGAAAATTAAACCATTATTTTCTGTTTTGAAAAATGTCTAACATAATGAGTTTTCTCTTTTAAATGGACATATTGTTATTATATACTACTAATTCTGATATACTTATTCTTATTCTATTATTTTTAATTTAAAGCATAAAATATTTATGACACCTTTTTTTAGAACAGAATTTTCGTAAAGTAATTTATTTCCGCACCATCTTTAGTTACATTTAATACTTTAACCTAAAATGATCATTTACTCTTCCGTAAAGTGTTTACGAATCGATTTTTTATTAAATTTATAAAAAGAGTAAAATGTTAGTTTCGAAATATGATTGCAATAAAATTATGTTGTGGTAATTTGTTTCGAAAATTGTTTTTCCTGACAGATGATTCTGACATTTTTATAAAAAGCATTTGTTTCGAAAATAGAGAAAAAGTGACAATAATAGTAATAAAAAAGAGATCTGGGACTTCGTATAAATATTTTTGAGATAATTATATTTTTTTTAAGTTCATTTATAATTAAATTGTACGTTCTTTCGACTGTAAAAACACCATCTAAAATTATTTACGATTTACATTAATTTAATAACTGATTCTGCGCACGTACTGTTTGGCTTACTAATAATCATTTTTCAAACAGTAATACTAAAATTTCCCATATAGAAAGTGTGTTCTTTAGATGCTAGAAAGTACTACAATTTTATTTTTCGTTTCTTTGAATGATTACGAAAGTATACAAAATATCTATTCTTACTATTTATTGTAGATTTTCACAGTGCATAAAATATTTAAACATATAAGAATAGTATTTGTTTTCAAGGGGATAAAACGTCAGCGAATTATCTTAAAATAAAAGTAAAAGCAATAATCAGAGAAGAAATATTTTTTTATCTTCAAAAAGACAAAGAAAATCTTTAAAACTTAAAGCAACACTGAATTTATATTATACAAACTATAGGCTTATGAACGTTGGATTATAATCAAACTAATGAAATTCTCACTTAAAATTAAAAAAAAAATTTGCGATAGCAAAAATTAAGAAAATTATTTAGCATATCGTTCTCCTTCTATTAAGTTTTCGTAATCCACATTGTTTTTAATAAAATAAGCTATTTATGTCAAGTGGTGTTACTTTGACGTAAAAAACGCTGTAACATTTCCAAATACGGATTTTATAACTTAAAATAAAAAATAAATAAAATCAAATATATCGAAGATTACATTTCTTCAGAATCAAACGTATCGTTAGGACGAGTGCAATATGATTTAAAACACTGTGGAAATGCGGCAATCTACTTTTATGCTTTCATGATAAAATATACATTGCATGTGATTGTATACGTTATTTGTTTTTGATTTTTTTTTTCTAATGGTATAGTTGCAATTCATATTTACGGCTATATAAATATTCACTATGATGTTCTCTAATCGGAATGATTTGATAAATATCATAAATTATTTTTGTGTAATCGAATGGTAATAATCATTATCATATAATTTATTTATTTTATCTTTATTTAAATATATTTTTCATAATTCATTTCAATTGCAATTACATAAGAATAATAACTCGTAAACTTTTATTGTTTTCACCAAATATTAGCTTTAATATTCAGATTAAATCAAGCTATATAAAATAAAACACAGGAACAAACATGAAAGGGGTATATCTTAAGCCTATATTGTTTGTTATAGTGACATATATGTAAAGTTTGAGTAATTATTTCTTAATATTTCACAAGTACTTTGATTTTAGACATTTTATCGAAAATCTAGACAAATACTAAACGATATGTTATTGAACATTGGGGATGTAAGAAAAATGTTTTACCACATATTGTTCATTGAAAGTATAGCTATAAGCATAATTAATACGGCTTACCATATTATCTGACCATATAATTATATTTATTTGTTCTTGATGTATGTATATTCTGAAACATTGTAAGTGAAGCATGAAAATTCGATGTTTGGCAAAGATTTACTCAAGAAAACGTCCCACTGAAACCAAAAAGGATGTGTTAAAATTACTAAGATCAAAATATTTCGCAAAACATTTATTTTTTAAAGGAAAGTAAAAAAAAGAAATAAATCTGATGTTTAAGACAAAATAGGGGCATTTTGTAGTAGGATAACTGAGGTGCAATATCGGCAAGATAATGAAATTGTCTGGTTTGAAACATTTTGATTTTGTTAGCTTTAAAGAAACTTACTGCAAAAATCTATTGGCGATATTTTAAGTTGTGTAATTTTCTTTATTTCACAAAGGAACGTTATAAAAATCAATTCCATTTTAAACTACCATTAATATAATAAATAAAATGTATTTTCAAGACTGACATAAATTATGAATTCTTATAAGGAATAAATTGCAGCATCCTGTTTAAATTTCTTTGTCATTTTTTTCTTATTTTCTTTTTTAAAATGTTGGCTGTTTTTGAAAAAAAAAATATTTTTCTAAAAAAATTATTATACTGATTATAATATTTTATAATAATCTAAGTCATTAATTATTAATTCTTAAAAACTTAATTATAAATCTTAATTGGATTTAAAAATAATTTATTTCAAATGTAATTTTACATTGTCTTAATACATCTAACTTTTTTTTTTTTTATATAGAAATTAAATTGTGTTAGGATTTATTATGTCTGGGGTTTCTGATATTCATGAATAAATATTTTATAAAAATACAATTTTCTCTACCAATTATTTAAAATTTCATTCTTGTTTCCGTTTAATTCTAGTCTCAGATATCCATGAATGTTTGCTTTAACGAAATAAAAATATTTTTAAAAATAAAATAAAAATTAATTTTCTTTAATTATATTTTAATTTTTTATCCTTTATTTTTAATAACACATTTGAAAATAGCAAGGTTTATTTTTTCTTTAACAATCTAATTAGTGAAAAATAGACAGTTTTCAGTTGATCAAAAATTCATAAAAAATAGATACAATTTCTTTCATTGACAATTTGTATCTGAAATATAAATGTAAAAATTAAAAATTCGCTTTGTCTCTGTCAAATTAACAAGAAAGATAAATAATACGTCAAGCATAGGTCATGAAGGCAAAAAAATTAGTTCAGTTAGGAAACGCATAACACAATTAAAATTTCACTTTGAGCAATTTTCGTAAATAAGCGGAAAAGTTCTTGAATACTCTGTATATATTTTTTAGAATTTATACACACCGTGTAATATGAAAATTTTAGTTAAATTTATAGACGCATACCACTTCCAGAAATAAACGCTCATATACAGTCGTCGAATTCTTAGGTGTGTCATTGTAAATGAACGGTAAATACTATGCACACCATATTCTATAGAAATCATACTGTAGAGAACCTTAGTGAAGTATATCACTTTCAGTAAATTTGAAATAGTGTAACATCATTAAACAGATTTCCCCCTCAGACGAGAATGTAACGGCTTTCTTTGATTTCCCCCTGAAAACGAAGTATAACTTCTTTATGTTACATTTTCAATACGAACTATATTTACGAGCACGGACAGATGATCTGACAAACCGAATTAATAAAAAACTTTTCAATTATGCTGGAGAATGTTAAACAATTATTGCTGATTCGAAAAAAATATATGAGGTATGCCTTTTCCATATTTCAAACCAATTTGACATTAAATTCCTTTACTTAATGTATACACGAACAGAAAAGACCGAGCTATTCTCTGTCAAAATTAGCTTTGAATTCAACTCAATATATTTTTCTCTCTGTATTATTACTATAATGCCTTTTATTTTATAAAAATAACTTGACCCATAATGACCCATAATCAATATTACCCACTAATCAAATTTTCTGTAACATGTGACCAAGCCCAATTGTCTTCTCGTGCCCGAAACCCGTAGGATATAAAATTTAGTCAAAATAGTCTGAGCCGTTTTTTAGATAAAATTAGCTTGACCCAAAAAGGACCCACTATTTGGATTTTTTCGAGCATGACACACATAAGATTTGGTCGTAATAGGATATATGATAAAAGTGGGCTTACAACCATATATCTATAATTTGTTTCTTGTTTTGTACATATATTTTGTCACGCAGCTCAATTGATTTTCAATCATCGGTTTTTGGCAGCAATATTTCATTTTTTTTATTAATTTTTAATGTACTCGCAGAACAATGGGATAAAGTTCACAATCCATTCATAGCTGTTTTACTAGTTGGTTAATAAAATATCGACAGTAACTTTACAGATTTGTTTCATGTAGATGTTGTTTTATTGTATCGCCAAGTATCTTTGTATAGTGATACTCCATTATACAGCGTACAGAGACAATTTTACAAAACACTGCCGAGTCAGAAAACATTAATATCTCGAATCAGACATCAGGCTCCACATAGAAATAGCTCGGTGATGAAAAGTAATAACATAATAAAAAATGTGTTTTAAAACACAAATGTATTTTATACATTAACAACATATTTATATCATAATAATATTTGGTTGTGCGGAAAATTCGTGCCGATTAGAAAAATCAGTACGTACCGGGAAATTCTGCTTATTAATTATTGTATATTATATATTGGAATTAATGTCTAAACATTGACAGGTAGAATTTTCCGGTACGAATTAATTTTTCTAACCGGCACGAATTTTCTGGACAACCCAATATAAAGAAGTGTAGGAAACGACTGTAATATGTGCATAACTTTTAAAGAACAGTTTGTAATCCTTTTTTGCAGCGATATAGAACAATGAATATTTTGAGCGCTGTCATAATTTATAAAGACAGAAAGTTTATTTCTATTTAGTACCATGATATATTTATTGAGTTATTTTATGAACATTTCAGATCATTTCTCTTATCAGAAAAAAAAAATCATTCAAAAGACGATATCAAAGACTATTAACTTGATATTGTTACATTTCAAAAGTGTATTAAAACAAGTTTAAATAATTAGACACTGAAAGGTAATGTGACCTTAAAATGCATATTTTTATATTTTGAGATAAGATATACATATTTAAAGACATACATACTTAGAAATAAAAAAAAGTTTGTTTCAAGAACTAAAGAAATAAGGCGAAAAGAAGATGCCACGACATTCTAGCTTGCTGGATAATATTACATACTATTATGATCCATTAATATTGCACTCATGATATTTAACGATATTTGATTATTAAGTAACGTACATAACAACCCTTATTTAATCATATTATATAAATTACATTACTTGCAACACTTGCATGATTTTTTTTATTGAAGTAGAATTGTTGCAATGTAATTCACATTCCACCAATTTTAAATTGTACATGAAAAAATTTAAACATATTTTTTCAAGATATATTGAGTTGATATTTTAAAACAGAATGTTAATGTCATAATACTGTAATTTCAAACAAAAGTATTTTCTGTTCATATTTGCATTTGATAAGATATGTTGCGATAGAAAACTGTATGTTAAAATGGATTATTTTCAAATAAATAGTTACTGAAAGACATCACCCTGAATAATGTATGAATCTGCAAATAAAATTATAAAAAGAAAAAAAAACATTACTCCTATTTATTTATTTAAAAATAATCTTTAAAAATTATATATTGCGTAAAATATATTTGAAAAATGCATAAGTCATTATTTTTCTAAATTCTAAATGCTGTTAACTACTTTTTAGATTTGCGGGTAAAGGGAATATATTAATTTACAAAACACCTAAAAAATGCTGTTTTAGGGTATTTCCCATCGTTAATGATCTAAAAATAATGGATCACACATACAGAAAGAAAAAAAAATTATAGAAGTTATTATCATTTAGGATTTTTTTTTCTTTTCTTTTTGTTAAAGATAACATAACAGTTCTTTGTACAAAGACGATAAAACCTTTGAATAAAAACCCTTCTCTAAAGAAAAGGAAATATGCAGCACATATAAAACAAAATGTGGAAAGGCACCGGAGCAATTTAATTAGAGTAAAAATATTTCCTACAGTGAAAACATGCTGGCATTAGCAAATATATAAATTTTCTAGATTTTCATTAGAGTAAAATTGTATTCCAAATGTATTCCTTATTTAACAAAGAATTTCTAGAAAAAAAAAGAGTTTTGTAATATTTTCTCAATTATCCCTTTTATTTGTTTATATATAACAAAATAAATTTTCAAACTGTGATTTATCTATTTTGTATATTAGGAATTTTTTTAGGTATAGTTATTTTGGAATTTGATAATTTGTAATAGGTAATACGTAAACACTGTAAAACATAGTGATTGTTATTGTAAAATAGATCCATCCAGTTATCCAAATCATGTTTTACAAATTTAGTAGTATCAGTAAACCTTTTTTGATAGTACATTTTAGGCAATTAAAACCGTTTGTCTATTCACATTTTTCCGTTTAACTAAAAATCTTTAGCTGTATATTTTACAAGAACGCTTCAATACGTATTGCTAAATAGATCTGATTAACAAATAAATTGAAATAAAAGTGACCGAGAATAGTGTGTTATTAACAATAAAAGAGATTAAAATATAATGTTATACATTTTTCGGCTTTGCGTGCGATATTCTTGTTCTTAAAAAGGGGGTTCTGAATTGATGACCGCAATTTATAAGACCAATATTCCTGAAACATAAAGTAAATATTTCAATTCACTTTACTAAAATTAAGTAAAGATTGCAAAGTAATTTAGTAAAGTATAAATAAATAAAAATAAAAGATACAAAATTAGTCTAATCTTTTTAATGTTATTATTTTTCAACTTTTATACTAAATGTATGGTCTCTGAGAAGAGTCTTTTTTTTTTCTCTTTTGAGATGGGTTAGACCCTCGGTAGGTTTCGTCTGTCATTTCCTGGATCTAATGGAAATACTATTTTTGTTATACTTCTATTTCATTATTATAATTTTAATTTTTTTTTATTTAATTCTTAACTTTTAAATTTCTCACGCTCCCTTGCCTCGCAAGTCACTTACCTTTAACCTGAAAGTTCAGTTGGTATGCAACTGGGTATTCCATGCTGCTAGCTACATTGTTCCATTGTACCAACAACAGTGACGCATTTCTATCCAATGTATTTCCTTGAGGTTAAATCTAAAACTTCGCCGTACCGCATTAAAATTTTGTACGAACTTCTGTGATACATAAATAAAAGCAAAAACAACATAAAACTAAGAAATGAACAAGGCCTTTCGAAAGAACTTTGTATTTTTTCTTCAAGCGCAAAAAAAAAAAAAAAAAAAAAAAAAAAAAAAAAAAAAAAACTTCGAAAGGCCTTGCGCATTGCTTAATTTTTTGGTGTTTTTAAGACGTTTTTGCATTTATTTCTCCGTAAAGGACTTTTTTATATAGTCTTTCTTGGTGACGTAAACTGAGAATGAACTGAAGATAAATTCAGGTATTTTCAGGATTTTCTCCACATTTCTCGAACCTTCTTAATATTGCTTTTAACATTCATCCGAGAGCTTCCGTTTGTTAACACTTTCCAACCTAGTTGAAAAGTGTTTATGACTTCGGTTTGTCTGGCCATATAGCCGTCTGCCGTCTGGCCATCTGTCCGTGCTCTAACTCCCATAAATATGCTCGGATTGCCCTGCAATTTTTATATATTATTGTCGTTATCTATAGCATGTTCCCTATTTCAATGGAAGTGTGTAGTACTTATAGTTTTTTACAGGGACACTCAAAAGAATTACGTTACATTGCGGTCTATGGGAAAAAATCATTTGCGGTTTATTTAAATAATGTTTCACTTTTTTAAAGGCATTGAAATTTATATATATCACGAAGGTGCATTAGAAGAAGCTTAATATGGAATAGGATGTGAATAGCACTTGTAGTTACTTTACAGGGACACTCAAAAGAATTCCGTTACATTACGTCTATGGAGAAAAATCGTCTGCGGTTTATTTAAATAATGTTTCACTATTTTAAACGCATTGAAAATTATATATATATATATCACTAAGGTGCATTACAAGAGGCTTACTACAGAATACTGTGTGTATAGCAGTCATCGTTCATTTACAGGGACACACAAAATAATTCTTTAATGTCTGTTAACAATAATTCCTGGAAGTGCGTTTTAAGTTACTGAACGTGATTTTAATTTTAACTCGCTTTTTGTCTATTACGTGGTGTGTATAAATTCTGTAGATCCTATACAAGGAAGCACAAAAGTTCGCGAACACATTTCCGTTTATGGACAGAAACTCCAGACGGAGAATTTTAAACTGCGCTACGCCTTTCCTAACTAAACTTAAATTTAGCATCCTATGTAGTATATATACAAATCTATAGATCCTATACAGGGCTGAATAAAAGTATTCGGATATTTTCCCGAATATTGTATATGTTGGAAATTCTTGAAATTATGTTTTTAAATATGTTATGCGTTTTCAAAATTGTTTACTTTTATGTTATCTTTTAGCTTATTAAACGGTATGATTTGTAAAATTATTTTGGAAGCGTTGGAAAGTGTTACATAATCTATGCTTGACGCATGATTTTTCGTTCTTGTTGAATATTCCAATCAAGTATTTGACGATCAAAAAGGTCAGCAATTAGTTGCGAAGTAAGTTACCAAATTCGTCTTTAAGTTCAACTACATAATAAATGTTCAGATTGTTATTATTTAATTTTCTAATACTGTTGTTTGGTGAATTTTGTAACAATATTTATATTTTTATACTCTAATGGTATGTATATTTTTTTCAAAAATATATCCACAATTTTACATTTATGAAAATTCATTTTCATGATTTTTTTATTTATTTCATATGTATTTTTCTTAGCAAAATGTTTATTAGGATGCACCAGATAACAAATTTTTGACGGGTCACGAATGCACTCGTATAACCGCAACTAAGTGTCATTGACCAAGGCAAGATCAGAATCTCCAATTCCACCTAATTGTCCTAAGGTAAAAGTAAAATATCGTTTAAAAATAAGTCAAAACTTGACTTTTATTATTGAAGAAAATATAAATATTTAATCAAGACTATCTTGTTTTCAATATTTAACTGCATATAACATTTGATTTTACATATGTAAAAAATATTGTAGTAGTTTTACATTATTCATTACTTCCATTGAGCACTACTGTATAATATTATAATTTTGTAAAACAAATAAATTCATATTTCTAATCAAGAAATTTTCAAAAAGAATAAAAGTTATTTTTAAAGCAAATAAAATGTTTTTGACATTTTCTAAATAATTAAGTGTTCTACTTCCTGACATTTTCTGGTAGTTTGAAAGTTTAAAATTTGAAACGTTAATTAGTTGTTTATGTTTTTATCCTTATTTTTAAATCTAAAGGATTGTTTACGAAATATGATATGTTTATTCCTTATCAATTTTGATGCACCTTAAATAAAATTTTGGATAAAACAAATGTGTCAAAATGAATAGTTTGTTTTAAAACCAATGTTTACGAAATTGTGGAAAATTGTACTCTAGCAATATACAATATCTTTTAACCATGCTATAATTGAGTTTATTGTCAAGCTAAAATTAATTGGACAACAACTTTGCTAGCAACGTATTAATAATAATAAAGCAGTCTAAATTTTATAAATTAATATTTGCTTTATATATACATACGTTCACTATCGGTTTCAGAGTTTGAAATGATATATAGACTTTTTATATCTCACAAAAATAACAGATATAGACGCTGAAGAATGTCAATTAATAAGATCAATTAACTATATTTCATCTTGATTTAAAACATATATTTATATATATATTTATGTATATATTTATATATATAATTTTTACAATCTAAAAAATTCTTATAAAGCAAAATATTTTACGCTCTATGTAAAAAAAAAAAAAAAAAAAAAAAAAAAAAAAAAAAAAAAAAAGCAAGACAGAGAAGAAAAATTGAATTTTCAATATAAAAAACATTTCTAATTAGAGAGTAATAAAAATATTTATAGTGTTTGCGAATGTTTTAATAAGTACACCAATTTATACAATTATGCACATAGAGTTAAAGCTTGCTTGTGAAAGATTTTATCAATTTTGAGTTAAGTGCTATATAATTAAATGTAAATTTTAAAACATTTTCGGTTTTTTCATATTATTTTAATTTTTTCCATCAGAAATATTTTATTAAAATAGAAAATCAAATCAAAATTCCAAATTCGTGAGTATGAGGAGTCTGTCCATTTTATTTTATTTATGTATCAAATGCCTACTATTTACTTCTGGGAAGAGTGTCGCACGTTCGGACATTTTAAATAATGATTGTTATTAAAATTTTTGCCATATCAGTTTTCTGTATAACTTGATTCCTTAACTAAATAATAAAAATTAATTGACGGCTGTAGGCAAGTTGTCACAATTTTAATTAGACGCAATATACAGGGAATTTCTTACGGAAAAAAGAATCACTTCTTACTGTGTTTGCATGCAAATTATCGCATGTAAATGTGACTTTTAGCAACCGATTAGTAATAACGCCTACTTGAGAATTTTTTACTCCTATTTTGTTTAGGGGGTCGTCTGCATATTAAAATTGTAACAAATGTTAAAAATTTCAAATATAACATCTAATTTTCAACACATATTAGGAATTTTGGTACATTTTGTCTTCGGATACCAAACGAAAATTCCTTTAATCAAGTAGTTTAGTAATAATTCAGTTTAAATTTGGAACCCATGCTAAATTCATTTTTAAGCGTTCAAAAAAAAGTATGTTATTCAGTAATTAATTCAGTCTTTCCGTCATACGATTTAGTAGCAATTAAATTTCATACCTATGCATTTTTAAAGACACACACACACACACATATATATATATATATATGTAAGATATCGCCTCTGTATAACGGGCGCATCTCGGTACACCGAACGCACATCGATCCCTCTGTAACGACGGACGGTTGATCGCCGCTACCACACATCCCAGTAAGGTATAACGTCGTTGATGTAGTCGTGCGAATGTAAGAAATCAGCAGGCATTTTCCTGGGAACTAGCTTTTATTCCAAATAATTACAAGTCTCTTCATAAGCTAGGCCCAGGGGACAGTTTGAAGAGTCTTTTACCGGGGAAACATCGTCTTATCGTTCATATTTCGGCGAATTGCCGGACTTACACCGGCAAGGATGCCGTCGCACTTCGAAGAATACTGGCCGTAGTTTTTGTGGAGAGTGATTAGAGTCAAAAGCCATCCAAAAAACACGCGGAACACGTTATATACGGCCAGACTACCGCCAGAGACCGCTCTACAAATCATGAAATGATGTACTTTAATTGGCTAATTAGCTTTTGATTCATATCTGGGTAAGCAGCCCAGATAATTAACATGCAAGATTTAACCACCGGGAGAAGAGAGATGCGCTACCGTCAGCACTTTTAATCTTAACGACGATTCAAAATTGATATCTGTTCGTAATAAATGTATCGTAAGGAAAGTTAAGTTACAGGGGCAACTAGAAATGAAGGCAAAACTTTAAAATTTTGACATGCGATTTAGGGATTTTAAACTTTGAATTTTTATATTTTAGTTTCTGATTTGGAATGGGTTTAACTAACCTATCCTTTCATATCAATCCACATTCGTTCACATTCAAAATTCTTTCAAACTTTTTCACATTCATTTCACATCCCCCCCCCTTTAAAAATGAGCACCACAGTACTTGTCAGCAAGAGCTGTGGGGCTCAACCCCATAAGTTAAACTCATTTTAAAATAGGCTATCGATTTTTTTTTTTTTTTCTACGGAATTCTAATTAGACTCTCAAACTGCTTGGGCTTACTTTTACATAAAATACTGGTACTATTTGATGATATACACTGAAGATTAAACATATGACATATATTGTAAACAAAACACAGCTGCAGCATAAAAAATTTTAACATTTCTCGCGAGAACATTGTGTGCTATTTTTTTTTAAAGTCTGTTAGCACATTGCAAAAGTTTTTGTTAACCAATATGTCCTGTTAGAATTGTTCGTGGGTTACATTTGGTTCATCAGGAAAGGTAAACATTGCACCTTTCTTTAATTATACAATACAATAAAAACTAAATAATATGATACTTGAAAACAGAAATATAATATGGCAATTACTTATATGATTTACAAAACACAAACAATTAAAAAATGCACTTAACTTATAAAAATATTTAAACATGATATAAACACTTATTCAAAACATTAAATTTCAAAATATAGTATAAAATATACTTCAAATATACTGTAAATATAGGACAAAACAATTACTACAAATGCAATAAAAACAACACAAACACGAAAATGTCATATGAGCAGTTATAAGCTCTGTTACTACTCCAAATTATCTATTTATAAGCATATTTGGGCTTATAGAACATTAGTGGGAATTATTCTCAGGAGAGAAAAAATATTGAACTTGAAAACTTTGTAAAAATAGGAACTTCTAATAAAAAAAAAAAACTTAGGTGAGGATAGGCCCTCTTGTAGGGAAATAATAGTCTAATTTATGCAGTTGGTTAAAAAAGGTAACCAATTGTTCTTGCTTTAGCCAATTATCTAGTTTCGAACAATAGTTATTAGTTGGCAACAAGACAGTTGGAAAAAAAGGTTAAAGGTACCAACTTGGTAAATTGGAATACGGACTTGATTGATTGGTGAACTGGGTACAACATATGAAAATAGAGGATTTTTTGGAAAAACATCAAGTAAGTCATTATTTGCAGACTGAAGAATTTCTATATTTCACAGTGGCGTTGATAACATACATTGATTTTTTTCAGCTACCTCAGTATGGTGGTATATTTGGTAAAAAATGGAATACTGTTTGGGATAAAAATGGAATATAAGGTTGACATAAAAAGTTTTCTCATAGAAAAAGGGGTTTGATCACCTGAGACATTAATCAAAGCAGCAACTTTGTCTTCGGTCATTTTCAATAACCTGCTGACATTTATTTGCACGCATTTCGGATGTTTTATTTTCGAGGTACCCGGGTACTTAAAAAAAATGCCGGAGGTTATGTTTACATCACGATGTACAAGAATTGCCACTGGATTGACCAGGAATTTCGAGATCATCCTTATTTTTGGTTGCTTTGTTGGGGTTTTAGCACATACTAGAATCATCGCTAGGGTTGTGTCTACCAACGGGTTCATTTTGTCATTAAATGAGGATAGAGGTGGAACCTATACCTTTCTTTTCACTAATATAACTTTGGGGATAACCATGACACTAATTAAATTCTTGGTGCATTTACTAAAAAGGCAACTGTTTCAAAAATATATTTGGTCAGGGAAATACTAAAAATATAATTCTTCAGAATAAAAAGGTAAATATAATAAAAATAGCAATAATAACAATAACGCAAAATAAAAAAGCATATATTTTTCTTGAAAAATTGTTTAGTCTTACTATGACAAAAACAGATATCTCAAGAGTTAAACTAAAGCAGTAAAATATGTGCATTGGCACTAGCACTTTTGTGCACAGTGCGCCAGGAATCTTTGAAAATTCGTGACATCAATTTTTGGTGCACCTCATCACTGTACAGAGGTTAATTCTTACCTGGAGCACACACATTTATTATTACCACTTGATTACCGACATATATAAACTTTTTACAACACATATTTACAGAAATATCTAAAAACATTTAATAGGTCATTTTTATATGAGAAACTAGTTTTTTTTTTTTTCAAAAAATTTGCCCTTTTTTTTTTTTTCTTAATTTTTCATTAAATCCCGCTTAATTTTCCAAAATAATAAACAAAAATAACCTGCTTCATTAAATCACTTAAGTGTAAAAGGATGAGATAATAATACAATAATAAATAATAATAATAATAATAATAATAGTAAAATAATAATAGTATTTTTCAGAAAAATAACACTTAAAAAATAATAAAATTTCAAATTGTTTTTCTTTAATTGTTTTTCTCTCTTACTGCTTCAAAAAATAAAAAGTTTCTGTCCGCTTTTAAATTCTTCTTAAAAAATAACAAAATCGAACATACCTATTTCTTCTTTTTCTTTTAAATCCATTTGATTGCACAAACTACTCACTTGAAAAAAAAAAGAAAAAAAAAATTATCACCATTTAAAATGAAACCAAAACAGGGAGCATCAACAAAACAACGGACTCTTGACACACACAAAGAAAGGGAGAAAAAAAGAACATTCCTCCTTCTGCCAGGAGATCGTTGACCTTGAATTTTCCACAAACCATCTCTGAACCATCCCTTTCGCTGGATAGTAGGTCATTTGAGATAACTATTGAAAGTGAATGAACAAAACTGTTTTTCTTTTGGAGTGAAGCGCTGAAGAAAAATTGTTTATTTTAAGTAGGCAACGAAATAAAATGTTTATCCGAGATTTGATAGCTTAATGAGGAAGCAGGAGCTCTTTTATTAACTGATTGTAGATATTTATTTCTTTATTTTGGACACAAACTTTTTCTTTTCAGTTAAACACACTAGTCTTCTGTTATTTTCTTTTAAAGGCCCGGTGATTAAAAATAGTCTTTTTATGGTTGGTTCGATTACGATGTTTCCTATTAATGAATAGTTATTTAAAAGAAAGGATTTTCCCATGGCAGGTATTTAAATCCTACCGACTCACTGTAAGATATCGCCTCTGTATAACGGGCGCATCTCGGTACACCGAACGCACATCGATCCCTCTGTAACGACGGACGGTTGATCGCCGCTACCACACATCCCAGTAGGGTATAACGTCGTTGATGTAGTCGTGCGAATGTAAGAAATCAGCAGGCATTTTCCTGGGAACTAGCTTTTATTCCAAATAATTACAAGTTTCTTCATAAGCTAGGCCCAGGGGACAGTTTGAAGAGTCTTTTACCGGGGAAACATCGTCTTATCGTTCATATTTCGGCGAATTGCCGGACTTACACCGGCAAGGATGCCGTCGCACTTCGAAGAATACTGGCCGTAGTTTTTGTGGAGAGTGATTAGAGTCAAAAGCCATCCAAAAAACACGCGGAACACGTTATATACGGCCAGACTACCGCCAGAGACCGCTCTACAAATCATGAAATGATGTACTTTAATTGGCTAATTAGCTTTTGATTCATATCTGGGTAAGCAGCCCAGATAATTAACATGCAAGATTTAACCACCGGGAGAAGAGAGATGCGCTACCGTCAGCACTTTTAATCTTAACGACGATTCAAAATTGATATCTGTTCGTAATAAATGTATCGTAAGGAAAGTTAAGTTACAGGGGCAACTAGAAATGAAGGCAAAACTTTAAAATTTTGACATGCGATTTAGGGATTTTAAACTTTGAATTTTTATATTTTAGTTTCTGATTTGGAATGGGTTTAACTAACCTATCCTTTCATATCAATCAACATTCGTTCACATTCAAAATTCTTTCATACTTTTTCACATTCATTTCATATATATATATATATATACATGTTACTTTAAACCCACATCTCTTAAAAGTAATTATTTCTACAAACTACACTAGTATCGTTTATTGATTCTACAAGCGAAATCTATTTCTTGGATAAATAACATTTGTTCCATTAGTCTAACATAAGAATGTCCACTGAGAGTTTAGAATAATATTGGCAAATTCTAAAGATCAATAAATTGGTGATTGAATTTATATCTTTTATCTGTTCAACCGAATGAAAAGAAGAAGAAGAATCTTAAAGTCACTTATGCTACATTTAAAAAATAAAATAAAATAAAATAAAATAAAATAAAACTTTAAAATTTCAAAAATAAAAAAATATATTTTATTTAGTCTCAATATATATATTTTTTAAATTAATGATTATATTTTTTTATATATAAGATAAGGATTATATATTTTTTTTAAATGAAAGACATGGGTTTAAAAATTAAATTACTATTATTGCGACTTCAGTTGTTGTTTTTTAATTTCTGTACAGTAATTTGATAATTAATTATAGGAATTCGCTAGAAATTTAAAATTTACATTCCTTTTACAGTCCTATATTTTCTCTTATAAATTATATATAGAAGTAAGTGTGTGTTCCTATATTTCACTCTGCAGCCAGAACTACCCAGCCTCGAGTAGTAGCCTCGAGTCTCCCATCGTGCACAATGGTGGTAGCATGTTGGTAGCTCTGGGTGTGTGGGAGGGAATTATATCATATTTCAACCAAAATGTTCTAAAAAGTATTTGGAATCTTCTTCGACGGGAATTGGTACAATCAACTTAATATGAACTAAGTAAGATATAGATAACTAAGTAAGATGTTTTCGCGCCCCCTAGCGGTGGAAATCCAAACTAAATGATATTACAGCGCATGCGGAGCACATCTGCTATACAATGCCGTGGGCAGCGGGGATGAGTTTCGTTCGGAATGAGGTTTGTTTAGAACAGAATGCGCGCTTAAAGTGACTATAATTATCGAAACCGCAAAAGAAAGTTACTGATTTCAGGGCAACGCCGGACGGATCAGTTAGTAAAAAAATAATATTCTAATTTAAGAATGAAAATTTAAACTTTAAAACTATTCCATTTAAACTTGAATTCGTTAACAATGGTTTTGTTTGAATTTTCACAAATGTTAAAAGACTTTTTTGACATTTTGTTCTACCTTTTACATATAAATTAGTAATTTTAAGTCTTACTATTATTTTCTTTCCCGAAAAAATACATAACATATAAAGATGAGCATATGAACCATTTACATGAAAAATGGTTTTGTTTGTAGTTTCACAAGTGTTGGAAGACTTTAGTGGCTTTTTTTCTACCCTTTGCATATAAATATGTAATTTTAAGGATTGAGATTTTTTTCGTTTTCGAAAACATACATAGAAAATAAAGATGAATATGTGAACCACTTATTATACCAGCTGGAATCATTTTAAATTACTTTAATATTTTTTTCAAATATTCGATATTTATGGATTTTCTAAGTTTCTGATCACTTTTATAAGTTTCTGTATATAACAAAAACGAACTAAAATTTATACGTCAGTCTTATATTCTGAAACACTTTCCAACACTAGTAGAATATTATAGAGATATTTCATTTTTTCATACAGGAGATAGAAGACACTTTCCTGGGCTATCTATACCCTAAGTTTAAAACCGGGAATATCTCTAAAGTCCAGGAGGAAGGATCTGTCTATTCCGAGTGAAGATCCAGCCAGGAAAGAATCCCTATTTATTTAAGGTTTTGAGAAAACAATTTCATATTGTTTTACAATAACATTACAATTTTGAAGCTTACATATAGAATTTGGAATGAGCTGATTTCAAATATATAAAATTTTAAATATTAAGATTAACAATATATTAAGATTAAATATATATAAAATAATAATTCCGTTCATTAAGTTCATAAAGTTCACTTAGCTCGTAAATTTCAGTTTGAATTCTATATAAGCTGCAGAATCTAATTGTTTAATTGCATAGAAGAGAAAATATTCTTGAGGCTGTTAAGATATATTATTTTGGTAGCTTTAAAGATGAGAAGATTTTAGCTCTTATTTTATAATAATTGACAAATTCTTGTGAGAAATGTTTTTATTCAATTTTTCTTAAATATCTTCTTATATACATATTATTGAGCTCAAGTGCTATTACATATTGAATGCTTTATGAGTAACTTAGCAGAGATCGCAATATGTTCAAGATAGAGTGGTTACTTTAATAGCCCAATGGATGTAATATTAAATGTATAGAGGAATACAATGTAAGGTAAGAAATTAAATATTAAGCTTAGGTTTAAAATATTTACAAATAGACCTACAACTATTGGACATTTTGTGGTTGTGTGTGGGATTTGTTAGTGTTGTATTGCTTAAAGAATAGGTAAATATAGGTGAACAATATGTTTTTCTTTACCGATGAAAGTATGGTAACTATTGAGTATTTTATAGCTGGAATGCAGTCTATTAACTAAAATTGGAATTTTTGTTACTAATAGAAAGTTTTCATATAATGATAATGAATGATTATATTTAAAATTAAATTTCATTACTGTACAATTATAGTAAACATAAACTAAAGGTGGTCCGATATCACCATATTAACAGTTTTCAGTATCATATTTATTTATTTTAAGTAAAAGAGTGGGAAGCTTCCGTGACCTCTTAAAAATATGGTATCATTGATTATAAAGTTTCTATTTGCCCTTGGTATGAAGTTAATTGTATAATGTCCTGTGCAACTATTATTCCAGACATTTTGCCATGTATCAATAACATTTAATATAATTTTCTCATTAAAATTATAACGGATAACCAATTTAAAGTTTATAGTATTGATTTGAGTTATCAATCAAAGGTTTTTTGCAAGTTATCTGCTTTTCATTACATATTATTCCCATGTGTCCTTTTATACATATTAAAGATATGTGTAATTGAACATTATTAGATATACACTGCTCAAAACAATTAAAGGATATTGTAGTTTTAGGTGGATTTTGTGTCTGGGAAACTTTTTAGCTGATTGATACATGGTCGACAGACATAGTAGGTTATATGAGAATAAATTACACATGTTTGGCAGAAAAAAATGCATTTTATTGCGCATTTGTGTACAAAAGGAAAAAAACACAGTTTGTGCATATGAGAAAAAAGAATAAGAAAAGATGTTTTCTTCAAAGAAAATCATTTTCAGTAGGGGGTATGGTTTCCACGGGCGGCCAGCAACGTTGAACACCTTTGAGGCATGGACTCAATGAGGCTATTAATGAAGAGTTGGGGTATTCTGCCCCACTCTTCCAGAAGAGCTCTTTCCAGTTCTTGGAGAGTTTGTGGGGGTTGTTGGCGGCCAGAAACTCGTCTTCCTAGAGCGTCCCAAACGTGCTCGATTGGATTCATGTCTGGAGAACACGCTGGCCATTCCATTCGAACGATTCCTTCCTCGAAAAGGAAATCCTCCACCAGGTTTGCACGATGTGGCATGCAGTTATCGTCCATTAAAATGAAGTTATCTCCGATTGCTGCAGCGTAAGGGACTACAATAGGTCTGAGGATCTCATCCCTATATCGGCGACCAGTCAGAGCTCCATCTCGAATGATGTAGAGGTCAGTGCGCTCGTCAATGGAGATGCCACCATACACCAACACTCCTCCACCGCCAAATCTGACACTTTCGTGCACGAACGCAGGATTATTCCTACTGCCACGGTCCCTCCAGATGAAAATACGCCTATTATCCGGATGCACAGAAAAACGGGACTCGTCAGAAAACAGAATATTGCTCCATTCATTTCTCCTCCAGTTGACATGCTCGGTTGCCCACTCCCTGCGGTCGCGATGATGCCTTGATGTTAATCTAACACATACCATCGGTCGGCGAGCATACAGACCTACAGCATGGAGCCGGTTTCGGACAGTCTGAGTTGAATTCGTGGTGCCTGTAGCCGAGCGAAGGTGTTGTTGGAGAAGAGTAGCGTTCATGTTTCGGTGTCTCCGAGCTGTTAACGCTAAATACCGATCTTCATTGGGCGTTGTTGCCCGTCTACGACCTTGCCCTGGTCTTCGGCCTGCACATCCACTCTCCAAAAAAGGTTCCAGATCCTGGAAATGACACATTGTGACACTCCAATGGCTTGCGCTACTTCGGCTTGAGTTTGGCCCCCTTCTAACCTACCAACAATTCTCCAAGCTTCTGAATCTGTCAAATGACTTCGCTGAGACATCGTACTCATCGAAACAAAGCAATCACTGAATGCCGATCATCCTTGTCTTCATTCTCTTTTATCCAGTTGAAAGTCAAATTTCATTCGCTGCCGCTGAAGCGACGTTTTTGACGTCGAACTCAAAATTTGCATACTCCACAGCCCCAAAGCAGAATGCTTTGCAATGTTCTGCAACGAACTTCAGTTGATAAAAAATGTTCTGCGGGAATAAAAAATAAAGACACAGGGATATTTTTTTATATATAAAGAAGTGCAATTGCATATTTTATAGAAATGCAAAATCCATTTTGTAAAATGCTCACATACACACACGAAAGAAACTAATGGCGAATTTTGTGATTTTACCTGATCGAATAATGAATTTCGTGGTTTCTTCCGACAATCGATTGACGATTTTTGCAATATTGCAGATTTTTCTGTATGTCAACTTGCGAATTTTGCGTTTTTTTCTCGAACCCAATTGTCAAATTTCGTAATATTTTTTTCCGGCAATTGATTGAAGAATTTTGAGATACTTTCAACAATTCGCTGACAAATTTTGGGTTTTTTAACTGCAACCGATAGACGAATTCTGAAATATTTTTCTTGGACCGATTGGCGAAATTCATAGTGCTGGATAGAACCTAAGATATTGGTATATCCCGCATCCCACGTTAAAATAATCAAAACAACGGCAACGATATGGGTGGCCGTGTTTACAAGGGCAGAAAGCAGGCAGGCGCCGAAACTGACAGTTCAGCAATGCTGAACAAACAAGGATTTATGACAGACAATCTAGAGGGGTCATAAAATGTGCTAAGATATACATTGAACCGGCGATTCCAGGAAAACAAGGAGAGGAGTGGTACATAGGAGTCCCTAAGAGACGGAATATGGCTGGAGCGAATGACAAACGTCGTGATGATCAGATATACGCGGCGACCAGTAAAAGTGATTCGAGAGAGCAGGGGAAATTGACCGCCAACATCATCATTGGATAAAAAATCCTTAAGAGGAGGTAAATACTTTTTACACCCCTCTGAAGGAAAAAAATAACGAAAACTTCGCTAGAACTCAAAAATCACTTCCATCAAAAAAATCCTTAAGAGGAGGACATCTTTTTCAGCAGCTTGCTACCAACATGAAAGTTGGCTTTTCTATATAGGCTGCAGTGCTATAGGCAACAGCCTACAATTATAATTAAGTCATTCAAACCTTTTTTTAAATATGTGCCCGTGGAAGCAAGAACTACTGGTGAACTACTCTATGACTGCTATTCTCCTGAGAGGTACAGGTAGATATTATTCACCCAGATACTGTGTAAATATTTTTAAATTAATTAATTAACGTTAAGAAGATTATGCTTCTCTTGCCATCCCCAGGATCAAGGATGTATGTAAAGGTTAAATTATTATCATAAACTTATTCAGCACTTACTTAAATTTAAATAATTAAAATAAGAAATTAATAACTCAATTGATTAATATATTATATTGTTAAAATGAAGTCTCGTGAATATAATGTGTATTACCTTTTTGTATGATTATTTTACTCTTTGCTTTTTTTTATGTTTTATATCTATCTTCTGTAAATAAAACCCTTTTTATTTTATCCTTAATTTAGACTCCAGCATTTATTTAGTGTATAGTGTGATGTTTAATCTAGAGTAATATATATGTTGGTTTAAACTACTGCTTTCAGTAAGATTTTACAGCGGGCTTGAGGGGTCAACCTTAAGGATAAGTTTCTCCAAAAAATAACACAACGCCGTACATCCTTTTTTATTTAATACAAAAAAGCTATCCCAGGTTGTACGATCACAATTTCCCCTCAAATTGCCGTTAAGATAATTGGTGTGTCTCTGACAGGAGGAGTTAATTATTATGGGTTTGAGTAACGCCCTGCAAGTTTCATATATATGTTTTAAATCTCTCCAACAGATAGAAACCCCAATTATTACTGGTGCATGTGACACAGGAATTTCTCTGGTGTTCAGCTTTCTTCATATCCAGCCCTTTTAATTATTCAATTTATAGCTTATTTTAGATAATTAAATATTTTGTACTGGATTAAGAACTTATATCTTAGATCTAATGAAATAACTTAAATAGTAATAATAATGATGGACATTTAAAGAAACTAAATTTATTTATATTCAATATTCTCTTTTAGAATTGATAAATTTACTCAATAAATGTATAGAAGTTATTATTTACATAAATTTTTATAATTAGTTACTCTAAACATATCCATTAAAAAAAAATAATAATAATAAGATATATTTTTTTTTACTTCTCATATTATTCTGCTAGTAGTATTTAATATTTTTTTTGTAAGCTAACATCGCACTACTTAATATAATTTATTTCGGTAATTGCATGAATAATAAGAATAATTACAATTATAACAATAATAATACAAAATAAATGATAAATAATATCAGCTGTAAAGTGTAAAATCCTGATCCTAGGGTATGGGTTATACATAAAAAAAATAATAAAAAGGTATTGGCACTCAATTGCATTTGCATAATTAAAATTGTCTTTTATATTGTATATTTATATGTCGCGATTGTAATTACAAGCAAATAATCTTCATATGAAAACAAAGGTTTCAAAGGTCAATTCCTAAGAATTAGACCATTTTTGTTGAAAGATTGCATATTATTTTTGTCTCTGAAATATTTATTTGACTTATTCATGCAAATATATTTGAAAGTGATAAAAAAATGAACTATTATTTGTTCTAATCCTTGAAAAAAAAAAATATATATATATATACATACATATAAAGAAAAATAAAAGATAAAATTAATGATAATACCAGTGATAAGCTGATAAACTTTTATTATCTATTTATTTTATGTGTATTTCTTGCATACTTATAAGTGAACAATTGAAAAAAAAAAAAGTTCATTTTTGAGATGTTTTTTTTTTTCACTAAACTGCTGATTAATAATAAAAAAAAAAAATAATAATAATAATAAAGGAAAGAATAAGTGTAGGAATTATTAGATTTTTAAATAATTATTAATACTTATATCAGCAGAATTAACGTAAAATTAAAAATAACTAAAATTGAACAAGTTTTGTAGTAATCTGATCTCTTGTTAAAATGCCTTACAAATTTTATTTTGCGTTGGGGTATGGCAAATAATAAAAGAAAATTTAAGAGAAAAAGTGGAAATCTCAACGATTCATCTATACAAACAAACAACTCAGAAAAAAAAAACAAAAATAAACGGGGACAAACTGATATTTTGTCACCAAAAACAAGAAATCAACATAAAAACAAACGAAATCAGGCAGAAAAATCTATACTAAACGCAACAATGGCGGAATCTACACCAAGTGTAGACACTATTTTGTCGTTGATTCCAACTTTTGACGGAAAAAAGGGAAATAGAGTGGAATTCTACCTGCAAGAATTCGAGAAATTAATAGCACAAACTTCGCTAAAAGATGATTGTAAATTAATCATTCTGAAAGCAAAATTAATTGCAAACGCAAGGGAAAAATTGGCGACAAACATCAAATTAAACAGTGAAACAGATTACGGAGAATTTAAAAAGCAACTAATAGAATGCTTTCAATCCAAAGCGAAATTTTCCGAAATCCAAAACAAATTTTTTACGCTTAAGCAGAAACCATCGCAAACTGTAGAGGAATTCATCACCGAATTCAACGAAATAGCAAAAGAGTACATCAGTAAAAACAACGAAGAAGGTCAAAATGGGTCCACCAAATTTATTGATCTGATTAAATTGACACGATTTCTGGATAGTTTAAGAGCGGATTTCAGTTTAGATGTTCGCAAAAACTCCCCGAAAGATTTTACAGAAGCATGCAATTTAGCACTCAAAATGGAAGAAGCTTACAACGCGTGCAACTTAGAGGAGATTAACGTGGTAAAGAAACAAAATGAATCCGATTTAGTGGAAAGCCTGATAAAATTAAATGCAAACAGCGCCGAACAGATTCAGACTTTAATGACTGAATTAAATAATTTAAAAATTCACGCTAAAGATACAATAGGAGCCAAATCTAAATGGTGCGAGCTGTGTAAGCGCAACAATCACGAAACGGAACATTGTTGGTTTAATCAAAGGAATAATAGTAACCAGACAAATTATAAAATAGAAAAAAAACCACAATACAAAAATCAGATTTTCCAAAATAATAAATTTTCTAACAACACCAAACAAAATTCAAATTTACATCGTCCGGAGTATCCCATGCAAAGCATTAATTGGCAAGGGGGGCATTTTGGACAAAATTTTGCACAAAACACAGGCCTTAATTCTGGACAGAATTTTGGGCAACACTCAGGTCATTTTGGACAGAATTTTGGGCAACACTCAGGTCATTTTGGACAGAATTTTGGGCAAAGCTCAGGTAATAATTCTGAACAGAGTTTTGAGCAGTACCCGGGCTTTGGCCAAGCTCAAAATATGGATTTCGGGCAGATGCATAGTAACAATTATGGGCCAAATCATGGTAATAATTTTGGGCAAAGTTATGAAAACAATTGTGGGCAAAATTATGGCAACAATTTTGGACAAGGTTATGCAAACAATTGTGGGCAAAATTATGAAAACACAAATGCACAGAGGGGTAATTTTGATAGGCCTAGAGGTAAACCAGGATCAAAATACTACAATAAAAAATACAACTATAAAAACTCAAGCAACACAAACCGAAACTCAGATGACAAAGATAGAAAAGAACCAAAAAACTGAGTGGGGGACTTACTAACATTAATAAAACGCACCCGCGTGAGTCACCCCACAGCGGGACTTTTAAAACACCAAACGAACAATTTGATACACCTAACATTTTCGACTCTCATGCTCACAGTTATCCTCAGGGATTTGGATTTCTTATGGATATAAATGCACAAGGAAGTGCAATTAACAGTGATACTAAGGACAAAACACAACAGGATGGAATATTTTTAAATAAAACTATTGCCAGTGTCAATAATTCTAAAGATAATCAATTACCCATAATTGACATGAGCATTGATAATATTAAATTAAAAGGATTATGTGACACGGGAGCAGCTGTGTCGCTGCTGTCCCCAGGTATATTTGACAAAATAAAGCAAGAAAACATAAAATTTAAATACCTAGGTACCCAAATTAAAATTAAAACCCTAACAAACTCAACTATTTTTTTAAACACTGTATAAAAATTGCTTTTCGCTTAGAGGGCATTTGCACCACTGGTACATTTTATGTGACAAACAAAGAATTTGATAGGGATTATCAGATCCTACTTGGGTATGATTTTTTAAGGGGCAACAACATCACATTAGACTTTTCACAAAATGTTCTTAAACTAAAAAACAAAGTCATTCAACTTAACACTTACATGACAGAACAGAATGAAGAAATTAATAATCTAGCAACTGAAAATCAACAAAACACAGCTCAACACGATGATGTCATTCATAACAACCCAAAAAAAACAATTAAAAAAAGGGGGAGCACACAATAAAAAAAATAAATTGTATGCAAGGAACAAGCGCAGAATATTTCTAACCCCACACTCTAAAAAAATCATTACACTTACTTGTGATGAACAAATTAATGAAAAAGACATAATTCTAGCAGAGCCAGTTAGAGACAATACCGACTATAATATACAAACATCAATTCATGAGGTGCAACGCAACAACTTAATAAATATTATAATACATAACAATACGGATAAAAACATTTACTTAAAACAAAACACTAACATAGTCAAAATCACCACAGACATAGAATGCAAAGAAGATGACTCAGACATTGATATTGATCAGGGAAAAATTCACCAGATCAATCAACTAAACATTCAGGAAGTCAGACAACTTCGGGAGGCAGAACTTAGCATCAATGACTTTGATTTAGAGCATCTCACAGAGGACTTACAAGAAACATTCAAAGAATTATTAATTAGCAAAGCTCACGCTTTCTCTAAAACATATGACACGTTAGGTCAGAGTTCACTTGTATGTCCCAAATTCACATTAAATCACGATTTCCCTATACAAACAAGACCATATAGACTGCCCCAAACCTTAAAGGAAACAGCATGGAAGGAAATACAAACATTACTAAAAGCAAACATAATTGAAAAATCAGATTCAAACTACTCTTTTCCTGTCGTATTTGTTAAGAAAAAACAAACACAAAAAGATAAACAAGAGCAAAAATACAGAATGGCAATTGACTATAGACTCCTAAATGAAATACTACAGACTTACAACTATCCAATACCAGATATTAAAGACATTTTATATAATATCAGTGGGAAACAATTTTATACTGTGCTTGATCTACACAGTGCCTTTTTCCAGATAAACCTTAGACCAGAAGACAAAAAAAAGTTAGCATTCATAACAGAGTTTGGTAAATTTAACCCACTAAGGCTTAGTTTTGGCACAAAAAATAGTAGCGCTTATTTCGCCGAATTGATTGACAAAGTCCTAGGACACTTTGACAAATCTAAAGTCGCTTATTTTATGGACGATGTTATTATTGCAACAAATAATATTCAAGAAATGCTACAACTTATAAAGGAAGTACTCGAGGCATTAATTAACCACAACCTTACAATTGAGCCAGCCAAAATGCAAATTTGTAAACAGGAAATAGACTTCCTAGGATTCCAACTAAATCAGGAGGGATATTCTCCGGCTAAAAAGAATATTGATAAAATACAGAACTTCATCAGACCAAAATCAAAAAAAGGAGTTAGATCACTTTTAGGACTGGCGAATTACTTTAGATCACTGATTCACAGATACACTGACATAGTTCATCCTTTAATTGAGCTTACAAAAGAGAAAGTGAAATTCAAGTGGAATGAAAATGCAGAAAAAGCATTCTGTAACATACAGCAAAATATCATGCAAAAACCAACTCTCAAACCACCTGACTACTCAAAAGAGTTCGTATTAATTTGTGATGCTTCAAAAGTAGCTATATCAGCCATTTTGGATAAAAGACATCAGGACAATTTGGTACCCATTGAATTTTTTGGGCGCAAACTCAAAGAACCTGAGAAAAGCTACCCGAGTGTGAAATTCGAGCTATTAGCCATACATGAAGCAGTAAAACACTTCAACCACATTCTATGGGGCAGAAAATTTACAATACAAACTGATTCGCAATCAAACACAAGACATTTAAACCTTGAAACGCAATCAGACATAGTCAAAAGATGGTTAACTGACTTAGCCGAATATAATTACTCGTTTGAATATATAGAGGGCAAAAACAACCCAGCTGACTATGTTTCCAGGAATATCAATAACATAATTGCAGATAACAATTTACAAAATAACTTATTCAAAATGAATTCTGCACTTTCAAATGAAAATATAAAAAATGAACAATACAGAGATGAAAAACTAAAGAAAATTATTGACAAAATTATTACGGGTAGAAACAACAAAACCACAAATAGATACACACTTAACACGAACAGGATGCTCATTCTAAAACCGGGACAGAACAACAAAGAATTGTTAATTGCCCCAGACACTCTTAAAATTGCTATCATGGAAGATGCCCATGCTCCGCACTTTGGTTTTAAAAAAACTTACGAGTTGATAAAGGATAGACTCTATTGGTACCGTATGTATACGGATATTAAAACTTTTTGTGCTAACTGTACTGCATGCCAGACAGCTAAACAGCACAGAACCATCAAGGTTCCTATAAAGAGGGTAGTAAAGGACCACGAAATTGGGAGTAGGCTGCATATAGATATATGCGGAAAACTGCCAGTAACATTTCGAAAGAACGCATTTATACTAACTATAACTGACTCCACATCAAGATTCTTAGAAGCGGTTGCACTAAGGAATGTGGAATCACAAACAATTTTGAATGTGTTAAATAAATACTTCGGGATGTTTGGTCTAGCAAAAGAGGTCTATTTAGACAACGCACGTTATTTTCGCAGTGATGTATTCACGGAATACATGAAGGCTCTAGGGATAGAACCACATTTCTCAAGCCCGTTCAGGCCAAAAGCGAATGGACTGGCAGAAATCGTCAATAAAATTTTGAAGAGTTCACTCACTGCCATGAGTAATAATACCCTCGAGTGGGATATCCGACTTGAGTTCTTTAAATTAATGTACAACACATCTAAACACAGAGCAACAGGTTTCCCACCTTCATTATTATTCTTTGCTAGAAATCTAAGAACTCCTTTCACAACGCATATTCCCTCGGAGGATATTGCAACCAAACAATATGTTAAAAATCGAATGGAGCATCTTAAACAAATCAGGATTGAAGCACTGGCAAATCAGGAAAAATTAATGAAAGAGTATGTTCGCGATGAGGACTTACAAACGGTGAAGGATTTAAAAATTGGCCAAATTGTTTACCTCAAATGCATCAACCCACACGCTTTAGCAAAAAAGTGGGACGGACCAATGAAAGTAATCAGAAAACTGCGAAATCACAATTACTTAATGTCCGATTTATCAGGGGTATATAAAAGCAACATTAAGAGACACATTGATTTGCTATTCGTACCCAAGCATGCAACACCATGTAACGAGGACATAGACAATCAGTCTACACAATCGCTTTCTGATACAGAATCTACGGAGGAAATATAACAAATTGTATAATATAGGAAAAATTTGTAAATAATTTTTTTTTATTCTCTCCAAAAATTTAGTCAAGAATTTATTTTGAAGCTCAAAAAATTTTTTTTTTTTTTAGCTCATACTGGTTATAATTAGGTTTCAAAAATAAGTATATACTGGGACAATATCAAGTCAAAGATACAAGTCACCCAGGACTAACATTGAGCCAAATTTGTATTGAGTTAAAATGTACAGATAATCGGTAACAAAAGTAAATATATATGTATAAAAAAATATCCCCATAGACTTCACAAAATAGTGCGAGAAGAGGTCGCATTATTTATACTAGCAAAATACAAAAAATATACATATACGAAACTCCACAAAATAATTTAAAAAAAAAAAAAATAAATAAATAAATAAAATAAAAAAGGAAAAACGAGTATTATATTTTTTTTACAGGGAAATTAAGGATTGATTCTGTTAAGAGGGGCAACTTATGTTTTATATTTAGCATTAAATACTACACCTATATTTGTTTCATAGGACAGTACACTGTTTAGCTACATTATAAACAAATTCACAAGGGTTTTCGGTATTTAAACAAAAAACATTTTTGCCATTTTGAATTATTCATTCCTACTTCTCACAAAAAAAAAAAAGATAATAATCATGAATATATAACAAAACTATGCAGGCAAAAACCTTTATAAGTTTCCTAGGTCAACGGGATAATATATTCATTGATTAGTAATAATTAAAAATGATCAGGAAACAAGCTATTGCATACTCAGCTAAAGTTAAAAAAAATAATAATAATAATAATAATAAATAATTAACTACAAAAAAAAAATATATATATATATATCATAGATTAAGGATAAATTTAAAATAAATATATAAAAAGTTTGATATATATTAAAAAATAAATAAATAAATAAATAAATAATAAAAACGAAGGGAAACTTTTAATATCAGGATTATACGAAGTTGTTGGACAACAAAGCCATCGTAACCAAGGTTACAATCGTTCGCGGAGATTCGATTCAGCACTCGAATGGAGGGGGAGCAATCGAAGTTTTTGCACTCCCTTTTCTACTCGCCTTCTCTGCCGTACAACACAGGGGACCACCCACAAATATCGGGTCGTAAAGCATCTTATCTCAAGGGGAGATACTAACGCTACAGTCACGGAACGCAAACTTTACATAACATGCAAGACAAGTAAACCACATAAAATATCACTAAAAACATTTAACGACTAAACAAAACATAATAATGTCATATAATTAAGATTTAATTTGAGGATGTTTATTTTTTTTTTTTCGTTTATATCTCTGCAGATATTCTTCGCAAGAAACTGTGTAAGCCGGCATAAAATACACAGGGATGGAGATAGGAAAAAAGAAATTAATCACATAAAATTGTTAGATTTCAATTTAATTTAATTCAATTTAATTTTCTCATCAGGGCAGGTCGCATAAGGCAGGAAATAAAATGAAAATCAACCTCACTTATTAAAAATAATAACGAATAAACAAATAAATAAATAAACTTACTAGGTGGATGTCTTCGTCGCGATGGTGCACTCTTGAGGTGTGTGTCTATTCCATGGGGGATAATCCACAGGCGTCCCAGACAAACACACCAAACACAGTGGTGGAATCCACAGTTTCACAAAAAAAAAAAAAAAAAAATTATAAAACACACACACACACCGGGGGGGTTCCTCCTTTTGCGTCCCCCGGTCTTCTCACGGATGGATGTTTAGAACCACATTTAAAAAAAAAAAAAATCTGTTCTTCAAGGAACGTAGGACGACGACGATGGTTTCTGGCTCGTCCACTTCATCATCAGGTTGGCAAGGATTACATCATGAAATAAAGAAACGGAATCAATAAATAAATAAATAATATTAAAATAATAATAATAATAATAATAATAATAATAACAAGTTACATTATTCATTTTTTTAAATTTAAATAAACAATTTGGATTTAAAACTTAATCTCGTTAGCTAATTATTAAGCGGAGATTTAAAATGATAATACTAATAATAATAATTAAGTAAATAAATAAATTTTGATTAACGTAAAATAACAGAGATAAGTAACAATGAAATATAATACAGGAGTGTCGGTTAACTAGAAAGGAATTTTACAGGACATCAAAGCTAAGTATAAAATTTAAATAAAAATAAATGTATTACATTTTGATTTAATCAGATTTTAAGCATAAAGTTCGCGATCTTAATATATAAATAGAGTGATTCCTCTTCTAAATATTTAACATTTTAAAATTTCAAAAAAAAAAATTTAAATATATAATAATAATGATTTAAAATACATAAATAAATAAATAAATAAATAAATAAAATAAAATAAATTGTATAGATAAATAAAAATAACGTTTATTTTAAGAATCCTCTAAATAAAGTAAGATATAGATAAAGATTTTCATATATTATAAACTTTATTTAATTTAAAGTATTCTCTTATATAAGCATTGCGACTTAATCCGTTCTGACTCTTTTAAATGGAAGATATTCGCGGGCGAATAAAATCCTAACTGCAGTATTTAGTTGAGATCGGCGGGTATGAGTCACACTTTTTTTTTCTCAAATATAAGAATACATAAATAAAATAAAAAATAATTGATCTTACTTTAAATAAATAATTTAGTTTAATTTAAATAAATAATTTAGTTTGGTCTAAATAAATAATTTAGTTCGGTCTAAATAAATAAATTGACCAGTTTTTATTTAAATGATTAAATAAACTATTGTTTTACCATGCGTTATAGCCACGACACCGCTATTTCACATTCTTGATATTCAACCTCATTAACTTTTAAGATTAACGATTATATTAAGAAATAAAATAAAATTTTAATTACATATATTTTAGATTATTATTAATTAATGTTGACAGACATGAATATTGTTTTTGGGAAAGTAGTTATGCATTTGACATACACGTGCGTTCAGGTATATTTCATGTTTTAGGCTTCGTGTTAAAAAAAAAAAAAAAAAAAAAAAAAAAAAAAAAAAAAAAAAAAAAAAAAAAACATCAGTTCAAACTGGTTTTTGATAAATAAAGGTAATTCAATTTATCTTTCAGATTATTAATGAGATTTTAAAATCTTATGCTTAGTCTCTAGTGGGAAGTTGGATTTTTAAGCACATAATGCAAAAGTTTCATGGTTTGAAACACGTGCTAACGCGCGCAGTATGTCTTAAATTATTTACATCTTAAAGTTAACTCTATAAGAAATTAAAACTAGTTTCTTGTGGACAAACACAACACAATATGATCACAATATGTTATAGGACTAAATAAATAAATAATTCTTATAATAACTCGAAAACTTACTTTATAATTAGCGGCATATTCCACGTGACGGTTTTAAACAGGCAACACACCAGTCTACCTGCTTCTGATTGAACAAAGTTGAAAGGTTAAGGTTACGGAAGAAAGATCGCATCGCAAATCCCGATGCACCTGCAGGAAAAAAAAAAAAAAAAAAAAGGGGGGGTTCGTTCCGTGGGCGTGTTCCAAAAAAAAAGGGTGACGAAGATTCTCCGGTGTAGTGTACCAAACGCACCTGGTACAATCGATTTTTACGATCTACGCGGGGAGAATTTGTAAGGGAGATAGCGCGACGTATTACAGGGTCAGTTGAGGATGCTCAAAGGTAGAGGAAAAGGGCGAGGGACTTGCTCTCCATCATCTTTTCAGCTAAGAGAAATTCGTTTATCCCTGGTTAGATTAAAAGGCAACGGTTGCTTTTGATTTTCTTTTTCTTCAGTTACGATGCTCATTTTATAAACAAGGGAGATTGCATCATCCAGTTTTTATTTTGTTTATTGTAATAATAATAAAAATTGATGAAAATTATAGAAATGTTTTTGGATTAGGAATTTATTTTTTTTCTTTTGTTTTTGATAACAACCTTATATGGAGGATAAATTACACTGAATTTTTTGTTAGGAAACATACAAAACTTGGGCAAATTAAAAAAAAAAAAAAAAAAAAAAAAAAAAAAGAGGAAATAATAATAGAAATAAATATTATCAAATGAAAACGAATAATTCATTTTTTTTGCCTTTTCTCTTCTATTTCAATTCATTATCTGTTAATTAATAATTCGACGGAATTGTATATATAATGCGAAGAATAAATTGTTTCTTTACATAAATTTATTAAAATATCAATGCTAGAACTGGTTTCATTTTATAAAATTGAGAATATTTTATTAAACGATTTTTTTTTCTTCAATAAAAAGAAAAGAAGGAAAGATGGGAAAATTTTGACTACATTGATATGTTTTTTTTTTCTCTATCCCAACAAATCAATATAAATGAAAACATGTATATTTATGTATATTTTTCTGGTTCATGAGTTAAAGTATGTTATTTCTTATTGCAAAATTAAAAGAAACAGTAATATGTTATTTATGAGATTACATTCTTATGTATATATAAGAAAAGTTTGCATTATATTTTTGTACTCGCTCACATATAGTATATGTAATGGGCCAAATGGAATTGTAATCCTCACATATTATTTTTTATATTGTATTAATGTGTTATTTACAGTGTCTAAAATGCAAATGACTGCCAATCTTTTTTTTTATATGCTTATGTATGCTAATTTATATTACTTTCCTGTGAAATTGTATACAAAATTGTGCTATATTTCATAGCATTGCGCATAATTTGGCACGTTTTGGCGTTTTGGTTATATATTTTGGCGGTTCAGTACTGGGTCAGTAAATGACAATATTGGATTTACAATTAATATGGTCACAACACTTCAAAGTTAAATGACGCAATGGCAAGTTTCTCATCATTGTGTGTGAACTTTTCACAGTGTTCGCCTCATCGTACTTTCTCATCATCTGTGAACTTTTCACAGTGTCCGCCTCATCGTACTTTCTCATCATCTGTGAACTTTTCACAGTGTTCGCCTCATCGTACTTTCCCATTGTCTATGAACTTTTCACAGTCTTCACCACATCACACTTTCTCATTCTTTGTGAACTTTCTACAGTGTTCTATATCGAACTTTCACATTTTCTGTGGACTTTGTACAGACATTCACATTTAACCTCCAGTTCTCAGGACTCATGTGTTATGTCAACTTTATACGAGTTTGTCATTGAATCTTCTAGAATCAGCTTGGACACTCTACATGAGCAGTGATTTCCCGAAACAAATTTACACAAAAATGTCCTCTCCGATTACATTTTTTTTTCAAGAGGGGAGATAATGCTGGATAGAACCTAAGATATTGGTATATCCCGCATCCCACGTTAAAATAATCAAAACAACGGCAACGATATGGGTGGCCGTGTTTACAAGGGCAGAAAGCAGGCAGGCGCCGAAACTGACAGTTCAGCAATGCTGAACAAACAAGGATTTATGACAGACAATCTAGAGGGGTCATAAAATGTGCTAAGATATACATTGAACCGGCGATTCCAGGAAAACAAGGAGAGGAGTGGTACATAGGAGTCCCTAAGAGACGGAATATGGCTGGAGCGAATGACAAACGTCGTGATGATCAGATATACGCGGCGACCAGTAAAAGTGATTCGAGAGAGCAGGGGAAATTGACCGCCAACATCATCATTGGATAAAAAATCCTTAAGAGGAGGTAAATACTTTTTACACCCCTCTGAAGGAAAAAAATAACGAAAACTTCGCTAGAACTCAAAAATCACTTCCATCAAAAAAATCCTTAAGAGGAGGACATCTTTTTCAGCAGCTTGCTACCAACATGAAAGTTGGCTTTTCTATATAGGCTGCAGTGCTATAGGCAACAGCCTACAATTATAATTAAGTCATTCAAACCTTTTTTTAAATATGTGCCCGTGGAAGCAAGAACTACTGGTGAACTACTCTATGACTGCTATTCTCCTGAGAGGTACAGGTAGATATTATTCACCCAGATACTGTGTAAATATTTTTAAATTAATTAATTAACGTTAAGAAGATTATGCTTCTCTTGCCATCCCCAGGATCAAGGATGTATGTAAAGGTTAAATTATTATCATAAACTTATTCAGCACTTACTTAAATTTAAATAATTAAAATAAGAAATTAATAACTCAATTGATTAATATATTATATTGTTAAAATGAAGTCTCGTGAATATAATGTGTATTACCTTTTTGTATGATTATTTTACTCTTTGCTTTTTTTTATGTTTTATATCTATCTTCTGTAAATAAAACCCTTTTTATTTTATCCTTAATTTAGACTCCAGCATTTATTTAGTGTATAGTGTGATGTTTAATCTAGAGTAATATATATGTTGGTTTAAACTACTGCTTTCAGTAAGATTTTACAGCGGGCTTGAGGGGTCAACCTTAAGGATAAGTTTCTCCAAAAAATAACACAACGCCGTACATCCTTTTTTATTTAATACAAAAAAGCTATCCCAGGTTGCACGATCACAATTTCCCCTCAAATTGCCGTTAAGATAATTGGTGTGTCTCTGACAGGAGGAGTTAATTATTATGGGTTTGAGTAACGCCCTGCAAGTTTCATATATATGTTTTAAATCTCTCCAACACATAGTTTTTTTCATGCAACTGATCCACGAATTGTGTGATTTTTACCAACAACTGATTGGCAATTATTCCAGCTTTTTCTTGCGATGGATTGGAAAAAATCGTGGATTTTTTTTTCACGACTGATCGAAAAATATTGTAATTTTCCTGACGATTTTAGAGTTTTTTTACATGCAACTAATAGGCGAATTTCATGAAATTTTCTTTTTATAGATTGGCAATTTTTTACTGTTTTTCTTGCGAGTGATTGGATCGATGAATTTCCAATTTTTTCCAACGATCCACTAAAAGATTTTGCAATTTATTTAGCCGCGACTGATAGCCCAATTTTGCAATATTTATTTATTTTCTACTGATTGGCTAACTTTGTCGTTTTTTGTGACTACTTGGCAAAAATTCTGGATTTTTTCCATGACTGATCGACGAATTTCTGATTTTTTTCACACGTTAACACTGATTTATTTCGCGTTTTTTTCTCACAACTGATTGGGGAATTTTGCAAAATTTTCCTTGTACCAATAGGCAAATTTTGCAGCAGCTTTTTGTGACACATTGAAGAAAATTTTGTAATTTTTCTCCGCTGCTGATCGACAAATTTCGCATATTTTTAATAGCGACCGTTTGGCAAATTCCGTGACATTTTGTTTCTACTGCTTGGCTATTTTTTTTTGCTTTTTCTTGTGAACGATTGATAAAAATCACGCTTTGTTCTGTAACCGATCGACCAATTTCTCGTTTTACCCACGACAGATAGGTGAATTTTGCGATATTTTCTGTCTGTTGATTGGAAAACTTTGTCGCTTTTTTACAATCTATTGGCCAATTCTTGGATTTTTTCACGACTAATTGATGAATTTTTTATTTTTTCTGACAATCCACTGACAAATTTTGCATTTTCTTTCTTTTTTTACCTGTGATTGATTTTAAAATTTCGCGATATTTTTCTTGCTCTAATAGACAAATTTTTGTAGCTTTTTCTTGAGACCAATTGGAGAAGATCGTGAGTTTTTTCCCTTTAATGTTCGATGAATTTCAGTTTTTTCCTAATTTCGTGATTTTTTAACTACTACCAAATTGCAAATTTTGCAATTTTTTCCTTGTACTGTAGCCAAATTTTGAGGCTTTTTCTTACGACCGATTAAAGAAAATCGTCGGTTTTGTCGCAGTTTCTTCCGACAATGACCTGGCGAATTTTGTAGTGTTTTTTACCTGCGACCGATTGGCGAAAATCGTGGATGTTTTTTCGTGACTGTTCATAAAATTTTGCATGTTTTTGCACAACAGGCTGAAGAATTTCATCAGTTGTTCCCCATGATTGACTGTCGTACTACACAAGATTTTTTCATGACCCATAGATCAATTCCGCAATCTTGTTAAATGAACGATTAAAGAATTTTGATATTTTTTCCCTGGCCATTGAGTGACGAATTTCAAAATTTTCCTTCGATTGAATGGATATTTTTCTTAAAAATGAGAATTTGAAATGTTCTGCAGGGTAGGCCATTGTTCTGCGACGTACGTCGCACTTTTAAGCATATTCTGCTTTGGGGCTCCACAGTTTGAAAACCAGAAAAATTTGCATTTGTGATTCTCTTCTTCTATTTTCGGCAAAAAAATTTCGTTTATATCTTTATTTTATATAAAACTTCAAATTTCCTTTAATTGTTTTGAGCAGTGTAATTTTGGGTAATGATAATTGGGATCGTCGTGTGTAGTTTATAAAGGGAATATAGTTACTATCAGACTAAATATTGGTATTATTTAAATTCATTTTATTGCTTTTTTGATAACAAAAGCTTCTGCCTGAAACATGAAAATGTTTTACTATAATCTCATTGTTACTAAATAAAATTGTTATTAGGTTTTACTGTAAATCCAAAAGCACAACCATTTTCCAATTTTAAACCGTCTATATAACAATCCAGAACTATTTACGTTTTTGTAAAGGTTTTGATCAATTTTCATATACATTTAAATTAATAAAAGGTGTTGATGGATGATAATAAAATTGAGATATTATTTTAAAATATATTTGTGGTTGAATTTTATTGAATTAGGTACCGTATACTCTTGAACATTATTCACACATCTCCTTGAGTATTACTAAATGGAAATATTATTAGGTTTTACTGTAAATCCAGAAACCCAACCATTTCCAATTTTGAACCGTCTATATAACAGACAGGATTTGCTTACGTTTAAGTAAATGTTATGATTAGTTTTCATTTATATTTAAATTATTAAAAGTGTTTAGGGATGATATTGAAATTGAGATAGTTATTTTTAAATATATTTGTGGTTGAATTTTATTGAGTTAGGTACCATATAACCTTGAACATTATTCACACATCTCATTGAATAGTACTAAATAAAATTGTTATTAGGTTTTACTGTAAATCCAGAAGCACAAGTATTTTCCAATTTGAACCGTCTATATAACAGACCAGGATTGTTTGGCTTTATATAAATGTTTTGATCAATTTTCATATACAATTAAATTAATAAAAGGTGTTGATGAATGATAATGAGATTGAGATAGTATTTTTAAATATATTTGTGGTTGAATTTTATTGAATTGGGTACCATATAACCTTGAACATTAACGAGTTTAAATTTTTGCGATGATTCGGGATGAATCGTTCTTATTGGTGATACGCCCATTAAACTAAGAATATATGTGTTTGCATGCTGATTTATACCATTTACCTATAGCTAAAACTATCGTTCTGTAATTTTTATACGAAACATATATCTGTTCATTATGTTATTTTCTATTATTTTTTCATACAATTAAAAAATTCATAACTCAGCAAAATTCAATTTTTAGCAATTTGTGTACATATCCGGTAATGTGTGTAAATACTTCCGTGCAGCCCTATGTGTGATCTATAGAATTTATACACACCACGTAATACCCTAAAAACTAGACAAATTTCAAAATGCATACAACAGCGGAAAACCCACTTCCACCAATTAAAGCTCATAGTCAGTCCTGTAACGAAATTATTTTTTTCGTCTCTGTAAATAAACGATAAATGCTATGAATTTCATAATCTATAGAAAACATGCTGTAGTGCTTGGTAATTTTTTAAAATTTCATATTTGAAGTATTATAACATCATTAAACTGCACCGTAAGCAATTTCTCCTGTTATATTATATATACCGAATTTTGTTTGTGCGTCCCTGTAAACACACAATAAATGCGGCGTATTCTGTACTCTCTAAAAATCATGTTATAATCCATGTCAGTGATGTACATCAACCTCATTATGTTTGAAGTATCGTAACATCAATAAAATTCACTTCAAACAATTTTCCATTATAGATCGTAATGTAAAGAAACATTTTGTATTCTAGTTTAAACACGCTTTAAATGCTATATACTTCAGTTTAATTTTCGAACATTCTACATTAAACCTTCATAAGACATAAACAATACATGGAAATTTGAGTATGTTTACTGGAGTAACAGTCCTTGCAGATTGTTAGACAAACAAACCGACATCAAAAACAATTTTTAACTTTGTTGTTAAAAATGCATTGCGACAAATTTAAGATAAAGGATATATTGAGTAAGTACTTAGATTTTTAAGGCTCTAAAACTATGAAAAGTAGATTAGATAAAGGTGTCTTATGTCTCACTCTCTTCTCTTCTGATCTCTTACATTATGATGTATAATGTAAAGGAAGGTTTTGCATGCTCCGTTAAACACACTGTAAATGCTGTACAGTTCATTTAAGTTTTCAAACATTGTACAGTAAACCTTCATAAGATATAAACGATACATGGAAATTCCAGTATGTTTTGTAGAGTTACCGTCATGGCAGATGGTTAGACAGACATTACAATTTCATAAACTCTTTTAAACTTTGTTGTTAAGAATGCAGTACGACAAATTTAAGATAAAAGGTAAATTGAGTAAGTACTTCGATTTTTATGTCTCTAAAACTATTAAAAGTAGATTAGATGAAGGTCTATTATGTCCCCTTCCATTCTCTTCTGATCTGCTTATATAGTAAAGAGAGGAAAATATCTCTCCATTCATTTTACTTCACATTAATAAAAGAAGTTTGTTTATTTAATCTAGTTTATATATATTTTTATTCCTTTTTACTAAAATTATATAATTTAACAAATGTAATGAAATTTTCCATAATTTTTATCCATTAATTTCTTCTATATACATTTCCGCCGATTTTTAATAAAAATATTTCTTTAAATAACAAACCTGTTCAAGAAATTTTGATATAAGTAATTGTTCCAAAATCGGTACTTGGCATTAATAAAAGAAATTGGATTATTTAATCTAGACTATATAGATTTTTATTGCTTTATACTAAAATTATATAATTTGACTAATGTAATGAAAATATTTATAATTTCTTTACATAAATCTCTACTATATAAATTTCCGCATATTTTTAATAAAAATATTTCTTTAAATAACAAACCTGTTCAAGAAATTTTTATATAAGTAATTGTTCCACAATCGGTACTTGACATTAATAAAAGAAGTTGATTTATTTAATCTAAAATACATAGATTTTTATTTCTTTATACTAAAAATATATAATTTAAATAATGTAATGAAAATTTTCATAATTTCTTTACATAAATTTCATCTATATACATTTCCGTTGATTTTTAATAAAAATATTTCTTTAACCCTTAGTTGCATGAGTTCTTTTTTTTTTTTTTTTTTTTTTTTTTTTTTTTTTTTACAATTGTGTTTTTTATACATATATTAAATCTTAGACACCAGAAATTTTAAGATAGATTTTTAACTTTGTTCAGCAACATAGTTCACGGGAAATTTACTCGATTAATATTTCTATATAAATATAGTGGTGGCGAAGAAGTCGATTTATTTATTAAAAGTTGGAAATTTACATCACTATGCAATTAAGGGTTAAATAATAAACCTGTTCACGAAATTTTTAAATAAGTAATTGTTCCGAAATCGGACGCAAACAAATAAATAAGAAATGTGCTATTATCTTGCGCAAGTATATTTTTTGTTCAACGAAATAGCACGAGAAAGACTGTTTAATCCTATTTACAAAAATAGCTTTTTAGAACCATTTCATGAAGTTCTCGTAGTTTCTAAATAAATTATAAAGAACAGAATTTCGGTAAAGATGTAGTCCGAGAAAGGATTTATTTCGTAAAAATTAACATTTTCATATAGGAGTAAAAAAAATATTCTAGATTGTTTTTCTACTGAGACCTTTATAAGAGATGAAGTGTAAAATAACTGTAAAAATGCAATTTTAAATCAGGTAACTAAAAAGCTAACTAAAAATATTCAGAATGATAATAATGTGTAATTTTATAAATAACAGATCATTGTGCACCATATCTACGATGTTCCGGATTTTTATCAAATTATTTTCAAACAGAAAACATATTTAATCATATGAATCTTGTATCTAAAAGTTACCTATTTCATTTCATTTATTTAAAAAAAAAATCTGATTTAAAGATTATTTGCTTTTACTTTAAGAAAATGGAACTTGGCTCCTATTAAAAAAACTTAACATACATCAAACAATGAAGATTTAAATTCATGTATCAGAAGTCAGAAATATTGTTCGAAATTTCTTAATAATCTATAATGTATTTTCAGCAGATATCAATTGTTTTCTTTGTCAAGTTTTGAAGTTTCTATCAAGCAATTTTACTTAGTAGTTGTATCCTATTCGTGCAGTTTTTCCCAACGTGGGTATATTAAAGGTATATCTAAAACAGACACGTGTCAAAATATTTAACCTAAAAATATTTTAAATAACTAAACTAAGTAATAGCACACAAAAAAAATAATGCATAAACACCGAAATATGGGTTCGCAGAAACAAAATCGTTAATAATAAATTTCTTATGATTCTGTTTCATGTATCAAAGTATATAAATATGCAATATAATTAACATACGCATTTTTAAGTTTAAATTCAGAATGTACACTACAATTAAAACGATCGACAGTGATAATGGAGAAAAGAAAGCTCTAAAAAATAACGTTATGATAGAAAAGAAATATTGCTACTTAAAAATTATAAAAATTATAATTATGAATATATTCCTGTGCTATGCATTGTTCACAGTGCGATCTTAGTGTCCAAAAATATTCCTCTGTTTTTAACGATGTATTAAAGTACACTATAAAATGTATGAATGTGAATGATTCTTCAAGAAATTTTGTGAAGTTAAATCGCACACAATATATTTTATTATTTGACAATAATGTAAATTGGGAAAAGAACCGCAAAACTCTTATGAATGAAAAAGAAAAGACATGTCACTTTGTTGTGTTAATAGTGTTATGTAAAGAATAATATTTCAGTCAAAGATTTTCATGTTTCAAACATTAAAAAATGTGAAGTGCTGACGATGCTGCACTTGTCACTGTTTAGGCTTCTTTCAGGCAAATGTTTTAAACAACAACAGTTGTAAGGTCAACTGTTTTAAAAATAAGAATTTTAGGTTATAGCGGAAGGGGGAATCATGGTTTTACGTTTGCTTAGGTGGGATACAGTCAAAAATAGGTTGGGAAGATCAATACATTACTATAATAATATCATTCCAAACATGAATATGAGACAGCAAGGAAAAACGTATGAAAAGAATGGTAAAAGGATATTTAATATAGATTTTTAAGTTTTTAATAACATATCTTTGATTTTGAAATTTTCTTTTACAATTTTGTATCAAATATTCCAAAATATAACTACTTACGCGTGCCCTCGTAACTACACACGTATATTACGCTCACGTATATTACTATACGAATAACTCCCAGTTATTCATTTATCTAATGACAAACTACACTATGTTTAAAAAAAAATCTGAATAATGGTCATTACTTCAATTCTAAAAGTAGGAGAATAAAGCTTTTTACACTAAACATCCTTATTTATTATTTTCTACAAAGCTGTTATAAAGAGAATTACTTCAGAGGTGTTGTCCACATAATAAAAAATTATAAAACTTCAAATTTACAAAATTGACATGAAAATTTTGACATCATATTACAATTTTTCGGTAAATTTTACCAAATGGGAAATCATTTGGTCAGTTTAGGAATTATGCAGATTTAAAGTTGTGAACTACTAATGTTATATTTATTTTAATCGTCGCAAAGCATATTACATTGCGAGTAATTTTTTCAGTATAAGTATAAAACTGCGGTATGAGTTGTAATTTTGAGTTCACATAATTCAAACAACTAGAAATTGATTTACTTTAAAAACAACATGTTATAATTTATATTTGTTTTAAATATTAAATTCATAATATAAATATTTTCAACTAATAATAATTTACTACTTTACAAGTATATGTGTATATATCTATACATACTATATTGATGTGTATACATACATATATATATGTAGTATTACAATTTATTCGAATATTTATGTGAAATAAATTTAAGACAGGAAGATTTCAGACACTGGATAGAAATATATAGCATTTCAGATCTTCCTAAGAGACCAATTTTAATTAATCTCCGTACTAAAGGAATAAAATATGTAATGGCAGATTAGGAAATTTACAAATTTAAAGCCAATGCGTATCTCCCAGAATCCATTATCTAATCAATAATTGTTTATCTGTAGTGCTTTGTGCACTTTGATGAACTGTAAAAAAGTTTTTGCTAAGTTCAATATATATGAGAATACGTCCTGTGATGTCAATTTAAAGAAACAAAATCAATGATTATTTTAAACTGCACGAAATAATTTGCATCTAAATGATTTGATCCTGAAAAATAAGATATAAATAGATATGAAACATTCATATTTATGATAGTCTAATAAACAACAAGTGTGGATTTTATATAATTATTGCAACGCTCAAAAACCAACATCCCGAGACTCAACATTGATGAATACTACAATGCAAGTAAATGCAAGTAATATATGTATTATATACATTGGTTTATATAAATAATTAAACTTTTTTGTATATTAAAATTAACCGCATTTAATTTAACATTACTTGTAAATAAAACAAATCTGTCAACAATTACTTTCCTCTTATAAACAGTAAACAATTAAGTAAACGTTGTATTATATATACATATATTAAATAAATACATACATTTATGTATATATATCATTAATTTTGTGTATGTACGAATAGAAAAGCAACTGCAATGGTCTTAAATTTAAAACACATAAAAAGTAAATAGGGCGAGGATTTTTCCTCAAATACCCCATTGTGCGCCGGAGAACCGGGTGGCTCGGAGGGCAGGTATTCTTGTGTACCCCTCCACTACAGAACAGTACTCCACTTGTGTACTACTTCAATACTACTACATTGCCCGTCCGCTTTGCTACTTTGAGAAATCCGGACGCTGCTGCGGGGCGCCAACACGCGACAGTAAGGCTCCACACATAGGTACGAGGGTGGCCGGATAAGGTCTGATTTAGGGGGAAAGATATCTATAATAAGATATCTATAATAAGACTGGCAAAATATATATGAAAATGGAGAACATTGATGTAAAAGTGGGGGTGGAATATAAAAGTGAACAATATGTGTAAGGGAGAGTAGGGTAAAACCGGGTTGGTGGATCAAACCTGGGTAGCGGAGTCAAACCGTCTACCCTATTTTCTCTCTGATAGGTGCTGTTTCGTGGACAGCACCCGTCTTAACTACATCCCTTAGAGTCTACCAGAAGTGTACAAACGGCTTTAGAAGCGAGTTAATGTCTGCATCCATGCAAATAAAATCACCTCAAAAGTTAGAATTTTTCGCCGTCTTCAAATAAATCCAGGCCGTCGAAAGGCCGATTTAGTAAAGTAAACCACTGTATTCTACAGCTTTCTCACGATATTTGGGTGACAAGTACAAGTGTGCATGTCTATCTAACTAGGAGAAAGACCATGTTGATTTCTTGTTTTTCTGACCCGGGCTTTTTTCTGATTTTTGAACAGGGTACCAACGGTTTTGTATTAAATTCGGCAATGCAATGTTTCTTCACTTAACAGGTGTTGAAGTATGGATGCATTGTTCAGTCTGCAAATATTGTGCATATTTACAATACCACGTTTTTGTTACAGGAAGTGTAACAAACTCAATTTCTGATTAGCATTTGGTTTTAACCCTGCCACCAAATATAGGATCTGTTCAAGATGGTCCTAGAAAACGTCTTTTTTTAGTTAGAGAAGAATTTTTAAGTGGCAACAGGTAGGGTTTTTCAATTACCCAGATTTATTTTGGCGTGTTCCGATTTTTCCGTCCTGCTACACCTTTGTCAACAAAAGAAATGGATTGAAACGGAGCTATTAATTTTACAGAGTGTTACGCTATAGAACTTTGCGCGTGTAAGTTTGGAAAAACGTATGTGTCGAAAATGTAAAGGTAAAATCGCCGTTATATATATTTTTTTTTCATTAAAAATTATTTCATATAATGTTAAATGTACTATTTTGCAAAAATGGATGTTTGATGCTTTTTACATCAAAATTTTCACTTTTGAGATTCGTTTAAAATTTACTCAAAACATTTCGGTGTCCTATTATGTTAGTACATTTTTACTTATTAACACAATAATGCACTTTTGATTTACATATTGCAAAATATGATTTACTAAATGATTTACTTTCATTCGTTCAACATAAGACAATCATAACCTTAATAAATCTTTAATCATAGTTGCAATAAACGACATGATGATTTTGTTTTTGTTATAGCAATTTCCTTAATTACATTTCTAATAAACAACACATCAATTTGTTTATTTTTTTTAATTATCGAAACCAATCAAAATTTTTTATCATATATTTACAGCAATCACAACTTATTCAAAATCACACGATCTTAAAATTCAGTTTTAATAAAATCTGTATACGTATATAATGCAGCCTAATATTATATCGAAATAAATTAAAGCACCGTATAAACAACATTTAAAAAAAATTAAAAACATGTATCGAATCCTTTATTTCTAAAATTTTAGTATATTCTATTTTTCTTACTTTTTCGTAAATGGAATCATACCTCAAGAACAGATGTTACAAAAACAATTGAGCCATTGGACTTTTCTTAGTTTTATACCTATAGTTTCGAAAAGAATTTTATCAAATATATATTCTAAATTTTCAAAAGCAGACTTAGATATTGTGTATTCAGCAGATTATAGCCCATGCTGAAAAATCGTGACAGACATTTATTTTTATAAATCGCGTCTCGAAAGTGGAATTCATAAAATTTACAAAAGTTTTATAAGTCCTGTGATAGAAACCAAAATATAAAACTGCACCGTAAAATTCGTTTCACATACTGCATATTTTTAGGGTTTCGTGCGTGGGGAAAAAAAAAAAAAACCCATTATATTCTCTCTTTGGAAATACCTATTACGGAAAAACATGTAATAAATCCACATAGAATTATAAATTAATTAGTTTCAGAATTTCCCCTTTACATGAGCTATAAGACATTCTTTCGTGTCAGATTTGAAGATTCAAGGTCAACAAGAAGTAACCAGGTTTACAGGGTAAAACATATACTTCCGTTTGACCTAGAACCTTGAAATTATTCACGAAGTAAGGTCTTATAGCACACGTAAAGGAAAAAAAAAAAGCCTGATAATCATTAATTTATAAATCTATGTCGATTTATAGTGTAACAAACTCACGAATTTCCATAATCGGTACTAGCGTCAAATTAACGCATGGTAACGGAAATTTTTGTAACGATAATATAACATAACTGTACGGAAACCTCAGGGTGCGAGTCTACTCTCACTTTCCTGATTTTTTATGAATTTTATGCCTCCTAAATGTTTTTCAATTTTGTTTAAAGCACAAATTAATGAATGGAATGCAACTTTTTAACCATTTATTACATAGTTTGTTTACATTTTAATGAAATAGTTTTTCATAACTACTGCTGATTTTGCTTATTTTTTTTAACTATTTGATAAATATTTTACATATTTACGTGTATATGGATTTTACCAGTTCTCAGGTAATTTAGTCACTAACTAAATTTTATTATTCGAATCTGCAAATTACAACTGAGGTGAAATGAGATATGTGTAACAACATTTTAGCACAACTCGAATTTAAGCATCTCCCACTCGTTTACTATTAGACATGATAAAGTGCATATTTTTATCGAAATTCCTTGTTTCGTGCGCTAGTAAGTACACTAGTTCAGATAAAAAAATATAATAAAAATGGTTGTTGAGCTAAGTTATTTTTCTAATTGAAATCAAGTGGCTATACGTTTCTAAGTAAATGAGTCAAGTGGAACAAAGACTTTTATTTTGTATTTAATACACACATTTTCAATGCTGTAACATGTTCAATTGTGCTCATAGTTCCATAAATTAAAAATATTTTTGACTAGTTCAGACATTTTATTTGAGTAAAAAAAAAATATATGAACTTTTTTGTGCTCACACGGTACAATACAGGGTTATTCTAAATGATGGACCCATTTTCAAAAAAAAATATTTATTTAAGTACAAATCCAAACTGAACAATCTTTATACCAATGAAAAGAGGAAGTTTCAAAGTTTTTTAAAGACATTATAAGTGCTCAATATGTCCCCCGTTTGCTGCACAACAAACATCTACGCGATAGCCAAACTCGTCCCACACATGAGTAAGCGTATCTGCTGTTACTGAGTGCATGGCTTTCAAAGCAGTGATGGTTCCAGAGGCGGCCGTAAGAGGTCGTGCTTCTTTTCAGAGTAAATTGTGAGTGAGATGACTACTGTGGAGCACAAGTTTTCCTGCGTTCTTGAGTTCACAACAAGTGAGCAAACGGTGGACACATTGAACATTTATAATGTTCTAAAAAATACTTTGAAACTTCCTCTTTTCATTGGTATAAAGAATGTTCATTTTGGATTTGTACTTTAATGAGTACAATTTTTAAAAATGGGTCCATCATTTAGAATAACCCTGAACAATAATGCGGGAAACTAAAAACACAGGTTCATTGAAACTAAACGCCCAAAACAGTCAGTTAAGTTATATAATTTTTTTTTGCATAAAATAGTTTCTTATTTACAAATAATAGGTTTAAAACCAGAAATAAAATTTAAGAAATCAGAATAAGGCTTATATTTTAAGAACTATTCCACTTTATAATTTATATAACACACCTTACGAACTCAATCCTTAAATTCTGTTACTTTCCAAAACTGCAATTATATCTCCTATCTCTAAACCTGCCAGTAATCTTAATTACCCGACTAATTTTCACCTTATGAGTCTCTTCTCTTACCTTTCCAAAATTATTGAACGTGTCATCCTCTCTAAACTCATCGAATTTCTAACCAAAAACAATGCTCTTTTTCCCGAACAGTTTGACTTCCGCGCAAAACATTCTACATTACACCAAATCCTTCGTGTTGTGGAATTTATTATTGAAAATTTCAATGCGAAGAAACCTACTGCCACTAAATTTTTAGACGTCTCAAAAGCTTTTCATAAAGTCTGGCATGAGGGCCTTATATACAAACTAATTCGGCTCAACATCACACCCGGACTTACACACTTCATACACTCATACTTTGGATATCATAATTTTTTCGTTCTCATAAATAACACATCATCTCTTTTACACTTCATTAAATGCGGAATTATTCAAGATAGTCTTTTAGGCCCAACCCTCTTTTCCATCTATTTTAACGATATTCCTCATAGTTTACTTATTTGTCTTGCTATATATGCGAACGATACCACTATCTATGCCTTTGCACATTACCCATATTTCCTGTATAAAACATCCAAAATTATCATGATACATTTATAGAGTGCTGCCTCCTATGGCGCATCAAACTAAACGAGAGTAAAACCACTACTGTTTACTACTCTCGCACTTTTACCAATCCTAATAGAATCACTCTTAACAATACTACCATCCCTTGGTCAGATAATGAAAATACCTGGGGGTTACCATCGACAAACGCCTCAAAAAACATATCTTTACTATACGTTCAAAAGTCGCCAGCATCACAAAATGTCTTTCACATCTGTTACTTTGCCCTTCACTTTTTCTTCATAATAAAATGTTCATTTATAACGCATGCGTACTCCCCGTTGTTTCATACGCATGTCCCATTTGGGGCTTCCCTTGCAAAACTAGCATGAACTTTCTCTCTCGCTCTCACAATAAAACTCTTCGTATAATCCGTAACGGATCTAGATATCTCTGTAACTCAACTATTAGAAATGGCCTTAAAACTGTTTCACTGGCTAACCGAATTCCGCCCAAAGAAATTCTACAGTAATTTCTATAGAGTCCCGAACAAGATTGTATATGAACTACCTGATTACGATGTTCATAGTCCTAGCAAACGCAAAAGACCTCGGTATACTACTATTATGCCGGAGTAGTCCTCTGGTGCTAATACGTTATATTTTTTGTCTTTTTTATTTAAAATGTAAAATATAAAAAAATAAATAGATAAAAAATACGTATTTTCCTTATTTATACATATGTAAACATTAACTTAACTATATTTAAATGTATGGCAATGAAAACTACCTTTTTTTTAAGTTTGGGTAGTTTTACGCTCTTACTGCTTCACTTTGCTTATTAAGCGAACGATTCTCCTTTAGTAACAATAAAACATACTTTCTGATCATCTTTTCCTTTATTTCTACTCGAAATTATCCTATTCTAATTAATTCCGCTCAGCCTACTACTTTTTTTCTTTCCTCTTTCGATCTTAAATCACAAATTATTTCTTATTGGCTGCTTTACGTTACTTGGTTGCTTAGTTGGCTAGCTTACTAATTTCAGATTTGCTGTTGAAGTTGACGATAAAATCTTCAGCTTCTCTTTCATTTTATAGTGCATTTTTGCTACTTTTATACTTTTTACAAGGGTCCTTTAAGATATCGTACACAAATATTCAGATACAAGGAGTGGAGTTGCTTGCAGCTGGGAATCCCACTGAAATAGATATACTTTATTGATGTGCAATGCAAAATTCTTTCTGCAGCATACTGAATGTATGGAAATTATTATTTATTTACAGATACAACTAAAAGAAATCCGTTACATTATGGTCTATGGGGAAAAATCAGTTGCAATGAATTTTTAAAATATTACGCTATTTCAAACATAATGAAATTGATAACTCATTACTGGAATGCACTACAAGATGCCTACCGTAGAATATGGAATGGAGAGCATTTATATATTCATTTGCAAGGCCACTTAAAATAATTCTGTTAGAGCATTGACTATGAATGACTATTTCTGAAAGTGTGTTTTCAAACGTTGTATGGGTTTTAAAGTTTATCTCAGAAATTGAACAAATTTTAGCACATTGCGATATGTATGTATAAATCTTATATCTTCTATACAGTGATCCGCAAACATTTTGTTTTTACTGCCTACGACCGTAAATTTCTTAGAGGTATTTTTTGATTGTGTTATGTAATTTCCAGCTCAGATATATTTAAGTTTGTATATATTAAGAGATCTTTATATCGAAAAAAACTCATATACAGGACTGCAAAAATCACTAAGTATATTACCATCTATAGATGGTAATTCTGGAAGTGTGATTTTATTTATGTTATCCGTTTCCAGTCAGAATTAAATTTTAGATTATAATATAGCGCGTAAAAAAAATCTGTAGAATGGCTACAAAAATATTTGAAATTAATTTATACGGTCAGTAAAAGATAAAAATAAGTTTTCAAATTTGTTTTGCATTTTATAGCTGAATTAAAGTTTAGAAAACATAGAGAATTGTATACATATCTATAGATATTTAGGTCGTACAGAAGTGAATGACATAAATGCTGTCACAGGGCGGAATACAATTTATTAACAAAAAACGGATAGTAAATCAGTTACGTATAATCAGAGCTTGTATTTAGAACGTATATGAACATTACATTAGATGATTGTGAAATCTTAATAATATATAAACATTTTATGCATGTAGCGATGAAAATTATTTCTTATATATTTATTTATTACCATTCCACTGTGCAATTTTGATTTTAAGTTTTAAAATTAAACTATATATATATATATATATATATATATATATATATATATATATATCCAAATAAAATAATTATATATTATCACAAATTCATTTTTAAAAAACTACATTTTTAATTTTAAGGATGTAAATTATGTTAGATTCTTGAAAATTTTTATTAAGAGTATCTAAACATTTTAATACATATAATAAATATATGTATTAATAAAAATAATTTAATATTTTTCCTCACCTATCAATAGTTACAATTTTTGGCACAATTACTATCATTTTCATTTCTATATGAATGACACTTTCACGTATACGTACTGAGGTACTAAAAAATAAAAAAATCATGTTATTATAAGATGTTGCATTTTATTTTAATCTAATGAAATCTCAATGAAAAATCTCTAATCATTTTCATGTATGTTTCAGATGTAAGTTATGCTTACGCTTGAACTTTGACTGGTTTCTGCAACGAAGCACTTATACAGAGCTCAAAGAAGGCATTTGTGGCTATGAATAATGACTTAGAAGTAAAAAATAATAATTCCAGTGTGCAGTTTTGATACGGTCGGTAAGTACAATTTGTACTTACCGACCTTCACGAGTTAAAGTCTAATCGGTCTATAGAACAGAAATATGGGGAATGTTGTTTTTCTTAAAGTTACAGGATCAAAACGACCGTGTAAATATTTTCGCTCTTCCCTCTTATATTTGCAAAAGTACGTGAAATTAATAAAATTACACTCCTCTAAAGTTGAAGCTCTTACTAAAAATAAATGTGCATGTTTAGAGACTAAGTTGACATTGTTTGGATGTACTTATTATATTACATTTTTTTATTACGCTTTCATATCTTAACTCTAAGACATGCATTTTGCTAGTTGTATATACCCTACAAGCACAATAACATTCTTTAGTCACAACCACCTTTATGCTGAGTAAAAGTTAAATATATTTCAAAACAATGCTCTCGTAACGTTAAAAATTTTTTTTAATCAATTCGTGACACATGTTTTTTTCTTTCTTGATGTACTAAAAATATTTATTTGCACTTTTGTATAGGCCGCATATAATCTCTGTTACCAAAAGCAATAAAAAGCTTGTTTTAACTAGTAAAATACTGTTTTTAATAATGCATCAGGTAGACCGAAACAAAATAAACTTTAAATAGCTATGAATTTTTATTCGAACTACAGGAGGGAATTTCTTGAAACGTGTTCTCTGACGCTTTAGTGTGTCGTTTAAAGCAGGATTATCAAGTTAGGGTAAAAATGAAGCAGTAACTTGTTGAATAATTTAATCTTATTCGACCTTCACATACGCAATAAAACGAAAGAATTGGATTGAACTGTTTTACTTTTCATTGTATATTTTCAAGTTTGGCTATAAGTAAATCGTAAACTAATAGTGCGTGTTTTCGGTGAAATTAGATAACGAAAATATGCATAAACCTTCTGAAAATATATCTGAGCTTTTATAAATAGTTTTTTCTTTAAATATATTTAATAATTTTCTGATATAAAAAAATTATGATTTCAATTGGTAAAAGTATACTGTTAACTCTGTTTTATACTTAATTTAAACAGCCAATATTTACTTTCATTCAAATCTATATTAATAATTTGTTTGTTATCACAGAGTTATTATTGTAATTATGTGAAATATTTCGTTTAAAAAGCAGTATTCTAGCTTTTTGGATGAGTATATAAAACAGATTTTATTCGCTTTGTTATTGTACATTTTATGATTAGACGATACAGGGCCGATCAGTATTAAGTCGCAATTTAATTATTTAGTCATAAATATAAAATGAATCATTGGAAAATTTACTAGAAATTCCATATAGAACAATAACAATAATGAAGACATGTTAACAATATTTTATACGAAATTTAATTGCTTTTATTGAAATGAAACATGCTAGACAGATACGTTATTAAACATGCATTAACAGTTAAGTACATTATTAAAATAAAAGACTGGCACTGTGTTGTTTCGAAAAATCACAAATACTTATGGGTCTTCCTCCAAAAATACATGCAATTAAAATTAATATTAAATTTTAATAAAAATATCTTAATTTGAATTGGCGTGAAATAGTTATACTAAATATGCCTGAAAAGAAAGAACTCTAATATACATTAAGAAATTTCACACAATAATCCACATGATAATTTAAAGAAATTACCAAAAGTATTTAAATTAAAATTATTTATTTACAAATTATAACACCAAAAGTATTTAAATTAAAATTATTTATTTACAAATTATAACACAAAAATATTTCAATTAAAAGTAATAAATGAAAAAAAGAGAGGAAAAACACATTCGCTTTCTTAAACATACTTCGGCGTTTTCGCTAATTTTACTTTTAACATTATTTAATTCTTTACGATAAAATATCATGTTGACATTTAATTAGTGTTAATAATTATCTTTACAAATATATGAATAAAAATAATTATATAGTTTGGTTTTCGGAAGTGAAAAAAACCTAAACTTTAATTCACAAAATATAAATAAAAAGTGAGACACAAATGTATTTATCATATTACGGCTTACATGTAGATACATCGAAAGTTGCGGTTTCTGTCATACAAACATCTGGAAAGGCACATTTTGACAAGGTGAGCACATAAATATAAATATTATTTGTTAACTGGAGCGTTAAGATCAAAATTATGGCATCTTCATTATTGCGTAAAAATGAATATTTTTGCTTATTTAAGCAAACGATAATAAAAGTCCAGTAGCATCACAAGCTACGGAATTCCTGACCAGATGAATAATTATTTTAATAGAATGTTGTACATCCTTAAATACAAAATTTACTTAGAGGTCTTTGCATCTGTCTTTTAGAGATCAATTCTGAAGGACCTTATCCTAGGTGAGATTTCGACATATTGCTCTACTACGAAAGACAGAAAAAATATTGTCAACTACATACATCTAGTCACAGAACAGAATTAGAAAAATTGTCTTTAAAATATACACAAGAAATAGCCCTTGTACTGTTGGGCGTCATCTTATTACTATCGTCTGAACATTGTGACAATAGTCATATAGCAGCGCATTTTATTTGCTACATAAAAATCACCCTGCATTAATATATATACCCACATACCATAGAGGTCGCAGGGTCAAATCTCAATATATGGTATTTCATCTTTATTACATAACTGCTCTTAATTTTGTGGGGCCCATAAATCTCGCACTTGTTTCCTTTGTGAACTAACTTAAAAGTTGGTGACACACCGACTGAAACATTGACTGTATGTGGGCTCTTAACGCTGCTAAAGCTTGATCTGCCAAGAAATGATAGATGATTTGTACAAATTATTATTTTATTACATGAACACAAGTACCTATTTTTAAATTAAAGTATGATAATCAAGGTTCCGAAATATATGCATTACATATTTTTAACATTAATAGAATTTTTTATATTAAATTATATACATTGTTAGTCTTGAGAATTACTCAAACCATTCGTTGTATTGCGTAAAAAGGTGATGGTGTGTAAGGTTTAACATCTAGATGTCACTAGAAGAAGTCCTTGAAGTGCAAGGTAATTCGGTATGTGACACATTATGACACATCCGGTACATTCCAACATAATGCACATCTGGTTCAGTGATACTTAAACATGGATGTTAGCTATTTATATCACTTATTGTAATGTCATCATAGTTATGTATCGTTTGTGAAGTAATGGTTAAAGTAATTAAAAATATCGATTTTATGTATTAATCAATTCAGTTTGAAATGATACAGTCTGTAAATGTGTCGGAAAACTAAAACTATTGCCTTATGATCTTGGATGAGTTTTTTTCAGTCCAAATAATTTATATTTTCAGATTGCCAGATATATCAATATGAATATGTATATTTTAAAATTCATAATTTATACGAAGTGAAATTTTATCCTATAAAAACTATAGACAAGAAATAAGGTCAACGTGCCTAAATGTGATGATTCATAAATGCAATAAATTTCTTGTACCTAAAATCCTTAGTGAAGAATTGTATATATATGTGTGTGTGTGTGTGTGTGTCTGTGCGTGTGTGTGTGTGATTGACATAATAAAACATCCGCATTTCAGGGGGAAAAACGTGAAACCTGGTACTACATTTCCAGCATCCCTTTTTATAAAATGTCCCATGGCAGAATACATCATTAATTATCAAATTATCCCATTATTTTCCAAATTGCTGGAATGAACCGGAAATTGAGGTTACATTTTGTTATTACACTTTAATGTAAAATAACCAGTATATCAACGTCACTGAATTAAAAATATGTTTCATCCATCTGAATCGAAAGCTGGAAAACAGCGCACGTTTTGAACAAAAATTGTTATAAATGTTTCAACACATTTTGGAGTCAGATATTTTGATTGACTAATTAGCGAAGAAACTGGATCCATCACAAATGGAGAGGCTTTCAGTAGATTATGTAACTGAGCACTTAATTATGCACCAACACTCATGTCTTTATAAAAAGTATTAATTTTTTTTTCTTAATAACAGCTACGCATATTTAAGTAAATAATAAAGAACTGTCGTCGATGGAACCAGTTTTGAATTCCAGGGTTGAAGAGACAACAGCAGTTCCATTTCCTAATTTTTGTAAAGTATGGGGGTTCAAGGTAAGTGGTCAGAATTAATGTATTTAGTTCATTAGTATCATAGTTTCATTTAATGTTTTAAAACATACTTTTATGTTGAAATAAACATGGAATGTTTAAGACAATTTCATTGCTATTTATTTAGTCTTCTTTCTCTCTGTAATTTATAATTAATGCTTAAAGAAGCTTCTAAAGAGTCATAGAAGTGAAACCAGCTATCGAAGAACTTAAAGCTTGTCTACTCACATCATCGCCCAGCCACTAAGGAATATAACATTCCTGACACAGTAATTCAGGGTCAAATAAAAGGAGTAACTTTTGTGCCAGTTACAGTAGCTTATCTGATAAGACTAGCTGTTACCCGTGACTTCGTTCACGCAACATTTAAAGAACAATAAATGCATTAATTAGGTAAAATATTTCACTCCGATAGTTAAAAATTACGTTTACTTTTACCTATTATTACTTACCGTTTTCCGTTTATTTACATGTTTTATAGCTACATTTTTTTAGTAACGTGAATTAACTTATATTATTATTCACAACTTAAAAGAAACGGCGAATCTAGAATTTGTCGAGAATTAAATAAAAATCATGTACTCGTGACACCATAATTCACTTTTATATTTTAACAGAATAATAAGGCTACTATAATTTGTGACTCGTGCTATAGCCAGTATACACATTATCATTATCTTTTTACGCGTGAAGGTTTCGCTATGGTACTCCATTGTAAAATTTGGTAATATTTGAAATTCCATATTTGAAAAACGGCATAATCATTAGATTTGAAATTTATATCAACAAAAATACATTTTTTTACCTTTCTAAAGAAGTTTGTCTAACAATTTTCTGACAAATACTTTTCGAGCTGTTAATCTTTTCAGCAACTTCAAATGTTTTCCGAGAATAATCTGTGGCAACAATTATCGAAAATCCCAGTCGTCAGCAATGCATAGCTTTTTATTAAAGAGGATGATACTTAAAGAATTTGAAAATAATATTAAGTTAAATATCGATGTTATTTTTGAGTATGATGTTGAATTTCTCCAGGTTCTATAGTTACTGTTAAGGTAGATTAGGAAGTCGCGGTAAGCACAATGGTTATGAGTAGTCGCAAAACATGGAGGTGGCTAAAACGGTATGATGAAGTATTTCAAAAACTAAATAAAATTTTAAGGGGATACCTTCCAACATTTCTGCTTTTAATCAAATCAACTAAACTTGTAATAACATAATAAATAACTACGTAAAAACAAGAAAGGTAAGTAATGTCTCTGGTTCGAATTATATGTATTTGATTGAAATAAACTGGAAGGCTGTCAGCAATGTATTACCACAATTGTTAAATTTCAGGAACAACTACAGCGTTCCTACAGCAGGAATTCTCAAGCATAAAAATTTCGTTTATAAAATTTTAGTGAAGAACACATTGTAATGAACACTATTTTAAGATAATTAATGTTGTATTGGTCAATTATTTGTTACATTTTGTTTATTGATTGTTAAAGTTGGAAGTTTTTAAAGTATAAATTTTAAATGAATCATTATTTATTAGATGGATATCCATCTTATTGCTGTCCCTCCCAGAAAATTGGTTGACTTAGTTTCATATAAATTAGATCCTATCCCCCCTGATCAATTCGCAGGTGTTTATGAAATCCCCATTAGCTTAAATAATAATAGTATAATATTTTACATTGGTATGACTAAAAGAAAGTTTTTGGAAAGATTAAAAGAGCATAAAAACGACATAAAATTTGGAAAATTATCCACTGCACTCTCCCGGTTTTACGCTAAAAATAATGATATTGTAATTAATTTCGATAAAGCAAGAATTATCCATAGGTTCAATAACCCATTTAAAGCCGCCATTAGGGAATCATTGGAAATTAAAATTAGAAAAGATTGTATTTGTAATGATAACTTTTCTTTCAGCATACCTGGTTTATGGGATACATTTTTAACCCCTTGTTAATTCATTGTTTTGTTTTTCGCTCTTTGGCAACAAAGAGTGCCCGCTTATTTTATTTAAATTTTTCCATACTGTTGATTTCATTCTTCTCGTGTCGAAAATTAAAAGATCAGTAGTTGTTTGTGTTGTTCCTCTTCCCCGATGATGGCTTTAAGTTTGAAGCCGAAACATGTAGGATTTTAGCTCTTTTATGAGTTTAAAACAATTTTTACACTGATTTTAGCAACTAATAAGCACAATTTGTGCAATTTGTGTTTTTAAAATCCTTTATTTCTTATTTTTGGTGTTTTATTTTTAATAAAATACATCTATCTCTATGGAAAAATCATTGTTTGTTTGTTTGTTCCTCATACAAATCTACAGTTTTTGACCGATTTCCACGAAACTTCATTTATATATGTTTTAGCACAAGAGGAAATTACTGTCAATTAAAAAAATATATATATATTCGTCCTTTTCATTACCGCACTTTTCAATTACCTGTCATAGTTTGTCATTATAAAAATCTGTTGTTTTTTTTTTTTAAGGTGTAATGGAGATTTTTAATTAATTTTTCCAAACCCTAAACAATTGTGCAAGAATAAAAAAAAAATGATAACACATGTACTTTTTTTTATAAGCCAAAAACATTCAAACTCATTCAATTCATTTTAGCATTCGAAATTAACGTAATTCTGAGCAGGAAATGAACATTTTTCATTGACAAAATTAAAAGATTTCACTCTAAGTGCGTTAAAATAACACACAGTACCTTCAATTAAATGTATTTCAAGATAAAATATCTACTATATTAGAGAATTTCAATTCAAAGAAGAAAATTCATGAAAAAAGAATCAAAAGAATATATGGCATCGCTTTCTATGAGACGATTTCAGTGGGATGGCAATCTGAATTTAAACAAAAGATTGCTATGTATTATTTTCTGCTTCGTTTGTACAATACAGCTACACGTTAAAGCGAAATCTTTTTTTTTAAGTCATTTCTTTCTCTTTTCAAACAAAACTTCATGACTGACTTCACGACTGAAAACGACTAGAAAATGATGTTATTTTCATACATTTATTGCAGATTTAATTTTTCTGCATAAAAATGCAAGTTTCTATTTTAATATAATATCATACGAAATCGATTTTTCTTAAATGCTGCCAAAATTTGTTGACTTTTTTTTGCACTTCTTCTCGTATTGTCAAGGAAATCGTAAATTTTCCGGTTACATGCACGAAAAAAAAATACATCTTCATTTATTCAGCCGAGAGATTTTTCAATTATTGCATCAAATTAACGCCATTTTTAAGCATTTATTTAACTTAACTTTGTTTATGTCTAAAAATAGAATTTTCTTATCGATATTTCTCTCTCCTGGAATGATAGAATTATAAAAATTATGTACACAGGTGTATTTCCGATGACAAAATAAAATATTAATATTCATTTAACTTAATGATTAATAAATTATTTTAAAGACATTATTTTTTGTTAGACGGGTGTATGTGACAAATCAACTACAACTCTATACGAGTTGCAATAACAATTGAGCTAATTATGCAACATACCACGTTCGCTAAAATATGCAATTGGCTGTGAAAGTGTTACAATAAAATATTTTAAACACTAAAAGGTTAAAAAATAAAAAATAAATAAATAAAAGAGTGTCATGTTTAAAAAATAATAATCTTTTATCAACTATTCAGAATTAACACATTACGGTTATACGTATAGGGATTTGTTTCTTAAATGTTCAATATATAATTTAAATGTATATATATATATATATATATAAAGACAGAAAACGTCTTCATAAGATCATAAAATTAGGATATGTTTAAATTATTGTGTTATTAAGACTTTTTTTACTTTATGTATGCTACACACCATTTTGTTTATAAATTGGTTTGTGTTTTTTTTGTTATATATATATTTAAATTAATCGCATTTAATTATAATGACCTTAAATATTAAAAGAAATTTATCTGTAAATCATGTTAATTTCAATAATTATCTTTGCATATTCAATGACTTAAAACATGTATTAACGTAATTTACGAGAAAGAAATAATTACTTGATTGATTTACTTCTTTCATGGAATATTTTAATGTATGCTTCAATTAAATCATTATATTTAAAATAACTTCTATTCATTTTTACTTGTTTGCATATTTGATTTTTTGTAAAATTCATTTTATAATATTAAATAATTTTATTTGAATATATATATAAATATACAACTCTATTTGTAATTGCTTATAATTCTTAACAATGAAAGCCGTACATTTTATTTAACTTTTCAGTTTTACATATTTCAAAATATTATTAATCAAATGAATAATGTCTCTATTTCAGAGGCATTTTACGTATTAGTTTAATTAAAATTGTACATTAAAAATGTTCTTTCGTATGTTTTTTTTTTTTAATCTCAGTTCTGCACAATTAAAAAAACTGGTTTCAGCTACGAAACGATCTAATGCGATTAGTAGTGATTTAAAACTGAATTTCATCATTCCAGGGTGCATCAGTTTGAATCTCTACTAAATATTGATCCGTTAAATAGTTGAAAAGCTATTATTTACTCTGATTTTTTTATTCGTCTTCAAACATTAAATACTCTCTTATTATGTGCAAAGTTTTTTCATGCAAATGTTTTTTATATAGTGTGAAAATGCCTCTTCAATAATTTTTTCAGGATATTAATATTTGTTCAAAAGTTTCGCTTGAAATAATAGGGATATTTTCTATGTCATGAATATCGTTTGAATGAGATACATTTAGATATTCTTCTTCTAGAACAAAAGTATCACACATTTTTTTATTATGCGAATGATACATGTTGTTATGCGAATGGTACATTTGTTTTATAGAATACATAAAATGACACATGACATAGAATACATATAGAATACATAATATAATACATAACATAGAATATATACTGAATCCAAAAAATGCATAATATGAATTATTAGATCTGATCTTTTTTTTTTAATGAAGTGTTTTTTTTTGTTTTGTTTTTTTAAACAGAGTAAAAAACATAAGAAAACTAAGAAATAGAGACATAAAATTTTAATTAAATTCCTGTTACAGAAAGTGTTTAAAATATTTTCTTTTCACTTTTTTTCAAACAAACATTTAACATGTCAGTCACATATACGATAAATTGCTATTATATAATTGTTTCATGAATTAATGAAAATATCACGAATTAATATTAGTTACGCTGAAGGTACCAACCAACCTTTTATGACGGCCGATTACCTACACGACGGATATAGGCCCTAAGGGGGGGGGGAGTGCCCTCCATGAGGGTATTTCAAAGGGATCCTAATCCGTATTTACAGCAAAGTTTGAAGAAAAACACGGAAAACTCCTAACAATTAGGTCGACGCGCGCGAAAAGGGAGTTGAGCTGAAGGAATAAGTATCATAAATATCTGTTTTGTTTTTATGGCTATTAGAATTTATATTTTAAATTCATGTTTCCCACTTAATTTATTTAAACTAGAAAAATGACCGCATAAAATATGTATAACCAATTTTTAGAATAGACATTTGTAAAAGAAATTTATTTCCTTAGCATTTTCAGAAATTACTTAAGTTACAGGTCATTTAATACTTCAACCTAGAATGATCATCTACTCTTCGTTACGAATCGATTATTTCCGAAAGTTATGGAGAGGATAATAATAAGAGTTTCATAAATTGTTTGCTAAGAAATGATAACGCGGTAATTTGTTTCAGAAATTTTCATCCTGGCAGATAATTTAAAATTTTCAACAGAAAGAAATGCTTTTGAAGTTATGGAAAAATAATCCAATAAATGTATAGGAATTTTTTCAAATATTTTCAGATATCTGTCTAAGTATATTGTGGACGATTTTTTTTATAATAATATATATATACATACAGACACACACACACACATATATATATATATAGATACAGGGTGTTCTAGAAAGGACTCCCCAACTTTGAAATGACATAACTTCGAAACAGTGAGAGATAGAAATGTGAAACAAGCTGAATGTTAGACAGATAGGTCTGGAATTTTTTATACATCAATTTAAAAAAATAGTTCCAATATTGGACACGAGAGGGCGCTGCAATCCTAAAGCTGTGTCTTTGAAATAGTTCCTGAAAGTGAGCTGTTTGAACTGAGATAAAAATCACATTACAATGGTTTCGATATGGTTACCTTTTTCAGCAACAACATGACGCAAACTAAAGGTAACGTTCGAAATCACTTGTTGCAATACTTCTATTGAAATGGATGCACATGCCTCACAGATAGATTGTTAGAGCGGTTCCAACGTTTGGGGATTCTTAGAATAAACAGCAAGTAACCCCACAAAAAGAAGCCGCATGGATTCAGATCCGGGGAATATGGTGAATACGGCATGATATTCTTGAATTCCGAATTATTCTCTAATTCTATACAACTTTTTTACACGTGTCAGCAATGAAACAGATGCATGAATGAAATTTCTGTCCTTCTGAGTACCATTTAAAGTTCCATGTGCTTGTGCTGCCACCTATTATCCAATATTGGAACTATTTTTTCACATTCGTGTATAACAAATTCCAGACCTATCTGTTTAACATTCAACTTGTTTCACATTTCTATCTCTCACTGTTTCGAAGTTATGTCATTTCAAAGTTGGGGAGTCCTTTCTAGAACACCCTGTATATATATATATGACAGTACCATTAAATACCTTTGAAATTCTGTGAATCTGTGACTATTTCATATACAAAATTAAATGTTATGTCAAACTATATTACTATGAACTACGAAACCTTCTACAAATGTTTAAGAAGCATTTTCTTATAGGTAACAAAATACAGAGAAAATGGCTTGTATCATATACATTACTTACGTTTATTACTGTTTCGAATTTATCGTTAGTGCCAACGTAATATATTTAAGACAAGCACTGTGCAAATGTAGCATTCCAGTTATGTTTTCCCATACAGTATACATTACAAGATAATTTAATGTTTTACTATTTTTTATTTAAAGCAATTTTTTATATTTGGATGCAGTAAATTGTTCTATATTATATATATATATATATATTAAATATTATTCCTGATAAGGCTTTGCATTGAACGAAAGTGGATTGTATTGTTTTTACAGTAATTTAATATTATATATATATATATATATATATATATATATATAAAGTTCCTTACGTAAAAAATTTTTATAAATAATGTAAGAATATTACTGATGGAAGCTTAACAGTTAATTAAATTAACTGATTGCTGAAAGATCAAAATCATTATACCATGATAAATTTAAGCGATCTTATGTGCATTTCCTGGATTTTTTTAATTCAGAAATACGGAATTATTACCAGAAACTGTGAATAGAAACTTTTTCCTTATTTGATGACAGAATTTTCATGATTAGATAAAGTAAAAATTCTTCTTTTGAATTTAAGGATGGATTTGGAATTTCTGAATAAAAAAGAAAGTTTCTGAAATGCACGCATATATGCGCTAATGATGCAAACGAGTTAAACCTCCTAGATCTTTTTCTATATATATATATATATATATATTACCTTAGAACTAGAAAAGGACGGATATGGTTTAATGAACCGCAACGTCGGAAAGTCAAAACGGAATGCATTGTGTCCTGATCACCGTTGTTGCGGTAACTGCCGTAATCAAGGACACCATTCATTTTGCTTGATATTGTAGGATGTTGTGTACCACTATAGCGACAATTGACGGCTGTTTTCTGCATTCATGACGCAAAATCAATTACAATAGAACCTTGATTATCCGACGTAATTGGGACCGAACCTGCATCGGATAATCGAACTTTCCGGATAATCGAGAATTTATCAATAACCAACATTGTCATCAAACTGCTATTATGGCTATTTAAACTCCTAAATAAATACCTGAATTAAAATTATACATGAAAAAATATATTTTGAAGACAATTATTTTATTTGGTAGGCGTGTTAATCGTAAACAAACAGTAAGCGACTGCTTAGCGAAAATATGACATTAATTTCTCCTCCCCCTTTTGAAATAATGCAGCTGTGAAAATTTCTGTTCGCGATTTCTGCACTCGCGATTATAGCCTTACAAATTTCGAAATTTGGCGTGTTTTTGTTTAGAATAGACATGTACACAGAGCGTGGGGGTGGGGAAAGAGTACACTTATACCGAGATCGGACTTGCGGATGCTCAGTTCAAAGGAATTCCAAGAAAGGAAATATAAAAGGTCAGAAAATTGACGTCTGTTTACATCGAGTTCCGGGTAAACGAAGGTCGGTTAATGGAGGTTCTACTGTATGTGCTTTAAGATTAACTTCCATAAAATAGTTAGTTAAAAGTGCCGCTGACTCCAGGTATATTATAAAATAAATATTTTTTTGTAAAAACAACTCATTAAAAACAACTCATATCTCAATACATATCTAAAAATTTCATTGGAATGAATTACTTTAAACTGAAGATAATTTCAAAAAAATAAAATAAAGGCATTGTATGAGGAACGCGATCTTGTACATTAAATTTCTCACAAGCCCTGCAAATTGTGTAATTTCTTGTATTGTAAAATGTGTTCAAAGAGTTGTCGTTTTTCGCTTGAAAAAGGAAAAATCTATCAATGTACTTTTAGCAGTATACTTTAATTTCCTTATTTCAGCTAATTTATTTTGTGTTAGATGCTGGTATTTTTTTTTTCGTCGGAAACGTATTGACAAAAAAAAACTACGAGTAATATTCTGAAAATACCAAATTCTGTTTTTCTATGTGTGTTTTTAAAAAGTTAAATACTGACAATTATTGCAAAGGGAACATATATTTTTTTGAGAAATATATTATTTCTTCCTTGTGAATCAAGATGGATACATTTTAAATGAAAGGTATCCAATTTATCATCAAATTATCTATTATTATTCTGAAAACTGTAAATTTTAGTAGCATTGTTATATTTTGCTTACACAAAAAAAAATATGTTTACTTTGCAATCATTATCAGTATTTAACTTTTTAAAAACACACGGAGAAAAAGAAAAATTTATATTTTCAGAATGTTAGTTATATTTTTTGTCAGTACGATTCCGATAAAAAAAATACCAGCATCTAACATAAACAAAATTATCTGAAATAAGGAAATTAAAAAATATGCGAAAATACAAATATTTCAAACTATTAATTAAAAAAATATATTCTATCAAATTAACGATATGAGTACAATTTATATTCAAATACGTTTTAAAATGTACAAATGTATACAAAATTTATACGTTTTTATTTTATAAAATATTAATTTGATAAATGGGAAATTTTAATGTATTAAAAAATATTTTGAAGCCATATTATAGTGTCATATATATCGTCCATGTAAGCTGATTTAATACGCATTTACGGAATCGGTTTCTAAACATTACAAATATACAGAAAATATTTTTTAGTAAAAGTATTGATGTAAACTAGTTTAGCTGCTTCAACATGAACACTAACAACATTCTTCAAGTCAAACATTTTTCAAAGAAACACAATTCCTTAAAGTTTTATATTAGGCCGTTTTAAATAGTTTATAAATAATACGAAATAAACATTACAAAGCTATCTGATCTTACCTTTAATAAACGGTACAAAACTGTAATAAAAAGTATATTGTTCTTATATCATATATATATATGTCATTTGTTTAAAAAAAGACATAACTCAGAAGAATACCGGAGTCTAAAAACATAATGATAAATGACTATAAATATTCTTCATTCCTAAAACTGCTCACAAAAAAAATGTATTTCCTAAAATATATTTAAAAGGTGTATATATTCATTAGATTTCAAACATTTGGAAAAGAGACAAATATTTTTTATAGTGCTAACAACGGAGCTGTAACTAATTTAAAACACGGATGCAAAAAGTTGTTTTCTAGTATTTGCGTTCGCTAATGATCGAAAGAATTTGAGAATTATAAAAAATAGAAGATGTTATCATTTTGGAAACAAAACTTCTCTTTTCATTTTTTCTTTCACAGATAACGTAATTGCACTATCTAGAAAACAAATTATTTCTCCAGTAAGAAGGAAACAAATTTAGCAGCGAAAAATAAAATATGTGATGGTGCTGGAGAAATTTAAAGGAAAAAAAAACGTTTTAACTAAATTGGAAGACATACTGAAAATGTAGTAGAATATATTTGAAAAAAGATGGTCTAAAAATTCATTTGTGTTAAATTGTAATTTTATGATACATTTTAATACTGTAAATATATATATACAAATTCATTATCCAAGCTCTGTAATAGCAATTTCGTGTAGCTTTTTTGTTTACAGAGTTAAGATAGAGTTAAGTTAGAGTTAAGATATTATAAATAAAAGAAAATTGAAAATTCTTCAAATGATGTTTTATTTAACATAAACTGATTTTGGTGAATATAAACAGTGTGTTTATCTCTCAGGACTTGCATTGTTAAATAATATTATCAAACTTATCCAAAAAGAAGTAAAAGTATTTAGAAGTATGATGCCACAGCTCGTTATTTAACACTTTCCAACATTAGTTGAAAAGTGTTTATGAGTTCGAGTTGTCTGTCTGTCTGTATATTAGGGTGAAGTTAAAAACTAAAATTGAAATTTTGATTTCGGATAGCAGCCAAAATTTGCCTTTTAGTACCTATAATATCCGTGCAAAGTTTCATGAATTTTGAAAAACTTTTCTAGGGCTCTACCAGGATCTTTATATTTTCATTGTTTCACTCAATAGGTTTTTACAATAAATTGTACAGAGTTTGTTGGTAATCTCGTTTGACTTTTAGCCACACACAGGGTGGCTTATTCTTTCACGCAACAGTAAAATTCATATTTATGAGAAGTCACAGCCATCCATCGTTGCAACAGGTTTATCTCGGAAAATGAAACATTTGAAGTTAGTGAAAAAAATAATAACTCCAAAAGTATTTGTCACAATATTGTAAGACAAACTGCGTTAAAATGGTAAAAAATTGTATTTTTCTTGACATAAATTTCAAATCTAATGATTATGCCGTTTTTCAAATATGGAATTAAAAAAATTACCAAACTTCACAATGAAGTACCATAGCGAAACATTCACGCGTAAAAAAGATAATGAATTGTGTTTGGGCATTTGTGTAATGGCATTGTGTTTCGACGTGTATCGTGTATACTGGCCATAGCATGAGTAATGAATTATAGTAAATTTATTATTCTGTTAAAATGTAAAAGTGAATTATGTATATACACTTTTTTTTAAAAATAAAGAAAAACATTTTATCACAAACATCAACAAAACTTTTTCTTCTATTTATTCCCTTATTCCAAAGGTATGGTTTATCGTCAATTTTCATAGCAACATGAATTAAATTTCATTAACAAAATTGCGCAGTAGTAGAAAAATATTTTTCTAAATCGAATAGTTATTTAAAAACTCAACACTTTAACAGGGTAATTATTATTTGTTATTTAGATATTTTATAATTGTTTGTTGTCATTGCGTTTTTATTCTGAGTTAAGAACGAGTTAAACAGCAAGTTAATTTGGTTAGGTTATCGACACCCTTTATGCACAGCTATAAAAATGGTTATTACTGACAATTTTAAAAATAAATTATCTTTCTTTATTATAGCGATACTTCGATTTCTGAATGTGCACGCACACTGGATATTACGCAACTACTGCTCGCTATTGGATTAAGAAGCACAAGACTGATGCAGCTTATGTTCCGCGCCCTAAAATAGGTCGTCCTCCTAATTCATTTCCCTCTGAATATGTTCATCGTAATAAAATGCTTAAAATTATGCAGACTGAAAGAAAATATCCCGATTTTCGCGCTCAAGAAGCTATCTCATTGCAAAGAGCTTATAAACATAATAAATTAGTGTCTACATTCGATGCGGCCGATGTCAAACGACAAAACGGAACATCGATCTCAACTGGGCATGCGAACATCTAGAATTACAAATAATAGCCAATCGGTTTTTTGACACTATATCCGATGGTCCGTACCACAAATGTTACTGCTGCGATCGACTATGGTTTAAAACTTCAATTCGACCTCTTTCGAAATCGAGATCGCTAAAGGAGTAACCGAAGAATTTCTAAGGCTGACATTTTATAAAAATATCGGCGATGATGGCTCTTTCTGTAATACGTGTTATAATGATATGATGAAACTCAAAATTCCTGAGTACGCCATATCAAACGGTTTCGAAATTCCAGAAATACCTGACTGCTTAAAATGTTTGAATCCGTTAAAAGAACGACTGGTGGTGTTGCGTATCCCTTTCACGCAAATCTATGCCGTTCACGGATGCCAATTCAAATTGAAAATTTCGGTGGTGAACGAGCCTATAAAATTATATTCCACAGTAGATCGCCTGTCACGCAATCTAAGATGAATACTATACGGTCTGCGTTAAGTTAAAAAGACATTTGACTTTCAAATCAGACTATATGAGCTCGATCGTTAATCCGCAAAAAATCCATGCAGCAGCCTGGTACCCCCCTCGACAGGAACTCTATCAGCACCTTGAAGTGCGTTTGTCGGAGGATTGGGAAATAACATGGCAAAACTTTGACTTTGATAAGCTAATAGTTGAATTTGAAGAAGAAGAAGAAGTGGAGGTCGGCGAGTCAGAAGTCGACCTGAGTACGACACACACGTTGCTCACTAACGACCGCTGTATCTGCTTAGTACCCGGTGAAAATCAAATACCTAAGTCGCTAATCTTTGATGTAAATGCCGAAAAACTGTCCTTTCTGACTGTTTACTGTGGGAAAGTGAGGCACCTTAGAAAGGAGTACTCAAACACCAAAATCGCGAATTCAGAAATACAAAGGTCGGATCGACGAGAAGTCCGATTTTGCTGTACGCGTACAGTAAATTTAATCACTTTTGTCTTCAGAATGCTATCGACATTTCCGTTCGGAAAAATAAATCACTGGATGAAGACTCACGGCCGAAAATTTGCTCGATGAGAGTTTTCTCAACGACCTCATTCAGCACAGCCATGGCTATAAATTCCTCAAAAACATAAAACATTCACCTGCTCATTGGGAAAACGAGAAAAAACGTGTGTATGCCGCAATGAGACAGTGGGAAATTCGGGCTCTATTTGTCATATTGTCTGCGGTCGAGCTGCAATGGTTTGAATTGATGCAGGTATTATCTTTGAACGTCGACAATTACATTTTGACGAGGGAAGAATTTGAAAATGAAAAATTGTTTACCAAAGAAAAGAAGTGCGAACTCATTCAAAAAGACTTGCGCACTCTATTTTAAGTTTAAATTTCGGGAACTGGTAAAAAACATGGAACGAGGATTTCGCCTGCTACAAAATTAAATATGACTATTATAAAATTGAATTTCAACATCGGGGGAATCCTCATGTGCACATGAAATTATGGCTCGAGAATGCTCCTGTGTACGAGCAAGAATCTGTTGAAGCGAATGAGAAATTTGTTGAGGAAATGATGACTTGTAGCTCCCAAAATCCGTTCATAGACTACCAAAACCATCGCCATACCACCACGTGCTCCATGAAAAAGGGAAAATATGAAGGCTGTTGGTTTCACATACCGAAATTTCCCATGGACGGAACGCGAATTTTGGATCCTTTGAATGATTGTGACCATCGCAATAAAACGCTCAAAGAAGACTATCGTAAACTACGAGACTATTTATCCGTTCTAGACTGGAAAAAATAATATGCAGACCTTTGATGAATTCCTATTTACTTTAGATTATTCATTGGATAACTACCTGAAGGTCGTCCAATCGGGAATCAATCGCACCACGGTGTTCTTGAAGCGTGAGGTGAATGAAATCATGCTGAATAACTATAACCCAAATATTCTCAATATGATGCAATCCAACATGGATATCCAATATATTACGAATGGTTTTGCTTGCGCTGCGTATATGGTAGATTACATCAACCAATAGCAATGAGGCATGTCCAAATTGCACAAAGAATGTGTCCAACAATGTAGGCAAAAACTCGAAAGGAACCTCAAATCCCTTTTGAGAAATGTGACGAATACTTAGTTAAGTGTATCAGAAGTGAGTGCTCAAGAAGCAGCTTGGAGTATTTTAGAACTACCAATGAGTCGGTTGTCAGTCAACGACATCTTCCTTTCCACGTTTCCACCAGGAAAGCGGGTACAAATGGTGAAAAATCAAGAAAGTTTAAAAGGTTTTCCCCAAGAATCTTTCAATATCTTTCAGTCATCCATCTTTGATAAATATGTGAATCGACAGACAGCTTTTGAAACATTATGCTTCGCAGATTTTTCCACGGGTTATGAGCTTTAAAAAGGCAGGTAGTGAGGAGCATAAGCTGATCGATCAACCTCTTTACATGCAAGAAAGGCGCATTCGAAAAGTGTGCGATCTGTCGGTTACAAAGAACTGATCGAGCCGGATGAGTTTTATCGAGAAGAAATTCTGTTGTATACGCCTTGGAGAGATGAAACTAACGAAATTTTAGATCAAAATTTTAAAGAACTTCACCACAAAAAAAAAATCGATGATTGAGTTGAAAAAACAAAATATCATCATCTAATGGTGAACATGCATGACCTCAAGAGAATAATTATAGATGAAGAAGACGACGACATGGAGGAGGAAGAAGACGAAAGCATCAGGGAAAAACCGTTACAATTCAAAGATGAATTCAAAGTCGATATTCAGCGCGATTTGGATGAATATGTCGGCAAAGAATTTTGTACTTTTAAAATAACGAGCCGATGGGCAGAGAACGAATATCAAACCAATATTCGAAAAGCCAACGAGCGACAGTTTCATCTTTCGAAGCATGTGAATTCACCAATGCCAACCAGATTGCATCTTTATAACGGGACCAGCTGTTTGCGGTAAATCCTTTTTCATCCGTATTCTCGAGCAAACATTACATCGAGGTTATGAAAAGTCGGGTGACGATCACTCTGCGTTAGCATTAGTGAAGGTCGCACCCACTGGAAAAGCCGCTTTCAATATCGGAGGGGCAACGCTACATTCAATTTTTGCGTTACCCACTAAAATAAAGCGAATTTTGGTCGATCTCTCGGACCATACGGTGAGTGAGTACAGAGCGGCATATAGAAACCTAAATACAATCGTCATCGTTGAAATATCAATGATGTGATACGCCATTCTCCGTTGCGTTGGCCAACGTATGCGACAAATTATGGGCAATGATCAACCTTTCGGAAACTTGAACGTCCTCTGTTTTGGCGATTTCTGACAACTTCCTCCCATCGTAGGAACGCCCGTCTACCAGATTCCTAATAGCTATGAAGCGGATCATTTGGTGGGAAATCCTTTTTGGGAACGTTTTCAATTTTATGAATTGACAGAAATTATGCGGCAAAAAGAAGACATGGCTTTTTCTCCGTGTCTCAATCACGTGGCTGATGGTACCATGACGCCAGAAGATATCGCTTTGATTGAAAGCCGTATCGTGCAAAATCCTTCAGCCTTACCTTTCTCACCGACCCCATTTTTTAAACGAATGCCGAAGTAGATGCCTACAACACGCTGAAAATTACACAATTAAATACGGAAGGGGGCACGGTCGAAGGCAATGATTACGTAACAGGCAAAGGAAGTAGACGGGCCAACAAAGCATGCTGCGAAAAGTAGGAAGTACGAGTAGAAAATACACGAGAAATTTAAATAAGAATCTTTATCTCAAATTAGATGCCAGTATATGCCCATCCTGAATTAGGATACGGCGGACGGACTCATGAACGCAGTGATGGGGATTCTGAGGAAAATAGAATCGAGTCAAATAAAAAACAGTGAAGCATTAGCCGGGAAAACATTATGGATAGAGTTTAATGAGAAGACTGTTGGTAAAAATTAAAGAAGAGCGTACAACAATTACATTAATCGACATTGGACACCTATCAACCGTGTGAAAAAAAATATTTACAGAACCCGAAATTCGCCACTCACCGTTTACCGAGAGCAGTTTCTCATCATACAGTCCGAGGCACTCACCATCCATAAATCGCAAGGAGCCGCTTATGGTCCATGTTCAAAAGAAAATAAAAGAAATTTCTTATATGTCGAGCTGTCTCGAGTCACTCGAGCTGATGGCCTGTTTATCGTGAGAGAATTCGAACCGCCAAAACCTCCTTCGGAATACGAATCCTTGGCAGAGGAACCTGACGCATTTGAGATCCAAACCTTTAAAACACATTTGTGAGTTTCTAAGTAATTACGAAGATTTTGCTGGTATTCAATTCATGTTCCATAACATGCAGGGATTGGTGGCACACCATGAGGATTCATTGGCAGATCCGTGTTTCAGACAGAGTGATTTGATCCTTCTAGCCGAAATGCATACCATTCCTACGGATGACTTTTAAATTCCGGGATTCGAAGTCGGAGGCGCAATCTATAGTAACGGTTGGAGTAGAACGCGAAAAAATCGAGGCGTTATGACATATATGAAAGAAAGTATAATTGATAAAAATAAAGAAAATGTGATGGTTGACGGTGAAAAAGTGCAAATTCTCATTTCATACATATTGAATAACGTGAGATTTGCAGTATGTTTTTTGCGAATCCCCGCGCCAGTACAGAAGAAATTTTAGAAAAAATTCTAGATATCATGACAGTTAATGAGGATCGAGAATTCTCATGGGATATTTTAATATCAATGTTATTAGCGAGAAAGGTCGAGCATTTACCGAAGAATTGAGAGAGGTCGGTCTTGTATTACGAACCAACCCGAAGCATTATACCACCCGAGTTCAAACCATCATTGATGCCAGTTTTTCGAATAAAAGCTTGAGAACTGGTATATATATGACTACCTACAGTTATCATATGGCTTTGTATGGTACAATTGATTAACATTTCTTAAAAAATATAAAAAGAATAAAAGAATATTATTATTATTATTAATTCTTATTCTTATTATTGGTATTTTATTATTTATTTATTTATTTATTTATTTTTAAAATAAAAGCCGTGTGTGGCAGTCTATATTCTGCCTTAAGCCAGAATTTTCCCCGCTTGTTTTTATATTTAAAATGTTTAGTGTAACTTCCTTTATCATTTCAAAACCTGAAGTCTTTATTTTTAAATTTTTATTAAATTTACAAATTATTTTTCTTATTTTTAGCGCAAAAACGAGTTCGAGTGGAGTCAAACCGAAGTTTTCCATTGCTAGAAGTACAGTGGAATGTCCCATATTTGGTGGTCCTTCAAAACTAAATGAAGTTGTTTTGTGAACAATAGCAGACGTTATAAAATGTTACTTATATACAAGATATATACAAGATTATATATACAAGAATTAAAACAGAGTAGGAAAATGGAAATAGAATACATCAAACTATGAGTGAAGAACATGTATTTCTGATTGAAGAGCCAAATTCACTGTATCTGGGAAACATTACACCATCTTCTGTAACAACAGGAAAGCATATTGCAGAAAGCATTTAGAAATACTGCACTGGAAACAACTTAAACCTTGACAAACTTACGGCTATAAGTTGTGACGGAACAGCTGTAAACACTGTGAGAAAGAATGGTGTTATTAGCTTTGTTAAAATAAAGATTGCCAAAAGATTAAAAGTTGGACTTGCGTTTGAAAAATTTGAAAAATGCGTGAAATTATTTTCTGAAGCATCATTAGCAGTTGCAGGAGTGGAAGCAAGGGACGGATATATACACTCAAAAACCAAATCACGAAAGATAATGCCTAGTTTCGATACCAAAGGCCAATGTAAATTAGAATGAATGATCCGATCTTTTTTCAGTACATCGTATATAATCCTTTTATTGTATTCCTATATATTCAGGAAATTGTCTTTCCTATATATTCAGAAAACTATCTCTCATGTATATTCAAAACATAAAATTGAACTGCATATCTAATTATTTTGATTTATCTTTATCTATTTTGCAATCAATTCACATTTTACGGTTAGCTTTACCTTCAAGGTGCCCAGACGACATTTGGATTGATCACAATTAATACTTTAATCGATCATTTTTTATGGGTTATTTTCCTGAAATCAGAGAAATTCTGTTAAAACAAATTCCTACACAGAATATTGTTTTAGGTTCACAGACAGAATATTTTACACTACATAGTACAATCTTGGTTTTTCACATATAAAGGACATAATTTTTAAGAGCTAGTAGAGCCCTAAAGATGAATTCCAAATTAAATGAAAATTTAACCTAATATTCAGTGTGCCAAAAGACAAATTGTGTGACCTATCCAAAGGAAAAATTCCAAAAAAAAAAAAAATCAGGATTTAGGACACTTCTTTGGTTTTTCACATATAAAGTGTATAATCTTTAAGAGCTGGTAGAACACTAAAGATTAATTCCAAATTAAATGAAAGTTTAACCTAATATTCAGTGTACCAAAAAGGAAATTTTGGGACATATCCGAAGAAAAAAATAAAAAAAAATGTTTTTCATGGTCATTTTCACTCCACCCTACTGTATATCCGCACTCTAAGTCTACTACTTTTACTAGTTATGCATTTTGTTAATGAACTATATTGAGCATACTAATAAAAGTTTGTGTATAAAAGAAATTTATAAACAGGTTACACGCGAAGAACAAAATACATTGTCGTTTATGGTTGGTAATTGGTGGAAGTGCGTTTTAAGTTGTGTTATGACTTTTTTTACCTCGATTATATTATAGCTGAATATGTGGTGTGAGCAAAATTCTTTAAATAACCTATAGGGCTGCAGAAAAGAATTCGTGTGCATTTCCATTTACAGGCGAAAATTGCCAACAGTGCATTTTTTAACTAAACTAGATTTTAGCATACTACGTAGCATATATACAAATATCATGAACATATACAGGGCTACGCAAAACAATTAAACATATGGATTGTTTTCTATACTGTTTGCGAACATATCTTCCTTTATCTTATTTAACGTGAAAGTTCCGTTAAAATTTTCTAGAGGTGGAGGAGAGTGTTTCATAATCCATACTTGATTCATTATTTTTCTTCTTGTTTTTTTCCTAAAATGCTATAATTTATTTATCAAAAACTTTTCCTATTCAATTATATGGTTCCACAAAACCAGTTTAAATTTATCGTTCTATCTTTTCGACAATGCTCTATCACACATTTGTAAAACTTTTTTTTCCAAAACGTAACCCTAACCTACCCTAAGGCTCCTACAGTCTGAGCTGACTCACGCCGCCATTTAATATAAATAATAAAAGCTCAAAACATGTGACTGTCATCAACAGTTCCGAGATGTCTGCTTCACATTTTTATATGCCAGGCGTTTGTACTTTTATGTAGCATTGTTGAGTTCACTATAATTGTTAATTTTGTATTGCTGTACCTTACAGACATAGTTTTACATCATCCTTATAAACAATGTTAAAATTTCTGCAGATTTTCTAAACAGAAAAGATTCATTCAACATGAACGTTTAAAATATTATACAATGGAGGTAATCGTTCATGATGTAGACTGGTCTAAAGAAAAAAAAAATAATAATGCGAGTGAAATCGGCAGGGAAGAGTGCCGTGTGTGACGTCAAATGGTTACGCTTTCTTACCAATTGCGCGGGAATGATTAAGGTATGCTCCAATATGGCTATCCTGGAAACTGAAAAAACGGCCACGTGATAATTAAAACATTTAAAAAGAAAATCGTTCAAAAGTAAAGCAAAATCGGAAAGGAATGGCAGATTTTTATGGGAAAGGTGTCGAAACAAAGGTATTTAACTATAACTATTAAATAAGAATATTGAATAAATACATGCTGGAAATTTAATAAATATAAAAAACGTAGTAAGGAGTTGACGTCTAATATGACACTAATCACCGCTAGAAATATTTTCATAAAAACACAAATTTGTAGCGCTGCCTGATGAAAACGAAGTATTAGGACAGTTTTTTAGGATATTCTTATGAATTCGAGGCCTCTATGTAACTAAGAGCCCGCTAGCGGGCGTTAGCCAGCTAATTGCCCGTAGGATAAGAACGATTGGCCACACCGAGTCGGCAACAATCTCTGATTGACTAAGTATTCAAAAAAATGCTTGATGATTCAACATGTATTATAGTAGCCCTACCGTACCCTAAATTTATAGATGTGACACTTGAAAATTACTTATACTTTCTGTTCCCGACAGTACTAGCATAGTAATGACACTGGAGATATTTCGAAAAAAACGAAAGTCTTCAATAGTATCCGGAAAGAGATATTCTGAAATTGCAACGAAAATGTTGCATGAGCAGTTGTAGGGAGTTGTATGAGTTGAATAATGTTAATTTTTGAAATAATTATTTTTACCAAATGGAGCTTGTGTAAAACATTCAAAGACGGGCTGATATGAATTTTAATTATATTTGAAAATTTAGTTCCTATATTTTTTTTAACTAATGCATTTATCATAAGGGAACTTCAATAAAAACAAATTTTAAAATTTTAATGACAAAATGCTGATTAAACTACACATTTGTTGTGGTTATTATAATGCTATGGTAAACACCCTAAAGCACTTTTATTTATATGTCAATTTATGTGCGCAATTTCAATAAAAATATTGTGTGGTACCGAATCATTTTACTTCTGTTTAATACCGTCAGAAAAAATACAAAATGCTTTAAATTTTTAGCACCATTACAAAAAAACGCCAATATTCAAAAACGTCTCTGTTTAAAAAACGATAAAAAAAACCTGAAATTTCATAAAATGAAAAAATGAAAAGAAATCAGAAGGTCTAACACGATATAAATTAAAATATTTATTTATTTATAATTTCGTCAAAATGACGTCATTTTTATTCCAGCAATTCCGAAATTATAAACCAAATCTTAAAACAACAATATACCTTTTGAAAAAAACGTTTCACAGAAAAATTTCGTAACCTGCAATATGTTATTTTCGCAATATCTATATAATCTATATATGATTTCATACTTCGAATATGATATTTAGTTAAATTTATGTAATAATTGTTTTCCTAAATGCACAATAATATTTTATGTCGTTTTCTTTCAACAAATCTAATAATTGCATGCAAAGTAAATTCAACACATAAGTCCTACGTCGGTAGTATTTTTATATTTATTGCTTCTTCAATCTTTCACTTTGTAATTAATAATATTGTGAATTAAACATTCAAGAAGGCGATAAACCATACTAATATAAATAATGTTTTGGTAATAATGAATCTTAAATTAGAAATAACATAATTTTATTTAAAAAAATTTGCAATCTAAGGTTATTAACACGAGCAACATTTTTTAAGTTATGAATAACAGGCCTCATGTTATCTTATATATATATAAACTCTGTTTATGGCGTCAGGTACCGCCATCAAAAAATCTACAAGAGACGACTCCATTAGTTCCGTTCCAGGGTCCATCCCTTCTCCAGACCCCTATCCCTCAGGGCTCTTTTTATATCATCCATCCAGGTCTTTCGCTGTCTTCCGCGTTTGCTTTTTTGATTTGTTCTATAGTTAGATGCGATTTTGGTTAGTATCTCCTCACTCATTCTTTTAACATGACCATAAAAGATTAATTGCTTCTTTTGGAGATCGTCTAATATAGTTCCTTTTATTTTAATCATTTATTTGATTCTTAAATTTTTGATTCTTTCTATTCTTGAAATCCTTGCATGATCTTCTTACGGCATCCATTTCCACTGCTGCTAATATCTTTCTTTCTGTCTCCATAATTCTCCTTCCTCTCCTTCTTTGCTCCATATAACTCCATATATGTTATCTTATACAGGAACTAATACAGGAATACATTACAGTAGCTGTTTAATAGTGCTCTATCGATCATGAGATTTAGTAGCAATTACATTTCAAAATCATACATATTTAACAACGATGCATATCCATAAAATACATTAAACACATATGTCTAACATCTATTCATTTCAGTAAAACTACTTTTGTATCGTTTATTCCTTCCAGAAGCGAAATCTATACCTTGGATAAATAATGATGGTTTCATTACATTAACACAAGAATTTCGGCTGAGAGTTTAATATATTGACAAATTCCTAAGATCAATAAAACAGTGAATGAATTTGTAGATTTTATTTGTTCAAGATAATGAAAAGTTCCAGAAACTAAACGAAATTTGTACTGCTTCTTGTAAAAATAGATACAAATTAAACAATTAAAATTTGATATGAGTAAAAAACAGGAAAACTGAATTTAATTTCAATAAGATATGTATTTATATTTTTGAATACATTTTGTAAAAATCTTCTGACAGAATTATTTATTATGTATGCACTACAAAATTTACTAAAGAAAAACGTTATGAATTTTTATATAGAATTGTAAATGTACATTTTGTATGCTCATTTCAGATTTCTTTCTGAACGTTAAATATTAAAAAAATATTATAATTTTTAAAAACCATTAGCTTTTTATATTTTCTTACTTTTTTGGGTATAAGTTACCCAATTATATTTATTGATATTTTGGGTATTTTATAATAATAACTTTTGTGCTGCCATGTATATTATCTATAGAAATATAGAATTTATTCACAACAAGTAATATGTAAAAAAAAATAGTTAAATTTAAAATCGCGTACCACAATTAAAATGCACTTCAGCCAATAAATATTAATTGACAGTAATGTAACAGAATTATGTTGTGTGACCCTGTAAATGAACGATGATTGCTATGCATACCATATTCTATAGCAAGCGCCTTTGGTAGTACACCTCAGTGATATATGTATATATATTTCAATATGTTTGGAATAGAGTAATATAATTAATCGATTTTTCATCATAGTGGGTAAAGTAACGGAATTATTTTGAGTATCCCTGTAAATGAACTATAAATGCTATAAACTTCATTTTCAATACCAAACATGCCCTAACGCTATTTACATTCATGCATATGCATAAAATATGTTGTATAAATAAAATATATGCATGGATTTGCTTAAAATATGTATGCATAGACATATGTTGTCCAGTAACATATATCAATTTCTTGGCAGTCCGAATATATTTACATGAGTTAGACCAAGGATAGAAGGACAGACAGACAAACCAAATTCATGAACTTTTTTAACTATTTTGAAAAAGGAATAAAAAATAGTTCAAACGGTCTTTAATTTATTTTGTGCTACAGTCTGACCATCTGCCGAGTCATATGCTGCCAAACGTGCAATCATTTATTAATTTTCTGTGAACTTTTAAAACATAAACGGACTTATAAGATTCTTTAAACTTTTTTGCCGCGAAAAAAAAATCCACTTTTTGACAATTTATTAAATTTTTAATAAATGCTTAAAAATTATTTCACTCTTCAAAATTTTGTCAATTATTTTTGTCAATTACTCTTTGGACTTTCTTCTTTTGGTACAAACAATACAAATTTTTGGCAAGTTTTATTTAGCAAATCGCATTCGCACACGACAATTTGTTAATTTTGTTTTAAAATTTAAAATGTGTTTGTTCTTATAGAATTGCCTATATGTTAAAAGTACATAATTATTCAAAGAACAAACAGTATTACATATTAGGTACAGGTATGCATTCTCATTGCCCAAAATTATGCTGAAGTGTTGAACAATGAATCTTTTCATAAATAATCACGGATTAAAACAAAATTATTTACTTTTTCCAAACAAAGACACAAACCCCAATTTTGTTTACGTAAGAAAAACTTACATAGAAGATCTCTATTAGTTGACGGACGGTATTTCAATAGAAACATAGGGATCCTTCTTCATTTTCCTCATATATCTAAGAAAAGCAAAATATAGGATGTTCAGACAAACCTCACGAAGCGCAATATATATATTTTTTGGTTTATAAGTATAAGATGCATTTGAGGTAAAAAATGCTTTACTTTTTTCTAAAACAAATGGATTCACCATTTGTAATAAATGATACAATAATTGTTAAATTCTGTAAAACAAAATTAATAATTTATTCTATTGCAAACACACACAAAACTTACAGAAAATCTTTGATGTAACCATTTTTTAATTGTATCAATTTAATTTTTTGTATGGTTAAAAATTGAGTGTCTCTCGCATACTGAATAGGTATTATTTGTTTTTCTAACAGAACACAGATATTCAGAAATAACACAAATGTGTTACGAAACTTGCCATAGGCACAATACTAAGATGGAGGTTAGTTTCCATTAGTAGTTTGTTATATACAGGGTGATTTTTTTTAAAGTTGTGAAAGTAAAAGCCTATAATTAAAGAACCACTGATCCAAATGACCTGAAATTTCACCAGTATACTCCCAAAGCAATGGGAATTTTTCAGGCGCGGTTAAAAAAACTTAAAATCGCACTGACAGATGGCGCTGTAAGTTAGCAGAAACAAAGAATACCGTCAGAGGAAGGAAAACAATGGACGGTACTTTGAGAAACCATCTTCCGTAGTTCCTCTGTCTTCATTGGACCTTTTCTTAAATTCTTAAGTGTCCTAAATCTCCTAAGAGCAGTTGCTGCGCTGTCATTATTCTGATAATACAGTTTCACTAACAACGCACTTTACATCAATGGCACATGGTCATTGCGAAGATATCCGTAGAATAATGAACACGAGGTGTGCGTACTTCTTGTTTTTACGCCAAAGTGCGTATGTCGGGCGCAAGTTCGTAACCCGACTTTCCTGCATGTACAGCGCCATCTGTCGGTGCGATTTTAAGTTTTTTTAACCACGCCAAAAACATTCCCATTGCTTTGGGAGCATACTGGTGAAATTTCAGGCCATTTGGATCAGTGGTTCTTTAATTATAGGCTTTTACTTTCACAACTTTTAAAAAAATCACCCTGTATTTAAAAAAAATAAAAATATTTCAATCAGGTAGGTTAATTATCCCTATTTTCTTCCATTTCCTTAGAATATTAAAATATTTATTTGATTGGAAAATTCCTTTCCTTTCTATATTGAAATACTAACAGATCCGCCCGGCGTTGCCTGGTCCCGTCAAAAATAGTACGAAACGTTGACGGACGGTATTTCAATAGAAACATAGGCATCCTTCTTCATTTTCTTCATATATCTAAGAAAAGCAAAATATAGAATGTTCAGACAGACCTCACGAAGCGCAATATATATATTTTTTGGTTTATAATTATAAGATGCATTTGAGGTAAAAAATGCTTTACTTTTTTCTAAAACAAATGGATTCACCATTTGTAATAAATGATACAATAATTGTTAAATTCTGTAAAACAAAATTAATAATTTATTCTATTGCAAACACACACAAAACTTACAGAAAGTCTTTGATGTAACTATTTTTTTAATTGTATCAATTTAATTTTTTGTATGGTTAAAAATTGAGTGTCTCTCGCATACTGAATAGGTATTATTTGTTTTTCTAACAGAACACAGATATTCAGAAATAACACAAATGTGTTACGAAACTTGCCATAGGCACAATACTAAGATGGAGGTTAGTTTCCATTAGTAGTTTGTTATATATTTAAAAAAAAAATAAAAATAATTCAAACAGGTAGATTAATTCTTGCTATTTTCATCAATTTCCTTAGAATATTAAAATATTTATTTGAATGGAAAATTTCTTTCCTTTCTTTATTGAAATACTAACAGATCCGCCGGGCGTTGCTTGGTCCCGTCAAAAATAGTACGAAACGCGAAATCTCTCTGAAAATCGCTGCACGAAATCTTCCTCTGGTATCTCTTTGTCTTTCGGAAATTAAATAGAGAGATTTACCCGAGGCGGAAATAAATTTAATACCACCTCATCAAATGTCTGGATCATTTGATTCAAAACGGGTGAGTTTTTGGTTAAAATTTTTAAAAAAGTTAACGTCGGATTTTCACAAAATTTGCATTTTCGGAATCAGAAACATAAACTGTGAGTTTCGATTCAAATAATCCAATACCTCTCTTAATACTCGAGGATGAATGAAAATGAAACTTTATCGTTTTCTGTGATTATCAAATATGTAACTTTCCTTTGAGGTTTCAATATAGTCATTTTTGACTCACGCGCAGGAAAATATTTTAGTTCCAAATGCCAGGGGATGCATTTTGTTCTAAACATAATATCCACACGTGTCCCTGCTGCCTACGATACCGTGTATAGCAGACGTGCTAGGCACGTGCGGCAAAATCTTTTACTTCCAGTTTCTACAACCAGGTGGAGCATTCTATTCGAAATAAACCTATTTCCGAACGATACTCCGGCATTCGTTTCTGATGCTAACGGCACCGTGTAGAAGACGTGCCGTGCACACGCGAAAAATCTGTTAGTTCAACTTTCCACCGCCAGGGTTGTGCCAAATCTATGTCTGAAACAATTAGCTATATCTAATTAGCTATAGTTCATGTTAAGTTGAATGAACCTATTCCCGTGGAAATCGCAACCACAGAACCCGAGAAAAAGAATCACCCCCTGGATATTAATATGCATAAATGGTGTTAACCAAGGTATAAAAAAATTATACCGAAGTTTATTTAGTACCTCGGAGTCCTCGGAAGAATGTCAGAAAAGATTTCGTTTGAATCGGACCAAGATTAAATGCAAAATCTTTTAGGTACTTTTTCCACCGCCAGGGGGTGCACTCTGTTCTCAACAAACCTCTTTCCGAACGAAACTCCGGCACGGGTCCCCGCTTCTTATGACAACGTATAGAAGGCGTTCTGTGCACGCGCAGGAAATCTTTTAGTTCCGCTTTCCACCACTAGGGGGCGCCAAATCTATGTCTTAAATAGTGATCAATATCTTAATTAGTTCATGTTAAATTGAATGAATCAGTTGTCGTTGAAATTGGGTCCTTTGTTTGAATCAGACAAATTTTAAATGCAAAATTGTTTTGTTTCACTTCCCACCACTAAGGGTGCACTCAGTTCTAAATAAAACTCTTTCCGATCGAAATTCCGGCACGTGTCCCTGCTGCCTACGACACCGTATGCGCTTGTGTTTTGAAATATTTTAGTTTCATTTTCTACCGCCAGGTGGGGCTAACTCTGTATCTTAATTAGTTATCTATATCTTAGTTAGTTCGTGTTAGGTTGAATGAACAAATTCTCATTGAAATTGGGCCCATAGTACTCGAGAAAATACCCTCCATGGTCATTAATATTCAGAAATATTAGTAACCAAGGTTTGAAAAAATGATACCGAAGTTTATCTTGTATTTGGGGACCTGCGAAAAGGTTTCGTTTGAATCGGACTAATAATTAAATAGATCTGATTTTGGAGGCAGGGGGCGAAGGAGGGAGTTTCGATCAGAGCATTAACGCGATATTTAAACTACAACAGAACCCCCCACACACACACACACAGAATTTAATCAACGACGTTAACAAAATTAGGAATTATCATTAACTTTTTTAACTGAAACACAATGACTTTTCTTTACATACAAAAACAGTAAGTTACCATTGTTAATTTCTGAAATCAAATTCCTAAATGACGTATACAATTATACATGAGGAATCTCTAAAAATCGCATAAAACAAATCGCAAAAACACCCAGCTCGCTGTTAGAATTGCAATCAGCTGACAACCTTTTCATCTGCCAATCACAACTGCCCGGTTGACTTCCAGCTGTGCCTACACTTCTATCAGCTACCAATCACAACTACCCTACAATGCTGTTTTACTTGCAGTGGGAGTTTTGTGACGCCATTTGAAACAAAAAAAGCTGCAAAACATGAAAAAAATGTTAAAAACGCATAAAAAATGAAATTAAAAGAAAAAATCTAATAAAAAAATCGGGATAATAAATAAACCGCCCTCCCTTTTAAAATTATGATTTTTTATCTGTAAAGAATTATCCACTTTCTCAAAGTTAAAAAGAGTAAAAAACAAGGACGATTCTGAGCGTATCTGAAGCTGAAATGGAGGAAACCACCGAACCAATCAAGCATTCTGCTCAAAATTACTTAGTGTCGAAGGAATGTGGGTAAATCGCAGCGAAACGTCAAAAAACGCTAAAAATAGCATTTTTAAAATCCTGATTTTTTTTATCTGTAAAGAATTATCAACTTTCTGCAAGCTAAAAAGAGAAAACATTGACGATTCTGAGCGTATCTAAAGCTGAAATGGAAGCAGAACCACAGAACCAATCAAGCATTCTGGCAAAATTTCTTAGTGTCGAAAGAAAAAATTCGCAAAAATTCAAAAATCGCTCTACGAATTTCGCATAAAGTTTATTGAAAAGAGGATACAATTTACTATATTGGGCTAAACGATTGGAACTGGATTCCCAATACTAATGTGGAAAAATCGCAGCGAAACGTGAAAAAACGCTAAAAATCGAATTAAAAATTAAATTAAAAAATCTATTCAAAAATTCCAAAATTTGGCTTCAAGGTGCAAAACTACATGCATAGAGGTACCTTCCCACCATTTTGTTGCCTTGCATGCAGCGGTCTCTTCAGAACACAACCGAGAAACAGACAGACACAAACACACACAAACTTGCTTCTTTATTATAATTGGAGATTAATAAGATATATATATATTCAGCGGTTGGAGTATCATAGTAGAGATTTATTCAAACAGAGCGAAAAATGCCGGTACCAGGACCACGAACCTGGATACTTTAGCTCACCATGCCAACGCCGTTCCTACTGATCTATCCCAACGACATCCTGGCTGGCAATATTTCACGCATTATTTGTTGGACAAGGCTGCAAACTGCAGCGCGAATTTTATTCATCCGATCTATAACTATAGCATTTTACATGATGAATCTGAAATAACTCGGAAACTCCTGTATACCATGCAATTAGGTCATAATGAACAAAGGAAAGTATTTTCAACTAGGTAATATATATTCAATGGTTGGAGTATGATAGCTGAGATTTATTGCAACAGAGCAAAATTTAATTAATAATTAATTAATAATAATGTGAAATTTAATTAATAATAATTTGCAAATTTTATATTAAAATAATTTTTTGCTTCTTGAAAATAAAATAATTATATAAAAACAATGCATTTTAAGAATAATGATACATTTCATAACTTTGTTCGTTGTATTCTCTTTGCGTTTTCATAAACAGATTTATTTAAAAGAATAAATCTAAACATGGAAACTTTGAAGAAGATAGTAACTCCAAAATCAGACTTCAGTGACTAAAAAGTAGAGGCCTGCTATTATGTTACAAAGAGAATTTTTCTGCATCCAAATTGAACAAGAAAGCCCATTTAATCCTGTTTCCAAGAATAGCTTTCTGAAATCTTGTTAGCAGTTTCTCCTAGTTCTTAAAGAATTTATAAGTTATTCAGGTTAAGAGTTAGCATAAAAGGAATGTTATCTCGTAGACATGCGGTAATAGAGCAGATCTAGGTTTCTTTCCGCTCAGACTTTGTAAGAAATGAATTATAAAATAGATTTATAAATGGATTCTTATTACAGTAGCGAATAAGAAAACTGGAAAAATGTGCAACAAGATAATGAACAAAATAGTTATAAGTATAAATTTATCGTATAATGCTTAAAGAATATAAGAAAAAGAGCACAACCTCCTATTTACTCTGCCACAAATCATCGTATAAAAATGTGACTAGTATCAATTGCATAACATAACTAGTACTAATTAATGATATACTTAAATTTTGCTTAGCGGGTTGTCTACATATAAAAATTGCATCAAACATTTTCATTCAATTAACACCTATATTGTACATTATAGGGTAGGTGGGGGATGAATGGGACAAGGGATGGATGGGACGCTCTCAATATTTCGGGCAATAAACATTTTTTTAGTTGCTTCCTATCCTCATAGATTTCACTATCATAGTGTGCTTCATAACCAAAAGCAAGAGCACATGGTTGTTTTCAGTTTTCTTCAAATTTGCATTTCCTGGAAACTCTGCTTAAAAGTTTTTTTTTTACATTTGAAGTTACTTAAATATCTTATCCAATATGAACAATTAAGATATGTTGTAGTTTTTTATTTAAAGGCTCAATATTGGTAAAATAAATGAATGCATATTAACCATTGTGACAAAATAATTTCTGAGACAAAATAGCTCACAATTGAATATATGCATCATGGGGATGATTGGGACATTTCAAATGGGGATGAATGGGACTGTTTCATTCGTCCCTAGAGGATACTGAAATACTTTTATTAACTAAATAATATTATATAGCTTGATAAATTAATAGTTTATGGTAATTATTCTTTTAAAATTTCATCCTTTTTGTAGCCATCGTCTTCAGTCCACCGTTTATGGGCCTTTTGAGGCAAAGCTGAGATGAGTCCAAGATCATTGACTAACAAATAATCCTGGAGATCATATTACAATTTATAATCTCTCAGCTTTTGCCAAGGCGGCATTTTTGTTCAGCTTTTAGTCCTTAACATTGAATATGGGGAGGAAAATGTGTGTGTAGAATTCATCCCTGCTGTGGGGATGATTGGGATATAGAAGAACGTTTTTTTAAATTTAATTTATATATCTGTATAATAATAATCTTGAACAAATATTGTGCATAAGATGTAGTCAAACACATCAATTTTGACATGTGATGTATAATATTGATAGTAACTTATATAAAATATTTAAAATAAATATTATTGTGAAAATGTCCCATTCATCCCCCATCTCCACTATTTGTATTTCTCAGAACCTTTTACCTTAGTATACCAAATTGGGAATCATTTGGCCTTGTAATATAGGATTTATGCAATTTCAAAAATTTGAAATTGTTAAAACTTTCAATATTTGGCAAGCAGATTGCAAGATTATTGATTAATTGAGGATTGGAATTTGCAAAATTGATTTTTGAAGCATAAATAAAAACTATTTGAAGGAAAGAGCTATACTTTTGGATTCGTATATTTGACGTTTCTAGAATTATACCATTATTATTTAATTTTGATGTATTTAGCATTTTATTTGAAATATTTAATGGTCTTTGCAAGTTTTCCTTCATTTTTTCAGTAATTTCTTTTAACGATTACATCACGTTAGTGCATTAATGTAGTTTGATGTATGAACGCGAGTTAACAATAACAAAAAAAAAACTGTACAAAAATGCATGATTACAGAAACATTTCGTATGAGTTATGCGTCTGTAAATTTTTAATATTACTTTTTCTCTAATATATAATATTTGTTTCATTCATATAATTTTCATTTGTTAACTAAAATATACTTTGCCCGGAAATTGAATACGGAAATTGAATGTTTCATTCTCTACCACTCTCATCTCATGCAAAAAAAAAAAAATTACGTCAAAAAAGGCAAGTTGAGCGGGCGATAGTCATTATTCCAATTATAAAATTTGCACCAGAAACCCTTTTCACCAAAGTTATTTCGCTATGATTTCTCACGACACTCAAACTACACTGCATGTTTTTGGAACGGCCGTACTCATATTTAATTTTAACTTTGAAAATATTAGTACGAACACCTACATTTTTTCTACAATTTTGTTTATCGTGTCGTATATACCCATAAATACATGTTTTTCTCACTGGATCTTGATACGTTTATGAAATAAAAATTAAGTGTGTTCGGGGACTGCAATTTGAAAACTGAGTGATACTGAGACTAAATGTGTTAACATAATAGTGTAACACTAATTTATCTACTTCAGTAACAACATTAACTTTGAAATTCATAAAGAAATCCTTCACATGCCGCATTAAACATACATGCTATTTCAAAGTAGTCGGATATGCCAATCTCAAAACTTTCTTCTATCTCATGCATGTTGATATTTAAAAATTCGCTATCACAGCGGCAATAAAATCAATATGTTTCGTTATTCTGTTGTATGCCAGTTGCTTGTGGAGGGCCGGGTTACCATCGCTTCACTAGCAGCCTATTAACCCCAGAACTACAAAATATCGGAAAATCGCACAACAATCGTTATCACAGCGACCCCTTTAGTCGGAATAGCACCAAATTCAATTGGGACCTGCAGACAATAATTAAAATCATACACATAAAATTTGGTTCAATTCTATGAATAACTTCCATTAACGAAAATGGGACAAAAATCGCTATTACAGCGCCACCTTCCGGCGGAATATCTCCAAATTCCTACAGGATCTGCAGACAATAGTCACAAACCTATAAAAAATTTGTTCAATTCTATGCATAACTTCATACACATTTCGATGATGCAATGAGGACAGACACACAGATAGACGGACAGACAGATATTTTGCATAAACATGTTTTTCGGTATCTATGATCCCTAAAACGTGGAAATCCGTCGAAAACCGGAAGTCAGAAAAAGTTTCGATTACAATACTTTCTTGCAACTGATAAATAATGTCAAAAGTTATCGAAAATTAATATTGAGGATACAATGTAGAAAATGAAGATTCTACGGAGTAATGTTTTAATTTTTTTCCGTATGTTTTTTAATAGCATTATAGGGCTCGCTAATGGTCTAACTTTTAATACTAGCAATTCTGAAAAATAATCTTCGTGGTAGGTCCCTACAATAATGTAAACAGAAATAACATTCGTAGTAAGATTCTAATAAAATTATTTCAAGGAAAATTTAAAATAAAATGACTATTTTAAGACAAATGATGGTATTCAAAAAGGGGAATAATTTGATAGCTTTGTACTATTATTTAATAATTATTAATTTAAACATGTTTATTAACAATATACATGTGCGTTATGTTTGAGCTTTTTTAAATTATTATGTAAAAGAAGATGTTATGAACAGTTCTTGTAACACAAAGTAATGTTCGAGTTGTACATAAATAATGGATGTTTATCTTTAACATATATTGATTCATATATTTGAATAATTTCTGTCTCAGTAACAAATCATACTAAATGTATGAAAAAATTGTATTTCCAACTTTTAAAAATGAAGCTAAAATTAATGATGTAGAATATCCCTTATGACAAAATAAAATAAAAGCAATTAGGGAGAACATTTTCATAAATGAAAAAACAATACTTTTATTTTTTTCTTAAATTAATAGCGTCAAACCATCAACTGAGAGGTTCTGCTCTGAATCCTGTTATACGGGAGTTTTTGAGTTCGTACCCAACCGCACCTTTCTGGATAATTGTTCGGATTTTTCCTTCATTTTCTACTAACCTTGGGTAACCTTGCGTAAATACATGTTAGATTCCCTTAGAAAGAACCTCATGCAGGGTCTTAAATTATACCACACATTTATGCTACAAAATATACTTTATATTGAAACATACTTGTATTCTTTGAGCTGTGTAAAATAACAATTTATTAATGAATTTCTCTTTTTCTTATCTTGTTTACTTTTATATTTTGTATATTAAGAACTGTTATATATTTGTAAACAGTTTGAACTTCTTTACATTTTCCAGTTGTTCATGCACATCAATATACATAAATGTAATGTTTCATGAAAGAAATGGTGAATAGTTTCGGATTGTAGTGTATTACTATAATAAAACTATTTTTAATAAAATTCAGTGTCGCTATCCAATTATTCAGTTAAAAATACACGTATTTCCACGCCGAATGCTTATAATTTTAAAAATATTTAATGTACTGTAACATACAAGAAATATTTGAAATAATTAATAGTTTTGAATTCGGTATTTTTTAATTATTATTTCTATATGATGTGGATTTCTCAGAATATACCAAAGAAAGAGTAATTTTCAAATATATATTATTTATTGTAAATCTAACATTTTTAATATTTATTTTAGAGAATTTTTTTCATACAGAAATAATATTTGTAATGTAGTAATTTGAATATTTTCCAAATATATATATTTTTCCTTCGAGTTTTTTAAAAATCTAATTCGACATAGTAAATAAATACTAAATACTAATAAAATACTAATAAATACTAGTAAAAACAAATACGTTTTCAATTATACATTATAGTTATTTTTATGTTATGATTTTTTTGCGTTGTAAAAATCGATAATTTTCGACTCGCAAATTTGCTTTATTTGCAAGATACAATATTTTAAAATATCTTCTCTTTTTTAAACATAAAATACAAGAAACATATATTTTCACAAGCTTCATTAGCGATTATTTTCGTATACAGAAATACTAATAAAATTCTTTAATAAGCCAGAGTTGCCATTGTAAAAAGTCATATATCACAAAACACTACTGAAAATACAAGAGTACTCAGAAGTAATTGGAAACCGCAAACCTCCTTTGAGAGTCAGTAAAGGAAAATAATTACCTGGAAAATGAAAAAAAAAATGTGGAAAGGACATTTTCTTTTAGACGCTGAAGAATTATATGACATGAAAATGACACTAATGCAGCAATATAAGTTATCATATCAAATTAAGTAGCACTTTTGCAAAACTGCTCATTACTAGCCTAAACAATTTTGTTCATTTCTAATGATTGCTTATAACATGTCATTTAAAAAATAAATTATTTGGTATATATATTCACATAGTTACAACTGTTAAATGCATCTTTCAGTTATTATTTTTTTTTTGTTTTAAATTCCTATGTAAAGTCATTTTTATTTTTCAATGCAGTCAGATTCCACAACTTTAATCAGAATGACATCTAACTTCTAAATTATTTAGATTTGTTCTTTTTCCGATACGATATATAAATTCCCTTATAAATTCTAGTAGTTTATATGTAACGTATTTTTTGTATTCTAAAAATCTATAATTTCTGACTAGCAAATTTGCTTGGTTTGAAGGATACAATATTTTAAAATATCTTTGCTTTCTTAAATATAAAATACCAGAAACATATAAACCATACTTATGACATAAATAAAAAAATATAATATATTGAATCCAAATTCATCTATAATATGCAATAACTCACTCTTAATTCTTTTACAATCTTTAATATAAATTTGTTTAATACGCACATTAAAATAAAATAAAATATAAATAAAATAAAATAAAATACCTAAAATTTAGCACTTTCAAGCACAATCGTGCTAGTCTTCAGGGTTGAAAATCAGATAATACCTGTTTTCATAATATTGTCACTTGTTTTTCAGATAATTCCAGTTGTATTATCTGTTTTTCAACCCTGAAGACGAGCACGGTTATGCTTAAAAGTGCTAGGTTTTAGATATTTTATTTTATTTCAATGTACGTATTAAACAACTTTATAGTAAAGATTGGAAATGAATTAATTGTTAGTTATTACAAGAAACATATATTTTCATTAGCCTCATAATTGATTATTTTCTTATACAAAAATACCAATAAAATTCTTTAAAATGCCAGAATTGTTATTATAAAGAGTCATATATCACAAAACACTGTTAAAAATGCAAGAGCACTCAGAAATAATTGGAAACCACAAACCTCCTTTGAGAGTCAGTAAAGGAAAATAATTACCTGGAAAATGAAAAGAAATTTGTGGAAAGGACATTTTCTTTTAGACGCTGAAGAATTTTATGACATGAAAATGACACTAATGCAGCAATATAAGTTATCATATCAAATTAAGTAGCAATTCTACAAAACTGCTCATTACTAGCCTAAACAATTTTGTTCATTATTAATGAGTGCTTAAAACATATCATTTAAAAAATAAATTATTTGGTATATATATTCACATAGTTACAACTGTTAAATGCATCTTTCAGTTATTATTATTATTTTTTTTGTTTTAAATTCCTATGAATTTTTTTTTATTTTATTTTAAATGCAATCATATTGTACAACTTTAATCAGAATAACATCTAACTTCTCAATTATTTAGATTTCTTCTTTTTTCGATACGATATAGAAATTCCCGTATAAATCCTAGCAGTTTCTATGTAACGTGTTTTTTGTATTCTAAAAATCTATAATTTCTGAGTAACAAATTTGCTTTGTTTGCAGGATACAATATTTTAAAATATATTTGCTTTCTTAAACATAAAATGCAAGAAACATATAAACCATACTTATGACATAAATAAAAAATATATATAATATGTTGAATCCAAATTCAACTATAATATGCAATTAATTCATTTACAATCTTTAATATAAAGTTGTTTAATACGCACATTAAAATAAAATAAAATATAAATAAAATAAAATAAAATATAAATAAAATAAAATAAAATACCTAAAACCTAGCACCTTCAAGCACAGTCATGCTAGTCTTCAGGGTTGAAAAACAGATAATACCTGTTTTCATAATATTTTCACTTGTTTTTCAGATAATTCCTGTTGTAATCTGTTTTTCAACCCTGAGGACGAGCACGATTGTGCTTAAAAGTGCTAGGTTTTAGATATTTTATTTATTTAATATTTTATTTTATTTTAATGTACGCATTAAACACCTTTATAGTAAAGATTGGAAATGAATGAATTGTGAGTTATTACAAGAAACATATATTTTCATTAGCGTAATAAATGATGATTTTCTGATACAAAAATACCAATAAAATTCTTTAAAATGCCAGAATTGTCATTATAAAGAGTCATATATCACAAAACACAAAAATGAAAAAGTACTCAGAAATAATTGGAAACCACAAACCTCCTTTGAGAGTCAGTAAAGGAAAATAATTACATGGAAAATGAAAATATATTTGTGGAAAGGTCATTTTATTTTAGGCGCTGAAGAATTATATGACTTGAAAATGATAGTAATGCAGCGATATAAGTTATCATATCAAATTAAGTAGCACTTTTTACAGAACGGCTCATTACTAGCCTAAACATTTTTGTTCAGATTTAATGAGTGCTTTTAACATGTTATTTAAAAAAATAAGTTATTCGGTATGTATATTCACATAGTTACAACTGTTATCTGCATCTTTCAATTATTTAATTTATTTACTTTTAAATTCCTATGAAAAGGCATTTTTAACTTTGTCTGTAAGATGATTAATTTTAAATGCAATCAGATTGTGCAACTTTAATCAAAATAACATCTAACTTCTAAATTATTTAGATTTCTTTTTTTTCTATATGATATAGAATTTCCATTATAAATCCTAGTAGTTTCTATGTAACATATTCTTTTTATTGTAAAAATTTATAATTTTTGACCCGCAAATTTGCTTTATTTGCACGATACATAATTTTAAAATATCTTCGCTTTCTTAAATATAAAATACAAGAAACATATATTTTCATAAACTTCATTAGCGATAATTTTCGTATACAGAAATACTAATAAAATTCTTTAAAAAGCCAGAGTTGTCATTGTAAAGAGTCATATATCACAAAACACTACTGAAAATACAAGAGTACTCAAAAATAATTGGAAACCGCAAACCTCCTTTGAGAGTCAGTAAAGGAAAATAATTACCTGGAAAATGAAAAGAAATTTGTGGAAAGGACATTTTCTTTTAGACGCTGAAGAATTATATGACATGAAAATGACACTAATGCAGCAATATAAGTTATCATATCAAATTAAGTTGCACTTTTACAAAACTGCTCATTACTAGCATAAACAATTTTGTTCACTTTTAATGAGTGCTCATAACATGTCATTTAAAAAATAAGTTATTCGGTATGTATATTCATATAGTTACAACTGTTATCTGCATCTTTCAGTTATTATTTTTTTGTTTTAAATTCCTATGAAAAGTCATTTTTATCCGTGTCTCTAAATTGATTAATTTTAAATACAATCAGATTGTGCAACTTTAATCAAAATAACATCTAACTTCTAAATTATTTAGATTTCTTTTTTTTCGATATGATATAGAAATTCCATTATAAATCCTAATAGTTTCTATGTAACATATTCTTTTTATTGTAAAAATTTATAATTTTTGACCCGCAAATTTGTTTTATTTGCACGATACAGAATTTTAAAATATCTTCGCTTTCTTAAACATAAAAAAACAAGAAAGATATATTTTCATTAGCATCATTAGCGATAATTTTCTTATACAAAAATACTAATATATATATTTTTTAAATGCCAGAGTTGTCATTGTAAAGAGTCATATATCACAAACACCGCTGAAAATACAAGAGTACTCAGAAATAATTGGGAACCGCAAACCTCCTTTGAGGATCAGTAAAGGAAAATAATTACCTGGAAAATGAAAAAAAATTGGGGAAAGGACATTTTATTTTAGACACTGAAGAATTATATGACATGAAAATGACACTAATACAGCAAAAGTTATCATATCAAATTAAGTAGCACTTTTACAAAACTGCTCATTACTAGCTTAAATAATTTTGTTCATTTCTAATGAGTGCTTATAACATGTCATTTAAAAAAATAAATTATTTGGTATCTATATTCACATAGTTACAACTGTTAAATGCATCTTTCAGTCATTATTTTTTTTTGTTTTAAATTCTTATGAAAATCATTTTTATCCGTGTCTGTAAATTGATTAATTTTAAATACAATCAGATTGTCCAACTTTAATCAAAATAACATCTAACTTCTAAATTATTTAGATTTCTTCTTTTTTCGATACGATATAGAAATTCCCATATAAATCCTGGTAGTTTCTATGTAATGTATTTTTTGTATTGTAAAAATCTATTATTTCTGGCTAGCAAGTTTGCTTTGTTTGCACAAAACAATATTTTAAAATATATTTGCTTTCTTAAACACAAAGTACAAGAAACATATAAACCATACTTATGACATAAATAAAAAAATATAATATGTTGAGTCCAAATTCATCTATAATATGCTATAACTCACAATTAATTAATTTACTATCTTTAATACAAAGTTGTTTAATACGCACATTAAAATAACATAAAATATAAATAAAATAAAATAAAATACCTAAAACCTACCACTTTCAATCACAATCGTGCTCGTCTTCAGGATTTAGAAACAGATAATACCTGTTTTCATAATATTTTCACTTGTTTTTCAGATAATTCGTGTTGTATTATCTGCTCTGAAAATATAATACCTAAAATTAAAACAAATATATTTTTGAGTTCAATGTTACAAGATACTATGTGTACAAGTGATTTCTCCAATGGTTAGCTATTTAATAAATAAATCGGTATTTCTTAATTACCTGGTCATTCAGTAAACATACATATGTAAAATTTCTTGTTATTTTGAACAACACTGTTCGAATTCCGGAATGCTGGGACATGGAAAGTTAGAAAGCCTTTTTACCCACATATTTTCAGATTATTAGTGATTCACAAATATGTTTAGGAAAAATTTTATGGACTAATTAAGTGACATTAAATATATGTTTCTTGTACTTTGTGTTTAAGAAAGCAAAGATATTTTAAAATATTGTTTTGTGCAAACAAAGCAAATTTGCTAGCCAGAAATAATAGATTTTTACAATACAAAAAATACATTACATAGAAACTACCAGGATTTATATGGGATTTCACACTATAACCCACATGATATTCAAAAAGAAACTTTTTTTTTCAAGTAACTTAATTAGTCCATAAAATTTTTCCTGTAATTTTACAAATATGCAGAATAGTAAATAATTTATTAAAATGCTTAAAACCATTGAAAATTGTAAATATATACAAACAAGTTGAAAATTATACGTCAAACGTGACAAATGAGGTGCGTTCATAGGGGAGATGGGGGAGGAATGGGACAAGGGATGGATGGGACGTTCTCAATATTTCAGGCAATAAACTTTTTTTTAATTTGCTGCCTATCCTCATAGATATCACTACTATAGCGTGCTTCAGAACCAAAAACAAGACCACATGACTGTTTTCAGTTTGCTTCAAATTATCATTTCCTGAAAACTTTGCTTAAAAGTTATTTTTTTTTACATTTGAAGTTACTTAAATATCTTATGCAATATAAACAAATAAGATATGTTGTAGTTTTTTATTTCAAGGCTCAATATTGATAATTAAAATGATTGTATATTAACCATCGTGACAAAATACTTTTCGAGACAAAATGGCTGAAAATTGAATATATGCATCATGGGGATGATTGGACATTTCAAATTGGATAAATGGGATTGTCTCATTCATCCCTAGAGGATGCTGAAAAATATATTTATTACCTAGATAATAGTATATAGTTTGATAAATTAATACTTTATGGTAATTATTCTTTTAACATTTCATCCTAATTGTAGCCATTGTCTACAGCCATTGAATGCTTCCGTTTATGGGCCTTTTAAGGCAAAGCTGACATTAGTCGAAGATGATTGGCTAACAAATAATCCTAAAGGTCATATTATATTTTACAATCTCTCAGCTTTTGCCAAGGAGGCATTTTTTAATTTATATATAATTTTTGCTGTGTTCCATTTTTAAGATATGGCAATAAGAAAAAAATATGAGTGAATATCAAAGAATAATCATAATTCAATTAATATTAATTTATAAATTAATAAAAGCGTACTTTTAAAATTGTATATTATACTGTGTATTTTTCATTTATGTTCGCTACTTTTTTTAAAATTTGTGCAGTGTCACAGCTTGATGGTATATTTTGGCTCACAATTAACTAATTTTTTTTTGTATCTCTTATATACTTGTAATCATGGCTGAATTTGCGCCGGAGCCCAATATAGCTCTGCTCCGGTACTTCTCTGTTTTTAGTAAATATTTAAATTTTGGCCAGAACTCACCGGAGCTTATAAACACTGCGCTATGGAGCTCAGTGTTCAAATCATTTTAATGCTGTTTTGATCAGAATAAAGAGTAAACAGAAATAGTCTTTTTCTATTCTGCATAGCTGTGAACTATTAATTTTTTGTGTTAAAACTGTTTAAGAATCATAATCCTGAGCTTATTTAATCGCAGAATCCTGCGATTAATTAACATTAAGATTAGTCAAAGGTTTCTATTTGGAAGTAGTAATAACTAAACTGTGGAATAGTTGATAGGTACAGATATACGCAGATAGATGTATTTAAAATTTTTATTTTGCTAAATAAAAAAACAATGCTTTTAATTTTGAAAATAATGTATTAAATATAAATATGCAGATTGAAGTGACGACGTAGGGGTGGAGTGTACGGGTTCGCTACGGTTGTTAGTACTGCAGAATATTAGGTCTCCGGTACTTTTTTTCTTAGAAATTAAGCCCTGCTTATAACCATATAGGACATTTAACGATTTATCACCTGCGGCTGGCTAACTGAAAAATGCTTTAAAATGAATTTACTAATTTATAATTAGGTTCTAAAAATATTAAAATATTGCATTGTCATTGTAAACACCCCCCGAGAACATAATTTTTATAATTATGTCCTATCAAGAAGTGAGCAAAGAAAACTGTCGCAAATTTCCATCTTTACATAAAAAAAATGCTAAATTAAATAAAATAGTAAAATTATCAATTTATTGATGTTTTAATACATCTGTTCCCATGGTATAAGGACTCATAATTTACGTTAATGAAAATGTAAAATGTTTTGAACAATGTCAAAAATCTCTTATAAAATGTACTTTTATTGAGATTTTAAGTGTATGATATTAATAGAGAACTGAGAATATTATTTTGTATATCATACGTAAACATCGATATTTTTACAGGTAATATAAACTGCAGTTATCAATATTTTCTGGCTTTTCTTTCAAAACACAGTCATTCTTAATTATTTAGTCATTCTTAATTATTTATTAATTCAAACAAATGTATAAAAATAAGTGACAAGTTATTAACATTTTAATATGGACTCTTTCAAGAATGCATTATGCGTAATCGATGTCATGGCCTCTGTGTAAAAGTTAACTCATATACAGGGTGATTTTTTTAAAGTTGTGAAAGTAAAGCACTATAACAAAAGAACCACTGATCCAAATGACCTGAAATTTCACCAGTATGCTCCCAAAGTAATGGAATTTTTTTAGGGATGATTAAAAAAAACTTAAAATCGCACCGACAGATGGCGCTGTAAGGTAGCAGAAACAAAGAATATCGTCTGTGGGAGGAAAACAATGGACGGTACTTTGAGAAACCATCTTCAGTAGGCTCTCTGATCGGTCCTTAAATTCTTAAGTGTCCTAAATCTCCTAAGAGCAGTTGCTCCGCTGTCTTTATTCTGATAATACAGTTTCACTGACAACGCACGGGCCCCACCAGTGACTGAGAGGTTGTGCTCTCGAAGCTGGTAGACGGGAGGTGCTGGGTTCGATCCCAATCGCGCCCGTCGGCCTAATCGTTCGGAGTTTTCGTGGTTTTCTTCGAGCCGTGGATTTATCCATGCGTAAATACGGATTAGGTTCCCTTAGAAAGACCCCCACGAAGGGCACTCCCCCCGGGCCTATATCCCTAGTGTAGATAATTGGCCGTCAATAATCAGCTCAGCTCAGCTGACAACGCACGGTCCGTCAATGGCGCAGCCATTGCAAGGCTCTCCGTATAAATAATGAACACGAGGTGTGCGTACTTCATGTTTTTATCGCAAATGTGCATGTGCCGGGCGCAAGTTCGGCTCCCGACTTTACTGCATGTACAACGCCAATTGTGCGAATTTAAGTTTTTTAACCACGCCCAAAAAATCCCCATTGCTTTGTGAGCATACTGGTGAAATTTTAGGTCATTTGGATCAGTGGTTCTTTTGTTATAGGGTTTTGTTATACTTTCACAACTTTAAAAAAAATCACCCTGTACATTTAAGATTTCTTCCACAAAAATAACTCAAGCGAATTAGCACCGTTGTTGAAACGTGCATAACTTTTTTTTTTTTTTTAATTAGTAATTAATCATGAAGTTTTTTTTTTTTTAATAAACAGTTTTTTAACTGAATAATCTGCTTTCAATTCATTTTGAATTCATCTGAAAAACACACCGGAATTTCTTTTCGATCCAAAACTAAATTTAAATCTAATGAATAATAATACAAAAAGCGAAATTCATGAGCTTCGAGCATTCTAGATAGGTATTATTATTCTTATTTTCCCAATGCTCTTTACAAGGTAATTTTTCTTATATTAAATTTCCCTTTTCATTTCTTCAATATTCGATTCCAAAGGCGCTTTAATATTTATAGAACATCACAGCAGGTGCTGTTTGAGATTACACGTTTTAACTTTTCTTTTTTTTTTTCATTTTTAGGTTGCTGGTTACCATGACAGCGAAGGTATTAAGAAGAACGCAGGTGGAAGCCGAGATAATTTTTTCTTTTGAAGAAAATATTTTCTCACTTTTTTCTATTCCTCTTTTGTGGCGGAACATCATTAAGCATTTCCTAGCGTGAATTTTTGTGTGACCTTCTTTATATAACATACTTTTATGAGAAAATGAATTCTTTAACCTATTTTTACTTTAGAAGGAATATAAAACTAGGTTACAGAATTAATGTATAAATATTGAGTTTGTATTCCATTTAACCACTTCTCACTTACACATTTTGGTAATAAAAGAAGATAAAAGCAAACTGATCGTCCGTATACTAAAATTTTGTTCCCTTTTGATATGGAACAATTATCACATTAATGAACATTAATTGTATTTTAAGTATGTAAGGAAATCCTCATTATTTTGCAGTTTTTAAACGTAGATATTTATATAAGTATATGTATGTATGTAGTTAGGTTTCTGGTAATTTATAAATGCATTCTGTAATATAAAAAAAATAAAAAATAAAAATGCCCAGTTAAACTCATGTCATTGAGCTCACAGGCTATTCACACTAATTGTATATTATACCCTTATTTTTCTGCATTGAAAAACCTTTTAGCTAAGTTAAGGAAGGTTCAGCCTCCCGTTTCCCCCCTTGATACTTAACCAATGAACCCCCAAAAGTAATCAGGGAAGTGTCTTATCACAATGAACCTATATACAAAAATTGACACAAACCGAATAATTCTACATGAAAACCCATTTATCTAAATTAAGGGTGGGATTAGCTCCCATGTAATTATCCCATTGCTACATACAATAAAATTAACATTTTATCAGTATGCTTTGTGTAAAAGCAAATCATTAAATATTAAATAAAAATGTTTAAAAAAATCTTTTAAGCTTTGGGTTTCACAAAGTAAAGCGTATGTTAAAAGTGATAATGTTTTGTCGTATGTATTATTCATGACATTTTACATAAAAATTTATTGGAGTATTTAAACTACATATATTTATTATATAAATATAAGTATTAAACGAGTTAGAAATTGTACGTCAAACGTGACAAATAATGTCCGTTCGTACTGTTATTATTTCAGTGACATGAATTATATCTCTGTTATTATGATATGATTAATTTCCGTAATAAAATAAGTACATTTTAAGTTGTCAACATTTTACCTTTTATTGGTATTTACTGAAAATTCAAATGAGAATCTTAAACCTAGCTTGAAAAAGAATTGTAAAGAGACTGTTTTTTAGTTTCTATTAAGAAAAAGGTATGTAAATAACTTATTTTTAAATGCGTGACAAAACATTTGGTAAAGTTAAATGAAAATAATTTGCGATGCTTTACACTTCGTTTTTTTAATACATTTTTCTCATTTTTACTTATAATTACATCATTTTCTATAGTCTTGTACATATATTTATCGAGATTTGTTTTTGTATCATATAAATATAAGATTTAAACTGTGGCATTATAAGTGGATGTGTTTATTTTATTTTTAATTCTTGTTACGCTTTAGTGAGAAAGTATCTCCAAAATACACTTTATCATATAACATTTAGATATATCTACAACCATAGGTGAAGTTCCAAGTCTACGTGATTCAGAGATTTCTGTTAGACTTATTAGTCTATTAATCTCTTTCGACATAAAAGTATTGATTTTTTAATGCTACTTTTTTAATTAAGTTCCATGCTGATTGATTTTTCAACCAGATGACATAATTTAAAAACTTAATTTCAAATGAAAACATGACTTTATTTTATGTTAAAAAATATGTAATTTGATCTTAACCCGATTTTCACAAATCTGTATTCAAAGCAAAATTTATTAATCGTCCTTTTTCTAAGTCTTTCTCCTTTCATGTGTTCGCATATACTTTATTTGGATGAAATGTTTTTGATAATTTTTATTAATGTTTACGCAATCCAGATACTTTGTTAAATAATTCAGGCATTTTTAACTAGGCATTGTGACATATAAAAATAACAATGCAGCTATTTTATTAAAAATCATATTGCCAGAAAATAATCTAAAGAATAATTAAAAAAATGTTTAATATATATATCTTGTCTCCCTTTTCCTCCTACATGGTTACCTATATATCAGTGCTCAATGGATAATATTTTACATTCACAGTATTTAATTTAAACGTTTAATTATTTATTTTTTGCTATAAATAATTTGATATAAATGATAACAGCATATATAATTTACAACTTATAAATTTAAAAATGTACAGACGATTTTTTCGTGTCGCTGAAAGCTCCAAAAATTCAAAGTATTATACTCGGTAAACTTTGATCGTAGAAGACTGGATGTTAAATATTTTATTAGTCCGAGCATAGAACAATTTTTCCTGCACATAATATGGATGATCCAGGGACCGTATAAAAATTAAAATATTTTATCCTTTCTGAAAACTTATCGAATAATTATTTCATCGACCCTGTATTTGTATATATATTTCCGACTGATCTTTTTAGCATGTATTACTAAATTGTGGTATACATTCTTTCTTATGCTCCACTTTTCGTTGTTAAATCCCTTCTGGAACGATGAAAATTGACTTCATACACAAAACATATTAATAAAGGTGATCTGGATTATGCATGAAAAATATGTAACAGGATTCAGACAAAAAATTATCAAATGTAAAAGACATATTCTTCATCCAATGAATCTTAAGCAGATTCAGAGAACTTGACTAATCAATAAAGTGTAGTTGTTTTATTTTTTCAAGAAGTGGAGAGAGTGTAAATATATTTTTTTATTGAATTTTCTTCAAGAAAAATATAGCAGTTTTTTGTAGATAAATTTATAGCAAAGTGAAGAAATTTTAGAATTACTTTATCGAAAAATAAGTTTGTAAAATATTTTGTTAACATAATTTTATAAAATCTGCAAGACCTTAAACATTACGTGGGGAAAATAATAAATTTCGTTATAGTGTAGATCCTTAAAAAAGACCTTTTAAATACTGAAATGATATATTGATTGGAATTTCTTTAGCATAACAGAGAAGGTAATCAATCAACTAATAATTTTTATCCTATACTATACATATTACTACAGAAGCGTTTACATTTATAAACTGGTATATACAAATTGGGCATATATATATATATTATAAATTTCAAAAATATGTATTATTGTGCCTGATACTAAAATATAAGTTAAATATTAAAATATTTTTATCTTTTAATTTACTGTTCAATTTTTCATGTAGTCAAAACTACAAGTCTTTAATTTTTATAATTCTTAAGAACATAAAGTAAATGTAGTAATTATACCTTAGACAATAAGAGAAATCGTCTACAAATAATTCTTAATGTTGTGAACCATTAATTGAACATTTACGGGAAATTGGGGAAGGAAGAGACACTGGGAGGGATGGGACATCTTCAGTTATGCTTAAAATAGCTTTATTTTTATATTTATTATTCTTTCACTAGATTGAGTAATCATTCCATCATACGTGTTGCTGAAAATCTTTTTACGGTTGGGTTAGGTTGATTTATGACCGCTAATTATCAACACAAGGGCTATAGGCCCTGGGGGGAGTGCCCTCCGTGGGGATCTATTAAAGGGATCCTAACCATTATTTACGTTAAGGTTCGAAGAAAACCAATGAAAACTCCGAATGGTTAGGTCGACGAGCGCGACAGGGGTTTGAACCCAGCACCTCCAGTCTACCAGCGTTGAGAGCAGAACCTCTCAGCTACTGGTGAGGCGAAAATCTTTTTAGTTGCAAGCACCTATGAGATAATGAATTTAAAAAAACTATTATACAATATCAAAAGTAACTAACTGCTCAGCTTTTTAATGTTAATTTTCAATCTCATTGTTTATTGCTAAATTAATTGTCTTTAATGTTTTGTAAACTCAACAATATATATTTTATGAATGGACAGTTAACTTAAGACTAAAATCCACATACTTTTTGTAAAAGCCTGTTTTTTTTAAATGTTGCTCTAAGGGAGCGATGAGACACTATGACTGAGGGAGGGATGGGACATGTTTATCCCTTCCAAATGATATCTTTATCCAAATAATAATGTTTAATTATATAGAATTTTTTTGTATTTTATATTTATAAGACAATTTCTTACACATTTCATGATCTTGCATAGAGTCATGACGTGTCTTTTTTTTATATGCTATATTACATATTATGCTATTTATATACAATATTAACAAAGTACTGCATAATGAGTAGTTTGAACGAAATACTACTTGCGGAAGTCAAATGTCATATGTCTCTTTCTATGAGAGTTTCAGGTAAGCTACAAACCTCTCAAATTTTATAAGTGGATAAAATTAACTCTTGAATGTTTTATGTTTTTTAATGTTTGCATGCTTTTACAAAATTATCCCTTTTAAAATAATGTCGCAAAAAACAATATTTTATTAGTGTACAATTATATTCTTAATTTTAACGTAAGTTTAAGTGATATACTAAATTAAATTATATTTTTCAAAAGGTGTAATAAATGTATATTCATACATTTGATAAGAATAGGCATTTCTCTTAGTTAGAATTATTTGAATGTAATATGCTTTTAAATATTTAATTTGAAAATTAAGTTTACAGTAAACATATATTTAAATTTCATTAAAATACTTTATTTTGTATTTATATTTACGTAGTTATCCGTATGCAAGTGCGTTCATTGCATAAGTTAAAATGAAAGCCTTTCAATTAATGTTCAGTCGGTATATATAGTGGATATGGGGGATGAATGGGACATTTTTACAAAAATACTTATTTTAAATATTTTTTTTAAAGTTATTATCAATATTATATATCACATTACATACATTACGTGTTTGACTACATCTTATGCACAATATCTATTCAAGATTATTATTATATAGAAATATATTATGGAATTAAAAAAAAGTTCCTTTCTGTCCCAATCATCCCCACAGCAGGGATGAATGGGACACAATATATTTACCTCCCTGTATTCAATGTTAAGGACTAAAAGCTGACAAAAATGCCTCCTTGGCAAAAGCTCAGAGATTATAAATTGTAATACGATATCCAGGATTATTTGTCAGCCAATCATCTTGGACTCATCTCATCTTTGTCTTAAAAGGCCCATAAACGGAAGCATTCAATGGCTGAAGACGATGGATACAATGAGGATGAAATTCAAAAAGAATAATTACCATAAATTATTAATTTATCAATCTGTATAATATTATTTAGTTAATAATGTTTTTCAGCATCCTCTAGCGATGAATGAGGCAGTCCCATTCATCCCCATTTGAAATTTCCCAATCATCCTCATGATGCATATATTCAATTTTCAGCCATTTTGTCTCAAAAATTATTTTGTCACAATGGTTAATATTCATTCATTTTAATTACCAATATTGAGCCTTGAAATAAAAAACTACAACATATCTTAATTGTTTATATTGCATAAGATATTTAAGTAACTTCAAATGTAAAAAAAAATACTTTTGAGCAGAGTTTTCAGGAAATGCAAATTTGAGGGAAAATGAAAACAGCCATTTGGTCTTGCTTTTGGTTCTGAAGCACACTATGGCAGTGGAATCTATGAGGATAGGAAGCAACTAAAAAGAAAAATGTATTGCCTGAAATATTGAGAACGTCCCATCCATCCCTTGTCCCATTCATCACCCATCTCTCCTATATATATATATATATATATATATATATATATGTAAAAAACATACATTAGAATTAGCAGGTTGTTCCAGAAAATAAAAGTAACAATTCGCATGGATATTATTTCATATTTCAAATTATGGCTAACAACAGTAAGCTTACGGATCGTCTTCATCCCAAAACTGTACAAATCTATGATAATTTATATCCAAAAATCTTATTTGACATCATATTTTGCTTTTTCGTGTAAATGTTCCCTTATGATTCCATTCGGGAAGGCATTCGATCAAGAAGTTTAGACATTATAAAGGTTTAAAGTTTGCAACTGAAATGTTAAATTCATTTATAATCTTTGCAAAACAAATTGGAATGCGGATAGTTTTTTTTTTAAACATAACTCACAAACTACTTGGCGGAATGAGCTGTAACTTTATATTCTTATATTTGGAGCTTCTATAAACCGATTTCTGTTTAAAAATAATAGGTTACTTTTCATAAAGTTTTTCGGAAATTAATTTCAAATAATAGGTATTTTTGAACTTAATTTTCGAAAGAAATGTGGATATATGATATTTTATATTATATGAATTTTTGAATATGAACACATGAAAATTTTAATAGAAAGAAATTTCTATAAGCTTCAAATATTCGAATCCAAAATTATAACTCATTCAACCAAGTTTTTTTTTGTTCTACGGTTAAATACATATCAGCATTCAAATGCGTTTTGCAACAATTATAAATGGATTTGAGATTAGGAGCTGCAAACTTTAAACCTTCACAACCCCTAAACTAATTGACAAAATGACTCTTGACTCGGTATCATAAGGTACAATCTATATTATAAAAGACAAACGTGTTCGTTCGTAACGCTGACGTCATTTTGCTAATGGCAACACTTAACGATGAAATTTCGGTTTTGCGATTTTTGCTACTGCATTTTTTTTTAACTTCTAAACATCGCACATCGTCATTTATTACACCGTTATTTAGGGGGGAAAATCTCCTTCAAATGCAATTTGTTTGAAAACTGAATCGTAATTTTCTCATTTATTATAGTATTTAAATAAAATTTCAAGCATGATTTGAAAAAAAAAAATCTATCGCTTGCAGACGATTACATAATATTAATACGTTTGCACTTCAAACAATATAAAAAGTTCAGCATTTGTTTTAAGCTAATATTCAATAACGAAATTAAAATATTAAGTAATAAATAAAATAGTATAAATAAAATGCAGATTTAACAGAAATGTAATTGAAATAATCACTTAAAACTGTTGAAATCATCAGAATAAAAAGAAACTGCTGTAGATAACGAGATTTTTAGCGCTTTTTTCGGCTATTAACTTCTGGCACGAGGCCAATACAAAATTACCGCTTTAAAAATTTTATTTGAATATATAATTGACATATTTCATATAAGAATGCAGTTTTGTGTTGGTAGGGTGTAATCTAGAAAAAATTACTAAATGTAAAAAATATATTTGAGTGTTAAAATAAATAAATAAATAAATAAATAAAATAATAATTTGGTTTTCACCTTTTTTTTCTCTATCCTGGTAATCCCGGGTTGGATGCCCTAGTTTGCGTAAAAACCAAATATTATGTCCAGATTATGTGTTCATGTTTAATTTTACAGAGGTCGGTATAATTTCAAGTTGATGACAACTTTTTAAACATAAACTGATAGAACACAGAATATTCAGACGAATGGCTGTTAGAGTTTCTCCTGTGAAAATTTGGAGAATAAAATATATATGGTGAATTTTTTTTAACTCTACAAAATCACCTAATGGGAAATTCGTACAAACCCTTATAGTTTAAAAAAAATATCCAGACAATTATTTTAACTCTTTATTTTATTGACAACACATTTCTGTCATTTTAAACATTCCTTTTAAAATATTGTAAAAAATATTGGGCTTTACTGACACTTTAATTTGAACAAATGCAATAATAATTTGCAGGAGAAAATTGCAAATTTATTACAGAGATAAACTACTATTCAATGCATATATATACGTATCTATATTATTTGCAAATACAATAAACTAGGATTATAAAAATTCATACATATTAATTTTTTAAAACAGAACTATTACTAGCAATTTTATGAGTAAGGGGGATGACACAAATTGGTGTACAAATATTTCAGAGAAAAATTACTAGAACTGGAAATATGTGTTTTTGATTTTAAAATTACTGTGTCATGTGATCGACATATGTAGAAAATTATAGAATACATGGGAAACTGGTGGGGAACTGTATTTTTAATATACATATTTAATTGCCAATAAACAATGAGGTCATGTGACAATCTTTACTGAAATAAAATACAATGTATTCTACGGATTAATAAAAAATTATATATATGTATATTATCTGTAATATATTACAGAAGATTATAGTCAAAAATACAATTTTTACGAGGGACAGCCATTAAGTAAGTCACAAAAGATAATTAAATAATAACTTAGAATGATATTCACTTCAAAACTATTTTTATTTCTCAACATATTCTCCATCAATATTTATGCCCTTATATCACCGTTTTATCAGTGCCCCAACACTAGCTGCATAACATTCTTTGGGTTGCTAACTCAGCCTCATTAGGACTTCAAGTTGAACCTTTTCATCATCTGTGAACATCATCTTGCTTTCAAGATGGTTTTTTAGTGGACTAAACAGATGGAAATCGCTTGGGGCTAAGTCGAAGCTGTATGGTGTATGTTGAAGAAGTTGCCAACCAAACTTTTGATTTTTCTCCTGCGTTCAATTTAAAGTCCTAATGTGACTGAGACAGAAACCCAAAGAATGTTATGCAGCTGGTGTAGGGGCACTGATAAAACGGTGATATAGTGCATACATATTGGTGGAGAATATGTTGAGAAATAAAAAATATTTTTGAAGTGAATATCATTGTAAGTTATTATTTAATTATCTTTTGTGACTTACTTAAAGTCTTAACATCGTAAAATTTTATAAAAAAAAATACTTAACATTATAAGTGTTTATAGTAAACTGTTTAATTAATTGAAATGACTCTGATTCTACTTACGAAATGTAAGCATTTTCGTATGGATAACTATGGAAATTTTAATACAAAATAAAGTATATTATTAAAATTATAATATGCCTTTAATGTAAAGTCTAAATATATATTACATTACACTACATTTAGGCTTAATGTATTTTCTTATCAAATGCATGATCTGCCCAAATGTAACCTTTCTGAATGGGATGAAAATTGCAATTTTTGGAAAAAGCTTATGTATGCAAATTGAAAAAATTTTGAGTCCAAAGTTTTAATCAGAAATTTGAAAGTTGCACATAGTTTCCTGTGATTAGTTTGCTATGTTTAGTTTTAACATTTTAAAATAAAAGTTTACGTTCTTTATTGGTAATTCATTTTGATAGTAGATGCTTTGAACGGTTAAAATTAAAATTGTACAACAAATATAATGCTTTAAAAATTTATGCTACGATTCTCGTATAAAAATAAAATTAATATTTAAAAAAAAAATGTAGTCTTTATTATTACCAAATAAGTTAGATATTTTTGAAATACCTTCATTCCTTTCCATCGTTCATGAAAATAGCTATAAAATATCGTTTATATTGAATATATATGTACAAGTACTAGCCTCTTTAGAAAGCCCTATCAGAGCAAAAAAAAATCTATTGATATATCATTAAAATGATTAAATATTTAGAGAAAATCCAGAACAAACATTTTTGATAGCTAATGAACTCACATACTCTCACTTGAATATTTATTTGGTAATTAAGATGTTGTTCCCATTAATATATTAGAAGTTTACTAACTGGCACATGTTAATAACTCCCATTAATTGACATTTATCTAAATACATAGTCATATTTTCTGATTATGACATTCACAATATGTACTACAGTGCCAAACTGTGAAATGTATTCTTATTTTATGACATCATATTTTTGCTATTTTTTAGAAAAAAAAAGACATTTTTTTTGTTATGAATGTCATTTTTGTTACATTAATAATATTAATGTTTCTAATTAAAAAAAAAAATATTTTTGAATTTGAGGTATCTTTCTGAAACATGGTGTTAAACAATTCTGAAGAGGGAGGAATTATTACTAAGTATCTACAAATTTTCAAATTTTAATAATTTCCATGTACACCAGACAGTACAAAATATTACTGCGTAAAAATTTTAAGGATAATACAAAACGTATCAAAAATTTCACTTTGGAATTACTGAAGCTGCCAATATTATAAAAAAAAAAAATTACTAAAAAGTTCCAGTAAAAGTCCAATGTTAAGTTTCTCTTAACATTGAAATTATCAGTATTATACAGTTTTTAAATGATAATGATGAATATTAAAACATATTTTAAAGACAATGGTGTTTTCAAAAATAAAAATCTAAAAACAAGCAAGTTCTCCTGACTCCGTCGGAAGAGTAGGTTGTTTATTTTTATTTTTATTTTTATTTTTTATTTTATTTTTATTTATTTATTTATTTATTCTTTCTTTCTTTCTTTTTTCTTTCTTACTTTTTTTCGTAAGATACATACATTAGATTTAACAAAAAAAAAAAAATATATATATATATATATATATATATATATATATCACTCAATTCTAAGTCTCCTATTTTAGCGAGAAATGTAACTTTCAGGGAAATTTTGAATTAGGCATACCAAATGTTAGTGTGTGGATATGTATCAATAACTGCAAGTTTCAATCAATACAATTATCAATACAAATTTCAATTGGTTCAGTATTTCACACGTTATCGTGATGTCAAGTTTTGCATGTTTTACTTTTGTGAGAGTCCGTAAATGAACTGTAACAACTATATACTTGATTAACTAACTCATTTAAAATACTTGCAAGATCAATACGCTGCCCCAATTACATTCGAACTGATTCAGTATTTCGGATGTTATCATAGGGACAAATTGTGCCTGTTTTACGTTTGTGCGACCCTGTAAATGAACTGTAAGAGCAATAAACTTGATTAACTAACTCATTTAATATACCTGTAAGATAGATACATTGCTCCAATTACATTCGAACTGATTCAGTATTTCGGACGTTGTCATGGGAAAAAATTTTCATGTTTTTTTTTTTTTTTTTTTTTTTTTTTTTCGTGTGTGTGTGTGTGCCCCTGTAAATATAGTGCTAGATTTTCCATAGATCGATTTCTAACAAAACCAATGTAAAACACGCATGTATCTTTTGAGATTTTTAAAAGTTCTTGCATAGAAGTTTTTATACTATTGCGAATACAGTGGAGTCTCGATAATTGGAACTCGGATAATTTGAACTTTTAGTAAATTCGAGCTCGGATAATTTGAATTTCCGGTTACTAGTCATAAAGTCTAAAAAAACTTGTCTTAAAACTAATGTTGAAACTAGTTCGATAACTCGTAATAAGAAATTTAATATCCGATTTTTTGTTCATAAAAAAAAGTTGCAATATTACTAGATAATTGTGAACTGGGTTTTTTTCATACTTACAAAAAATACCACATTTTCCCAGTGATAAATACGAAAATACAGCAAAACTATAAAATTATAGCGTGATCACTAGTGAAATGCTGCGGAATAGAGAAAAAACAATATTAATTTGTTTTCACATGCAAGATTTACAGATGCGTCAGACTATATACAGAAGATACTAAGAAAATGACGCGAGAATTTCCTAACTTTGAACAGATAAATCCATCGGAAAAAATTGTCTGAATATGTTGCAATATTTAATGATCGAAAATTGGGGGTACATTAAGTGATAAAGAAATTATCAAAAATAGACAGATGACCACATTGAAACCCTCTGACCTGCGTGCAAAAGGCAAAATTGTAATGTTGTTTTTTTCTATTTTTTTTTATGCTAAAAAACATGAAATTTCAATCATGATATAAAAAACTTAATTATGTATATGAAAATAAGCCTTGAGACTATTAATTGTCACTTAATGTTTTAAAATTACATTATATTTGTAGAATTATATTAATATTAAAAATGCTAATATTGCTCTGAAACCTACAGCATAGTGAATGGATATATCAGTTGACGGCGGTAACAATGTTAATAATAGATACAACTAGCACAGAAAAAGTAACAAATTTCAGAGATGATCCTTGGTCATACGCTGAGTGTCTCATTGTTCTTAAATATACTAATAAAGAGCTAGTAATTACAGTAATTAATGATTTAAAAATTATTTTTAGACTTAATTTTTCCTAAAGCAGGTAAATAATTAAATTGCTTATACGAAATAACAAGATTTGCGCAAAAACATAGAAATAATTAATTACCAATTCTTCAGTTGACGTCATTTTTTATTGAAATTTTTAGTTCATTATATATTTAAAATTATTCTGCTTTATCTCTGTTAATGTGCTTCTATTTACGATTCAGGTAACATATTTTTTGTCTTTTGAAGTAATTTTGTTTCTATAATTTTAATTTTAGTCTCTAATATATTCTTTATTAAGTGTGGTATGAATAAAACCATTCGAATTACATAAAAGGCATGTTTTTGTTTTAATGCTAAATAAATACATTACTTTATTGATAGCATGAAAAAGCATAATTGGTTTATGAATCTGATAAATCAATCTTCAAACACCCGGAACATTTTTCTTGGTACCAACGAATTTGAATTAACCAGCGTTGACGGTATTCTCAAAATATGTAATGCAGATACATTTCTTTAACTTGTTTGGTTATGAAACATTTTATATTATGTTTGAGTTTGTAAAAATGTAAGTGCATTTTAATAAACTTATGAATGTCTATTTTTTTAAACCTAAATGTTGCTGGGATACGGAATGTATGAATTATTACTAAAATATAAAAACAAAAATATAATCTAAAACTAATTTCACAATTTAAGTGCAATTTGCATTCAAATAAATATTGTGAAGTGCCTATACCTATCAAAAATTGCATGTTTTTGAAATGCTTTGCAAATGCTTTTATCTCAAATGTTTTTATTATATGATCTAAAGTTTTTTTGGTAATCAGTTATCAGGATGAATTTTAAAATATTAAAATTAAATTTTCCGTTAATTATAAAAAAATAAATGTGCTTTTAAGGATTAAAATATTTTTTATAAATTAAATAATGATTAAAATTCTTAATTTATATATTCCGTAAAAAAAATAATATTTAAAATTAAAAACTACAACCATCCAAACAATTTCTTTATCTTTCAAAAACCCATTTTCAGTTTACTTCGTTTATATTTTTGGCTGCCAGAAATATTATAGAGAAAATAGATTTCTTATGAATAAATTTCTTTGCCTTCAAGAAAAAAAGTTCTGAATATGAAATATCGTTTATATTGAAAAAACATTAAATAAACCATTTTCTTGAGCACTTCCAATTAGAGTAAAACGTTATTAACCTTTTGCTTACGGTGGGATTACCGTAGTCCCAAGAAAAAGACTGTTGAAAAATACGGGGTTGGGATTATCGTCATCCCGAAAATTTCCACCCTTCAAAGATGGAGTGCAGGAAATCCTTAATAGCGTTTGGCTCAACGGGAGTCTCATTGGGTATTGGAGAAGGGAAATTCTATAGGGAATATATTAGTTATCATAGGGAAATACAGGGAAAACTTATGCAGCAAAGAAAGCAAACATTGTTCAAGCACACGATTTGAATCTGTTTCTACCTCACTTCCTCCAAATTAGTGGAAGATAATTTTTGTTTGTGATATTAATGTGAAGAGAATAGATTATTTTCAGTAAATTGTTTTATTATTTTTGTATCGCTGATTTTGATTAAGTTTTTCTTCTTAGAATGTTAAGTATTGCGGGTTTTTTTTATTTCGACAATAGTACACTAGATATCTTAAAATAATATACGTAACTTTATTTATTGAACTCAACAAAAATGAAATTATATATATATTACTATCTAACAAAAATACAGTTAATTTTGTAAAATTTTTATGTATAAATTTTTTTTGTAAAATTAATTACTTTTACACAGTAGAAAATAGTTAGTTTTATGCTCACACACAACTTAATAATCATGTTTTATATTCTTTGCATGGAATTGAACATTGTCTGTTTCAGAATGATATTAATAAGTAATGAAATTCTAACGATATTTACAATTAATTTACTCCGCAATCATCTGATTTAAAAAAAAGTAATTGAAGTTATGCAAAAAATAATACAAGTTACATTAATTGTTCTTTATATATTTCTTAAACATATCATTATAAACAAATATAAATGTCGTACAAATGTAAGTCCTAAGCATTTTTCTGCTATGTTCAAAGAGGCAATAGCTGTTCCAAAATCGTTTCGGAAAACAATTGTTATTGCAGTACTTTTTTCTCGGAAACTTCTGAAGCTAATTCAATATTTTATTTTATTTTTATTTTGTATTATACTTAGGTATTATACTTATTATATAATTAGTATTATGTTTATTAAACTTTGTATTATACTTATATATAAATAAGGATTGTCTCTCAAAATTCATTCATTTTCAACAAAGTTAATTAACGCTGTTCTCAAATACAAAGGGCTTACTATCAGATACATTTTTAAATTCATTTTTGTTCAGAAACGCATGAAACAGGTAGATGTTGTTATTCAGAAACTTCGCAATCGAAACACGTTTTCCATTTTTTGGTAAAGGCAGAAGTTCTTTTATAAAACACTGTCAAAGGCCGCGTTTTGAACCGAATTCCTGATTCTTCATCACACGAAAGGAGAAAAACCTGTTGTCACGTGAAACGAATAGCTTATAACACGACAACTAATTTATTTATCAAAAAATTGAAAACTCATTTCGATTCCAAATTGCTTCAACAGTCAGGCCTGCAAATTTTATGATTTTGCGTTTAAAAATGCGTCAGGAAGTTTTACGTTGTTCAGCAGAACATTTGAGAACCACATTCAAAATAAAGTAGAATGTTTAGATTGTGAAATCGTACACCTATTGCACTTTTTTATTTCATTTATTGCCGAATGACCATTTATTGTTTAATAAACGTCAAAAATATGAAAAGGAATTTCTTTTAAATCTTTTCAGTAATTCTCGAGAAAAATGAACTTTACTCCCAGATATTTTCTATATGATTTCTCTAGTGTTATTGCTTGCTTTAGTATTATTATTCTAAGGTTGTTTGGGAGGGGAGGGGGGGGCATTAAAATTAAAGAGACTCAAAATCAAAAAAGCACATTTCATAAATTAGCAAGGCATAATTTAATTTAAACACAGCGGTTTTAAATTCCACGTACGGGAAATATAGTATTGAGTTGTTAGAAAATACACAGCACACACGTAAAATGTACATGTTTAGTTTTTCTTTTTTTTTTAATCCTTAAAAGTTATATATATATATATATATATATATACATGTGTGTGTGTGTGTGTATTAACATTTAGTTTAGAGGAGGCCCCACTAGTGGCTGAGAGGTTCTGCTCTCAAAGCTGGTAGACGGGAGGTCCTGGGTTCAAACCCCTGTCACGCTCGTCGACTTAACCGTTCGGAGTTTTCCGTGGTTTTCTTCGAACCTTGTCGTAAATACGGGTTATGATCCCTTAGAAAGACCCCCACTGATGCCATCCCCCCCTAGGGCCTATATCCCTTGTGTAAATAATCGGCCGTCATAAATCAACTAACCAACCGACCATCAGTTTAGAGGAGCTAGGTATTTTTTAGTTATATTCTCTCATTTTTTGCACATTGAAAAAAAATGCTTATTTAAGGAAATTATTTTTATTAAAATTATTTGATTTTTAAATGTATCTGAATGCTTGGAGCTATTATTACATAATGTATTTTTGTATTAGCATACAATTTTTTTTTTCTTATTTTACTTATAACATTTGCTTAATATTTTTATTCAGATTTCTACTACTATTTCTGTATAGTAATATTCGACTAATTTAAGTACAACATAAATTATAATACAATTTGGAAATAGCGGTTTATTTTTTAATTTAAAAAGTAAATGCCCAACTGTTAACACCAAACCCGTTGCATATAACTTTATTCTTCTTTACTGTTTATACCGATTTCTATGTATTTATTTCTACCTTTTTCTTCTAATTTTTTTTAGTTATAATCTAAATTGTAACGGAAAAAAAAAAAAACTTTTTTTTTAAATAAATTATTTTTGTATTACTTATTTATTTTTTAAGTGTATCTGAAAGTTTACAGCTATTTTTAATTAGTATTGTGCCTAGTTGTTTGTGTTATAAAATGAGTATGTAAATGTTTTGCTTATCACATTAGTTTAATTGTTTTTATTCAGATTTCTGTCACTATTTCCGAATTTTCGCTAATTTAAGTACAAAATAAACTATAAAACACTGGAAGTGTAAGTTTATTTCTGAATGAAAAAAGTTAATGCCTTACTGGGAACACTAATTCAGTTGGATAAAACTTTAGTTTTCCTTACTGTTCTTTGTTGCGATACCCATATATTTATTTTTACATTTTTCGTATCATGGAATTTATTTTTTCTTATAATCTGAATCATGATAAAAAGAAAATAAATGTTTATTTAAAGAAATTATTTTTTATTTGCTTATTTAATTTTTTAAAGTATCTGAAAGTTTAAAGCTATTTTTAAATAAAGTATTTTTATATTAGCATAAAAAATTCTTCTTCTTCTTCTTTTTTTTTTTTTTTTTTTTTTTTTTTTTGCTTGTAACATAACATTTTCTTTTATATTCTCCTTTTCAAAATATAAACCACTATTTAAACGTTTATTGTAAGTGTTTTTCTGCTTATTTTTAAGAGACATCACTCAATTATTTCAAAACCTAATCACTTGAATTTAATGACTTCACAGAAAAAGTGCAATTTTCATGTCCGTATAGCATTTAAACCTTATTTATAACGATAAGCTATTACTTTTAACAGATGAAAAGGTTTCCTTTAGGGGAAAGTAAATCCCGAAATTTCTCACGATTGAAAGTCGTTAGTGGACGCGCCTAATGATATCCAGATGTTCTACCATCACCTGGGGTGTGATGCTTCTGAAGAAAGAGGGATGAAACGGTCAAGTTTTTCCCGTAATCGGAGGATACTTAAAGTATTCATTTCCCGTAAGCTACAGGTTAAATCTATGAATTGATTAAATATGTAAAGAAAAACTGATTTTTTTTTAGAAAGAGATGATGAGCTCACAGACTCAACACAGAATGTTTATTTGGTATGTAGGATTTATTTTCATTATTATATTTAAACTATAACAACTGCTGAAAATGAGTAGGTATCTTTATTAATATTTACAAATATAAATAGTAAAACGTCCTGTATATGATATATTAAAAGTTGATTATAAATCTAAAATCTGAAGAAAGTTAGTTTCATTGCGTGCATTAATATTTTTTGCTGACAAAACTGACACTATATATTTTTTTTTTCTGGGATAGATGGCAGCACTACACAATTTATTTTATATTATCATTTTTCTCAGCAATGTTTGCGTATAGATATTGCACTCATTTTGAGTTGATGTCTGGCTGATTGTCAAGTACTTACAATCTTATTCCATTTACAGTCAAATTTGTCTGTTTTGGTCTGTCTTGAACATTATTTTATGATCTAATTACTATTTAAGTTGAATAATTGCATGTTTATCTAATGTCTATTTCCGTAGCATATTTATTTATTTATTTTGTTATTTGAACCTCATGTCGGTAATTAATTTTCTTGTTTCATTTATATATGTTATTAGGAGTTTAATATTGTCGATTTTAGACATAATGCTGACAATATTTGATGAAATAACATATATTTACTATAATTATTCTTATAAAGCCACCCTATAAGATATTCATAGTTTTCCAATTTTGCTTTTCGAATTTTTTGCTTTTTCATCCTTTTAAATATAATTCTTTCAATGTCCATTCGATTGCTTTTTATAATGTCTCATCCTTTGTTTATCACATGTGTTCTCAATTTTAAATATATATATATATATATATATATATATATATATGTGTGTGTGTGTGTGTGTGTGTGTGTGTATTTAAAAAGTTTAAATTAGTGATGCAAATTTATACAATTCCAATAATTGTTAGTTGCATCTCAACTCTAAAAATGATTATGTGAAAATATTAAATTACCAAAGCAGATAATATACAAAACAATGAGAAAAAATCTCAGTTAACATTCAAAAATTTTAGTATTATGCAGTTTTTAAACATAATAAAACTTAAAATAATATTTTAGGAGACAAAAGTGTAATCTGAAAAAGCAGAAAGCAAGAATAAAAATTAAGCTTGTATTTTTGAGAATTTTTATTTTTTTATTTATGCATAAAAAATGTATAAAATTACAAAAAATATATTCACACATCACACTTCGTTTATTTCTTTAAATATGCAAAATTCCACTTTCTGTTTGCTTTAAAAATATATAAAGAATTATTATTAACATTGTGATTGTCTATGTTTTGAAACCTAAGTTGTTACTTTGAAACATATTTTGTAATTTTTAAGGAAATTTAAATATTCCTTTATTTAAAGTTTAGTTTCATATTTTAAGTACATATTACATTCGAATAAATTTAAATTAAATATATATACTTATCAAATATGCGAACAGTCAAAATGGAGACCATCTGAATAAAATGAAACTTCCATCTTTTCGCAAAATGCTTAGTTATGCAAATGGAAAATCTTCTGAATCAGAAATTTTGATCAGAAGATTTAAAGTTTTAATATATTTCAATAAGTCTGCATGTAATCAGTTAGGAGAGCTTGAAATTCCAAATATTAAAAATAAATTTTACTTATATCAATATCAGTTTCCTTTTATATAAAATCTATATCTAAAAAAATGGTATTAAATATTCACTAATATATATATATATATATTTTTTTTTTTAATTTAACAAATATATTTAATATACGCATAGGTTAATCGAGTAAATATGATTCGACATGTGAAAATTTGTACAATATCTATTTGTCTATCTATCCGTCTGTGTATATCCATCATCATGTCTAAATCTCTCTCACTCTCGCTGTTATATGTATGTATATACCGGGTAAATCAAAAGTTCGTTAAAAAAATTTTAAAATCTTAAAAAAGGAAGAAATTGTGTTAAAAAAGTGAGGTTTGCAAGTAAGGGCTCACAGCCCTTTAGCAGCAAAAACATTTTTAGTTAAAAATGTCACCTGTAGATGGCTCTAATATGCGAGAGATTCATCAGATTTATGCAAATTAAAACTTGCAATAAATGACCGGGATACACGAGGATTTCTCATTCGCTATCAGAATGTTATCATTACCCGATCGAACGTTCCATCGAGATTCTATCTGCCGTGAGGGTTCTGCAATTTATTCTGACATGTTGCATTCAGCTGAAGCGGGAGTGGTGAGACGCCTTAATTGTATCGTACAATGTTCTGGGGGTCATGTTGAACAATTGTTATTGCAAGAATAAATGAATAGAGCGTACTGTTGCCCTGTTCATTGTGTTTCGGGTCGTCAACGTCCTCTACTAGTGACATTTTTAACTAAAAATTGTTTTGCTGCTAAAAAAAATCCGACTACCTTTTGAACCCTTTCTTGCAAACCGCAATTCTTTACCATAATTTCTTATTTTTTTATGATTTTTTTAATTTTTAACAAACTTTTGGTTCATATATATATATATATATATATATGTGTGTGTGTGTGTGTGTGTGTGTGTGTGTAAAAAATGTCCAGTGGGTATAATTTGACTCTTTGGAACTTTTTTGTAGAATGAACTATACTATATGACCAAAGGTGACCGGTCACTTGCGATTTTAGACGCTTTGTTAAATATCCAGAAAAATACACAAGGAGTTAATCTGAAACTGCAGGTGTGAAAACTGTATAGTATAGGTCATATAATTCCGCGAAGATATTTTCCCGAGACCCCACAGGGGACCGTCAACAAATTGAAAAAGAACGAATATCTTTTGGATATTCCGATTGGATTTTTTTTATATTAAGAACTCTGCAAATTATAAGCAAAAAATTTGGCGAAATTTGAGACTGTTTTTATAAAAACCTTAATTTCTCTACGAGTATACATGCTATTCACATAAAAATAAACACAGTATATTACAATAAGCCAGTTATTAATAATCTCGAGTTTAAACGCTTTTGCTACATTACGTTTTACAGGGTTATCCAAAAGATATTCGTTATTTTTCAATTTGTTGACAGTCCCCTATGGGGTTTCGGGAAAAAAAATCATCGCGGAAATATATATAACCTATACTATACTGTTTACACACCTGCAGTTTCAGGTTAATTCCTCATGTATTTTTCTAGATAGTTAACAAAACGTCTAAAATCGCAAGTGACCTGTCAACTTTGGCCATATAGTGTATTTTATTTAGCAGTTTAGTGATACAGACATAGTTCGAGAGAGTTCAATCTTGTTCAGAGGTAAGACCGGGAATCGTAAGTTTTTTTTAATAATCAACTAATGGCTTCTAGGAAATAATGGTTATAAGAATATCTGCGATTCAGGGGAGGGGTGTTAATGTGTCAACGGTATGGAGACTTAATTGATTTGATAGCATTTGACTTTTGTCTGGGACTTTGAACGCAAGTAGTCTCCGCATGAGCCCGACCACATCAAATCATAAACTTCTGCATATTTCCCAATAGTTTTCACTGTTAAATTTTTAAGTTCGTTAGAACTTTATATATGCGAGTAATATTTGTTGGGCAAAAAACATTTGTCCAAAGACCGATTCAGCATTAAACATTAAAAGTTAGAAAATAGTTTAAATGGTAAATTAATTTTAATTTTAGATTTAAAATGAGATATTATTGATACTTTTCATACCCCCCTCTCTCGCGCACAAACACACCAAGATGAGAACCACCATTATCGTCTGCAAGACTATTTGGATTCAATCGGAAGACCGATAACACAAATTCAGTTAATAAAAGTTTTTATTTACTTAAGGCATCATATTCAGATAAAGCTTAAGATTCCAGTTGCTAAGACTTGGGTGTTGAAGGCAGGTGTTCAATGACGGGAATTTAAAGGGACAGTACACATTTAACTGTCGCAGAACATGCGAAATTTGTCACGAATTTGACATTATTTTAAAAAATGTAACGACTCTAGTTCACCAAAATTTCAGAGTACATTTAGATAATGTTGAACAACGTGTGAAAAAAATTTAATTTGGATATAATATGCATAAATTTAGAGATGTTTGTCATATTTTTTCTTCGATTGTTGTATGGAGCTAAAACAATAGCAGAATGTAGCATATATATATATATATATATATATATATATATATATATATATATATATATATATATATATATATATAACCATAAATGAAACATTACCATAACACCAACTTAAACAATGAAATAATGATTAAGTATGTAATAATTAGTTGTCAATAAAAGTATTCCCCAACACACTGAATATGGATACAAAAACTTATTTAAAAGAATAAGAAATTAAATTAAAAATTGAAAAAATTGAATTAAATGAATGAAAGGAAATTTGTGGAATTTAGACAGAATTATCAAGTCCCAAATGCCTAAATACCACAAATAAAATGAAATGAGAGGTTTCATCATCATATTAGCCATACATTGCTAAAGAATATGATTTTGGGACTACCTGCTCAAAAACATTGAATCAAACCTGTGAAAAAGTAAAAAATAAATACAATATTAAAAAAGAAGGAAGCCATACCTATAATATACAGAGAAAACATGAAATAGAGTCAGAAAGTATATAATCCATTATGATTAAAAAAGATACTTGTGCACCACATGAACCACTCATGAACACAGCCAAAACTAGATAATGAATTGCAAAAAATCATTACATGTTGCCAAATTTAGAATTAGAAAATGATTTACTGTGTTGCCAGAAAAGATTTTAGAATAATATGAATATAATTGTAAAGCAACAGGAACATTAGTGCTGCCATCTATATTGGATATATATATATATATATATAATTTGTGAACAGTGAAGTTTCTCTGGACCATGCTATTATTATATTTAATGCTTCTCTAAATCCTTTGTGATTTGGTGGGTTATTTTTGAAAAAATGAATTGAATAAAAAAGAAAGTGAAAATAATTTTAAACAAACATTATTTAATATTAAAAATTTCCGCTAATAAAATTATATGAAAAGTTAATACATTAATCAAATATAATCTTTACAAGTAATGTAGAATAATCATACTCAAGTTTATTATAGAACTAGTATATACCCCCTGTCAAAAATGACAGGATATTGACTCAATAGTCAATTTTTGAAATAGCTCAACGAATGGGCAAAACATTCAAATTAAATATTTTTAAAAAATAATCCATGTGTGAAATTTTCTGAAAAAAAAAAGTGTTATCAATGTGTTTCTAAAGAGCTTAACTCACCACATAGCTCATTTTTTGATTATATATGCAAAATTAAATGGAAATTACTCGGTACTATTTATTCCTTATATTTTAATTACGTTTCATAAGAAAAAAAATTATTTTATTTACGATGGAAACAAAATTTAAAAAATTGTTTGTCTTATCTACCGGTAGATGGCACCATATCCCCCTATACGGTCCAATGTTGCTTGTGATTTCCAAGCAAGCCACCTCGACTGTCTTTATCTAATTAATCGCCGTCTACGTTCAATCGACGTTTCATCATTTTAATCAGGCATCACTAAAACAATCCTTAAATAATATAAAACAACAATAAAAACTGATTTGATTGAACATATTCAAATCCACCGCGCGTTCAAAACAGCATTTAGAAAGATCAACAAAGATGTTAAAGCAGTAAAACTCACGTTGCCAAATAGCAATAAGTACAGCACAAATAATTTTGATGAATGATTCTCAAAAGTGAATGACTCACATTTTTTTTTTTTTTTTTTGCAACAATAATAATAATGATTAGCAAAGTGAAATGTAATTTCTGAAATTTTCACATTAAATTTTAATATGCTAATTATATGCAAATATTAACTTGTATTTTTATCAAAGTTCGATTGTTTATATTAATTGACGAAAGATGGCTGCAAAAATAGTTTTTGAAGGTTTTAAACAAAATTAAAATATTTAGAGACTTTAATATGCTTTTACAAATATTTTAAGAACAGAATCAGATAATTAACCTTTTTTTTAATGAAGCGTTCAAAGCATTTGTTTCAAGATTTAGAAATTCTGAATGGCAACAGTGTTTGTTTGTTTATATTTAGTAATTTGATGTTTATAATAGCTTATTTTTAATTTGTAACTTAATACATTATAATTGGATAAGATATACATGTTTTATGTGAAAATATGCAGAACAGACATGATTTCACGTAGAAGAAATTATCGTTTAGTGGTCATGTGTTAGCATATGTTTTTCAGTAAGCCTAACATGGCGTTTAACTACGGTCGACTCGCAGACCAGAGTGGTACAGCCCGGTACCATTACAGACACTTTCTCGCCTTTGGATTTTATTATAAGTAAGATAATTATAAAAGTAAACAATAAATAAAATATATACTCTTTTATACGCATTCAATATTATCTTCAAAACCATGCCTAATTTCATATCTCAAATTCATGTTTTTTTCCATATTGTTTTCCCCATCATCTTTTATTACCATCTGTACCCATTAATTTGGCGTAGGCACCGAACTGGATTATTGAAAATTCCCTGATATTTTTACTCTTGGTAGAAAGCTCAAGTTAGTGAATTTATTTTAAAATAAACAATTTTTTCTTCTTTTTAAGATATGGGCAAAAGGACATAAGAATAAAACATTATTTAAAGCTTCTTTTTGGATTTCTGAATTGATTTATCAACGCATATTCCTAATTTAATTAATATTAAATAACAATTAACACTAATAATTGATTAAAGAGTATTTTTTAAATATTAAACCCTGTATTTTTTATTTGTATTTTATTTTCTACTTTTTAGCGTTAAAAATTATTCATTGCTACAGTTTCACAGCCATTTGGGGAATTTTGGCGACCGTCGTTTGGCGAATTTTCAAATCCATTGTTGATGTAAGTCGTCTATAATTGTGACCCTCAAGCATATTTGGCGATTTACAACCTGTGGCGGTCTAACATGAAAATGCGTTAAAATTAATCTTTTAATTTAAAATTAAGTTAAAAAATATTGGAGTGTTGTATTGCAACAGAAACACACATGTGTACATAATTTGTATTATTAATAAAAAAATCTAGCATTAATTGAATGAAGGCGAAATTGAAAATAATTTTAAAGCAAACATTACTTAATATTAAAAATTTTCAATCATGAATTTTTATGAAGAGTCAATTTGTTAATTAAATAGAAATTGTAGAACTAATATAGAATAATCATATACATGATTATTAAAGAGTAATTATAAAAATCGATTACGAAATTCCATATTCCAAAAACAAAGTTGAGTTAAACAAGTAATATAAAACTTTTTAAAAAGTCAATTCCTACTTAGGTCAAATAGAATTTTTTTCCAGCGATCTACACGCTTCGCCACTGACGGTATTTATTCCTAAATTTATATCCTGCTAAATATCTTACATAAGAGACATTTTTGAAATGTATTAAAAATTAAATAAAAATTAAATAGCTAAAATACCAAAAATTAATAGCTCGAAAAGTATTTCTCACAAAATTGTTAGACAAACTGCGTTAGAAAGTTAAAAAATTTGTATTTTTCTTGATATAAATTTAAGATCTAATGATTATGCCATTTTTCAAATATTGAATTTCAAAAATTACCAAACTTCACAATAAAGTGTCATAGTGATGTTACAGTTAACGATAATACAGTTTTTTCAAATATTAATTAATTAATTAAATTTATTATTTAATTTTAGTTTTATACTTCATTTCTGTTCAAAAGTATAGACTCACTCCACATTTATAGTCTCCTTCGCTCGCGAGCCGCCTGATCTTCGTCCGTGAACAGCCCCATTATCTTTTTACGTGTGAAGGTGAGACTATAAATATGGAGTGAGTCTATACTTTTGAACAGAAATGAAATATAAAATTAAAATTAATTAATTAAATTTAATTAATTAATTAATATTTGAAAAAAAAATGTATTAACATCAATTGTCACCCAGTACAAGTTTAAAAAGATTTATTTGAACTTGATAGGATGAATAGAAAATATTTCATTAACGATTGAAAATTTGAAAAAGATATATAAATATATAGAGAGTGTGAGCTAATAGTAGGAATTGAATAAAAGAGTTCAAAAACAACATATGAATGGTGCAGATGCAAAAGTCACATTATCTATTTTTTTAAGGTATTGAATTATTCATATCATCGTGTTCGCCTTGTTAAGGCGAATCGAACTGTAATAGTGATTTGGACCATAAAAAACATATTAAGGTTGAAAAGAAAATGCTGAAAATCTCATTTTCATACGTAACTCACATTATCCAACAACTGTTTTGCTGCAAAATTCACAATCTCCAATTCAACCAATCAGGGAGGTACAGAAATAAGAAGTAGTGTAAAATGTTGCACTAGTTTAATGACAGTGAAGAAGTTGGGTCATGTCTAATAGGAAAGTTTTTGCACAAATTGTTTTTAATAAATATTTTTAGATTTTTGTTGTTTATTACCCTCCAAAATAAGGTAATGAAAATTAATGTTCAGATTTTTTAAGTTCTTGTTGTTTTAAATTCATAACTATTTTTGTTTATAATTAACACGACCCATAAAATTTTGCTGCAAAACTCACATTTTCCATATGTATATTTAAATTCTAACTTTACCACAATTATTAGAGGTTTAGGACTATGTGCAACTGGTTGTTATGGCAACAAATATATCAGACAGAAAAATTGTGGCAATATATCTAGTTTATTAATAATAATCAGTTTTTGGTATTTTTCTAAAACCTAGGTTATATGGAGAATGGGAATTTTGCCTCTACACCCTTCATATATTACCAAAACATATTTTTGATATTAGTTAGTTTCCGAGTAAAATATATTTTCGTGATTGATATTCATACCATACAATATTTATTGTAAACTGTAGTTTTGAAACTATTATATCTGACTTTCACAAAACTTCCTCTTCTCTTACTCCACTTTAGAAACTTAGTTTCAAATTAATGTTCTTTGGACTTCATGCATTTTGACTACCTCTTAACAATCTACTGAATTCAGGATGTCAGTATTCATTAACTTCCAAGTATTTCCAGTTAGATCTCTTTTCTAATTTAAATTGTAGATGGATACAATGGGTTATTTAGAAATGGTAATAGAACGAGTGCTTTAACACTTTCTGACAAGAATTCATTTTCTTTATGCGCGACATTTTACATAAATGACAAATTGGAAAGCATGGTTTAGATAAACTAGAATAAAACAAATTATAATAGTGAAAGTGCAACTGATATAAAGCATATTATGTCTTTCATCGCCTTTGTATATTTGCGATACATAAAATGTATTTTTAATGTTTTCAAATTTAAATATATGTCCGGCTGAAAAGAATGTTTATAGAACCTTTGTGGTAAGATATTTTAAACTTGAAAAATAAATAATGATTATTTTCAATGCTTAATACTAAAACAAATTTATTTAAATTAAATGTAGTAAATATATGAAATTGATTAATATTTTGCTATATAATAAAAATTTGTGGTTTGCATAGTTAAAATGTTATTACATAAATTTTCTGCATTTATAAAAATCTATGAAAGTTGTAAAAACACATTTTTCTTTAAAATGCTGTGTGATCATAGTTTATTTCTGTGCTTTTTGCAAATTTTTAATCATTTTTGCCATATGTTCTGCTTACAATTATACATTTTTTATCCCATATCTATATTTTTTAAACATACCTTATGATAAATGTCATATTTTGTTCCTTTTATTATTAGCAAGTAAGAAAAAGAACTAATTGGTTACATTTAGTGTAGTTATAAATTAAAAAACTAAATCTAATTTCTAGAAAGCTAGTAAACTTATATGGAACTTATATAAGGCGTTACCACAAGTAAAATAAGAATGTAATGAAATTGACAAGTTCGTTGGTTACTACATTGTACTAAGTCCTATTGTTATAATAAATAAATTTAATATATATATATATATATATATATATATATATATAAACTTATTGCAAAAATTAACCATTGAAACAGAAGTAACTTACCAAATGCAATGAAATTATTACCCCAAATAGCTACGTCAAATTACACATTATAAAACATAGTCCTAACAAATAAAGTATTTATTCAAAAAGTAAAACATAAATTTAAAAAAAAAAAAAAAAAAAAAAAAAAAAAAAAAAAATGTAAGCTTATAATGTAATTTACTTTTTCAAGGGCTGGGAAACCACATTATAAGCAAAGAATGATTGTTTTCTGTAATTGTCACAAGCTTAAAGACAAAATTTTGTGACAATTCCAAGCCCTAACAATCATTGGAAAGGAAATGAAAAAAAAAAAAGATACCTTTGAAAATAGAACACTACAAATCAAACAGAAGAAAATAAATCCATTTATAAACAAATAAATACAAAGGAAGACAAAGAAAATCTATACATTACAACATCAATTTGTCCAGAATCCGAAGCCAAAAATGTTTTGTGCTAAGCACATGGTAAAGTGAATAAGTGAATTCAAACGTACAAGTTAAAATTACAGTTAATTTTCTAAAAGTAGCAGTTATTAATTTAACCATTGTGATTTTAACTATTTCTAATTTAAAATATAAAAATACAAATAAATAATATAAAAACTATAAATTCATTTACTAAAAATATTTTTTAACTTAAATAATTTTAATATATATATTATATTATTGGAATATTTAAAAATTTCACTTGTATTCCAAGTTTTCAGGTAAAAGAGAAAAAAAAAATTGTGAAAATTTATATGGTGCTGCCATCTGGTTTTATAATAATGAACAATAACTAAAAAATAATACTAAAGAATAATAGTAATAGTTTTTTTTCTTTTTTTAAAAAAAAATCATTATATGGTGCTGCCATCTAGTTAAAGATTAAAACAATATCTAAATAACTATTAATTATATAGATTAAGTAAATTTTCCGGTATAAAATTATTTTATCTATTTATTTTTACATATGTCAACATTTAAATAATTTATATTTATTGTGTAATATCATTTTAACAAAACATAAATAAACCCATAAAGTCTCAAATAATATTGTAGAAGTCAAATTAAATTTTCATTTTATAAATAATTATATGCAAGCATAAAATATTTACCAATATGACTACACGCACTTATTGGAACTAACAGCTTGCAAAATATTATTAACCCTGAAAAATAAAATTAGATTTTCATTTTATAAATAACTATGCAAGTTTAAAAGAAATACCAAAATGGCTACACGCACTTAATGGAACTAACAACTTGCTAAATATTATTTACTCTGAAAAATAAAATTAGATTTCACACACTGATAGCTAAAAATAACCAAACATTTCCAATATGTTAACCTCACGTATTGGATCCAATATCTTGCAATAAATAAATAAATAAATAAATAAAAAATAAAACGCATTTAACTATATTGTTAAAAGTTCTCTCTATATATATATATGTTTATTTTTAATTAAAAATAAAATTTGTTTAATAATTTGTTTTTATTACAGGAATTAAACCGTAAAGCGAATCATTAAGCAATAATGAAAGAGATGAAAAGATTGAATCGTTAAAAATGAATGAAATCTTCATATTTTAAATTAATGAGCCGACAAAACAGATCTGATTAGTAAAATAAAATTCCCCGTGACACTAAAAAGGAAAATATTCATTTTAAGCCCGTTTATTTTTCATCTCATTGTTTAATTCCTCTTACTTAGCTAAGTAGTTTATCATTACATTACATGCAATTTTAACACATGTTTCTATACCACAAAAATGATAATTTTTTCAGCATGTATTGAAACTATAAAATATAAACAAATGGATTTGAATGATTTTAACGAAAATTTACTTGTGCACAGATTTTTTTTAAATAATTATATCTTATATTTTTTTTATTGTTTTATCGATTTACAAGTAAGCCACATATTCATAAAATTCGCCCATAAAAATTTCAGGATCATAGAACTTTCCTCGTTTCATAAAATTTACTAACTGTTTTTACTTACTTATAAGAAATATTGAATATACATATTTTTATGATATGACATTATGAATAAAAAGAAAGGTGATAAGCCGAAAGAAAAAAAAAACCTTGGGCGTCGTTATGCTTATTTTCTGCTCTTAATATGAAAAAGAAGTTCATATGAATTATAGAGCATATTATTTACGCAACTAAAATATGATCTATAAAGTATATTAAACATATAAGACAGAATAAGGAAAATTGGGAAAACAATATTAATGTTTTTTTTTTGTTTTTTTACATTTAATCTTTTTCTTAATTATTGCAAAATGGATGCTACATATTGTCCGTCATCATATGTGCCCCATCCAAACAGACGTTGATGCATTTTTTTTCAATCTTTGTTATGCAACATCATAAACAAATGTAATTTTTTAAAAATATTCTTATCAGTAGTTCACTACTTAAATATTTACAAAATAAGAATCCCTCTTTCACAGAACCATTTGTATGCCTTACGAATGTGTAGATCTCGACCATGTTTGTAATATCAGTGCTCTCGTACAACTGGTTCTAAGTCTTTCAATGCACTCGTCTTTAACCTCTAATGTCAGCTCTTTAATCTTGCGTGATACACTGTTATTAAGAAATGTAATGAATAAAGTTGTTTCACTTTTTTTTCTCTGAAAACAACATCAACCATGTCTTCAACAGTTTGCATCAGTAAAGATCAGGGCTTAACAAATGCGGTCGCCATGTTGATACTGGCTTTTTTTTCTTTTTTTACATTTAATCTTTTCCTTAATTCTTGCAAAATGGATGCTACATATTGTCCGTCATCATATGTGCCCCATCCAAACAGACGTCGATGCATTTTTTTTCCAATCTTTGTTATGCAACCTCATAAACAAATGTATTTTTTTTTTAAATATTCTTATCAATAGTTCACCACTTAAAGATTTACAAAATAAGAATCCCTCTTTCACTGAACCATCTGTATGCCTTACGAATGTGTAGATCTCGACCATGTTTGTAATATCAGTGCTCCCGTACAACTGGTTCTAAGTATTTCAATGCACTCGTCTTTAACCTCTAATGCCAGCTCTTTAATCTTGCGTGATACACTGTTATTAGGAAGTGCAATGAATAAAGTTGTTTCACTGTTTTTTCTCCAAAAACAACATCAACCATGTCTTCAACAGTTTGCATCAGTAAAGATCAGGGCTTAACAAATGCCGTCGCCAGGTTGCCACTGGCTACCAAGTTTTTCGACCTAGCGACCAAAAGAATTTGATGTTTTCGGGTTGATTTCTGTACAAAAATTGACATAAGAAATGACCATAAATGGCATTTTTCTCTTACCCACCCCTACTCGTGCACGACAAGCAGTGATCTTCCTCTTCTCGCGTACTTTTAATGGAAGAACAAAATTTAAACGGCATTTTCCAACTCATGCACAGAAAACAGCATTATTTTCAGCTATAGCCAGACAGTATATGCCATGTTATTAAAATGTGGGGGAGAGAAGATATTTCAATAAAAAAGAAAGAAATGGTGTCAATCCAGTCTCTAAAATCCAGGCATCTAAAATTGGATATTATGCTAAAAAATGCTCGATTTTTTTTATTTTTTTTTTTTTTTTTTATATTTTTTTATATATTTTTTTATTTATTTTTTTTTACATTTCAAATCTGATTTTTGTGTTTATGTAAGTTGTCAACATAATATAGTGTCTTATAATTGATTATAAGTTTTATATGTTTTATTAGAAAACATAGTTTATAATATCTTTCTAAATTATGTACTATTCTAAACCATATAACTAATAATTCTAAACTACGCTTGTTTTTATTAATTTTATTAATTCCTCAATTAATTCATAAAAAAAAAACTCTTGTGGTTTTTTTTTAATCAATGAAATGGAAGAGGAAGAGGGGGTAGGGGGAGGGGTAAATGTTTTTTTACTGGCGACTAGTTTTTTTTTCTTTCTTTTTTTTTTTACTACCAGATTTTATCAAATTGGTAAAGCCCTGGTAAAGATTCTCCGTTAGCGAGTGGTTTACTTGCTTATGCTATCTTTATGCTAATTTTATAAGACACGTGTAACAACTTCACACTGAATTCTGAAAATGAATCTATTTCCTGCTTGCTTACAGATAACTCTGTTAATTTCCTCTGAAAAAGCTCAGGAAATTCCCATATTTAGATTCAAAATGTTCCATCATGTTTTCATTACACAATAAGAAAAAATCTCGTTACTAATGACACATAGTGAATTGGTGCACTTTCTTCACCGATATATGTGAAACCATACTTTAAGCTAAGAAGGATTGTATTTTCGCATGTAGGTCTTTGACTTTTCAGTGTAGTGACCTTCTGCGGTACATTGCTGCCAAATTCCTGTGTTGAATGTCTAGTGTTATGTGCAAGGGAGTAATACTAAATAATGGAAAAACGTTTTTTTGGACAATAAACAAAAAACCGTTTTTTCTTCATGTTTTAGCTTTAAATATCCTCTTTTCATCCACTTATCCCTCTTCGAATTAGACTGATATTTTGATCTGAACAAATGAAATCTGAAAGGTCATATTAGACAACTTTTAGGGAAAGAAATATATAATAAAACACCTATGAGAAACTATTGTTAAACAGACAAAATACATGTTTAATTTACATTATCTAGTTGTAGATATAATGCAGAGGAATATCGCATAACTAAAGTTAGTTAAAAGTAAGTAATATTTGATAATAAATAGGTTATACAAGAAAATTTATGTAATAAACAGCGTAATTTAAAATGTAACAGAATTATTCATATAAAAAATTATGAAATATGTCACGTTGTCTTTATTGTCACAAAGTCTTTTGTATACAAAGAAAGAGTGCATTGAGAAATAGACATTGGACCTACAGTTTTTCTAACTCTGGTGAAAAAATCTTAGTTAGGACATTCAACATAGACACAATACCACTGTATTAATAGTCTGATTCTTCTAATGCGATAGTAGAAACACTTGCATGTTTCTTCACATGTTTATGTATAAAGTATTTACACATTTTGTACAGGAGAAAAGCAAAATTTCTACCAGCACAAGGAAATAGATTATGAATTATATTTGAAATTAACTATTTATTTCGACACCTTCTGCAAGCTCTCCCACTACAAACAAAAAAAATGTTATAAATTACACAAGGATTTTTTTTAACTACTCCTATTTGCACAAGCTCCTTCTACTTCTACGCACTGAGACTATACCTTCAGACAATACAATTTTAAAAGCACACTGAAAACAATTATCCTGCTAATTAAAAATATTTCCTTCATTAAATTTAAAATTAAATCTTTATTTGCCAAATATATATTTATTCATACAACTCTAATAATTATATATTTTTAATTCTTTAAAACAGATTGTATTACCAGCAGAATTTGTGCGGATTTCTGCAGATTTCAGAAAGTTTGTTATTAAAAAAAAAAAAAAAAAGATCCAGTTAAAAAATTATTCAAGTCGAAATTATTCAAGTTGATAAATTTAAGCTGTTCTTCATTTTGTAATAATTTGCTGAATTTTATTTCCCGTACCAGTATCCAGAGCTTTGCGTATTAGTACTGGTACTCGTGCCATAGTTTCGGAACACCTGATCTTGAACATAATTGAAACAACATATACTTTTTTTTCAGAAAAATAAGAAATTCGTACATTATAGGGTTTATTTAGCAACTTTACTACCAGTAATATTTACTGCATTAGACTTTGATTTTGAAAAGAAGTATTTATAATTAAAATTTCAAATCAGTAGAAATTTTATGATTTTTAATTAAAATTTGTTCTTTTAATTAAATTTTATTTTGTATGCGCCCGTTGTTTTTCCAAATATAATAAGGTTAGTTTGCATACATTTTTCTCTAAATATACAAATAAAAAAAATGTACAGACTGCAAGGCTTAGATTAATTATGCCATATTAATTAATAATTTAATTTAGATTAATTATGCCATATTATATTAATAATTTATTAAATTAGTCTTTTCCATATTTTTTTGCTTCTTTTAAATAAATTTATTAGTAGTTGGCTTTTAGTATTAGAATTTTATTTAAAATATATTTTGAAGTTAGTTGTTCTTTAAAATTCCGATTTAATTTGGACTGTTAAATTGCAGAAGCATGTGAATTACATGTGACTGAATGTTTACCAAAATAAATTGCCGGCACTATAGAAAATTTTATTTTTCTTCGAAAAAAAAATATATTCGTGTAAAATTAATATAAACAATACAAAATACTTTAGCGTTTGGCTATAATCAATATATGTATTTTTTAAGTAATGGGGTGTTGTTGTTGTTTTATCTTTATTATAAAAAATATTTAAATATTTTTGTAATGTATTCCTATTTTACTTTTCAACTTTTCTGCATTTTCCTTGATATCGTTAAATTCAGGAGTTGAATTCAGTTTTTGCAATTATGATTTTTATATTGAGCAAGCTTTTCCGGTTTTCCATAATTATGAATGAATTAAATTCTATCTCGAAAAATATCAGTTAATTGAACACAGATTGCTACCTTCTATACAAGCTTTTGTTTAGTACACTGTAAATAATTTACAGCAAAGTATCCAGTCATTCGACCGTTTGTATAGAAAACGGTTACATAACCGTAATTTAACGCTATTCTGACCATAATATTGCCCATATTATGGTCAAAAGACTGTTAAATTACGATTATGTAACCGTCTTCTATAAAAATGGTTGAATTACCGAATACTTTGCTGCAAATATATAATTATCGTTTATTAACAACAAAAATGAATTTAATTTCAAAATTTGTGGTTGTTAAAAAATATTTATGTTTCTCTCATACAAAATGAATTGATAAAATATTTTTTTTTTGTAATTGATTTTTACATCGATTAAAATTAAATGGGATGTCATTTTTTTCGAATCAAAGTAATATAACCCAAAAGAAAAATAATGCGACTAGCTTAGATTATGAAACACTTTCCCACATTTGTTAAAAGTTTAGAAAACGCATAAAACATTTGAAAACCAGTTCATAGCCGGAAAGTCTACCGATTATTTTGTGCAGCACTTTATTTTATTTACAGATTTCTATATATTCTACATAGCATTATACACATTAGTTTAGTAAGAAAATGCTTAATAGGCTGAAAATTCCCTTGGGCAATTTTGACAAATAGACGGCAAAATACTTGAATTATTTTGTACAGCCCTGTATATTTCATGTTTAGTTTTATTCATGCCGCATAATAAGCTACAATTTAATTCAGCTAAAAATACGCCTAAAACTACTGAAATCACATTTCCAGTAACTATCATACAGAAGGCGGAAATGTATCCAGTTAGTTGCGTGACCCTGAATATGGTTTTATTTATATTCTAGAAACATTTCTTAGTATACCAAATAGACTTCAGCCGGAAAATGTATAGCTCAAATTAAAACCATCTTTAAGTATTTCACGCTCATACTCAGTAATGCTTAAGAAATATTTGGGTAGACCTGTATATAATATACAGCATTTACACACACCACATTGCATGCAAAAATTGTCGCTAATAGATAATTGTCGCTGATAGCCAATACTTTGGATGCAGTACTGCATCCGAAATCTTTTGAGTGACAAGGTAAATGAATGATAAATGCTACGCCCATCACAGAGCAAGTATTTTGAAGTAAAAATCCGTGATGTGTAGCAATTTCATTATGTTTCAAATAGTATAACATAAATACGTTGCACACAGTTTTTTGTATATTTACATTGTTTTTCCTCGTAGATTTTTATATAACGGAATTCTTTTCTGTGTCTTGTAATCGAAAAATAAATGTTTTCTACCTCGTATTCTACAGAATGCATGTTTTAAAGCACTTCATATATGCATACCAATTTTATTATGTTTGAAATCAAACGAATGCACTTGAAACGATTTTTCCCATGGACCGTACAGTAACGAAATAATCTTAGCTGTCAGTGTAAACGAATTCTAAATATTAGACACTTCCTTTTTTATAGCGATCGTGCTATAGTAAAAGCCAATAAAACAAGTGGATAAGTGTGATGGAAGATCACTCAAAGGGTTTCGTTTAATATTACTTTCAAAACAATTTATTCTTTCTTTAATAAATCTAAATAAATTTCATTTAGCAACAACAACCAAAAAAAAGTAATGTTTTTTATAACGTAAAAATTTACCGGTCTATTTTTTCGTTTTTTCGAATATCTAAAGCAGCCGGATAGCGGGCGAAGCCCGCTATTATATTCTGTCATACTAATATCCGTCATACGGACTAAATGCAATATTTAAAAAAATAATTTCAAAATTAAACAAATTGTACACCTTCAAAATATTAAAATATGCGAATATTTATATGACATTTAACGATATATATTGAAATGTTTTATTTTAATCTGTTTTTCTGGGAAGCGTTTTAATTTTAATCATAATTAAAACAGCAAAAAAAAAATTTTAAAAAAATAGCATTATAAAAATAAATAAATAAATTTTTTAATAATCGAAAATAATTTTGATAATTTTAATTACATTTTCAAATATTTCTATATATTTCTATCGATCATCTTTTTTAAGCATTCTATGAAATATGTTTTATATTTATAAAAGCAGTTTAAATAAACCTTATCTTAAAAATTTCCAATTAGATTTCATTGTTTTGCTGATAAATAAGTAAATTGATTAAATAATTAAAGAAACACCGGAATAATATATATATGTCGTGTTTCCAAGTTCAAATCCGGGAAAAAGGCAGTCGTGCTCGTGATAAATAGGGTTAGCGATGTGATAGGTTTCCCTTTTCGCTCGCATCAGGCGGCAGTGTGGTATCATCAACAACAAGAAATGTCAGTCCATATTTTTGTCGAAGAACCTTTTATTTCCAGTTTTAAGACATCTCTTCAGGGAAAATGCTCATTAGCCAACGCTAAACGAAAAAAAATACAACGTTCCATTATTTTCTAGAATCCGTCCCGATTCTTTTAGCAAACACCAGCGTCGAAAAAATCCTCCCCGAATCAGGATGATCGTGTTTTTAAACTAGCTTGCGTAATAATACAGAATACGTCACGTGACCCACTTCTATCGAATCAAAAGGTCTCTTTTGGAACTTTATCAATATTTCCGGCGGATTTATTTTGTTGTAAAATGCAAAAATTTTCTAAGCCCTTCCAGAATATTCCATAATCTCGTACCAGATGCCTGTCATATCAACAAACGAGCTTATCTGTTTTTGAGGCTGTAGCTAAACTTCGAATTTAATACGTAAAAAATAATAAGAAGAAAAGAAAATGAATCTTTATAAAAGGGAAAAAAAAAAGAAAGAATTAAAGTTTTTCGGAAATATTTTAATAGACATTTGATATTTAATAATAGGATAACTTTATGAAATAAGGTTTTTTGAGCGGAATATTTTAAGAGATACGATATTTTAGCATTTAAATAAAGAAGTTATAGCAATTTGACCACACGGGAATAATACTAATGAATTTTAATAATGGATTAAAATAAAGATGTTCTATTTAAAGAATAAATTAAAAAAGCTATCGCCATTTTTAGAATAACTACATTCGAATAAATATTATTAAGTGGATTAGGAATAATTGGCTTTACATATGGATAGTAAAAGGCTATTTTAAGAATGAGAATTATTTTAATAAGCTGGGTTATATACCGAATATTATTGAATGGACAAATTTTATAGAATAATTGCGGAAAAAATTTAAATTTTGTAATATTATCCCCCCTCCCTAAAGATTTTGGATGAAGTTAATAGTTAAGTAACTATAAATTCAGACAATATAAATTTAATACTTTAGAAATTTGAATTTTGACTAGTATAAATTTAGAGACTGCCAGCAAGGAGATGGGGAATTTCTGAAGAACTGGAAGACAAAAACAAAAACAAAAATAAAATAATAGTAATCAATTAAAATTAATAGATAAATAAAAATAAAGCTACGAGCATTTCCCCTGTAAAATAATACAAGAAATGTTTACAATCTCACTTACCATTTGTAAGTGCACAAGAAAAATACAATAACAAGAAATAATAAATATTAATAAACAAGAAAAACATGATAATAATAGTAACAGAATTTTGCTTTTACCAAGTTCACAAGCTTTAGAATACGTAGTCACTAGCAAATTGTTAAAACAAAGTTTAAAAAAAAAAAAAAATTGAGTTCATTAGATCCAACTGTTTTATTTCAGTCTCTTTCTTGGATCGTGATAAGTCCTCATTTTGTTTTTTTAAAAAAATGGTTACTGCAGTCCCTTTCTTAAAAATACAGTTTTTATGTAAAGGCTGAAAATAAAGACATTACTCCATCAAAATTTTAAAACTGTAGTCATTCTTACCAATACTTTATAATGACCTTATAATGCTAGCACTTGTCACAACATCTTCTCTTAAATATCACATTAATTTTTTCACATAATAAACAAGTCAAATTATCTCTTGGTCGTTTATTGTACTTGGAATATGTTATCTTTGTTATATTCCTGTGGGATTTGTTATATTTCTCTTGGGATCCCACCATCTTTAACTAATATTTGTCAAACATTTTTTCACTAATAAATAATATAACTCTTCAATAATATAAATAAATGCTATAATAAAATTCAATTCATAAACATAACAATAATAACTTTCAATATAACTAATACTTCTCAACATATGTAGTAATTCATAATATAATTCAATAGTAGAAATAATAATATAATAACATCAGTATAATTTAAGAAAATATCACAGTTTGCTTATTTATTGTTAGGGAAAATATTGGTTGAGGATAAAATAATTACATAGCAAATAAATAAATTTCTTATTTTTTTAATTATATAAGAAAGTATTTTTGCCAGTCAAAAGTATACAAAAAAATATATATATAATAATTTCAAAATCCAAATAAATTTAAATCTAAATATTTAGAAATTGAACTCTCAACCATTAGTTCCTTACAATAATTTTTTCCTCTGATACCCTTTTACAAAATTATACTGTTAAGTTATTAGTATTCATATCCTAAATGCAGAGAGTTGTTTTTTTGGCAAACTTAGAATAAATAAAGACAATAAATAACAAATAAAAGATGTTAATTTTAGCTGAGAAATGGAATACAAAGGCAATTAGTTTAGATACTTAATTTTCTATTGTCACACCAAAACAATCACTGTAAAATCACATCATCACTATCCAATCATTTATATAATTATAGAAATACTTATAAACGGTTACTATTTGATTATCTATTGAAGTAAATAACATAATATTAAATTTTTGAAACAATTGGTTTAAGAAAAAGTAAATAAAGTAAAAATAGTTTATTTTGATATAGAATTAAAACATTTAATTTCATTTTTCAACATCAATTTGACAATTCCTAAAATCAAAATACACATCTTATGACTGCATAAGGTGTCTACTCAACCTCAAAAACTCTCAAAAACAAGTAATATTCTCGTTGCGCACCAAGAACATACCTGATAATGTTGAAAATTATTGTAATAAGAGATATTTAAATAATTAGAATTTACTCTATTGTTTTTACTTTAGTTTGATTTTGTGATGGTGATTGTGATGTCTGTGTTGGTTTTGATTGTTGTTTGGGTTGCTCATGAAATAGTCTGAAATTATTTGGTGAAAAATATGGTCTTAATTTAGACACATGTATAATAACTGAATTTAATTTAGTCTCATAATTAAATTTGTCTATTTCATAGGTCACATCAGAAAGTTTATTTATTATTTTGTATGGCCCAGAGAAAGTAGGTTCTAATTTTCTAGTGTTAGAATATTTAAATTCTTCACAAATTACATAATCTTGTATTTCTAGTGGAGATTCAACAAATTTTCTATCATAGAATCTTTTACTTTTAAGGTGGAATTCACAAGTTCGCGCTTTTGCAATTTTGAGTGCTTTATTAACAGGAGGGTAATAATTTTGTTTTAAAGGAGATTCATAAGATAATTGACCATAAAATAAATAGGCAGGTGGGAATTTGGTTATGGAATGTGGTGTGTTATTGTATTCTTGGATGACTTGGTCTAATAATCTAGTCCAAGGTATTTTAGAAGAAATGGAATTAACTTTACATTTAAGTCTAGTAACTATAGTTTGGTTCACTCGTTCTACCTTCCCATTGGTTTGGGGGTGATGTGATGATGTAAAACGTTGTTGAACATGATATTTTCTGAGGAATTTTTTGAATCTTGGAGACCTAAACGATTTATGTCTATCGCTAAGTATTGTTTTAGGTGCTTGAATATTGAAAATTTGTTTTAAACAGTTAGTATATGTTTCGGTAGTAACACTTTTGGATGGAAAAGCCCAAACAAACCTAGTTGCATGATCTATTATTATGTGTAAGAATTTTTTTGTTGAATTGTAATAATTAAATCCACCCACAGTATCAATAGAAAGACATTCAAAAGGTTGATCTGTGGCTGGCATAGCTTGTAACAAGCCAAATCTTTTTTGTTTTGGTTTTTTATTTCTCTGGCATGTATCACAATGTTTAACAAATTGTGTAATATCTATTGTCATGTTGGGCCAATAATAGTTTGGAGAAATTAAGTTAAGCATTTTTTGTATACCTAAGTGTCCAAAATTATCATGAGCAATATGTAATAATTTTCTCCTGAGTGACATTGGTACTACTATTTTTTTGAATCCTTTTCTCTGAATAATTATAATCCCATTCTCTTTTTTGTATTTTCTGTCACAAACATTATCTTTATCTTGCATCGCTATAATTTCTTTTTTGTCCAATAATAAACTTACATGTTGATTAAGATAAGCAACAGGATTTCGTGACAACATGTCCGCTTCGACATTTGTAGAACCTTTTTGATACTTGATCTCATAATCGAACATGCTAAGTTTTAAAGACCATCGAAAAAGTCTACCTCTTAGATTTTTAACATTCTTTAACCATACCAGAGATGCATGGTCGGTATGGATTGTGAATTTAGTACCATGAAAATAGTGATAAAACTTATCAAGAGTATCTATGATAGCAAGGCATTCTAATTCAGTTATAAAGTAATTTTGTTCATAACTCTTCAAAATTCTAGAATGGTAAGCAATAGGATGCAAAAAATTATCTTTCCCTGGTTGTTTTAGAACTGCACCTACTGCTACCTGAGAGGCATCTACAAACATGTGGAGGGGTAATTTTGGGTCATAAATTTTTAAAATTGGTTTTGCAATTAGAGTATTTTTTAATTTCTCAAAAGAGTTTTGACATTCTGAGTTCCATTCCCATATTGTGTTTTTCCTAAGTAATTTATTGAGGGGGTATCTAATTTCAGCATATTTATCTATGAATTTGTGATAAACATTAATGGAACCTAAAAATCGTTGTAGTTCTTTAACATTAGAGGGAGGTTTCAATTTTTTAATTGTCTCAATATTGGTATTAGCTGGAGTTAAAGTCCCATTGGTGATCTCATAGCCTAAGAAATTAATTTTATTTTGATTTAGTTTACATTTAGAAAGTTTAAGTTTAAGGTTTTCTAGTTTACAGATTTCAAAGATTTTTGCTAAGTGATTTAAATGTTCTTCTAGAGAGGAGGAGAAAATTATGATATCGTCGAAATAATGGCAAGCAAAATCAATTTTATACTTATTGAGGATTCTTCTAATGGTTCTATTAAATATCGGGGGGCCTGTCTTTATACCAAAGGGGAGCACCAGCCATTCGAAGAGGCCAAAGTTGGTGGCAAAAGCTAATTTTTCTGTATCGGCCGGATGTATTGGTATGTGCCAGTAGCCAGAGGCTAAGTCCAAAGTGGAAAAATACTGGGCACTACTCAATTTATCTAAAATTTCATCGATAAGAGGTAAAGGTTCTGCATCGTTTTTAACTATTGCATTTAATTTCCTATAATCTATACATAGTCGGGTCTTTTTACCTTCCTCTCTTTTCATAGCCAAGGTGACGGGGGCAGAATAAGGACTATTGCTTTCTTTTATGAGACAAGCCGCTAACAAAGATTGAATTTGATTTTTTATTTCTTTTTCTTCTAAGGGGGAAGTTCTGTAGGGCCTCAAAGATATAGGTAGGTCAGATTTTAGTAAAACGCGTTGTGGTTCAATATTTATCTTACCCACATCATATTTATGTTTTGCAAAAATATCCCTATAATTTTGAACTATTTCCCTTAAATCCCCATTTCCAATTAAATTTATTTCCCCAATTAAATCTGAATTATAATCATTAATATCGCGAAAATTTTGAGGAGTCATTGAACTTCTGTAATCAGGCTGCACGTTACAATCATTGTAATTAGCTGCAAAAAAGTCCTGAGTATTCACAAAATTTTCATTAGTATATGGTGATACTTTGTCATCATTATATCCATTTAAACTCTCATTACTATCACCATTTGTTAATAACTCATCTTTACATGAAATAGTATCTTCATTATAAGTTGTTATCAAGTTACCATCATTAAATAAATTCAAATTGTCACAATCAGAAGTTATCAAGTTATCCTTACTTTGTTGTAGTTTTTTTACAGTAGTATTAAAATGAAGTGATCTCTCATCATGTATGGATATACTCCTATTTATAATCTTCCTTCCCTGTTTTACTGTACAATTCTTACAATTTATATTTAAATTAAATTTTGAACATTCTTTTAACCCCAAGATGCAGTAATCTAAATCTGTATCACATACTAAAAAGTTAACATATTTTTGGATTTTACCCAATTTAAGAAGAATACTACACTTTTGATTAATTTGTAAAAATCCCTTTGCCTGACCAATAGTAACTGGAGGAACAATTTCAATTTTAGCATTCAATTTTTTAACAAACTTTAATGGTAAAATTGCGATAGTTGAACCGGTATCGACGACACATGGTAAATTATAATTATTCGTATATCCATACACAATTAATTGTCAAATATTAGAAGTACCAATTGGAAGAGTATCAGAGGGTGTTGAGTTGTTATTAAAAATACACTCTTTTTCCCAGTGAAAAGCATTCATTACACCCTTGTTTACACAAATTCTACATGGCCTAGATGGGTACTGGTTCTGAAAATAATTGTTTTGTACTCTGTTTTGAAAATTTCTAGGTCTTTGAAAATTATAGTTTGGTCGAGGAACCCAGTTTCGAGGAGAATTAAATTGATTATTGAGCCGATTTGACTGAATCCAATGCCTAGGAGTATTAATTTGTTGAAAATTTGGTCTATTAGGCTGCACACTATATCGAGGAATGTCAAAATTAGTTGCATTAGGTTTACTTGGTAATGATGGACTTGTAACAGCAGGGGTGGAAACTTCCACAAATTGCTTAACAATTCTATACCATTCTGTTGTGCTCTCAGGAGGGTTAACAATTAGATAATTTTGATATTCTGGTTTTAAACCATCGGTTAATCCTTGTAGTAATATAGTTTCACATAAATGCAATTTCCTACCAATTTCAATTTTCTTTCTAAAATAAGTTTCTAAGTTATTTAAACTATCCAATTTCAAAGCAGAAAATTCAGAAAATTTCGGGATATTTACCCTAATAAAATTCTCAGTTAAGATATCAGCTATCTGTTCGTATTTAGTGCAATTAAGGCAATCATTAATGTAAATCTTAAGAGCTTCTCCCTTTAAATTTTGAGAAATATTTTTAAACTTCCAATCATCATCCTTCTTTTCTTTTTCACAAGCATCATCAAAGTATTTTAACCACGCTTGTATCTCAACTCCTAAATCTGGATCAAATGCTATAAATTTTGGTTCTGCCATAATATTTAATCTAACAAAAGAGTTAACTCGATCTTCTTTTAAATATCCGGATCTTAAAAACATTAAATTTTAAACTTATAACACTATATACCATACAAATAACGAAATAGATAAAATAGTAAATAAATATGTAATTTACGATCTCAGTAACATTTTAAAAATAATAGATTTTTTTTTTTTTTTTTTTTTAAGAATATCTGTTCTTAAAACATGAAAATATAAATTATACCGCTGTCTATAATATTACAATGACGTATCACACGAAATCATCAAATAAATTAATTAACCTTAACAACACTTAAATATTTGCAACAGAAATAAATTTTAAAAACAAAATTTTAATCAGTATAACATAGTATATAAAACCTTTAAATTTCAAGGTAGACTATTAAATAAATAAAACAATTTAAATATAACATAAACTAATAAATATCAACATATAAAGATACCAATAAATAAAAATACCAACTTACAGTTACTCTTGAGCATATTTCACAGGAAAGTCTCACACATCTAAAAATCTTTAACTTTCTTGATAACACAAAAGTTCTGCTTTTTCGCAATCCTTTAAAACCAACACCATGAAGACGCTTATGAAGATGAATAGTATATTCTCTAGCAACAACTTCACTTAGGCCAACTTTTCCTCTTCTTTTCTCTTTTAGGCTTGACCATTTTTAATTTATTATAAAACTACAAAATAACAAAACACCAGACGTAAACGTGCTGTAATGGCGTAGACGTCCTCGTAACATATTCTTCTAATCGGCAAATTTCACGTTTAACTACACAAACTTTCTGTTGATCACAGCATCCTGTTCGACTTATTATATTAATGTCGTGTTTCCAAGTTCAAATCCGGGAAAAAGGCAGTCGTGCTCGTGATAAATAGGGTTAGCGATGTGATTGGTTTCCCTTTTAGCTCGCATCAGGCGGCAGTGTGGTATCATCAACAACAAGAAATGTCAGTCCATATTTTTGTCGAAGAACCTTTTATTTCCAGTTTTAAGACATCTCTTCAGGGAAAATGCTCATTAGCCAACGCTAAACGAAAAAAAATACAACGTTCCATTATTTTCTAGAATCCGTCCCGATTCTTTTAGCAAACACCAGCGTCGAAAAAATCCTCCCCGAATCAGGATGATCGTGTTTTTAAACTAGCTTGCGTAATAATACAGAATACGTCACGTGACCCACTTCTATCGAATCAAAAGGTCTCTTTTGGAACTTTATCAATATTTCCGGCGGATTTATTTTGTTGTAAAATGCAAAAATTTTCTACGCCCTTCCAGAATATTCCATAATCTCGTACCAGATGCCTGTCATATCAACAAACGAGCTTATCTGTTTTTGAGGCTGTAGCTAAACTTCGAATTTAATACGTAAAAAATAATAAGAAGAAAAGAAAATGAATCTTTATAAAAGGGAAAAAAAAGAAAGAATTAAAGTTTTTCGGAAATATTTTAATAGACATTTGATATTTAATAATAGGATAACTTTATGAAATAAGGTTTTTTGAGCGGAATATTTTAAGAGATACGATATTTTAGCATTTAAATAAAGAAGTTATAGCAATTTGACCACACGGGAATAATACTAATGAATTTTAATAATGGATTAAAATAAAGATGTTCTATTTAAAGAATAAATTAAAAAAGCTATCGCCATTTTTAGAATAACTACATTCGAATAAATATTATTAAGTGGATTAGGAATAATTGGCTTTACATATGGATAGTAAAAGGCTATTTTAAGAATGAGAATTATTTTAATAAGCTGGGTTATATACCGAATATTATTGAATGGACAAATTTTATAGAATAATTGCGGAAAAAATTTAAATTTTGTAATATATATATATATATATATATATATATAGTCAATGAGACCATATTCTCTTACTTGACTTTTTATTTAGTAAACATAATTTTTTTCAGTATTATAGTTAAAAAAAAATAAATCTAACTGCAGTACAATCAAATGACTCTCATTAATAAAATTTACAGAAACGAATGATTATTGTATGCTATAATATGCATGCAATTCGAACCTGTGAAAATTTTTTATATAATTGCGTAGTATTCTCATTTGACTAGATTTGATTATAAAACAGGCCGTTTTATGTATTTTAAAAATTATTAGCTGAATGATTTTTCTGAAACGTAATATATTTTTATACCCATTACAATTTGAAACAGTGATGTAAAATTATATGTCTTAACTTTTACTTTCAAAATATCAATAACATTTATTTCTATCTAATCCAATTTAAAGAATGATTACGCGTAAATGTTAAATATAATATAAAATTGTTTCGGTGCCTACTAGCATCATTCTTCGGTCTTTTGTAGTCTTATTTAGGTATATTTCTTATTTTATAAATGAAAATTTTAATAACATTTTCATGAATAAATATTACATAATGGAAATGGAGTTAAATAATGCCGTAACTGAACCTAAGAAAAAGTTTATAATTTAATGCATATCAAAAAAGCTTAAGAACAGAATAAAGATATTAATTAATTTTTAATGCATGATAGAGCCTTACAGCTGTAAAATTTAAATATTAAAGAAAAACTTCCATCGTTTGATGTGAAAACGTTGTTAAGAAAAATGATACAGAACAAAATTGTAGGACTGAAACCACATTTGCATATCAAGGAAAGAACGTAGAACGCAGCTAATTTTTAAAATATTTGCTTCATATATTTGTACGTAAAAAATTGTATCATCGCTTTTAAAACAAAAGTTTTTTAATTCACAACTTTTGTGGTGGACAAGTTCTATAAAACGTCCATGAAGAGCAGTTAATAAATTTATTGAATAAATTAAAATAAATAAAGAGAAAAATAAAAATTTGTGAATAGCCTCTTTACGCACAAAAATATGTATGCAAATGCTCCGTCATTTAGATATTATAGATATACTTATTTTACGTCATTTAGATTACTTATTTTACGTCATTTACGTCATTTAGATATACTTATTTTAGCCTTTGATTTAATGACTCCTTAATTACGTGAAAACAGCATGTAATAAATTTAACTTATAACACACGCTAGCAACTAATTACTAAAGCAGAAATAACCAATTAAAAATTTTAATAAGTAAGAGTCTTAAAACTTTGCATAAAGAAAATATTCTAAGCAATTAGCGTAACAATGTTACTCCTTTGAAGAACATAGGGACAATGTTTAGCCATTAAACATAGCGACATAGAAGTTAAAATAAAATTGTACTTCGTGAATAACGAAGAAATTTTTAGGCATAAGAAAATGTAAGAAGAAGATACATGATCATGTTTAAAAATCATATACGTCAAGAATTTATTTAATTGCTTTAAAAATTCGTTATTATTAAAAAAAATTATTAAAAATACAAATATTACATAGAAAATTATATTTTGACTAAATTTAAGAAAATGTGTGTATAAGAATATAGCCAAGGGTTGAAATGTACAGTGGATCAAATCCACTTTTTTGTTCAGCCGAGTTTGTCATGAATTCTTGCTCTTATGAAAATAATTCTCTCGGTGCTACAACAAAAAATGCCGTAGGTTGAAAATGTGAGATATAAATGTTGCTAATGTACTGTTTTTAGGATTGAAATGTACGAGAACCTATTAACTTTACCTCCAAATATCACCGCATAATGTTTTATGGTCTTGATCCGCTTTGATTCTGAACACTTCATTTATCTGTTGATAGATTTTGAACTTAGGTTAATATATATTTTTTTTAATCTAAAAAATATCCTTTAACCTTTTTGAAGAAATCATAATCCTAGAGACATATTCCAAACCATTATTTTTGAATTAGTGAAAATCATCCAAGTACCAATTTGAGTTTTAGTACAGAAAGGAAATGTAAGGAAAAATACTCTTAGAAATGACATTGAAATCTTTTAAGAATTCCTTTGTAATACTTTGCTAAGTGTATTTAGTATGTTTTGTAGAAATAGTTACGCAAAGGACACACATCACCCAATTATTGAAATTGTTAAATAAAAAAAATTATAAAAAAGTGCCTTTAATAATGGAATAATATATATTTATTTGTTTTTGTTTAAAAGTAATTTACAATGACATGTTCATGAAAATAATCAAAAATAGTATTTAAAAACGCCAAAAATTTCTTACATGCACATATTTCTTTAAAATGATACCTCATTTCATATTTTCAGATGGTTTTGCCTCTTTTTATATCGCATTTTTAAATTAGACAGCTATTGCTGTATCATTTCGGTTTTCTGATTTTTAAATTTATTAAAATAGCTTCAAACATTTTAACAAACGAGAAAAAGTATTAGATTAATATGTTAGTTCTGTGATTTCACATTTTTTCAACAAGCTGTTTTTTAACCCTCTGAGCGTTTTGAAAACGGGTAAAATTGTAATGTTGTTTTCTCTGCATTTTGTTTTAAATGAAAGGAGTCGGGAGAAATCGGGTTGTAACAGCTATCATGGTAGATTACTCCTTGAGGGTTGGTTCACTCAACTGCGATCGCAGACCTTGAATGAAGCTTGTTCTGTACCCAGTGAATATTGTCTGTTTACAAAATAACTAACTTTAACTGTTCTTGATTTGTTCAGTCGTTTGTTATGCAATGAATTGTTTGTACTGATGATGTCTTGCGTGTCGCTTGGCGAAAAGCTTACTAATTGTATTTTTAATTGTTTTTAAGTACATTTTTCTCTCTATATATTTTTTAACTGTACTCAAGTTTGTCTTAATTTATTTTATTTGGTGTTTTAAAGATAAACATATTTTTCTCTTGTCAACAAATACCTGGTGTTCAAAATTTTTCTGGCCAGGAGAGTATTTTCTCCTCGCAGTGGCCATGTATTCACTCAGACGTATACTTATATATTGCTCCACAGTTCCATTCTCATAAAAAACAATTTATTTTTATAAAACTTTGTTGTAACTCAAATAGCAATGCAAATTAATTATTTAGTTAGTTATTGAATTAAACAATAGACTTTGTGTGTACCTCTTAAAAGTGAAGCTACAGAAATTCCCTCAGTGAGTAATATATACGGTGTCATTTGAGAATAAATGTACGCAAATTCAGAGCGTTGAATTGCAGAAGATTGTGGAAATATTATTGAAAAGAGGGTGGAGAAAAACAAAGGACAGATAATCCCAAAATATAAGAATAACCATGTGTCATTCTTACAACATGCGCTATTGTTATAACATGCGCTATTGTTTTAGCAAGGAAAATCTATTTAAATTTTTAAGACCCCCCCCCCCTCATGAAAAATTGGTACGGGATGGAACAATTTGATTGTGATATTTGAACATCGTTTCGTTAAATTTGTCAGAAACAATCATTATATTAACAGGGAGAACTTTAATGACGACCAGTGTAATTGATGACGACTGTTCTATATCATAACATGAAAAGATTATGATTCAACTTTGACTTTAATTACACAAAAGGAAGTTTTGCTACCCTATGCAAGGGGAAGGATTCCTATTTTGGTTCTCAACCAATTTATTCAATTTAGAGTGTGTTGTCTGCAGTATTTTTGACTCATTCTTGTAACTATCATACACTGCTAATAATATTGTTGCCACATTCGCCCATTTTTAACGCAACATGTTTCTGTGAACCAATTACGGAATATTAGTCCTAAGCTTTTTGTGAGAAATTTTATATTTGCATCTTATTTTCTACTGTGTAGAAATGAACCAATTTTTTAATTTGAGTTTAATGATAAAACTGCATATGTTGATATAATTATAAATTTTAATATGCAGCAGAGGGTTATGGAGTTCTGTTCTTTTAATTCACCGATCGCTTAACTCCGCGTTAAATTCGAAGAACTTCACTATGCCTTATATTCATAATCGTCGACGCTATGTTTTATTGACAAAAACATATATTAGAATTGTATGGAAGATTTTTTTTATGACCGCATCATTCTAGTTGTAAATATATAACATCTGAAATTGAATAAAAACCCTTTTACAGGCTTCAAAATATTTAATCATTGGGGACTAAACTATTTTTTTTTTTTGGGGGGGGGAAGTACTTTTGTGTTTAAAATATTAAAAGTAGCAAAAGTAGCAATCAAAAATAGTAAATATTAAAAGTAGCAATATTAAAAGTAACAGAAAGTAGTATCATATTCTCAAAAGTTAAGTTTTAATGAAATGTAATGAATGTCAGTAAGTTAAATTGAAAGAATATAGTTGTTTTACGTACAATTAATTTGAGAATAATCTAAAGAAGAAATTTTAAAGACTTCTAAAGTTTGTAAACTTTACTATCATAACATGCATAAATAGACTTCCAGATTTTTTTTTATCATAACTTATTGGTTCAGAAAAGTAACACCATTTTTAAATTTAAAGAAGGAAATATGTGTTTAGAATTAGAATTATCAACAGTGCAAAAAATTTAAGAGCAAGTTTTATTTTTACTTTATGTCGAAATTCTGCAATACCAATGAAGTGAAAATAGATGTATATACTATCATTAGTATCCAAAAACAATAACAAAAATAGTCATTAACACAAAATAATAGTCAAATAAAATGTACCAACACTTATAAATGCCGTTCAATTGAAAGAGTTCATCGAATTAAAATGGTTATATACCTATTAATATATATATATATTTTACATTAATTTGTTTTTCACAGTACTTGAAAATTTGCAAATACCAATGTAATGATTATTATTTAAAATTAAAAATATCTTGAACATATTCAAAGTAATGGATAATTTTTAATATATATTACTTTCATTTAAGCAATTTCTGCAAATTTGAAGTTGTCTAAGAATGATTATTATATTTTCTTTCCTTAATATCTGAGAAAGGCATTAAATTCACATCAATCAGCTAAATAAGGTTAGATTTCAGTTAGCGTTTGTTTTAAATTAATTCCTTTGTCAATAAATCAATACGTAATTACGTTAAGAATTCTTTAGAAAAAGAATATTTTTGCGCTTACAAAAGAGAATGAGTATTAAGCTCACATGAATAATAGAAAATCGGCAGCAAAACTGAGAAGTGTTTAGAATGCTATTAAAACATTAATTTTATCAAAATGTATTGTTTGTTCTGTAACGATGCTTTTGTTTTTAAATTAGATACAACAATTTCCGATTTGCGACCCATATTTAAATAATTACTTAAAGTATTCTTTAGAAAAGAAATACGCTTACAAAAAAAGATTAGGTATTAAGGTCGGAAGTAAAAAAAAGGAATGCATATATGATCAAAACACGGAAGTGTTTAGAATTCTATATAAATGTTCATAACATTGACAAAGAATGCTAATTAATTTTCACTGTGCAAAACGACGCAAAACCAGCATAGTGAAAAACTTGTCCACACTGGGAACCGAACCCAGATACCCTCGTATAGAGCACCAAGTGCTTTTTCCATTTAAGCCATCTAGACGACATCCAGTCTGGCATTTTTAACGCATACGTTGTCAAGGCTTCAACATCGCTGTGCAAGATTGAATGTCATACATGAGGACACTGACCAGTGGCGTACATGAGACGAATAAATCCCCAGTATCGGATAATATCTAAATTTCCAATTAAATTGTCAGTAGGACTAAAACTGTGCGAAAATTTAACAACACTGGCAAAGGATATGAGTTAATTTTCATTTATTTTCCTTCTGTTGATTATGCGCTGTTTAGCAAAGAGAAAATTAAATCACATCCTTTGTCAGCGTTGTTAAATTTACGCGCAGTTTCAGTCCTGCTGAAAATTTAATTGGAATATTTATAAATATTCATTTGATCAAAACTTTTTTGTGCGTTATTCAACAATGTTTTTTTTTTAAATCAGATTTTGTCAAGCAATTTCAGATTTGCGTACCGTATTTGTTTCTTAAGGGGTTAAATACGTTCTCGGCTGCAATAAAATGACATATTTTGGAATTTTGTTTTAGGAAAGGAGTAAAAGTAATTGAAAAACTAATAATTCCACATTGTTTTTATTGCTTCAAGTACATAAAAATACATTTTTTAACATATTACGTCGGAAATCTACAGCCGCGTTGACTTGTACCAAAATATCCGGGCGCGATGGGCAAAATCCTAACTTCCTGTAGAAACAACAACAAAAAAATCTAAGTTTCTTCTAGTAAAATAAACGGCTCAAATTTTTGAATTTTTGAAAAATAAGAAAATATCCCTATTTTCTTAAAGAAAAAAAAATCATTTTTCATCTACAATTTTAATATTTGAACTTATTAGAAAAACATAAAAAATCAAATTTTGAAAAAAAATGGCTCGATGGTCCTTAGATTTAATTATGCGTAGATGAGCGCAAATTTTATCCAAAAAGTTAAAAATTTTTCAAATCAAGCTGCCCATATTGAAAAATGTAGTATTCAGAAAATACCGTCTAACCCTTTCAGGGGCAAAGAACATCTGTTGCTGAAATGTTGAAAGGATGAATGACACCAGGTTTTACGAACCAAGTATTTAAAAAATAGCTAAATGCTTTTAATGCATTGTAAATGAAAAGGTTAATGTAAAAATTCTGGTGCCATTGTGGCTTTTGGGAATTGAAATTAAGTGGGATATATAATATCCCACCAAGCTTCAAGGGGTTAAAGTTTTAAGAAAAAAAATATACTGACTTTTTTCAACTTGCACGTAATTTTCTATTCCTGCGCCATACTGTGGAGAGTCCTGTGCTTTAATTGTCTCATTTAAAAGGGAGTAGAATCTTTAGTAGAATCTTTTCGGCCAGGTCGGTTTCATCGATCGTGCGCGTGCTCACATTTTTGCTCATATATTTCTTAATAAATGTGATATCAATTTAAATCTTCTTGTCCATAATTTTACACACTATGAGGATTTAATTTGCGTAAAAAATCTATGTTTTGAAAATTGAAAACGTATGTAACCCCTTAAGGGAAAAATGTTAAATAGTGTAGATCTTTTTCTCTAATTAGAAATGTTATTTATTTACTTTTATATTATGTTTGACCGATATAACACGTTTAAAATTATATATGCATATGAATATATATATATATCACATAAAATTTTCTCTCTAATTGAAAACAGTGTAAAGATTCGGAACAGCATTATAAAGCGTAGAAGCATAATTGTTAAATAATTAAACAAAAAAGAAAATAATTGGAAGACAATCATTTTAAAATTACCATATTTTTTTAAAACATTATTTTTATATTTATGAAACTAACTGAGACTTCTGTTATAGCCGTATAACGATAACTTTTCCATTGCATACATGTGCTATATCGCAAAATACCGAAATAATTTAAGCAGTATTTCCATAAATTTAAGCTTCCTTAAAATCATAAATTATTCATCAATACAGATTGCTTACAGCTTATAAACACGTGAAAATTGTTACTATTTTATTGTTCTATACTTTCATATGTAGAAAGCTTCCAACTTCTACGCTTTCTTAAATGAAATAAACATGTTTTGAACCAGGAAACTTTGACTAATAAAATTGTGTTGCTTCAGTGTAGTTCCCCTTTTATTTGTTTTTTACTAAGTAAAATTTCCAGTTCAAATATGTACTTTGTTAGTTTTAAAAACAGTATAATAGTTGGCAGCCATGTATCTGCAGTGACATGATCTGTAAAATAATGTAATTTTTATACGTTACCAATGTTTTCATAACCAATCAAAACATGTTGTAGTGATCCGTATGTTCTGGATTTTAAATATAGTTTTCTATTTTATTTACATATATCCTGACCCATATTTGACGATTGGACACATAGGCATAAATATAATTTAGAAAGTTAATTATATTTCTTATATTACAAAATTTATTAAGGAAGTAAAATTATATTTATTTTTTTATATTTAAAATATTTTTGTACATTTTTAAGCAATAATATATAATATGAACGTCGATCCTTTGTAAATGTACATATTAGTAATTTTCATTCTTTATGACAAAAAAAAGAATATAATACATTAATTTTACTTGGATGGCAACCTTAATTTATTTTATTTGTAGAAATTGAAAATGCTTCTCCTAACCTCAAAATACAGATATTACACATGTAATAGCAAAGGGATATTGAACGTAGTCACTTTCATTTTATGGCTGCCGATGATTAACACTCTAGAAATCAGCCATTCGAAACTACTTGAACGTTTCTAATAATGTCATCTGGAAAATATCATATGCTGTTGATAGATACACATGATTAGAGTAACTGGTAATAATTTGTCACGTAAAACTATTCCTCGCAAATATTGCTGTGAGATAATCAACTCATAGTCTTATGAAATTTATAAAATGGAAAATTAAAAATTGTGGTTTGTTATTTATTATATAATAATTTATTGCAAAAACTGTAAAAAATTCTATTCTTACTTCTCATAATTATCAAAATGAGTATTTTACGTATTATGTTTTATTCAAAGAAATATAGCCTTACATAAATTGACTTTTTCAATATACAAAATTATTTTCTTTCTCATCAAATCTCCTTAAATAAGAGTAAAATAAATGATTTATGAGAACAATTTTAATTAAACTTTTCATATTATTTCAAAACTACTGAAAAATGCATTGTAAAATTAAGGTTTACTGTGGTAATCCGAGTAAATTTACGAGAAGCAGAGTAAAGACAGAAGGTAGATGGCATACAGACAGACCGAAATCACAAACACTTTGTAACTATGTTGAAATATATTTAAAATGATTTAACATACTTAAAGATATTTTTTTGTACATTTTTAGAAATAATGTATAATATCAACGTCGAAATTTTGTAAATGTACACATCAGTAATTTTCATTAAATTATGACAAAAAAAGAATAAAATATATTAATTTTACTTGAATAGCAAACGGAATTTATTTTATTTATGGACATTTAAAATGCTGCTCCTAACCTCAAAATACAGATATTACACATTTAATAGCAAAGGAATATTGAACGTAGTCACTTTCAATTAATGGCTACCGATGATTAACACTCTAGAAATCAGCCATTCGAAACTACTTAAACGTTTCTCATAATGTCATCTGGAAAATATCATATGCTGTTGATAGATACACATGATTAGAGTAACTGGTAATAATTTGTCAGGTAAAACTATTCCTCGCAATTATTGCTGCGAGATAATCAACTCATAGTTTTATGAAATTCATAAAATGAAAAATACAAAAATTGTGTTTTGGATCTGCATGCTTTCTTATTTATTATATAATAATTTATTGCAAAAACTGTAAAAAATTCTATTCTTACTTATCATAATTATCAAAATGACTATTTTACGTATTCTGTTTTATTCAAAGAAATATAGCCTTTCTAAATTGACTTCTTCAATATACAAAATTATTTTTTTTCATCAAAACACCTTAAATAAGAGTAAAATAAATGATTTATGAGAACACTTTTAATTAAACTTTGCATATTAATTCAACAACTACCAAAAAATGCATTGTAAAATTAAGTTTTACTGTGGTAATCCAAGTAAATTTACGAGAAGCAGAGTAAGGACAGGAGGTAGACGACATACAAACAGACCGAAATCACAAACACTTTGTCACTATGTTGCAATATATTTAAAATGATTTAACAGATTTAAAGATGTTTTTGTACATTTTTAGCAATAATATATAATATGAACGTCGAAATTTTGTAAATGTACACATCAGTAATTTTCATTAATTATGACAAAAAAAGCACAAAATATATTAATTTTACTTGGATGGCAACCTGATTTTTTTTCATTTATAGAATTTTAAAATGCATCTCCTAACCTTAAAATACAGATATTACACATTTAATAGCAAAGGCATATTGAACGTAGTTACTTTCATTTAATGGCTACCGATGATTAACACTCTAGAAATCAGCCATTCGAAACTACTTGAACGTTTCTCATAATGTCATCTGGAAAATATCATATGCTGTTGATCGATACACGTGATTAGAGTAACTGGTAATAATTTGTCAGGTAAAATTATTCCACCCAAATTTGCTGCGAAATAATCTACTCATAGTTTTATGAAATTTATAAAATGGAAATATAAAAATTGTGGTTTGTTATTTATTATATAATAATTTATTACAACAACTGTAAGAAATTCTATGTTTATTTCTCATACTTAATAAAATGAATATATGAGGACTAAATACCTATAATTTGTTTTTCGAAATATTTTAATTAAATAAAACCTTTTTCATTGATAAAATTCTTACTTTTATCAAGATAGCTTTTTAAAGTTTTAAAAATACGTGAACAATTTTTATTCTGTCTCACAGGCATGTAAAACAAAATCTACAATATCTTTAAAAAAGTATTGATTTTCTTACAAGGAGTAATCTATAACGCATGAGTTCTTTACGTATTTTTTTTTTTCATGCTACTTTTTTTACGAAAACAAATCCATATAAGGTAACGCCAGGAGAGATGACGCGGTCAGAGAGATTGCGCACAAAGAGGTTCGGGGGGAAGGAGTAGATTCAGCGCACAGCGACTCCAGGTAGTTGTACAACAGCAGTAGAGCAGTGTCTACTTGAATGTGCACGTCGATTGTTTCGAGCGTCTAGGATAAAACATTATATTTTGTTTTGTTTTCCGAAAGTAAGTGCTTGAATTTCCAGAACTATTCGTCAGAATTTCTATATAGTATCAGTATTACACAATATTTTAAACTTAAACGATTTGTCATAAGCTACTAACATAGACTAACGCTGCGAACACCACTGGTTCATTTTAGAAGCGGCCATATTTAAATAAAAGGCTGCATAATCTCCCCTACCGAAATTGGAGAGTTTGCGCATCTGCTACTTAGGAGAGAGGGCGCATTGTTTCCCATTAGTTTTCATGCTAGGGTTGGGTTGGGTTGATTATTGACGGCCAATTATCTACACTTGGGATATAGGCCCGGGGGGAGTGCCCTTCGTGGGGGTCTTTCTAAGGGAACCTAACCCGTATTTACGCATGGATAAATCCACGGCTCGAAGAAAACCACGAAAACTCCGAACGATTAGGCCGACGGGCGCGATTGGGATCGAACCCGGCACCTCCCGTCTACCAGCTTCGAGAGTAGAACCTCTCAGCCACTGGTGGGGCGTTTTCATGCTAGGAGAGATTATGCAGCTTAATGGTAAATTTGCATATATTACAAATTACATGTAAAACATGTGAATGTATCAATTTTGAAATTATTTTTGAAAAACACATAATTATCGAAACCATATTTGGCAATAAATTCGTTTGTTAAAAAAATACTGCGCAATGAGGATGGGTGAACTGAATGTCTGGAATTGTACCATTAGGTTGAAATATTCACTCTTAATACTATAATATTTATTCACAAAAGCCTTACAACAATGCCATTTAAGTGTAATTGTTATTGTTAACGATTATATTGTAGTTATTATTCATAACAATCTTTCCTACCCATGTGCGCAATCACACCAACCCTGTAAGGACAGATTGCGCAAAATAGCTTTCTTGGTTTTATTACAACTGTTCTATTAAATTGCAACATAACAACAAAATAGCAATGAAAATGCATAAAAAACAAATAAAGTAAAAATTAAACATTCATAGTTTAGCAAAAAAATTATTTATATGTATTTTTCTTATTCTGCTGAATTGTGCGCAGACTATCCTAGCTTTACCTTAGATATAGAGAAATAACATGACGAATAAATAAATGGATATTTTAAATCTTAAATCGACAAATTTTTAAATTAAATGCGGGGAACAACATTCTAAAAAAATCTATGAAATATACTTCGAATGCAATTTAAATAGCAACTAGTCTCTAGATTTTGAAATACAGCAAAAGCTGCGCAATCTATTAGTGATAGATTTATATTATTTTTCAATAATTCATGTTTCAGTAATATCTAACTATTTCCTCTATGTATTCTATTAATTTTAAATATTTTAATTTACGTCCGTCATTTATCGAAACCCAAAAATCTTTTTAAAAAAATCAATTATTTATCACAATAAAATTAATTTTTGCTAAAAAAATTAAAATAACAACACTAAATTAATCAGGTTTCCAGCGTTTACTGTAGGTCCCATCACTTGTGATTTATTCTGTTGTGCTGATTCATATATCAGACCAGATGCTATGGTCATTAAGGTTAACTGGGTGAATTAGTTCAGCCATATTCGTCCAGGATCGTTCAATTGGTAGAGCATTGCAGCTTCAGCCAAGGGAACCTGGGTTGGAATCCTGACCCGGACTTTTTCGCTTAGTTGGGAAATTACACCTCATACAAAATAACAATAGCTTAAAGCAGCAAACGAAAAAAGTTTTACATGCAAAACAAATAAATTTAGAAATTCAAAAATTATTAAAATATTTTAATGTAAATATTTTTTTTTTCTTAAATGAACGATGTTTTAATAAATTTCAAACTGCAATTATTTACATTATTTGATATAAAAAAAAACACAAACACACATAAAAAAATATCAATTGATGAAACGGAATGTTTCAACACTGATCAAAAAATGCCTTGCGGCAGAATTTCATCAGTTTAACTTTATTAAATGTACAGTTTACACTAATAATCATAAATTCAAGATGTTTTTACTTTTAAATTTAAACGCTTCATTGCTGCTTTTTTCTTATGGAGAGTGTATTTTAGTGATATAAACTGATAAAAGATATATGTTGAAATTCGAAAATTGTAAAATATAAATATCCTGTTTTCGCTTTCCTTGCTATATTAAATTACAAAATATAGAATATTCTAAATTAGTACTTTGAAAATATTTTCCTTTTTTTATTAATACTGTTATTTTATTGTTTCATTAAGAACGATTTTGCAATTTTGCAAAGTGGCTGATTAAATATTTATTAGACAACATTTAAAATGATGTCTTATCACATACTTAAAATGTCCGGCAAATTGCACAAACAAAATATTATTAAAGGTTTGTAAACATATCACATTAAACTTTTACATACATAATGTCAATGTACAGTGTGTCCCAAAAATGACTGATGGGTTTTGAAAGACAATAAAAAACAAGTCGGTTGTGTCAATCCCAACACTTTTTTCTATCTCACACAAGTTTCGCATACACTAAAAAGAATCAGCACCAATTGATATCAAGGTCTAACTGAATCTAAAGTTTTATTAAATTCCGTGCACTAGTTCTTGAGATATGACTATCGCTAAAATCGTGTAAATCCTGCAAAATGCTGCATAGCAGCGACACCTGCTGGGCCATTTTTACCAAAAACTAATCAGCACTCATTTATATCAGAGACTAACTGAATGTAAAGTTTTATTAAATTCCGAGCATTAGTTCTTGAGATAGAGCTATTGCGGAAATCGCAAAAAATGCTGCATAGCAGCGCCACCTGCTGGGTGATTTTTACCAAAATCTAATCAGCTCCAATTTATATCAGGGACTAATTGAATATAAAGTTGCATTAACTTCAGAGCATTAGTTCTTGCGATAAAGCGCCCACAAAATTTTTGTCACAGACAGACATTTTCTAAAAATAGTCAAATCGTGTTCAGGACCTTCTAAAACGTATAAATCCGTCGAAAACCGGAAGTAGAAAATTTTCATGAATCCAATACTTTCTTCTTGTAAAGATAGAAAAAAGTAAAAAGGAAAAAAGAAAGAAACGGAACGCGATAGAAATATATCGTTTGCGGCCTTATGTTTGGGAAACCAAGGAATTTTGTCCCATCAATTTGCAAATTTAGTTACCAGTTTCATCGAAAGATGGCACTGCAGGTATGCGAGGGCTGCAGAGGAATTGAATTCGTCATATTTTCATTCGGTATTTTGCTACACAACCTGTTAGTGAGTGAAAAGTATACACTATTTGAAAGAGTGTACGCAATTGAAAATGGTTTATTCGTTGGTACAGCGGATATTTCTTATTTTAGAGTATCACCGTACTTTTTCAGCGCCACCTTTTCGTGAAAATGTTAAATAAATTTGCAAATTGGTGAGATAAAATTCTCTGGTTTCCCAAACATAAGGCCGCAAACGGTATATTTCTACCACGTTCTTTTTTATTATTGACTTTTAAAATCCATCAGTCATTTTTGCGACAAACTGTATACAATACTAATGTAACTATTTTGTATATATAATGCATATCGCATTTGTTAGTAATGTAAGGCTGAAAGCAATTACACAAATCCTACTGTGATAAATAGCTTCATGGAATAAATATTAATAAGTATGCATACAATTGTGTCTACTTAATTCGAACATTTATGCGAATCTGATCAATGCTTAGAGACTAGAAATTAACCCCACTGCTGATTATGATATTAAAGTGAAGTCATATAATACCCACTAATCCTTATAATTACATATTTCGTGGAAGTAAAGATACGTTGGATCAAATGTATAATGAACACAGCAAAACTTTAATGATATGTGACATAACAAATTTTCTGTGTTGTTGTATCTGGGATACATTATAAAATGATATTATTTTATACTAATAATAATACTGTGTTTTCATTGTCTTTAAACTTTAAATTTTGTCTTAAAAGGTGGGGAGATATCATATTTAATTTTAAATAAATTTTATTCTCATCTGCTAATTATTGGTCTGTAATTCATCAGTGTTTATTAAAAAATGAAATAGAGCATAATATGATATTTAAAAAAAATCAGATATCAACTTCAAATCAGCAGCTAAAAATAAGGCTTATGAGATGTTGCCTCATATAGATTATAAGATTTTATCCAACTTACTTCATTAAAAGGGGGGGGTATCATATTTATTTTTCAATAAAGTTTATTCCCACCTACTAAATATTGGTCTATAATTCATCAGTGTTTATTAAAAATTGAAATAGAGCGACGATAGTTAACGATAGTTAAACAACGATACGATAGTTATAAAAATATATAAAATAATTATCAAAGACAAATCATCTTAATCAAAATAAGAAATAAGATTAATAAATATTTGTCTAAAAATAGAAAATATCCTATAAAGTAAACGAAAATCCAAAAATAAAATAAACTGGTGATAATGCTTGGGATTCTTTTAAACATTGTGAAAAGTTGTGGCGTGTTTTTCCACATGCTTTATTGTTCCTTTTTATTCAAGTCAATAGTTATTCATTTACTGCTATTAAGTTTCTTTTGCTTAGAAAATACTATTTATAATTAGCCCCAGTTTTAAAATAGTCCAAAAATTAGAGTGCAGGCAAAAATATTTTACACATTGTTAGCACCTCTATATGTATAAATGAATTTTCCTTAGACTTTTCCATTCTTTCAAAAAGATTTTAACTTATATAAACTTGAATATATTTGTGGAATAATCTATTTAAATAGTTTTAGAGTATCTGATAATGACGAAATTATAGGTTCATAAACTCTTCATAGAACGTAAATATCTGTATATAAATACACCGTTTGGAAATACTTTAATAGGAGATTTAAGGGTTTATAACAACTTAAATACTGTCGTTTAGCAATTTAAAATATGGGTTCCTAAGATTAAAAATATATTGTTGTTTAGTAAAAGGTATATTATATTTTCCTTGTAGCTTATAGAGAACGCACATATAAATATTCGCGAAATAAATGCAGACATTTTGTTTGATTTTTATCAACTCTGCATGAGTGATGATTGATGAGAATTAGAAGCGCCGAGTAAACTTACATTAACTAGCTGTTTTATTTAAAGCAAATTCAATCTCTTACAGATCCAAGAGCTTTTATGTGCTAAAGAAGATAAATGTTATCTCATTTAGCATCTGTGGTGTATAACAGCATACAATCCGAAATATATCTACCAATTTTAACCATATTAAGAACATTTATTAATAAATTGCCTTTAATACTCAAGTGTGAATGGAAACTAACTGTGTTCCATGAAAGGTACCCTAACTTCAAAATTTAAGAATTGATTAACTATAATAAACATGAAGGTGAAATAAGGGAACTGTTTTTTAGGTAGCTCATAGTTTTTTTATGTACAGTATTTCAAAAATTATTCAGATATTTGTAACTACATAGCATTACGATGCTTAAAAGAGTAAAAGTGCTGAAACGAACGTGTTTAACTGCATCAAACTTATTTCATGTTTATTTAGTATTCTATTTAACCATTGATACGTGGAAACAATTTTTGTATTTTCTCCAATCTCAAGCGCACTGTGTGATTAGTCTTATTTTGAGTCAGCTCGACACTTGGAATAAAAATAAAACTGTTATTAATCTCAAGCCCTCAGGAGCTCAAGTCATATTTGCCAATAAGGCAGTTTTCTTATAAATTTATTTTTCTGTCAGTAGCCCATATTATTTTGGTAATTCTGATAAACATTAGAAATTATTATTACAAGTTTCATGTTCTTTACGTAATAATGGAAAAACATTAAAAATCTGCCTTATATGTAGGTTTTAGATTTGTTTTATACTAATGACAGGGGTGTTTGTACAAATATTCTAACAACAAAAAATGAAACATTCACTAATATTATCCTCCGAAGAGTATAAATCTAAGCTGTTAAAAAACTTATTTTTGCACATTTCTAATAAATATTTTAAGTTCGTAGTACAAGTTTCAAAGTAAACTTATGCTTAATTACTCACTACTGTGTACTTAAATAAGCCTTGATGAAACCAATCTGCTTTGATAATCAAATTACCACTCTGTTTGCAAAACAGCTGCTCGTTTTTCAATAAGCCTAACAGAAAAACGACTGGTTGTTTCCCAATAAGCCTAAAGCATAATAGTCTCTATTTTTAATAGGCCTGAAACATATCAGGTAAATTGGAAATATTGCAGATGGTTATCCGTTTGCTTGGCTTTTGAAGAAAGCTGGATTTCTCAATTAGGATAGAACATATACACACACTGTCGCATATTTCTCTATGGTCAAAATAGTTCTATATAGTTCCTTTATGGTGCTTTTTTAAACTCAGAAAATATCTTTAAGTATTTATTTGTTATTAGATTTTCTTTTATTTCATGTTTTTTTAACGATTTTAAATTTGTATGAAACAGATTTTTATTTCCTGTATTAACAAAGTTTTGCCATTATAGTTATTGTCGTACTAACGTATGTAGTGGACCTGTCTACGTGTATTATATTTAAGATAATTTGTAAGGTAACGCCCCTTTAGTACATATGTACAAAACAGGTGTAACCATTCTCCTTTTTCTTGAAGTACATTTGAATTTCATTTGCGTTTCTAACATTTATTTTAAGCGTCTTCGGTATTTTAAATATTAAACAATCATTATTGATTTTAATTATTTATTTACCACCAATGATTTTTAAAAAAAAACTTTTGAATAACAAATACTTTAATTATTGGTTTTAACATTTTTTTCTGCATTTAATATAGCTTTTGTAAAGGAAATGATAACTGGTAATTTAATAAAATACCGTATTGAAGAATTTTAATCATGATCAGGAAATATAATTTATTTGTAAGTTGGTTTTTATAAATGAGTTATTTAATCAAAATATTATGGAATTTTATGAAATGTATAAAATTGAAAACAATAATTTTTAATATTCGTAAACAAAATCTGTAATTAGCATATTTATTAATAAACAGCAAAATTATTCTAATATTTCTGTAAATACTATGTGAAATAAAAAACGATTAATCGCAGTCCGTAAATGTAAATGCATTTCTTTATCTTTACTTTCACTCAAAATTATCATATTAAGAGATCCAGAAATGAGGTACATAAATTAAAAAATATATTTAAAAATTGAATGGTGCACATTCTAAATTAATCAAATAAACTCATATAATTGCAATAAAATACTGAATGTGCACTTTTTTCGATATTCGAAAGATGTTTTTATTAAAACTTCTCAGTATATTAAAACTAATGATTTAGTTTATGATTTTTATAAAAAATGTATTTTGTGGTAATACAAAATAGAAGGCTGTTAGCTATAGAATCTTTTAAAATATAATTCGAAATCAACTTCTTTTTTTTTTTTTTACTTACTAAAACATAAATTTTATTATTTTCTAGAAAATTTTGAATTAAAAAAATAATAATAATAAATCTATATTTCTGTTTATTAGAATTTAAATTTAATTATTTATTATATTAATTAATTTTATTTCCAAAGGTCTATTATGTATTTTTGTATTATTTTATTTTATTGACACAATATTATTTTCAGGATATAAATTCTTTGAGGAAAATTCTCGAAAAAACATAAATATTTTAGAAAAAAACCCACAGTTTTGATGTTAACAGAAAAAAAAAATGTAATTTGACTTTGTATTGCAAAAATATTTTATTGAAAAAAAAAAGTTTTTCGTTTTCCATATCAATATTGTTAGTTACTCCGGTCTTTAAAAATTGCAGTAATAGCAAAATATACCGCGCGTAATAAGACTCAGAAAAAAAATGAAAGTTCTATAATTCGAAAAGTATGGCTGAAGTTGGTTTCACAGAAGTACATTTGTCGTAATCACCATTTATCTCAACCTAGGAAACCTCGACTGAAGGATCAAATGGTCTTATTGGACTTTGGTCAAATGGTCTTATTGGTAAAATTAGGCTTATTGTGAATTTCATTTGATGGTTCGTCCGAGGTTTTTTATGCTGAGGTAGATTGGTGAATACGAGCAAAAGAAATGCATCTATTATTAAACAAATGTTCAATAATAGTTATATTTACCATCGATAGGCAACGCTTTTGTTCTATCGTTGCTCATTCGTGTACAGTTTTCATAGTGATGCAAAATGTAATAGAAATATTATTATAATATTTAGTGTGAAATCTGATTACATAAATGTATCTGCTTTGTATTTAATAAATAGATATGAAAATACATAAAGCATTTAATAATACCCTTTTATAAAATTTTCCATTTGAAATTCGTGATTTATTAGGCAGCGGTATTGTTCTATCGTTGATGATTCGTGTCCAGTTTTCATAGTGATGAAACAAAGTTTACAATGTACATAGGAATATCATTATAACATTTAGTGTGAAACATGAATATATAAATGTATCTCCTTTACATTTAAGAAATATATATGAAAATACGTCAAGTATTTAATGCATGAACTTTTATAAAATTTTCAATTTCAAATTTATGATTTATTATTCTCGATCTTTATTTAAGTTCTTTGTTCTGTGAATGTTGTGTGAAAAATGCATGAGTGTGAACAATTTCTTATTATTCTAACTCTTTTATTTAACTTAACTTGGTTCATGAATGTTAAGAAGTAATTTTGTAATAAATTGTTAGCTCACTTCCTGATATGCTCGGAAAATAAAAAAATATATATGTACACAAGAGTGTGTTTACGATGACAATGCAACATTTTAATATGTTTTGAAACTTAACTATAATTTAATAAATTCATTTTAAGGCATTTTTCTGTTAGTCGGGCACTGGTGATAAATCATCAAATGTTCTTTATGATTACAACTGTATACAAGTTAACAACAGCAATGGAATTAGTTATGCGATTTTTAAAACATACACCGAACTCATATAAATGAGCGAACGAGAAGAGAGAAAAGAGAATGTTACTATTTTCAGTAATTCTTATATTTTCGAATAGACATTGAATTCACCTTGATGTATACTCAAATTCTATCAGTCAAATTCTATCAGGTTACATTCTATCAGTCGGCACCTTTAATTAGAACGGATATTCCCACTATTCATTCTAAAAGGAATGAAATATTGTATTTTAGTTAAGCGTAAAGGGCCTCTTTAATTCAAAAAATTCATTGACAATTCATTTAAAAAATTTTTAATTTATAGTATCACATATGAAGAACATTAATTTAACTGTAAATAATTATTATAAATAGTTAATTAAAAATTATAAGCTAAATGTCTAGCATACACTATAATTATTTAAAAATTGCAGACCTGTGACATGTTAAATATTAACAACACTGATCCAGACTGGTTAAAATATAAGGTGTATTCAAAATTTCTTTCGATACAGTTCAACTACATAAATTAAAAACAATCTATATTTATTACGATACTTTTATGAATTGTTATTATGCTTCAAAAAATATACAAACATTAAAATATCATAAATTTTTGATTTTCAAACTTAGGTTGATGACATACAAGAGAGAGAATTAGTGTGATGTTCTGCTTAACGGATTGCAGGAGGTAGCAAGGGTGTAACGCCACAACACCGTCAATGTTGAGTTATTGATATTATCATTGCGGGAAACATAAACAATTTATGGAAAACTGTTAACAAGAAGTTTTATCACTAAATAATCAATTAATGTCAATACTAATTTCGAAATGTAAATTTTCTAGTACAGTTTTTTAGAAAATCCGATATATTTGTGTTTTTCTCCAATTTTTTATGTCAATTGAGCGCAGGTAAATATTGAGGGAAATTGATAAAAAAATGTTGTGGGTTATAACTGACCCATTGTATAACATTTTCATTGTATACCAGTAAAAATTTTGGAATGTTTTTTAAAATATATTTTTTTACAAAAAGATTTTTCTCGTTTTTTTCTGTTTTTTCAATGTTAGAGGGGCGCGGTTAAATATTGAGCATTATTGAAAAAAAAGGGTCTAACTGTCCCATTACATAACTTTTGCCTACTATGCCAAAATCAATTTCGAAAAAAAAAAATTTTTTTTAGCTTATTTCCGCCCACCCTAGTATGCAATTCATGTTTACTCTCTTAATTTTTTATGCGAGAGCTATGATATAATTATAGTTTTATTGGCTTAGCGCACTGTTTATTTTAAACAGATTAATAAAATTTTCGATGCTACTTTTGTAGACTATGTTTTAATAAGTTCTGTAATTTTTTTTTTGAATACACAGGATACCGCAAAGAAAAATCAGTCTATATCTATCAAAAACTGTATACAATATTTACAAAGTACGTTTATTATTAGCGTTTAAAATTAGTTTCAAAACTTCCCCATTTATTTTACATTTAAACAGAATTTTTAGAAATTTGAGGAATTTTTTGCTCATATTTAGTTTAACAAAAAAAAATATTATTTTCGTATCATTTAGAGTAAAGAATAAGGGTTTTCTTATGATAGCTATTAAATATGTCTAGGTTAACGTGGTAATTTTTTTATTATTTTTTAAATAAAAGCACTTGTTTGATTAAAAAAAAAAAAACTTCATTTTTAGTGTCCATTAAAAAAAACTACCGCCCATATCATTTTAAGCTTTTGACAGCTGAATATCTGAATATTTCTCTCTCTCTCTTTTTTTTTTTTTTTAAGATTATAAAATACCTTAATTAGGTGCGTGTATATGACATTTTTAATAAACACAACAAGCGATATCAACCATTTATTTTCTTTTTTCAAAGAATAGAAAAGGGGAGGAAGAACTGTGGAAATGTACTTACGTACTGTGATTGATCAGTTTGGTTTATTCCGATACTTATTTGAAAAGGAATCTTGAAGAATGAGAGGTATTGTCGCTGGCTTCGTAGTACCGACACAACTGTGTATCGGATATTTGTATCCATTTTCCAAACTCTTAACTTAGACATCATGTTCCCCCTTATTAAACGGTAAAGTGTTTTGGAAAGTATTACCTAATCTATGTTTGATGCATAACTTTTTTTTTCGGTACAAGATTATATTATTGTGGAAATTTCAAAAATAAAAATGTCGCAAAGACATCAACATGAAATGAAATATCATCAACAACAACATTAACCAAAATATCACTCAGTACCAAAAAAAAAAAAAAAAAAAAAAAAAAAAAAACTATCGGTAGTAAATAAAAGCAGAAATGGGTTTTAAATAATTAGTTTTGTGTATAGCTCTGACTTTTATATTCAAGAAAATATATGTATGTGTGTGCGTGTGTTTAGTACTTATATATATATATATATATATATGTATGTATTGCATTTATTCTGTCTATATTCTGTTTTGAAATAATACAAACAGATGGCGTTTTATCTTGCATTAAAGGCACATAATTTTTTTAATTTGTAGTCCCCCCTCACACTATTAAAATTGGATGCATGGTCAAACAAATTTGGTGATGGAATATTTAAAACCATTATATTGTGAAACAGTTTATTATGGTTTGTTGCTTTATGTGATAAATGACGCTGTCTATAAATATAATTGGCTTTTTGGTTACACCAATATTTTTATTTAAAGCAAACTCTGGTTTAATACTGTAATAAACTAGCAGTCGGTTACATATTTAAAAAGAATATTGTTTCAGTTCACCGTATTAAAAGATAAAAAGTATATTTTTAAACTACAGTAAGCATTTTAAAGCCAGAAACAAGCATCAAAATTAATTTCGTCTTTATTTTTCAAAGTACCGTTTATCGATCGGTGATTGATTTAAGCTAGTATGTTTATATTTTATAACGACAGATGAAAAAACCCCGACCATATCTTAAAGTTGTTCCGAACAACAACGAACATCAAACCAGAACCGGGTTTCAAAACTTTTGCCTCTTGACTCTTAGCTAGCATGCTAACTTTAAAACTGTGATCACATGTACTATCACGCCGTTGCTAATATTAGATATTTCCTCATAAACTTGTTTTTTAGAAAGACGTGCCGTGGAATAGTTTACCTCTCGTAAATTTGTGAATGACAAACTTATCCCTATTTGTATCTACTACGAAATATATCAGCTCAAACTCCACCAATGAAATAGCTCTAAAAATAGTTGTTATCAGTTCTTGAACTTAACAAAACTTTTTAAAAGACTTAAAATCGATACCTCACCAAATGTTCCTCATGTTCCTTACATTAATGGTATCCATCCAGTCTTCAAAATAACTCTACTTATATCTCAAAAAAGCCTTTAAAAGTACGCGAAGGAGAATAACTTATATAAGAGATCGTATGATAGTATGTATGATTAAAATTTTAGAAAAGCAGGAGGACTATGTGGCGAGCTTATGAAGATTTTTATAAGTACATAGAATTAATTATTATGATTTATTGTTGAATATTTTTATTTTCTGTTAAATGTTTAAAGAAGTTAAATGACTAAACAATGAAGAAGATTTTTCGAAAGTTAAGAGGAATGGCATTATGTTTTTATTATTATTTAGTAGTATTGAATGGTGTAAGTTTGAACTAAAACTTTTAGAAATATATTGTTTTCTGTGAATAAGGTATCTGTGTGTAATTTTTAGTGGGGGATACGAAAAAAAAGGAAAATTCTAATTTAAATTTATATGTTACAGTAACATTCTTGTTTTATCTCCTCCAGTTTTGTTATGAAACCAGAAAGTTTAAATAAAACATTTAAATAAAACATTGTTTAATTAGAGTGTTTTCCCTTTTCACTAATACGTGTTTTTTCCGAAAAATAATATAGAACATTTATTTATTTATTTTTTTAATTCTTTTCTTTCAATTTTTTTTAATTCTTTCCTTTCAAAGGGAAGATTATAAAGAAAACACCTGTTACACAGAGAAAAGTTCTTTTTTTATTGTAAGTCTTTAAGTACTTTATTGATTGCAATAATTCAGCTTTCATTTTATTCATTATCTGATTATAAAAAAACGTTCTTTCGCATTTTTGGTATACCTCTTTAGGAATATTTAAGAATTTTTATCTTTAAAAGAAGCGCGCTTAGTTAATTATTATACAAGATAATTGCAATCAATCTTCATCAGATTCTTTATAGATGAAAGAATGTTCCTTAACGGAATTAAAAAAAATACGTAAATTAATTTAGATGTACATTCTCGTAGACGTGATTTAAAACGTTGTTTAATTAGAGTGTTTTCCTTTTTAAATTAAATTTTACCTATGAAAAGAGTAGATTAAACAAGTAGGAATTTTAGAAAGTTTGAGAAAAAAGCAAAAATGTAGATGAAATGTGAACAATGTGTAAGAAATGTGAACAATATGTAAGAATAATGAACGATGTCTGTGAAATGTGAACGTTGTCTATGAAATGTACCTGGATCTCACTAATATTACATCCTGCATTTATAAACTTGCAATCTAACTGTTTTTAAATTTTTCATGTAAGTACGTACAAATATGTTTCTAAGGCATTTACAAACAAATTTTCACACACAGTATATATCAGAGTCGTAAATTGTAATTGTAATGTAATATATCCTACATTAAATATTAAGAAAATATTTAAGTAAAGCCATTGTCCCTACAAATATTTGCTATCAAAAACATTTGATTTATTGTACCACAATACTTTTATGCTTGATGATTTATTTAGAAATTGCTTATTTTCTACTTAAAAATTATAATTTTAATTGCATTAGAAAGAAAAGTTTGTTCGACATTATATATACTGTGACAAATTTTGATCCTCGAATGCATTTAAGTTTCACAGTATCTGTATCTATTATTTTGAAAGGTAGGAATAAATATGAGACATATATTTCAAATATACATAAATTAAAATTCACAGGTTTTGGTAGAGTATTAAATGATACAACCAAATTAGTTTTAATGTTATTTTGATAAAAGATTCAATCTATGGTATAGATCAGCAAATACTTTTAAATTTTGGAAATAACTTTTTTTACATTGTGAAAAACACAGTATTTTGCCAGTAACTTTTTTATATATTGTCACCCAAAGCATTTTGTCGCGCTTATATAATATCACACAATTTACTTCAGAAATTGAAATTGTAATGGAAACATAAGATGACCTAGACAAAATATAAGATAAATATTCTTCTTAGATAATCCGTTGTCCTCCGAAAGTACTTGTTTCAAAATCAGTCTATTATTTGTAACACAAGCAAGAGCTTTATGATTGGTAATATTATTAGCATTGAGCTTTACTATTTAAATAATGTAATTTCAACTGATTGCAATAGGAGAAATGTTGCTTTGACGTTATTTATATTGTGAGGATTTCTGATCCTAGAAATCTTTTTTTGTTCTATATGTATGTTAGTTTGAAAAGTTTGAATATGTATGTGACACATATTTCAAATATGCATTTGATAAAATTGACAAAATTTAGAGAGAAATAAATAATATAACTCAGTTTATTTTCAAATTACCTTAATAATATTAATAATAATAATGATAAAAAAATAATAATATTAATAATAAAACAAATAACTGTGCTATACATTAGCACTGACTTTTCATTTTTAGATGAATTTTTTTTTCGCAAAGCTTCACAAATGTGAAAAGACCACAACGATAAAAATTAGTCAATATGTTCTGTCTGCATAGAAATGATACAATTTTATTACCATAACCATCAGAAATATTTTAGTTTAACTTTAGAATTTATTTTTGAAAACACTTTTTATCTTATAAATTTATTGAGCCCTAGTTGACGATTTGTAAATGTTCTTGTGCTTCTGAACGTCAAAGTTAATATTTATTTTCCATAATATATTTAAAGGGACTTAATACCAATTTTGAATCTGTTTTTAAATAATTAGTCTTCAAATTTTAACTGTGCTTAATACATACTTTTAAATAGTTGCATAAATGGTACGTTAATTTTCCTTTAGTAACTTCTTATTAATTAAGACTTCAATAATAATCATCTAATACCCTAAATATAAGGAATACACATACTAATTTAATCATTCATATATCTATTTCTATAATTTATGACCATAGTTCGACGTTCACAGCTAACTGAAGGGCGTCACTTACACATTCCATTACTAAAATATTTGATTAATTATTTTTTTTAATTGGATTTAAAAAAGAAACATTTATTAAAAAATAAATTCTCTTTTAATTATTGAATACACAAAACTTAGTTTTTTTTTCGAAATTCAAAAGAAATGATTCAATAAAGTTAAATATATCTTACCAATTTAATTTTCAGTATGCATACATTTTCTTTAGAAAAGTTTGGAATACTTTAAAAAAAAAGAAATATTTACGGTTTATTTGAATAAAATAAATATTTTTTTTTACTTTTTATTCCGGATGGTTCACCCAATTTCATTAAAATCGTCAAATAAAAAGTGATATGTCGATTTGTATTCAACAAGAAAATAAAATAAGAAATGAAAATTTATAAAATTTCAATTCATTTGTAAAAGCAGAAAAATGACAGGAGCACTTTTATTAGTTTCTTCAATATTTAAATCATTTATTCTCGTAGAAAACAAAAGAGCACACGAAGATTTTAATTATTCATTCTCTCTCGAAAAATAATACTTTTAGAAATACGCACTTGATTCAAAAAATTAATTTCAGTAAAGTGGAAAATACTTTTTAATTTCAAATTCGTAATTTATATAAATAATAGCTATTTTTATTATTAAATATCAATGAAATGCATTTGTGAAAAATTACTGGGTGGCACAAAAAAGCATTAATTTTAGGAACTTATTTTTATTTTTATTTTATTATTTTTATTTAATATTTTGTAAAATGTCTTGTAAAATGAAAAATGTAAAAACAGAATTAATGCTATTTGGAAATAGAGAATGACAGTTAAAGTTAAGAATATTTAATCAGACTGACTACTTTCGAAATATATGTTTGACCGACTAGAAAAATTAAACAAATCTTTAATTTAATTTATATTAAATTCCAAAAGAACTATGTAACTTTTAAGGATATCTGAATCTATACCCTAACATAAAATTACACAAATTTGACTGAAAATGATGCATGGTAGGTACAATTTACATATTTTAATGTGTATTTGCATTTATGTTTTTTGGTAACTTAAAAACTAAGTTTGATTTTAGTTAATTTTATATAGCTTTATTTTGTATAATATATGTCTAATGAAAAGAGACCTAAAAACAATTTAATTCCTTCTGGAATTTTAGTCGTTTCGATTCAAAGTTATACTCGAAATCAATCCATGCTTTACAATATATACATTACACATTAAAATTTTACGTGTTTATATTTTTGCGTATTATTTCAAGTAATTTGCTTCAAAGGAAAAAAGTAAAATAAAAAAAGACTTATTTGAAAAAGATGTTTCTCACAGTAGTGATCAGCAAATTCATGATTAAAAGGAGAACTCACTATTGTTGATAAAGTGTTATTTTTACACGAAGCATCAAAGTTGCTGCTACTTTTGGCCGACACCATGTTAAACCCGTGGCTTCCAAAGAGTTGTTTTAAAACAAAGTAACATTTTATTGTCAGAGAAATTTTGTCGTCTGTGGGGCTGTGAGCATTATTTGTCGTCAGTGAGCATTATATTGTGGTGCAGACAATATAATGCTTGGAAAACTGACGAGGAAAAAGCCTTTTCTTGAACAGCCAATAAAATGCTTGGAAAACTGACGAGTCGCGTCATTTTTTATCGCTTTAAGTTATTAAGTGTAATAGCACCCTTATAGATTATGTTGCACGTAAGTCAATTGAATTTATATTATACTTCCAGAATGAGAGACTGATTGAAGTACATAAAATAATAACCTACACTATTAGTTTGACAAATTTTGTCTCACTTTATTCAGTGAAACGATATTTAAACAATAATTTTACATTTACTATGAAATTTAATAAAAATTTCGTTAAAAAAAAAAAAAAAAACTTTGTCGTTATAAATTTTAAATTTAATATTACAGCTATTTTTCTATAGAACTGATACGTTGTCGTTTATTTGTTTTTCAGACATATATGTATATTATGAACATTCATACAAAGCTTAGAGAAAGAGTAATTACGCAAAACTTACTTTTGTGTTTGTTATATGTATTTAAAACAAGTTTCGTATTTTATCTGATTTTGTTAATAGTATTTTTTACTAGTATTTTACTAGTATTTTAATAGTATTTTTTTAATAGTATTTTTGTTTTTATACAAATAAAAATGGGACTAAAATGGCCAAAAAACAGCATTATTGTTCCTTTAAAAAAATTATATCTCAAATATATACCCGTTATTTATAATAATACAATTCAAAAATTTAAAGTGTATTTTTTCCTTTATTAAGGCGATGATCTAAATTGATAGAATTACCCAAACATTTATGTAAAATAAATATAGTTATGTATTTTATTTATTTATTTTTGCGAATTAAAATTTCTCTGAAGTATAATTACACAAATAAAAAATAGCACCTTACAACATTGTTATTTTTTTAACGAATTATTTTTTATTTGCAGATAATATATTTCCCGCACAGCTTTTAGAAATTTTACAGGAGATTTAAACATTTTTTTGCTCTTTCCTTTTCTTTTAATTGTTTCAAACATACGGTCGTGAAAGAAAGCATACCCCCGCACTAACTCAGCCTCAAATAATTTTAAGAATAAATTTATTCGTTGCAAAATACGTTCTAATGTGTGTGAACCTTGCATATGTAATGATTTTTAGATAATGAAGTAAATGAAATATATAATAAAATTTATTTTTGTAAAAGGTGCAAATATACAAAAATGTTTTTAAATGTAAAAACCCGTCAAAATATGTTAAAAATGTGTTAAAACCCGGGCGCTTTCAACTGCTCCAAACAGTCATCATAAGGGGAATCTCGGAAAATGTGAAAAGTTATGAAAGTTCGTTTGTTAAATAGCCACAGACGAGTCTATTTTAAAGGAGGGAAGGAGGAGGAAGGGCAGGGAATATATTATAGTTTAATTCCAAAATTGCCAGAGATATTCAGTGCACTATACCAGATCCTGGATATATTGTATGAGAGCATATCATTGCATGTGTTATTTCCTTGAATTAAAATTTCTAAAGATTCTCTGATAATTGATGCGTAGTAATTTGAAGTGCGGGCTATGATTCTTGCTTTACTGAAGTCTATGTCGACATATGTTTTTAGTTTAATCTTGATAGAGCTGTTGAGGGTTTACTATACTTTATGTTTGCAATATGTTCTTTGAGTCTGTCGTTAAACTTCCTAGATGACATTCCTATGTAATCCCATTTTTTTCCATTTAATTTATCTGCAAAAGGTATCATATATACGTCTGAAGTTTCGTCAAGTTTCGTCGTTAGGGATTGGGTCTATTTTCCTGTGTACAAGATCTTTCAATTCAGCAATGATAATGAAGTATTTCTACTTCGACAAAAATCGGATTCATGCCATGTTACTTCTGTATGCAAAATAGGAGGTTTAAATAATTACATCACCACAGGAATGCCTGAGAATAAGACTTTAATTCAATTAACTTCTATGGAGACATGTAAAGAATTTTTTTTGTCGGACATATCTCTACAATTGGTTCTATTTAATGTAAGGAATATCTGAATATTGGTTTCATATGAAAACAGTGCAGAACTAAAGAAAAACAATCTTGTTCCACTTCATGTCATGGTGTTTTAGGGATACTATTAAAGCAAAAACTAACTGTAATAAGATATAAAAGGCTTAGTGAAAATTTTTTATAGTTTATATACTCCAAATTTTTCACTTTTCTTCTTCACAACTGCTATTAAAATATAAATATATTTCTTACAATTTTTGCATCACAATATAGATTAAATTATTATTTCACTGATATATAGTTTTTTGTCTTTACTTTAAAATTTAATTGCAATTGTGTACTGTCAAACATTAGAAACAGAGTTATTCCAAATTATTCCCTTAATTTTGGCTACTAAACTATACGTAAGAAAAAGTTTTAAAGTATTTTCTCTCTTTAATGATCTAAAGAACTTAAGACCATAAGAAAATAAAAGATGTTGTTTATCATTAAAATAATGCAACTTTCCCTGACGTTTTTTCCCTCACAGATAACATAATTAGAACTTTCTAGCAAATATATTATTTCTTTTGCAAAATAAAAGTAAAAATAGCACATTAAAAAAACGAAATATGTGTCGGTACAAAGAAATTTCATGAAACACGAAACAATTATTCAAATATGGAAACATTGTAACATTACAAAATAAATATTCTAAAAATCTATTCGTGTTAAATTGGATTCTAAAGGTATATTTTATGTAGTAAAAAAATATATAAAAATATTCGAGTTTTCTAATATCTCATTTATTTTTTTTGCCTATAACTGTATACCATAATAAGTATAATTTCTCAAAGTATGTTTTATTTAAAAGAGATTCCAAATTAGAAATTCTTTGAAGTACATAAATAATGTGTATAAAATATTGTGTGTGGTATTGTAAAACGATACGGCAAAAAAAAATCAAATTTAAATAATAATTAAAAATGATTAGTAAAATGAGTCTCCATTTATTTTCTAAGAATTCTGAATGGGCTAAGTAGAAATGCTCATTTCCGCAAAAAGTTTAATCTATACCCTAAAAGAGCAGTACTGATCAATTCTAAAATATTTCTTTTGAATTCATGTGAGGATTTTTGTATATGTACGTTGTTTATTGTGTAATCCTAGAGTAATATAGATGCCAAAAGAATTAGACAGAATTAAAAAAATTTAAATTGTAACGTTTTAATTGTAAATCTTATTTAACTTACAGTAAAACACTAGATAATTAAAAATTTACGTCGGTCTTGATTGAATGGCTCGATAAATATTACAATAATTTGTACGTTATTATTATTGTACCATTCTGAAATAAGCAATATCCCTAACTCTGTTTCCAATCTATATTAATAAAATAAAATTTCGCTCAATGTGTGTCTGTCTCTGTGTCGGCAATGGCTAGCGAAATCTACCGCACATAGATATCTGAATATTTGGTTGAGGATAGTCCAATTCAGGCCCTAAAGTACCTGAGGCTAAGATTTTTAACTTTTTAATAATTAGCCGCGATAGTAATTAAAAATTCATTAAAAAGCGCAGAAAAATGGCAAATTTTTACCTAAACCGCAAAATAAAGAAATGGTTTGATAATTGCTGACGATGGAATTTTCTCCTTTTCGTTTATCCTCGAATATTAAGAAAACTATTGGACGTATCGATTTGAAACTCATACTACATTCGTATTTTATTTTTCAGATTCCGAAATTTGCAAATTTTGTGAAAATTGGTCGATAAATTTTCTTAATGTTTGCAAAAAATTAACCGACATATTCAAATTGAGCCAGATGGAAGAGAATATTTTGAATTTACTTCAGCTTTGGGGCACGTCTCTCCATTTAATTTTCGAAACGAAAAAAAATAAATTTGACTAAAAAATACGCAATTTTGTTTAAGTTTCGACCGCGCCATATTGTTTTTGTTTCAAAAGTTCACGACATTTGTTAATGTTAAAGTTCGTTGGTTTAATTTTGAGGATGTAAGGGGGGAGAGCATTCTGTCATAATTTAAATATCAGGTTAGTGCTAAAAGATATTGCAGCGCGTACTCATCACGCTTGCTGTATGGGGCCACAGGCAGCATGGACAGGTGATGGAGGTTTGTTTAGAACAGAATGCGCCTCCAGGCGATGGAAGGTAGAACTAAATAATTTATAGCCTATCTGCTATACGGTGCGGGAGTTTCATTGGGAAAGAGTTTTTTTTTAGAAGAGAATGCGCCCCTTGGCGGTGAAAGGTGGAAGTAAAAGATTCTGAAGCGCATGCGTAGCACACCTGCTATACGGTGAGGGGAGCAGGAACACGTGTCGGAATTTAGTATAGAACAGAATGCGTCTCCTGGCGTTCGAAGGTAGAACTTAAAATATTTTCTGGAGCGTGTGCATCACATGCCACTATACGCTACCGTAGGCAGCGGGAACTCGAACCATAGAACTGTTTTTCTCATGTTTGCTAAAAATGCGAGGCCGCGATGTCATTAGGTGGCCGGTAGCGGGCGCAAGCCAACTATTTATTATATAAAACTGTTGCTGGTAACAATCGATTAGTAATAACTTCTGCTAATTAATGTTATACTTAAATTTTTCTAAGGGGTTCGTTGACATATAGAAATTTTTCTGAACTAATAGCTAATTTCCATATTATATTTAAATCTTTCAGTAAATTGTACTTTCGGATACAAACGAGAAGTCATTCAGTCAAGTGTTTTAGAAATCATGCTGTTCTAAAATTTGAAACTTTTAACGTTAAATTTATGTTTAATTGCTGGAAAACATATTGTAGAGCGTGTATTTTTTAATCATAACTTAAAAACTAGTTGGCGGAATAAGCTGTAATTTTGGATTTCTATGTTTGAAGCTTATATAAGTCCATATCTATTACAAAATGCATCAGTTAAAATTCAAACTTTTCTCGAAAATTAATCCCGAAAAAATATATTATTTAAAAAATAAATTTTGATAACAAATAGTTCAAATATATTTTTTAACAGAAATGAGTTTATAGAAGCTATAAATAACTGAATAGAAGCTATAAATATGCAAATCCAAAATTACAGGTCATTAGGCCAAGTAGTCATTGACTTCTTTTTTAAAAATTATATGAATTGAAATACGTTTTGCAACGTTTAAAAATAAATTTAACTTTGGTAGTTTCAAATTTTGAATTTACGTAAAAGGTAAAATTCTTCACCGAGTGACATCCTCGTTTATTATCCGAAGGTAAATTTTACTGAAAAATTCATATATGATGTCAAAATTAGATATTAGTACAACAAATTTAGATTGAATACATTTTTTATTTATACACGACCCCTTTAGCACAATTTAAATATTCAATTAATTAGTAGATGTTATTACTAATCGTTTGTATCAGCCACATTAAAAAACAACGATTTACGGCAGAGTTAGTAGGGAGTTTTTTTTCTCCAGGAAAGTAGCAATAACTCTTAAAGAGAAACACGAAATTTGTAAGTGCTATAAAAATTTATGTATCATTTGTATAGTATTAAATTCACCTATGGGTAAACCACTGAACAAAGACATTATTGAATTGGCCCACAGCCGTAAAAATTTCAAATATGTCTCACTATGGCGAGAAGCGTTTACCTCTTAAATCTGCAGACTTTTTAAGTGTATGAATGTCTTCAACGTTTAAATATTTTTGTATTAGTACCAATCCTCTCACCATTAGTATGTGATAAAATTCATCATAAGTTATGTAAAAACATATAATAAAATAGGAGGTGGGAGGGGGTTCAAGTGCAATTCATCATATCTTTAATTATTATAGCTAAAATATTTCCTTTTCCAATTTAAGAGGGTTTTTTTTTTTTTTACAAGTCATTAATTTTACTTTTCTACCTATTGTGAAAATTATTCTTAAATGTAAAATTTTCAACAATTTGTTTTGCAGCATTGAAGACTTACTAAATATTCGAATTGCTTGTCAAAAGATTGTAGGAAGAACCCGCCCTGATAGCACCATGTATTTTGGAAATAGACGTACAATTCGACATGCTTGGAACAACACACTCACAGTGTAGTTTTCGAAACAAGTGCAAATATTTGAGTGTCTCCTAAATAAAAGTGGTTACAATTTTTTTATAAAAATTGCATTTATTTGATACATTATAACTTATAAGCAGTGACAAATTTTAACAAGATAATTTATCAGTTGTGTCCTTATAATTATAACCATAATAAGTTGTAAATTCTTTCTTTTTTATATATATTTTTTTTCAATTCTAATTTGTTTTACTATAAATGAACACAACATTCAATTATAAATATTATACAATGTTTATTATTAATTTTAATTGTGTCAAATTTATTAGTACCTTTATAATTTTGGACATGAGTGTAAAGTGATGGATTTGTAAGTGTTAATGTGACGAATTATAATTAGCAAATTTTTCACTCCGCTACAATTGTGACATTTTTGACTTTGAATATAAAAATAAAATGGTAATAATTCTTTCAGACATCTAAATATTTTCACGTGTGTTTTTTCTTAGTATGTGAGTGGGCTTGTGGTTAAAATTACGCATATTTAATGATAAAAATTCATTAATGATAAACGTGCGGCCATATTTCTTACAGATACTATTTCAGTATTATTTTTTTTTTTTTGGTGCTTGAAGCGAAGTCTCTTTCTTAGATAAATAAAATTTGTTTAATTACTCCAACACAAGTGTTTCCACGGAGTATTTAATAGAATATTGAAATTTCTTAAGATGAATAGGATGTGATTGAATTTGGATTTAATATCTATTCAATAAAACAAAGATCTCGGTAAGTCCAAAGTTATTTATAAAATAACTATAAATGTAATAAATAAAATATGTAGAAATAAAGAAAAAAATAATTTTAAAAATATGTAAATATTTTTTTTCTTAATTTTCAAGTTTCAAATTGATAAAAACTAAAAAAATATGTAGTTCCCGTGCTAATGAAAAAACTTAACAATAATACATACTGTAAAAAACAGATGTAGTGTTATATATGTATATATATATATATATATATATATATTGTAAGAATTGTCACGGTCGTTTTGTTTCCACATTCAAACAAAATGTTTATTTTGTCAATAATAAAAAAAAAATATTTTATGTTTATTAATATTTAATATTTCTATATAAATATGTTTTATAGGACGTTGTATACTTTCACAATATGGGATAAACCTCTCAAATATATATATTTCTTTATAACAAGTAAATAGCAGAAAACGCGAAAATTTTATAAAAGAAAATCAATTTACAATATTGAAAGAAGCATTTATGTTTATTTATGCTTCTTTTGTTTCCAAAGCATGTTCTTATTTTTTAATATATATCATAATTTAAATATAATTTCAAAGCTTATTTCTATGAGATTTATATTATTACAGTCAGTTTAGATTCATAATTAAACCTAAACATATAATGAAGAATGTACAGAACATATAGTGATTCATTAAATTATGCAAATACTAAGGTATTATTAATATTTTTTATCAATAAAATTTTTTAAAACCACAGTGAAGAAAAAACCTTTTAATGAATTTAATATAATTTAAAATTATTATGTAAATGGATATTAATCCATGGGTCACAGTCTCCTTTAGGCAATATATTTAATTATACGATAGAAGATAGTGAAACTAAATAATGATATATATATATATATATATATATATATATATATATATATGTATATATATGTTATATAAAAAATTTATTTCGCATTATTCCTATAAAGCAATCTAACTTCTGACAGTCATTATTTCCTTAATTCTTAATAATATTTATTCCTATTTAATGTCCTCTTAATAGTAATAACACGTATACTTATAATTATCTTATTCCAAATCTTAATGTAAAACTTTAATTTATTTCGTAACTTTTATCAACTCCCCAATCTGTAAAATTCTGAGAGACGCTTGTTGTCATTTCGAATGTTTTTAAAAGCCATTTTTTTAAAAAAATTTATTCCATGCTTCGCTTCGCGCGCTGGGTATATTTCACGTGAAAATCAATGCGCAGCTGGGATAAGGGATTCTTTCTTGTGAATACTTCTCCATAGCACCTCATTCGCTTAGCTTAAATTCGCCTCTCATTGGATCGGGCCCTCGTTACGTCGTTGTCAGTAACCCTGCGGGCGGGTAACAAAACGCGCTAGCAAGCATTTGGAGAGCAGATTTTTGTCGTGTTTGGAAGTGATGACCAAATGGTTATCTGGTGTTGAAGTAACGTCGAATTTTCATAACAGCTCTTTAAGATCTGTTAAATGATGTAGTAAATTATCGTCAAGCCTCCCCATTTAAGGATTTAAGAGGGCTATAAGTTTATACCTGATACTGTGGGAACTGTTACTGGCATCGCTCCTGTTCATTAATAAACAATTTATCTGGAAATTGGCTGCTTATTATTGAAGAAAGTCTTGTGGTGTTTCATCATTGCCAAACCTCCTCGCCATGATTCTTGATATCGACTGCATTCATTCATCATCTTTAACAAACTGCCATTTTCTCGTGGAATATTAAATCATCTTCGTAAAAAGTTTACATATATATAATAAAACATTTTGCGAAAAATTCTTCAAAATTATTTTTACAAAATTTTAATGAGGTGACAAACAATGAAAGTTTTCAAAAGTACTCATATATTGAATTGTAATCATTTCATTTTTCTCGCAAAACGCAATTATGTAAATTTGTACTAATAATATACGTCCCATAAATAATAAATTAAGATGGAGGGTAGATTGTTTAGTAGTATTTATAGCCCTCTGTTAGAATTTTTGAAAATTAAAATAAAGTTAGTAGATAATAAGTTAGATTCTACAGTCGCTTCTATTTTACTTTAAGATTAAAAGATTTAATTGACAGACAAATGATTTTCTGTTAGTGCTTGGCATGTTAATAAAAAACCGCTGTGATACTCAAATAAGATTATATAATATGTCCTTCTTTAAAATGAAATTGGTATAATAATATATTGTGTTAAAAAACATAGACAATTTTCACAATGTCTTTGTTCTGTCTCTCCTCTCCACCCCCCCCCCCTCCCACGTTTGCGAGAGCATTATTTAAAACTTATTCAAGGAAATTTTGAATAAATAAAAGTTCTCAACGCAGACATCAGTGAAAAATAAGGAATTTTCCTATTATCTTACAAAGTATATTTTTCCTGTGTCCAAGTGGCAGGAGAAAGCTCACTTAATCCTATTTCCAGAAATAGCTTTTTGAAATCTTGTTATCAGTTTCTCCTCGATTCTAAATAATTTATAAGGAAATGTTTACAGGTCAAGAGGTAGCATCTAAGGATTTTTATCTTCTATAAATAAAGTGTTAGATGCGAGAGGATCTTGATTTCTTTTTCAGTAAAAATTTGTAGACGATGAACCGTAAAATTCTTTAAAGAGATAAAGAAAAATAAGTAAACTTCTAAGAAAACGTATTCTAAGAAAACATTCCTTGAATAAATAAATGAATATGCAGTTTAATATTTAACGTGAGACACAATTGTAAAGTTAGTTCTCAGTTAAAGAAAACTAAAAGTGAATGTAGCGTATAACTTCAGTTATTACTCATCCAAGGAAAAAAATATATTGAAATCTTACAGTTAAATGTGGTTACATTTGTTAAATGTACATTATAAAATCGAACCCAAATTTGATATAGCTAACAACATTAAGAATATGTAAATGGAAATTTGAGTTTTAAACGCAGCTTCACATCTTAGTGCAATGTACGAATTTTCTTTATTTTAAAATTAAGATCTTGTATTAAGGTAAATATCTCATAACGCGCAGAGTTTACATAAGTCATTCGTTCTATTTTTCTCGTTGTTTAGAAAAACATATATTTTAACTCTTTAACTGCCACTGAAATCTGATAAGATCCCCAATACCTTATTTTAGCAGAGAATTCTAGGAATAAATAAGGCGAAGATAACTTTTCTGGCATAGCGATAACAAAATACAGATGTCACCGTGCGCAAAATACAGAACTGGCAATGAAAAATGGCCTATTGGAACGCGGTTTTGCCAAACCTCTAAAAGAAGAATATGTTTTCTGAAGGCGTATATATACGCCCGTGGCAGTTAAGGGGTTAAGAGTTCTGAAATCACACGTGACTAAATAATTTAAGAAGATCTGCTACTATCATACAAAGTTTTTTTTCTTTCTACATCTAAATTGAACAAGAAAGCTCGTATCGTTCAACATACCTCGCGTTCATTTGTGCAGCCTTAAAAATAACTATAAAGGCTATGTACACTTTTTTCGACGAAAAAATCATTTTGTATATGACTGTAACAGCATACTAAAATTTTATTAGCATTAGCATTCTATAAAATCCACATACAATATGTATTCGGTTTATGTATTTGTATTATTTTGTGCGGCCCTGTACAATAACTACAAATGCTATACACACTCTCCTCGAGGAAAAACATGTTGTAGATGACTGTAAGAACATACTAAAATTTCATTACTGCCAGCATTTTACAAATCATACAATTAACGCATATTCGTATAATCCTTTGTCTTACTCGTTTAATCATTGTTTTCATAAAATCATTTCATAAATTCGTTTAATTTGGATTTTATATAATAGAGTAGCTATTGTAGATATTGTATATAGACATCTATTTAAAGAACTGCTCACATACTAAAACATTTAAGGCAAACAATGCAATAATTAATATTATTATTATTTGATTTTGGCTATAAAATGGTTCATCGTAGATTTACGGTGAATATTTAAATTCGAAGATAGAGGAATCCTTAATCTCCACCAAATTCTTCTAATTCCGCCAATACACTTTATAATAATTAGTGTATTTATGTTTAACGGAAAACGATAACATCAGTACTTTTTAACTCTTCTTTGAAATAAAATTAATCGCTGTATGCTTGAAACACATATAATACAATAAAAAAATTAATACACATCTTATTCCAAAAAAAAATTGTTAAAAAATTAAAGAACTTTTGTAGAATAAGAGGTTGTTTAATTAATGTTATATATCCCAGTAGCTATTCACAATGATATATATTCTGAAAAATCTAAATACTTTCAAAGTTAAATTAGCCGATTTTCAATCATTCTGAAATAATTAAAATGCTTCATCAAAACATATTTTGAACTTATACTAAACTTAAACCCAATCAAAATAAATAAAAAAATAAAGCAAATTAAATGGCATGTATCCTAGACAGGTAATATTTTTCCCCTAGGGCTTTTTACCGCATAATGTTTCTTATATTAAATTTTCCTTTTCATATTTCTTCAATATTCGTTTCAAAAGATGCTTTAATATTTATAAAATATCAAAGCAGGTACTCTTTAAAATGACATATTTTAACTTTTTTCTTTCTTATTTTTAGGTTGTTGGTTACCATGACAGCAAAGATATTAAGAAGAACGCAGGTGGAACCTGAGATACTTTTTTTTTTCTCTTGAAGAAAATATTTTCTCACATATTTTATTCCTCTTTTGCGGTGGAACATCATTAAGCATTTTCTAGCGCGAATTTTATGTGACCTTCTTTATATAACCTGCTTTTATACGAAAATGAATTCTTTAACTATTTTTACTTTAGGATGAATATAAAAATGGGTTACTGAATTAATCCATAAATATTGAGTTTGTATCGCGTTACATGGTTTGAAAATAAAGAAAGTAAAACAAACAGGAAACTATGTGATAAAATTGAATATGTTGGTATTATGTAATAGTTCTGAAATTACGGGAAAATATTTATTTTTACAAAAAACAATTAAAGACATGCAATATTTTGATATTTTTATAAATATATGTATATGTTTCAACGCTTTTGTTTGGGTGTGTTTATGTTTCTGGATATTAAAAAAATATATATTTTTTATTCTTGAATTAGTAAGTGCGTGTAAAGGAACCGTACATTTCAAGAATTATTATTTTTAAATTTTTTTAATTTTTACAAACAATTTTTTTTTGTATCTAACAATATTCCCCTGTATCACCACTTTGGTGGCATACTATGTTTTTGCTCATTATACTTGAATTTAGAAGTATATAAAAATTATTAAACAAACAGTTATATATATCGCTTAATATGTGTAACAATTACAAATAGAGCTTTTTAATATTTTAATTCTTCACAATCTATCAATTGTTTGCTTATTTAGTACCTAGAATTATGTGTGACATATTCCATGGAAAAATTATATCTAAATCTTGAGTATAAAATTCAAAGATGTCCGGAAATTTCAAAATTTATAGCAAGGATTATTATTAATATTGCTCTCAAATAACTACATAGGCATAGGATCATTTTATGTAACACCAGCTTTGGGATCCTTTATAGACCCCTTTCAATTTTGATGTAATCGCTAAAGGACTTGCATATAAGTCTAGCCTCTATCGCGCTTACCGACGGGCTCAGCTTTGGCTGAATTTTGTATTTGTTGAGGCTTTAATAAAGGGAACAAGCGGGGAAGAATATGCTCTACTGATCTGATTTCGTTGTGTGTAAAGTCCGTATTGGGCAGAGAAGTCTAAGATAGACGTCTGTATCTCTAAGAATCAGAAATAGCCTAGTTGAGACACCAGGGATGCTTCTGTAAATATCATCATTTCACAGTCCCACAAGAAACGATCAACTATGTGTCATCTTATTGCTTATGATACAAGAAACCTTACTTATTGAAAGTGTATGGTGTAGTACAACGTTTAGCTGAGAAAAATAATTGTAATATTCGAAATCAGAAATGTATACATTCATCACCATCACATATCAAAATACGCTGCACTGTCATTAAACTGGGCCCTAGAGTCAGGGCCTGTTTATTGAATAGGCCCGTGAACCCTGAACTTAAAAGGGGCCCCCAAATTTACTTTTCAAAACTAATTTTTAGGAAACAAATTCAGTCAGGGTAAAAAATGTATTTTTTTCTTAATTATAGCTTCTAAACTTTCCATCACACTAATATTGTTACATTTATACTCTTTTTTCTGTTGATATAATAAATGGTACAAAAACAGTGATTAAATGCAACTTATTTTCATTTTTCTTATGTTTTACATTTTAATTTCAAATGTTTAAGTCTTTGACATGCTAAAAATAAATGAAAATTTTTTTGTATAAATATATTTTGTTTATATTCATAAAGTGTGGAGAAATTACATAAAATATGGATAATAGGTTATTTAAATAAAGGGGGAAGTAATTAGCATTCAGGTGATATCAAATTTATGTTTATAAAATAGAAGCAAAATTGAGTTGCAGCTAAGCAAAAAATTTACGTCAAATATTTGTTGTGCCTGCACTGTTCTTAACACTGGAAAATCCTGCAATTACCAAAGCATAAAATATTAAAGTTCAGATATTCGCACCTGTTCATTATTTGTAAATTCATTTACAAATCTAATTTGTTATGTATAATTATATATATAATAAAATATATTTTATATGTATATAGGTAGTTAGTTTTAGTTTAATATTAAAAGTAATGTTTACATGAAATTTTGATGCTAAAATTTCAAATTGTTGAAGCATAATTGGTACGGTAAAAGGGGGAGGGCCTTGTGTGACGTCGGGCTTCCCCTATTTCTAAGTCTTAAGTGGGCCCTGTATACTGTCTGTCGCGAGACGATTGTTCCTTAATTTTACAAAATGTAAATTGTGAACGAACGCCTTGGAATGTTTGTCGCCTGACAAGGCAATTACATAAGAGCATGACATAAACCTGCATTATTAGTTCATCTTTCTAGGTGAAATATTTATTACTTTATTAACCTTTGAAATCCCACACAATTTAAATTCATAACTATAACACATTTTTCAGAAAGCTACATCTCAAAACTGACGTTTCTTATTTGATTACTGTTATTAGCACTATAGAGAATAAAACTGGACTGATAAGAAAAATTTTGTTTCATTGTCTGGCTCTTCCGTATAAGATAAAATAAACGAGGGTCAAGACATGTTTTTTGTATGAAAATCACAAGTAAAGTCCCGATACACTTAAATATCGTTTGAACACTACCAGGGGCCGGTCAAAAACGAGCACAACATTTGAAAAATACTCTAAAAATCAAAATAAAATTTCACAAAAAAACCGCAAAATCACTGTACAAAGAAAAAAAAAACTTAATTTAAAAGAAATAAAAATTTACTATATTGGGCTAGAAAACTGATGCAGGATTTCTTTTAATAATGTAGAAAAATCGCAGCAAATCTCTAAACAAATTTCAAACATTGAAGCGGAAAAATTCACTATATTGGGCTAAAAGATTAAAACAGCATTTCTTTTACGCATGTCGAAAAATATCGACAAAACGCGAAAAAAATCAAAAAATCGCATTAAAAAAATTGCGATAAATCCAAATATTGCTAAACGAATTCCAAATAAACTACATTCAAAATATATCAGAATTTATTATATTGAGCTAAACGTTTAAAACTACATTCATTTTACTAGTTTTTACTCATTTTTCATGGAGTTTTGCACACAACATAATAATAATGCTATAAATAATTTTAAAATTACTACACTTATTAATAAAGTTGAGATCGAAAATCCGGGCTGAGATTGAGGTAAAGCACCGTGTAATTTCTATGAATGAGACGATTGCGTTCCCACTGGTTTCCTGTACAAAATTTGTTTGTTGTAATATACACTTCCACGTCTTAAATTTTGCAAACGTTATACTGAAACACACTGTATTAAACTAATAAGCTTCATTTAGGAATGTAAATTAAAAAGATAATTATATTGTAAACTGAATGTGAGTGACAAGCGACGATGGGATGCATCACGTCTTGTTATTATAGTCGATAAACTCAACATATCTAAAGTACAATGAATGTCTCTTTTTAATAAAAATAAACTTTGTTTAAAAACTTTTTTACTGTCAGAGCATCATTTCGAAAAGTGTATAGCATGCTTTTCTAAAACGAATAAAAAGCTGATATTTTTTATCATAATGAGCTAACAAGCCGGCGCTAATTGGGAAAACAAACTCCCGTAGCGCATAAAAATGAAAAATATATAATTTTTTTATGCCTCTCTCTTTTCATTTTTTTTTTGTTTGTTAATTTTTGTCATTTTTCTTTAGATAGCTAGAAGATATATATTTCCATTAAATGTAATTTGATGTTTTTTATGTTAAAGAAATATGATAATTATTTCATTATATATAGGAGATATTTAAATAAATTTTTTTAATTGTTTGCACTTATGTGCAACATTTAAATTGCGTGCAATATTATTACTATGTAACATGTATAGTTAAAAGTAATAATATTTTTATATATACATGGTAATTCCAGGTAGTTATATATTTTTTAAGAATTTCATTAAAAACAGTTTCGACTTAAATATGAAATTTTACAATGCGTATAATTAATATTAAATTAGTACAGATAATTTGGTAATAAATTGTTTTTAATATTGTCATATCGAAAGACAAAAATTTTCATTAAATTTGCAATAGATCTTTTTAACTTTTTCGAATGACGTAAACGTATCACCTGCGATAACATAAACATATATTTCTGGGATAATTCAATTTTTTTAGATTACTGTATATAGATCTTGATAAACTTATAGAAATAAAGCGTTTGTGAGGCATCATAAGTTACATGTGGAATTCGGCGAACATCATTACTCATAATCTGCTTTTCTACACAGATGTTTAATTTCCATTGTATTTATCAGGCTGAGATTGGAGATGTTATATTTTTCCAAATCCTTCACAATGTGTGCATGCAAATATAACAATTGATGGGTTTTCTTAGCTGTTTCAACTTGTTTAATAAAAATGTTCTTACTTCAAGCAACTGAAGCTACAATACTGAAAGAGGTATTACTCTTTCTTTGAATGAATGAACAAATTTTCTCCCAAAACTTTTCCGAAATATTTTCCTTTATAACAAATAATCACTTTTACATAATTAAATGTATACAAACCATATTTCGAAAAAAAAAATATTTACCAGCTAATTTATTTTTAGTCTAACACAAGAAAGGAAAACCAACAAGGAAATTAATTTCTTTGTTTAACCCCTTCAGGGGCAAAGTACTCTTGTAGCTAAAATATTGAAATGATTGATACCAGGATTCACGAACGAATTTATTATAAAATAAGTTAAAGCTTTTCCCCCCATGCACCTTATAAATTCAAAATTTCATTATAAAATTCTGGTGTCATTGGGGCATTTTGGGATTAAATTTAACTAGTATATATAATATACCGGTGCCCTTCAAAGAGTTAAAAAAGAAAAACAAAAAATTTCTCTATCTTTAGATCAAATGTACAGAATTCCATCAGCAAAATAACTTATATGGAGCCGATTTTGTAAAAAGAAATATATAAAGAATTAGCACAGGATTCGAAGTGTGTGATATGTAAATTTCACACCATTATGAGATATTTGAAGATCACCTGAACTGATGAATTCTAAGTTCAGCCACTGCGTATTTTAGTTTTTCTTTAATAATCTCTATATATTATTTCAGACCAACCTAACAGTTTCGAAGACTGGTAAATTCATATACAATGACTTGAGGGAAAAACGTCTTTAAAATAGATTTATTATAACATTATATTTAACAAAGAAAAAAGGACATATATGTAATTAATAAATTCATTAGACTCAGGGTAACTTGAGATGAGAGGCCGTGTTGGACAATATGCCGTGTCACGTGGTTTTCCTATGCACAGGCTCTGTAGAGAAACGCCACTCAGTCGTGTGAAGAAAGATTCCCTACTGATAGTTTAATTCCAGTTTGCATTTTTTTATTTAAATTTTAAATAGTGATTTTCTATTGCTTTTTCGTCTTAACACCTTTGGTAAGTGTCCAAAATCTTTAACGCTCTTTCTTTATTTACCTATATAAGTTATAGTTTAAACATCAGATAAATAAATCTGATGTTTTTTGAGAATACTGGTGTCTGGCCTTTCCGCCAAATGTAAATGGCGGCCGATTAACTATTCTTCACTTTAGTAGGGAGACCGGCGTTTTCTCCAATACTTTGGGGTGAGTCGACGAAAATCTTTATGGGTAAGATGTCGTTTTTTTTCCATTACCCGTTTTTTTTACATTGTTTTAAATTAATTTTGGTATTCACTAAGGTGTCAACGACTTTATTCAGGTGATACAAATCCGTAATTAAATCGTTATTTAAATCAACTGATTTTTTTAAATCATTGTTTAAAATCGTAAATTTTGTAAATGTTTAAAATGACATAAAAAGTATTAAAAAAGTGCTTCCGCACAAAATGAGATTGTGCCTTTCAAATCAACGGAGATATTTCAATTTAATCCAACAGCTATTCCAAGTAGAGTTTTCGTTGGGTTCAACGAACAACATGAGTCCCAGCCTCAGTTTTTCAAGGAGAAATCCACTTCAAAACGGTCGAACAAACTCTCAAGACAATCCGCTAAGCAGCTGATTAAGATTTCCCCCAACCATGCACATCACTAAAATTACACAAACACTCGACTAACCTAACAATCAACTTACCATTAAGTGATAAAGAAAATTTAGAGACAAATGCTGAAAATATTACATAGTCTTCTCAACAAAATTCCTGGAATAAATATCACTTGTTCGAGTTTATGAAAAGCGAAATCATAGTAAAAGAATGCAAGAAGCTCAAGTACTTACATCATCAGAAGTTATTGAAGAAAATAATGTAAAATGGCGAAAAAAAAGGAAGAAGCTTATGAATAAGAAATGTTGAGGCTGAAATAAAAACTAGACCTATAAAAGCGAAAACCAAAGCGAGTTTCTGCTACTGACGATGATATGGATGATGATGAAATTCCCCACAATGATTCAGAAAATGAGGGTTTTTTTAAGTGAATGAAAATGAGTGTTCAGAGTGTTTAGAAGAGTACAATATCAGCTCGGAAAAATGTGATTAGATCAAGTGCATTCAGTGCAACTGTTGGTTACATGAAAGTTGCTGAAATTTCCTAGACAAATGTGCAGTTTTCGAAAGAGCTGAAAAAATCATTAACTTATGAAAAACATTAGCAAAAAGACTGGACTCTAAAGCACTTTATCTCAGTGGCTTTGCCATATTTCAGCTTGTTATAAAGTTTTAATAATTAACATATGTATGTGCCATAATACTTTTAAATGTTAAGTAGAGCATAATCTTTTTTTTCTAAATAGTAGTTTGTTTTCAATTAAATTGACAATGTATGTAACATTCATATTTTTGTAATTGTCGAATACTAAGTAAGTAACAAATACGTATTGTTATAAATATTAGTTATTTTTTTTCGTTCTATTATGTGTTGCATTGCTTCACAAAATTTATTGTTTCCATTGAAAGTCCAGGAGGCATCTTACCCCTATGGAGTTGGCCATCTTACCCCAAGATTAGTGTAAGATGCCGAAAGGCAAGCATTTAAAAAAGCAAAATTTATTATGCTTTCTATGACATTTGTAAAACAAAATACATTTTAAAATCATGCATAAATGTATCAACTTTAACAGGAAATTAATGAATAACAAATAAAAACAACAGGCGATTTCATAAAAAAATAAATCAAAAATTACGGCAACTTCACCTAATCTTCCCTATATATTTAAACTAGTTTAAATTTAATAAAAATATAAAAAATATTTTTTTTGTTTTAATTTAGACATTCACACTATACAATATTTTTAAAAAACGGAATATCAAAAACTATTATGTCTGACTTTCAAAAAATATCTTGTATTATTAATCGATTTTATAAACTTAGTTTCAAATTACGGTTTCTTGAAGTTCATGTGTTTTGACTACCTTTTTAACATTCCACTGTGAGTATTCTTTCATTCCCGAGTATTTCAAGTGAAATTTCTCTTCTAATTAAAGATGTAGAGGGGTATAATGATAGTAGATAGAATTCTATAACTCTCTATGACAGGATTTACCTTTCTTTATGGTTTGCATGTTTCGTAAATTGCAAAGTGAAACGCTTAGTTCAAAGCACATTTGAGTTATAAATAACTCGACAGAAATAAATTAAAACAATGAATATTTAAATGATATAAACTACAATCTTTCGTTTGTTTTTACCTTTATTTAAGCTTATGCATTTCATTAATGCTACTCTTCCGTGCGTTCTAATACAGGTATATACACAGTAAAATACTTGAAAATTAAAAATAGATGGAATGGCGATTATTTCTTAAATCGTTGATGAAGAAAATGAATTTTTAATTAAAATTTTTGCTACTTACGTATAGCTTTCAGATATAGCGTTTGATTTACAAGTGGCTTCACACATTAAAAAAATATCAAGCTAATTTTTTAGGCCTTTTTTTGCAATAACGTATTCGTTGAGTATTTTAGAACATTAAAATCTCCCATTATACCATGAAAATTAAGCGAGTTATAAAAAATTGAATTTTATCCATTATCGAAGTTTACTAAGTAGTACTTCCTAGTGCACTAAAATTAGAAAGAAGTGTTTTGAAAGATGGCTGAAAAAAATCCATATGAAACTTTGTCATAAATTGTCTTATCAGATCATTTAGAAAACTTGTTTTAATGTCTTAATTTTGTCTTTAATACAATCAGCAATTTGTTAAAACTAAATGTAATAACCATATGAAAAGAAATAAATCTTTCTATACAACAATTTTACTGATTGATAAAATATTATAGCTTTTTTTTTTAGTATATTAAATTGTATATTAAATTGTAAAAATATTTTATACGTTTGAAGATTTTTAATATATATATATATTTTTTATCTCAAAAGTATGTATATGATTCGTTCTTTATATTGTTTTGTAGAAAATGTTAGAATAATATATATTTCTTAGCTAATTTTTATATTTAACATTAACAGAAACTTGTTGAAATTAAATATTATAATTCCATGACATTTTTTAAATATATCCATAAAATAACATTATAAATTTTTGACTTTAAAATATTACAACTTATTCTTTTTATTTATAAAAATATCCCTAATTTAATATAAAAATATAACAAGTACATTTATTTAAAATGATATACATAAGATTATTATTGCACTTTTTGTATTTTAAAATCTTCAACCATGTGTTCTGTTTCATAGAATACATTTTTAATGCATATATTTTCTAACACATCATATAAATAATATATAATTGCTATATATTTTTATTAGTGTTTTTTTTAATTTATTTATTCAGTTAGCGTAGCCATTAAAATAATCAAGCATATGTACATTTTTGTAAACTATATAAAGAAGATTATATTTTTTCCCTTTTTTTTCTACTTTTAAAATTTTTAACCACATGTTCTGTTCAATAGAATACATTTTTATACGTATTTTGTTTTTCTTAAAACACGTCTTATAATTAATATATAATTTATATATTTATAATTACTGATGTCAATTTTTTGGCCAGTAAAATAATCAAAGATATGTTGTAAATATATAGTTATAAATCGATAGTTAATTAAAGACTTGCTGTGTGGATATTGTATCATTTATGATACGTGCAGGAAAGTTACATAAAAGCCCACTGAGTCCTCACAACATAAGTAGTTCATTATTACCTTTGTGTATCATAATTAGAGAAGTATAGCATGAAAAATGTGATCATATGGTTCTGGGCCATCGTTCGGATAAAGTTAAAGAATTTCTCCTCAAGAGACCAATTACTAATTAAATATCCTAACGTAAACCTACAATTATTAAGTTGCGTTGTAAATATTTACGATGATAAAATAAAAGCCTTTTAAAACCATTCTGTAACAGATAATTCTACTTCAAGTATCTAGAAAGTAAAATATTACTAACAACAAATGATAAGGCATGAATTAAAATTTAAAGTTAAGAGTTTATTAAAACCCATGATAAAAATAGCTAATTACAAAGTAGAAAGGTTGGAAGATACTATTTACAATAGAATTTGACATTAATTAGTTTAAGGTTGCTTGGGTCATCCAATGGCCAATACAAATTAATTGGACATATTTCAGCCCTTCATTTATTTCCATTAGTTAAACAAATAAAATTATGAATATAAGATTCCTCATTAATGTTTCCATTATTCAGTCTGATTGAATTAATTATTTTGATGTTGGGCATAATATACTCTGCCCTGACAAAATATAATAAGACATTTTAATGTGCATCACAGTAAAATATAACAAAATTGTTACTTTATATCCCATCATGTGACGATAACTGATTCCGTCGGGACTCCATGATGTAGCACAAAAGTTTATTAGGATTATCAAAAGTTCGTATATATAATGAGAACACAGTCCTGTCTTCATACATGTATTTGCCAGCCTGTATATTTACAATCTCTAATGCGAAAAATGATGATGTGCAAAGCATAACTATGTTACAAGAGATGAAGTACCAATCTTTTGATTAACGTGGGTCAAAGATTAGAGTCTAATGAATTTTTCTCTAGCTATGTACCCTGTTACGCAGCTTATCATATTATTGTTGAGACAAAATGCAGAGTGTAAGAGACTTTAATAGTCATCTTAATTTGAGACTAAACTCATATGAAATTCTCAGCTGGACTGATACTAAATTAGCAATGCATAGTTGAAAATCGTTGACACATCCGAAACTGTAAATCGGGCAACTGCTACTACTGAGACTTCGTTGCTACTAATACTTCAAGACGTTCACACTGTTGTAGCTTAGGTCATACTGCGAGACAATGATACTGGTGTAATCAGAGTGAGAATGTCATTCTGAGACTTTGGGAATCTTAACCGTTTGAGTGCTATGAAGCACGATAGTGCCGCAATGTATCTGCGCATCAAACAAATTTTGTTTCAACCGAGAAATTTTATTTAATAATTGAAATCATTTAATTTTTATTCAACCTTTAAGTATTTACAGCGATCTAGTGAGTTACATTTTATAAGATAAAATTTCTGGGTTGAAACACAATTGTTTGTTCCGCGGATTATAGGCCGAATTTTCAGCACTCAAACGGTTAAAGCGAATGATACTTAGACTTGAGGAATACTCCCGCTTATCCTTCATCTATTCTCTCAGTGGGCTAGGTTTTTCGTTTCTTCCCCTTTCCTGGGAAATTACGGAAGTGTCTTATTTGGTCGAAATCTCACTCCACTTGTTGCATTGCCCTTTTCTAACCTAAATTGGTGTTGTGGAATTATATGAGGCACATATAAAATGATGCTTCACTCAAGGTTGACCTCTGAACTTGGTTAAGTGAATGCTATCGTAAATTGTTCTCTTTTGGCATGTTTCAATTATCAAATGTTGTATCCTGTCCCAAATGTCTATACCCCTGTCGCCATACCTAATATATTTAATTTTATTGCTTGGGAATCATGGTGCTTGTGAAATGCAGGTGGTCTTTTTAATTTGCGTGGTACAAATCTGATAGTTGATTACGAAAATAATTATTCAGATTAAAACACATAACAATAAATTACGAAAATGCTATTGTACGTTGAGACGGAAATATAAAGGTATAAAGTATAAAATTATAAGTTAACTAGAAGCTGAAATATGAAATAATATCATTTTTCTGTTTACAATTCTATATTGTATTATTAAAAGTTTTTATAAAGTTACAAAATTCGCCATTGGCGAATGATGGTGAGTATAGCACGTCAACAATACTTAAAGGATACTTAAAATAACATATTAAACGTTTATTGGACTTAACTATTACACAGGATGTTTAAATATAACGTTTATACACTTTAGGAGGGGCTTGAGTACACTACAAAAAATGTGTATAAAAACCAAGGATCACAATCGCCTGCAGAATTAACTTTTTTGCAGAAAAGTGCAAGAAGAATCACGAAAAGAGCAAGAAATGCGCAGAATTTTGCCAGGTGCACCGCAAGTAATCTCAACTACATTCCAAAAGATCTACCGTCTAATTTTACTGGATGCGGATGATTACCACATTCAACATATCTGTTGATATTGTCTTATTTAAGATAGAGAAAATGGTGACGATCTTCATTCAGTCATTCTCTAAATTAGACGGTTCACTTTCCGAAGTACATTATTTAACATTGTATATGGTGCAGCGAGTAAATTTCTGTGTATTCCTGCCATTTTTCGTGATTTCATCGCATGTGCCACACATTATGTTAATGTTGTAAATATGTATAAACTATCTGTATTATTGTTAAAATAATGGCCAAATATGCGTGCTCAGATTGCTGTGAAGAATCCTGTAGAGGAAAACACGGCACAATGGTCACCTTAAGGTTTTGTGATTTTTTGTTAACTCTTAAAATACATATACATACTGACAATTGCATACAACTAGAGTGACTACTTAGAAATGTAAGGATATTCAATATTTTTACGAAATATTAAAATGGAAGTGAGAATTTGGTTTTTTCCAAAAAAAGGTCAAAATGATCACTTTGCTTGACCTAGACAGACAAACTGGTCACTCCATGGCCACTTAGCCCGAAGGTGTAAAAAGATTGAAAACACTATTTAAATAATTAGAAAATTTTTATTGTCTTAACAAATCGTAAGAAACATAATGAAAGATTGAAAATGGTATGAAAATTCAATAACAATTTGACAAACCCAAATAAAAATTTATAATCAAAATCAAACACTGCATTTTTTTGCAAATGAACTCAACGTCACTTTCTTCGCAAAGTGAACAGGCCTCACGAAAGCAGAGGTCACAAACCTGACCAACATGAAATTCCACCTGATCCAACCCTCACCACCTGATCCAACCTACCCTGACCACTTTACCCGTTTGGGAGCCATGACAGAAAATATGTTCGACAGTGCAAACTAATGAGCAGTCAGCGACCACTCACCCACCAATGTAAATCTGAAAACGTGCTATTTTCTTACGCATTCAATAAATAAATGCATTTACAACAGGTTAATATTAATTGTATGTAATATAAGTCTCTTACATTAGATCACAAACTTCAAAAACTGGAAAACCCGCTCTAAAATAATGAAACATACTGTTCCACCTTGTTCAAATATTGTCTGGTTACTCATTTACATCACACAAAATAGTTTGACCACAAATAACCCAATACCAGTTCTCTGGTGACGTCATTATATTGGGTGACATCTTTGCACGTCCTAGCCCCTTTGCCTTGCATTTTCCTAACTCTGATTGAAAAAGTCGATTGCGATCCAGGTTTCCTATACAAAAAATGTTCTTCTAACATACTCTATCGTTTCCTAAAAGTAAGTTTTTAAAAGTAAGTACTAAAAAAAAGTTTAGTAAGCGTTGTAATGAAAAACGTTGTGTTAAACTTCATTTTAGAAAAAAAGGTATATTTAAAACTTAACGTGAGTAGAAAATGAGGAAGTGATGAATCAAATTTTGATATAATTAATAAACTCAACAAATCTAAAGTAAAATGAGTGTTTCTTTTAATGCAAATAAACTGCGTATAATAACTTTTTTACTGTAAACATTATTTCGAAAAATGTATGGCATGCTTTTCTAAAAAGAATGAAAAACTCATATTTTATCTTAATGATCTAAGAGACCGGCGCTAATTGGAAAACTAAGTCTCGTGCCACATAAAAATGAAAGATATTTTTTATGTGTGTGTGTCAGATTACTTTTCGTTAATTTTGGTAAAACATCTCATGTAGCTAGAAAGTATATCTTTCCATTAAATAAAAAATTTCTATATTTTTATATTTAGAAAAATATGGTATTTATTTCAGTAATTAAAAATATTTAAATATAAATTATTTTAATTTTTTGCGTGCAATATTATTATCATAGAGCTGGTATAGTTAAAAGTAGTCCTTTTTTGTATGCGTAATAATTTCGGATATATATAATTATAAATAATTTAATCAAAAACAATTTTGAATTAAATATTAAATTTTGTAACAGATATAATTAATATTAAAACTAGTACATATAATTAGGTAAGAAAATGTTTTCAATATTGTCGTTTAGGATGGTAAAAACATTATTTACATTTGTAACAGATTTTTTAAAATTATTTTATAATGGTATAATTTAGAGAATTATTTATTCTTCAACCACTCCATGCATCTAAATATATATTAAAAATAACCTATTTACAAATTATGAATATATTTAAATATTCCATAGAAATAAACAATATTCATTCTTATTTCTCTCTCTTCATTTATCAGATATTTATACAAACATTTTCAGTGTATTACAAAATCCAATATTTAATTTCACATTTCTTTTGTTGAGGGGATTTATAATTATAAATTTCGAAAAAAATGATGTATACAAAAGTGAATTACTTTTAATTAAAACAGGAACGAGCAAGCTCTCGAAAATCTTTGTTGAAGAATTAAAAATCTTATTAATTATTGTTATTGATAAAACATAGTGCAATTGAGAAATAACTTTCAAGAAATAATTTATTAATAATTTAACAAGCAAGATTATCTTTAATATTTCTACAATGAAGCTAGACAAATGAGTCATTTTAATAAAACACATTTATAGTAAACGATATAAATAAGAAATGTAAACATGTTTAAATTTTAATTTAAAAAATAATAATACTGAGTACTTGTGATTGATATTTATTTAGCTTGATTATTTACAAGTAAAAATATAAGTAAGTAATTAAGGAAGCTTAAGATCAAATGGGGAAACTTATTATTCATTATACAATTCTTTTTTTACAAAAATTTTAAGATTTTGTATATTTTTTATTTTTTTTAATCAAAGACATACAATAGAATTTAAATACATTATACCCCCAAAATACACATAGAATTTATAATATTTTAAATATTCAACATACATAATTAAAAAAAAAATAAATAATGTATATAACAATATTTATATAAAAATTAATGTTATGTAATACGCCGCAGAAATAGTAAATATGAATTTTCAATTGCGAGATTTTTTATTCACATTGCTAACAAGGCGTAAAACAACAGAGCGAAAATATATCCTGGCCGTGGTTCGAAGATGAGTTATTGGTTCAGCGGACTAATGCTTTTGCCAACTGAACTACCGTGGCGATACCAAACCTGGCACATCTCACTCTGGCCATGATGTCACACACTCACGCACAGATTTTCTTTTTTTTAAAAAATCGGTTATAAAAAGGGAAAAAGTCGCCTAATTTAGGAGATTTTTTTCATTTAATGGCAACTTAGGTATTGTATTAAGTTATTGATTTGGCGCGGGCTTGAAAATCACGCCAATCAAAAAGTCGCCAGAAATCGGTACGTGAGTGTAACATATCTGTTCCCTCACTATTTTCGCAGTCTTAGCAACATATAAGAATGAGTAGTGCCGGGCTAGGTATCGTCCCGCTAGCTCCGTTGGCAGAGCGTTGGCGCCCTCAACCAATGACCCACGTCCAAACCCTGGCCTGAATACGTTATCCTGTATTGCTTTTACGTCTTGTTAGCAATGCGAATAAAAATTCACGTAATTAAAAATTGAGATATACTAATCCATATTTGTATTCTTTTTTTAAAAAACTGACAATCAAATTTACATAAAAATTAAATTTTTTATTAATTATGGACAAGAAACAAAAATTCATCTATTTCAGTTTTATAAAATGTCATAAGAGTTTGCTGGAATTTGAAAGTTTCAAATTTCTTTTACAATTAATGTTCTCACACATTCATGAGTTTCTACCAATCCTTATTAATCTTTGAAATTCAGGAAGTAAGTCTTCATTATCTTTCAAGTGTATTTCAAGTTTAAATCTCTCTTCTAATTAAAGGTTTAGAGTGATACAATAGAATCTTTCATACTAAGTTCTCTAGATATTTCTGAAAGTACTAGTTCTGGAAAATCCAGAAGTCTCATCTTTCAAAGATTTAAATATAGAAGATTCTAAGGTTTATAGTATAAAGTAAAATAAAATCCAGATTAATAAATGATAAGGTTACATTTATGCATCACATAATATATATATTAACATTTAATATACTTTTAATATATAAGTAGATACACTGTAAAAAAATGACTAATGTTTCTTATTTTATGAAAATATACTATAACCACGAACGAAAATAAAATATAATATTCTGAGTTATCCAAAATTCCGAATAGCGTGTTCCATTGTCTTTTGAAACCCCAGAAACCAATACATTTCCAAAATTTAAAGAATTATTTATAAAAACAAAGTATTTTTCGCTACCCGTATTTTTCAGAAACGTTTCTGAAGGGTTTTATAGTGTATTAATTAGTGTCCTCAGCCTGGAATACCTGTTTTTCAAATGCCATCATTTCTCAAGTAAATGTTTTCAGCCGCATAAGTTAATTTATAAATGAAAGAGTAAAGAAATAATCTTAATTTTTATGTTATTGTTAACGCTGTTAATTTTGCAAGTTTGTCTGTTAAAAATATTTGTTGAACATGAAAATGTTTACTTGAGAATTGATAGCACCGAAAAAAACTATATTCCGGGCTTAGAAAACGGATTAATACACTTTAAAAACTACTCGTAAACGTTTCGAGAATTACGAGCAGAAAGAGAAATTTTGTTTTTATAAGTGATTCATTAAACCTCGAAATGCCATTGATGTCTGAGGTTTCTACAGATAAAGAAACACTTTTCAGAATCATTGTTAATAAGGATGAGTTTATGTTATAAAATTATTCGTGAATATATTATATTTTCGTACATTAAGAAACATTTGTCATTTATTACAATGCAATATTGAAAATTAAACTAATAAAATATAGAGTAACAGAAATTTTTGCCGCTCTTTTTAGTTTATGAAAAAATTTAGTATATAAAGTTCAAATTATTTATGTGAAATTATTGGAAAAGATAGAGCTATTTCTATTTGATATGATCGATTTAATCTGTTCTTTTTCATTGTCCAATTACCCACTATGCAACATATTCATTAAACTCTTATTAAAAATTCTAAATGCATAAAAATTCATTAAAGTTTAAAACACTAGTTTGTAAGCAAATTTATAATATGTTTCACATATTGTTGACTTTCTCTGAATAAACATTACACACATATTTTAATTAAACTATATTTTATGAGTTGTTTAAAATTATTCTATACATTCTTCCAAATTCTATAATTATATTTAAGTTTTATAAATAATATTGAACATAAATATTGCATTATTTTAAATTCCGTAAGGGAATTACACTTACTATAGCGCTTGACTGAATACAGTATAAATAGAATAACATCCAACATTTTATTGTAATTTAGAGTGGCTTTAGAGAAACAAATTCCACACTGATAAACGACAAAATCACTCTGTGTGTGTGTGTCTGTCTTTCGGTGATAGCTAGCAAAATCTAGTGCACTTAGAAGTCTGAAAATTTAGATAAGGATAGTCCAAGGTCTCTTCTGGTGCACAGGAGTCTCAAAATTTTAATATTTTGAAAATTAGCCGCAATTAATTACAACGCGTTACAAATCGCATCGAAAGTGAATTATCTATCGAAAGTGAATTTTCTATCAAAATGGCTAAAGAAAAGAATAACTCTTTTCTCTTCTGATTGTGCAACCTCCGAGAGTCTAGCCGTGTTACCACAAACGAGCCATGCCGACACAAAACCACAGTAATCGCCTTTTCTCACAAACAATAAAAAAATAACCCTATCCACACAACATTCGGAGCACACGGTTGAAAAAAAAATCGCGATTTCAAAAAATCAAATTTCGAAAAATTCGCAGCTTTAGAATCCCAGATATGAATTAAAAAGTTTTAATTTTAAGTGGTCAATTTTTATCTCATCAAAGGCACAAGTGTTCGAAACAGGCAAACCGTCTGCAAAGAAAAAGACATGTGGCTAAAAAAATTAACTATAGTTTATAAAGGGACATGCAAATTATTAGATGTAATTAAGATACACTCTCGAAATTAACACCCCGAGATTCGTCGAAATTTCAGTATTAATAATCTCGAACATTTTACCTAATGCGCCTATTAGAATGGAAATTATAATATTTTTTTTTATTTAATTCGATCGCATAAAATAAATTATTTGTGAACATGCTATTTCTCATACAGATAGGAGGAGACAATTCGTCTGTCAAGATATTGACATATGAAAATCGTAAAACACAGATTTTAAATGTACTCAGAGTTTTAAAGCTGTATTATTATTATTTATTAATATTGCATTTATCGAGTTGAAAATTAGGAATTTATGCGTATTTTTACGGCGAACGCAGAAATCTAATTTTCGTTAAGATCGCATAATTTGAACCGAAATTACGAATTAATTTGGCATTAATGTTAATAATTTTTATCCAAATATCAATAAAAAAAGCTGTCATTCAAAGAAGAAGCAAGTTCAAGACTGCCACAAACATGGGAGACAGATTTTAAATTCATCAATTTTAACTCAGCGATTTTAATATCCATACGTATTTCAAAATTCGAATAAAGGCGCAAATTGATATGTGCTAAATCGATTTTCTAAAATTCGAAAAATTCGGGGTACAAGTTTTTTATATTATAAAAATCCTGATTTTTATGGTAAAGGAATAAAAAAGTATTTGACAATGGCTTTAATAATAAAAGAAGCCCTTGTATGGGGATGGGGAGGGGGGCGACTTTTTAATAAGTATAGCATTTATTGTACTTCACCGCACGCCCCCTAGCGTCGGATTTGACAGCCTTTTTAATACATACGTATTTACTGCCCCGATTTACACAGTACTAACTCCATTTAAAATATTTCATATTTTTAGGTTCATCCGTAGCGTTTAATTGCGATGTATGGATAATTACCACTATTTCTGAATAATAACTTCAGCATTAAAAAAAAAAAAATCCAAGTTTTTATAAGATTCCCAGCCTTTGAACAAGTTGTCCAACAATCTTAATTAGTTGTTTGACAAAAAGCAGTTTCATCCGCTCTCCCTCCTCCTTCAAATTATTTTTCTCCAGCCATGCCCCGTTTCCATAACTCAGAAACTAACTTTCCAATTACAACGCAACTTATTCAAAAATTACAATTAACTTAATAATCACGCTCTATAATATTAAACCGAACTTATGATTTGTATATACCACTATTTTTGATTAATAACTTTTTTTTTAAATTTCATTTTAGAGTATCTCGTGTTCTATGGGCCCGATTACGACGCAGTTTGGATCATTCAAATTCATATAGATAACCTTACAGATTTCAGCTGTGTTCGTATACAACAAATTGCATCCGTTGGTGATGTAAGGTGGAAAAAAATGATTTTGTAACAGCATGTCTACTGTACGATGCCAGAGGCAGTGGAAACACGTGTCAGAGTTTCGTTCGGAAGGAGATTTGTTTGGAACAGAGTGCGCCCCATGACGATGGAAGGTAGAACTAAAAGATTTTGCAACGCGTGCTCAACGCGCATACTATACGGTGAAGTAGGCAGCCTGAAAAACGGTTTGTTAAGATCAGAATGCACCTCCTATCGGCGGAAGGTTGGAAATAAAGAATTTTCTATCGCGTTTGCAGCACTTTTAAATAAATAACTTCATACGAAATCTGGTTAAAGATATAAAATTACACAAATTTTAGGTTTGTTTAATTTTATTATCCCGGACCCTTGAAACAGCGGGCGTGTCAGCTAGTAACAAATAAAAATAAAATAAAATGACCATTACCACATAGTATTAGGTAGCTTTCAATACAAAAAAGTATAAAGCTACCTATTGCAGCCGTTCGGAGGAAAGCAGTTCCGGAAAATTTCGATATATTTTCACCGATCATGACCCCCAAACCCCAAAACTACCATCCGTTCAAATGTTGATTTATATATATATATATATATATATATATATATATATATATATATATATATATATATATATCTCCATATATATATATATATATATATATATATATATATATCTGACCTATGTCATACGATAACGCTCGTATTTATAAATCAATTTTGATGAAACTAATTGTGTGTATTAAGCTCACCAATGTCTCGACCGAGTTCGTTGGCCGGCTTGGTCCGCCATTTTGTTTCAAGATGGCGGCCAATTAAAAATTTAAAACTAAAATAAATATACAAAAAAGTTAAAAATTCAAATTTATTTTTTAATTCAGTGTTAGGCCTTGAAACGAGGATTCCAGAGCATTTTTGGTTTACCTCTATCTTAAAAAATGGCTGAGATAGAGCAGTTTGAAATTCAAATCCAACGCACTGAAAATCACACCAAAAATCCCACATTATGATCTGCAATATCCAGAAAATTAAATATTGCTAACAATGTAAACCTAACAGTGGTAACTAACAATGGAATCAAAATTCTAACTAACAATGACCCTAAGTAATAGTTATAAGTAACAATACGTTTTTAGGGATGAATGAAATCTGTTATGAAACGCTTTCACTAATATAATGATTCCGAAGTTCAAATAATTGTTAATTAGTCACTATACAAAAATTACAGCGCCTAACTTTGTCAATAACCGCACTGTATATGGATTCAAAGGAGCTGTTGCTAGGATAATCATATGTTGCCAGTCCATCGTTCAAAAGATATTCTCATTGGCGGATCTTTAATAAAGCATAGGATTGAGAATGTATCCACTTGTTTACCGATTACGATTTTAGTAATATCCAACGAAGTTGACAACTAATTAGAATCTTGAAAAAGAAGATGTGTTTATATATATAAGACTATATATGTAAGAGCTCACCATACATATTGTCTGACTTATTATCTGATGGAATTTTCTTTTCCTTTTTGATTAACACTTATGAGTTTCGTTTTTCTAACACAATAAACTAAAAATAGGGACAAAACATCACTTTCTCCGTACTAAAATATTTGCATTTTATAGTTGGAAAATGACTGCAGTTAATAAAGAAAAGATTACAGTTAAACATTAGTGGTATCCAAACGCTTTTGGTAACGAAGCAAGCAAACTCTTCTTGACCGCTCTGTGTTCAGGCAAAACTGTTAAGCGGTTAAGTTGAAAATCATACATCAGCAATTGTTGTAAACATTTTACCATTAAATGGTAAACATTAAATAAAATATTCGTTTCCCAAGTAGCACAAAATGGCACATAATGTTGTCTATCTGTGAAGTCTGACGATTGGTCAAATATAAAATATTTTCACTTGGCCTTACCATTTCACAAACGAACAATTTGCCAACAAGACCCAACGATCTTTTTCCTTCGAAGAACCAACAATGTATTCCCACAAAGGTCCACCAGCCTGGTATTCCTAAAAAGGTTCAAAGACAATAACCCAGCAATTACTTTCAAATTTGGAAGATACAGTTAAAATAGGAAAATGTTCAGGATATGTTTAACCATTTGTGTTTCAAGCTGTCATAATCTGAAAAGTTTAGGATAGAACTAAGGAATCCTTTCAGATTTTGATCTTAATAAAAAAAAATAATAATTGCATCAGATATAGATAGATTGTAAGATAATGTGCATGGTGAGCTTTTATATATACTCGCTCCCTAAACACATCTTTAAACATATGAAAATAATTGCCTTATTTTTTCTTTTAAATAAAAATTTCCAGATGACTACTGAGACGTATCTCAACCTTTTCACGTTCTGTCACATAAAAAATATATGAAGCAATATTTCCACAAAATTGTCTTATTTTGACGGCATCATCCAAATTTGTGGAATAATTGTTAGGTAAAATTCCAACCTCAATGTAAAATCAATGTAATGTATCGGCTATATAAAAAAAGAACATATTTTTTTATCATAAAGCCTAAAATGGAATTGTTGCAGTACTGAATTCAATATGTCATAATTCTCAAATATTGGATTGCTCGGAAAGTTCCTAACGTTTGGAAAAAATCAATTCGTATCGGGAAATTCTATAATTTAATTATTAGACATCAATTCTGATCTCTTATGGCTAATAATGGACGGGCGAAATTTTCCGGTACGAATTAGTTTTCCCAAACGGCAGGAATTAACCGAACAATAAATAAATAAATAAATGTCATCATATTTAGAATTTTTTGAAGAAGCAAATGGAGAAGCGATGAGGGGATTTGGGAGTAAAAACATCTGCAAACATATTGAAATTCTGATAAATTAAGAACGAAATATTGCTTGCGACAATGTATACGCAGGCGACAATGTATGCAAGCCATTGTAAAGGAAATCAAAAATAAACATAAAATGTAGCTTAAATCTAATACAAGGCTTCAAAAATAAATCCTTCACGTGTGTTGCTGATTTCTTTTTAAGTCTATTGATATGAATATACTATGGATATACGTCCTATAATTTTTTTAAATACGGTATTCAGAAAATAAATTTTTTAAACATCTTAAGACAACGAATACATGTCTTTTTGCTTACTTTTTGCAACAGAAATACTTTTCAAAAGCCCAATCATAGTACTGAACTACGGCCACATAATTTATTGAAAACCATGTGTATAGTAATTGTATGAAATGTTATTAATTTTCTATGAAAAAAAAATAAGTAAAAATAACATCACATAATTTGAAACAAACTCAAATGTGTGTTTTTATTGCAGATTTAAATGTTAAAAGAACGCTTTAGATCTAGTTCAGTTAATATGAATATTAGCAGCACATATGAAACATTTATTTGTAATAAATAACCTTTTAGTTTATTAGAATATTTTTTTTTTATTTAGTGCAGATTTTTCATGCCGTTGTGTATAAAAACTAATAAAGTCAAATAAAATAATGCTGAATGTAAAATTTAAATCTATGCTACTTCTGATATATTTTTTAAGAACTCGAGTAATATTTTGCAACACTTTAAATTAGATAATAATATATACTAGCCGAAAAATTAAACATTTCAAATTATTAAGCCTAAATTTCAAATTAAGAATATTTTTTCAGCGAAATATACAACCCAGATAATTTGTTTGTCTTGAGATAAATGCACGTATAATTTCTAGAACTATAAGTACTTCACAACTATCAACCTCTTTTAAATGAAGTATGTTAGATTTTCAGCAGTGTTTCATGGATAATCACATTCTTTAAAAAATTTGACGTATCTTTTACTGATTCGAGTTTGTCTATTTGTACAACAAATCGATAGTATTTTACTTGTGATTCAAATTAATTAACACCTGCATTCACGAGTATGTGAATACGATATCTGAATCAGCTCAACAGAATAAATCGCAGATAATTTGGAAATCCAGTAAACGCTGGATTCGTGATTATACTAGATTTACTTTTACACAATTATTCAAATTTGTAAAGAAATCATATGAGTTGTAATTTTCCTACTGGATGAAAAATGTCCGGGTCAGGATTCGAACCTGGGATCTCTTGGCTGAAGCTGCAATGCTCTACCAACGGAGCCATCCCAGTCGAGTCTGGAGGACATAATTCATCCAGTTAACTTTATTGATCATAGCATCTTGTCTGATATCTGAATTAGCTCACCAGAATAAATCGCAGGTAATTTGGAATTCCAGTAAACGCTGATTAAACGGTTAATTTTTACACAATTATTCAATTTGGTAAAAAAATTATATGAGTTGTAATTTTCCAACTTGATGAAAAATGTCTGGGCTAGGATTCGAACCTGAGATCTCTTTGCTGAATCTGACATAGTCTACCAACTGAACCATTCCGGTCAAATCTGGAGGAACTAACTCATGCAGATAACCTTAATGAACATAGCATCTAGTCTAATATCTGAATCAGCAAAACAGAATAAATATCAGGTAATTTGGAACTCCAGTAAACGCTTTATACATGATTACACTAGATTAATTTTAACAGAGATATTCAAACTGGTAAAGAAATCATATAAGTTGTAATTTTTCAACTGGATGAAAAACCAACTTACCTGCGATTTATTCTGTTGAGCTGATTCAGATATCACACCAGGTGCTATGATCAATAAGATTAACTGGATGAATTAGGTCCTCCAGATACGACCGGGATTGCTCAGTTGGTACAGCATGGTAGCTTCAGCCAAAAGATCCCGGATTCGATTCCTGGCCCGGACAGTTTTCATCCAGTTGGAAAATTACAACTCATATGATTTGATTACCAATTTGAATAATTGTGTTAAAATTAATCTAGAATAATGATACCAATCAAATCAAGATCGTTATTTGTAACACAACATATGAAATAAGCAAAACGAATTGAGTTTAGTTTATAATGTAAATAAAACAAACATTTAATGAAAAGACAAACCTCTTATTAAAAATATTTCTACATTAAAAATCGAATCTTAAAAAAAGTTGAAACAGTATCGTGAATTAAAAATACTTAATATGAATTATTGAAACCTTCAAGAGAAAAACACTCAGACTTTTAATATAACATAAAAATATTTAATAAAAAAATGAGCCATATATAAATAATAAAGTAGATTACTTTGTATAACATAATTAATTAACGCGTCTTCAGAAATAAAATTAAATGTAAAAATAATAATGCAAATTAATAATGTATACATAATAAAGACGAAATAAAAGTTTCTTTCTATAACAAGAATGATGGTTTCATAAATGTTCTTAAAATATGATAAAAATAAAATTTTACCTTTTAGAAGGTTTATTCAAATATATGATGAATAATTTAATTAAAAAATGACTGCCAATATAAAATATTCAGATATCAGATAAAATATTGGCTTCAAATGAGCGTATTTTCCTTTATATCAGTAGATTATGAACACGTGGAATGTCATAAATGACATTTTCATGATGTGTACATTTAAAATAATCTGAAATATTATCTTTCTTATTCTGTCGCAAAAAATGTATAAATAGCGAGATAATAAATTAATATGATAGATGATTTTAACGTATGAATAGCGATATTATTAATATGTATATATATATAAAAGTTTTCAGTATTAAAAATATAACAATAGAAAAAAAAATTACTGACTTTGTTTTCAATCTGATGTATATATGTTTATGTTGTTGTAATTATTGGAGGAGAGAAGACAATTCTAAAGGGTTTTTTTTTTTAATTATTATTGAAAGGAAAGAAAAATTAAATTGAACAATGTATGCAAAACATAGTTATACAAGTAACCTAGCTTCGTCACTACAGAAAACGAATAAGCATTTTCCATTTCATAGGAGTAATAAAAAAAAAAAAAAATCCTCTGAAATCGTCATTTAGTTTCCCGAACTATTCATCGATATACATTTGTTTTCAAATATGGCAAAAAATATGGATTTCAAATTTTTTTTATTTAAATAATATTGAAAACGTCCTGCATACAAGGATATAAAATATAAGATTCCATGGATAAGATTTCATGTCTTTTAATAAAGAAAAGTCCTTTCCTTTTCGAAAAAAGGAACACTTTTAAAAAATTCAAGAATCACTTTACAAATTCAAAAAAAAAAAAAAAAAACTTTATTGAAAGAAGCCGAAATTTACTCTATTAAAGTAAAAGAATAAAACTGGATATTCCATTTATTATTGTTGGCAAAAACGTCACAAAATGTAATTAAACTCTTAAAATCGCAAGACAAATTAAATAAAAATGACTAATAAACAAACCCAATAATTGCTCTCGAAGTGCGTATTTTTAGACATAGAAGTACCCTATAGACAAATCGTGAATCTCTGCGCTCAGCGGTTTCTTTAGAGAGCTGCAAACAATCATACATGTGCCACAATCAGCATTCAATATATGTTGAAAAACATAAGCAAACAAAATCAAGTAACGTTAATGGTCTATACATTTTAACAAATTATAATCAAACCTACAATGCACTTAAACGATGACAGTTTAAGGTACACACCATGACAAATTCCAGAAAATAAACTCAATACAGCAATAAAATAAGAATAGTGAAATATCCCCCACCCCCACATCAGGAAAATCTTCGGTATTTATTTATACATACAGAAAAGAAGTTTTGCATGTATGGCAGTATTATGAGGATAAATAGCATACTAATATTTTGTAACATTCAAAGTGCTCTGATTTTAATATAATGCTATAAATAGCTTACCACAAATATAAGAATATTTAATTTATTAAATTGTCATATTGTATCAAAATTGTCTAAATATCATTTCTACAAAGATTTTTCATTCAAAATTTATTGTCCTTTTTAGTAAAAAATTGTTTATTAGAAAAACAAAATATTGTTCAGTTACACGATTTAAGCATACCATTACGTCAGAGTAATATTGATATATTTTCATTAAAATTTTGTTTTTTGTCCTTGATGATAAGATAACTAATTAAAGTGTTTTTTCTGTAAAATAATTTATTTCCTATCTGCCAAGTAGTGCATTGAAAAGGACATGATATAGTTCTATTTTATGTATAAAACTCTATTATGCTATTTTTCATACTTTTTTATGGTATTATTACTTTTTATTTCACAATATCTCAAGTATTTGACATGATAATTTCAATAAAGGAAAACTTCCGCCATTTATTATCCAAAAATAAACACATAAAAACTTTTTTTTTTCATTTTTTCTAGACAATGATGTTTTATGCTAATCTTTTAATATAGATTTCTTTTTTTTCTTGAAGTAATAAACTGCTCGGAATGGACTCTAATAATGCGTTTATTATCTCAATGAAGATACATTTTATGTCATGATTAGTCGCGTCTTTTTATGTTCAACATGAAATATGTATTCCACTGCCATTCTAAACAACGTGATCTCTGTGGGTGTTTGTACCGGGCAAAAGTTTATGATTATGACTCTTAAACTCTTAATTAAATTATTTCACTGAGCAAAATCTCATTCTGTTAATAAAGTGATTGAATATACGAACGGAAGTAAATAATAAAAAGGTAAAGGCTGAAAAAAATATGTACATTTTAATGCTTAAATTGTCTTACAGGGAGAGTGCCAAGCTTGGTAATCACAGATTTTGATTATTTTTATATATGTTGTAGGGTAGAAGCCCCTTAGTCTCAGGTTCAATGGATTTTATACAACGCTCTTTAGTTTCCGAGAAATGGGGGGTCTAATATTATACCACAACTTAAATACTTACTTTGTAACGAAACAACTGAGTCGGTCGTAGCTCAGTTAGTATGGCGTCTGCTCGTTGTTCCGAGGGCCCGGGCTCGATTCCGGAACGCGCTACGTTTGTTTTTCTCATTTTTTTTTTTATAAATATACTTGTAATTTAATAATCTCTATAAATGTTTTATTTAACATAAATTTTAATTTAGCATTTTTGATTTTTTTTAAATCACTTTTAAAATGTATTCCATATATGCTTTATCAATGCAACGATACTGAACAATTGTGCCAATTCGTGGTTGTAAAGAAATATCATTTATAAATTGCCTTAACAAGGGAAGTCAATGCGATGATAATACTACTCTGTTTTTAAAGTAAGAAGCTTAATTATATTAATCTTTAGCATAAGAATTGAATTAAAACACATTTAAATTTTATTTTAACTAGAGGGCGCCACAACATACTTTTGTTATTTATTTTTTTTAGTTTGATGCAGTTACGTGGTTTTTGTTTTCAATCTTTATCGCACAAGTGGTATCATTCTAAAACAGCTTATAATCGTATAAAAATGGAAGAAGCAAGCTGTAGTTCACAAGAAGATCATTCTGAAAGTGTCGGGATTCGATGAAAATCAGAAAAGTGATGTCACAAATGCGTTGAAGTACTGTAAAATTTTATTGTAAAACAATGAATTTTTAACAAATAATCCAGCATCTGAAATATCTTCGTTTTCTATTGCGATGCGAGAAGAATTCTATAATTCGATAGTTAATATGCTGACTTTGTAACGATTTTTGAAATTTAATAGTCAATAATAGATCCAATTTTTTTAATGCTCTTTAAATGATGAGAAATGTTAGTATAATAGTTTAAAAGTTTAGTAGTTATAATAGTTTAAAAATCAAAAATGCTAAATTAAAATTTAATTATGTTAACAAAATTTTTTATTGAGATTATTAATTAAATTATAATTACAAGTATATTTATTTTGTTTTAAATGAGAAAAACAAACGTAGCGCATTCCGGCATCGAACCCGGACCCTCGGAACAACGAGCAGACGCCATGCCAACTGAGCTACGACCAATGCAGTTGTTCCGTTACAAAGTAAGTATTTAAGTTGTGATATAATATTAGACCCCCCATTTCTCGGAAACTAAGGAGCGTTGTATAAAATCCATTGAACCTAAGACTAAGGGGCTTCTACCCTACAACATATATAAAAATAATCAAAATCTGTGATTACCAAGCTTGGCACTCTCCTTGTTAGAGAAAATGGAAATAGTCATTCAACTGTAAATTATGTATTTTTTCAGTTTATGTTACAAAAATAGCTAAGATATCGTCTTCATATAGTCATCGTACTCAATTTTGTCATCATATTTGAATTTTTTGAAAATGCTTAGCTTGGAAAAAAAATGGGCAATCATCCGTTAATATAGTTTCGGAATGACACCGATGTCAATTTTTAAACTTCTAATGTTAAAATCATTTTTTTACACTTTCCAACCTAGTTGGAAAGTGTTTATGACTATACTATCAGGCAGAAAATTCTCAATGTAATTCTTAATGAATGAATATACCTCATAGGGGACTTTTCTTTGCAATGCCCTCATAGTACAAGTAAACCATAACTTTTTCATTTTTTAAATTATGCATACAGAATTCATTATCCTACGGTTGCCTATGATAAAATATTTCTTGCACTGAGATAGTGCGTAGGGGAAGATTCTGCATATAATCAATGCACATACCTTGCACATCCTCTCTAGTTTGCCTAAGCTCACTCGATATAGCCAGTTAACTACACTAACGTTTATTTTAAAAACAGCGCCAGTTCAGACCATGCGCCTTTTTTCAAATTATTTGCATAATAGTCATGTCCTATCTACCGAATGGAATGATGAACTAGAACAATCTTTGGTAAAAATGTGCAGATATTATAGACTAGCTAACCCGCCCTGCGTTGCCCGGGCCCGAGATAATTACAATCTCAGAGAAAGGCGTTAACCCCCTCCCTCCCCATACCCACAAATATAATGAATAATTTGTTCAAGAGAACCAGCGTCACCTATATTAAAGCAATCATTAAAAAAATATTACATTTTTCTGATAATTAGAACATAACGAAGACGCTACGCTAAAATAGCCGGCAGATGACACCCCTTTCCGACCTCAATTTCAAATCTATATCTTAATTAGTTACCTAAATTTTTGTTCATTAGTAAAAATTGCCAATTATTTTCTTTCATTTTCGCAAACTAAATGGAGGGATCGGCCAGAGAAACAGATCTCTTTGTAGTTCAGTTTTTAATGAAAGCAGATCCCTGTCTGAAAGTTTCTCGGATCGTTTTCACCGGCGCCGGCAGATTTTTGGCAGTTTTTTGAATAAATTAAAAAAAAAATACCTACCGAATTTTTCAAAAATTACATAGTCAGATGCAGAATATATTTTTACATATGCTCAGAAATTTTCAAATTGATATCTCAATTAGTTTTCTTAAAATTCGCTAATTAGTAAAATAATTTCGAATTCGTTCATTTCCGCTTGCAAATCCAATGCGGCGGTTCGTTTCTTTCGCCATTTTGATTAAAAAGATGTCATTTTAGAAGCGATGGTTAATGAGAATCTAATTAATATATTGGGTAATTATCAAAATATTAAAATTCTGAGGCTCAGGTGCACATGGCCTGACCTTGGACTATCCACACCTAAATTTCCAGACTTCTAGGTGGGCTAGATTTTTCTAGCCATCGCCAACAGACACACACACTGACACACACACTGACACACACACAGAGCGAAACTTTCTTTTATTAATATAGATAAAGGGAATATTCATACTGAACTCTGTTTTGTCAAAATGTGTGACTCCCTCCCTTTTCAAAATAACCGACTCAGTTAACTTCTGTCCAACTTCGAATTATCTTCGCGTTACTTTCTGTATGAAATCGTATGTAAAGCATATCAAATGCAACCGAAACATTTCACTTACTTAAAAAAAATGTTTATTATGGTTAAATAATTATTTTGATAGTCTTGATTTAGAAAAGTCCTCTATGGAAATAAATTCAATTGTTAATGCATAAACTTTCATTATGCACTTCAAACATTAACAGTAAACTGCAATTGTCGATATAATATATTTTTACCTGCAATTTTTATTCCTATAAGTATTTCCTTTTTGAGATTTATAAAACAGATGAAGTAGAATATACTGCTGAGTAATGCAGTTTTTTTTTCAGCCTCTCCGGTGACAAATGTTTGAATAAAATCGAAATAAGTATCTAATGAATGGAAATTTAAAAGAAAGAGAGTATAAATTTGAAGATATAGTACAGTTATACTATAGTATAGAAGTATAGTTACAATTGTAAATTTCACTGAAAAGTCGATTTATGTAATTATTTTTTTAAACACTTTTGAATTTCTATTGCATTTAAGGAAATCAAACATATAATACATAAAAAAATGTTCAATAAATACATAAATCTTACTGTTTAAAGATTATATTAATAATAAATTAAATAAAGTCTTTATTTATGTCACGTAATTTAGATATTTATGAAACACCTATATTTAATTACATCCTTTATTGGTTTTACTTGGGTTCGTACGCATCAGGGAATTTAAATACCAGATTTTTTGTAAAGTAACATTTATTTTATTTAAACAAGAAATTATTTTGTGTTTAAATATGACGACCATTGTTTTATCGAAAATCTGGCATTCAAATCCGACGAATCTCTTGAGGACTACGAACGCTGTTTCACTAGATGTTAAGAAAAAACATTTATACAGAGGGTGTTCGCATATTTTTTTAGACGATTCCGGGGTTGTTTTTTTCATTTAAAATGTGAATGTTATTTTGTAAATGGTCTATCTAATAATTTCATTACTGGATTCTAATTTTGCGGCATGATATACATGATAGAAATTTTTTTGCGTAATTTATAGGGTGTTGCTTCTCTTGTCTCTTTAGAAACTTTCCAGAGTCCGCCATTCACGGTGGTTTTGCTATTTGAAAGAGTTCTTTTCAGCAGACCAAATGCACAATAAACCATAAGTGAAACGTCAGCTGATATCATAGGAATATGTTGAAAATTATAAAGGCATTCTCTGTGTAAGTTATTATTTGTTTTAATCCATAGAGTCGTAGTCTTTGAAGTATTAGCGGTGACTTTGTATTGGTGCTGTTTCACTCTTTGAAAATTATTGAAATTAAAAAAGTAGATTTTTCTCAGGAAATATCGAATCGACCGCATTCTCTTAATAGTATGAAGACTTGATTGTAGCATTTTTGTCCAATTATCTTATATTTATTTTCCCATTGTAAGAGAAATTTGCGACAGTAAAAAATTCTTATCTCAAACTTCGTTTTCAGCCTTAAAATGGAGTCTTTTTTTTTTTCATTTAGAGCCTTTTTACTATGTATAATACTTTTTACTATGTACATGATTTTGCGCTTTGAAAGATTTCTTTTCAGCAGTTCACCTGCACAATAAACCATAGGTGTAACGTCAGCTGACTTCTTAGGAATATAATTGAAAAGTATAAATGCATTATCTGTGTAAGATTTTTTTTCAATCAATACAGCTGTAGTCTTTGATGTATTAGTGGTAGCTTTGCTTTGATACAGTTTCACTTTTTGAAAGTTATTGAAATTAAAATAGTAGATTTTTTTCTGTAAATATCGAATTTACCGCCTTCTCTTGTTAACTTTGTAGGTCTCCACATACCACGAGTTATGGTAAAGCAAGTGCGGGTCGAAAAAACTTGACTTAAGGCCCTCGACCTGGCTACCTTTTGGGTGTTCAGCTCCGAAGCTGTTGGGGGACTCCGGCCCGTCTCTAAGTGTTTCGCGGTGGTCTCCTAATGAGATCCACTGCGTATCGCAACGACTTATGTCGCCCGCACATCGGTTTATTCGGAGTGATGTGCAGGTGGCAGTGCTCAGTCTGGCCTAAGCTCATACGGAGAGACGAATCCGGTTGTGGGCATTATAAGTCCCTCAGGACTTGGGTTCGGTGGTTGTGACGCCGACGGGCGCCTGGTGGCGCTGCTCAATTTTACCCTACCGCATTCTCTTAATAATATGAAGATTTGATTGCAACATTTTGTCCAAATTGCTTAGATTTATCTCTCTATTGTAAAAGAAATTTGCGATAGTCATAAATCCTTATCTAAAACTTCGTTTTCAGCCTTTTTTCCCCTTCATTTTGTTTTGTTAATTTTGAATTAACTATTGTATTTATATATACTTTAATTGAATATTTTTTTGCCTTTATTAAATTTCGCTGATTAATTAATTTTGAAAAAGAAAACTATAGATTAAAAAGAATGAAATTTAATCTTTCAATAATGTGAAAATTTAAAATTATTTTTAGGGTAAATATAATTTAAAATAGTAATTATTTTTTGATTCAAAATGGCCAATATAAGAATGAGTTTTTCATTGGAATTATTTTTCTAGTTTAACAAAATAATGATAACAGTTCCTTATTAAACCTTTTTTAATTCGTCGAATTTTAACGGGTGCCACCTCGTAATGCTTTAAATATATTATTTTTCTTTCTGGGCAATTTCAGGAAATTTGATATTAATAAAAAGTATTATATAAACTACATTGACTTCGTAAAAAAAAAGAATTGCAAATGATATCTTTTTTAAAGATTTTTTAAACAGTTCTTTATTAAACTTTTTTAATTCTATTTTAGCGGGTGCCACTCCGTAATATACATATATTACATATATTACTTTTTATTTGAAAAATTTCAGAAAATTTTATATTAATAAAGAAATATTCTATTAATTACATTGATTTTTCTTAACATGTCAGAAAAACATTAAATTCACATCAATCAGCCAAATAAGGTTTCATTTCGAATAGCGTTTGTTTTAGATTACTTCAGTTGTCAATAAATCAATACTTAATTACGTTGAGAATTCTTTAAAAATGAACAATCAGATGAAAAATGATTATTAAGGTCACATTAAAAGAAAAAATGAATAAAATGATATGTTATCAAAAAACAATTTAATGTGCATTTTGTAACATTTTGCTGTTAATTATGCAACAGTATTTTAAAATCCAAATTAGCATGAAAATACACATTATTTGCAATAATTTTATATTTGTATCCCATATTCAATCATTATGTGAAACAAAAAGAGGATAACTGCAATCATGTTTTTAAAAAAATATATTTTTATGTTCTCACCCGAATATAATCTGTTTTAAATCTGAAGATACATACAAATCTTTGTTTTTAATTGAGGTTCCCAAGTTAAATTGAAAACAGAGTTAAAATTTTTGTCTAAAGCACTGTTTGTTCCTGAAATCATAGACGTAAAGTAGATAGGTTAAACACTTTGTATAAACAAAATACACTAATTCAATATAAAACATATTTAACACTTTCCAACACAGTTGATAAGTGTTTATGAATTGGGTTTGTCTGTTTACTATATAATTCTCCTTGCTCTAACTCACGTAAATATATTTGCATTGCCGTACAATTTGTATATGTTATTGAGTTTTACTATAGCATATTTGGTATTGAAAATGTAGTGTGTAACATTTGTGGTTCATTTACAGGGACACTCAAATGTATAATATTATACTACGTTCTATGGAAATAAATCGTTTGAGTTGTATTGTAATGATGTTAAACTATTTCAAACATATTGAAATTGATATATATCACTGAGGTTCCCTACAAGAAGTTTACTATAGAATATGATGGACATAACATTCCTTGTTAATTTACAGGGACATACAGATGCAATCGACTAATCCAGTCATTATTATATAAACAATCTATGAAAGGTTTATGAACAATAATTGCTGGAAGTACGTTTTCGGTTGTGGTACGCGTTTTAAAATTTAACTATTTTTTTACATATTACTTGGTGTGTATAAATGTTATAGATTATATCCAGGGTAGCACAATAGATATCAAATATATTTCCGTTCACTGATGGGAATCACTGAATACAAATTTTTAATTATGCTATGCGTTTACTAACTGAACTAAATTTTACTTAGACGTCAAATTAAAACAAAAGTAATAAATTTTATAGGCCTGCATCTGCACTCAGCCTGACTCTCGTTGCCTGTAAGATAATGATATAGCTAGGCATCAACTTTCACCTTATTAATTGTTAAAATTTCGTTATCTGGATGTGTTGGAAAGTGTTTCAGAATCTATGCTTGACGCATGATTTTTCGTTCTTGTTTAAGTTTGCTTCATACCTGAAAAGGTTATTATATTAGGTAGCTATCATTACAAAAAGTTAAAATCTACCAATTGCAGCCGTTCGGAGGAAAGCAATTCCAGAAAATTTTGGTATATTTTCATCAACCATGACCCCCAGACCCTAAAACCACGCTCCGTTCAAATGTTGATTTATACTCGTATATACATATGACATTTGTCATGCTGTAACTCTCTTATTTATGAACAGATTTGGATGTGACTGAGTATGTGTATAGGACATACCAAGGTCTCGACCGAGTTTGTTGGCCAGCTTCATCCGCCATCTTGTTTCAAAATGGCGGGTAGTTAAAAAAATTTAAATTAAAAAAAATCAAATATATGTACAAAAAATTATAAATTGAAAAAATTGTTTCCGTTAAGTGTTAGATCTTGATACAAGGATTCTGGAACATATTTTTTGGCTTTATCTTAATAAATGGCTGTGTTGTGGTAGTTTGAAATTCTAGGGTGGCTGACATTTTGAAACAATCTGATTTTTGTTATGCTGTAACTCTCGTACTTATGAACCGATATGAATGTGACTGATCATGTGTACAGGACATATCAAGGTCTTGATCAAATTAGTTGTCCAGCGTCATGCGCAGTCTTGTTTCAAAATCGCGGCCAGTTAATTTTTTTTATTTTTTTAGAAAATGGAAAAACATGTATAAAAAATTACAAATTGAACACGTTGTTTCCGTTACAGGTTAGATCGTGATACAGGGATACCGAAGCAATGTTTGTTTTGGCTTTATTTTTAAAAAAGGCTGAGTTATAGCTGTTTGAAATTCTCGGTTTGCTGATATTTTGAAACAATATGAATTTTATTATGATGTAACTCTCATGCTGAAATACGCATTCAAATTCGGTATTAACGAAATCCGGGATTAAATCTTCTATAATCGGATTCCAAGCATTTTTTAACTTCGGGTGTTCGAATAACATGAGTTGACTTTTTAAACACATGGATTATGGAAGCTATCTTTTCCTTCCAGTACATGCCGGAAGGACTTTTTTGTTGTTGTTGTCTCCGTGACTGAATGCATCATATCTTCAACCACAAATTTACAACTTAAAACTATCTTACTTGAAAGATAACTTGAATGTAATCCATTTTGAGAAGTTTAAGATGCTTTTAGTAACCCTCAAAATAGAGATATAACACATTTAATATGAAAGAATTATTGAGTCATTTCCATTTAATGTCCATCGAATCATTAGCGCTCTAGAAATCATCTATTCAAAGATCTTTGAATGATTCTCATAATGTCACCTGGAAAACATCACATGCGTTCGATAGATACACCTGGATATTGTAACTGCTAATAATGTGTCTGATATAACTAGCTCGCTCAAATACTGAGGTAAATCTGTTATACTACTCATAGTCGTATAAAATTTAGAAAATGGAAATGATAAAAGTTGTAATGATTAGGCTTCGATGCAACCATTATTATTCTGTGATAATTTATTGCTAGATTTCTTATAATTTGTATGTCAAATTCTGCAAAGGATTAATATAATTTTTTAATCAAAGACTGTATGAAAAAACATTTAAAGAATAAATATGCAGCTTTTAGTGTGTCTAAACCTATCAAATTGCTTCTCTTTCATCTATTGAAAAGTTACTAAAAACATAAAAAAAATAATTGTATTAGTAAAAATATACAGAGTGGCCTAGACAAAAGAGGCCCGGTATACAGAAGTACAAATACTTACTAATTTTTATTTAAAATTAGTAAATATAGAATATTATGAAAATCAACATACTGAAAATTCAATAGTTCACAGGAGGTGTTGTTATTCATAGTATTCGGTATTTACTACTTTTAAATAAAACTTCGTAAAATATTCGTCGTAAGGGTTTGTACTTCTGTATACCGGGTCTATTTTATCTTTGCCACTCTGTATATATATATATATATATATACTTAGATAGAAAATAAAGTCTATACAGAAAATATACCAGTCGTAAATGGTTGATACAAATTTTCAAAAAGTCATACATTGTATCATTTTGGTAATAATAGCATCAATCTTCTTATATACCTATTACACTTTTCTTCTTCCTTTTTCAGTAAAGATTTTCTTTCTGTCAATTAGCAAGAGGTAGTATATTGTAGTCATTATTAGGAATACCAAGATAGACGAAAACTAAAACTATTATCAGTAGAATGTAAGACATTTCTGATATTTGGAGAGCGCTCTTTAACTTTTTATTGGTTTTAAAAACAAAAATATTATAATGAAAATTCCATGTTTATCGATCTACAGGATCAACTTCTGATGAAGCGCACATGCCCATACATTGACCATTTGAAATAGGTTAGCTATGGTATTTGTGCGATTTACTCCAGTTTCAATTTTAAGCTAGACAATATATATCCTTATTTTCACAATCCTTTAATACTTAACCTGCTTTAGTCTTTCTGTTTATTTTTCTGTCTTTAAGAAGGTAATGAGCTATTTCGACTATTATTATTTTTCACTACTAGAGAATCTATGAAAATATTATTGTGTCATCTTAAACATAATTGTCTATCATATTCTGATAATTAATTGAGCAAAAAATTAATGACACAATTTAAATGAATCATTTCGTGTCTTTATTATATTTGTAAGTCATTTTCAACTTTATTTGATATTTTATATGAATATAATAAGAAGGTTCACTGACAAGGCATCATATATTACGTTTTGAATAATAAAAAAATGTTTCTGGAATTAAAAGCGATTTCAATTATTCATCAATCTTGTAATCTGCTATGCCGATATAATCTTTTTTCCGAGAAAAGAGAAAAAGAAAGAGAAAAGAATTAAAAAGTTAACAGTATAAATATATTTTCTGTAATGTGTGATGCCTATTTATAGAGAGTATAATTTTTTATATAAATATAACGTACAGGAGCCAGAATCACACGATAATTAAAATTTTGTAATTTTATAGAAAATAGTTATTTTAACGAAAAATAATTTGCATATGCTGAAGAACAACATTCGAAACATTTGTTCAATTCAAACTATAGCTTTTAAACTAACGATATAGGAATTAGCTATTGGACAAAATCCTCTATATAAAACCCTGTATGTATATTGTTTTCTTTTTTTTTATTTGTTGTACTAATACTATTATAAAAATGTTAATACTAATTATAAATAAAGGATAAAAAATGATAAATAACATTTAGTTTTAGATATAAATAAGAAATAAACGATATTTTAATTTGATATTTAGAAATTCATAGGTGCGATTAATCAGTTTTTTGGAATTTTTGTAATTTTAGTTTCAAAAGAGGCTAGCTTTTCTTTCAATTCTTGATTTTCTGTTTTTCAAACATTCTCAATTTGTTTTTAAATGACAGATTTCCATAACTGCATTTGGATATATTCTGGGCTATAATTTTTGCAAATATTTTTAAATTAAATACGACATATATTTAATTTGCTATCCATCAAGATAATTTATAAGAAGTGTTTGGTTGAAAGCTTTTGTATTATACAAGAATTGGTATGGTGGTTTTTTATGCTACAGTTGAATGTATTTGAAGGATAAATAATAAACAGGAACGACTTAAGCAAAACAAATATCTGAACGACATGCAGTTTCAGTAAACAATTATTTGTTATGTTTAATATATTGTTATGTTTTATTTTCAGGTTGTGAAAGCATTTTAAATTGCGAAGAAACATATTACGATATCCGTTTGAATCTTCTCAGACTATTGATTATTACAATATTTTATTTTGAATTTTCTGATTCTTCTTTGGAATATCCTAAACGTACTTTTTATTAATATTAGTAAAGAATATTCATGACTATTTTTGTAAATGATGGGAAGTCAAATGAAAACGACTCAACATACATAACTATCAAGGCGCACATTTTGGTACCACTGGAATTTGATTGCTGAACTGACATTTGGTGGCGACTCGCGAAAGCACAGTTAAAATGTCGGTTTACACGCTATTCATTAGTTAATTGTGCTTGAAGTGCGGTTAGAGATATGGGAGTTCGTTAAACATCAGTGATGGTTGCAAGTAAAGATTAGGTGTAGTGCGATGTAGGTATAGTGTGAGGTGTAGTGCAATTTTTCACTGCTTAAGGAATAGGAGGGCAAGAAATCCATCGTCGCATGACTAGTGTTTACTCCGAACACAACATGTCATGTTCGCTTGTACTGGAATGGCTCAAGTGATGTCACGAGGGGCGTGTGTCTCTGAATGGGGATGTGCACCCAGGACAGGCTAATTGTGCCATAAATCCTGCTGTTATCGGTGAGGTTGATGGTCTCATACGGGGAAATCGACAGATCACTCTTGAAAAAAGACATTCCTGGACAACGCTTTGCAACGGGCGAAGGTGTGTGTGACTGGGTAAAAGGGATAGATCTGCCGACAGCCCAAAAACTTTTCCAGGTATGGGAATGGTTGTCGTGTCCTGCAGTGAGACAAATGTATCAAGTGTTTTGAAGTTTACTCATGAGGTAACAAATGTTTTATTATACATTTTTCGCTCTGAGCCGTTTTCATTTGACTGCCACTTATATATCATATTGAAATGGCATTGAATATTATCGAAACTTGTTATAATTATTTGATTTCATTGACGTATCATAAATTATAAAGTTACGTAGAAAAAGGTACAGAATTTTATGAAATCGATTAAAATTTTCAGGGGATTAAATTTGAAGAAATACAACATTTTAATTTTATGCGGCCTCTATACCAAAACTTTCTCAATGAGTAAAATGTTCCCCAAAAACTAATAATGTCATGTACAAAATTTCAGCATTTTTTGATAAAAAGACGCAAATATATGTTTTAACAAAGTTTGTGAGGGGTTAATCATAAATAAAAATGTAAACGTTTACAGCTAGAATGCAGATGACGCGACGCAGAAATGCATCATAAAAAAGGTATGGCTATTATATTTAGTTTTATTTGCAAATTTACAAAACTCTGATGCCTGAAAAAAAACTTAATATTTTACTACAGAATAAAAATTGGAAATGTCACAGTCATTGAACCTTAAAACAACTTAGAAATGTTTGACAGAATTGTAAACATAATGCAAACATTTTGAACAAGCTTTGTAATCTTTGCGTAAAGTTATTATTTCTACATATTTTAGATACTTTTGTACCAATAAATAACACAATTATTATTTACTTATAGAATGACGTCTTATTTCGTAATCTGGGTCCGACCCCTGAAACGTGATCACTCGACATGATTTTTCCAATTTACGAACTCATATCATAACATCGAAAAGTATAGTTTAAATGAGCATTTATGTATTTGCATACCTCTGCGATTTTTTCTGACAAAATGCTGAATTTTTGTACATGAAACAAATTTTAATTTTGTCGCCGTTGGCATCATCAAATCTATAATTCTGTTTAATTCCCATTATTCTAAATTTTTTTCTCGTTCTAGTATTTAGATTGTCAAAATCCCGCCTAGCTAAAAATGCTTTATTCTAAATTCATTCTCTTAAAAAAATGGCGCTAAGTGCTGTTCTGTTAAAATTACACACTTTTTATTTCATTAAATTAACGCACCGTAAAATTTAATTATTTTACAATATCACTTTCCCAGCTAAATATTTTAATTCTCTCGAAAAACAAAAAACCTATACCTTTTTATTTTATTTCCCTGTGTTTTCTGGGAAAAAAGTATTATTTCTCAAAATATAAAAGCTAATCTCAGTTTCAATGTAAAATTTTTATCTTGGCATTCTGCCCACACTCGGTAAAACCTACGTATTTTTTTCTTTCTTATTTGTTCGAAAGAATCAGATTTTTCCGGAACAATTCTAGAATATTCTCCCGCGCTTTTCAGTCTGCAGCCTAATCTCCTCCAAATCGTGACGCTCAGAAATTAAGTTCTGTAGTGCTGATTGGTCGAAAGGTGGTTTTGACGGCTCTGTATTCGTGAGCGTTGGAGAAGAGATATACACTGGGTTTCCCGCCTTGAAAGCAGATTTTACTGGGAGCATGATGTAAGTGGAGGTCCGACGCGTAGCTCGAGACCATGAAATAAATATCTCCGTAGCTGCCGATAGAATCTAAGATGCCGCCCCTTAACAGCTTTGATTTCTTCGAATGGTTAATTTGGGATGCGAATCTTCTCCTTGGTTCTAATGCATTGAATTATCATGAGAGCTAAATAAAAGCATAACCGAGTCTCTGGATCCTAATAAATTTAAAGTGGACTTGACTGCCTATTTATTTTTTTAATAAGCACCGAAGACTTATAATGATCGGCGTACGACTGCAAAACTTCCCAGGTGGAGACATCTGTCCTTCAGTTAATTTACGGAAAATAAAGCGATTACGAAGTGGAAATGTGACATATATATATAGATAGATAGATGAATAGATAGATATAGATAGATATTATTTGTAAATAGTTCAGAGTTTTCATGCTTTCTGAAACATTTTATAATGCCTGCTTAGTTATGCTGATGAAGATTTTTTAGTATACAAAGACTGGGTGTATACGAGTACAGTTCAAAACAAAGTAAGAAGATATATTTAAATTATAGAGAAAAGCCTATTTTAAAAAGGCCAATTCTGGATGGAGTGAAATATTTGTACAAAATATTTTAAGAATTAACTATATTGGTAAGGATATGTTTAAATTAACAAAAACTATTGAGAAAAATGTTTCGGGGGAAAAATCTTTAAAACACTGCAAATTAAAAATAAATAAATAAACTGGTTTTAATCATAAATTGATAAACTTGTAAGTTAAATAAGCGGACATATACCCTCAAAGTTAAAAAATGACAACACCTAGGAGTATTGCATCAATGTTCGATTGTAACTTAAATTACAGCGAGTCTTTTTTTTTCTTACAACTGCTCACATTTTTTTCTCTAGTAGGTATGGTAATTTTATTTTATCTTTCAAATTAAGAATAATATTTCTTTTTTTCTGTGAAGTCTAATACGTCATTTTAAAATGAAAATTTTAGCTCAGGTTCATCCATCTTTGACACTCAGTTTAATATTTATTGCTTATATTATTTATTTCATTTTTTTAATATTATTTATTTCAATTTATTTCAATTTATTTTAATGAATGTTTGTAAACATTCATTTATTGTTAAATTACAGTCAGTCATTGGATTTTTTTTTTATCACAACTGCTTACATTTTTTCCATAAAACTTATCGTAATTTTATTTAATCATTCAAAATAATGAATAACATTTCCTTTTTTTCTGTGAAATATTTAAATTCCAATACGTCATTTTAAAATGAAAAAAAATTAGTGTAGGCTTATCAAACTTTTTTCGGAAGCTTTTAAATGATTTTATTCACTAATTATAAATTTTCATTTATTGTTAAATTAGAGAAATCCCGTTTAAAATAACAAAACAAATGTGTTTTGCATGTAAAATAAACATTTATTGTATTTTAGAGTTGTAAAAAATAAATATTTTAAATATATATGTATTTTTATATTATATGAAGGTGGTTTTTTTTTAACAAAGTACATATCTATATACAATTTATGTATGAACACTTTTACAGCATATAACTAAACATAACACATAAAATAATAAAATATAATGTTGAAACAAACCTTCAATATATATATATATATATTCTAAAATATCTGATTTTTTTTCGAAAAATAACCTCCTAATTAATGCATTTTCTGCAGTGAAGATGATTTAGAAATATACACTAATAAAAGAAAAACGATGACATTTGGAACTTGGCCATATAAGGAAATCCAATTGATGCTTTCCCTGCATAGTTTTCTGGTACAAATTTATCATGACAAATTTATTATTTTGAAAATGTTATCCTGTTTCTTCTTATATTAAATTATTCTTTATGTAAATTTGTAATGTACAAAGTACCCAGATGATGTAACCAGTACAATGTACTCAGATGTCCAAATAAATAAATACAGATTTGTAGCAAAATATTAAACAAGAACGAATTAATTTTAAAAAATCAAAAAACCCGACTGCGTAAAAAGGGAACTAAAAATGGAGCTTCTGACTGTAAAATAGTCTAGGAAACATTGTCTTCATTTTGAAAGACTCAATATGATGCATAATTTTTTTTGTCTCTACCGTCATTTTGTTTTTTACGGCCGACATTTTCAATTTATTAAAACAAAATCTAGCCTATAACCATCGGACGGTGAAGACAAATCGATAGAGATCTTATTCCTTAAAATCCATCCAGCCGTTGGGATGTTTTGAGGGTATAAAGAAATCCACATACATACCCTGATACGCATCAAACACGTAACCCTTCTTGGCAGTCGGTTAAAAATAATGCCACTTCGTATATAAAGTATTAAAAAATACAAGAGCTAAAAATTATGAAAAGATAAGTTATTAAATTTTATTTTATTAATTATGTACACGATATGAATATACATAACATTTATGTTAATATGTTGCATAGATAAAACATATAAAATGTATAAATGACAGTATACGCTTGGAATCCCTTACAGAGATTTTAATTGCATTATATAGTTTCATTTTATAAATATTTATAAGTATACATGTAATTGTATCTAATTAATTCGAAAAGCTATGCGAATGTGATCTTTGTTTATAGAGTAGAAGCTAACCCTACTGCTGATTAAGATATTAAAGTGAAATCGTATGATACCCAATAATCCTTATAATTACACTTTCCGTCAAACTAAAGATACGTTGGATCAAATAGATGGCGGGCATAGTAAATTCCTCTTATGATATATAGCATTCGTAATTAATTTTGAGAGCTTGTTATATATACGGCATATTATAAAGTAAAATCGTTTTATATTAATATAATAAGTAAAGTTTTGTCTTAATTTCTTTTAATAATATATTTTTATGAAACTTTTTTCAATAATGCAAAACTTGCATGGTTTAATTTCACACAAAATTTAGATTTACTTGTATGATAAATTTTGATAGGTATATAAACAAAAATATTCCAATAATTTCTTTGCAGGAAAAGTCTGCGTTTAAATAATAACGAAATTCAACATACTTCTAAGAATAGTTTTGATAGATATATAAACGAAAATATTCCGATAATTTCTTTACAGGAAAAGTCTGCGTTTAAATAATAACGAAATTCAACATACTTCTAAGAATAGTTTTGTAAAAGGACATATGAAAGGGAAATTTCAAAGATATTTATAGAAAGTATTTGGCAAGAAATTAGATTAATAAATATTTCTCTGAAAACCCTCGAGTATAACACCGTAAAGTATTAAGAAAAATTCTTTACATAATGAATGAAAATTGATAATAATTCTTAAACTTTTTATTATTTTATCATGCTGAACACAATAATACAGATTGGTAATAATTGCTAATAATTACTAATTGCTAATAATATGCATAGCGATCGGTATGATTGTAGTATAATAATAAAAAATGTATATCTACGTTTCCATCGTTTAATGGAGTTCCATTAACTGCCATTTACACTGTTGAACTGACGTATTCTCTGGTCGTCTCTGTTGCGACTCTGCTGCATGACGCATATGACAGACTAGAAGCTATTGCGAAAAAAAATTTCTGAGTCAAGTCGTCCTGGTCGTTTTTCCAGGTAAGTAAATTTTAAAAACATTCCTAATTTAAGCCAAAGTTTCTTGGTTTGATACCGGCCTGGACATTTTTTTCACTCAGTTGGAAAATATTCAACCCTTGTGCAATAATGCATACCAGCTATTAAAAACCCCAGGGTAAACTAAAGAATAATCACAGGGCAGGCAGTTATGCATTGAACATTATCAGTAAAGATGTGAGGAAATACAAAGAAAAGTTTCCCTTTTTTATGAATAAACTCTTGTAAATTCGAAAACATATATATCAAAAAATCTATTTTAATGGTTTGCGTTTCTCACGTAGACTAATATAAATGTTCTTAAGAAATTGTAAAAATCTGTATATAAAATATACATTTTCGAAACATTTTCACAGCATATTCATGTGTAATAATATCTTGAAGATTACCTTTTAGTAAAATCAGAATACGCGTTCTGCGATAAATGATTGTTACTTCAGAAAAGTCTAATTTTCAGGATTAAGCTTATTAAAATGTGCATGTAATAATTTGCGAAAACAAATGCTGTTATTATTAAGGACATTTGTCAATAATAGAACATATATAGTGCTATGTGAATGAAATAAACATGTTAAAACGAAACAATGATATGTGTAATACATGCAATACATTTAGACGATACAATTATTTTAAATTTTCAGGTGAGAAAAATAAAAGCATGATGTTGAATTTAAAATACAAATCTTCATGACAAATATTTAAAAAAGTAGATAATAGGAATAAATAAATGAATGTCAGCATACATAATGACCATGCTGCGAAGGTGTAAGAAATTTACATATGAGTTTTGTGAGGTATCGTTTAAGAAATCTATTGTAATTAAAATGCTATATCTAGAAATACTTCTACTCAACAAATTTTAAAACTTTATATACATGCTTTAATAACACTCTTAAAAATCAAATATTAGAACATAAAAATAATTTTTTAATGTAAACAAATGTACTGAGAAACTTTAAATGTAGATTTACAGATTATAAAACTTTTATATCGTTAGATATATATATAATCCCATTTTAGTTACGAGAAAAAAGAAAATTAAAACTGTATAAATTTCTGATAAAGGTCGTGTTGCCATTATTTTATTTATGAGAAACGTCATACATTTACATGTAAAATAAGTAGTTCGATATTTTTAAGACGAAAATGATCGGTTTCTGTAACTTCGTATTTCACATAAATTTTAAATATGCTGACTCATTAAAAATAATATTTTGGCCATTTTTTGAAAGTTACATGAAAACGTAATTATATAAAGTCTAAATTATTATTTTTTTCTATATAAATTAATTTTTTTTTTCTAGATTATTCCATTTTAAATCGAGAACAAATATTTCTCAGTCCTTAACAAAAATATTCTTTAATTTAGTTTTTATTTTCTAATAATCGAATAAAATATTTTTACAGTGACATCACAACTTATTGACTGTCCAAATTACTTTTCGCTATTTACGTCATTTTTTACTGCTTATCTCAGTCCATCTGTTTTCAACGGTACTTCGGAGTTTAAATAGCCACTTTAGAATCTTATCGCGTGTACCGTTATTTATGTTAAAGGTTACGAAAATTTGTGAAAGACACCGCAACTAGACATTCCCTAAAAGAGCTTTTACATTCTTCCATTGCTTTAAATCGAGGATCTGTACAACATACTTGAGTTTATTTATTTATTTATTTTTGAAGTGTTTGAGATTACGATGGGAATGAGGTCAAATGAATAAATGGAGAAATAAATATCCATCACCAACAGTTAAGTTTTATAGCTTTAATGGGAATGTGGACAAGTAACACCACCATTTCCATGCTGCCAATTTAACAGTATGTGAAAAAACAAACAGTTATAGAGCAACAGCTAGAAAATTTGATTTGGGCGACTATTTTATTCGATTATGGAGGAAGTAAGAGCAGGAAGTGAAACAAAATAATTATTCATTCCAGCTCCTGCTTTTTCATGAAAACCTTGTAAATTCTCAAAAATAGAGATGCAACCAATACAGATCTGCTTGATTATGTAATAGGTATGCGATGCTCACTTTTCGTGATATCTAGATAAATGCTTAGATTCGGAGTCTGCCGAAATAAGAACATTTTCCTCGTAGACGTTAAAGATAGTTAGTTATTCATGGATGTGACATTATAATTATTGCATGTTCTTGCAAATTTGTAATGTGTACCGGACTCCAGTATTCGTTAACATACCAGAATCAATGAACATTCGTCATTGGATATAGGTGTGTCCAAGTGTGAATAACGAAAGCAGACGAAAAATGAGGCACTTTTATTCTAGCCACTAAGGCTGATGGAATTTGGGCTGTTGTACGGTTGCTTATTTGCACATGTAGTATTAAAACAAGAAAATGTGCCAAAAGAAGAGTTTCGATCTCGCATCCTCATAAAAGCGCAAGAAAGAGAAAGGGTGACAGAAACACTTCTGAAGGAGTGAGTTAAAATCATCTGAAAACGGCGAACAGGAATATTTTGCGACTAGCATTAATAATTTTTACTAGCCGCCACTGGCGACCAGTTTGGTCTCCCTTAAATCTATGTTAAACATTGCAACACGTTACATTTATTCATAATTTAATTTTCTCTTAATCTTTCGCCAAATCGGAAGATTCTAACAGACAAATCATGAACTTTTGCGATCATGGTAGCATTTCGCATATTTTTTTGGGCATAGGTGTCACATACGCACGTTGGCGCGATTTTTCCCCCCGCCAATTTGGCGAAAATTTTGTTATGGATATTGCTGTTTATTTACTTTTAATTTTTTTCAATTCTATAAATTATTTTTTTATATGTATATCAATATTTATTTACATCAAACTATCATTTATTTATTTTTATTTCCTTTTTTAATTATGAGCATTTTTGTTAGCCGGGAGCAGATGATAAATAGCTAAATATCGTTCCCATCACCATCATTCATACTACAATTAATTTAATTTTAAATTATAAACCTGTCACTCATTTCATTTAAAATACTTAACTTTAATCTAAAATGCTTATATTACATAAATTTAAAATACTTCACACTTTTCATTTAAAATAGAAAATAAATAAATGAATAAGAAATAATATCATAAATCAAAGCATTTGATTTCAAAATCAAAGTATCGTTTCTAATTTGTACACGCGATAAATAAAAGCTGTATTAGCGATTTTACAAATGCTAAAAATCTGATTCATTAAATATTACATGAGTTCAAGTACGTCAAGAAAAGGTCCGGAAGGGAGTTGAGTTGTATAGCACATAATTATGGTAAACTTTGATTGTGTCACTGGTGCGAATTATTTTTTTGACGCCAAAAATTCATTCGCGGAGAACTTGCTTTGCGAATGATTACCTCCATGATTTAATATTTTAAATGTTCACGACGAAGCAATCTTTTTTTGTTGTTGTTGTTTACTTTCATGAATAGAGAATTTGAACTGTGAACCTAATTTCGACTGAAGTTATTGCAGAATATATACATAGTTGAACGTAAGTCATCTCTCAAATATTAATTTATTTTGAACGATCTTTCTTAAAATGTAACTTTTATGCAGTTTTATTTGAAAAAATAATTTTGAATAAAAATGGCCGCCTGGCATATGGAAAAGTGAAACGGCCATCCCGGAACTGTTGATGACAGTCACATGACTTACGCTTTTATTTTAGAAGATTAACCAACTTCAGTGTATAAATTCATGATGATTTCAAACAAAATTCGTCGTTCCTTATATTTGATACTGATACCTGTGGGAATGACAAAATTACACCAGTCGCTAAGTAACTCTTTTAGTCCTCCATTAAATATTGCATTTTGGTCTCTTACAATAAAGTGTTGAAGTCAGTACCATACTGAAATACATTAAATGGGAGAATCAAAAGCGGAACACTAGCGATTGGCAATATAATGATTCTCGAAGCGTAGAACTGGATCCATGCAAATATGGTCATTTAAAGTGTTACAGAGACAGGGATATAAGATTTGGTGGATGGAAGTGATGATATGAGATATGAAGAATAGAATGTTTTAACAACGATTCAAATAAAAGAAAGAATAGTGAAACTGACACCCTCGGGTGTAGGAAGGATGAACATTATGAACGAAATGAAGAGCATTTTGAAATTCTGCGTATTTTCTTTTCTCTAATGTGTAAGGCTCATCTAATAAAGATATCCGATTTATTTCAACTTTAAATGTTTTGAGATTATTTAACTTTTATTTATGCTAATTTAAAGATAAAAGAAAATCAAATCTTTTTCAATCATTTTTTGAAAAAAAAAAAGCAGAAGTAAGTAATGATTATACATTTGATCATGAAAAACGAATTGCAGCAAGTAAAAGTTTGATAATTTTCACTTATTTTACTTACCAATTGTACATTCGTACAGCTTTATCGCATCGTCTATGCAGTGTATTCACTGAGTGACTCAGCAAAAACATGTATATTTTTTATACGTGACAGAAATATTCCGTGTTTAATGTGCCCACAACTTTTGTGCCATAAAATTTTGAAAATCAAATTTTCGCATTATGCACAAGTAAATACGATACATATTTTCTCATTTCTGTTCAGAAATTGATATCAGTTCTTATTAGTGCATTCGTAAAATAAATTTAATTTAGTTTTTGTAATTACTTTTTTTCTGTTCTGTGCTCTAGTAGGAGAAGAATGTTTACAAAATGTATATAGAAATATTATTCATATTTTAAATAATAAAAATTAAGACGAAATATATATATAGGATTTAACTGTAATTTAGTTACGAATTGATTCATTTTATGAATAAATATACTGCAAATAATATAAGAAACAGTAATTACCATAATTAAACATTTTTTTTAAAATAAAGGATCGTTAAATTTGTTTACCGAATTAAATGAAAAAATAATTACTGTTACAAATATTTGTACAGTGAATTTTTCAGATTTATGAAAAAAAGCATAGATTTGTTTAATTAAAAAGCTCTTTCTTTCAGTTGCATAGAAATTTGCAGAATCTTGGTATGTGGCCAAATTGCACATCCCATTTTTCATGCTGTCTTCTTGCTATTGTTGATACCGCAATTTATCCTGACCGAAAACATTGTTTGATATTTAATTACGACTTGAGATAGCTGTTTAGAATTAATCCGCTTCCTATTGTATTTTACTGGCTAAAAGCGTAGTTAGAATAGAAAGAGGGCAAAAACAACGGAAATGTTCACGGTATTATATGTAATATGGTATTTGAAATGAAGAAAGTAGCCTTTTTAATATACAGGGTGATTTTTTTTAAGTTGTGAAAGTAAAACCCTATAACAAAAGAACCACTGATCCAAATAACCTGAAATTTCACCAGTATGCTCCCAAAGCAATGGGTTATTTTAGGTGTGGTTAAAAAAAAACTTAAAATCACACCAACAGATGGCGCTGTAAGTTAACAGAAACAAAGAATATCGCCAGTGGGAGAAAAACAACAGACGGAACTTTGAGAAACCAACTTCCGTAGGCCTTTTGTCGTCATTAGACCTTTTCTTAAATTCTCAAGTGTCCTAAATTTCCTAAGAGCAGTTGCTGCGATGTTATTATTCTGTAATGCACTGTCACTCCCGACTTTGCTGCATATACAGCGCGATCTGCCGGTGTGATTTTAAGTTTTTTTTTTACCACGCCTAAAAATTCCCATTGCTTTGGGAGCATACTGACGAAATTTCAGGACATTTGGATCAGTGGTTCTTTTGTTATAGGGATTTACTTTCACAACTTAAAAAAATCACCCTGTATTTCGTAATATATATATATATATATTGAGAACATTAACGCTTTCTAATTCAGTCGTTTGAAAATAAAAAGTGTTACCATTGTTTTTTCAATCAAGGTCAGAGTATTTTGATTTGCTTAGAAAGGCCACACTATAAATCAATGTTCCCCTTTATCGAATAAAAATGAAAATTTAGAACACTACATAATTTCAAAATTGGTTGCACATTTTGACAAGAGATGTCATAGTAAGTTAAAATATGAATATTTTAATATATTTGCAACAGAAACATGATGTAGTCTCATAACAAACATAACAGATTCCCATGACAATGACTCAGCTATGATGACCTCACATGCATTACAGGTGTAAAGTTTCAATTCCACGAATTACGTCCTTGTTCGATCTTGTAGTATTACTAAATTTATGTTGAAAACTTTGCTTCATTTTCCTAACAAAACGATTCCCTCAGAGGCATTCCAGAATAACAAATATCAGCTCTTTGAATTGAGACATCTTTTTTGGAAAATAAAATTCTGTATCAGAATACTTAATGTGACTATTCCTTACCAACAAAAAATAAGAAACGAAACGGCAAAAAATAACGTTCACGCCCGTTCTAATACAAAAGGTGTAATTTTTAATCATATGGAAGCTACGGAAAAATAGTAACCTCGAATTTTGAATTAATCTAGTGTCTCCTCCCCCCTACTGCACATGATCGACATGCAGAGCCTTCTCTTGTCGAAATTTACAAAAATGTTAAAACAAAATATGTATAATTAAAAATGTAATGTTTTAGAAATAAAAATGAAGCAAACGGTTTGTTAGTATCGTCATTTTTACTTTCTTCAATCTTTACAAGCAGAAAGTAATGGATTCATGAAAATTTTCGACTTCCAGTTTTCGAAGGATTTATACGTTTTAGACGTTCCGGAACACGATTTGACTGTTTTTAGAAAATGTCTGCCTGTGAGTCTGTGATTCTGTCTGTGACTCCCTCTGTCTATCTGTCTGTTCGTGACAAAAATATTTTGGGCACTCTATCTCAAGAACTAATGCACCAAATTTAATAAAACTTTATATTCAGTTAGTTCCTGATTTAAATTGGTGCTGATTAGTTTTTTGTGAAAATTTCCCAATAGGTGGCGCTGCTATGCTGTATTTTTGCGACTTCCGCAATAGCTCTATCTCAAGAACTAATGCATGTATTTTCATCGAACTTCAGATTCAGTAAGACCTGGATATAAATAGACTCTGATTACGTTTTGATGTATATATCCTAACAGATGGCGCTGCTATACCACATTTTTCATGATTCTTGAGATAGCTATATCTCAAGAACTAATGCACGGATTTTCATAAAACTTCAGATTATGTTAGACATTGACATGGATAGATGCTGCTTACGTTGTGGTGCAAATAGCCCAACAGGTGGCACTGCTATGCTACGTTTTTCATTATTATCACGATAATTATATCTCAAGAACTAATGCATGGATTTTTATCAAACTTCAGATTCAGTTAGACGTTGACATAAGTTGTTGTTGATTAGGTTTTGGTCTAAATCTGCCAACAGGTGGCGCTGCTATGCTACATTTTGCAGGATTTACACGATTTTAGCAATAGTCATATATCAAGAACTAATGCACGGAATTTAATAAAACTTTAGATTCAGTTAGACCTTGATATACACTGGTGCTGATTCGTTTTAGTCTATGCAAAACCTGTGTGCGATTGAAGAACGTTTTGGGACTGGCAAGTCCGCCTAGCTTTTTATTATTATTCACTTCACTTTCAAAATAGGCTATTCATTATTTTTATGAACTGCACTTTTCCTTTTCCCCTACCTTATAGATATTAGACTTTATAAGATCCAGTTTACGTACAGAAAGAAAAGTATCTACTTCTTACAATCTTATCAGTCCAGAAAAACCGAAATACGCACCTACCAGGAAAAAGATAACTTCAGGAAACTCGGGAAATTAATTTTAAAATATTTTACAAATTATAAAAAAAGTAGAAAATTTTAGACATAGATTTGGTTTGTCTACAAAGTCAGTTTAAATCCTGTAATTCCTTTAAACTGAAATCCTATGTTTATTTCCTTATGTTCATGGTATATATTTTTATTAGCATACATTGTGCAATGAACATAAGTTCTTCCATGATAATATTAATGAACTTTGTGATGAAACAATTTCCAAATTTGGGAATATTCCCTAACTATAAATGTTTAACTTAGTAATTGTCTGAATTTTATCATTTTATTCCTTAAACAATGTTGCTACTTTTTATAAGTAATATAATGGAAGAATTCACAAAAGGAATAGAAGGAATAGTTGCGCTTTATACATCTGAAAATTCTAGTTAAATTTATGTAGTATTAAAAAATAGTGCTATTTACCTTCAATTAAAACCAATATTTTTGTAATACATGTTTTAACCAGAATTTAGCTAACATAATGTTTATCAATCAAAAACACATACATTATTACGTCTGGATAAAATTAAATTTTAATTAAAATATAAAATTACAGGCATTTGATTTAAAAAAACCTACATAAAAAACAACTAAAATATAAATTCATAGACGTTTCGTGTACTTTTTTTACACCTCGTCATATTTACGTTCACAATTACAAAACAATGAGAACCAAAATAAGATAATAGTTAAAAGAAAGATAGAAAGATTTTCCTGAAGTGTTGGATGATGTTTTTGTCTGCGTGTTCGATTAATGAAGCTGCCCAGGTACCGGCAGAATACGATGTTTTAATTAAACTGATTTTAACTATTATCTTATCTTGGTTCTCATTATTTTGTAAATGTGAACGTAATAGTGATAAGGTGTACAAAAAATACACAAACCGTCTATGAGTTTTTATTTCAATTGCTTTTTATGTATGTTTTATGTTAAGTTAAATGTCTGTAGATTTATATTTTAATTAATATTTATTAGTTTATCCTGTTGAGACATTTCTTATGAAACATCGCCCAAAATAAGACATTTATAAAGTGTGTTTCAGAAAAGAATTTTTTAATCAAAACATCGTAAAATCTATAAAAATTACTTATATTATAAAACGATTATTTTGAACATTCATAATGAAAATCTCACATTATTGTATTTATAAAAAAACGAAAAGATAATCTTAAATTACTTGTAAATATATTTCAAAAATATACTACTAATAAAAAAAATACAAAAAGTGTCAAGTTGGCTATTTACAACTGACATCTCTTCTCAAATCAAATTCAATTGATTGAAGAAAATTTTTGAGAAGGCTCATGGATAATGGGTCTAACAGACTTTATAAAACTCATAATATTTTACAGAAATATTTTATAAGAATAATTAAAAAAACAAAACAATTATAATAACTAAGTAAATATGAAAACATTTTATATGCAAATATGCTTTTAAACGTTAAACAATATATATATATATATATATATATATATATATATATATATTTAAAGCAGACAAAACCAACAAAGAAACATACAAAAAAAATTCCTCAAATAAGCAAAGTTATGTTGTTTTACATTCAGAATATTAAGAAATATCTTTATTTTTATTTTTATTACATAAAAAATAACTTTTGAAATAGAAATATTGACTGGTCCTTTAATGAATTATTGAATAGGTTAACTTGTTAAGGCGTTTTAATCAAGGTTTATTCAAAATAATGCATTAATAAACTGTGTTTTACAAATGAATTTTGTACTTCAAACATTCCTGAATGTTTAAAGTTGATAGAATTAAAAAAGATCATGTTGAACAGTCATAAAAAAAGGCTGCAATTAGCATATTTATTGAAAAACAGAAAACGAATTCTAACTTACTTGTAAACAGATTTGCGAAATATAAGATGATTAATAGTATTTCGAAAATTGAAAATACTTCTCTTTGTTTTACCTTTTATGTAAATTTAACGTATTGACAGATTCAGAAATTCTGCTAAGTCATTTTAAATTCTTTTTACGAAACGTAGCTTGCACTTTCTAAAATAATTAAATTCTAATGAAGTCTTAAAATTTTGCATTAATTAACAGCTAGAAATGTAATTATTTCCGACAGTCGAAAAAGAGTTTTAATTAAAACGTCTTAGTAAATAAAAATAGTGATTTAGTTTCTGATTTAGTTAAAAATGTCTGTTGTAATCTATCGTTATAATGTGCAGAAACATCAAAAGATAAAAGTACTTATTATAATCTACTTAAAAATGAATGCTGAAGTTAACTATGCTTATTACTTCATCAATACCCGATTTGTTCTGCTTTGTTTCGGAATCTTTTGTTTAAAAAAAAAATCGGTTACCAAAATTATTTATATTAAAATTAATTTAAATATTTTAATTTCCGATGACGCTGTGATAACGAAAACACATTAAAATCACAATTCTTTATATATTAAAGCAAATAAACAAGTAATTAAAAATACATTTGTAGTTATTTTAATTAAAAATAATATATATTTCTTTATAATATAATAAAATGTTCTTATTTCTGATTTAAAACGTCCAGTCTTTACAATTAGCAATATTAGCAAAATATGTAAAGGATGTCATGAAAAGAACTATTCGTTTTAATTACAGAATAATAAAAAAAATGATATTTATTAAAATGTTTCTGGTAGTAGATTAATATATGACCTTAAAATGTCTTTAGAAAGTTTCTTTGTTTTAGTACCAAATGTATCCACTAGATGGTGCTGCTAAACAGAATGTAGGTTAAAAAGAAAGAAAAACATCCATCAGGAATATATTATGAAAGACATTGTATCAGCGTCAGAATATCGTTAAGATGTATCATGGTTTCATGCAAAAAAAATGAGATATCTAAATAAACAATTTAAAAAATACTACATTTTACAGCTAAAATTCATTTTCCGAAATTGTTGTCCATGGCCGGTAATGTATGCGAATTATTTCGTGAAGCCCTCTATATGATCTGTAGAATTTATATACCCCATTCAATAGGCTAAAAATTAGTTAAATAAAAGAAAAAAATATTATATATCTGAAAAGACACGTCCAGTATTTTTCAATTATAAAAAATCTTGTTATCGAATTTCACTGTGCGTCCCAATATACTCTATCAAAAATCATCTGACACTCTGCCTCAGTGGTGCAAATCAGTTTTATTATGTTTCAAGTAATGTAACATCATTAAATTGCACTGTATTTTTTTCATATAGACCCTAATTTAACGGAGTTATTTTGCGTGTCCCTATATACGAAATATGAACGTTAAACGCTTCATTTTTACTAGCGAACATACTATAGTAAACCTGGATAACGAATATCAGTGACATTATAATCCGAATCTATTTGACAGATTTAAAGTATGGACAGATTGCCAATAGATACACAAACCGGATTCATAAGCAGTTTTCAAATATGTTGGAAAGTGTTCGAAAATGAATGGAGTTCTATCCGTATTTTTACGTTAGTATGAGCATCCTTACAGTTTGTATAGATCCATTTACCTGTAGGCACTGGTGCAAGTTAGTACAAGCAAAATAGCATTGTTGGCGCATTGGAGAGCATAGCTGACTTTTTACACATACCTGAATAAAGCTTTGAATCTATATAATACATTAAAAAATTAAAAACAAGTTATAAAATACATATAATGATATTTTATTGTAAATTAAAGATTTGGGATATAAATGGTGTGTGTGTGTGCGATGGCTAGGAATATATAGCGCACCACGGGGTCTGAAAATTTAGGTGAGCATACTCCAAGGTTTGTGCTGATACACCTCATACTCAGAATTTTAATATTTTGATAATTACTCGAGATATTAATTAAACACCATTAAACATCGCATAAAGAACCATTGCATCATTGGAGAGCATTGCTGGCTTTTTACACATACCTGAATAAAGCTTCGTATCTATGTAATACATTAAAAACTGAAAAATAAGTTAGAGAAGACACTTAATGATATTTTGTTGTAAATAAATATTTGGGATAGAAATGGTGTGTGTGTGCGATGCCTAGGAATATATAAATGGTCTGAAACGAAGAAGTCTGAAAATTTTGGTGAGGACTCTCCAAGGTCTGTGCTGACGCTCCTGAGTCTCATAATTTTAAGATTTTGATAATTACTCGAAATATTAATTAGAAACCATTAAACATCTCATAAAATGCATTAAAATTCGCTTTAAAATTGGCTATTTTTATCGTAATCGCAAAGAAATTATCATTTTGATATTTCCAGACAACGAAGTATTCTCATTTTCACTTATCCTCGAATATTAAACAAAACTATTGTGGGTATCGATTTGAAACTCACACTTTATACATAGTTTATTTTCCTGATTTCAAAAATGAAAAATTTGTGAAAATCGGTTTGTAACATTTCTTTATTTCGGCCAAAAACTGACCAGACGCAAATCAAATTGACCCAGATGAAAAAGAGGCTACGGTAAATGGGAGTTTGCCAGATTAAAAAACAACTCAGAGTTTTGTGGACCTATTCAAATAAATAAAACTATTATGTTTATCAATGTGATAGTAGGCGTATATACATTAAAAAAACTGATTCCAAATTTGGAATTTTTGTAAAATGCGCTTCATAATTCGCTAAGATATTAATTAAAAATTCATTAATGAAAATAGAAATTTTTTTATTATTATTTCATCAGGACACCTGCACTGGGGTTGCACACGTTTTGATAATTCCAGACAACGAAAGGGAAGGTTACCCTAAATAAAAGCGCTGCCAGGTTTTAAATGTACTCAGCTATTTTAATGTATATACAAATTTTTAAAACTATATAAGATACGGTTTTGAAAATTGGTATATAAACGCAAAATCATATGCTTAATAAGAAATTCTAAAAATAAAAATAATCGACCAGTAACTTTTTTTTATTAAAAAAAATCGTTTATTTTCGAATAGGAAAAAAATTAACAATGCTTTGGATAATTAAAAACTCTACTCACACATTTTAAGGTATATTGAAAATTTTAAGGCAGGGATTTGAAAATTGGTAGATATACGCAAAATCGTCCTCTATTTAAGAAATTCGAAATTTCAAAACATCGACCGGTAACATTTTATTTTAACAAAAAAACTGATTTTTTATGGAAATGGAAATTTATTGTGCATTTAATTATCGGCTTCTAATAGTCATACCTGTTGGAAACTAATTCCAAATTATTTTTAAAATTTTTATTATAACCTCTCACAATCTTAAAATTAATTTATGAGAAGTGGTTACCAGTATTTCCAAATAGATATTTCAGCAAATCCTTAAATTAAGTTCGGGCTCAGTTACCAGTCCAACGAATCCAGTGGTCTTAAATAGTCATTTGTCAAAAAGCACTTGCGTCTCCTCTCCCCTTCATCGTTTTTTGCTTAACTGAGTCTCATCTTAATAACTCGGCTTCTTTTAGTCATATCTCTTCGAAACTGATTCCAATTTACTTCAATATTTTAACCAAAAACTCCCACAACCTGTAAGTTAGTTTATGAGTAGAGGTTACCAGTATTTCCGAATAGGAATTTCAGCAAATTCTTAAATTATATTCCGGGTTGAGCTACGAGTCCAATTTTTATAAAGGACTCTAGTAGTCTTAATTAGTCATTTATCAAAAAACGCGTTTCAGCGTTATTTTTTTTTGGCTTAACTGAGCACCTTTCTAATAACCCCGCTTCTATTAGTCATATTTCTTCGAAACTTATTCCAAATTACTTAATATCTTAATTACAACCTCTCACAGTCTTAAAGTTAGTTTATGAGTAGCGGTTGCCAGTATTTCCGAATAGAAATTTTAGCAATTTCATAAGTTAATTTTCGAGTTCAACTACCAGTACAATTTTTTACAAAGGACTCCAGTAGTCTTCATTAGTCATTTGTCAAAAAACACTTGCGTCTCCCCTCCATCGTTTTTTTTTTGCTTAACTGAGCTGTACATAACATTATCCTACCGAATGCATAATGCCTAACGATGTGGTTAATTTTAATAGATAAAAGGCACAAAAATAGATATGAATTATATTACAACTAGATTTTTGTATAAATTATATTAAAAGATGCATTTATCCGCAAATAATTTTGCAGCTGATAATCAAAAGTGAACAGTAAAACTAGCATGAATTCAATTTAAGAAAAATATATTAAATTCAGCACACATACTATAAATTTAACAATTTTTAATAATTATAAACAATTAAAAAGTCACATTCTTGAGTGAATAAAAAGGTCATGAAAAATGTAAAAATCCTCTAATCCTCCTGTACTGCCACATTTTCGACGTTACTTCCATAAACATAGTTCACTGTCTCCTCTTTGGGCATAGCAGTGGGAGTCCTACCTTATTGACAGATTTTTAAAAAAATGTAGTGTTTCGAGCAAAAGACGAATCCATAATCCTTCCAAAAGTAGCTTGTAGTCAAAGGGCATCAGAGAAATTACCCTTGCTTGCAGAAAATCACTAATGGTAGTCACTTATTACACACTCAAACTAAGCACCTCTGATCTTCTCAGAACAATCAAACTTGACGTGATCTATCCTTGCACCATATGCACATCCACAAGACTCTAAACTTTAGTACCCTTTTTATGGATTGAGATTTTATTTGTTTCTGAAAGTGACGTCAAAAATAATATTGTTGCTTCCTGGAAACTAGTTTTTTTTATTACATTACTCGCTAAATAATATTTTCCTAAAATTAGCATATTACACTACAAATTATGAGAAAACTTGGGCCGATTGTAGTTTCACTACATCTAGCTATACAACTATTGACAACTGCATCGGCATATTTCATAAATTGCTTAAAAGTTTATAAATATAACTTCAATCGAAGAATCTTCTACAGAGAGCATTCTATCATTTTTGGTAATGAAGATGTTTCAAAAATAGTAATAATAATAAATAAATGCTTTTGAATAACAATAATCTAGTTTTATATTTTAATAGATAAATCGATTTAAATAGATGACCTAAGCTGTAAAATAAATCTATATACTGGTAAGAGAAACAAATGAATTTAAATCACAAATTAAATAAAATTTTATAAATATATATTTCAAGTGGAAAATCTTCTATTATTTGGAAGCGATATTTTTAATAAGGAAAATAGCCATTCCATTGCTAACAAAATATGCAGATTTAACTCTAAAATGCACAGAAGTTATAAAATGAAAAATGAAATTAAACTTTTAAGACTAAGAAAGATTTTTCATGAAACAAAAAAACTTTAATAAAATAACTTATAATAAACTTAACATAATAAATTGAAAAGTTTCCTATCAATATTCAAAAATTATTTATTACTATAGGACAAACTTTTAATTTATTCTTATTTTCATTGAATCTCATCTGTAGGAATGGCTTTCTTTTATTCAGCGGAAATTATTTTATTTATAATTATGAACTTTGTTTTTGATTAAACAAAGATTGCTGACTTCAAAAAGTGTTTGCACTATAATTAGATAGAAGTAAAACTTTTATATTTGTGCAGTATTCGCATTAGATAAAGTTTGAGGCGTGGTGGGGTGGGGAGAGGTGGAGGAAATAACAAATTAATAAATGCAATCCAAAAGCTTTGTATGATTTTATATATAAAATTAAGATTGACTCACGGAAAAATTAACACATTTAAAATGTAAAACCGATGAATAACCATGTATGCCATCATAGATTGCTATGATCAGCCAATAATATGACAGTAATAGAAAAAATCATAAAACTTGAGGAGTTAATTCTAAATTAATTATATGGTTAAACATTTTAGGTATTATTTTAAGATAAAAAATGCATGTTCTTTAAAACACACTGAAATAGAATATGAAATAAATAGCTGAAGGAAATCACAGAACTTACACACATAGAATATAGCTCGAGTGTATAATCCTAAAGAAAATCTCAAACTATAAACAACATACATTTAAAATAACATCAGCACTATTCTCACACTGTTAAAAATATGCAGCAAACTGTCCAGTCATTTGACCGTTTTTATAGAAAACGGTTACACGACCGTAATTTAACTCTATTCTGACTATAATATGAGCAATAATAGGGTCAGAATATAGTTATATTACGGTTGTGTAACCGTTTTCTATAAAAACGGTCAAATGATTAGACAGTTTGTTGCAAATTTTTAACAGTGCAGATTCAACCGTTGTTGTTAATGCTAAATGTTTTACTATAAACAATTTCACATATGCGTATGCATCCTGTTTCAACTAAAATTATATAACAGTATAATTTTATAAAAATAACAATGAAGTTAGAAATATCTTTGACACGTGAAATCATCAAAAAACCACAATAACATGCGCATCAGCGTGATGGCTGTCTGGCATGTCTGCAAGAACAAAAAAGTCCATTTGATTAATTTTAACACAATTGTTCAGATTGGTAAAGAAATTATATGAGTTGTAATTTTCAAACTGGGCGAAAAGTTTTTGTCCAGTTGGAAAATGTAATTTCTTCACCAATTTGAATAAATGTGTTAAAATTAATCAAGTGTAATCACGTATTCAGCGTTTACTGGAGTTTCAAATTACCTGTTATGTATTCCGTTGAGCTGACTCAGGTATCAGGCCAGATGCTGGGATCAATAAGTTTAACTGGATGAATGAGGTCCTCCAGATTCGAAAGGGATGGCTCAGTTGGTAGAGCATTAGCAGCTTCAGCTAAGATATCCCAGGCTCGAATCCTGGGCAGGACATTTTTCGTCCAGCTGTTAAATTACGAGTTAAAAAAGTTCCTGTTGCCACAAAAAAAAGTTTATCGCAAGTAGGATATTCAGCTGAAATTTAACTCGATTTTATGTTATTCAATAAATTGTTGATATATAAATGTATTCTGGAAGTAATTTACTCGGTCATCCAGTTTTGTAATTTACCAGTTATGTAATTCACGTCAGGGATATTAACATTCTATTGATGTCATGCATTGAACAATCCAGTTTGAAGTATAAGAATGGGCATCGATTTGATGTACATGGATGTACTTTGTACATAAAAGAGGCAAAATAGACAACGTATTTACATATGTGATGTGTGGATATTCGTTCGTCTCCGCTCAAGAATATTTTTCCTCGTGCTATCTAGGGCTCGTTGCAGTAATCAAATAATTTATGTCATAAATCACGCTTTATTTTTCAATGGCCTATAACGTCAGCTAGGAGACTCAGACATGCTATGAAAGTGGGTGGACAAGAAAATGAAATAATAAAATCAATGCTGGGTCCAAAATACATAACAAAATATATAAAATCTACGGAAATTAAGATATTAAAATTTGAATTCGATATATTCAGAATGGGCAAGAAAGTACTTTTAAAGTATACCTATATTTCAATTGAAGTGATTATTAAGAAAGTTAGGAATATTACATAAAATGGTATTAATCTTTGCAACAAAAGCTGAACATAGTAATATTAGTAATAGTCATTGTGAATAAATTTATAATACAATTTATTTTTAAATTCTGACTCCAGTATTTTCTTTCAATTTGATAGGTAGGAATAAAAGTTGACCTTACATTTCATGCATGCCGATTTATATGATTTTCAATTTCAAATTTGTGAATTATTGTTGTCGTCCTCGTTTTAATTCCTTTATACTCTGAATGTTGCATGAAAAGGTTTGATTGTAGAGGAATTCTCATTTTCAGAAATGGATGAAATACCGGAGATATACGAAATGCACCATTATTCTCATTGAGAACGCTCATGTTCTATCTGTCGATACTTTTAATTATAAAAGAGATTTTACTATTGATACAAAAACATACGGATACTGCATTGTAGTTACATGTAAATGAATTATATATTTTCAGAATAGAAAACCACTCAACTTAAAATTGTTTCTGAGGTTTTGTGTAACATATATTAAAATTTTAATTATATTCTGCATGCATATTATAAATATGCATAAGAAAATACTAACATTCATGTTAAACCTTTTAACATACACTTTCAGTATATATTTCAGTCAGTATATATTTATTATGGTCAGTATATATTTCTATTTTCTTTTCAGTGGTTAACACATAGCTGTTGTTGTCTGTTTTTGGTATCATATGTGAAATATATTTTAAAAATTTTATTTAAAATGAAATAAAAAGACATGTAATCCAATAATTAATATGCTCTGTTCAATACAGTTTCCACTTTTCGTAGTAACAATTGTTCTTCATGCGGTTTGTCACAATTGTTGCAATTTATTTTGTTGTGACTATATCATTGTAGTTATATTGTTACAAGCAACACCATTTTTTTTTCTTGTTTCTGGAATATTAACTACCTGTATGAAGAGCTAGTACGCATAAAAATAAATTTTCCTGAACTGGCTGATCAATTTTTGACATACAAAATTCGCCATTTCCATCAAAAATTGTCACAGCCTTTTAAAAAAATTTCAGCACCAGCACGCACATACACACACACACATATATATATATATATATATATATATATATATATATATATATACAAGAATTACTCGTTTAATAGTATAAGCTCTTGATGAATATTTTATTACTTTTTGTAAATTGCGTATTGTTTTAAAATAATAAATTGAGTTAAATAATAAAAATTAGTTTGTTTAAAAAAAATTAAATTATAAAAATCTCTTTTCTTGTGTACTTAATTTCAACATCAATAAAACAGATAATCAAAATGATGATTCTTCAGTTAAAAATAATTGTCATAATTTACGTTAGTTGATTTTGGCATTATTTAGTTTTGAATATTTTTATGATGGCAGCTTTACAGTTTCAAAGAAAAGCCACATATATATCCACGAAAGCGTTTGCATATAGTTAGGAAGATTATGCTACAATACGTACATAAGTTTATATACATGTATATATGTTACGGTGAAACACCGAAATCTGGAGAATGTCGACTTTCACCGGTGAATGTCAAAAAACACATAGTCGTTTGGTGTATGTCCGAAATATTTGCTAAATACCCTCATTTCTGACTTACACCGGTAAATGTCGACATTCACCATGCACTAATGGTGAATGTTGAACATGTCCGAGATTTATATTTTTTTCTCCGTAATTCAGTCGCGATAAATTTTTCGCCTCTCTTTCTGAGAGGAATGACTAAGAACTTAAAACACACAGTACATTCAAAATGAGAAAGGAAAATAATAGAAGTTAAAAACTTACTTAATTATACAGTACATTCAGAATCAGAAAGGAAAATAATAGAAGTTAAAAACTTACTTAATTATACAGAACGTTAAATGAGAAAATAAAATAATAGTAATAAAAAACTTACTAAATTATGTGATTCCAATATTATTTATTGCAACAACTTAAACTATTATGACACTTTGAATTGCACAAGAGGCACTTGCTTTTACAACTGCATTTATTTGTGGAACACTTCCTTTTGCAATGACAGCGTGTATAGCCTTGCCCACCGCTTCTCGAATTAGCTGCAGCTGCTTCTCACAGCGAAATTTCTTTAAAATAAATCTCATCTATGGAAAGTAACTTTTCTTTACAAATTACGAACTGATTACGTGTGTAAATCTGCTTGAGGGTACCATTTTCATTTACAAGTTTATAGAAGTCGGAGTCTTCTATTCCAACAACAACCGCTAACACATTTCGGTTATCCGTACGACCACGGTCGACATCAGGGACTTGTATTCGTACAGTATCAGCAATTTGAGCAGAAGGAAATTGTTTTTGTGAGGTTCGTAACATTTTTGTTGCTTGCAGTAGAAGGTTCTGTTTCGCGGACGCTCTTTTTATAGAAATTAAGATGAATTAAGTCAGAACTTGATGTGAAGACGTGGTAGATTGCAAGCCTTCTTCAATATTTTTCTTTAGAATATGGTTTTCGGTATGACCACCGCTCAAATTTTTTTCAGAAGTATTACCAGTTTCTTCAAGCTGTTTTTCGATTTCAAAAGTATTGGCAATTTCTTCAAGTTGTTCTTCGGTTTCGATATTTCGAGATGTTCGATAGTCAAAAAAGACGATACTATGCCTCTTTTCGCTTTAATGCCAAACATGGCTTCATAAGGACTTTGGCGTATTCCTTCGTGGTATGTAGTGTTCTTGGCAAATTGAACAAAGGGTAAACCTTCTGACCATTTATTTGTATCGTTATCGTTCATCTATGCAGTTAGCATATTTTGTATATCCTGATTATCCCTTTCAACTGAGCATTGTGTTTGACTGTGACGAGGCTTTTCATGAACTATCTTAACATCTTTCCACATAGCGCATATTTCGGATATGACTTGATTACTGAATTCTCTGATTGCAATAATGCTGGAGCACCAAATGTTAAAAATATTGGAAAAACGTGATACTCTACTTCTTCCACCCTTTTAGTTTTCAAAGGTCGTAGCTGGACAAACTTTGTTAAATGATCTTGATACACCATTATGAACTTATATTCGCCATCTCTGTTTGACTGCAGATCTATCAGATCAACTTGACATCTTGAGTTTAACTCAGAACTAATCATTGGTTTCACAACAATACCTTTCTTTGATGCACTGTGTTTCATTTGACACTGTTTGCATAAATTTAAATACAACATTACAAATTCATATGTAATATTTTTGTATTCATTTTGCAACTCTTTAAGCATACGTGTTCTTCCTCCGTGGCCTATTCTGGGGTGAGTTTCATATAGTATACTGAACAATTGCTCATTGGTAACATAATACTGTATATTCGTTTCTCCTGGTTTTAATGGTACAATTAACTTCTCTTCATCATTAATTTTTAAAACGTCAAAACGTTTTAATCGTCTGTAATCCAAAGGTGTGTTGCACTTAGTTTTAGCAGAAACCACTTCAGAAAGCATTTTAGAGTACTTTTCTTGAGAAAAATAAAAACATTTGTCTTCTCGGTTATCCGAAATTTGTGCATTTAACTTTACAAGAAAAAGATCACGATTCACTGCAGTGTCCATTCTGTATAAATTAGGGTATCAGAAAAAAAAATTAAGAAAACGTTGCTCTCACCATCAAACCTTGCATAAGACTGACAAAGCTGACTGACTCCACCAGAACAAAGGATTTGGCGGGAAACAGCCAGTAGCCTCTTTGTCGGCTCAGGGCCTTCTCGATGATTGCGCTGCGCGCGCAGGTCAGTAACACTTCTCTCCGGGACTGAATGTACGGATCGTGACGTCACACCTTCACGCTAGCTACCGCAAGGGAGAAAGATATTCAAGCTCCTCTCCTTTCGACTTCCACCAGAGCATATCTGTGATTGTCGAGATACACCGGTGAGGGTCCGAATGTACAAGAATGTAATGAAATATTCGATCTTTAACCGACGTATTTGGTGTTTGTTGACATTCACCGGTGAAAGTCGACATTCTCCAATTTCGGTCTTTCACTGTAATATATATATATATATATATATATATTTACATTTATACTAACATAATACTCACAGAGATAGATTTTACTTGTAACTGTATATTTTATACAAACGGATATTTTAACAACAAACATTAATGTCCAATTGTAATTAAAGTTAATTTTTTAAGTAAAAAAGACTTTATATAAAAATATAGTTGTATTATATAATGAAATACCTTAGCACACCGATTGTGTAATATTTTGAAAAAAAAAATGAACGATTTTTTTTCAGTAAAAAATGATATTTTTTCTTTTCAGATTTGTACTATATAATTTTTTTATGAGATAATTTGAATAACACTTGAAAGAAATCTCTTACATAGCGCAAAAACAAGCACAATTTCTTTTTTCTGAAGTTTCATAGTACTTAAGATGTTGAGATACATTTTATTGCTTGTTCAAAATGAACGCTCTTGTGTAAATATTCTTGTGCAAATATTCTGGTGTAAATAGAAAAATCTTTCCTCAAAATTTTATATTTTTATGTACAAGGATTTGGGTATTTTTATTTTTAGACGACTCATACGTACTCAACTATTATTTAATATAAATGAAACTGATCTTTCTTAGATGCGTTATAAATAGAGGAAAGTTCTCCACAGGTATAAACCAAAATAAATAGGTAAATTAAGAAAGCAACAAAGTCACAAAATACATGCGAAACATCTGATATTGATGTACAGTCGTGGAAAAAAAAACTGAACAGCCCCCACTAACTCTGCAACAAATTATAGTAGAAGGAAGTGACTGGTACCAAACGATTGGAAATAAAGTCTACTTTTAAGTGATGTATATAAAATTTGCTTAGGGGGCCATCTACATATAAAAACACACCCAAACTTTGTTTTTTTCAATAGCAAGACCCAAATTTGACAACATATTTGAAATCTGCAGTTCAAACTATGCCTAGATACCAAATTTCATTAAATTCCTACGATTAGTTTCTGAGAAATTAATTACTTTATAATGAGCATATTTAAGGTGCTGTATCCAAATTGAAGTTCGGTACTCGATTGTTGAAATGCTGCAGAATGTCACCTTTTAATGTATTATGTTTTACCGATATGACCATTTTACTCACTTAATAAGTTTCGGTTATTGTTATATGCTGTAAGATAATGTTTACAAGTGTTGAATTATCCGATTTTAACCCCTTGGGGACGAGCGACACGTATGCGTGACGCATAAGATGTTCAGAATCCTCGATTTTTCAAACCAGTTATTTTTTATTGCAAGCTTTGCCTTATTATATCTTAGCATTTCCACAATTCAATTAGACGAAAATTTCTGTTTTGAAAAACCGGTGGTAAATTATTAAAAATTCTGTAATAGACTCTCGTCACGAAGGGATTAAAAAACCATAAGATTATTTGTAATTAAAATAGTCTTAGAATATGTAAATGTTATTGGAATTTTACAGGTCCTTTTATAATGCTTTTTCTCAGATTTTGCATCTATGTAACTCGCCTTTTCTTTAGTTTATTGGCAGAAACGTGAATAATATTAACAGATACAAAATTTAGAATTAAAAAAAAATAGTATAAAGCAGCGTAATGAAACAAACTAAAAATAACAAAAAAAAAAAAAAAAAAAAAAACGCAGATAAATTGTTTTTTAGTCTGAAAATAAATCCAGACATTGCTTTTTTTTAGTAGCGAGAGGGAGTTTTCTTGTTTTGAGATATGTTCGCAGAATTTACATTCCGATTTATTTGAAGACCTAAAACTAAATATATGTTATAAAGACATCTGAATAACTTTACATCCGTTATTCTCCTTCGGAATAGGGGTAATAATTCTATTATTAAACCTATTCTGGTAGTTCATTTGAAATTTTACAATTAACTCTTTAATGCCTCCTGGCAAGAAAACTTGCCATATGACATTTATTATTTTTTATTATTATTATTAGATTTTTTTGCACACTGCTAGCGATTGGGAAATAATCTTGCCTATCAGAATACCATAAAAATAACTTGTAATTTTTTTCAATTAGCCTGTTTAATCGAATAGATTTAAATACGAAAGTTATAGAAGAAATATTGTAATTTTTTCTTCGCAATAAACTACCAATATAAACCTTACCTGTTAATCCATGTTGAAACAGTTTGAAGAGACACTTGAAAATGCCCAGCTATATAACGAAAACTTCTGCCAGCCTGCCACATGCCAATCATTTGGCCTTTCGTTGCTTCAGTTAATTGTGGGGTCATTTTGTTTCAGCAAATACTCTACACATATGCATTTATAATAAACTTCACTTCAAACATATATACTGCAGAAAAAACAATATAGCTTTATTAGACTGGAAAAGAAGCTATAAATCCATTTAAAGGTAACAAAAATGAGTAAGTTTTTTCTAATGTAGAACTGATCATATTTTTCAAAAATGAGCTTTATTAATTTAAAAATAAAAGCGAAACTATTTTCCATAAATGAAAACATATATCTCATGCAAATACGTTTTACGTAATTTTAATGAAAAATTTTAAAGCAGACATTGAAAAAGTAAAAGAAATATATATATATATATATATATATATATATATATATATATATATATATATATACACTAGTTAAGGCTGGGGATCTGGTGCCTCGCTATCTTATATCTTACTACAATCGCAGGTCGTTGTCAGAGTTGTTTAACGTAAGATCACGAAGCATTGAAATACGGTTTACGCATTGCTTATAGTGTAAGACAGACTTAATCTCTAAGTTTATCAAGTCACTATAATCCCAGCCTATGAGTATAATATTTTATCAAAGAGGAATGAGAGCTCTCCGACCCGAATATCGATTCTTACCACTAAATTTTAATAGTATTCTCCAACGTAAAGAATTTCAGAAATTTTGTCCTTGAATAAGGTAACAAATACTATTAAATTTTAGTGGTGTCAATCGGGATTTCGAGTCGGAGCGCTCCCATCCTTATTCAAACTATGCTTTAATGCACATCATAGACGGCCCCTTAAAGCAGCATTTTGTCGTTTTTTAAGCACAATTTGAAAACTACTTGAAAAAAAAAAAAAAAATTGAAATTTTGAATACACATAAAGCAGGACATAATAAATATAAATCCATCAAAAAAATTGTAGGTTGCAATTCATAATTTTTTCGAATATTAATTTCATAATTCATAATTCATATTATAAAATTTTAAAAATTACAAATTTGACGTAGTTATGTTTGGGTTTTTGAGTTTTATAACCAAACAAAACGTTAGCACATTAGGATTATAATTTCAGGAGATATTCATAAAAATATGAAAATGTAATTTAACATTAGAAGCTCTAAAATTTGAATGTTTATAACTCAAAAACTTATTATCCAAATGACTTACCATTTTGTATCTAGGCATAGTTTGAACCGAAGATTTAAAATATCATGTCAAAAGTGGGCGTTGCCATTGAAAAAATTAAAGTTTAGGCTGGTTTTAATATGTAGATGGCCCCTTAAGCAAATTTTTGATACATCACTTAAAAGTAGACTTTATTTCAAATCGTTTGGTACCAGTCACGTCCTTCTACTATAATTTGTTGCAGAGTTAGTGGGGGGTGTTCAGTTTTTTTTCCACGACTGTACCTTTTACTGAAGTACTATTGAAGCGACATTAATAATATATTTTTTAGGTTTTTTTTATATTATAATTCGCTATATTTCGATCATTTTGTGGTTCGGAAGAATCCATTCCTTTTTAGAAAAAATACTTAAAAGAATTTGAACGTTTCTGTTTGCGAAATTACTTAGTTTGTTCATTTTTAATTTTATTTACTATTTTTACCAATTTAAAATTTAGATACAACCAAATGTATTATAAGTAGGGAAATCACATCTTTAATTCTTAAGAAAAGGTTATTGCATTATAAGTTGTTTTGTATGAAATTTCAAAAGCATTGTTACCACCTAATTTAGATGGAACAGAAAGAGAAAACAAAATTCTCTCCTAAGTCTGCCGCAAATCATTGTATAAAAATGTGTCTGATACTAAAATATTTATAATAACATCTATCAACTAATAAAGATTCTTAGACGGATGTCTGCAAATATAAATTGTACGAAACTTTAAAATTTTCAATACTAACATCTAATTTTGACATCACACATCGTTGAATTTTACTTTGGGATATCAAACGAAAAGTCAACCAGTTCAGCAGTTTGTGAATTATGTGTTTTTAAAGTTTGGAACTTCTAATACTAACTTCATTTTTAATCGGTGCAAAATATTTTGAAACGTGGGTAGTTTTTTAACTACCTTTACTGTTTTACTGTTTTACTGTTACTACTTTTACTGTTTTTTAACTCAGAAATTACTAAACGTAGTGGGTTGCAAATTATATGTTTTTTAAATAATTAATATATATATATATATATACTTATGTAATGAGGAATAACTTTTTTCCAGCACTGTACATTCTTTTAGGCATTATTATTTTATAATAAATGTTTTAAGTAGTAGAGTATTATTAAACACTCCGAGTATTCCTACCCTTATAGTTATTATCGTGCTTCTCCCGGGTTTCGTTGGGCGGGTCAGCTAGTTTTTTAGATTACTAATACGACTATAATTTTTTTTGTACAAATAGATTGTGTCATTCTAACTTACCGCAATACGCGAAACAGGTTAAAATCGCATATACAAAAAACCACTCACAAATTAGAACACTGGGTATCTGACAGATCTACCGTACTGTTTTAACACACATGTACACGCGCTAAGGTCACCATACTCAGAGGTCCCAAATTGTCCGACAACTGAATACGAATATTTTTTAACAGAAAATTTCATGGTAGGTTTCTACAACATTTTCGCAAAAAATTACCTCTGAAGGTGGTTTCTGCAAAATTTGCAAGAAATATCTAAAAATATTTTTTTTTCTAAAAAAATACCGGTATTCAAAAAGTGGACTATTTGGGAGCCTTGCATACTAGAATAAGAGACGTGATGAATAAGGAAGATATGGGGAACGGTCACTCTCTTCTCCCAAACGGTCTTGAAATAACAACAAAAACATATCGAGTATTTCTTAGGTAAGGCACGACGTCCCAAATAGAATACACAAGTTTTAGGAAAGAATAGATAAATTTTATCAAGATCCCAATTTTTTTGCGCATGTACCATTTTTGGGTTTTATGACAGGAAAGGATTAGTGAAAAAATACATAGAAATGTACGGGAAAATAATAAATACTAAAAGTATTCTATTCAAAATAACGTCTAGAAATTATTATCTTCAAAATGTTTCTTTGCAAACAGAACTAGCTATCATAATTCCAAATATTATGTACCACGTTTGAGAAATTAATAGTAAAAAATAGCTAAAAATAAAGTATATAAAAGAGGATGCTATGACAAAGACGTTTGTCATATATCTTACTTTCAGTTCAACTACCCCCCCCCCAAATTTAACAAGTTAACATAAACTTTTCCATCCCGCTTCCAATATCTAGCATGCGTGTATTGATTTCATGATTTCCCCTCCCCCCCCCAAAAAAAAAAAAAATAAAGATAAATAATAAATTCATAAATTGTCATTCATTCCCCTCCCCCCCCCCAAAAAAAAAAATAAATAAAATAAATAAACAAATAAATAATTGTAAAAATAAATAAATATAGTTTATCGATTTTAAAAATGTCTGTAATTCCCCCCCCCCTCCCCCCAAAATTCAATATTTTAACTAAATCTGTTCCTAATTCAATTTAGATAACGAATCTATTTTCTTTATTCTAAAATGCAAGTCACTCATATACATCAGAAATTTTTCAGTCCTTGACTTTGCGGTTATGCTAAAAATAAAATACAAATGTTCATATATTTCTAATCCAACCGTTTTCTTCTCATGAAATCAAAAGTGCATCTGTCTTAAAACTTAGACAAAATATATAAGCAGCTGTGCTCTACTTATTAAAGTGATGTAACGTATAACCGATATTCTTTATGCAAGCATTAGCACTTCTCATCCGCTCTCAAAAGAATTAATTAAAATATCTCTCGCCCACATGTAAACGGTAATATGCAAGTTCATGTTTTTCACACCCTGTTATTAGATTCGAGTCATAAGTAACCGTTAATTGCAGCTGTATTTTAGCAAAATCAAACGCCAATCTCAAAATTATTTTCTTTTCTTTTTCCTTGTTTCGTCTCCATGCAAGAATCTTTACAACCCTTCCCCCCATTTTCAAACGAATGCATAATCATAGACAGAATCTAGCATTTATCGTTTTTTCCTATACGCTTCCGACATTAGTCTCCAAAAACTCTCTCGCCAAGTACTGGCGATTTTATCATGCTTTCCACGCCAACACCCGTACATGTAACTTTTAAAACTTCATCACTTCGGCCGTTTGACTTGACCAGAAAAGTTGTAGAAAAGTTATCTTCGTTTTTTGTAGGTACCTCCTACAAAAAACGTAGTAGTATTTGCTTCTTGACTCTTTTATTCATTTTGCCTACCCTTTTTTTAACGATGTCTTTGAAAAAAATAAACAGTGTTTGCTTTTATCTTACATGAATCTTCTTCGTGCATCCGAGTCAACTGCCTCTGTTTATATTACCTGCGTCTCACAAAGAACCAACTGATTTTTATTCGTGGATATCAGACTTCAACGATTACTAAAGAATTCTACAGTACAGATGCTATACTCTAAAAAATAAATCTGTAAATTAGCTACTTTTACACGCGTATATGTGTACTTTTTTTAATTACACATTTGCTATTAAATTTTATGCATATTTATGTGTGTTTAGCTTATGAATGGAAGTATATAATTTATTTTTCACTTCGAATTATTCAGACCAGTTTGTAAATGTAAAAAAAAATATATATTGATTTATCCGAATTGGTGTGTTACTCCAATTTACATATAGTTATGTGTTAAGTTCTGTTTAAATGTTAAAATACTGCGTCTAAGTTTATATAATAAAATACTAAAACATATCTTTCGAAAATAAGCAATATTTACTCTTAATGCATTTTTTTATGCATGTAATACACAGTGTTCGTACGCTATAAGGAATTTCAAAAACATTTTACCAGAATTTTTGTTAAGTTGTATTTGCCTTATTTAATGAAAAATAATTATATCTTCAGATATAGCAACAAGTATTTAAAAAAATTCCGTTACTAAAACGTCCATTTTTTTAAAAATTTCTTATAGCGTACGAAACCTGGTAATACACAAAAGTATAAAATTTATCTTTTATAAAGTTATGTAAGGAAACTATGTAAAATGTATCGAATTATACTCAATAGGAAAAAAAAAATCTAACTCTACAGAAAATATTCTCCATAATTTTGAAACATTGCCTGTGCTTTATATAAAGCAACTAAAATAAGTAACAATATTTGAAAATGCAGCTTGTACAATTGTAGCTGAAGGAGCAAGGTGGTACTCTGTAGCGTTGCAGTTCGTATTTCGTATGATTGAATTAAATTGAGAATTTATCCCCTTGAGACAGGTATATATAATTCCACTAATCTCCTGTGTAGTTGTAAGTCTCCACGCGGAAATTATACATTAAATAACAATAATATTTCAATAATACTTCAACTTGTAGTATATGTTGGCAGATTTCGCAATATATTTACTTTAATTTGAGCTTGCAATAAAGTTGTATATTACCATACGTAAATGTATCTTAACTTGATCAGTAAAATAACGCATGCTTTCATCTCCATTGTGTAAAAAATATATAACATCACAAGTTAGAGAAATTGTTGTGAGAAAAAAGAAACATCTACAAAAGTAGAAAAAAAAATATTGTACTTAATATAACATCTTTTTTCCATTTCAATTAAACTATAAAAAATAAATGCGCAAATTTGCACATTAACTCATGTATTCTGATGATAGAAAAATAATTTGTCTATATGCGTAAAATAGCGTATAAATTTTCAAATTCGTAAATTAAAAAAACAAAAAAATCCTGCGTACTGTAATGGTAACAATTTCCCTTACCTAAATGTGTAGACTGTTATGTGATAAATCTGAAGTACACTGTTTAATGTATAAATTGCACATGAGTACACGTGTTTCTGTATAATATTATTTCAATTTTTCTATATGCCACTTTGTTCTTACACATATAGCTTCTTCTTATACACAAATACACAAAATACACAGATTTTTGTGTACAAAGCTTAACCTTTTATAATGTGATGTGTAAATTGTAAACTAAGTTTTTTAATGGTAAAAAAACAAACTTTCCTGAAGAAAAAACTCATATGCTTGGTGTATAAATCATCTTTGTAGCAGATTTGTTTTATGACCACGAAACAGTGTACCTATAATTCACAAGTAAGAGGATCGTTTGAAATTATAGTTACGAAATGCCATATTTCTGTTAGAGTTGTTTTTGAGTCCAAAAATTGCATATTCAGATATTTAGCACAGAACTTTTATAATCTGAATAAATACACTCTATAAAACATTTGCGTTAAAATATGTAGATTGCACTGGCAATCTGTACGAAAGTATAGTTTTAACGGAATTTTCATTTTTTTTTCATTTTTGCATTATAATCATTACTTTTCTATGACACATTTACATCAATGTGAGAAATTCTCTTTTTAGTTTAATCTACAATAAATAATCAGTAATTACCCACAACGTGATACGAACTAGGCAAATGCGACTTTTCCGTTACCACTTTGAACATTCAGCTACTACACAACCACATTTTGAATTATCGTTCTTATTTTAGTTGCTTTGTATAAAGTGCATTATAGATGTAAGAACATATGGATAGTATCTTCGCTAGAGATACATTTTATCCAACAGACTATAATTTTGAGCGTTTTACATATTTTATATTCAGTTTTGAATATTTGTCCTTTTTTTATTTATGCTTTGTAAAAAATGTATGCTTTATAAAAGAAAAACTATGTATATTCCATGCATAAAAAATTTAATAAGAATAATAATTGCTTCTTTTTGTAAGTTTTTTTTTTTGTATTGTAGCATATACGCTTAGGCGCTTCATTTTAACATTTACTAACACACATATCTAACATATCGGATACACATAAAAACAAATAAAACGTTATGATAAATGTGTAATCTTTACGGCAAGCGTTTAATTTTACAAATGTACACATATATACTTATAAAAGTAACTAATTTACACATTTATGTTTCAGAGTGTAATTTAATTGTTTTACATTAAAACAACATTTAAGAAATAAAATTACGCATTATGAAAATATGAACGCATTATGTATATATAAATTTTATAATTAATTTATATACATAAGTTTTTATATATATTGACACGCACAGTATGCTCAAGAAATTTAAATTATATCAGAAAGAATAAAATCTTACGTGACATACAAATCAAAATTTCATTTTGATCAATAAGATAAGCCATTATTTTAAGAAAGTTTTTGCTTCTAATAAAACGGCACATTTGTAACATAAGAACATTGTGCTTGTTAACTTGATTAGAACCTTGATATTTTTCTTTCTTTTCAGCAATACAACATGAACCGATTTCAATATAAAATAAATTGCTGAGACATAATTTATATTGTGAGGGCATGAAATAATTTATTTTCAAATTATGTGTTATTTTAAAATGTTTTATAAATGTCATATTCTACTTTGAAAAAAAAAATCTGTAAAATTTTATTACAGTTTTTGAAAGGAGGAAGAGTAATAATGTAATTAATATTTTTTAGTATTGTTTTATTAAAATAACCAAGCTGTATAAGATAATAATAAATTGCCATTTTCATAAATAAATATTTTATATGAAAGCATATAGACTCAAAATTTGTGAAATATGAAAAGAGCACCAGTCTTAAATTACAGAATTGAAGTTTCACGTACTCTGTCACTCCCTATGAATTTTTAAACAAAGTTTTTAAAAGTGCACATTTTTTTCAAGATTTTATGTACAAGTTCTGTCTGAAGACTCTCAGTACTTTAATATTATCCACACTCTGTCAGAAAAACTCGTCTTTATACACTAAATTATTCCTCATTTTTCAACAAATATTTTCCGTATTCCTAGAAACGTGCTTTTTCCATGAATTCTTCTCGAAAGTCTGAAAGAGAGAGAAAATGTCCGTTTATTCCCTGCACGCATGCGTATTGGCTCTATTAATACTAAAGTTTTATATAATACTAAAAATTAATATTATATTAATACTAAAAATTCAATAAATTATTATTTCAAATTTATTAAAGAGAAAAAATAGTTTTTTCGAATTTAAAAAAGAAACAATTAATTTTCTCACTTATTTCAAATTATTTGCAATTTATTTTTTAAAGTTATAAAAAAATTCGCATTTAAAATATATTATGAACAAACGGATATATATATATATATATATATATATATAATACTTGAAAAAAAAATAGATTTTACTCAAAAGAGCAACAAACAAAAATAATACTTTCGAATTAAAAAAAATAACAAATAATTTTCTCACTTTTTAAAAATTCTCCACTCTATCTGGCCTTTATTTTGATGGACGAGATGACAAAACCTTAACATCAGAAATACTCTAAAGAACAATTGCAGAAGCGCATTGCTGTATTGTATAGGAGCCTGGTTCTACATACATAGGACATGTTACACTTGAAAGCGGATCTAGTCTTGATATATCTGGTAGCATTTACTAATACATAACAAGTGCTTTATTGGATGATTTTAGCAATTTTATTGTTCTCGGGTGTGACGGCACTGTAGTGAAAACAGGAATGTCTAATGGCGTAATTCGCAGGCTTGAATTGAAACTTCAGAGACTAGTCCAATGGATTATATGCTTACTTTATTTCAATGAGTTGCCATTACGACACCTGTTTGAGTCCATAGACGCCAAGTCATCTGGCTCCACATCATACACCGGAGGCATTGGACAAAACCTAAAAGGATGCGAAAAGCTTTCAATTGTTGCTTTTAATAGTATTGAGTGCAAGTTGCCTGACATTGATCCTACCACCCTCAGTTCAGATCAGAAATACTTATTAGACATTTGTACCGCCATTAGTTCTGGCGTTTGTTGTTCAGATCTAGCTAACCGGAAACCGGGAACGTTGAATTTGTCCCGCTGGCTTCCAATCGAATACTGAGGTTATATATATATCAACATCAGACCCATCAAATGAGTTGCTAACATTGGTTGTATTCATTCTAAGAGTCTACACACTCTCATGGTTCCGAATTAAGATTCGTCATTCCATAAAGGATGGTGTTAGACACCTGTGGCATTTAAGCAGCGGTAATTGCCAAAAAAGTATTGTGACATAATCGACCCAGTTATTTCTCACAACGCTTACTTTGCGGCTCAAGTAAACATGCGTTTGGCCATGTTGTCTGATGATAGGTGCCGTATTACGACCATTGCAGTTCGGCGGCTTATCAAGGCAAGAGAAATTAGCCCAGACGGAAATTGTGTTCGCATTTTTGTTCTTCCTGTTGTTAACTTTGGAGCTACAGACTATGTAGATCTCATTGACTGGCGAGCTTGTTATGTGATATCGCCTCCTGTTCTCACAGAGATCAGTTCTCAAGAATTTCTGAAGATGATACAGGGCAGTATGCTAATGTATTGCAGGGACTTTATTAAATTTGCTTCACACACACAAGCGGATTGTGAAACTAGTCACTGCAGCTTCCGGAAAAAACAGTTGGGATGCAGAACAGGGATAGATTAATTAGAGCGACACTAGAATCCAGAAAACACATGTCAAAATTTGAGACCAAAAATGATTAAAAGGCAGTAATGCTTTTGTCATTTGTATGTTCGAAAGGTAAAATAAAGTTTGTGTTCGCATTAAAATGAGGTAAGTGTGACGTGTATTTATTTACAATTTTGCCTTCATTTTCCCAAATTTGGTGTCGATGAAGCAGCAGAAGATATTAACGTATAATTCTAAAAAAATTACGGCTGTTGTTGTTGTTTCTCGACGTGAAAATAAGGGTGTTCGACTATTTTGGCAGATCGACAAACCCAGTCTGTCTCGATTGTGCATTGTGCAAGCAGTAAACAGTAATGCAGAAAACTACCAGCATCAAAATTAAAAAAAAATCGATGCCGATGAGGCGACAGAAGATATTAACCTATAATTCTACAATTTTCTATGGTTGTTTTTGTTACAAAACAGTAACTTGTAACCACTACCCCAAACCGATGAGCGAAATCTGTGATTATTTATTAATTTTTGTATTTTAATCATTTTTACACCAAATTTTGGAACTTTTGGCCTACTGAAGCGACAGAAGATATCAACGCACAGTTTTAAGATTCCGCACACTTTTTAATAAAGGGAATTCACAACTTTTCCGCACTACCGCTAAAAGATCTAAAAAAATTGGATTTTTTCTAAATGCCCTTAGTGTGTGTCCCTATATTTCACTTTTCAGCCACAACTACCCAGCGCAGACCACTAGTGTTTGTGTGTGATAGTAGCACCGTGTCTCCTGCACTATGGTGGTTGTGGTGATGTGACAGAGATATGGTGGTTGAAAGTGTCATATTCTTATTTCGTTAAAAGTGTATTAAAAATTGTTTGGGAATCTTTTCAACGGCAATTGATTCATTCCACTTAACATGAACTAATTAATATATAGATATCTAAGTAAGATGATTTCGTGCCGCCTATTGGTGGAAATTGCAGCGCGTGCTTTTCACGCCTGCTATACACTGCGGTAGGCAATTGGAAAGATTGGCAGAGTTTAGTTGGGAAAGAGGTTTGTTTAGAACAGAATGTACGCCGAAACTGCAAAATAAAGTTACTGATTTTCGGGCAAAGCCGGACGGATCACCAATTATATATATATAAGTAGACGTTTGTCTCCTTACATTTCATTTTGCAGCCACAACTACCTAGCGCAGACCACTGGTGTTCATGTGTGGTAGTAGCTTCGAGTCTCCTATCGTGCACTATGGTGTTCGCATGTCGGTAGCTGTGTGAGTGTGGGAGAAGGGGGGTCGACCTAGGGCATTTTCACATTTCGACCAAAGTATTCTGAAAATGTTTGGAATCTTCTTCAACGGGAATTGGTTCATTCAATTTAACACGAACTAATTAAGATGATTTCGCGCACCCTAGTGGTGGAAATTTCAACTAACCGTATTGCAGTGCGTGCGTATCACGCGTGCTATACAGTTATGTAGGTGCGGGGACGAGTGCCGGAGTTTCGTGCGGAAAGAGGTTTATTTAGAACAGAAACCGCGCCGAAAATGACTATTTTTTATCGAAACCACAAAAGAAAGTTACTGATATCCGGGATGCGCCGAACACGCCAGCTACTTCTTCTATAAATTCTCTAATATAATACATATTATATTCTTAATGCACAAAATTTTTTATTGTTTGCATATAGCTAATCTGTTTCTTTTTTACTGTTTTTTAACGTTGATGGAATATAAAAAAATCATTAACATGACAGATTAATGAAATAAAAATTTATTTTTCAGAATTCATATATTTATTTCTATATTTTATAAACAGAGTGTAAGGTTCAAACTTTACTGAACAATGGCATTCATATATTCTGATTAATATGCTTAATAATCTTTTCTTTTTCAAAATTGTACATATTATAATGGAATTAATATAATCATAAATTATGATTTCCTCCAAATAGTACACAATTTTTTTTCAATTATCTAACACAATTTAATGTAAAAAAAAAAAAAAAAAAAAAAAAAAAAAACTACATAATTTAATTTGCATAGTTTCACAAGTTCTCATTAAACATTTTCGAATTTTAAAGATTAGAACAATCTTATTTACGATTTTTTTGAATAAAATTAATATTTATTTTTATTTTTATTGAACAATTATTTACACAATTTATTATATTTGATTTAATTAAAAATTCTTCATTTACAATAATAATGTACATATTGTAAATGTTTATATTTATAATGTAATGTATATTATTGTAATAATTTATGTTATAATGTTTTTATTTATAATGATATGTATATTATTATAATAATTTATATTATAATGTGATTATTTAAAACATAAGTTAAAAAAGAAAATGAATATATATATATATATAGACAGAAGTATTGCCAAATTGATTTTATTAGTTTCTTCAATAATTATACATTCTTATATTAAACCAAAGGTTACACAGAAGATTTTAATTAAAAATTAAATTTTCATCCATAATAAAAAAAAAAACTGTTTATGTTCACTTTTATGCAAAATTTATGCGTCAAAAGAACGGAAATTAGTTCTTATTTCTAAATTGGAATTTTTTTAAAATAATCCGATTTTATAAATATTGCAAATTAATGAAAAGTATCCTTCTTTAAACGAAAAATAAATACACAAATTGGAATTAGAATAATACCTTTATACTATTCCAATTGCACTTCTAAATCTTAAATAAAAATGCTAATTAATTAGCCACAATGTATTTGAAAACAATTAGTCTTCGAACAAAATATTTAGTATGCAATTATAAAAGACAGTTAGTTACAATGTTATCAGCTTGAAAGGCGAATAAACATTTTCTTCAGAAAAAAAAAATATATATATATATATATATATAGTTTTTTTTTTTTTTTTGGAATAATATGCAATTTTCCCAGGATATCACAGTAAAACTTCAGTATGGAAAATGAAACAAGAGCAAATAATAATAAATTGTGCTGTTTTAGAAAATAAATAAACGGATTTTTCAAACAATTGAAATAAATTTGACTAATCAAAGTTGTAAATCAATGTGCGAAAGAAACATCAATTTCAAATAATCTCAGAACATTTTGTTTAAAAACGCTTTCAGTAACTTTATTCAGCATTATAAAAGGAAAATTTTGCATAAACATTTTCCTATGTCTCATACGAATATAAACCTACGAATGAAAGTTTTACGAATTTAAAACCAATTTTTCCCAGGTTATTTGTCTATTATAACATAAAGGAAGAGCGATGTTCAACACCATACAGTTGTTTTAAACTAAGTAGTCTTTAGGCAAAAACAGAATGAGATGTTTCATTTAAAAATATTTTTTCACATGAAATAAATACTGGGTGAACCAAAAGTTCGTTGAAACCTTAAAAATTCATAAAAGCGGAAGAAATTGTGATAAAGAAGTGCGGTTTGCAAGAAAGGGCTCACAAGATAATAAGATAATAGAAGGTTTTTTAGCAGTAAAAAAAAAAAAAAAAAAAAAAAAAAAAAAAAAAAAAAAAGGTCACCTGTAAATGGCGCTAACATGTGAGAGATTCAGCAGAATTATGCAAATTTATCCTGCATTAAAAGACCGGGATACACGAGGATTTCTCATTCTCTTTCAGAATGTTATCATTACCTGATCGAGCGTTGTTAGTGAAGATGTTCTATTTGAACGGAGTGTTTCTGCAATTCATTCCGACATATTGCATTCAGATGAAACGGGCGTTGTGAGTCGCCTTAGTTGTGTGCCGTACAATATTCTGGAGGTCACGTTGAACAATTGTTATTGCAAGAATAAATGAATGGAGCGTACTGTTGTCCTGTTCATTTTGTTTCGGGTCGTGAGCGCCCTCTGCCAGTGACATTTTTTACTACAATTTTTTTTGCTGCTAAAAAAAATCGACTACCTTGTAAGCCCTCTCTTGCAAACCACACTTCTATATCATAACTTCTTCCTCTTTTATGAATTTTTTAAGTTTTAAGGAAATTTTGGTTCACCCGGTAAATATGCATAATAAAACTAGAGAACTACATTTAGAGGATATATATTTATCAATCGTTAATTACTATTGTACCAATCTTACTTATAATAAAATCCGAAGGCAAGAAACTGTCTGTAACGGCTCCGGGCTCGCCCACTCTGATCTGCGAATCGACCATAGTTAAACGCCATGTTAGGCTTAATGAAAAAGCTATGCAATGCTACATCCGATTCTGCTGTTAAAATATTTGTAAAAGCATATTGGAGCTTTTAAATATTTTAATTTTGTTTAAAACCTACAAAAACTATTTCATATAAAACACGTATATCAACATTTCTGTATACATTTTTCTCTGTAAGCATTTTTCTTTTCAGAAATAGCTGTGAATTCTTTCGTACGGAAGAATTGAGTGATCAATCCAGTACATTGGCGCCATCTACTGGCGTATTTTGAAATTTTGCTTCCATCTTAAATACAGTACAGGACATTATTATGCGAAATCCTCTGGACCAAAGGCTTTCCGAGTTTTGGAATTTTCCGGATTCTGGGTCCTCCCGAAGTTCACGATTATTTGACAAAATTCATGTTTTTTTTTCGTGATTCTTCGACATAATTTGCGTTTTTCTTCTACGATCCTTTGACGAAATATCATTTTTTCGTGGTCCTTTGAAGAAATTTGCGTTTTTTTGCGATCCTTTGAAGAAATTTGCATTTTCTGCGATTCTTTGCGGAAATTTGCGTTTTTTGCTATTATTTGACGAAATTAGCGGGTTTTTTCTCCATCCTTAGACGGAATTCGCATTTTTTCTGTGATCTTTTGACCAAATTTGTGTTTTTTTCCCCTTCGATCCTTTGACGAAATTCCATTTTTTTCGCAATCCCTTAACGAAATTAGAAATTTTTTTTTGCAGCGCTTTGAATAAATTGGCGGTTTTTTTTCGCGATCCTTTGGAGAAATTCATGTTTTTCCGTGAATATTTGACGAAATTCCCGTTTTTTTTTCTTTCGATCCTTTAACCAAATTTTTGTTTTTTTTTGTGATCCCTTGAAGAAATTTTACTTTTTTTTGGATTCCTTGGAATAAATTTGCTTTTGCTTCGCAAGCCTTTGTCGGAAATCGCGTATTTTCTGCGATTTGTTAACAAAATTAGCGTTTTTTCGCAATTCTGCGTCGAAATTTGCGTTTTTTTCCATCCTTTGACAAAATTCAAGTTGTTTCCGCAATCTTTTGAAGAAATTGTCTACTTTTCTTCGAACGATAAACATAATTGTTTTTTTCGGCGACGATAATTCAAAATTCGAGATTTTGTTATGTTCGAATCTTTGGACTGAAGACTAAAATTTTCGAAACCGAATGTCTTAAATTTTTAGGAAAATTCGGAACAGAATAACCCTTGATGAAATAAATATATCTATTTTTTGTTTCAAACGAATCGTAATATAAATTATTTTTAAACGAAAATTTGAGATAAAATTGATTTGTTTCTAATTTCGGGAAGAAGGGGTATGAAAAAGAAACGTAGATCAACAATCTGTCATTTTTGACGGGGTTATATACTAGTATATAATAATTGTAATATATTAACTGTTAAGTTTTGTGGATGTCAATTTTAAAATATTATGATACAACAAATTGTAAATATAAATAATCAGAATAATTACATTTTTTAATTCATGGGCAGTTGTTTCATTATAATTGTTGTATACGAAAAATAAAGCAATTTAAGCGTATAACCGTAATTTCTGTATCCAAAATATATTTGTTGACACGTGAAGAAAATTTATGCTTCAGTTAATTAGAAGAGTTGAGGCATGTCCAGTTGAAAAGGTAGCGCAAAGTTAAGGTAGAAACGTCAGAAAACTTTATTTTGCTAATAAAACAAAGGTATTTAAGCGAAAAATTTGAATTACGTAGCGCAAAATTCGCCTCATTAATTTTCGTGAATTTTCTTTCTCAGAAATATTTTGTCTGACAGAGATGAGTTTATTAATACTAAGAAAATAAATACCTAGTTCTAATCTTAGTTTTATCTCCAGTTCCTCATACACTTTTTCATGCATGGATTTTTAACTTTTACTACTAAGTTAATATCAGAGCGTCGAAGCATATGTAAATATCTGCTGCTTAATATTTTTGTTTAAATCTAAATTATGGTCATAGTTAAAAAGTTTTTACGTTTACAGTAGAAAGTGTAGTCAAGTTCAAATATACTTTTCTTTGATGCGAGGCTTTGTTTGGATGTTATAAAAATATATATAGTATAGATAGTAGAATATATATATTAGTATATATAGTATATAGTATTAGAATATAATATTAGCATATATACTAGAGATAGTATAAAAATGAAAAAAAGTTTTGAAAATTAGAAATTTTATGAAAAAGAACTCTATGAAGCATATTTAACTAGCATGAAGGTAGTTCATAGAATTTTAAAAGGAGGAGGTACAAAATTTGACAAATTGGCAATCTGGCAATGGTTAAACAATATCGTCTTTTACTTGGAATGCAAGTAATTTGTCGAAAAGACAATCTGACAATGGTTAAATAATACCCTATATTACTGGAAAAACTAGTAATTGAATGATAAAAAAAGTAAAAATCTAAAAATATTTCAGATGCTGGACAGCCTAAATTGTAAGATTAGACAACCAATTACTCCAGATATAGGACCAGCATATTTTAGACATACAATACATTTTCCTTTACCAGTTATATTCCGTCGATGATTTTTTTAAGGTTGTTTGTAATTAAAATGTGTGGCATTAAAATTGCTAATAATTAAAAACTCACGCTTTCTAGATAACAATATAATTTATAAAATAATTTAAATCAATGTATTTAAATTATTTATATTTATTAATTATATTAATTGAAAACAGGAGTCTAACAAGTAACAAAGAATCAGTAATTTTTTTAGGGACAACAGTAAATTTTCGTTAATACTTTTAATATAATTTCAAACATTTTATGTAACATGTTTATAAAAAGAAAATAATAATCTTACTCTAAAAATTGGTAGCCTTGGGATTAATCTTCTTAAAATATTTATAAATATAACATATATAAAATAATTGATTTAAGTTCAATTTTTTTAATAAAACTCTCAATTTCTGTGTTTAACTAATATGAAATTATTGATCAAATGGTTAATACTTCTATGTGTATATACTTGGTTACTTTTAATATGCAAACAAAAAAATAGATATTGTTTTCAAATGACATTTTTTAATTTTTTTTTTTAATACAAAATATTAAAAAAGGTTTTAGGACATTTAGTATTTTAATTTGTCTTCTATTATTTGTGTTTGCTAAGTAATATACAGCCAATGCAATGTTTAAGGCTGTCAGCAAATAAAATTTTGTGTGATTAATGCTACTAATATTTGCAAATTCACGTATTTTTAAAATTTAATATAAATTTTAAAAAAGTCCTTCTGGCTTCGTTGGAACAGAAGGTTGATTTCATTTTTTAATCTATAGCATAATTTGTCCTTCTGATCATTCAAAAGCGGATTTTTATTCGTATGGATTACATGATCATCTTTATTAACACACTTGTCCAAGATATTAGCGAAATCGTATAACTGCATAAATGTTGTTCTAATCGGTCCAGTAATTTGGACTTAATCGCAATAGCAGACGTCTATAACATAGGTGGATACTAAGCTATAAAATATTTTAGATACTCAAACGAGTGTAGAATCCCAAATTTTTCAATGCATACCAACGAAATAGTTTTAATACGTCTTCATTACCAATGTAAATAAATACTCAAGCATTTATTGAAATCATAGAAAGTTACAAGTTGTGTTAATAATAAACTGAAAGTGTAGCCTCATTGACCGTAATGTTATTTGGATTTTCAAAATGCTAATATTTTTGAAAAAATTTTAAAATCTTCTTGAATTACGAACACGTCCAAGATGATTTTCTTTAAGAAAACCACAGAAATCAGATTGCATAATGTAACATTATTACAACATAGAGAAACATATTTTTCTCTATGGACCGTACAGTAACTTAATTATCTTCTGTTTCCTTGTAAACGAACTATAAAAGCTACATATTTGAAGAGTGAACTTATCCAAACTATTTATAAGATCCGTACAATCTCGCAATGAGGTACGTATTGATTCAGTATTTCTCTCTCTCTCTCTCTCTCTCTCTCTCTCTCTCTATATATATATATATATATATATATATATATATATTTACTTAAACGAAGTGATTGGAATCGATCTATTTATAAAGCAGTCAAACAAATATCTAATAAGGTATCAATGTTTTAATTGATAGTATTAATTCAAAATTGGGTTCTAAGAAGTAATATAAAATTATTTTTTTTCATGTAGGTGATAACAAAATGTGACATACTACATAAATTGTTTACTATTGTTTGTTAGAACATAATTGTTTGTTAGAACATATTTAAAAGTCAGAACTTTTGAAATTATCTTCTAGGTTCACATATCTGACGGTCTTACATCTTGAATTAAAACATCTGGAATCATTATAATGTAATAACAAATATAAACTCTCATAATTATTTCAAATTTATTTATTCACCTCTTTCTTAGTTGCTTGTATATACAATGTGTTTTCTTCATACAGAATCCCCAAACAAATAACGTAGAAAAGTATACATTGCATTTCAGATTTCAAAACAATATTAGGGCAATTATTAAAGAAATTTTAGGAAGGTTTCGCGTAATAAAATTGTTAAAGTATATCTGTATTTAAAGAGATTTTACCAAAAAGGAATCTTAAAGAAGTATTATCCAATCCTTCAATATTCTTTAAAATAATTTTTAGAATTTTCATAAATGTAGCAATTGTAGATACATAAGGTGTTTACTTATAAATACAGAAAGTTTAAGATTTGAAAATATAAAGAAAGGTAAACAGTTGTAATTAGAAAAGAAATCCATTTACATATATTTTCGTTTTACACGTTTTAAAGGCTTAATAATGCTGTTATGGAAGATAGATTATAGTATATTTAACTCATCCTAAATAATATTATGTTAGACCAATGGATGTGTTAGAATGATTTTATAACAACTTATTGTATGGAACATTAAAATGCACTCGAGACACAAAGGATTAAATTATAACCAAACCAAGTACTGCAAAATGGGTTTAAGCTCTAGCCATGTTCCCTTTGATCATTCCCTGTGGTTTTCAGAAACTTGTAGGACATATTTACCATGATTTCATTTTATCTTTTGTAGTGTCAAAAGCAAAATAATTGCAAAGTAAAATGCAATAAATGCATTTCTAACTATAAATCAATCTCAACAAAAGGATAATAAATAAATACAATAAATAAATAAATAAATAAAAATCCATATTATAATTTTCCGTAATTGACCTTTGCAGAGAGTTAATGATTTCCAATTATGTTTGAGTTCTTATGCTGATTTAAGAAAAGTTTATGTTTTATGATATGTTTGAAGGAAATTCGAACAATTTAAAGTTTTAATTTTGTTTATTACCCTGGAAACAAAATCTAATTAAATCAATAATAAAAGGTTATAAATGATATATTATTATGTAAGACAAATATTGTATAGTATTTCTTCTCATTATTATCCGGTCTCATTATTATCCGGTCTCCGGTCCAATCATGCTCTCATGTCTCCGATCTTAAGAGGGCTGATATGTTTCAGCTAAAGCCCCCTTTCCCCCTTAATTTTGTAAATACAGTAAATATATTGCTTTATAATGAAGTAAAAAATTAATCTATTGAGTTTTCCTATTATATATATATATATATATATATATATATATATATGTATATGAAAAAAAAGTCAAGAAAACAAATAGAAAAAGAATTTCGCAAGAAAATAAAATGGAGATTATAATAGATGCTGTTCCTTTCAAAACAGAGGTTTTCTCTTTTACTTTCCAAGTCCGTTTGATCACGTGTATTGCATACAGATCTCGAATTTCCTTATCAGAAAATATATAACATAATACAAATCATAATTGACAAATTTTAAAAATATTATTAAACGAAACTAACAATAACTTCAAAATGAACAAAACTCTTTTTTAAAATTTCTTTTCCAAGCCAAAAGCTACAAAATATTTTATGTTAATTTATGTTATAGCACTAATGTCTTTTAAACATCATTTTCTAATTATACAGTTTCCTCGCTACAAAAGGAAAAGAGCTCAGTTTTACAAAAGTTATTTTCACTGTTATAATTTTCCTTAATTGACTTCTAAAGAGAGTTTATGTATCCAATTATGTTTCCGTTAAATCCTGTGATAGATTATTCTTTACAAAAGAAATTGGAACACTTTAAAGTATTTTTTATTCTTATTTTTTGTTTCTGACTAAGTTTTTCGAAAAAAAAAAACAACGAAATTAATATAAAACAAGTTTTGTACATTATGTTAGTTGTTAGATGATAATCGTTGTAGCTTTTATTTATTAAAATAATTTATATTGTTATATAAATTAAAATTAGAGGAAAAATATGTATCTAAGAACCTGTATTTTTTTATTAAATAATTTATATATTTTAAATGAACTTTATGCAGTTTCTAATCTTGTAAAAATAATTAGTGTTCCTTTATTGAAAATAATATTTATTCAATTATGTATCATTTATCGAAAAATTCTCAGTGAAGAATTTTTTATGTCTATAACAGGAATTTTGAAATATACATGAAACATCGAAGAGACATAAAAACTTTAATCTATCTTGAATTTTGTAGTTACTGTAATGCGAATTAAAAAATATAAATATATATGCATTTTTTACAACATTAAAAAATAGTTTAAGGTAAATTGATTATTTGTATTTTACAGACACTAATACAGTAAAACATCTGAAAAAAAAAACTTTTCCCCAACGGAATCCCTCTTTAAAAAGAAATAAAAATAATGGCCTCCAATGCAGTTATGACAAACGATGTACCTTCTAAAAAAAAATATTTCTCTGGTCTCCTCCATGTTAGCACATTTAATGGTGCAAGCTAAATATCAAATATCTTTATTAGAAAAAAATAATATACTAACTATCAAAATTGAATTTTTAAAGTAAATTAATTTCTTGAAAGATAATAAACAATAATTTCATAATGAAAATAAGAAATTGCTTTATAAAACTTCTTTTTAAAAGCCAAACGATACATTATGTTAAATTATACCGTCTCATAAATGTCTTCTAGATACCATTTTCTAATTATACAGTTACCTGCGTGCAAAAAGAAAAAAAAAAGCTTCTTTTTACAAAGTTCATTCTCCAGGTAATAATTCTCCTTAACTGACCTCTAAAGAGAGTTTATGGTTTCCAATTATGTTTGAGTTCTCGTACTATTTCAGCTGAAGTCTGTGACAGATGATCTTTTGCGAAGAAATTTCGAGCAACTTAAAGTAATTCTTAGTGGTGTTTTATTTTATTTCTTTTTCTTTTTATGCTTATGATTACATTTTTTGAAAAATAAAATTAATTAGAATGCAGTTATGTAAAATAATTTGTACGTCAGATAGAAATGACATTTTTATTAATATTATTATCTTTTGTAGTGTGATACAAAATATAAATATGGGTAATAATAAATTTTACGATATTTCATTTTATTTATTGAGAATGTTAATCAATTTAAAATAAACTTTTTATGGTTTTGGATGATGCCCATGGTACTTTTTATGACAGAGAATTTTCCGCGTAATGATTTATAAAGTAAAAAAAAAAAAAAAAAAAAAAAGTTAAAATAAGTTTGAATGAATCTGAGCCGAATGCCGAAAATCACATGAAACGCAGAAGCGCATTAAAATAGTATGTAAATGTATCTTGTATTTCCTAGTTGAAATAATATTTCACCGTAATAACTAACTGTATTTTTATTAAATCAGCAACATATTTAAAAATAAACTATATTTGTTTACGCATTTTATTTATACATTTAAACCTAAGCAAACAGAATGGTTCTACGTTTTTATCCTGTCTTAAACGCGAATGTTTGAATCATTCAAATAGAATGAACGTTTTAAGTGAAAAACTGTCTACAGCGGAATTTGTTTTATATCCCTTTAATCAGGTTTACGGATTTCAAAGTACTAGGGAAAAACCAATTAAAAAAACAATTGTCTATTTATATTTTTTATAAACACCATTATTAATTTTTATGAACATTAAAAAACATATTTGTAATAAACAAGATATTATTGAACAAAATTAGAAGCAACTTCTTAATCAAAATATCAAATTGCCTTATAAACTTTCTTTTCTAAAGCCAAAATCTAGAGAATATTTTATGTTAAAATATAACATATCATAAATGTCTTTTAAATGTCATTTCCTAATTGCACCTTTTCCTGCCTATAAAAAGAAGATAGCTTCTTTTCACAAAAGTCATTTTCCCGGTAATAATTTTCGTTAATTGACCTTTAAAGTGAGTTTATGGTTTCCAATTATGTTTGAGTTCTCGTACTTGTTTTAGCCAAAGTCTGTGATAGATGATTATTTGCGAAGAAAAATTCGAACAATTTAACATTAATTCCGCTGATATATTACTGTCTATTTGGTTATTAAAAAACGATAAAATTAAAGAATTTAATATGTTATGCATACTGTTTTATTTTCTAGATGTCAATGAATGTTTTATGTACATGCATTCTATTGCTATTAAAATTAAACTAATTATGACAATTATATTTAAGCTATATTTTATTTACAGAGATTTTTAATTTATTTTAGAAACTTGTTTTAGTTTGTAACTTTGCAAAGCACGATTATTTTTCAATAATAATAATAAAAAAAAAAACCCCGCAAAATTGAGAATTTCTAAACCTAAGAAATATTAAATATTTAGATAATTTTTTGATTTGAATCTTCTAAGAGAGAATATATATTATTAAAAAGAAAAGTGTATATTAATTTAAACATATTTTAATTAAAATCTAAATACTGTAAAACATAGCGCGTTATATTTTTTTCCACATACATTAAAAATACTGTTACGATTTAATTTTAAAAATGGACGATTTTTACTTAGATACTAAAAAAGAAAAAAAAAATGTTTTGTGTATTTACTTGTACATAGTAAGATTTTTTTTTTATCTAACACTGATAGCAAATATCGTTCAATTAATTTACATGGAACATTTAGATTTTATATTAACCATGTTTGTGAAGTAAACAAACAAAAGTGATGTATTAAAATATTTACCTGCTGACTCCATTAAAGGTGAACAACATTTTTATTTGTATCATTTATTAGAAATAAAAATAATATATGAATATATTGCGAAAATTAAATTAAAACACAGAAAGAAATTTGCACTATTTGTATTTATTTTATTTTCTAGAATTATAATAATTTAATTTAAACTGTAGCTACTAAACAATAATAAAAATAAAAAATCAGAAAAATAAAAAAATAATAATAATAAGTAATGTTTCTAATATTTTAAAGCGTGTAAAAACATATTTCTGTAAATAAAATTATTAAATATATTTTGATATATTTCAGAATCGTATCTGTTGATTAATAAAATATATAAATATTTTCTTCAGGTTTTGTTTCATGTAACACGGTTTATACTTAAATAATTTGTATACCCAAATGGCTTTTTACCTGTAATGCATATCGTTAAAATATTTCTATCACTATTAGTTTTCTATGACTTTCTTATGCATCCTGAGTAGTTTTCTTAAGTTTCTATGAAAAGAATTTTAAACTTAACATTTTAATGGAAATGATTAAAACATAAGAATTTTAATTTTTATTTGATTCATTAGTTTACTACGTGCTGGTATTTATATATGATATTTATTGAAAAAAATAGGATTTTATCATATACCTTAAGTGAAATAGTTTCCAAAAAATACATATTTATTTAATTTGATTTTGATTTGTAAGCAAATATTCTTAACGATCTCGCTAAACATTATAAAAACTCCTGTAACTGTCAAACGTTCCTTGACGATTGTAAATCTCAAAATATTGTACGAAGTGTTAAAGTTGGATTTTTTTTTTTATATATATAGCAATAGCGATATCTAAGATTTGACTCTGCCGATATATCTCAATAACAATAATATTGCTTTGATGCCATGGTTCCGAAAACCCGAGGTACAGCGCCGAATACATTCAATCCCTTCTTTCAACTGATCTGCTTCATCAAACAGATATTCCAACCACGGTGATTATCACTCTTTCTTTAACATCTGCATGTAAGACATGTCCAATACATTCACTGACTATTGCTACGTTCGTTATCATTGCTATTCCAACAAGCTGGAAATTCCCTTGTTCCTTACTGAATAATATATTTATGGCCGGTATTTTCGTTCCACTACTGTTATTGGTTTTGATATATTGCATTGTATAAAAGCATTGATATATCTTGAACAATAATAACATGATCTTGAATTGTGATGTTTATTTTCGATAGTAGTTACTCATTTATGTTCTCTTCTCGGTTGCATTATCGGTGGTGCGAGGTTCTCCGGGAGAAATGATTATATCTTAATATTTCAGCTTCAAATAAATGTATGGTACCGGTTAGATTACCCAAAATATCAAATATCATAAAGTGGTTTCAAGTAGATGAATAATTTTGTTAGTGTTTGTATTTCGCATCATTTTTATTTATTTATTTATTTTTTATAGTTTAAATATCAAATCGAGTATTTTGTAAAATAAAGTAACATTACGTTTTGCTAGTTTCTTTCAATAAAATTATTTTGTTATGGATTTTATTTACAAAATATTCATAAAAAATCTAAATTCTAATTAACATAAAACTTTTTCCAAATGTGAATGGGATATGTTTACTTAAAAAGAGTTTTAATGTTGTTTTCATATAGTAAATAGATGTACAGGCTTAAGTACTGTAAAATTTTCTTAATTTTTTAATATTAAGAATGTATTGATTCCCTTGCAGAAAAGTTGATAAAGAAAATTTGAAAACTATATAATTACAAACATATTGGCATGACATGTGACATTAAATCAATTTCAGTTTTTGTTTTCACTTATTTTAATCCATGATAAAACTACCACCATTAAAAAATTAAGATAATTTTAATTTTAAATTATTTTAATTGTAATATTGAGAAAGTATTTTAATGATATACTCAGTTATATTCGAGGGAATTAAATAAACAAAATATTATTAATAATAATGTTGTACTTTAGTCGCTATTACCATACCATTTGTCTTTTGAAATTAAAAATTATTCTATTGTTCCGCACATTTAGGTAGTATCGCAATATATCACTTATATCAATATTAACTCATTGACATTACGCGATATTAAAATTAATGATATCGGGCCTTACCAAGCCCTGGTGAATGTTATATAGGACGCGCAAAAGTGGTATTGTTTAGAAAATTTAAGAAAGTGTAATTTACACCTTTCATAAAAGAAAATATATTAATTATTTCAAAATGAGGCACAATGATTTGCAGCATAGCATGGTAAGTTTTTATGTAGTAAAAACAGAACTTTGGTACTAGTGTCATTTTTAACTTACAATATTTCTAACATAATTGTAATATTTAGAATTATATTCCATTTCCAAACATATTTTTTAGTCGTTCATGTAAATTTAGTTGATTGCCCTTTTCGAAAAGTTAAAAATGATTAATTTAGTTAAAATAACTACCTAACTAAATTATATGACGTTTTATGTTTACTTTGTATATGTATTGGGTAAAAGAGGACAATATGAGAAAATTAGTTTCCACCACTCCAGCCCATGCGTAGTAGCGCGTGGTCTGTAGCACCATATATCCTTGGTGGAGTTTTATATAATTCTAAGCCTAAATTCGATTTTTCAGTTGGTTATTGTAAATGTTGGATCTCACAGATCAGAGAAATATTCATCTGTGATATTCTAATCACCAATATAATATTCGCTAATTACAACTGAAAATGTATTCATACGAAATATAGGCTGTTTATAATGAAGGACATACAGATAAAAATGTTCAAACTAATATGGTAGTGGTGGGAATAATATTTCAATGAAATGGAAGATAATGACAGTAAAGACAATATTATCTGTTGGAAACTGCCAGGGATGAAAAGGAAAACAGATTCCAATGCTTCATGTGGAAATATTTGGCTCATTCAGATTGCTCAGGTTGGAATGTAAATCGAGTCTGACAAGATTCAAGCGACATGATATTTGCTTATAAATACAGCAATTTACAACCTTTTTTGAATAAGTTGTGATTGTGTTGGATGCTGTAAATTGTATACAAATTAAATTTTATTGATAACTTTATATTTCTTGTTAGCTATAATAAATATTTTAATCTATTCGTCATTTTACCCCTAGTGTGAGGCAAGATGACAAATTTGTCATTCTTTTGGAATACGTACTTTTTGCACATTTGAAAAGCAGATTAAAATAGTTATCGAAATATATTCCTTTGGAGGGAACTGTTTAAGAAGTGTCAAATAATTACATCTTTTTAATCTAGCTATTGTGTTCCGGAAAATATTTGAAGTTTATGCTCATCATCTTTTCCCCCTTTCCCTACGTAAAAGAAATAGAATATTTAGTTGTTATGCATACATTTTAAAAATGTAAGAAAAAAAATCTCGTTCTTTTTATGCCATTTATCCTTAGTTGAATAAATAGTTTATAGTAGTATTTTGAGTCTTTTGCCTTATTATACATATTTAGGATGTTTTAACATTATTGAAATGTTTTATCACATAAGCTTTGAGCCGAATAAGAAAAACAACGTAAATTACATTTAATTATAAAAATCCGGAATGTCATATTACGTGGAATGTGCAACAGCTCATAACGAAAGAAGACATGAAGCATTAATAAAGAGTAGAACAATTTTGTATTTCCACGCACTAGGAGGTGTTTAATAATCGCTGGATCTACATTGTAACCGCGAAACATATTCTGATTATATGCTTTGTTCAGGATAAATTTACTTTTAAGTGCTAAAATATGCATTCTAAGGATTCAAGAAGCTATTTGCCTGACAATAGTTTGACAAAGTATACCTGACAAAGTAATGTATGTCTCTTTTTTTGCATTTATCATTAACATTTAAGACAGAGCGCAAATATTTATTTTTAAATATTTTCTATTTTGAGGTAGAATATGTTTATTGAAGTAATTTTCTAATGAACATAAAATGCATATTTTATGTTTATCTTTTGAAAAAAAGATAAAAAAATACATATAATTTAACAAATTACAATAACCATTGTAAAAATGTTCCAAAAGCTTAAAAAATAAAAAAAATAAATAAAAAATACCGTACTGTCGTGTTATTGCTGCCCCCACAATTATGATTATTCAAAGGTTGCAGTTATGATTTCGCCAAGATCATCGTAAAGCTTATATATGCATCCTTTATACGCATATATATATTCCAAACACTCCTATGTGTGCCATATACGTCATTATACACATAGTATTTACGTCGTATATACATCATATACACATGTCATATATATACATCATATATGACTATAGCTTGGTCACATACGTCAAGAAATTTTATACATATATATATATCATATATTATATAATGTCATACATGCTTTATAATTTGGCGATAAAACTTGGTCGCTTGGCAATTCATCCTTGGGGGCCGCTATAACACGAAAGTACCAAATTTACAATAATGAAAACAGAAACAAAAATATTTCATCCTTGGGGACCGCTATAACACGAAAGAACAAAATTTCATATCTGATAATTTGCATCGATTCTTTTTGTAACTTTAACATTTTTGTAACGATTTTATACATTTCTATTGCCTATTCAAAGATTCATTCTTCTAAAGTTACAGAATTTCTTTAAAAATGCTTAAAAATTCTTCTAAAATTACAGAATTTCGTTAAAAACGGTTAAAATAGTAAAATGCGAACATCATTTGGTCCATTCTTGATCGAAAGCAACACCCATTTTCCCAATGGTTAATAAAATATGGAATATATTTGGATAAAATATACAATTTTAACAAAGGAAATATTTTGTGAATATTATTTGGAAATTATGCTAATTGCCTCAAACTGCCACGTGCAATAGTTGAGAGAAATTCTATAATACCCATATAACCCATATTCATAGATATACAATGACCGAATTGCAAGTGTGTAAGTAAACCATATTATTGATTTCGGCGTAAATAGATCTGGGACACAATTCACCACATTCAATTAATTTATCTAGTAGAGTTTTCTTTTAGTAGAATATTAAGGTATTAAGGTATAAGAAATCATTGTCACTTCTGATATGAATTTCGCGGCAAGAGTGTTGATCATTACTGTTATTTCCGAACGTATCTTTAAAAAATGCTCGGCAATTTATAAGAAGTTAAACGAGATGATCGGAAATTTGAACGTTTCTTGTGTAGCACTGTTCTGCATCTATGAAGAGTTCCACTGTTAAATTTCGCTTCATAAAACACTTTGGCCCATTTTCTGCATTGAGTTATTAATATTTCTCTGTTTTATTAAATCAGTGTCTGGTGGCGTTTTAATTGATGATTTCCCATATGAGTATAATTCAAATCAATGTTTCATTATTACACGTAGAGTTTGCTATGAAATGTACATAAGTATTTAATGAAATGTAAACACTTAAAAAACGATATTTTTTGCTTATCTGAAATAGATATGTTTGTTATGTCAGCTTATCAGTTGTTTCAAAATATACTTGGGGTACCACACGGTTCGCTGCAAAGAAAAAAAGTATTCTGATTATGGCTGTTAAATTGACTATGACATTTATCGTAATTCTAATAATATTCATTTCGCTTTGCAACTTTATGTATGTTGTCCATAAGTGTACTTTTAAACTTTCCAGGTCAATTAAAGTTTTTTCAAGTAAGAAAGTAAAATCGTTTTTTAAACGTTCAAACATTCATGAAATATTTAAGCAAATTCCTTTTTTAGATTTCGCTCATAAATATGTCTACCGATAGTTTTGTGAAACTATTTATAATAGATGGAGTATAATATTAATGACCGTAAGATATTGATATTAAGAGAAAAATCAACTTTACCTATTTCTAGTAAGAAAGTAAACACGTTAAAATTTTCATCAAATATTTCTTTAAATTCTTTTATTAGTTTTCGATCTATAAATAATTCTACTCATAGTTTTGTAGCAGTCATTCTAATATATGACGTTTAATACCACGGGGAAATCTTATTACTTTCTTATCTTAAATCTTAAATTATCTTACTTTTCTTTAACTTTAAAATTTAGAGTGAGAAATAAGCACTTTTTTCTTTATATATTCTTCTAAAAATTTCCTTGAATGTGATTGAAATGCAGGGAATTAAGAGTATATGTAAATTAAAATACATAACTATAATATTTCTACTGTACGAAAAATCTTTGTATATTCCTGTAGATCTAAGATTATAGGTAGTATAAAAAGTATATATGAACAACAGTTAAAAAAATAAATTATTAAGATAAAGTATTATTTCATATTCCAATTTCCAAACTCTGTACAAGAATAAAATTATGCGTTTTTAGAGAATTATAGTTTAAAATCACTAGAACTGGTATTGTAATGTTGAAAATTCACACACATTTATTTCAACTGTGCTGAAAATTTGTGACATCAAGTATTTATAATAATACATGTATGTCAAGCACATGTTTAATCATATATCTATGTCTAAAATTATAGAAATATTTTTATGTAAACCTGAAATAGATTATTATATTTTTCATTGTTTTTCACAAGGATATTTGAAATTGCTTAGGTAAAAAGTTTTTCTTTTTACAAAATAATTCATAAATTTAAATTTCAAAATTACAATTTAAGATTAATTTCTAACGTTGTGTCTTTCTTTTACATGGAAAATAATTTTGAGATAGAATATTCAAGCATATTCTAAAGTTACATAAAGCAGGAATGCAAATAACGATGAAGAAAAAATATGAAACTAATTAATATTTCTTATTATTTTAACTGGTGCGTGTATGTATGGGTATTTCTGTTTCTGTATTTCTGCATAATTGTTTTTAATAGTTGGAATTTTTTATTTACTTATTCAAAATTAATAAAAAAATAAAATTTTGACAGTAATATTTTGATTTAATATGTTTTTTTTTTAAGATATATATAAACTTAAGCAACGTATTTAATATTTTTAAGAGCAATGTTACATTTACATTAAACAAAAGACTGAAAATTAATTTTATTTATTTTCAATCCAATAAACTTTATAATTCTCGTAAAAGAAACATGCTATATTTCTGGTGATACGGAAAATATTCGTACCGTACACATGATGTACTAAAGCATAGCAAATAAAAACCACATTTTTTTTTTCTTTTTTCAGTTCTCAAAACTTAATATAGATATAATTTAAAATCTCTGTTTTTATCAACATCAACGAAAAACCTTTAAATATAGATTATTCTAAATTGACATTTAAGCAAGTCAATACAAAGTGGTATTCCTATTGTTTTCCTAATATATAAATTATTTCCCAGTCCAAAAAATCAAACACAAAATATAATGCGAATCTTGCAATAAACACAGACGCGCACAAAATCAACTGCAGAACTAACATATTCTAAATCATAAAATAGGACGTTAAAGCTTACTTTTCAGTAAGCCAACTAGCTGTTTTAAGCTCCGAGGAGCACTTATGCACAATTCAATTCAATTCAATTTTACCAATCAGGGAGGCCTACCATATGGCTTAAGCTCTACAAGCCCTGCTCGGCAAGTTTATTTTAAAAAAAAAATTACTAATTACACAAGATGCCATTAGGCTTTTGCATAATTACATTACAATAGGTTCACATTTGGCTGAGTTTTTGTAAGTTCATAAGAGTTTATGAATTAGAGTTCTCATTGGATGGTGCTAGTTACATGATTGTTTAACTCCTATTTACACTTTTGATAGTCATGAACAAGATAAGTTCATCAGAGTTTATGATTTAAAGTTCACAATGAATGGTGGTAGTCAGATTATATTTTAAGTTCTATTGACACTGTTGATTGTTATGATTAAGAGTTCACTATGGATGAGAGATGATTGATGAAGACGTAATATTCTTTTTATACTGTTGAGGATTGTTTTCAAGAATTTACGGTGGGTGTGGGGGGGGGGGTTGGTGGAAACATAGAGTTTTGGTTATGCTTTTGAAAAATGGTTCGATTTTTTTTTTTTGAGTATTTGGGAGATCGTTGATTATTCTTCCTCGTCCGCGGAGAACTCCACGACGGGAATGGAATGGGCCAGCGTGACAAAGAACTCTAGCATAAAGAAGGCAAGGCTCCGTAGACTGTAAATCCACGCCGACTAGCGAAGCGGTGCACGGGGTAAAGCGGTAGAAGTTGCATACAGGGGCGAAATATACAACAGAATGAACTTGGCGCGATAATCAAGCGAATAACACATGTGAAGGACGATTTTCTGTTACTCATTTTGATTTTTTTTCCCATCACACTGTTTTTGATTTATTAGATTTATTCGTCATACATAAATAGAAAGTTTAAAAAAAAATAAAAGTATGTTAAAAAATTTTTACTGTTAAGTAGAAAGTATCATTATTCGTTTTAAAATTATAATGCTTCCAACTAGATATATTTATTAGTATATTGAATGAATTCGGGACAAAAACTTTATTTCTGTTAAAAATTCGTTATTTTAATGTACTTCCTCTGTTAAATTTGAACAGAAAATAAGCAAATATACAATGATAAAACAATTAAAATTTAACAAAAAGAAAAAAAACGCGGACGCTCACTCATATCAGCCTCTGAGTTCGCCAGAGGACAGAACACACGAATGTCAGTTTCTTCCAATCTGTAGTCTCTGACTTTACCAACTGCGCCACAGCTTCTAAGCTGCATTTTGAAAGTAAACAAACTAGTCCCTTTTCCCAGCAGAAATTCTCTAGATTTTTACATTTTCTTTTTACAACTCTCATATTTAGAAGTTTGTACTGTTATTCTTTTATAATGACTTAGAATAGCTTAAGTATCATTAAAAAATAAACTCATATTTCTTTTAATTTTTTTTTCTTTTCATAAAAACATAAGTTCAGTGTCGATTTTAATAAAAGTATTCAGAATAAAATATTATTACTGTATTTGGAAACAAATGTTTTCGAAAAAGTTTCTCTCAAAATATTTTCGATCCATATTTTACGTTTAATAAATTGTATTTAATTATTTTTATTTGATATAACGAAGATTTATGGTAATTTTGTGTTTTTAATTACCAGAAGAAAAACTTACATCTCTAACTATTAATTATATATGTATATATATTTTAATCTACTTGATTAGAAATTAGCTATAACTCAAGATGTATGAAATTTATAGTAAAATTGAAAACGCTATTAGATTCTTAATGCTAATACATGCAATTTTCTGTCAAGTGCGAATTAAAAAATTATCTTGTGAATTGTCCGAAAGATTTTTTGAATTGTTTAAGGATAGGGCACAGTAAAAATTTGAAAACAACCTTAAAAAAATACTACATAGTCAAATATTTGTACAGAATTTTTCAGATGTTATGTCTGAAAACCATGGGAATACGAAATAACAGAATTAAAAATTACTTGGACAATTACATACATGCAGGTTCAAAGAAAAAATAGTATTGTTTAGGGGGGAAGGAAGAGGATTAAAGAAATACATTATTTTGTTAGTAAGATTTTAGCTCTATTTTTTTTAAAAAGTAGATTAAAAATTTTTTTCTCTGTATTTAAAAAAAAAAAAAAAAAAATCTAATATATATATATATTATATTATTATATTATTATATTATTATATTATTATATATTATTATATATATATAAAATTCTCTCTCTCTCTCTCTCTCTCTATATATATATATATATATATATATATATATATATATATATATATAAGGCAGGGGGAGAAGAGTGGGAGACCTCTCACAATATATTTGTCTGAGAGCCATGATATGATATCTATTCGCGGCACTGTGCCAAAAATAGTACAATCATAGACCTTCTAATATACATATCTTCATCTTCTATATTTGCTCTGAGAATATAATTTTAATATTATATTTAAATTATATTCTTGATAAGTATACTTTTATCTGTACACTTAAGATATTTTTTTAATAATGTGAATGATTAACAAAATAGTGAACTACAACCAGAATGAGTCTTAATCTTTAGGGCGCAAAACTAGAGTAAAAACAAAACTCGTTTTAAATTTGCAATATGGCAAGTAATTTGGTGCTATTTTAGGTTTACCACAAAACAATTTGGCGAATTGACGAACACAGTGATGCATGCATGTGATTGGTTCGCGCCTTTGAGAGTGTTTCCCAGCACAGCATTCTTCACTTTCGTTAGTTACGGTTTCCAAAGCTTTCCGTCTTATCAGTTAAAAAGTCTTTGAGCTTGATGCCGCCATGACATAAGCTACCGGCCAAGGGAGAGCACCACCCCATGCGCATCACTCTCCCTGAACTCCAAGACTCAATAGGCGACATTGTCTTTAAAACTTCAAAACCTAATGTACTAATGTATTACGCCTCTTGACACATGGGGACACCTCCGAGTCCTCCGAGAGATTCAAGTAACCGGACACTCATGGGAGCGCTGGTCCCTAGGCTGTTTTCCTTGGTTTACCGACGGTGCTGTTGCTTTACGAGCGTTTTCGGAATGGAAAATTTACAATCACCGGTCCTTCTGCTATTAATAGAACATGGGGGTAAAACTTGCGAGCCCCAAACATCGTCGCGGAGACTTCTTCCCTGTGCGCATAGAGACGCCCTCGCTAAGACGTCTAATACAGGACGTTTAAATAAATGTCTACACAACTGAAATTTTCAGTCAGGATCTTCATCCCCGAGATCGCAGAGTAATACTGAAATGTATGTCTTTTACAGTGTATGCGCATTAAAATACGATGGACGCTTAATTGTTAAAGTCGAACATCACAATCCACTTGACAATCATATTTGTTTCAATTTTCGTCATAGGTTTCTAGTAGATTTTCTACAAGGATTGTTAACCGTGGTGTTCTCGAACATTCCACATGAACATTGTGATCAGTCTCATCTTCCTGAAACTTATCTTTAATTCTACCGATTGTAAGTGACGTAGAAGGATTTGTTTGAATCTATCTCTTACGTTGTCTCTAAACATCGGCTAAGTTGTTGCTTAAGGATACATTTCTTTTGCTCAAAACTTAGACTGGTTTCAGGCATAATTTCAAATTCGGTAAACCCGAAAGGAAATAAGAACATTTTCGTTATTAGCGAATAAATTGTGCACAGATTTTCTTTTAAACACCTTGTATATGAAGCTATTTAGAATTTAAATATTAGAATTAAAATAAGTATAATAATCCCAATAATTTCCCTTTTTTCTCTTTTTTTTATATAGCGATCGAGTAATCATCAATTCGGCAGCCAATGGAGCGATCATTACAGAAATTGCACAAATACTAACAGAAAAATTAATATCACGGAAAGTAATTTAAGTTACGAAATTCCGAGAGTTATTAGGAAATCTGTGCAAATAAATGTATTTAATTGTGCATCGATCCGTACTATAGTAGAAGTAGCTCTGAATACAAACACGCCGCCAGATTTTTAATATAACATATTTTACAGACAGCGCTGTCTATTTTTGTTCACTTTTGAGTCCTAAAATATCACTTCATTGTTTATCATTCACGGTAATTTTGGCAGTCAAAATGATTACAGAATATTAGCTTTTTATATTTATTATTTTAGTTTTAAATATTAAAATGAATTTGTAAGTAAAAACTTGGGTCGATATAAAAATGGATTATCTTTTACAGAGCTTCAATAATCGTTTCCACAATTTAATCGTTTCCACTATTTTGGAATATTTCAGAGCAATTAGTTCGGCGCAAAGTTAAATATAGTGTAAAAACCTTTTTTAATTGTGTTCGGAATTATATAAATACGTAGCACTTGTAGTCTTCGTCTGGTCCGTTTGTCTGTCCGTCCGTCCGCATATAGCAGCGCCAAAACTGACCGACCGAATTGTTTCAAATTTAATATATATATTATTGCAGAATTTTGTCGAGTAATTTCAAATTTTATGTAAATCGAATCAAAACTTAAAAAGATATTAATAAATGTTTTCTTCATTCTATTAACGCCTATCATACATAAACTATATAATAAAAACGCACGTCATGTAACTGAGGAGAAAAAATAGGGCTAATCACTTCTTTGTTCATATGCCAAACGGCCATTTGTATTAAAAATTATTTTTTCGAATAAAATTGCATACAAATTTTAGAAAGATCGTTCAAAAAAATTGTTTGCTTGAGAGATGAGTTACATTAAAAATATATATAGATTCTGAGATAACTTTAGTGGAAATTAAGTTAATGGACGAATATCTCAATCCATTAAGGTAAACTAACACAAGAGATTCGTTCATGATGAATCATAGGAATAATTAAACACGGAGGGTAATCATTCGCAAAGCAAGATCTCCATGGTGAATTTTGCAGCACTGTTTGGGGTCAAAAAAATATTCGCAAAGCAAGATCTCCATGGTGAATTTTGCAGCACTGTTTGGTGTCGAAAAAATATTCGCATTTGTAAACATGGCATACGTAATAAGAAAAATTAAGCATGTCCATTTTGCTTATAATTCATTTCACTGAAATAATAAGAAAAGAAATAATGCGTCAAGCATAGATTATATAACACTTTTCAACACTTCGAAAATAATTTTACAAATCATTACCGTTTAATAAGCTGGAAGATAACATTTAAGTAAACAATTTGGAAAACGCATAACATATTTAAAAACGTAATTTCAGGAATTACAGCAATATTGGGAAAAAATATCCGAATACTTTTATTCAGCCCGATATGATCTATATATTTGTATATATACTATATAAGATGAGAAATTTTAGTTCAGTTAGGAAACGGGCAGCACAATTTAAAATTCTCCTTCTGGAATTTAAGTGAATAAACGGAAATGTGTTCGCGAACTTTTGTGCTGCGCTATATATGATTTACAGAATTCATACACACGAAGTAATAGACACAAAATGAGTTAAATTTAAATGCAACTTAAAACGCACTTCTAGTAATTATTGTTAACAGACAGTAGATAATACTGTTGTATGTCCCTGTAAATGGACGATGACTGCTATACGCACAATATTCTATAGTAAGTCTCTTGTAATGCACCTTAGTGATATATATAAATTTCAATACTTTTAAAATAAGGAAACATCATTAAAATATACCGCAAACGACTTTTCTCCATAGACGTAACGTAACGGAATTTTTTGACTGTCCCTGTAAAATAATGATAAGTTCTATGCACACCATATTCCATAGTAAACCTCTTGCAATGCACCTTAGGGATATATATCAATTACAATGTGTTTGAAATTGTGTAATATCATTAAAATAAACCGCAAATAATATTCCCCCATAGACCGTAATGTAACAAAATTATTTCGAGTGTCCATGTAAGAAAACTATAAATGCTACACATTTGATTTTCAATTCCGAACATGCATAATAAACTTCAATAACATATATCAATTGTATGTCACTCCGAATATATTTTTGACATTTAGAGCACGGACAGACAGACAGACAGACAAACCGATTTCATAAACACTTTTCAACTATGTTGGAACGTGTTAATAACGATGATTTTTTTACATTGTAAAAGTAGTTATAGTATGAACGCACCTCATTTGTAACGTTTAACGTACAATTTCCAACTTGTTACATTTCGTATGAAGCACGCATTTCATGCCATCCTAAAACATTATTTCTAGTTTCTTATCATTAATGTCAACCTCGGCTGTGGACAAGATAATTAAATATTAGCTATTTATGCATACTAATCTAGTATTAAATTAAATTTTGTGTGCGCTGAAAATCGTTTGACATAAAATTATTATTATATATAGTCCATGCGTAATCCCCTTGTCCATAGCCAGTTCACACATTTTAGATAACATTAAAGATTAAATGCATTGTTGTAACCAGATTTTTTCTTATGAGGCAAACATGTAATTTATATAATTTATTTGCTTGCACGGATGAAAGCCTTGCCTATTTACCGGATTATGAAATATTGGGTCCTTATACATGCAAATCCAGTCTTTTTCTTAAAATGTATCAGTCATTAACTCAGTATGTAATTACAATGTTTTATAAATCTTAATCAGACCTTTTACTCGCCTTAAGATTTTTAAAAGTAATCAATTTGATACAAATTCTCAATTAAACATTTACAACCGCGTAATGGATTTTACACATGTAAGAGTAACAAAATAATATTAATTACAATGTTAATGCTAATTCTGTTAATTTATCACATTTGTTTGCAAAATATGTTTACTTGAGAATAAATAGTATCCGAAAAACCTATATTTCAGAGTCCCACCACACTCTCAAAAATGAATACTCAAATTTCAAGAAATTTTCTTCGTTTTTGACGAAACGGTTTCTTGAAATATGCTCCGACTAAACGTTTCGTCAAATAGAGTAAATTTGCATCCTCAAAATTACGAAGAAAGTGGTTTCGTCAAATTGATTCTTTGAAAGTTCCAAAAAAAAAGGTTGGTGGTTCCATCTGTCGGAGCTTTTAGAAGCTTTTTTAATTGACTTGGGGCAAAATAAAATCGTCCTTCGGTGAGGCTCGAACGCGCGACTTTTAGCTTGACAGCCCAGCGTCTTACCTCTCAGCTAGCGGGACTTCGAACTTGTTTGATTTTAAAAGTATTTACCAGATGTTGATGTGTGTTTATATTTTTAGAAAGCAGATTGTATTTTTATCGGTGTTGTTATAACTTCTGCATGTTTTAATTAATAAGGCTAGATTATTATTATGGTTAATAATTAATTAGAAAATGGCTTGATTAATATAATTTATTAGAAAAATTTCCTTTGTTCAATGAATATGCTCTAGTTAATTTGTTGATCAGAAATAATTAATTTTGAAGTGCATATTTTGGAGGCGAGTTCATCAATTTCAGCGATAAGATTACTGTTTATAGAGGGGAAAGGTCAGTTATACGTATTTTAAATTTGATTGTTATATGAATATATTTCTTAAATAAAAAAAGCACCTAATATTGTGATTTTTTATTTATTATTATTATTATTATTATTATTATTATTATTATTATTATTTTAACCATTGGGAAAATGTTGATGCTTGCGGTCGAAAATGGACCAAATGATGTTCGCATTTTACTATTTTAACCGTTTTTAACGAAATTTTGTATCTTTAGATGAATTTTCTAAGCGATTTTAACGAAATTCTGTAACTTCAGAAAAATTTATCTTTGAATCGGCAATAGAAATGCATAAAATCTTTACAAAAAGGATAGACGCAAATTATCAGATATAAAAAATAAAGTAGAAATTTGGTACATTCGTGTTATAGCGGCCCCCAAGGATGAAATATTTTTGTTTCTGTTTTCAATTATTATATTGTAAATTTAATACTTTCGTGTAATTTTTTTTTTTTGAACGATTTTGTAACAAAAATAATCTGGCCGGGAATGCGGAAACATTTTTGTAAAATATTTGAGATTTTCCATTGCATTAAAAATCATTTAATTTTGAGACGAAATGATTGTCAAAAATGACGAAATATAGCTTAAGAATTGCGGAATCGTCAAAAGTGAGAGTTTTATTTTTGACAGCGAGGACACAGTTTCGTCAAGATATTTGAGGATTCGCGTTTCGTCAAAAACCACGTGACTCAGTGACGAAATGATTGTCAAAAATAAGGAAATGAGGCCTGAGGATTGCGGAATCGTCAAAATTGAGTGTTTTATTTTTGAGAGTGCAGTTGCTGAGGGTTCTGCTCTCAAAGTTGATAGATGGAAGGTGCTGGGTTCAAACCCTTGTCACGCTCGTGGACCTAACCGTTCGGAGTTTTCCGTGGTTTTCTTCGAGCCTTGTCGTAAATACGTGTTAGGATCCCTTAGAAAGACCTCCGTGGAGGGCACTCCCCCTAGAGCCTATATCCCTCGTGTAGATAATTGGCCGTCATAAATCAACCAACCAACCTATATTTCCGGTTGAAGCAAGTTGGAAATTGTACGTCAAACGTGACATATGAAGTGCGTTCGTACTGTAACTAGTTTCAGTGAAATGAATTATATCGTCTGTTATTATGATATGATTAATTTCCGTAATAAAATAAGTACATTTTAAGTTAACAACATTGTATCTATTGTTGACATTTCCTGGAATTTCCAATGGGAAACTCAAGCCTAGCTTTGAAAATTTGAGAATTTGAAATCCATATTTAGACTCTTTTTTTTTTCATTTAACACGTTCACTGCCGGATTAAAATTACCGGAATTTTATTTTATTCAGAGAGTTCGAATTCATACCAGGAAATACTATTAGCAATATTTACTTAATTTAATTAAGGACATTTCGTGATTACATAAAATAAAAATTCTTCTTTCGAAATTTCCGGTACAAATTCGTAATTTTAGATTGAAGCAGATTCGTAATTTTAGATTAGGTTAGCAGCGAATGCGTTAATATCTAATTCACTGGAAACATCTATCAAAAAATCTGTTGGTAGATTATATGAGTGCTATAATTAAAATAGCTTAGTATACAAATTCACTATTTAAATTCAGTAATACGGGAATAGCTTAGTATACAAATTCACTATTTAAATTCAGTAATACGGGAATAATATAACTCCATCTTAAATATGATGTAATCACCATGGCAACCTAGAACCATTACCTATCATGGGATATCATTGAATCAATTACGTATGATAGGATTTAATAGAATGAAGAAACCTAATATTAATATATTTTTACGTTTTGATTCGATTTTCATAAAATTTGAAAGGAATGAACAAAATTCTGCAACGATTATATATATATTAAATTTCCAGCCATTTAGTTGGGTAGTTTTTGCGCTGTTATATGCGGACAGACGGACAGACGAAGACTACAGGTGCACGTATTTATATAATTACGAACGTTTCTAAAAAAGGATAAATGCATACCATGAAAACGTTTCGGAAACGTTTTTGAAAAACAGTGGCAGCAAAAAAGTATAATTTGTTTTAATAAATGCATCTAAAAATGCATAAATTACAGCTAAAATAGACATAGGTTTCTGAGGTTTCTAATGATAAATAACGCTTTTCGGAATCGTTAGTATCTAGGAAGAGATGATTATATATTTCCCTTCGTTGATATCATATATCGTCCTAGAATCAGGTTCACGGGATGCCAAAAGGCCCGTCCCACGGGACACTCGGGACGACAGAGGTGGCGAAAGGACATCGTGTAGACCAATCCCTCGTGCCCGGAGCATTGAGCTGCCGGGGGGTGACGCGAGGGCAAAGGTTCACTAAATCGGATCGGGCGGCTGCAAACTTTGTCTATGAGGAGACGAGAGCACAGGCAGGATCTGTTGAGCACGACTTGAATGGTTCCCAGTGAAGAACTTTGCGACCGAAGCTGGTTTGGGACCCCGTAGGCCGCCTTGCGAGTCCTCTGCGGCAGGATCAGTTGGGAGTCGCCTTCGAAGCCTGGTTCGAGATTGCCCGACCAGAACAAGCAACGACACAGGAGCACGGCACTCAGCTTGCGATAAGTGTCTTGCAAAGTTTCTGGGAGAGGGGGACCTTTCTCGAGATAGGGCCACGGAGTGCGGACCGGAGGCTCGTCGGTAAAACGACGATGTCTGGGCTCGAAATCAAATCATGGGCCGAAACCTAGTCCAGCACGTCTTTTGTGCAGCCAGGAATTTCCACGTCTGGCGGGCGGACGAGTGGCTCGTCTTCTAAGTTTCAACCAACACTAATCTCGATCGGGCCCGCCTCTTTGGCGCGTTTAGAGGAGCTTTCCGCGACCTCCAGAGTCCGATAGCGGCCTCTTGATTCCTTCCTTGTTGTGTTTTTAGATTTTTAATTTGTTTGTGCATGTTTTTGTGATATGTGTTTCTGTGATATATGCTTGTCGCCATACTCGGTGTGGCGGGAGTCCCTGACTTGTCAGGGACTCAGTCGCTGGTTTACCGTCTAGTTTCGCCTAGTCGGGTTCAAACTCGCGCCGTCCACCGAGGGCAACCGAGCCGAGTCTCGCCTATGAGACAGAGACCGATTTTCCCCGTGGTCTCGGTTCGGCCAGGGGCACCTTCCGGCACACGTAGTGTCGCCCGCGGAAGATGAGACCAGTGGCTTGTTCTTCCATACATTTCATGATCGGACTCCGCGGGAAAGCAAGGGCCGTAGGGATGCCGGACATATGGTGGATGACCCGACTCCCTTATGGGTGCTCGGCGATGAAGCCGTCCGACAGTCTCTACGGTTCATCAGGTGTCGCGTGGGGAAGTATCCTTTGATGGTGGGAACTTCCGCCGAATCGTAACGACCTCTGTCGTCGACTCTGGGGCAAGATGAGGAGGCGTCGCTGGAACGCGAACCCTCTGAATCGATCGTAGCGACCTGGCGAGACAAAGCCATGGTCCGCATTAAAAGTCCTTCAGGACTTGGGGACGATGAGGAGTTGGGCTCGCTCGGCGCCGTGCGGGCGCCGATGGCGCTCATTAGTTTTATATCGTCCTAGAAAAAGTAACAGCTGTCTTTTTTTTTTTTTTTTTTTTTTTTTACAGTGTACGTCGTCAAAATAGTTGAATGATTTAGAACTGGCTGTTTAGCTAAAAATGTATTTATGTACAGAATTATAGGCAAAAATTCAAGTTCAGCGAGTGACACACCCTGTCATTTTGTCTGAACAAATTCATTGTGAACTTAATTTACTGACCAAATACTGATTATCTTCATATATGTAATCTGCTTAAACATTTTTAGTAATACGTTTCTTGTTTTTTTTATGCTTTTGTTAAATACTGTCACTGCAATCATTTTTCACATAGGGAATTAAAATGTATCTTCTGTGCTCTTTAAAAAAATGTGTTACAATCATTATGCAGAAAACTGAAAAATGTAACCTCATCTCCAAGATATAAATATTAGCTTATTTGAGACATAGATTATCACACAAGTTAGGACAGTTACGGCAAAATCTGTAAAGGCAGCAATGGTAGCGTCACTAAGGGATAAGGGGGGGGGGGACTAAGAAGCTTCTGAAATTTACCTATGCATATGAAATCTGTTGATGCTCTATGTTTTTTATATCTATACATTTCTCTTCGACACAGACGATTCTCTCCAAACTGACCATTGGGGCGTGGTTAACGTTTCTTTTAAACAACTTAATTTTTATTTTCTCTTTTATTATTCTTGAAACAACATTTCTTTTCAAAACATTTTTTTTATTTCTAAACATGTTAAAATATGTCAGGAAGAACCTTTCCTGCATACAAATCGGAATTCAAAGATTTCGTTTTCCGCTTTTTTTACAAATTTAAAATGTAAACATGTCACATTTAAAAAATGAAGGATCATAACAAAAGCAGAAACATTCCCTGTTTGAGATGTTTCTTCCCCATTGTCACTACAGGCAGTATATATACTGCCATCGCGTTTCCATTACGCTCTATGATAGTGTAATATATTGTATATTAATCTATTATTTGAGAGAACCTCATTGTTTCAATAAGAGCCGCAAAACATAAATAAAAATATGCATGTTCAATAAATAGAAATAATTTTTAACATTTTTGTTTATACTTAATATTTTTATATTGAATGTCAATAAATGTTTTAATTTTTTATTTAATAAGTTATATTGCTAGTAACACTATATAATGAAATTTTCTTTGATAAGATTTCTTCCAAAGTGGAAATTGTATCAAATATACATTTGTTATTAGAAATGAGACTCTCAACCCGAGATCAACCCTGAACACGAAATGGGCTGAGGCTCAATTTTTATACTAGTCTTCGGCCTTGGACAGAATGTAAAAGTTGTATTTTTTCATAAATTGAAAATACAAAAACTGTCTATTTTAGAAGCAAATATGCATAGACATCTTAAAACTTTCTGCAATCCTTTAACAATCAGTTTGAATAAGAATTTAATTTTGATTGGTGGGATATAGGTATAAATATTCTTTCTGATTCTGAAGATTTTCCAAGATAAGTGTAGTAGCGTAAAGAAGTCGTGGTTTATCGCTTGTCTATCGTATTTTTCTGTTTCAAGTCTTTTGCAGAACTCAAGTCTCATGCAATTCTTACATTTTCCGCAAAAGTATACATGTTTACTGGAAATCTCGCTGACATATATTCAATATTTTAAAAGTTAAAATAAGAATAATTGAGACATCCCATTTGTTTGACTGAATTAAAGAAAAAATAACTTCAGTAACTTTAAAAAAAAAAAAAAAAAAAAAAAAAAAAAAAAAAAAAAAAAAAATTAAATCATTAGTTTTGGATCACGTTCAATAATAAAAACTAATTTTGTTATAATCATTCTAAATAATTATTTAAAGTAATGATTGTATAACAGCGAAAGATATCCATTCCAATAAAACTTATTTTGCATTTTATTTCCACACATATACATATATAATATTTTTACACCAATTTTACCCCATTTTCTTAACATGTTTTTAACATGATGTGTTTCCTATTATAAAATACGTTTTTTGTATTAAGTTTAATCTGAAGCATATTTTATAAATTAAAATAACATTTCTTAAAAGAAAGTGTCATCGTTTTTCGTTACTTCAGGTCATTAAACGTAGTAAAGTTTTAGAAACTTTTTTAAGATGGATTCATCGCTTCTTAAGTGTCATTAATGGTAATGTCTTTTTGCATTTGTTATAAAGATATTTCTATCGAAGACAATTTATATAAAATTTTAAACATCAGAAATATCAGTAGCAATGCAATTTTTTTCAGCAACTGTCAAATAATGTTTAACAACATTCATGTATAATGAATAGAATAGTTCCAAGTGATTACTTCAGATGAATAGTATGAAAGAAGCATTCGCTATTTTGGGAAGTAAATGAAAAATTGATTATACAGTATAGAAAATCAGTTTTATTAAAGCGTCATATACTTTTTTTTGCATTATTGTATTTGTCATAATATATATATATATAATGATATTTTTACAAAGCTCTTTTGAATTAAAATATGTTTAATCATCCGATATTTTGAAATATTTAAACTATCAAATGCTGTTAAATTAGAGATTTCCGTTAAATTGTAATGTATACTTACACACAAACGAAATAATTCAATTTTATATCTATATATAATACTAAAAATGTATTCTGATTTAGTAATTAGAGTTTTGAAAGTATTTCAAAATAAAATATAGCAATTTAATAAAAAATTGTATGTAGATATCTCAGAAGTAAAAATAGCATGGAGTTTAAATTTGAAACTAATAACTGAAATAACTGTAAACATCAAGAATTTCATATAATCGTTGAATAATCATTTTAGAATATTACTAAATGTATTTTAGGGTTAAAAAACTTCATTTAAGTGACAAAAATGGAATTTCTATTATTATAAATAAATAACGTCTAAGATAAGTATTTCTGTAGTTGTAATTATCATAAACGCTTGACTTAATATATATATATATATATATATATATATATATATATATATATATATATATAGAAGATAGATGTAAATGCAAAATGAAATATGTTATAACCTAAAAAATAATGTTATTTCTAAATTCCGTTCCATTTTGTTGCCAGTATTTGGAAGTAAAATAAATTTAATATTATTTCTCTGCTGTATTTATAATGCATCTTAATCGACAATAAGACTGATAGTGTCATAAGATTTCTTTTCAGTTATTAATAATATCATGTTGTGAATGATTAATGACCGCATGATATTTTGACCAATAGGATATGCATAAAATATTCAGCCAGACGAAAAACATGCCATACACTTTTCTATGTTTCTAGTTTCAGTCAGTTTATAGCAGGAAAATATTTTTATACAAAATATTATAATTATACGTAAACACGTGCTTAAGAAATTATTATATATTTTTATATTAAACAATGCATTTAAAAATCAAAATAATGTTAACTCGGGTTATTTATTTTCTATTTTTTATTTTATTTTATTTATTTATTTATTTTTGTATGGTTTTCAAAGATTAAATTGTTATTTTGAATATGAAATATTTTTAAAAGTACTTAAACATAATTTAACAAGAGAAATTTAAAATCATTAATCAAATTATTTTAAGAATAAAAAGAGCTTATAATTATTATAAAATAAGTTATGAAACTATAGGATTAGCTTTAGCCTACAAACGCACATTTTCCATTTGGTTCTCTACATTCTGTGCATGCACATAAATGTGTTATTTAAAGAGTAATTACTATTGTTTTACTACCATCTAATGAAATATTCAAAACTGGATTATAGAGTATTTCTTTACATAAGGAAATTCGACAAAATTTTTAAAGTAAAAAATGAAATTATATCGTCCATAGATCTTAAGCTTTATTAACGAAAAATGTGAAATCATGAAAGGTGAAACTATTATATTTTTTTACTTAAATAAACATAATTTGTTTTCAGAAATTTGAGATAAGCCTTAAAAACATTGTTGGTTGATCGATTGCTGGCGCTACGGTCATCTTTTACACACGATGTCTAAAGAGACTGGGACCTCTTTTTAATGTAGAATCCGGCCTACTACAAACATCCATGCTTAAGTCAGGATTTGAATCCTGCATCTTTTGTCTAGTAGCCAGCGCCTTAACAACAAAACAAGTAGTGGGCCCTCCAAAGCGTTATAATGCTTATTTAAATTGTAGAAATTAAGGAATAGCTCTACTCTTATCATTTAAAGGTAACATTGTACAAAAAGACAAATGTTTCTTTATCTAAGAAAGTATAACAGAACCAAAAGCGAAAACATACAATAACTCCATCTCAAATACCCAAGATTCTGAAAGGGTTCTTTATATTTAGAAATTTAGAAAATATATTTTCGAGATTTAAGGAAGCATTTATAAAAACAAAGTTTCTGTTGCAACTATTGATTTTTGGAAACGTTTCCGAGTAGTTTTTATAGTATACAAATATGCTTTACAGATTAACTTGATAAATTAACAGCATTAACATTAACATTAAGATTAGAATTATTCTGTTGCTCTTGACAGTATACATTAAATTACGGAGCAAAAAACAATATTTGAGAATTGATAGTATCCTAAAAACCGATATCCAGGAGAAAATGGATTAATACACTATAAAAACTACTCTGAAACATTTTTAAAAGTTTTTCGAAAAGTAGTATCAAAAGTAGTATCAAAGTATAAAAGTAGTATCAAACGAAACTTTGTTTTTATACATTCTTCTGTAAATCTACAAAAATATATTGTTTTCGAGGTTTCTAAGCTAAAAAAACACTTTCATACATTTTATTTCGAAATTATATTTTCGTAGATTAAGAAACCTTTTACAATTTACATTATTTGCATGCAGATATATGTTTTATATAAAAAAAAATAATAAATTTTATACTTGCATATAAAGAAATATTCATAAACATAAAGTACATTATAGGTTATAGAATATTTTTTACATAAAAAATTCTGCATATTTTTTTTCTAAGTAAATAATGGAATTCAATCGTTTAACATATCTTAAGGGTTTAAATAAAATATGTGAAACAATAAAATGTAAAACTATTATATGTTTTTGCCTAATTGAATATAATTAGTTTTCTGTAATTTTAGATGCTCCTTCAAAACATTAAAATACTTATTTCAATTGTAGAAGTTAGGTAATAGTTAGCTCTAACGCTATAATTTAATGGTCAGCTGAAAGTAGACGCTCGAGAGAATATCCACTTAGAAATATTTAACCGTTTCTCATAATGTCATACGGAGAATATAATATATTTTCGATAGATACGTCTGATTAGTATGATTAGTAATAATTTGACCAATATATAGTTTCCATGGACGTTATATTCGCAGTGTAAATTCTATTCACTATTCTCTCAAGTATCTAATCACATCAAAAATATTACTATTTATGCATGTCCTGATTTAAAAATGAAAGATTTGGTATTTATTTAGAGATAAATTTTTGCAACAGTTAGACAACATATTAGTCCCTAGGTGTTTCATAAATAAACATAATGTATAACTGAAGGGTGGTTTTAAGACATTGCGGATTAAAACTCATACTTTTTAAAAATATTTTGAATAAATTTATAAAGAATTTTTTCTGAAAACAAAATTTCTAATTTAACAAAAAACATACACAAAATTACTATAATCTCACGATTAAAAAATAATTAACATATGTATTAATTATGCTTAAGAAACAGTTAATATGGAAATGGTTAGTTTATATTTCAAACATATTTTGTTTTCTAGATTTCCTGTAGTTGTATGCAGAAATAGTTAGTTATGTAAGGCAACCGAAATAACTAGAAAAATATCAGAAAATTTCAAACAAATTGTAATCTCAAAATACTACTTAGATGGAAGTTCATCAAGTTAAATAATATATTTATTAAGAGAAAAAATGCTTATTTGGAATATTTAAATTTTGGATCCACAAAGCTTCATTGATTATTCGAGTAACAAGATACAAAAAATCGTAAAATCTGTTTTCTCGATTTAGCAACGGTACACTTTGCTTCAGTTTTTACTGAAAATTATGTTTGTTTGTCAGTAAATATTCCTTTCTGTTATACAAGAAATCATTTGCACCAGTTCAACTTTTGTGTTTTTAAATTCTACACCTTCTGAAATATGTTGCAGTTGTCTAATAAATATCCATAAACTAAAATAAAAATATATAGAAAATTCCATATAATACGAACGACAAATTCATCTTCTCAAATTACATTGTGTTTTATAAATTTTATACATTATTTTTTATATCCATAAACTATATAAATAAAATAAAAATTAAAAAAAATAATTAATTATATTGTACAAAACATGCATCGGTAATACACATTAGAATGCATCCCTTCAGAAAAATATTTCTTCTCCAGGATAATTTTAAAATAGTTGTACGATGTGCACTTCAAAATATCTAATCTAACAAATAAGACCTTTTGTTTTAAATATTAGGCGTTTTTATTGATTCAACTGCGGAATTCATAGTTCCGTGCAAATTATAAATTTATTAAAATATGTTTTACTCCCTCACCCTAAATTAAAAAAAATCATAGTGAATAAAACACCCTCAAACATATGAAAATTAACTTTATACAAAAGAATTATCTCTCATATTAATGACCCAAGGGATTTATCCTTGTTATTTAGTCGGGGCTCATTAGCATATGACGGTGAAATATGAGGATTTATTTCTTCATAAAACGGGTAATTGCTTATTTAAAAGGATTTACTCTTTTAAAAATGTTTTAAGAAATTTTTCATTTAATGAAGCGATAATTCATACCCGTTAATGTATTTACATAATATATTTTTTTTTATAAAAAATCAAATTACTTTATGATTCTAATAAGTCTCCTCTTTTTTTTTCTTTTTTCAAGTTTTAAGATTTAATTAAATTTTTAGTGAATAAAAACTGCTCTCGAAAAGCTAAGTGAATAGTTTAATTTGCTGTAAAAAATTTGAAAACTTAAAAGTATAGTTATAAATGTTTTCCCTTTTTCCAGGGGTCAATAAAACCATGGTGTTTCATAATATATTTTCTCTGAAACATTTACCATTTTCTCCTTTAATATAGGGGGAATTGGGCTAATGGGACTTGATTAACATTTCCTACTGTAGATAGTGCAATTTGTAATATCCCCACATTGTTTGTTGGCAGACCATTACTTTAAACATTGCTCTGTAGATAATAATAATAATAAAAAATCTTACTTTGTGAAATATTTTTTTCTTCCATTAGATCTTGATTACAGAATCTAATGGCTTTTGAAATGGGTCTAATGGGATACATTAATTAAAAACACATATAAGTTACTATATAGACGAATTCAAAAATTATAACAGCACTACTATAAATTCAATGAAAAATATAATATGACCTATATGGTCCCAATGAAAAATATAATACTGCCCTATAATATGGCAGCGCAGTGCACAAAGAACTTCATTAACGGACGTCATCGAATTAATATTATTATTACTTTTATTATTAACTATTATTAACTATTATTATTACTTTTAATAATAGTAATAATAATATGTATGTATAATACATATAATAAAATAATCTGTTTATAATAATAATAATAATAATAATAATAATATAAACGTACTTAATGGTTAATAATTTGCCTACGTTTATCTTTATTCTTTAGTTAAACTTCGACGTTCAGTATTTATATTTATAGAATTATTTATGTTACACAATTAATTTTAAATGTATGCGTTGTATATATGTGTTGGGTGGTAGAAATTGAATTAACTTATTCTTCCGCAATAAGTTAATACAAGAAAAAAATAATAGGAAATTTCCTCTAGACGATTATATTAATATATAAATATATTAACAGAGATTTTTAGAAAATATATTATGTTTATCCTTAATCTAACCTTTCTAATGTATGAAATGATTTTAATATCATTATTAATATACATTATTAATATACTTTACATCATATATTACTTTCAAAATATATTCTGCTTAGTTTTAATTTTAATAATAAAATTTAATTAAAATTATTTGTTAAATCTATAAAACTATTTGTTAAAACTATTATTTAAAACTGTTTCTTTTACTTTCAAAAGTGAAAAAAGAAATTCTATTCAATACATTTTGGGTTATGTCAGACTCAATTTTAAACTCATAAATTATTACTGTCGTCCTTATTCTAATGCTTTTGTGCGTTGAATGTTGCGTGAAAAGTTTTGAATGCAGAAGATTTCTTCTTTTTAGAAAGTGGGATATTCGCAAATGCGTGCAAAGTTCACTTTATTATGTATTCAGAGAGAGTACATTCTATCTATTGAATCTTTAATTGGAAAAGAGAATCCAGATACTTATAATAAAAGTAGTGCTAGAGTGCAGTCTCAGAAATGCTGAAATAGAATTGCTTCCAAAGCGATTTCTAATTTTTTATAATGTTACACATTAAGAAGTATTACTAATTTTTGTAAACCGAAATTTCTAAATAATTGTTGTTGTGAAATGTGATCGTCAGTCAGCATTTAATGATAGTAATAGTAATATAAAAATATAATACATATAATAAAATAATCTGTTTATTATAATAATAGTATTTATTATTATATAAAGGTGTATAATAATTAATTATGTACGTTTATAATATTATGCCCAAAATATAAAATTCTTTATCTAAAAAATTAATTTGTACGTTTTATTAGATAATATATATATATATATATATATATATATATATATATATATTAAAGATTCAGTGGAAAACGCATATCCAGCAGTTGCGGCTCATATTGTGTCCGGAAAAATTTTCCCTGAAATTATTTTTTGTATCTCTGTAAATAAACGATTTAATAACGAACTCAGTAACCTATGGAAAACATGAGCCTCAATAATGTATATCAATTTCACTGAAAAAGCATAACACCGTTAAAATACATTACAAACGATTTCTACCCTTAGATAAGATGTAATGGGATTATTTTGGAATTATTTCAAAAATTAAATTCAGTTTATGTAATGTAACACTTGAATAATTGTGTCAAAATTAATCTCGTGTAATCACGTTTCCAGCATTTACTAGAATTCGCATTACCTGTGATTTATTCTGTTGTACTGATTCAAATTCAGACCAGATGATTTGATCATGAAGGTTAACTGGGTGAATTTCTTCAGCCATATTCGTCCGGGATTGCTCAGTTGGTAGAGCATTGGCAGATTCATCCAAGGGATCCCGGTCTCGAATCCAGGCCCGGAATTTTTCGCTTAGAATAGAAGATTACATATCAAATGATTTCATTATCAATTTGAATAAATGTGTCAAAATTAATCTAGTGTAACAGTTAAGATCAAAATACGTAATATTAGATGTGTAATATACGAATGACGGCAGACGACGTAGGTAGGTATTTGTGTATCCGTAGTTTCTAGAAGAAATCGATGCACGTAGAGGTCTGGTTTTAATGCCCCTGATGCTCAGATTTATTTATTTATTTATTTTCTGTTTATTTAAATAGACATTTTGTGATTTTATAACGAAAACCTGAATTTTCGTTTTTTTTTTTTTTATATTAACTGGTGTTTTTGTGTCAGTCGGAAAAACAATTTTAATTCAAATTTTTTACCCTGTGTAGAAAATTTCGCCCACTTTTTAATAAAGTTTATTCGAAAGTCGAACAACAATTTTTGAATTTTAACTTTTTTCAAATGACTTTAAAAGTCATTTCGTTAACAATAATCAAGCGTTTATTATTAAACGATTTCTATTCAAAATCTTTGTCAATGAATTTATATAACTGTATAGACATATAATAGACTGTAATATTTTATATAACTGTATAGACAAAATATTCACGAAACTTTTAAATAATGAAATACATTTATTTCTGAATTATGAAACTATAAAATGAAAATTGGAATTTTCCAAAAAGAAGAATGAAGAAAAAGTCATAAAAATGGCTGATACGACGACAAATGACAAATGACAATGTTAGAATGACAATGGACTAAGTCAAAAAATTTAAAAATAACCACATTTTCGTATATTAATTTCTATTCAGTGTGACAGTCAAATAAGTCATAGTTCACTTAGGGAGCCACTGTAGAGAAAAACTAGTTGGACCAATTAATGCAACTTCAATGCGATAAGTTTCACAAGATCCTTCATTGCTTAAATTACTCGTGAGTCGAGTTCAGATTTTTTTCGATTTTTTGATTAGATCATTTCATTATATAGGGTGGTCATAAAGTCTTTCCCTGATTACAAAAAGAATAAAAAATACGAAATAACCTTTGAATGTAATTCTGTAAAATTTTGATTTTGGATAACTCATGTTCTTAAGTTTTTTTTAGTTCTGTCTCTACCGTCATTCGTGAGTTTCTTGATGACAAATTTCCTAGAAGATCTATCGGACGGGATGGGCAAACTCTTCTAGATGTTTTTTTTTCTTTTGGTATATAAAGAACTGAGTGTTTTCAACACCAGTAAAATATATTGAAACACTCAAAGTCAGGATCACAGAGGCTGTATCTAGTGTGACAGCCCAAATTTTAGTCAATATGTGACGAGAATTGGAACACCGCCTTGACATTCTTCAAGCTACCAAATTTGCTCACATCGAAATTTATTCACGTAAGTACTTGCATTAAAAACTTCGTAAATGTTTACAATATATTGAAACTTGCATATGCCTAATTATATTAGTTTTTCTGCAGTAAATTATTATTATGAGGGAAATATTTTATGACCTAAGTGTATTACGTTGAAGACGAATAGTTTTTATTCAAACAGTTTGATTGTGAAATTGGGACAATTTGAGAAATTCCAACAATGGGAATGGGTATACATTTATTTTTATTTTACGGAAAGTCGATATTTATAATCATTTTTGGGATATTACTTTTTGAACACTTCGTTCGCATAATGAGTGCTGACTTTTAATGTGAATACCAATACACAATTAAATAATGTCTAATTCTAATTATTTCAATCCTGGTTTTTAAAAAGTTATATCATTTCAAAGAGTAGTGTATATGAATTAAATTTCTTACCTATTAAAATTGTTAGCCTGAAAGGTAATACCGAACAAAGATGAACTGGTCTGCAAATTCTGAAAAAGGTGTTTTAAATTTTTCGAAAGCTTCGACATTGAAATTGTAATTTTTTTATAACTTCACTGAATGTGATACTAGGAATAATATTTGAAATGTAATTACACTGAAAAAAATTAATTAGATTAATATAAAATGGAAATTAGAAAAAAAATACTTATTTTTTTAGTTTTTTTCTTCTTTTAGTTTTCATATCTGTGTTGTATACAGTGCAAATAAACACGACGCATTAAACTGACCCCTTATCATATTTAAGATTGTGAAATTGACGATCTTGTTTTACAATGTGTTATTTTTGTTCAATCAATAAAAACATAAATAGTTTAAATTACGAAAATCTAAGAATCATTTTTTTTTCGTAGTTTTTAAGCAAAAATGATTTTTTTTTTATATAAAACATAATATAAAACGAAGAAATATTTTCTTTTAAAATCGAATTTGTTATTTATTTTTGGATATTTTATGTTATGGTATAATAAGAAAAAATAAGATTTCGATTAATAATTTTACGATATAAAAAATTATACTCTTTATTAGATGCATTTCCAAGTAGCCGGTTCATGAGAAAATACATAAAAAAACACGTGTTTGAAGAACAAAAAATCAATATGCATTTTTTTTACTTATTTATTCTTAATATTAAAAGTTAAAATATACTACTCTGATTGCCCCAGTTAACTTTACTTATATTCCTTGGGTGAATTTGAGAAAACTTCCTTGAATATTTTTGTGCTTTCTTATCCGAACATTTAATTAAATCTACTTTTAGACGCGGCACGTTTAGCTAATTATTCTGCTGCTGGAATATAATCAATCTTCATTGAAATCTTTATAAAACGGAAAACATTATTTAATAAGGTAGAAAAAGCAGAATTTTCTACGCATAAGAACATGTTCTTATGCGTTATATACATTGCTTTGGATTTAAAAAGGGTATTTTTATAGATGTATTTAACAAGGATATTGTTCATGAATTTCAATCTGGACAATATTAGCTTATTTCTTGAAGTGTTATTTATGTTAGAATATCTGCATTTATACTGCCCATATACTTTTAAATATATATTTTAAAACTTGAAAACGGTCATTTCTAATACCGGTAATTTGTTTCCGAAATACTTAAAATGTCCAAACATTTATTCGAGCTTACATTTTATTCGAGCCGTGTCAGATTGTTTTAAAATTTCAATATGGACAATATTAGTTTATTTCTTGAAGTGTTATTTATGTTAGAATATCTGCATTTATACTGCCCATATAATTTTAAATATATATTTTAAAACTAGAAAAGGGTCATTTCTAATACCGGTAATTTTTTTCCGAAATACTTAAAATATCCAAACATTTATTCGAGCTTACATTTTATGTGAGATAATAATTAATTGTGAAATTAATTGTGTCGTGTAATTTTATTTCTTGAAGTTATATTAGTTTATTTCTTGAAGTGTGATTTATATTAGTCATATACACTGCTCAAAACAATTAAAGGATATTTGAAGTTTTATATAAAATAAAGATATAAACGAATTTTTTTTTTGCCGAAAATAGAAGAAGAGAATCACAAATGCAAATTTTTCTGGTTTTCAAACTGTGGAGTATGCAAATTTTGAGTTCGACGTCAAAAACGTCGCTTCAGCGGCAGCGAATGAAATTTGACTTTCAACTGGATAAAAGAGAATGAAGACAAGGATGATCGGCATTCAGTGATTGCTTTGTTTCGATGAGTACGATGTCTCAGCGAAGTCATTTGAGAGATTCAGAAGCTTGGAGAATTGTTGGTAGGTTAGAAGGGGGCCAAACTCAAGCCGAAGTAGCGCAAGCCATTGAAGTGTCACAAAGTGTCATTTCCAGGATCTGGAACCATTTTTTGGAGAGTGGATGTGCAGGCCGAAGACCAGGGCAAGGTCGTAGACGGGCAACGACGCCCAATGAAGATCGGTATTTAGCGTTAACAGCTCGGAGACACCGAAACATGAACGCTACTCTTCTACAACAACACCTTCGCTCGGCTACAGGCACCACGATTTCAACTCAGACTGTCCGAAACCGGCTTCATGCTGTAGGTCTGTATTCTCGCCGACCGATGGTACGTGTTAGATTAACATCAAGGCATCGTCGCGACCGCAGGGAGTGGCAACCGAGCATGTCAACTGGAGGAGAAATGAATGGAGCAATATTCTGTTTTCTGACGAGTCCCGTTTTTCTGTGCATCCGGATAATAGGCGTATTTTCATCTGGAGGGACCGTGGTAGTAGGAATAATCCTGCGTTCGTGCACGAAAGTGTCAGATTTGGCGGTGGAGGAGTGTTGGTGTATGGTGGCATCTCCATTGACGGGCGCACTGACCTCTACATCATTCGAGATGTAGCTCTGACTGGTCGCCGATATAGGGATGAGATCCTCAGACCTATTGTAGTCCCTTACGCTGCAGCAATCGGAGATAACTTCATTTTAATGGACGATAACTGCAGGCCACATCGTGCAAACGTGGTGGAGGATTTCCTTTTCGAGGAAGGAATCGTTCGAATGGAATGGCCAGCGTGTTCTCCAGACATGAATCCAATCGAGCACGTTTGGGACGCTCTAGGAAGACGAGTTTCTGGCCGCCAACAACCCCCACAAACTCTCCAAGAACTGGAAAGCGCTCTTCTGGAAGAGTGGGGCAGAATACCCCAACTCGTCATTAATAGCCTCATTGAGTCCATGCCTCAAAGGTGTTCAACGTTGCTGGCCGCCCGTGGAAACCATACCCCCTACTGAAAATGATTTTCTTTGAAGAAAACACCTTTTCTTATTCTTTTTTTCTCATATGCACAAATTGTGTTTTTTCCTTTTGTACACAAATGCGCAATAAAATGCATTTTTTCTGCCAAACATGCGTAATTTATTCTCATATAACCTACTATGTCTGTCGACCATGTATCAATCAGCTAAAAAGTTTCCCAGATACAAAATCCACCTAAAACTGCAATATCCTTTAATTGTTTTGAGCAGTGTACTTTACGGCAATGGCGCGGATAATGCTAATTGCACTAAACCTTATTGCTTTTGTACATTGTAAATGCACACATACTATTATGCGTTTGCCATAATAAAGGACATTGCAGAGGTTTATAATATAATATATATATATATATATATATATATAGACAGATAGATAGATAGATAGAACGATATGTATTATATTCATGAATACAATATGTGTATAGAATATATATATATTACATTAATTACGGGATGAATAACATGCCCACGGAAACAAAATAACGTTTGTAATTATATTTTATTGCTAAGTTTCGCCAACCTGATATGTAGTTAATAAATGTATAATAAATTACTCGGATTATTTGCTTTTAAAATCTTTAACATTTTTAAAGATGTTAGGTATTTAATAAATGAACATTAAATTATTTTTTGAAAAGGATTAGTGACTGGTAACGGTTAACACGATTAAAGATGAAAAACATTTTTGGCAATCCATCTTCCTAACACGCATATTAAATATCGCGTATTGGTCGACTGATTGTAAAATTCGATAACTTGCAAACAGTGACAGATAGAAAAAAATGCAGGAGAGTAATGTATGATGTCACTAGTGTTTTTACTGCGATTCCGAATTTTAGTTTCAAATAGCAAAGACAGATGGGGCCGAATGAAGGTTCAGGTTCAGCTGAGCGGGGTGGCCTACCGATTGGCTAAAGCTCTACAAGCCCCGCTCAGCAGGGATACCCAATAACCCACTATCCAAAGACCCTAACCAAGAGGCAGGACCCGGCAAAACCCCCGAAGAATGCCAGTCCATCTTTAAATATTTTTACAAATATAAACAAACACGAAACAGAAACAAAATGAGAATATCAAATTAGATACAATATAGGTCTAAAATATGCGCTCAATTGAAGTCAAAACTAAAGTAACTCAGCATTGATGCGAAGGAAGGAGGTTGTTGTTGTTCTTGGCGTGTCAGAGAAAGTGCCAAGGCACTTCCCTGAAAGAAGGCGTGCCAAATCCTCAAAAGGGATTAGGAAGGAGGTTAAATATATGGAATGCTTCTCATTCGCCAATTGAATCTTGTTTCACTTGTTCCATTCTTTTACCACTCCATAAAATTATCCTTCTTTCTTTGCATCAATGCTAAGTGATTTCTGCTTCTGCCTGGATTGGACGTCTATTGCTCGAAGCGACATCTATTGCTGGTAATTCGAACTAAAATTAGAAATTCCATTAAAAAACTCCTGACATTATACATTACTCTTATGCAAGAATTTTTTTTAATATCTATCACTGTTTGCAAGTTATTGAAATTTAAAATCTGTCATTTCATATGCGGACACACGGTATATAACGTATTTATTAAAAAAGAATTGCCATGGTGAATTTAACTTTATTTGAACTTGTAGCAAACTTAATTTTTCCGTTTTACATTTGACATTTATATAAAAAAAAATGTTTAACTAATTTTAATTATTTTTTAAATTAATGTTCAGCAGTGAAGTTCGCCCGAAATTATTGAATAATAAACACGTGAAATTTAACTTTGCTAAATAAGCGTAATACCGACAGAGTGAAAACTGTACAAGCCAGTCATCGAAGCCGCACCCTTGGAATAACTCTCCAATGTTCTACCACTGAGCTACGAGGACGATACCCAGCTTGGAATCTCTCACTCACATATATCGGCAAGGCTGCAATCGCAGCACAAGATTGAAATGTCATCATGATCGCACAAATCCTGTGGCAAACTGGAGACGGTATTACGTCTAGTTAGCAATGTTAAAATTCACATGTTTATCCAATAATTTAGGGCGAATTTCACTGGTGAAAAATAACTGAAAAATTAATTAAAATTACTTATATGTGTGTCGTAAGCTGGACTTTGTGTGACTTTGTGTCATCTCAATTTTGCCATAGGATTTCTGCGTTCATGATGATATTTTCATCTTGTGCTGCGATTGCACCCTTTCCAACATATGTAAGTGAGAGATTCCAAGTTGTGTGTCGTCGTCGTAGCGCAATGGTAGAACATTGGAGAGTTATTCCAAGGGTCCGGTTTGGATGCCTGGCTCGTTCATTTTTTACTCTGTCGATATTACGCTTTAGCAATGTTAAAACTCACATGTTTATTATTCAAAAATGTTTCACATTTTAATAATATGTATTAGTAATTTTGTATTGATATTTCAACTGTTAATTGTGTATTTATAGAACACCTTATCTTAACATACAAAATATGGAATTTGCCAAATGAAGAAAATTGTACTTCAACTAATTAAACTAATTAGGGCCGTCCAGTTAAAAAGACATATCATTGTAAAAGTAGAAGCGTCAGAAAACATTGTTTCGATAACAAGATTGTTTAAGCGAATATTCGGAATAACGGAGAGGAGCATTTATCCAATAAATTTTCGCGCATTTGTTACCTGGGAAAGATTTTGTCTGGCAAATATAAGTTTATTACACCTCAGAAAACAAATATACCTTTCTAAACTAACTTCAAAATTCTTTTACTCCGCGAAATATATCACAAATGTACGAATGAATGAATTCCTTTACTTTACTAGTCAACCATTCACGGAACTTTTAAGCGTGTTGTGAAAATCTAGTCTAAAATTTATTTTAAAATAATTATAGAAAATATTTAGGAAAATTATTGTTAGATTATTTCACATGACATTTCTTAAAGAACATATATTTTTATTTATTTTCTTATAACAATGCCTCTTTTGATAGATATTTATATAAGCAGCACATGGGGGACATGCTATATAATTGCAAAATATAACTTTCTCTTTCTGAGTACATTTTTTATTTTTTCTGTTAAAACATCTCATTTACAGAAAAAAAAATATGCCAATAAAGATATATGCCAATAAAGAGCGGAATAACGGAGAGGAGCATTTTTCCAATAAATTTTCGCGCATTTGTTATCTGGGAAAGATTTTGTCTGACAAATATAAGTTTATTACACATCAGAAAACAAATATACCTTTCTAAACTAACTTCAAAATTCTTTTACTCCGCGAAATATATGACAAATGTACGAATGAATGAATTCCTTTACTTTACTAGTCAACCATTCACGGAACTTTTAAGCGTGTTGTGAAATCTACACTGTTAAAAATTTGCAGCAAACTGTCCTGTCATTTGACCGTTTTTAGAGAAAACGTTTACACAACCATAATTTAACTCTATTCTGGCCATAATATGAGCAACAATATGTTCAGAATAGAGTTAAATTACGGTTATGTAACCGTTTTCTATAAAAATGGTCAAATGACTGGACAGTTTGCTGCAAATGTTTAACAGTGTAGTCTAAAATTTATTTTAAAATAATTATAGAAAATATTTAGGAAAATTATTGTTAGATTATTTCACATGACATTTCTTAAAGAACATATATTTTTATTTATTTTCTTATAACAATGCCTCTTTTGATAGATATTTATATAAGCAGCACATGGGGGACATGCTATATAATTGCAAAAGATAACTTTCTCTTTCTGAGTACATTTTTAATTTTTTCTGTTAAAACATCTCATTTACAGAAAAAAAAAAAATATATGCCAATAAAGATATATGCCAATAAAGAGCGGAATAACGGAGAGGAGCATTTTTCCAATAAATTTTCGCGCATTTGTTATCTGGGAAAGATTTTGTCTGACAAATATAAGTTTATTACACATCAGAAAACAAATATACCTTTCTAAACTAACTTCAAAATTCTTTTACTCCGCGAAATATATGACAAATGTACGAATGAATGAATTCCTTTACTTTACTAGTCAACCATTCACGGAACTTTTAAGCGTGTTGTGAAATCTACACTGTTAAAAATTTGCAGCAAACTGTCCTGTCATTTGACCGTTTTTAGAGAAAACGTTTACACAACCATAATTTAACTCTATTCTGGCCATAATATGAGCAACAATATGTTCAGAATAGAGTTAAATTACGGTTATGTAACCGTTTTCTATAAAAATGGTCAAATGACTGGACAGTTTGCTGCAAATTTTTAACAGTGTAGTCTAAAATTTATTTTAAAATAATTATAGAAAATATTTAGGAAAATTATTGTTAGATTATTTCACATGACATTTCTTAAAGAACATATATTTTTATTTATTTTCTTATAACAATGCCTCTTTTGATAGATATTTATATAAGCAGCACATGGGGGACATGCTATATAATTGCAAAATATAACTCTATCTTTCTGAGTACATTTTTAATTTTTTCTATTAAAACATCTCATTTACAGAAAAAAAAACATATACCAATAAAGATATGTCAGTTCTTTTATAATTTCAAACAGTATTAATTTAAATTAAGATAATCAAATTCTAAACATATATTTCCATAGGAAAGTAAGATTATACATCATTGTTTTATATTTAAAGGTTTCGAATAAAGTATCCATATGATGCGTGGATATAAATTGAATTTCACAACAAATACCGTTAACGTTATTCTGCATACAGTTGAATAAAATATACAACAATATATTTCAGAAACCTGCACGCATAGATACACAATACGTATCCCATGAGAACCAAATTTAGATGGTGAAAATTTTTATTTTCGGTTTTGTTACAAACATTGAAAACCACACTTTTCTTTATATCTAAGATATGCTTTGCATAGAAAGTCATGCATTTTATAAGATGAAGAATTATAAATATATATAGGAATGGATATATATATATACAGGGTGTTTCTACGATAAAGGGACAAACTTAGAGGGTTGGTATAGGGAACTGTAACAAACAATTTTTGTATAAGAAAGCAGCGTTGGAAATCCATTTATACAGTCAAACATACAGGGCATCTCACTCCAATCCGAAGCCGTGTTTCGTTCATATTTTTAACAGTAGTGAAGAAATTTTAACAAAACTTGCAACGAACTCATCTTTGTATGAATTCTAAGGATATTGTGATTTCGTTAAATTATTTTCTCTACTATTAAAGCTATGAACGAAAACGCAACTTTGGATTGTATTGAAATGCCCTGTATTTTTGACTGTATAAATGGATTTCCAAAGCTGCTTTGCTATAAAAAAAATTGTTTGTTACAGTGCCCTGTACCACCCCTCTAAGTTTGTCCCATGATAGTAGAAACCCCCTATATATATATATATATATATATATATATATATATATATATATATATATATATATATATATATATATATATATATATATATGTATATCGTCATTTTTCCGCTGCGTGTTTAACTTTTGGCAGTGAGTGTATTTTAAAAAAAAACTAAGTTCTTAAAAAAAATATTATTAACGGAAATAGGTCTTCCATAACATAAAAAAAAAACTTTAAACTTAGTTTTGGAGCATTTTTGACAATAAAAATTAATTTTGTTATAATTATTTTAAATAATTGTTTAAAGTAACGATTGCATAACAGCGAAAAATATCCATTCAGATAAAAGATAAATTGCATTTTATTTTTATAGATATATATAATATCATTACCAATTTTTCTCCCATTTTCTTAACGTGTTTTTAGCATTCTGAATTTCCTATTATAAAATACGTTTTCGTATTACGTTTAATCTGAAGCATTTTTTATAAATTAAAATAACATTTCTTAAAAGAAGGTGTCATCATTTTTTGTTACTTCAGGTCATTAAACATAGTAAAGTTTGAGAAACTTTTTTTTAAAGATGAATACATCGCTTCTTAAGTGTCATTAATGGTCTTTTTGCATTTCTTATAAATATATTTCTAGCGAAGACAATTTGTATTAAATTTTAAACATCAGAAATATCAGTAGCAATGTAATTTTTTTCAGCAATTGTCAAATAATGTTTAACAACACTCATATATAATGAATAGAATAGTTCCAAATAATTACTTCAGATGAATAGTATGAAAGAAGCATTCGCTATTTTAGGAAATAAATGGGAAATTGATTATACAGTATAGAAAAATAGTTTTATTAAAATATCATAATTTTTTTAATATTTTTGTATTACTGTATTTATCGTAATATATATGTAATGATAGTTTTACAAAGTTATTTGGAATTAAAATATGTTTAATGATATAATATTTCGAGATATTTAAACTATTAAGTGCTGTTAAATTAGAAATGTCTGTTAAATTTTAATGTATACTTACACACAAACAAAATAATTCAATTTTATATCTATATATAATACTAAAAATATATTCTGATTTATTAATTAGTGTTTTGAAATTATTTAAAAATAAAATATAGCTATGTATTTTTAATGAATCTTAAACGAAAATAAGACTGATACTGTCATAGGATTTCTTTTCATTTATTAATAATTTTAAATTAATAAATAATAGTACCAAATTAATAAGATGTTTAATGACCGCATAATATTTTGACCAATATGATATGCATAAAATATTCAGGTAGACTAAAATCACGCCTCCTGTAAACTCCTGTCCCTGTAAACTAATTATAAATGGTACACACTTCATTTTCAACACCGAACATGACATGATAAATTTCAAATACATATATCAATTACATGGCATTCCGTTTATATCTACATGAATTAGAGCACGGTTATAAGGCTTGACAGACGCACAGACAAAACGAATTCTTAAACACTTTTCAACTATGTTGGAAAGTACTAAAAAAACAAAGCCATATGTCCCCTTCTACTCCCGAGTGTTCACTTAATAACAATTTTTTATTATCCCTATTATCTGAAAAGGTAACCATTTTCTTTATAATACAGACATCAGTAGGACTAATTGATATAATTATTATTATTTTTAATATCTTATTTAAACATACACTATATTGCCAAAGGTGACCGGTCACTTGCGATTTTAGACGTTTTGTTAACTATCTAGAAAAATACATGAGGAATTAACCTGAAACTGCAGGTGTGTAAACAGTATAGTATAGGTTATATATTTCCGCGAAGATTTTTTCACGAAACCCCATAGGGGAATGTCAACAAATTGAAAAAGAACGAATATCTTTTGAATAACCCTGTAAAAACTAATGTAGCAAATGCGTTCAAACTCGAAATTATTAAGAAGTGGCTTATTGTAATATACTGTGTTCATTTTTATGAAGATAGCATGTATACTCGTAGAGTAATTAAGGTTTTTATAAAAACAATCCCAAATTTCGCCTAATTTTTTGCTTATAATTTCCAGAGTTCTTAATATAAAAAAAAAGTTATTTTGAAAAAAATATGTCAAACAATTATTGTACATAATACTCTGCAATCAGAATTAAAAAATAATAAAAATTGGATGAAAAATGAGCAGGTTTACTAAAAAATGTTTCACTGCGCTTGCGCGAATGCAATCAAAATATAATATGCATAATGTATTAGATAAGAATATAGAGCAACTTTTGTGAAAGTCTCAAAATCATAGCTTGAAAATTCTGAAAATTATCGTCGATAGAATAAGCTCGAAATCCGTTGTTCCCAAAAGGAAGCAAAAAGATGAGGGGTTGTATCCAAATATACAATCCGTGCAATATTGTGTACGCTATCTTGGCACTAATCAACAGATATTTGATACAACCTCTCATCTTTTTGCTTCTTTTTGGGAACAACGGATTTCGACCTTATTCTATCAACGATAATTTTCAGAATTTTCAAGCTATGATATTGAGACTTTCACAAAAGTTGCTCTATATACTTAGCTAATACATTATGCATATTATATTTTGATTGCATTCGCGCAAGCGCAGTGAAACATTTTTTTAGTAAACCTGCTCATTTTTCATCCAATTTTTAATATTTTTTAATTCCGATTGCAGAGTATTATGTATAATATTGTTTGACATATTTTTTCAAAATAACTTTTTATTTATATTAAGAACTCTACAAATTATAAGCCAAAAACTTGGCGAAAATTGGGACTGTTTTTATAAAAACTTTTATTTCTCTTTGAGTATACATGTTATCCTCATAAAAATAAACACAGCATATTACAATAAGCCACTTAAAAATAATCACGAGTTTGAACGCTTTTGCTACATTAGTTTTTACAGGGTAATCCAAAAGATATTCGTTCTTTTTCAATTTATTGGCAGTCCGCTATGGGTTTCGGGAAAAAATCTTCGCGGAAATATATAACCTATACTATACTGTTTAGACATCTGCAGTTTCAGGTTAATTCCTCATGTATTTTTCTAGATAGTTAATAAAACGTCTAAAATCGCAAGTGACCGGTCACCTTTGGCAATATAGTGTATATGGCTTCTGCTAGTTTGGCGTTTTGGTGGACATTGCGAGTCTGTTGTTCAGTAGAAATGCAACGCCTCTGATGAATTTATAGTTTTATGAATATGTCAACATGTACTCCTGAGTGTTCACTTAATAACAATCCTTTATGAGCGCTATTATCTGAAAAGGGAAACATTTTCTCTATACTACAGAAATCACTAGAAGTATTCAATTATAATTATTAAACCTATTGATTTATTTAAACCTATATGGTACCGGTTAATTTGGCGTTCTGGTCGACATCCGACTCTTTTATTCATTAAAAATGAAAGGCCTCTGATGAATTTACAATTTTATGTATAAGCTCATATATGTATATCCAAACGTGAACAATGTCTTTACAAAAAATTATATACAGGGTCGTTCCGAATACGTTTATTTTGAGAAGTTTTTGGTTTCTACCAAATTTTTATATGAGGACAAGAAATATGAAAATTTATTGTATTGTAATCATGTAATAAAGAAATAGAGTTAAAATATTAAAATGAAAAATTAAGTTCAGTTTATTTAATGTAACACATAATATCTAAAATATATCATATTAGAAGTGTAATTTACGAATCACGGCAGATGATGGATGTAGGTAATTGTGTATTCGAATTATCTAGAAGAAATCGCTGCACGTAAAGCTCTGTTAACTTGGTTCTGCTGTTAAGAAGACGGGTTTTAATGCCCCTGAGACTCAGATTTTTTATTTGTTTATTAGACATTTTGTGATTTTATGAGGAAAAATGAGAATTTTCGTCTTTTTTTAATAATTATTGATATTTTTGAGTCAGTCGGCCGAGCAATTTTAATTCAATTCTTTAGCCCAGTGTAGAAAATTTTGTCCATTTTTTAATAAAGTTTATTCGAAAGTGGTATAACAATTTTTGAATTTTCACTATTTTCAAATGACTTTAAAACTCATTTCCTTAACGATAATCAATACTTTGTTTATTATTAAACGATTTCAATTCAAAATCTTGTTAGTGAATTTTATATTTTATACAAACGTATAGACAAAATATTCACGAAACATTTAAATAATAAAATACCTTTATTTCGTGAATTAAAAAACTGTAAAATAAAGATTGTAATTTACCAAAAAGAGGAATGGAGCCAAAAACATAAAAAAATGGCTGCTATGGCGACAAATACGTGTCTGGCGAGGGCATCGGGGAATATTTGATTGTTCGCATGTGAATATGAGAAAATGTGGTTCCGGATAGCTAAAATCAGGTCTAAATGTAAGTCGTGTTCAGATTTTCGATTTTTTGATTAGATTATTTGTCATATAAGGTGGTCATAAAGTATTTCTCTGATTACAAAACAAATATTACGAAATAGAAATTGAATGTAATACTGTAGAATTTTTATATTGGAAAAGTCATGTTCTTAAATTTTTTATGTCCAGTCTCTATCGGTCGTTCCCAAGTTCCTCGATGACAAATTTCTTGGAAGATGGATCGGACGGGATGGACCAAATCTTATAGATTTTTCCTTTTGTGGGTACATAAGGGAAAGCGTGTTTGCAACACAAGTAAAAGATATTGAAACACTCAAGGTCAGAATCATAGATGCTGTGTCTAGTGTGACAGCCCAAATGTTGGACAATACATGGCGAGAATTGGAGTACAGTCTTCACATTCTTCGAGCTACTAAAGTTGCTTACATCGCAATTTACTGACGTAAGTACTTGCATTAACACTTCAAAAATATTTTTACAATATATTAAAACAAGCATATGCATAATTATATTAGTATTTGTGCAATAAATTATTGTAATCAGGGAATGACTTTATAATCATCCTGTATTATGTTGAAGAAGAATATTTTTCTATTCATGAAATTTGATTGTGACATTCGGACAATTTGTAAATTTTTAACAATGGGAAAGGGCACACATTTATTTTTATTTTACGGAAAGTCGATTACGCATATTACTTTTTGAACACTTCGATCGCATAATGCGTGTTGACTTTTTATGTGAATAACAATACACAATTAAATAATGTGTAATTCTAATTATTTCAATGCGAGTTTTAAAAAGTTATATTACTGCAAAGAGTAGCGTATATGAATTAAATTTCTTACCTATTAAAATTGTTAGCCTGCAAGGTAGCCCCGAACAACGATGAACTGATCTGCAAGTTCTGAAAAGGGTATTTAAAATATTTCGAATGCTTTCACATTGAAATTTTCATTTGTTTTATAATATAACGTCACTGAATGTTATACTATGAATGCTGTTTAAAATACAATTACACTGAAAAAAACCCATAGATAAGTATAAATAGTGAATTAGAATAACAATAATTAACTTTTTTAGTTTTTTCTTCTTTTGGTTTTCGTATCTGTGTTGTATCCAGTTCAAATAAACGCAACGCATTAAACTGAGTCCTTATCATATTTAAGATTGTGAAATTGACGATCTTGTTTTACAATATGTTAATTTCACTTTTAATTAACAAAAACAAAAATAGTTTAAATTACAGAAAATCAAGAAATAATTTGATCTTCTAGAGAAATAATAATGTTATTGCCTCTTAATGTTGTTAAGAGGTATTTTAATAAATGATTAATTTTGGGGTGCTAGGTAAAAGTTTCCATTTATTATATAATAGAAGAAAATGTCGTGACACGAATATCAAATTAGATTTTTCGTTTTTGCATTTTGTAAGCATTTTCTTTAAATATAAAACATAATACAAAACAAGGAAATATTTTCTTTTAAAATCTAATTTGTTATTTATTTTTGTATCTTTTATGTTATGGTATAATGAGAAAAAATAAAATTTCCATTAATAATTTTATGATATAAAAAGTTATACACTTTATTAGATGCATTTCCAAGTAGCCGGTGCATGAGAAAATGCATAAAAAACACTTGTTTGTAGAACAAAAAAACCGTATGTATTCTTTTTTATTAACTTATTCTGAATACTAAAAGTTAAAATATACTTCACTGATTGCCCCAGATAACTTTACTTATATTCTTGCGTGAATTTGAGAAAACTTCCTTGAATATTTTTTGTGATTTCTTATACGAACATTTAAGTAAATCTACTTTTAGACGAGGCACGTTTAGCTAATTATTATGCTGCTGGAATATAATCAATCTTCATTGAAATATTTATAAAACGTAAAACATTATTTAAAGATGCATAAAAACATAATTTAATAAATACAACCATGTTCTTAAGCATGATATATATTGTTTTGGATTTAAAAAGGGTCTTTTTATAGATGTATTTACCAAAGAAATTGTTCATGAATTTCAATATGGACAATATTAGCATATTTCTTGAAGTGTTATTTATGTTTGAATAGCTGCATTTATACTAGCCATATACTTAATAATATATATTTCAAAATTAGAAAACAGTCATTTCCAATACCAGTAATTTGTTTCTGAAATGCTTAAAATGTACAAACATTTATGTAATTAATCATTTATTAAATCATCATTTATTAAATTAATAATATTATATTTTACTATCATCATTTATAATAATTGAATCATCATCAATTATTAAATTAAACATATTATTTTTTGAAAAATATTAGTGACTGGCAACGGTTAACACGACTGGATGTGACAACCATTTTTGGCGATCGATCGTCCTGGCAAGCATAGTACATGCCGAGTGTCTTAAAATGAATTGACTGATTATAAAATTGAATAACTTGCAAACGGTGACAGATATTTAAAAAAAAGATGATAGATGGCGCTGGAAGCAATTTAAGCCAAAACTAAAATCACTCAGCATTCATGCGAAGGAAAGTTGTTAAAGATATGGAGTGGGTCTCATTCGCCAATGCAATCTAATTCACTTGTTCCATTCTTGGATCACTCCATATATTTTCTCTCCTTTCTATGCTGAGTGATTTCTGCTTCTGCCTCGATAGGACGTCTATTACTCGCAGCACCCTCTATTGCTAGCAATTCGAACTAAAATCAGAAATCACAGTAGAAAAAACATTTTAAATCATACATTACTCTTCTGCAAGAATTTTTTAAACATCCGTCATTGTGTGCAAGTTATTGAAAGTTAAAATATGTCAGTCCATTTTAGGAAACACGGTATGTACCGTATTTTTTTTAAAGTAGCTGCCATGGTGAATTTAACTTTATTTGAATTATTCGCCAACTTACTTTTTCTGTTTTATATTTTATATTTATATAAAAAATTGTTCAACTAACTTTAATTAATTTTTTAATTAATTTTCAGCTGTGAAATTCACCCAAAATTATTTAATAATAAACATGTGAATTTTAACATTGCTAACTAAGCGTAATACCGACAGGGTGAAAAATATCCAAGCCGGGAATCAAACCGGACATTTGGAATAACGCTCCAGCGCTCTACCATTGAGCTACGAGGACGATACCCAGCTTGGCCTCTCTGACTCACATTTGTCGGCAATGCTGCAATCGCAGCACAAGATGGAAATGTCATCATGAGCTCACAAATCCTGTGGCAAACTTGAGACGATATTACCCTTAGTTAGCAATGTTAGAATTCACATATTTGTCATTGAGGAGAACATCCCATAGAGTTATATGAGATTTCTTCCTCAATTTTTTAATTATTGTTGCAAATTTTTGAGCATTCAAGATGTACCACTGTTGTTTTCATATGAGTTGTCCTATAGTATTGACTATCAAATCATGGCAAAAAAAAATCTTAGTTCTATAGTTCGTGCATGCAGAGTTAAAATTTATTTCATGAAAATACCCATATCTCATCAAGTATTTAATATATTAATATTTTAATTACAGTATACTAATACTATTACTATGATTTTTATTCAAGTTTTTGGAAAACAGTGTTAAATTCGGCTGAAAACTATGCATGCTAAAAAAAATATAATAAATAATAAATAATTAAATAATTAAATAATTAAATAAAACTTTTGAATTTTTTACAGAATCGTTGACATTTTCACGAATATACGTGCTATACTTACACAAATGCACAAAAATGTTGAACACGATCTATGTAGTCATTTGCTATCATTTTTAGTTACTTGGGTGATCGAAAATAATATTTTATTTTTTAAATTATTATTGCCCCCTAATTGTCATTGCGACAAAATCTTCACTGAAAAACATGAAGTCAAACATGTTCTTTACATCCTCAAGGTTCAAGGTCATTCCGGGCAAGTCCTCACGAGTTTCAGTAAGATATTCGACGAAACGTCTGAAATTGGTCACTACTCCTTAATTTTTGGACATCAGTATATATATATATATATATATATATATAACCACACACACACAAGATTTGCTCGTATTAAAATATATGATTTATAGAACACATTATCTTAATTTTATCCACATTATCTTGTCATACAAAATATGGAATTTGCCAAATGAAGAAAATTGTACTTCAATTAATTAAACTAGTTAAGTGCTGTCCAGTTAAAAAGACACAGCATTGTAAAAGTAGAAGTGTCAGAAAACTTTGTTTCGATAACAAGATTGTTTAAGCGAATATACGGAATACCGGAGCGGAAAATTCATCCAATAAATTTTCGTGAATTTGTTATCTGGGAAAAATTTTGTCTGACAAATATAAGTTTATTACAGCTCAGAAAATAAATATACCTTTCTAAAGTAAATTCAATATTCCTTTACTCCGCGAAATTTATAACATTTGTACGAATGAATGAATTCCTTTACTTTACTAGTCAACTATTAATGGAACTTTTTAAGCGTGTTATGAAAATCTAGTCGAAAATTTAGTTTAAAACAATTATAGGAAACATATGGGAAAAACTCTTGTTAGATTGATTCATATGACATTTCTTAAAGAACATATATATATGTATATATTCTTAGAAACATGCCTCTTTTGACAGATACATATATACACAGCACATGTGGTACATACTATGTAATTGTGAAATATAACTTTGTCTTTCGGATTACCTTTTAAAATTTTTCTATTAAAATGTTTCATTCACATAAAAAAATATACATTATTGTTTTATTTTTATAGTTTTCGAATAAAACATCCCTATGATACGTGGAAACAAATTTAATTTCACAACAAATACCGTTAAAGTTATCTTGCATAAAGCCGAATAAAATATACAACTCTATTTATTCATAAATTTTACCAATTTCTCTCAGATTGTTTGTTTGTTTGTTTGTAGGGGGTAATCTCTGGAACTACCGAACCGATTTCAAAAGTGATGGTGACAAATTGATGGTGACAACCCCTGCTCCAACATAGGCTATATTTTATGTCGGTGCCACTAACCCCAGGGGTTGCAGGAGCAAAAAACGTTCTAAAATTTCGATTTTTTAGCTATCAAACTGGCTGTCAAGCCCTGAGAGCTTGCCAGCCGGTTCTGTATGTATGTATGTACGTACGTAATGCGATAACTCTTCATAGAAATATCCGTTTTCCTTCAAATTTTGTTTATAGGTTCACTGTGTTAAGGCGCTTCCCTGATTAGTTTTCGGGATTGATTGGTTAAGTATAAATGCGGGGAACGGGGGGCTAATTCCCCCCCCCCCCCCTTAATTTATATAAATGGGTTTTTCATGCAGAATTATTCCGTTTTCCTTCAAATTTTGTTTATAGGTTCACTGAGTTAAGGCGCGCTTCCCTGATTAGTTTTCGGGATTGATTAGTTAAGTATAAATGAGGGGGGGATCGGGGGCTAATCCCCCCCTTAATTTATATAAATGGGTTTTTCATGCAGAATTATTCCGTTTTTCTTCAAATTTTGTTTATAGGTTCATTGGGTTAAGACGCTTCCTGATTACTTTTCGGGATTGATTGGTTAAGTATAAAGGGGGGAATGGGGGGCTAATCCCTCCTTAATTTATATAAATGAGTTTTTCATGCAAAATTATTCCGTTTTCCTTCAAATTCTGTTTATAGGTTCACTGTGTTAAGGCGCTTCCCTGATTCGTTTTTCGGGATTGATTGGTTAAGTATAAAGGGGGGAACGGGGGGGCTAATCCCCCCTTAATTTATATAAATGGGTTTTTCATGCAGAATTATCCCATTTCCTTCAAATTTTGGTTAAAGGTTCACTGTGTTAAGACGCTTCCCTAATTAGTTTTCGGGATTGATTGGTTAAGTATAAAGGGGGGAACGGGGGGGGATAATCCCCCTTATTTTATATAAATGGGTCCTTCATGCAGAATTATTCCGTTTTCCTTCAAATTTTGTTTATAGGTTCACTGTGTTAAGGCGCTTCCCTGATTAGTTTTCGGGATTGATTGGTTAAGTATAAAGGGGGGGAACGGGGGGGTAATTCCCTCCTTAATTTATATAATTGGGTTTTTCATGCAGAATTATCCCATTTCCTTCAAATTTTGGTTAAAGGTTCACTGTGTTAAGGCGCTTCCCTGATTAGTTTTCGGGATTGATTGGTTAAGTATAAAGGGGGGGAACGGGGGGATAATCCCCCCCCCTTAATTTATATAAATGGGTTTTTCATGCAGAATTATCCCATTTCCTTCAAATTTTGTTTATAGGTTCACTGTGTTAAGGCGTTTCCCTGATCAGTTTTCGGGATTGATTGGTTATGTATAAAGGGGGAAACGGGTGGGGGATAGCCCCCCCCCCTTATTTTATATAAATGGGTTTTTCATGCAGAATTATTCCGTTTTCCTTCAAATTTTGTTTATAGGTTCACTGTGTTAAGGCGCTTCCTTGATTAGTTTTCGGGATTGATTGGTTAAGTATAAAGGGGGGGAACGGGGGGATAATCCCCCCCTTAATTTATATAAATGGGTTTTTCATGCAGAATTATTCTATTTGCTTCAAAATTTGTTTATAGGTTCATTGGGTTAAGACGCTTCCCTGATTAGTTTTCGGGATTGATTGATTAAATATAAAGGGGGGGAACGGGGGGCTAATACCCCCTTAATTTATATAAATGGGTTTTTCATGCAGAATTATCCCATTTCCTTCAAATTTTATTTATAGGTTCACTGTGTTAAGGCGCATCCCTGATTAGTTTTCGGGATTGATTGGTTAAGTATAAAGGGGGGAACGGAGGGCTAATACCCCCTTATTTTATATATTTGAGTTTTTCATGCAAAATTATTCCGTTTTCCTTCAAATTTTGTTTATAGGTTCACTGTGTTAAGGCGCTTCCTTGATTAGTTTTTCGGGATTGATTGGTTAAGTATAAAGGGGGGGACGGGGGGATAATCCCCCCTTAATTTATATAAATGGGTTTTTCATGCAGAATTATTCTATTTGCTTCAAAATTTGTTTATAGGTTCATTGGGTTAAGACGCTTCCCTGATTAGTTTTCGGGATTGATTGGTTAAGTATAAAGGGGGGGGGGACGGAGGGGCTAATCCCGCCTTAGTTTATACAAATGGGTTTTTAATGCAGAATTATCCGATTTTCTTCAAATTTTCTATATGTATTCATTGTAATTAGAGATTTACCTGATTAGTTTAAGGGGTTCATTAGTTAACTATGGGGGGGGGTTACGGGGGGATGACCCCCCCTTTAATATATTGTTTATGTCTTTATTTTTCGATGGACTTATTTCAAATTCTTTGAAATAAGAGTATAATATACAATTAGTGTGAATAGCCTGTGAACTCAATGGCCTCAGTTTAACTGGGCAGTTTTATTTTTATTTTTTATACTGAAAGAGCTAGAAATTTGAAATTTGTCATTGTAGTTACTTATAAGATGTAAATTCTCTCTAAGAACAAAATAAAAAAGAAATTTAAATTTAAAAGGGTGAAATGAGCGAAAAGCGTTCTAAAAACTGTCTAAATTACAATTTCTATGAAATCTCTGGAACTACTGAACCGATTTCAAAAGTAATGGTGGCAAATTGATGGGAACAATCCCTACTCCAACATAGGCTATATTTTATGTCGGTGCCACTAACATCAGTGGGGTGCAGGATCGAAAAATGTTCGAAAATTGCGACTTTTTTTACTGAAGGGGCAAGAAATTTGAAATTTAGCATTGTAGTTACTTATAAGATGTAAATGCTCTCTAAGAATAAATTTTTAAAAAAATCGAAATTTAAATGGGTGAAATGAGCGAAAAGCGTTCTGAAGTCATTCTAAATTACAATTTCTCTGGAATCTCTGGAACCACGGAACCGATTTCAAAAGTGATGGTGGCAAATTGGTGGTGACAATCCCTGCTCCAACAGCCTCTTTAATAAAAAAGCTATGCGTTGCCGACGACTGTGTTTTTCGCTAATTGTTGCACCAGATTAATATCGGAAAATGAAACATTTGAAAAAAATGATAGCTCAAAAAGTAATTGTCAGAAAATTGTTAAACAAACAGCGTTTGAAAGGCGAAAAATTGTATTTTTCTTGATATAAATTTCAAATCTAATGATTATGCCGTTTTTCAAATATTGAATTTCAAAAATTACCAAATTTTCCAATGGAGTACCATAGCGAAACCTTCATGTGTACAAAGATAATGATAAGGGCGACGTGTCCTGACGTGTATATTGGCTATAGCACGAGTCACAAATTATAGTAGCCTTATTATTCTGTTAAAATATGAAAGTTATTTATGAAATGTCAATATTTTGTTTGATTAAAGGTTCGTTAAAAGTAATTGACCAGCGTAGCGGGCGTAGCTTGCTAGTATTTCATAAACAAGAACGCATAGATACACAATACGTATCCCATGAGAACCAAATTTAGATGGTGAAAATTTTTATTTTCGGTTTTGTTACAAATATTGAGGTTGAATGTCATTGATGGCTGTGTTTTGCTTCTATATTTTGCCTATTGTTTATCATATTTCAATTAATTCATTTTTTGTACATTTAATAATGTCGATGAGGCTTCGTGATTGATCGGGCAATTTGAGAAAAATAAATTCGTCTCAGGCTTATTTACTTCAACAGAAATCAATTACGAGTTACTTATAGATCTGGAATATTGCAATTGATAAAGTGTTTAAAAGTGTGATAAAGTGTGTCCGTTTGTCTCTTGTAATGTTTCATCTTCTGCATATTGGATTTATTTCTCCACATACCTTTATTTATTATTTCCACTTTTTTTCATTTTGATTTTGTAAATCTTACATTTATGGATATATGTCTTTGCATTGCTTTATAATTATCTGTCCATATACTGTCGATTTTTTATCAGATTTAAAATGTTATAAATAACAAAAGTTTTATTATATATATATATATATATATATATATATATATATATATATATATGTATATGTGTGTGTGTGTGTGTGTGTTTATCTATGTATATATATTAATTATTAGCAATAAACAATATTTGCCACCAAGGAGGTGAAATGAATATATATATATATTTAGATAGGCAGATAGAGACATAAATTTATACATTATGTAAAAGTAATAAATATCCTATCTTATCAAGATAAATCTAATTGGTTGAGTAATAGAATAGCATAGTTTACTTTAGAAATCAAAAAACTTTAATTACCTATATAAAAAAAATATATATATTTTTACGCATTTAATTCCAAATATTTTTTTTAATCTTTTTACTATGTAATTTTTTAAATACAGTTATCGTAATTAAATAATCTATATTCATATTAGCATTACGTGTATTTACACTGGCATTCTTTTTTTTAAATTTTAATAGATATGTCTTTAACAAATTGTGTTTAATGTTTCTTTGATTAACAATGTTCTAAATGTCCTTCAGGGATATTTATTTATTATTAATTTCTTTCTATCTATATTTCTGTACAGAAGAAGCAAATATTTAGAAATCAAATAACACTAATTCAAAACACTCAGTCTTAATTTAACTAGGATAGCGCATGCGGGCATGCAAAATATTGAGCCGAGAGCGTTAATTTGTAAACATTCTTTTGATATCTTCAAGCAGACATGAACACTTTCTAATATTTAACTGTCAAATATGTATTTATCTACTTTAACGTAATGAAATTAAAATGATGCATGAGACTTTTAGAAATAAGTATTTCTCCATACAATTTTCGTCCAAGAATGCAATTATTAGTTCCTATATTTTATGCAGATCATGCATGAAACTTTATGAAAAGGAAAAATATAATACAAACAATCTACGTATTCAGATATAGCAGATTAACAAATGTTAAGAAAAGCATATTAATAAAAGCTTTCTTTGAAAATCTTAAACATAAAACTTGAATTACCAAAATCAGTAATTCAGTATTAATTACGAATATCGTATATTCGTAAGTAATAACCATAGCCGCTCAAGTGTGGAAAATGTATTTCGTGTAATGTTGCTGTAGGTTTCCTAAAAACACCGTACATCTATACTGTAAAAAAAAAAGATAAATGTGTTTAGATCAACTAAAACTTTACGAAAATATAATATAGTCTCTTAAGAGTTATTCACGTTTTCGAACAATATTCTTTCATCATTAGAAACCACATAAACCAATAGATATCTGAGATTTAAAGAAGCGTTTCTGAAACAAAAAATTCTTTTGTTGCACGTTTCAAAAACGAAAGAACAAACCGAAATGTTTCCGAGTAGATTTTACAGTGCATTAACCAGTTTTTTCAATACGAAATATCCGTTTTAGGATGGTGCATGAAATTTGCAAATAAAAATCAAATACTTTCAAATAAATTCTCAAATAAACATTAAAATAAACAATTTTCAAATAAACATTTCTAGCTGCATAACATAAATTAGATATGCAATAGTAACAAAATACTCCAATTTTAATATTTAGTTAAAAAGTTTAATGTTTAGTTAAAAAGTTAAGTCAAGTGTTGTTAATTTAGTACGTTTTTCTGCTGAACGTGTTTGTTCAATATGGAATAGCTTAATTGCGAATTGGTAGCACTAAAAAAAATACATATCGTATTGAGAAAACAAATTAATGCACAGTAAATGCTACTCGGAAACGTTCCTGTTTTTTAAACGTCCAACAAAAGAAACATTTGTTTCCGAAATGCTACTTTAAATCTCGAATATTATTTGGTTTCTGAGGTTTTTACAGATAAAGGGAAATTTTTTATGACTCGTGGATAACTCGAAAGTTGTTATGTGATACTTACTAAAAGTTTTACTAGATCCAAAAACATTTCACTTTTTTCGATGGTGTCCTTGCTATATCCATCATATACGACGAATATCATATACCTATACAAAACGATGAAAATAAAAGCAATAATTCAGTCAAGTTCGTGTATAACTGACGCTCAAAGGGTTCCGTACATTAAATTTATTAATTACTATTTATTAATCAACATACTCTTACTACCCCTATTTTTTTCATAATTTTAGTTTCGGTAGATTCCGAAATAGGAGTGGAAAAGACATATTTTTGCAGCACACTTTAGACGATATCTCTGAAAATATACATCCAATTTATTTATGAGTTCGGTGTCACGAGATCTTTTGAACGATACAATACACGATACATATTTTTTTTTCTAGTAACTTAATTAATATATCAGTTAATTAACAACAACGTTTGTCGAAAATTATTATCAACTATCCTTTGATGATTCTGCGTCGATAGATACCTCGGTTGTCTGTCAACTTCCCCGCTGTTTACGAGTAAAAAGGCTCTTACAGACGGACACAGGACTGATCTTATAATGGTTACATTTTTACTTTTTAGCACATAACCCAAAAAATCACCAAAATATTAATAAACGCAATATTGAGAACTTTGTGTGCTATCTGGGAACGATATCGAGAATTCTAGATGTCACGTTTGGAGACTGATAGGGAATTTCTATGTGTAAAATATATATATATATATATATATATATATATATATATATATATATATATATATATATATATATAGAAAAACACGGCTAACGATTGTTTATTTATAACAAGGAGTAATATTATATCGTGTTGTTTTTCGCTACCGATAGGACAAAGATGGATACGTTTGTGGCAAAGCATTGAGCAACCATTAGTATATATATTGCCACTTGGAGCGCAGTTCCCTGGTCAATATTGTACATGATCTAAACTATGTATGCAGTCGCCCATGTAAGTTTCAATTTGAGCTTTTAATATTAATCGTATGGCACTTATGATGTATAATTATTCCTCAAAGCCACGGTTTGTTTCAGCAGTAATTTTTATGTGAACCACGCCGCTCATGACAGGTAAATGTGTTCTATTATTTTACTTAGCAAATTTTATAACATTAAAAATATATGTATAAATTTAGAATTATTTTACTTATTATAAAACTAGCTGGCTTCGCCCGCCAGCGGCACCCTAATTTACATCGTTGCCTCGAATATTTTGAAAACTCCTTTTTTTGTATAAAACATCGAAACGAACGACCCTCTGGTTCGCATCCCCCTCGAGCCGAACGAACCTCCGACCCGGGTCCCCGCTGACTTCGGCAACGTATACCGGTCGTGCTACGCACGCACCGGATAATCCCTTACTTTGCACATTGAATAGTACAAACCTCTAACCGAACGAACCTCCGACCCTGTTCCCCGCTGCCTTCGGCACCGTATACCGGTCGTGCTGCGCACGCGCCGGATAATCCCATAAATTGCACGTCGAATAGTATAAACTTCTAACTGAACGAACCTCCGGCTCGGGTCCCCGCTGCCTGCGGTACCGTATAGCAGTGGTGCTGCGCACGCGCTGCAGTATACGTTAGTCCCACCTTCCACCACCAGGTGGCGCAATCTGTTTATACGATCATAACTGAAATCGCTAAGGCTTTCGATGTCGAGTCGAAAGAGCCATACCCCGTCGTGATGTGACCCATAGAACCCGAGTTAGTGGCAAAATTCTTTAATTACACCTACCACCAAAAGAGGGCGCAATCTGTTCTATGCGAACTAACCCAAATCTGTAAAGCTATTGAAATCCAGTCGAAAGAGCCAAACCCCATCGTAATCGGGCCCATAGAACCAGATTTACGGAAGCGCCCCTGGTGGTGGAACTGGAAACTAACATATGTAAGCGCTATTCATGTCGAGTCGAATGAGCCATACCGCTTCGCGATGGGACCCATACGACGGGAGATATTTTGAAAAGAAATAGCTAATTCTTTAGCTTCTTTTTATTTTTTCCCTATACAAAAATCGGGATTTTGCTAAAATCAAAAAGTATGGTCGGAATTCGAAAATTTTTTGAATCCCTGAAATGCCAGATCACTCAGAGCAAGGATTCATATTTTTCAGATTCGAAAATCCGATAATTTTAAAAATTTAATATAGCGTATAAAAAGTACAATCATTTTTATATGCATTATTTTTATCTCTTTCAGAAATGACTTATTCACAGACAATTTGTCTGCGTTGAATGTTGAAATAAAAAAGCAGCTGTCTTTTTGGAATAGAAATAAATTCATTTGCCGTTTCATTAATGAGTTTTAACTGTACAAGTTGTAAATTTCCAACTGGACGAAAAATGTCCGGGCCAGGATTCGAACCTGGGATTGCTTGGCTGAAGCCGCCACGCTCTACCACTGAGCTATCCCGGTCGAATCTGGAGGGCATAATTCATCCAGTTAACCTTATTGATCAAAGCATCTGGTCAAAGATTATCAAAACGGAAAATTTCTTTTCGGGTTTCGATAAAACTGCTTCTTGTTTTGCTAATTTTGATGAGGTTTTTAATTAATAACGTTCTTAATTAGGGGCCGACTCCTTCGAAAACTATAACTCCGGAATGCCCGGATTTTTCTGAATTTTTTGACATAAATAGCGCTTCGCTGCTCGCTTCGCTCGCAGACTTTATCCGCTAACAGACGGACAGACAGATACACACAGAGACAGACGTTTTCCAACATTAATAATAGTGATGGGAAAAAAAAGAAACAGATTGAAATGTGAATATCAAACGAAGAAAAAGCTAATGGTAGCAATATTTTCTATAAGACTGAATAAGATTTTATGATATTATCAGTTCTGAACTATAAAAATATTTAAGAAATTCATTCGAACAATGCGCAAACTAAGTCATAATTTAAATAATAAATTTTAAATGTTTAAATTTCAATTAAAAAACTTTTAAGTAAACTAAATTACAAAAAACTCTTTTTTTTTTACATACATTAAACTTTTATTAAAGAATGAAACTAAAAATATCAAGTTGCACCAATATATTACTTTTATTAGAAAATGAAATCTAGTTTGTGTTTCAACGAGAGAAAAATGTTTTCTTTGATAATTTTTTTATTCATATTTTTTTCTTATTCGAATTCCTATTTATATTTATATTCCAAGTCAACATTTATGTCCTGTGCTAGATACGTCATAGTTGACAAGAAAATTGGCAATTTTGTTATTATAATTGTCGTCGTTTGTAATTTATCATATTTTTTATTAAGCATTGTAACTTAAATTATTATATTTAAAATTATAGATTTAATTTATTATAATTACATTTCTATTGCAATTGTATTCTAAGTTGTACTTCAGCAAAATAATAATAATTATTTTTTAATATTTTGTTTTCTATAAAAAGTAATCATTTGAAAAACATTTCGAATTAACTGAAAATTAATAAAAGTCAAAAACTTTAATTCGCCAGAAAACAAAAAGTTTAATTAACATTTTAAAAGTTTGAACGTTTAATTAAAAAACTTAAAAAAATAAATCATACATATTTTTTTTGTGTATTTTCATGTTTTAGGAAATGTTACAGATATATGGGATATTCTTTAAAAAATAAAAATCACTAAAATTTTGTCGAAGAATTTCCTTAAAGAAAGAATAATAAAAATATATTTTTGCATTAATTGGCCGAACTGCTGAAACACAAGATATGCATAAAATATGAGGAAATCACGCAAGCTATTTCTTACATATTTCAATTTGCAATCTTTTTTACCAAAAAATTATCAATTAAACATAAAAATATAATTAATGAAGTAAGTAAAAGTACACCTACAAATTATATATATTTACATATATATATATATATATATATATATATATATATATATATATATATATATAATAAAACTTTTGTGAATAATAATCTTCAAATCACATGAGTAATCGACAATATAAGAACCGATAATTATAATAAAATACAAAGAAATATATACAAAAATGTGATATTCACAAAATGAAATAAATAGAAAAAATAACGAAAAACTACTATGCAGAAAAAAAACACATGATATTGTAAAGCAGTGGCCAAAATTGCAATAATAGATGTAGGATTTAACTGCTAAAAATGTATTTAAATTAACGATTTGAAAAATATAAGTATACAACTAAATGCGCAAATGTAGCAATGAAATTATGTATTTTAAATTTGCTTAACTTATACTAATTTATCAATGCTGGGCAAGATATAGATGTTAAAACAGGGTAACTAATGCATAATGTTTTTATAAATCAAAAATAAATGAAAACTATCCAATAATAAATGAGCATTTGCAGAAATTCGACGTTTAATATAATAAAACTTTTGTGAATAATAACCATCAAATCACATAAATAATCGACAACATAAGAAACTATAATTATAATAAAATACAAAGAAATATGTACAAAAATGTGAGATTCTCAAAATGAAATAAAGAGAAAAGTAACTAAAAACTACTATGCAGAAAAACACACATGACATTGTAAAGCAGGGGCCAAAACTTCGAAAATATAAGTAGAATTTAACAGAAAGCATTACAAAAGCATGAGTAACAAAAGCAGCAATAGTACACTAAAAATGTATTTAAATTAACGATTTCATAAATGTAACTACACAACTAAATGCGCAAATGCAAAAATGAAATTATGTATTTTAAATTTGCTTATCTGATATTAATTTGTCAATACTGGGCAAGCTGTAGATGTTAAAATAATGTAACTAATGCATAATTATTTTATAAATGAAAACTATCCAATAATAAATGCGCATTTACAGAAATTCACTATAGAAGTGTAATATAATAATCATCAAACCTCATAAATTATCGTCAATATTCAGATTATTTTTAAGAATCAAACATAATTTTAGTCGATAAAATATCATGAGGCTTGAGTATTAATACAAACATACTTTTATGCATTTTGTTTTTAATTTTACATAATGTACTTTTCATTGTTAAACTAACTGCCATTTTGTTTTACTTCCATGTAAGTAAAACATTCGAACATGATTGATATTTTTTGTATATTTAAAAAAATACGATTTATTAGTTCAAGTAATAAACTTATCTCTGAAATTTACTTTTCCGCTCCGTAGTTTTCTTTTTAAAAGCGCCTAAGCTCTAAAAATGAAAAACACAAAGCTATTAAATTCACTATGTTTACATTGATAAGTTTAATCAGTTTTCCGATATTTGAGATACCTTTCAAAATAATAAAAATGAATGTTTCGATAACAGAAGCACCAATGTTCGTCAATTTCATTTAATAGTTAGCTGATTGTTAACACTCAAGTGTTGGATAGACGATTAGCTACTCGAAACTATTTGAACTTTTCTCATAACGTCATCTGGGAAAGTTCAGATGCTTTCAATACATACGCCTGTTAGCGTAACTAATAATTATTCCTCTAATGTAACTGTATGAATGGATATTATGTATACTTAATTACAACTATAAATTTCTGTGAAATCAATTTTGCAAACTGAAATTTATACAAATTTTAGATTGTAAATTCGAGTTTGGATACTTATTTAAAAGTACATTACTGCGATGTTTGTGAAACATTCTTCACATAAATGCCTTTTTTTAAAACAATATTTAATTTTTTTTAATGAACATTTGTTTAAATGAATTGAGATAAGTATTTGACAAATTTTATGAAATATTTTCTTTGTACTCGCACACGAGATTTTATCAATTCATTCTTTTTTTTTATATTCGTTTTAATGCCATGAATGTATATATATATATATATATATATAATAAAACTTTTGTTAATAATAACCATCAAAACACATCAATAATCGACAATATAAGAACTGATAATTATAATAAAATACAAAGAAATATAACCAAAAATGTCCGATTCTCAAAATGAAATAAATAAAAAAGTTAAGTTATATGAAGAAAAAAAATCGAATAACGAGAAACTACTATGCAGAAAAGAAAACACATGACATTGTGAAGCAGTGGCCAAAAGTTCGATGATAGATGTAGGATTTGACATTAAGCATTACAAAACAACAACAAAAGCAGAAATAGTACACTAAAATGTATTTAAATTAAAGATATGAAAATGTATTTAAATGAAAGATATGAGTATGTGAATAAGTGGCATGTGGCTATACATCTGCCCATAGATGTTACTTGTTAGTGTTAAATGCAACTTCACATTTGAAGGTACATTCATCCGTGAAAAGCACAGTTGCCCCAAAATTTGAATTTACCGCGTTCTGCTGCAGAAACCAGTGGGCGAATTCCACGCGAGTTCCTGGACTCGTTGAACATGATAAGGATGCAAAAACATTCATCCTTTAGTACTCGACATATCGTGGAGTGTGAAGTACGTAATTATCTAGCCACTGCTCGTGTACTTGTACTTGGCTGACCAGCCACCAAATCTAGAATGGCTTCTTCCACAACTAACGTTCCGTCCTTCTTTGCTATCTGAATCCAGGCAGCAAGAAAGGATCCCGTCTCACACAACCGTCGGTGCAAGGGCTCAAATGTTTTACGGTCGGACAACCGCCTGTTGGGAAACCGCTTTCCGTACAATCGTTGAGACTTTGAGCAATTTCTATTTGCAGCTCCATAAATGAAATGCATATCAGCCTTTGTCCTATTAGTAAATTGCTAACAGCTTCCGATACGTTCCTAAAGCGATTTTCAGTTGCACACTCGGATCAGCGGCTTTTATGTACTAATCGAGGCGGAAATTTCCATATGCTTTCATCTGATTCCTCGTATCCTGTTTGTATGCTATTAATTTCCCGATAACTTGCAACAGGAATGGAGCTTTAACGTTTGTATGGACCAAGTTTCCAAATGCGCCAGCATCTTTGCGCTTTATTTCCGTCCATTCATTCTATGATGAAAGTTGTTTATTTGTGTGTGTACTATCACCTCTTAAAGTTTTGCCCATCTTTTATGAAATAGCCTGTATATATATTAATATATATAATTAGACGAAATTATAATTGAATACCATTACTAACGCTAATGAATGAGGTTCAACTGTTCTCAGTTTGCCGGCGTCGCTATTGGTTCCACGTGTGTCCGGCGTAAACGAAGAACGTCATGCAGAAGTAAAAGAAAATCATCGATTTTTTTCTCCTTAAAATTTCTATAGCGCTGAAAAAGATAAACATAAAAAAATAAGGGCGCCTGCAGATGCAAGGTACCTTCGTCGTTTTAATGGTACCTTCTTTTTTTAATTAATATTTACTAATAAAAAAAATAGTTTGAAATATCTTTTTCACATTTATCTTCCTCCAAATTACCACTGATGGAGCGTGATGAAAACCAATCGTGAGCAGTGTGCTGGATTCTTATAATAACTGCTTTGTCACTAAAGAAGGGATTGAATTTACTTTTTACCTTATAGCAGCATTTTTTAGGTGTGACGTGGTGGAAAAAATTATAAATGATTATTCGTTCTGCCTTTTTAAAAATATACTGCTGGACAATTGCTAAGGACGGATAACACTATCACCCATAGCAACCACAAAATGAAAGGAAGCAAAATGTGGAAAATTAAAATAAGTGCGGGATATCGTAAAAAGAGGTGTGCGTATGCAAATTTTCTTTTCCACGTCTGTTCATCACATGATAGCGCTGAAAAGACGAAAAGACCTTTAAAGGATTTGACGCGTGTGGACAGTTGTTATTCCAAGTCAAAGTTTTACAGGAAATACTTAATTGACGAACTTGAAATTTTCGGTATGTCTTCCCAATATCACTTAGATGATTTTATACGTGGCCGAATTATTGGAAAGATCGAAGATGGGCGAAAATTAACAAATGTTGCCTGGGAGTTCGACATCGCCCACAGCATTGTTTCACGGCTGTGGAAATAATTTAAAACTACTGGAATGTGTAGTAGGCGTCACTGTGGAGGTCGTGTTAGAAGTACGACGCCTGCAGCAGATAGATACATTGTCCTATCGGTAAAAGGTACCGACCCACCACAGCTCAGCAGGTGGCAAATCAGTTTCTTGCTGCCACACGACCGCGGATCTCCGGAAAAACTGTAGCCAGACGTTTGAGGGACGGAGGATTATACGCCCGCAGACCTGTTGTGTGTGACCCATTGACCAGACAGCAGCATACTGCCCATTTGCAATGGTGTCATGAGCATCGCAACTGGAATGAACAGGACTGTGCATGCGTACTATTCTCAGATGAGAGTAGGTTCAGTCTGTCATCGGATTGTAGACGCCAACTAATCTGGCGTGAGAGTGGTACTGCTAAATAATCATCAAGGAAAGGAACCGATATCTGACATGCAGTGTCATCGTATGGGCCGGCATAATGATCAATGGCCGCACGCGCCTACATGTGGTTGTGACTGGGACTATGACGGGCCAACGATACATTGATGAAGTTCTACCTACTCATGTTCGCTTTTCCGTGGTGTTGTCGGTGATAAATTTGTTTTCATGGACGACAACGCACCATGTCATCGAACACTCGCTGTTCAGGATTGTCTAGGCAGCGAGGGTATTCAACGTCTCGTATGGCCAGCGCGTTCTCCAGATCTAAACCCCATTGAAAATGTTTGGGATGCTTTGGGGAGGCAACTCGCTAGTCGAAACTATCCTCCAACAAACAAGAACACCCTCTTCCGTGCACTGACAGGGGAAAGGGATAAATTGCCTCAACAGCTGCTGGATAATGTTGTGCAAAGTATGGTACGACGTGTAGAATGTGGCTTCAAACTCTACGGTGGACATCTTCCGTACTGACACCTTTCTCCAAAGTGCCTGCTGACTTTCATATCCATTGTTCCACTTATCCGTATTCAGCATCAAATGAACATTATTTTTCTTTCAGATGTTTGATAGCCTTTTGTATTTTCCAGAACAATAAATGTCCTTTATTCTAATATCTGAACAGTGTGGCAACAATATTTTATCCTACTAGGCCTCATATTTTTCTTAATGTTATGCTACATTGCAATTTGTGATCCGGTTTTTTCAAGTCTCATTATTTATTTTATTATTTTGTTACTATTATTTATTTTTTTCCGTTAGACTAGGACAGGCCTGAGACCCAAATTTAAATCGTCTCGGAATACTCATACCACGACTTGCCCAGTAAACGGTGGGCGTGTTTGGTAATATGATATATTTTCAAATATAAATTCATATCATAAATATTAAATTAGTTGAATACTGTATTATTTTAACCTATATAGACTTTATTTGCAAGACTCAAGATCGTTATTGAAGTACTGAGTGCTTTGGAAGTTACTTTAGTAAATATTCTCAAGTTTACATGCAGTTATAACTAATTAATTCTTAGAGTAGCAGACATGTGATCTAAGTTTAAAGGCTGGAAGTTAACCTCATTAAAGATTAAGGTATTGAAGGGACATCATATGATACCCAATTATCCTTATTAATGTATTTTACATCTACGTAGGTGTACATTGAATCGAATAAATACTAGACATGGTAATATCATCAAAATAACTTAAGCTGTAGTTAGTTTATGTTGTGATCTTGTTATGTATATGATAATTTGTAAAATTATATTAATTGTATTAGCATTCTCTTAGCAGATTACAGACATTTTTTCCAAATGCAGTTGCTCAAATTTTACGCATATTATTGTTAGAGGTGTTTATTTTTTATTTTTAAAAAAGGATATCCCAAATTTATGAACATTTGTTCTAAAAATTTTAAAAATAAAAACTAATATAATAATGAAAAAATATATATATAACCAAAGCGATTTTTTGAACAATATACCTAACAAGAGAAACGTAATTGCTGGAAAAGGCTTTTAAACTTTTTTCAAAGATTGATTTAAAAATCGTTAATCTAAAAAAGTAAGAATAAGGTGAGGATATTGTGAATGTTTATACGTAATTTTCCTAAATGTTATTATGAATGACGACAATCGAACATATGGTAATGGTTTAATTGAAATATATAGTTTTAAGCAATTGTTTGTGCTTTAAAATGTGCTGATAATTCAAACAGTTTACTTCTGAAGAATATGAGACATTCTTAAAGAATCATGGGCATGTTACATTGTAGAATTCAAGTTGGTTCAAGTATTTGGAAAAGACATGTTGATCAGACACCTAATTTCGGTTCAAATGTACATTTAACTAATTATTCAAACTCTGAAGAGACTGATACAGAAAGTTACATATGTGATAATACAGTTGTTAATCAATGTGATTCTCATCTAATACCTCCTAGGGTTGCAGATCTTCGACCAGCTGACTTTGTCCTCCCATCTACTCCAAATCATAGTCCAGCTGACTCTGTTGTCCCAAATACTCGATGGCCTCAACCAGTTGACCCTGATTTGATAGCTCCAATTCCAAAACTCATGGTTCCAAATAGTACTAATAATGATGATGCAGATCCTGTAAAAATATAATTCTTCTTCTTTTTCCCTACAGGTACCTAGACATTGTAGAAGATTTCGAAGAGCTCCTACTCGGTTGCAATATTAAAGTGGGAGAGAGATGTGGTGTTTATTTCAGAAATTAAATATTAGATGGCAGAAATACAAAAATAATTCTAAGAATTTTAATTTTAAGTTTTCCAGTCACTACTGCTACCCATCGTTAATATGTTGTTATTGCACTGCTGTACCTGTAGAATGTTTTAGTAGTTCTGTTGTGTGTAAGGTGATGTACCTACATGTGTTGTGATGTTTACTATACTTGTGAAATTAATTCATTTCGTCCACCGCATTGAATATGTATATTTATTTAATTAATTAATCTTCAGAATACAGAAAACTTATAATTATCCCTTTTCTTTTATTTCTTCATGGATGAAACATTAAACATTAATCGAAACTTACCAGTATGGACATTAAATATGTGCGAAAACTATAAAATCGGAAACAAATTTATGGAGAGTGGGCGTGGACTGTTGAAAAAATATAACTTTATACAAAAATTTTTTTAAATAAAATTAATAACCCCTCCCCCCCCCAAAAAAAATATCATATCGAAATGCCATTACGGGAAGTTGAGGTTGGACTGCTGAAAAGCGGGTTTCATGCATCTAACACAATCATTTATAATTTTCCTATTACCACAATCATTATATCATTTACATAATGTCTGCTTTTATATAGCCATATATTTTCACCGCTTAAATTAATAAATGTTTTATTAATATATCATTTACATTTTTTATATTCACACATTTTTTTATTTATTTTTATTTATATTTTTTAATGAATATTATCTTCTCCATCTATTCAATTTTTAAGTTATTACGTACATCATATTTTTATACTTTTAAATACTATTAACTACATATTTTTTTTATATTAATTATTGTTTACTACTATAATATTCCATTTTAATCTTCATATCTTTGTATATCTTGGTTATCTTTAATAACTATAGTGTATGCAATTTATATTAAGATAAATACTACTTTTTTCAAAGTTAGAATACAGCAATTAATTTTTTATTTAACGCTAGATGAAAGCATTAGCTACTTCCTTTTTTTTAAAACTGTATTCTGTTTTGCCAATGACATAGCACTTCAATGTTAGGTACATTGGATTGAACATACATAATATTTTTGAATCTGAATTAATTATTCCCTCACTTTATTTTAATTGTGAGTTGTGTCTGTCATTATTTAGTTTTTATCTATTACAGTTGTATCCTTATTTATTTTTTTGGATATATTATTATTTTCACATTTATATATATATATATATGTGTGTGTGTGTGTGTGTGTGTGTTTTAAGGAGCTTAATATTGACATTTTGAGGCTGAATGCTGACAATATTTGAAGTAATATCCTTTAATATGAATTATTTTTATGAAGCTCTACTGCCGTTTCCATAAAATATTCATTGAATTTCATATTTTCATTTTTATTTTATTATGTTTAGTATTTGTAGTATCTTTTCCTTTGATTTTCGTGGTGTCTATCCTTTGATTTTCACTCATGTGATTTCATTGTAACTTTATATATATATATATATACAGTGTCTCACAAAAGTGATGGGACACTTGTGCTTTATAAAAAGAAACTGCAATAAAATAAATAAACAAACATGTGCAAAAATTTTTTGGGTGTGTTTCATATTTAAAGTTAGTAACAATTATTACATAACATACATTTTGTCAAAATATTAAAATATTAATTTAGTAAAAATACAATTGTTCAGAACGGAGCAAAAAATGGCTCACATAAGTGATGGGACACTTACTTTTCCATCAAATATTTATCCACAAATTTTACTTTTTAAAAGGTTTTAATATTTTGTTGGATTTCCTTTTACTTTTAAAACATGATTTAATCTTTTTGGGATGGATTCGACTATTTTTTTTGTGATTTCTGGAGTGATTTTACCCCATTCTTCTTGAAGCACCGATTTTAGTTGTTGTTTTGAAGAAATGGTGTGTTTGCGAATTCTTGATTCCAATTCTTGCCAAATATTCTCTATGGGATTTAAGTCTGGAGATTGTGGTGGTGTTTTTATTATTTCAGGACAGTTATATAGCAGCCAGAGTCTAACGTTCAGAGCAGTGTGCTTGGGGTCATTGTCCTGGTAGAATTTAAAATCGTTATGAAGGTTCAATTTTCGTGCTGAAGATTTCAAATTTTGCTTTAAAATATCAATATACTTGTACTGATCCATTATACTGTCAATAAAAACAAAATTACCAACTCCAGCGGACGACATACACCCCCATACCATAACTCCTCCTCCACCATGTTTTACTGTTGGTACCAAGTTCTGTTTGCGAAGTTCTTCCCTGGGTTTTCTCCACACCAAGATTCTACCGTCAGAACCAAATATATTAAATTTACTCTCATCAGCAAATATAACTTTATTCCAGTAATCAGAATTCTTATTTATGTTGGATTTTGCGAAAGCTAGTCTGAGTTTTCTATTCTTTTCACTTACGAAGAATTTTTTCCTGGCTACTCTACCGTGATATCCAGCAGATCGAATTACCCTTCTAATAGTTTCAGGATTAACAATTATTCCATATAATGCTTGTAAATCAGCAGCAACTTTTGAAGCACTAATTCTTGGATTTTTTTTAATATTTCGAACGATAATTCGCTTTATTCCATTGGATAGCTTTGATGGTCAGCCAAGTCTTCTTTTATCCTGAATCATATGATTCTTTTTATATCGTTTAATGATATTGAAAACTGTTGAACGACTCAAGTTAACTGTTTCAGCAGTTTTTCTAATAGATTTTCCACGTTCAATATGCAAATTAATAACTAATTTTCGAATTTCAGGCGAAGTTTCTTTTCGTTTAGCATTCATGACTACACAGAGCTAAAAAACACAAAAATTCCAAAACAAACTGGAGAGAAATACTGCAGACGATTTTATAAATTATTGCCAATTGCTTTTAAGTAAAAATAAAACCCCAAAAAATATTTTTATTGCTTATTTCAGGCGATTTTTGTTGCATATATAATGGTGTCCCATCACTTATGTGAGCTATTTTTTGCTCCGTTCTAAACATTTGTATTTTTATTAAATTAATATTTTAATATTTTGACAAAATGTATGTTATGTAATAATCTTTACTAAATTTAAGTATGAAACACACCCACAAAAAAAATGTGTACATGTTTTTTTAATTCATTTGATTAGTTTCCTTTTGTAAAGCACAAGTGTCCCATCACTTATGTGAGACACTGTATATATATATATATAACGAAAATAAAAGACATGGCTAGCATAACTTTGTACTAAGTTAATTAATGTTTGGTTATCCTTGTTAAAATTTTTATTGTAAGTTCTAAATATTAAAAATAATATGCTAGTTACACATTTTGTTTTTCGATTATTAAATTTAGTTGTTACATTGGGGTACAAAATTGTTTATTAATGAAACTTCGAAATTTCTGTAAGGAAATGTTTAAAATATTTTACCTTTAAAATTTTCCGACTGAAATTGAGAGAACTGAACTCTTTTGTGATGTCGAAAGTACAAATTTCATTCGGGTAAAACACTCTCAGTTGTACTAATCACTGATACCAATAAAATACTTGTACGTTTCACAAAGATTAAAACAAGAACGAAAAACCATGCGTCAAGCATAGATTATTAAACACTTTCCAACACAGCCAGAAAACTGTAACGAAACTTCACAGTTAAATAAGGTGAAAGAAGATCTGTAAGTAAACAGTTTAGAAAACATATAACACATTGAAACATACAGTTTTCGAAATTACCTTCCCTTGCAAAAAAAGTAGTCGAATTATTTTGTGCAGCCCTGTATATGATCTGTAGATTTGGATATATAATACATAAGACGATAAAATTTAGTTCAGTTTGAAAATTCACATTTAGCAATTTTCGCCAATTGATGGAAATGCACTCGAAATCTTTTGTACAGTCCCGTATATTATCTAAACACTTTTGTTCACATCACATATTAAGCTAAAATTTAATTCAGGTAAAAAGCGCATAAGGTAACTTAAAATTCACTTCCAGCAATTGCCAACCGTAAACGACAATATATCTTTTTCTTTCCGAAGCCCTGTATATGAATTTATATATATTCCACAAACTTCTATTAGTCTACTAAATATAGCTCAGCAAGAAAATGCGTAAACACAATTAAAAACTAACCTTAAACAATTCACTCCCATAGTCTGTAATACTTGCGACTTCCTTTGTGTAGCCCTGTATATTATCAACAGAGTTTATAAACACACACGTACTATGAAAAAAAAAATAGTTAAACTTAAAAACGTGTGAAATATTTGCGCTGGTGAAAATGACGTTATGCTTAGCTTGAAATGTATTTTATATTGATAAAACTAAAAAATATTGATATGATTGTGCCAACATAACATAATTTTCACTGATTTTTCAATCGTTAATTTTGTGAGGTTACACAAAAGGTTAAATTATTACAATAAAAAAGTGGTTAACGTTTCATAAATAGCAGATCACAATGTCTGGCACGGTTTACAATAAAAGTTCTTTTACACGGTCAAGGTTCAAAGAATTGGCGCGTTAGCATACATTTTGGCATGTAGTTTGTACAACGGAAAAGTACCGAATATTTTAATAAATTATTACAAACTTCAAGTTTAAGCCATGATTTCTACCAACCGTCCTTAGATGGGTATTTACACTAGTCAGTTCTAAAAAAGAGAGTTGGAACTGTTGTTAATACGTAGGCAACCCCTGAAGCAAAATTTATTAATAGATTTTTTTATAGCAGATATTTTCTCAGTCGATTTTCATAAGGAAAGAAAATGGTATTCTCGTTATTTGTATCCTGTTTCTTCATGAATATATATTTTTTAAAATGCAGAAACTATATACTTTTATTGGCTGTTTTTATCGAAGTAACTGAAACAAAGTATTATAAGTGCGTGTTATGACTTGCGAAAAATAGTGTTGGAACTGTTTTTAATATGTAGACAACCTCTGGAGAATTATGTATTAATATATATAAGAGTAGATACTTTTATTGCCAATTTGCATATGTAAAAATTTAACAATAGCATCCTTATTATTTGTCTCCTTTTATTCTATGAATAAAAAAAATAATGCTGAAACTAAAATATACTTTTATGGGCTGTTTTGATCCGAGGAACTAAAACAAAGCATCAAAAGTGCGTATTATCACTTGCAAAAAATAAGGTTGGTACTATATTTAATATCTAGACAATCCCTGAAGCATAATGTATTCATAGATTTAACTGTATATAACTTTCCATTTGATTGCTACTTATATTTTTCATACGAATATTTATACAATAAAAAATGCATATTAATTAAAAACAGTGCTTTTATTTCTTAGACTATTGTAACAGAATATGAAATTTCAAAATATATTTTACTCAAAAGTAACTATATAATAAAACATCCATTAGTTATTGTTTAAAATAATATGGAAATTTATGTTTTAAATATTTAGAAATAAGCAAATAATTTTATTTCATGACAGATAATTATCAAGATATATTTGATGATGTAAAAAAATAAAAGACAAATACTATAATTTACTTTTGGGATTTTAAAACTTTGTACATATATGAATATGAATAACAATATATGAATATTTTATAAGCCAATAATATTAAATCTGAATTAACATATAATTGTATAATAAATAAATAAATGAAATAAAATAAAATGCAAACTTCATGTAAATCAATGAAATGTCAAATTCTATATAAAACTATTAATACTACTATGCATATACTTAGTTGAATAATAATCATAGAGCATTAAACTGGAAATATTTTCATCTTTAAAAATGTGAAAAAAACATTGTCTTAATAAATATTAATGTTTTACTTCCATAATAACCGAATAAAAAAAATATAAATTAAGGAAATATATTTAATAAAGACATTCCATGTTATTGAGAAATTAGAGTTTTCATTTTGTAACATAATATCTGATTACTTAAATAATTAAGCATGTAAAACATGGGATTTTTATTTTTATTTTGTTTAGATAAAGTATATTAAATACTTTGTATGATAAATAAAGAAAAATAATAAAGTATATCCTTAGGTAAAGACCATAAGAAAAAAAAATATTTAAAAAAATGAAATAGTATTACACATAAGATCGTGCAAATCTGTATTAAATTATGCATTTTTGTTTTATTACATTTAAAGAAACTTTTCTCATTTATAATGTATACGATGAAGATTGATTACCTCTCTTCTTTGTAATAATTAACTATGTGCTGTTCGTTTCAACACAGGACTATTTAAATATTCGTTCAGGAAAACTGAAAAAAAAAACGCAGTAAGTTTTTACATATTCACGTAACAAATAAATAAATAAAAAGCTTAAATAGAGAAATCAATAAAGCATTTCTCTACTTCTAAATGTTGAACATAAGTAAGTCAAAATAATTTTATTGATTTTTTTTCCGTGTGTAAGCGTTGTTCTGTTTATTTTGTTTTTCTTAAAATGGATTTCTAGCAATAATAATAAAACTAAGCGATATTTTGGATAGCATAAAGTCATTAATTAAAATTTATATTTTCAGTTTTTTGTTCATAATTCCTTTTTATCAGACTGTAACACATGAAAAGTGAAATTAAATATGTATATTTCTCAACTTGTATACTTATGCACTTCCATTTCCCATTGCAAATCTCAATAACTCGATTTAATATATATATCATACATCATGCGTTTGCTTACAATAAATTATATAATTATTATGAATACGAATAATTCATAAAACGTTACTTCTTACTACTTATTTTCTTTTATAATCTTTGGTATATTTAATGTATAATCTTATTTACTACATCCTAAATATATACTTTGGCAAATGAAGGAAATTTCTGCTTTTTCTAATTAAAATAGTTACGGGATTTTACTTAAAAAGACTGAGCAATGTTGGTACAGAAGTGTCAGAAAACTTTATTTTGATAAGAAGAATGTTTAAACGAATATTTTGAATAACGAAGCTGGAAATCCATCCAATAAATTTTCGTGAACTTCCATTCCCGGAAAGAGTTTGCTTCACAAAGATGAGTTTATTACCGCTCAGAAAATAAATATACATTTCGAAACTAACTTCAACTTTCCGTTACACGGCGCTATTTATCACAAAGGAATGAATGAATGAATTCGTTAAGTCTTACCACTTAATAATTCACGACGCTATTATGCTGGTTTGAAAGTTCTTTTTCAAACATCTATTTTTTATTTTTGTACACACGTAAACGATATAATAGGCAAAATAAAACTTGTTTGATTAGTAGAAGTGATATTCGTGAAAATAGAAATCATCACACCAAAATCATTTTATTAGAATCTTACCCTAAAGTTTTGGTTTTGAAAACTTACAAAATGTTCTCATGTTACAAGTTTATTGTAATTTTTGCCGTTTTTATGTGAGTCTATGTTTGACACTTTTCAGCATATTTAAAAGTGCTTATGACTTTTAGTTTGTCTGGCCATGTGTCTGACCGTTTGTCTTGCCGTCTGACTGTACATTATCTCTCATAAATATACTCGGATTTTAACGTAATTTATATATTTTATTGATGTTTACTATCGCATACTTTCTATTTAAAATGGAGAACACGGCATTAACCGCTAATTTATAGAGACATTAGAATAATTACATAAGTTACAGTATGGCTTGCGGGGAAATATCGTCCGCAGTGTGTTTTAATGGTGTTACACTATTTCAAACATAATGATATTATTTATGTGCATTACGAAGTTCATTATAATATTATTACTGTTGGATATGGTGTGCATAGTAATTATAGTTCCTTTACAGGAACACATAAAATAATTCGGTTGCTGTACTATGTCTATTAGCGGTTGAATACTTTTCTTTGTTTTTTTTTTAAAGATTAAATAATATGTTGTTATCAAACTGATCGCTAGAAAAAGTTAGCAATTTAAAGAGACGAAAGCATGAATTTTCTTCTTTTACACCACGAAGAAAGACAAATGTTGCTTAATCTAGGAAAATATAATGTAACCACGAACGAAAATATACAATAACATCTTTCGAGTCACCCACGGTTCCGAAAAGCTTTATCGTTAGAAACCTCAGAAACCAATATATTTCTTTGATTTATGGAATCACTTACAAAAGAAAGCTTCTTTTGCTGCCACAGATTTTTGGAAACTTTTTAAAGTTAATTATAAAATGTATAAATCAAATTTTTAAAACAAGAATATCGGTATTTAGTATTCTATCCATTCTCAAGTAAATTTTTTCTTGATAATTTCACTTGTATAAGTGAATTTATGAACACAAGAGTAACACAATACATTTTTTAATGTTAATCTTAACGTTGTTAATTTACCATATTTGTCCATAAAACGTATTTATTAAATATGCAAATGTTTACTTGAGAATTGATAGTATTCGAAAAGTCAATATTTGAGATTGAAAACTTAATTAATACACTATAAAAACTAACCGAAAACCTTTATGAAAATCAGCGGCAACAAAAGAAAGGTTTTTTTTATATAAATATTTCATTAAATCTTGAAAATATACTGGTTTCTGGGGTTTTAAAGAAAAAGAAATCTTTAATAACTTGGAAGAGATTATTGTATATTTTCGTTCGTGGTTATATTATATTTTCAGAGATTAAGAAACAATTGTCGTTTTCAGAGTTTTGTTCATGTGACGGAACCCTATTCTCTTACTCCTCTGTCTGTCTCGCACACAGTTCATACTCGGAAACTGTATATATTAGAGACTTGGAATTTTGCATACGCATAGCTGAATACCTCCTGTCCCACAACAAATCATAAAATTTTGACATATTATTTTATATTATTTTAACTAAATGAATTAATTTAATAACAACCGATAATTTCTGAGATTTTATTCGATTTTAAAACAGAACCTTGCTGTAAGTCGTTTTCGTGTAGGCTAGATGTTTCAGTGGTAACGCGTTTTCCTTCTAATCCAAATGATCCTGGTTATATTCTCGACGGCGGAAGTTGACCCCGTAGTCAAAGGGTTACTTAAACGTTATTTCAACAAAGCTGTATTATTGTAAAAGTCAGAAATTAATCGTTGTTTCCATCGGAGTGACAAGGAAGGTCAAAGTAAAAAAGTTTACATCTAATTTACTAGACAATAATCACAAGTGATTTTTAGTTAATAAAAATAATCTACTTCATAGAAAATAGAAATAATTGTCCTCTTCAAGAGCCTTTAAGTTACTTATATCACTACTAGGTATTAATAAATTTCAGTGGGAATGTTCAAAATCATAAATCAATAAGATACAAATGAAGAGAAGTAAATAAATTAAATAAATAATTTAAATTATAATTAACGACTTACATGTAACAGTACAATTATTTATAATGCATCCAATTAATTTAAGAAATTAAACTCTACCTATGTGCTATTATTAAAAAATAATTCATTATTAGCCATTGTACTTTAATTAATTTAAAGGATTGTATTGAATTATCATTTTAAAAAATCGATTCTTTTGGGAAATGTCGAGAGTTTTAAATTATCTTCATCACTTACGTTTGCTAATTAAGTTTCAACAAACTGATTTTTTTAATAGTCTGTCGACGCTTAATTTAAGTTAGCGTGATTGATGCTTTCATAATTGGAAACGGACTCTGTGTAGTGCCAAATATGTCGAAAACGGATTTTTACTAAAGAAGTGCCTGGAATTGTATTCTCGCTTTTTTTTTTAATTTAGGGCATTTACTCAAATTTGTATTCTAACAATGGACATCTAATTTAGAGGCACAGATTTTTTTAGGGGTGGGGTGGGGATGTGGGAGGACGTAGGAAAAGTTAAGGTTTGACGATTTGATTTCAATTACAAAATATATCTTATTTAAGGTAGAAATAAAAATTGCATAGTAATAATTTAGAGCTTTAACTAAACTACAAAAAAAAATCAAGTAAATATATGCCGCATATTCCAGCATGTACCACGTACTTTTGATACGAGTAAATACATTTTAAAATACAGGTGCGTGTTATACGCTGTGCAAAAAAAGAAAGAATAATAATTAATAAAAGATTAACATAAGAATTGAGATTTCTACAGTAGTGAAGATTGTATGTATGGCATATCCTGACTCCACTTTTCCTCATTTTTGCTTTTTTCTATCTAAAAAAAAGTATTGTAATCGAATTTTTTTCAATTTTCGGTTTTCGACGGATTTACACGTTTTAGGGGTTAGATATTCCGAAAAACATGTTTTTACAAAATGTCTGTCTATCCGTTTCACCTTGTGTTCGCCCTCTTTGTAGCATCGAAAAGTGTATGGAGTTATGTATAGAATTTAGCAAATTTATATTTATATGTTTTTGGCTATAGCGAGCATGTCTCAGTGGAATTTGGGGATATTCCGTAAAAAGAGGGCTCTGTGATAGTTATTTTTTTCCCTTTTTATTATTGTATCTTCGAAAAGTGTATGACGTTTTGCATAGAATTGATCCAAATTGTACGTATATGTTTATGACATATGGTCTACTGGTCTCAGTTGAATTTGGAAATAGTCCGCAGGAAAGGGATGTTCTGATAGACACTTAAAGATTCAAAATTCAAAAAGATGTACAAACAAATTAGAAATCCAAAATGATTTTTCCGTTAAATGTTCAGTTTTCATACAAGGATTCTGTACAAGTTTTTGTTTTACCTCTGTCTTAAAAAATGGCTGAGGTATGGCGATTTTCAATTTTAGGGTGGCTGACATTTTGAATCAAGAGAGTAGTATTCCTCCATAAACGGTTTTAATTTACGAATTTTATTGAAAATGGTTTCTGGAAAATTTGCTTTCATTGTTGTAACAGTATTTTCACAGTTATATGCTTAAAACTATATATTCATCTTCGCCAGCGTCAAAGTTTTGCATGCTTGGCGACACTCGGTGAAATATCGACAAATTTGGCGACAATAATAGGTTACTATAAATGAAGCCGTCTTCGCTATAGCTGATAATTTGGCGAAATTCTCATTCAAATTCAATATTGACGAAAACTGGGAATTAATATTCTGTAATCGGTTTCACATATTTTAGCTTTGTGTTTTCCAGTAAAATAAGTTAAAATCTTAAAATCAATGAATATTGAGGCTATATTTTCCTGCCGGTACAGGACAAAAGGACTTTTAAGTACATCGACTGTTCGTGCAGCGAAACCGTCAATTTGCAAGCAGCTGACGTACAACAGATTGAAGGAATGTATTCATTTTATTGGCTCTGTGATAGTGAATTTTAAAGCATTAACATGTATGATATAGAAGAAACATTTGGGTTAGACACATCCGACTAGTTATTAATATTTATGTTCATATTGTTATTATACTCTTCAATGGTCTGTAGTGTGTTTTCATACTACGTATCTCATGAAGATTACTTTGGAAAGAAAAGAGTTTGCGTTTTGAGGCGAATGTATCTAAAAATAGAAGTAGTGGGATGTGTCAGTCCCAAAAGTTTCTTCTATTTCATACATGTTAAAACTTCAAATTTTGCTTTCACAGCGCGAATAAAATCAATGTTTTTCGTGTTTCTTTTGTATGTAAGCTGCTTGCGAAGCGTCGGGTGACCTTCTCTGCATGAATAGACTATTTACAACAGAACTAAGAAAAATCGCGAAAATCGCACAAAAATCGCTATTACAGCGCCCCTTCCATCGGAATAGCACCAAATTCAATTGGGATCTGCAGGCAATAACAAAAAAACATACACATAAAATTTTGTTCAATTTCATGCATAACTTTATACACTTTTTGATGATACAATAATGAAAATTGCACAAAACTCGCTAATACCGTTTCACGCAGAATATCTCCAAATTCAAGAAAAACCTACTGTCCATAGTCACAAACCTATAAACAATTGATTTTATTGTATGCGCAACTTTATACACCTTTCGATAGTACAATGCGGACACACAAACAGACAAACAGACACACAGATGGACTGATAGACATTTTGTATAAACATGTTTCTCACGATCCCTGAGTTCTGAAACGTGTAAATCCGACGAAAACCGAAAGTCGAAAAAAATTTCGATTATAATACTTACTTCTGTTGTCGATAGAAGAAAGTAAAAATGCAGTTTTAACTTACGTCATACGACGTAGTACACATAATACGACAGAGAGCGTCATACGCCGGAATGAGCAGTAATGCAATTTAAAGGATAGAATGTTATATTGATTTTTTATCATTCGTTATAATTAAATCACGAAATTGTAAAATTTTCCTTCTGTATGTTGGCCTCTTTTCTTTTTCATTGCAACTTTCGTTATCTAAAATAATCATTTAGATAAATACTCTATTTAATTCTTATTTAATAGTTAATTATAAGTTATATCACAGACATTTTAATTTGTTTTTTCATATTATTAAAATTTTAATTTAATAGAAAATTGAAAAGAAAACATATTTTGAAAGAAAAAAATGCAATATACATGCAAAAATGAAAAATATCAGCAACATATCATGTTACAATCTTCTATAAGAATGTGTCACAGATAGCTTATTTCCAAAAGATAAACTTAAAATATTTTATGTTAAATAATTACAAAGCATTAAGTCCCTTTAATGTCGTTTTTAAATTATACAATTCCAGCTCTATGGAAAAAAGAGTTTTGTTTTTTTTCTATGGTAATATATTTCCTTAATTGACCCCAAAGAGAGTTTATGGTTTCCAATTATGCTTAAGTTCTGAAATGTTTCATCAAAAAATTCTCAAATAAACGATCATTTGCAGAGAAAACTGAAACAATTGAGGTCAATTTTTATTGAATTTTTTTCTTTCGTAAATGTGGTCTTTGAAAAACATTTTCTGATGAAGGTAGCAGCGAAAAAAAAGGACTTAATGACATTTTACTGTTAGGACTAATCTGATATTCCTTGCTATTGTATTGTTATATTAAAATGAAAAATATGGGCTAAATGAAATTATTATGATTTATTAATTTTATGGGCATAATAATCTATACTAAATTTGAAATAATATCGGAACTTCCGCAGGCAAAACTGAATATATATTTTGGTTATGTATTTTTACTCATTAATCTCTAAATATGTATGTTTTTTAAGCATTACAGAATTTCTAAATTGATGCCGAATTTGTATCCATACATCAGGAATATTTGAAAATAAATGATGTTTATCATCTAGAATAAAGGTATGTCTCTGAATGATACGTTTTTATTTTTTTAATTATATAATTATTTGACTCATTTTTGATGATGAGAAATTTTGAAATATTTGCTAAATATAAGTCTCTGATTCTTGTAAAATATATTCAGTTTTATGAAATTCAGTTTCTCGATACTTCAAAATAGATATCCTTAGTATAATTGATGATTATCATCATATTTCGAGAAACTTTTTGTTGGTTAAATAACATTTCATCAGGCCTGACGTCTATGCTCATCCAGTTATGCCGTTCCACTGAACCGAAAAATAAGTAGATAAATAGATAGATAAACTGAAAAAAATGGGTTCTCACAATTGAGTAATAAGTATTCAATTTTAAATACGTCACATTCTCAGAATAGCTCCGATCCAAATGTTCTCAAAACTGAGAAACACATGTCTTATTTTAGATCTAATACGTGTATTCAAATATAGACTGTAATGTACTCATTTTTGATCCCATGGATACATTCAAATATGAACTCTGTGTGTTCTCTGTTAAGTATTCAATTCATTCTTTTCTTGTTTTATCTTTTCAGTTGTACCTTCTGCAAATATTAAATTTTTGTAAATATTAAATTATGCACAGTATTTTAAAATAGTTTAAAAGTTATAATTTAAAAGAAAACAATGCTCTTAAAAAATATTAAATATGGAATGCTTTTAAATATGAAGGCATATGCTAGATGGCCTATTAGAAACACGTGGAAAACCAAAATACCAAAATATAAGATAAAAAACACTTTTAAACTAAAATAAGTTATATAGGGAATAAATTCTTGTAAAGGTAGCAATGCCCTGTAGCCTCCACTTTCCCGCTCATTACAGATTAAAGTATAAATGTACTCTCATTTATTTCACGCTCAAACGTATTAACAAGAAACATTTAATAGATTATTTATTTCGGAAAAATAGCAAAATTATTATCAAGATACCCAAATCAAATATTTTTACGATAAGAGCATTGTTTTCAAACACTTTTAAATTATTTTAAAATACTGTGCATAATTTAATATTTACAGAAGGTACAATTGAATACATAAAAAAATGTGTTGAATATTTAATAGAGACCACTTACTTTCAATGTTGTCGGAGGAATCTTGAATCTAGTTTTCTTTTTTTTCACAAGTATCCGTGTCACTCATTGCACAGACCGGACCGACTGCACTGTTAAAAATTTGCAGCAAACTGTCCAGTCATTTGACCGTTTTTCTAAAAAACGGCTACGCAATCATAATTTAACGCTATTGTGACCATGACATGGGATAAAATATGGTCAGAATAGCGCTAAATTACTGTTATATAACCGTTTTCTATAAAAACGGTCAAATGACTGGACATTTTGCTGCAAATTTTTAACAGTGTGCCTATGAATGTATGAAGTGCTCATATCAACAACGCAATGTAACCTTACGCCTTATAATGGAAAAACAAGATATTGTTCCTTCCGAGGAATACAAAATGTAATATTATTCCCTTATTTTTGGTGTATTGCATTGTTTTCCTATTAATGAACATGTTTTATGCCGACATGAATGAACTAAAGTATTACAAAGTACAAAATTATCGTTTCGCTTGAGTTTGATAGCATGCGATGTTTCAAAATTGAGAAAGAATAGGTTCATTTTTGATCCAAACATACTCAATTTCATATGAGGACATTGATTTACTTATTTTTGAGTACTTTTTTTTTCAGTGTAGATAGATAAATATATAATTATTGTAATATAAAGGGATATATATATATTGAAATTACAAACAATAAAAAACATTCTATTATCCGTACCAGTTTTATTTATAAAATATTTTCTTTGATATTTTCCTATTATATTTTTAGTATGTTTAAATTACATTAAGGGTAACAGGCTAGAAATTAAAAAAAGTACTTTTTTAGAATTTATACCCTACATATGTACTGTACAAATATAGTCTCTTTAGATACTATACAATATATTTCAAATTCATGAAAATCGGTGTATAGATTTTTGAAATAAGTGGTTTTTTTTTACATCTGATTTATGTTTTATAGAATCCACTGAAAAATATATAACTAAAATAGACTAAAGCAATACATACAAAGTCAATGTAAGATAAAATGTATTAATATTATAAATATAAACTACAACATGTTACACACATCTACATCACAACTACAAAACATCTTTACAGCATTTTATCTTGAAAATATTTTGTCTTCATAATTTTCTATAACATTTCCAGTATGTTTAAGTTCCATTAATGATAACAGACCAGAAATCATAAATTGTGTTTCTAGCATGTTTGTGAACTCGAAAGTTACAAGAACTCAAGTCGTTTTTAATGATCAGCCTCAGAAACGCTATATTGCGTGGAATGTTTAATATCTTAGAATGAAAGGAGACATGAAGTATTAATAATGAGGAGAACTATTTTATATTTCCACGCACTAGGAGGGGTTTAATTATCTCCAGACATTTCTAGCGATAGAGAAACATCTTGTAATTACATCTTGCATTCATGATAAATCTTTATTAAAGTGCTAAAATAGTTGTGATAAGGCATCAAAGATCCATTAACCTGACGAATTACTGTGACTTTGACTTTTCCGTTTTAATAAACGCGGAAAAACTACGGAACTATGTACAGAAAGAAAATATTACTTCTATTTTTTTCTTAAAATAGAAACTAATAAACTTAACAATTTCTAAACTATACTTTACTATACAAAGAGTGACTAATAGAAAGAAAACTTTTTATTCAAGAAAGCATTTTTTTCTTGTATGCATATTTTATACACTGAGAAAAATGACACTTTCAAATCTGATGTGTTTCGATTAAATCGATGTTTCATTTTGTTATAAAACTTTTTGTTTCAAATATGACAACCCAATGTTTTCAATTCTGATACACCAGAAATACTCAGAATATTGAAACTTGGATATACTCAAAACTGAGCACATAGATGTTAGTTCATACTCAATTTTGAAACATGGACATACTCAAAAATGATTAGAACCAGTTCAAACTTATTTTTGAAACATGGAAATACTCAAAAATGAGTACATACTAGTCAGATCATACTCAATTTTGAAACATGGACATACTCAAATATGAGCACATAATGTTTTATTCTTGAGTGTGTGTATGTTTTCAGAAATGAGTATATACATGTTTCAAATTTCAATTTTTCTTATTCGGAGGCATTTTGACTATGCGGCATACTCAGATTTCACTATTTTTTGCTCAGTTTTCAAAATGTCGTTTTTAGAGTGTAGAAAGTACTTGTGAATTGGTAAGAATTCTGGTGAAATTGGTGTAAGAATTGGTGTCTATGTTGAAGAAAGACAAACAGACATATTTAGATATTAGTAGTTAAAACAACCAAAATAGTTCTTTCGGTACGGTACAGAACTGAAAATCGGAAATTGCGAAATTAGGAACTCTTTCTTGCTCAGGCTTCGGTGTAAAATAATTATGAAGTGGAAGAAAATTAAGGACAGAGTTTGCAGGTTTATTTTGTGTACTAATTTCTCTTTCAATTAATTGAAATTTAAAATGCGAAAATACATTTCCCTGATTATGAATATAAATTCCAGGAGAAACCAAAAATACCAGATTTAGATTTCTTGCCGTCGAACCGAAATTTAAGCCCATTCATTGATCAGTGTGTATGAAGATCCCTCAATTACTTGAATAGGTTAATGTTTGAAAAAAAATAAAAAAAAACTTGTGACAACCATGTAAATATAAACTGTTTCAAAAGTAATACAATTTGAAGAGTGCCAGGATCATCTTTAGAGGTATAAAAACTAGGCTGCGCCACCAGGCGCCGGAGTCGCACCCGGAGCGTCTACGACCACCGAAACCAAGTTCTGAGGGACATTTAGCACGCACAACCGGATTTGTCTATCCGTATGCGCTTCGGGAAGGTCGGATGACCGCCACCTGCGAACCCTCCAACCCTTAGACCCAAGTGTCGACGACGTAGGTCACTGCGATACACGGTGTAACACATTATCAGTGAGAACAACCACGAGACACTTGGGGACGGGCCGGTGTCCCCCAACAGCTTCCGGGCTGGACAACCAAAAGGGAGCCAGACCCTAAACCTTAAGTTGGGTTTTTCCGACCCGTACTTGCTTAGGTATGCAACAAGTGCAGCTGTACAGGACATTACGACTGAGTAGGACTCGCACACGATAAATGATGATTTTTTTTATATATAAAAAATAATTCGAGTTAACCTGCGTAAATGTTCAAATATTTAGCATTCATTTAAAAATTCACTTAATTTCTCATAAGATTTTTATCAATTATGGAAATAACTATTCTTATCTATTGTGTGTTTTAGTCGTTATATTTAACACTGAAAAGGAATGTTGATTCTTTCTTTTTTCAGTATATGTTATTTTGCATTTAAATAATATTGTTACAAGTGTTGTGTTTCTCAGGGGAGGAACCAAACTAATTGCTGCCACTTTACTCAAAATAATCAAAATTAAATCGAAAACAGATCATGCCACAATATTAATAAAGTTAAATTTAACCGAAGCTGCACGCATGTAATAAGTTTTAATTTTTTGAGTATTAATATATTAAGATATCAATGCTGTTAACGATTTTGTTTAAACGACAATAATTATATTACAACTATCCGGATTTCGCCCGTCTAGACGGTCTATTGGAAGGATCCCAAATTTTATTTTAGATGCAAAAACGAGGGGCAGTCGGAAAATAAGTTTCCCCTGGCGACTGTGGACAGAGGTGTGTATGAAAGACAAAAAATGTAATGAGACATTAAAGATAAAACATAACTTTATTTTTTCACATATGTACCAAGTACATTGAGTCATTTGTCATACCATATTATAAGCTTCAAAAAGCCCTCCAGGAAAAAATCAGGGCTTTGCATACGGACGAAGCGGTGAACGGCTATGGGCAAAAGACGACACAGCAGGTGAACGCGAACGTGCAAGACACCGATACACCATTGGGTAACGGACGACCGCGATCAAGCAGATGGCGCTGTTGCAGTGCCTGCGCAGATGGTGCTGTTCAGATGGCGTTGTTGCAGTGCATGCGCAGATGGTGCTGTTCAGATGGCGTTGTTGCAGTGCCTGCGCAGATGGTGCTGTTCAGATGGCGCTGTCGCAGTCAACAGAGCCATCTGCTTGATCGCGGTTGACCTTTACCCAATAGTGCATCGTTGTCTTGCACGTTCGCGTTCACCTGCTGTGTCGTCTTTCGCCTATATCCGTTCAACGCTTCGTCCGTATGCAAAGCCTTGATTTTTTCCTGGAGGGCTTTTTGAAGCTTTTTATCTTTAATGTGTCATTACATTTTTTGTCTTTCAGACACACCTCTGTCCACAGTCACCAGGGGAAACCAAACCAGGATTTTCCACCTGCCCCTCGTATAAATAAATAAACAAAATACTTTAATCAAACTTATACGAAAATAATTAATACAAATATGAAAAAAGCATGCAATTAAAGATTTCGTGACATAAAGAATAAATTTTATTCTTCTACCCCCTGACAAATTTTGAGGGGCCTTCAAACAGTCTCTAAGAATAAGATAAGAAAAAGAAGTGAAATATTATATGAATAACCTATTAATATAAACCAAATGTTTTTTTTTAATTCAGCTCCTAAGCTGGTTAAAAGGGGTGTCGAAAGTTTTGATGGGATATCAAGGGAAATTCGATGTCCTGTTAGTGGGAAATTGTAGTAGTAGCACATATATATATAGGTGCAATTTGGCTATAGTCTAGAGTATGTAAAAAGCTTTCGTTACTGATTTTCAATACCCTGTCACACCCTAGGGTGTTTAATTCCTAAAATTGCTAAAATACATGTTTAATTATTTTTTAGTCGATTTGTAATGCTGCATTTCACGATCTTACCTAAACTACTGCTAGATATTGCTAAAAATTTAGACATCTCCTTAGGTGTTGAATTGAAAAGTTGATTAAATTAATATGTTAATAAAGTAATATCACAGTTCTTGTTGTTGTTGCATTTAGTATAAAAAGTTTGCAGGCCCATTAAAAATATATTAACAACATATATCTCTCTAGCAAACTATCCCGGCCTTGCCCAATCTAATCTTGTTGGTTGGGGTTACCGCGCGAAATAATCAAAAATGGAAACCTAAGACATATATGGCGATCATTGTAATTGGGCTCTGTGCGTTTTGTGACCATACATTGTGAGGGCTGTGTTAAAAATAAAGTGGTCCTGTGTGCTTCGCAGCCATAAACCGTTAATTTCGGTGATCACTATAACCCTGTGTGATTCGCTGCTCATAAATCATTCAAACGACAGTCACTATAATGAGGACATATGAAGTTTGCTCACATAAACCATTGAAACGACAAAAAATTAACAGAGCCATGTATATTTAACGCCTATAAAGTGTTAACACAGAACCACTATAACGAAGCCTTGCGTACCTCTAGCCCATATATATGGCGTTCAGTATTTAAATCGTAAATCTCTACTTCCAAAATATATTTTTGAAAATAGGAGGAAAAGTAATATTTTGTATCAAGATTTAAATTTGATCGCTAATTTACGAAAAACGCAAAAATAATTTATAAAATATAAACATAAAAAAAGAACCAACAAAATTTTCATTGAAAATATGTCTTTCATAAACCATCTCATAAATAAACAGCAATAGTTATCTTGTTCGTCAAATCTTCCATAACCGGGTTTATACATAATCTGAAACAAACATAAACGATGCTGACAACAGTGTGGTTTCAAGATTATGAGAGTGGCAACAATAGTTACAGCATTAAAATTAGTTTTGTGTCAAACTACGTGCACTAAAGTACTTACGTTTGCTATAGACCTGATGTGGTACAAATATTTTATTTTAGATCTTTAATATCCGCTTTCGCACCATTGGGGGATGAATTTCTAAAATCACTGAAATATATATTTGACCATTTTCTTAGTAAATTTATTACACCGCATTTCACGCTCCTACCTAAAACTGCTACTGAGATATGATAAAAATACCTAAAACTTTCGATACCACCTTTAACATCCATAGTAATTAAATTAAAAAAGGAAAATCCTTTCTTAATCGATCCCTATTGTGACTTCACCTGTGCCAGTATGCCACATTAAATTAGTTCCCTTCACCTCCAGTCTTGTCGGTAATATCAGAAGAAATAATTTTTTATTTAATTGTTTTAAATGGATTTCAGTGAATTTGAGTCTTAATCTTAACTTTATATATTCGTATATTATAAATAAAGTTGTGGCAATGCTAAAACAAGTCACAAATTAACATACTTGCGTAAAATGGAGAAATATATCATGAAACGTACTTCTGCTGTTGCAACTGGGTTATAATTAAAATAACATAGTCAGAAAGATACTTGTATTTGAATCTGACGAAGATAATATTTCCTTTACCTTCTAGCACGTTTAAAAAGTGACCAGTGGTATTTGAGGAAAAATGAAGTGACAGGAAACTGCAAAAGAGTGTTTTCAGGGATTCAATGAAATCGGAGTCCTTAATGAACATTTGATAACACACGTTGCAATGTGGCAGAATATGTATTCTATATTTTGCGAGAGTGTCATATTTGATTCATTTTCATATTCAACTGAAATGTCCTAGTGATTTCGTTTGCTGAGATGAGAAAAAGTTTTACAGACATCCCACATTTTAGCCTTGTATCCATGTTGTGCTATGCGAGATTCAACGGTTTTTATTTACTAACCACATGCGAGGGCTTACAAACATTTTACGGCTTTACAAAGATTTGCAAAACTTTGTTCAATATTACAAGAGTCCTGGATTATTATGTTGTAATGTAACTAAATGAAGAGAGATTTAAACACTTTTAATTTTCATAAACATATACACACAATAAGGCATACTTAATAAAAAGTCTATATACTACTGAGGATATTCGCACATTTTAAAGACTATTTTCATGGTACTTACAGAACTATTTTACATAACGTATTTGTGTTTTAAATGTTCAATTTGATAACCATTATTCTGAACTAATTTTCTACTCTGTAATTTCTACAACAATAATGACTTTTGCAGTTTGGAAGAAGTATTTTGGACCATTCCTATCTAACTGCTTTCCAAAGTCAATGAAGACTAGTAGGTCGATGTTTGGATGACGCGCTCTTTAAAAGTCCAAAAGCGCAAAAAGACGTGGGTGATAAATCAGGAAATTTAGCAGGAATATCAGTGAAGGGTATATCCCTGATAATCGTTTATCGTTCCATTTTTTCTAGAAAATTATCAGTGAATTGTGATGTGTAACTGCTTGCTTTATCTTGATGCAGTTCAATAAATTGATGGAACTGGGGTAAAGATATGGTATTTCATGCTTAAAGATTGGGAATAAAATATGTTTCTGATAGTATGTGGATTAAATCTTAAAATTTTTCTCCACTCTCTTTATTTTTAATTTGCCAACGACAATCATAAATCCTATGCTAAAACTTACTTTATATACATTGATCCATGTTTTAAGATTTGTTTCTTTTTTTTTATAATAAATGGATCTCTTTTTATTAAAATAATTTAAATAGACCCAAGATTCCTCTATTGTAACAACATTTTTCCATTTTTCTCTGGATAAAAGATTCTCATAAAGAATTCGGCATCGTGTTCTACGTTTGGTGATATGTCGTGGAGAAAGACGATGAAAAATTTTTTTCTTACTTTTAAAAATTCAAATGAGTGTTTATGATTTTCTTAACAGTTGACACAGAGTATTTTAACGATTAACAACAGTCTTTTGACTTGAGAGATTTTATTTTACCATAGAAGATCTTACCTTTTCAATATTCGAAAAATTCCTTTTTGTTTTTGGATACATATTTGGAACTATTTTTCAACTTGAACCCAGATATTCGTATTTTATCCTGTCTTATTGTAATATTAGATACTGTAGAACCTGTCCTGCGTCCGCTCCTAGCAATGGCAAAGTAGGACTGTCCCAACGTCAAGACAGGGCGCGACGCGGTGCCGAAAAATTTTCACCTTGTCCCCCAATAAAACAACAAAACTTCTATTTTCCACTCTTGTAGTTTCGCGGCGGAGGGAGCCGTCAGAGGAGTGAGTCGTTAGAAACACCACGACCTACTGAGAGGAAGGATCAAGGCCCTTCAACTGGGATTGCGCACGGAGCCACACCACTCTATTTTTATACTAACACAAGAACGAAAAATCATGCGTCAAGCATAAATTATGTAACACTTTCCAACGCATCCAAAATAATTTTACAAATCATTACCGTTTAATCAGCTGAAATATAACATCAAAGTAAACAATTTGGAAAACGCATAACATATTTTAAATCGTAATTTCAGGAATTTCCAACATATATTTCCAACATATACAGTATTCGGAAAAATATCCGAATACTTTTATTCAGCCTATTGATTTGTATATGTACTACATAGGATTCTAAATTTTAGTTTAGTTAGGAAACGCGTTAGTACAGTTTAAAATTCTCCTTCTGGAGTTTCTGTCAATAAAGGGAAATGTGTTCGCGAATTTTTGTGCTGCCCTGTATATGAAATACAGAATTTATACACGCCAAGTAATACACAAAAATTGAGTTGAATTTAAAATCGCGTTCAGCAACTTAAAACGCACTCCCAGGAATTATTGTTAACAGACAGTAGAGAATTCGTTTGTATGTCCCTGTAAATGAACGATGACTGCAATACACACAATATTGTGTATAAAGCCTCTTGTAACGCACCTTAGTGGTATATATAAATTTAAATGCGTTTAAAATAGTAAAACATTATTTAATTAAACCGCAAACGACTTTTCTCCATACACGTAATGTAACGGAATTCTTTTGAGTGTTCCTGTAAAAAAACTATAGGTGCTACTTTCTTCAACAATAACATATAAAAATTGCAGGGCAATCCGAGCATATTTATGGGGGTTAGAGCACGGAAAGACGGCAGGCGGACATACGGCAGACGGACATACGGCCAGACAAACGGAAGTCATAAACACTTTTCAACTATGTTAGAAAGTGTTAACAAATGAGCTGCAGTAAGCCAGGGTCGGAGGCTGAAAGGATATCCGATCTGCTTTCCATGGGGCAGTGTCCGAGGAGATACACTAACCCTTCCTTTCCAATATCGCTCATTTTAACAGAAATGCTAGGGGATAGCAGTGTCATCTTCAGTTAAGTTGTTAATTATTGAATAATTGTTTTCAAAACTTTACAATACCTCAATAAATCACTTAGTTAGCAAATATTCATCAACTAATAACATAAATATAATTAATTGCAGTAGCTAAGTTAAATTTAAAGTTTAAATGGCAGTGGCTACTCTCCCTCAACTAAGCAAGTTGTGCATGTAAGGAGTCTCCCCCCCCCCCATCAAAATTATATAAGTACCAAGTAGAACTTAAAAAATAATTATTCAATGTTGTTGATAGGGATATAGATTAAAAAAATAATAATAAATCCAACTAACGATAAAGTAGTGTTACTAATTAACAAAGATAAAGTAACAATTAATATCTTGTAAAAATAAAACATTGTAATAAAATGTCTAACTCCATTCCTCTTAAGGTTTCCCCCTCCCACATTTTAATTTATTAGTTTAATTTTATAATTTTTTCCACCACCCTCCTTTTTTTATTGACCGCCTCTTTACTAGGTGCAGAGAGGCTCTGTCTGCACGATCAACCGGACCCACTCCAATAGGACAGCCTACGGAGCCCGTTTTAATCCGATGGGGTACGGTAAAAATATGTAATCACGTCCCTTCTGCAGGGACGAGTTCGTTCTCGCATTTCCACCACTAAATTATTCCCTTGGTACAACTTGTCCAATTTCGGTGTTCCATCTGTTTTCATCACTTCTCCGAACAATTCCTCATTCTGGACAAGTAATCATCACCTATTAGGCAACAAAAAATTCAGGAGAATCCCTCAAATTAGTGTAATACGTGGATGTGTGGTGCAGGACTTTCGAAAGATTTTGTTTTGTCAAGAAACCGCCCAACTAAGTAACTCAAAAAAGTAACAGTTAAGTCCTGTAATCATTACGGCCTAGGTGCCTGTTAAGTGGAGCGCCGCTACGCGGTGATCAGGCGATTTTCGCACCGATGCCAGATAGTAGGGGTCTGTTCATCGGTTTGAGATACCAGATACGAAGCCATATACGCTAATGGCGCCTGGTGCATGTACAATCCGTCGTGGGTGCAAAGTCCTCGAAGTTCCCTATGAATTATATGTCTGGAGATGCCTACGCAGGGAAGGTCTCGTCACTTGATCAAGGTTCTAAATTACGAGACCAATTCCTTTCTTTTTTTTAATTTTTACTTTTTTTAAATCTTCCAATTCAACAAAGTTAAATAGCGACCATGAAACACCAAACAAAGTAAACTGTTTCAAACCACATGAGAGTAAGCACTGCAGCGGTGCCAACATGGCTCTTGTCAGGTGGATCACAGCCATGCTGTAATCAAAAGAATATCTCTAAGCGTCCAGGTACTAACTCATCAAGCTAGGCACTAATACCCGACAGGTAGGGGCATGGTTAGCGGTACAAAAAATATTACCTTCTGTGGCTTTAGATACAAAAAGGCATTCCTCTCACAGCGTTTATTAATAATTGAATACGAATATTTCTCTTCCAAAAGTGCAGAAATATAGCCTTCCATCCATAGTTTCTTTAACAGCGCCATTTTGCATTTAAACAAAATTTTCAGTTGCCAGACGAGGACTTGTACTTTCAAAAATATCTTAGCTGGGGAAAATAATTAATCAATGTAGACTATTTTTTACACCAAAACGAACTCGTTTAAAAAAGGGCAAACAAACGCTGTATATGTTCTCATACTTTAATATCACCTCTCGTACGGATGAAACTATATAAGGATAAATTTAGAATGTCTCATGAATAATTTTTTTGAAAGTGAATATAATTATCTCTTTTGTATTTTTTTACCGAATTAAAAGTAAAATGATTAATTTAAATTTTAAAATATATTGAAAATTTGATTTCAGATTTCTTAAACTTAACCCCGTCCGAAAAAGAACAAGAGTATACATGTAATATATATATGTTTAAGATTTAGAATATCTCCATAATGTATGAAATAAATTCACTTTTGGCAGAAATTCCAGTACGAGCAATCTGCATGAACCTCAAGAGAAACATATAGCTATATATTTTACAAACTTGCACCCATAGAAAAATATGTGTCCCATAAGGCCTACATTTAGATGATGGGCGTCTTTTTGTGTTTCCATTTTTATTTTAAACAAAAGAGTTAGTATTTCTACATTTACTTTATGATGTATTTTAAATTGAGTTTTTAAGAATAATAATTTATTATTTTATTAATTTAAAGGAAATACATTTATGTTATTATTTGTCTTTACAATAAGAAAAACCTGTATGCATACAATATTTTAATACGAAAATTATATTATTATTATCATTAAAATTAATAATATAATAAAAGCGAGATAGTATTACAAAAAAATTAAATTAATTGCTGACCCAAAAGGGTGCAGTAATTGAACAAAAGCAAAAAGAATTTGAACAAAAAATATAAAGTAAAATTATAGAAATAGCTTATAAGTGTAATTGTAAATTAAATGTGCTTTTTGATATTTTATCGCAAAGAACACTGATAAGATTGTGTAAATTTACTTTTAATTACAAATAGACGATAAGCGCATTTTCACAAAATGATATTTTTATCGGAAATTAAATTATAATTTACTCTGAATTACATAAAAGTTTTTATTACTCTAAATATCTACGTACCTACTTACAAGTGAAGAACAATGTATGAAATAAATTTTATTTTATGTTAATTCATAAATATAATGTTCTATAATACATAAATTATATCTTTTCAAAAATCCGTTATCACCAAGTTCCTCTTAGAAAATAACTGAAAACATGTCACTATATGCGTGATATTTGTCTCATTTATTTATAACTCAACTTAGATATTTTGTTCAACAGTCTATGGGCATTTTCATATAAATTCCCCTAGTTAATTAAGAAATTGTGAAATAAATAAATGTGCTATCATTCGCAGTTAAAATTTATTTCATACAAATGTTCTTATTTCATCGAATATTCAGTCTATTCATTTGTAGCTGCAGTATAATGTTTCTCCAGCACTTCGTTAAGATTTCTGAAGGCATCGTGTGAAATATTTTTGAAACCCTGGCATGTTGGTAAAAAAAAATGTGGATTTTTTTATAATTACTAAAAGAAATATTCATGTCATCATGAATATAAGTGCTATTCATACATAAATGCGTACAAGCATTGTACAGAGGCTGTGAAATCATTTGTTTTAATTAGAAATCGTTTCGAATTTTTACGATACAAAGGAATCGTAGATATATATTTTTTTCGATTTGTTGATGGTCCCCTATTAGCCTCGTGACTTCGCAAGTTCCTCATGATCCAATTAGTGACGTGAGATGATGTCATACCTTGCTTTACAGCAACTAATTAATTTTCGGAACACATAATATTGCGATAACATTACAATATATTTATATTTTAAGTAATACAGATTTCTGTTTCCACTGTATCTTATCTTTTACATTATTACGTAAATTACAGTTAAAAGCCAAGTAAACTTTATTAACTGTATTAGCGACTATTATTGGATGTTGATGAAAAACGTCTCTTTCGGGCAAAAAAACTGAAAAAAATCACGTTATTTTTTTATATAGCATACGATTGATAAACAAATGAAATCAAATCAACCTTTCGTGGAGATCCAGCCCTTAAGTATAGGAACTTTTCTCCACGAGGGGAAATGTTTATTGAATTGAAAATTCAGATTTTAGAATACAGCTGTTGAATATTACATTAAAGATGAAAATAAAATTAGTACAAAATTAATATTTACGATACTGATTCATATAAAAACATTTGTTAATATTAAAAAAATTATATAAGAAAAAGTATAAAAGAAAGAAATTAGAAAATTTATGAAATGAATACTTAATCATAACACAACTAGTCATTTTGCATGGCCTAAACAGTACGCTGAAATAGGAACAGTATGAGTACAAAAATGTGACCAGTATGTGAACTATAATATACAAATTTCAAAAACAAAATATATTCTATTAAAAAGTACTTTATAAAAGTAGGAAAAAGAATCATAGATCTTTTTTAATAAAGGAGAATTGTTTATTCTGAATATTGTAATTTTCTTTTCATTTATCATAGGTTAAAGGATCAAACAGAGTTACATTCAGATTTTGTCTCACTGTGACATTTTATTGAAATTGAAAGTATGTCTCATTAGATGACAATTACCATATATGTAATGTAGAGCCGTTCCTAAGCTTTTTTCGCTTATGCATGTTGGGGAGGAGTGTTTTCCTATTTTATTTAAAAAATATAGATAAACAACTTTAGCATTTAGAAAAAAGGTTTGTATTTATCAACACTTTTGTGAAAATAAAATAAAATGAATATCGGCGAAAACCGCTTAATGGTCCAACAACTTGAAACTCCGCTATTCCTCTTAAAAACAGTGGATTTTAAAATACATATCGTGCAGCATGATTGACATTTATCAATGTGCTTTTTCAAAATGTATGATTGTTAATTTAAAAACTATATAAAGAATAATAAAATAATATTTCAGTTTTTCATATCGTATTTTTTGCATTATATTTCAAGAGGTGATACGTGAGTGTGAAGATCTGATATTTCATCATGTACTAACGTGAACTATTTAGAACTACATTTTTCAAATTTTAATCTGTAACTATCAAAATAGTACATTACTTTTGTCAAATCTTATATCATCAATGACTTTTTTGTTCATTGTGTCAAAGTGATTTCTTCGGATAAGTAATTCATTAAATGTAATATAATTGTCTCCGTTATTAAAAGTTTAGAAAATGAGATTATTCGGTTTGTTTAATGGCGCATCTCTCCTTATTTTTTTTCGTTTAGAATTAATGCAAAACAGATCCCTTTGAATTCCACAACGCTCTTTGGTGCCTATGCAAACCAACTTCCTAACAAATGCAAAAAAAAAATTCTTAATAACACCCTAAAATTCAAAGATTCGCAAGACCTTCCGTGCACAATTTAAATTTGTAAAAACGCTTTTAAACACAATAATTTCAAATTTGTTATTCGGATATATCACAGTGTGTTACTACCAATGGATGGAATGGGAAAAAGTTTACAACGCGCGAGTCTGGTGAATGTGCGACGAATGGTCCAGGAGACAGAGCCCCCCCTAATATTCTTTATAGCGCATAATTTGATGAAATTAATTTTTTATTTCAAATTTATTTGAATTTTACACTTTTAAAATTAAAATTGTTGGAAAGATATTGATTGGTATAAGAAAGAACGTTGTGTAATTTTTATGAAGCAGTCCACTTGAAACTGATAGATAAATGACTAATAATCTGCCCAAAAGAAATTATACCTAGTTATAATATCCCAAATACTATCCACTCTACCCTAATACATACACACAGATATATGATGACAAAAGATTAATTACTTAAATTAACATAACTATATTTATTTTCAGAAAAACCGTAATTATATACCAAAAAATCATAAAACATTATAATTAGATATACTATCAGTAGCGCAGACTGTGGGCATTCGGCCTATAAAGGGTTATGACCCGTATTATTATTATTGGTTATTGACCCGTAAGTATTATTGGTTGGAAACATATATTAACTAACATATAATAACTAAGTATTGAAATAAAAAACTAATAATTTTATTTAATTTCTTTCTTTCAAAGACCAAAAAATTTCCAACGCATAATACAAGGTAAGCGAACAATAAAATAATAGAAAGTTGTATCATAGAAGCATTTCGTCTACGGCTGTAGAAATAACTTGTAAAAAGTATAAACATTGGTTAATCTAAGGCTCTGACCATTACACCACTTCGTAATTTGAATTCATTATTTTTTTTAAATGGTCTGACGCCAATTGTCCGGTTATTAAAGCAACGTATCTTGCATATATTGGGAGTAACGACTCCTAATTTGTAAATTAATGAAGAAAAAACATCTTTAAGAAATAAACAGATAACTTGGCTCATAACTGTATGGCCTACAGATATCTGTCTCTCACAAAACAACATTCGTAAATACGAACCTATGAGACAACTGTCTCTAATGAAAATTTTTTTTGAATACTCATTTTACAGCGGTACTAAGGCTAGTTCCCCCCCCCCACCCCCCAAAAAAGTCAAATTTTCCCACTATAAGAAGGCTGATATATAAATCCTTGTCAGTTAACATTCCTCTAAATAAAATAAACATAAATATACAATAAGGGGACCATATAATATTTAATTCTTAACAACACGTAATAAAAAATGTTCGATACTGTTAATTTGCTTGAACGATATTTTTCGCTCCAGCAGTTACAATTATTATTTTTTCGAAGACTAATTTAAATATATGTAATCGTTTCGAATATTTAATTTTTGATACAAATATGAAATGAAACTTAATTATTGTGATAAGACTTTCAGTTTTACAGATGAGTCATTAATTAGTAATGTTTACAAATCTTTGTCGAAATTTGTTTTCAGCTAAGAAGTGTGTTCGTTGTCCCCCGCATACAAATCGTTACTTTTGAAATATGAATTGAAACTTATAAATTGTGATAAGACTTTCAGTTTTACAGATGGGTCATTAATTAGTAATGTTTACAAATCTTTGTCGAAATTTGTTTTCAGCTAAGAAGTGTGTTCGTTGTCCCTCGCATACAAATCGGCACTTTTGAAAAGCGTGGATTCAGCTATAAACGTGGTTTCAGCTAAAGCACGATCAGTTTAGCGTTTACCAGAAAACTATGACTTTCATCACCAGATATTGTCGAAAATGAAGAAAAACAGCTACGCGCAAATTTCTCATCTAACCATATGCATTAAGTGAAGGTTATAGAAAATACTTTTGCTTGTATAAGTGACTTCATATCAATAAATTTTAAAACTTTTATAAGCCGTTTATCACGTTTGTTTGAATGATACTACTTCTTACGTGAAATATGAAAGGCATTAGAAATGCAATTAGGTACCAATTATTTAATCATAATTTTAATGATATTTATCTCCCTCGAAAGCATGTTTCCGAAGTGAACATTTTACTTTATATGTTATAAGTTCAAATTTTACTAAATTATTTTTTTTAATTCAGTTAGGGAGAAAATGACATTTTTTGTTTAAAATAATGAAATGTTTCTCGGTAAAGTGTTGAACAATACATTATTTAATTTGCCGATTAAAATGCCATAGATATATTATACAGAAATTCTTAGGGAAGACAAAGGAAAGATAAATTCACGTTGTCTAAAATTAATGTTCGCTAGAATAATAAATTAAAAACTTTAATTTTACGCCAAAAACTGTAATCTCTTTTTAAAAGAGTATAAATGACGCTTTTAACGTCTTACACATGGGGTAACTTTGTAAGTGATGTAGTATAAAAAAAAATAACAATTCCAATTAATTATCAGACGTCTGAGATTTACACTTAAAAATAGTGTCAGTTGAACTAAAAAAAGACGACATGTTTCTATGTTTTAGTTATCTTACGTTCTTTATATCATAGTGTCATTTATTATCGAGAAAATTGAAGTTTTAATTGTATAATGTATATAATCTAATCTTGAGAAAAGTGAGCAAATCCAAATGCCTGATACAAAAACTACTGAACACTGAAAACATACCTATGAATCCTGTAATTATTTTATGATGTCAAGTGAGTGTTTAACTTTTTAAGTTTTGTTTTACAATAAATAAAACTTATTATTATTACAAATGGCGGCGACAGTACATGAAAAAACTCATTATGTGTTGAAATGCTCAAAACTTACATAGATAACCATTGTCCACATATATTTCCTGATAAAAGAAAAGCAAACCTCAAACCTCTAAAAAACTCCTTTTCAAAAAGGTTTTAGCAAATTTGGTTACATTTGTATGTAAGTTAAAAAGTTGATTTAAAAAAAATATATCTAGCAGGACGTAAATTAAATAAACATTAAAACAAAAATAAATCGTCTTATTCAGCCGATCAAGTAAAATTAAAAAATAAAATGTTTGTTATTAAAAATTTTAATTTTCGATTGAAGTTTTTAAATTTTTCATCAGTGTAATATATATTCGCAAAAAGCTTTAGTAAAATTTACTTCTAGAAATAAATTTTTATTTTAAAAAGTTTTTATCTGTAAACATTTATTGACAGATTTATTTAAGGACATTTTCTTATACAAACAAAAATCTTCATTTAATACTCAGTTTGTACTTTCAAATAGAGTTAAAAGTTATGTTATCAATATTTTTATGCAGATAATAAAATACACAATATTCTAAGATTGCATTTTCTTTAAAAAATACAGACAATCTGACGATAATAATTTGATAGCAATTATTACGTTTTATATCGTAGTATCTTATTTACACAGTATAATTATCGCAATTAATAAATCAATATAAATTATATAAAATAATTTTTAATGAAAAAAAATATGCATATAATGCGTTTAAAATATCTAATGCAATTTACATTTTTTTTTAATCAATGCATTATTTATCAGAAACTGCAAACTATATTTAAATCAAACTTTATATGAGAAACATAAAGTATATTTTAATAAAAGAATTTTTAGCAGTATAAAAAAAAAAAAAAGCATGTACTTACTTTCTTATTTTTTTTTTCTTAAGTATCTTGGAAACTTATGTCGCATTAAAAAGAAAAAGCATTGCCAAGTAACCACTGAAGAACATTTAAGTTTTAAATTAAGGACTCTTGTGAGATATGAAGATGTGTTTTTAAAAGGTTTTTTTTTTTTTTTTTTTAACCGTTACTCTTTTCTACATGTTTATTTTTATGTTGAAGTAAATATACATTTGTCGAACAAGAACAATTTTGCATTATTTGTGATTTTAAGAGTATGTTTAAAGTAAACATTTCAGTTTGCATCTTGGAATATTTTTTCTTCTTTAATAACCTTAACTGTTTACATTACACTCGTCTTAAAAAAAGAATAATGTAAATGTTTGTTTATTGCTATCAAAACATGTATTTAATGCAAACACTAAAATCTTATATTTAAAAAAAAAACATTGAAATTCCTGTTATAAGAAACGTATATTCATTTATTGCTTATTTCCTGATTTAAGTCTGTGGTAAAAATTTTATAATAATGGAGTGATATCGGAATTTAAATCGCTCCTGAAATTGTAGACAAACCAATATTTAACCTTTCACTCCACTCATACTTACCTGGTGTTTCACGAAGGACCCCTAAATTTGAAAATAAATAACTCGAAAACAGTAATAGATAGAAGCATGAAACCAGTAGTATGTTTATTAAAAATACCGTAAGAATCTGTTACAGAATCCTCAAAATTATAATTAAAAATAACGCCCATAGATGGCTCTGAAGGTAGCATTACAGGTCTCTATAAAGAGAGCTCAGACGTTAAGAATGATCAGTAGTCAAAGATTTCGCCGTTGAAACGTGATCGCTATTAGTGTACAGTAAACAAAATTACAGAAGTGACACCTAGAGGACATTGTTTACCGCAACAATCCTTTAACTTTCGACGAGCTGAAGGCTATTTGTAAAGCTTGTGAGTTGATTTCCGATGGTATACCACACTGACAATTATGTGAGTCACTGACAATTTCATTCTTCGTTTGCGACATGTGTACATTTTGAATCGCTATTGATGTGATACAGCCTACTTATGGTTATGTCACCTGCAGCGCCATCTATGGCGCAATTTGTTATTAAAATTTTGAGGTTCTTTTAACAGATTTTCCAGGTTTTTTAATAAATATACCACTGGTTTCATGTTTCTATCTATCACCGTTTCCGAGTTATTTATTTTCAAATTTAGGGGTCCTTCCTGAAACACACGGTATAAGGTGACATACTAAGTTTAAAACAAAATGTCACAATGGCACCAGAATTTTCGATCAAATTTATTTGAAAATAAGTCAGTACACTTGTTCGTGTGCGTAATAAACTGAAAATTTGTTTCAAAATTCCAGTGTCATTGTGACATTTGGGATTAAAATTTGTATGTCACCGTATAGGTGTCAATAGAGTGCAATTTTTTTTTTTATTTTTTTTATTTATTTTTTATTTTTTAAGATTTTGTATCCTAATCTAATTCAGTGAGTACGTGTAAATGTGTGATACCATGTTACGTTTCTGATATTCCTAATTTTTGTTGGCTCCTTCAGATTGTATTGTAAAGTTACTGCTGTGACTAACAAAATATTTCGGTGAAAACATAAATCAGCTGATATTTTTTGTTCCAGGTAAAAATGCAAGAAAAATTGAAACAATATTTGTACTAAAAATATCTTGAAACAAGTGCGCCCAGACACAGTCATATGAGTTATAGATAAGGCGGGGCGGAACGCACTTTACCTACGCAATAATGTAAACAAGAACGAAAAATCCTGCGTCAAGCATAGATTATGAAACAGATTCCAACTCATCCAGAAAACTGTAACGAAACTTCATTGTGATATAAGATGAAAGAAGGTATATAGTAAACAGTATAGAAATTATATAACACATTTAAAAATCCACTTAGAGCAATTATTACCTTCCATAGTTAAAAAAGTAGTCGATTAATTTTGTGCAGCTTGTATATGATATATAGATTTGGGTATATATTACGTAGCATGTTAAAATTTAATTCAGATAGAGAATTCATTATTATTCATTATTGGAAATATTAATTATAATAATTAATTATAATAATTAATATAATAATTATAATAATGAATTATAATAATATCGGAAATATATTAATTATATTATCGGAAATATTTATTATAAATTCATGATTATTCATTCAATTAGAATATTCATTTTCGTCAATCGCTGGAAATGCACTCAAAATATTTTGTACAGCCCTGTATATTACTTACAAACTTTTGCACACACCACATATTAAGATACAATTTACATCAGATAAAAAACGCATAAGGCAACTTAAAATTCACTTCCAGCAATTACCAACAATAAACGACTCTATAAATAAACGACAATAAATTTTTAACAAAATTTTTGACAAAGAATAATATATTCTTTGCGTGACCTTGTGTAAGAATTTATTTATATTCCGCAAACTTCTATTAGTCTATTAAATATATTTCAGTAGGGAAATGCATAATACAACTAAAAGTACCCGGAATGAATTCACTGACCATAGTCATTAATACTTACGAATTCCTGAATATGATAAACAGAATTTATACACACCACGTTTTATGAAAAAAAAATGTCAAGCTTAAAAACGCAAACCAAAGTTGAAAACACGCTTATCACACATAGACTCTTATTATAGCACTACCGAATTATTTTATATGTCCCTGTAAATGACCGATAAAAGCAATGGACACCATAATTTTCAGTGAGCAATTTATAGTGCCCCTCAGTAATGCATATAAGTTTTATTATATTTGAAATAGTGAAACATTATCATATTACATTGCAAACGAGTTTTCCCCGTAGAACATTATGTAACCGTATTATTTTGTGTGACCCTGTAAATGCTTTGCATCCACCGTTTTAAAAAAAAGCATATTTTAGTGCGCTTCATAATTGTGTAAAAATTTTATCATATTTCCCAATGCGTAACATCATCAAAATGCACTTGAAACGATTTGTTTCCATTGACTATAATGTAAATGAATACTTTTGACTGTCCCTGTAAATAAACTATACATGCTACAAACTTCATTTTAATAGGGATCATGCTATAGTAAACGTCAATAACAACAACAAAAAATCTGGGCAATTCGTGTATATTTACGAGAGTTATAGTACGGACGAACGGTCAATAGACATTAAAAGATTTCTGGGCAATTAGAGTGTATTTAGGAGAGCTGTAGTCCAGACAAACATAAAACAACATTGGATAATGTTACAAAAAGGAGGGGTGATTAAATTAACAGAAGTAGCATAACAGAAGTGATATAACAAATCAATATAACAAAATTAACAAATCAATATCAACAAAACATTAATATAGTTTATGTTAGCTAATTAGTAACGTAAATATGAAACGTGATAATATGTTAACTGAGCATTCCCAGCTTCTAAAAATAAAGAAGGTCATGTGATTTTCTTTAATAAATCCAACTTTTGTTCAATTTAATGCCACAACTTTTTATCTTTTTAAAATACAAAAATATTTATTGTAAATTTAATTAATCTTAAATAATGTTTGATTTATGTTGAAGATTTAAAAGTACAAGGGAAAGTCATTAAGTCACAAAATATAATTAAGTAATAACTTAGAATGATATTCACTTAAAAACTATTTTTATTTTTCAACATATTCTCCACCAGTATTTATGTACTTATATCACCGTTTTATCAGAACCCCATCACAAGCTGCGTAAATTTTTTTGGGTTCCTGTCTCAGCCCCATTAGGACTTCAGGTTTAACCTTTTCATCATCTGGGAAAATCATCTTGCTTCCAAGATGATGGGCTACGTAGAAGCTGCATGGTGGATGATGAAGAATTTGCAAGATGATGTTCACAGATGATGACAAGATTAAACTCGAAGTCCTAATGTAGATCAGACAGCAACCTAAAGAATTGTATGCAGCTGGTTTGGTGCACTGATAAAACGGTGATGTACGTGCATAAATATTGGTGGAGAATATGTTGAGAAATAAAAATAATTTTGAAGTGAATATCATTGTAAGTTATTATTTAATTATCTTTTGTGACTTACTTAATGACTTTCCCTCGTTCATGCTAGTAAAAATAACAACTGAATGAAGAAGTATCATTTATGATGTATTAAATTAACTTTAAATTAATTACAACTAATGGGACTAACGTTTTCTGTTCTTGTAAAAATAACTAAAACCATAGTGACTGTTTAATGTTTAAATGTGTTTTTTTAATGAACATGAAAATTAAATGATAGCATTAAAATAATAATTTCAAAGACCCTGCAAATATAGAATATTCACATTTGTTTTCGAAAATGGCACGGAGTGAACCGAAACATGTCAACAATCTAATAAAAGTTATTTTACTATATTTATTAGATTACTGAGTGTATCATGTTGTTAATTTACACATTTTAGCATCTAAAAGAAATATGTTTAAATGTCTTTTATTGTGCATCTCAAATTTTACATATATGGATTAATGGCTGTGTCTCTGACGATACACAAAAATTCGATGGACCACAATTTGAATATGGCTTGTATAGATAGACGAGAGGAATTCGTAAAAAAAAAAACTGTTTGAGAAAATAACAAATCGTCGTTTTATAAATGTATTATACATAATAACATATTACTACATTATACATTTTTTTTTAAATAGTCACTATAAAATTAAATGTCTTGTCATAATGTTTTGCAATAATTAAAATTATTTTCACAAAAAAAAAAAAAAAAAAAAAAAAAAAAAAAATTGCAAAAACATATACATATTTATTACTTTACATTACATATATATTCATAGTGGGAATGATGTCACCATGTAGCACAATATAAACTGCATTGTCATATTAAAGGCGGCTCAACAAAATTCGATGTTACGTGTTCCTTCTTAGGTAATTCTCAATTACCTACACTCGTTCATTGCTGTCTACAGATGGGTACCTATTTCTTGCTTTATCGAGCTATGCATGAGCCATACATACATCTGTTTCACTATCTTTAAATATGCGGCCTAATCCGTAAAAGCGTGTTGAATCGCAGCTGAAATGATTGAACACGTTACACCATTTAGTGTGATTTTCATAACAGGTTAATATTTAATGCAGCCAACTGCAATATAACGTATTTCTACTTTACACTGTGACATATTGTACACGATGCAGTTGTATTTTAGCAGCTATTTACAATATTTTCTATTAGTCCCAATTGCAATTATGTTTCAAATCTTGTTTTTAACTATGTTGAAAAATAGTTAATGGCAAAATATCGATTTCATTAGTGATACAAAATTGTAGTTTTTATACAGTGTCTATTGTACTGTAAATTTAGTTTAGTTTTTTTTTATTATTATTTGTAACGCGTAAATCAATAAATGTGTCATTTGTGTGCGACAAAACTAAGAGAATTATGATAATTTGTATTTCATAATTGTTTAGCCTTTTCTGGCAATAAAATCTAAAAAACGCGTTTTTAACAGTAAAAAAACTGATTGCAAACAAAATGTTTTTAATTTTCTGTTTCGAAATGCATTTTTACATTTCTAGAATTATTATAATTTTTTAATGCTAAAAACACATTAAAAGAGATGACTAATCAAGATTTGTACGCTTTGGAAAATGAAAATATATCATTACTTAAATAGTCTTGAATATATCTTATTGTAAACCTATTAAAGCGTTCATTTCTATAAAATTTGTCAGATAACGTCAGTAAACGTTGAGAGAACTTTTTTCCGAAAAATAATCACCAATTCAGTCATTATTTAATGTCGTGTAAAATTTATGTTACCCGTAAAACCATTTGCAATTATTTAAACGAGTCTCTAGTTGGAATTCAAATCATGTAAAGTTTTCTTTTGTTTAAAAAAATTAATGAATATATTGGCAATCTGTGCATTCTCTATCTAAAACGAATTAGGTAGAGGTTAAATTATTTATTTTCTAAGTATTATTTAACACAATGCATCATAAATATGAATCATAATGTAGCCGTAATTACTGTTTATTTTTCGAAAGTTTCCGTTTACTGAAACTTGCCTTGAGTTTCCCCTTGCCAGTTTAAATTTTTCAGATTTTACAAGACTTTATTTTATCGTATGCCTACCGTCAAATGCAAAGATGTTCTCTGGAATCTTCAATAAAATCCTTTTATTTTTAATTGAGTACAGTGATAAAAAAAGAATAATTCTAAATCCTTCCTCTTTTATATTGATGGATTAATAAAAAGGATTTCTTCCACAATATAGGGTAGACCGGGGCACGTTTACGCATGGGGCACGTTTACGCAGTGCACTTTTTCCGAAACGAGTTGTAATTGGCGCACCACCAGATATGACAGGTTGATGCTAATCCCTAGCGTGTATTCTCTAGCGTGTATTCCCTTGCGTGTAAGTTTTTGAGAGTCAGTCGATCCTCGGTCTAGCATGCGGAAAGGATAATCTGTTTTCTGTCAAGGAAAGTAAATTTTGTGTTGAACATATTGAAACTTATTGTGAACTAATAATACTTAGTGAAGGATAAACAAATATATGAACATTAGCAGAATTTTATCCTTTTTTGAAAACTGTATTTGTATGAACAGAAATGTTATTAATTTTCGTCACACGTTAAAAATAAATCTAAACATAGCGACAGGGCACGTTTACGCATTGACATCGGGCACCTTTACGCACGTTCTTACTGTGTAAACGTGCCCCTGAAGCTTTTTTGCTACGTACTTTCTCAAACCTTCTTATTATTTTCAGGCTATTTAGTTTTGCAAATCATCATTTAATGTTTAATTGAGTAACAGATTCGTCTCTTATAGATTACAATCAGATAGTTCTGTCTTGATGCCTGTTCAGCTTTAATTTTATAGACTATTCATCCTGTAATAAATTTTCTTTATTTTACAGATGGTAAGACATTGTGTTCAAAAAACATGTTCACAGACAAGAGCAGTTAGAAGCGAAAAAGAAAAAAATGATGGCACAACAATACAAAAAGAAGAAATTACGTAAAAAATTACTAGTTTCTATGGAAGCAGAACAAGAAGACAGCAAAGGAAAAAGTATGAAATCAAAAACTGCAAAAGGGAAAAAGTTGGTACACTCTGGAAAAAATAAAATAGTGAATGCATCTGATGACGAAGATGAAAACTGTGTGTGTGTATTTATTGTTTGAACCCATACAACAAATTCAAAAAAGGACAAGGCTGGGTTCAATGTCTTAGATGCAAAAGGTGGTCCCATGACAGGTGTGCAAAAGGAAATACCGTATATACTCGTGTATAAGCCGACCCCAAAATTCCTGATGAAAACATGTTTAATACCAGTATTTTACAATAATGTTCTTCGTCATACATAATTCACAATTAAATGACATAAAGCAGGGCGTAGAAAATTATTCTGATTTACTGGTGTTACATTTTTTTGCATCTCGGTTTTGGGGGTCGGCTTATACACGAGTATATACGGTAGTTTATTTTTTGTTTGTAAAAACTGTAACAGTGATGATGAAGATGACTAAATAGTTTCTGTTTTTAATTAGTAATAAGCCCTATGTTTTCAGTGTAGCCTATAAAATGTTCTTTAATTAATTCTCTTTAATTTTATTTTATTTTTAAACAGTGTTTTAAGTTATAAATAAAACATGTCAATTTGATTGAATATTTATTTCACTTACTCTTTGGTATCATTTATAATATGCGTAAACGTGCCCCACTTGATTCGTAAACTTGCCCCGTTCTCGTTGCATGTTTAAGCAAAATACTTGGACCTAAAAAAAATTTTTTATGGTTTAAAACACAAACAAGGCAACAACTGAATACACAAATTTTGACTTTATTAACTGCTTTATAAAACCACAATGTCTAAAATTTCCTAAGTTAAAACATAAAAATTAGAAAATTCATTGAAAAAAAAACGCGTAAATGCGCCCCGGTGTACCCTACTTGTCTTCACTTACGGCTTACTTCATCGTCTTCCAGATCACCTTTAAGTAAGATGCATTACTTAATTAATATTATTATTTCTCTTGTTGCTATAAAGTAACATTTGACCTAACGAACCATTAATTGGGATTATTGCTTACAACGCACCACCAAAATTTTAATTAGTAGAACAGCATACAGATTATGGAAATTGTTTTAAATGCAGCAATTCCATTAATATTAAATAATGCTTGATATCACAGTAATTGACTTACAAAATGCCTTATGTTGAATATATGCACATAAATTACTTATTTAAATGACAAAATATTTATGTTATTATGACCTTAAAATATAACAATTTAAACTTTTAAATGCATAATAAATGTATGCAACGTAAATGTTATTTGTCTATCTAATATATGTTTATATATTTATTTATCACTTTAATTCAACATAGTAAAATTATTTTTGAGTGATTCGATGGCTAATATAATTTAGTATAATGTCAGTCTACTGTCATTTGAATGTTTTATTTTAAAAATAGCTAAACGAAAGACGAAAAAAGTTGTATTTTTGCAAACATGTTCATTCGTGTATGTAGTTTAACATACTCAAAGTCCCCAGCTATTCGATCTGATACTTCAACCCCAGAGGGCGCGAAGTATCTTGAAAATCAATTTTTGTAAATATCTCGTGAATTGTGAAAATTAGGAAAACATTTTTCATTAAGAAAATGTAGACAATTCAATTTCCTACATAAAGTGTCTGCAACATGTTTTTCACAGCAATTTTTTCCCAGCCAAAAATTAATAAATAGGAAAACACGATATTATTTAATACGCCCAAGAAGCAGAACAAATATCTATCCACTTTCGAACCTTGACCCACCTGACTCGAATGTTATTTTGTCTGATCATACAAAGATCAGCCGTAGATGATTTTGCACGCTGGTAAAATAGTCACTGTGCAATGTCGTGTCACCACATGCTCATCTCGAAATATACCACATGCTAGTACATTTGCTGTGTTTTATTTTTAATTGAGGAACATTTCCTTGCTATTAAATCACGCTAACTAACTGAACGAAGTTATTTTTAATTTTCAGTAAGTGAATACTTTTATTTGTTTATACATTTATTTGTTAGTGTGTCTTGCATGTGGTGATGGTTGCTTTGCGAATGAGTATGTGAAACTTTGAAAAAATGGACTGGAGTCACATGTAACAACAAGTTTGAAAAATGGTGACCATAATTGGAAAACATTTGAAGAAATGAATAAAAACAATAGTGAAATTATAGTTCATACAACGTGTAGAAAAACTAATACAAGAAAGAATTCTGTTAAATCTTACAAGAAATCTGTTGCAGAAAAACCTTCAATGTCCATACAAATTATTCCACTAAAAGGAAAATGTTAAAATACTTGAATTTATGTTAAACTGTTTATTATTTTTAAATACATTGTAAAAGCACTTATACAGAAGGGGAAAACAAGAAATCTCTAAAATATTGCATACAATTATAATTGTTGAAAGCTAAATTAAAGGTGTTATGTAATTTAATTAAGGGTGGAAAATAAGCGTGAACACAAATCGGGTAACGAAGGCAGTAAGCGTTTATGTAATGTCAGTGAACTGTTTGCAGTTGAAGCAAGGTACCACAAACAATCCTTTATAATGTTTTTTACAAAACAAGTAGGAACCAGGAAGAAAAAAGGTAGATCAGAAAGATTACTGATTGCCGAAATATGGAAGATATTTCAGTTCACTATTGATGAAATATAGAGCATGAGCGCGGTTATATACCAACAGTTAAGACAATTTCTAAATTTAAAGCATACTATAGAGACACAGTTATTATGAGCAGTCGGAAAAAATACAGTCATAGTTTTCAAACTGTTTGGTGATAAACATTTAACCTAAGCTTGATATGAAAACAAGGAAGCTAACAGAAAAGACGGAAGATGGCAAATTGTCTAGAAATCATCTAAAATAATACAGGTAATATAGGTTCCTGGTGCTTTAATTCTTCATCCTACGAACATATGAACAATTTCTTACAGAAAATAGAAAGCGTTGTAACTTCCACTTTAACGACTCTTGTACAGGGAATAATTTGGAAAAATAGGAAATGCGGATAGGAAATGTATAAACCGAAATGGAATGTGATTTCCCATTCAATCATAGCAACAACATGATCACACTCTTTAATCCCACCTCTTCAGATACAGTTAGGATGTTACATACATCGAAAATATGGATCTAAAATTTTCAAAGATAGCATACATAAATTTATATTTGCGACGAAATTCAACGAAATTCAAAAATTTCGCAAGTGTCGCAACACAAGGAAATCCACTCGCATTGCACTACTAAAATCCGCTCGTTTAATTCATACAACTTATTTCCGACAATGGAAACTTCATCAAATGACGGCCAATGACGGCCTGAACACCATTCACAGCTCAGTAGGTGTATGTTGTCTAGTTTTTTTCTTTCTGACAGTGTCAAAATTTTAACAAATTTAACCCCCGCAAATTATAAATAAACCAGGTGAAGTCAAGCTGAAAGTTTTCGATCCGAAATTGTCTCCAAACAAGGGATTGAAAAACATATAATTTGAAGAGTTTAAGCTAAATGACTTACAGTCAAGTGTTCCAAACACTAATGGTGCCCTATTGTTGCATGTCAAGTCTGAGAACATTTCTAACATACATAAATGTAAATGCTTTATAGAAATTTTGACAAAAGTTAAGAATTTTGAATGCACGGCTGTCCAGTTCCTTTTACTAAATCACTATGACACTATATATTCGAGTCTTTGCACAGGGGTAGAAAAAATAAAGAAATCAATCTGAAATGCGTTTTTGTGACTTTTGAGTAAACACTCTATATAAAAGACAGGGATACAAGTGCAGTGCTGAGCGACACGTTAGATTTTCAAAATGTTAATGTTAGACTTAGAGGCCTTCATCTTTTAATGTCTTATCTTGATTGAATTGGGTACATAATGGCTACAAATGGTCTGAAAAAATACTAATCCAGTGCATGCGGGGAATACCGTTGAAAAGATGTTAGTCCATCATGCATTTGTGCATGTTGTTAGAGGGAATACCTACGTTTTTCTTTGGGAAAATTAATAATGAAAAATATCACCTTTGCGGAAAAAGAACATATTTACGGTTTTTTAATAATTTTGAAGTAAATACTTCTACGTATGAACATATGTTGTTTGACTCTATGCTGGTTTCTCGTACATAAAAAATAAATTGTGGAGTTGAAGCCTACTTAGGAGACTGCTACATTGTTCAGTTTACGTGTTTATCATCAAATACATAACTGGCTGGGCAATAAACTTTTTGAGAACTAGGGCTGGCTAAATGCACCTAACTTGTCTCCGATTCCAGCTACCTTACCGCCTGCACCAAAGTATTGAATTTACATTTTGTACTTGCTCCAAATGATGTGGTAAAGAATGTGGGAGCTGAAACATTGGATTGTGATGTTGTTATATTTGAGTACACTTTCGTTGACAAGTTGTGTGTAACAATGCAAGCAAAATTGAATTTGAAGACCAGGAGGATATTGGCAATACCCTGGCAATTGCAAGAGATGAGGAAATAGCTACACCAGAATTTTGTGACGAAATCGAATGTCAAAAAGAAAATATTTAAGGCAATACAACAACTGAAGAAAAAAAAATACAGATGTTGCTGAAACTGAATCTATTGAAGGAGTTGGATATGTACAATCGACTACTCAAGAAATCTAAAGAATAGGATTCGATTAAGCCATCAGTGTATGTTGATAAGGCGGATAAAGGTACTCAATAATAAAAAAACGCGCTGAAAGTTTCTTCTCAAGGCTTTTGTGAAAATATGCATATTAAACATTCCTTCTTTACTTCAAAAGTATTAATTTTAGTCCCTTCAGTATAATTTCTTTAAAAATAGCAGCACGTTTTTCGTATTTCTCAATTTGCTTCCAAGTACGTTCACACTTTCTGAATTTTGGCATGGAAAGATTGTTCTGACGATAGAATGAGTGTGACATATTTTTATTAAACTTTTTTTTTTCTAGATGCCTTCTTTTACGAGATATTCTTCAAAAATCGATTTTTACAATCATTTGTAATTCCTGGTGGCGAAAGCTCCCATCGCAGTAGTGGGGACTTTGAGTATGTTTAACTACATACCCTAACTAGCACCTGAGTAAAATTCCAGGCTTTGGTCAAATTTCTTCCGCTATTTTTCCTAATATGGCTAGACGGTACGCAATGCTGAAGTTTCTAAGTAATATCATTCTATATTTTAAATAATACATTTTATAAGTGTTTACTTTATTTTGTTACCAACGTGTAATATTCCAATATAACAAAAGATGTTTAAAATACATGTCATTAATCATCAACGTATTTATTTAATATTTTGGATAATTGTTTTTGATTTAAGGAAATTAAACTAGTTTTTTTTAAGAAACTCAAAATTTACAGGTAACAGAATTTAATTTATAATAATATTATATTACTTTTATACGTGGTTTTAAAATATCACACATAGAACGCTAATGTTAAAAAGTTCATATATAAACTTTTCATGTTCATACACCTTCGAACTTTTAGAATCTATTTTTTCGTACATATTGCGTTTATTTTCTTTGTAATTTCTTGGTAGCTATTTTTTTATTCAGTCTGCCGTTCCTTCTCAAACGTTGATCATAAAAAACACTTTGACACATATTGAATTTCGAGATATCCATGAGAGTACTTTTTTAGATCAGCTACAGTTAACAGCAATGCAATTAATTGTAAAGAGTTGATTGCTACTGCATTTATTGCTTCCGGCGAAAAGAAATTGATGTTCTTCTGTCGTTGTAAGAGAAAACGAATCTCATGAAGTGAAAGGAGTAAATAAGAAATAGATGTTGCTCTCTTTTTATTCCATGAAATTAAAAAATTCCTATATAATAATTTTAGCATTTTTAGAGTCATAACAAAAAAAAAATAAAACAGTTTGTGAAAAGATAGTTATTTTTAGTTTTAAAACGAAGAAAAAACGAAAAAAGTAAAACTGTTTTAATTTTGTGTATTTAAACCCTTGCCTGTGACGCCCGAACTCAATTCGGTCAACGCAAATGCGCCAATTTTGGCATGCCCGACCTGAGTTCGGGCAAGAGAAAATCGGTGTTGCAATTTCGTGAAGCCCGAACCGGAGCCTTTGTCCAATGCATAATATGTAATTTTCCATTTTTCAAAAAGATGGTGATACTTTCCCGCGACAATTTCGGCAGTTTCGTGCCATTTGTCGGATTTTTGTAATTTTAGTAGTTATTTCATTTCATTTTTTTTTTAATAATCTGTTTCTAACACTTTGATGATAATAACGAACAAAATTAAAGAGAATTTTTTTTCCATTTGTGACACGTTTTTCTGAAATATATTACAGAGGCAAGTGGTTAAAAAAATAAAAACTTCTAAAAAACCCAAAACAACCCCTAAAATCTCGATTATTGAATATACTCTAGCTATATGAAATAATTATGGCTACTAAAATTATATAAACGTTTTTGATGTGATATGCAAAAATACAAATTATTATTTTTAAAATAAAACTCAGTAGAATTCGAAAGGATTGTGCTTATTTATACCGATTTTTTATTGTGGAATAATGGACATTTTAAACAAATAATAATAATTACAATTGTGCATATCAAAAGTTCAAGTAAATTATTTTCTTAGCTATCAAAACATAAGAACAAATATTAGTACCGAAAAAAATCATTTCTATCTCATTCTACGTAGTGTATAATAAAAAAATAGAAAATGAACATTGAAAATGTAAAAGTGAAAAAATCCTGATTGGACATATATTAATAAAAAAGCCAGCATAAATCAAATCGAAATTATAACATGTGATAATATAAGACGAAGGAATGCCACAGAATCTGTAAAATGTTAGTGGAAGAGTTCTTAAAAATCTTAGATTTTTACAATACACTTAAACGCTGTGCACAATTTCATTTATAAATTAAACTGTTATGAAGTTTTTATAAGGCAGTCAACTATCTACGTGCATTAGAAATTGACCACCAGTCTCCAGAGCCTATATTAATCACGTGAAGACACCTCCAGAAAATTACAGCACTATAACTAATTTATACAATATGTAGCGTGTATTTTAAAATTTTAGAATAACATATGAAAATGAACAATATAGTCTATTTCCATCTATAGTATTGTTTAAAAACTTCAAGATTTATTTACTGGAATTAAAATTAAATTAGTGCAGAGATATGTATTTCTAAGCGAATGTTTAAAGAGAAGTTTCACAAGCCATACTTACAGAAACTGCCGTTGATTGAAAGTAACTTATATAGAAATTTCTATGTTTAAAGTTTCGTAACTTTTGTTAAAATTAGTGATTTTTTTTTTGCTCTTTGATGAAAAATTTGATTTGATTCCAGCTTTACCATACAACCAGTGGACCTATGCGAGGATTTTTTACTGAAGTTTAATAATTTTTAGAAATATTTAATAATTTTCGATGCAGGTGTAAATTTCTAAAGAAAAATGAAGAATTAAAATACATGCAAACAACATTATTCAAGCCAGAATATCGTCTCATTTATTTCAACACAGTTACAGTAAAACCTGATTGAAGATAGCAAAAGGCATTTGCGAGGAAAGAAAAATAACAATCGTATTTTTACTGCATTAGAACAGGACGCCATCTGCTTCTTGAAAATTTTGAAGAAAAAATAAATTTAATGCATTAAAAACATAATTTAATCTAATATAACAAAGAATACCTTTTATTCTACACGTGAAATACCTCTGCGTCAATCGATGTTGTCTTTATCTTCTAAACATTTCAGTTTCAATTTTGCTTTTAAACCATAAATATAAAATAAACCTGAGCGGAGAAATAATACTTTATCTTTTTTGTACTATTTATATTTGTATAATCTATGTTAAGCATCACATAATGCGGTATTTTATTTTTGCGACGACACTAATTTGAAGAAAACCTTTCATTTCGTTTAAGAAAACATGCCAATTTAATTTTTAATTATTTTCCGTTTTTAACCACCAAACATGTTTTAACGAAATATGAGTGAGTGTACCAAGTCCGAAGCCGCTTCAAAAACCTTTCGAATGATACCTCATTCAGTGTTGTGTGTTTCGTAAATCTATAGAAAAAGAGAAGTTTATAATATGAATAGTATATAGGGTGTTCCAAAATAGGACCAACAAATTAAGATGAATGATAGAAAGCATCAAGAGGATTAAAACTTACTTTAGAACATGACGTCGCAAACAACGCTTAGTGGGAGATAATCAGAAAAATATTATTGAAGGTATGACATTGAGTGGATCAAAAAGGGCAAATAATAAGTAGAAAAAACATTTATATGACGTCAAGCATGATTACAATGTGTTGCAGTTCAAAGTCAGAAAGGAGACGACGCGAAATTTTTATAGAAATCTTTCGAAGTTGCGTCCACGAAGTATTGCACAGCCGGCACCGACGAACGAAGGATTGTAGAACGCGTTAAAACATATCCCTGTAAAAATGTCTGGTCGTCTCCTTTCTCACGTTGAACTGTAATGCATTGTAATCATGTTTTATGCCAAATAAATAGTTTTTCTATTTATTATTGGCTATTTTTGTTCTACTCGACGTCACAGCCTTCATGAATATTTTTGCGATTTTCTCCCATTAAACGTGCTTTGCAACCGCATGTTCTATGGTACGTTTTCATTCTAATGATGCCTTCTATCACCCCTCTTAACTTGTCGGTCGAGTTTTATAACACCCTGTATATGATTTTCGTAGCGAAAATGTCTTCATGAGGTTAAGCTAATTTTTATGAGTTTTTAAAAATGAAAAGGAAAATTTAGAAGCTCCATTCACGACTATCATTTTCTTTCCTTTTTTTATGGATAAAAGTAAGCTGCGCCGCAGTCGCCCATAACGGAGCGCACCGTGCGTAGACGACCACCGAACCCAAATCCTGAGAGACTTTTATCGCGCCAGTAGCTTTGATTCGCTACGGCGCTTCGGCCGGTCAGCGAGCCGCTCCCCATTGCGGACCCTCTAACCTTGAACCTACGTGTCGACGACATAGGCCGTTGCGATACGCGGTGAAACAAGAAAAAAGCATTGGAATCGCGAAAATTTCTACTTCCGTTTTTTGATGGATTTAAGGCGCCGAAAATTCATACATTTCAAGTTATCATAACACGATAAGTTTTGGTCTCAGAAAAATGGAATTTTGCTTCACTTTTTTATTTGTTAGATCATGTAGAAATTTTAACTAACTATAACTTTTAAGACCCAGGGACCACATACAAATTTTAATTTAGTGACGATAAAAATATGTTTTGATGTAAATAGATTTTCATATGTTGAAGAACAACATTTGAAATATTTTTTGAGACTGGAATTATAACTAAAATTAACGGTTTAGGAATTAATTATTGGTCAATGATAAGAAAGACAATTATATAAACTATTTAAGTGTCATATTTTAATGTTTTCGTTGACACTTGTAGTTGTATTTTTAAATTAAATATGGTACTCAGTATTTTAAATTTGTGTTGGACATTAGATCATTAAAAGCATGAGTCAAAAAACTACACGGCAATGTGCTAATTGTCGGCACAAATTTTATTATTATTGGAATATTGGAGCCCAGTTTTGAGATCCGTTATTAAAAGGTATGTTATATATATATATATATATATATATATATATATATATATATATATATATATATATATATTAGTGATCGCGTATTTTTCAAATTTCATGAATTTTTAGATTGCTACAGAATAAAGGTAGAGTCACAAAGTGGCAAGCTCAGTAGATTATGGATTATGTTGTAAAAAATGTATTTTTGTTTTATTTAGTTTGTCGCCGGCATCTAGTAAGAAGAAAGTATCTATGATGTAACAGAGCACTTTGAAAGATTACGATGATGGTATAATTTTATGTAAAAGTTCTCGATAAATGAGAATTTAAATTAACCATACCTACTCTGATATAAGAGGGCATTTTAAAAGTTTGATATGATGCAATGATTTTATGTATAAGATGTTAATAAATTGGAATTTGAATCATGAAATTTTTACTCTGGGCAATTTAAATAATACTAGGGCAATTTAAAAAATTTAAATGATGATTGCCCAGTTTACTTGAAATTTATGTCGTAACAAATGTATTTTTATTTATTTAGTTATTTTGCCACTTCAAAATACGCTTTCATGTGTTTTGTAATCCATTTTTATTTATAAATAATGTATTTCCCATGATTCAATGATGGGGGCGTATTAAAAGACATTTTGTTTAGCCAGGGCTCAGAAACCGCATTAATAAAGTCGTCAAGAACACATGCGTTGTCATTACACATCTGCACACATCTGCTCCACTTATTGCCACTGTGGATATCTCACGTAATAAAACACATTACAGGTAAAAAATAATCAACGATAATGCATTGACTCAATTATTATGCACATTTTTCTTCTCTCCTGATATCGTCCCATAATAAACCACTCTGCAACCAAACAGTTATTAAAAAATAATTTATAAACAACTGTATTGAAATACTACATTTTTATAAACAACAATGCTTTTTTTTTCTCTTAGAGATAAATTCTTATTTTTTCACAACTAACATTTCTGTCATCTCAAAAATTGTAGTTTATTCTTGGACGACAGCCAGAAGTCAGTAGCTATTTTTAGAAATGTATACCAGTGATGTAGATGATCGGCACTTTTGTTTTCGCTTTTATAGCTTTTACTAGCTGATCCGCCCGACGTTACCTGGTCCTGTCAAAAAAATAATACGACACACGAAATCATTCTAAAAATCGCAGCACGAAACCGTTCCTCTGGTAACCCTTTCGTAAATAGAAAGACGAACCCTGAAGTGGAAATAAATTGAATGACACCTCCTCATTTGATTCAAAGCGAAATCAGTTTTTGTTAAAAAATTTTAAAAGTTACCGTCCGATTTTCAGAAAATTTGCATTTTCTGAATTCGAAAAATAAACTACGAACGTACCGTGCGTTTCGAATCTCCAGTAGTTATCTTAATACTCGAGGATGAGTGAAAATTAGAAGAATTCGTTATCTGAGATTATCAAATAGGTAACTTTATTTTGTGGCTTCGAAACGAATAGCCATTTCGCGCATGCGCAGGAAAATCTTTTAATTCCACCACCAGGGGATGCATTCAGTTCAAAACAAATTTCCAAAATGCGCCCCGCTGCCTACGACACCGCATAGCAGGCGTGCTACAAAATCTTTTAGTTTCAGTTCTCAACACCAGGGGGCGCATTCTGTTCTAAACAAACCTCTTTCTCCGAAACTCCGAAATTTGTGCCCGTTTTCTACGGCACGGTATAACAGGAGTGTTGCGCAAGCGCTAAAAATATTTTAGTTCCACTTTCCACGGTCAGGGGCAGCAAATCTATGCCATAATTAGTTGCCTATATCGTAATGAGCTCTGTTGACTGCATCAATTTTCGTTGAAATCGGGCCCATAGAACTCTAGAAAATAAAATGCTCCACAAGAGATCAATATTCATAAACGGTGGTAACCAAGTGTTGAAAAAATTATACCGAAGATTATTTAGTACTTGGGAGATCTTGTAAGAAGTTCGTTTGAATCAGACCAATTTTAAATCCGAAATCGCTTAGTACCAATTTCCGCTACCAGGGGGCGTGCACTGTTCTAAACAATCCTCTTTCCGAACGAAACTCCGAGTTCATTTAGTACTTGGGACGAGATTATTTAATACTTAGGAACAAGTTTATTTAGTAGGTACTGATGAGATCTGTAAGAATGTTAGAAAAGATTTCTTTTGAAGCAGACCAATTTTAAATCCAGTTCCACTTTCCGATACCAGGGGTCGCATTCTGTTCTAAACATGCCTCTTTTCGAACAAAACTCCGGCACGTGTTCCTTCTGCCTACGACACCATATAGCAGGCGTTCTGTACACGCGTTGCAAAATTTTTTAATTCCACTTTCATCCGCCAGCAGGCGGCAAATCTGTATATTTTTTAGTTATCTACATCTTAATCAGTTCCTCTTAAGTTGAATGAAAATTTTTTTGTTGAAAACGGGCCCATAGAACACGAGTAAATACCCCCTGGTGATTAATATTCCGAACTAGTGGTAACCAAGGGCTGAAAAAATTATACCGAAACTTATTTAGTACCATGGGGACTTGAGAAGAATGTTAGAAAAGGTTTCGTTTGAAGCGGACCTAGATTTATAAAGTTCTGTTTTGGGAGGTAGGGGGGGTAGTTTCGATTATAGCATTAATGCCATATTTAAATTACGACAAGACAATACTCCCCCCTAAGAATTATCGTAACTTAACTTTTAGCATTAACTTTTAGCATTAAGAACTATTGTAAAATTTTGAAACAGAAAGAAAATGGTGCGGTTGAAACAAAAACTAAAGGATGCTTTTTTTTCTTCTGATATAGAAATATAATAAGATATCGTTGACAAATTCATAAATCAAATACATTAATGACGTCACGTACATAAAAAAAACTCTAAAAATTCCATAAAACAAATTGCGAAAAATTCACAAATCTCTGTTTGAATTCAGATTAATTTTTATTAAAAAGTTGACAAAATTTACTAAAAGGAAGTTGGAATCAGCGGATGACCTTTTCATCAGCCAATCATAATTCTTCTTTTGACTTACAGACGTGCCTAAAATTCTCTCGACTACCAATCACAACTGCCCTCCAACGGTGTTTAACTTCCAATGGACGATTTGTGACGTTATTTGAAACAAAAACGCTGCAAAATGTGAAAAAGCGCATCAAGAATAAAATATTTAAAAAGTATAATAAAAATTTTTTTAAAAAATTAATCAAAAATCCAAATTGGGATAATTAATAACCCGCCTTAACCTTTTAAAATCACGATTTTTTATCTTAAAAAACTTATCAACCCTCTCTAATCTAATAGGAGAAGAAAATAACGATTTTGGAGACAACTGAGGAAGAAGTCAAAGCAACCAACGAACCAATCAAGCATTCTGGGGAAAAGTTTTTCTTAGTGGCAAAGGAAAAAAATCGCCAAAAATTCAAATATAGCAGTACGATTTTCGAATAAACTTTATTGAAAATAAGACAAAATTTATCATATTAGGCTAAAAGATTGGAACCGGATTCCTTTTACTAATGTAGAAAAATCTCAGCAAAACATGAAATAACACTGAAAAAATGCTAAAAATCGCATAAAAAATTGAATAAAACAAATTCTAATAAAAAAGTCCATAATCGGACTTGAAGGTGCGAAACTACATACATGGAGGTCCCGTCTCACCCAATTTGGTAGCTGTGCGTACAGCGGTCTCTTCAGAAAACACATACATACACACACACCCTGAAAAAAGTTTTGTTGAATCAACAAAAATTTGGTTGACCTATCAAAACTTTTCGTTTAAATATGGGTCAATGGAAATTTCGTTTAAATCAACAAAAAAATATGGCTGATTTATTATTATTATTATTATTATTATTATTATTATTATTTTTGCAATTCCAACAAAAAAAATTGTATCGTCAGCAAAGAAAGTTTTGCTATATTTTGTTTGTTTAAATAATAAAATATGTTATATTACGAACTTGTTTTGTTTATACGACAAAAACTTTTGTTAAATGAACAAATCTAATACGTTATTTCAACATTTTTTAATTCATTTTCAGCAGTGAATTAGGCCTGTAATCCTTGAATAATAAACACGTGTATTTTTATCCTGCTTTTTTTCAAGTGCAAACCGACAGAGTGAAAAATAGGAAGCCGGGACTCGAACCCGGGTCCTCAGAACAGCGTCTGAGGCTCTACCACTGAGCTACAAGGAACGATATCCGAACTCGACATTTTTCACGTTTATGTATGTCGGACCGGCTGCAACCGCAGCAAAAGATGTAAATGTAATTTGGAGCAAGCACATTTCTGCGGCAAACATGAAACGACAATACAAAGCCCAGCATACGACAACACATAGTTAATTTTTTATTCATTTCAGCAGTGAATTACGCCTGTAAAAAGCAGAATAAAAATTCACTGGTTATTATTCAAAGATTGCACGCGGAAATCACGGCTGAAAATAAGATTGAGCTATTGCAGAAATCGCGAAAAATGCAACATAGCAGAGCCACCTGTTGCTCGATTTACACCAAAAACAAATCAGCAACAATTTATATCAGGAAGTAACTGAATATAAATTTTTATTAAATTCCGTGCATTAGTTGTTGAGATAGAGCCCCCACAAAATTCTTGTCACATACAGACAGACAAAGTCATAGACAGTCATTTTCTAAAAACAGTTAAATCGTGTTCAGAACATTCTAAAATCCGTCGGAAACAAGAAGTCAAAAATTTTCATGAATCCAATACTTTCTTCTTGTAAAGATAGAAAAAAGTAATAAATGAGACAGGGGGATTTTTAAAACTACCTTGGTCCGTCCCAATGAGAAAAAGTTTTAATTATCCAAAAATTATGTTAATCCTTTAATAATAAGTCAAATAAATCAAGTTCTGCAATCAATCAACGCTGCAAAATCTTTTTGCTCCACCTTCCGCCGCAGGAGGTGCACTCTGTTCCAAACAAACCACCTTCCAAAGGAAACGCCGACACGTGTAGAAGCTGCCTCCGGCACCGTATAACCGGAGTGCTGCGCACGTGCTGCAAAATTCATTTGGTTCCAATTTCTAGGGAGCGCAATTAGTTCTTTAATAACATACGACATGGGTACCCGTTGTATCAAGGGAGTTGAATAAACCAATTCCCGTCAAAATCGGGCCCACATAGAACTTCAGAAATTGATGTGCCTTCTGGCAGTGGAATGGAGAGCTAAAATCTGTAACGCTATCGAAAATCAAGTTGAATCAACCAAACCCCGTTGTGATCGAGCCCATTGAATCCGAGATAACAATGCACAGTTAGATTAAAGAAAATTGTAGGATTGTCCGCCAGTTGGCTCTTGGTCAAGTGCTCTACAACAAATCATTTACTTTGATTTTTGGCATCCATCAAGTAAATACTACGGGTTGTGTACTTTTATTAAGAACATAAATTTATTTTTTACGAAAATCGTCATTTCAAATTTCCGATATTCTCTCTATATAACATTTATAAAGAAGCTAAAATTGTTAAAGTTCTTCAATGGATTTTGTTTTGTGTAAATCGAAGCAAGACGTTAATCCCCTTTCTTCCATACCCGCAAATATAACGAATAATTTGTTATAGAAAAACACGTGCCTCTACAAAATGCGATAATTAAAAAAGAACTACATTTTTCTGATAATTAGAACATAACGAAGACTCTACGGCAAAATAGCCGCCAGATCGTAGCCTTTCCCATCTGTATCATACACTATATCTTAATTAGTTATATTAATTTTTATTCGTTAGTAAAAATTGGCAATTATTTCCTTTCATTTTTGCCAGCTAAATGGAGGAGGGATCGGCCAGAGAAACTGATCTCTTTGTAGTTCAGATTTTAATGAAAACTGATCTCTGTCTGAAGCTTACTCGGATTTTTTTTTTACTGTCACCGTCAGAGTTTTGACAGTTTTTTGTAAAAAATTAGAAAAAAATATCGACCGAATTTTTCAAAAATTGCATTGTCGGATACAGAAAATTCTTCTAAATACGCTCATAAATTTTCAAATCGATATCTTAATTAGTTTTCTTAAAATTCACTAATTAGTAAAATAACTTCGAATTCGTTCATCTCCTCTTACAAATCTAGAACAGGAGTGCTTTTCTTTAGGCATTTTGATAAAAAAATATGGCATTTTCGATACGATGTTTAATGGGATTCTAATTAATATCTTGAGTAATTATGAAAATATTAAAATCCCAGCTTCATCAGATCAGGCCTTGGACTGCGTAAATCTAAATTTTCAGACTTCTAGGTATACTAGATTTTGCTAGCCATCGCCAACAGACACGCAGAGCGAAACTTTATTTTATTAATATAGATAGAGACAGAGAGTGGGAGAGGGAGAGGGGAGGGAGAGAGAGGAGGGGAGAGAGATGGAGGAGGAGAGAGAGAGAGAGGGAGAGAGAGAGAGAGAGAGAGAGAGAGAGAGAGATTTATTGATAGATAGATGGACAATTTCTTAAGGTTTGACAGGGTTGTATTGTTTTTCTTTGTCTATCTTTGTCTATGTAATCTTTGGTATGTAATAGTAATATACTTTTTTTCTTAAGAGAGATGGTTCTCTTCGTCTACGATTTTGATAAAATGTGAATTCATTTATACAAAAAATTACATTTATATATATATATATATATATATATATATATATATATATGTGCATGTTCAAACATCTTAAACACATACAAATTTAATTATTAGCTAACATAAAAAAAATACCACTTGGCAATTTTTTTATCCGAGAATTACCATGCAGAAACTGTCAATTGATTAAAGTAGCATTATATGTAGAATAACTTTAAATTATACACTATTTCTTTAACTAGTCTTCAGTTTGTAGACTTCCAACGCTGGGTAATAGAAATAAATGGTCGTTCATTTGCAATTTAAAAATAATTTAGATATAGTTTGCAAATTTGCGCTTTTAAAGATCTGTTTCAGAGAATGCATTGCTTTCATAAAACTAGCTTATTTCTCAATTGTTAGTGTCTGGATGGCATTGCCGTTAACACCGTTTCCCCTATTATTCAATCCTTTATGCGTTTCAATGTTACCGCAAATTGAGTATTCCATTAACTTAGTCTCTGTTTCTAAATGGCACGAAACAAAATAATGGTGCAGCGTTAATTCTTGCAATTAGAGGATGTTTGTGGAATAATGAGCAGAATATTTTCCTCTAATGTTAATAAGTAAATGATTACTATTTTAAAATACAAGTAAATTTAAATTCATTTAAATTATTCATTGATACTAAATGTTACTAGGGTTCATTTTGAATGAAGCATACGCTGCAGAATTTCTTGTGTAAAAGTAAATTGTTATTTATTAATGTACATTAAGATTTTATGTATAAGTACAAATTTATATGAACATATAAACATTGATTAATATCACATCTTTAATTCAATTTATTCTAAATCCGCACTTTCCATCATTTTAACTAGATAAAAACTGAAACCACTTTAACGCATCCTCAAAAGCATGTTAAAAAATAAAAATAACAGAAAAAAATAATATTTTTCACCGTTGATAAATATATCTGGGCAGTTAAAAAGCTTTTACAGCGTTAGTCAAAATAAATTGAATAGTTGAGCGCCAGTCGGCTCATTAAAACATACATATGCAGCAAAATATTTTAAAACGGAATCTCAAAGAGACATTTTTTTCGAATTGTGCATACTTTCATATTCTTTAAAATGATATCCCAAGTCTAAAGAAATTATACTTCTTAACGCATAATACATTATACTATTAGTAGCACTTATACTATAATAATATTACTGGTATTATTGTATTAGCAATACTATATTATTGTAAATATACTAGCAAAACCCGCGGTTTCGCTCGCGTAATTGTTGAAATATGCCAAGTAGTATTTGTGTGCTTATTTTCATTAGAGGACATTTTACTGCAACATATAATTAAAAAAATATAGCCACATTTTGAGTAAACATTTAGGCCGCAATTTGAGTAAACGTTATTCCTAAACTGCATTAGGCGAGCATGAGACTTAAATGAATGAGAAGGGCTAAAATGAATTCCAATAAATGGTAATATAGAAGGTATTTTGAAGGCTTTTCGCTCATTTCGTTTTTCATATGAAATTTAGCAATTTTTAGAAACTATTCTTAGCGAGAAATTACATCTTCAAAGTAATCGCCACGCCAAATTTCAAGTTTCTATAACAACTATATCACAGAAATCGCAACGTTTTGGAACGTATTTTGTTCTTGTCCTGCGCATTTTAAAAAATCTAAATTATAAAAATCTATTTAAGAAGGAATTTAAGTCTAGGACGTAAGGGCCATGTAAAATTACAAGTCTCTGTTCCTAAAAATTTCAATTAAATCATGGTTTACACGGTTTTTAGAATGCTTTCTCTAAATTTCGAATTTTTTTAGAAATAGTTTTTACCCTGCACTTACATCTCTAAAATAACAACCATGGTAAATTTCAAGTTTTTAGCTCAGCAGCATCACAAAAATCGTAATTTTAGAACGTCTCTCTGAACACACTTTTAAATTTCGAATTTTATCAAAAATGTTTGTTGCCCGCATTTACGTCTTAAATGTAATAGGAATGTCATATTTTATTTTTCTATCCCTAACATTTCTAAATAAACGGCAATTAAGGATGTTTTCAGCTCATGTCACATCTTTAAATTTCGAATTTTTTATCAACTATTTATACTGTTCATCTGAATTGCAAAAATAACTACACAAAATATAAATCTTGAATAAATGCAACTAAATTGTAATTTAGAATGTTTACCGCTCATTTCATCCTTAAAATTTAGAATTTTTCAGAAACCGTTCTTAGCGAGCATTTACATTTTAAATGTAACGACCATGTCAATTTCCAAACTTGCGTACAAAATGTATCGCAATAATCGCAATTCTAGAAAATCTTTTACTCTTGCACATTTTAAAATTTATTAAGTTGTATTTATGAAGATGCGCCATAAAAATTTTGCTATCGTTTGGGCAAAACAGCTCCGGTAGCAGTTAAGTGGAAGAAAAAAATTTGCAAAGACAAAGGTTTTGGCGAATCTATGATTTTTTAATGGCATGGTGATTTCTAAAAAGTCCGTTTGTCTACAGAACTTGATCCTAGCCGACCAGAAAGTGTTGTGAGTTATCGAAATGTTAACACTGCGGGGGCAATCTCGCAAGAAAATCGGTGAGTGACATGTGAGTAGATAGCGGCATCAACTAACATTTATAAAACGTCAATATTTCGCATTCTACGGAACAATTTACAGCTTCTCCATGTTTGTTCCAGGTGGGTCCTCATCACCTTACTAAACAACAAATGCAAACAAGGATTCACCAATGTTGTGAGTGGATACAGATGCTTCAAAATGATTTTTGGCTGTCTCCGACGTTGAAGAAGAAGCTCCGTGGCAGACAATTCAATACATATTCTGAAGTTTTTTCAGTAGTGCAGGGTTCTTCCAAGCAGCTTTCAGTAAACGGCTTCTCTACGTGTTTTGAAAAGTGTATTAAAGGATGGGACCGTTACATATCATCTGAGGGAAGGTATTTTGAAAAATAATGATGTATGTTTTGCTGAAAATATATTTCTTAATATTTTATGATTTTACTCTCATTTTTTATGCAAAGCCCTTTGTAAATTATTTAATTATTGATTTGAGGCTCCGTGCTAGACAGTTCTGTTTTATTCAAAAACTATATAAATAAATAAATAAATGACATTTTTATTCTATTTTTTATTAAGAGACCATTAAGTTAAGCATGCAGGCTAATCCGCAATTCGGCTAAATCCGAAAAACTCGACGATTGGCACATTCTTCCTTTTCTTTCCAGATCGTTTTATTTTGGTATGAATATATTTTTAAATTGTGACATTCTGAATGGTATTTTTGAAACGTTTCAGTAACGTCGCTATCTCCCTTTCAGGTTTAGCAGTAGCGCTATAAAATAATTGATTTATCATTTGTCTGAGTTAACACTTTCCTTCGCGTCATAGTCAAGTAAAGCGTGAACATTAAAATCAAAACCTGAAACTTTACTTCTATGTGAATGACTTAATAAAATGCATGCGCTTTAGGATGATTCGAAATTGACATGTAATATGTAAATTTTCTCAGACGATTTTATAAATTCTTAACAGATTCCCTATTATTTATAGAAAATTAAAAAAAAATTAATAAATTTTAAGTTGTCTTTTAAAATTATGATTAGTACAGAAAGTGTTTTAATATCAATTTTAAATGTTCGAAGTAAAATTTGTAGATTATATCTTTTTTAAATATTTTGATGAATTCCCCCCTTTCCTTGGTCTTATAATTTTTTAACGCGCTGTATAACTTACTAATAGTATACTTAGGTGTACAGTAGTATGATACACTATTATAATTATTAAGTGCATTATGTATTATATAACATAATGTTACATAATTCAATATAACATTATAAAATATTATAAGTTAACAAGTATAATTCCTTCAGTATTATACAAAATTTTATACAATGATAAGCTCAGTATATCATTTTGTATAATACGAAAATGCGTGTAATTTTGAAACAATATTTCGGTCCTTTGCAATTTCACTTTGAACAAGTTTTATTGTATTAGGTTCCTATTTCCTCTTCTATATGAGAATCATTCTATACTCCTAAATCCTTTTGGAAAGTAATATTTCTTCGCGCTCCCTTTGGTTAAAATGTCTTTGTGAAAAAGCGGTAAGCGGGAATTACAATAAGTACACATAAAACCTCATAAATAGCCTTATGTTATAAGGTTAAGGATTGTTGAAATACTCTTTCTAAAGAAAGCGCGCAACGTAGCAATTTGTAAAAAGAAAAAAAAATCGGTTCGAATTTTGTAAGACTAGAGCGATTATACTTAAAACGTGCGAAGTACATGTTAAATATATTAGTGCCCACTAGCGCCACTTTCCTCTGATGTGGTAGGTTCTAAAAACCAAAGAGCTGTGGCCGTACCACATATAAATTTTGTTCACAAACATGAGCACCAATTTTCTCTCCTGCGGCGAGTTATCAAAACAGAAATTCGTCGCAGACAAATAAATAAATAAAAATAAAATAAAAATTTAGCTACTAGCAATTCACAGTTTCCATTATGCAACATGAAAGCCCATCCGTACCGCAGATGAATCCAGGGTTCACACTTGACATAGTTGCACTTTCGTCTCGATAAATATAATTCAATTTCTCTTTCTGCTTTTCTTGTTTAACCCTTTCCTTTTCCATCATGCAAAAAGACAATCAGTCGAAAACAGGCGCTATTTTCAACTTGCGAAATTTCTTCCATTCATCTGATGAGGCTTAATATATAACGGTTTTGTGTATGGCTACATCACTTTTTACTTGAACTTTGCGTTCTTTCTTCTTATATTTACCACTCCGGCTAATAATTTGTTTTATTCAGTTCAAATGAGCTTTAGTCCTACGGTTTTCTAATAATCTATTGAGTACGTATTTTTAAAACGTCCTTTCTTGAAGGAATATGTTTATCACGAAAAAAACAAATTTAATTATTCAAAAGCTGTGGTTTTCTTTTCAGCCTGTCACTATAAATCACTACATATAATTAAAATTATAATTTTAATTGTTTGTTATCTGTATTGTAAAAGGAAATCGTCTATGCATGTAAATAAAATTTAAATCTAACTTTGATTTAATTATTTTAGGTTAAAAAACTTATCATAATAAAGAAATCAAAATACAGCAATAGAATAGATAAATAACAAACAAACAAAATATATTTATTCAGTAAATGGCTAAATTCTAAATTAACATAACCCTAAATTCTAGAGGTCTATATTGTTTCAAATATTTGAATCAAACATTTCCAGGAATTGCTCCAGAAACACAATTACAAAATTTGCTTAATTTACAAAAGTTAATTTGAAATTCTAAGTATCTTAATTTTCATACTTAAATATCTCACTTGTCGCAAGTCATTAACAAAATTATAATTACTATTTACATTAAATATTCTTCCTTCTGAAAATATACAATTGACATTTTCGCTTCGGAAATTTCCCTCAGATTTCTCAATAGCCGTTTTGTCATATCAAGTATTAAAGCAGTCATAAAATAAATATTCTGTCTGAGACATTATTTATGCAAATAATATAATACATCGCATGTGGTGATCATTGAAATATTTAAGTTTCGACAATGTAAATATAAAATATCACTTGTCAATATTTGCACTAAATTTCAATAACTAGATTAAAGTTCGGAAAAGTAATCATTCAAGTTTTCTATAAATTTACTTAAAACATTTCTGTAAAATTTCTAAAGCAGAAACATAGCGAAAACTCTATTCTAGAAACGATATTGCTGCTACTATTTTAGATGAAATAAACTTTTTTATGAATCTGGTTCTCCTGGCCATCTCTCGGTTTCACTGTTTGACCGTCTACCTGTCAGTCCTGACTAGCCTTCTGTTCGAGCCCTAACTCTTGCATATAAACTCAGTTTACCATGTAAGTTTTATTGAAGTTCACTATACAATGTTCGCTATTAAAAACGACATTTGCTGCATTTATATTTCTTTTACAGGGGCACACAAAAGAATTCTTTTGAGATGCATTTTAATCACGGTACGATAATTCAAACATAATGGTATTTATTGATATGCATCACTACAACATGCTTTTTTAAAACCATAGCAAAAAATAGCATTTGCATTGCATTTTAATGGTGTTTCGCACTTCTAACCTAATAGAATTTATATGAATCACTAAGGTGTACATTTTTTCTATAGATTAAAGAGTGCATAGCAATTAGGGTTCATTTAAACTTACAGAAAATTAAAAAAAATTGCTATTACAGAACGGACTATGATAGATAATTGCTGGACATGTGTTGTGAGCTGTGGTATTTATTTTTAAACTAAACTAATTTTTAGAATATTGCATTACGTGTATAAATTCTATAAATCACATTCAGAGTCAGCACGAGAGATTTGTAACACATTACCGGATTGCTGCCCATCAATTGAAGAAAATGAATTTTTACTTTGTGGTGTTTTTTTAACTGTTTATTCAGATATCTTATTTTATTGTCTGATGAAATGAGGTTTTTGAAGAATAGTCTAGTAATTTTGGCAAACGTTTCATAAGAGCCAAATGCATGATATTATTTGTTCTTGTTAATAGCTATATTTTATTCTTTTAGCACTTCACGAGAAAAGAAAACTATTTGTTCAAGGGAAGTCGCTATTCTTTGAACATTTCTATATGTAGTATTTTACGAAACCCTTTTACCATATTATGGAATTAAAAAAAACAAAAAAAAACATATTTTGTCATTCTAATAGACCTTTATTTAGGTAGAATTTGAGAAATAAATGTGAAGAATACATAAGATCATCTTTTCACTTATCCGCCGTGGTACCTGACATTATTATTTCTAAGTAGCATAGGGAAGACGAGGGAATGGGACATGTTTTGCATTTCATACTGTAAAATGTATAAGTTATAAGTTTTCTATTTGGGGGGGGGGATTACTTTAAACAGTTTTCTATAAATATATAAAAAACATAAGTTATAGCCTGATAAAAAAGAGTTTACCTTAAATACCACGCCATTACACATTAAGTAAACATAAATGTTTCCTAAGTAGGCGACATAAAAAAAAATATATCAGTACTATTATAAATTCTGTAAATAAAAACTTACTCTTAAAATGTTTTTTTGAAGCTAGAAAAGAAAAATTAATTTATGTCTTTATTACCTTGTCATTCCTTTGTTGAAACATAATGTGTTAAACTGGCATTAACTGTAAAAGTTACGAGGATCAGTCTGAAAGTTTTGAGACACTGTTAAATGGTACAAATTAAAATAAAAATTTTAGGAGTATTTAAAGTAATTCCCTGCAAGTTCAATTCCCTCTTGTTGGCAACTTTTCCAAAAATGAAATGCCTCAAGTAGATGAAATAGATGAAAAATATGCTTTTATAGCTTCATTAATTCCATCTTCAGAACGAAAACGACTCCCAGGTATTTTTTTTAGGTTACAAATAGCCAAAAGTCACACATAGCAAGATAAGAAGTATAGGGTGTTTTTTCAATCACTTTGATGTTTTTTGTGTTCAAGTAATTCGACTGAATCCTTGGTGAATGAGAAGATATATTTCCATCGAGAAGTACGTGTTCAATGACATTCACATTGGAAAAAATTTAGTGGTGTACCAGTAAGCTGTAACCGTATTATGCCCCCCTAGCCTTATAGCTTTGAACAGCCATGTCTTTCTGAAGAACACGAAAAACATTACTATTTTGATTGCTCGTTGTCTTTTAACTATTGTTAGTTTCAACCATCCTTTACTTTCTTGATGTGTTGGAACATCAGAAAAAGATATGTACGCATCATCACAAGTTATGATTTTTTAAATAATGCGTTATTCAGAATCATTAAATAATTTTCGGAATTTTTTACTGAATCTGACACGTTCTGCATTTTAATGTTCTGATAAATCTGTTAAATTCATATAAGAGGGTTTTTTTGTACACAAAATGCATCATTTAATGAAAATGTTTGATGCAACATTCATATATATTGGGGCTTGATAATTTTGGGGTGTCTCCAATCTTGCATGTCCCGTTAATACATATACCATTTTCAACACTTTTTACTGTTACTGTAATTAACGCAATACGAAGATTTCAAATGAACAGCATTGATTATAAGCTTCGTCATCAAATGTAATATTGCTAAAAACGGAGATAATACTTTTTCAAAACAAGTATTTATTAAATACCAGCAAAACCCGCGACTTTGCTCACGTAATTATTGAAATATACCAAGTGGCATTCGTGGGTTTACTTTTATGAGAGAAAATTATACTGCTACGAATAATTCTAAAATTACTAATTAAGCTAAATTTCGTCTAAACTGCATGCTTAACACGAAGCGAACACGAGACTTAAATGAATGAGAAGAGCTAAAATTAATTCCAAATACATGGCTATTTAGAATGTATTTTGAAGTTTTCCACTCATTTCATTTGAAATTTTTAGAAAATGTACTAAGCGAGTATTTACATTTTAAAAATCAGCACAAGGTCAAATTAGAAATTTCTGGTTAACCCGAGAGAGATCGCGCGGGGCACAGAGTCACCCCAGTCTTAGAAAAACATCAGTCCAGCGAAAAATGTTTATCTGTAATCAACCATCTTTTCAGTATATTCCTGTCTGACTCTCCTTTTGCTAGGTGTAATGTTATTTTTACATTCCTTTCCTTTCTGCGCGTGAAACAATCGTTTTTTGGAATCCATGTAAAAAAAAGGGGTTACTCAGTCTCCCCACGCGACCGTTATTGCTTCGAAATTTCTAATTCTAAGCAGCGTAGTTTTCTGCTCTGAAGTGTTTATGTTGTTTTTTGCGTTCAATTATTTAATAAATAATGGCGTGCAAGCGTAAACTTACACACTATTAAAAATAAATGGAACTTTTGAGAAATTTATTAGATGAAGTTGAGTCTGCTGAAGAAGAAATTGAGCAAGCTGGTGAAAATGAACCTGGTGAGGAAATATACTGTTCTCACGACAGCGAAAGTGAGTTTGAGCAAAAGGATAAAGATTACGAAAATTCTGATTCAGAAGAAAGTATTTTTGTTAGCAAAAAAAACAAAAACAGTTTTGGAAAAAGAAAAAAACAAATCAAGAAGTGAAAACGTGATCTTAAAATATAATAAGTCATTTAGCAGGAGTAAAAATTATCGCACGCAATATAACAGAACTAAACAGATTTAAAGGCAATAAAACTACGATTTCTTGCATGAAGTATGATAATTTTACCTGTAAAAATCATTCTTCTTATGTTTACCAGAAATGTATGTATATTCAAAACTCCTGATAAAGGTATGTAATTATTTTGATTGTAAAGTTTTCTTAAACATTACAAAAGTTTTTTTAACTAAAGTATACTTTCTTAATGATTTAATGAACTTATCGTTAAAATCAAATGATATTTTTCTTGTTTTTAGCACAATATTTGTATAAAACTTATTGGGGTGACCCAGTCACCCCGCGCGATCACCAACTTCAGTGCTGGGTGCGCGTCTTCTGTCGGGTTACGAAAACTCTATAATACTGTATAACTCTATCACAGAAATCGCAATTTTATGACTTTTTTGTTCTTGCACGCATTAAAATGTCGAAATATTTAAAAACTGTTATTTGGATGAATTTATGTCTCTTACGTAACAGCCATGTAACATTTCAAGCTTCTATTCCTAGCAATTTCAGATAAATCATAGTTTAGAAGGTTTTTAGAAATTTCCCCGCTCATTTTATCCTTTTAAATTTCGAATTTTTTTAGAAACCGCTCTTAGCGAGCTCTGAAATCTGAAAAAACACCACCATGCCTAATTTCAAATTTCTAGACCAGCAGCATCACCAAAATTGCTATTTTAGTAAGTTATTTATTTATTTTTTGCTTCTGCACCTTTTTCAAATTTGAATTTTGTAAAATCTGCCCTGTGCGAAAATGTACGTCTAAAAATATCAGACATGTCAAATTTTAAGTTTCTATCCCTAACAATTCAGAATAAACCATAATTAAAACTTTATTCGCTCATTTTACACCTTTAATTTTCGAATTTTTAATAAACTTTTTATACGAGCGTCTGCATCTTAAAAGTTATCACTATACTAAATTCCAGGTTTCTATCTCGAATAAATCCAATTAAATCATATTTTAGGACGTTTTCCGCTCATGTGACTACTGTAAATTTCAATTTTTTTAGAAACCGTTACCTAAATACCAAGCTTGTATACCTACTGTACAACATAAATCGCATTTTTATAACTTTTTTTGCTCCTGCACCATTTTAAAATTTCTCATTTTTATAAAACTGTTCTGGGCGAGCATTTACGTCATTAGAGTAACAACCATGCCAAATATAAAATATCTAGCGGTAACAGTTTCAAATAAATTGTTTTTAGAATGATTTTCCCGCTTTCACACTTTTAAATTTAAGTATTTTTAAAAACTGTTCTGTGCAACCATTTTTGTCGTAAAAGTAAGAGCTTTGTCAAATTTCAAGTTTTTATTCCTAACACATCAATAAAACCGTAATTTAGAATGTTTTAAGAACGTTTTCCGCTCATTTCAACCTTTTAAATTTCGAATTTCTTTACAAACCATTCATAGCGAGCACTTGTAACTTAAAAGTTACCTCCATGCCAAATTTTAAGTTTCTAGTTCTTTTAGTATCACAAAAAGTTTTTTTCTTCTTCACCCTTTTAAATTTCGATTTAACAGAAAACTGTACTGTGTGTGCATTTGCGTCTTAAAAAGTAGCAGCCATGTCAAATTTCAAATTTCTGTCTTTAACAATTCCATAAAAATCGTAATTTAGAACGTTTTCAGAACACGTTTCCCTCACATCATCCTTTTACATTTCGAATTTTTTAGAAACTCTTCTTAAAGAGTACTTACATCTTATAAGTAACTACCTTGCCAAATTTCAAGTTTCTAATTCCTTCATTAACACAAAAATCGTAATTTTAGAACGTTTTATTGCTCCTGCAACAGTCCTGTGGTTTTCAAAACTACATCAAATGCAGCCTATGTAAGAGTATGGATTGTCACCATTAATTTGTCACTATCACTTTTGATGTCGGTTTGGTAGTTACAGAGATTTCATGGAAAATGTAATTTAGAATGTTTTTGCAACGCTTTTCGCTCATTTCACCCTTTTAAATATCGAAATTTTTAGAAGTTGTTCTTAGAGAGCATTTGCACCTTATAGGTAATAGTCCAGTAGAAATAGCGCAAAAATTCGGGTAACTCTGATTTTTGGATATGTTGTATAGGTTGACCCTCTAATAAAAAAACCAAGTTTTCGAACTTCTAGAACTTGTGCGTTTTTCACAATATCGAAAAAACCAATATTTTTTTAAACTTTTTTTTTATTTGTCTGAAATAACTCGATGGTGGGTAGTAACACATAAAAAAAATATAACCTATGTGGGAGCAGGGATTGTCACCATCAATTTGCCACCATTACGTTTGAAATCGGTTCGGTAGTACCAGAGATTCCCATAGTAAATAAAATTTAATGTTTTTAGAAATATTTTTGCTCATTTCACCTTTTTTCAGAAAGTGTTCTTAGAGAACATTTACACCTTATAAGTTACTACCATGCCGAAATTCAAATTTCTGGCCCCGTCAGTATAACAAAACTTGCAATTTTTGAAAAATTTTCGGTCCTGCACCCCTTTGGGGGTTGTGGTACCGATATTAAATATAGCCTATGTAAGAGCAGGGATTGTCACAGTCAGGATTCCACCATCACTTTTGAATTAATGAACAGTCAAAATGCAAATTTAGAACAATAGTCATTATTCGTTTTGTAGAGTAATTTAATTCTTGTTTTTTAACTAAAAAAAAGATTGAAATTGATCACGTATTTCATTTTATAGTAATAATATGTTTAATTCGTCTTTGAAGAAAAAAAAATGATGTTATCAATTTATACATATAGGAGATTTTAATTATATTTCACTTTGAGAAACAGTTTGGATCTTTATAAAAATTATTTCCCACATAAATCTTTAAAAGGAATTTTTAATATTTTTCCAAGTTAAATCTTTATAATAAAATCACTGTGACACATATTAAATATCGAGATATCAAGAAGTATCCTTTACAAAATATCTATCTGCTAACAAAATTGCAATTAACTGTAAAGGGTACGTTTCACTTCTACGTATTGCTTCCGGCAAAAAAGAATGTAATGATTTTCTGTCATTATAAAAAAAGCGTATCTACTCAGTATATGAAGTAAATATTAAATGCAAGTTAGTAGTTTGATTGTTCATTAAATTGTAATGTTGAAGATGATATTTTTATTTGTGCCTCCAGGGTAATATAAAAAGAAATAATAATTACTATAAAAAGAAAGATACTTTTAGTTTTGTAAAATAAGATGTAATTGAAATCTATATTTAATTTCACCGATTTAAAAAGATTGTATAAAAAAATATAATATTTAATTTCAATTCAATGAAACTTTTTTAAGAAATAATTATTTCTTAGCGATTATGTATATTCATATGATATGATTTTAGTAGATATAATGCTAAATTTTAAAACATAGGTATGAATTGTCTCTAACATTGAAATAAATTTAAAATCAATGCATATAACCCAGCAGACTGAAAAAAAAACACAAATATTTCACAATTCTGAAAAACTTAATATAACCACGAACAACTCTATACAAGAATCTCTTCTGAGTCTTTCGTGATACCGAAAACTATTTTTTATCTTTAGAAATCTTGGAAAAACAATATACACTGGCTAAAAATTACCGGAGAATTTCGATTTTACAATTTTGTCAAATATACAGAGAATAACGTGACAAAATCTTCTGGAGCTTTGGTAATATAAGACGACTGCGGGTGTTAAAAAAAAAAAAACGCGGCACCCATCCATTACTGGACATTGCCCCTTTCATACTTTCTGGATGCCTGAATCGGCGCGATCGTAACCCCTTTCATGAGTACGACAGTGGCCGGACAGGCTCGGTTCATGAGCGACAGTCCGTGACATCCTCGACGCCGAACTTGTCTGGAAAGCTCACAAGAGCAACCAGGGCCCAGCGACTAGTCAAGGGCTCCCTCTCATGATTTGCTATATCCCAATTCGAGATCGAGAACAACTCACACGAGTGATCTCATGTCTCTCTAGTCGGGAATGGACAACACACACTAAAAACTAGGTTAGTAAAACACAGATAGATTAAAAAAATAGGAAGAGGGTCCGACCCCCGTCACGCTGTCGGGTGACCAGGCCGCCAGAGCCGTAGGGCCGGGAGAACGTTAGTTTGAAAGCTAAAAGTGAAGGGATCGAAACAGGTAGTGCGATAGCTTTGTCCCGGTGGTCCGACCAGACCTGCGTAACCGCCCGCGTCCGCTAGCTCACCTTCACTAGACACGAACACCAGCTTTCCAGAACCTTAACCATGTGGCTCCCAGACATGGCTCCATATCTCAACAACAGCTGTCTCCGGCGCCCCCCGCCGAGGGCCCTGGGAACGGACAAGAGAAGCACTCATCTTGTCTATCCCCTGGAGTGCCGTACGCTGAGAAAGGATGAGTTCCAGGCCGCTCGATTTCGTGCCCGGTTCAGGATCCCCAGGCTGCACTTAGGATTGTCCGAGCGTACCGGCGACAGCCGGCAGCCCAGTCCTCCCGGAAGTGGACTTACGTCGGTTACCGCTCCCTCTGAGACCCCGCTTTGTCCCAAACTCCTGAAAATGGAATCCGGACGCCACGGCGTCTTCTGCCGGGCTCCAGGTCATCCCTCCGCGTCCCGAGGGACCGGATTGATTCCGGAACACCCGGAGGAGCACGCAGCCCTTGGTAATATAAAGAAAATGTTTGACTTCATATCTTTTATTGATGGCTTTATCAAGAGGGCAATTACGAGACCATCAACAAATAGAAACAAATATTTGTAATCACCCTGTAAAATAAAACGATCGAAATGATCTGTAGCTGCAGAAAATGACTATGTAAAAATTGCACACCATTTGTGTTCATTTGTGTAGGAATAACACTCGGATCAATGGATATATATATAGGTTTCTTTTTAAATGTAAAAAAAAAAAAAAAAAAAAAAAAAATCCGCATGCTTTTTTTATAGCATTCTAATGTAGAAAATTAACCAATAAATTAAAAAAAAAAATGTAGAAATGTATGTATTAATGTAGAATAAATAATATAGAAAATTAAAATTTGTCAATTTTAATGCCACTTTAAGAAACCTTGACAGAGAACATGAGGAACAACAAAGTATAATTACAATATAAATATATTAAATATTTGATGAAATATGGGCATTTGTATAAAATAACATTTAACTACGCATGCGCAAACAATAACAATTTTTTTTATTAAGCTTTGGTAGAAAATGCAATGAAGCAACTCTTATAAAAAGACCATTCGAATATCATGAAAATTCAAAAAGATATAGGAGATAGAGTGAGATGAATTTCAGTTGCTTTCTAAACGTAGCTGGATTATAACGGATTTTTCAAAAGATGACATTTTTTTCTTTCTATTTTTTTACATTTAAGTTAAAAAAAAATAGTTCTTCTTCGAATAGAATAGAACGAGCCTATCCCAACAAAAAAGGAATTATCAAAATCGAAGCATCCTTTATAAAGCTACTGATAGACATTCATCTCATTTATTAAAAGTCGGTTAATAAAAAATGACAATTTGTTGATATTCTTCAGGCTACTTTTCAAAGGAAGCCAAAATTCCACTCACAATATCGCCGATATCTTTATGATTTTTTTAAATATTCAATTAGTTTTTGTACATTAGTTGTTTTATAGAGTCTTCTAAATCATGAAAAAAAATCTTCAATATATAGAACGCATGTTGAAAATTATTTCTCACAATAGGTCATATTTCATTATTTTTTTACTATATTTATATTCTAATTAAACTGCATTATATCGACTGTATTTTGGCAAAATTTCTGAATCTGTCGTTACATTTCGTTAAATATCCTGTATGGTATAAGCAAAAATATATTGAATCTTTTAAATGATGATTATGCGTGCTGTCCTTGCACAAATGAACACAGAGGTTGTACAATAACCACATAGCAATGTGCTGCGGCTATAGATCATTTCGTAATTTATATTATACTATCTAATCGCAAATATTATTGTTTTGTTGGTGTTGTTGTTTTTTTTGCTTTTTTCTTCATCGGACCGTGATCAGATCTTTCGTGGAAAATACGAGGTCAAACATGTTTTTTATAATACAGAAATTTTAAAAGAAAGCATCAAGTATTTCTCTAAATATTTGATAAAATGTCGAAAAACGAAAATTTCCCGTGATTTTTGGCTATATAGTGTACTAGCTGTTACCCGTGACTGCTTTTCACGCAACATTAAAAGAAGAATAAATACATTAATTAAGCAAAATATTTTACTCCCAATAATTAAAAACGTTAATAATTAACTAACTATTTATCACATTTCATAGGAGACAATACGGTATTTTTTATTATAGGGACCTTGACATAACTCAGTCTTAAAAAAGGGAAATTTTGTGCCAAATAATCGTGAAAATGCAATTGCAACCAATGCAAAAAGGAGGGCCAAATAAAATCGTGGAAATAGACGAATTGGCTAAAAATAAATGTCAGTTTTATCTTATAAACAATTTTACTTTTAACGCCTTTGTGAAACGCTTTTACAGCCATCCTTAAAAAAAAACATTAATTAGAAATGTTATATGCTTTTTCTTTAAATTCAATGCTGCCTCCTGGGTTTAATATATAGTTGAAATAATCTTGTTTTCTAAATGACAGTATATTGAAAGGCAGTTTTTGTTCTCCAGAATAAATTGATTCATGAAGTTTGAATATGTGAAAATATGTTTTTATATTTCGGATAATTTACTGAAATCAAGATTTTGTTTTCACCATCTATTCAAAGAGAAAATAAATTCTGTTTTTCAGTTTTAATGCGAAAATGGTGTAAAAAATATACTAATCTGTCTTATTTCTCCTTTTTTATACACAAATATGGAGTAAGTTACTTTTCGTTTTTAGAGAAACTTCGTTAAAAAAATGGCATTAATTTAATTTTTTTAATTCTGAGAGTTTGTGTGACATTCTCGGATCAATTATAACCAGTATTCGCTAAACCGGTAGTAAATCACGTTGCGTTCAATAGTCTAGGAGTAGTTGCGAAATGCAAACACACGGTCAGATTTTAATATAATAGATTCGTGTTCATTTTATTTTTCATAAAATTATGATGTGATTTTCAGCAGCAAACTTGGATACTCATGCGGAACGAAATAACGAAATAACTGATAATAATCAGTATCGATAACAAAACATTTAAATTTTTCGTTATAAATATGGCGTGAAACTGATCTACTTTTTATACTTATTGATCCTTGTATTATTAATGTAAGGAATTGATTCACACTCATTTTAAAACATATTGGAAAATTCCCGTTTTATTTCAAATATGACGTCTCCTTTTTCCCCAGAGAAATCCCTTTTTAATGACATAATTTTTGTTAATTTTCTTTTCCAGGCAATTAATTTCAATACTGGCATAGAGAAAATTATGTTACTTTAACGAAATAATATTAAATATTTAGGTTTTATCAACAAAAATGGAACTATTAACATTCGTCATTTTTTTTAAGTAATAGAGTTATTTCTTTTAGTTTTAAGAATGAAAAAGCACTATTTCTCGCTATCCATGGCATCATTTTCGACATGGATAATTTTGCGGAGCACATTATTGACATTTGCTAACCATTTTCTTTGGAAACTTCTTTTTACTTTTTTAAAGTTTAAATAAAAAATACGGTATAGTTATATTAGCCGTGCGCAGACGGTAAAACGGCAAGTATTGTTACCATACAAAAGAAAAAAAAACAGAAAAAAAGTGAAAAAAAAAACACAAGATCATTTTATTTTACCAATCAAAGCATATTCGCTTTATTATCGATAAATGACGTCATATTCGCCTGTTACCTATGGTTACGCATATTGAAACCTTGTATTACTATCAAAAACTAAAAAAAGTACGTTTTATTTCTAATAATATTATTTAATCTTCTTCTCAATTTTTAAACTTTTTTTTTCATTTTCATTTTTCCTGTGAAATTTTTTCAATTGAAACTAAATTCTTGAGTAAAAATTATTATTCCGGGTTTTGAATTAGTTTTGGCAACGATAAAGTATTAGCAACGGTAAAGTAAATTTAATCATTTTAAAATGCTATACGAAAAAATGTCCATTTATTCTCAATGAAAATAACGAAATTTTGAATTATTAAGAAAAATATTTGAATAAAATAAACAAAAACCAGCCTATGTTCATTTGAGGGTTATAATCGGCCTATATGCAAAGATACAGGATCATTAAATGCTCCATTTTGGCGCTGGCTTCAGCCTAACATTTGCACACAATCAGATTTATAATATTATTAGGATTTTCGAGATTTAAATAAGCATTTATAAAAGCAAAATTTCTGTTGCTACCAATGATTTCTGGAAACTTTTTCGAATAGATTTCATAATTAATTAGTTTTCTGTAACCAGAATATCTGTTATTCGGATACTATTAATTCTCAAGTAAATATTTTCATGCTTAACAGACATGTTATACAGACAAACACGATATATTAACATTATTAAGACTAACAGTAAAATTAATATAATGTTACTCCTGTGTGCCAAAAGTGAATTACGCAACTTAAAAAATTAATTTTGTACCCTAAAAACTGATATTCCTGTTAGAAAAAACTAATTAGCACAACATAAAAACTACTTGGAAACGTTTTTGAATGTCAGTGGCAGCAAAAGAAATTTGTTTTTGATCTTCTTTTTTTTTAAATATCGAAAGCATATTGTTTTCTGCCGTTTATAAGGATAAATAAAGTGTTTTGAAATCATAGTTAAATAGGAAGTATATTTGTACTGTATATTTTTGGGGGGTTAAATTTTCTCGTAGATAAAGTAACATTTGTATTTTTTACAGTGTAGCAAAACAATATTGGTGATATTGGGATTAAAATTTGCTGCAATAATGCATTTATCGGAAATACAACTTTGCTGTAATAGAGCAAATTATTCTTGTTTAAATTATCTTATAGGATATTTAGTATGTAATGGTGCAATCAAACTGAATAATATATATATATATATATATTTTTTTTTTCAAATAAAACGGGACTACCAAATGAAAAAAAAAGAAAAAAATATGCTTATATTATGTTGTGCACGAACCACCGAAGCAATGAGAGCGCATTGCTCTGGGAAATTTTCTTTCTCTGTCTGTCTGTATATCTATCCATCTATCTGTCTATCTGTCTATTTCTCTATCTGCATGTATCTTTATCTGTCTGTCTATATATATCTATATTTGTTTCTCTGTCTTTCTATGTAACTGCTTCTTTCTCTATCTGTCCATATATCTCTATATCTATTTGTCTGTCTATCTGTCACTCTGTATCTCTTTCTATCTATATACTCTATCTATCTTTCTGTGTATCTGTTTAATATATCTATCTACATGGCTGTTTGTTTTCATTGTATCTGACTTTCTGTCTCAATCTCTGTCCCTCTCTATCTATCTATCTATATCATCTATCTATCCATATATATATATTATCTGTTTATCTTTATATCTATCTATATCTATATATTTATTTATTTATACATGTCTGTATGCCTGTCTATCTAGTTATCTGTCTATTTCACTCGTTTTATGACTGTATATTTATCTGTCAATCTGTCTGTCTGTGTTTCACTGACTGCCTGTGTCTCTATTTGTCTCTATGTCTGTTTTTCTATCGATCTACCTATATATATATATATATCTGTCTGTTTTTCTAGATATCTACCTGCCTGTCTATTCTTCTCTCAATCTTTTTGTCTGTGTATCTCTTTCTATCTGTCTATTTATCTATCTATACATCTATATATTTCTCTAGCTGAATGTCTGTCAGTATGTCACTATCTATCTCTCTTTATGTATGTCTATCTAGCTGGCTGTCTGTTTCTTTTACTCTATTTATCTGTATGTATATGTCCCTGTCTATCTATTTGTTTGTGTATCTATCTGTTGATCTATTATAAGTATTTTGTTAAACCGCAAATTTAAGCTTATCATAAATTCGTTTTATATATTAGTTACACAAAATCCTTGCCTAAATTCGTTTCATTACGACTTTATATACACTATATTGCCAAAGGTGACCGGTCACTTGCGATTTTAGACGTTTTGTTAACTATCCAGAAAAATCCATGAGAAATTAACCTGAAACTGCAAGTGTGTAAACAGTATAGTATAGGTTATGTATTTCCGTGAAGATTCTTTCACGAAACCCCATAGGGGACTGTCAACAAATTGAAAACAAACATATTGTCAACAAATTGTAATCAGAACTAAAAAATAATAAAAATTGGATGAAAAATGAGCAGGTTTACTAAACAATGTTTCACTTCGCATGCGCGATTGCAATCAAAATATAATATGCATAATGTATTAGCTAAGTATATAGAGCAACTTTTGTGAAAGTCTCAAAATCATAGCTTGAAAATTCTGAAAATTATCGTCGATAGAATAAGCTCGAAATCTGTTGTTCCCAAAAGGAAGCAAAAATATGAGGGGTTGTACGCTATCTCGGCACTAATCAACAGATATTTCATGCAACCCCTCATCTTTTTGCTTCTTTTGGGGAACAACGGATTTCGAGCTTATTGTATCGACGATAATTTTCATAATTTTCAAGCTATGATTTTGAGACTTTTACAGAAGTTGCTCTATATACTTAGCTAATACATTATGCATATTATATTTTGATTGCAATCGCGCTGGCGCAGTGAAACATTGTTTAGTAAACCTGCTCATTTTTCGTCCAATTTTTATTATTTTTTAGTTCTGATTACAGAGTATTATGTACAATGTTGTTTGTCATATTTTCTGAAAAAAAACTTTTTTTTATATTAAGAGCTCTGCAAATTATAAGCAAAAAACTAGGCGAAATTTTGGACTGTTTTTATAAAAACCTTAATTTCTCTACGAGTATACATGCTATCCTCATAAAAATGAACACAGTATATTATAATAAGCCACTTATTAATAATCTCGAGTTTGAACGCTTTTACTACATTAGTTTTTACAAGGATATCCAGAAGATATTCGTTCTTTTTCAATTTGTTGACAGTCCCCTATGGGGTTTCGTGAAAGAATCTTCACGGAAATACACTGCTCAAAACAATTAAAGGATATTGCAGTTTTAGGTGGATTTTGTATCTGGGAAACTTTTTAGCTGATTGATACATGGTCCACAGACATAGTAGGTTATATGAGAATAAATTACACATGTTTGGCAGAAAAAAATGCATTTTATTGCGCATTTGTGTACAAAAGGAAAAAAACACAATTTGTGCATATGAGAAAAAAGGAATAAGAAAAGGTGTTTTCTTCAAAGAAAATCATTTTCAGTAGGGGGTATGGTTTCCACGGGCGGCCAGCAACGTTGAACACCTTTGAGCCATGGACTCAATGAGGCTATTAATGACGAGTTGGGGTATTCTGCCCCACTCTTCCAGAAGAGCTCTTTCCAGTTCTCGGAGAGTTTGTGGGGGTTGTTGGCGGCCAGAAACTCGTCTTCCTAGAGCGTCCCAAACGTGCTCGATTGGATTCATGTCTGGAGAACACGCTGGCCATTCCATTCGAACGATTCCTTCCTCGAAAAGGAAATCCTCCACCAGGTTTGCACGATGTGGCCTGCAGTTATCGTCCATTAAAATGAAGTTATCTCCGATTGCTGCAGCGTAAGGGACTACAATAGGTCTGAGGATCTCATCCCTATATCGGCGACCAGTCAGAGCTCCATCTCGAATGATGTAGAGGTCAGTGCGCCCGTCAATGGAGATGCCACCATACACCAACACTCCTCCACCGCCAAATCTGACACTTTCGTGCACGAACGCAGGATTATTCCTACTGCCACGGTCCCTCCAGATGAAAATACGCCTATTATCCGGATGCACAAAAAAACGGGACTCGTCAGAAAACAGAATATTGCTCCATTCATTTCTCCTAAAGTTGACATGCTCGGTTGCCCACTCCCTGCGCTCGCGACGATGCCTTGATGTTAATCTAACACATACTATCGGTCGGCGAGCATACAGACCTACAGCATGGAGCCGGTTTCGGACAGTCTGAGTTGAAATCGTGGTGCCTGTAGCCGAGCGAAGGTGTTATTGGAGAAGAGTAACGTTCATGTTTCGGTGTCTCCGAGCTGTTAACGCTAAATACCGATCTTCATTGGGCGTTTTTGCCCCTCTACGACCTTGCCCTGGTCTTCGGCCTGCACATCCACTCTCCAAAAAACGATTCCAGATCCTGGAAATGACACTTTGTGACACTCCAATGGCTTGCGCTACTTCGGCTTGAGTTTGGCCCCCTTCTAACCTACCAACAATTCTCCAAGCTTCTGAATCTGTCAAATGACTTCGCTGAGACATCGTACTCATCGAAACAAAGCAATCACTGAATGCCGATCATCTTTGTCTTCATTCTCTTTTATCCAGTTGAAAGTCAAATTTCATTCGCTGCCGCTGAAGCGACGTTTTTGACGTCGAACTCAAAATTTGCATACTCCACAGTTTGAAAACCAGAAAAATTTGCATTTGTGATTCTCTTCTTCTATTTTCGGCAAAAAAAATTTCGTTTATATCTTTATTTTATATAAAACTTCAAATATCCTTTAATTGTTTTGAGCAGTGTATATAACCTATACTATACTGTTTACACACTTGCAGTTTCAGGTTAAATCCTCATGTATTTTTCTGGATAGTTAACAAAACGTCTAAAATCGCAAGTGACCGGTCACCTTTGGCAATTTAGTGTATATATAGGGTGGATATTAAAAACTGAACCTATAAATAAAGGGATAATTTATACATAAAATATAAACATATTATATGATTATATTAAATAAAATTTTTGGGTTTTTATAAAAGTAGTTGCGTTTTTCAAATGTAATTATCATTCTAATAATATTTTATATTATTTTCTCTCCAGCGTATTAAATGTTTTTCTTGCGGAAGAATTTTTTTTAATATATGGGATACATGATTAATCATAATTATATATATTAACAGTACTTTAATAAATCTGATACACGATCAAATTTTTTTCAGAAATTAAAATCAATTAAAATCTTATTTATTGTAATATAAACTATATAGTATAGACAGTGTACATACATATACTGTACAAACGCTATTATGTTTTCCGTGAAACCTGCATAAATTCCTTTAAAAATATTTATAACTTGCCACTGAATTTATTTATGAACAAATACCGTAAAACTGTGTAAAGTAGTCTGTGTGCGATTTATTAGCTCCTTATATATCAAGATGATAGGTATATGTATTCTTAAAAATATTCTTATATAAGTAAACTTTTAATAATATTAAATGATAATAAATCTATAATCAAAGGTATTACTATATTAAAAATTCTTAAAGCATTTGTATGGGAAATGTGCAATATTTTATAAGAAAATAAATTTAAAAATTATAAAACATAAGAAGTAATACTTACTAAAACTGCTATGTTACTAACAAGTAGGATAATATATTTACATAAAATATATTTTGTTTCAGCTAATTAGTATCTGGACTACATAACATTTAACACCGTTTCTCCAGTTACTTTATCGTTGCGTGGTTTCACATTTCCGCAAATACTGTATTTCACGAAATTCATTTCCGCTGCTAAACTACACGAAACATAACTATGATGCTGCGTTTTTAGTTACAATTAGAAAATATTTATTCAACAAAATGTAATACTATGTCCTTAAGAGATAATTAGTGAATTACTACCACTTCATGGAAACAAAAAAAAGACTTGCACAGATTGCATAATAATATTACATTATATTTTTATTTCGTCTAATATCATGATTTTGAAAGAAAGTATGCTTATGTTTACTTTTATACTTCATGCCCATTTACAGTTTCAATAATATTGAGAAATACTGTAAAAGAAGACAAAAAGCGACCGAAGAGCATTACATTTTAGAAAGTTATGTTTTTTATCAAGTAAAATTATAAATATTGAAATGCACATTTTTAGCAAGAAAATAAAATTTAAGAATAATTTGTTAAATATGTAAGATTTTTGTGCTGTGTGTTGATAGATTTTCGAAAACTAGCTTATAAAATTTTAGAGTTTGTAAGTACTGCTCTGACATATCAAGGTACTCAGATAGTCTCGAGATTTTGTCCATGTAATGGCAAGAAATAGTTTCATAGATCGTGGATATCGTTATCTTTAATGGACGATAGTGAGTTTTGTTTGAATAATTCGAAGTCAGTTTGAATTGTTGGTTGGTTGAACTGTTTGGAGAAGACAAATACTTCATCCAAATACCTTAGTTACAAATTATCACCATTCACTTCAGTGGAAAAGAAGAAAGTGGTGAATTAACTTCTGAACAAACAGGTGCCAAACTTATTTTAACAGATTAAGCCAGATTCTGGAAATGTTACAAGATATAATATCATTACAAGCATACTGTCCACGTTTAGAAATTTCAAGTGACTCTATAATTTTACTCGCATACAAGTTAATACAAGAGATTATAATTTTAGCTTCATTAATGTTAAAACGGAAACCTTCGTTAAAACAGTAAAATCTTGAAATTGCAGTACTCTGTTTTTACTGCGAAATGTCTCTGTGGTGTTATTTCAATCATTCAGAAAAATTGCGTTTTGTTACTCCGATGTAGACAATTTTATCATTATTTGAAACAGTAAACGAAATTTCATAAATACCTGATTTTGATTATTCGGCATTTTGTCAATATTGTTACTCAGGATTTCAACAAGATAAAGGAGAAGATAATAGAAAATAATTTTATATTGAGCTTCTGAGGAAACTCTTTCAACAATTCAAACAAAATGGATATAGAATGAAAACTTCTGTATTTAAGATGCAATTACCTACAAAATGCTGGACCGAAGAAGAGGGGGGGGGGTATTATAATGCTGAATTATCTTATCAATGTGGAAACTCGAAATACCATGTTCTAAGGCGACTTTCTAATGAAAATTAATTTATTTTCCAACATGGCTATCTGAACAAATTCTAAAAGCTCTTCTAATAAATGACTGAAAAGCTAACTGAATTCTATACTGAAAGGGTATATTTGAATAAACAGGAATGGCCGTGTTTTTTTTAGTCTTTCTGTAAACGATCTGGTTAATGTGAACATCTAAAAATGTTAAATTAGTGTTCTGTTCAACTTCGAGGGTAAAGTTAATACTTTCACTTAGATTATTGTCTTCTTAAAGAAAAATGTGCATTTCATTCCACAAAATGAACAGGTCGTCCACATACCGTAACTAACAACCGGCCGCCTCTCCGGGAATCAGCTTCTTCAGACGGGAAGATGACCGGCACCCCGTCATTGCGAGCTGTTCTTCGACACGATGGGGACAGGTAAACGGACGAATCACAATTTCCTTGCGGTGACCGGTGGGGAAAGGGGTGCTGATTTTCCAGTGGTACCGGATATCACGATAATACGTCACGGGAGCGTGGATCACCCCTTTTTGGGTCAGTTCTTGACTACAGGATGTTACTTGGCCTTAGACTGAGCTGTAGGCAAACTTTCACAGGAGCCTCCTTCTGATCCCTGGGCTACGAACAAAGTCAAAGCCAAACCGGGTGGTGAGGCAAGGAGCTAGCAAACAATGGAAAATACCGAGGTCGAAGCTCTAGTTATGTCCCTTGGGTCGGCTAGGTGGTAACGTAGCATCACGTTGGACTACCCCTCGTGCCTGGACTAGATAAAGGGAATGAAATGAGGAGCAACAGTTATAAATGTGAAAGAACCGTTTCCAAATTTATCTGGGCGAAACAGAGGTGAGGACGGACTCTGTATGGCAAAGACCGCTTGTGGTTCCGTAGTAACGTCTGGTAAGTGCATGAGGCGGCATGACCCAACCCTCGGTATTGACAGACGGCATAACGTAGACAGGGGCGTTGTAACTAGGAGCAGTTCATGTCAATGAAGGACCACCGTGGTCCGATCCTCATGGCGCGTATTGCCCACCTGAGAGGAGTCCCCTCTCTCAGACGGACCGGCTAAGAGGAACCGAAATGGAGGCTCGTCATTCAAGTGACTTCGTCGAGACCAAAGTTAAACCCTGGGTCGTCAATCTGTACAGCGTGTTTTTATGTAGTCGGATCTTTCTGTCCCGGTTGAATTAGAATGAATCTCGAAACAAACCTTAATGCTACTAATACCCGATCGGGAACGATTCTCTGGCGATTGAGAAGGAGCCTTCTACGCCCCTCTGGGACCGAGAGTGGCGTCTACGGTTTCTCGGTACTGGAGGCCCTGTACGGCGAGAGGGCTCTTCGAAGCCTCCGGACCAGATCACTGGGAGGTAAAGTTAGAGAAGTTCTTGGACCAAAGGGTAAGTATCTCCCAGCCCCCGCCGGAGATGGGACGTGTCTATGTGTCCAGAGATGAAGTTTTCTTTGTCCTGCCGGGTAAACTAGAGGAAGAGGTACCTAGTTCTTCGCCGCTGCTGACAAGTCAAGTAGTAACCTTTATAGGAGTCTTATGTTCGAAGGCAACGGTACAGTCAGTGCGGGCGAGGGAAATCTGAATAAGGCCTACGGCCCAGCACACCTGTGGGTGTTCCGGAAGCTGTTGGTGACCCAAGTGTGAAGTGGTGGTGACCCAAATGGGTGGGCTACAGAAAAATCGCAGCGACTTTTGTCGCCAATTCCTTTGGAAAATGGGAGTGGTTAGCAAGTTACGGCACCCGCATCATCCGTAGCCTCACAGGACTCTCCTGGTAAAGCGCGGTGTAGATTTTTCAAAACCTGGTTGACGTGCCTGACGTGTGCCCGTAGGCGCATGGCGACGCAGCTCAGTCTTATACCGTAACCATCATTTTGGTGTCTGCTTAAATGTATTAAAACTTTGCTTCCCAATGATCTGAGGGCAAATTCTGCGAATAAACTAGACATGGATGAGTCCATTGGTTCATTCTATTATTGAAAATATATATTGGATAACCTTATCTATTTTTATGGAAGGAAATAAATATATAACATCCACACTTGCTATAAATGTTTTAACTTAAAGATTGTCATTGTTTAATCTTATCCATGAGACCAGCTGCAGAATCGATAACCTTATCTAAAAATGAGATAATTCATTTTCAGAATATCACAAAAGCTTTCTCTAAAAATAAATAAGAGCTACGCAACTGTCGACAATTGGTCTAAGGGGTAATTTAAATTTATGATCTTTCACCCTAACAGTGAGTATTGCACTAACTCCAATATATTTCACTTTTTGTAAGTTTTATTTGAATTTTATATTTAGTATTTGATTAATTAGTATTTATTTAAAGAACACATGTTAAGACTATGTATGTGTTATTTTAGTTTGTAAGGGTTGATGAACTCCGTAAGCATAGGATGTTTTGGCGTAATGGCAGCTCTTAACATGGATGATAACAGTTCCGTAATCATTGTTTTTTCTTTCCTTTTGTTTATTCCAGTTTCATTTTTGACTTTTTAAAAGTATAGCCTACCTTGGTAAAAAGAAAATGTTTTTGGTCTGATTTTATCAAAGAATAATCATGACGTAGTTTTTGATCCTTGTATATAAAATTTGCTTTAGTTTAATGGCTCCTAACGTAGATTATTATTTTTTTTCTCTATTGCATTATATCATGACTCCGTCGGGAGTCATTTTTTTTAAGGTGTCTGACTACGTACGGAGCAATCTTTTCCAAAAAAGCTATTTCATTAATTTTTTTATCATATTTTTATTAAAATTATGACTAGAAACTGTGAAAAAAAAGCAATTAATATTTTATTCATTGATGAAATTTTGGTAAATGGAGGATTTTGTGGTAAAATTTAGTGAAATTTGGCCCGATACGCAAAACACTCTATAGAAAATTCTACTGTATGTATCTTAATTTTATTTTTACACGTCATACTTATGACATTGGTAAAGGCAATGAAATAAACTCTAAGAGATATTTTAAATGTTTCAAGATTTATAGTATATCGCACCTTTTTACATGCTGATTTTCATAAAATTCATTGATGTCATTCCGCGAAAATACCCATAAAACAAAAAATATTTATTCTAAAATTCAATCTTTAGTTCATTGCCGTCACAATAGTGTAAACAACATGCACTTTAAATTTCATAGAGAAATTCTAATAACTTTTTGAGAAATCATGTTTTGCGTATGGAATTTTCTACAAAAATTACATATTCCAAAAAATGCATTTAAAGTTTAGTTTTATGTTTTACTACAAGAATTTCCACAGTAATATGTTTCTAAACTTCACTGTTTTTATGAGCCATACTCTTTTTTTTCAAGTACTGAGCCTTTGTTTATTTCTAGAAAGCCATATTTTTGCTTTCCTCTTCCCAGTTAGTACCTTTAAATAGTACTTCCGGTCCTGTAAACAGTACTTCCGGTTTGAGTGATAGCTGTTGAGTAGTTTAATAACCGCTGCAACCTCGGTTATATTTATTGCACAACAAAAATAAATACAGTTTTGGAAAGGTAAAAAGTTGGGCGTTAATAAAATGTAATAAAATCGTTTTGACAATTTTGGTGGAAAACCACTTTTTAAACGTAGTCAGATACCTTAAACTGGAGTTATGATTCACTTTTTATGTGCATTTAAGATAAACTATTATTTGCTAACTGGTTATGATGATAATTTATGATGCAATTTTTTGTGACTGCGTTTTGATATTATGATTTAATAAACATTCAGTCTAATCTCTTCCATCGTGAAGTTTATTAAATACTGAAGTTATTTAATATCGTGAATTCGTAAAGTGACATTCACATCGGGTAATGATTAATTCAATTAAAAGTTTAGTTTAAATATGGTTAATATGTGGCGCGACGAACTGTATTAAGGAATAAAATTTTCAATGCGTACGCATGAAAGTACCTCGTCTTAGAAAAAAATAAGATGTATGAGCATTTTAGTAGCTCACAATACAATGGTTATGACATTAAAGAATCGCGCAATGTTATTAAAGTTATTTACCGGAAAGAGGTAACACAGCTTCTATAGCTCATTGTCGGTACATAGAAGTAACTAGTTACTGGCTACTAACTGCTTTTGATATGTGGCGAATCCTTTTTGGTTCTATAAAAAAGGATGTTTCCTTTGCTCAACAAATATAAGAGCGAAAACAAAGGATATCGAAAGTGGCGGAAAATTATACAACCGCTTTTGTTGAACAGTACAATGACAACCAGCGGAACATGTAATGATTGTGACATAGCGAGGAATTTTTATTTGCCGCACACATGAGTTAAAGTTGTTTTGTGAAAAGGAACAGCCATAGAAAAAAGTGCAATATAAGGTAGCATTTACGTATAATTTTTCAGGGTGGGTTACATGCTGCTTTTGATTTAATTGTGACACTTTATCGGTTACTTTACTGGTAAATCATTAGGCATATTTAACACCATGATTCCACTGTTAGACAGTTCCTAGAACCTTTTGTATGCTGTTTCTGTTATGTTACCCACGTGTATTTTGTTTATTATGTCATTCACATGTCTATCTAATCGAGATTTTGTATGGGTACAATATGAATAAATGAAATTACATAAGGACACTTTCTTAGATAGTATTTAGTGATAGTACCCTTTAATATTCTTTGCATGAAAATACACATAGTGCGACATTTTTAACTGTCGGCTACTTTTGTAGCTGAAATTGTTATTGCATTAATCATTTCCCGTGGTCCCAAAAGGTATAGTCTAAATTATATAGGTGTAACGTCCACAGATTGTTACAAATAGGGATACATTAATTCGAATCCCTCTGTATGTTAGGAATACGCAAAAAAAATATTTTATATCGTATTTTATTTTAGCTATTTCTCTCCTAATAAATAAATACCCACTCAACGAAAATTTATAATTAATATCTGTACACAGTGTAAATTGCTGCAATTGTATTATAATCTGCTCTGAAAAGGTAAGGGAAGATATATTTTAGGTCTATATGACAGTTATTACTAAGTATATGAATACTTATACAGTGTTTTTGCATAAAAGCATCCAGTTTGACATGTGGGTTGACTTTAATGGATCTTCAGACAGATTTACTGATATTAAAACTATAGTTTTAGATTACAAGGTTTATTTTTTACAACGAAAGCGGACATACTCAGCATTTATTCTATGCATATTCGACATTTCTGTAAAGAACACGTGGAGGATTAAATATTTCATTCTACGGAAATAGCGCTATATTTTGACGAATTTTCGTCTTGAAAACATTTATTTAACAATTGATAAGGGTATCATTTAAATTATGTGTACTTTAAATTTCGTGTCCTTTGACGGTATGTATTTTTCGTTAACCCTGAATTTAAAATATTTATACAAATGCATGTTTGATGTTATTTGCATTAGATAACTAAAAGCAGTATAATATTCAGCATAATATATGTTATTAAATTTTTCTAAATTTCATTCAATATTATGGTTGTGTTTCAAGAGGAAAGAAAGTAATTCTAAAATAAACATATTTTATAATTATTTCTACAAGAATATGTTTTTTTTATTCAATACATTACCATTTAAAATAAAGAAGACATTCGGAGATTTACAGAAGATTAAAATATACAATATTTACATAAGAAGGTGTTCTACAAGATGTTAGGAAAATGTGTTTTCTAACATTATATTAATGTGAATGTTTTACTTTTTATTTTAAGATTTCCCATCGCACCAAAAATATGGGTTGGTTAACAATACTTTTTTTTTGTAGTTTACGCTTTAGAAACCATATATTATACTGAAAAACAAATTTGTCAGATAGTTTTACTTACTACAATAATGTTTTCAGATCCCTAGAGTAAATTATTTTATTGTTATGTACGATTTCTACCAATAATTTAAAATATAATAAAAATACTAAATACAATAATGTATGTAAAAATAATAATCATTAATATGAACTCGCATGAAATGCAGATAAAATTTCTTTAACACGACACGCAAGTAATTTTTAATAACAGTAATGGCTGCATTATTTTAAGATACCAAACATTTCTAAGATGTAATTTCCATTGCGGTTTCTATAAATCACATCATATCGCATACCCTAGAGCATTTGAATGCACTTATAGTCATAAAGTTAAGGATAATTATTTCCATAAGTATATTTCATCTTGTGGTCGTAAAGAAATTTCGTATTACAAGCACATTCAGGAAGGATTTATTTCAAAAGTATTAAATTTTTCTTTCATCCGATCCATTAAACTCTCATAAAGCGAGATATTAGTCCCTGGTAACACATTATAAGCATTATTAATGAGTAGAAAAGTTTGACTTGGTTTAATTAAGAAGTATGCTATTGTAATTAAATTTAACATAACATTACGTCACATGTAGATGTCATTAATTCTCATTTCTTTTTACCTTTCATAATTAAAAGGAATAATATTTGTTCCAAACAATCACGTTATGTTAATACTTTTACGAATTTATTATTTTAATATCAACAAGACTGGATCACTTGAAAAATATATTTATTAGTTTTATAAATTGACATTACAAAACGAATTCTAGCCTTGCTAATTGCTTACGCATTTGTGAACTGGAAACTATAAATTACTCAAGAATTAGTAAAATTATTTATCCAGTGTGAAGAACAAATTTTATGTACATAATGTCTGGAGCATTTGTATATTTTTATATTACACAGATAACCAATTTATTCGAAGTATTTCGCTTGCTCGTCTTTCGTCGCAAATACCGTCGGTTATAATTAAAAACTCTCTTAAAATTTAATTCACATAAACAGTTATAGTTATTTAGTTAAATCTAAATATTGAAAGATTAATATACTAGTCAGAAAAATTTAGGTCAATATACGTATAAAGAACAAATTACGTATTTTGAGATGAGTGGCGGAAAGGAAACAATTTAGATTGTAAATTTGGAATAAACTGCTGTAATACTTATATTTTATATTTAATTTTTTAAAATTAAATTAAAGATTTTGTTACAAATAAATAAAAGAATTTCAAATAGTTAACAATTTGAAAGGCGTTAATATATTATTCGTATCAGATAGTTTTAATTATAAACTGCCAGTTGGCATCCAGAATTTCTAAATAAACTTTTACTCTTATAACGTACATGCAGAAAGAGATGTATTTACTTTTCAATTTAATTTGTTCGTAAATTCTAGTATCAATGAATAATATCAAAATTTTAGCAACAGGATCACCCTGCTTTTGAAAGGGTTAAACAATATGTAATTGTTTTTGTACACAAAATATTTTCTGATACTAATTTTTATTTCATTCTCTAACATTAAATTGTTACATTGTGAGATTTTAATCATTTTTAACTATTATTAGCACTTTCCAACCTAGTTGAAAAGTGCTTATACCTTCGGTTTGTCTGGCCGTCTGCCGTCTGGCCGTCTGCCGTCAGGCCGTCTGCCGTCTGGCCGTCTGCCGTCAGGCCGTCTGCCGTCTGCCGTCTGGCCGTCTGTCCATGCTCTAACTCCCGTAAATATGCTCAGATTGCTCTGCAATTTTTATATGTTATTGTCGTTATCTATAGCATGTTCCCTATTTCAACGGAAGTGTGTAGCACTTATAGTTTTTTTACAGGGACACTCAAAAGAATTCCGTTACATTGCGGTCTATGGGGAAAAATCATTTGCGGTTTATTTAAATAATGTTTCACTATTTTAAACGCATTGAAATTTATATATATCACTAAGGTGCATTATAAGAAGCTTAATGTGGAACAGGGTGTGCATAGCACTTATAGTTACTTTACAGGGACAGTCAAAAGAATTCCGTTACATTACGTCTATGGAGAAAAATCGTCTGCGGTTTATTTAAATAATGTTTCACTATTTTAAACGCATTGAAATTTATATCGATCACTAAGGTGCATTACAAGAGACTTACTACGGAATATTGTGTGTATAGCAGTCATCGTTCATTTACAGGGACACGCAAAAGAATTATCTACTGTCTGTTAACAATAATTCCTGGAAGTGCGTTTTAAGTTACTGAACGCGATTTTAAAGTTAACTTGCTTTTTGTCTATTACGTGGTGTGTATAAATTCTGTAGATCCTATAGAGGGAAGCACAAAAGTTCGCGAACACATTTCTGTTTATTGACAAACTCCAGACGGAGAATTTTAAACTGTGCTACGCGTTTCCTAACTGAACTAAAATTTAGCATCCTATGTAGTATATATACAATTTTATAGATCCTATACAGGGCTGAATAAAAGTATTCGGATATTTTTCCGAATATTGTATATGTTGGAAATTCCAGAAATTATGTTTTTAAATATGTTATGCGTTTTCAAATTGTTTACTTAGAACTTATCTTTTAGCTTATTAAACGGTATGATTTGTAAAATTATTTTGGAAGCGTTGGAATGTGCTACATAATCTATGCTTGACGCATGATTTTTCGTTCTTGTTTTTCATTGAAAATAATGTGGAAAATGAATTAATCAGGTAATTATCTTTAAAGTGACAACCTGCAGGGTAACACAGAAAACTAGAAAGCTTAATCAAATAATTGTCAGATTGGTTGTTTGATTGGACATTGGATTACTGGTGCAACGGTCATGTTTTGCTTACACTGGCTAAAAAGACCGGTACCTCCGTTTAAAGTGCAATTGGATCCAATACAAACATTCATGCATGAATTGCATAATTGTCAGATGCAGATTCAATTGTTTCTTTTTTATATTTTAAAATGAGTCAGGTAAGCCAATTTTGACGTTAATAAAGAACTCCGGCTTCTTCTTGTGAACCAAATCTGTCAAATGACCCCAAAGCGAAAAATCATATTGATTAATATACGGTGAATAAAGGTGGCAAATGTAAATGTGTCCTGTTAACGATGTGGGTATTCATAATCTTTAACTCGCGTTACAAACTCAGTGTTAATTTCGTCCAAAAAATTTCTGTAAGGTAAAGCAAGGAGAGATGGCGCAGTCGGAGAGATTGCGCACATACAGGTTCGGGGGAAGGAGTAGAGTGAGCGCGCAGCGACTCCAGGTAGTTGTACAACAACAGTAGTGGAGTGTCTACTTGAAAGTGCACGTTGATTGCTTTGAGCGTCTAAGATAAAGTATTGCTATTTTGTTATGTTTTCCCAAAGTAAGTGCTTGAATTTTCATAGCTATTCATCAGAATTTCTATACAATGTCAATAGTACAAAATATTTAAAACTTAAACGATTTCTCATAAGCTACTAATCTAGACTAACAATGTGAACATCAACGGTTCGTTTTAGAAGAGGTCATGTTTAAATAAAAGGCCGCACAATCTCTCCTACCGAAATTGGAGAGTTTGCGCATCTGCTACTTAGGAGAGATGGCGCAGTGTTCCCATTATTTTCAATGCTAGGAGAGATTACGCAGCTTATTGGTAAATTTGCATTAAAAAAATGAAAAATGAAAATGGACTAATTTTAAGTAAAACTTGTTATTAAGTAACATAATTTTATTTTGTAATCTTATCTGGACTTGCTTTTTCTGATTCTTTAATTTGTTTTCCTTTAATTAAAATTTTTTAATCGTTTTTAAAATTAGTTCCTTTTCTGATTCTTTAATCATTAGGTTGAAATATTCACTCCTAATACAATAATATTTGTTCACAAAAACCTTACAGCAATGTCATTTAAGTGTAATTATTATTGTTAAAATTTTAATTGTAGTTATTATTAGTAACAATCTCTCCTACCCATGTGCGCAATCACACCAACCCTGTAAGTACAGATTGCGCAAAATAACTTTCTTGGTTTTATTACAACTGTTCTATTAAATTGCAACATAACAACGAAATAGCAATGGAAATGCATGAAAAACAAATGAAGTAAAAATTATTCATCAATAGTTTAGCAAAAAATTAATATTTAGATTTTTTGTTGCTATTCTTTTGAATTGTGCGCAGACTATCCTAGCTTTACTTTAAACATAGTGTTGCATTTTCAATATAATTTTTTATCAATAAAAATGCGATCGGCTTTTCAAAATGACGGTTTAGAAGACTTCATGAGAAAGAGTAGAATTGACGATAAAAAATGTCCGTTTATAGCACTGTTCAATGCACGCATTCGTAGCGACATCCAGAGAGGCTCTGATAAGTTATTTGATTACCAATTTTAGGTTAATTAAAACTCACACTATATTCATTTTTATAGATTTGCAAACATGAACAATAAAGTTGTCACAGTTTTAAATTTTATTTTCACTGAAGGAAAATAAATGATTAAAATATCAATAAATGTGACTGCTTACCAATTATATCAATATAAATTTTAGAATATGCAATAACTCATTAGCTGCTAATATGTTATTATTTGATTAATTTTTTTTTAATTTAAAATTTGCGAAACGGATTATTAAATAAATAAAACACTATAATTCTACTTCCATATACAGTTTGTTTTAACTTTTATAACTTTCCCTGAAATATCGACTTCCCCTTTTAACTTATCTAATTAAAAATACTGGTGCAAATCTTTTTTTCGTTCACGTTACAAGCTTGTAGTTATTGCATAATTTGGTTTCTATAGAACATTTAAAATGTGCTTTTAACAATTTTTAAAAAGTTAAAAGGTAAAAATAAAATAATGATAGAGAAGATTTTTCTAATATAAATTTTAAACGTCATTGTGAACATGGAATAGAATTGATAAGGTTATAATTACAGAACATAATTACATAATTAATATAAAACTAATTAATAATTTATATTAATATAACTCAAAAAGAATAATTCCGTTTTTTATTTACTTATTGAAATTTCTGTTTTATAAACATAAATTTTTAAAATTGTGATATAAAGTAACATATTTTAGAGTAATATGGGAAAATTTAAATATATATATTATATAAAAATTGTACTTCGCGATAATCCTTTAAATTATTCTAAATTCCGACATAATCATTAGTTTCCAATTTCTTAATAATATCTATTATTTATTTCTATTTAATTTCTCGTTCAATTCAAATCGGGTATATTAAAAAAGATCTTATTCACAATTTGAATCTAAAGCTTTTCGTCCCTTCATAAGCTTTTATCAACTATCCAATCTATAATATACTGAGAGAAGCTAGTTTTTTCATCTCATTTTTTTTAAAAGTGATTTTGTTATTTTTATTTCCAATATTAATTCCACGGAGCTGAGCTTCTCGAGCTAGACTTCTAACTTCGAAAACACTGCGTTACTAGATATGGGATTCTTTCTCCTTAAAACATTTCCCTCTCGTGTCATTCTCTTAGCCGTCCAGCTCTCAATGTTCGCCTCTCACCGATTGGTTCGTTTCCGTATTAAGTCAAGATATGTCACCCACCGATAGTCTGACAAAAAGCAGATGCAATGATTTCGGAACTCAGAACTTTGTTTTGTTTCACGTGCTTAAAAAATGTTATCTGGTGTCTACAAGTTTTGTAGTATTCCAAATCTGCTTTTTAAGGTGATAGAGTATGATGCAGCGATTTATGCCCAAGCCGGAGGGTTTTTCGTATAATTTCACAATATGGGACTTGTTTTATATTTTCATGTTGGAAAAATAAATACCTTCGAACGACAACTGGCTTATTTTTATTGGATAAATCTCCGGATTGTTAAATTCATTGCCTTGCTACACTCACGCCTGATTGTTTGGATTAAAAATACGACTGCAAACAACCCCCTTGTATTCTTATTTGGAATGTCTGATATCAGCTGTTACCAAAAATTTTCCGCAAGTTGGATGGATTTGTTGACTGCAAAATAATACAACCGTTCACAATCTGCCAGTATCCCATGAATTTGTTGCCTCCACACCAACCTTTCATATATATGTGTGAATATATCTAAATTTTAAGAACTTATTCTGTTTGAACCAAATAGGTTTTTTTCCTTTAATTTGGCAAAAAGTAATTAGTTAACAATTAAGAAATATTTTAACAATTCTTTTACAAAAAATGTATTTTAAATTTATTTACAAAACTAAATTATAATTTTTGTTGTTATTGTAATTTTTTTTTCAAACTCATTATAAAGTTTGCTTTATTTTATAATGCATTTTATAATAATAGGTAAGAATTTAAACATGAACAGCAATGTTTTACATCTTAAATCATTTTAACTGATTCATACATTATATTTTAAGATTATTAGATTTATATTCTAATAATAGTACTTTACATGGTGACTGCACTAGTTAATCAAGCCCAATTCGTAATCAGTAGATATTATATCTTGAACAATAAAATATTGTAGGTACGGTTTGAATCGCAATAGTTTAACACCACTTGAGGTGTAAAAACGTCTATATGCTGATCCAAAAATAATAAAGCGCGGTTTTACTTTTTTACCTATTAGTGATAAGTGGGTAATATAAATTGAAAAGGTGTTTTAAATAACGTAGAATTTATGATTATGTTGATAAAACAGTCCTGCCGTTAACTTTCAAAATATTACATTTTTTAAATATTTATACGGACCCTAAGTCTTACAAGTTATATTTAGAAACAACTTATCCCTACTCTAACAAGTAAAACTGCAAATCTTTAATTTTTCTACGACCAAAACTCATCGAAGATTTGGTAGTTTTTGAAATTTTAGAGATTTCCGCCACTAAAAATTCGTATTTACCGTGTCATCACCGGAAAGCTCTACAATTTTATAAAATTACAAATATTATATTTCAGTGAGTTTTGGTCTTAGAACAATGGAATATTTACTTTTTCAATTGTCGAAGCACGGAGAAGACGTTTCGATTTATAACCTAACTAAATATAACTTATATTTATTTTAAATATTCCAACTAACTTTGACTTAAATAACACAATGACTTTATCCTTAAAAACACATTTTTTTAGAAAATTAGTGGTAGAACTATCTCACCAACGTATTATTAAATCCTAACTTGTTTTGAACAGTTTTGCAACAACAGGTAAATAATTAAAGTGTCCATTCATTCATGAAATATGACATCGTAATTCATTCTTAGAAATGTCTTCTGGAACTCCTTTCAGGCATTCACCAGACTTTTTTTATATATCTGTCTTTGCTATAGAGTATTTTCTGAGTAGTTTTCGTTTGTGTGGCATGCACTGGGAAATTCATCCAAAACAGAGAGATATATTATTGTAAGTTTAAAAAGGAAAATATATGCGTTTTATTTTATTTAGGTTTTATTAGGAGATTTTGGTCAACTTTGAACGTTTCGTATATCTAAACGGCATAAATTAAACCGTCAATCACTATAACGAGTGTCCATTAGTTCCTTTGGATAGATTTTTATTTAGAAATATAAAAAAAATGCACTGCCTAAAAAAGTAGTCTCCTACACTATGATCGAATGGAGAGATTTTCGTCTAAATATATAAATGAATTGAACATTGATTTTAATTAATTTAAAGTTATTATCACGAGTCCGAGGAATGGCGGTCTTTCCTTTAAAAAAATGTAAACAGACCGGATCATCCATAGCACACCCGATGTAAGCTACCAAAGGCAAATTGGCCTCAAACTCTAGGTTCGTTTGGATAGATTTTCATTTAGGAACATAAAATCATACAATTTCGAGAATGTACGTAACCGAAAGCATTGGGGAGAATTAGGGTATTAGGTTTGTTTGAAAATGTTTTCGTTTAAAACTGTAAAATCATTCAGCACTGATGTTAAGTGTATTTAATGTCATTATCACGGACGTCGGTCGGACGGGTCAGCAATTTTTAAATAGTAAGTAAGGAAAGTTATATAAATTTCTTTTTTACAACCTAATAAAATTTGAAAAATCTAATAAGAATTTTAAATGAGAATAATAATGATATATTCAGAAATATTCAAATTATGGTTGACGAAAAACAGCATTTCAGATACATTCATGCTGAATTTATTATTTAAGAAGTATTAAACATATGTATTTTTTTAAGTGTGTTTAATAAAAGCATGATATATATATATATATATATATATATATATATATATATATATATATATATATATGACTTATTGTAAAATTAAACCATTGAAACATAAGAAACTGACCACACACAGTAAAATCACAATACCAAATAGCAGAGTCAAATTACAAATTAAATTATGTAGTCCTAAGAAATGATATATTATTAATTCTATTTGTTTATCGCTATTTCAAAGTATCTGTTATTTTAAACAATAAGTTAATATATAAAACTTTTATTATTATTTCTTTTGAACTATTTTTTCCTTAGTCATTTTGATTTAAAATCAGAATATAATGAAAAAAAAAAGAAATTAATGGGAAAAGTTATAAAGTCTGACATTTTACAAATGACACATTCAGCCTAAGAATTCTCATAATCATAAGTACAAAATTTTATTTCTCAAAATGTCCATTAAAAACTAAAGAACTGCATACTGTGTAAAAGACAAGAAATTCTTTTCATTCTATAATGCAGTCTTTTTTTAAAAAACTTCTTCCTAACAAATTATTGTGTCAAAAATATTTGCGTTTGCATTACGAAAATTATTTATTATTATTTTATTTATATTCATGTCAGACTGGAGAATTTTTAAATATTATCGATCTGAATTCTATTTTTTTATTTGAATGTTCAAACTTTTATTCAGTATGTATATTTAAATGCCAGAATTTATAAGTTTATTTATTAATGTGATACATAGTTTAGAAACTTTTCCAAAATTACTAAATACTTTAAACCTAAAAGTTTTAAAGGAGTATTTATAACAAATATAGAAAGAGATTGGGTGCGAGAGGAAAACAGTGATCGAATAGAAATTATTTAAACAAAATATTTTAGTATATATTTATTTATTACATTTATTTTTTAACAAAAGAAACTCAATTTCTATAGATATTAAATTAATATTTTTATTAGCACAGAATATATTTGTAAATAGTAAATATATAGAGATAGAAAGAAAAAGGAACAAAGGACTTTAATTCATTTAATTTATAAAGATGACAGCTTGTGCAAAATCCGGTGGCCAGAATATACTTAATTAGAAGTAAGTACTATAAGACGAACTATTTGAAGAGAGAAACTATTTGTATAAGAAACAATCAGTATCCTCAGAAAACAATACTTCTGAAAATTTGCATACTATTTTCTTAAATATAAATATATCTTTGCTTCAAAAAAAAAAAAAAAAAAAAAATCTGGATATTCCACTGGAAGGTGTGCTGTGATAGCCATTTAAATATTTCAAATTCAAAAAGATATATTAAAAAATTATAAATCCTAAAATATTTTTCCGTTAATTGTTCGGTCTTAATACAAGGACTCCGGTGCGATTTTTGTTTTGTGTCTACTTTTAAAAAATGGCTGAGATATAGCAGTTTGAAATTTTATAGTGGCTGCCATTTTGAAACAAGACAGCAGGATTCCTCCATAAGCGGGATTAATTTACGATTTTTAGTAAACATGGATTCTGGCAAATTTTCTTTCATTGTTGTAATTATCGTTCCAACTGTTATATGCTTAACACTATATATTCATTTTCACCATCGTCAAATTCTAGCCAAGCTGGCAACACTTTGCGAAATATCGCCAATTTTGGCGATAAAAATAGGTAGCCATAAATGAAGCCAACTTGGCTATAGCTAACTAATTTGGCGACATTCTCATTCAAATTAAATATTAACAAGAACTGGTAATGTATCTTCTGTAATTGGGCTCCACGCATTTTAGCTTCATGTTTTCCAGAAAAATTAGCTAAAATAATAAAAAAAAACAAGGTACCGGACTGCTATCTTTCCCTGACGATACAGGCCAGAAGGACGTTTCGTATTTGTGTTGTACATAGGCTGCTCGTGCAACAAATAGTGTTCAGTATTCAGGTAACCCAAGGATTCCCAAGCAACTGACGTACTACAGAATGACAAGAAATGCTGATTTTATTGCTAATGTGAAATTTAGAATTATTAACATGCATGAGATAGAAGAAAGTTTTGGGATTGGCACATCCGACTAGTTCAAATTATTTACTATGCGACTTTCTTTGCGATGAGATTTAATGTAAGAAAGTCGATTTACTTGTAGATTTATTTGTTCAGTGCTTAAATGTTCTTAATAATAATATGCAAAAAAAAAAAAAATCCTGCAGATAATGTTGATAATTTATGAGATACAGTATTGCTCTAAAAAGAAAAGAGATGTACATGCAGCAGAAATATTTGAACTAATAATTTTTATCAAGCGTATATTAGATAAACACACTAAATAAATTATGAACTTATATCCATTTTACAAAATTATTAGAAGCATTTTAGCCCACGTATACATCTTAGTATGAAATGTACGAGTACGACTATCTGACCATTTGATCTTGCAATGCACATATTGGAAAACGTCAAATTTTGACGTATCATTAAATAAAATATGAACTAGTAAAGTGAAAAAAAAAACAGATTTTTAATATATTGTTATTTTTGAAATTTGGAATAAAATACTATTTCTCAGTAGATGTGATGGTGCATTTTGTTTGTGTTTATAAAAAATTTGAAAAATATTATTTCTTACATATTTATCAGCATAATTTTATATAATTTTAACGCAAACATAATTATAGCATAAATTATAACATAATACTAACGGAAATATATACATTCAAGAGTGCCACGAAAGTATAACTATACATTCAAGTATGTCATGGGATAAAAAAAGAAATACTCTGTTCTAGATTATGCAATATATAATAGTACGTTGCACTCTATGTAATTATACAACAAACATTATCTACCATTCTCCTACCTTATTTTAAAATAAAATTATTCTGCATTCAAATGGTAAGTGCAAAATATACCCTTGGCATTAGTATTTTCATGAAATAATTTAAAATTAAAGCTTTATTCACATATAATAAATGTTCACTGAACAAATCTGCTTTCATTCCACTAGCGTTTATAATCAACATTTAATTTATTGTTATAGCTCGAATGATAATACAACATTTTCCATTCCTATCAAGGGAATAACAAACGCTTGCGTAAAATTCTGCTAGAATGTTTGTCGAAGACAGGTTTGAAATATCTTATTTCAGACTTTCTCACTCCAAAAAGTAAACATCATTAATTTAAATATCCATTAAATTTTCATTTATGGAAAGTCTTAAATATTCTATGTATCTAATTTATTTAAAAAAGGGGAAAAAAAAGAAAGAAGAGAAAGCTTCGCATTTCAACGAAATTTTTTTCACCGTCTTTGAATATGGATTATAAAAATACATAAATAATTAATTTTAAAATGCTATGAAATATTTTCATACAGGAGGAAATCCAATATAATCCTGTGTGATGTTCTCCTCAATTTTTCAATTATTGCTGTAACTTTTTGAGTTGTCACGATATCTCTCTTGTCTTTTTATGTGAGTTGCCCTATAGTATTGACTATCAAGTCAAGAGAAAAAATCTTCGCTGTAGTTCGCACATGCGCAGTTAAAATTTATTTCATAAAAATACCTATATCTCATCAACTATTCAATATACTAATATTTTAATCACAGTATACTATTTCTACGATTTTTTTGTCAAGTTTCTGTACAGCGGTGTTCAATTCGGCTGAAAACTCTGCATGCCATAAAAGAAACCTTTTGAATTTTTCACAGAAACGTTAACATCTTCATGAATATACGTGCTATGCTTACACAAATGCACACAAATGTTGAACAGGGCCTACATAGTCATTTTCTACAGTAACAAATGATTTTTAACATTTTATGTTACTTGGGTGATCAAAAATTTGATTTGATTTTATTAAAATTATTATTGCCCCCTAATTGTCCGCTCGTCAAAATCTTCACAGAAAATCATGAAGTCAAACATGTGTTTTACATCCTCAAAGTTCAAGGTCATTCCGGGCATTTCCACAATAGTTTCGGTAAGATATTTGACGTCTGAAATTCATCACACCCCCTTAATTTCTGGACAGCAGTATATAAAGTTTATTGCTTAAATATATATTTCTTTCTGTGACAATTTGATGGTTAAATGTATCGATAGTTACTTTTTAGCACTTTCCAACCTAGTTGAAAAGTGCTTATGACTTCGGTTTGTCTGGCCGTATGGCCGTCTGCCGTCTGCCGTCTGCCGTCTGCCGTCTGGCCGTCTGCCGTTTGGCCGTCTGTCCATGCTCTAACTCCCGTAAATATGCTCGGATTGCTCTGAAATTTTTATATGTTATTTTCGTTATCTATAGCATGTTCCCTATTTCAACGGAAGTGTGTAGCACTTATAGTTTTATTACAGGGACACTCAAAAGAATTCCGTTACATTGCGGTCTATGGGGAAAAATCATTTGCGGTTTATTTAAAAAATGTTTCAGTATTTTAAACGCATTGAAATTTATATATATATCAATAAGGTGCATTAGAAGAAGCTTAATATGGAATAGGGTGTGAATAGCACTTATAGTTACTTTACAGGGACAGTCAAAAGAATTCCGTTACATGACGTCTATGGAGAAAAATCGTCTGCGGTTTATTTAAATAATGTTTCACTATTTTAAACGCATTGAAATATATATATATATATATCTAAGGTGCATTACAAGAGGCTTACTACAGAATAGTGTGTGTACAGCAGTCATCGTTCATTTACAGGGACACACAAAAGAATTCTCTACTGTCTGTTAACACTAATTCCTGGAAGTGCGTTTAAGTTACTAAACGCGATTTTAATTTTAACTCGCTTTTTGTCTATTACGTGGTGTGTATAAATTCTGTAGATCCTATACAGGGCAGTACAAAAGTTCGCGAACATATTTCCGTTTATTGACAGAAACTCCAGAAAGATAATTTGAAACTGTGCTACGCGTTTCCTAACTAAACTAAAATTTAGCATCCTAGCATATACAAATCTATAGATCATATACAGGGCTGAATAAAAGTATTCGGATATTTTTCCGAATATTGTATCTGTTGGAAATTCCTGAAATTATGTTTTTAAATATGTTATGCGTTTTCCAAATTGTTTACTTAGATGTTATCTTTTAGCTTATTAAACGGTATGTTTTGTAAAATTATTTTGGAAGCGTTGGAAAGTGCTACATAATCTATGCTTGACGCATGATTTTTCGTTCTTGTTATTTATTTATTTTGCCTACTGTAACTGAAAATACATCTGGTACAATAGTAGTGTAATTACTTTGTGTTATAAAAGAAAAGTGAAAACAGTTTGTCATTATTAGACTAATCTAGACACTATTTAATTATCTTTACTCTGAACTAAAGTAATTTCGAATTTGGAACTCATGGATGATAAATATCTTTGCTGATAAAACTATACATTTTGTTCAATGACCAATGATGATGATCACCACAGTTTTTATTACATTATATCCCTATATGTTTAAGAAATTTTTACTTTATCCTTGCTAGATTCTATTTCATGGTATGTATAGATGTTAAACATTAATACTACGAGGGTTAAGTCAAAAATTATCCGCAATGTAGTTATAAATTTTATTGCAATACAAATAGGATCTTACGTTAATATCATTTTTAAATATAGTCCCCTTGTTTTTCAACGAACTTGGTCCATCGTTGCACAAGCTTTCTGATGCCCTCAGAAAAGAAGGTTTTCGGCTAAACAGCGAGCCACACATGAACCGCGTCCTTCAGTTCTTGGTCCGATGAATCGACTGCCCCCTAATGCCTCTTTGAGAGAATTTCATCTATAGTCACTCGTCTGTCAAACGGAACCATGTCACGTGCACGTTCAGTGTTGTCATCGTTTGTGGTCGTACACTTTCGTCTGGCTACTTCCTCATGTGTAACACTTATGCGACCATTTTTTATGTTTTCAAGCCATTCGTTTCGGCAAGACACTGTTCCCGTATTTTGCCGAATGTCTTCGACGGATTGCGGCCCCTTGATACACCTTCAGACCACAGAAACCGGATCATTGCTCGTTGCTCCTCTTTGGTGAAAACCTCTATTGGACCTCTATCTGCAACAAAAGGAAGACAAATTAAGGAATTACAATCAAACTTGCATAGCATGACCAAAACAGCATAATAATAAAATAAATGGGGGGCAGAGGTCAGTATGAACAATGTAAGAAGAGTTATTTCAAAATTGCGGATAATGTTTGACTTACGCTCGTATATTTTAAAAGAAATCCTAATAAACCATTTACGTAATTTGAACATCAGATAATATTATTCCTTTCATCTTCTTTATTCTGCACTTAAATGTATATTTAATGATTATAAGTTTTTACTAGACTGTAAATGTGTTTAAAATAATAGGAATGTAAAAGGCAAGTTTTATATTAATATAATATCAAGAATAAAACTCGATATTGATTTTTACCTATTTTAAAATTTTTCACCTATTTTAATTTAAATAGCATCTGTAAGCATATTACGGTGCACAGTAAAATATTTTTTGAATATATAATTATAGACGCTGCCTTAAATTCCAACATTTTAAACAACGTTGATTTTATAATGATTTACATAAACAAATTTCCCATGCTGCATATATTTAAATTTTATTAATTTATTCAAAAGATAAATATTTGTGTTAAAATTATAATTTATCAATGTGTGAACATGTGTATTGAAGGAATACATTTTCGTTATCACTTAAATTTTCTATGTTAAGATAAACAATACAATTATCTGGAGACTGATGTAATTTATTATAAGATAGATAATACTATGATTCCCATGCTTGTCTGTTTCTGTTTCTTTTCTTTGTGATATTTTTAATAACTGTTGCAATGGTTCTTTTTCTGCTGGTGCAAAAGAATTTTTCTAAAATAAAATTGGGTTAGGCTTAATAATTAGCACAGTGACATATTTATAATATGTGTTTCATAATAACAGTTTGATTTAAAACAATATTATTAAATATTTTTGATGAAAATTATAAATTAGGTGAAACACTAATGTCATTATATTCATATACGTCATTTTTTCGCTTTAACAGTTTTAAACTTTTTGGAACTATTTCGTATTGACTAATTTTATTTTCTTTGCTCTTACTCTTAAGCTTTTTTTTCCTTTCTTGCATTTTCTAGAAAAAAAGTTAATCATAAAAACTCTTTGACACATATTGAATTTCGAGATATCAATGAGAGTAACTTATCTCGAGCAGCTATCTGATAAGAGCAATGTAGTTAATTGTGAAGAACTTATTGCCTCTACATTTATTGCTTTCGGCAAAAAGAAAGTAATGATTTTCTGTAGTTATAAAAAAGCGAATCTGTAGAGTAAAGTAAGCAAATATTAAATAAAAGTTTTCTGCTTCGTATTTCATTAAAATGAATATTCGTAGACGATATTTTTATTGTGTTTTCAGGACATTAAAAAAAAACTGCAGTTTAGTTAGTTAGATACTGGTATCTATGCATATAAAATAATGCATATAAAAATGCATATTATGCTATGCATATATAAAAAATAAATAGGTTTATATTTTTCATTTATTATAGAGAAGTAAAATGAATTACTAAAGTTCTAATAAAAAAAGAACTCGAAGGTTATGCAATAGAAATGTTTCATATAGTGTATACATTTTTACTGTGTGGTATATATAAAGCATAGGCTGGTATTCTGAAATAAAAATTAGCATTCACTTGGAAATCATTACGAATATAAAGTTGAACATTATCTAATATGGAATGTTTGAGTATGATATTCTTTGAAAAGTGTACTTTTAGAGATTTACTTCAAACTGTAAAAATCATATTTGTCCATCCTTTTCTTGCAAGTGTGCTCCATAACAGTGAAAACAGAGTTTCCAAAAATAGTATTAGTTTAGGAATAAATAAATAAAATAAAATGCAATACTGAAAAATAGAGTAGAAACGACATTTTTGTTTAAACTTTTATATTTAAACTATTCATATTACTGAAAAACATGAAATGCACCATTTATGAAATGCACCATACAGATCTACCATTAAAGAAATAAAGTCAATTAAACATTATATGTTAAATATTTAACAATTTTATCATATTTTTAATGGACAAACACAAACGATGAAACAAATATACTTTTGTTTGATTGCCTAAGGCTCAGACAGGGAAACAAAGTCTGTAGAATATAGTGTCACTACCCGTCCCTTATTCAGCATCTGAAGCTGCCGGAAATCGCGGCGATGGGTGGCAATTCCATAAATGTGAGAATGAAAGAAAAACGCTTACATCGGCACAGACGGAACCCTACCAATCGCAAGCAAGTGTCATGGACTGATTAAGACTTTGCCGGAGTGGGTTCTTATTTCCGGAAAATTGATTTCCCACACGACACTGGGCAGCGAGGAGCATCAGTAGGTGGTGGGAGCTTTTGGGTGTGCTGGAGAAACACTCTCGAGACAAGGGTGGGTTTCTGTCAGAGCTTTACGCGCGACAAAGAGCAGAGATCACAAGGAATGTGAAACGATAGACGGGTTCCCTAAGTTAAATTTGAGAGTTATTTTAGGTGGTGTTTTTGAGTTTCCTCAAAAGAACTGAGCTAGTGAGGACATTTATTTACTTATTGCTATGCTAATGTGACCTGAGCTAGGGTGTTTGCCATATAGGTCTGTAATTTCTCTTTAGACTTTCTTATAGTATTTCATGTACGCGGGTGTAAGCGAACTGAGGCGCCTCCAGTTCATGACCGTCTTGCCATCTTAATGTTCGATTTTGACGACTAAATACATATCTTTTAGATGTTCTTCTGATTTTTTGCTGTGTCGACAATCAATGTCGTTTATAATTTTATTTAGGGGCAATTCACATCACGATTATATGTCCGTTATATCTTCATCAGTTTTGGATATTCACGTCATTCTTTTGCTGTACCTCAATGGTTCGCCTATTGTTGATGGAACTTGAGGTCAAACTTCTCGTAAATGGTGTTTATGGCGGTAGAATGTTTAGTGTTGGGTCGTTCGAGACTATGAGTGCAGACCTGTAGAAGGGAATGGTTATGTAGTAACTGGTACCGCTAGAGATGTCGGAAGTACCTGGTGTGAGTTGTTCGCAATGCTTAATGGAATCTTTGTTGTAAAAAAAGACAAGGTGAGTAATATTAGGTTGAGTCCCTTGGGCACCGGTATCCCCTGCACTACAGACGGAGTGTGTCAGCAGCGAAGCAATAAAAGATATTTGAAATCGCAATATGGCGGTGAAGATGTCATAGTGCATGTCAGCCATTGCATGTGCCATAATAAAAAAAACCCATGATGGCTCGGCTTGCAGGCATAGGTAGATTTCGAAGACTCAGACCGCTGGGGCTCCTGTTTATTGGGAATTGCAGAAGAAACACCTTTTTTCCATGATGTGGTAGTTGGGACCGCACACTTCGAAATCTACCTGTTCGTGTAGGTGGAGCCGGCAGAATTTTTTTTTAAAATTTTTCTTTTTGCTGTAAGAGTTGGTTTTGTAAGCTGGGCTGCTTTGTCAAATATGTAAAAATATGTATTTTTTTTCTTTTTTTTAAAAATAAACTTGCCAAGCAGGGCTTGCAGGGGCTAAAGCCATATGGTAGGCCTCCCTGCTTGGTTGAATCTGTATAAAACTTCTCAATATAAAAATTGTAGATAATGTAAAGAAGATTTATAAAAAAATTAAGCGGATTTGATATCTTCTGAATTGACGAAGTTATGTTTTTTTTTCTTAAACTCCAATTCCCCCCCCCCTCCTTGAGACCATTTTCAGTTATATTGAATATTTGACATACATAAATTTTTTGCCCTTTTCCTAGAAGTAATAATAACTTTAAACGTATTCAATATGTATCACAACTAAGAAGTTATTGTTTATTTTTCTGTTTTCACAAAAAGTCCTTTAATTTCCTCCCCACTGGTCTGATTTTGCCCTTTAACGAATTTGATGTTATGCCCCTTGATTTTACGTATCAGTTTGGAAAAGTGATTTTTGATGATTTATGGAAATTATCGTGTTCATAAAAAATGACATATATGTCGTAGGCTAATTTCAAAATCCGGCACTTTGCAAAGAGTTTAGACAGTTTTCAAAGAGCCGTGAATTGGAGAATCAACCTCCTTTCTCCAATCAGCTTGATGTTTTTCAGGCTTATTGCAAAGAGCCTACTGAGCGTTACGCTAATTGAAAAATGACCACTTGTTTCACAGTCAACCAGATTTTGGCCAGCTGTTTGTCCAAACATCGTGTGATACCCGAGCTGAACAAGAAAATTCATTAAGAAATTTACCCGCAACCCGACCCGAAACTGACAAAGAAAATCCATCGAACCGTAACCCGATCCGAACAGGACGAAATTATTTCTGTCAACATAAAACCCAACTCAAACCTGAAAATTCATTTTGAAGTCAACCCGAACCCCTAAAATGTTCCAACGAATCAAAAACCGATACTGACAGGACGAAATATTTTCCGTCGATACACAACCCAACCCGAACTTGAAATTTTCATTTGAAGTCAACCCAAATCCAAAAAAGTCCATCACAGAAAAAACCGATCCGAACAGGGCAAAATAATTTCCGTCCACAGGCAACACAACCGGAACCAGAAAATTCAATTTGAAGTCAGCCCGAACACAAAAATGTTCCATCGAACCGAAAACCGATACGAACTGGACAAAATAATTTCTATCGACACGCATCCCAACCCGAAACTGAAATTTCCATTTGAAGTCAACCCAAACCCCAAAAAATTCCATCGAAATGAAAACCGATACGAGCAGGAAAAAATAATTTCCGTCCACACGCAACCGAACCTGAACCTGAAAATTCAAATTAATGTCAACATCAACACAAAATGTTCCATCAAACTGAAAATCGATACGAAAAAGACAGAATAATTTCCGTCAACACGCTGCCCAACCCGAACCTGAAAATTCAATTTAAAGTCGATTCGAACCCAAAAAAGTTCCATCAAACCGAAAACCGATTCGAAAAGAACAATAAAATATTTCAGTCAACATGCAACCCAACCGGAAATTGAAAATTCAATTTCATGTCAACACAAACACCCAAAACAGTCCTATGGAACCGAAAACCAATCCGAAAAAGAATAAATAATTTCCCTCAGCACGCAACCCAACCCGAACCTGAAAATTAAATTTGAAGTCAACATGAACCCAAAAAATGTTCTATCGAACCAAAAACCGATACGGAGAAGGCAATAATAATTTTCGTCGAGAGGCAACCGAAACCGAATCTGAAATTTCCATTTGAAGACAACCCAAAACTAAAAAAAGTTCCATCGAACACAAAACAGATTGGAACAGGACACAATAATTTTCGTCAACAAGCAACCCAACCCGAACCCAAAAAAGTTACATCGAACAGAAAACCGATACGAACAGGACAAATAATTTTCGTCAACCCGCATCACAACCCAGCAGAAATTCCATTTGAAGTCAACCCGAACCCAAAAAAATTCATCAAACCAAAAAACGATTCAAGACGGCAAAATAATTTTCGTCGACATGCTAACCGATATAAACCAGAGAATTCTTTTTGAAATCAACCCAAACACCAAAAAATTTCCATCGAACAGCAAACAGATCCGAACACGACTAAATAATTTCCGTCGACGCACAACCCGACAAAAAAATTATATCAAACGGTAACTCTACCCACAACCCTACCCGCAACCATTTCACAGATCGGTTTCATCCAAGTTTCTAGAATACACTTGCAAAGAAAAGTATTATTACTACAAATATTATTTCAATGATCCGCTTAATAGAATTCGCATCTCATTAAACAGCTTTTTTAAGTTATCTGTATATAAAATACTATTGAATGTTTATTATACATACAGTTTTTGTATGTTCAGTTACACAGACAGTTTCTAACTATAAAACCAGGATGCTATTTGATAAGTTAACAGACTTTTGATAAACTGGTAACATTCATATTTCCCAGTCCGATAACAGAAGGTTTCTGATGGAGTGTGGATTTTTTCTTTCATTTTAGGCGAATTTTCCAATAATTAAAAAAATAACCTTTTAAAATTCTATGTAAAAAAATAAAAATGAGAATCATAGGAACCATTTTTCTATCAGTTTGGGGTCCATCTTATAATTTAGAAGGAAGCTCGTGTTTCATGTGCCTATTCGGTAATAAATCCCTGGTAATCAGTGAAGAGTTCCCCTTCTGTGTGCATGGGGAGCTCCAATTACCGAAGTTAAAAATAGAAATTTTCTAAAGGATTAATACTTTAAATACAAGTTGCGGCTAAAACGAACGGAGCTGAATGACCTTCAAAGTATCCCATCGGGACCTCATCGGCGTCCAGCTTACTCCTTGTAGCAGAGCATTCCAATATGCCATAAAACAACTTGTATTTTTAATAAAAGAACACATTAAACTAAAACGTTTGGATTGTAATCTGTATTCCTAGAAAACACTCTCAATAACTACAACAATAAGGTACAATAACTAATATTTAATAAAACTTCGTTTTTTTTCTTTTAAAATAGATTTTTTTATATTGTATCTCTTAAGTAACGAAAATATAAAAACTAAGATAAAATTTGCAAATAAAAAAAAATAATTTTATTCAATAGATGAAAATAGAAATAATTCTAATTTCTAGAGCCATATATAATTTAAAATATTTAAATCTAATAATTCCATGTTGGAGAAACATAGTAACTTATTCTGCATTATTTCCAAAAGTTAATTTTGAATTTTTAGGTATTTAAATTTTCATATTTTAATGTTTCACTTGTCATATGTCGTTAACAAATTATGCTTTTCAGTCAAATCTGATATTCTTCCTTCTGGAAATATCCAAATGACAGTTTCACTTTCGAAATCCACAAATTTTCAAATTACAGTTTTATCACATCATATATAAAATCACTCATAAAGTATATATTTATGATCCGAAAGTTATTATTCCAATAATAATATTTCCTTAATATGATGATTTTCGAAATATTTTAAAATCTTTAATGTAAATATAAAATTGAATTTTGCAATATTTGCATCAAATTTCTATAAGAAGTTTAACGGTTCAAAGTAAAATAATCATTTAAATTTTCTATAATATTTCTTGGATGTTGTAAATTTAGTAAAGCAGTGTATCAGTACAATGTAGAATATACTTTTAAAGTAAATTATTAAATATTTTAAAAGGAGTTTACTTGTTTTGATTAAATTGAATCACAAATTTTATTAGTTATCATTGCCTACTTGTTTTGTGTATAAGCAAAATGTCTCATAAGCAAGGTGCTAATATCAAATACCGTAATTTTGCGCGTATGCGCTGCATCTTAGTTAAGTCTTTTTCAAACCGGAAATTTTATTGAAAATAAGAAGTCAAATAAGTGCTAAGCAGAAGTAAGTCACATGTTATTTAAAATAAATTCTGGTAGGAAATTGAATTGTCTGAGGTGCGGCGTATACGCGCGAAATTACGGTATTAGTAAAATATATATTTTTAATTGTATTTCACTTAAAAGAATTCCGATTTCTTGTTACTTTATGATGTTTATTTTCCACTTTATTCTTTAAAATATTTTCCTTATCCTTTCAGCGTGGAACGTTTATCACAGTATCGCTTTGACGCATAGTAAAAATCCAGATTTCACAAACAGTATATTTTACAGGACAACTATCTGGTAATTGCAATGCAATTAACTGTAAATGGAACACTTCATCTGTACGTATTGCTTCCGGCGAAAATATTACAATGGTTTTTTGTCGTTATAAAATTAAATGAATGCACTTAGTACATGAAATAAATATTCGATAGAAGCTTGTAGTCCAGTGTCCAAGATGATATCGTTATTTACGTATCTAGGGCAATATAAAATATTAAATGTCTAATGTAAAAATATCTCTTTAGCTTAGTATGAATATATATAAATGGAAAATGTATTTAATTGAATTGATTAAAAAAGATTGTATAAACCCTATAATCAGTTATTAATTTGATGAAAGTAATAATTGATAATAATCAAATTAATAATAGTGATTAATTTGATATGTAATTAAAATACCTTACGATTGTTACCGATTTGTACGACAAGTAATTTACAAGCATTACGTTAAAAGTAAAAATTTATATTTTTTTCTCTTCTCGAAACGCTTATGAATATAAATTAGGGTAATAATAATAATATGTTCTAATAATCTACGTCTAATACTTTCTTAATTTTATTTATGTATCTAATACTTTATTATTATTAATTTTAATGCGTGCTTGTTTGAAAATATTGCCGATTTTTATTTTCTAATTTTAGTATGGGTTTGTCTTAAAATGTATTTTTTTTTCGATAATGTGCACCATAGAAGAAAATATAAATTGTTGTAAAATATTTACATAAATATAAAACGAAACATTTTCATTCGCTTTTTATATGTTATAAGAATTAAAAAATGGTAAAATTTAATATAAAATGTCTAAGGTAATATTTTTAATCATTTTTATAAAGTTAATGTATTCTTCCATAGACATAAATATCAATCAAGTTTTCTAGTTTAAACAAGACAAAATTAAGTAAGTTTAAGTAATATGCAGTTTAAAAAGTAAATACATTGCCATAAGATACAAATATGTATATATATATTTGTATAGTAAATAAGGATTTATATATATATATATATATAAGCGAAATATTCAAATTTTCTCTTCGTATATTATAAGATATTATAAATGTATTATGATTCACCGTATTAGGCGCAGCTTTTTGAAAGCACCTAAAGAAACCTTTATGAGATACAGAACGTCTTTCCAAAATTGCTCTTTTAATGAGGAGTAACCGAAAATGTAGTCTTTGCATAAAACATATTGCGTTTCAGCTAATTAGTGTCTAGATTACGTAGCATTATTATTTCACCTTTTACGTGATTTAATATTTCCGCACATAATGTATTTCACGAAATCCATTTCCACTTCTAAAGCACACGAAACATAACAGTGCTGCAACGTTTATTGTTGCAATAAGTACATGTTTATTCGGCGAACAGGAAGACTTTTACTAAAATGTTAATAGGCAAATTACTGCTCTTTCATGGAGCGAAAGAAAAATATCCTTTGCAAATATTTTATTATACTATTGCATTATTTTTATTATTAATAGCTATTATTAGTATAGTAGTTATTATTAGTTTAGTGTATTTATTTTGAAAAGGAAATCCTTGCATATCTAACTTTAGGCTGGGTAATACACATACTGTAGCAATAAATAAAGTAAAATCTATTAAAACGGAATCGCAACGGAAAAATTACTTTTCATACAAATTTCTGTTTTAACAATTTAACCATTTTAAATAAAATACCTTAACAGAAAGTAACTCAAAAACAATACTACTTTTATTTTGTACATTTGTACGTAAGGAATATCTTGTATAAATTCTTTAAAGTATCTTTTTTTTAAAAAAAGGGTATATCTAAGTGATAATATAAAGAAAGAAACACTCATAACGAAATGTTACCAATATTTCAAAAATTATTTATCAGGAATAAAAAAAAGAAATACTTATTATAGAAATTAGAAAACAAATTTAGATAGATGAAACATTCTTTAAAAAATATTGTGTATAGCTGACATTATTCGATTTGTTAGCAGTTTTATCACATGTGCACTTTGTTTCAAATGACAATACGGGAACATCCAATGCACGAATTATTGTTCAAAATATCTTTGCAATATAATCACATTGAACACCTTATATATATTTTTAAATTTTACAAAAAAAATCGTAAATTTAATCTTTTTAAAAGTCTTTGCTAATCTCTGAAAAGAAAAAAAATATATTCCTTACTTCCATTTATTTAAAATTTTATCTTTATTATGCAGAAGCAAAATCCAAAGATAATAATGTAATTTATATATATATATATATGTATATATCTTTATATGTTTCCTTTTTCATATGTTATATTTGTCGCTAATTAAAAAATAGCATTAATGATTAAAAAACATTAAGGTAAAGCTACGAGAGATGGCGCGGTCGGATAGATTGTGTTCATAGAGGATCGGGGGAAAGGAGTAGAGTTCGCGCGCAACTACTCCAGGTAGTTGTACAACAGTAGTGGTGGAGTATCTACTTGAATGTGCATGTTGTTTGTTTCGAGCGTCTATTATAAAGCATTGCTACTTTGTTTTGTTTTCCCAAAGTAAGTGCTTGAAATTTCATAACATCTCGTCCGAATTTCTATATAATGTCAGCATTTCAAAATATTTTAAACTTAAACAATTTATCATAAGCTACTAACCTAGACTGGCAGTGCGAACACTGCTGGCTCGTTTTAGAAGCGTCCATGTTTAAATAAAAGGCCGAACAATCTCTCCTATCGAAACTGGAGGTTTTGCGCATCTGCTACTTAAGAGAGATGACGCATTATTCCTATTAGTTTCCATGCTAGCAGAGATTACGCAGCATATTGGTAAATTTGCATGAATTGAAATTTACATGTATCACATATGATTGAATCAAATTTGAAATAGTTTTTGAAAAACACATAATTATCGAAAAAATTTTTGGCAGTAAATTAATTTGCAAAAATTACTGGGTGATGAGGATGAGTGCACTGAATATGTGGAATTTTATCAGGAAACAACATCCACCAGTGAATAGATTCAATGTATCACTTGTGGCAGGTGGTTGCACGAAAGCTGCGCCATTTACAACAATAAGTACATCGTTTGTGGATGACAATTACTTCGGTCTGCAAGCAAAAAAAAACGTTGCAACTGTGGAAATAAAAAAGGACTTATTTGAAGTTACAGGGATTTAAACTTAAATTGTATTTAAACGTTATATTTCACACGAAATATAATATTTTAAATGATATATAAATGTTCGCTTATATAGAACTCCATAAACGCATGGTTAAAAAGAAAATCAAACATTGCATATATAAACATATACCAACTGTTATATCGATAGAAATAAAACCTTTAGCTGAATGAACAGCTGGAAGCGTAGGAGCTACTTATCAAAATAAGAGTCTTTTTATTTCACAGAATTATTTTATAATTTTTTACTTGTATGTTTTTTAAATCATCTAGCACAAGACATATGTAAACGTAAATGCCGAATTTTTTTTATCTTTAAATGTTATATTATTGCTTTTAAACTAAACTAAAAGTTTTTCTCAGTTTTAAACTGGTGGGAAGCTTAAAGACGGTATAATAAATTAGAAAATATTTTAGTGCTTCTCACAAATGAAAAATCATCAACTATATGCAAATGAGAAATTGTCCGTTTTCTGTTTTTGTGATAAGTGTAAATATAAAGTGTGTTCAAAAATTTTAAACACTTACACAAAATGATTAGATAATAGTAATAAAAAATCATAAAACCAACACTGCTATCCATTGGTCATATATTATATCATTTGAATGCCTCTTTGTGTTTCGGAATGCTATTTAAGCTAGTGATTCTTTTCCGTTTAGCCTTGTTGAACGTAACGTTACTTACTAACTATCATAAAACTGTTATATTTTTGTACTATAAATTATATATACTCCTTTTATACATTTTTGTAGTAGCAGACATATTTCTATACTCTGTTCATGAGATGTTGTATGGTAATATTGTAAATTATCAATTTACAATTATATATGCCAAAAAAAAAGTAAAATAAAAAAATGTATACTTTTCATATGACAATTATATATGTATCATTCTGATTGTAATTTTTGAAGTTTTATTATGTAGTCATAATTAAAAACTGTGCTTTAGATTACCTCTACAAGTACAAATAAATTAAATCAAAGATAGTTAAACCCCAAAGCATTACATTTGTAAATACTTTAGAAAAATTATAACTGTAATAAATATTTCTAAAAAATAGCCACTATACCTCTATGAACAATATCAGAAAAATGTGTGACTGTAGTACACATTACTTGAGTAAAAGTAAGAAAGAGTGCCAGAATAGATATTAAAAGATCAGTTAAATATTGGTTTCCTGGAATACTTCCCTGAAAAAAAACAGCTTAGATAATTCTAGATGGAAAATTCGTTTAATATATATTTTTAAAACGTAAGGCTACACCACAGTGATATCGTAGTGTAAAACGTTTTCACTCTGATTCATAAGCGTATCATTTTGGTAAAATATGACGTTAAAAATACTAAATTAAAAACAAGATATATAAATTAATTTTACTCTTTGAAAAAACCAAAAAAAAAGTTTAAAAAAGTAATTTGTTTGCAATTGGTAAAACACGTGAAACTTAGAAATTACAGACTATAAAAATAAAAATAGTTAAATTCGAAAATAAGAAAACGTACCGAGATATTATTAAATTAACATTTAGTATGACAAATAAAAGCATTGTTTCATATAAACTTAAATATTTAAGAGAAATATTTTGTTTTGTTATATAAAATTGTTTTTTACAAATATAACAATCCCCATATGAAAAAATTCCGAAGTCATCTAAGTTCTTATATTTCATTAAAATATTTGTCTTATTTATTTATATGTTTATTTCTTTTCTGTAAAGAAGTAGTTTAATATTAAAAAGCTTTAACGCATTTTGTTTGGAAATATCTCTTTTTTGTTTATTTAATATGTTTTAAAATTTGTATATCCGAAAAAAAAAATTGCTAGAAATTTAATAGGGAAATTTCGAATGTATGACATTTTACAAATGGCACATTCTGTTTTAAAAATTCTGCTAATCATAAGCGAAAGTGGAAATTTTCATTTCCTAAAATGTTAAAAGGAAAATAACTTCCTATTCTGAGAGAGGAAAGAAATGCCTTGAGTTTTGTAATAACAAATTTATAAAAGGAACTTTATGATAAATTACTCTGTTAGAAAATATTTGTGATTATATTATTATTTTTATTATTTATTCTGTTACTTTATTGTTTTTAAATGCACTCAAAAAGGAGAAAAGTTAAAAAACATTATAGCCTTAAAAATTTTTAATTTTAATTTCAATCCTTTGTTTATTCTGTATATTTAAATAAAAGAGTTCATACTTCTACATATTAATTTGATGCATGGTAAAGAAACTTTTTTTCAAAATTATTAAGTACTTTCTATCGAATTTTTTAAAAGTTTTATAATCTGTTTATATTATACATATAGAAAAAAGAGTGTGAAGTATAAAAACTGTCCGAGATAGTTGCATAAATTGTTAAATTCAGTGCATTAAAATCTGTTTCCGACAAAATTTTAATGTAATTGACACCTAATAAGAAAAAAGCTCAATATGTGATGTAAGTTTTCCTGTATAATCTAAAACATCATTTAAATTATACCCATTTTAAGCATATTTTAAAAAAATAATTAGGAACGTATTCTGGCATTAAAAATGAAATGTATTAGGGCTAGAAAACGCTAAAATGTTATAATATTCAAAGCATCATAGTTTAGAAGGTTGTACAGAAAGTTTTCTCCTGTTTTACGTTGGAGGAAAGGTCTAAATATAGGACCAGGAACCGAATAACAATAATAAATATAAAGCCTTTATAAAAATAATTATTTTATGTAAATGGCTTTATAACTTTTAAAATATTTTTGCAATCGGATCTGTACACTGTTAAAAATTTGCAGCAAACTGTCCAGTCATTTGACCATTTTTTGTAGCAAACGGTTACATAACCATAATTTAACTATATTCTGACCATATTATTACTCATTTTATGGTCAGAATATAGATAAATTACGGTTACGTAACAGTTTTCTACAAAAACGGCCAAATGACTGGACAGTTTGCTGCAAATTTTTAAGAGTGTACATCAAAAACTAATAGTTTAAGAATCACGTCTTAGTCACTATCAAAAGGGACACCTTTAACAGTAATTGTAGAAAACGTTGGACTATTCTTTTTAAAGGAACATGTATCGCGAGACGCATGTATGATTTTATACTTGAACTTGCCCACTGTAATTATTTTCCATTTGGAATACGTACGCAAAAGTATATTTATTATATGGAACTCGTAAACGTCGTTTTCAATATTTAATAACAATTTCAATGTAATGATTTAGATAGCACCATCGTTCCGAATGCACAGAATTACTGCATAACATTTTCCTAGACATACGATTGTTGTCTGTCGTCTGTCCTGAGTTATTATCCAATTCATAGCAATATTTTACCACGCAGATAGTACAAGCATTTATCCAGTCCGTGCCAAAGTGATGTGACAAACTATTAATGATTTTATATATTCAACTAATGTTTGAGATGCTTTGTGATCGAATTAGGTCTTCCGAAGCCTCTTTTGGTAAATAGGCCACGAATTGTAGCGGTTGGTACCAGCTAGTACGTAGTACGCTGTTGCCGGTCCAGAAAGCCCTTATTGGCCCTTATTTGGCCATCATTAAAGCAATGTCTCATGTTTTCATGGACGACAAAGCTTTTCAAACATTCTGCGAGCGGGAACCACTTTTATACTACTTCCATGCTCTTCTATTACACTGAATTTTTCAGATATGGTGTATAATGCGCAAATAATTATAATTTTAATAATTATAATTTCTGTTTTTACTTTTTATTTATTTTTTGTATGAAAATCAAGGGGGATATCAGAAGGAAATTCTTCTCTGTTGAAAAATACATTGATTTATGTTATGTAAAATCACTTCAGAACGTCTGAAGACAAATATGTGCTAATATTAATAATAAATTAAAAAATAAATATAAATACAGACACAAATGGAAATATAAACATACATTGAATTTTTATTTTTTTTTAAACTTACTTGGAGTTTAAAATGTTTGTTTTAATAAAAAAAGATAAATATTATATTTATATATGTATAGTTTTATAAAACTTTCGTATACACTTGCTTGATTTTTTAATGCATCTAAATATGAGTAGATTCTGTTATTCTACAAAATTCCCCAGATTTTTCATAAGTAAAACATTCAAACAAATTTATTTTCAGCATCAGGTCACCACACAGAAAAATAGAGAATTATAAGTGAACAGTGTCTATGCTGATGAATCGCACACAAAAACAGTTATTCTAAATAGAACAAAATATTAAAAATTAAATAAGATGGCGTCTTAATGTGATTTCAATAATGTGATTCAATAAATCAGTTCACTTCTCAGCAATAGAAACTTATTATCTTCGTTTAATGGTACATAATTTTCATCAGATTTTTTTTTAATGCTGTCCATATTCGTAATTTTAAAATTCAAAAAGTTTATTGTAAAAAAATGAAAAATAAAATAAGACTATTTTTAGGTGTTTCGTTAAAATTATATTTAATAACACACTCCTTTTACATTAAATCCCCTGTTTATTAGCCTAAAACGAAACAATACGTATCTAATTACAAATTTTCGTTAAATAAAGTAGGCAAAAATTTTAAGATCTATTTCTAATCAATTATCCGTCAAACGTCATTAACCAAGCAAATGTCGTCCATGCAGTAATACAAGTAAAAAGGAAGGAAATGTGAAAATGAAATAATTATTTTCATCTGAGATAAAAAAAAAATTCTGGCATCATCCATTTCGGAGAAGACACATAAAAATAAAAATAATTCAATATATAACCTTAAAGTTTCTCTTAAACGGAAAATTTCGCAAAACACTAGTTAATGATTATGAGATCATTTACTTAATAGCGCATAATTTCATTATGTTTTCACAGTTCATATCTTTCTTACACGTCATATTTATTTTTTATCTTGTAGAAAATAATGCTTTCTTATCTGTTCCATAATCACTATTTTTTAAAAACTCGACCCACCTATTTTCAATAGGCAAACTATTTGTCGAGATCTGAATAATAAATATATTTTTAATAAATTTTATTAGAGAACTTTTATTAAACATTATTAATGTATTTTAATCAAATTATATTATTCTCCTCAAAGTATTTTTTTACTTCAAAATTATTTTTATTGTTAATGGAATATATTCATACATGGAATATATGTATATATATGATATATATTGTTTTATATATAGTAATAAACAATGGAATATATATTGCTTTGTTTTTATCTCTGTTTAATGGAGTATCAAAAATTCTCCCACTTTCTATACTATTTTAAATTAAAATTATTTTGAAGTGAAATGTCAAGTGTAAAATATTTTCATAGCAGTAACACTTTCACAAAATAATTTAAAACTAATGCTTTATTCTCATATAACAAATGTTCATTGAAGAAAATTGCTTTCATTGAGGTTGGTCTTACAATCAACACTTAATTTATTGTTTTGGCGCGACAGATAATATAGCAATTTTGCATTCTTATCAAGGGAATATCAAACGTTTGCATGAACTTCTAGTAGATTGTTTGTCGATAGCAGGTTAAAAATGTTTTACATCTGGTATTTAATCTCTGAATGATAAACACCATTAATTTGAATATCCACTAAATTTTCCTTTATGGAAAGTGTTAAAATCTCTATGGACCTAGTATGTTTTTCAATGTTAAAAAGTAAAGTTTTTTAATAACAAAAAAAAAAGTTATATGTTTCTTTGTAATCTGTTGTGTGTAAATGTGACATAAAATATACATATAGATGTTTTGAAATGTTTTCAGGAGTAATGTATTCACTCCAGTGTATATTGCAAGTATAGAAACCGTAAGTAAAGAATAGAAAAGATCAATTAATTGAATATATTTAACAAGAATTTTAATGTCTATATACTTGCGTAATAACGTAAGGAGACATTTAAAGAAAATCATTTTTTAATTGTATATTTTTTAATGTAATACAATTTTGTTTCGTAAATTTAAAATGGATCTTTAAATGAAAAAAACATCTAAAATAACATGAAATATTTTTATTAATAACGTAAAGGTCTTTTTTATATTTAAAAACTTTTAACTGACACCATCATTTGCTCATTTTATACCTTGACATGTCTAAATGTAAATTGTCCTTAAAATTTAATCAATTTCAAGATCTATGATTAATCATATGATACAATATATTTTTCAAAACTCTACATTACCATTCTCAGCAATTTCTTATTTCAGAAATACCATAGGATATATTAGAAAATCTTTCAGTATTTGCGAAAGAATGGAAACATTGCTTCTATGATTCAGCCTGAAAGGTTCGTACAATTAAATTATTTTCCCCACGCATATTTTGACTTTAAATGTGTCATTGGAGTTGCTCATCTTAATTATAGTTCTTTGAAAATATTTCTTCTAAATGTGATAGATGATAATGAAATCTGAAAATGCAGCTTCAGCTGTCATGTTTTAAAAATAGTTTTCTGTTTCGATGTCACCATTCGATGCACCACATATCTGACAATTACAAATTGAATATTAGTAAGTACAGTGGCATATTGTACAGATTAACTAAAAGATGAGTTCAAATATTCTGTCTAGGAAAGAAAGTATCCCATGGTATGAATTATTCCTGTATTTTGAAGGCGATATTCTTTGGCAATAAGAATGCATGTATTGTATATAGTTTTGATAAATAAACTATTCTCCTTCCTTAATATTTCTTTATTTATTTTTATTATATCTGTAATGATGGATTATTATTTCTGCTAAGATGCAACGGAATATAGAGCCTAGAATTCTTCTTCTTCATCTGTATTATTACGAATACAGCCAGAAATTAATGAGAAAAAATTAACAAGTCATACGTAGGCTGAAAGGTAAGTAGAAAAAAGTAATAATATTTTAATAATAATAATAATAGCAATAAAGTAAGATTTTAAGATAAAATTGGTAGAGGATTTTTTAAAATGTATATATCAATATGATATTAGTAGTTTGTAAAGTAAATAGAAATAATAAAAGTATATCAATTTTAATAATGATAACATTAATAACAATAAAAAAGAATAAGATAAATTACTGTGATGAGAATGTCAAACGAGATTTTCAAAAATGTTAAAAATCATAAATAATAGTTTCAAAGTGAATATATGTACTGATTTAGTTAGTTGCTATATTTTATTGCAAAATGATAAAACCTTATAACAGAGCAAGGGAAAATAAGGAGAATTTTCAAGGGAAAAGTTAAGGTATCTGCAATATATATTAGAATTGTCGGAAGAATATACAGTTTAGGTATGGAAGGACTGAAAAACACAAATAACGAAAATAAAAAAATACTATCAATAGATGACATGGACACTCCATTTAACTTATAAAAATAAGAAAAGTGAAAACATAATACATAAGCATAAATTTAAGAAATTCATTAAGCAAATTTTATGCTTTTAAACTTTTAGAAACTACAATAAAATACGTTAAAAATAAATCAAGATCATTTTGCAGATCTCGTGACTTTTAGCTCGTTTAAGTGGAAATATAACTTACATAAATAAACTCAGATTTCTTCTAGGCAGGATGTTATGTTCCAATTTACCATTTCTTTTAAATTATTGCTAATAATAACTTCTTAAAAACATGTGTTAAAAAGTAACGTTTAATGTTATACATCAAAAACAGTTTCTATATTAAAATACAGGTGAAATTCTATCAAGCGGTATATAGTGTAGAAGAATATATAGTGTAAGTATGAAAGGACTGAAAAATACAAATAAAGTAAAATACAAAAAAAAATATTATCAATGGGTGACATGGACACTTTACTTTATTTGACAAATAATAAAAGAGAAAGACTGAGTTTAAAACAAATTATTTTACTTGTAATATATTTCAAAACTGTTTTTATGATCAATGCTTTATAAATATTTTTTTTTTGTGCTAGTTGGAAACAAATGCATAAAAATAAATTTAAGAAATTCATTACCAGAATTTTATGTTTTTAAACTTTTGGATACTACAATAAAATACGTTAAAAATAAATCAAGATAATTTTGCACAACTCGTGACTTTTTGCTCGTTTAAGTGGAAATATAACTTACAAAAATAAACTCATATTTCTCCTAGACAAGATGTGTATCTTCCAATTTGCAATTTCTTTTTATATTATTGTTGTTAATAACCTCTTGAAAACAAGTGATAAAAATTAACGTTTAATGGTATATATCAAAAACAATTTCCTTATTAAAATGCAGGCGGAGAAATTCTATCAAGCGGTTGTGTATTGTATAAAAATAATAGTAATAAGGAAAAAATAATTAACCTGAACAGATATGTATATATTTTTAAGAATATTAATTCATCCATTAAATAAAAAAATATATATATACTGTAAATGGAAGCTCTGTAACGGCTTACTAAAAAAAGTACGAGACATGGAAGTAAGAGACAATAGTGAGAAATAAATAAGAGACATGGAAGAGTTATAACTTTAACTTATATAAATAAAAAAGAAGAGAAAAACACAAGCTTAAATTGAATTGTTTTAGTTGTAATATTTTTCAAATATGTTTTTATTTACAAAGGTTTTATTATGATGTTTTTTGTGGTAGTGGAAAAAAAAATTCATGAATATAAATTTAAGACGTAAGTAAAAATTTATATTTCTAAACTTTTGGATGCTACAGGAAAATACGAAAACAATAAATCAAGATTACTTTGTGGATCACTTGAATTTTAAATATTTTATATCAAAATATATCTTACGGAGATAAAATAATATTTAACCGAGACTGGATGGTGTGGGAACGATTGTTCACACATTTGTAATTATAAAAACTATAATATATCACCCCACAGAATCCATGGACTTATTAATTGTGTAAAAAAAATATTATTCTTAATTCACGTATACCCAATTATTTTATGTACTGTTTAGATATAAATACCATATTATATTTATTTATTTAACATAATTTTGCATGATTATCCTTGTATATATCATATGCTCGTTAATCAATTCAAAATAAAATGTTTAAATTCACGGATATGCTACCTAGGGAAACGGAAAGGAATTTCGTATTTCTGCAGCACCTAGCTCCGAAGAACTGCTCTGGATGGCAAAAAATGCAGCTGCGAAATTAACACTTCGACTCAACCCACCCAAAGATGTATTACCGTTGGTTCAAATAGGCGACCAATGGGATGTTAGAAATATTCACCTCATCCGCGAAATTAAAGATCAAAAAATATTTTTTCATTTCCAACAGAAATAAAGTATATAAAAGAACTTGATAATCAAAAGAGGGGAAAACACAGAATCATCAACTCATTCGTCATCGCGTAGTGAAACAAGTTATAAAAGATTAATAGCCACTCAACGTTAGACAAATGATCAAGAAAATCACTCTACATTGATAAACTGTTATTTGTGAAATATGCTGAAGATACAGGAACAATAATTGTAAAATGAAACAAAGAAATTAATTGACTAATTATATTCTTACGGGAAAACTTTGCAACGTGTAATTCCACTGACGTAAGAATGACGAAAGTGAAAAACTCTGAATACTGAACTTATGACTTTTATACTTCAGCCCTAAATAAAAAATGTATTCGAGAACAAACGTCAGCTTCTAAAGCTCAGATAAAATATGTAATAATGTTTTATATTTTAACATTATATTTTAACTTAAAACTAAATGTAAATGCTTATGTTATAATAGATATATTTTCAAGATATAAAAGATATCTAAAGTTTATTTAGTCCCCATATTAACATGTGAAATAATTTTTTCAACAGTAAATAAATAAGAGATATCTGCTGTAAAATGCCGTCATCCCAGTGGATAACTAGTAAGGAGTAACCACTGCATCCTGTTAACTAATATATGGATAATTCTTTGACCAAACGGTGAGAGCACCTTCAGAAAAGGTACAAGAAATTTCTTATCCTTATTCAAGAAATTGATATTTATGATGAACTAAAAAGGTAACTTCAAAAACTTTCGAGATAATTAATCGCGTTGCACGAACTTCCCCTTCAATGATTATGAGACTGAAAAATTTTCTCGGAAGGAAGGTGTGCTTTAAAGCTTAAAGCTTTTAAAACTAAATTTAAAAATTACTTAGGATTGATTTAAAAGAAAGAAATAAAAATAAATATATACATCTCAAGACTTTATAGTTTACTGAATAAATAAAAACTCATAAACTTAATAAACCTTAACAACAGAAAAATCAATCGAAGAAATGGCATCAATTAAAGAAACACAACTAATTGAAAAATTAAACGCAAACAGTTATTCGACGTGGAAGTTTAAAATACAAATGTTATTAATTAAAGAACATTTCTCCCAGCTAATAACAGATAAACCGCCAACCCCCATAACTCCAGAATGGCAAAAGAGAGATAGGAAGGCCATGGCGTTAATAAATTCAAAGTATCGCGGGCGCACAAATCGACCACATAAAAAAATTAATAAAAACATCAAAATAACTTGGGACACATTAAAGAATATCCCTGAGACAATTTTTTCGAGATAATTAATCGCATTGCATGAACTCCTACTTCATAGGATCTATCCGCAAGAACAATTTGCATAGGTCATACAGGGCATCCAATAGGAAGAGGTTTTTTTCTATGACAACTCCCAGGCTGAGACATAATTAAAATAAATTTCAGAGTCTCAAGAGAGTTAAAAAAAAAAAAAAAGACATGCATTCACTTCGAAAGACTCTCTCGCCTCAAGAAGCTTCCTGCTCTAACTTTTGTCGTCCTGTGATACAGAATGCAATTTGAGCGCCAACCGCCACCACGGAAAACGATGTCCCATCCCACTTAGCGATCTCTGCTCATAGCCTCATCAAACTCGAAGCTGATCAAGCGGCCCCTGCTCCTATCCTTCCGAACCCGAAGTTGATCAAGCAGCCTCCGTAGTTCTAGCAGTCCTTAGCAGCCACAGAATGTGAAGCCCGACCGCGCGGTCCAAGTGCGATCCTTACATCTTAGCCTCGCCGAAAGCGATATTATCGTCCAAGAGCGGTCCTTACATCTTAGCCTCGCCGAAAGCGATATTATCGTCCAAGAGCGGTCCTTACATCTTAGCCTTGCCGAAAGGGATATTATCGTCCAAGAGCGGTCCTTACATCTCTACCTCGCCGAAAGCGATATTATCGCCCAAGAGCGGTCCTTACATCTTAGCCTCGCTGAAAGCGATATTATCGTCCAAGATCGGTCCTTACATCTTAGCTTCGCCGAAAGCGATATCATCGAGCCTTCCTCCAACCTATCTCCGAGTCTGATCCTGAATGAGCTAATTCCTTACGCATGACACACTGTGAATGACAAGCCAGAATAGACATTAAAAAATGAGCCAGTTCCTACGCCACTGACAAACATGCGCTTCAAAATAATAGTATCCATTTATCACGATATCCTATAGTCTCGTAGCTCTCAATGAACTGCCAATTGGTGAGATTTCTTTTTGTTACAATTTTCCCTGGGTAACAAAACTTGAATAATAATAAATACTAAATTCTGATGTCTTAGTTTATGTAAAAGAAAAAAAAATGTTAACATGATTTTGATTCATATATATTTATGTAAATTTAAATATTCGGCATATTTGCCTCTCAAAAAGAATTAACAAATGTTTTATGGTCTGCTGTTAAGTAATAACTTATGATAATATTGGATGTTCTGAAAAGAGAGAGACATTATTACAAAATATGATTTTAATTAATTGATACTTTTGAGAAATAATCGAACTGTATTACTATTTATCTATAATTTTTATTATCTCACTACATAAATAAATAAACTGCTTTTCTTATTAAGCTTATCTTTCTATTCCTTTATTAAAGACTGTACTGTATTCCTAGTTTTTAATTTAACGAATTATACAGGGTGTCCACGTATAACCTGACCGACCTGTATTTTGGCAACCGTTGGTCTTAGATGCATACTTCCAATTACAAAAATGGTTTAAATAAGGTAAAGGATTATTTTTAAAGCAATTTGGGTTAAGAAAAACATTTATTAAAAAATTACGAAATTTAAATTTTTATACGGTCCTCCGGTCTTATAAGTGATATTTAGTAAAAATGTACTGTGACACTAACAAGTAAGATAAGAAAAGTCCCATTCATCTAACATCAAAATTGACCGAGTTATGAAACTTTGAAAAACATGACTTATACCACTTTTTTGCATCTCAAAACAGATGATTTCGGCCATTCTTTAAGGGGCCGTATGTAAGTACTTCAACTTATTTCAAGGTATCTGCGCTTTGAAAGAAATCGTACAACTATTAAGATTGAGTTAACTTTTATTAGTTAAGTTTCAGATTAGCTAAAGTAAATGTATTTTAACATATGTTTATTTTGAAAGGATTTGAGGCTATGATTTCTTTTAACAAAAATTATGTTATTTTCATAAGGTTTTATTTAACTTGCAACGATCATCTTTCCAGTTTAAAACTTGCTCTCAAAATTTAACTTACTTTCAAATGTCGGATCGAAGTTAAATTTTAACTGACTTAAACCCGATGACAATGTAATATTATGATTTTCGACGATTACCATCTTATACATACTTATATTAAAGGATAACACAAATAAAATCGGATAGATTACCGTCAACAAATTTGTTGACGGTAATCTAAGGTTGCGATGGCTGTGTATTTTAACTTTTATAATTACGTTTAATGTATTTTTTAACGCTGAATAAAAAAAAAATACCCTCACTTTTAACCATCATTTCAGGATTTTTCGCAAATCGTAAATTTCAAGGTTAAAAAATAGCGAAAAATCTGAGACTATTAAATAGATGTAAGACTTTTTTATTCAGTTTAATTTTATTTAATTCAATACTTTAATAAATTTTTTAGCTTATACTGGGTTTTTTACAGCTAAACAGCTCAGGGGTCTGATGAGGTTGGGAGAGGAGGGGGATCAATTTTAACTTTGAAATTTGCGATTTGATTAAAATCCTTACGTGATGGTTTAACATGAAGGTCATTTTCGGATTCAGCGTTAAATAATACATAAGAATCAATTTTCAAAACCTAAAAAACATGGCACAACCCAAAATTTGAAAACAGTGTAATGTAACAGCATTTTAAAATCTGTATCATTTTGTATAGAATTGAGGCTGTTATTTTTCATCCTTTTATTTAACAAAAATTCTGTTATTTTTACCCTCTTATATGTTCAGTACAAATTGTATATTTTGCATTAATACGTTAGAATGATTATAGATTTCACATTTATATTAGATTGCACTGTTAATTTTGCTCTCAACTATTTTTTTTTATATATCTGACGATTATTTATATTTCTACTTCATTTGTGAATGACCACTATTTCACAGCAAAAAATATACTTCAACTATAAACAGCTATTACTCGTTCAATTTTAATGTTAGATGAATGGGACTTTTTTGTCTTACTTGTTAGTGTTACAGTAAATGTTTACTAAATATCACTTATAGGACCAGGGGACCGTATAAAAATTTAAATTTCGTAATTTTTTAATAAATGTTTTTCTTGACCCAAATCGCTTTAAAAATAATTCTTTACCTTAATTAAACCATTTTTGTAATTAGAAGTATGCATCTAGGACTAACGTTTGCGAAAACAAAGGTCGGTCAGGTTATACGTGGACACCCTGTGTAATTCACAAAAGTTCAATCGGTAAAACCATTCGAACCCCCTTTACCTTTGTTTTCAGTGTTCCAAATGCCGCTGAAAGGTAAATTTCTTTTGTACTATCCCTCCAGCCACTATACCTTCCCTTCGTAAATGTTGGAGCTCCATTTTTCCGTCCAATAGATGGGTATCAACTAATTTGCTATTCATTTTAAATCATTATTGTCAATATGCATTTGAAAACAAGTACGAAAAAATGACATTGAATTGTACGAATAAAAACAAAATCTATAATTTAATACACAAGAAATACACTTCTGTATTTATAATAATGTTTTATGTTTCTCAAAAATTGTAAAGATTGAAAATAATAATAATAAAAATAAATTTATATTATTATTATTATTATTATTATTATTATTATTATTATTATTGTATATTTTTATTAAAATAAATAGATACGTATACAATATTTAAGAATGCTAATACAGATGATACAGGATTTTTATACAGGACTTTCAGCCATTTAATAAAACAATTATACCGTAACTGGAAGTTCTATAATGTCTTAGCAAAAGTACGAAATTTAAGATTTGGAGTTGTATCGTTGAAATAATTAAAATTTTGTGATTCTCAAACAATTTAGAAGAAAGAACAGGTTGACCTAAAATGTACAGAATACTTTTAAAGTTCAATAACTAATAAATACTGAAACTATACAGGCTTTCGAAGTTACTCTTGTAAATGATTAATCAACGACAACGTGTACTTCATTACTATGTTTCATGTTTTAATTTTAAAAGTCTCTGATATATGGCACGGTGCTGTCTCAATATCCTAGGTAATCCAAACTAACGTATAAAAATTAAACAAAGATTACTCAGCTTTTATTTTTCATTCTGTTTAGCTTATGAAATACGCAATACGTTCCTGTAAATATTTATTCCTTAGCTATCGCAGATAACTTTTTACTGAATTGTAACAACAACCAGTATATATTTAAACAGACTGTAAACACGGTAGTTTTGCATTATCCTGTGTATGGAATTGTTGTAAACATTTTACTTGTGTTTTACCCACTTTTAGTTTAATAAAATTAAAAGAATAACTATTACTTATTAAAAGTGTGTGGATTTTTTTGGTGATTAACATTACAGCTTTTAATAACAATTACAATGTTTCCGTTGACTCTTAAAAGATAGTTATTAATTAAATGAGTAAATATTGATAATTACTTTTTCTGTTTTAAGTGCACTTAAGAATATTGAATTTAAAAAGAATGTTTAAGCATTCTGATTGCTCAGTTAAAATTAAATTCTGTTTAATAACGCGCATTTTCAAATTTGAGATTTGATCTGATAAGTAAAATTGCCAAATAGACATTTTTAATTTCAGTAAACTGAAGAAAGTTCTTTCAAAAAATATTAGTATAGTTTAATACATTCTTAGCAAAAAATAATTAATATACATAAATTTATTAAAATTTTAGAAAAAAACTAGAACTTTTTAGAAGAATATTGTTATTATTAAAACGATTTTTCTAGGAGAACGCTTTGGTTAGTGTACCCATAAGCATTTTGGGAATTTAACAAGAGATAATAAAATTTTATAATGCAGTATTACTTTCTAATATATGTAGTTATTATTATGTACAATTTGTTGACGAAAAATATTAATTGCAAAACACACTCCGAACGTGGACAAATAGTAATAAGCCTGACATGAATGACATGTTTATTTATATATATATATCAGACACTAAAGTATGAAGAAAGACCTTTTGTAATGCAGGTATTCAAAGTGAGTACCAGAGAATTCAGTGTGGTATTCATTATTCCGATTTGTCAGTTTAGTATGTTACAATAAAAGTCGACCAATTTATGGTATTAAAAAAAGAAATAATCTTCCTTTTAAAGCATATTGTATTTTTGTGAAAACTTATGAAGTGAATCAGATAAATAGAACATTTTGCAAGACATAAATTTAATTTAAATAAATTTTCATTATTTCTGATAACAAAAATTAATATTTAAAAGTTACATGTCAACAAATTTGTAATTGTGTCATAGCTTAAATTACATTATATATTATGTTTTTCTATTTTTTTTTACAGAATGTATAGAAATTTGAATAAGAGAGAATACAGAAAATTATTTAATAACACATCAAGTAAAATAGGACTCCTCACTTTTCATCCCAATTTCTAAAAAGGGAACAACAAGATTTTTTTTTTATGCAAGTCACATCCTTTATATAGTAATTAATCATCCAACTATAAATATTTTCTCTTGAAGTATGCTATCCAAATCATTGCTCAGAAATAAACGAAGAAAAAATACAAAAGATAAAGAGTTTTTCTCAGATTATAATAATTTCTTTAACGTATACGCAGAAAAAAATCACTACTTTCCCATAGATGATAATAAAATAATATTATGTAAAAATATGATATAAGTTCATATATGGTATTAAATATGTCAACAAAGCATAATCTTCTTTTTCAAGAATATTGAATTTTTATGAAAACTTATCAAATGAATCAGATAAATAAAGCCTTTTGTAAGACAGAAATTTATATTTTAATAAATTTTAATTAATTCTTATACACACATTTTAATTAATTCTTATACATAAATTTTAATTAATTCTTATACATAAATTTTAGTTAATTCTTATACAGAAATTTTATATTTTAAAGTTACAGGTTGACAAACTCTTTATGTCATAGCTTTAATATTTAATGCAAAATTGGTTACATTCTATATTATGCTTTTTCATTTATTTTCAAAAAGTATAGAAATTTAAATAATAGAAATAAGATAATTTAATAATACATCAAGTAAGATATTATTCACCACTTTCCTTTGCCATTTCTAAAAAGAGAAATATGATAAATTCTTTATGCATGTCACAGCCTTACTTTAGTAATTAATCTTCCAACTATAAATCTTTTCTGTTGAAGTATTCTTTTCAAATCACTGTTTAACTATTCAGAAAATAGATGAAAAAAACTTGATAAAGGGTTTTTGTCAGATTATAATAATTGCTTTAACGTATGTGTAAAAAATAATTGCTACGCTCCGAAGATGATAATGAAATAAAAATATGTATAAAAATAAAAGAAGTTTATATATGTTCTTAAATATGTCAACAAAACATTGTTTAATTTATGAAAATTTGTAAAATCAAGCATATAGTTTTAAAGAAATTTACTATGTTTTCTCTTATTTTATAGTTAAGAACTATTACATCTTTCAAAAGTGTTTAAATGTTTAGAAAAATAAAATTTGTATGTTTTCATGTTTTACAAAATTTTGTGATTGTAATATTTTGGTATACTTCATGTCAAACTGACATTCACGTTTTGTTTCTGTTACAAATCTTTCCGACAGAAATCGTGCTTTATATATGGAAAAATAAATTTTTATTTCCCATTTTAACAAATTAAACGTCTGTTTATTTTCTTATTTTTTGGGGAGCGGGTGATTTTATATTTTCAGAAATTAGGTAGCCCGAGGAATTGAATTAAACTTCCACAAGACATTGACTCTTGGAACAAGTATACGAATACATACACAAACACAAATAGTAAATTAAACTTAAAATGTTTATGGAATTAATATAGAAAGTAATGGGGTAATCGCACAAAAAACTCCACTAACTTATAAAGCCAAAACTTACGCAGGTTTCAGGAAATATGCATAATATTGATATTTTCAGAAAATACTAAATTAAATAACCAATAAGGTTAAATCATTGTAGCTTAAATACCGTTGCTCCACTTAAGCTTCAATGTTTATTTTTTCGCTTTAGATGAAAGTAAAATGTCAAAAGATTAAAAAAAAAATGTATGCATTCAATAACTTCAAAAGAAAAAACGTACATCAATTATTTCTGTAAAGGTTCATACAGCATACGATCATATTCTGGTAAAGAAAAATCTGAAATTATACGATTTTTGGGTAGCAGATGTTCTTGATGGGAGAATACGTTCAAATACCAGTCGTCTTTTGTTAAATTAAAGCAAAATGTCTTGATTTTGTTTTAGTTATTTAGAACCTAAATCAAAACCTGACACAAAAATGTTGGAAAATTTAAACACCCATTAATATATTCATACATTCAGTAATTATTCTTAACTTCATCATCGAAAAAGTTATCAATTTAAAATATTTCAGAATATTTAAGAGGAGAGTATATATATATATATATATATATATAGATATATATATATATATATATATATATATATATATATTATTTTATAACCAATAGAGATGTCAAAAATACAATTTTTTTGCATTAAATACATCGTTATTAGTTAAGTAATGTACAAGACGAATTTGGGAATTTAGGAATAAAGTGTAAATTATATAAAAACAGTGATACAAGTTAATCGATAGTTTAAATATCTCTCACTTACATACATGTGAAATGAATCCAATAAATATTCGTTTACGAGAAATTGTTATTTTATACCTTATACGCAGATTTAAAAACTCCTAAAATGAAAAGTTTTAAAGTGTGAAAAACCCTTAAAGCAACTTTTTTGAAGTTTTATGGCAGAAATGTGCAAAACAATGACATAGAACATTTATTAAAAAAATAAGTGCAATTTAAAAAGTGTTATAATTTCAAATAAAAAAATTAATTGAGATGTAACTGAACAACATAGGTAAATAATTAAATAATGAAAATATATTACTTTTTGAAGTCAATATTGTGTCCCCAGAGCCTGACATATAACGTCAGTGTCCTCTTCAGCCCCAGTTTATACTAATTAATGTGTGCGTTAAAGCTTACTTAAATCCTTTTTCTTTATATAATACACAATAATTAGGTTCAATTTCCAAGCATCATCTTGTTTATTAATAATTTTATTAACATTTTCCAGCATAGTTAAAAAGTTTTTATGAATTCGGTTTGTCTGTCTGTCCGTCTATTTCTATGTATGTCCCTGCTCTAACTCACTTAAATATACTCGGATTATCATGCAAATCTTACAAATTGTTGAATTTTACTATAGAATGTTCGGTATTGAAAATGAAGAGTGCAGCGTTAATAGTTCGTTTGGGGAAAATCATTTGCAGGACATTTTATTGTTGTTACGATATTTCAAACATAATGAAATTAATATCCATGACTGAAGTGGACTGCAGCATGCCTTTACCGGAGTATACAATTAGTAGCTTTTATAGTTCAATTACAGGGACATACAAAACAATTCTTTTACATTATGATATAAAGGGAAAAATCGCTTGCTGTGCATTTTGAACATGTTATGACACTTGAAACATACTGATATATAAAATTATCACTAAGGTTCAATAAAGAATGATAATGGGTACGAAGAATTTATCGTTCATATACAGAGACGCACAAGAAAATTCTGTTAAAGGACTGAATATGATCAGTAATTGGTAGAAGTGTTCTTTCCGCTGTAATATACAATTTCATGTAATTTTTAGTGTATTATGTGTTGTTTACAATGTCTGTCGATCATATACAAGGCTGCATGAAATATTTCGAATAAGGACAGCAATTGCTGAAACTGGATTTTTACTGAGATATGTATTTTTTTTTCTATTGCTTATTTAGATATCTCATTTCATCGTAAGAAAAAAATTAATTTCTTAGTAATATTTTGTTAGTGCTGGAAAGTGTTTCTTAACATATGTCGAATGCATGATTTTTCGTTCTTGTTTGTTAAAAAATTCCTGAAGAAATTGAGTCATGTCTGTGAATATATAATTTATAACATTTTAACAGTTAAACGGATAACAATAATAAATAATAAATAAATAAAATTATTTTAATTCAGAAGATTGTTAATCATTTTAAACGTGGCAATACCATCTTCTCTGTACGATGGGTTTTCAAGTAAATGTGAGAAAGTCGAGAACGTAAACACTACAACATTAGCACCAAATATAAGATTAAAATATTAAAATATTATGAAATAGTAAAAGTTATTAAAAAACCATGTAACAATAATTACATAAAACGTAATTCAGTAGCATCAATCAATTCAGTCTAACATTTAGTATGGCACGAATAATTTACGTTGAAAAGGGACTGGTCCATGAAAATAATTTCCATTGGCATAACGACTAAAAATGCAGCATCTAAGTATTGTAAAAATGCATTTTTAATAAAATATATTTTCGAACTTCTAATATAATGGCATGATGTTAGATAAGTTCAAATCAATATGAAGACATATTGTTTTACGTTGTTTTGAAAAATACATTTACACTTAAATTTTAGCACGTTTCTGGGAACCCATACACTTCTGATATTTCCAAATAAATAAACATTTAATTTTGTGTAGATATCTCAGCGGTAACTGTTTTTCGTTACCGAAAATTCACTCCTTAAGCTTTAATAAAACATTTTCGTTATAGATGAACAAAAGATCAAAAGTCAAAGTCAAAGGTTATGTGTATTTCCTTATATATCAAACGACTTTAAAAAAAAATAACCTACATAGAAACTTTCTGTGAAAGATCATACTAAAATTTTAAGTTACATGATATATGGGCAGCAGGTGTTCTTGATGGGCATTCTTTCGAATATAAGTTGTAGTTTTGTTACACAAAAGAGAAATCTGTATAAAACAGATTTTTAATAGGATATACTGGGTTGTTCTGAAAGTCCTTTCCGTTAGGGGAAATTTGGTTTGTACCAGAAAATTCTATCATTTACTTATTAGACATTAATGCCGATATCTAATGTTTAATAATTGACGGCCATAATTGTCCGATACGAGTTGGCTTTCTGAAACGGAAGGAACCCAACATTTTGGATTCGAATTAGAAAATGATATAATATTGTGAAAACATTTAAAGGTACATAAATATTAAAAGATAAATGTTTTTTTTTTTTTTTTTTTTTTATTTTACATTATGCGAACAAATGCTTCTAATTAAAATATGTCACTATCCATAAGACCAGTCTGAAAATACACTTGAAAATTTCTGTAATTTTATTTTGCAAACTTTTTTTTCAATAAAAAAATTTTCGTTATTTTGTTTTAGTTGTTCTAAAGATTGATTCCAAAGATCAGACGTATATATATACGTAATAAATAATTTTATTTGAAAACAATCAACATCCAATCTTTCATAGAAAGATCATACAAAAAGCTGAAATTATTTGATGTATGACAAGAATCTGTTCTTAATATGAATTATCTTCCAAAAAGCAGTTGTTGTTTGAAACACTAAAGAGAATTTTTTAGATAACAGTTTTATAAATTAAATATTTATAGCTTAAATTCAAAATCTCTTTTAAAATCGCAGGAATTATTAAAGAATCGTGATTATATCCTCAAAGTGTTTTTTTTTTTTTTTTTTTGAAAGAAACATATTCCTTACTTTCAGAAAATAAGGATCAAATAACTAATAAATTTAATTTATTAAAACAGAAATAATATGAAATAAAGCGTTTTCTCGAAGTGAAACATATTTTAAAAATTATTATTCTCTGTTGTTCTTTGTTATCTAATTGGAAACCTTAAAATAAAACTGTTTTCAGAATATCTTTCTGTGAATTATCAGTTGTGTGATTTAAGTGTCACTCGCAGATAATGGTAAAGTTTATGTTCTTGGCTAAAAAAAGTAATTAAGCAAAACAACTACGAATAATTTAATTTTCCGTAACTATTTCTTTTCAAGCACTGTATTGTGCACTAGTTTGAATATCAAAACAAAATTATATATATTTAAATAAAAAGTTTTAAATGACATTAGCGGGGCATGTCTCATTTTATTAATTATTACTTTTATTTTTATGAATGGAAAAGCTATATAATAAAATTAACAATTCACTGCGTAGATACCATATCTTTATTTTTAAATAGTTGGCATTTCAGAAAAAAAAACGAAATTATTTCTATTAATTATTCTTATTTAAATTGAGTCCTAGACCTAGAGATAATTGTCCTAGAGATAATTGTCCTAATCAAGATACACAGTAAGTTTGAATTCAGCTTTCTACTAGAAGGTGTTCTATTTGCGATGAAAATAAAATAAAAAATAATTCTCGTGACAATTAAAAAGATAAATTGTTCATCTTTAAAGGAAGAATAATAGGTGATATTTTTGAAGATACAATTGCAACATTAAGCAAAAACTGTAATTTCGTCTTACACCCAAAATTTTTTGTGAACTAAAATTAAATAGAAAATAGAAGTTTTAGGAAAATTAATAGCAGATTTCTACTCATTTAAAAAAAAGTTAGCAAACGGAGAAATCAGCATTTCTCATGAGCGATTTCTTTGATTTATATTTGTAAATTGCCCTTTTTAAAGTGTCACACAGTTTACCGTTTTCACTGATGTATTTAAATAATCAAAAATAATACTTTAATTACTGTATTCGTAAGTCAACTTGTGTAAAAGAGCTTAAACAACATTTCTGAATTAACTCAATATCTAATTAATATCAATAACTATTTAAAATCAATATATTGCATTGTTGACGTTTACGAATATTAATTTAAATTATTTCTGGATAAAAGACCAGTGATATATACTTGGATCACATTTATCAAAGAGTATATTTAAAACTTAAATTAACAAAACATAAATGTACTGAAACCAAAAACTAAACATTTTCAATACTTTTTATTTTTGTAAATAAATAGAGGTGTATTAAATTCAGGAAATGTAAATTTCTAACCAAAATATTATTTTATTCCAATTTAAAGATCGAATGTTATCTTAAATAAGCATAGTGAAGATCTTTTGTTTTAGGTCGTCGGACGTAGTGTATGCCATCACTCCCAAAAAGGTTGAACTTTAAAAAGGTTGAAAATAGTACCTTTTTCCAGTTTTCACCTGTCAAGTCTTTGTGTTCCTTGGCAAACGCCAGTCGGGCCCGCTGATATTTTGTTACGTATGAAAGGTCTTTTAACATCGACTGTTCCATAAAGTCATACGTCACGTATGAATCTTGACACGGTAGACGGACTTATTTCAGAAATATTTTCACTCCGTAAATAACGAGAAATTGCAGTGGCATTTTTATGCGGGTCATTAACTGATTTTTCCCTGATAATTCTGTCCACACGAATAGTCATTTTCCAGGGTATACTGGACCTTGGCAAGTCCTGGAGGCCATGGACATCTTAATATATTTTTTCAAATATCGTCCACAGTAGATTTTTCGATCGATAACTTTACCGAAATCTCACGAGAGTTTTGGCCTTTTACCGACAAACATATGACTCGTTTACGGACAATAAATGTTGAACGTTTCATTTTTTAATTTCAACTACGATATTCAAGTTGATTAATTAACAAACAAAGTAAAAAAAAAAAAAAAAAAAAAAAAAAAAAACATTTTACGGATAGCAAAAACTAACGAATGACGAATTGCCGGAAACTTTTGCACACGCGAATTTTGAATCACACCCCTTTGCATCAAGTGTCTTCAGTATTCAATCATAACTTTTGGAGCAATTGTGCTTCTTCTTCGCTGAAACGTTCTGGCAAATAAATCAAAGAAATTAATTGGCCGGAAACTTTTGACCGCCACTGTATATATTTTTCAAAGTATGCGATCCAAATCTGGGAAAAAAATTACGGTTACAGTGATGGTTGCATTGGAAATTTTATAAATATCAAATGCAGCCAAGATTGGTTTTTCATCGCAAATTGAGCTACAAAATAATAATTTAAAAAAAAGTTGAAGAAACACCTGCATCAGTAAACACGACGACATAACACAAACGCAAAGAGAAGTTGGTGAACGTTCCAGGTGTGCCACAATATAAATTTGAGTCGTAATATATTATAATTGCCGTAATATATATTTGAATGTGTAAATAACCCATTGAAACCTCCGACTACCTTATAAAAGTATTATACAAGAAATAATATTTGGGTACCTAACTTAATACGTAAATATATAAGACAACCGGAATTGAATTACACATATCTATATAAATACATTTGTTTACAGTGAAAACATGATTACATAATACAACACAATATTTACAAATTTGAAACAAATATATTTTACTGATAGGACACATTTTTATTGCATTCAATCACTATGTAAATGACGTACAATTAACAAAAGTGTACTGTTAAAGTACGGATAGGGAAGAATTCGATTCTTATTTTTAAATCAAACATTTCTTGCCAAACAAAATGTCTAACAGTACAAATAGGTTTTTAAACACTCCTTTAGAAACATTACACTTTTATAAATGTCTGTTATAATACTTTAATGTTTTCGTGTGTCCTGATTATAGAAAATTCACTACCTCGATTTACACTTGGTAGAAAGTTGGAACTAGTAAACTCATTTTTAAAATTGAAATTTTGAATAATATTATTTTATGTTTGTATATAACTTTTTGGCGAAAATAGTTGAAAGGGTTCTACTGAATTATATAAAACGTTTGTATAAGTTGTAATTTTTAAACTGGCCGAAAAATGTCCAGGCCAGGCTATGAACCTGGGATCTCTTGGCTGAAGCTTTCAATGCTCTACCAACTGAGACATCCCGGTCGAATCTGGAGGACCTAAATCACCCACTTAATCTTATTGATCATATATCTGGTCTGATATCTGAATCAACACAACAGAATCAATAGCAGGTAATTTGGAACTCCAGTAAACGCTGTACACGGGATGGCTCAGCTGGTAGATCATTGATAGCTTCAGCCAAGAGGTTCCAGGTTCAAAGCCTGGCCAGGACATTTTTCGCCCAGTTTAAAAATTGCAACTTATACAAACGTTTTGTATAATTCAGTAGAACCCTTTCAATTATTTTCGCCAAAATGTTATATACAAACATAACATAATATTATTCAAAATTTGTTTCAAGGAATTTAAATTTACAGGCGGTTTTCTGCTGTAACATAAGCATGTGTAAACCGTATATAGTAAAATTTGCATATCACAAGATACGTAGGCAATGTGCTAATTTCTTTATTAAACGTATTTAATTATTTAAAGCAAGCAAATTTTATAGAACTCATTCAGGAAAAAAGAAAACATTTCAATATATTGAAGTTTTAAGTATAAGTCTATAGAAATAACGAAAACTGATGATGAATCAATAATAAAGGTGAAGCATTTTAAATTCCGTAAATTATAGAAATCGGGACATATTTATTATTTACTACATTTAATTATTTCAAAACTTATATTTTAAGATGTATTTCATTTTTTTATGTACATTAATAATTTTGAAATATTTATTTAAAATTTCTCATTAATTCGAGCGTTGATTGTATTATGAAAAAACTTATGTAATTTTCAATATAAAATGTATTTATACATAGTGGCTGTAATACATCTAAAGTTATAGCTGTTTTTTCTTAAATCAAGTGTTAAAAATATATTTAGAATTTTAAATTATACTTATAATTATATTTTTTTGAATTCGCTCTAAAATATACAATACTTTGCAGATCTTATATGTTAATTATTTAGAATAACAAAAAATAAGTGACACATTCATTGAAAATATTTTTCTTTCTAACTTCTTATTATCCGATTTTAGAAACTATCAGAAACTTTTCAATGATTTCATGAAATTTAAAACCTCTAATAGTAAAATAAAACAGCGTTCCACATGAGAAGGTCGTTCGTTTTTAAAGTCTTCAAAAATATCATGTTTCAAAATTTTCTTTTAAAAGAATTTTTAAACGTGTTTCTAAGCTAACAAAAAGTACGATACATATTTTCTAGTAGAAAAGGTCTTTGCTAAAATTTTAAAATTGGTTATTTACGAATTATAAACGATATTATATACGAATTGTATACGAATTATAAAACGATTATTTACGATTATTTATGATTATTTACGAATTATGTAATCCATAACATATGACCCCATTTCTATCTAAAGCTGATCATCTCTAAAAATAGCAGTGTAAACATTCATGCAGTAATGATAATAACTCCAATGTCATGGGCTATTTACACAAAGAAAAATAAAGTACAGCAAAAAGTTTTTTTTTTTTTTTTAATAAATATATCATTATTTGCAACCATCTATCATTTCACCATATCGATTGCATTTATCGATATTTTCCCCTTGATTTTATTGTAAAGTTATAATACCTGCTTTATATACTGTGCAATAATTGAAAGAGGAACAATTTTGTTGCTCATTTATTTTTAATTATCTTCTAATATTATTGAACATATAAATTAAAGTTATTAAAAAAAGTAGTGATCATGGAAGATTATCAAATATTTAAATGTTGTCATTTTTTTTCAAATAATATTTTTTATGTACACATTTTATTAATTAGTTATAAGAAGGCGTTTTTACTTAAAACTTTATCTAAATATTGATGAAAATTTTTCTAACATATTTTTTTTAGTATTTTAAGGTATTCGAAGATTATGAGATATTAAAAGATTCTTAGATAACATAATTTTTTGACTTTAGTAAAATAATTTAACAAAATATATTAAAAGAAAAGAAACCCATTTTAATGCCAGAAATACTGGAACACTTTTGTGGTCATTAATTAAAATTTTTATAAAGTACTTTTTTTTTTGCATTCTAGTCAATAGATGTTACGTAAGCTTGCTCGTATTATTCTTTGAAACAAGAGTATGAATAATATTTTTATGAAAATAACGTCATATTTCTGCCGAAAACCGTTTATTGATAGATAAACTTTTACAAAACGAAATATAATACTGTCATTTTTCTTATGTTAAACTGTACTTTATTACGTATAGAAAAAATGGAGATGAATATGTTTTGTAAAATGAAATTAATTTGATTGTATATAGATTTTATAAGGATTATTTTTTTATTTCTAAAAATAAGTACCGCACTCATATTTAGAAAGCATTTTTGGTCACTTGACAGAACAAAATAAAATACCTTACAATGTTATTTGATAAAGATTATATTCAAAGTTTTTGCTTCGTAACAATGGACTATGAGGTTTGGATTTCTGTATTACAACAAACATTATTAAAATACCTGCATGAAAATGTTAAAACTTATTCTGGGGGAAAAAATATCAGCGAAACACCATTTGAAACAGTCGAAAGTATTTGATAACATAATTATTCAACTGGAAGTGTCTTATGACATTTTCCTAAAACCATTCACTGTTTCCATTTAAATATATGTAAGAAAATAAAGATATTGTTTTTAAATATATTAAGTAAAAGAATTTATACAGCTTATATTGTCAAAATGTAGAAATGTATATCTAAGAGGAACACTGATTTGTGTAATAAAGAGTATAAATACATACATAAAAAGTATGTTTCTATATTTAGTGTTATGTCTCAGAAACATAAATACAAAAGAAATGGATACAGTTTATTCATATCCATATTTCAAATAATAATACAAAAAATGTAATTATTTTTATGTAATATTTTTGCTTAGGTATGCCAGCGAATTACTTGTAAGTTATAATTTCCTTATAATTTCCATATATATTTTTTTCAAAATTTCAGTTGTAAAAGGGGTGTTGTATATGTGATTATGCATGCTCACTTCTTGCAATTATGTATCGATAAATAAATATGCCATCTTAATATAATATACGAAAAATATTGATATCATATCTTAATAAAATATATGAAAAATATTGATATTATATCCTGATAATAGTATATGAAATATTACCGTATTAAATTTTTAAAAACTAATCTGAAAATGGTGATACAAATTGGTTCGCATCAACAATAATTTCGGAAATTCAGAATTAACCGTTATAACAAGTTTTAAATTTAGAATTATGCAATACTGTAATATAGTTTTTATAAATATAAGTTTTAAATTAGAAATATTGATACATAGATATATATTTTATGTGCTTCTGAATTCGCTGAATTCTTCTAATTAACACTGGATTCTTAACACCGGATTGATAATCTTGTAGTTGTAAGAGGCATTGACTTTTTTTCTGAATTCAAAGGCGTGTTTGGAGACGCCAATTTAACATATTTTTTCCTGATTAAAGGAAACGGAGATACATCTGTAGTTACTTATTACTTTCCTGCGAATTATAGCTGTATAAAGTGTATAAATATAAAAAATACGGCATGTGATCTCACAAAAACAACGACAACAGTAATTTAACAATTTTCATAACAGTAATAGAGTGATAAATTTGGTTTATATATATTTTTTTGTTTTAAATTTCTATTTGGATTATTCCCTTTTTCACTCACGATAATGCTCTTACATTACACCTTTCACAGATAAAAATAACTATGGCTGAAATTGCGTAAAAGAAACACCATTTTGTGATTTTTTAAAAACTATTTTGTGATAGCGTAATCATTTCCTATCACTGTAGTAATTAGTTTCAAAAACTATAACAACTTAATTCTACAAATTTAAGCTAAATTTGTCACAAATAAATGATTTTTCTCATAAAAAATGAACCGTGGAAACGCAAATAAAAGAAAACTGTAGAGAATGGAAAAGTTTCTAGTTCTTTCACCAGCGAAAATTGTTTCATTGAAGAAAAATATCACACTGTGTATGTATCTTAAAGTGCCTTAATACAAAAGAGAAATACAGATGATAAATGCATTCTCGATTTAATTTTCTGTGTTAGACCTTACATATAAGAAGTTAAATATGACGCAATAATATAGGATCATTTAAATGTAGCTGTATTCTAGTATAAATCTGAGTCAGTAGTACTTATGAGTTTGAGAAATGTAGTTTTAAAATTTAATCTGTATTTTTCGCATTGCCTTAGAAAAAATATATAGTATATTGATATGGGGTTAAAATGTAATTTTGTAACGTGTTCCAAAACTTATATAAGATCACTCTATAAACTAAGGCTATCGTCACATTAATTAGAAATTGTTCGAAATCCAAATTTTATATGTAACTATTACCTACCTCATAAAATTTATTCTTCACTTAACTTAGGAGATTTAAACGCATTTTATTGGTCCGTTTTCGGCGTTTTATTACTTAACTGACAAATAGCAGTTTTACCTTCCATACAAGCATTTAAACTATTTTTTGTTATATTCGTAATGGAAAAAATATATATATATCAGAAATAATTTTACAAATGACATAATTTAACATTTTCGTCGCTATTGTTTTAATGTATTTTTATAAGCTCAATAAAAGCATAATTTTTGTCCTTTGCATTCATAAAGAAATTAATCATGAAAATAATAATATCATAGGTATATTTTTAAACCAATTACTGACATTTGAAAAAAAAAAGAAACAGTTGAATCATTGATTTTTTTTTTTTTTTTTGGTATTTTTTGAAATACAGACTGCACCATAAATTAGTTAAAAGTTTAAAAAATCATCGAAAAGAAACAATTGATATTAAAAATCACGATTTGCACGAACGAGACTAGAGGGAGATCGGATTTATTAAAATTAAATAGTTGTGGTTCAAAAAATTACCGATATATGGCTCTGGGTTGCATAATATGAAGCAGATTTATGCAAATCAGGCTGTCAGTAAAGCACCTCGATGCCTGTAGAGCCTTCATTCGATACCAGAATTATACTATCATAACAGATTAAGCGTTGTTGGTTAAGCACTTTTACTAGAAAGGGGAATCAGCAACCAGCTCATTGCGAAAATTCCGCACGGCAAACGGACTCAATACGAGAAAAGAGCACGTTTCATGTGCTGGGATACTGAAGCTTGTAAAACGCTTCATAAAAACGTATGATTACTATAAACCTAATTTGGATATTCCCCGTATTATGCCTGCTAGCACCATCTATAGGCATTTATTGAACCAAAACTTTTTTTGCTGTAAAAAAAAAAAAAAAAATCCAATCTCCATCGAATACCATACCTGAAAACCGCATTTTTTTGGAATCATTTGTTCTATTTTTATGATTTTTTAAAGTTTCAACGAATTTACATATCACATGGTACACTTGAAGTAAAATTATTCATTATGAGAATCTAGCGTGAGTTAATATTTTCGTCTCAGTTGGACTTCGAGGAAGAATTTGTTTGAAAGATGGTTACCGATGATTTGAAATGTATTTAAAATATATGAACAATTATCATATTGAATAATAAATATGACATCTTTAATTAGTTTAAATTACAGGCAAATATATTGTTAATTATTATGTGTTTATTTTTTTTTATGTGAAAATGATAACCCTAAGTAAGCCAAGGTAATCTTTATACCTCGGCCTTTTGTATGTTTTTAAGAACGTATTTAGTTTAAATGCATAGGGATTTGTATAGTGAGGGTTTTTAACTAAAAACCCTTAATCGTGTACTTGTTTGTGTTCACGAGTTTGGGGAACTTGAAACATGTCTTATTATGGTCAATTAATGTTAATAAATAAAAAAAATGTATTATTGAAAATTATTTTTCTTGTTTCTCAGGCACATGTTCACCATATTTATGCCAAATATTATATTTTAAAAATTTACATGAGTTTACATAAATAATAAGAACAGTCTATAAATAATGATACTTAGTTTCTACTATTAGATGAGTGTCTTGTTATATATATATATATATATATATATATAGAGAGAGAGAGAGAGAGGGTGTCCGAAAAGTCTGGAAACGGTCAAATAACACGAAAAATATACATCGGATTGAAAAACAGCAAAATGCATGCTCAATATTTAAAAAATATATATATTTATGGATATGAAAGTTGCCCCCCCCCCCCCCGAGGGGAAAGTGGGGGCAACTTTGAAATCTTAAATGATGACCCCCATTTTTTATTGCAGATTCAGTTTCTACGAGAAAAAATACGTAACTTTTGTATTGAACATTTTCTTCGAAACATTGTAGATGGCGCTGTAATCGAGTGAAATGCTGTGAGAATCGTTACCATTGCAATGTCTGGAAACGCTCTAATAATTTGGGAAATATACATCAGACTGAAAAACGGAAAAATACGTGTTTAATATTTTAGAAAAATGGCAACTTTGATATCCCTAAATAGATTTTTCACTATTGAACATGCATTTCTCCGTTTTTCAATGCGATGTATATTTCTCGAGTTATTCGAACGTTTCCAGACGTTGCAATGGTAACGCTTCTCACAGCATTGCACTCAATTACAGCGCCATCTACAATGTTTCGAAGAAAATGTTCAATACAAAAGTTATGTATTTTTCCCCCGTAGAATCCGAATCTGCAATAAAAAATAGAGGTCATGTTTTAAGATTTCAAAGTTGCCTCCCTTTCCCGCCAGGGGGGGCAACTTTCATATCCCTAAATAGATTTTTCAAAAATATTGAACATGCATTTTGCCGTTTTTCACTCCGACGTATATTTCTCGAGTTCTTTGACCGTTTCCAGACTTTTTGACACCCTGTATATATATATATATATATATGTTACGGTGAAACACCGAAATCTGGAGAATGTCGACTTTCACCGGTGAATGTCAACAAAAACATAGTAACTTGGTGTATGTCCGAAATATTTGCTAAATACCCTTATTTCTGACTTACACCGATAAATTGTTGAACATGTCCGAGATTTATATTTTTTTCTCTGTAATTCAGTCGCGATAAATTTTTCGCCTCTCTTCCTGAGAGGAATGACTAAGAACTTAAAACACACAGTACATTCAAAATGAGAAAGGAAAATAATAGAAGTTAAAAACTTACTTAATTATACAGTACGTTCTAAATGAGAAAATAAAATAATAGTAATAAAAAACTTTCTAAATTATGTGATTCAAATCCTCTCTTTTCGACCTCCACCAGAGCATATCTGTGATTGTCGACATACACCGGTGAGGGTCCGAATGTACAAAAATGTAGTGAAATATTCGATCTTTCACCGACGTGTTTGGTGTTTGTTGACATTCACCGGTGAAAGTCGACATTCTCCAATTTCGGTCTAGAATAAGAACGTATACTCATATATATATATATATATATATATATATATATATATATATATAAGGTTTTTCTTCTTTCTCGTTATAACATAATTTTTTAGAGAGCATTTATAAAAATTCTTTGGTATTTGAAAGAACAAATATCTCTAGGAATTTATAAAAACACCATTTTAATATTTATGAATATTTCTTAAAATCCCACATTTTAATACATTTTTACTTAGATTGATCTACAATAAAATTCAAATTACACAAAAATTGCTTTTTTCTGCTAAGTTGAAGAAAATTTCTTAAGCACGCAAATATATACATGATATAAAAATATATATAAAAGAAAAGACATTTACAGTAAAGGAAAAGTAATAATAAATAACAATTTAAAATACATTAATTAATAGGAATTTACATATTTTTACTGGTGATAGAATAATAGAAATATTTACACAGGGTGCAAAATTTGCCGCCCTTTAATTTCTCAACTTTCATTCTTTTTTCGTTGGTTGTAGACATACAGTTCCATTTACAAAAGCGTTTAAAATGAGGTAAATATTCAATTCATGTTGTGGAGTTAATTAAAGTAAAAAATCAATTTTATAAAAATTACGAAATATAACTTTTTATACGGTCCCCCGGTCCCTATAGTTATATTTAGTAAATGTTTGCACATATCATGACAAATACAACACAAAAAGTTTGACTTCTGTACGACAAAAATTGACACAGTTATTAAATTTCAAATTTTGAGATTTTTTCACATGTTTTTGTCTTTCATTCAGGGATCAGTTAAAAAATGAATTAGAGTAATTCGAGATCGAAATCAGGGTGCACTGCCCTTTTTACGGCAAAACTACATTTTGTCGGTAACGCTAAATTGGTGTATCACCAAAGAGGGTTATTTCATCTAAAAGTTTGAGCTGATTTTGAGGGGTCGTATACAAAGCGAAGAATGACATATTGAAATTAAACAGAAAACTAAATATATATTTATTATCATATTAGAAAACGGTCTACTATAAAAAATTAATACATCAAATACCGGAATCTACTAGATATACTGGTCAAAGTGTTCTCCATTGGTGGCAATGCACAATTGAATGCGGGACAGTACTGAGTCCTGGACACGACGTGTAACTGTGCGATAAGCAAGGATGATGCGCTGCTTCAGATCAACCAGTGAAGTTAGCTCAGTAACATACACCTGTGCTTTGATGTATCCAAAGAGGTAGAAGTCCATGGGAATCAAGTCCGGGGAATGCGGTGACCACTCTAACGGACCACCATATTCAATGATCTGTTGACCGAATTCGTTGGCCAGATACACACGGACGTTTGATGCTTTATGCGGAGGGGGGCCCATCATGTTGAGACCACACAATGGGTCCAACAATCCGAGTTCCCCATTTACCGCACCACACGTTCGTTGACCAGTGTACCTGGTGTGGTACTGTGCGGGCGAAGTGAGTATTTTCCAGAGACCAGTAGTGCACATTTTGCACGTTCACAATGCCACTCCGTGTAAACGTTGCCTCATCTGTCCACAGAATATCACAAAGGAACAACAGTTTTTCCTCTATAGTGTTAAGCATGAAATGTAACCAAACCATCTTTCGTGGTCACCCAACATCAATGCTTGCACCAGTGTTGTATCTTGGATGGTATGGATGCGCACCATGTACATGTAATAACTACCAGACACGCTGAAGCGTGTATCCACATGCCTCGCTTACTTCCGCCGTGCTCATTTGTGGATTTAAAAGGGCGAATGCCAGCACTTCCTCCGGTGTCACTCGAACATTACACCTTGCGCGTCTACTTGTTTTGGGTCGTGGTGCAACAGAGCCGGTCTCTCTAAGACGGTCCAATGCATCAGTTATTTTATCATGCGTTTGATGACGATCTCTAGGAAAACGCTCTGAATAAATCCTCGAAGCCGCTTGCATTCCTTTGACATTTACCATAAATAAGTATAATTTCGGTATATTGCGTTTACATATAGCTCTGCACTGACTAACATGTCCACTGATCGTGGCTCGTGTTTTATCCCGAACGCGTTGTGCTGCGGTACTATTGTAACTTGTATAATCTTGATTTTCATGCTCGTTATATTTCGGTTGGTCGTTTGAATTCCGCTGCCATTTATCAAGTTTTAGTGAGTTTATTTTATTTTACTGATGTCGATTCTATTGTTCGTTTTTGAAAACCGCGCCTAGCACTCTGGGACGATTCTACAATCGAAAGGGGTGTTACGCTGATATGAGTATTTTCCGAAGTTCTAGTTTGCGTTCTCTTGTAGGCGGTCACTAAGATTGACACTCAACCAAACGCAGCTAAATAAACTCAACTCAACCCTATTTTGATATCAAAACAGATTGGACGCATTCGTTTTATTTTCCGATAACAAACAATACCTACTTTCAGTGTTAACGTCAGACACTTTTATCCCGCGTGGGGACATTATAGATTTCCGGGGAGAAATTGCATTTTATGACCATTGAAAACATAAACTCTCGCATTTTCCAGGAGGGATATTTCATTGCTCCGGGGGAAAGGGGGGATGTCTCTCCCCGGTCACCCCCCCTGAATTCAACACTGCCTAATTTGACTTTTGAATGTTGTTTGACCCCTAAAAATTAGCTTAAATTTTTAGATGAAAAGGACCTCTTTGGTGATACCCGGTTTTAGCGATACCGGTTAAAGGTGGTTTCGCCTGCTATGCTCCATTGTGTCCAGTACATCAGGACTCAGTACTGTTACGCATTCAATTGTGCATTGCCACCAATGGGGAACACTTTGAGCATTATCTCTAGTAGATTCCGGTATTTGATGTATTCTTTTTTTTATAGTAGGCCGTTTTCTAATATGATAATAAATTGATATTTATTTTTCTGTTTAATTTCAATATTTCATTCTTCGCTTTGTATACGAGCAGTTTTAAAGAAGAGTCAGCTTAAATTTTAGATGAAATAAACCTCTTTGGTGATACACCGATTTAGCGATACTGGCTAAAGGCAGTTTTGCCGTAAAAAGGACATTGCACCCTGATTTCGATCTCAAATTACTCTAATTCATTTTTTAACTGATCCCTGAATGAAAGACAAAATGATGTGAAAAAATATAAAACTTTGAAATTTAATAACTGTGTCAAATTTTGTCGTACAGAAGTCAAACTTTTTGTGTTCTATTTGTCATGATATGTGCAAACATTTACTAAATATAACTATAGGGACCGGGGTACCGTATAACATGTTAGATTTCGTAATTTTTATAAAATTGATTTTTTACTTTAATTAACGCCACAACATGAATATTTACTTCATTTTAAACGCTTTTGTAATTGGAACTATATGTCTACAACCAACGGTTGCGAAATTAAAGGTCGGCGATAGATAACATTTTGCACCCTGTATATTTTTTCGTAATATACATATAAATTTTCAAAGTATTATTTATACTAACAATGTCTTTTAGTGTGCTACTTAACATTTATATTAAGTGTCTAAAATTTAAGGTGTCTACTGAGGAATCTAATACAAATTAAAACAAAATTTGGTATTATAAAAGTTATTCTGCATTGTGTCATGCATAAATATCAGAAAACGGTTTATTATTACCGGTGTTAGTCTATCTCACTTGTTTTCCAAATGCTATGTTTAAAATTACTAATGATGAGAATTGTGTCATTTCCAGAAATGAATTTCTAGGGATATGTCGCTGAACGCATTTCAAATTTAACTATACAGCATATCATTAAAGAACCCCATAGCAATCACCTTTAACTTTCACTAGAAAGATATTTAATCCTGAAATTCTCTGAAGCTAATGAATCCTGGATTTACAGTTGTGTTAAGTCATGAGTATTGAATTTTGTAAACATTAAAGAGTTGTAAAACAATTTAACAGTTTTACATGATAAGAAGTAAGTCAAATATATACTTACCATACTCATTGTCTTTTTTAATTTTAGTTGTTGCTGTCTGTATGAGGAAAATGTATTTTCTAAAAATTACTTTTATTGTAAATCACAGAACGAAAATATACTCATATTATGATACATTTTGTTTGTATATAATATAATTTTTGCATGCTGTTTTATTTGTATTTAACAAGTTCACTTCCGGGGTTAAACTTACCGGAATTTTATTTTATTTGCAAAGTTTGAATTTATGCAAGAAAATAATAATAGCAATATTTACTTTATTTAATTACAGATATTTCGTGATTACATAAAATAAAAATTCTTCTTTCGAAATTTCCGGTACGAATTCGTCATTTAAATTGAAAAAAACATGAATATACTCGTGGTTGACACCGAATGGGTTCAATTGCAACTGTTTTTAGCACTTTCCAACCTAGTTGAAAAGTGCTTATGACTTCGGTTTGTCTGGCCGTATGGCCGTCTGCCGTCTGCCGTCTGGCCGTCTGTCCGTGCTCTAACTCCCGTAAATATGCTCGGATTGCTCTGCAATTTTTATATGTTATTGTCGTTATCTATAGCATGTTCCCTATTTCAACGGAAGTGTGTAGCACTTATAGTTTTATTACAGGGACACTCAAAAGAATTCCGTTACATTGCGGTCTATAGGGAAAAATCATTTGCGGTTTATTTAAATAATGTTTCAGTATTTTAAACGCATTGAAATTTATATATATCACTAAGGTGCATTAGAAGAAGCTTAATATGGAATAGGGTGTGCATAGCACTTATAGTTACTTTACAGGGGCAGTCAAAAGAATTCCGTTACATGACGTCTATGGAGAAAAATCGTTTGTGGTTTATTTAAATAATGTTTCACTATTTTAAACGCATTGAAATATATATATATATATATATATATATATATATATATATCTAAGGTGCATTACAAGAGGCTTACTACAGAATAGTGTGTGTATAGCAGTCATCGTTCATTTACAGGGACACACAAAAGAATTCTCTACTGTCTGTTAACACTAATTCCTGGAAGTGCGCTTTAAGTTACTAAACGCGATTTTAATTTTAACTCGCTTTTTGTCTATTACGTGGTGTGTATAAATTCTGTAGATCCTATACAGGGCAGCACAAAAGTTCGCGAACACATTTCCTTTTATTGACAGAAACTCCAGAAAGATAATTTTAAACTGTGCTACGCGTTTCCTAACTAAACTAAAATTTAGCATCCTAGCATATACAAATCTATAGATCATATACAGGGCTGAATAAAAGTATTCGGATATTTTTTCGAATATTGTATCTGTTGGAAATTCCTGAAATTATGTTTTTAAATATGTTATGCGTTTTCCAAATTGTTTACTTAGATGTTATCTTTTAGCTTATTAAACGGTATGTTTTGTAAAATTATTTTGGAAGCGTTGGAAAGTGCTACATAATCTATGCTTGACGCATGATTTTTCGTTCTTGTTTTTTATTATTATTATTCTGTATGACTGATATTTGTATCTGGATATTGAGAAACTTTATTATCAGTTTAAATTTTAGTACAAAATTCATCTTGAATAAACAATTAAAAGAAGCGGCACAAGTCAGAAATGTACTCAATTGCTTACAGGTGCTAAAAACCATTTAAAACTCTCCAGACCTTAAAATATTTAAATCCACAAACTCCAAACGTTTTCAACCGACACTCTCGGCCATCTTCTGGAATGAATAAATGTTGTTATTAATCGTTCATCTTGTTCGAGATTCATAATCCCAGCCCCTCCCCCGAATTTACAAGAACAGTTAAATGCGAAAATTGATGCTGTTCTTTCTATCAATAGATCAGTAGTATACATAATAATAACTTTTAGAAAGCATAAAAAAATAATTCTTTTATATAGTAATGACAATGAGGAAATTTCGAGATAGACTAAAGGAACATGAAGCAGACTTACATAATACTTAATAATAGGCGAATTTAACTTTGTGCCGTTATATTAAAAATAAATGATCAACATAACCATAAAATAATATCACTAATTATAATTAAAATGTAGACAAATGCTTAAGTGATTAAAAGAAATAACAAAAGGCTTATAAAACCCTTTTCAATGATTCATTACTTCAAGCACCTGCTTTTCCCTTTTTTCACATATTTGGATCTCGTGATTCGTGTCTTCAAGGTTATTTCTTCAAAATTTGCAAGAATATTTTTTTATCATTATATTTTTCTTGAAAATGACGGCGAAATGTAGCGTTGAAACGTATGTTGAATCATTAAAAAGGTTTTTATAAGCCTTTGTTATTTCTTTTAATCACTTAAGCATTAGTCTACATTTTAAATGATCAACTTAAAATAGTACAAATAAAAATATATAAAATGGCAAACAGCTGCTTCGGAGCCCCTAAGGCTCCATTATCAGTGCCAAATTTAAAAGATTAAAAACTGATTCAACAGTTAACCCATGTAAATATGCTTGTGTCTCCCGCACCCGGCCAAGATTGAATGGCGTTGAGTTCTTCAAAAAAATCAGCGTAGTAATATTTCTTATTGATCTTAATTCTCGACAAACAGTATATCAGCAAGTATACTCCCCGTTTATAAAATTCCTGTCAAATCTGAATATATAAAGGTATTTAAATAATTTTTATAAAAGTTTAGTTATCGTAATAATCATCACTTGATAAAATAGTTAAATTCTAATAGTTAAATATTTGAATTCAAAAAATGAAATAAAAAAATTGGTAACTTAAAATGCTTACTTTAATTTAAAAATAAAATTTGTTGTTTTAGTAATGTCTTAAAAATTATGTATATTTCCAATCTATAATATTTTATGCATTGCTACAGAAAATAAACTAACCTACATTATATTATAAATACAAATCTGGAGGCTTCTAAGCAGTAAAATTTATAATTTAATATAATTAAAATTTCAGACAACAGCATGCTTTAGACTGCTGTATTCCACAGAAAAATTCAAGTTTGAAATTAATTTCACTTCTGTACTATATGTAAAGTTTAAGATTTATATTTATGTATCATTTTACTTATAAAATGGGCTAATAAGTCATACTATCGTTAATATTTGCTTAACGTTGGAAATTGTTAACTTTTTCAGCATCTGATAACAATTAGAATTTGGCACTGAAAAATTTTAATCATCGTTAAACCCAAAGAATTCTGATACACTGCCTGATTTTGATATTACAGTCTCATTATTAAAATTTAAAATTATACACTGCAATATAAACCTACTAAACATAAGTAATAACACATCAACATAAAGCTAACATTCTAGAAATTAAAAAAATAAATTTTTTGCATAGTTTATGACCAAAATAGTGGTTTTTGGACGCTTGTAAAAAAATTCAAAAATACGATGGAAATCGGATTGTACACAAATAACTTGGACTACCCCTACACAGTTCGGTGCTGGAGTATTGGAGCATATTTCGAGGTTGACCGCAATAAATATGCTCAGGGTCCAATTTAGGTCCAAGTCCATGCTTGCTTTCAAATGCTACAGAATCTTTTATGCTTCCTGTCTTTTTTTTTTCTTATTTACCGTGATTTTATTAATTTTTAGGTAAATTGCAGCTATAGCAGAACTGTATGTGTAATACTAACACATACATGAATATTATCTCCGTTAAAACGTTTTGTTATAATTATCCTATGAATTCTGCTTACAAATTCTTATTATCCTATGAAGCGGAAGAAATTGCAAACTATTCAAACAAATGAAACAACAGTTTATATCAAATACATTTTTATGTTCCAATACATGATATCTGAAACTAAAATATTGTAATATACATACACGAAACTAAGTAAGATTAGCATATAGTAAAATTTTTTAATTTCCTCTAATTAAAGCAGCAATAGTAACTATTTCATTTTACAGATCTTTTTATGTAATATGCGGGAATGACGGAAGGTAGTTTCTTCAAAAGCATTGACAAGTAAATATAAAACTATTCTGTATGATTTAATGGAAAATATTAAAGAAAAATGTTTAATATACATAGATTTTGGAAAACATTACTTTCCATATGAAATATCTGATATGTATATATTACTTTCCTGGCAATCTTCGGAATTAATTTTTTTTAATGCATCAAACATATTGAAAAGATATTAGCAATAACTGGTTAATAAAATTGTTGTTATTGTATAAACTGAACTGATAAAACCGATATTTCAAAGAGTAAATAAGTAAACAAAATGTAATAATGGAAGTTGCTGTGGACAAAGCGCTATTGGGTTTCAATGTGGGGAGGGTTTATGGGCATGTGTATCCTATCATTATTGATTACAAAACTGTTTTGAAATTTTACATTCATTTAAATAATTCTTCTATTAATTCGAAACAAAATGAAACTAGTCGTATGTGTCAATCCCAAAAGTTTCTTCTATCTCATACAGTTCCACATACACTAAAAATGAATCTCAGTGCCAATTTCTATGAAAGTCTAAGTGAATCTAAAGTTTTATTAAATTCCGTGCATTAGTTCTTGAGATATGACTATCGGTAAAATCCTGAAAAATGCAGTATAGCAGCGTCACTTGTTGAGAGTTTTACACCAAAACCTAATCAACAACAACATATGTCAACGTCTAACAGAATCTGAAGTTTGATAAAATTATCTGAATTACTTCTTGAGATATAGCTATCGTAAAATCCATGAAAATGTAGCATAGCAGCGCCATTTATTAGGCTATCTAAACCAAAACTTATTCAGCGTCTATTTTTGTCAAGGTCTAACTGAATCTGAAGTTTTCTGAAAATCAGTGTATTAGTTCTTCAGATAGAGCTATTGCGGACAAAATACAGCATAGCAGCGTCATCATTTTTTCAGGGACTGACTGACTATAAAGTTTTATTAAATTCCGTGCATTAGTTATTGAGCTAGAGTGCCCACAAAATTTGTGTCACATACAGACGGATAGACAGACAGAGTCACACACTCACAGACAGACATTTTTTAGAAACAGTCAAATCATGTTCAGGACCTTCTAGAATTCGTTTACTTCGTCAAAAATCGCAAGTTGAAAATTTTCCTGAATGCAATACATTTTTCTTGTAAAATAGAAGAAAGTAAAAAGAAAAATAAAATAGCAACAATTACCTTTATTTTTATTATCAACCTACAACAAAGGAGGTTATACTATGTATTTGTATATCTATTTTTAATGTATGCTCACGCGTAATTATTTAATGGTTTTAGTTTCATTATCTCCAAATTTAATTTAGTTTGTTTAAAGGTGTTCGTTTTAAACAAATGGATTATGTGTCAGTCTGTAATTGTTTTTCTTTCTCGGCTGTAGTTTTAGTACAAAATGGCAAATCACTTCAGAATTTAAATATGTTGTATAGGTACCACGCAAACAATTGATATTTTAAAAATATTCATATTTTGGTATGTACACATATATATATATATACCAAAATATAAATATTTTTAAAATGTCAAATGTTAGCGTATATATATATATATATATATATGTATATATTTCATTATATAAATGCGAAAATATTGCAAATATAGGCGCTAAATAGAAGTTATTAAAAATGCATTATAATATAATTATCAATTCATGTATTAATTGAAACTTTTTAAGAATTAAAAGCAGGTGTATAAACTAAACTATGAAAATGACTTGAACAGTAAAAATAATAAAAAACACAAAAACAACAAACCAATATTACGAGTCAACTGAGAAAGACTTCGCTCATCAGTGGGTTGAAGGGCAGTTTAAACTCCTCTTTCCTCTTATTTTCTTAAAAACATCGGCACTATCAGCAGGTGAGCCAATGTTAGCGCAGTCAATGTTAAATAAAACACAAAATAGTGACAGATTAACTAGAACCTTAACTGACTATTATTGTTGACTAGTAATGACGAATGTTGTAAAGGGGCCCCATAGTAACCAGTTCGACAATTTTATTTTACAGGATGATTGCAAGTTATATATATTTTAATTGAATTTGCTGATGGTATGTAATTGATCTGTTGACTAAACATTAGCTGAAGATATGAGGTCAATTTTTTTAAATATATATCGTAAGTTCTATAAGATTTTATCAAGTTTTTCTATTGATATCAGACAAAACATCTAAAATCAAAAGTATCTGGAGACATCTGGTCTCATAGTGTACATATATTATTCATTATTACCATCGTTTACTACAAAAATGCGTCTATAACAGTTTCTTAAAAATCTGCTACATCGAAAAACTACTTAAAATTACAATGTCTTTAGGAATGCAGACTTTAACTATAAATAAATTTTTTTATCAGCATTTATATCAGTACTTTAATTTTATAATATTGTACCTCTATTCATTCTTTATTAAATTTACAGTAGAATAGAATCTATATAAATATTATAAACTGAATACAGCTTAGAACTTTGGAATATTACAGTGCTTACAGAAACTTTTATTTAATTAATATAATTAATTAATTAATTAATTACTTTTTGTTTAACGTAATTATTGGAATTAGAGTCTTTCAAATAAAAAATATGGCAATATAATCATAAATTAAAGGGTCCATTTGAACAAAAATTGATGGAAATAATAGAACTGTAATTAGTGCGGTATTTATGCGTTTTAATAATATTTTTTCTGCTATCCTAAACAATTAATTTTTTTTAGTTGATACATTTAAATACGATTAAAATATACGATTGGGATTTGCAACATTTTTTTAAAATATGTATCATCACTATAATATTACATTTTCAATAACATTTTTATTGTCGAGGTTTAAAATAACTTGAATAATATATTTTATACAAACTATGTAAAAAGTGCCACAGAGAAAATGTTTATACTATGGATGAACGTGATGAATGTGTAAAAAATCCTCTGCGTGACTAGAATATGGAAGTGAGATTAATCGAATATTTGGAGAAAAGTTCTCTGACATTCAAGAAAAAACATGATGGATGAGTACATAATATGCATATCTAAAACTTCATTCAGAACTAAATATTATTATATAACCTTGTTTCAGAACTGACAAAAGCTAAGATGACTTATCTGGAATACGCATTTTACTAACACAATATATCTTCCTATGAAAGTAACACTCTACATTATATTATGTCAAGTAGATAAAGTACCTTCTTTTATGAATTTAAGCATAATTTATATTAAAAGCATTATTTACATAATTTAAATTATTTTAACTTATTGAAAATATCTTAATTCCTTGCTTATGTCCAACATTTTTTTTAAATTTCTATATTGATTCTGTTTAACATTTTGAAAGTAAATGTTATAATAATTTACAGAAAAAGCAATTAAGAGTCAATAACTGTTTTATCTTATACTATTTTTTGCTATTTAGGGGAGACCGGGGCAAGATGACTATCCCGCATAGCATGCACAGTCACAGTGACGTCATTGTGACGTCACTGTGAGTCACGTACGTCACGTCACATCTGTGACCAAAATGACACCACTTTGTAACGTCACACTGTGATCAAAATGTGAACGTCTTGAAGATCTAAAGAAAACTTAAAATAAACTTTAGAACATCTTATGGCATGAAGAAAATTACTTTTTGACAGCTTTAAAAATTTTTGTGACGTTGCAATGACGTCACTGCAAGTCACATAAGTCACGTAAAACCTATGACCAAAATACCAACACTCTGTGACTTCACGGTGTGATCGGAGAGAGAATTTGGAAAAAAACTCATAAAATATAGAATTGAATTATGTCATGTACCTAAATCATTAATAAAAACATTGTCACACATTATTTAAATATATTGTATTTCCAAAATAAAATAATAAATAAATATTTGTCTACATATATGAGGCAGATATTTTTTTACAATATTCATTGCCATTTTCATGAAATTTAACAAAATATACTATATAATACACAGGTAAAAATCCTTAAATAGAAATTTAGTAACGTAGGAAAGTTTTGGCGGAAAGTAATTCAGAAACAGATCTCCCATTCTAATAAAACTGTTAGCGATTTAGAGATTTGTTAGCATTTTAAATACAAACATTTATTTTTTTTTCCTACCACCGCATAGAACTCATTTGCTAATTTTGTGATACTAAAAATATTTTAAAAATCTCCAATCTCTTATTATTTTGAGGGGCCACTCAACCCAATCATCAGCTTTCTGTTTAAAAAGTGAGGACACCATTTTTGCGAGTTCGACATCGGTAGTGCTCGGGGTGACCGTCGAACGCGTTCAAGATTTTTCTTCTACAAAATATTTAAGGTGGTTCTCCACTGACCTGCTCCACAACGCGAAGCTTTCTGACATAATTTCTGACTCATTTTTAAACGCAAAGGCATAAAATGGGCAGGACTGAATATGGAAGCAATTTGGAATCGAAATGAGTTTTCCATTTTTTGATAAATAAATTACTTATCGAGTTATAAGCAATTCGTGTCACGTGACGACTGGTTTTTCTCTTTTCTTACCCTGTTACGTCGGGTATTTGGTTCAAAACGCTGACTTTGACATTCTTTTCTGAAAGATCTTCTGATTTTACTAAAAAAAATGGAAAACGTCTTTCAATTACAGAGTTTCTGAATAAAAACAAAAGCCAATTTCATGCGCTTCCGAACAAAAACGAATTAAAAATATGTCATAAAGTATATGTCATTCCTATAGCAATTTATTCCAAAACTGGTCAGTGCTTAATAAGATATCACCTCTGTTAAATATATTGCTCTTTTCAATAGAGTGTAAAAAATGAAAAAATCGTATTTAGGAAATCTGATTGCAGAATAGTATTATATTTATGTCGTAATTATTTTATAAAGACTATTAAATCCATTTTTATTTAAAATTTATGTTTACTTTGGACGCCTAAAACAAATGCAACTGATTAAAAAATATATAAAAATTTAAATTTTCACAGCTTATTTCCAAGACTATTAAACTCTCTCATATGAAAACAGAATATTATAGTTTTATTAGAAGTTTTTTGTCAGCCATATAAACTATAAAGCATTTGAAATGTCTTTATTTAACTGTTTTCTTTCTATTCTTTTTCTGAAAACACCTGCTAGATGTTACTTTGTGGTAAACATTACTGCGCAGATCATGATCGCAGATGTTGAAGGCAGACGATTATTTTCATCGGCGGATTAGAGTGTGTGGTGTTCTTTTAAGTTTGTGGAAGTATATTGTGGAATTTATACCGTGAAAATAAATTAACGTTTTAAAGTGAATCATCCATTTTAACCTATCCTTATGTATAGCTGGGTGCGTTATTAAGGTCTGCGTGATATTTGATATCTCAGATCTATGAACACACCTATGCTGGACACTTTGAAAATTAAAGCAGTGGATTTGAGTCTCATTTTTCAATGAAAAGGAAGCAGTCAACGACCATTAAAACTTAATCCCTAGAACAGGTGGTTTTACTTATAGATTAGCAGGTAACTTTTAATGTCTTCGCAGTTTTGTTAATAGTGCATATTTAGTAATGGTACATTAATAGTGCATTATTTAAATGTTAAGATGTTTAAATCTTTTTTTTTTAATCACTTGTATAAAATTTTATCTTTAATGTTTTAAATCGTTTTAAATAGAGAGTTTGGAAAAAAGCTTAAAGTATTTACTAACAATATATATTCTAAATGAAAAGTGTTATTTATAACGAGGAATGTATTTATATTTTGCGTTTCTCAGTTCAATTTTCATAGTTATTCATTGTAATTAAAAACATTGCAATTTTTAAAACTATTAATATTTGATTTACAATTTGAAAATTTCTTAGCTAGTGGAGGTTTTGAGAAATAATTTTCTGGTATATTTGAATTAATTGCGTCAATTTAACTCATTACAAATTTAGTTGTCAAGATATGTCAATATTAGGTGCACAAAAATAATGAATATTGATGAAACAATAAAACAGCTATTCAGTTAAGGTAATTTTTCCAGTTATGTTATCGAATTTTTTCTATAGTAAAAATTGATATTTAAGCTCTGCATTTAGTATTCTATCAAAAACTATAAATAAAATAATTTGTAAAGAAAAAAAAAATATTTTTTTTTCTTTGCGTTTATGATCCGAAGTTTTAAATTTCATTTGCTTCGAAAAATGTTTTATTGCTTGATACAATGTTTATTATTTAATAATATCGCACAATAGGTAGATCTATTATTTAAATGGATTCCTAATATAAATTTTTCACAATGCTTATTTAAAAATCTATACTTTTATTTTCATTAAATTTGTAATCAAATCCAAAATAACTAATTTCCGAATTCATTTTTATTCGGAAACACATGAAATTGGCAGGTGTTCTTATTCAGAATATATGTAATAGAATGGCATTTTCCATTTTTGACAAAATATGTTTCAGAAAACACTATCAAAGTCAGTGTTTTGAACCAAATTTCCGACGCGCAGCGTCAGAAACGGAAAAAACGTGACCAAAATTGCTTTTAAACATTTCATTTATCTAAAAATGGTAAACGCTATTCATTCCAAATCGCTTTAATAATCAGGCATGCAAGTGCCAAGCGTTTAAAAATTTGTTCATAAATGTGTCAGAAAGTTTCGTGATACTGAACGAGGGGAAATATTGCAAAGTATACACATTTAAAAACTTCAATACTTAAAAGCAAAATAGCATAGTTTTAATTATTGTCAATATATTTGGTGGTTACATAAAACAAATGGAAGTCGAAGTTATTTTTAAAAGTGGTTATTTGCACAATAGAATTTCATATTATTAAAATATTTAATTTTATTATAATTTTTAATGGATTCATCTATTATTTTTATATTAGTATGCTTTTTTTACATTAATAATTTTCTTGTTTAACGGCTACATTAGCCGGTTTCCCAATCAGATGCAAAGTTTTAATTTGAATACGAGTTGCATAAAAAAAATGATTGCCGATCCAATTCTTATCGTCGATCTTATCCGTATATGGTGAAATCTTGTTATCCGAATCTATGCGAAATCATTTATCAGGTTCGGTCGGGTTGTGGGCCTACAGAATTTTTGTTGTTGTTGTTTTTGGGTTAGGGTAAGATTACGGGTTGAATGTAAATATAGTTTCAGTCAACCATCATTCATGTTCAAGTAGACATTCAATCATGTTCAAGAAGTATATAACCGGATTCGTGCATGACTCTAGATCCGAGCCGACATCAAAAATTGTGTCGTAACACAATTTCTGATAAAATCTGGTTACTTGGTCGTATGCAAGATTCTATTCTGAACAAGACTTACAGTAAAAACATTATACCCGACTCGGGTCAGATCGGGTTCACGAAAATCAGGTCACACGACAACTAATCCAAATCTATTCTGTAGCCAAACAAATCCAAAAAGATCGATCCGAAGTTTCTGGATTGTATTCGGGTAAAATCTGGTCACCCGACCCGGTGCAGTGTCGTCACAAACGTCACAAACTTGAACCATAAAAAAATTTTGATCCGAACAATCCGTATAGGATTCAGGTAAAATCTGGTCCACCTATCCGATGCAGATTCGACACATTTTTCACATTGAAGTCGCACGGTGACTTCACAAAGTAGTCACATTGTGAGGTCACAGAAAGACTTGAAAACGGCCATAACGATCTCGCATTTACGTCACAGTGACTTCACATCGACGTCACTTGACGTCACGACGACTGTCGCAAAGTCACAGTGTGACTTCACAGTGACGTCGCCGTGATGTCACCATGCCTTACGGGTATGTAAAAGAAAATATGTAAAATAATGAAATGTAAATTTTTTTGCTTGCCTGAATTTCAGCAATAGGTGGACAGATGTAATAATGCTGTATTGATGTGAGTATGACATAATGTTTTATATAACTGTTACATCACACTACATGGTAAACATGATTTAAGAAATACGGAAATATGTTGAAAATATGTATGTATCGTTTTCTAAAAGACCATTAACATAATAATATGACAGAGAACAAGTTTTTTTTTTTTTTTTTTTTTTTTTTTTTTTTTTTTTTTTACGACGATATTTCAGAACACATGTACAGTCGTGGAAAAAAAAAAACGGAACACCCCCCACTAACTCTGCAACAAATTATAGTAGAAGGACGTGACTGGTACCAAACGATTGGAAATAAAGTCTACTTTTAAGTGATGTAACTAAAATCCACTTAAGGGGCCATCTACATATTAAAACCAGCCTAAACTTTAATTTTTTCAATGGCAACACCCACTTTTGACATGATATTTTAAATCTTCGGTTCAAACTATGCCTAGATACAAAATTTTAAGTCATTTGGATGATTAGTTTTTGAGTTATAAACATTCAAATTTTAGAGCTTCTAATGTTAAATTACATTTTCATATTTTTATTAATATCTCCTGAAATTATAATCCTAATGTGCTAACGTTTTGTTTGGTAATAAAACTCAAAAACCCAAACATAACTACGTCAAATTTGTAATTTTTAAAATTTTATAATATGAATTATGAATTATGAAATTAATATTCGAAAAAAATGTGAATTGCAACCTACAATTTTTTTGATGGATTTATATTTATTATGTCCTGCTTTATGTGTATTCAAAATTTCAATTTTTTTTTCAAGTAGTTTTCAAATTATGCTTAAAAAACGACAAAATGCTGCTTTAAGGGGCCGTCTATGATGTGCATTAAAGCATAGTTTGAATAGGGATGGGAGCGCTCCGACTCGAAATCCCGATTGACACCACTAAATTTTAATAGTATTTGTTACCTTATTCAAGGACAAAATTTCTGAAATTCTTTACGTTGGAGAATACTATTAAAATTTAGTGGTAAGAATCGATATTCGGGTCGGAGAGCTCTCATTCCTCTTTGAGAAAATATTATACTCATAGGCTGGGATTATAGTGACTTGATAAACTTAGAGATTAAGTCTGTCTTACATTATAAACAATGCGTAAACCGTATTTCAATGCTTCGTGATCTTACGTTAAACAACTCTGACAACGACCTGCGATTGTAGTAAGATATAAGATAGCGAGGCACCAGAACCCCAGCCTTTATTAGTATATATATATATATATATATATATATATATATTTCTTTTACTTTTACTTTTTCAATGTCTGCTTTAAAATTTTTCATTAAAATTACGTGAAACGTATTTGCATGGGATATATGTTTTCATTTATGGAAAATAGTTTCGCTTTTATTTTTAAATTAATAAAGCTCATTTTTGAAAAATATGATCAGTTCTACCTTAGAAAAAACTTAATCATTTTTGTTACCTTTAAATGGATTTATAGCTTCTTTTCCAGTCTAATAAAGCTATATTGTTTTTTCTGCAGTATATATGTTTGAAGCGAAGTTTATTATAAATGCATATGTGTAGAGTATTAGCTGAAACAAAATGGCCCCACAATTAACTGAAGCAACGAAAGGCCAAATGATTGGCATGTGGGAAGCTGGAAGAAGTTTTCGTTATATAGCTGGGCATTTTCAAGTGTCTCTTCAAACTGTTTCAACATGGATTAACAGGTAAGGTTTATATTGGTAGTTTATTGCGAAAAAAAATTACAATATTTCTTCTATAACTTTCGTATTTAAATCTATTTGATTAAACAGGCTAATTGAAAAAAAATTACAAGTTATTTTTATGGTTTTCTGATAGGCAAGATTATTTCCCAATCGCTAGCAGTGTGCAAAAAAATCTAATAATAATAATAATAATAATAAATAATAAATGTCATATGGCAAGTTTTCTTGCCAGGAGGCATTAATGAGTTAATTGTAAAATTTCAAATGAACTACCAGAATAGGTTTAATCATAGAATTATTACCCCTATTCCGAAGGAGAATAACGGATGTAAAGTTATTCAGATGTCTTTATAACATATATTTAGTTTTAGGTCTTCAAATAAATCGGAATGTAAATTCTGCGAACATATCTCAAAACAAGACACCCCCCCCCCTCTCGCTACTAAAAAAAAGTAATGTCTGGATTTATTTTCAGACTAAAAAACAATTTATCTGCGTTTTTTTTTGTTATTTTTACTTTGTTTCATTACGCTGCTTTATACTATTTTTTTTTAATTCTAAATTTTGTGTCAATATTATTCACGTTTCTGCCAATAAACTAAAGAAAAGGCGAGTTAAATAGATGCAAAATCTGAGAAAAAGCATTATAAAAGCACCTGTAAAATTCCAATAACATTTACATATTCTAAGACTATTTTAATTACAAATAATCTTATAGTTTTTTAATCCCTTCGTGACGAGAGTCTATTACAGAATTTTTAATAATTTACCACCGGTTTTTCAAAACAGAAATTTTCGTCTAATTGAATTGTGGAAATGCTAAGATATAATAAGGCAAAGCTTGCAATAAAAAATAACTGGTGGGAAAAATCGAGGATTCTGAGCATCTTATGCGTCACGCATACGTGTCGCTCGCCCCCAAGGGGTTAAAATCGGATAATTCAACACGTGTAAACATTATCTTACAGCATATAACAATAACCGAAACTTATTAAGTGAGTAAAATGATCATATCGGTAAAACATAATACATTAAAATGTGACATTCTGCAGCATTTCAACAATCGAGTACCGAACTTCAATTTGGATACAGCCCCTTAAATATGCTCATTATAAAGTAATTAATTTCTCAGAAACTAATCGTAGGAATTTAATGAAATTTGGTATCTAGGCATAGTTTGAACTGCAGATTTCAAATATGTTGTCAAATTTGAGTCTTGCTATTGAAAAAAACAAAGTTTGGGTGTGTTTTTATATGTATATGGCCCCCTAAGCAAATTTTATATGCATCACTTAAAAGTAGACTTTATTTCCAATCGTTTGGTACCAGTCACTTCCTTCTACTATAACTTGTTGCAGAGTTAGTGGGGGGTGTTCCGTTTTTTTTTTCCACGACTGTACCTCTATTACATCATATAAATGAATGCCTTTAAAAAAAACTATATTACATGTTAAGACATGCAGAATAGAAATCTACACAACCTTAGCATTCAACCTGAAGCGGGATTATTTTTCTTATTTTGATGAAGATAATTCAAAAGTTAAATTATTTAATATCCTAATAGTTTGAAGAGAAACTTTGATATCACTGGTAAATAGCAAGGTGTTTGGTTATAAACACAGTATTAAAGACATTGCGATATTTCTACATAGTAAAGAAATGCACAAATATGTTTTTCTGCTTATTAAACTGTTTGCCAAAATAAACAATACATTCACCGTATATTTTTGCTTTGGAGTTTCTTGAATGGGTCACTTTCAAAAGTCATAGACGCTAGACGAGAAAGAAAGACAGATGTTTCTTTATCTAGGGAAATATAATAGATCCACGAACGACCACATACAAGAACCTCTTACGTGTTACTAACGGTTCCGTAAAACGTTTTTATCTTAAGAAACCACCGGATTTGAAGATGTATTTACAAGAACAAATATTCTTTCGCTCTCACTGATTTTCAAAAGCGTTTCATAGTAGTTTTTTTAGTGTATAACCAGTTTCCTCAATGCAGAATATAGGTTTGTGGAGACTATGAATTCTCAAATGAACATTTTCATCTTCAACAAATTTATATCAAATGCAATCCTGATAAATTAACAGCATTGTCACTACTATTAAAATTAATATTGTGTTGTTACTCGTGACTTTATAAATTCAATTACGCAGCTGAAAATGTTTAATTGAGAATTAATTACATAACAGAACCGATATTCCGGTTTCATAAAAATGTTTAATGCACTATAAAAACTACTCGGAAGCGTTTCCAAAAATCAGTGAAAGCAAAATAAACTTTACTTTTATAAATGATCCTTTAAATATGCATGGCTCCCAAATGGTCCGCCAACTGAATACCAATATTTTTTAACAGAAAATTTCATGGTTTTTACAACATTTTCGCAAAAATTTACCTCCGAAGGTGTTGTATTCAAAATTTACAAGAAAAATCTAAAAATAATTTTTTTCAAAGAAAATACCGGTATTAAAAAAGTGGACTATTTGGGAGCCTTGAATATGAAAAATACATTGGATTATGTGGTTTCTAATGATGAAGAAAACTCTTCGGAATCATGGGTGACTCAGAAGTGGTTATTGTATATTTTCGTTCGTGGTTATTGTATATTTTCGTTCGTGATTATTGTATATTTTCGTTCGTGGTTATATATTTTCGGAGATTAAGAAACATTTGCTTTTGTATAGTGTAAAAATACAGTAAATTATTCTGAATACTGTTAAAAAAAAAAAAAAAAAACATTACAAACGATAAATTTTTATTACACAATGCCATTGGGTGTTGTATTTTGCTTTTTGCAAAGAAATCTAAAATTTGAAAAAAATAAAATAAATTATTTATTTGTAATATTTTTCAACTAGATTTCTATGTACAATGCTTCTATTCTTGTTATTTTTTACTAGCAGTTACAAATGCATGAATATAAATATAATAAATTCATTCAGCAAAAATTTAAGATTTTTTTTTAATTTTTAGTTGTTACTAACTACATCATATGGTTTAAGAAAAAGCACATAAAACATTAAAATTTTATACATTTTTTCAAAATGCCCATGATTTAACGGCACCGTATTTCATTACCATAATTCATGCTGGATGTATCATTTCAGTTTAATTAACTTCGTACCGTTATCTTTCCTATCACTTATAGTATGTTCATTTATCTTGTGTAAACTATTTACTTGTACACCATTCTGGCATTGCGGTATAACATATGGACTAAAATGTTTAATGTCGTCATTTTAATGGTTCTAAATTCGCTGGAACAATTAAACAATTGAAATGTACATAATGTATAATACTTATTATGAATTCTGAGTGTAACGACTGTAGCACTAATAACGAAATCCTTTAAATACAAAATATGTATATTTGAAAGAATATAATTAAAATATTTTTACTATATTCTATGTGTATGATCTTCTTTTTATATGTTTGTGGGTATTTTTTTAGTTGCTTTACAAAATGGATAGAAAAAAAATGGTTTTGATTGTACAGATTTATGCACCCGTTTAATAACATCTCTCTCTCTCTCTCTCTCTCTCTCTATATATATATATATATATATATATATATATATATATATATATATATATATATATATATATGTATAGATATACATTTAGCGCATTCATATTTGTTCAAAGCGATATTCATTAAACTACTACCCGTGAAATTTAGCACACTATTTGTTTAGTCATTTTTTTGTGAGAATGCAGTAGTGGCTAAAATTGTAGAAATATTTTTGAATTTCGATGGTTCATAACACTTGAATTAATACCAAACAATTATACACCAATAGTCAGATAATTTAATGAAAAAATTATTGCAGTAAATTTCCTAAAGGGAACTAAAGTAGAAATAGCAGTAGATAAAGATGAAATATTTAATATAAAGAAGAAATATTAATTATAACAGCAGTTATAAAGAAGAAAATTGAAACATATCGGAAAAATGAGATAGGGTGAAACTCCCAATAACTGATACTTTAAGGATTCTTTCTTGTTCAAATCACTATTAAAAAATTTAAATCTATTATATACTTACCTTTGTTTTTGAAAGGATAGTAGATAAATATTAAAAAAATATATTGTTAGCAAAATTTTGGAAAATTACTTATTTTATTGTTGAAAAATAATTTTATTCATAAATATGTTACAAAACTCCGGTAACTGACACCATCCATATTTTGGAACACCAATAACTGCACAAAGCAAACCAGTGACTGACACTTTATTATAAAAGACTAAAATGCTTTAAAAAACTTTATTCTTTATTATAAAAACAAAATTCATTAATATTTATTATACAAAGTGGGACTTAGTAAGTTGTAATGCATTATTAGTAATGCAGAGTATATAGTAAATGTATATAGTAATATTTAGAGTAATATTTAGTACTGCATTATTAATAATGCAGACATCCAATAACAGGCATCTATGAACCAGTGACTGACGTCTGGTGTCAGACATCGGTAAAACAACTTAAATTTTAAGGGTGTTTACTACAAGAAAGATTTAACTTATTATTTTGCATATTAATACAGTTCAAATAATAGATTTCAACTTTCTTTAATATAACAAATAACTAACACCTCTGTCACAGACTGGTGAAATGAAATTCTAGGAACCAATAATTGGTTCTCTCCATTAAGCTAAATTAAATAACTATAAACCCTAAATAATGGCCCTAATGTATCACATGCATCTTTAAATTAATTTAAACAAGTATAACTTTATGAAAAAAGTTTAGGATGGTTGAATTAAAAATAGATTAGAAAAACACTTCCTTAATTTTAGAAATTAGATGGTTTCTTCAAAATGGCACTTTTTTTATTCTCAAAGGTTTGTTCCAAATTTGATATATTCTTGGCCCTCTAGTGGTGAAAAAATTGACTTCAAAATAAAAATAAGTGTCTCATTTACCACTAGATGACATTACTTTGCAGAATTTTACAACAAAATACTTGTTTCAGTTAGATTTTTTTGCTCAAGTGTCAGTTACTGGTTAGGTGGCAATAACTTGGGGTTTCACCCTATACAAAAATTACCTCAACGAAAGTTAGCATTTTGTTAGGTAACCTTAACTCTTAATTATTGCCTCACAATTCATTCCCGTGGATTGGACAAAGTATTTTATTTCTGAAGCTGGTATAATGTGATACCAGGATTTAATTATTGTTTCTATTAATTGTTTTTTACTCGTTTGCTTCTGTGGAACAGGTTTTATTATTCGGATCCACAGATTTTCAATTGGGTTAAATTCTGGGCTATTCCCAGTCCATTCCAACATTTAAACCACTATTTTAGCACTTTGACAACTTGACATAGACCTCAATCCCGTTCAAATATAAATGCTTCATTATCTCAGATAAGATTAGCAGGGTTAGACATATAACATGTATGTATTTTTGGGCATACCTTTTCCCCTTAATCTCACAAATTCTGCCCACACCTTTTAATGTCATATAACCTCAGATAATAACAGTGACTGGATGATTCATGGTATGTGTAATGCTAATAGGATGCAAATCTTCTCCGATTCTCCCCTTTACGTATTTTATACTATCACTAATAAGCAGGGAGATATACACCTAGTTAATTTTCTCAGCCACTTATGCGCAATACCTTAATTTTTTTATCATTATTTGCTTCTCTATACCTAATCATCCCTTTCCTTTCTCAGACAACATTATTGAATGATTAATAAGATAATCAAAATCATTTAATTATTCCCACTAAATATTAAATAAAAAGTTCTGCTTTTCATATCTATATAAATAATTATAAAAGAGCCACACATGGAAATAACACAGAAATTGTATTAAGAAAGAGTAATTATATATACAGTGGTGGCCAAAATTGTGGACACCTTTTGGGGAAAATGCTTTTTTGAAGTTTGATGGATCATAACACCAAATATGTTTCTTAGTCTATATACCACTGGAAAGAAAACTTAATCAAGGATATTATGCAATACAGTTTGTTGAATTATCATTATTTTATCAAACGTTGTAGCCCAATAATCAGAAAAAGACAGTAAAACCTGGTTGGGTTGATGATAATTATTTTTTCTTTTCTTGAATGTGGCCAATGCTTATGAATGTTTGGAGTGACAGACAGATTCCATTTTATTTGGTAACGTGTCAATCAAAGCTAGGGTAGGATTTTAAAAGGAATATGCTATATTTTGGTACTTATAGGAGGACTTTTATCACTATTTTTTATGATTGCTACCAAGTTTCTAAAGTTCTTCGCTACCTTTCAATTTTTGAGCTAGTAAAGCATAATAAAAGTACGAAAATATCATAAAGAGTTGATTAGTTTACTGGAAATCAATGTATAACAACATTTTTAAGTGTATAAAGCTATGGTTATGGAGAAAGTGGACGTAAAATTGGAAGTAAATTAACAAAGGAATGTCTAATATACGCAAAACAAGACTGGTAAAGGCAGGAAGATGTGCTGGAGAACAACTGGTGGTAGAATAGTAAGGTGCCTGTGTATAGGTCACAGAAAATAATCATCTCGGTGTATGCAACATGAAACGGTGCACTGCAATGGGGAATTGAATCAAAGTACAGTTCAGTAGAGAGTGCAAACGCTTGGTCCAAATGCTAGAATTTCATGAAAAAGATATAATCAAATAAAGGGTGAAATATTAAACTGAGATAAAAGTCATGTTTACCAGACAGAGAAATAGTAGGGTCATGTTATATGGAGTGTTAAAAGGATTTTTTATGGATTTCTAGAATTTAGACCAAAATACTGCACTCTGCACAGAACTGTACCTTGATTCAGCTCTCCATTGCAGTGCACCATTTCATGTTGCATACACTGAAATGATTATTTTCTGTGACCTATACACAGGGACCTTACTCTTCTACCACTAATTGCGCTCCTTCATCTTATTCTGCCTTTATCAATCTTGTTTTGCGTGACTTAGACATCCCTTTGTTAATTTACTTTCAATTTTACTTCCAATTTCATCATAACCATAGTTTTCTACATTACATATTGTTATACATTGATGTCTGCGTAACGAATCAACTCTTTATGATGTTTGCATGATTGTATTATGCTTTACTAGCTAAAAAATGGAAAGATGACAAAATAACATTAGCAACTTGATAGCAATCCTAAACAAGAACGAAAAATCATGCGTCAAGCATAGATTATGTAACACTTTCCAACGCTTCCAAAATAATTTTACAAATCATACCGTTTAATAAGCTAAAAGATAACATCTAAGTAAACAATTTGGAAAACGCATAACATATTTAAGAACATAATTTCAGGAATTTCCAACATATACAATATTCAGAAAAATATCCGAATACTTTTATTCAGCCCTGTATAGGATCTATAGATTTGTATGTATACTACATAGGATGCTAAATTTTAGTTCAGTTAGGAAACGCGTAGCACAGTTTAAAATTCTCCGTCTGGAGTTTCTATCAATAAACGGAAATGTGTCCGCGAACTTTTGTGCTTCCCTGTATAGGATCTACAGAATTTATGCACACCACGTAATGGACAAAAAGCGAGTTAAAATTAAAATTGCGTTCAGTAACTTAAAACGCACTTCCAGGAATTATTGTTAACAGGCAGTAGCGAATTCTTTTGTGTGTCCTTGTAAATGAACGATGACTGCTATACACACAATATTCTGTTGTAAGCCTCTTGTAATGCACCTTAGTGATACATATAAATTTCAATGCATTTAAAATAATGAAACATTATTTAAATAAACCGCAGACGATTTTTTCTCCATAGACGTAATGTAACGGAATTATTTTGACTGTCCCTGTAAAGTAACTATAAGTGCTATGCACACCCTATTCCATATTAAGCTTCTTCTAATGCACCTTAGTGATATATATATAAATGTCAATGGGTCTAATATAGTGAAACATTATTTAAATAAACCGCAAATGATTTTTCCCCATGGACCGCAATGTAACAGAATTCTTTTGAGTGTCCCTGTAAAAAAACTATAAGTGCTACACACTTCCGTTGAAATAGGGCACATGCTATAGATACGACAATAACATATAAAAATTGCAGAGCAATCCGAGCATATTTACGGGAGTTAGAGCACGGACAGACGGCCAGACAAACAGAAGTCATAAACACTTTTCAACTAGGTTGGAAAGTGTTAAAAAGTGTTAAAAATAGTGATAAAAGTCCGCCTATAAGTACTAAGATATGACATGTTTTAAAGATCCTACCCTAGCTTTGATTGACACATTACCAAATAAAATGAAATCTGTTTATCACTCCAAACATTAATATGCATTGGCTACATTTAAAAAAAGGAAAAATAATTGTCATCAACCTAACCAGGTTTTACTGCCTTTTTCTGATTATTGGGCTATAACATTTGATAAAATGATTATAATTAAACAATCTCTATTGAATAATTTTTCTTCATTAAATTATCTTTCCAGTGGTATATAGCTTTTATATTTAGTGTTATGATCCATCAAACTTCAAAAAAGCATTTTTCCCAAAAGGTGTCCACAATTTTGGCCACCACTGTATATATTTTTTTAATTTGAAATATTTTCATTCATATTTTACACATTGAATATTTACTTTTATATTATTGCGGGTTTATTTCTTCAAATAATAAAATTCTACTTTGAAAAAATATATTCAGTTTTGAACATAATTGTATAAATGTGTAAGTATACCAAATGAAGCAATTATTTTAAACAGTTAAAATATATGACTGTTTGTTTAAAGATATGTATTTTTTTGTACATGAATTTTTTTTTAAAGATTGCATAGGCAATGATGATTACATTATGTTATATTACGTATTGTATTGTTAAATGCTATCGATGGTGTTCTTAAATGCATTGTGCATGTAAACCATAACTTCATGAAAGAATTGTGTTGGCTTCTTATTTTTTCAATACTGAATGAATATTATCACAGTGTTAAAAAATGAATTTATAGAAACTTTTTCAATTTTCAAATTATTTGAAATAAAAAAAATTGTAGAATGTTTTAATTAATGAAATTATACCACGTGGATTTCATTTTTTTTCGGACCACAAAATTAGACCTCAAAATAAATTACCCTTGAGTGAAAATTATTTGTACATGATACAACATATGTGTGCAAGTAACTCTGACTACTTTCAAGAACATTCTACATTAGTCTTTTATAATTTAATATAATTTTCAAAATTGTTAGTTTTTTTTATTTCTATTTAGACATTCTCTGGTTCACAATAACACAATCGATTTCATTTAATCAATCCTTTGATAAATGAAAATTTTCGCAAGTCTAGCACCAGTGCGCGTCACTGCATTACAGATCAAGCAGTACTGCACTGAAAAAAATGTAATAAATCAAAATTATTTTTAATGCAATAGATTTAAATTAGCACGGATATTTAGCAGAGTATCAACCCTGACGTTACCTCTATTACTCGGACAATTATAACATAATTTTTTAATAAACACTTTAACTGAATCAGTATGGCTTACTTATGGCTTCTTGCAAACTGTTGATCTCTGTTCACATCATTATTGCTGTAACTTTGGCAAAAACCATCTATAATAAAGCAAATATCAACGGAAGTAGAAATTTTCCTTCAATTAAAATTTTATGTTCTTTATTAAAACCATTACTGCATTTTCCCCCTTAAAAACGATAATAAAGCATATAATATATTACTATATTATGTTCTGAATAAAATTCACGCTTTCTTCGGACCATTTTCTCAATTGACTGTATTATGGATTTTTTACATCTGTGTACACACTGAATTTCTTGAAATTAAGAAGATAATGAATAATATTTTTCAGAAACATTTCTAAATTTAGTATGTCTATAGTAATCACTACAAACATGAACATTTCTTCAATTATTTGTAGTTTTATCAATTATAGTGAGAACTAGAGAAGGAGAGAATAATTAAAATTATGTATTATAGCCAATTATGATTGTCAGATTCTCTATATATTAATTTTTACAGCTTTATGTCTGCTTCCAGATGTATATTTTTTTATTAATACACTAGTGTGCAAAACTTAAGCAACAAAAACAAAATGCTAATTTCTGAACACGTGAGTGCTAAAAAAGAAATTCTTTAAACAGCAAATGTAGAAAATAGGTACTACCCTAACAGCACAGACAGTCGATGTGATGTCTTCTTGACATCACAAATGGTCACAATTGTCACAGTCACTACAATGAACAGAAATGTGATATCTTTCATTCGTCTTATGTTTACTCTCATTTGGTCACTCCACTGAACAGTCACCCTGGCAGGTGCTTTTTGACTAGTCACCAGGTGACTTTACAATGAAGTCATTTTGTTACTCTCGTGTGACTCTCATTTTGACACTCCATTGTAAAGTCATCATGATAGCTGTTCTGTGACGAGTTCCCAAGTGACAGAAAATGAAATCATCTGGTGACTTTTCACAAAGGAGTGCAATGATGACTTCACAATACAGTGTCGATCACCGGAAAGTCACCATGCGACTTCATTGTGACATTATTTGGCGACTCATCACAATGCAATGCTCACAATGACTTCAAAATTCTGTCTTTAACTGATAGTGACTTGAGAATCACAAGGTGAATTCATTGTAATGTCACCTGGTGACCCATCACAATGCAACAGTCACAGTGACTTTTCAGTGTTAAAAATCATTTGAGAGTAATAATGAGACGAGTGAAATATCCCATATTTTGATTCACCGTAGCGATTGTGACACTTCTAACCAATTGTGACGTCAAGGAGACTTCACATCAACTGGTCGTGCTGTTAGGGTAGCACCTCTTTTCAACACTTGTTCTTTATAGAATTTCCTTTGGAGTACTCATGTGTTCAGAAATTAGCATTTTGTGTTTGATGCTAAAGACCCTACATCAGTCACACGAAAAAACGCCCAAGCTAACGTTGTCTGTGGGAAGGTTCAAACGCGATTTCTCGCTCGCATTTTAATATTTTTAAATACTTTTTCTTTCATAGGATAGCTGAGGTCGATCTCCAACGTTGTTAGTTTTTCCTTTTTCGATTTTGGTTCCAGTTATTTTATATAAGGGTACTTTCATTTTCAGAACCGGTTCCAAAATTTAAAATGGCCGCTTATAAAAAACTGCAACAAAAACCGAAAAAGTAAAAACTAACAACGTTGGAGATTGACCTCAGCTATCCTATGCAAGAAAAAACATTTAAAAATATTAAAATGCGAGAAAAAAATATTAAAAGGCACTTAAGAGCCTACGCTAGTCAAGCGAACAAACGGGCAAGCTAAAGTCTATGGAAAGATCCTAGCGTGATTTCTCGCTCGCAATTTAATATTTTTAAATGCTTTTTTGCATAAGATAGCTGAGGTCAATCTCCAACGTTGTTAGTTTTTACTTTTTCAATTTTTGTTGCAGTTTTTTTTTTATAAGCAGGCATTTTCAATTTTGGAACCGGTTGGAACCGGCTATGAAAGTGAAAGTACACTTATATAAAATAACTGGAATCAAAATTGAAAACGTAAAAACTAACAACGTTGGAGATTGACCTCAGTTATCCTATGCAAAAAAAATCATTTAAAAATATTAAAATGCGAGCGAGAAATCGCGCTAGAACCTTCTCATAGACTTAACATTAGCTTGAGCGTTTTTTTCGCATGACTGATGTAGGCTCTTAAGTTTTGCACACTAGTATATGTCAAGTGTCCAATTGGGTATGGTTCGAGACAGAGATTTGATTATTAAGAGTCGCATTTCTGTAATCAAAACGTGTTTAAAAATTCCTTTTTTTGTTTATATTTTTTGCCATTTCAAAAGTAATTTATGATTTGTCAAACAACTACAATTTTATTTGTTTTTACGAAATATTATATTAGCATTTCCGAAAAGTCAAAAACGTTAAAAATTCTCAGCATTAATTATTATTGTTAATTTATAAAAGTTAAATTAAAGTTAATTTTAAATATTAAGTACAAAGAATATTTTGTACAAAAGTTTATTCGTATGTGTAGTGATAGCTGAAAGATATATTAAAATGTTTAAACAAGAAGAATTGAAATCTGACAGCCTCTTCTTCCATTAATTTACCTGAAAATGACTGCTTTATCACAATATATATTTTTTAAATTGTAGACCAATAATCTTTAAGATATCAGGACTACATTGTTATTAGTTATCCGGTATTTAAAAGGATTGTACATAAGTGTATGTGCGCCTGGTCATGTCCTCTCCGACATTGTTGAATGACACAAATTCTTTTTTATGTTACATATAATTTTTGTTTGCTTATGTAATTATTAACAAATTGTTACTAAGATCTTCAGGCGACACAATGAATTCTATTATTTTCGTATTGTCAAAATAAATAATTACATTTAAATTACAAAATTTAACATTTAGCTATAAAATATTTTATGTAATATAATTTTATTTGTCAAATAGTGTTTCAAAATACAATGTCGTATATTATATGTGCATATATTTCGGTTAAAAGTGTCTAAATTTTTATCAAATATACCAACAGACACTATTTAGTAATTTTATCAAAAATGCTCATCTATATATATTTTTTTATTTTGAATATTTATATCTTGAAAACTAATTTTTATTGAAATGATTAAAATAAACGAAATGATTTGCATAAGTTGATTTAAGTAAGCTCATTAGTTAAATATTCAGTGACATCAAGAATATTAATTAAATGGAAGCCTATTACTATGGCAGTTCAGTCTTAAATATCTCATTAAGTTTAAGTTTCCTAACGCACATTAAATAGTATACATTTAACATTAGCAAAAATGCATACAATCAATCATTTTGGAAATTAATAAGTGGGTGTATCAAATTTAAAAATAAAATTAACGAAAACTTAATGAGCAAGTGTGAGTGTTGGTCTTTTAATGTTCAGTTTTATTAAGAATGATTGTGTCATTCTGGTGATAATTTAAATTATTTACGTTGATGGAAATCAAACATTAATAATTTATTACAAGTAGGAAATGTTTTCTGTCGTCAACAAATCCATTCATTCTAATTCGAATTCTGCAGCAGTGTTTATTAATGTCGTAAAATGAAATGTTATAAATGATGTGTTATATTAACATTTTACTTAAATTTGTAATAACTTATTATGCAACATATTTCAATGTATTATTAAAAAATATGTTACCTCCAAAGGTGTTTTTTTTTCAAAATTTACAAGAAAAATCTAAAAATAATTTTTTTCAAAGAAAATACCAGTATTAAAAAAGTGGACCATTGGGAGCCTTGAATATGAAAAATACATTGGATTATGTGGTTTCTAATGATGAAGAAAACTCTTCGGAATCATGGGTGACTCAGAAGTGGTTATTGTATATTTTCGTTAGTGGTTATTGTATATTTTCGTTCGTGGTTATATTATATTTTAGTGCAATCAATTATTTTTGTTTTGTTATTACTACAACATATAAGTAACATACTTTAGTCCACTATTACACAGTTTTCTGTCGAAGCTGTAACAAATATAAATTTAGCAAATCAACAGTATTAAATTGAAAGAAATTTACAAACATCATTTCTGTCTTTCTTTCCTTCTGTCTCTCTCTCTCTTTTTTAAGAACATTATTGTAGAGATTTGATACTGGAACTATAAACTTGATGTTAATACCTAAAACGAATAAATACTACTTTATAATAATAACTAAAACTTTTTTTTCAAATAACGCAATTTTATATCCAAAATTGAACATTATATTTCCACTCTGAAATTAACATCAATGTATGAAAGTAAACAAAGTTTGGATTTACATATTTTTCGACCAAAGTAATAAGCATTTCTTTCATCCTTTTAAAATTTTGTCATTGAACATTTTGATAAACCTCAGTTATTATTAAAACGTAATAAATGCAGAGTACGATAGATATAAAATCAGTAATGATCTTGAAAATATATAAAATAGCAAGAGAATTTACTCGAAAGAGAGAAACTCATGACATTTATAGAATTTTATATTTTAATAACCGAATATTTCAGATGACAATAAACTGCTGCGTGTTATTCTGCAATAGAACACCTTTATGACAAAATCTCATTCATCGATTTTAATTAATACATTTTATTTTCCGACAAAAGAAGCCTTACGGAGAACTTTCGTTTTTCTCATTGAAGATAATAATAATAATAAAAATCATGAAACAAATTAGTCATCTTACGTAATTATAGACATTATATATCTAATTAAAATGTAATCCTTATGGATCTTAATGTTCTGCATCATTAAAAAGGGAAGTTTTCTTAATGACCTCATGGCTGATGTGTAATTAATAATAGGGATTTAAATCCATCAATTGTAGACATTCATTAAAAGAATGACAAGCCTCTAATTTTAAAGATCATGATTTAAGTGTAGTATGTTTAAATTTTTAATATTTCACACAAATACTTAGCAAAATGTCTCGCATGTTTAATCCAAAATTTTTTGATAAATTTTTCACATTATTAATATATGCAAGTTTTTACTGTATAACACACAGTATTATCCATTTTGACGAGAACTACAATTATACAATGTAAGAAATACCATGTTTTCATCAACCATAAAATAAGAAATCCCGTGTAGCCTACAGAATGTACTACTGTAATCAAATAGTACCCGGAATGCCGACATAAAAGAGAAGGTTTAATTGTTATCTATTTATTGGTCAAAATTTATTGCATCTGCTTCAAAGTAATCTACCCCGACTGCAATGCTCTTCTGCCAACGTTTCGTCCAATCATCAAAACATGTCTTAAAATCGTTTTTGTGAAACCCCTTTAGAGTTCGTAGAAAATTTTAATTTATCTAACTAATGAACAGAAAACGGCGACCCCCAAGAGTCAATTTCAACCGTGGAAATAAGGGAGAATACGGAGCTTGAGGAGCCGTATTTGTTGAATGTTTGGTTGAAAACTCACGAATAATAATTGCACTGTGGGAAGGCGCATTATCGTGGTACAAAAACCACGAGTTTTCTCGCGCCATTTCAGGCCAATTCGACGAATTGATTCACGCAAATGGCGCAAAACACTCAAATAATAATTTTTATTGAATGCTTGGTTAGTTGTTAGGAATTCATAACGCACAACACCAGGATAATTAAAGAAAACAGTCAGTATTACCTTGATTTTTGAGCAACAATGACTACCATCGTTAAACTTTTTATGCCAATCAAATACTGTTGTTTTTGATAAACAGTCGTCTTTAAAAGCTTTTTGCGACATTTAGAATGCTTTTGTAGCAGAAATTGCATTGCGAAAACTAAATTCATTGCATGTACGTTGCTCAATCATATTCTCATTTTCGGAAAAGCAACAGATTGAAATTTCTTATCTCATTAAAAAGAAATTTATTTTCTGACGATAAAATGAAAAATATTCCTGATTATTGCCAGATGTTTACTTAAGGGGTCTCAGGAGTCTTAGTTTTCCTCCTAAGGTGCGAGTTTGCATCATGTCACATTTTATTTTATTTCTGATTTCATGTATCACACAATAAACTGTCATTTTTACTACTAATAGGTCAATATCTGCTTGATTTAACATAATTATTTCAATGTTGTACAATTCATATTTAAGTATTTAAAAAGAGTTTAAATTAAAAAAAAAAGTAAACAAAATTTTTTGACTGGTATCCACTGCGCGCAAGGTTGTAGAAAAAATATTGCTTCTAAAATAACAAACAAAAGTGATAATGATGTAAAATTGATGTATCTTGAACTTATACTTCAATTTCAAGCAATTAAAAATTTAATTTTTTTTTTTTAATTAATTTAAATTGTAAAATGTTTAAAACATTAATTTTTGTGTTGGAAAAATGCCAATTTAAAAAAAAAAATGCAATTATAATACTAAATTTGAAGTATATGTTATTGCATATATCGAAATAAATATATCTGACAAGTTTAAATTGCTTTATATTTCAGATATGTTGCGCGCTAGCATAAAATCTTACATACTGAGAAAAACGAAGTTAAAGATAAAATTGTCACAAAATATTAAACATTTGGGATTATATTGTTATTGAAATACAATAAATAATAGATCTTACCTTTAAAAACATATTCTTGAAATGTTTTTAATAAACAAATTATTCTTTTAAAAATGGCGAAGGATTTTCAATGGTGTCGGTGTTTGAAATTCGACAAAATTCGATACATCGAATACGATACATCAAATCGATACGTAAAATCTGTATTTTTCAAATTGTAATCATCAAACAAAACTAAAAATGATGTAAAATTGATGTATCTTGAACTTATACTTCAATTTCAAGCAATTAAAATTATAAATAGTTTTAAAAATCAATAAAAATTGCAATATTTTAGGTGAAAAAACGCTTATTTCACATAAACAATGCATTTATAACACAGAAATTGAAGTATAAGTTATTCCCTACATCAAAATGAATATATCTGGCAACTTTCATTAAATTAGCTTTATATATTACAGAGAAATGTTGCGCACTAGCATAAAATCTTAAAAAATGAAAACATGATGTGAAGATAAAATTGTTACAAAATAAAACATTTCTGATTATTATATGTTTTATTGAACTCAGGATAATGTCTCAAAAAAATGTTTAATAAAGTTTTCAGACGATATCCACTATAGATGTATTTTAAATAGAGCATTCGGGATATTTTTTTGATCAAAGTAGTACATTATTTTCTTTTCAAGAAATATTTAATTGTTATTAATAATGTATCTTTTGTCCGTTTTCATCAGATCTCGATGTAAAAAAGCATTTTTTATTTTATAATGTCTTTTCTATTTCTTTCCATTAATGAATAATAACATAAGGACAAAATGTATTGTGGTGGAAAACTTATCCTCTTAAACTGCATTTGGTACACAAAACAAATTACGTAATATATACCTCCTTAAGCCCTACATATTCCCAAAATTTATTTTTTGGTTTCCAGAGAACGTATTCTTGTTAGTTGGAAATTACGTCTTTATATAATTGAAAAACAAAATTACAAAAGAAAAACAAAAAAAAACATCTATTATGTGGAGTTCCTTCTTTTTTAAATTTTTATTATTTAACAAAGTAACAACTTTAATTATAACTTCAGTGCAAAGCGTCTTTGTAACATGTTTATTTTAGGAATCATAATGTCCTGATGTTTAAATGAAACTATAATTTTTTTAGTTTGCTAAACTTTTTCCATAAAAAGTTTTGTCACGCATATTTTTATACTTTTGACGTGAGCCCGCATAGTACATACTTGTAATTTTTTTTCTCCTTCAAATTACTCTTGAAATAACAAAATTACATTTGTTGGCTTATTCCGCATTCAATGCTAAAATATAATGCTGCTTCGTTTTAACTTAGATTTTATGGTTATTTGTGTTTCCAACTTTTTCATTTTTCACCGAAAGTATTTATTTTACAGAAATGTGTATAAGAATATATTTAATTGAAAAAAGAGAAAAACTGCTAATCGATTCAGAGCACTATACTAAATTAGATGTGAATTAACATTTTATTTGCCTTTTCTTGAGCTAAAACGACTTTAATTATTTAATTTCAATTTTTCTTTGTTAAAGTACTCAAAACGATTCGCGTTTTTGTTTTTATATTAATTTATATTAATTTTAGAAATTTTGTGGTACACTCGTATAATACGACCGAGTATTACGTAAGTAGACGAGATTTGTAGTAATCGTAATTATGTAATAGTAATCGATTATAAAAATTATGTAAGGAAATTGTAATCGTAATCCTGAAGTCTGTTTTTTACTTGTTTCCAAAGTAATTAAACATAAGAGGATTTAGATAGTAATAATAAATAAGAAGTTCTGAGATAGATCACCCAGATTATAATCACAATCTAACTATAATCCTTCCATAATGTAATCGCGCTGTCCTGTGTATTAAAAAACTATGTAATTATAATTCTTGTTAGCAAAATATTACAGAAACCCTTCCCCCTGTTTAAAATACTTCACCCTGATGCGTATTTTGAAAAAAGTTCTTTGTATCGCCCGCTAATTAGCTGGGAGGCGAAGAAAGTAAAAGAATTATAAAAGAATTAAGGATTCGTAGTATGTAGGACACGAAACCCGCATAATCAAAATGTAACCATAACGGACTTCTACACTTGCTCATCAAACAAAATTTTAATCGGAATCTAAACGTAATCGTATTCAACAATGTAAAAATGGGTAATGAAAGATAATCGTATTCTTACTAAGGAAAAAAAAGATATACGATATAGTACTATCTAGTTCACAAAATCAGTGTAATCAAAATGTAATCATAACTGACTTGTACATTATTTACAAACTAAATTTAATCCTAATCTTACCGTAATCTTATTCTAGATTATAAAAATGGTTAAAAATACCTAATCTTAATCTGACTTTCGTGTAAATACATAATCGTAATCTGTGTGAATGATATTTAACGAAATATACGTAAATAAAAACACAAAAATTATTATTGTCCTTAACACATCTTATATTACAAGCGATTTGAATAAAACGTTCAAAAAAAGTATTCCTTAAAAATATATTTAATCTGGTCATAATTAAAAGTTGGTTCAGTTCATAATTAAATCTAAAAATATTCTTTCAAATAACTTTGTTGTCTTTTGTGCAACTATTGAAAGTAATGTTCAATAATAGATACATTAAAAAATATATTCAATTAAAATAGTAATTCAAAAACATGTAAAACGCGTGTGATAGATTTCCATTTTTGAAATTAAATAAATCGCGTCTGCAGCTATATTTTTATAAGCCAAATAAAAATGATTATTAAAAAGTAATAATGACAAACTTACGTGACAATCCTTATTATTATATTTTAATTATCTTGAATTATTTTTGTATTTCAATTTCTTTAATAAGAAATGTCAAATAGATTGATTTGTAGAAACTATTTAATTTAAACAGCGGTAATTTTATTGTTTAAACTAGATAATATGCAAGAAGATAAAATAAATCTGAAATAATTTTGTAAATACAGCATCTGGAAACGACAATAAAATTATGATATTGTAAATTATATCATTATTTAAAATATGCTTTTATTTCTCATAAAAAGCATTTTATAAAACGGTATAACCTGGTTTTAATTTAAACATAGCTAAAAATATGTGTCCACCTGAAATTAAAAATAACTTTTATTAATAACATTCCTGATTTTAATTTTCGGATATTATTAACTTACTAGCAGGCTTCATAGGCTATGCTAATGTGGTTTTCTGAACAGCCGTCGAATAATAATAAAAAAAAATCTCGAATCAAGCGAATATCTATATATCTATCTTACATACATACATACATACATACATATACATACATATATAGATATATAGATATGTATATTTAACGAACATTGAATCGATCTAACCTAAACGAAATCTTTCCAAATAAACCTGGAATATAAAAATTTCCAATCAAATGTAATATGAATGTAAAAACTATGTATTTATGTTTAATGAACCTCATATCTACCGAAACTCTTCAAGGGCGAACCTGTTGTTTATGGCCCCAGCGAACACCCGAGTGAAGTAGGCATGCTGTGGTCAATTTTTACAAACATAACTCCAAATTGTACGTTTTTATATTTTTAAACCGACGTCATTTAAAACGAACCTATTGTTAGAGCTGGAGGAAGTTTATACAATTAGTAATTTAATTTTTTTGAATTTAAGAGCATTTTAAGAAATTATTTATTGTGTCTGGATGAACAAGCCAGCAAATAGATTTTTATGCATATACCTTGACTGTTTGACTGTTTGAACATTTAACCTATTTATGTAACAACGTAGTTGATATGTATAAGTTAGAAAAATTACTAATTTATATTTATTTACATATTCAAAATTTAGTTTTTCTGATGTATTATGAAATGCTTTTTAATTTAAATTAATCACGGTAAAAGTTTTTATATAGTAAAAGATAAAAAATCAATTTTATTTAAATAATAGATAGCCTATTTCCAGTCAGAGATCGCTATAAACACAGAAGAAAATTGTCTGAAATCCGTACGCATTAAAATAAATTTTTATTTAAATTTTGATATTATTTTTCTCACTACGGGCGTTACCAGTATAAATAAATTTCAGATTAATCTGTCCTACCTAACTTTAACTTGGATAATGATGGCACATGACAAAACTTTAAAAAATAATTTCTAAATTTTAGTTATGCAATTTTTCACCAGGCCGCTACTAGTGTAAAATAAGGTGAAAATATTTATGAAAATGTAAGTTTGGCCGGGGAGAAAGAAGCTTTTCTGAAGATTTAGTATAAATATATATATAAAAATAATTATACCTAAATATGGTTTTATCATATTTCCTAACAGGGGGCGTTATAAACGCAAAAGAAAACAGTGTTCCATCTGTACTACTTATTTTCTTCTATATAGCTGTCATACAAGAAACATTAAAAAAACCAATTTTACTTACGTATGGTTACCTTATATCCTCTAAGGGTGCGCTATAAACGCATGAGAATATATACTTGAATCTGGATTCCCTAATTTTAAGTTTAAATGTAGTTGCGATATCAGAAAAAAAGTCCTCCCGGCCTGTACTGGGAAGAAAATGTAGTTTTCCTATATCTTCGTTTTTTAATTTTAGCTAAAACAGCAAGCTATAATGCAAAGAAACCGTTTACAAAAGATTCGTTAATACTGAATTTGAATAAGAAATTCGCCGAATTATTGAGCTATAGCCAAATTGGCATCATTTATGAAAACTTATTCTGGTCGCCAAATTTGCGATATTTCGCCAAATGTCGGCAAGTTTGGCAAGAATTTGGCGCTAACGGATATGAATATATACTTTTATTGGGAAAATGATTACAACAATGAAAGAAAATAATTTGCGAGAAATCGCGTTCTCTAAAACTCATAAATTAATCGTTGTTTTTTTGTAATGTGCTGTCTTGTTTCAAAATGTCAGCCACCCTAGAATTTCAAACTGCTCTATCTCAGCCATTTTTTAAGATAGAGGTAAAACAAAAAATGCTCTGGAATCCTTGTATCAATTTTAATTTTAATTTTTTTTTGTATATTTATTTTAGTTTTAAAATTGTCATTGGCCGCCATCTTGAAACAAGCTGGCCAACGAACTCGGTCGAGGCATTGGTGAGCTTAATACACACAATTAGTTTAATCCAAATTAATTTATAAATACAAGCGTTGTCGTATGACATACATCAGATATATATCTATACTAATATTATAAAGGAATAAATCATGCTTGTTTGTTTGTAGGGGGTGATCTCTGGAACTACCGAACCGATTTCAAAAGTGATGGTGGCAAATTGATGGTGACAACCCCTGCTCCAACATAGGCTATATTTTATGTCGGTGCCACTAACCCCAGGGGGTGCAGGAGCAAAAAACGTTCTAAAATTGCGATTTTTCAGTTATCACACTGGCTGTCAAGCCCTGAGAGCTTGGCAGCCGGTTCTGTATGTATGTATGTACGTACGTAATGCGATAACTCTTCATAGAAATATCCGTTTTCCTTCAAATTTTGTTTATAGGTTCACTGTGTTAAGGCGCTTCCCTGATTAGTTTTCGGGATTGATTGGTTAAGTATAAAAGGGGGGGGGGAACAAGGGGCTAATTCCCCCCCCCCCTTAATTTATATAAATGGGTTTTTCATGCAGAATTATTCCGTTTTCCTTCAAATTTTGTTTATAGGTTCACTGAGTTAAGGCGCTTCCCTGATTAGTTTTCGGGATTGATTGGTTAAGTATAAAGGGGGGAACGGGGGCTAATCCCCCCCCCCTTAATTTATATAAATGGGTTTTTCTTGCAGAATTATTCCGTTTTCCTTCAAATTTTGTTTATAGGTTCACTGTGTTAAGGCGCTTCCCTGATTAGTTTTCGGGATTGATTGGTTAAGTATAAAGGGGGGAACGGAGGGCTAATCCCCCCCCTTAATTTATATAAATGGGTTTTTCATGCAGAATTATTCCGTTTTCCTTCAAATTTTGTTTATAGGTTCACTGTGTTAAGGCGCTTCCTTGATTAGTTTTCGGGATTGATTGGTTAAGTATAAAGGGGGGGGATCGGAGGGCTAAACCCCCCCTTAATTTATATAAATGGGTTTTTCATGTAGAATTATTCCGTTTTCCTTCAAAATTTGTTTATAGGTTCATTGGGTTAAGACGCTTCCCTGATTACTTTTCGGGATTGATTGGTTAAGTATAAAGGGGGGAACGGGGGGGCTAATACCCCCCTTAATTTATATAAATGGGTTTTTCATACAGAATTATCCCATTTCCTTCAAATTTTGTATATAGGTTCACTGTGTTAAGGCGCTTCCCTGATTAGTTTTCGGAATTGATTGGTCAAGTATAAAGGGGGGGAACAAGGGGCTGATTCCCCCCCTCCCCTTAATTTATATAAATGGGTTTTTCATGCAGAATTATTCCGTTTTCCTTCAAATATTGTTTATAGGTTCAGTGAGTTAAGGCGATTCCCTGATTTGTTTTCGGGATTGATTGGTTAAGTATAAAGGGGGGAACGGGGGGCTAATACCCCCCTTAATTTATATAAATGGGTTTTTCATGCAGAATTATTCTGTTTTCCTTCAAATTTTGTTTATAGGTTCACTGAGTTAAGGCGCTTCCCTGATTAGTTTTCGGGATTGATTGGTTAATTATAAAGGGGGGAACGGGGGGCTAATCCCCCCCTTATTTTATATAAATGGGTTTTTCATGCAGAATTATTCCGTTTTCCTTCAAATATTGTTTATAGGTTCACTGAGTTAAGGCGCTTCCCTGATTAGTTATCGGGATTGATTAGTTAAGTATAAAGGGGGGGGATCGGGGGGCTAATCCCCCCCCTTAATTTATATAAATGGGTTTTTCATGCAGAATTATTCCGTTTTCCTTCAAATTTTGTTTATAGGTTCATTGGGTTAAGACGCTTCACTGATTACTTTTCGGGATTGATTGGTTAAGTATAAAGGGGGAGAACAAGGGGCTAATTCCTCCCCTTAATTTATATAAATGGGTTTTTCATGTAGAATTATTCCGTTTTCCTTCAAATTTTGTTTATAGGTTCACTGAGGAAAGGCGCTTCCCTGATTAGTTTTCGGGATTGATTAGTTAAGTATAAAGGAGGGGGGGATCGGGGGGCTAATTCCCCCCCCCCTTAATTTATATAAATGGGTTTTTCATGCAGAATTATTCCGTTTTCCTTCAAAATTTGTTTATAGGTTAATTGGGTTAAGACGTTTCCCTGATTAGTTTTCGGGATTGATTGATTAAGTATAAAGGGGGGGAACGGGGGGCTAATAACCCCCTTAATTTATATAAATGGGTTTTTCATGCAGAATTATCCCATTTCCTTCAAATTTTGTTTATAAGTTCATTGGGTTAAGACGCTTCCCTAATTACTTTTCGGGATTGATTGGTTAAGTATAAAGGGAGGAACGGGGGGATAATCCCCCCTTAATTTATTTAAATGGGTTTTTCATGCAGAATTATTCCGTTTTCCTTCAAATTTTGTTTATAAGTTCACTGTGTTAAGGCGCTTCCCTGATTAGTTTTCGGGATTGAGTGGTTAAGTATAAAGGGGGGGAACGGGGGGATAATCCCCCCTTAATTTATATAAATGGGTTTTTCATGCAGAATTATTCTATTTGCTTCAAAATTTGTTTATATGTTCATTGGGTTAAGACGCTTCCCTGATTAGTTTTCGGGATTGATTGATTAAGTATAAAGGGGGGGGAACGGGGGGCTAACACCCCCCTTAATTTATGTAAATGGGTTTTTCATGCAGAATTATCCCATTTCCTTCAAATTTTATTTATAGGTTCACTGTGTTAAGGCGCATCCCTGATTCGTTTTCGGGATTGATCGGTTAAGTATGAAGGGGGGGAACAAGGGGCTAATTCCCCCTTATCTATACTAATATATAAAGTAGTAAAGATTGTTTGTTTGTTTGTTTGTTTGTTTGTAGGGGGTAATCTCTGGAACCACTAAAGTGATTTCAAAAGTGATGGTGGCAAATGGATGGTGACAATCCCTGCTCCAACATAGGCTATATTTTATGTCGGTGCCACTACCCCGAGGGGGTGCAGAAGCGAAAAACGTTCTAAAATTACGATTTTTGCGATGCTGAAGGAGCTAGAAACTTGATGTTCGGCATGATTGTTATTTATAAGATCTAAATGCGCTCTAAGAACAAATTCTAAAGAAAAATGATCTAATGATTCTGCGATTTTTCAACTATTGAATTTCTAAAATTACCAAATTTCACAATACAGTACCATAGCGAAACCTTCACGCGTAAAAAGATAATGATAATTGCGACGTGTCCTGACGTGTATATTGGCTATAGCACGAGTCACAAATTATAGTATCCTTATTATTCTGTTAAAATATAAATGTGAATTATGAAATGTCAATATTTTGTTTGATTAAAGGTTCGTTAAGAGAAATTGATCAGCGTAGCAGGCGTAGCTTGCTAGTGTTATATAAAAATTTATTTCCTTCGTATCCTTCCATTTTATTCGCATTAATATTTTAAAATTAATCTAACTTCTGACATCATCAGCATTTCCTTAATTTTTAATAATATCTATTCCTATTTAAATTCTGTTAAAAGTAAAGATCCGTATATTAATAATTATTTTATTCCAAATCTTAATCTAAAATTTAAGATCATTCGTAGCTTTTAGCAGTTCCCCAATCTATAAAATTCTGAGACTCGTTCTCATTTCGAATGTTTTTTAAAAGCCATTTTCTTTTTATTATTATTATTATGCTAAATTTTTCGCGCGCTGAGGTAGTTTCACTCCAAAATTAATCCGCTACCAGGTTCGGAATTCTTTACCGTCTTAGCTCCTCCTTCGCACCTCATTTGCTGGGCTGGAGCTAGCCTCTCACCCATTGGTTTGTACGCTCGTGACGTAAATTACTGTATGTTTCCGCTGAAGGAACAAAACCAGGTCGCATCGGTCGGAGCACTAGATTTTTGACGTTTTTGGAAGTCTAAACAAATATGTGTCTGGTGTTTTTATGTCCGTAGAATATTCAACTGGCCCAGTAACATCTTAATTCAATGAAGTGAAGCAACCTTAGCCCGAGGGATATAAGTTTTAGACCTTTGGGAATTGTTTCTGTGTTGTTCGTCTTCTAATAAAATTATTTGTCTGGAGATTGGCTGGATTTATTGGAAAACTTTTGTGGACTCATTTCATTGCCTTCTACTTCGCCATACTTGCTAATATCGACTGCAACTTGCTATATCGTTGAAGGACTGCCATCTTTTCATCGAATATTATTCATCGTAATATCTCAACCTCGTCAAAATGCTACATATATATATATATATATATATATATACATATATAAATCAACATTTGAACGGAGGGTGGTTTTGGAGTCATGATCGGAGAAAATATATCGAAATTTTCCGGAATTTTTTTCCTCCGAACGGCTGAAATTGGTAGCTTTATACTTTTTTGTATTGAAAGTTACCTAATACATTTTAAAGTGTAATTATTCAGTTTCCGACGAGACATGCTACCAATGTAAAATAACCTATTATGTGAATTTTTTTTATCAAAACATACGTTTGACTGTGGCTGAACCTTATTCTGAAAATTTATATATATATATATATGTATATATATATATATATATATATATATATATATATATATATATAGAAAAAAACATTAATAATCAATATTATTTACCGTATTTAGTTAGCGTATTCCCCTATAGTGGACGCTATAAATATAAAAGAAAACTGTGTTGCATCTGTTTACTTAGTTTTAACTTCAATATAGCTGTCATACAGTAAACATAAAAAATCGATTTTACTTAATTTTTTTTACCCTCGTTCCCCGCAGTTGACCCTACGAACGCAAAAGAAAATTATGTAGAATCAGTACCAATTTTTTATCTTTAGTTCCGCCTTCATACAGTGAAACATGTAAAAATTGCTTTTATTGAAATTTGGTTAGTATATTTCTCACTAAAGTTCATTTTATATATAAATATATAAATATATATATATATATGTTACAGAAAATATGCCAACGAACGCGGTTACAATTTGTTCAACAAAGGAATTATTTTCATATTGTATTTCCCTTATACGAGGGCAGTTTGATAAGTTCTCGGTCTAACACAGAAATGGAACAAGTATGACCAAATGACAATGTTGTTTGTAAAGTATGATCCTTTAGATGACATGCCGCCGAGTTTCAGACGCGTGAGTTTAATGGCTATTGCTGGGCGATAAAGTAAAGTAAACAAGTTTTGACATTTTCTAAAAATGGAAAAAATTGAAGCGCGAACTGTCATAAAATACTTTGTTAAAAAATATTTGACAGCCACGAACCTTATCTTAAAGGATTCTTGTCCTTCATATTCGACGATAAAAAAGTGGGCTGCTGAATTTAAACATGATAGGAAATCAATTCACGATGATACGCCCAAAAGATGATACGCCGCTCAGGACTCCCAAAAACCGCTACGACCGACGAAATCGTCTCAAAAATTCTTAATACCGTATTGAATAATCGCCGACTGAAGATATGCGAACTTTCTGACATTGCAAACATCTCGATAGACCGTGTCCACTACATTTTACACGATGTTTTGGGTATGTAAAAGCTTTCCGTTCTTTGCGTACCGCGCTTATTGAACATCGACCAAAAACGCCAAAGAATGAACATTTCTCAAGAGTCTTCTGAAATGTATTGCGTTGCAAGTTGAAAAATAAAGTGAAATATTGTCAAAAATCTTGTTTTTTTTCTTTTTCAGGCCGGGAACTTTTCGAACTACCCTCGTACAGGGCTGCCCTAAAGAATTCGCACTCAAGAGTGTGTCTTAAATCTATTGAGTTGAAAGGGGACTACATTGAAAAATAATATGAAATTATGTCAAAGATCTTGTGTTTTAACTGCCAGACCGAGTACTTATCAAACCACCCTTGTACATCTGTATAGAAGAAATAAACTATACAAAATTATAAATCTATTTTTTTGTTCATTTGCCCAAACATACACAGTCAGTTTTTAATTTATATTAATTTACTTGTGTATAATGTGCAAAATGCAATCTTTATAAAATGAAAAAAAAAATCATTTTGCTGGAAACATTGCTAACTAGATAAATAGTACAAAAAAAACATATTTTCTTGAAAAATAAATATATATCCAGCAAAAGCTATCCACAGGCAGAATAGAGGTTGAATACAAATCAGTTGTTGGTCGACCATTATTAGAAAGAGATTTATACCATTGATATGGGAAAGATAAGACACGGGCAGACACAATTCCAGTGTCTCAAACGAAGTTTCTCAATAATTTGAATATTATGAGACTTAATGTTATACAGTGGACTCTCTCTATCTGGACACTCTCTAATGTGAACACCCCGGTATTATGAACACTTTCTGATGGTCCCGGCGAAACTCCATAGACTTAACAAAAGATGAACTCTCTGTATTCTGAACACCCTCTAATCTGAACACCCCACTATTATGAACGCTACTTTTGATCCACATTCTAACCCGCCTCTCCGTAAACTGAACCCCACTATTATGAACGCTACTTTTGATCCACATTCTAACCCGCCTCTCCGTAAACTGAACCCCACTATTATGAACGCTACTTTTGATCCCCATTCTAACCCGCCTCTCCGTAAACTGAACGTGTGTTTGCAGTCAGAATGCGGGGAATTCCCGTATCATGAAAATTCGGAAAAATTGTTGCATAAGAATAAAAGGTTTCGATGAACTCTATTTAAAAATAAAGAAACAAAATGATTTATAGATTTTAAGATCTACCCTATGCTGAAATTTGTTTCATACATTCAGATAAAATCTTCAGATCAAAGCAATCATTTTATGCAAAGAGATACAAGAAAAAATAATGTAAAAAACATGTCACGTGATTTCCCCTCTCCTGAGCTGAGATAAAAATAGAAAGATTGCACAACAGAAATGCCCACCCCCCAATGACAGATAAGAGACAACAGGTGTTAGAAGAGGGGGTTAAAAAAGGATTATGGTTTCTTTTCTGCACACTTGGTTGGCAGCATTATCGCTTCTTTTTCTTTCTTCTTTTTTGCTCGCTAAAGGAAACTTTTTTCGTTATTTCACTATCGTTGCAGGGAAAGAATCACACCACTTACGCAGATATATGTCAGAAATAAGTAAGAAGACGAAAAAACGGAAAGAACTGAAGCTGCAGGAAAAATACGAAGTTGTTCAAAAATTAAAATCAAAAGTAAGTCAAAGAAAAATTGCATCTGAATTTGGAATTTCAGTAGGTCAAGTCAATGCCATCAGCAAGAAAGAGAAAGAAATTATAGCCGATTTTGAAGCAAATGAACCTTCCTCAAAGAGTAGACTTTTCGAAAAGAAAACGGGAAACGAGAACATAAACAATCACGTCTGGAAGTTTTTTTGCCAAATGAGAATGAAGAATCTTCATGTCACTGGACCCCTGTTAAAGCAGATTGCTCTGGATTTTGCAGAAAAGGAGAAAATCACGGAATTCAAGGCATCAGAAGGATGGCTGACTCGCTTCAAAAGTCGGCATAACATCGAATTCAAAATAATCAATGGTGAAGCTGCAGACGTAAATATTGACACTGTGGAGGAATGGAAAAGAAAGCTTCCGGATATAACGAAGGATTTTGATGCCGCTGACATTTTCAATGCCGACGGAACCGGCCTGTTTCTCAGAGCTCTTCCAAATAAAACCTTAGCAGAAAGAAGCGAGAAATGCGTGGGCGGAAAAATGTCAAAAGAAAGACTTACCGTCATGCTCTGTGCCAGTTTTACGGGTGAGAAGCTCAAACCACTTGTGATCGGAAAAAGTGAAAAACCACGGTGCTTCAAAACTGTGAAGATAGCATCATTGCCTGTACACTATAAATCAAATCGAAAAGCCTGGATGACATTCACAATTTTCACACAATGGTTGGAGGGCATTAACCACTTTACTGGCGACAGGTATGGGAAAACAATGCTTTTACTCCCGACTTATCTCGGGGCAAACGGTGAAGTGGTTAACGAGATGATGAAGAAAGAAGGAAGAAAAATTCTTTTTGTGGATAATGCCAGATCACATACAAATATGCAGCTGAGCAACGTGAGCCTGAAGTTCCTGCCACCGAACTGTACTTCTAAAATCCAACGACTGGATCAAGGAGTAATCAAGACCTTTAAAGCTCGCTACCGAATTCATTTTTTGAAGAAAATGTCCGTGGTGATGGAGGAGACAAATTCGGCAACCTAACTAACGAAGAAGGTCAATGTCATGGATACTGTCTATTGGATATCAATTGCTCGGAATGAAGTAACCCCCTGCACCATCCAAAAATGCTTCTACAAAGCTGGATTCCCGTGTGAGAATGAGCAATCAAGGACAGAGGACCAAGAAGCAACAGCTGTGAGTGACTTGGGGTCAATTCTTCAGGAGCTTCATACTAAAATTGAACCTGGAGCTCATCTCGAAGCCGACGGAAGCCTTCCTGTTTGCGACAACATCGTTGAAGAGGAAGAGGGTAGTGAAGACGAAGCAGAACCAGGAGATATCGATGAAACAAGAAGAACTATTACCTTCAAGCAATACGGCCAAGGGATTCAAGACCTGTTGAACTATGCGGCTGAACATCACCCGGAAGCCTTTCCACTTCTTAAACAACTATATAACATGTACACAGCATGAGCATACACAATGTAGAAACAGACTAAAATTACTCACTTTTTTAAGTAATGTACCGATTATGTTTTCAAGTAATGTATTATAAGTATGTAATTGTATATTTTGTGAAAATTTTTAATATACATTTAATATACATTTTTAATATACATTAAATAACATTTAATTAACTTTTTTAATTAACTTTTTTAATAGTTTCTAAATTCAGCACCTCCATCTCGGTAACTTGCGTGGTTAACCAGGCTAAGTATTCTATAAAGTCTATAAACTTAATACATAGTAGTAGTAGTGCATTTCTCAATCTCCCTCTGTAATGAACACCCCCATAATCTGAACACTTTTGGTCGGTCCCATGAGTGTTTAGAATAGAGAGAGTCTACTATTTTAATGTTGTATATTTACGTAAACTGAGTAAAAATATAATATAAAATATTTTACTTAATTTTATTGGTTAAAAAAATTTAATTTGTTTTGCCAAAGCATAAATATTATCTAAAACATTTTATTATATATGTAAATGTTACTGGAGTTATGCATAATATGTATTCATTAAGTTTGCATTTTCAAAATTGTTAATTTAGCTAAAAAATTATTATTTGTTTTAAAATTTAATATATATATATATATATATATATATATATATATATATATATATATCATTCCAAAAGTATTCAATTTTACAAATTGTGATAATGATTGTCGCCAAAGATTTGATATTTGTATTATATATTGTAAATAAATTTGATATGTAATGTGCATCATATTAAGCTAGAAGCTTACAAAATATAAATATTTATTTGTAAAACTTAAAAAATACTGCATATATAAGTCAGGTTTTACAAAGTTGAAACTAAATTAAAACAGATTCATTGAATATCTTTGATGTCTGTATATTTTGCATAGTTATATCATGCATGAGTCAACCTGCTTTTCTAATTGAAGAAACAATTAAGAATATAATTGTCCTTCTGAACAAGCATTAAAACTATGATTTCTAAATTGTAATCGATAAATATAAATTTTAAAATGTGGCTAGTCTTGATATACAAAATCAACTAAAGTGCAACATCATCATTTTTTTTTTCCAAATTCGCTATTTGCTATAAGACTATCAACAGGAATTGTAGTTTAAAAAATCGTTAGATTTGTCTCAAATTACAATTTATAAATGATCCTTCATTTTTTATACGGAATAAATCTTTCATTTCGTACATAAAATACTGTACACTTATCGAAAGTATGTGAAAATTGTTACGATTTCTTTACATGTTGAGATATACAAAGATAAAATAAATAAATTGACTGTCTAGTAAATATTTTATTCAGAGGCAGTACTGTAAAAAAATGATCAATGTTTCTTATTTTATGAAAATATACTATAACCATGAACGAAAATATAATATAATCTTCTGAGTTATCCGAAATTCCGGAAAGCGTGTTCCATTTTCTTTTGAATACCGAGAAACCAATACATTTCCAAAATTTAAAGAATTATTTATAAAAGAAAAGTATTTTTTGCTGCCCATATTTTTCAGAAACGTTTCCGAATAGTTTTTATAGTGTATTAATCAATTTTCCTCAGCCTGGAATACCTGTGTTTTAAATGCCATCAATTCTCCAGTAAACGTTTTCAGCTGCATAAGTTAATTTACACTTGAAAGAGTAAAGAAGTAATCTTAATTTTAATGTTAATATTAATGCTGTTAATTTTGCATGTTTGTCTGTTAAACATATTTGTTGAACATGAAAATGTTTACTCGAGAATGGATAGCATCGGAAAAAATTATATTCCGTGCTTGGATAACTGATTAATGCACTTTAAAAGCTACTCGTAAACGTTTCGAAAATCACGGGCAGCAAGAGAAATTTTGCTTTTATCAATTATTCTTTAAATCTCGAAATGCCATTGATGTCTGAGGTTTCTAAAGATAAAGAAACACTTTTTCAGAATCATGGTTAACAAGGATGAGTTTATATTAAAAATTTATTCGTCAATATAATGGATTTTCTTAGCTTAAGAAACATTTGTCATTTTTTACAGTGTGGTTGACAATGGCTACACATTTATTACTATTCGGATGTGAAAAATCATTAAAACAATTTTAGTAACGATTCTTAAAGAACGCAACGGGTCCCTGAAATCTCTTTCGTTCAAGGAGAATGTCTGACTCACTCAATTAGTTATATGTATTGTATTCTAGCTGTATGATATATTTACAATAAATCTGATACTTTAAATCGAACTAAATTAGTTTTTAGAATTTACAAAATAAGAGTTTGTAGGTAATGTGTTAAAGTTCTTAGAGTGCTTCTACACCAGCCAATACATTATACACATTATTGACAATAGTTTATAAGTATTTTTAAAATAACCGTCGCTATAGACTGGCTTATTGGCAAATATTTTCATGAACACCCTGTAAATACGTTTACGCGGCACAATATATACTAACTTAAAATGTGCAAAATGAAAATGAATGCATACCTTCTTTGACTTTGAAAAAATTGAAAAGGATTAAATAAACGAATGAAATAAAATTGTCTTACTATGTTATTAGATCAGATTAAATATAGATTTTAAAATATAACACAGCTAGCTAAAAATTGGTATAGCATTTCTGAAAGTAGCAGCTGTACCGAGTTCGGCTTCAATTTAGTAAATTTATTGTCCCGATTTATTCCCTATTTCATTACTTTTCTTCGTTTTTTAAAATAATGCCTACAGCGATTCAGTGACCACAATATGATAGAAGATTTAACATTACTTCTAAAAACACATAAATAAAACATAAAAATAATCCCAAAACTCTAAACAAAAGATACAGAAAAGTATTGGATTTCCAACACAGCAGTATTTTGTTTTTGAAAACTAGAGCTCTAATAAAACATTTGTAATTTTAGAAAAAAATGTATTACGTATATCTAGATTTATTTCGATTTTTTTTATGCGATATTGGTTTCTGTAGTATGATTTTTAGCAAAAGAAATAACTGAAGACTTACAAATAATCTAAATTTTTGCGTAATATTTAAAAAATATACTTTGAAATTAAGTTTGTAAACCGTTGACTTTGTAAATTGATTAATTTTATAAACTGTTAGTCTGAGTATTATATGAATGCAACAGTATGATTGAAATCAATTAAGAAATATGTATGTTAAAGTCTATTTTAAACTATTTACAAAATGTATTTGCAAAAGTATTATTATTGTTTGTCTTTTTAATATTGTTATATCAATATACAAATTCCAACTTAACGGGAACAATATGTTTTTTTAATACAATATTTAAAAATATGGATTTTAATGTATTAAGCCTAACCATTTAATGAAAATTACTTTAACACGTTAACCGACACAGAATGTGACAAAGTTTCTTATTTGGCAGACCATTACAAAGCTATTTTCAGTTTTGTTTCGAGTTGGTTCTCAATTGCCAATCGTAGCAGTGTTTCTTAATTTTATACAAAGTTTAATTTTACACATTTAAAATTCAAAATTTTAACATTTTAGTTACTTTTACATGTTGAACACCAAACTGAAATCGTTAAACGTGCCTGGGGTGTTGAGAGGTACTAGGTACTTTTCATTATATACATTATAATAAATCATCAATAGCCCTGTTTTATAGCTATAAATTGTCTTCAATGGAAATATTGCCAGCAAACGTATTCTTGAGGTATGGCGCTGCGGGTCATTATTCTGGCGGCATTCGTATTCATGTGCCATGACAGTCAATGTGTCAAAGAATAACTTCATACATAAATATACTTATACATTCACTTAAGGAGACATTTACTTATTCAAACTTTTGCATTAATAAAGAACACACTTAATTACTAAAAACACTTCTAAAAATAAAGTGTGCACCTGCGATTATAATTTACGTATGTGAATAGCTCACGTGCATTCGTTGCACTGTCAAAAGGTTAAGCTAATTTCATACGAGTATATTCTAATGTAAATATAAATGCTGGACGATTACACTATGAAAATTTATTACAATGATGACATGAGTATACAATATCACAATTTACTAAATGGTGTATAAAAATGTCATAAAATTAAAACTACACAAATATTAAAATCAAATTTAAACAATCAACGTTTCAGCCATCTTCTATGGCCTTCCTCAGGATTTAGTTGTTACATTGCTTCTAAAGTTTCAAAAGGAGAAAGACAAGCCGTCCACAAATTAAAAAAGTTCACTAGGTTATGTGTTTGTCCGTTAGGCGGTGCTTCTGCACCTTTTCTACTTGTGGTTGGTTGGAACGATGGTTGATGGTTAACGTTGTGAACTTTTTAAATTTGTGGATGGCTTGTTTTTCTCCTTTTGAAACTTTAGAAGCAATGTAACAACTATTTCTTTAGGAAGGCCATAGAAGATGGCTGAAACGTTGCTGATTTTAATTTGATTTTAATGTTTGTGTTGTTTTAACTTTATGACTTTTTTATACACCATTTAGTAAATTGTGATATTTTATACTCACTCATTATTGTAATAGAGTATATTCTATATTAAGTTTACTTTACAAATATATTTGAAATATTTTATATAATACCTTCCGGAAAATACTTTGCTTTCCAAATGTAAAAGTATTCTGCTGGAAAGTAAGGTTTTTTTTTTTTTTTTTTTTTACGTTTATTAAAGACAATTTGAAAGTTACAACGGGGATATAAAAATCTAAAGAGAATAAATATCTAAACTAAAATTATGTTAAATATGAAATCTAATTTTTTGTCTGTTAAGAAATATTATGTTTAATCGTTTATGTAAAAATTCAAATGAAAAAATATAATTTGAACTAACAAAATAAATTCGCTTTTTTTAAATTCCTATTTTACGTTTTAATGATAAGTTGTAGAAAAGATGTATATTAAAAACCGTTATAGTTTTTTAACCAAATTGACTAACATATAAAATAAAACTCATTAAATTTAGAAATAAACAGATTTTTAAATAAAGTCCAATAAAACTCCTGTCTTCCAGATTGCCAAATATTCATTTCGATATCAGGGAAATTACATTTAAGAAAAAAAAATAAACTTAAAAAACCAAATTGTATGCATGTTTTCGTAAAAATGTACCTTACTACAAATTTCTGTTCTACCAATATTAAAATCCGTATTTAGTTTAAAATTTTCACTACTGTATTTGGAAAATTCTATGTCACTAGTTACACAGCAAAACAATAAACGTAGTTGTACGCATTCAACTAACGCATCTAAATGTATGGAAGTACCGTACTTTTTTTAAAAAATAAAACTGATCTTATTAATAGATCTTAAAATATCAAAAGATAAGGCCTAGCTTTTTAAACGAAAGTGATTTTATGGAAAATTCTATTTCAAAAGATAGACTTTTTAATTATTGCCTGATGTTCATTTATAAATATTCGGATTAAATTAGATAATTAAAACTCGAGTGTAACTTTCCAAAAGGCAAAATGTGTTCTTGCGCAACGTTAGCCGTTCTTACAAACATTTAAATATGCATTGTATGTTTAGTTATGTAAAATTATTATAATGCATTAATGTAAGCCGGATTATACAGGATGATTACAAATGAATATCCCCACTTTGAAGGTCTGTATTGTCTAAGCAATAAAAAGTAGTGTTCCATTTCACACATTGATATGAATGAGAAGTTGTGAAGATTCATAAATCTAAAGGTTCATTTTTAGCAAGAGATGGCGCATAGAGCGGCGGGTTGAAAGTGATTCGGTATGTTTCATTACGAGTTCATTCAGTCAATTTCCGCCGAGATACATAAAATATAAAGTGTTTCCGCGGCTACCAGCTTATACTACGGACCTGAATACGAGGATAACTGCAGCTATTGCAACTGTAACACCCGACATGCTGAAAAACGTGTGGGACGAATTTTCCTTCAGAATGGATGTAATTCATGTTTCTGCTAGTGGCGCAAACAGGCTCGTGTTTCTTGTTGTTTATACGATTATGAAACTTCATAACTTCTCACTCACTCATGTGTGAAATGAAACACTACCTTTTATTGTTCAGAAGATATAGCCCTTTAAAGTTGGGATATTCATTTGTAATTACCCTTTATATTTTCGCACATAAATTGTCATCGTAATAGACATTTGAGTGCTAAAAAGCACTGGTAAAATTTTCTAATATTTTATATATTACACGAGAGGTCATGACATTAAAATAATTATTTTAAAAAGCCCAGTCAATGGCGGAATTGATGTCATCATTGCATTCAGGATCATGAAAAATTTAATTCTTGTCACTCCGATATTATAGCACGTTCATATTGATTAAATTTTCAATTTACAGTAATGTTTTCCATTTAATCCAAAATTATAAAAAATTTTAAACAAAACATTATGAGTAGTTTTTAAGTTTATTAAACTATTACAAAACATTATGATTATTTTTAATATAAAAGTATGAGAAATTTTAGGGATAAGTTAAAGTATAAAGTTATAATTTAATTTTGGTATTGTTACACAAATTCCAACCAGACAAAATTACTACTAAAATGGGTTACATAAATTTGTATTTTTATATTTTCATTAGTTTCATATCATTTATAAACTTGTCAGTGGTAGCCAACATCATGTATTATCCGTAAGTCATTCATTTGGATATGGCTTTCCGAGCCATCTTGGCACACTGCAATCTGCCATTTTAATTTAATCCTCGGAAGTTCGACGGTTTTGTGCGTTACATAAATTAATATTCCCGACAAATAATTTATTATGATAACTGATCGTTTTGATTACTTCTCAAATATAGTAAAGTTCCTGTTGTATACTATCCGAATACGCTTCATATAGAAGAAAAAAAATGTATAGAAAGAGGCTTCCGAGAGTTGCTAAAAGTTATGTGCGTGTTTATGTAACTTATTTTTTTTAAAACAAAAGAACACAAAGAGAATTTCTATTTTTATTGAAATTTAGTATGTATAAACTTATATATAGGAATGGTAATGAAATTATTACTACTGGAAGGTCTGAAAACTCATTAGTTGAAAATCAATGGCACGTGGAATGTTAAAATAAGTATTGAGCTATACTATTCTGTCATGCCTGTATACGTCTAAACGAATAATGATAATGAGCCCTAATCTCATCTTGCGATAAATTTTGTATTTGCACAATCATAATTCTACATATGCGATAATTTGGGTTTCCCCAACCTGGAGATTATCGTGCCATACAGTTATTCAATTGGTGAAATATACGGTGTTCTTACAGGCGGAGAATGCACTTGTAAAGCTGGAAGACGATCCAGAGTTCTGCAAAAATCAGTAGTGCATTAGAAAATTTCCCAAAGCAGAACTTCCATTAAACGCTAAAAACGGTAACATGATATCTTCCAAATATTGCTGAGCTGTTACATTTATATGAAGACCTACTAGTATAAATTGTGGAAAGGGTACTTTCATTTAACGAATACATTAATGAACTTCGTCTGATAATTTAGTTGAATGTATGACAGTATATATTTATTTATGAAATAGATTATTTTATTACTATATTCACATGTTAAAATTTTAATTTTAGAAAAGGGATATGTTTTCTCTCACACAAATCATTTCTACTGACTACAAATATAAAGTCAGTAGTTAAAACAATTGAAAAAAGAATACTTTTAAGTTAATTATCAATAGAATAAGACATTATAATCGTAGACGGAAATTAATGGAAAAGTTTTAAAGTGACAGACAGAAACTGTTGTTAACATTATGCAACCCAAAAGTTAAAAAACATTAGTAAAAAGTATTTATTGTAATTCATTTTAATCGTTTATCGATTCCATAAATTTCAAAATAGTTTTTAATTTGCATGAAAAACTCCAAAACATACCCTCACATACTTTTAAAATAAATTAATAAAATATTTCAAGAACACTTTAATTACACAGCCCATAAACCTCTATTTGACAAGAAATGTCTTTATGTTTTGGATACTGAAATAATTGAATTCATTCGTGACTTAAATGTGATAAGGAAATTATAAGTCAAAATAAGTAAGCTCCTTAATTATTATTCAGTGACAATAAGTACATTATTAATTCGAAATCACCTAAATAAGAATTTTCTGTCATAAATATCAGATTTTGTTTAATTTGCTTTATATATATTTATTCCGAAATAATTCAGATTAGCACAAATTAACATTACCAACAACTCTGAAAATTATTAAGCACTGATATATTATTTTAAATCTTATTGACAGAATTTTATTTGATACACATGAGTGTTTTTACTGCGGATTTCATCATTTCACGTATGTTCAATATTTATTTTTATTAATTATAAGAAATTATAATTATTACATGCATACAATTATAGTATTTTTATAATTGCATCATATTTACAAATAAACAGTATCACTTTATTTTTATTTTATTAATTATAGTTTTATTCTATTTTGAGAGCTAATTATGTTCGTCATTAGTTTTCAGATTGGATATTAGTAGCAAATTAAATCAGTGGTATTGCGTAAGTAACTTCTGTTTCATATACATACGTTTCTTCTTTAAAAATTTAAAATTTTGTTATGAATCACAATAAAAGTTTTAAACTATATATAATTGGTACAATGCAGGACTTAATATAAATATCCTATTATTTTAAAACGAAAACCGTTTCAAAATATTACTTAAAATCCTTTTCGATTCCTCTTACCGTATCAGTTAAAACCTAGTAGGTCCAAATGCATACTCTCGGGTCCTTTGTTTCTTTGTAATTATCTTAATAGTCACCAAAGGTAAATATTCGGGAAATAGTGAAGTTGTTATCTAAACAACACATGTTGTTGTGACTAGATGCTTTTTAAAACTTTCCAAAAACTTAAAAAAATTGTTAAAACTTTCCGCTTACTTTTTTTTTTTTGAATTTTTACACATATTCTAGCTTTCGTATTCATGTAAAATGATAAGTCCTGTTATTTTTTTCACGATTAATAGTTAGTGAAGCAATTTTATAATTTTGGGTATAGATAAATTTCAAGGAAGTATTTCTTCAGTGACCAATGCACATTGCAGTATGCCATAATATAACAACAAAATAAAAATAAAAATAAAAATAAAAATAAAAATAAAAATAAAAAACAGATTAAAATGTCATATATTTGTCTTGTTTAAATTTGAATAAGTAAATACAATTGCAACAAAAGGAAAATTGCTGCATAGGATCTACTATGTGGAATCTGGAATATTAAAGAATAAGTTTTAGAATAACGCTCACTTAGAGACAGTTCTACACTTGTGCTAGGTAGCACACATGTATTTAGAGAAAAAAAAAACGTTTTTTTCGAAATCAGTACTTTTGCATTTTTACTTTATATAGTAAATCATTTGAATATTTTCTAGATATGAACGGCACTTACATTTCTGATTAGGGTTTTCAAAAATAATAGTTGTTTTCTAAGTGATTCTGTTAAAGCCGCGTACGTGCATACACATCTGTGGTACAATAAAGTTTACCATTTTTTTTTATACCTGTAATATTTCAATGTAATAATTCTATCTCAAATAGTGTTTGATATTTGCTTTGATTAAGTTCCCAGTGAAAAAATTAAAAAAAAAAAATTATTTCTTAAGAGAAAATAATTCTAGTATATTTGGATTATCGAAATATTAAGAGTTAAATAATACTTTAATTGGAATTTTCGCAAAAAAAATGTATTTGAATTTCTAATCAAATTACCATAATAAATAAATAAATAAATAGAGGAAATGATATCATTTATTAGATTAATGCATAAAAAAATAATCAGTTAAACATGTTTTATTTACAATAAAGAGAACCACACAATACTTTTTTTTACTTTAATAAAAAATATTTTAAACAAAAACTAGTATAACATAATAAGTACAATGCAATAACCAAAATTTATTTTAATCCTTCTCGGCGCAATTTAATGTTGTATTCCTGCAGGTGTATAACGTAGTATGGCGTACTATACTTACGGTATTATGAATGAAAAATATTACATAAAAATAGAATGATACATGTTACAAGAGCAATTAGCATAATGGAAGTAAAATTTTAATTTTAATTTTGGTACCATTTGTAAGAATCAATTTATAATTTTTTTACGGAGTAAAATTTGTCGCAACGCTATCTCCCAGATTAAAAGCGGAAATTTTAGTAACTCATTAATTATGTCGTTCTTATTGTTAGCATTTAAGAAAATGATCGAGATTGAAATATATTGCTTATTCAGTTTTCTAATAATCAAAAGAGTTTAATAGTACCTTTTATAATTTTGAAATTATGATTGTTTGTTATAAAATTTTCTTACTGAAACATTTTTATTGCTCGCTGATAATACCGATTGTTATCTGCCTATTATCTGCACAATTGTTTTTGTTGAGCGACCGATATTCTTTAAATGCCATAATATATTGTGTAATTTACTATTGACTGTTAATAAAAAATATATATATATTATGTCATAACGGATATTGAATTCATATATTTAAATAAATGCCAGCAATTTTTAGAAATACTTAAATTAAATTTAAAAAAATTAAGTTATTTTTATTCACTTGAGATTATTTTATATAGAATTTTTTTCGAGCAGCTTCTAAACATAAGAAAATGTCTGAACATTAATACTTGCAAATTATATAGATAAGAAATTTATGTACCTTAATAAAATATTCACTGCTCTAAATGATTAATTTAAAAAAATCACACATTTGAAGGTATTGATGTAGTTTTATCAGTATTTAAAATTTGAAACATTTCGAAAAAAGTGATACGAATTCAATGTCTTCTAATTTTAAATAATCTGTTGAGTGGCATAGATGATAGGTTTACATACATTAATGTGGATGTATAACTATTAATAAATGATAGTATATAAAGTTAATATAAAAAATAAGAAATGTCTATAAATTGGGATAAAATGAATTTTTGAGTGACGTTCTCCGATAACCAGAAAATAAAAGCTCATAAATAGGGAATAAAGGATTCCATATACATCATATTACAAAACATGCATTATATACATACATTTAGCCAAGTAGCGGGTTCGATAGGGGTTAGGGTCGATAGGGTCGTTTTAGGGTTCAACAGAATTTCAACCAAAACAATGTTAAAACTTGTGACCGATTATTTTCGATATACATCATCAAACTTCAAAAGCCCAAATATCAGATTGACTCCTAAGTGAAATATAATAGTTACTGGAATTTTCTGGCATTAAACAATAAATAATAATAAATAATTAAAATTTAATTTAATATAATAATTTTACTAATTTTCTTTGTTTTGTTTATTTATTAAGAATAAATCTTTCAACCGTAGTTATATTTTCTAACCGACTAAGAATAAATTAATTTTTTTATATTTTAAAATATTTTTAAAAAGTTAAATTATTCTCTTATTTAAAACGATCATTTAAAAAATCATGTAAAACGATGAATTTTTTTTTATTTATCAAAACATTAAATAATGGCTTTTAGTGAATCATTTTATTCAACAGATCAAAGAAAATATGCGTAAAACTTTGAAAGCAATATAGATAAGAAAAATTCTTAACACAATCTAATTAAAAATAAGTAATAAATTTGAAATTGGAAAAATTTATTTATGCTTCTTTATCTATAGTTTAGCAAAATTCGCATGTCTTTAATACATGTTGTGTTTGAACAGAGTAGATAAAGTAAAATTTCGTAACACAGTCGAATTAAAAAGAAGTAATAAATTCACACTTGGAAAGGATTAATTTATGCTTATTTATCTATAGTGTAGCAAAATTCGCACGTCTTTAATACGTATTACATAAATTCTTATTCTATGTATTCAAGAAAATATCGTAAACTTTTAAGATATTTTATTTTTAAGCAAATTAATTCCATTAAGCGAAACAAAGTTTATTTTGCAAACAAAAAAAAATTTAGTAAAAGAAAATAATACAAAACTATCAATATGCCAAATGATCTTTTGTGGATTAAATAGGGATAGTGATATATTTTAATATAAAACAAATACTAATCTTAAAAACAGATGGATTTATTTTTACTTAGATTTGCACTTTTATAATCTTTAAACCATTTAACCCAAAATAAATAAAGAGAGATATAGCTTTAAAATCACTTAATTTTCTTAACAGTAAGAATAGAATTTGGCGCAAGTGAAAGTTAGTAATCTATTTATAACCCTGGAGTTATATAAAATTTATATAATTGCTAAATGGAACATTTTTGCCTCATTTTATGTTTTGGTCAGCATAGATTTCATAATGTTTATATGTAGCGCAGAAATGTAAAGAATCCGTCAAATACCATTCCATAATTTTTATATGATATATATATAGTATAGTAAAGAATGGTTAGATTTTTATTGTTTTCTGGACTTGATTTGAAAACAGGCTATGAGTTTCAAGTTTGACTATGTGTTTCTCTAAATAATACATCCCTGAAACTGTGCACTTGTGTTCTAAAATGATTAGTCTTAAGAATTTACATATAATTCCATTTGAATAAAATGTCAGTATTTGTTATATTTAAGTATTTTTTACTAGAATGAATAACAATGTAACTAGAAATATATTTATATTAATATGCTAGTTTATGATTAGCAAACAATCACAAAAACAATTTTTCTTGATTAACAATTATTAAATTAGAGAATGTATTTATTTATAAAAGTAACGCATAAACTACTTAATAATAAAATGAATCTGAAGCGATTTATTTTTAAACATATCATGGAAAAAAAGTTATTAAGAAATATTTATAATTTCAGTTATATAAAGAAAGACATTTTATTGATATTTCAAGAGTAATAATACTTCTATTTATCATTGTTTTCCATATGGCGCATCATATTTTTTTCATTTAAAATAAAATTTGCATTATCTGTTTAAACATTTATATGGAAGTTTTCATCTTTAAGACACCCTTTAAAAAAATAAAATATTTTGTCGCACTTTCGGTTACAAGAGTGTGTTATATATACGTGTAATCCATTTTTCAAATGGTAAAAAAATCTTACATTTTTTATTTTTTGCTTTCAAAAATCCCCTTTTTACCTCTCTAAGAAAAGTTCTCATGAAATCTTCTATGAAAATATAATTTAGAACTTGGCATATAATAAAAATAATGCACAGAAATGTTTCAATCTTTTAAAATGTGATCTGTAACAAATACATTAAGATTTTTTTTTTATATTTTTAAAAATTCAGATAAATTAAAAAATAAAATTTAATGGAATGATACTTAATGTTAGAACTTCAACACAAATCTGGCGTTTTCCTTTTATTATCAAATTAATATTTCTGTAATAAAATAGGTTATAAGAGTTGTAAGAATTTATAAGAGTTGCTTTAACATGCACCTTGCATCAAAACATTATGGCGAAACAAAAATAAGTAACATGGGAGACAGAATAAAGAATATCAGGTGATTTTATAAGGTTCATTCTACATAATTGTATTTTTACTGTTTTAAGTTTGGAATCTATCTATTTTAGGTTTAGCTCTAGAATTCTACTGCATAGATACACGCGATTGAATCAAACAGTAGCAGTTATATAGTTTTAATTTTAAAATCCGAGCTTATATATTGCGTGCTCAGTATTTTTCAGTATAACAGTTTAATGCGGTCTAAGTGCGCGAAAGGTGTCAATTACAATATCTTCTTGAAAACGCGAAATTTATAGTATTCCGTACTCCAGAATATAACATTTTAATTTATATAACGGATGTCGGGTCGTTTCCTCCACATGTGAGGAAAATATAGAAGTTGACAAGTAAAACTGGAACAACGTAACTTAATTTCATAGTTCTTATGTTTCGCTGTTGAAATGCAATTTCGTTGATGTTGTTTCATTCCTGTTGATGTTCTAGCCTAAAATTCAGTATTCTATATTTTGTGACAGCAAAATACAAACTAACGTTGTAAATTTATTATCTGAAATATTACTCTATGTAAACGTCACTGTTTGCATTGTAAATAAGCTACTTGTTGCATTTTTATACTTATTTTAGCTTCTGAAGTTTTTGAGACGTATTCGAAAGAACCGAATCTAATATTGCCCCGATTTTACAGCAATGTTATATTTTATTCATTTTTATGAATTTACGTATCACTGATGTTTAAGAAAAGCTATGTTTTGTCGATTTGTCTGTTTTTTATACACATGACCATCACCGACTGTGTTTTCACACCATCACTTCACATTGGAAGGATTATGCCCATTTTCGCTCCCTAATCTTTTATCATTAGGACACAAGTTTCAACACTCGAATTCTTTTAGCATTTCTCTAACAGTCATGAAAAATTAAAGTAAATAACTAAACTAATTTCTTTAAACTAACTCAAATTTAAAAGGTCAACTGATAATTTAATATCATTTTTAGATAGTGTTGTTGTTTTAGATAGTGTTGTTTATTACGGAGGGCTAACTACTCGAGATATACATGCCGAAGGGGTGAGACCTGCGTGGAAGGCTTTTCTAAATGGGGAAGGGTCTCTGCAATGTTACCCAATGTTTGTATAAAACCATTTCAAACACCGCATGATTAAGCCAACAGGTGCGATTGGGTACACACCCAGCACTTTTCATCTACCAGCTTATACACCAGTAACTCTCAGACGATGGTGGGTCTATCAATTTTAGAAAACAAATAAAAACGTTCCTTATAAGTGAAGAAATCCGTTTGTAAGGAAAACATTTTAAAGAATATCATTTGAAATTATTTTTTAAAAAAGCTCGAATTTTGAAAAAAATGTTTCAATCATTCATTTTTTTATTATGTTTTGGCCTATCGGCTTAAACAGCTCGTAACTAATCTTATAATCCAAATTTAACGCATTCTTATTTGCATTAAAATACAAAAAAGGCGGATCTATTTTTTCAACATTGGAAATTTGACTATGAAATAAAAAGAAAACTCGAAAATCCTAAGTAACATTGCAATTTTGTTATTTTCCGTTCTCCAGAAAATGTTTCGAGATTGAATTTCTACTTCCTTACTCTTCTTGCAAGTTTAAGGAATACTTTAATATTTATAGAACATTTTACGAAGGTCTCTTTTATGTCGACATTTTTGCTTTTACAAGACAGTTCCTCTGATACAATTTCATCGCTGATATTCAATAAAACTGGGGTAGAATTTTAGATTCTTTTGTTTCGTAAATAGAAACGTAGGCTTTAGAATTTTTACGTGGACAGAAGCATAAAAAATATTATACAATCAAATTAATTAAGTCTAAACTTTCATGCTTTTATTATTTTATTTATTAGGATAAAAATTGAATTAATAAGTGATTTTAATCTTCTTATGTATTACATAATCCATGTAAAAATCATTATACTATATTATATTGCCTTCCGTTTTTAAATGAAAAACATTATATAATAGACAATGCGTAAGCTATTTATAGAGCAAAATAATCCTCTTAAGTCTCCCATGTTCTATTTTTATTTTAACACTGAAATTTGAACAAATCTTAGTCTATTAAATTTACTTATATGAAATAATATACGATTTAAACATACAATGGTTCTTGTGTGTTAATGTATTCGTGTGTATTTATAATTAGTGTAATTTCAAATTTTTATGCTTTTACGATTTACATGGAGATAAATCTGTAAGAAATCTATTTTTAAATAATAGTTTCCCATGAGTATTAAGGATAAATTAGAAAATAATGTTCAATCAAAATGTATCATGAAATCAAAATCAAAATATGAAATCAAAATAAAACTATTAAAAAGAAACATAATTTAATGATATATCTGTATTTTGCTTCTGTTTTGCGTCTGCCTTTTACCGGTCAAAGTAAGTGTAGAACTGGAAAAAAAATTTGGACTAGGATTCAAACAATATTAATTATTACAATGCAAAAAAAGAAATAAAATAGAAGAATAACTATCACAGAACCATCGGTCGTAAAATTTGCCGAATCACCTGATTCTATGATTTCCAACTTAGACAACGCTATTTTATCTAATGTTAGCAGTCGCATTATCGAAAGCAGTGTTATCGATATGATTGCATTTAAATTTTGAATCTACTTATAAAGTCATTAGAAGATAGCATTTCAGTTAGCATTTTTCTGCTTCATATGGACAATATATGGATAAAATAGTGTGCAGTTGTACAAATCGGATATTCATTTTAATTCGAAGTAAGATAGTATCTACATACTAATTATGACAATGTCACTAAGTACTTCTCTGAGTACCTTATTATATGTATCTGTTTTTAGGGCTATGGGTACCGTATTACAGTGGCGTATTTTATCTAATTCTTGATAAAAAAAACTTGAATCGTTTTTTTGCTTTTTAAAATTTTCATCAGTAACAAGGTAATCGAATGGTGATTTTTGATACTAAATAACTCAAGAGTGTATATTTTATCAAAACTGTGAGATCACAATTTAGATATTTTATCAACTTTGAGATCACAAATTAGATATTTTATCAACTGTGAGATCACAATTTAGATATTTTATCAACTGTGAGATCACAAGTGTCATATTTTTGAAGGTCTGTGGATTTCCGTACAAAATGCAAACTATTTCGTGTATTCATTGAATGAAATAATTAAATTATATAAAGCAACATTTTATGACAAAGTAGCAAAAGTAGCAATTGAAATTAATCATGTTGTAAAGATAAGCTTAAAAATAATTTCGCTCAAATATTAATACTAGTGGATTCGGTTGCATTTGAAATTTTTTTCATAAAGCTCTAAGTAAGGAAATGGTAAATTGTTTATTCTGCGTAAACTGTAGGAAAAATTCTTATGTTCTTATAAACCAGACCTACTGATGCATTTTCTGAAATACGTTCCATCATAAAACAGTGCAAAGTACCTCCAGAAAAGATTCATTTTCAATCTACTTTTTTGAACAATAAAGAAGATTAATACTTTCCTAACGAGCGTCAAAAAAGCTTCTTTTAATTTTTAGATAAATATTTTTCAGTTCTATTTTATCTTATTTTATGCTATGAAATGTCACTAATGTAAGTAAATCACGCACAAAATTCTGTTTTAAAATTCTAGTATTCAGATTCAGGGATTTTGAGCATCTTATACGGCACACATCGCACGTCAAGAAGTGGTTAATTTTCAAAATATTGGACATTACGATGATATGAGCTATAACAAACTGTAATCCCTTTATTCGATGAAGTAAAGTTGAATTGAACATAGTTTAAGAATATCCGTGTACAATTATATGATTTTTTGTGTAGAAATGATGTAACTTTTGTCCTTTGTTTAGGACTGTATTTGGGGAAATTGCGCCAGCGAGTGTTTCAACATCAGGTATGTTTTTTCCTGGTGTAGATGATTTTAAGAAGCGAAAACGTTCATTTTGTAGTTGAAAAATTTCGGAATTTTGTAACTTTAATGGCAATTGTGAAGTGTTTTCACCACACATATCCTAAAATACCTACATCAAAAATTCTCTCCCTATTTCTTGAACAATACTGTTGCTAGCGCCTGATATATCAGCAAAAACATTTTTATGATCATCCTATATAAACGACGATATCTACAGGGTGACTGAAAAGTATGGACCCGTAGAAAAACGCTATTTTCTCAAATATATACACTACATGTAAACATTTTTTATTCTAAAAAACAAAAATATTACAAATAACAATATTTAAACTATTTGTTGAAAATGTCCACCATTCTCTCTTACAAAAGCTTCCAAACGAGGGATCAAAAAATTGACGGTACACCGTAGGTAACTCTGAAAAATGTTCCGAAGCCTTCATAAGTTCGCGTCACATTCAGTCCAAACTTGAGATTTTCCTGCTCTTTAACTTTTCTTCTAAGTAACTTCGAAGGCCATTCCAACTTTGTAAAATAACCAGGCAAATGTACTTCGAGGAAGTCCAATACGTTTTTTGCACCATGCGCAACCCCCTAATCCTTTTGGAAGATTCCATTAGGGTTATTTTACATTCATGGGTCCACAATCTAACGCTACACTTTGTTTTGCTACATTTTAGCATTAATCTTTACATTTTCATAAATAAAAATAGTAGGTGTTTTTTCCGTGGCGGTAAATCTGTCCGAGGTTAGATTCTCCTTAATCTTTTCGCAAAAAGAGATTATGTGGTGATTTTTCATTTGTGCGATGATTTTTCATTTGTTTGCATTTCTCTTCATTGAACATATCAGTTGCCGATCATTCTGACCATTGTGCGGCTTTTTGACAGTACATATTTTCTCATTTCACCAAAAAACATCTTCCACACAGCGTATATTGAAAATTTGGAGCATCTTCTTACATCTCGTTAGTTAGTCATCTAGTTAGCTTGGCATCTTTTGACAAATGTTCCCCGTGGTACAAAATATAACTATGAAGTCAGAGAGTCTTTTTAACAATGTTCTGGACACTTTGATGAGAAATATCTACACTGTAAAAAAATCCTGAGGTTTCTAAAATTTTTTTTAGTATATTTGTATTCCACAGATTTTTTTAGTAACCGGTACTAAAAACCGAAATCGTTGCTAGCTGTAATGTTGCTAGGTGTTTTCTAGTAATTCTTACAGATTTTCTTGTAACTGAGTAAGAATACAAAAATTTCTTTTAGTAATTGCAAAAATCAATGAAAAAAACTAAACTTTTTTTAGTAGATCGACCCTTTTTTTTTATAGTGTTTTTTCCTCTTTACAATGGAATTTAAGCTTATGGTGTCGTTTTGGGAAATTCTCTTCTTTATGTTGCGAATTATTCGGTATTCACAGAAAGCAGTCGTCTTGATTTATTTTTTTAAATAAATGTTTCCTACGTATTTCCATTGCTTAAATGACCTCCTTGACAGTTTGAAGTGGGACTTTCAGGTGAGATGCAAGTCGTTTTATCATTTTCCGCCTGCTAAGCAATGGCTAAACGATGAGCACAGCACACCATAAGCACATTAAAAGTAAATGAATAATATATCACAAGAAAGTCTATAAAAATACTACGAAAACAAAAAAAATAAGCACGCTTTCTGCAATTTTAATTGAGAAATATCAGAATTAAACAACCAGCCCATACATTTCAGACACCCTGCATTTAAAGAAAAAAGTTATTTCTAGTTATAGAAAAAGTTTGTTTATCGAGGATACTTCTCTGTAATGTTAGATAAAATGAAACTACTATAACTTATATATATATATTGAATAACACATTTATACAATAATATTATAATACGTGACGCAACTTTTTCATACTAATTCAAAATGTCCAAAATGGAACTGAAGATATATATGTTTTGATTACCATTAAAGTAGAAGGATCTTAAATGTATGAAAAATATCTTACTGTGTTATAAAATCAAAATACATATGTATTTTAAAACATCATACAGGGAGTTAAACAGATTGGTCTCTCTTTTCAGAGACTACCGGCTGTACCAAGTAGAGCTTCAATTTACTAAATTTAATGCCTCTATTTATTCTATATTTTATTATTTCTCTTCGTTTTTTGAAATAATGCTTAAAGCGATGCAGTGACCACAATGTAATATAAGGTTTAAGATTACTTCTAAAAACAGATTTAAAAATCCCCACAAAAAAAAATAATAATCCGAAAACTCCATAAAAACTATATTGAAAAGTATTGGATTTGAAACAAAGCAGCAATGTTCTTTTCTCCAAAGAAACACTATAAAGCACTTTGTAATGTTAGAAAATATTGTGTTATATATTTGTAGATGTATTTCCAAATTGTGTATCAGTTTGTATAGCACATATTTTAACAAATAAGAAATCCAAAATTCTTATAAATAATCTAAATTTGTGTTTTTTTTAATGATTTTGTAAATGTTAGTCTAATTAATACTGAAATTTAAAAGTGTTATTAAATTCAATTAATAAATTATCTATACCTGTTAACAATTTACAGCAAGCTGACAAGTCATTCTACCATTTTTATAGAAAATTGTTACATAACAGTAAATTAATTTTATTCTGACCATAATATGGTCCGTTACGCTTAATAGTACGATCAAATAACCGTTATCTTTAAAAGTGGTCAAATGACTGAACAGTTTGCTGCAAATGTTTAGCAGTGTAACATTATCCGTATTAGATTCCGCTTTGAAATGTTGATAACATGCATTTTGATAAAAAAAAATATATTTACTGTCTACTGGCATTTGTATACTTATGCCTCATGCGCCACATGAAGAAATGCATGTGCTTAGCATATCCCTCCCTTTTTTAGTTGTAAAGGGTCATAAATAGAAAAGAACGGAAACAAAGAAACTAAATAATATGTATGAAAATATACATAACTTATATTCGAAATTTTATTTAAGCTTCATACACCCAGAAAAAGGAATTGATTAAAACAACAAAACATGTTTTGTTGAGTACATTTTGGTTGTTTCAAGCAAAAGTTTTAGTTGAAGTAAAAAGTTGGTTTTGTTGCATTGAAAAAAAATATTAATTAAAACACACGTAAATAACGCCTGCATTCAGCAATTAAAGATACACAAATATTATAATACAGACATACATACAATAAATCCATGTTGGATTATTGTATTTAATGTATGTATGTCTGTATTATAATATTTGTGTATCTTTAAAAAATATTGTTAACACTCTAACAAAATTTTATCAAAATTTCATCAATTTTACTTGAATTAACAAAATCAGTTTTATTAATTTTACCATAATTTTGTAATTTGTAATTCCAGAAAAATTATGTTGCTGTTATAAAATTTAAATTGTTGTATAGTAGTCATACCTCTCTCACGTAACTTGGTATATTTGATTTATATAGCTATATAATTAAAGGATTAACATAATTTTTGTATAATTAAAACTTTTTTAATTGGCATGAACCAATGTAGTTTTAAAAACCCCCCTATCCCATTTATTACTTTCTTCTATCTTTACAAGAAGAAAGTATTGGAGTCATAAAAATTTTTAACTTCTGGTTTTCGACGGATTTTAGAATGTCCTGAACACAATTTGACTGTTTTTAGAAAATGACTGTCTATGACTCTGTCTGTCTGTATGTGACAAAAATTTTGAGGGCGCGCTCTATTTCAAGAACTAATGCACAGAATTTAATAAAACTTTATATTCAGTTACTTTCTGATATAAATTGGTGCTGATTAGTTTTTGGCGTGAATCGCGCTACAGGTGGCGCTGCTATGTTGCAATTTTCGCCATTTTTCAAGAACTAATGCACTGATTTACATCAAAATACAGATTGGGTTAGACCTTGACATAAATAGAAGCTGATTACGTTTTGGTGATGGTAAAATTTCAAATTGATGCAGAACACCAAAAAGGGATTTCGTAAATAACAAAGCAATTGGTAGAAGGCGGGGGGGGGGGCAGAGTAACGTCGGGTTTTCCCAACTTTTATGTATTAAGTGGACCCTGTGCTCATGATGACATTTCAATGTTGTGCTGCGGTTGCAGCCAGTCCGACATATACAAGAGTTAGAAATTTCGAGCTTCGATATCGTTTCTTCTGACTTAGTGGTTAGAGTCTCAGATCATTATTCTGAGGCCCCGGTTTCGATTCCCTTCTTGGTACATTGTTCAATCTGTAGGTTTACGCTTGAAAAAAAGCAGGATAAAAATTCAGTTGTTATTGTTCAAGGATTACAGGCGTAATTCACTACTGAAAATGAATAAAAAATTACCTAAAAAATATTTAAGTTTAGATTGGTTCCAATACAAAATATAATTTTAAAGTAAGTATTATAATTGTTTATGCAACAAAAACCTTTTGTTGTTAAAACAAAGAAAATTCATAAAATTACACAAAACAAACAACTTTAAATAAAAGTTTTTGTTGCCGAAATTGAAAAGAATTCTTAAAGTAACCGATATTTATATTTCTTTTGAGAAAACTTTCAACAAAAAAATTTTGTTAATTCAAGTATAATTGAACATGTTTACTTGAATTAACAGAACATTTTTTTGCTGACGATACAAAATTTTTTGTTGGAATTGCAAAAAAAATCAACAATTTTTTCTTGTTGATTCAAACAAATTTTCCATTGACCCATATTTAAACGGAAAGTTTTGTTGGGCCGAACAAATTTTTGTTGATTCAACAAAACTTTTATCTGGGTGTAGGTATCAACATATTAAGGTAAAGTCAGCGCGTGTATATCCTTCGATATGTATATATATTGAATATTTGATGTTAAATGGAATTATAAATCGTCTTCATTATTTTCTCAGTGTGATTTTTTAGTCTGTTTGATGAAGAAAAAACATTTTGCAAACTCATTTTTTGTGCCGTGTCATATGTTTTTATATCAAACAGTTTCATCGTGTACCACCTAGAACCTCTTCATGTATTCCAAAGACATACGCGTATACACTTTTAGTAACACTGGTTATGATATTATATTTTTTCCCACCAATACACTAATAATATTTTAATTATAATATTAAAAATCGTTATTTTAATACAACACTAAAATAATAATTAATAAATGCTGGGCATTAAAAGAAAATTTGCGCATAGCGTCCAATCCAAATGTATGAAATCAAAATAAAACTATTGCAAAAAACCAAAATTAATGGAAATAATACTATACTTGTAACAATCTACTAAACGTACCACGAAAGCAGATTTATGTCAACTTTAATTCTATGAATAAATGTATTTTGCTAAACTTCAAATCTTAAATGTAAATAATACTCACTTTAGCATCTTTGTGCTCACATAGACGTAAAATCTCTTTCACAACTCCTACAGTGAGATAACCACAAAAACTTGGCAAATAATTGAAGAAAAACAATAGACTAGTATTTATTTATTTTCTCTCTGTAATTCCACAAAAAAGAGTGCATCACAAAATACATCAAAACTTTTTTTTTTTTTTTTTTTTTTTTTTTTTTTTTTTTTTTTTTTACACGAGACAATCACATGTGAACGCGCAATAAAACAAAATATTAAAATGTCACTTCAAGTCTTTTTTTTTACATAGCTCATCGCTGATCGCGTGATTTTGAACAAAAAAAAATGAATAATGCCGATTCCGTAACAATACCTTTACTGCGTCAATATGTGTTTCATTTTTGTCACACAACTTGTCCAAGTAAGTATAGAAATGAAATACAAATGGAAAACAAAAAGCGGACAAGCATTTTAACATCTTTGATTCTTACAAGAAAAAAAGCGGAAGAACAATTAGCGCAAGACCATCGTTCGTAGAATTCATCGAATCGCCATGAGTTTTTGAATATGACGTTCAGCTAGACTATTTTGTCTAATGAAAGCGGTCAACATATAGATCACAGTCTTATTTATATGATTGCATCTAAATTATGAATATCTACTCATTTAATGTCTTTATAGAAATTGCTCAAACTATCAGAAAGTTCAGATTTGTCTCTATGATATAGCACACATTGTTTTTTAATGTTTAACAAAACATTTCACAACGTTATGTATGAAATTATTTGAATAGGTACTAATGCATTATTTTATTCGAAATTTACGAGCTTCTATTATTGTGATGATATGGATCTTTTTTTGTTGTCGAAATTAAAGGGTAACATAAAGAGCCAGATGTTGTCAGAAAGAAAAATTTAATAATTAAAAAAAGGCTTTATCAGGAAGTTAAATCTATAGATATCTTGTACTGTCCGAGAAGGTCCGACTGTTCAGACTAGGAAACAAGTCTGTAGAAATTGCAAAATCACGCCGGTAAACGCAATAGACTTCTTTAAAAATATTCCACATTTACATATTTCGGAAAATCTTTGGAAGTGCCGCTTCATATGTACCACGCTTATCATGGTACTACCTAGAACATCTTCATACTCCACCAGTTTTAGAAACATTTATGATATAAAGATCATAACATAATTTCATTATTATTCTAAATTTGTGATTCTCTAAAGTTTCCTAAAGCTTAATTTTATTTTTATTTAAATACTTTCTGGTTTTAAATTAAAAGTAATTTTATCTCATGCAAGATGCTATCGCATCATTTTATCAAATACATTGGAGATTCTCTATTCTTTCATTTTATGCCTTATCTTTAATTAATCTCAAAAATGCAACTTCCTTTCCAGAATTTAAATGCAGCTGCACTTATTCAATATGTACGTTAGATATTTTGATTTATTCTTTAAACTTCATTCTCTGTCAGGAAAATTTAATGAAAACAACAAAATGTTTTTACATCTGCTCTATGGTGCAAGCCTAATTTCAACTTTCTTGTTTAATATAAGTGCAGTCTGTAATTACTTTTCAATTGCCAAAAATCTATTATCTCATCAAGTATATTCACTTTTGGAATATAACAGCTACGATTTTTTTCAAAACATCCACCTGATTGCCTATCAAAGATTACAAGAAAAGCTAGAAGTCACCTACCATAGCAATCCTTGCCTATTTTCATCTTCCAAATTAATATTCCAGACGCGTAACTGTCAGAAAAATTCCTCTTGGCGAAATTGCCAATATGTACATGTATTTTGGCGTAATGCACAGTGCGCATTTTTAGTGCGTTTGTGTTGGCGCAATAACGCACTAAAAAATTACTCAGATCTCATCTAAACTTACTCGGAGAAGGTTTACTTTTCTGTTAATATTTGAAAGCCACCTCCCCGCTTTAACATCTAATTTTTGTCAAAGTCTGATTAAAATGAAAACCTTGCAAGAACCCATGGACGAATCATTTATTGCATTACATCTGCTGCTTTTCCTAGGAATCACGATCTCTCTGTCTTGCGGAATAACCATCACACAGTGGAAAAAACACTCAGTGTACTTATTACGGCCGTCTATTCGGATTGATGCTTTTCCACCCATCTATCCAAACTTATCATCGAACACTAAAACTAAAAATATCAACACCCAAAGCAAACAGTTATTCCACAACACTGGTTATGTTATTCTATTATTTTTATACCAATACACTAATAGTATTTCAATGCAACGTAGTAACAATAGTTATTTTAATACAACACTATTACACAACTTATTACTAATACACAACTAAGAATTTAATAAAGTGTTAATAATAATGTTTAAACATGTATTTAAAGTTCATTTCAAAATATAAATCTTTAAAGGAATAATATATTTTGACTAGGATTTAGTTATTTAAACGCTTGCAATAATGAAAAATAAAATATTTTTTTCTAAAATATTCAAATACTTTAAAAAATAAAATGCCTTACAGAGAATCTAATGTTTAGGCTTGAATTTACAATTCAATACATTTATACATTTGAAATGTTTGTAGGTAGTCATTGCATATTAAGTTTACTTTACACAAATATGCAAAAAAGTTTTATTTAATAGCTTTCAAAAACTCTCTTGCTTCACAAAATTAATTTTCTTCTGATTTGAAAGTACGTTTCTTTGACGTTTATTAAGGGACATTTGGAAAGTTATAAAGGGGGTAAATTCTTTATATGAAATATATATATATAATATATGGTTATCCAATTTTTATGATAAATTCAATTATCAACTCTTTTAAATAACATTTATTATATCATTTAATTATTAACACTGTATGTAATAAATTTTTGTTTTAATGTGCGATAACATATAACAATAGATATAATATTACAATTATAACATACATTAATACAATTATAACATATTAGGAAATTTAAAATTTGATTGAACATTATATACACTCTGTATAGTATGTGATTGTGCGTTGCCGATCACATATGTTTAGGGTGTCTTTGATGAGCAGTTTTCATACATTTATAATTTAACTTATACAATAACACATAAAATTATACATGGATAACATTGGTTATTATAACTCACAAACATATCTATTTGCAAAGTGTATAAATATAGATATAGTTTTTTATTTTTATCTATGAAATTAAATTTAATAAGTATTTTTAATTACTGCATAGCATAAATTTGATTGAAGCACAGTAGTAATAATAATAATTATTTAATTTGATATTAAATTAATCTCTGAAATCTAAAATATAATTAAGTATAAGTATAAACAATACATTAATTATTTAATAACAAGTCTAAAATATATATAAGTAGAAGTAACAATAAACAATTAATAATTTAATTATAAGTTTATAATATATATCAGTGGTTTAACACAGCTGGCAGCATAGCACTTTGTTTTAAAATAATATCTCTTTTACAAAATATACTCTTGTTAAGAATATCTGAAATGCTGTGCAGGATGAATAAATTCTGTGTATATTTATTCATATTGTAGGATTTTGTTCGAATTTAATGTAAAAACTACAAGGAAGTATTGTTTATTAAAATTTATATATTGATTAAATATAATGAAGTGATTATGTTAATAATAATATGGATATGTAACTAAATATTAATTATGAATAATTATAATACCAACAGATGGCGACACATTACGTTTTAGTTAGTTGATGATATTATGGATATTATTTTTAATTTAACTATAGAGGGAGCTATTGCTTGTATATTAATTTTACTTTCAGGAATTAAAATTAGATGGAGTAATTATATATTCACGGATATAATTTTGTTATAAGAGTATTATCAACAGAATAGTTTTGTGTATTTTTGAATTATTTTGTGTTGGGGAGTTATTGATCGAGTTGTGCTTTAAAAAAAAAATGAGCTCTCAACTTATCTTTCAAATCATTTCTCTCAACTCGACTCGAATGTCAACATGTTTGATACGTGCCATGTGGAATTGATCATTATGCAGAAGTTGCTATATTTTGAGGATTCTGGATCATTCTTGTGAGTAAAACATTTTTTTCTACAATTTAAGGGTTCTAATTTCCAATATTATTTCAAAAATGATATCTGGTGGTAATTTAGTGTGGTGATTTATAAAGATTTTAGGATAATCGTTGTAAGTGATATATTATATATTTCTTAATGGTTTTTTATTTACATATTACATATTTCCAATTTTAAATTTTTCCAATTGTTGTCTGGTAATAATTCAGTATACTTGGCTGATTCTACTGTTCTTAGCATCATGCCAGTAGAATTATGAAATACTGAATTATTTTTAAAACACATGTGGGTGCAGCCAAGCTGACGAGTACATCCACATGTGTTTTTTCATATCCAATTCTTTATTGGTTCTCTTGTGGTCCAGTTTTTCCACTGAATAATGTTCATAATTAACTTATTAATCCATTTGTGTTTACTTAATAGCAACTCCAATTTATAATTTTTTCCCCTTTCTCTCTCTTTCTTTTTAAATGTTCTTCAGGTATGAGTAAATTTGGCTAATTACCATTGAAGCACATGCTATGGTAATTTTATGATTGCACAAGTTAATTATTAACTATGTGGTATTCTGATTACACAATATCATTAATTATCTCTCTGTAGATTTTGTTAGAATGATATTAGAACTTGATATGTTTTTGAAATTCATAGATATTATAATTATATATATATATATATATATATATATATATGTGTGTGATGTTACGAAGATGAGATACTACGAGGTGTAATATTCCACGAGAAAATGGCAGTTTGTTAAATATATAGAAGGTTGCAGTCGATATCAATAAAATGGCGAAGAGGTGAGGCAATGAAAAGACACCAGAACAGTTTCTCTAGTAAAGAACAGCCAATTTCCAGACAAATAGTTTATTTATGAATAAGAGCAATGCAGTAACAGTTCCCACAGTTATAAACTTATAGCCCTCAGACTTCACGATGTCTCACTACCTCGTTTAATAGATGTTAAAGAGCTGTATGAAAATTATAGGAGACTACAGCACCAGATACCCATTTGGTTACACTTCCAAACACGTCAAAAATCCGCACTCCAAAGCGTCCAAGCGAGTTCTTTTCACTGAGCGTAGAGATACAGAAATACGACGTCACGTGCGCACAAACCAATGAGCGAGAGGCGAGCTCCAGACCAGCGAATGAGGCGCGAGGGAGAAGCTCTAACACTAAAGAATTCATCTCGTAGCCGCGCATTAATTTTGAAGTGAAAAATACCTAGCGCGCGAAACCGAGCATGGAATAATAATAATAAAAAAAATGGCTTTTTAAAAACATTCGAAATGAGAAAGCGTCTCTCGGAATTTTATAGATTGGGGAGCTGATAAAAGTTACGAATGAACTTAAAATTTTAGATTAAGATTTGGAATAAGATAATTATTAATATGCGGGTATTTACTTTTAAAAGGACATTAAATATGAATAAATATTATTAAGAATTAAGGAAATACTGACTATGTCAGAAGTTAGATTAATTATATATATATATATATATATATATATATATATATATATATATATATATATATATATATATATGTTTTTATTTTACTTTTTATATTTTAATAATAAGTTGCAATTAAATTATCTTGAAAGTCATTTTAGCTCCCTATATTCAAATTAGTTATTAATTCTTTAACATAGGGTAATTTGCTAAGTAAATAAAAAAATTATATTTAAATTAAATTGATTTAGTTTAATAGAATTTCAAAAATAAAAAATATCATTTATTCAATTTTAAATATAGTTATCAAAATTATTTTTCCTCATCGTCTGCTTTTCTTACAACCATTTTAACGTATGTTCAGTGTTGAATTATATGTAGTTATTGTAATTTGGAATAATTGCGTTTGTATAATTATACTTATTGGGACGTATGATTACTGATCATATTTCATTTGCAATTTAAAACCACTATAATGTAAAATGTTCTAGATTTTTTTTTCCGAACTTGGAAATATTACACAAGTGATTTTGAGATTTTAAGTACTAATAAATAAGGTAATTAATTTTAAAATGTAGATTCCGTCGCGGGAAAGATGTTGTAAGCTATACTCAAGGCAATAGATATGGCATTATGGACACACTGCCACTTATACAAATTATTATTGATTAAATATTGTATTTGTAATAAATGTATCCACTTTATATCTCCGAAGTACAACGAGACTTTTAAAAAAAGAGAAGTATACTTATGAAACTTTAAATAAGAAACCTAAATTATACAACTTTTACAAAAAAGTTAATGTTTTTTTTTTAAGAAAAAATATATTGATTTAATATAAAGAATTTTAATCATAAAATAAAATATAACGTAAATTTAAATTTTTAAATTATCACATAAATTTCAACAGAGTAAATCACTAACGAAATTATCTACATTAATTGGGAATTTTACCTTTTGTCTTAATTAGTTTCATATTATTTATAAATGTATGTGTCAGTGGTAGCACCATCATGTTTTATACATAATGCCATTCATTTCCCTCTATTTGTGAGCACTAAGTTACCTCACCGCAAACTGACATTTTAAATTAATATCTGGGTGATTACTGCGTTTTGAAGTTACATAAATTAATATTTTAGACAAATAATTTATCATGACATCTAACAGTCTTGATTACTTCTCAAATATAATTTTACATTGTATATAATTAAAACCATACTGATTAAAAATTAAATATCAGAAGTATAAAAAAAACATATGTATATGTATATATATGTATATATATATGTATATATGTATATGTATGTATGTATTTGATATATGTATGAGTGTGACTTTAAGCGTAATGATGAAGTTCTCTTTTTGCACTGAAATGAAACAAATTTAAACCTCATACATACTTAATGAAGTTTTGACAATTTTAAGGACTTAGAAATCATCATTTGAGGATTAATGGCTTATCGGATCTTTAAATAAGTATTTGGTGAAACCTGCCATGGCATGCTTTCAGACGTTATGTGTTAATATCATCTTGCGATATATTGTGCTAGGATTTATTCTATTGGGGTTTTTTGAAATGCGATATTATATGGTAATTTCAATTCCCAAACTTGTTTGTTGATTTTGATAGCAAATGGAGCGTTTGAAGAGCACGGAAAAGATCAAAATATATGCAACTCGCTGAGTGTCTAAGCAACTATGTCGGCATATTTTCCCAATAAGATTTTGATATGAAAGGTAACTAAAACGGTAACATCATATTATTATCATATTGATTAGCTGTTTCTATTGTTCGAACAGATACTGACAGGTAAATTTCTTGAAAACGTATAGTGATTTGAATAGCACATTAATCAATTTATTTTTGTCATCGTATTGAATATATATACCAATATTATTTTTTCATTTATTTGAATTTAAAATAATCACTTGTGACAAATTTTTACACTACTCTAGGAATCTGTTTTCTCACATATCTGTATTTATCGTCCTACATATTAACTACAAATCATAAAACGTTATTATTTATGTAAGTACACGATATGTTGGTAGACTGAAATTAATAGTTTCAATGTAACATTCATAACTGTCCAAAATTTTATGTAACGCAGGCATTCACAAGTTATTTTTTAGTAATCATTTTAAATTGGCGTTAATACAATAAAATGCAATATTTTTAATATGCATAAAAATAATCAATCGAAAATCTCACATACCTTTAAATTCAAATAATTGAATATTTAGAAATTCTTTTATTACACAGTCTTACTGTATACCTGGAAATGAAATTTCCTTTCGTTTTGCATACTGAGAAGATTGAAGTGCTCCGTGACATAAATGTATTTCATAAACCATAAGTCAAATTAAGTAACTTCATCAATTACAATTTAGTGACAATAAGAGCATTAATAATTCGATTGACTTCAAATATAAATCATCAATCCTAAATAATTTATTCAATTTCATTTTATTTATGCATATATTAAATACTAAGCCACATAAATCAGCAAAAATTACACAATCAATTATCCTGGAAATATTGAGAAGTTATAGCTACTTTTAAAATCTTATAAACTAAATTTTAATTAGTATACATAATTTTACACCGAACCACTCTCTCTAAAATATGCCAATTGGTAGTCCACACGATTATGGAAGATTATATATAATAATATTTTGATATCGATTCAATTTATAGGTTACAACGTATTCATTTTACATTTAAAACTGAAATATTAACTGAAATGATAAATATAAAAATCTAATATTCCTTAATCGAATCCACAACCGAAGAATCTCTTATAATTTATAATATATTACATTAAAATCTGACTGTACATTATTATTTAAATACTAATATGAATCGCAGCTCATTGAAGCTAATAATACGTATTCACATTGATACAAGACGATATAAAATAAATAAAATTTGTTAATTCAATATTATTGAACCTTTTGAAGTACCGTTTTCTGAATTTATAGAAAATTTAAATCAAATCCTTCTGACAGAACATTCATCAAGTGTAGTTTATTTAGCTTCCAGTACCGATACTAGAGCTTCTGGAAGAAAGACGCCTACATTCACTAATGCGTACCCTGACTATAAAATAGTGCCAGAAATATACTTCGACAAATAATGATCCTACAAGAAGAACTTTAAACAAATATTCGCCAAGAAAAAGATATCGAAAATTGCACAGAGTGACGTGTTATAAGCACGATGTGATCGAAGCGTATTTGAGACCACTAAATGATAACTAAAGCATTTGTTCAACATGCTCATGGTCAAAACATGCGGTTAAATCAATTAAACACTATGGAGCTTTCTTCAGAGTAGAAACGAATATTCCAGTGGAACATTACTAAATTCGTTAATGGGAGAACTCTGGTAATTGTTTAAACCAGTCTTCAAGAAAAAGTCTACCTTTAATACTGTTGCAATCGGATTTAAATTCATTGATATATTTTAAATCTAGCGTATCGTCAACTAAGGTGGATGACCATGTTATGGCCATGCTAATGTTTAAGCATTTTCCTGGCCGTTATTTTGAAAAAAAATCGCTTTATTTATTAACGTTATTGAACTTTCATAAAAAATGTTGCATTCCCAATGAAAATGGTTTTACCAGTCCAAAACAAACGGATTTCCAAAAGTCTACCAAGTGGGTATATCAGGAACATATCCACATCGTATGGCCATCATTGTTCATTGTTCAACAATTCGTGATTTTCATCAATTTAAAAATGCTATTCTGCTAAATTAAATAATTTTGGTGTAAAATAAATAAACATGATACTTAACAATTCTTTTTTTATTCAAAAATGGAACTGAAACACTCTTTTTCATGAAAAATGAAGCTGTTAACAAAATTAACATTACAATTTAAGTTTTTATTTAGATAAAAAGTAATTTTTTTTTAATCGTTTAACAAATTTGTTAAAACAAATGACTTATCGGAATTGCAACAAATAAAAATATCTTTATTCTAAGCTAGCATAGTGCACTTGATATGGCAACCTATATTTGCAATATTACATTCAGAAGTAATATATATTTATATATATATGGGAATAATGAGAAGTAACAGCATCATTAATATGAATTCAATGAATCAATAATATCCACGAGTTACGATAAAGAAGATAAGTTCACGCAGTACCAAAGGAAAAGCACGAGTAAGTGTTCTGTAGATTATAGCCATAGTTGTTGTTTGGTGAATTTTGTTGCAATGCTCAGAGGTATTTGAATACAATCCTCTGTTATATATGTTGGTATTTTATTAACCTTTTTATGTTTATATAATATTTGAAGAATTTTCTGTTGTTTTCGAACTATTATTCACCATAATACCGCACATATACTTGCTAATTTTAAAAATAAAATTATATTACTTCTGCTTGTAACTTAAACACACACAGAGACACACAGAAATAATATTTAATCAGAGTAAATTTGATGTTCAAAAAAGAGCTTAGTAAAATGTGCATTACAGAAAGTATACGTAAATTTAAAATTCATCTATGCAAGAAATGCATATATAAAGAGAAGAATCTTTTTGTCTTTATTTAGTCTAATAACACTTATTTTATAAGTAACTAAAAATATTACACACCTCTATTCAGTGAATATCGACACAACATATGTATTACATATTACGTGTTCGTGGTATTTAAAAAAACGAATAACTTTCTATGCCATTAGATAGTTTGCAAAATTTCTGTTCCGAAAAACAAAAATAATTCGCGAATGGTACAAGGATTCTCCAGTATTAGCGTTTTATACAAATAAAGATAAATCTACAACACTTAAAAAGTAGCTCAACACTTGATTCTGTGTTTAAATAAAATGAATTATTTGTTCATCTAGTTTTAGGATTGTTTCCATAAAACATTTCCAGCAAAATTACTTCACAGTTTTTATAGTATAGAAAAAGCAAATACAAGTGGCGTAATTCGCACGCACTCCTTGTAGATTTCGTTTTTGTGAAAGAAAGTGCAAGTTTCCATTTAAAAATGATGTTTTACCATCAGTGGAGATCTATTGTTTCGATAAAATTAAGGTCCATTATCTATACAGTAAAGATTTTCTTATATTTTTAGACCTTGCAAAATAGAATTTCAATAAATGCTATTATGGTATTTTCATTAAAATCATACGTTTTTATGTTGTGCATGCCAAACCAAACGTGAATTAACATTTATAAAGCTGAAAGATTTTACTTTGTTTGCGTCAAATTAACACCGTTGTTTTCTGATTTTCTTTTAACGATTTATGGGTGCAGATGCACAAATCTCCGTCATTGCAATCTCCGTAATTTTAGGTTGTTCAACTTTTTTTTTAAATTTACCTGGAATAACCCACGGGTACTGATTAGCGGGTCTGCTTGTTTTATTATAAATAGCAGTTAGAACAGTAATTTTTTTTCAGTAATATATTTACAAAACAAGATAACAGGTTCAAACATTTTATGTGTATTTTTATATAACATGACATTGAAGCCATATATTATTTTCTATGACCTCTTAGTTGTAGATTTACGCCTAAATATTTTAGGAAATTGTGATGATTGTTATCATTAAAATATCCATTTGAAGAGAAATAATAACAACTAAATTTAAAGTGTATTTATATTAATTGTATAATTTTAGAAGTAATGTAGGTTAACAATTACAAATATTTTAACGAACAATTTTTAATTTATTACATTTCAATATTTATAAAGGAACGCTTAAATCTAATTATAGATGAATAGCGAGCAAAATAAACACATAATTAAAACGTTTATTTGAAATATTTATAATTATAATTCTGTAATAAAGATTTACCAGTAGCTTACTTTTTACGATATTTCAAGTAGTATTATGTTTAAATATATATTAAATTTAAATAAAATTTTCATTATATTTTGGAATATGATGTATTTTGTTATTACCATTAACTTTAAAATTCAGATTACATCATTATAAAAATATAAACCGAATATTTGTAATTTTTGAAAGATGTGCTTAAAATAAATGACCTTAGTAGTACTTTATCTTTTTTTTCGATTAAAAGATGATATTTCAGAAAGAAGAAATCCATCTTTCATATAGTTAAACTATTACTTATTTTTTTGTCGATCCTACAATGAAGTATAAAACTTTCATAATATAAGAATTAAAGATACATTTCGAGTCTTTTTTTTGTTTTGTCGAAGAACAACTTTCACGAAACTTTTGCAGCTGCAATATAATTCTGAGCTTTTCAGGTAAAATTATATACCATAAATCTTTTGAAAAAATAATCAGCGCGTTATTTTTTATTCTTTGACGGTTTAGGAGTTTTAGCTAATGATCTATTGTATAAATCATTTTTATTCCATTATTTTTTCTGGAGTATATGCAAAGTGATACTCAGAACTGTTTCAATTTTAAGAAAATTCCGGTCTATTATATTTCCAAGGAAAGTGTAAATCTTCATAAATTACAAACGACTTTCCATTTAAGTATCGCGTGGCAGTGCAATACTCATTTATTCCCAGTGTGACTCCTCAATGTTAATTTAACATTGTAGCATCTATAGACTGCATAACTTTTTTGACTTCTTCCCACCGTTTTTTCACGATGCCACAAAATATTTACTCTATGGTAATTGTAATAATATTAAAAATTTGATACAGTTAAACAGTTTTGCTGACGTCACAGGCAACAATTAAATGCCATATCCTTAAATTACTAAAGTAAAGGGGAAAAAATTCATTTGACTTCACATATAACATTTATAATACAATTAAACAAAAACATAATATGAAGAAGAAATAATAATAATAATAAAAATAAAACTTATTTCCCACATTGTTTAGGCACGAAAAGTGGCAAACATTACGATATTTCATCTCATTTGATTGGTTTTACATTTGATGTTATATCTTTCGTAATAAATAGGGTTAAACAAAAGGTTGAACTTAGAAAAAAAAAACAATCAATTTGATATTTAATCCAATCTTAATACTTAGATCCCGTTTGAATGAAATTGGAATAAATATTTTACTTTTTTTCATTTCTAAGCTTCAGAAGCTGCAAATATTTGTATTTCAGATTTTTAATAAGTTTTTTATGTATGCACAATGAGAAGGCACATGCAAAATACAAATCTTAAAAAAAGAATCTAATAATTTTTTCAATTTCGTTTTAACGTAATCTAATTTTTACGAGTGGTTTAAATATCATATTGAGTAAAACTTTTTTAAGTTCAAATGGTTTAACCTTATTTATCACCAAAAGTTTAACATCAAATGTAAAACTAACTGAGTGAAATATATTAATATCTGCCTCCTCTCGGGCCTAAATAATGTGGGAAGTAGTTTATTAATATTATTATTATTTTCCAAACTATGTTTATGTTTAATTGTGCTGAAAGTTTTATATGTCAAGTCAAATGTGTTTTTTTACTTTAGTAATCTAAGGATAGGGTAATTAAATACTTTATTGCTTTTGAAAAAATCCGATAATTTAAAAAGTAAAATTAAATTTATATATATATATATACTTAAAATAAGACCTTTCACGCAAATCTAACATTTTGTTTTATTTTTTTATTATGATGACGTTAATATAACTGTAAAAAAGAAAGGTCTTGCTATAATATGTAACGTTAAGTCAACAGATAATGGTTGTGACAAATATTGAAAACAGATAGGCTGGCCTAAAAGTTACTATGCGATTTAACAAAGTAATAACATTTGTTTTTAACATTTTTGTTTTATATTTCGAATCTAGACATTTTGAAGTACCGTATCTAATTAATTTTCAGATATACGCAGTTGACCAAAAAATAGAACTGAAATAAATTTATTTTAAAATCAATACTTATTCATTTAGCTAAAAAACTCGGCATGAGTATTGGAGGTATGAAACAACACAACCTTTTTGATTAGATTATGTGATTTGCATTTTTAAAAATATTATAAATTTTAGCAAAATATGCTGGTGCATTGATTTAATGTGTAAGAATGTTGAAGTGGACATGTAAAACTATTTGCAAGTTCACTCAATTTTATTCCGTTTTTAGGTGCGTACATAATTATATAAATACGCAGCACCTATAGAGTCGTCGTCTGGTCTGTCCGTCTGCCTGTCTGTCCGTCCGTCATTTTTTTCTGTCTGTACGTCTGTCCGCATATAGCAACGCAAAAACTACCCAACCGAATGGTATGAAATTTAATATATAGAATCATTGCAGAATTTTGTCGAGTCATTTCAAATTTTAGGAAAATTGAATTAAAACTTAAAAAGATATTAATAAAAGTTTTTTTTTTATTCTATTAACCCTTTCCGGCACAGACAAAGTTTTTTCGTAAAATGAGAAAATGCTGAGTGACACCAGAATTTACAAATGACTTTTTTTTAAAATACGAACTCCTTAATTTAAGCTTTCATTATAGAAACAAAATTTTATTAAAATATTCGTGGTGCCGAATGCAAGTTATGTAATTAAAATTAGGTGTGCCCGGAGTGGGACCACTGTGCCGGAAAGGGTTAAATCCTATCATACGTAATCTATATAGCGCAAGTCATGTGACTGAGGAAAACAAATATGAACTAACCACATCTTTAACCATATGCCAATCGGCCATTTTTATTCATAATTATTTTTTCGAATAAAATTGCATTAAAGTTACATATTTAGAAAGGTCGTTCAAAAAATTATTTGCTTGAGAGATGAGTTACATTAAAAAATGTATAGATTCTGAGATAACTTCATTGAAAATTATGTTAACAGCCAAATTTCTCAATCCACTAAAGTAAATAAACAAAATATTCATTCATCGTGAGTCATACAAATATTAACCATGGAGGTAATCGTTCGCAAAGCAAGATCTCCATGGTGAATTTACAGCGCTGACAGCTGTCGAAAAAAACATCGCATCTGTAAACATGGCATACGTAATAAGATAAAAAATGCATCCTCATTTCGTTCATAGCAGACGATATAATTTATTTCACAGAAATAATAACGATGATTTTTTTTACATTGTAAAACTAGTTATAGCACGAAATGAACGCACCTCATTTGTCACGTTTAACGTACAATTTCCATCTTGTTATATTTAGCTGTTAAAATGTATAAAAATAAAAATAAAATCGTTTTAATGTTTGAGCATTCTACAGTTCATGGATGGCCAGTGAAACCAATTAAGAAAAAATTCGAATATTGTGCCCGCTATTTTATACCTATGTTACTTAATGCATCTTTATGTTCATTTTTAATGAATAATTAAAATGTAATGTTCTGGATTTTTTTTTTTTTTTTTTTTGAGAGAGAGAGAATGGAATGTAATATTGCAGCAACTTTTGCGGGAAGTTACATTTCATTAATTTTTATGAAGTGTAATTTAGCACTGATGTTTAAGGAATCCCTGTATCGCTGATTTATCTATATTTTACTAGACACATTCAGCATTATGTTGTCCGATCACGGTCCCCAGTTTACATGATTGGTGGATACTTTCGCTAATTAATTTCATTATAAGACGTAATTTACAACGTGCAAAATATTTTAATCAAAATGTAATTTTTAGGAAAAATAAATGTTAAAAGTGTATCGGAAGTCAACTTTTAATTACACACCTATTACAGATCAACTGAAATATTTATTTCCATTTTACGGACATAAAAAAACAGACCTCCATAATCAGTCATGTCAATGGAAAGGAATTTATTTCGAATGATGTACATGAAAGAAAATTATGTGTCTTGAATAGATTATAAAGTACTTTCCAACTCCTACTGAATTCTTTAACTCCATTGTTTAAAAAGGTAAAGAATATACTTAGGTAAGCAATTTAGAAAGAGCATAACACATTTGAAAATCAGATTTATGCAATTACCATCCATATCGGGAATGGTACTCGAATTCTTTTGTGCAGCTATGTATACGATCTACATATTTTTATATATTCTACATAGCACACAAAACTTTAGTTTAAGTTAGAAAAAGCATAACAATACGAAAGGTTATCCTTTAGCAATTTCTCACAATAGATGGAAATGTACTCGGATTTTTAAATAAAGTCCTGAAAATTATCTACAGATTTTTATATATTCTTCATACTAAGCTAAAATATGATCATGCAAAACAAATGCATAACACAGCTAAAAACACATTTTCTGAAAATACCATCCATAGACGACAATGGCTTCTTTGCAAAGTTCTTTATATTATTAATTTATTTATGTGCTACATACATCTCTTAGTATACTAAACATTTTTCAGCAGGAAAATGCATAGCACAATTAAAACCTACCTATAAGCATTAAGATAAAACATTATGTAACTATTCTTATTAAGTAATGTTTCTTATTCATAATTATACCCATATACGAACCGCACTAAATTTTGATTTTTGAAAAGTGAACCTTTTTGCAATATTGTAAATTTGACGGCGAACAAAAAAAATAAAAAAAAACTTGTAATATTTACATACTATGGCAAGGTATCTTATTTTGTTTCTTTCTATGAAAGTGTTTCGAAATTGAATTTCTCATCCCCTTTTTCATATTTCAAGTTGAAGGAATACTTTAATATTTATTGAACATTTTATCAAGTTCTTTTACAGGTCGTGATCCTTTCCTTCAGAATACTTTCAGTTCCTCAGTTACCATAGCATCGTAGATATTTTAGTAGTAAAGGTTGTACACATTGTTTTTTTTTAGAATAATAAAGAAATAAAATGTACTTACAATTACAAATGTAAGAAAAAAAGTTTTAAAAAAAGTATTTTAAATTTAAAAATATAAAGGAACTGAAAAATAATACTTGATTCTGTAGATAGAATTATATTATATATTTTATAAAAGAAAGCTTTTATCTATGATAAGAGATGACCACGAAGTATATAACTGGAAATTCTATATAGGAAAGTTACATTTTACGATTCGTTTTATAGGTGCTTCGCGACATATATTTCTTTTCTCTAGAATTAGTTCTGATATAAATTCCTATCCATAGAAGGAAGAATGTCAGAAAATCTTAGTTTCATGGAATTTTTCTACGCTTGTAGAAGATTAACTATCTGCCTAAACTTTTTATTTAGAATAGTTTCTATTATTTGTTTGTACTTTATTTGTTTGTATTACCACTTAAAATCATAAAACATGTTCGCAGATATTAGTGATTTCTATTGGAATGATGTACTAGGATATATACATATATTGTATTTACTCACATATAATTTGCACTCGTTTATAAACAACAACCAGTTTCTGATAGGTGACAAACAAATTCATATATATGTAGGATTTCAGTTTGAACACTTCACTTCATCAAATGAACACACACTCTAATGCTATTATCCATGATTTAAATGCGTGAGCTGTAAATACTTTGGATCGCGAGTTTTGGCGAAGAGCCAGTTTTCTAATTTTTGTTATGAAGCAAGATATAAAATGAATATAGCCGGTAAAGGCGCTCTTAGGCCTAGTTGAATTATCGTAAGGTAAATTTATTGTATAGTTTTGAGCAAAAGTGTATTAGTTGAAATTAAAGTTCGTATTTTGTTGTTCATCGATTATTTGTCATATAATTCCAGTAAAGCGACTATTTACATATAATCTTCTTACATTTATATGTATATACATATAACTCGAGTACACCTTGCACCATGATATTTTGCTGGCAGAACATTTAAGAACTTCAGAAAAAAATCTGTAAATTATTTATATGTTAATCCTAATTCACATTTCTTTCCCCGAAACATTAATTACTGTATTCTCACATGGATATATATTTGCCTACTTTTTAAAATACCATAAAATTAATGTTTCTCAAATTTGTTGGAAAATTTGCTGTAAAATTATGTTCCATTATTTTTCCTTATAATACATAAACTATAAACACCATATATGACAACAAATATGACAAGAAAATATTTTTATTCTTACTGACTACTTCTCTATCTCACATTATAATTCGATATGTAAAATAGGCGGAAAGAAAAAAAAATGTGAACATCCTATACTAACACTGCCGCAAATTATGGTATACAAATGTGCCTGGTGTCACTCGAATAGTAAATACATCTACTGATTAATGCTATACTAAAAAATTACTTAGAGAAATTGTACCACACTTGAAATTTTAAATGCTAACACTTAACATGGACAGCATATTAGGATTATTTGAAAATTTACCTAAAGATACCAAATGAGAAAGAATTCGGTTGATTCGGCATTATTCAGATGTACAGTTAGGGACTCATATTGTTAAATTAATTTTTACTCCTTGCAAAAATATTATAATTCGGATAGTTTTATAGGCATAACTTAAATACTAATTGGCGGAATGATCGATTTGCATGTTTCAAACTTGTAGAAATCAGTTTCTGTTTAAATATATATATATTGGTGGCTATTTAGATTGTTCATGAAAATTAAATTCGATACTGTATCTATTTCTAAATTATTTTCGAAATAAATATGGTGTGTAACCAATGAATTTTGTAACATAACTCGATTTCTAGAATATTCCAATATAAAAATTCAAAATTGCAGCTCCTTCCGACAACTATGTTATCAGTTATGGTAAAAAAAGAAAAATACTCGCATTGTAGACTATTTTGCAATGATTAAAAATAAATTTAACATTAACTGTTTCAATTTTTAAATTTACATAACTCCTCTTATACATTTCCGAATGACTTCCCCTTTTGTTTCCTTAGTAGAAATATACCGCATAATGCAAATATGCGTCAAAATTAGGTGCTAGTATTTAAAATTTCATGTTTGGTACAATTTCTTTATGTAGACGATCCTCTAAGAAAATTTTAAGTACACTATATTGCCAAAGGTGACCGGTCACTTGCGATTTTAGACGTTTTGTTAACTATCTAGAAAAATACATGAGGAATTAACCTGAAACTGCAGGTGTGTAAACAGTATAGTATAGGTTATAAATTTCCGTGAAGATTTTTTCACGAAACCCCATAGGGGAATGTCAACAAATTGAAAACGAACGAATATCTTTTGAATAACCCTGTAAAAACTAATGTAGCAAAGGCGTTCAAACTCGAAATTATTAAGTGGCTTATTGTAATATACTGTGTTCATTTTTATGAGGATGGCATATATACTCGTAGAGAAATTAAGGTTTTTATAAAAACAGTACCAAATTTTGCCTAATTTTTTGCTTATAATTTCCAGAGTTCTATATAAAATTAGAGAATATAAAAAAAAGTTCTTTTCAGAAAATGTGACAAACAATATTGTACATAACACTCTGCAATCAGAATAAAAAAAATAAATAAAATTGGATGAAAAATGAGAAAGTTTACTAAAAAATGTTTCACTGCCCATGCGCGGACACAATCAAAATATAATATGCGTAATGTATTAGCTAAGCATATAGAGCAACTTTTGTGAAAGTCTCGAAATCATATCTTAAACGTTCTGAAAATTATCATCAATAAAATAAGCTCGAAATCCGTTGTTCCCAAAAGGAAGCAAAAATATGAGGGGTTGTATCCAAATATAGTAGTACGTGCAATATTGTGTACGCTATCTTGGCACTAATCAACAGATATTTTATACAACCGCTCAGCTTTTTCTTCTTTTTGGGAACAACGGATTTTGAGCTTATTCTATCGACGATAATTTTCAGAATGTTCAAGCTATGATTTTAAGACTTTCACAAAAGTTGCACTATATAATAGCTAATACATTATGCATATTATATTTTGATTGCATTCGCGCATACACAGTAAAACATTTTTTAGTAAACCTGCTCATTTTTCATCCAATTTTTATTATTTTTTAATTCTGATTGCAGAGCATTATGTACCATGTCGTTTGTCATATTTTCGGAAAAGAACTTTTTTTATATTAAGAACTCTGCAAATTATAAGCAAAAAACTAGGCGAAATTTGGGACTGTTTTAATAAAAACCTTAATTTCTCTACGATTATTCATGCTATCCTCATAAAAATGAACACAGTATATTACAATAAGCCACTTATTAATATTCTCGAGTTTGAACGCCTTTGCTACATTAGTTTTACAGGGTTATCCAAAAGATATTCATTTTTTTTCAATTTGTTGACAGCCCCCTATGGGGTTTTGTGAAAAAATCTTCGCGGAAATATATAACCTATACTATAATGTTTACATACCCGCAGCTTCAGGTTAATCCCTCATATATTTTTCTAGATAGTTCACAAAACGTCTAAAATCGCAAGTGACCGGTCACCTTTGGCAATATAGTGTATAACAGTAATTAGCAGAAGTTATTACTAATCGACAGGTAACAGTTACATTTTTATATGATGGTTTTCAAAAGAGTTGGTATGGGATGTTCTGTTTTCTTCTTTTTATGTTTTTTGGCGATTTGTCCTGATTGTATTTTATGACATAGTGAAATGATTTATTGTTAACTGCCGCAACTATTTCATGTTCACTGCGCAATCCACATTACGGTGCTATTATTTTTTTTTTAATTTATACTTAATATTATAAAGTAGTAAAGATTGTTTTTTTTGTTTGTTTGTTTGTTTGTAGAGGGTAATCTCTGGAACTACTGAAGCGATTTCAAAAGTGATGGTGGCAAATTGATGGTGACAATCCCTGATCCAATATATGCTACATTTTATGTCGGTGCCACTACCCCAAGGGGGGTGCAGAAGCGAAAAACGTTCTAAAATTTCGACTTTTTTATACTGAAGGAGATAGAAACATGAAATTTGACATTCTGGTTACTTATAAGATGTAAATGCTCTTTAAGAATAAATTCTAAAAAAATTCGAAATTTAAAAGGGTGAGATGATCGACAAGCGTTCTAAAACTTCCTAAATTACAATTTCTATGAAATCTCTGGAACTACAGAACCGTTTTCAAAAGTGATGGTGGCAAATTGATGGTGACAGTACCTTCTCCAACATAGGCTATATTTTATGTCGGTGCCACTACTACCAGGGGGTGCAAGAGCGAAAAACCGCTCTAACAACAAATTCTTGAAAAAATCGAAATTCAGTAGGATGAGATGAGCAAAATGCGTTCTAAAAACCTTCTAAATTACAATTTCTATGGAATCTCTGAAACTACAGAACCATTTTCAAAAGTGATGGTAACAGTTCCTGCTGTAACATAGGCTATGTTTTATACCGGTGCCCCTACCACAGGGGGAGGGGTTCAAGAGCGAAAACGTTCTAAAATTTCGACTTTTTTTTATATTCAAGGAGCTAGAAACTTGAAATTTGGCATGGTTGTTATTTATAAGATGTAAATTCTCTCTAAGAACAAATTCTAAAAAAGATCGAAATTTAAAAGGGTGAAATGAGCAAACGCGATCTAAAAACATTCAAAATTACTATTTCTATGGAATTTCTGGAACTAGAGAACTGTTTTCAAAAGTGATGGTGGCAAATTGATGGTGACAGTTCCTGATGTAACATAGGCTATATTTCATGCCGGTGCCACTACCCCCAGGGGAGTGCATGAGCGAAAAATGGTCTAAAATTTCAATTTTTTTATACTAAAGGTGTTAGAAACATGAAATTTGGCATGGTAATTATTAGATGTAAATGTACTTATTAGATGTAAATGCTCTCTAAGAACAAATTCTAAAAAAATCGAAATTTAAAAGGGTAAGATGAGCGAAAAGCGTTCTAAAACCATTCTAAATTACAATTTCTATGGAATCTCTGGAACTGCAGAACCAATTTCAAAAGTGATGGTGGCAAATTGATGGTGACACTCCCTGCTCCAACATGGGCTATATTTTATGTCGATGCCACTAATCCCAGGGGGGTGCAGGAGCGAAAAACGTTCTAAAATTGCATTTTTTTTTAAACTGAAAGAGCTAGAAATTTGAAATTTGGCATTGTAGTTACTTATAAGATGTAATGCTCTCTAAGAACAAATTAAAAAAAAAATGAAATTTAAAAGGGTTAAATGAGAGAAAAGCGTTCTTAAAACATTCTAAATTACAATTTCTATGGAATCTCTGGAACCACAGATCCGATTTCAAAAGTAATGGTGGAAAATTGATTGTGACACTCCCTGCTCCAACATAGGCTATATTTTATGTCGGTGCCACTAATCCAAGGGGGGTACAGGAGCGAAAAACGTTCTAAAATTGCAATTTTTTTTATACTGAAGGAGCTAGAAATTTGAAATTTGGCATTGTAGTTACTTATAAGGTGTAAATATGCTCTCTAAGAACAATGTCTAAAAATTTTTGAAATGAGCGAAATGCACGAAATGAGGGTAAAATGAGCGAAAAGCGTTCTAAAATCATTCTAAATTACAATTTATATGGAATATCTGGAACTACAGAACCGATTTCAAAATATGATGGTGACAATCCCTGCTCCAACATCCACTTTAATATAAAGCAATGCGTTGCTGACGACTGGGTTTTTCGCTAATCTTTGCCGCAGATTAATCTCGTAAAATCAAACATCTGAAGTTACTGAAAAAAAAATAGCTCGAAAGTATTTGTCAGAAAATTGTTAGACAAATTGCGTTTGAAAGGTAAAAGATTGGATATTTCTTAATATAAATTTCTAATGATTATGCCATTTTTCAAATATTGAATTTCAAAAATTACAAAATTTCACAATGGAGAAAAATAGCAAAACATTCACACGTAAAAAGATAATGATAAGGGCGACGTGTCCTGACGTGTATATTGGCTATAGCACGAGTCACAAATTATAGTAGCCTTATTATTCTGTTAAAATATAAAAGTGAATTAAGAAATGTCAATATTTTGTTTGATTAAAGGTTCGTTAAGAGAAATTGACCAGCGTAGCGGGCGTAGCTTGCTAGTAAATTATACACGAGTACTTATGCTATTAAAACATATATTTTTTAAAGGATGTTAAAGTAATGTTATATGAATTTACAAAATTTGCTCTCTATCTAACCATCTGCATGCAGATAGATATATAGTTGCATACATCTATACTAATATTATAAAGGAGTAAAGATTGTTTGTTTGTTTGTTTGTTTGTAGGGGGTAATCTCTGGAACTGCCCAACCGATTTCAAAAGTGATGGTGGCAAATTGATGGTGACAACCCCTGATCCAACATACGAAAAACGTTCTAAAATTGCGATTTTTAGCTCACAGGCTATCAAAGCCTGAGAGCTTATGTGCCCGCCGGTTCTGTATGTATGTATGTACGTACGTAACGCGATAACTCTTCATAGAAATATCCGTTTTCCTTCAAATTTTGTTTATAGGTTCACTGTGTTATGGCGCTTCCCTGATTAGTTTTCGGGATTGATTGGTTAAGTATAAAGGGGGGAACGGGGGCTAATCCCCCCTTTATTTATATAAATGGGTTTTTCATGCAGAATTATTTCGTTTTCCTTCAAATTTTGTTTATAGGTTCATTGGATTAAGACGCTTCCCTGATTAGTTTTCGGGATTGATTGGTTAAGTATAAAGGGGCAGAACGGGTGGGGGGGGGGTAATCCCGCCTTAATTTACATAAATGGGTTTTTCATGCAGAATTATTCCGTTTTCCTTCAAATTTTGTTTATAGGTAAACTGTGTTAAGGCGCTTCCCTGATTAGTTTTCGGGATTGATTGGTTAAGTATAAAGGGGGGGACGGGGGGCTAATCCCCCCTTATTTTATATAAATGGGGTTTTCATGCACAATTATCCGATTTTCTTCAAATTTTGTATATATATTCATTGTAATTAGAGACTTCCGTGATTAGTTTATGGGGTTCATTAGTTAACTATGAGGGGGTAACGGGGGGATGACCCCCCTTAATATATTGTTGATTTCTTTATTTTTCGAGGGGCTTATTTCAAATTCTTTTAAATAAGTGTATAATATACAATTAGTGTGAATAGCCTGTGAGCTCAATGCCCTCAGTTTAACTGGGCAGTTTTCTTTTTATTTTTTATACTGAAGGAGCTAGGAATTTGAAATTTGGCATTGTAGTTACTTATAAGATGTAAATGCTCTCTACGAACAAAATAAAAAGAAATTTAAATTTAAAAGTGTGAAATGAGCGAAAAGCGTTCTCAAAACATTCTAAATTACAATATCTATGAAATCTCTGGAACTACCGGACCGATTTCAAAAGTGATTGTGGCAAATTGATCGTGACAACCCCTGCTCCAACATATATTTTATGTCAGTGCCTCTAACCCCAGGGGTGTGCAGGAGTGAAAAACGTTCTAAAATTGCATTTTTTTTATACTGAAGGAGCTAGAAATTTAAAAGTTGGTATTGTACTTACTTATAAGATGTAAATGCTCTCCAAGAGCATTTTTTTTTTTTAAATTCGAAATTTAAAAGGGTGAAATAAGCGAAAAGCGTTCTAAAAACAGTCTAAATTACAATTTCTATGAAATCTCTGGAACTACAGAACCGATTTCAAAAGTAATAGCGGCAAATTGATGGAGACAATCCCTACTCCAACATAGGCTATATTTTATGTCGTTGGCACTAACATCAATGAGGAGCAGGAGCGAAAAATGTTCGAAAATTGCGACTTTTTTATACTGAAGGGGCAAGAAATTCGAAATTTAGCATTGTAGTTAATTATAAAATGTAAATGCTCTCTAAGAATAAATTTAAAAAAAAATGAAATTTAAATGGGTGAAATGAGCGAAAAGGGTTCTAAAGTCATTCTAAATTACAATTTCTATGGAATCTCTGGAACCACGGAACCGATTTCAAAAGTGATGGTGGCAAATTGGTGGTGACAATCCCTGCTCCAACAGCCTCTTTAATAAAAAGCTATGCGTTGCCGACGACTGGGTTTTTCGCTAATTGTTGCAACAGATTAATCTCGGAAAATGAAACATTTGAAGTAACTAAAAAAAAATAATAGCTCGAAACGTATTTTTCAGAAAATTGTTAGACAAACTGCGTTTGAAAGGTAAAAAATGGTATTTTTCTTGATATAAATTTCAAATCTAATGATTATGCCGTTTTTCAAATATTGAATTTCAAAAATTACCAAATTTCCCAATGGAGTACCATAGTGAAACCTTCATGCGTAAAAAGATAATGATAAGGGCGACGTGTCCTGACATGTATATTGGCTATAGCACGAGTCACAAATTATAGTAGCCTTATTATTCTGTTAAAATATAAAAGTTATTTATGAAATGTCAATATTTTGTTTGATTAAAGGTTTGTTAAATGAAATTGACCAGCGTAGCGGGCGTAGCTTGCTAGTATATTTATAATTAGGCAGTTATATAACTAAATAAATGCTAATTCTTATAAACGGACATATTATTTTTTCTATAAAGAACATCTTTGCTTACATTTTTTATTCAAATATTTTTCAAAATCTTGCAGTAAAATGTATAAACCTCCTTTTTTCATTTGTGCATCAATATTTTAGAGAGAGCATTTAACTTGTCAGAGATACAAAATAGATGTCGATATATATATTTTTTTTATTTTAGATTTCCAAAGCTGTCCAAACTTCACTCATCAATTTTATAAAGAGGAATTTCCTGAAACTTTCAAAATCATCGTAAATAGTATAAATGATTCAAACCTATGGAAGGGATAAATGCATAATATATAAAGTATTTCTCATAAATTTTTTGTCATAAGTAAATGATAAATGTTCGCGTTTATATAGACTCATATATACATTAGGGTGGATCGATGTTATATGGTGAAAAAATAAATATTATTAATCGAAACCTACCTATGCGGAAAAGATGTTCTATTGTATGGAGATTAAGAGAAAAATAATTAAAAAAAATAATTTTAAAATTTAATACTGCCGCAAGGGGGTTGGATTTTCGAAAAAAAGGGCAATTCCAGCTTTTCATTCTCCCGCTTTATCATTCCACCTCTCCATAAGTTGGAAGCGCTACGTCATGGATCTTCCCTACGTCATATGATACGCCCACGTGGCTCTGAATTCTATAAAAGTTAAAGGAGCCTTACTCTGAATAATACTAGATAAACGTGTTCCCACCGCTCACTCATTTAGTTCAAAGCTAGCGGCTTACGGATCGGTCGCTGTTCTCGAAAGTGAAATAAATTTCGATTTCATTGCGTAAGTTTTCTTTGTAAGTATATTGTGTTGCATAGTGTATTTTGAATATTATTGCACCATGGCGATGTTAAGAAAAGACATGATTTGCCCTATATATTGGTCTGGTTGTGATATGCCAACGAATATGCTTCCTACCTACAGTGACGTAATAAAGTGCGTATGTTGGCATTCAAAAGAATACCAAAGCAAGGAAACATTGTCTACATCTACACTTTTCTCCCCATGTGAAGAAGTTGTTAATAAGTTAGAAGAGACCTGAAAACGAGCTTCAATCCCAATAATTCACCACAATTGCATTTTGAGAAGAATTCGATCATACCACGACAAATATCGCGGTCTTCTTAAATCTTACAAAGCCAGAAAAGGGATTGAAAGCTATCGCAAGCAGATTGACGTTTTCCGGAAAAACTCAAATGCTGTTTTTGATATATCGGTGTGTACTAGTAAATCATTAGAATATTGCTTCTGTAAGAAAGAACGGGAAGTACCAATGAACTGTAAGAAAAATGGTAATCGGGTCGCTGGATCGGAAAGTCACTCTAAAAATAACTAAGACCAAGAAACGAAAATTAAAGCAAGGGCGATACGTGGATAAAAACAAAACACTGCCTGATGTTTCTTCCACTTCAATATATTTGAATATGAATATGAATAACGGGTGTAAATTGAAGCGGCGTATGTGCGAGCATACTGACTTTTCTTCATCATCAGCTATCATTGAAAGCGGCGCCAAAAACGCTGACGGTGTCACTGTCACATCTGTAGTGACGAAATTACATGCCGTATCAAAGACATTGGACCGTTTTGGCATTTCCGACCGAGCAGGCGCTGCCATCGTGTCAGCTGCGCTTCAAGATGTGGGCATTATCTCACAAAGCGATGTATCGAACGTCGTTGACAGAAATAAAATTCGACGTGAGAGAACAAAGCCAAGAACCACTCTACCGTCTCAGTCAGTTTTGAAAGATTCTGACCATGATTTGGCCAGATGTATGGCCAATTTGGTTTATACTTCGATGGACCTAAAGACAGGACTATATCACTAGGAGATAACAGAAGAAAAGTCATAATAGAAGAACACGTAAGCTTGGTAAAAGAACCTGGTTCCGAGTACATCGGACACGTATCTGTAAATTCTGGGAGAGTGCAAGTCATTGGAAAAGACATTGTAATGTTTTTTCCTGCGTTGATAACAATATAGATGTAACAAAGTTGATTGCGATCAGTTGCGACGGAAAATCTATTAACACAGGTGTTAAAGAAGGTGTTATTCGAAATTTAGTACTGATTCTGAAGCGTCCACTACAATGGTTTGTGTGCCAGTTACACGCCAATGAGCTTCCACTACGTCATCTTTTCACGTACGTAGATGGAACCACGACTATACCCAGAAGCTTCACTGGGGGAATAGGACCTTATTATTAGGAGAAATAGGTTTTTTTCCATCCTGAAAATATCCTGATATCGATGTTATCTGACGACGGAACTCACATGAGGCAATTGGCCCTTCGAAGAATTCTAAAAGGGAGCGAAGTCAAACGGTCTACTGCAATCCCAAACATTTCAACGAATAATATCCGTATCTTCAAATTACCAGCTTTTGAACTTTGTGCGACGGATTATATTGATTTGATTAAATGGGAAAATGTGACAGAACCTCCACTAACTGAACGATTTAGTGACGACATGATTTTAGAAGCAATAGTAAATCCAGCAATTATTCCGGCGGCAATAATATCTACTATCAAGGGGTTTCCGTGCCACACTCAAGCTACAGAACGGATAGTCAAAACAGTCACGGAAGCATCTTCTGCTGTTTGTTGATCATATAGAAAAGACGGTTTTATAAGAAATCGCATCGAATCACGAAACCTCATGCCTATTTTCAACACCAAACGTGATTATCGCCCACTGTAATTTCGCCAATGTAATGTTTTTCTTTATTTAATAATAAAAAAGCTGGTAAATAAGAAGCTGAAGTTTTTTGTTGTAACCAACTAAGTGTCCTCTTATTGCAATTAATATTTAAAATTACTAAAATGTATATTTCATTTAATAAAAATCACTTTGACTTTTTACCTTAAAAAGACTCAAATACATACATTTCAAACACCTTGCGGCAGTATTAAATTTTGAAATTAATTTTCCTAATTTTTTTTCTCTTAATCTCCATACAATAGAACATCTTTTCCGCATAGGTAGGTTTTGATTAATATTAAAACAATTATTTTTATTAAAAAATTATCTAACCAAAATTATGTCATTTTTTCATTTTTTTAGAAATTTCAACTCCATTGTGGCAGTATTAAATTTTAAAATTAATTTTTTTAATTATTTTTCTCTTAACCTCCATACAATAGAACATCTTTTCCGCAGAGGTAGGTTTTGAATTTGTGAAAACAAAATTTTCGATCCACCCTAATATACATGCCCGGTATTATTTCAAAAATTAAGAAAACGTATATATAATTAAAAGCCCTTATATATATTATCGCATTTCATATACATACTAGGTTTTAAAAATATCTTAAACAATCAAAATTTTTGACTGAATTTGCAAATTTAATGAATGAACTATATCTAAACATATAAGATTTACCAAAGATTCAGAAAATATAACTTTTAAGAACTGTTATATTATAGCACTAGCTGATTTACCCGTCGTTGCCCGGTCTGTCAAAAAAAGTCCTTCCGGCCTGTACCGGGAGGAAAAGGCTTTCCTACATCTTCGTTTTAAAATTTTAGCTAATGTTACACGAAAACAGCAAGTTAAAATGCAAAGAAACGTTTACAAAAGATTCGTTAATACTGAATTTGAATAAGAAATTTGCCAAATTATTGAGCAATAGCCAAATTGGCTTCATTTATGAAGACTTATTTTGGTCGCAAAATTTGGCGATATTTTGCCAAATGTCGCCAACTTTGCCAATTTTGTCTCCAATGTCGCGGCGCTAACGGATATCAATATATAGTTTTATGCGTATAATTGGGAAAATTTTTACAACAATGAAAGAAAATAATTTGCGAGTAATCGCGTTAATGTGCTGTTTTGTTTCAAAATGTCAGCCACCCTAGAATTTCAAACTGCTCTATCTCAGCCATTTTTTAAGATAGAGGTAAACAAAAAAATGCTCTGGAATCCTTGTATGAAGGCCTAACACATAATTAAAAAATAAATTTGAATTTTTATTTTTTTTGTATATTTATTTTAGTTTTAAATTTTTAAATGGCCGCCATCTTGAAACAAAATGACGGACCAAGCTGGCCAACGAACTCGGTCGAGACATTGGTGACCTTAATACACACAATTAGTTTCATTAAAATCGATTTATAAATACGAGCGTTATCGTATGACATAGGTCAGATATATATATATATATATATATATATATATATATATATGTATGTATCAACATTTGAACGGAGGGTGGTTTTGGGATCTGGGGGTCATGATCGGTGAAAATATATCGAAATTTTCCGGAACTGCTTTCCTCCGAACGGCTGCAATAGGTAGCTTTATACTTTTTTGTATTGAAAGCTACCTAATAATACAAAACGCGAAATCACTCTAAAAATTGCTGCCTAATAGTTCCTTTGGTACTCTTTGTCTTTCGGAAATTAAATAGAGTGATGGACTTCGAAGCGGAACTTAATTCAAAACCACCCTTTTAAATGTCTCGATTATTTGATTCAAAGCGGGTCAGTTTTTGGTCAAAAGTTTAAAAAAAATTACCATCGGATTTTCACCAAATTTGCATTTTTGGAATCATAAAAATAAATTACGTACAGACTACAAGTTTCAATTCAGTACCTCCAATACTTTTCTTAATACTCGAGGATGAGTGAAAATGAAGCTATTTCGTTGTCATGGATTATCAAATTGATAAGTTTATTTTGTGGTTTCAATATAAATAGCCATTTTTGGTGCAAGCGCAGGAAGTTAGTTCCACTGCCAGGGGATACATTCTGTTCTAAGCTAATTTCGCTCTGCAAAATCTCTTAGTTGCAGTTTCCTCCACCAGGTGAAACATTCCGTTATAAAAAAAACCTCTTATAATAAAACTCCGGCACTCGTTCCCGCTGCTTATGGCACCGTGTAGAAGGCGTGCTGGGCATGCGCGGAATCTGTTAGTTCTACTTTCCACCACCAGGGGGTACCAAATCTATGTCTTAATTAATTATTTATATATTAGTTCATGTTAAATTGAATAAACCGATTCCCGTTGAAATCTGGTACATAGAACCCGATAAAATAACTCACTCGCCCTGGATATTAATATTCATAAATGATGGTAGGACTGAAGAAATTATTTAGTACCTGGGTGACCTCGGAAGAATGTTAGAAAATATTTCGTTTGAATGTAACCAAGATTAAATACAAAATCATTTAGTTACATTTTTCACAGCCAGAGGCGCACTCTGTTCTGAACAAACCTCTTTTCGAACGAAACTCCGACACTCGTCCAAGTTGCTTATGGCACAGTATAGAATGCGTATTGTGCATGAGCTAAAAATCTTTTAGTTCCACTTTCCACAGTTATGGGTACCAAATCTATGTCTTAATTAGTTGTCTATACTTTAATTAGTCCATGTTAAGTTGAAGGAATCAATTCCCGTTAAAATCGGGCCCTTTGTTTGAATCGGACCAATTTCAAATGCAAAATCTTTCTTACTTTCCACCGCTAGGAACGCACTCTGTTCTAAACTCCGACACACGTCCCTGCTTCTTACGACACCGTATAGCAGGCGTGCTAAGCATGCGCAGCAAAATCTTTTAGTATCATTTTATACCGCCAGATGCCGCCAAATCTGTATCTAAATTAGTTATCGATATCTTAATTAGTTCATATTAGGTGGAATGGACTAATTCTCATTGAAATTGGGTCCATAGAACACGAGAAAATACCCCTCCCAGGTGATTAATGTTCAGAAATAGTGGTAACCAAGGAGTGAAAAAAAATATGCTGAAATTTATCTAGTTCCTGGGGGACCTGAGAAAAGGTTTCGTTTGAATCGGACAAAAAAAAAAGTTCTGATTTTGAGGTACGGGGGGAGGAGGGAGTTTCCATCAGATCATTTACGCGATATAACATTAGCGCAACAAATAGCATATAAAATAATTTGTGAATTAAAAAATTGTCAATATTTGAAGATATTTTTTTTAACATTTATGGCAATAATCCTACAGTAGGAGAAAAAATAAGCCATGCGAATTCATTACTCAAGTTTTAAAAGGAAAAATCCGCAAGTACGTAACATTTAACAATGCCATACTCAATATAACATAGTGTAATTAGAATTGACTATGCAATCTTGACGAACAATTTTAACATTTTAAAATGAAATTTAATAACAAAGGTGTTTTTCTAGCTTTATATTTTCCTATTAAAATTGTATGCAAGACCCTTTGGATATTTAGTATTTAGTGATAAAACTTCAATTATCAATATTTTAAAGTATTAAACAATTTCACCAAAATGTTAAATTAGTATTCTTTAATATTGTAAAAACATTATACAAACCAATTTCGAAAAATTCAAGTTTTGAGTTTTGGAAATCATATATAACTTGTTAAAATATATGCATTATTCAATGATTAATTACTTCTCTTAATTTTTTATATCGAAAACTAATACTAAAATATGGACGTTTTGACTTATATATCATTAAAAAATAGTCACAATTTTTAAAGAGTAAATATTATTGAAAGTTTAATCAGTGATTGTTTCGGCTAAATCATTCGTGAAACCAACAGAATGAAAAATATCTAAGCCTGGATCGAACCAGGATCATTTGCATTACGCCAATGCGCTACCTTTGAGCTACCTGGACAATATCCTGCCTGACACTTTTTACACTTATAAGTTGGCAAAGCTGCAACCTCGCAGAATAGTATGGAATTTTCTCATGTACCACAATTCCTACGTCAAGCTTGAAACAGAAATTGCCAATTAATCCAGCATAGATCAATATATTATGTATTTTAACATTTTGAAATAAATGCTTAATTATATGTAGTTGAATACTTATAACGTTATATTTAAAACAGAGTATATTTTCAAAGTAAAATTTTATTAATTGGACAAAATAAACTCACAGCAAATATTTACTGCGTAAAATATGAACGAGAATATTTTGAATTTGAAATAGTATATTTACGCTTTCAAAATAAAGACTTGATATGATTTTCTTATGCGGTTCTCTAATAATTATTTATATCCCGATGAATCAGTGAAGTTTTATTTAATATTTCTTAGAAATAATTAAATAATATAAGCTTCTTTTATTGATCATTCATTAAAGTTGTCTGAGAAGAGTGGCTGTTTTTCAATACAAATTAAAAATGGCATTTAAAATCGTATAAAGGGCAAAACGAGTGTATATTTGTAATAAAAAAATAAAATAAACTCTAGAATTTTAAATATAATGTCAAAAAAAAACAAAAAAAAAAGAGTGTTGAATTTCACGGGCGATAGTTCTAGGGCTATTGATTGGAAGAAAATAGCGTATATATATATATATATATATATATATATATATATATATATATATATATATATATATATATATATATATATATATATATATATATATATATATATATATATATATTAGCTTATTTATTTATTTATTTTGTTATTTGAAATCGTCTAGTTTTTTTGCTATCTTATTTCATATATATGTTATTAAAGGCTTAATATTGTCAATTTTAAGCGTAATGTTGACAATATTTGATGAAATAACATATATTAACTATGAGTATTTTTATGCAGCTCCTCTGAAGATGCCATAAGATACTCATAGTTTTCCAATTTTTGCTTTTTCGTTTTATTAAGTTTAATTCCTGCAGTATCCTTTCCACTTTTTTATAATATTTCACCGTTTGTTTTTCCATGTGTTTTCATTTTTAAACATATATATATATATATATATATATACATATATATATATATATATATATATATATATATATATATATATATATATATATATATATATATATATATATATATATATATATATATATAACGTAGATGTTGTTTCACGAATTACATAAATATCTGCAAAAAAAACGATCTATTTGATTTTCCTTTTTGTCCATTTATGCCTTTTGTACATTTATGCTTTTTTCTAAAGCAACTGAAAGAATAAAAATAAAAGATTACAGACTTGTAAAATAGTTAAAATATATTAGTGTTTAACTTTTCAAATATTTTTAAGTTAAATGATTTTACTATTTGTGCTACAGTCGTTAGACTCAGAAATCATAATACGCATTGTACATTTTTTCCGTTTCAATAGTTTAATTGTTTCAGAGAATTTAACACCATTAAAAGGACGACATTAGACATTTTAACCGTTATTACTGTTGCACTACAATGGTGTTCAAGTAAATAGTTTGCACAAGATAAATAAGCATACTGTAAGTGACAGGAATGATAACGGTACGAAGTTAATTAAGCTGAAAATTTAATATTCAGAATAAATTATGGAAATAACGACTCTTCCGTTTTGAATCATGTACATTCTGATAAATTACTTAAAATTTTAATGGATTATGTGTCGTCTCTTGATTCAATTTATGTAGTTATTTTCTAAAAAAAATGTACACTCTCTTTAATTTGGCAAATGACAGGTGTTTCTTCTTTATCACAGTAAGATATTTTCTATTTTAGTCTTTAACATATTATAATGTACTGGAGTTTGACATCAATTGATATCATTTTGCAATCCGTACGTTCTTAATATGCAAAAACAAAACATTTTTCTTTTCATTATGAAAAATTGTGTCTTTATATTTTTATAATGAATAATATTAATTTATAATTGTCGACAGAAATAAGTGAATGATATGCATTAGATTTATGACTATGTAGATTTTAGTTGATTATGAAACAGATTGCTTTATTTCATTGAAATTTACGTATCACAAAGCCTTCAAATAAATGTACACATATTCAAATTTTAGATCAATAGCATATAAAAAACACAACAATACATTAATGTAAATCAAAATGCATTAATGAAACAAAATAATGCATTAATGTGAAGATATATTTGAAGAGTCTTTCTTTATAAAGTCAATACTTCGGTTATTAACACTTTAGTAACTATTAACCAGGGATCTTCGGCTGAATGTTCGCCAGATTTGTCCAGGATACCTTAGTTGGCAGAGCATTGGCAGCTGAAGCTAAAGGTTCCTAGTTCGAATCATGGCCTGAACACTTTTTCACTCAGTTGGACAATTACAGTTCGTGTGATTTATTTAACAATAAAATAATAATAATTTCGTTAAAATAATAAAGTATAATTACGTATCCAACGTTTAGGAATTACATTACCTGCGATTTATTATGTTGGGCTGATTCCGATCAATGAGGTAATCTACAATGTTTTTCTGGGTGAATTGTTTCCGCCAGATTTGTCCAGGATAGCTTAATTGGCAACTTAAGCCAAAGATCCCTAGTTCGAATCCTGCACTGGACACCCTTTCACTCAGTAGGAAAATTGCAGTTTGTTTGATGTGTTTAAAAATTTAAATAATAATAATAATAATTGTGTTACAATGATTAGTGTGTATAGAATTAATCCATTAATTTCTTACCATAACTTATATTCATATTGGTTTCAAAATAAGAAAAGTAAATATGTCTTCACTTTTAACCCAATGACAGTAAATGTATTATCCCATGAAGCTTTATAAACCGTAATATGTATTCGTTACATTATGCGATAAAATTAATAATTGATTATACGTTTTATAGAATTTTTTTATATGAATGCAATTAAAAAAAATATTTGCTTTTACATATTTTAATATAAAGCTAAAGAAATCCTTTTTTTTTTGCATTGTTTTTTTCTGTATTATTCTAAGATAAAAATAAACATATGATCTTGGAAATGAAACTTACAAACTTCTATTCAATATTTATTTCATCTACCCTGTACATGCAATCAATTTATTTTGTAACGACAGAAAATCATTACAGTCTTTTTGCCGGAAGCAATATGTACAGGTACAGATGAAATGTACCTTTTACAGTTAATTGCATTGCTATTTCCAGATAGATCCACTGTAAAATATATTTTTTTTGTTATTTTGATTTTTCATACGTGCCAAAGAGATTCTATAGAAAAATCCTACAATGAAAATATAAAGAAATATATAGTTTTAAATAATTTTGTGGGAAATAAACTTTATAAACTACCAAAAATTATTAGCAAAACTTTTCAAAATAAAATACAATAAATAAAATAAATTAAAAAAAATTTCATATTAGCGCCTTGCTTATGCGGCATTTTCCTTATATACAAATCAAATAGCCTATTACGAACTAATACAATTTGTGATCAAATTTAGTGTTATTTTTATCTTTAAACAAAACAATAAATTATCTTTTAAATTATTTATAAATTATCTTTCAATAATTTGTTATCATAGTTTATGTCCTGTTTTACCCCATAACTTTAAAAAACGATGTCGTTTTTATCTTTTAAGTTGTTGGTAAGCGGGTTACCGGTTTAGAAGAGAAATTCCCCGTGACACCAGTTGATATGGTTATATAAATTCTGAAACACAGAGTTTTAAGCTAGCCAAAAACTACTGACGGATGTTGGTGTTAAGATAAAATATAATTCATTAAAAAATCAATATAAATTATGCTCTGCGCTTGTTAGGAGATTGGACAATTCACCAAATTTATTTTTGTTTAATTAACATAAATTATTACGATCGCAGCTTTTTTAATTACGTGAATTTTATCAGCTTAAATGGTATACTGAAACTTTTTTTATAATTTATTTCTATAATTTATAAAGTATTAAAACATAATTATGTGTTTTTAATAAAGCGTTTTATTTTAGGAATACGATTTTTAAAGAAATTTTACACGCAAATTAAGTTTGTTCAAAATGGAAAACTATAGAATATTATCAAGGTAAAGATTTACGGAATAAAATAGTCAAAATTGTTTTTATAAAGAATAGTAATTTAATTTCTTAATAACCGTTTCATTCTTCTTTTTACAATTTCTTTTATGCTTTTTTGTGCAAATTCCCTATGAACACATAAGGAATACCAAAATGTGTGGAACATAAATTCCTTTATTAGGATATATATTTTCAAAAGGAAGGGGTATGGTTTCCGTTACAAGAAAATGTTTAAAAAATGTAACCATAAAAGTCCACTATATTTTACAAATTACAATTTTATTCGATATCAATTCCCTTTGTCCATATAACAAAGCTATTTTGCCGATACATAATGCATTTATAGAGTAATTGAATAAGAATTTAAAAACTTTAATACTGTTAGTTCAACATTTGTCAGAAAAATACAGTAACTTTTAGAAAATGTTAGAATTACATAAAATACAGTAATACATTTAGACATTTCGCATTGCTTATATGTTAAAATATTTTAGTTTTTCTTCGAGTATGGTATTAAAAAAATTGCGCAAGATTTATGCGAATCTTTATCTTTATATGATAAAAGTGAGCTTATCGCTGCACACTTATAGTAAAAAGAACGAAGTTTTCATTTTTATAAACTGGGTAATAAATAATTCCTAGGAAAATAAAAAAGGCAGATGTTGATTTCTTTTTCAGAAATAATTGCTTCATTCGAAGTAATTGGTGGAATATTTCAAGAGTTATTTCTTCCATAAATATTAAAAACCTTACAATATCCATAAAATATTCCACAAAATTCTATTTTTCAATTATCTATAATAATATATAAAATTGGAGAGTATGTGTTTGATTTTCAGGGGAATAAAATACTTATATCTAATTTGATTAGACAAACTTTAATAGTCAACTGTTGAATAAAAACACTAAACTAATCCGGGGCAAGCAGAGAATGTATCTGGCTACAAGCTGTACTTACCGATAACTAAAATAGTTTGTAAGAAAACAAGGGAAAAAAGGGAGAATCAATCAATCAACAAATCTTTCGTTATTCCAAAAATCGGGAACTAATTGATTAACTTTAAGGTATCTTATGGAGATTGAAAAGTCTAATTATGATTTATAAATGATATTTCTGCCTACATTCTGCAGTTTGTCACATTACGATATCTGAAATAGATATCGAGAAAACAGGGATATATCTCCAACCGACCAATCTTTAAATGATCAAAAACTCGAGGACTAATTGTACAATTTTAAAGAATCTTATGGTAATTGAAATGTATAATTAACATCTATAAATGATAAAAATATCATTTTTAGATTTTAAATTATACAATTTATTTTAAAGACTGGATTGATAAGTATTTTCTCCCCAAACTCAATGATTTTATAAAATACAATTGCAACACAACAAGTTTATTAATAAAAATATGCTACATAATTTAATTTCATTATAATGAAATATTAGAACAAACTATGCAAAACGGTAATTTTAAAAATAACCTCAGAAAATGTGTAGAGAAAGATATCTACATACGATTTCATCCTTGCAAATATTGTACAAATACATTCTAACTGATAAACTTATTTATAAATTTATTAGTCGTGAACAAAATTATGTTATTTGGCAATTTGTATCTTACCCATATGATAACCATTGAATTTCGTCCCATCAAACCTAATAAGATTAATTCTATTTTTCCTATGTATGAAGCATATGTATATTTGTCTTTTTTGGCATATTTGAAATTTATTTAGAAACATTAACATCAATTCACAAACAATGCTTAAATAATGAAACTTAAACTGCGTACTTTTATTTAAAATATAAGGGACACGTTGTGGTCTAGGAAATTTATTAGTTAGAGATTTTTTTTTCTTTCCTATTGTGGCTCTTAATATGTTTCATATAAGGAGTTATTTAAGGTATCCGCACACCTTTGAAACGTCATTTTCGATGAAAATATCGATTTTTGATTTTTGAAATAATATTAAAATCCGATCTTTTATCTATCGAATTCTGCTTTAAATGTGTCTGTATCTGAATTAGAAGCCGAGTTACAGCCTTTTAAAGTTACATCTATTACAGCTAGCCGAATAATTTTACAACCGGAAATATTGTTCTGCAAACCGGACGTAAGCTGAAATGTATGTTTACATTCTTTTTTTTCGAGATTTGACATTAATATTGTATTATATGTTCAAGAAAGTACATGGAGTATCTAATTAAACAGTTAAAGAATAATAATTATTTTTATAGCAAGAACCGCCTTTAAAAGTTATTTTTAGCTTTTTCTCAAAATGAAGTTTTTCAGACTTTTACTGTACGCAAAACATTGTATAGCAAAAAACTATGCATGAAATGCCTTGAGTTTGTTTTGTTTACTTATTTTACAAATGTTTATTGAGGGAATATACTATAATAATGATGATATATTAATTGGTTTTATATTTACACTGGTATAAGTTAAAAATTGTAAGAAATTTTACTAATTTTTCATTACATTAGTACTTCAAGTATCATAGCTTCTACAGAGATGTCATTATAATGCGGCTAGTTTATGTCCTAGAGAACGTTATTCTCTTTATTATACTATTTACAAAATTTCAATGTATTGAATTGATTTTGAGTTATGATGTTTTGTACAAATGTCAATTTTTCACATAATTTTGGCTATTTTTTAATTAAAAAAATATTTCTGTGTAATTTCTAAAATATTTATAATTTTTTAAAGTTTTAACTTAAATGTCATTAGAAAAAATTGGTATAGAGGGAAAATTTGAAAAATAAAAAAAAATCACCTCCGAAAGTGCGCGGATACCTTAAACAAATAATTAAACCTTTATTTTGTTCACATTTGAAACATTTAATAACTAGTAATTATTCAAGAATGTATTATAAATGACATTTAATGTAAAAAAAATAAAACTTTGAATTATTTTTTTTAAATACCACACCCTCTTCAATGGCGCTACATTACCCTTCTTGTTTTAAACTCATGTCATAAAATAGGTTTTAATTTCGGAACGTCAGACTTTGGAAGTGATGTTGTTATACACACAGTGCTTTACTACTGTGTTACAATAACAGATCCTCAATACAGCATGGTCTCGTTGTGATATACGGGTTAAATATAAAATTGTATGCAAATTATTTAAAGAACAATCGTTGTAGACAGATCAGAATGTACGAGAAAAAGAAAAATGATTAATTTAATTATTTTATCGTTACTTTCCAGATTTTGTAACATTTAGAAAAAAAAGATTAAATAATTTATAAAATAGGTACCCTTGAACAGAGCCATAGTTGTACATTTTTATTCTATAGAATTCGAACAATAAGCTATTTAAGAATATAACGACATTAAATCGTGTTCAATATAACAGTTCCTAAAAGTTATACTTTTTTAATCTTTGAGAAATCTTATAAGCTTAGAAATATACATATAATATAAGAATTAAATACATATAAATATACATATAACACACATATAATTAATGGTTTTTAAACCATTATTAAATTCCGGGTTTCAGGATGTTAGATACAGGGTGATTATAAAAAAACTATCCCGACATTTGGGCCCCTAACTATCATACCATTCACAGAAACTGAATGAAATTTTGGCGAAAGGTATTTTGAGGTATTCGCTTAAGAATGATATGGAAAACAACACTGTCACTCAAACAGTTACTGTTACAGTGAGAAAATTTTGAAAAAATCAAATGGCAACAGCCAGTTTTTTGTATTGGAATGTGATCTCCATTGTGAAAATCCCTAAATAGCGTTGGAACGGCAACTGTAGCATGAAAATCACCGGCAGTAGATAGGCTAAAAGTGAGGACAGCCAATAAGGACAGGTTCATGCCGGGAAGGGTGGCCTACCATTTGGCTTTAGCTCCACCAGCCAATAAGGGCAGGGGATAACCACCTCGGGAAACCCAGCCTAAGCCTTTGAGTTTTTGTGCAATCCCGAGGGGCTGAATCCAATAAGGACAGAGAAGAAGCATAAAATAAAGCATTTTATTGTGTTTTACAAATTTCCCACATGACCTCCTTCACACAGGATGACACTTTGTATGCGGCCGATGGTGGATAGCAATACAGCACGTATCATGGCAATAGGAATCTCTTGAATCGCTGTTCTGATGGATCTTTCAAATCAGATGCAGTTTGAGGACGAAACTGATACACTTTGGATTTCAGATATCCCCACAGCCAGAAATCCATTGACGTCAGATCAGGTGACCTCGGTGGCCACGGAAACGGGGAATGACGGGAGATAACTCTGTCACCAAACTGTTGAGTTAAGATACGTTTGACTAAAGACCCGACAAGTGGAGGAGCGCCATCTTGCATCCACACAACTTCAGATAGAGCATTTTGCCGTTGCAATGCGGGAATCGCATAATGAGTTAACATGTCCAGATAGCGAGCACTCTTTACTGTACACGTTTGCAGACCACCGGCAGTAACCTCTTCAAAAAAGTGAGAGCCGAGGAGGAACGTACTCGTTATACCACACCACACAGTCCCTTTTTCCTCGTGTAATGGACGTGCATGCACGGAATCGATACGGGAACATGTTTAGAACAGAGCGCAGAATCTTGCGTACAGTTGAATTCGGTAGATCCAGAACACGTGAAACACCGCGTGCAGTTGCGAGACCAACTGTGATTATCGTCTGATGGACTTCTGCAACATCTTCCACAGGAACGGAAGGTCGTCCAGACCGAGGTCGATCGCATGCGCAACAAGTTTCTTCAAATTTATGAATCATGTCCCGTACAGCTTTGACAGTGCACGGACCTCGCCGTAATCCATGGTTTCTGCGGTAAACACGCAATGTCTCTGCGGCATTTTGACCATTCAGGTAATAAATCTTCAAAGTAAATAAAATCAGGTAATATCAACGATTTCCCCACGTTCTTACCCTGAAAGCGGCATCTTGTTCCGAATGGCAGAAAGAAACATACGCGGCTCGCATTTCGCAGTGCCTTTTCTTTCACCTAGCGTGACGACGTCAGTCATGACTGTGTCGTACGTAGAACCCGAAATTTGCGTTTCTTGGTTTCTTCTTCTTGTTTTGTGGAGAACTAACCAGGCTGGGATATCAGCCAAAGAAACAGTGTGGCGTGTGACGTAAATGAAACGAAAATTAATGCTCTGGTGCACGGCAAAGTCCTTTTTATTTTCCCTTACCTAGTTCCGGTGATTTTCATTCTGCAGTTGCCGTTCCAACGCTATGTAGAGTTTTTCACAATGGAGATCACATTCCAATACAAAAAACTGGGTGTTGCCATTTGATTTTTTCGAAGTTTTCTCACTGTAACCGTAAATGTTTGAGTGACTCTGTTGTTTTCCATATCATTCTTGAGCGCATACCTCAAAATACCTTTTACCAAAATTTCATTCAGTTTCTGTGAATGGTATGATAGTTAAGGACCCAAATGTCGGGATAGTTTTTTTTATAATCACCATGTATTTTGTGAGGTGAGATAAAAATTAAAATGTCTTGCAAAATAGACATGAAGCCCCTGAACTGACGATTTACTAGTTTAATATGTTATTTAATGCCACAAAAGAAGTAAATCATCAAATATTGTAGGCGTTACGCTTAAAATCGACAATATTAAGCCTTTAATAACATATATATGAAATAAGATAGAAAAAAAACTAGACGATTTCAAATAACAAAATAAATAAATAAACTAATATATATATATATATATATATAGGCTATTTTCTTCCAATCAATAGTCCTAGAACTATCGACCGTGAAATTCAACACATTTTTTTTTGTTATTTTTGACATTATATTTAAAATTCAAGAATTTATTTTATTTTTTTATTACAAATATACACTCGTTTTGCCATTTTTACGATTTTAAATGCCATTTTTAATTTGTATTGAAAAATAGCCACTCTTCTGAGACAACTTTAATGAATGATCAATAAAAGAAGCTTGTATTATTTAATTATTTCTAATAAATATTAAATAAAACTTTTCTGATACTTCGGTATATAAATAATTATTAGAGAACCACATATGAAAATCATATCAAGTCTTTATTTTGAAAGCGTAAATATACTATTTCAAATTCAAAATATTTTCGTTCATATTTTACGCAGTAAATATTTGCTGTGAGTTTATTTTGTCCAATTAATAAAATTTTACTTTGAAAATATACTCTGTTTTAAATATAACGTTATAAGTATTCAACTATATCTAATTAAGCATTTGTTTCAAAAAATTAAAATATATAATATATTGATCTATGCTGGATTAATTGGCAATGTCTGTTTCATGCTTGACGTAGGAATTGTGGTACATGAGAAAATTCCATACTATTCTGCGAGGTTGCAGCTTTGCCAACTTATAAGTGTAAAAAGTATCAGGCAGGATATTGTCCAGGTAGCTCAAAGGTAGCGCATTTGCGTAATGCCAATGATCCTGGTTCGATCCAGGCTTAGATATTTTTCATTCTCTTGGTTTCACGAATGATTTAGCCGATACAATCACTGATCAAACTTTCAATAATATTTATTCTTTTAAAAATTGTGACTATTTTTTAAGGATATATAAGTCAAAACGTCCATATTTTAGTATTAGTTTTCAATATAAAAAATTAAGAGAAGTAATTAATCATTGAATAATGCATATATTTTAACAAGTTATATATGATTTCCAAAACTCAAAACTTGAATTTTTCGAAATTGGTTTGTATAATGTTTTTACAATATTAAAGAATACTAATTTAACATTTTGGTGAAATTGTTTAATACTTTAAAATATCGATAATTGAAGTTTTATCACTAAATACTAGATATCCAAAGGGTCTTGCATACAATTTTAATAGGAAAATATAAAGCTCAAAAAAACACGTTTGTTATTAAATTTCATTTTAAAATGTTAAAATTGTTCGTCAAGATTGCATAGTCAATTCTAATTACTCTATGTTATATTATGTAATGCATTGTTAAATGTTACGTATTTGCGAATTTTTTCTTGTAAAACTTGAGTAATGAATTGGGATGGCTTATTTTTTCTCATACTGTAGATTATTGCCATAAATGTTAAAAAATATCTTCAAATATAGACAATTTTTTAATTCACAAATTATTTCATTTAACAAATTAAAATTTTTTTAATTACGGAAATTGTCACACTTTTTGCTTATTTTTTCGGATCACAAAATTAGACGACAAACTGAATTAAGGGAGTGAAAGCAATTTTTTTACGTTTCATTTGTACATTATATGACAAATATGCGCAAAAAACTGTAACAACATTCTTAAATTGCCATATTCGTCTAGTTTTTAGGATTTATTTATGTGTTTGGATTTTTATGATTGTGGGATGTACGGAAATTGTACTTTTTTTTTCATCTAGATTTACACACTAGATTATCACAGAATTTATTAATCTTTCATCAACATGAATTAAATCCATGTCATTTTACAAATCTTTTAATAAATGAATGATTTTGCAAATCCGACACTAGTGTGCGTCACTGTATTACAGAGCAAGCATTAATGCACTGCAAAATATATAATAAATGAAAACTGTTTTTAATCCTTTAGTTTTATATTAGCACTCATATTTCACAGAGAATCAAACCTCAAGTTAACCTCTATTACCCGGACTGTTATAACATTATTTTAAATTTTAAATTACTACTTTAGCTGAAACAGTATGGATTGCATATCGCTTGTTGCTATCCACTACGAGAGGGAACATGACTACTGTTCAACCACGCTTCTAAGAACTCCGGTTGGCAGAATGCCAAGCCGATACCATTCACACTGCTGGGAGAATAGCCCCGGCAACAGAAGCTGAAGTCACCGCTCTCTATCTTAGACAGCGTATTTATGGCATACGGACTTCCCCATTTTCAACAAGGACTAGCCATTTTCACCCATGCGCAGTTCGCTCCAGGTTTCTATTAAGCGTGGTGCATCAGTACCTTTGTAAGTTTTCACACCCCTCGAGTTGTGGTAAAGCAAGAGCCGTCGTGAAGACTAGCATAGAAACCGGCTCCCCTCCTGGGGTTTCGGCGACGAAGTCGCTGGGTGTTCTCGGCGGTTCATCAAGTGTCGGCTCCTGCGGAAGTTTCCTCCGAGATGTGGGGTTACTCTCGTAGCGACCTGTGTCATCGGCACTTGGTAAATTGGCTTGGGGGTCCGCAGTGGGGAGCGGCCCCAGGCCGATCGCAGTGCCGTGGCGAGACAAAGCTACTGGCGCGATATAAGTCCTTTAGAGACTTGGGCGCGATGGTCGGAACGCGAGCCGACGCCCCCGTGGGCTCCAGGCGGCGCTAGCTCATTTTATATCGCTTGTTGCTAACCCTTTATCTATTTATACACCACTTCTTGCTGTAACTTTGGAAAAAAATATAAATAATAAAGCCAGTTACAAATAATGTAAAAATTGTACTTAAATTAGAATTCTGTTTTCTTTATTAAAATTATTACTGCAAATTGCTTTCCCCTTTAAAACGATAACAAAGCATACATTATTTCATTATATTTGTTCTGAATACAATTGACGCTTTCTTCGGACAGATATTCTAAATTGACTAATGTAGATTTTTTTTTTTTTTTTTTTTTTTTTTTTTTTTTTTGCATCTGTGCTCTCACTAAATTTATTGAAATTAAGAAGATAACGACTAATGTTTTTTAGAATATTTTTTTAATGTTCTATGTCTACTACAAATCCATATATTTCTTCAAATCCATTAAGCATTGGTAATATTATTGAAATCCTGAGAAAGAAATAATTTAATTAAAGGTGTGCATTACTACAAATTATGATTGTCAGATTCTATAACTTAGTATGCTATCAGATGTAAATATCTATATATATATATAGATATAGATATATATTATTAATATGACAATTGGCCAATTGAACATTGTTCTTTAAAGAATGATCATTAAATCTGCAGTTCTGTAATCAAAGTTTGTTTATGAGTTAATTAATATTTTTAATATCTTAAAAGTAATTTATTTTTATCACAAAATTATGATTTTATTATTTTTATGCAATATATTCCCGCTTCCGAATTATCAAATGTGTGGAAATTCTCTGTTTTAATTACTAATTGTAAATTTATGAATATAAAACCAAAAGTTAATTTGAAATATTCTTACAAGTTTTTTCTAAGCTTTACAATGCAAAACTTTTATGTCTATCTAGACAAAAAGATGTACATCGATAGAAGTCTACTTATGTACCCATACAAGTATTTAATTTTTAGTTTTGTAAGGAAGTTATGGTTAAATACTGAATATGCAAATAACGGCGCATCATCAGCTAACCACTTTATTCCGCCAAAATTGTATTATCTGTAATACTTTTTAATAACTGTAATAATCGTCAGTTTTATATGTAATAAACTGAATGAAATCTTTTTTTAATCCAGTTTTAAAAAGTAGAAGAAACAAGTAATTACTAAAAGTTATATTTGAATGCTGAAACGAGGAGAAGGGAAAAAATACAGCCTCTTCTTGCATACTTCTTTTAAACTAAATTCTTTATAAAATTATATTTTTTCAAATTGCAGAACCACCAGCTTTTAGTAACAAGTACAAAAAAGTTATTATTGTATCCATTTAGATAAGATTACGCAAAAAATGTTATTAGGTGATTTATGTGTGCTTGGTCTTGTCCTTCCTGCTATTGTTGAATAAACGTAATTTATTTTCATGTTGTATATATTTTTATTTTGCCTGTGAAATAAGGAAAAAATATTAAAGATACCTTCAGGCATTATAATGCACCCGATTACGTTATAATTATCACAATATAGTATTACATTTAAACCGAAAAGAAGTAACAGTTAGCTTAACAGTATTGTTATGTAGTGTAAAATAATGTGTTCTTAAAACAAGTGTTTTCAAAATACACTACCTTACTTTGCATGTGCCAAATATTTCAATTAAAAGTTTGATATTTTTTGTAAGAGAGTTCAATGGTAATTCTACAAAAAATACTTTTCTTAAAATGTATCTTTACTCTGAATATTTTTGTTGTGAAAAGTAATTCATTACTGATATGATTTTCATAAACGAAATGATTTATGGAACTTGATTTAAGTATGCTCATTAGTTACTTATTCAGTGGACATTAAGAACATTAATTAAACGTATACATTTAATATGACAGCTCAGTCTTAAATATCTCATTAAGATTAAATTTTCTCACGTATATTAAACGGTGTACGCTTAGCATCAGTAAAAATTAACGCAATCAATCACTCTGAAAATTATTAATTAGATGTATCAAATTTGAAAATCACATTGACTAACATTTAGTGAGGAAACGTATGTGTTGGCCTATTTTTATTTTGTTGCTAAGTTCAATAAGAATGTATGTGTCACTGTTATGATAATTTAAAATATTTACATAAAAGGGAATCAAATATTCATTATTTATTAAGAAAAGCAAAAAAAAAATATCGTAAACAAATCCAGTCATTATAAATTAATAATTTTACTGCAGTACTTACTAAATTTGTAAAACGAAATTTTATAAGTAACGTATTACATTAAAAGTTTTACTAAAATGTTTAATATTTTATTATACAATATATATTAAAGTAGTAATAAAAAATATATAAACATATTTTTTGTGTAATGTAATATAAATGTGTAATGCAATAATTTTGTTGTCACTATAACATGTAAGTGATTTGTATTAATCAAATATTCTAAAAAAGTATGTTCTTGGTATATAACCACATGCAGACTGTTTGTATATTGATGTCACATAAGCATGTGTAAATGAGCAATGTATCTGTAAAATAAAAAGATAATATAAACACTTACAAACTTCTAAATAAGTACTTAGTATTTATTGTCTAAAAATAAAAACTACGTCAGATTTTCTGTACATTGGATTACTTTTACTTTGCTGTTTTTCGATGACATTTCTGCTGTTGTCTTACCTAAATAAAGGAATTTATATTAAAATTTTCATACTTTACATTGTGTAGTTTTACTCGTCATTTGAATGACAAAATACATTGTTATATAGTTTAAGGAATATATGATTAAATGTTGTAAGACGTTACTATAAAAATACTTCTTTGCTCTTAAACGAACCTTTAAAGCCCCATTGCCACAACATAAGATGGGCATGAATCCTTTACATATTGTGCTTTACATTGTGTTTCTAACATTTTCCATTTCACACACGACGACACTTTACATGCGGCAGATGGTGGATACCACTGAACAATAAAATGTTTTACTTTCTGTTGCTTCTCTGTCCTTTATTGGTTGTTTTCACTTTTCTTCTTAGACTGTCTAGCGAAGACGATTTTTGTGCTATAGGTACCGTTCCAACGCTTTTGATGGTTTTTCACTATGAAGATCACATTCCAATAAAAAAGAAATAGATGTTGCCATTTGAAATTTTGTCACTGTAACCGTAACTGTTAGAATTTAACTGATGTTTTTCACATGATTCTTGAGCGCATACCTCAAAATACTTTAAACCAAAATTTCATTCAGTTTCTGTGAACGATATGACAGTTTGGGGCTCATATATCGGGATAGTTTTTTTTATAATCACCCTGTAATATGTGTTTAACATATATCCATGGTTGATTTTTAATAGATGCTTCAATTTTCTGATTTTGTTAAAATGTGATCATTCTGATGTTTCTTCCTAAGAGAAATAAAACCTAAATAAATGACCAACACGTAGAAGAAAAAAAAAACTTTTGGAAAATCTCTTTTCTCGCAACCATAGGAAGCAACTAAAACTCAGATCAGTATATCAAGGACATTTTTCGGAATTTTTACGATATTCGACTACCCTTTCTATATGTGTTATCCTATGTAGTGGTTACCAGATTATGAAACAAAAAAATGCTGTTGTCCATGCATGAGAAGTTGACAGTTATTTCCTACAAATACTCATATTTCAAATAGTTATTTAATATATTCTTTTTTGATTGGAAGTTTATTGTTTCTACAGGACTTTGTCAAGTCTCCTGAAAATGACGTTAAATTTAGCATTAAATCTTGTTAATTATTAGCAAAACACCTGCGGAAATTGATAGAACTTTTAAAGGAAACTTTTATATCTCCATGGATATAGAAGCTATTCTTAAGAAAATTAACACGAATGTTGTAATGGGCACAAATAGTAATCTGTTACAGCTTCATATCATTTCGAGATTTTATTTTGCAGGGTTTTTGCAAGATCTATAGTTTTTTTTAAATTTCAGTTTGTTGTTGGTTTCTAATGACTAAATTGACTAACCTCTGCTGAAACATATGTGGCCAAATATGTTTTTTACATATCTTACGTTTTAGAAGAATTTTCCAAGTGTTTCTTTAGATTTTCCACAAAACAAACGCGTAAAACCGAAAGTGTCCGATTCTTTTGGCAATACAGTACATATATATCATTTATTATTACCGTCATTAATTACAAAAATGCATCTATATCCTTTAAAATGATCTATTTGAAATGTAATCGATTAGTCCAAATATTATAAATCAGATTGCTTACAGCGCTTTTACAAAAATATACTTTTTTAAAAATCGAATTTACGACGATATGTTAATTTTACAATATTACATCTCTATTTATATTTTTATAAAAATAAACTAAATACATTTTATAACTTTAGAATGTTAAAGTGTTAACGAGTTTTTTTTTATATTATTATATTTTTTTGTTTAACGACATTGTTTGATTTAGATATCTGTTAGAACCAAAAAATATGGCAATATAATAATAAAATTACGGGATCAATTAAATCAGTAAATTAAATGAGATCAATCAAATTATGGGATCAATTAAAAATAATATTATGTCATGGAATTAATACAACTGTAGTTAATGGGGAAATTATGCTTTTTTACTAATATATTTTTTGTCATCCTTAAAAATTAAATTTTCAGCTGATCCCTTTAAATAAGATTAAAATATACGATTGAAATTTTCAATTTTTATCGAAATATGTATCATCGTTATATTAATGCATTTTCAATAACATTATTATATCTAAGTGTTTAAATAATATGAATTATATGTATAATGAGAACTTGGAAAAAAGGTGCCACAGATGAAGTAATTCTATCGATGAACGTGATGATGAATGCGCAAAAAATTCTTCTCGTGACTAGAATATGAAAGTCAGATTAATGGAATATTTGGAGAAAAGTTTTATGACATTCCAAAAAAGAATGATGGATTTGTACATAATCTGCATATCTAAAACTTAATTCAAGAATCAAATATTATTATATAACGTAGTTTCAGCACTAACAAAAGCTAAGATGACATACCTGGAGTATGCATTTTACTAACACAATATATCATTCTCTACAATATATTATATTAAATACATAAAGTCAAGTCTTTTATTAATCATATATTCTAATACGAGCAAATCTTGTGTGTGGTTATATATATATATATATATATATATATATATGCAAATTTTATCTTAAAAACGGCTCTAACGATTTTGACGAAATTTCGTATCCTACCGTTTTGGGGCACCAGAAAACCATTGGGCTAGGTCACATGTTCGAGTAAAATTCGATTAGTGGGTCATTTTGGGTCATTTTGGGTCATGGTCTAGCTAATTGTATCTAAAAAACGGTTCAAACGATTTTGACGAAATTTTGTATCCGACCATCTTCGGGCACGAGAAGACTATTAGGCTGGGTCACATGCTCGAGAACTTTCGATTAGTGGGTCATTTTTGGGTCAACGCGGGTAAAATTAATTTTATCTAAAAAACGGCTCTAACGATTTTGATTAAATTTTGTGTCCTACGAGTTTCGAGCACGATGAAATCATTGGGCTAGGTCACATGTCCGAGAAAATTCGATTAGTGGGTCATTTCTGGGTCATTGTGGGTCAAGATCTAAAAAGCGGCTCAATTTACACTAAATTTTGCATCCAATGGTTTTCGGGCACGAGAAGACTGTTGGGCTAGGTCACATGTTCGAGAAAATTCAATTAGTGGGTCATGTTGGGTCATTTTGGGTCATGGTCAAGCTAATTGTATCTAAAAAACGGTTCAAACGATTTTGACGAAATTTTGTATCCGACCATTTTCGTGCACGAGAAGACTATTGGGCGGGGTCACATGTTCGAGAACTTTCGATTTGTGGGTCATTTTTGGGTCAAAGCTGGTCAAATTAATTTTATCTAAAAAACGGCTCTAACGATTTTGATTAAATTTTGTATTCTACGAGTTTCGGGCACGCAAAAACCATTCGGCTAGGTCACATGTTCGAGAAAATTCGATTAGTGGGTCAGTTCTGTGTCATTATGGGTCAAGATCTAAAAAGCGGCTCAATTTACACTAAATTCTGCATCCAATGGTTTTCGGGCACAAGAAGACTGTTGGGCTAAGTCACATGTTCGAGAAAATTGAATTAGTGGGTCATTTTGGTCATGGGACATGATATTTGAACTCAAATTTAATTTTGACCGAGCATAGCTCGGTGTTCCCTGCTCGTTTATGCATAATTTGCATTAAAATGTGTCAATTACACAAAATACATTCGAAATGTTTTAGATTCTCGCTTATGTTCGTGTATTTTTTAAATTATGTATAATTAGTATGTTTGAGATTGATAAATAAATTTTACAATGTTTTACGGAAATAACAATTAGGATACCAATAATCGTACCATGATTAACCATTTTTAATACTCATATCATACAACGACTTTTTTTAAGTACTAGGGGATTTTGCCCCCTACATGCTACGCTCGCCAGCTCTCATTCTGGTACCGAAAACTCTAAGAACACACTAAATCGGTCAGTTATAAAACGGTTACGGAATATTTTATTATAATTAAACTACAAGCGATTTGCTGTAATTGGGTTTCCATTCATTTTCTTTGACTATTGAATTTTAAAGCCGAATCAACTGCTGTCGAAACAGCTAACAACTGTTTTCATGATTGATTAAATAAAATAAATTAAACATTTGAAAATCAACTTGTATAAAATATCTAAGTAAACAATGTCGCTGCATCGGAGAATTTTATAACGATGCTATAAGAAAATACAACATTTTTCTATTATCCCGCCAAAAGTTCAATTGACATCAGATGCGTTACACGTGTTTGATATGTAATCGAGTGATTTTTAATTCGACGTTTATCAGTATTTTTAATGATATTTTACCAATTTATTAGTTAATTCGTTAATTTAAATAATAATTACGATCGTAAACGGCGCCCCCATAAAATTAAAAGAGACAAAGCGTTGAAAAAAATATTTCAAAATATGTATGCATAGTTACGCATAACTTCAACTGACGTCATAAACATTTATTCACCATCCGAGGAGGGTAATTAAGAAAAATATTGTAAATAAATAAATATCTAAGATTACTTTTTTTCCTCTTTTCATCAATGTACTAGAAATTTTATTGTTTAAAGTTATTAACTTTTGCCATGTTAGTGAGTGCGACTTTTACTAATTTCTTGTGATTTTTTAAAATTCCAATAATAACATTCTTTTCTTAGTTTTTTTAGAGTTAGAATTTGGTGAATAGTTTGGCGATAGTTTCTTTTAATGGGAAGTTGCTAACGGTATTCTATAGAATTACCAAAAATTGTTTTCAGTAACACGTTTTAAATGTCTCGTTTCCAATATGACGTAATTTTCACCGAAGTTTTCGACCTATTATTAAACGGAAAAATCTAGTTTTTAATTGAAGGAAAATATTATTATTTACGCTGTTTTAAAATTTTCAACAATGGGTAAAAGATTTTGCCGAAATGAAATTGTGTGGAAATATTGTTATTGCAGCATTGTAAATATGATGTTAGTTTGTCCATTTAACTCTTTGAACACGTAATAATTTAATTATTACTTTCAAGTTTTATTTCTCTTGTTAATATTCACGAGCAATTACAGTTTTTACGACGTGAATTTCTCCATTTACTGTTTTTAACATGTGACCATTTACTTAATATTTTAAAGTTTTATTTCCGTTTTTAATAGTCACGTGTTGATTTGTTTGTAGCTTATGGGTGAAAATTAGAAAACTATGCGCCGTACTTTGTTGGTTTTCAATTTCTTCAATGGACTACTTTAGAAAGTCGTAAACGCTAAGGATTACTGTAAGTTTTACAACTATAAATTTTTATGGCAAGTCAACTAAATCGCAAAAATTCATTATTGCCATTACATATTGTAATTTGTTTTTTGCAAAAAATCTAAAATCAAATAATAATAATAATAATAAATTTTCTATTTAATTATTAATATGTTTTCGTTGTTACAGATCTTTTGTTAAATGAATATAAACCAATAAAATTTTTAAAACGTATTTTTCAGTCTTTTTTTAAATACTTTTACAAATATCGAATTGACACTTTCGCAGAAATGAAGAAATAAAATTTCTGTACAATTTCACAAATGACTGACGAAACATCAGTCTATACCAACACATTAAATGTTTTATATGCATTTTTGTTTATTCTTAACAAGCCAATATATACTAACAGAAATATCTGACAATTTAAAAAATTTAATCTGAGACGTGATGCTCATTTTTCCATAATTATACTTAAATAAAAACACATCTTTTTCATAGTATTAAAGTTTATGTCACTATATTCAAAACAACTACTATACTAACCGAATGATGATTTCATGAACAAACATCGTTCTTTGGCGTTTAACTCGAATAATACGAAAAGTTTTCAACATTTTCTTACATGCAAATTCTGTAGATTTGATAGATATTGAGATTTTTCAAATGTGTTAATAATTTACTCTTGCCTAGAATAACGCATACCAAGCTAAACAGACTGATTTTACTAGCTTAATCCAGTACAATATCTATATTGATACAAGAAACATGTTTGTGTGACTATCCGTTTGTCTGTCTGTGCGCGATATCTGCAGAAATCTATCTCAGGTAAAGGTGGATAAGAATAGAAAAATAGTCAAAGCATACCCTTGCATACCCTTGCATACCCTTGACTCAAAATTTTGATTTTCTGTTAAGTAGGCGAGATATTAGTAAAAAAATCCTTATGGAACATTAATAAATGTATTTCAAACGCGTTCGTTTGCGTTATGATTGCTCTCATGAATATTCTGGAAAAACATAATTCTTCAAGCTCCGCGATCATAAACATTTCGATTTCTATGCATTTTAAAATCGCGATCTCCAAGGTCCCCATACAGTTTAAGAAAAAGAGAAACAGAAGAAAGGAAAAAAAGAAAAAGAAAAACGAAGGAAAATACGTACGTGTTTACGGTAGCTTTTTTAAACTGGTGGTACTTTTCATTAAAAAAATATTTTCATTTGTAATTTATTAAAAAAAAAATCTGAAGTTCAGTTTACGTTTATCGCTTTTTATATATTTTCAAGTTGCATATCTTGAGCCTCGGATGGAGTTATAGAAAAAATACCTACTTTTAGGTTGTACGTTCCTATTTGTAACAGTTACGTCATATTAAATAACATATGCTTATTTTATATTTAAAAAATACTTTCCGATTGTCCTTTTCATATATATATATATATATATATATATATACACATTTTTTTCAGGTTCTAATAGTTATTTATGTAGCCCGTATGGAAGTCCAAAGAATAAAAGAAAAAAATGAAGAAAGGAAAAGAGAAGAGAAAAAAAAATAAAGAAGAAGAAAGAAAATACTCACTTACAGGAGGTTTGTTTCCTCTCTCAACGGTACCTCCATTTATATAATATTAATATTTAGTTTTGTAAAAGAATAATGTTCTGGAATAAGGTTTCATAGTTTCCAGTTTCTCTACAGTTTAAAATTGCCATGCACGTTGTCTGGAACGAATTACGAAAGAAAAAAAAAAAAAAAAAAAAAGGAAAAGACACCAAATAATTAGATCCACGATGATACTTTTCTGTGAACCCTGGTAATGCCAGCCAAGTTTCGAATTAAAGGTAATGTATAAACATGATTTTTATAAAAAATGTGTTTTTACAGTATAATTTTTGTAATACACTAAAATGAAACAAAATGAAATATTGCATTACATTTCGTTGTTTTATCATTTAGTTTAGTTACTGCAAAAATGCTTAATTATTATTCCTTCTTTTATGTAAAGTTTGTTTGATAAAATTAATAACTTTGACCTTCGTAAAATAAAAGAGCGTTCTCATTCTTCTCGCTTGCATACATTTAATTAAAAATAGGAGATAAGTAAGGAGACAATGGAATGTAGTTTTACATGTATCATTTGTTGGAATTAATCATTTTAGAATTAGGCATCATTTAGAATGATTTAGGAATTAATCATTATGCACTAAGAAAAAATAACACTTTCAAATCTGAGTAAATCGATGATTTCAATTTGTTATTAAACTGTTTTTGCATACATGACGACCCAAATGATGACCATACATTATGCTCAAAAATTATTAGAATCAGCTCAAATTCATTTTTGAAACATGGAAATATTCTAAAATGAGCACATAGAAGTTAGTTCATACTCATTTGTGAAACATGGACATGATCAGATATGAGCATATGTTTTATGATTGAATGTGTGCATGTTTACAGAAATGAGTATATACATGTTTCAAACATTTTGACTATGCGACATACAAAGATTTGAAAATCATTTGCTCAGTTTTGAAAATGTCATTTTTAGAGTGTGTGCTTGTTACCAAAGTGTATATTTGTATAGGTATTCTGATTTAAATATTCAATTAACTCATCATCAGTTATACACGTTTGACTCTTTGACTCTAAAATGTTTATTATGAAGTTATAAAAAATAATAATATTGTTCTATTTTTACTGTAGTATTGACCCTTGCATGGGTTTTCTGTTGTAACTGTAACAAATAAAAATTTTTATATAAAACTGTAATAAATATTACGAAATACACAAAAAGCATTTCTTTCTTTCAAGTTTTTGAGTACATTATTGTGGAAATTGGATAGTGGTACTATAAACATAATGATAAAATCTGAAATGAGTAGATTTGAGTAGAAATGAGATACATTTTTTATTTTATATTAATATTTAAATTTATTTTTCAAAAAACGCATTTTTATATCAAAAATTGACTTTGTTTTTTCGACTCTGAAATTAACACAAACCATCAAACACGAGTATTAATCAGAAAGTTGAATTTATGAAAGTAATAAAATCTTGAAACTACATATACTTCGAGTAAAGTAATAATATATATATATATTATAATTCTTTTAAAATATTACATTGAACATTTTGATAAACTGCAGTTATTATAAAAACATAATTAATGCAGAATCCGATGATATGAAATCAGTATTCATCATGAAAATATCGAAAGCGACTAGAAAATTTACTTGAAGTAGAGATCTATATCCACGATATCTATAGAATTTTGTATTTTAACAACCGAATATTTTAGATGACAATAAACTGTTGTGTCTTATTCTGCAATAGAACACTTTTATGAAAAAATTATACACTGTAGCACATTTTATTTTCTGGCGAAAGAAGCCTTATTGAGCATTTCCGTTTTTCTCATGGCACACAATAAAAATTATTAAAAAATCCGACATCTTTCGTAATTATCGGAATTATATTGGCTAATTAATTTATATTGCTTATTAATCTTAACGTTCTGCTTCCTTAAAAATGAAGATTCTTTAATGACATCATAGAATGATGTGTAACTAATAACTGTAATCTGTCTTTTTGTTATCAATCGTTAAATAAAGGAAAAGTCTCTAATTTTAAAAACCACGATTTAAGTTTATTCAGTTTAATTTTAAATATTTCACACAAATAAATTCTTTGCCAAATTTTTCCCTTGCTTTACTCAAAACACTATGTTGATACATTTTACCGATAGCATTTGAAACTGTGATATTGCTGCTAGAAACTGCTATCATATCATATTTTTTTTATTCGAAAACATAATTTTAATGTATTACTTACATTTATATTTTATTTTTATGAATTTAAACATCGGATTTTAGAATGAATAAATGTTATTTTGTTATAATTTAATTGTTTCCAAATAAATGTAATCAATCAACCAAATCATTGTATTCATGTCTAAGAAAACTTTATGATTATTTTGCATATTTTGCTACTCTAATTATAAATATACAGGGGAATGTTTAAAAATATGGAAACACCTCCTATTGAACACCTATGTAAGGTGTTTCCATATTTTTTTCCATTCTCTTTGCAGTTTTAAACAACATTATATAAGATGTAATTGATAGTTGTTTTCTATTTTATTTATCACAAAATATTTTTCATCTTTAAAAATTATGTATGGACTACAAAGACTCTCACATGCATAGTCTTCACAGATGTTTAATCAAAAGTGGCTGACTTGAGCTGGAAAAAAAAAGCGCAATTATTGTGCATTACCTTATTTCTCTTCCACTGAATTATGTTAGATTAAAAGGAAATAAAAATTATCTGATTCAAAAAATTTTAGAATAGAGTATTAAGCAGTTAATATGGGGAAACGTAGCAATACGCTTACCTTCAAACAGAATCTACACTCTCAAAATAAATTTCGACAAAAACGTAAAAAATACAGATATCAAGTTGCCGGAACCCCCCGCTGATTGGAAGAGAATTTTCTGTTATTTGAAGAAATTTCTGTCTTGTGACTGGGGAATTTCAGGAAAATTTGACCTTCGCTTCTTGAATTGAACGTGTTTTGAAGGAAAAAACCATACGTAAAAATTCCGTTTCTAATACGGAAAAGTAACACACAGCACAGTTACCGGTACACCCCTGTGGTTTGAAAAAACTTCAGACTTAGATGGGAGAATTTCAGGTATACTTTATGTTAGATTGGTGAGTTTTCCGTATTTTGGAGAAGCGCAGCAAATCAAAGCGGAAATTTTCGTTTTTAACGAAAAAAGACAACGGAAAAAATTGTTCAATTCACGAATTTTTTTGAGAGTGTATATTAATAAAATGTAAACAAAAATTAAATAATCTGAATTTAAAGGGATATATGTATAACCTCCTTAACATTTTTGCGAAAGATGATATATATTTCCTTTTTTCGTTCTCCAGATTGCAATTTCATCTTAAAAACATAAGGTATCTAAAACTTCATTATATAACATACATTACCAATAGTACTTTTAATGTTTAAAATATATTCATAGTAACTGTTATGTATATGTTTTACTGCGATTAAATAAAACCATTCTTAAATTTAATCTTTACCTATTGAGTAAACTGTAAAAATCATCTTTTCATTTCTAGTGTATTTTTTTCTTACTGTCAAGCGCACATGGAATAAGTATATCAAACATGTTCAGCATTATGTTCATTGTATTTTTACCTATGATTTCGTCTGCATCCTTAATTCTTGAGATTTTTTAAATCACATCTAACATTATATTCATCTTGAAATAAAATGATCAAAAAAGTAATAAATAAATAAATAAAAATCAGTTCTATTACTATTATAATTTTTATGCTGTATTAATAAGCAAAATTCCATTTTAATATACTTTTTTAACAGAACATAAATATACTTTTTAATTGCAATTTATCTTTCATATCGAACAATAATGTTATCAAACGATAATGTTGAATACATCTCTTCTTTGATACTTTTATACGATGATGTAATAAAGGAAAATGTAACAAATAAGACGAAAACTGTAACTTTTCCTCTTTCTTGCAATTACATTTTAGCTGGCTTTTACAGTATAAAACACAATATTATACATTACAATTACGATAATTACAATGTAAATCTTTATACACTTTTCAGAACACTTTTTAGAACACTTATTTTGTCACCTTTTTAGAACACTTTGAAGTGCATTTATTTCGTCACCTTTTTTAGAACACTTTGAAACGCAGTTTTTAGAGCAGTTTTTAGAATACTTCTTAGAACACTTCTTTTATTCAGCACACTTTCTAGCGTACTTTTAAGTGATTATGTGCCCAAATGTGCCCAAATGTGCCCAAATGTGCTTCCAATTCGTTCTCAAATGTATTCCCAAGTTTAAATTTAACAGATATCCTGAGCTGAGCACTTTCGGTACATTCTCAGAACACATTCTTTATAGCGGAACATATTCAAATCACATAAAGGGAACACATTCATTACACATTAAGGTAACTGGAACACTTTTTTTGAATTAAAGTGTTCCAAATGTGTTTCCAAAATGTGCTGGGAATTTGCAGTGTATACAAATAAAAAATATCGTATTTGCATCAACAATAAAATGAGAATCCCGGTGTGGTTTACAAAAAGTATATTATTATTTTTTTTTTACTTTTAATTGTTATTAATAATTTATATTTTGTTAGTTTTCGATATAACTCATAAACAAAAGCAGTTTTTATTTTAAAGCGTTTTCTCTATTTCTTACCGTTCATGAATAATAACATAAGGTCAAAAAATATATTCCGGGATAATATTTATGCTCTTAAACTGCATTTGGACAACAAAAATCAAATTCATAAAATCTACTTCCATAAGGCTTACATATCCCCAAAGTGTTTACTTATATATATATATATATATATATATATATATATATTATGTCGGCTGAGAAAGTTTGCTTGTTGTTTAGAAATTATGTTTTCATATATCTGAAAACAATGTTTGTAAAAGAAAAACGAGAAGAATATGTTATGCGAAGTTCCACACTTTTTTTAAATTAGCACTCCTTTAGTATTTAAAAGAGTAACAACTTTAATTAACTTCAAGGCATAGTGTCTTTGTGACATGTTTATTTTAGGATTCATAATGTAAGTTAAGATATTTAATAAAACTAGCATTTGTTTAGTTTTCAAAAATTTTTTCACAAAATATTTTATCTCGATCATATATATGTTTTGACGTGTATTTGCATATTACATATTTCTATATTTTTTGGCTCTCTTTCAAACTACTCTTGAAATAACAAAACTCCAAATTTAATGCATAAGTGTAATGGTGTTTTGCTTTCGCTCAAAATTTACGTTTATTTCTTTTTCAAACTTTTTCACTTTTCACAGAAAGTGCTTAGTTTAAAAAAATATGTGTATCGGAACATTTTCTATTGAAAAGGGTAATAACAACAAATAAATGCAGAACACTGTAAGAGATTGGATATGAATTCACATTTTCTATAACTTTTTAATGACTTAATTTCATTTTTCGCCCTTGTTAAAGAGAACGAAACGATTTCCTGTTACATAATAAACATGAAAAGATTTGAAAAAAAAAAGAATTACTCTTTAAGTAGGAATTTAGTAAATTTTATGTTTATATAACTTTTAAAAATTTCATAGTACACTCTTATAATATGAAAAGCATACGAGACTTTCGTAATGGTAATCATTTAATAGTAATCGATTATAAAAACAATAAGCGCATCGCAATCGTAATTCTAATGTCTGGTTTCTAATGGATTCAAAAGTAATCATTGAAGATTCAGATAGTAATCATAAATCAGAATATCTGAGATAGATCACTCTGATTATAAAATTTCCATAATGTAATGACACTATAAAATATATTGAAAAGCTGCGTAATTGTTATTCATGCTATCAAAATATGAAAATGACCTTTAGTTTTCATTATATTTAAAAATACGCCGTCCCTGCTACTCATTCGAAAAATGTTATTTTATTACTAGATAACTACCTGGGAGGAGAAAAAGTTAAGTGATTAAAATAGAATTAAAGATTCGTAGTATTTATGTCATGAAATCTGTATAATCAAAATGTAATCATAACTAACTTGTACAAGAATTCATCAAATGAAATTTTGTAATCTAAACGCAATCGTATTGTAGAATCTAAAGATGGGCAATGTGAGATAACCATACTCATGAAAAAAAGACACAATCGTAATATACCTCTGTAATTACAAAATAATCGTAATCCTAATTAAACTTAGCCTTTTTTCAAAGACTCAAATTCTGAAATTGACTTTACTTGTTACATAGTTTTTGATAACATTGAAATCTTTACATTAAAAAAAATTCTCAATATTGGTAAACTATTATAAAATGTCTCTAACTCTATTTATTGTTTCATAATATAGTTTTCGTTAATTTTGTCTTAGTCACTTTTTCTCAGAATTAATGAAGAAAAATTAATAAAGAATTAACGATTTACCTATATTACAAGATTCTACATACGAATAGTAGTTAGTTTCTGAATGTTTTTTTTTTTCAAATAAGATAAGTGTTGCACGGGTAATTTTGAGTGTGAATCTCTAGGCCACGCGTTTCAAAATATTCAGATATTCTGCTAATTACTTCACTGTTAATTTAAATGCATTATTGCAATTTTATTGGAATATTATTTTTTTACACATATGAAAAGACGTATTCCTTAATAAGGTAATTAACACTTATAAAATACTAAAATTGACAATAATTCCTCCATTATTGGATAGAAATTTTTTAATCGTTTAGCTAAAACGTAAATATAATCCAATGCATTTTAATACATCTATAAATGTTATTGGAGCTTTCTACAATGATTATTCTTAAAGTATACAATTTAGAAAATTTTAATTTAACCAAAGATTTGTTATTTATTGTAAAATTTGCTGTCAAAAAAGTTTTCAATTTTTAGATTTTGTGATTGTGACTTTCACGAAAGATTTGATATTTGCTTTATAAACTATAAATAAATTTGCTGCATAATGTTCTTTATATTAAGCTAGAAGCAAACAAAATATAAAATTTATGCGCAGAATTTTGAAATTACTGCATATAAATAAAATTTTACAAAGGTAAAAAATTATTTTAAAAGGCAAATTCATTACGTAAGATGGCTTGCATTAGGTATAGTCCAATCCTGCATGAGACAACCTAATTTTCCAACTGAAGAAACAAATAGGTATATAAGTTTCATTCTATATATGTATTAAAAATATTATTTTTAAATTCTTAACGAAAAAATGTAATTTTTAAACTTTGGTAACATCTTATGCAAAATCAACAAAAGTGCTACACCACTTTTTTTTCTTTCTTTTTTTTTTTTTAGCTATTACTTGTAGAAAAAGCAACAAGATTTAGAGCGTAAAATATAGTTAGATATGTCGCAAATCATAGTTTTCAAATGTAACATGAAATAAAATTCATTACGCACATAAAGTACGAAATACCTTTCGAAAATCTGAGATAATGTTACGATATATTATTTGTATATGTGTATAGTGAAATGAGATCTTAAAAAAGACAAATTGATTGTCTCATAAATACCTTATTCTGAGATTGTTTGACAATGACAATGCATTAATTACGATTTGGATGTGAAAAACAATGAAAACAATTTATTAGGAATAATTATTTTAGAATGCATTGGGTCCTTGAAATGTCTTTCGTTCCAGGTGAATATATAACTTAATCAAAAAGTTCTCTATTATCCAATTTATATCCCATATTTAACGGAATATGTTTTAGAATCTTATGATATGTCGAGGTGAAATATTTTTTAGAATTTACAAAATAAACGTTTGGGAATAAATTGCGTCGATAAAAATAACATATCACCAATAAAGTCCCTATGATCGTCGATACAATATGCGTCTGTAACATTCAATACATTATACATATTCTTGACAATAGTTTATCAGTACTTTTGCAACAAACATCGCTAAAGCCTAATTTATAGGCAGATATTTTTATGACCACCATGTATATACAGGTTGTTTAAAAAAATGACTGGTATATTTGAAAAATGAATAAAAACTAAACGAGCAGCGATAGAAATACACCGTTAGTTTCAATATGCTTGGGACAACAGTAAATTTTCAGGCAGACGAACTTTCGAAATTAGTTTTAATTTTCAACAACAGATGGCGCTGCAGTCTGGCAAAATCTAAACCACGATATTTTCTACATATCCACTATGCGCAGCAATAACATGGCGTAGTCTCTGAACGAAATTACCAGAAACGTTTGTAAACGTGTCAGGCGGGATGGCTTCACATGCAGAAGAGATGTACTGCTGCAGTTGTTCAATTGTTTCTGGATTGTGGCGGTACACCTGGTCTTTCAAGTGTCCCCACAGAAAGAAGTCACAGGTTTACAAAAGTATCTGGTAATTTCGTTCAGAGACTACTCCATATTATTGCTGCGCATGGTGGATATGTGAAAAATATCGTGGTTTAGATTTTTACAGACTGCAGCGCCATCTGTTCTTGAAAATTGTAACTAATTTCGAAAGTTTGTCTGCCTAAAATTTACTGTTGTCCCAAGCATATTGCAACAAACGATGTATTTCTATCGCTGCTCGTTTAGTTTTTATTGATTTTTCAAATATACCGGTCATTTTTTAAACACCCTGTACATAGATACAACACAATTTACTTACTAAGTTAAAATGTGCAAAAAAAAAACTGAAGATATACGCTCTTAATTTTTGAAAAAATTGAAAATGACTAAATAAATGTATGAAAAAAAATGAATGTTATAAAGTCAAATAAAGTGTACTTTTTAAATATGGCATACCTCGCAAAAAAATTATATAGCATTTCTGAAAGTAGCAAAGGTATCGAGAGTTCGACTTCAATTTACTAAATTTAATATCTGGATTTATTCCATATTTCATTACTTTTCTTCGTTTCTTAAAATAAAACCTGAAGCGATTCAGTGACCACGATATAATAGAAGATATAACATTACTTCTAAAAACAGATAAATAAAACACAAGAATAATCTCGAAACTCTAAACAAAAAATACAGAAAAGTATAAGATTCCAAACATAGCATTATTTTACTTTTGTAAAGTATAACTGTAATAAAACTAATATTTTTAGAAAAAAAAAATGTATTACATATTTCTAGATTTATTTCCAAAAACTTTTTATATGTTATTGATATGTACGGAATTAATTTTGAACAGCGATAAATATATAATAAAATATTTATAAGTACTCTAAATGTATGTGTAATAATTAGAAAAATATTATGAAAATAATTTTGAAAAATATTTCTGTAATCAATATAAAAATTTAAGAGAAGGATTGAAAGCATGTAAGACGTATCTACGATAAAGTATGTTTTAAATTATTCACAAAATGTATTTTGAATAAGTATTATAATTGTTTGTCATTATACTATTTTTATATCAATATACTAATAATATTTCAACGGAAACTATATTTATTTTAATGAATAAACCTAAGCATTTAATGAAAGTTGACCGCCACTTTTTGTGAAAAATTGGCTTTTTTGCGCATTAAAAGCGATTTTCAGTTCTTATCGAGCCAGTCCTTAATTACCAATCGCCGCAATGTGCGTTAATTTTATACAAATTTTTAATTTTATGCATTTTTAATTAATATGAATGTTTAGCTACTTTTACACGTTGAACGCCGAACTGAAATATCTAAAAATGTCTGAAGGGGGGGGGGGACGTTGTCCTTTTTAACACTAGAACGGCGGAGAAATCTTACGTACTGGAACGGGGGAAAGGGGTCATTTTGATCCCTCGATGAAACTACTGCAATAACAACAATAAAATAATTTTAGATGTCATACATCGGAAAAAATATGTAATTTACGTGTATTTCATCATTTATATTTAATTTATATTTAATATTGCTTGATAATTTATTAATTTTTTAAAGTACTGTAAATGTAACGCCTACATGGCGATCAATTGGATCATACTACAACTATTCAAATAACTTATTAATTTTAATACATCATAAAAATTCATTGGTTTTACAAATTGAAACTAATGCTAATTAAAATAAAACACAATTGATAAATTAATATTTTTCATCAATATTTCATATATATATATACATTCAGTATTGTCCAATATTTCAAAAAATAACTAATCTAGACTGCTAACTGTTTTTTAAATACTTGTTATCTATTTAGGAAAAGTCAAAAAATTTCAACCATTTTCTCCCAAACAAACAAAAAAAGTAATCAACGGACAAAAGTGTTCATGGGTCAAAATGACCCCTACCACCGTTCTAGTGTTAAAATACATGGAAATAAATTATCAATATTCTCGTTTCAAAGCAATAAATTGTCGTCATTGAAAATATTGATGGCATAGGTTTTCGTGTTATAAGGTGCTCCGGGACGTGTTTCACGTACACGTACTTATTTGCCACGGAAGTCAATGTGTAAAAAAATAACTTCGTAAATGAACAATACACTTTAACAGAAATTTATTTATTAAAACTGTCGCAATAATAAAGAAATCCCTAAATTACGAAAATAAAGTGTATAGCTGCAAAAATATTTTTTTCGGTTTGGAAATACATTTTAATAGATTTAGGTATTTGAGTCACTGACATGCATTCATTGCATAGTCAAAAGGTTAAGTTCATTCTATATAATTATTTTCTATATTAAGGTTTCTTTATAAAAATATTTGAAATATTTTATGTAGTATCGTTCAGAAAATCCTTTGCTTCACTACCGTAAATTTATTCTGCTGGAAAGTACGTTTTTTGACATTTATTAAGGACATTTTGAATGAAAAACGGATGAAAAATCGATAGATTAATAAATATTTAGAAAAATAATTTTAATTATGGAATTTAATTATAATGTCTCTTAATATGTACATTTTCTGTTCATTTACGTATATAATTAAATGACAGAAAATAATTTATTGTAATACGAATAAAAAAGTTTATGTTTTCTTTTTACTCCTATTTTACATTTAAAAAATTAATTAAAGAAAAGAAGTATATTAAAATCATTCTATTTCTTATTTTACAAAATTAATGTATAAAATAAAAGCTCACTTAAATTTAGATTTTTTTTTTAAATCAAGTCCAATAAAACTCCAATTATTTCATCTCCGGTTCTGCTGGATTGCCAAACTGTCACTTCGATATTAGAAAAAATGCATTTCAGAAAGTAGAAACATTATATAAATAAGAATTGTGTGTGAATTTTCATAAATATATATATTTCTTTAACTTTCTCTTTAAACCAATATTAAAATTTGTATTTACTTGAAATTTTTATGCCCGTATTCAGGAATTCTATGATACTAGTTGCTGTCTAAATCTAAACAATAAACATAGTTATACACGTTCAATCAACGCACCAAAATGTAATAAAACATCATATTTTTTTTCACTGAAAACGATCTTAAATAGAGGCAGACTTAATATAAAATATCAACAGAAAAATTGAAGAAAAGTAATTGTATGGATATATTTTTTTTTTCGAAGGATACACTATTTTATAATTGCTCCAATTGTTCCATGTCTTCATATACGGATTACATCCAGAACAAATTATTCGGATAATTGAAACGTCAGTCTGGATATCGTTTAATAGAGTTTTAAAATGTCATTGAAGAAAATTATTTTAAAAAGCTCAATTAATAGTGAAAATTATGTTATTATTGTATTCAGGCATTATTATTTTATTTCGGCATTCTTGTCAGTAAAGTCTTTAAACAAGTTCATATTGATTTAAGTTTCAATTTACAAGAAAGCTAACTATTTTATCGAAAATTCTAAGATATTTTAAATAAAGCTGTATGAGCGATATTCAAGTTTATAACATTATTACAAAAAAACATTAGTTTCTTTTTTTTATCACAAAAGCATGATAATTTATATGAACAATTTTAATGATAATATAACGTATAAGTTACAATTGAATTTTCATATTAATACACAAATTCTGAACAGACTAAAATACAGACTTTGATTTTAATATTTTATTTCAATTAGACTCATATCATTTACAAATGTGTCCGTGGTACCGCTATGATATCTTATTCTGTATGCCATGCATTTGAATATGACTTTTCGAGCCATGTCGGAAAACTGACCACACCACAAATTGACATTTTAAAATAATAGCTGGGAGTTTGACGTGTTAGGGAGTTACATAAATCAATATTCTCGACAAATAATTTATTATGATAACTCACCGTTTTGAGTACTTCTCAAATGTAGTAAATTTCCTGATGACTTAAAAGTTATGTGTGTGTTTATATAACTTATATTTAAAAAAAAGAAACTACATAAAGAAAATTTTTGTTTTTATTGCAATGTGGTATGCTTAAATCATTTATATATGTAGTAAAATGTGTATCATTTGAAGGTCTTAGAAGTCATCATTAAAAATCAGTGACACGTGAAATGTTCAAATAAGTATTGAATCATACTGTCCTGTCATGCCGGCATACGTCTCTAAATGAATAATGATAATGAGGCCTAATCGCATGTTGTTTTATATTTTGCATTTACACAATTATAATTTTTTTACATATGCAATAATTTTGATTTTTGCAATCTAGAGACTGCCAAGCACTACAATTATTCAATTTTCGAAATATCCGGTATTCTTGCAGTCTGAAAAAGCACTTTAAAAGCTGAGAGCTGATCAACACATTTGTAAGCCACAGGAGAATCAGCTGTGTAATGTAAAATTTCACAAGCTGAACTTACATTGAACGCGAAATGAAATGACATCACGATATCTTCCAAAATTGCTGAGCTGTTAAAGATATACGGAGATCAACTGGGTGAAATTTATGGAAAACATAATGTCTATTAAATAACACATTAATAACGTCGTCTGATAATTTAAATTTATGTGTAAAAATTGGAACATTTTTCATGAGTGATTCTCTTTCAAATAGCATGACTTATGAGGAAGGATTTTACTTGCTTCACTAAAATTGATAGTAAATTATCAGGTGACCTCTTATAATTCAGTAATTTGAAATTAAATCCCTTAGTTCTTTTATCTTAATTTTCCATGCAGTTAGAGAAATGCATTAAGAATTTAAATGTTTAAACTTCTGTTCTATAATAAAATATTATGCATTGCAAATGTGGCATCATTATGGGACAACACAGACAATGCTGTATCTATGTTGTAAAGAATACCTAATTAGGAGAAAAATGAGCTTTTCTGAAACTTCAGCGATACATAACATTTCATAAAATTGAATTAAATATTACATTCCATTAAAATCGGTATAACACTAAATTCCGTTGTATAAAAAATTGTCTCACAAATAGCAGAATTTAAATATATATAAATATGCCATAAGTGACATATTTACTTTATAGCCAGTAACGTTTGTATAGAGCAATATTTCAAATAATAATTTTATAAGAATAGCTTGTCCTGTACTGCCACAAACTATAGAAAATCGAATCTTACGCTAAAATGTTAAAACGACAACAATAAAATTGTATTTCAACAGAACTATGAAAAAGGAGAATTGAAATTAAGTACTATGAAAATGAAGTTAGCTTGTTCTAATTTTACTAGTCTCATTCCCCATTTTTAAAAGTTGATGAAGTAAGTCGTTATCCATTAATTAAATTAAAACTATTTTTTGGGGTATACAATAAATTTCTCACTTTCAATAAAATCATGTAGCTTACAAATCTTTATACCGCGTTTTGCGTTTATATTATAGAATACCGAGAGTGCTATAACTGTGTGTTTATTTTGAATTTAAAGCTACATAAGTGCTACTTTTGATTCAATCGTGTGTATCTGTGCACTAGAACTCAGAAATATGTAGATTCTGAACTTAAAACAAGAAAAAATCAATTATATAAGTTATGACCCTTTAAAATATCGTAATAACTTTTTCTTCTATGTTGCTTGTTACGCATTTTTGTCAAACCATTATACGTTGATGCAAGGTGCAGGTGCATGTTACACCAACTCTTAAATTTCTTACAACTCTTACAACCTATTTGATTACAGAAAATTATAAGAGGTATATTCTTAGACAGGCAAAAAAGAAAGCATCCTTTAATTCATCAATTAGGAATGTTTAACCGTTCTTTGAAGGATGAAAAAAAAAGTAATATCTTTTGCAATATGAAACACAAATAACATGTTCATATAACATACTCTGTTAACCGAATAATTAAATCAAACATAAAATAAAATGCAATAAAATACTTTATTTTTTAATGAATATATATCTCAAAAATGAAAAACTTCTGTATAAAAATTTGAACAGAAAAAGTAACGACATGCAAAATAAAAATGCTTTATATTGCAAAGAATGATAAATATATTATTACTTTTGAAATATTAAAAAAATATCTTTGAAAATTACCTTTTATATATATATAACTGGAAATTTTAATATTTCAAATAAACGTTTTTATTTATATAAATAAAAACTATTGATTTTCCTCTGTTATTAAGTCTATGTGATATTGTTATAAATACAGATATGTCTTAATTTTAAAAGGGTTAAAGAAAAAATAATTGAATATATTAATCATTTTTAATCATACATCAGCAAATTAATGTAAATATATTCCAAGTGTCATTGATATTTATTCTAATAAAATATATTTGGAAGAGGACGCATAGTCAAATTTTTGTCAAATGTAACTATGCGTAAATGTTTGACATAAAAAGTTTCAGAAAATAAATATATGGATTCAGGAACTATTATTTTGAGAAATACATATATTTTTTTTAACTTATAGCCTGTTTTAAAATCATGTTTCAGGAAAAAAAATACCTAACTGTCATCTATAATTCTGTAGATAGCACATAAAAATTATGGAATGGTATATGAGATTCTGTGCGTTATCTGCGCAATATAAACATTATAAATACTATACAGACCAACATATACAATGAGGAAAAAATGTTCCTTTTATCAATAATATTAACCTTATATAGTTCAATGGTTATAAATAGATTACTAGTGTTCACTTACGCCTAATTCTAGCTTTACGTAAATAAAATTCAGTGTGTTTCAAACTATATTTCATCCGATTTGTTTTGTGTTAGATGATTGTAAATATTATAAAAGTGCAAACATAAGTAAAACTAAATCAATCTGTTTAGGATTAGACTTTGTTTAATATTGAAAAAAATATGATTATCTGTATATAATCTAAAAAATATCCTTTGGCATATTGCCACTCTTCATGATTTTCTTTTATAATATGTTTCTTTGTTTACAAAAGGTTACTGGTTAAGTATGAAAAGGGAGAACGTGGGGATGACCACCCCCCTTAATTTAGATAAATGGGATTTTCATGCAGAATTATCCGATTTGCTTCAAATTTTTTATATAGTTTCATTGTGAAAAAGGCACGTCCCTGATTAGTTTTGGGGGTTCATTGATTAAATATAAAGGGTTAGAACGGGGGTCTAATCCGCCCGTTAATTTATATAAATGTGTTTTCCATGGAGAATTATCCAATTTGCTTCAAATTTTGTATGTCGGTTCATTGTGATAAGGTGCTTCCCTGATTAGTTTTGGGGGTATATTGGTTATGTATAAAGAGAGGAACGGTGCTAATACCCCCTTAATTTAGATAAATGCATTTTTCGTGCAAAATCATCCAATTTGCTTCAAATTTTGTATATAGGTTCATTGTGATAAGGTGGTTCTCGGATTAGTTTTGGGGTTAATTGATTATGTATAAAAGGGGAATGGGGACTAATCCCCTCTTAATTTAGATAAATGGATTTTTCATGCAGAATCATCCGATTTGCTTCAAATTTTGAATATATGTTCATTGTAATAAGGTGCTTCTCTTATTAGTTTTGGGTGTTCATTGGTTAAGAATAAAGAGGGCGACGAAGGGCTAATCCCCACCTTCAATTAGTGTGAATAGTCTGTGACCTCAATGCCATCAGTTTAACTGGGACCTGTTATTTTTATTTTTTTCCTATTGTATTTATTTATTTAGTTTTTAAACATGAGAATTATATATAATTCCAATGGTTTTGTCAATGGTGCAATACTCCCTTATTTTTTTTTATACACAAGACTTTTAAATCTATTATACTAAGTATAATTCATAAAATTAAATTATCAGTATTTACCTTTTAAAAGTCATGATTAACACAAACGTGTAACTGGCCATAAGGGTAATAGGATTTTGGGAAAGTTTTCAAAAGCATTTGGTCACAACAGTAAATGTTGATTAGCTAACAACCCCTACGCTATTTCTCAAGAAGTGCATAATGTTGACTCTGACTACTATTAAGAAAACTACAAATAAAAATGTAGCTCACTGTAAGGGATGCTATCGGACATCGTGGGCTTAAATTGCTACAATAACTGTTATCGAAAATGATTGTATGCTTTATTTAAAAATAATTTTCGACTTAAAATACTATGATTTTTACATTAAGTCCTGCATTGTATGAATTATATGTAGTTTAAAACTGTTATCGTGTTTTATAACAAGATTTAAAATTTTTAAAGAAAAACGCATGTGTATATGAAATAAAAGTTATATTTACATAATAAATATCATTGCTTTAATTTGCTACTAATATGCAAACTTAAAACTAATGATAAACTGAATTAGATCTCAAAATAGATTAAAATGATAAGTGATAAAATAAATTAAAGAGCTACTGTTTGTTTATAAATATACTACAATTATGCAAATATATAATTTTAAAGATGCTAGAATTATATATATATATGTATATATATATGTATAATAGATACATCTGATGTCTACAAGTAAGAAAATGTATTGTGTGAGCGAAAACACATTCTATTTTTACAATTAAAATTTTCGCATGTACATATTCTAAATTGTAATACAATGTCATATTGTAATACAATAATCTATTCTTCGCTTAAAATTAAATTATTCACATAAAATTAAATTATTCACATTAAATAGAATTTCCTTCAAATAATTTTGTATTAGCTTTTATCTGCTCAAACATTATGTAGCTAATCTTATCAAATGAACTTACACTTTTCTTATTTGCCTTAAAATACAAACGAAATGGATCCATTTTCTTTAACATTTGAAATTTGTAGATCGGAAAAAAATACTCGAATATTCTATTTTTAACATTACATTTTTTTCTTTTTTTTTCTTTCTACAGAAAATGTTTCGAGAATGAATTTCTCACTTCCTTACTCTTCTTGCAAATTTAAAGAATGCTTTAATATTTATAGAACATTTCAGGAAGTGCTCTTTTACCTCGAAAATTTTCCTTTCAAAAGACACTTTCTCTGATATCACACCATCGTTAATATTCAATGAAACACAGGTAGAATATTTCATTCCTTTGTTTCGTAATACGAGGTCTAGACTTTCCAATTTTTGTTTAAATAAAAATATTATACAAAAACAAAATAATAATAATAGTCTTAACGTACTTTCATGCGTGTATTATTTTATTTATTAAGATAAAATTTTAAGCCTCACCTAGTTTATATAACTAAAATTCATTAAGATACAACTAAATGTAAATATATTGCTTGAAGGTGCGTAAAAACATACATAAAACCATTTAAAAGCACATTAAAGTTCTTTTAAAAATTCCAAAACGTTTTCAACCGAAACCCGGTCATCATCAGTGGAAAAACTAATTCTGTTGAGTTGAGTTGTTATCTGTTTGCGTTTTCTTGCTTGCCCGGAATAAACTATTTCACTTCAAGGGTTTGAAAATAAGGTGGGATGGGAAAGGTAATCAATGATTCATTAATTCATTCCAGACTGCGGGGATATCATATGATAATACATCGTTACAGGCTATTTCTTTTTTAGACATTATTTCTAGAGACTCTCTTATGATTGCTTCCAGGTGATTATTTGTGCGGAATATAATTTTGGATCTATTAAAATCAACTTTTATAGGTTCGGTTTGCGCTAATCTTGCTAAGGTAGTGTGGGGTCTATTTAATCTCAGATCTGCTTCATGTTCTTTTATTCTGTCCCGAAATTTCCTCATTGTCATACCTATGTACATAAAATCTTTGTTATCTTTCTTGAATGGTATAATATATACTCCTGATCTATTGATAGCCTGGATTGGGTCTATTTTTCTGTTTAACAAAACCCGCAATTTTGGGGGAGGGACTGCGATTAATGTAATGCCAAACCTAAAGAGGGAATGTCTGAAATGAAATGAATGAATTAAAAATAGTTATAACAGTTAAAACAAATAAGTCCCTACTAGATGACACTACTTTGCAGAATTGTACAAGGAAAGGCTTATTTGAGTTAGATTTCTGTTGAAGTGTCAATTACTGTTTAGGTATCAATAACTGGGGGTTTCACCCTACTATTTACCCTAATAGAAACAGTCGCAATATCTATATGTTTGAATCTAAAATTTGAATTTCTATTCACATAGAAATTGTTAAAATTATCAGAAGGTTAATATTAGTTCTTTTAGGTACAGCAGGCTTCTTTCCTTTTTAATATTTTTAACAAGTTTGCAACGTTATTTATGAAACGTTTGAATAGGTGCTGGTGTATTATCTTAGTCAAACTTGATGTGCTTCTAATATTTTCGCACGGATATGGATAATTTTTCGTTTTTGAGATTAAAGGTTATTAAATAAAGTGCCAGATGTTACTAGTGATAAAAATGAATAATTAAACAAATATTTTCGACACTAAATTTAGCAGATAGATATATTAATATGTAATTAAAATAAACAATTTGAGATTTAAATTTTTAACAAACATTTGTAAAACAAAATTAGTTTCTTGCAATACTTCTTACATTTCAAATTTTAAATAACAATATTAAAAGGCACGTTGTTTGTAATTTATAATATGATACAAAAACTACATGTATACGGTAAAATATAAACTGTCAGTTGTTACTAAAGAAATAAATCAATAATTAAAAAATATGTTACAAATTAAATTTAGCAGAAAGATGTACTGACAGAATATGTTACAAAAACTACACGTTTACGGATAATAATAAAACCTAATTATTTGATTTGAGTATTACCTTCTGTAAAAGATTACAACCTTTTAAACACCATAAAATTAAGTAAACCACTACGCATTTTGGAAAAAACGATGTATATCATCATCAGATGCAAGAGCACTAGATACAACCCTGACCATAAAGACATTGATATATGATTATGGAATATTCTGCGTATAAAGAGTTTAACCTTTATTTCCGGGTTTTGGGAAGTATTTTGTGAAATTCCGCCAGTGTGCATTTCGACGCCATATATGTTTTTCCTTGTATAGATTATTTTGCGAAACTAAAACGTGCGTTTTGTAAAGGGACATTTTTGAAAATTTGTCACTGTCGACTGAGAAAAATGACACTTTCAAATCTGAGTAAATCGATGTTTTCATTTTGTTATGAAACTTTTTATTTCAAATATGACAACACAATGCTTTCAATTCTGAAATGCCAGAAATACTCAGCATATTGAAACATGGACATACTCAAAACTGAGCACCTAGAGGTCAGTTCATACTCATTATTGAAACACGGACATACTCAAAAATTATTAGAATCAGTTCAAACTCATTTTTGAAACATGGAAATACTCAAAGATGAGCACATAATGTTTCATTCTTCAGTGTGTGGACGTTTTCAGAAATGAGTATATACATGTTTCAAACTTGAGTAATTTTAATTCGGAGCCATTTTGACTATGCGACATACTCAGATTTGAGTTTTTCACCGCATTCTGGAGCACATATCCTAAAATATATGCATCTTAAAGTTCTTCCCGATTTCTTGAAGGACACTGTCGCTAGGACCCGATATATCAGCAGAAAAATGGCCATCCTATGTAAATGATATATATTTAAAAGTTGTATTAATTTTCTTCTTTCATCACAGATACTTTTTGCTGTTACTTAAAATAAAACTAACATAGAATTAATTATAGCGAATAACACACATTATATTTTATAAATTAATATTATAACACGCGAACACTTTACATACTAATTCAAAATGGGCAAATAGGAACTGAAGATACGCGTGTTTTGATTTCATTAAAATAGAAAAAAAAATATTTAATGAATGAAAAATATCTTACTGTGGTATAAAATGAAATCAAATCTGTACTTTAAAACATCATACAGGCAGTACAAAAATATTGGTCCCGTATTTCAGAAACTACCAGGAGCGCCAAATACAGCTTCATTTTACGAAATTTATTTTTTCTATTTATTCCATGATTCATTATTTTTCTTCGTTCTTTTGAAATAATGCCTAAAGCGATGCAGTGACCACGATGTAATACAAGGTTTAACATTACTTCTAAAAACAAATAAATAAAACACAAAAATAACCCATAAACTCTAAACAAAAGAGATTGAAAAGTATTGGATTTCAAACAAAGCAGTATTTTTCTTTTTTTTCAGAACAAGAACTCTAATAAAACCTTTATAACTTTATAAAATATTACATTATATATTTCTAGATTTAGTTCTGAATTTTGTGTCTGCTAATGGTTTGTATAGCATATATTTTAACAAATCAGAATGTACAATGTTTATAAATAATCTAAATTTGTGATTAATATTTAAAAAAGTAATAAATTGAATTTATTGCAAATGTTAGTTTAATTAATATAAAAATTTAAATTTTTGATTAAAATTAATTAATAATTATCTATAACATTATATGTATTAATATCTGCCATTAAAATGTTCATAACATGTTTCTTATAAGAGCATATTTATCGTCGAGGAATTTCTTGTGTCTAGCGTTCCCCTCTCTTTTTTATTTGTAAACGGTGATGAATTAAAAAATGGAACCAAAGAATCTTACGAATGTATAGAAACAGAAACAGAAACAGTTGAGTGTTTCAATGGACTTCCAGTAGTAATCAACTCTCCTCCCTGTACATGAGTAGTTTTATATCATATCTAAGAGGAGACAAGGAAAAAAGATTTAAATGTAGCACATTTGCACTACAGTAGGAAAGAAAAGTAATGGATACGACTGAAAACTTCCTTAGCCAATCAGGAGAGAGATAGCCAGCCAATCAAATTTAACTGAAAGTAGAAGAGGCGAAGCTTCGCTGACAACACGTCAGGAAGAGAAGAAAATAGAAAAATGGTTAAAAAAGCATTAATATTTAAGAATTACGCAGAAAAATAAGTAAAAAATGAAGAGAAAAGATGTTTAACTGTTTCCAATGGGGAATTGTTCGCAAAAAAGCAAGGAAAAGCAACAAAAGAAGGCAAATCCTCTCCTTTAAAAAACAGGCCGTTTACATTGCCATGCATAAAAATATAGTTTAAATTACAGTTAGTATAAGACAAAAGATAGGAAATACATAGTTTTTTTTTTTTTTTTTTTTTTTTTTTTTATAAGCATAATATTTATATTTGGAATTTTGAAATTTATTTAAGCTTTTTTGGTAGCAAGATTAATGTGAAGGCTGCGTTGTTTACCCTTCAATATATACAGTGTGTCCGAAAATTATTTCTCGGATTGCAGAATGTATTAATATAAACTATATATAAGATAGACATGTGGAACTGTTGCCAAAATATGCGAAAACTAACCTACTGATATAAAATCTTCACAAAATTGCTAAAGTTATTAGAAAAATAGAGTTTGTTTTTCGCATATAGCACACTACTCTCCCTGTTATATTGTTTAACACATCATTTTATAGCGTTATGTATCAAACATGTGAATAAGTACAGGTGCATTAGCTTAATCGAAGTTGATGAGATTCTATTTTTAAAATGATATGGATGATCTTTTGTTGTTGTAATTAAATTGCATCCCATTGAAGTTCCAGATGTTACCATAAAGATAATTCAATAATTTAAAAAAATAAGTTTAACATTAAATTTATGACAAAGATAAATCGATAGGTATCTTAACAAAGTAATTTGACATTTTAATTTGCCAAAAACGATTTAATAGTTCCGCGCCAGGTATTTTTTTTATCGATTACCACCTAGAACCTCTTCATATACTTCAAAGTAGTACCCCATTTTAGAAACACTGACTATACTATTATAGTACATGGTGTTTCTAAATGAATATCGGGGTTTTAACGCTTTGTAGTATCTGTTATATAAAACTTAAAAGTCTACTTAATACATAAAATGAAAGAGCAACTCAAACAGTTTTACCTCCAAGTTTACAAGTGTTTAATGTGACCACCTTTCGTCACACCTCACACATCAAGTCGATAGCTCAGTTCTTCCCAAACGTCACTCTACACTCACCCGATCTGACGCCATGTGATTTCTACCTGTTGGGGTTCATAAAGGATCGAGTGTATGTGCCTCCACTACCAGCTGACCTACCCTAAGACTGAGTTCTAACCTACCCAACCTAAGAAACAGGATTGAGGCAGCTGTTGCAACAATTACCCCACAAACACTAATTAACGTTTGGGAGGAACTGAGCTATCGACTTCATGTGTACTGTATGACGAAAAGTGTTCACATTGAACACTTGTAAGCTTGTAGGTAAAACTGTTTGAGTTGCTCTTTAATTTTATGTATTACTTATAATTTTAAGTTGTATGTATTAAATACTACCAACTATTAACCAACTATTAACTAACCAACTGTTAAAACCCCGCTATTCATTTATAAACACCCTGTATTTTTATGCTAGTAAATTAATAGCATTTTAATACAATAGTAACAATATTTTAATACAACTCTAAAATAATTATTTAATAACGTGTTAATAATAATGATTATACTTTTAATTGCAGTTTCTTTCAAAATATAAATACTTAAATGAATAATATATTTTAAAAGAGACTTAGTTGCTTAAACTTTTGCAGTAATGAAAAAACTATTTTTCGAAATTATTTAAATACTTCAAAATATAAAATGTCTTACAGCGAATCTAACTTTTTGGCTTTTATTTACAATCCAATACATTTATGTATTTGAAATTCTCGTTGCATATTTAGTTTACTTTACAAACATAATATGTAAAAACTTTATTTAGTATTTTTCAAAAAATGACTAGTTTCTCAAAATTAAATTTTTCTGATTTGAAGGTACGTCTCTTTGACATTTAATAAGGAACATTTACAAAGTTATAACCATTTTAAATTCTTGACATTTTCTTTTCAATTAATTTTTTTTTATTTAAGTGTTTACGAAATTTTAAATACTAATAAATCAGACAATAATTTTAAAAAGTAAAGCCTGTGTGGGAAAAGATGCTGTACTCAAGAATATAGTTTTTGCATAATATACATGCTGCTATTTACTAAAATTAATATTGATTAAATATTGTATTTATACGGAAATTATCCAGTTTATATTTCCGATATACTAAGAGATTTTAAAAAAGAGGATTGAAATTATTAAACTTCAAATATAGAGAATTATTACAATAAATGGTACGCAAAGGTTTTCTTAAATGGAAAAATATATTGATTTAATATGTGTACTTTAATCGTAAAATACAGTATAACGTAAAATTTAACTTTTCCGAAAGAGTAAGTCACTAACAAAATTATCTACATTAATATAGAACTTTACCTTTTATATTAATTAGTTTCATTTCATTTATAAATGTATCATTGGAAGAGCTATCATTTATTATCCGTATGCCATTAATTTCGATCTATCTTTATGAACCTAGTAACCTCACCGCAAACTGATATTTTAAGATAATATCTGGGTGATTGCCGCGTTTTGACGTTACATAAATTAATATTCCACACAAATAATTTATCATGATATCTAACCGTTTTGATTCCTCATCAAATATATTTTTTTATTAAACCATATTGAAGAAAATTTAAATATAAGAGGTATAAGAACGCATTCTTTGATATATGTCTGAGTGTGACTTTAGGCATAATGAAGAAAGTATATGTTTGTACTGAAATTAAACACGCTTAAAGCTCACACATATATTATGAAATTTCTGCAAGGGCATATAAATCATCAGTTGAAAATGAACGTGTTGTTGAATCTTTAAATTAGTATTTGGTGTTTGGTGAATCCTCCCTGGCATATTGGAATATGTCAAGTTGAGTTACAATAAAAATATTTAATCTCATCTTGCCAAAATGTGTGGTAAGTTTTACTCAATTGTCTTTATTTTTTTCGGAAAGGAGATATTTTGTTGTGTCGAAAACTGGTAGCCTACGCTAACCTACATATATTCAATTTACAAAATTTTGTTAAATTTTCAGACAAAATGAGTCTTTTAACAGCACTAGAAGATCCACATATAATACAAGCCGCATACGGTCGGAGCGACGATGTAGGAAAATTACCCCAGGAAGAATTTTATATGAACGGTAACTAAAAACGGCCAAACCATATCCTCACCATATCGTCACCATTTAGTTCTTAAGATTGTAGGAACAAATACTTATAAGTAAAATTTTTCAGAGAATTAAGTATGCGAATATTTTAGAAAATTAGAACTGTTGACAATAACAGCGATAGCCAATACATCTCTCTAATGAATATCAGAATAATGCCAGACTGTACACATGGCGTGTGTGAAAATAGGAAAAAAAACATAATACATCTTAAAAGTTTTGTTAAATATTTTAACATTTCTAAAAAAAATAGATATTTATATATGGATAATTTTCCTAATACCTATATAATTAAAAAAATATCAGACTATGCCACATTGATTTCGTAGTTTCAATTTTTTTTCAATATGATTCAGAAGTGTACAATTTTTGTAAAATATGCTAAATGCCAAAGATTATTAAATTAAGTTTACTCTTCAAAAATTCCAGACAAATTATTAAAAATGTAATTTGTTTGCAATTCCTAAAGCACATTTATTGTGAAAAATAAAATTAGTGTTTCCGAAAAACTTAAATATTTAATATTTTAAGAAAATATTATAATTTAGCGCATAAAATTGTGTTTTACAAAAATAAAAGATCACCCCATGAAAAATTTCAGAAGTCATCCATGTTGTTATATTTATTTAAGTAAGTTTGTATTATTTATTTCGATTTTTGAGTTCCTTTCGGTTAAGACATAAGTTAATATCTTAAAGTTTTACTGCATTTTGTTTTGGAAATATCCTTTTTATGTTTATATAATTTTTTTTTAATCGAAAAACAAATTCTAAAAATTTAGTGTCGAAAGTTGGAATTTTTGATATTTTACAAATGACACAATATGATTTAAAAATTCTCCTATTAGAAAGTGAAATTGGAAATTTTCATTTTGCCTATTATAAAAAAAAGAACTTCATATTCCGAGAAAAATAAGAAATTCCTAGCGTTTTATAACAGCAAATTTATACAAAAGAAGTTTATAATGAATGACTCTGTTCGAAAACATTTCTGATTACTTTATTATTATTGTTATTATTTATTATTTATTATTTTATTGCATTGTATTTAAATGCACGCAAGGGAGAGAAAAGTTTAAAACTTTATAGTCTTAAACAATTTTAAATTGATTTTCAAAGCTTTTGTTTATTCTAAATATTTAAATTCCATGGTTCATATTTGTACAGATTAATTTGATGCATGGTGGAGAACGTTTTTTCAAAATTATTAAGTATTTTCTATTGACATTTTTTAAAGTTGTGTTTTGTTTTTATATTATACTTATGAAAAAAAAAGTGAGTGTAAGATATGAAAAATATGAGAGAGAGATGCATAAAATGTGAAATTCAGTGCATTAAAATCGGTCACGGTCCAGAATCAGATGGGACACATTGTGTAGTAATTGTAGAAAACATTGCACTATTTTTTATTTAAGGAACGCGTATCGCGCGACGCTTGTATGAATTTATACATAAACTTGTTCAATATTATTTTTGCAATTTGGAAAGTGCACGTAAACGTGTTTATTATATAGAACTAGGAAACGTTATTTTCAATACTGAATAATAACTTCATATTGAAAGATTTAGGTAATATCATCGTAATATAATACACTGGATTACTAAACAAAATTATCCTGGAAATACAACTGCTGTCTTTTGTTTGTCCAGAGGAAAATTAAGTTCATAGAATCATTTTACAACAAGGTTACCCAGGCCGTGCAGAAGAGATGTGGCAAACTATTTATGATTTAAATACTTTTAATTGAGGTTTAGAATGATTTATCATTGAATTGCATCTTCCAAAGTCTGTTTTTGTGTAACTATCCTGATTGACGCGATTTGAGCCAACTGGTACGTATTACGCTGGTCACAGTGCAAAAACAGCTTATTGGCGCATTACACATTTCGCGCAATCATGTACGACATTGCATTTCAACATTTTCGTGTAAAGAACCCTTTTTTGTTCTGATTTCTCTGGGGAATGATTTTATACTACTTTTATGCTCTGAAATTTTCGGATATAGTGTGTAATGTGAAAATCAGTCGAAATTTATAATTTCTGTTTTTTTTTACTTTTTAATTGTACAAAAGCAAACGGCATCTCAAAGCGAAGCCTCGCGAAACTGTTCCGTGGGACAGGAGTAAAGTGTGCTTTAATATTGATATTAAAAAAATAAGTATATATATATGTATATATATATATATACACTTATGTTTGTGAAAATTGCAACACCATGAATGAATTATACAAATTGAACCAAACTTACAGGAAATGTAAAGTGAGGTGAGACATGCAAATGATTAGAATTACAAAACGATTGCGCATGCGTGGAACGAGAACCGGCACCTTATCAGTCGCTTGCTCCAGGTATATGAAGGACAGTAAAGATGCGTTGAAATCCGTTTATCTTCCTCTGTCTGTGGTAAACGTTTCACTGTTGGTCAATATGCCTCGTCAAAAGCGGAGGAAGCCATACCAACAACTAACGGAGTTCGTACGAGGCCGCATCGCCGGTATGCGAGAATGTGGATTTTCGTATCGAGAAATCGAAGCCCGCACGCTGTGTAATGCCACAACAGCGATGCGTGTTTGGAAGAAATGGACAGAAGATAATCAAAAAGGCGAAAACCTGGCAGTGGGGCACGCAATAGCACAACGGCATGGGACGCCAGATACCTCATCCGCATGGCTGTGACGGACCGTACAGCGTCGTCTCTTGTGTTAGCAGAACGTTGGAGCACAGCTACACGTGTTTTGTTGTCTAACTCCACAGTTCGTCATCGTCTGCTGCAGCATAAACTACGTGCAAGGGTTTCTCCACGCAGGATTCCCCTCTCACTGAATCACACACGCCTCCGATTTCAATGGGCTCAGCAACACAGCGCGTAGCTTGTCCAGTGGCAACAAGTTTTTTTTTTTTTTTTTTTTTTTTTTTTTTTTTTTTTTTTTTTTTTATAATTCTCGCTACAATCTGGAATACAATGATGGAATAATACGCGTCAGGCGTTACAGAGGGGAACGTCTACTCCCACAGTGTGTTATCCAGCTTCATACCGCACAAACGCCTGGCATCATGGTGTGGGGAGCTACTGGGTATTATTATCGATCCCTTCTAGTGCACATTGCGAGAAACCTCAACAGTGATTGCTACATAAGGGAAATTGTGGATCCAGACGTCCTCCCCTTCTTCGACGCATTTCGTGTGCTGTATTTTAGCAGGATAATGCTCGTGCACATGTTTCTGAGACTGCACAAGACTTTTTCAGTGCACAACGAGTTTTTCTTTTTCCATTGCTTGGTTATTTCCCGGATACGTCTTCAATCGAGCATGTCTGGCATTTCATTGTTCGGCAACTCGCTCGTACAGCAGGTGGTGCACACAGTAAGACTGAACTTTGGCTTCAAGTCGAAGACATCTGGAATGCCACTCTCCAGGATTACATTCAGAACCTGTATGATTCAATGCCACGACGTGTACGCTCAGCGTGGCAGACACACAAAGTACTAATTTCCGACGTTCTTTTTGTTTTTGTGTCTTGTAAATTTGATCGTTTATTTGTACCACTAGCAGTAATATGTGGAATAAATTTCATTAATTTCTGACAATTCTTTCATGGTGTTGCAATTTTTACAAACATGAGTGTATATATCCAAATATAAATGTACATTTATACGTGTATTTTCAGGTAGAGATTTTTTTTTTTACTTACTTGAAGTTCAAAAAGTTTTTTTTTAATCGCAAAATTAAATGAACATTTATAAGTAGCATTTGCAGGTGGAAATACATTTTTTATTACTTAGTTGGAGTTCAAAAGGTTTTCTTTAATCGTAAAAATAAATGATAAATTTTATATTTATAAATGTAGTTTTTATAAAACTGTCTTATATTCTTCCTTGATTTCTTAATGCTCCTAAATGTAAGTACATTCTGTTATTTTACAGAAAACCTCTTTTGTTTCATACAGTAGCTTTATAATTTCAAATATTCAAACTAACTTAGTTTCAGGATTAGAATTATTCACATCTCATATTTCAGTATTGTCACCACATAGGAAAATCATAAGTAAGGAGTATCTATGCTGATGATTTGCACTAAAAAACAAGATATTCAAAATAGATCAAAATATTATAGATAAAACAAGGGAGGAATCTTACAGTTATTATTTGTTTCTCTGAACCAGTTCAAATCTCAGCAACAGTATCTTATTATCTTCGGTCAATGGTACATAATTTTCATCAGAATGTTTTTTTATGCTGTTCCGATTCGTAATTTTATTATTTTGAAAGGTTGATTGTATGAAAAAAATATGAATCTGGAAAATTACACTTATTAACATATTTCGTTTAAATTAAATCCTCCGATTGTCGGCAAAAAATGAAACAGTACTTTTCGAATTTTAAAATTTCGTTAAACAACAGCATGGAAAAAAAAATATTGACATATTTCTTAGCACTTATTCGTGAAGCACCAATGTCCGACAAAATATTGTCAACGCAGTAAATGAAGTTAAGAAAAAAAATGAAACGAGAAATTAAAATATATGTTTTCGTCTGATTTAAAAAAACTGTGGTATCATCCATTTCGGGAAAGACATATAAAAATAAAAATTCTTCAACATATGTAATTTAATGTTTCATCAAAACACAAGCATCTTACTAGTTCTGATCCTTCTAAAATTAGTTCTAATTAGAAGTTCCTTTACTAAAAGGTGCATAACCTCATTAGATTTTTTCATTTCATATCCTTACATTTAACAATTTAAACAATATAAAAAATAATAATTTAGCTATCTGTACCATAATCTCTATTTTCCGAAAGAATTGGTATATCGATCTCACATATACAAAAAAGAGTTTTCCAAAATGATGATTTCTAACACCATTTTCTTTTTAAAATGGTTTTACTTACTTATATATACATAGAGATCAGAATAATACATATATTTCTATTAAATGTTATTAACATACTTTTACAAATTTTATCACTCTTTTCACAGTAATGCATTTTTTCTTTTCTTCTGAACTATGTTCATATTTTTAATGGAATGTACACAGATGTCTTGTACTATGTTTAATGAGGTATCAAGATTTTTCTCCCATTCTACGTTATTTTAAATTAAAATTATTTTGAAATCGAATGTCAAGTGTAAAATATTCCCCTTGCAGTAACATTTTCACAAAATAATTTAAAGCTAAAGCTTATTCTCATATAACAAATGTTTATTGAACAAAATTGCTCTCATTGCAGTTGCGCGTAGAACGAACCCTTAATTTATTGCTTTTGCTCGATAAATAGTACAGCAATTTTGAATCCTTATCAAGGGAATACCCAACGCTTGTATGAACTTCTACTAGATTGTAAGTCGAGTGAAGGTTTCAAATATTTATTTAATTTCCAAAAGATAAACAACATTAATTTAAATATCCATTAAATTTTTCTTTATGCAAAATGTTACATTCTCTGTAGACCTAGTGTGTTTTTAAATATTAAAATATTAAGTTTAGAAGTAAATAAATATATAGTTTTAGTACTCTATGTAACCGGATGTGTAGTATATATGTAATTTAAAATATGCATGTAGACGTTTTTAAATGTTTTAAAAGTATTTTCTTCACGTCCAGGTATAGAGCAAATACAGAAACCGTAAGCAGCGACTGGAAAACATCTGTTAATTGAATATATTTAACAAGAATTTTAATGTGAATATACTTGCGTAATAATGTAGGAAACATATAAAGAAAATCATTGCTTAAAAAATGTATATTCTAATGCAACACAATTTAGCCTTTTAAGATATTCTCAAGTTTTAAATTTAAAATGGTTTTAGGAATAAGAGAAACAGTTAAGATGATATACAATGTTTTTTTCTATTTCAAGAAGTTGAGGGTTTAACTGACATCATATTTTGCTCATCAATCTAAATGTAGATCGTCATTGAAATTTAATTAAATTCAGGAAAATCTGATTCATTATAGGAAACATCATCATTATCAATGATGATGATGATGATGATCATCATCATCATCATCAAACTATGATTTATCATATAAAAACTATACTGGCCAAAACTTCGGCATTACCATTCTCAGCTACTTTCCTTTCAGAAATCCCATAAATTATATTGAATTTTTTTAATGATTTGCTGAAAGAATGGAAGTTTCACTTATAAGCTTAAGAACCTGAAAGATTTGTACAATCAAATTATTTTCCCCATGCATATTTTGACAAAATTTCACGTTCTTGAATACTCTTTAGAAAATATTCACGCCTTTACTTGTGCCATTGAAGTTGCTGATCTTAATTATATTTCACTTTGTAAGTATTTCATCTAACTGTCATGGTTGATGATGAAATCTGAAAATGCAGCTTGAGATGTCATATTTTTTAACTAGTTTTCTGTTTCGATGCCACCATTCACTTCAATATGCGGCTGCATGTTTTAGTCATCTGTATTTTGAAAATCATATTTCTTTTACAGATGGTATAGAGTCAAAACTTCAAATGTATATCGGCATCTCTATAAATTGGAAATGTTGGAAATCTGGTACATTGTTAACAAAAATAAAACGCTGATAGCTTCATAGCTTTTAGTTTTTCCTGCTATGAATTCATTGGTAAAATTGAGGGAGCCACCCTTAGCCAACACGTCTCTGGCAATTGGAAATTGATGATTAATAAATACAGTGGCAGGATGTACAGATAATCTGGAAGATGACTACAAAGTCTATGTAAGATTGAAAGTATTCCCTGTTATGAAATACCTCAGTCTTTTGAATACGATATTCTGTGTCAATACAAATTAATACAATATAGATAGTTTTAAGAAATAAACTCTTCTCCTTGCTAAATTTCGCCTATATTATCATGTTTTAAAAAATAAAAAATTCAAATAGAACTTTAAAAGAGAATACCAGATGTTATCTTATATATTCACAATACAAGTAATTTAAAAGTTTTAACGATATATAAAATGCTCAATTTTAGAAAAATAACCTAAAGTAATGTCCCCAAGAAGGGTGCGATTTTTACTAATGTGTTAAATAAAAATAACTCTTACGGAAATATATTCATATATTTTCTAGATTGAATGTGTATCTTCCAATTTGCCATTCCTTTAAAATTATTGTTGTCGATGGAGATTTGAAAACAAGCACTAAAAATTAAGAGTGAATGGTATAAATCCAAAAATATTTCCATATTAAAATGCATCGGAATACTCTTATGTGGTTTCAATAATTCTTGATATTTTTTTTAGTTTGAAAATAATAGAAAAAAAATTTAACCTAAATAGAAACGTAAACGTTTTTAAGAATGTTAATACATCAATTTAATAAAAAAATATATACTGTAAATAAAAATTCTATAATAGCTTACAAAAAAATAAAAAATAAAATAAAACTAAATTTAAGGTATGGAGTTGTATTCTTGAAACAATTCTTACAAAGTTATTCTTGCAGATGATTAATGTGTGAGTCTTTACTATGTTTACTTGTCTTAATTCCAAAGGTCTCTATGCTAATTAAAACTTTTAAATTATCCGAACGATCAGTAGTAAAATAGATCAAATATCCCTCATCTTTTAATTTTCTCATTCGTTTTAGCCAGCTAATAAATCTCACATTACATTCAAGCAAACATAAATTTATCAGCTATCGCAGATAACTTTATTACTGAGAAGGAAGGTCTCCATAAGCGCATACTCAGAAAATTTTGAAAAAATTACGGAATGTTCTTCTCATAGGGATATATACGTCTGTAAATTTTTTTACTGCAGAACCTCGATATAACGGCCGTAAAAAAATTAAGAAAATTTCGTTTATTTGGCGATTTATCACCCGTTGACGACGGAATAAAATTTGAAAAATACGGTTTTATGACAAATACTCTTTAAGGAAAAACTTTTTCATGCTGAACTTGTTTATGTAAGTTTAACTTACATAATAAATAAATTTTATAACTACAATTTTGTGGACACATTTATATGTATGTATAATGAAATTTAAAGATCGCAATTTACGATTTAAAAAAAAATAAATAAATTGATTGAAGATGTTTCAAGCTGAAAATTAAGCCTGATTCTGAACATTGTGATTGTGAATTCAAGGACAAATTATTGTTTCTATGGAAACAACAACTTCTTTGATATGAAAATGTATAACGAATGCGATTGTCATCGGGCTTTTCTTTTTAAAATACATTTAAAAATTATTTGTATAACCAGTGAAGCAGTTTAAATTAGAAAAAAATTTGGAATGGGATATAAAACAATAGCAAAATTTCATACAATAGATAATAAATAGAGGGAGAAAAACGTGAATGATTTATTTAATCTTATTTCAAAAATATTCTTAATTCATATTACGGTAAGCGTATAGAGAGTTGAAAATGTTGAACTCAAAATGCAAACGATTCTGAGTAAGAGGGTATGGAGCATGAGCCCTAGGATAAACCGAATAGCATAATTTTTTTAAGTTAATGACAATTTTACGCTTTCAAATTTTATAAAATTGGAAATTTAAAAGCAACATTGTTGAAAATACAAAAATTATACAAAAATTAATAAACTATTTCATCGTTTAAGTTTAAATTCATTAACTATTCGAATAATCATTTAAGAAGCAATTTCAAAATGCATTAAAATCGTTTGTGTTTGGCGAGGAAAAATGCTACCAGACAAATCGCGTCTTTTTGCGCCAAATACTTGAAAGTATTTTATTTATTTGCAGATTTTCTACTGGGATTCTGCAGCTAAATTTCACTTTTCATTTATTACATACATGAGTAGTTTCATTAGAATTTTTTTCAAATTTTTCTGAGTATGCGCCTTGAGGAGACCTTCCTTGTGAGTTCTAAAACCGTCCAGTAAATTTTAGAATACTCTTTATAAAAAGTATTTTTTGCATCTTTCTGTGTATAGAAATTTTCTGAAAGTCATTTTCAATGCTACTAATCACCATTATTATCATAAATATAAAATATTTGCTAATTCTTATTATAATTGCATGAAGAAGTTTTTTTATTATTATTAACATTGCAGATTTAAATAACAATTACCCTGCTTGCGTTAACTCTTAAAACATAGTTATTATTTTAATGAATAAATATTGATAATTACGTTTTCCGTTTTAAGCACACTTAAGAATATTGAATTTGAAGAATCGTTAAGCATTTCGACTGTTCAATCATACATAACATCCGTTTTCTACGCTCGCATTTTAAAATTTTAAGTTCAATTTGAAGTAAAAATTCTAAATAGATGTGTTTAATTTCAGGAAACTAAAGAATGTCTTTTCAAGCAATCTTTTAAAAATTTAATAGAGTCTTAGAAAAATACAACGAATATACATAATGCTAATTAGAATCTAGTAATACTACGATTTCAGAAGAATGGAGCTATTATCAGGAGAAATTTTATGCGAGCAAGCATTGATATGTGTACCCTAAACATTTTGTAAATTTAACGAGAGATAAAAAAATCTTCACAGTGTAAACATTCCTGCTGATTTAGTATTGTTATGAATAATTTGTTGAAAAAAATAAATTAGTAGTAAAACACATTCTTATGTCAGACAATTAATAACAACTCTAACGTCACATTTCATTAAAAACGTTTAAAGACAGATCTATAAAATGGTGGTTTTATTGAGCCAAACTGAGAATAATCGAAAGCATTATTATGCTTTTACAAAAAATTCATTATTTATTAAGAAATGTCACTTTTAATTACTGATATATTCACAAACTAAACAAAAAATGAAAAATCAAGTTTCCAAAATAACAAAATTCGAGATATAATAAGAGATATTCAAGAAACACTATTTTTTAAAGAATAATGGGAACATAGTGCTAGAATGTAAGATTTCGCTATCAAAGATTTCTAACAAAGATAGTTGATCAGACGTTAAGGAAATCATGGATGAAACCTAAAGCAAACTGATTTAATTATCTTGTAAATTTATCAGTATCAGAGACACAGTTAAGATCCTAGACCAGACCAAAAAAAATGCTATATAATGAAAAGTAAAGTACTTAAGGGATATGATGTGATTCCCAAATCGCTCCAACTTTACATCCTACCGAAACTTATTTCTAAAATTTTAGTAGTCATCAGATGTAATAAGTTATTTATTTTAAATTTTAAAATAAGTATTTTGCTCTACATTCATTCCGGTATTTAATTTAAAATGTTCATTTAAATTCCAAAAACAACCACAAATGTACTCATTATTTTTAAATTTCTCACCTAAGAATTAATTTCTATTCTTAGGATAAAATGCATAACTATCGAGAGGTTTATTGACCGCCTCCAATAGTCATCGAGATTAACTTTATTTCTTAGCATAAATTCTAATCAACACAGATTGAGTGCTACGTAATATTCCATAAAGCGGTGATAGCAGATGATGACCATAACTAAAGTGTGTAAAAGAGCTGCGATTTAATGTTGTATCTATTTTTTTCATTTGTTAGGATTATTGTAACTCGTAATGTTCTTTTTAATGATTAGAATAGTCATTTTAGGAAAAATAGCGGAAAAAAATTAGAACAAAGCTGGATTTTTGAACAGGTGCTAGTTAGGGTATGTAGTTTAATATACTAAAAGTCCTCATAGTTCGCCACCAGGGGGCGTGAATGATCCCGAAAATCTTTCTTTTTTTCCGAATATCTCACTAATGATGACATCTAGAAAAAATAGTTCAAATAAAAAGTTGTAGAAAATTTAATTTCCTACAAAATGTGTGTATAACATTTTTTTGTTACACTAACACTTCTCTGGCAAAAATCAAGAACAGTGAACGTACTTGGAAGAAAAACGATAAAAATACGAAAAACCTGCTGCTATTTTCAAAGAAATTATATTGAATGGTGTAAAATTGTTATTTTTGAAGAAAGAAGGTGAATGTATAATATGCATATTTCCATATATCCCTTGAGGTAATGCATTTAGCGCATTTTTTATGTTTCTGGTTCCCCCTCCCCCCTTAAGCCTAATCAACATATAATGACTGATTCAATTGGATTCTTCAAATCTCAATCATTTGACTGCTTAAGTAGTCGTTTTCACATCTACAACTTCTTCACTCGATTTAGTTTCGTCATGATCTGTATGCTGTTTATTATTTTATCTTTCATAGCGATTATAAACAAATTCGATTATTTAATGATTCAATATCAGTGTTTCTCAAATTGGGGTCACACACTCCTTCGGGCTACGTGAAGATGATATGTCTAGTACTGCACGCTTGTGGATTTTTAAAACCGTGCCTTTTTATGTTTTTTAAGGAGAATGTATTTAGTTTCAGTAAATAATGAAAAAGGTATGTATATAGAAGGTATTTGACCTAATCGTTTTTTTATTTGTAGGAATCTGATATTGATAGGGAAATTGGGGACTTTGAAAAATATTTTTTTTTTTATTATTGCCAAATAATGTTAGTTCATTGTAAAAAAATCCAAAAGTGAAAATTAATTTTTGTATTTTTTCAGGAACATGTTCAGCAAATTTTTTCCAGATATTTTATTTTACGTTTTACATGGTTTTACATAAATAATGAGAATACTTAGTTTCTACTATTAGAAGAATGGCTGTGTAAAAATTTAATTCAACGAAATAAATTGTTTACGCTGTATATATATATATATATAAGTTTTTTTCTCATTTCTCTTCATAACATATAACTTACGCCACATTTATAAAAATCTTGTTCGATTTGAAGTAACAACAGGAATTTATATGAACATCATTTTAAATAATTATGAAATTTCATTAACACCTTCCCCCCTCCCCCACATTTATATATTTTACTTAGTTTGACTTACAAATTAATTACAATTACACACACAAAAAAAAATTTCTTATATGTTAAAGAAACTTCCTTAAACAAGACAATATAGATGAGATAAAAATTTATAAAAGAAAGTAAAATTATAGCACACGAAAAGCAATGATAGATAGGAATTCAAATTACACTAATTAAAAAAATATATATTTTTTTTTACAGATATGTGATAGAATAATGAAAATAAATATTTAGTTTTTATTTAATGAAAATATTAATGTTCAGTCTTATTTATATTATCTATGTCTTTATCATACTATTTAACAACTATTTTAAGTGTTTAAAATTTAAGTCGCTTACTGAGGAAGCTAATATAACTTTAAAATGAAAATTGGTATCATAAAACTTATTCTGCATTGTGTCATGTATAAATATCACAATGCGGTTTATTATTCCTGGTGTCAGTCTATCTCGCTCGTATTACAAAAGCTATTTGTAAAATTACTAATGATGCGAGTTGTGTCATTTCCAGAAATGAAATTCTAAGAAGGTCTGTCTGAACACATTCCAACTGTAACCATATTACATATCATTAAAGAACGCATTTGTAATCATCTTCAACTTTTACCAGAAAGCTATTTAATCGTGAAATTCTCAGAAGCTAATGAATCATGAATTCACAGACTCATGAATATTGAACTACGTACAAACATTAAAGTCCTCTATAACAATATAAGAATTTTAAATGATAAGAAAATAAGTTAAATATATTTTATACATACTCATTGCCTTTTAATATGTAAGTTAGTATTGTCTGTTAGCATTGTCTGTATATGTCTCTATTCTATTTATTTTATTATAAATCGCGCATTGAAAAATATTTGTATATTAAAATATATTTAATGTGTACATTTTAAAAGGAGCTGTTTCTTTTTTATTATATATAATTGCCATTCTATTTTATCTTTACAATCACAAACCAAAGAATAATAATTATCAATTATAGGGGGACTAATAAAAGTTCCTAATTAGGTAATATTTCCAAAGATACTTTAACTCACTCTTATTAACTTGGAGAAATATTTGATCGATAAATTTCGCTAGTCTTTCAAAAATAATATTAAATATTTCTTCTGTACGATTGTATAAAAATATGGATATAAATTATACAAAAGTGTAAAATAAACTATTAAATTTGATTTAAGAATTCATGAATTCATAATGATGAAATTTTACTGTCAACATCAGAAAGAATGTCCACTTTCTTTCGCAAAAAATGCTATGTTTCGCTTTTCCCGATACAGAAAAATTAACGTTGCGCAATATGTTAAAAAGCTTGTTGTAATGGCATAAATTTACATATTTAGTATTAGTTATCTATTCTGAGTATGACAAGTATTGGAGGGAAACAAGTCTAGTCACTAAACGACTGTGCCAATAGCAATGTTGTGTTTATAGTTCCCTATGAACTAGAGACGTCTTTGGATATCAAAACACATTTAATTTATATGGAAAAAATTACAATTAAAAAACTTTGATGGAAATAAATATGTTATACATAAATTATAAAATACTTAAGTAGGTGGATCCAAACGTTTCAAATCTGACATACTTCAAAACAGAACTGCTGGTGTTACAATTCTCTTAAAACTTATGTATTGCTGAAATCTATAATTATTTTTATATATTGCTCTGACCAATGTTATCTTATAAGCATAAAATTCAATGCTTCTAAGCAGTAATTTTTTTTATATTAATGTAAGTATGAATACATGCAACAACCTTAGACTTTTGTAATATGCAGTAAAATTCAAGTTAAAAATTAATTTCACTTCTGCACTGTACGTAAAGTGACACATTTAGATTTTCATATACTTTTACTTATAAAATTTGTTTAATGTTTGCTTAATGTTTAAATTTGTTAATTTATTCAGCCACTGAAAAAAAAAATGTATTTTGCACTTTCAGTCCTCATTTAACAAAAAGCAATCTGATACGCTAATTCAGTTCCATATTTTTTATCTTAAAATTTATTGCTTCCCATTAAAGGATTAAAATGATACATTACAATATAAAGCGCACTATACAAAAAAATAACATAGCAACACAGACCTAACTTTTTAGAAATTTTGAAATAAACTTGTTCGTTATGCTACAACCACAAATTAATTTCACTTCTGCACTGTACGTAAAGTCACATATTTAGATTTTCATATACATTTACTTATAAAATTTACTAGTAAGCGATACTACGTTTAATATTTGCTTAATGTTTTAATTTGTTAGTTTACTCAGCAAATGAAAAAAAAATTGTATTTTGCACTTTCAGTCCTCATTTAACCCAAAGCAATCAGATACGCTAATTCAGTTTCATATTTTTTATCTTAAAACTTATTGCTCCCCATTAAAGGATTAAAATGATACATTACAAAGCGCACTATACAAACAAATAACATAGCAACACAGACCTAACTTTTTGAAATTTTGAAATAAACTTGTCCGTTATGCTATAACCACAATAGCAATTTTTGAACATTTGGAAGAAATGAAAACACACTGAAATTTTGGATTGTATACAAGTAACGTCGACGGGAAGCACACAAATTCAATTTCCGTCCCTGTTGAAGGATTGAAGAATATTTCTAGATTAACCGCAATAGAACTGCGCAGGGTCGGCATAAGGACTGCGTCAACGCTTGCATTCAAATGCCGCCGAATATTTTATGTTGGTTTTCTACTTTTCTTTTTTTATAAATTGTTATTTACTAAGTATTTTTAACACTTTCCAACCTGGTTGAAAAGTGTTTATGATTTCGGTTTGTCTGGCCGTGCTATAACTCTCGTAAATATGTTCGGATTGCCCTGAATTTTTTGTTTGTTATTGTCGCTTACAATAGCATGTTCCTTATTTCAACCGAAGTATAATAGCACTTATAGTTTTTCACAGGGACAGTCAAAAGTATTCCGTTACATTACAGTCAATGGTAAATAATCGTTTCAAGTGTATTTTGATGACGCTACGTCATTTAAAACATAGTGAAATTGAAATATAATTATGAAGCGCACTAAAACATTTTTTTTGTAGCATATGGGGTGCAAAGCATTTATTATTCATTTACAGGGTCAAACAAAAAAATTCTGTTACACATCGTTCTATGGGCAAAAATAGTTTGCAGTGTAATTTAGTAATATTTGACTATTTCAAGCATGATGAAAATTATATGCATTACTAAGGTGCACTTTAAATTCCAACCTTGTTTGCATTGCGTTTATTTACAGTGACACACAAAATATATTGGTTACAGTACATGCGCGATATTTAAAGTCTATGTGTGATACATGCGTTTTCAACTTTGGTTTGCGTTTTTAAATTTATCTAAATTTTTTCATAGTACATGTGTGTTCTAAACTCGGTTGATCATATACAGGGCTACACAAGGGAATTTGTAAGTATTACAGACTATGGGAGTGAATTGCTTAAGAGTAGTTTTTAATTGTGTTTACGCATTTTCTTGCTGAACTATATTTAGTCGACTAATAGAAGTTTGTGGAATATAAATAAATTCAGCTACAGGGATACGCAAAGAAAAATATACATTTTGTTGATTATGGCTGGTAATTGCTGCGAGTGAGTTTTAATTTGCTTTTTAGCTTAATATGTGGTGTGTACTAAAGCCTTCAGATAATATACAGGGCTGTACAAAAGATTTCGAGAGCATTTCCATCGATTGGCGAAAATTGCTATATGTGAATATTCTAACTGAACTATATTTTATCATACTATATATCGACACCCATTGATCATATACAGGGTTGCACAAAATAATTCGACTACTGTTTTGACACTGAGGGGGTAATTTCGAAAATTGTATTTTTCAATGTGTTATATGTTTTCTAAACTGTTTACTTACATATATTCTTTCACCTTATTTAACGGTGAAGTTTCGTTACAGTTTTCTGGCTGTGTTGGAAAGAGTTTCATAATTTATGCTTGACGCATGATTTGTCGTTCTTGTTTATATAGATGACTATGTATACTAATAAGACACGCATGAATATGATTTACATTGAATAGTTTTGTCATAGTAAATTATTCTATGAAGCAGACGTAACATCAAACTATTAAAACATATGAAACAAAAGTTTTTATCAAATAAAGTTTTATGTTTCAATATCATCTATCTCAAAAACAGAACATTATAATATATATATTCAACTATGGAAGTTTATACATGTTAAATTCTAAAATTTCATGTAGTCAAAAGAGCAATAGTGACATTTTAATTTTACCGAACTTTCATGTAATATGCGGGCGTTTTCTTGAAAATCATTGGCACGTAAATATAAAATTATTCTGTATGGAAATATAAGATTTTTCTGTACGATTTAATGAAAATTATTCACTATGAAAGTTTACATAGATTGGAAAATATTTCTTTCTATATGATATATTTGGGGTGAACACAGTGCATTTTTTTTCCAATATGCTGAATGAATTTTGTTTTGAAAGGCATCAACAATATTGAAGATTTATTACTAAACACTGTTTAATAAAATTGTTATTTTACAAACAGAATTGATTATAACAATTTTTTAAATTGCACATTTGCGTAAATTAATAAAACAATATTATAATGTAAGTTATGCCAGGCGAATCGCTACAGGGATTTAAAGGGGGGGGGGGAGCATGCAGGTTTGCTCTCACTTAATTTATCATCAAAATTTTCGGACATTTTAAAGTCAGTGAAAATTTTCTTATGTCACTTTGAAACAAATTGAAAAAAAAACATTTAAGAAGAATTATTTTTACTTTTATTAGGTTGTAACAAACCATCGTAGAAGATACTTACTGGTGCAAAACTATTGGAAAGAAAGTCTGCCTTTAAATTATGTATACAAAATTTGCTTAGGAGGCCATCCACATATCAAAACCAGCCCAAACTTTGATTTTTTCAATGACAACTCCCGATTTGTCACGACATTTTAAAACATCGGTTCAAATCATTCAGATAATACTTTTTTTTATATATATTCAAAATTTGGAGCTTCTAATATTAAATTACCTTTTCATATTTTTATTAATATCTCCTGAAATTATAATTTTAAGGAGCTATTTTTTCGTTTGGTTATAACACAATAAAATAAGAAAATAAGTAAAAAAATAAAACATAAATACGTTGAATTTGTAATTCTTATAATTTTATAATATGAATTATGACTTAAGAAATTAATATTCGAAAAAAATATGAATTGCAACCTATAATTTTTTGATGGAGTCACATTTATTATGTCCTGCTGGTTTAAGGGCTGTCTATAATGTGTAGAAATGCATAATCTGAAAAGATATTTTACTCATTTTATTTTAGAATAAAATAAGATTTTTTTTTTACTTTTTTTTTTTTTACTTTTTGTTTTTAAATTTTGTATTAAAATTACATAAATCGTATTTACATGATAATTAATTTGAAGTTATTTAAATGTTAGTTATTTAAATGAGTTTCGCTTTTATTTTTGTATTAACAAAGCTCATTTTTAAAAAAATGAACAGGCCTACATTTCAAATAAAAATCTTACTCATTATTTTTGTTACATTTAATTGAATTTCTAATTATTATTATTTTTTTTTTAATTTTTCTGTGTCTGTTTTTAAATTTTTAATTAAAATCATATAAATCGTATTTACATGAGATATAATTTTCAGTTATTTAAATGAATTTCGCTTTTACTTTTAAATTAACAAAGCTCATATTTTTTAAATAAACAGGCCAACATTTGAAATAAAAATCTTACTCATTAATTGTGTTACCGTTACTTGAATTTCTAGCTTCTTCTCCAGTCTGTCAGACCTATTTTATTTTTTCTGTGGTATATATGTTTGAAGTAAACATTCTTATAAATACATATGTATTTTGCATTTGCTGAAAATTTTTTAAAAATATGCCATTAGAAATTGAGTTAAGATTTATATTCAGATGGAAAAACAATTTGTCTGGGTTTCTTTTACATTATTTCCTCATATTTTTCCAAAGTCTTTTTTTATTTTAAACTGTATATTTGTCGATATTCTTCGCATGCAAATGTAGAAAATATCTAGTAAAATAAATTCAAAATCTGAGCAAATGCATTTTAAAAACGCCTATAAAATTCCAATCACATTCATATATTCGAAAACTATTTTAATCACAGATAACCTTATATATATATTTAATGTCTTCTAAACATAATAATTAAACTCTTCTAAATATTATAAAATGAATAGTGAAAATGATTTTACGGCGTATAAGAATAGCCGAAACATATTAAGTGAGTAAAATGTTCTTATTGGCAATAAATAATAGATTAACAGAAGTGATTTTGTCATTCTGTAGCATTTCTGCAATCGAGTACTTCAATTTGGATACAGCTCCTAAAATGTGATAATTTTAAAATAATTCATTTCTCTGAAACTAATCGTAGGAATTGCATGAAATTTGGTATCCAGGCATATTTTGAACTGAAAATTTAAAATTTCCTGTCACAATCGGGTCTTGCTACTGAAAAAACAAAGTTTGGGTTCGTTTTGTTATGTAGATGACCACCTGAGGAAATTTTATATGCATCATTTAAAAAAGGACTTTATTTCTAATCGTTTGGTACCAGTAACGTTCTACTACAATAATTTGCTGCAGGGTTAGTAGGGGTGTTCCCCTTTTTTTCCCACGAAACTGCTTTCATAATTAAAAAAAAATTAAATATCGAAATTTAATTTTGTTTGTTTGAAGGGTTTCGTTTTATAGTAATCGCATATACATTTCACGAGCATCCCAAGAGTGGCTTGTGTGTCTGTCTGTACTTTTTTATTCTTTCTCAGATGTAATTTTTGTACAAAATGGTCAATTGTTACGAAATATCAATATGTTTTATAGGTTTACAATACTTCTTTACATTTAAAAAATTGACATTTTTTAGTATATATTTTAAGAATATATCTATATCTATCTATCTATCTATCTATCTGTATATCTATCCATTTATATATATATTAAAAAATGAAACCACATGTCAAAAACAAAGGATAAGACATTATAAAAAACAATGGCATGGACACTGCAGGAATTATACTTAATAGGTTGATAAAGCAAAAATTGGAAAACTATAAATATCTTACAGAATCTTCAGAAGGAATTTATAAAGATATTCAAAGTAAATATACGTTATTACATCAAATGTTGTCAGCATTATGCTTAAAATCAACAATATTATGCCCCTAATAACATATATATATATATATATATATATATATATATATATTAAACAATTAAAAACTTACATGAGTTCAAAAAAAAAAAAAAAAAAAATATTCAACTTAAATAGAAATAAGACCAGAGGGCCCGTGCGAAGATTTCGCACTGAAATCTAATATTTTTTAGGTACTTCTCTATTAACCCGTCGACCGCTTTTCATAACAAAAAACTACCGACAAACTATAAGATTAAACGCCAAAAATGCAGTCCCATTTACTTGATGTCAGAATCATTATGCGTGTTTGTTACGTCATCTAGTGGTATTACATTCGACATTTGCGTGTATTTTTCATTATGTTTTACTGATTTAGTAGTTATTTTATTAATTAAAATAACAATTGTGTCCTTAAATTCTTATATTTTATTTATTTTTTGATATTCCAATGGCAACGTTCTCCCGTTTATTTGGCGATAGTTTTTTGTTATGAAAAGTGGTCGACGGGATAATAGAGAAGTATCATTTTTTATCAATATGTAATATTTATTAGATGCAGGTTTAAACTTCTAAAGAAAAAGCAAGGATAAAAATATCTGCAAAATACATTTAGTTGTTAGTCAAGCCAGAATATCATCTAATTTATTCCATCAAAGTTAGACTAAAAACTGATCCAAGGTTGCTAAAGGCACGCGCGAGAGAAAAAAATAACAATCGTATTTTGACTGCATTAGAGGATGACGTCATCCGCTCCGGGAAATCCATGGGACTTAGAAATATCAATCTAAACATTTCAATTTCGCTTTTTAATCATAAGTATAAAATAAACCCGGACGGTATTTTTTTATAATAATTGCTATGAGCATCATATAATGTGGTATTTTATTTTTTTGGCAACAATAATTTCAGGAAAACCTTTTATTTCTTTCATGAAAACAATGTCGATTTAATTTTTTAATTTTAGCAAATTTTAATCAAAAACATGTTTTAACGAATTGTTAAGTGGGCTATGTCAGAAGCCTGTTCTAAAACCTTTCATATGGTATCTCATTCGTTGTTCTGCGTTTCATATTTTCTGAGTAAAAGGGATGTTGACAGGAGAAATAATATATAAGGATAAATAAACAATTAGTCAACTTAAATAGAAATTAGATCATAAAATAATGTGCAAGACTAATGTTAATGTAGATTGAACAAGATTATAAGTTATATATATATAACCATAAATGAAACATTATCATAACACCAACTGATACAATGAAATAATAATTAAATGTGTAATAATTAGATGACAATGAAAGATTCCCCAGCACACTGAATATGGAAACAAAAACATAATAAAAGAATAAGAAATTAAATTAAAAATTGAATAAAAGGAATTAAATGAATGAAATGAAATGAAATTTGTAGAATTTAGACAGAATTATCAAGTCTTAAATGCCTAAATACTACAAATAAAATGAAATGAGATGTTTCATCATCATATTAGCCATACATTGCAAAAGAATATGATTTTGGGACTACATCTCATAAACAATGAAGCAAACCTGTGATAAAATAAAAATTAAAATACAATATTAAAAAGGAAAGAAGCCAAACTTAAAATATACAGAGAAATCATTAAATAGAGTCAGAAAGTATAAAATCCATAATGATTAAAAAAGATACCTGTGCTCCACAAGAACCAGCATGAAACACAACATAACTAGGGAATGAATTGCAAAAAAAAAAATCATTACATGTTGCAAATTTTAGAAATATAAAATGCTTTACAATGTTGCCATTAATAATATTAGAATAATATGAAAATTGCAAAGCAAACAGGAACATTAGTGCTGCCATCTATTGGTAAAAGTGAATATAATCTGAATAGAAAGTATTGGATGGAAATTAATGTTTAATAATTAAACCAAATTACTATCTTAAATGATAGCAATTAGTTAAATAATAAATAAATGAAATAAACTAATAAATAGAATATCGAATTACAATAAAGTAATGGATGTATTAATGAATAATTCTATGTTAAAAATAAGTAGTAAGATGGAAAAAATAATAATTAAAGCAACATAAAAATATGTACCATTAAATGACAAAAACGATTAAAAAAGTGTGCAAAAATGCAACAACTCATAAATTAAATTAAAATAAAATACTAAAAATTTTAATTAAGATACAAAGAATTTAAATTAATATTAATTAAATATTGAAATGAATTAGTCACATACAATGTTTCTTCATACAAAGTTTTAAAAAATTATAAACACTTAATATAAGTTGTAAGGGTAGAACGTTTAATAAAAATTAAAACATATTATATTAACACTGTAGAAAAGTATACATTATATTAGAAGTTAATATGATATTGTCCACCGTAGGTATTAATCCAAATCATTAGAAAAAAATCATTCTTAATATTAATGAATATAAATTAATTTAAATAAATTAAATAATGAATATGTAAATTTAACTAAATTAATATACATATAAAAAAATCACATCGCAGTCCATTATAAAATGTGTAATATCAAACAATTGTGTAAATCAAAATGCCCCCATTTTTTTATTAATAATATAAATTAACCATGCGTAATTTTCCATACAACTCCGCCACACACCTCCTCAATCCAACGTCTACCCACCCAACCGTCCTGTTATAATAAATTCTTTTAATAAGATTACAGTAGAACTTCCCTTTAACGAAGTCCCTATTTAACGAAGTTTTCTACTTAACGAAATTTTCTGCAGAACTTTGACTTTGAACACCATTAGCATGTAAATTAATCTCCATATTACGAAAAATATATTCTATATAACGAAGTTTATTCCTCATTTCTACGTGAATAGAATTTAAACTAAGAGATTGCTGTTGCGATGGATATGCGAATTTATTTCAGCGGATTGTACGAAAATGAACACATTTAAATAATTTACATTCTGCTTGGTGCTAAATAAAACATTTTTTTCCCACTAAGAAAAGCACTTGTTATAATTACTTTCTCACACCCACATTTCAGCGCTGACAGTTGGGGGAAGTCAAAATTCCCTTTTTACATTCAATAATATAGAAGATGCCTTGACGTAGGCGTCAGATGCATTGAAGCAAAAAATATCAATTAGAGTCAGACAGTTACCATTCTGAGCTTCCATTGCTGATAGACAATTGCTTTGTACATCCACAGGAATGTGCTTCAAAATGCAAATCGTACAACATCAAAGGTATTTTTGTTCCTGCTAATACGAAATCTAAACTTCAGCCATTAGTCTAAGAAATAACAAAAAATCTTGAAGTACATTATCGTAAAAGACAATGTAGTGAAAACATTAGTTTGAGAACCAATGTATCAGAACTGGTGAAAGCTTGGGAATGTGACGTGATTTCATCGACCGTGCACAACTGTTTTGTAAAAGACGGTTTCATAATAGAAAATGAATCAAATGCTTCTGAATCCAATACTTGTTTGTCATATCTGAAGGAAATTTTTCATGAATTTAAGTTGATTTCTATTTAACGAATTTTCTTCATAACGAAGTTTTTAGGTGTAACGATGAGACTTCGTTAAATGGAAGTTTCACTGTATATGATTTTTTATACATTTTTAACGCAAATGTTAATTTGGTTGTAAAGATCATATAAGAACTAACAATATATTAAAGAATATATGAATTTTTTGAATGGCAATGGAAGTATTCCCCAACACACTGCATATAGATACCAAAAACTTATTTAAAAAGAAGAAGAAATTAAATTAAAAATTGAATAAATGAAATTGAACGAATGAATTGAAATTCGTGGTATTTAGACAGGATTATCAAGTCCCAAATGCCTAAATGCCACAAATAAAGTGAGTGGTTTCATCATCATATTAGCCATAACATTGATAAAGAATATGATTTTGGGACTACCACTCATGAACAATGAATCAAACCTGTGAAAAAATAAAAAATAAATACAATATTAAAAAGGAAAGAAACCATACCTATAATATACAGATGAAACTTGAAATAGAATCATAAATGAAATAAATGAAATTAATTAATAAATAATAAATGGAATATCCAATTACTTTAAAGTAATGGATGTATTAATGAATAATTCTATGTTAATAATAAGATGTAAGATGGGAAAATTAATACTTAATGCAACATAAAAATATATGTACCATGAAATGACATAGCAACTATTAAAAAGCTGTGCCAAAATGCAACATTAAACATCGCAAAAATTAAATTAATTTAAAATACTAAATATTTGAATTAAGATACAAAGGATTTAAAATTAATATTAATTAAATATTGAAATTAAGTATTAACATATAATGTTTCTTCAAAGTTAAAAATTAAATACTTTTGATATAAGTGGTAAGGGTAGAAAGTTTAATAAAAATTAAAACATGTATTATATTAACACTTTAGAAAAGTATACAATATATTAGAAGTTAATATGATATTGTCCACCGTAGGGCTTAAGCTAAATGCATTAGATCAAAAACATTCTTAATATAATGAATATAAATTCATTTAAATTAATTAAATAATGAATATGTAAATATAACTAAATTAATATACATATAAAAATATCACATCACAGTCTATTATAAAATGTGTAATATCAAACGTGTGTGTAAATCAAAATGCACCCCCCCTTTTTTTATAATGTATATTAACCATGTGTTCCGTAGATAGCTCAGTTAATCTCGTTGGACTGTATTTCGTTAAGAAAACTAAGATGATCATTTCGTACTCAATAAAAAGTGGAGTTAAAACTTAACTAATTACATTTATTTACAAGGAGAACAAAATTGACTGGCAGTGGTTGGTACACAGCGCTTACGTCTCAAGCAAAAACATCACTACTGGCGAGAATGGGAATCCGCTCCGCGCATCATCCCGTCTTGAGCGCTCGGCAGCGCCCCCTGGATAACAAAATGTTCTACGGAGGAAACACTCCCCCGGGGATTGAAATGCAATTTCAATATACATTCACATATAAATTTGCAAAAATTATCATATAAGAAAAAATTATAAGATATAACAACTTACATACACAATAATAATACAATCATAAATGCATTATAATTCAACATTACATACAGAAATAATATAAACCTTAAAAATTGCTTAAAGAAAGAAAAGAAATCTGTTACTGAACTGGTAATATACAGACATCTCTGACATTTCTCTTATAAATTCGTCCGTCTGGTAACCGTAAGTTTACGGTTTGTATTATATTGTCCCTTCCCTTAATAATTTCAACTATCCTTCCAACCTGCCATTTGGTGGAAGGTAAATTTCCCTGCTTTATTAGTACTAAAGTTCCTTTCTGTACATCATCCTTTTTAAATTTCCATTTCCCCCTCTGCTGCAGATTATTTAAATAATCGCGCTTCTAAGTCTTCCAAATTTGTTGACTAAATTTGGTGATTCTCTGCCATTTTGCTAATCTATTTTCATTAATGTTATCTAAAGGTGGTTCGGAGATCGAACTGATAGGTCTACCGATTAAAAAATGAGAGGGTGTCAAGGTTTCAAAATTTTCGAAATCTGAGGACAGCGGGGTAAGGGGACGGGAGTTCAAAACTCCCTCAATTTCCGCTAGTATAGTAAAAAACTCTTCTAAGGTTAATTTTTGATCACCTATTATCCGTTTTAAATGAAACTTGAATGATTTTACAGCCGCCTCCCAGAGGCCACCAAAATTTGGGAATTTGGGGGGAATAAATTCCCATTTGACACCTTCATGGGTTAAAATATTACACAATTCCTCATCTGGGAAACTAATCAGTTTATGCAATTTTTTCAACTCTATGTCAGCTCCGATGAACGTTTTTGCATTATCCGATAGGATTTTTGCACATTTTCCCCTTCTGCCAAAGAAACGTTTTAGACTAGCTATAAGAGTCTGAGTTGTGAGTACTGAAACAAAGTCCATGTGTATTGCCTTGGTGCATAAACACACATACACTACGACATAAATTTTATTCAATACGCCCTTCCTTTGATTTTTAAATTTAATAGAAAATGGGCCACAGTAATCCAGACCTGTCACCGAAAATACAAAATTTGGTGTCACACGTTCTCCCGGCAGATCAGCCATTAATTGGGAGCTGTTTATTCTTGAAGCATGTCACACATTTGTGAACAATGCTTCGGCAATTATTCCTGCCATTAAGTGGCCAAAATTTTTGTCTTACATGGAAAAGCAACGCTTGTGGGCCTAAATGAAAGTATTTGAGATGGAAGTAATTTAAAATAATATCCGTTAACTTATGATTTGCAGGCAACACAATTGGAAACTTTGAGTTAAGCGGCAAATCTGCATGTGCTAAACGGCCGCCAACTCTAATTAATCCATCCTCTCCTACAAATACGTTTAAGGAAGATAATCTACTTTTATTGTGAACAGGCTTACCTTTTTCGAGACATTTTAATTCTTCCCTAAATTCCCTCCTTTGTGCTGACCGAATTAGAAACGATTCGGCCTCTCTAACCTCGTCGAGGGATAGTGGTCCACTTTTTCTCTTCAATTTAGTACGACAGTTGAAGGTGAATCTAAAAATAAAACTCATTATACGAATTAATTTTACAAAATTATTAGTACATGCAAAAATATGATTATAAAACGGTTGATCGTGAGAAATAGTTAATGTAACAAAATCATCATCAATAATGTTCACGGAGTCTCTTTTTAGTTCGTTTATATATATGTCCTTGTTAGGAATCACTAAAGTCTGGTCGTTGTTACACTGATCTAAGTCTTTCAAAAACTCTGGTCCAGTCCACCATTTGGAACTCTGAACGAGAAGATCACACTTGACACCTCTTATTAGTAAATCTGCAGGATTCTCGGACCCTGCACAGTGAAACCACCTGGATGGGTCTGTCAGAGCTTGGATTTCCTTTTCACGGTTCGACACAAATGACTTCCACCTGTTTGCAGAGCCTTTGATCCAGTACAAAACAATCTGCGAATCTGTCCACAAATACATAGATGATGGTCCCTTGCGGTCTAGTACCGTTTTTACTTCACAAGTTAAGCGTGCAGCAAGTAATGCTGCTAGAAGTTCAAGTCTAGGAAGTGACACTTTTTTCAATGGTGCCACTCTGGATTTTGATGTAATCAAATTTAAGGAAGATTCACTTAGTGAATCAATTTGTAGATACACGGAAGCACCGTATGCCTTTGGACTGGCATCGGCAAAGGTATGCAAAGTTAGGGTGTAATTGCAGTCATCGGGAAACTGAAAAATGTTCCTTTGAATTTTTAGATTTCTCAACTGCGGAAGTTCGGAACACCATTGTTCCCACGTCTTTGTAATATCGGAGGGCAGTTCTTCATCCCACGTTAAATTCCTACTCCACAGTTCTTGAAATAAACATTTAATTCGTATTGTATACGGAGAAATTAGACCCAGAGGGTCAAATATTCTACCTGCAACTTGTAATACAAAACGTTTTGTATTTTTTGCGTTACGCAAAAATTCGAGCAAATTATCAATATCTATCAAAAGTATATCTTGCTTGGTTTGCCACGATATCCCCAAAACCTTATGTATTGTAGTATCCTCAAAAGGTTGTGGCATAGTACTAAATCCACGATTATCCCATATCTCCGTTAACAGTTTATTGTTCGAAATCCACTTCCGTAAATTCATGCTAGCTTCCTTCATTATTTTATGAGATTGTTCCGAAATGTTCACCGCATCTTCGACTGTGTCTGTCCCGGTTATTAAGTCGTCCACATAAATACAATTGTGGGGTACTTCTGTCGTTATTGGATATTCCGTTTCAAATTTGTTAAGATGATGCTTAATTGTAGCAGATAGCAAAAATGGGCTTGAGTTCAAGCCAAATGTTAGGCATAAAAATCTGTAGACGATAACATTAAATGCGTCATTGTCGACAGGATTCTTATCTATAAACAAGAATCTCAGAACATTCCTGTCCTTGTCGTTTATGGCAATTTGTAGAAAAGCCTTCTCTATATCTGCTAGAAAGGCAATTTTGTTTAGTCTGAAAAAAATCAATAAGTGAAAAATATTAGGGTTTAAATTAGTCCCTGCGTCACGACAGTCGTTCAAAGACAATTGTCCTGCTTCATGGGAACTTGCGTCAAAAACTATTCGACATTTAGTATAAACACTATCTTCTCTAAATACTGTATGGTGCGGTAAGTAAAAAACTGGTTTATCTGAAGGGTTTTCTAAATTGGGTACACTTTCAATTATGTTCATCTCTAAATACTCATTCAAAATATTGCAATATTGTTCGTATAACTTTGTATCACGTTTCATTCTTTTTATAAGACCTGAGAGTCGCGCTTCGGCGGTTTTATAATTATTTTCTAAATGGTTCCAATCCCTTGTCCAAGGGAGACTGATTTCATATCTATTATTTTCAAAACGCACAGTTTCATGAAGTTTTTCTAAAATTTTCTCGTTTTTAACACTGTTTGGGTCATCTTTGATTCCCAACGTCTCTAAGTCCCAAAAGGTTTTCAAATCTAATTCATCTTGATTTTCTATTAAATGGCACGTGAATTTACTTTCATTTCTATCTTGTATTGTTCCACCCGCGATCCATCCTAAATGGAAATTTTGTAAAATTATAGAAGTTTTAGAATTTTTATTTGACCAGCTAATAACAATTCGTAATATACATCTGCTCCTAATAACACTTGAATTCGCTGAGGTTCAAAAAATCTTGGGTTTGCGTAGGTTAAATTCTGTGGTAAGTGCAGATTAGAAATGTCTACGGCGCTTGAAGGGGTTAAATCAGTGATTTTAGGAACCAAAAACATGTTGGATAATTTTTTAAAACTTCTATCCTTGTTGGAAATTTCTACATTTATTCTGCTTTTAATTTTACAGACAGAATCAATTAATCCAGTAATTAATGACTTGACCTTATATTTTTGCAACCCTAACATATCTGCTACAGAAAACGTGGCCAATGAGACATTACTCGCAGTACCAAGAATCGCAATACAAGGAAAAAAAGAATTATTACGTCCTCTTAAATAAATCACAGCTGTCGAAATCAACCCATTATAACTGGAGCAGATTCAGATTCAACCAAGCAGGGTGGCCTACCATGCGGCTTAAGCTCTACAAGCCCTGCTTGACAAGTTTATTAAAAAAAAAAATACAAATGAGGCCAATAGGCCATTAGGCTTTTACATAGTACTGAATTGAAAGTTTACAATGATATATATACAATTCAGATATGTTTTAAAAGTTTTTACAAATGATTTTAAGTCTTTGTATGATGCGGACATAGTCTATAAATATATTATAAAAGTTTTTACAGATGATTTTAAGTCTTTTTATGGTGTAGGCATAGTCTATGTATTGAGATGTTCGGTGATTATTAGTCTACAACGTTTCTAGATTAATTGAAGTATTTTGAGCTTTGAGTTTATAGTTTTTCACTGATTTTTGTGAGCACTGTTAAAATCATTTTTATTCTTCGTCATCTGAGGACTGGATGTTTCCTAATAAATGCGCTGGAGGCATCTGAAAAAGTTGTTGGTTTTTTTCCAATAGGTGTACACATTCTATGATTTTTTGTTTTAAGTTTGGAGTACTAAGGACATGATGAAACCACACCGATGTTCTCAGTGAAGCCGGTTTTTTTATGTGGAAAGCGGATGTCAGAGGGCAGTTAAGAATGTAGTGAGTGGCGTCTCCTCGTTTGCCACATGTGCAGTATGGAGATGGTGCTTTCCCAAAAAGATAAAGGTATGACGGGAATGGACCATGATTTGTTGTGTATAAATAAATATTCCGGTGTGATATTAGAAAATCTTCTGTGACTTTGGGACAGTGGCTATATGCTTTTCTTCCTCTGTGTTCCATCGTCCATTGATCTTGCCATTTAGATAAATAGTATTGTTTAAGTTGTCCTCTGAGGTATGATGGAGGTGATGGATGGAAAATTTGTTTTATTGGAGTATCTGGTTTCGTAGCTTCTTTAGCTAATCTATCTGCATGTTCATTACCTTCGACTCCAGAATGACCTTTCACCCATTTGAAGAAAATCTTTGTTGTCGTTTGCTGCAAGTTCTTTATTATTTGACCTATTAAGTAGTTGTCTGTATTTATATCCGTTAACGCCACTAAGCTAGAGCGGCTATCTGAGTTTATTGTTGCTTGACTGTATGCAGATGTTTGCAGCCAGGAGACTGCGTCCAGTATTGCCAACAGCTCTGCTTGATATATCGAGTTTGACGTTCCTAAGTGTATTTGATGTTCCTTTATTAGGTTTTGATTTTCGTATATGCAGAAGGCATATCCTACTCCTTCTTCTGTCTTTGAACCGTCCGTGGATACCTGTATTCTTGGTTGATCTTCCACATCCTCCGCCCAATTAAAATATGTACTGTGTGGTATTACTTCCGTCGGAATGAATTTAGGTTGATATAGATCCGGTTGTATGTCGATCATCGGGTTGCCCAGCCTGAGGATTGCTCCTTGCGCTGCTATTTTTTCGGCCCTTAATGAAAGTGACATTATTCCCGTGAGGACACAGAGAGCAGATGTAGCAGTTTTCTTGTATGCACGAGAGATTAATAATAAGCACTGTGCTTGAATCGCTGATAATAGTCGTAGACCATGAGATTTTTGAAGTTTAGGGTACCACGTTGATGCTGCATAGGTTGTTTTCTTCTCTAAAATTTGATTGTACCATATTTTTAGGATGGATTTTGAAATACTTCGTTGTGGGGCTGCGAATTTCATGAGGTTTTGAGCTATTGTATTAATTTCCGTTCTTTTTGCATGAAGGTGTGGAAGAAAAGAAAGTGTACTGTCCAAGACCAGACCAAGATACTTTAATGTAGGATTGTGTTTAATGGATCTATTGTATATCTTTAAAATGGGTGGACGTTTCAAATATTTCCGGTTCTTGATTTGCAAGGCTGTCGTTTTTTCATGTGTAATTTGGATGTTGTGAGCATCTGCCCAGTCCTGAACCAATCGAAGAGCTTCATTGCCTTTTTCTTCTATAATTCTTCTGGTGTGACCTGATATTATTAGGAGTAGATCGTCGGCATATGCCACTACTTTAAGTCCATTTTCTTTTAGAATTTTTAAGATTTTGTTTACGAAGATTCTCCATAGAAAAGGGCCAAAACACGACCCTTGGGACCATCCTTTTTTAAACCAGTGTAGATCTCCTGAAAGCCAGTTTGTGTATGCCGATCTAAGCGATAGAAAAGATCTCGTTATGTTTACATAGGCTTTACTTATATCCATAGTCTCGAGCTCCTCCATCGTCGCATCCCAGGGCAGGTTGTCGAATGCATGATGAAAATCTAAAGATATGAGGAAGGTATATTTTCCGTCTTGCTTGTTTAAATCTATAGTGGACATCACTTCTTGAATTGCTGTTTCGGTAGACTTACCAGGGACGAAACCGTGCTGGGATGGTTCTAATTTTGAAGTATTATGTAATTCATGTAATATGCGTTTGAGTATTAATCTCTCGTAGATTTTCCCCAGGATTGGCAGCAAGGAAATCGGTCGATATGAGTCTCCCTCCGTTGGTGATTTCCGGCTCTTCAGGAAAAAGACTAATTCACGCCGTTTCCAAGCTGTAGGAAAGTAGTTAAGTTTTAGTAGTATATTATACATATCTTGTACTAATTGCTGGTGATTTTTGAATATTTGTCTTACAATGTAGTGATCTATATTATCAATTCCTGGGGCTTTATTTTTATTAAAGTTGTATATCGCTGTTTTCATTTCATTTATGGTAAATGGTGGAGCCGATTTATCTGGTGATGGTGGTCTTACATCTGTTATTTGTGATCTTCCATATATATGTTCCGTGAGTTCTTGATAAAAGGATTTCTTAGTATGTGTTATTGTTGTTGAATTCGCTAGAGCATAGGTCTCTTGTTTGTAGAAATCTTGAAAAGCCACTCTCTTTGTTTTCCCGTAGGGATCTGTAGTTGATTGGCAGAATCGTAACCATGCATCGCGTTTGGCCTTATGGATTTGGAGCTTGTATTTGGCTCGCTCTTGTTTATATTTCTGTTTTTGTATCTGTGTGGCAGTTGGAGATTTTATTTGTCTTCTGAGTGCTCGTACATAATTTCTTGATTTCCTGAGATCCAGGGACCACCATTTAACTGAAGGTTTGTGAGTACTGCTTTTTTTCCTTAAATTGTTTTCACTGGTTTCTTGTATTATTTGCATTAGTTCTTCGTAGTGTTTGTCGAAATCTTCTTTACTATTTATTTGTTTAAAATCAATGTTTTTCTCTTTTAGACTTGAGTTTAATTGTTGGTTAAATCTTTTAAATGATATATTCTTAGTTCTGTATCGTCTTTTTGGGAGTGTCGGAGTATTTATGTTTAGATCTATTGTTATCAGACGATGATCTCCGTAGTTCATATCTTCTTCTACAGTCCAATTTTCCAATTTGGAAAACAACGGGAACGAAAGTAGCGAAACATCTGGCCATCCCTTCGATCTCTCTGTTTGAAAAGTTGGTGAACAATTTGGGTCATTTGCTGAGATTAGATGATGTTGACTCATATGTGTGATCAAGTGATTTCCTCTATCGTCATCTGATGGGTATCCCCAGAGTTGGCTGTGAGCGTTGAAATCTCCTAGATGAATGAGATGTTTACTCATACCCTTCTTATCTGTCCAATCTTGAAGATCTTGTTTTAAGTCTGCTGACGGTGGTGAATATTGATTACCTATTGTTAATACTATGTCTGGAAATATTATGTTAATAAATACTGAATTTTGATATTGCTGAATTCTTATGTGTTGAAGATTATTATCTAATACAATTATATGACAATTATTGGATTGCGAAGCATAAGATGGCACTGACGAAGGTAATCCGTGTGGTCTTTTATTTGTAACTGCGCAATCCTGTAGGCAGGCTATTGAATAATTTTCTTCTATTAGGTAATTTATAAGGTCTGAAGTTGCTGTCTTGATTCTTTGTAGGTTTATTTGTGCAATTTTGAATTTGTTCATTGTTATGATTGATGTTGTTGGACACATTGACGTTGGAATTTTTTATAAGATATGCAGCAACTTTCAAAGGAATAGTGATGGGTATCAAGGTGTTTTTCTGAGCTGGATTTATTTTGGTTGTATTCTTGACAATTTATGCAACATTTTGTTTCAGAGTCACAGTTAGCAGTGTTGTGAGAATATGCGCACTTTGCACACGTTTCTTTCTGGTCGCAGTTTCGCGACATGTGACCCAGCCGCTGGCATTTGAAACAACGTGGTGTGATTATGTATTTCCGAATGTTGCATCTATTAAAGCCTATGTTAATGGAGGTTTGTTCTAATATCTTTGCATCTCTTTGTTGAAATTCCACTATTAAATTTACTGTGTTTGTATTCCTTGTTGAGTGTTTGATTTTGTTCAGGCAGAAATTTGGCTTTTCAACTCGTAGTGCTCTTTGCAATGCCGGTTGCAATATTTCTTCCGAATATTTCTCTATGTTTTTTGTTATACCTTCTTCTTCTTCGTCGCTTATTATCGGAGCTCCAAATATGATGAGTTTTTGTGTTTTAGGTTTGATTTTATCAAACTGAATTTTCTCTGTCAATCTTTCATTTCTTTTTAACTGTTGTTGTAGTTCTGTGAGGTCTTTGTCTGTATTACAGGTTACAACCAGATTACCAGCTTTTGTTTGTTTGCAGCTTAGCTTTGTGAGAACTGATGTGTTTACCTCCCTATTTAAAGCTTTTCTTATGTCTTGTATCGTCGTATCAGTGTCTTTTGATTTAACTAACATTGCTGGTTTTGGTGGAGGCCTTTGAGTTAGTATCTGAGCATATGATGTTTCATCGTTGTTTTGTTTCTGCCTTCTTTGTGTTGGTTGATTCCTAAGTGTTTTCTTTAATAATTCCAATTATTTTGTTTGTTCACTTAGAGCTGCTTTCAAGAATACTCCCTGTTGGTTTATCTTTTCTTCTAGTCTTTTCCCCAGCTCACTTTTAATCATATCTCCCATTTCTTCTACAGATTTTAGTCTTTTTTATCTTTTCTGAGTTGCAAACATTCTTCTCTCCAATCTGCCCTGTCTGCATACGTTTCTTCGTATTTTTCAATTAGCAAGCTGACGTGAGTCCTGATCGTGTTTATTTCTTCTTCAACTTGACTTTTGTTTTCGTCTTTAGTAAGATTCTGTATTCTTTGTAGAGCATCTTCTATTGTTCTCTGGATCTCCTGTGTTGTTAGTTGAGATTGATTCTTCTCTACTTTTTTAATTTCGTTTTCAAGATCCTTTTGTTTCTGCTTCAGGGCCTTTATTTCATTGTTACGTTCCCTTTCTGTCTCAATCTGCTTATCTATTTGTGCTTTCAGACTCGCTAATTCTTCTTCGTATTTGTCTGCCATCTCTTTCTGATATGTCATCGATTGGGACGTTTCTATTTGCTTCTCCTGGACTTGGTCTCTCTTCGTGTTCTCTTCTTTCTCATTCTTCTCCTCTTCTTCTGCTAGTCTTTTCTCCAGGATTGCTTTTATTTCTTTGCATTTGTCCGCATTTCCTCTTTGCTTTTTCTTTGTCAATCTGTCAAGTTCTGCCTTTAATTCCTTTGTTGACAGTTTTTCTATTTTTGTGTTTTGTATACATTGAGATTGTGGTTGCAATGATGTTTTCGACTTCGGCTGAATATTTGGCGTTGTGCCAGTTTTGGTCACGGAATTATCTTTACTCATTGTTCTTGTTTTCTCACCGTTTCTATTCGCCGATGGTGTAATTTCTCTTTCTTTAAATTCTTATAAAGAAATATCCGATAATTCGCTTTCTGAGATTTCACTTTCCGACATTGATTATTGAACTTTGTCAATTATATACTTTCTTCTACGATTGTAAGTTCTATCTCTTCAAAGTCTTGTTGTAAAATACCCTATATTTCCCTTTCTAATTTTGAAGAACTTTGTCAATTATATGTTTTCGTCAACGATTTAAGCAAGAATTTCCTATCGCCTTGCAAATGTACTACTATAATAACCTCTATAACACCAATCAAATAGATTTATATCATTAGCTAAGGAGTGGGGCGACCAGACCCTCCCGACATGCATCAAAGAAGGAAAGGGAAAAAAGGAAAGAAAAAGGGAAAAAATATGGTCAAAAGGACCATTGGAAATGACTTTGAGAAAAGAAGGAAGAAGCCAAATGATGGGATAGAAAATTTGGAATAAAAAATGAAATAAAAATAAAATAAAAAAATGAAAGAGATAGTAATTAACCAAAAGGAGAGGGGGGGGGGTATAAGGCCAGTGAAAAAGCTTCCCGTGCAACTGAAGTTCATGTACAAAAGGAATTACGATACTATTAACAAAAGAAAATACGATTCTTTACAATGATACGTGACAACATGTGATAGGTGATCTGCAACACAATAATTTGTAGACAAGAAAAACCAGTAACCACAAGAAAAGCACAACGCTTTCTAGCGGCTACAAATGAAGTTCTGTTAAGATTACTGTGGGACAAACTCTCAGTAACAAGAGCAATTCAAGAATTTCAAACCAAAACAATTTACCTTCATAAATTTAAGAATTTGAAAAAGATATAAACAGAACTGTATAGGAAAAGGTGAAACATAAAAATGAAATGGCGGGACTTAGTCTATGCATAAAATCTTAGAGGATGATATGTTACACCACGATAAAAGCTAAAATAGTAAAACAGTATAACATGTTAGAAGAAAAAGGAGGGGGGGGTTAGCCTGTGGGGCAAAGCAATGTTAATGAGGGCAGTTAAAAAGAAATAGGTGTAAAAATACTCCAACTTTGAGCCAAATGTGACGATATGAAGAGAAAAAACAAAACTAGCCCCTCCCTGCCCCCATAACTAGACCCCTATTAAAGATAGGTAAAAACCGAAATAGCCAAAAGAAGCATCGAGAAAAGAACCCCTAAGCACTTTAGAGCTAGAACCGGAAAAATTTTTGAGCTCTATCTCCCATAGAAAGAGAGAAAAATGGAGGAAACCGATTACCGCAGAACCAGTTGATAAAGTAATATGAAAAAAACTCTACCTTCTTGTCATAACAAGTTAATTCCCAGTCATAAGGATGATTGGGACAGGATCTCCTCAACATGAGCTAAACAAGGATATCAAACATGGTACAGTTACCAATAGAAATAGAGAAGTTGAAAATGTTATACGCAGAACAGTAAAAGAAATGGTGATACGTAGGAATGAATAAGTGGGACTAAATCTATGCATAGAGACCAAAAGAATGATATGTTACACCATTACAGCAAATAAAACGGTAAAAACGTTGATAATATTAAGAAAAAGGAGGGGGGGACAGGTCTGTTGTGCTAAAACGGTGTGAAGACAAGCCACTAGTTGGATAGTAAAGAGAAATACTCAACAATTGGCTGTAAAGTGACGATATGTGTAAAAAACAAACAATTGCCCCACCCTGCCCCCGTAGCTGGTCCCCTAAATGACATAAAAAAAAACCAGTATAGCCAAAAGAAGCAGCGCAAACAGTTTCCTTAGGCGCTGCAGAGCTGATTTCGGAAAAATATTTAAGCCCTATCTCCCATAGGAAAGGAGGTAAATGGGAAAAACCACTTTCCGCAATGTGTATAATTATAAAAAGTATAATATTGAATGAGAATTCTTGAAAAATATTGTAAGTAAACTAAAAGTAAACAAATTTAATAAAGTCCTATAGCAGACTAAGGGCTAAATACAGAGAAAAATGGTTACATGAAGTGGGTACCAACAGAAGTGGAGTAAAGCAGAAAGATTGTGATTTATAATAAAATGATCTCAGAAAAAATACTGCAGCCTATAATACTAAATTAATTACTCAATTTTTCCTGCAATATATGTCCTAAATTAAATCAAAACAAAACTAAGATTAATCTTAATTTTTAAAGACCTAAATAATACGCTGTTAGACAACAATAACATGAAAGACGTAAACAAATGCTTTGAGTCATTAAAATGAAATTAAGTAACAGACCACTCCATCTATCTCCTTATAGCTTATAAGATCTAAAGATATATGTTCAAAGCACCCCTCTTTAAGAGAGGCACTCAGAAAAAGTTAGCAGTTGAAAACAACTAAACCTTAATGATAAAAGTTTCGAATACTAAAGTTTATAACTGGAGCAAGACAAATTTTGATCATAATTGTTTTGACAGCTCAATGTTAACGCATTTGTGGTGGGTTCTATTGAATTAGAATTTACGTTATCTTCCGTTTTCAACTGCGGTTCATTTGCAATAAAATTAACTTGCCTATTTTCATAAGCAGGTTTCGAAAAAATTAGCTCCATGAAGAGAACTATGATGGCTGGAGTAACAAATCCTACACTTATTATGCAATTTATTACATCGATTAACAGCGTAAGATAACGATAAGCAGTTATAACATAACTTCAACTTCCTTACTTGGTTCAATTTCTCTTGCACCGATAAATCTAAGTACCTTTGACATCGAAATATCATATGAGGTTGTTTACATAATGCGCAATTAAATTTGTCATTCTGTAATACTAAACTTTTTTGTTTCTGAGTAATTTCATACCTAGGTTTCGTAACGGTGTTGCTTTTTTGTATGTTTTCGAGAGCTTGAGCTCTTTTCAGTAAAAAATCAATAAAAATATTCCATTCAGGCAAGTCGTTACAACTAAGACTCATTTCAAATGTCTTTCTTGACTCGTCATCGATTCTTTGTAACACAAAATACATTAAAATTGATTCCGATAAATTATTATTTTCTAGTCCCAATTGTTTCAGAGACTCAAATGACTCAATAAATTATCTACCAGATTGCGTATTTCTTTCGCATTTTCAATTTTTATTTTGTTGTTACTCAATAATTCAGAAATATGAGAATTTACAATTAACCGTTTGTTTTCAAATCGTTTTTTTAAAGCTTCGAATAAGGAAGCATAAGAATCATCAATGTTTTGCAATTGTTTCACAGGGCCTGTTAAAGCCGATTGTAAATAATATAATTTTTGAGCATCATTTAATTCGTCATTGCTATCAATCAAGGTGGTGAATTGTAGTTTAAAATTAAACCACTCTGTGTACCGTCCCGAAAATTGGGGTAAATTAATTGACGGCAATTTAATTTTTGACTCATTAGCATTAATTCTATCATTATTATTTTGACATTCAACATTAGAAACACTAGGCTTTATTAAATCAAGAAGACTTACTTCGAGAACTTCTAACTGTTCTTCTATCTCCGTCAAGGAATTTTCAAATTCCGGTAAATCATCATCAGAAATTACCGAATACGACTCGTTGCGTAACTCATCTGTTTTCTTTTTTAACGTTTGAAGTGCATTGAACTTGAGTTCCAATTCTTTCTGACCAAGTTTTGATTTTATTGCATTTGATATACGTGTAACTTGGCTGCGTATGTTTCCGCGTTTCCGATTGAGGATCACAGTACCTTTAATAGTAGCCATTATAATTATCTATAACTACATACGAAAATCCAAGGGCGATGATTCTTTACAGTGTTCTAAATTGCGCTGGGGCTCGGAGGACCAAAACATGTTCCGTAGATAGCTCAGTTAATCTCGTTGGACTGTATTTCGTTAAGAAAACTAAGATGATCATTTCGTACTCAATAAAAAGTGGAGTTAAAACTTAACTAATTACATTTATTTACAAGGAGAACAAAATTGACTGGCAGTGGTTGGTACACTGCGCTTACGTCTCAAGCAAAAACATCGCAAAACCCGCACTACTGGCGGGAATGGGAATCCGCTCCGCGCATCATCCCGTCTTGAGCGCTCGGCAGCGCCCCCTGGATAACAAAATGTTCTACGGAGGAAACACCATGCGTTCTTTCCATACAACTCCGCCACACACCTTATATATATACATACACATATATATATATATATATATATATATATATATATATATATATATATATTTTAAGAGAATCTAAAAAATATATTTTTTTTAAGATACTTAAATGCGCGTAGACAAAAATTTTGTTTAAAGTGAATCATAATATTACAGAAAGTATATCATAAAAATTTTCTGCCGTTCAAATACCTTGAATGATTAACTTTAAAAATGTGCGATCGACAAAAGCGCAATCACATGCAGTTATTTTCTGTTTCTTTTCTACTGGCTTACCTGTGTACTAGTTTTCTGCGGTACAATTAGTTTGGTGCCGAAGATTCCTGGTTCGAATTTGTGAAGTCCGAAATAGGTGAATGTCAAAATTTCTAGGGACTTTCTTTAAATACTAAACCTGTAAGAAGTATTTTTTCAGAGATTATATGTAATCATTCATGTGTTATATCAAAAAAATATATATATATATATAATCAATTAAATTATGCGTGTACTTATAACCCCTCCCCCCAAAAAAAATCGCTTTAATGTATCTGATGTAATATATGCGTTCTAATATAATATAGAAATGTTAATGACGAAAAAAATGTACCTGTTATGCGCATTTCCCGCATATTACTGCAACTATATTGCTATGTACAAAATGCGTTGATATTTTTTCTTGATACATGAAATGGAATTTTAAAGCAAACATTTTATCAAAAAATAATAATTTTCTACGATTACATATACTATGTGGAGAAAGACTCAATATAATTTTGCACCTCAGTATTTGATGCATTTAAAAATTATACTATTATTATAAATGATGAATGTAAATGAAAACAACTGTATCAATTGGATCAAGGGAAGGCACACAATTCATTAAAATATTTTTTTTAAAATCAGAATTCAGTTGATTTAACGTTACAGTTATTAATCACCATAATTCATGCTGTATATAGCATTTCAGTTTAATTAACTTCGTACAGTTATCATTCCTCTCACATATAGTATGCTTATTTATCTTGTGCAAACTATTTACTTGTACAACATGCTGGCATTGCGGTCTGACATATGGATTAAACTGTCTAATGTCGTCATTTTAGTAGTGCTACATTCTCTGAAACATTTAAACACTTGAAACGCAAATAATGTGTAATGCTTATTATGAATTCTGAGTTTAATAACAGTAGCACCAACAGAAAAGTCATTTAAGTTAGAAATATGTATATTTGAAAGAAGAGCTCTAAAATATTTTTATTATATTACAAGTCTGTAATCTTTTATTCTTATTTTTATGAGTTGTTTCAGTTGCTTTACATAATGGGAAGAGAAATAAAATAAATGGGTTTGAGGACACAGATTTATGCACTCGTGAACTTTAAAACCATCTATACCAGAAAATAGATATGTGTGTGGAACATGAACATTTTTTCAAAGCAATAATCATTAAACTACTTCCCATGAAATTCAGCAAGTTATTTTTTTTTCGTGGTCGTTATTTTTGACAATCTATATTATAAAGGCCAATCGTGTCCGCGCGTAACGCATACGTCATTTTGCGAATGGCAACAGCAGAAGATGAAATTTCGGTTTTGTGATTTTTGCTATTGCAATTTTTTTAATTTCTAAACATAGCACATTTTCAATTTTTACACCGTTATAGAGGAAAAAAAATTACTTTCAAATGCAATTTGTTTGAAAACTATATCTTAATTGCCTGATATATTATGGCTTATAAAATAATTTTTAAGCATAAATTTAGAAACGCCCAATACACAAATGGAAGAATGCTGCCATTATAAATTTTTAAATAGTTACAGGTAGTAAAATTAATGAATTTTGAAAAAAAAAAACCTAACAAGAATAGGGTACCTTTATACAAGAATAGGGTGCCTTTTAGAGTAGCGTTATACCGGATACAAAATTTGATTAGTTCAGACGATTTTGGAGAAAAGGAAGCTTTGTAATAATTTAAAAATTTAAAAGAAAATTATTTGTTTACACCATAAACAAACATCGGATATTTTAACAGATAATATAAACAGAAGATATTGTTTTAGATATTGCATTTTTATGAATAAAATATAAAAAAAAATATTTCACAAATTTAATAAAAATGCATATAAAAAGTTAATATGAGCAGTAAGAAACAACGTTTTAATTCATATTTCATCAGTATTACAAATAATGTTAATGGTCATTGCGAAGTTGGAAAAAACGAATATAGATGAAATTCGTTAATATCGCGATCACTATATCGCATGCATAAATGATGAATAATAAATTAACAAAGAAGCATCACTGAATGCAGCAAACTTCCTGTACTAATAATACCAAAAAAATAAACAAAACCCTTGAAATTCGTTAATGTCGCGATCACTATATCGCATGTATGAACGCTTAGTACCAAAAAAAAACTGGATGGATACCGCATGTATGAGCGCTTCACGCACAAGAAAAGCAAAGAAACCAGTAAAAAAAATCACTAATTGCAGCAATTTTGACAAATAAAAATATGAAAAATCTATTAGATTTAGGGAAAAATGGTTTTCGCCTGCGTTCTGTAACCCGGGAAGCCCGGGTTCGATTCCCTAGTATATTTAAAATGCTAATGTATTTAAAAAATTACAAATATACGCTTATTTTTCTTTTTTTAAGCTTGTCAGTACAATTTTTAACTCGTACTGAAAAATATTCATTCTTCTCAGAAAACATTATTATATGATTAATAAAAGAAGCATAAATTATTTAATTAAATCTAGTAAATATTAATTAAATATTTTATGCTCTACCGCTGTATAAATAATTATAAAAAGATCGCATATGAATATAATATCAAGTTTTTATTTTGAAAGCGTAAATAAATTATTTGAAACTCAAAATATTATCGTTGATATTTTACGTTGTTGTGAGTTTATTTCTTTCGATAATAAACTTCTACTTGCAAAATATACTCGGTTTTGAACATAGCTGTATAAATATTTAAGTATACCTACTTAAGTAAATGTTTCATACAATTAAAATATAAATACCTTTTTAAACGCTGTGACTGTTTTTGTAATATTTACAATACGTCAAAATTTCTGTAGTTTAGTAATATTTAGTTTGCATGTCATAAATTAACAGAAGTAACTGGGCACAGAATAATGAAAATATTTTAACAAGTCTGCATATTTTCTGCCAAACGCATAACATGAATTTATATGAATTTGTTTCTTTTTTTTTTTTTTTTACAATATTTAAGAATAGTTATTTGATCTTTTAGTGGAGTTCGTTATGGTTTAAAATTATTTGTTCATACATTCAAGTTTTATCGTTAAGCGTAAGAGGTTTGATAGATGTGAAAATAACAATGGATACAGTTTTAAGCGGAAAAAATAAATATGGATATAGTACGTTTTTTTTTTTTTTAACATTTTAAATTACATTTTAAATTTAAAATGTTAAAATTGATTTTCAATATTGCATAATCAATATTGATTGCACTGTGTTATGATATGTATAATATTGTCAAATGCTATGTATTTGCGCATTGTGCATGTAAATCATAACTTTAGTATTGAATTGCAATATATATATTTTTAATTATTATTTACAGTATTATTCAGTATTATTGTTAAATACTGAATCATAATTACCATAATATTCCAAAAATATCTAGAATTTACTGAAACTTTTTAATTCACAAATTAATTGATTTAAAAATTATAGGATATTTTAATTACGAAAATTATGTCTCGTGGATTTTTTTATCGCAACAACAAAGTAGGCAACAAATTAAATTCGGCGAGTTAAAACATTTTTTTCTTTTTTTTATGTTTCATTTGTACATTAGACAACATATGCAAATCACTGTAGCTATTTTTTATAAAAGTTCTTTATCTTCTTATTATAATTTGAATTAGTTTTCAGAAGATATTTTATGTGTTTTCGAATTCCATGCTTGTAGGATGTACAAAAATTGCCCTTACTTACTCAGAACATCAATCTAGTGTTATATCTGAAATTTCAAAGGAGTGGAAGGTCCCTCCCAGACACCACTGGTATGCGGGCAAAGAGCCGGGCTCTTCGTTCGTTATCAACTGTGACAGAGCCTCTCGAGCGGCGATTTTAAGATTAGCAAGTGGACACACAAAAAGTCTCTCGTTCTTTGAGGGCAGAAAGATCTTTAAAATCTGCACTAATTGACAAGCTCAACAGGCCTCTGCTGAACACATCCTGGACTGCTTTGGTCTGTCCAGAGAGGACTTATATGCTTCCCCCCTTCTGGTTCTGGATTTTCTAAGGATTAACGGAATATTGGATCTTGTCTGACTTCGTCAGACAGTTGGAGGATAAGCCACAACAACAACACAAAAATTGTAGGGTTTTTCATTTATTTGAATTGACATTTTTTCGACTAAGTGAAAAATACTGGAAAAAGAGAACCCAAGAACTCTGGTTTAAATTTCAAACGCTCTAACTATTGAACTAAATGCGCTAACAATCGGTGGACACATTTCAATAAGATACCCCTTTTGGGCAATAACATTTGGGCTGCCGTGTAAAAAAATCAACAGAAAATTCAAGAATTAATGGAACTTCATTAAACGATGGAAACGTAGATACACTGTACTATTTTCAACTAAATCCATCTGATTGATAACGAGATAATCCTAACTGACATTTTACTTACCCATCATACGTAGTATAGGGTAAGTCTTGTAATCGCTTTGAAAATCAAAATTTTTTTTTGTCGGATTTACACGTTTCAGACACTGGAGATTCCGAAAAACATATTTTTAGAAAAAAAAATTGCCGTCCGTCTGTGTGTCTGTAAACGCTCTATCTCCCGAACAAATTGAGATAGAGACTTGCAATTTGGTATGTACTTAGTATGTAATAATGGGAAGAAGCCTATTTCATTTCAATAACCTCGATTAACCGGAACATTTTTTCGAACTCTCGAAATATTCGTTCTGATGAAAGGTATATAAAACTTTTCGAAATTGTTTATTTTATGGAGTAAATATAAAAGACAATAAAAAAACATAAATTTTGCATAAAACATGAAGTCGATCGGATAATTAGTTGCCGAGATATTTGTAATCCTATTTCCACACTCTTCGATTTTTCATGACCCTGTATTTTATCCAAATTTCACTTCAAATATATATTTTAATTGGAAATTTGACGCTTAATCAGATGCAATAAACTGCTAGTTAATAGGAGTATTATTTTTGGAGTTATAAGGATGTTTCTTTCAAGCAATTCAGTAATCGAGCCTTTAAAGTTTGTGAAGTCATCAAGCCACGATTTTATTTGAATATCAATGCATTTTATAAGTAGTTTACACATTTTTATTTTAGTATTTTACATTGTACATATACATGATGGGTAAGTATTACGGTGGCCCCCAACGACTAGTTTTTCAACTGTGTGTACTATGTTCACATCACAATAGTTTAATAATGCAATCGGTTTCATTTAAACAATATTTAAATTTATGAAAGTTTTCGCTAGTCCGACACCAGTGCGCGTTCCCGCATTACAGATCAAGCAGTAGTGCACTGCTAAAATATAATAAATTTTAAATTTTAATACAGTATTTTCCTATTAGCACAGATTTTTCAGAAAGAATCACGTTATTTCTTGTTCTTGGACAGTTATAAGACTGTTTTAAATATCAAATTAGCACTGTAGATGAAATTAGCACTTCAGCAACAATAGCTTAGTTATGGATTGTTACTAACTCTTGATATATTTATACATCATTGTTAGCTGTAGCTATGACAAAAACTAGACATAAAAAAGCTGATAGAGGTTGTAATTTAAATAAAAAGAATTATTCTTTAATAAAACCACTACCTCAAGCTTATTTTTCTTTGAAAACTATAATAAATCATACAATATATCGCTATATTTGTTAATTTTTCGCTTTCTTCGGATAATCGTCTTAACCCGGCATTAAACGCGCGAAAAAAACGGACGGGATTACTCGCGCTGGGTATGTCATACCCATGGCGTTTTGTTCCTATATTCTACCGTAAAATCTACATAAAACATAAAACACCCTAGAAAGAGAAGAGATTATACAATTTTAGACATATATTAAACGTATTATTTACAGTTATTCTCTACATTTCCTGCAGATACATGCCATGTGTTCCATACATACATGTTTTTGACATTTTTCACAAACAAATTTAGTTTTTCTGTCCTTTTTAGCTCCGCATTCAGTTTCCTTTGTATTTCTTTCTTGAGAAAAACATTCTTGAATCGAATCTATAAAAATGTTAGTCCATTGCGACAATTTCTTTACCAAATCAGAAGATATAAGAAGATTCCAAGCTTCCATGGGAGAAGTGACATTTTTGGAAACGTATGTATTTCCTGGGCGTTTCGATATTATGTTTTTAGCAGAAATTCTAGCATTAGCACGGTATTTCCCTTTATTCCATTTTGTTGTATTATCCCTTCCTATGAAACTATCATTTTCATTTGAATCAGAAACCGCGCTTTCTAAATCAGATTCGATTTCTATCGAAGAATCGTGATTACTACAATACTCTTCATCATCTTGCTCTTCGTTATCAGAAAATTCATTATCTTCATCCATAACTTCTTCATCCGAAGAAACAGTTTCCAGTAAATTTATTAAATGTTGCATTTCTTCGTCATAACTGCGGCAACGCGCCATAACAAAAAAACGCTCTACCTGTACTCAGAGCTGTTACGGAAATGCTCGCGCTGGGTATGAGACACCCATGCATAGCGATTACGATAGATCTATTTTTAGAATTCTTTCACCGCTTCTCACCCTTCAATGCTATGTCCTTTGAGGCAGCTACACGAAGACTCGTCCATTTCTGAAAAAAAGTTGGGAAGTAAAACTGCGAAAACGGACACACTGGGTGTGACATACCCAGCGCGAACAATCTCGGGTTAAGTGACTAAAATGGACTTTTTCATATCTGTATATTCACTATTTTGTTCGAAATTAAGAAGATAACGAATAATATTTATGATAAATAATTCTAAAAGTTCCAACCCTCCCCCCACCCAAAAAAAAAATCACTATAAATATACATGAATTTTTTCAATTGTATTTGTAATTTTAGTAATGATAGTGTAATACACCTTTGAAAATACCTTCTTTACTTCGTGTTGCTCCTCGTTCACTCCTTTTAAATTTTAAAGCTCGATATTTTGCCACATACCGTTATATTCCTATACTTCCGTTTTACTCAGGAATACAGCTAATTTGACAATAAACCAGTTTATTGGGACAACACGTCACACAGAACATGGAGAACACACATAGATATATATAAGGAATATCAGTAGCAGCAGCCGTTACATTACTACGCTTCTATCGATACAATTACTATATTTATTTCCATAACGTGCCCGCCGCACGCATCGTCTTAACACCTTGGCCTCCCGCCAAACTCTCCTACCTTCTCCTACACTCCGCAGTAGAAGAGAGAAAAAAAGGGTTGCCATAAACCTGACGTCACCGGCATGACACCCCCCACCTAAGATTGTAAAAGGGGTATGCCACATTTGCAATCTGAAATCCAGACTGGTGACGTCATTACATTTCATCCTCTATCAGTCAACTACTAATGAATAATAATAAACTACAATATATATAAAAAGAAATACAAAAAAAATACTTAAACATCTCTGAACCATTTCTGGAAATTCTCGCTGCTAGCTACTGCAATATAAAAATACAATTAATGTTTCATAATATGTAATACTAAATACAAATAACAAATGAGGAACAGAATGCAAATTAATATGAAATACAATTTCAGCTGCAGCATGCACAAAAGTGAACTATCAGGAGTTTTTGCTTTTAACAATCATTAATTGTTCTTCGATAGTCATTTTATTATTCCGTTGTCTCCAGTCTAGACAATGTCGGCTATTACGCGGGGTATCCCTGTTCGCATAAATATTTCTAATAATGCATCGCACGTAGATTTAGCCGTTATTGTTCTTAACGGGACCGCCTCCGGCCACCGCGAATGCTGATCCACTAAGGTGAGTACATATTGGTGTCTACGCGCTGAAGGTGGTTCAAATTTTCCAATTATGTCAATATTTACAACGTCGAACGGAAGTTCCGGTCTCTCAATTGGGACAATGGGTATCTGATCGCTAGCCCTCTCTCTACTCCGTAACTGACAGTCTTTACAAGATTTACAATAATCCTCTACATCCCGTGACATATTCGGCCAATAAAATGAATAACGAATTATTTCTTTTGTTTTTTTCATGCCGAGATGATTAGCGAAAATTGATTCATGCGCAATTTTTAAAATTTCCCCCCTTCTTACCTTTGGTACAACTAATTGCGTAACACATTTCCCCGTGACTCTTTCTCTATAATAAAGCAAATTATCTACTATAACAAACCCGTTTTTACCTTTTTCCGCGTCTTTGAAAGCACCCTGTAATGTTTAGCAACTCTTCTGTTGCTCCCTGTATATACTTGCATCTGATCGTTGACCTGCATTCAAATATCCGCTATCATCTTTCCTTTCAATACAACTAATCATTAATTCTCTCTCCGCGTTTTGATTTTCACCTCGCCAGCATAAATTTTCAATATTTATATCATCCCCCACTGGTTGGTTGCCTTCCCCCTTTTGCCTTTCAATTTCATTACCTTTTTCCGATTGCGTATCATTTACTGTCGCCAAAGAACATTTCTGTCTATCATCTTCCAAAGAACATTCCTTTTCCCCCTCGTTACTAGCTAACTGTAATATTTCATAAACTGCTGGTGTTATAATACATGTCCCATATAATTTATCCGTAACGGCAAACAGTACGGCTACACTGTTGTTAAATATACAATTTGACTCTCCGGATTTTAAAGCTACGGGTAATGTCACAAGATTAGCAATTATTCTTTCTCCAAAAGCCGATATTAACTGAATTTTTGAATTTTCATTATTTCTAAATGAATCCGGTAATTGATTAGAGTTTATTACGGGTATTTCTGCAGCACTATCTAAAATACATTTGATCTCCTTTCCCCCTATCCACAAATGTTCAAATTTGAAGTGGTTGCGTACTTATTGGCTCGTTTCCAAAACTGAGTGTTTCAACCTTGGCGATTATTTTATCATCCTGCTTATTTTTTCCGACAAAAGAATCTTTTTTCGTTTGATTTTGCAAACTTCCAATTTTATCTTTTTCTCTATTATTCGGACAAAATCGCAAATGCGTCGTTTGTTTACAAAGTCTACATTCTTTTGATGTGTTTAATTTTCTATCGCCAAGCAAGTTAAAATTATTTCTGACATGGGGTGGCACATATTTATCATTATTGTAACTTATAGTTCCCGATTCATCATGATTGCGGGGTTTTACCGGTTTATCATATAATTCCGAAAATGTTCTGCCCTTTGACGTAAACCAATTATCACATAATTCCGCAGTTTGTCGGGGTTTTAACCAATTATCTAATTTTTTATCCTGACATAACTTCGCGTCTCCGAATCTAGTGAACTTAATAATCTGTCGATGACAATTAACTCATTAAGCGTGTCAAAATCATTTACTTTTCTCAGATCACAATAGAAATCCCAATTGGCTCTGAGCCTATTAGTGAATTGCATATGATTTTCATCGATCGTTTTGCAAAAAGAAAGTTTTCGAGGCAGGCCTCTGGTGTGGGTTGAAATTCTTTTAATATTAACGCCTTAACATTTTGGTAATGTTTCATTTCTTCCGTGTTTGCGTACACTAACAAGTGCGCTGCCCGCTCCCCTACCAAATTAAACAAAATCTCAACCTTTAATTCCTCTGCGACATTTTTAATTTCAAATGCTTTCTCCAGCGAAGTAAAAAATAAATTCTATGATTTAGGCCTGCTGGGGACTGCAATAGTCAATGTTTTGACGCTTTTGATAAGTGCTTCTAACGAATTAGGCTTGGATCCATCCCCCCCCTGTGTCAATATTTCTATACTCGTTTTGAATTTTAGCCATTTCTATCTGAGCTTTAACTAATTCCAGCTTAGTTCTTTCGATTTCTAATAACATATCTTGTTCCGACTTCGACTTTTCTTTGTCAAATTTCGCGACTTCTGCGTCATGCTTTTCTTTTTCTATGTGGTCTGACACCGTTGTATTTAAAAATTCTTTGATAAATTCATTATCATTTGAATACTGATCGCTTCCCCCAATTAATGCTTTCAAATCAATTATCCTGTGCTCACTTTCTACTTTTATGCCCAATTCCGCGGCAACAACAACTAAGTCTTCTTTCCTTAGCCCTTTAATACTAAACATTTTAGTTTTTACTCTTAACACTTATTTATTAATACTATAAATATACTCTATAAATATCTCTATTATCTCGTTTCAAATAAAGCTCATAATATCAAAGTTAACATATTGTTTTCATTCATAAATATTTCTCAAACATTCTTCTATTCAACTTCTTTTCTATTTACTTCATGAATAAACATAAAAAAACATTCACTTACTTCATTCGTAAATCCAGCCTCTGGTTCTCGAAAGAGAGCGTGTAATACACCTTTGAAAATACCTTCTTTCCTTCGTGTTTCTCCTCGTTCACTCCTTTTAAATTTTAAAGCTCGATATTTTGCCACATACCGTTATATTCTTATACTTCCGTTTTACTCAGGAATACAGCTAATTTGACAATAAACCAGTTTATTGGGACAACACGTCACACAGAACATGGAGAACACACATAGATATATATAAGGAATATCAGTAGCAGCTGCCGTTACATTACTACTCTTCTATCGACACAATTACTATATTTATTTCCATAACATGCCCGCCGCACGCATCGCCTTAACACTTTGGCCTCCCACCAAACTCTCCTACCTTCTCCCTCCCTCCGCAGTAGAAGAGAAAAAAAAGGGTTACCATAAACCTGACGTCACCGGCATGACAGATAGTGACAACTACAGAATGAGAGAATTTAATTAAAGGTATGAGTTACGCCCATTTATGATTGTCAGATTCATTGACTGTTATTTTTCGCAGTTTGGTGTGATGTTTTTTATATTTTTATCAATATGATAAGTGACTAATTGGGCGTGATTCCAGCTGCATATCTGTATTAATTAATTTAATTTTTAACATTCCAAAAATTTATAATTTGTCCAACAACTTTACATTTACTTATTTTTATGAAATATGTTAATCAGTATTTTCGTATTATCAAAAGTGTGAAAATTCTTTAGAGTAATTTCTTTTTGTTAACTTATATATCTTTTTAATACAAAACTTTCGTTATACGTCTATCTAGATAAAGAGATATACAATGCTAGAAGTATATTTATGTACTTACAAAATATGTTTCAGTTTTACATTACAGTGTGTTTCTAAATGAATATAGAGGTTTTAACGCTTTGATGTATCTATTATAAAAAACTTAAAGTTATACTTAATACAAAAAATGAAAGAACAACTCAAACAGTTTTACCTACAAGCTTACAAGTGTTCAATCTGAACACCTTTCGTCACACGGCACACATCAAGTCGATCGCTCAGTTCTTCCCAAACGTCACTCTACGCTCACTCGATCTGACGCCATGTGATTTCTACCTGTTGGGATTCATAAAGGATCAAGCCTCCACTACCAGCCGACCTACCCAACCTAAGAAACAGGGTTGAGGCAGCTGTTGCAACAATTACCCCACAAACACTAATTAACGTTTGGGAAGAACTGGGCTATCGACTTCATGTGTGCTGTGTGACGAAAGATGTTCACATTGAACACTTGTAAGCTTGTAGGTAAAACTGTTTGAATTGCTCTTTCATTTTATGTATTAATTATAATTTTAAATCGTATGTAATAAATACTACCAAGCGTTAAAACCCCGATATTCATTTAGAAACACATTGTATTTGTGAATAATAAACTAGAAGAATGGAAACAAGAAGACTCTTTCCATTTATTTATCTAAAAATGAATGCTTTATAATAATTAATTTAAAATATTGTAGACACACCAGTTTTCACCAACGAAGAAAACAAGGTTGTTAGTGATCCGGTTTCCGAAAGAAATTTAATTAAGTGTGTTATGTGTGCTTGGCCATGTCCTACCAGCGATTGTTTATTTTGGTTGTGAAATTAGGGAAAATAGTATTAAAGGAGACAGAATAGTTCAGGAGACAGAATGCGTCCCTTTATATTCTAAATGTCAAAATAAATTATTACTATTAAATTACCAAAAATAAAATTTTGCTTAAAAATATTTTATGTAATGTAATATAAAGTGTTTTCAAAATGTATAAAGTGTTTTTGCATTGTGATTTCAACATACAGTGTCTTATGTTATATATGACATATATTTCAATTAAATGTTTCTCATTTGTAAAATATGCCAAGAGATTTTATTTAATAATTCTATCAAAAATGCTTTTCTAAAAATATATTTTAATTCTATTTCTATTCTGAAAACTAATTCATTACTTAAATGATTTAGATGAACGAAATTGTTTCCATAAATTGATTTAAGTAAGCTTATTATTCCAATATTCAGTGACATTAAGAACATTAATTATTTGGAAGCATATTAATATGGCAGTTCAGTCTTAAATATATCATTAACTTTAACTTTCTTCACGTATATTAAAGAATGTACGTTTAACATTAGCAACAATTAACACAATCAATCACTCTGAAGATTATTAAGTAGATGTATCAAATTTGAAAATCTCATTCACTAAAGCTTAATCAGCAAGTACGAGTGCTGGTCATTTGACGCCAATCTTATTAAAAATGCAAGTATCACTGTTATGATAATTTAAATTATTTACAAAGAAGGAAATTAAATATTCATAATTTATTAAAAATAGAAAAATGCTTTCTTTCATTCATTAGATAAAATCGAATGCAGTCTAAATCTAAACCTGAATCCTTCATTCAATTTAGGATGACTGAATGTTAAATTCAGTCAATTTAATTTTAGAATTATACATCTGGGGTTACTAATGTCATAAAATGAAATTTGGTAAATAAAAACTTTTAATATTTTATTATCCAACTTATATTATTAAAGGTACTAATAAAAATTACACAATGTAGAAAAAGGGTGTGGGATACTATAATTTGTATTACAGGGTGGCTAGTGGTCAGGGAAAAATACAGTAAAAAATTATAATTACCAGTATATTCTTATAGAAAAATTCAAATTGATTATTTGATCGAATAATCAACATAAATTTTTCTATAAGAATATACTGGTTTATAACACTTTTTTTGGCTGTATTTTTCCCTGACCACTAACCACCCTGTATTATTACCGCCGTATATCTTCCTTATAATACGTAAGTACTCAAAGTCGCAGAAATAAATGAAAGTCTACTCACCCGAAATAGAAACAATGAAAATTTATCGAATATTACAAATATGTCAAATGTAGAGTATAGCTATCGCATATGCACCTTGGACAAAATGCTAATTTTTTTTTGTCTAGCGTGGTAACCCTTTGATTTTAGCGATATTTTACTGGTAGACCAGAACATGCGTAGTAAAGTAATTAAAGCCCTCTGGTATTCCGGCGAAAGGTACCTTGCATTATATAATCGGCAAGTGTCTGACTTAAATTTTTATTGGCTTTATACATATTTCATCACCAGAGCACGGAAAATGGAAAATACCCAATTAAAAAATTGATTGAAATTGTAAGGGATATAGTGGGAGGAATTCAAAATTTCGGTACTTTTATGTTGGCGAGCTCAGGTGATAAATTGCCAAATATTGTTCCCAACACATTCGTTCGCATTGAATTCATTTTATTTAAAAAATAAGCCGCTCACTCATTTAAAATACAACTTTCGTTCGAAATGCATATATAATATATACATTTAAATGCATGCTTTTCACTCATTTCAATTAAAATACAGAAAAAAAGTATATCATAAAGCAAAATATTTTATTTGAAAATCAAAGTATTGTTTCTAATTTACATGCGCCAAAAGAAAAAAAAAATATATACATATATATTTAGCGATATTTGCACCCGGAAAACATAAAATTATCCAAAATATACAGTTATTTATAAAATATACTTATTACCAACTTTATTATAACCATAATTATACTAATTTTTACTGTAATTTTATAGTAAAGCATTCAATATGTACTATGATGAATCACTCTAGCATGTCTGATTAAAACGATCGTCTATTAAACCACACCTTTTCAATGTTAGAAACATCTGTTGTGGTAAAACGCCTCAGTTAATCTTTCGTAATCGGGTTTACTGTCAGTTGGTGTATTTTGGCGAAACACAGTATTTTCTGTGGCACCTCTAAGGATATTCACATTCATTGCTCGCATTCTTGGTATGTACTTATTATATGAATCAGGTCAGATACGACTGCGCCAAGCATAACGCCAATTATACTAATTACAGTAACCCTTACTTTTTGACAACTATCTAGTTTATTTATTTATTATATATGTATTTTTTAATTTATAGTTTTTTTTTGTTTTTTCATTACAGCTTATAGTTTTTTGTTATTTATTTATTATTGTTCATTTATTATATTTTATTTACTTATTTGTTTATTTTATATTATTTACCATTTTTAACAATGTCATGTATTTAATAATCTTAAATTAGTGTTTTGAATATGATTGGCAATTATCACTATTTGCCTGGTTAATACGTACTTACCGCATTCTTCATGTTTGCTGCTAATTCCTGACTCTAGACCCAATTACTCAAGATTAGCTAAGTTCTATCCTTTCTCCGCTTTCTTTTCCGAGGAACTTATCTCAGGTTACAACTTCTATAAAATTTACTTCTGAGTTTTAGTATTACCGTATTCGCATGTAGTTCAAGAAATTCAAGAAAAGTTGTTTTAGGCATTACTTAAATTTTTCGCCAGTATCAACCAAATTTGCATAGCATCATTTCGATTATGGACAATTCGCTGAAAACATCATCCATTTGGGCTAGGATGTCATACACTCACGCATAGCATTTCTTTTTTTTAATCGGTTATAAAAAGAAAAAAAAAGTCGCCAAATTTAGGGGATTTTTTCCTTTAATGGCAACTTAGCTATTGTATTAAATTATTGGTTTGGAGCGGGCTTGAAAATCGCGCCAACCAAAAAGTTGCCAAGTATCGGTGCGTGAGTGTAACACATCTGTTCCTCAATTTGTTTACATAAAGTGTTTTGAAATAGTACAAAGAAAATATGCCAATTAAAGGAATTTATTTTTTAACATTCTGTTTCTGAGAATCAAATAACATTGAAGCTACTGAGCTGTAATGGACAATAGATAGGAACAGTTACATAGGTGAATCTGAAAGTTTAATAATTTTGTTAACATGTTCATCTGGATTTTTCATTTTTTTCCTTTTCTTTCGGTGACAGGGGCACTGCCGAACAACACTTTCAGTTCTGCATCGCTTTCCAGTCCTGTCCGAATATCTTTAGGAGTAGTAGTGACAGGTTGGCCAGAGGGCGTGTTTTCTCTGGCAGCATTTACGGAAACTTAAATTATTTCAGCTGCAATATACTGCATCGCTCCCATCAGCAGAACTGCGGCTTGAGGTTCAACTGTGCCATCAAAGCCATCTTTGAGGATATCATGCATCGTACTAATATCGAAATAAGTTTCACCTCCATTATTTTGCAACACGACATTTTCCGATCGTTTGCTTTTATTTCTTATCCTCGGAGCCATGATCCTTAAATTTGTTTTATTTCAGTTTTTGTAATGGATATAAAATTTGAAGCAAAACGTTAACAAAATTTTGAAATTTTCAAAGCATTTGTGAATTTATCAATCGAATAGTCAATTTTGAAATTTATGCTTTCAATGCGCACATTCATGTAATACACTTTTAATGCGCGCGTTCGTGCAGATTATATCAAATTGCGATTAAAAAAAAGAAACAGGGAGGAAATAAATGAGTATAAATGGCTAAGATTTAAACAAGTAATTACTTAGAAATTGAATTTTAAAGCTTATTTTGTTGACTTTTACAGTCATATTTAATTAATTTTTTTCCTACTATTAGCTCACACTTTCTATATATTTATATATCTTGTTCAAATTTTCCATCGCTAATAAAATATTTTATAATTATCCACTCAAGTTCAAATACATTATTTAAAACCTGTAGTGGATGACACTGGATGTTAATACAGTTTTTTCAAATATTAATTCATTAATTAAATTTAATTAATGAATTTTAGTTTTATATGGGAGAAAAAAATTTCTCCCGTTATTTTCATAAATGAGATGAAATATTTTCCTCAAATTAGTGATGCCACAAAAATAAAATACAGCCACTATGATTATAAAAAAATGTTCAATAAAGATAACGTGGGACATTAATGCTGCACGGGTTTATTTTATATATTTATGATTAAAAAGTAGGAATTGACTTAATTTTTTTTATATTACTTGTTTTTATTAGAAGTTTTAATTCTATGATTATTATTTTTTATAATTGGAAGTGTAATTTGTATCAATATTAGGGTTACATGCAAACGTGACACTTGCAATTGCAAAGCTTTTTGCAACCCTAAATTACATGCAAACGTAACTTTTACATGTAATTTGCACCCAAATTAATTTTTATTTTTACCCTAATAAATGTTAATTTTCTCTGAAAATTGCACGCAAAAGTAATGTTTACATACAATTTTGGGTTGCAAAAAGCTTTGCAATTGCAAGTGTTACGTTTGTATGTAACCCTTGTTATAGCTTAGAGGATAGTGATGTTTTTACAAAAAGCTTGCATTTGCCTAACAAAGTCACGATTGAAGCCAATTTTAGAAAAGAAAGAAAGAAAGCAAACATTAAAAAAAGTCGGTCGCAATGCCTGACGATAGAGACTGTTAAGGGGTTAAAAGTATATAAATTATACAAAATATCTTTAACAATACAAGGTAGCACCCGTTGAAATTCGACGGAATAAAGAGCATTTTACAAGGAACTGTTAAATGAACTTATAAAAACCTAAACAAATAATTCCAAGGAAACATTCAATCTAAGATTGGGTTATTTTTAACTGTATTTACCATAATTCAAGATCAACAAGCATAAAAAAATTTCATACAAATTCCCAAAGTAGGATCGATGCAGTTTCTCACGACTACTATATAAATGCCCAATTCATTAAAAAACATAGAGATGGGCATAATTGTTTCATAAGCTTTTATTGAAGTTACTTACGCTCATTCATAAAAATCGTATTTTTTTACCTTTATTTTAAACATTTTAACAGTGAACTTAAAAAAAAAACGGTTATACTTGAACTTTTAGAGGCCAATATAATGCAGCGTAAATAAAAGTAATTAGTAAGTATATCTATCTGCAAAGTGTCCGTGCAATGAATTTTAATATTCAGTAATTCATTAACTACTAAAAATATACAGATGAAATAAGTAACATGTTAACACGGTAAATCAGAAATTTTGTATTCAATAATAAAAAAATAGTTCAAATTATAATAAAAATAGATGCATTTGCACATTTTCAATCCATAATAATGCTCAAACTATTTTAAGACTTTGAAACAGAAGTCCTTTTACACTCAGGACAAAATAGTTGAAAAGTTTATGACATCGGTTTGTCTGTATGCTTTACAGCCGGATTCCCCTCGCTCAATGATGTTTAAATGCTCTTCGATTACCATATTATTAATGTGTATAATGTAAGTGTACAACAAATTTAATTTGAGAGTGCAGCGTTTATAGATCGTTTACAGAGGCACACGAAAGAAATTTGTTACTTTACGGTCTATCTGGGAAATTGTTTGCGGTATATTATAATGATTTTATATTACTTCAAATATAATGGAACTGTTATGTCATGTAGAGGTGTACTAAAATATTGTTTTTATGAACTGTGGAGAGCATGGCGTTTGCCGTTCATTTATAGGGACACAAAATTCGGTTACAATACTATCTATGAGCGATTATTGCTGGAAGCCTTTTTAGGAGTAATATGCGTTTATAAGCTTAAGTAAATTTTAGTATATTACTTGGTGTGCATGTGCATATATCCCATAGGTCATATAGTGGGCTGCTCAAAATAAAAAATAAATGGACAAAGGCAACTACAAGTGTGGATTGCCAAAAGTGTGTTTTTAATTGTGTCGTGCATTTTCTGGCTGAATAATATTTTAGTATGTAAATAGATGTTTCTAGAATATAAATAAATGCATATACAGGACTACACAAAAGAGAGAGAGAGTGGAATACCTGTTTTTCGAATGTCATCCATTCTCAAGTAAACATTTTCAGCCGCCTGTTTTTTTAAATAACCTATATAGAGGAATTTTTCAAGTGTTTCTCTAACTATATTAGACAAAACGTGTAAAATTGAAAGTGTCCGGAGACCTTTGGCTATATAGTTTTTAAATTCATAAAAGACAGGACTTTAGCTATTTGACATAATGTATTGCAAAAAGACATAATGTGCGAGGGAAAGTCATTAAGTAAGTCACAAAAGATAATTAAATAATAGCTTACAATGATATTCACTTCAAATCTATTTTTATTTCTCAACATATTCTCCACCAATATTTATGCACTTATATCACCATTTTATCAGTAGCCCAACAGCAGTTGCATGAAATTCTTTGGGTTGCTGTCTCAGCCACATTAGACCTTCCAGTTGAACACAGGAGACAATTCAAAAGTTTGATTGGCAATTTCTTTAACATCCACCCTACAGCTTAGACTTAGCCCCAAGCGATTTTCATATGTTTAGTCCACTAAAAAACCATCTTGGAAGCAAGATGATGTTCACAGAGGATAAAAAGGTTCAACCTGAAGTCCTAATGTGGCTGAGACAGTAACCCAAGTAATGTGGGTGAGTGCAGCTGGTGATGGGGCACTGATCAAACGGTGATATAAGTGCATAAATATTGGTGGAGGGTATGTTGAGAAATACAAATAGTTTTGAAGTGAATATTATTGTAAGTTATTATTTAGTTATCTTTTGTGACTTACTTAATGACTTTCCCTCGTATTATCTTCATAGAAATATATATTTTGTTAGTAAAATCATATTCATGATAAGTCATCCTAGCTTTTGTCAGGAGTGAGACGCTGTCATATAATCATATTTTATTTCTGAATGAAGTTTTAGATATGTATATTATGTACACATCCATCAGTTGTTTTTCTAAAATGTCAGAAAACTTCTCTCCATATATTAGATTAATCTCAAATGTCACGCAAGGACTTTTCTACACATTCATCATGTTCATCCAACGAATGAACTTCATCTGTGACACCTTTTCCCATGTTTCCATAAAACGTATTACTCAAGATATTTAAACTGTGAGACATAAAAATATTAATGAGAATGCATTAATATAACAAGCTACATTTTTTCCATAAAAGGTGCAAATGTCAATAATATATTTTAATCCTATATAAACTGAAATTTTAATTTTTAAGGATCACAAAAATATATTATATATATACACGTAATTTCACTCTTAACTACAGTTTTATTATTTTCAAGCGATTTTATTTTTGTATAATCCTTATAATTTATGACTATACTGCGTATTTTCACTTTCAAACAGTCTCTAAAGTTACCAATAAACTTAAACAAAAAAATCCAATATAAAAAATGTAAAATAATGTAAAATAATGTTTCTCTTTAATGTTTTAATATCCTAAAATTATCAAATTTATTCAGTTCGTGTTTATGAAATTTAAATAGAGATGTAATTTTATAAAATTAGCGTAATTAAAAAATTCTGTTCATTAAAAAAGGGCATTCTGGTAAAAGTGATGTATTCTTAAAGCATTGTTATTTCTAATATTTGAACCAATAGATAAAATTTCAAATAGGTAATTTGTAACAAAATGTTATAGCTACCTTTTTGTAGTAAATGACAGTAATAAAGAATAATATGTATATATCATTTACAGTAAAATGCATCATTTACACAACACACATTAATACAATTTATTGAAAATATCTTGGATTCTTCCGACACTCAAAAAAAATGTAAGGATGCATTTTATCATTGATAATATAAATGTTTTAATATTTTACAGAAAGAACAATTAAAATGTCAATAATAGTACAATCACTATACATTTTTAATAATAATTTCTACAGCTTATTTTGTAATGTAATAGTTAATTTAAAAAAAATTGTTTGCGTTGTTTAAAGTGGAAAACTCTTAGAATTATTTTTAAATGTTTGCAAATTACGCAATGCTGTTCAAGAAAATGGGAATGATTTTTAAAGATTTTTCCACTTTAAACAACGCAGCCATATAAAACCTTTTTTTTTTTAATTTGAGAGAAAATTAGAAAAATAGTGAATGGCTGTCATTTATAATAATATTTTACAAATAGGTAGTTTAAAGTACAAAAAAGCGTGTCTCTAACAAAAGCGCAAGCATTAAAGGCATAAAATATGTGTCTTACTAAAGCGCGGTGTAACGTCAGAGGTCCATGCACGACATTCGTAGGAAAATAAATGTATCTTCAATTATCTTAAAGATGGGACAATCTGTTTTAACAAGGAGCTAATTGATGAACACTGACTTCGAACTTTCTAATTATTGATGCATATAAAACATTCACAATATGAAATGTTTAATTACTTCACATTTAATCAGTACGTGTGTCAGGTAAGAGAAAATTCGTTAATATATACAGGGCCTAATCAACTCTACGTGAGTGCTGGGGCACACAGTCCATGTTGGGGCGCTTTTCTAAAAAATAGCATTATGAACATGAAAGCAGCTTTATGTGTGGCATAAAGTTTAAAACATACCTTTATGAAAAAACAATATATTATAGACAAAAGAACTCATTAAAAAATTATGGGAAGGTAAAATCGTCTGTACTGAATCGGAATATTAAAGTTTACATTACATTTCATTGTCGTTGGTGAAGACCACTGAAATTGCTTAGTTTACATAAATGGGCATAATTCATTCTTCTATGAACTATAAATCGAAATTTGCATCTATTTGTATCTTCAGAAAGTGGAGAAAATAACCCCTGGGGTCCGCTGATAATGTGTGCCCAGAACACATGCCTCGTGTGCCCCTGTGATAATCATGCTCTGGATGTAGAGCGATTATTGAAAATATATGTCCCCACTGTATACTTGAATATATATTTATAATGTTCTTCTCGTGTGACTCTGCTATCTTTAGACAGGTACACAAGATATCGGAACAGCTCAGCCGTTTTCCGGCCCTGAAATAGTCTCGGGCTCGATTTTTATACCAACTTTTGGACTCATGCTCATGATGAAATTTGTATTTATTAACAAGTTGAAGAAACAAAAATTAAACTTAGTATTTGATAATCAAGAATGTAGTCTAAGTTTCTTAAAGTTTTTGTAATATTTTAAGTATGAATTTGTAATGGAATTGAATTGTGATACAAAAAACAGTTGTTGATTTACCATAACATACTGTTCTTACATACGGTTTAATACTGCATTGTAGAAAAAAAATGATTTTAGAATAACATACTGTTTTTACCTACAGTTTAATACAGCTTCACTAAATACAGAGAAAACTGTTTTAGGTGTTTTGTGTAATAGCGTGTCTCGTCTTATTTCCATTTTATTACTGTTAATTTTACAGTTATAAACTGGCATCATAGTTGCCAGTATTATACCGTAAAATCAACAGGTTTTTTTCAATGTACTGCTCAATAAAATACAGAGTAAAACTATTTTTGAACTCATCCGAAACTGGGCAGTAGCGTATTACTGCTTATTTTACCGTTGTTTTTATTAATTTTACGGTATAATACAGGCAGCTGCGGTGCTAGTAATATACTTAGTATTATTATTAAAATCAACATTATTTTTTCGCATTGCAGATGCTGTATAATGAGAAATAATATTTTGATTCTGAAGCCTTTCCACAGTCAGTGTTATTAACATAAAGAAACCGTGCGATATCCCTTGTCTAGCCTCAATTTCTGTTTGGAGTCATTTTCCAGAATTACTGTATAACAGAACTCGACGCTTTTTGCAATACTTTTACAATGGTATTTTAAAAGAATAAGGATTGTGTTTTTTTGCATATTTCTGCCAGTTGTTCTGTATAAATAACAAATTTGCTATTTTAAACAAATTTTCAGTCTCATAAAAATCGAAAATGAAGTTATCATGAAGTTGTATTTAGGATTAACATTTATTTCTATTTAAGAAGTGATTTTCATTACAGAATACTAATCTTGAAACAATTTTAAAATGTTATTGAAATATTGAGAAGTGTTTCTGACTTCAATTTGCTTGTCTGTGGCTCTCCGTGCCTGAATGACCAGAATTATACTCAGATAGACATTATTATATGTTATTGAGATTTAAAATTGTGTTATCGGAATCGAAAATGCAGTATGTATCATTTATAGGTCGTTTACAGGGCCAATCAAAATAATGCCGTTTCAATCTGCTATATGTGGAAACATCGTTTGCAGTGCATTTTATTGCTGTTAACATAATGAAATTACGAAACATTTCAGAGGTGCGCTAAAACATGTAATCTATAGAATATGGAGTGCAAATAATTTAAAATTCAATTACAGGGTCACACAAACATGTTCCATTTCATAATTGTCTATGGCTATAATATATATATATATATATATATATATATATATATATATATATATATATATATATATAGTTATTATATAGTAGCTGACATGACCTGCGTTGCCCGGGCCCGTTATAATAACCTTAAAAATATCTAAAATCAATGTTGAATGTTTTTATATTTGAAAATGAAAATCTATCCAAACAAACTGAAGGACAGTCGTTATAGTTATTGCCGTATTAATGTAGATTTAATTTCTGACGTTTTGATATATTAAACTTTCAATTCTGACAAAAAGTTCCTGAGGAAACTTAAATAATATAAAGCGCCCCCCCCCCCCACCTTTCCTCTTTTAAACTCAAAATAATATACAGTTTTGCCCAACTTATTAATCCGATTCGAAAAATTTTCCAAAACTTTGTTTCTAAGATTATTATATTAAAATTTTAAAAAAAATCACGCATTCGTGGCATCATAATTTGTTACTCAGCCAGTATACGTCAGGACACATGGCTGTTATCATTATCTTTTTACGCGTGAAGATTTTGCTATGTACTCCATTGTGATATTTAGTAATTTTTGAAAATCAATATTTGAAAAACGACATAATCATTAGATTTGAAATTTATATCAAGAAAAATGCAATTTTTTACCTTTCTAACGAAGTTTATCTAGTAATTTTCTGACAAATACTTTTCGAGCTTTTTTCAGTAATTTTGAAATGTTTCTATATAAAACTTTAATAAAACTTTTCAGAGTCGTAAGTAACTCGGAAGAGATTATTATGTAATTTAACTATGGTTATATTATAAATTCCTGTATTAAGATTTTTTTAAATTTTTTATCAGTGATGGACATAAAGTAGATACATTAATGATTTTTTTAGGTGCGTTCGTAATTATATAAATACGTAGCACCTATTGTCGTCGCTTGGTCCGTCCGTCTGTCTGTCCGTCCGTCCGTCTGTCATATAACAACGCAAAAACTACCAAACCGAATGGTTTGTAATTTAAACTATATTATCTTTGCAGAATTTTGTCGAGGCATTTCAATTTTTTAAAAAATCGAATCAAAACTTTAGGAGATATTAATAAAAATATTTATTAAGAAATTTGATTTTTTTTTTAAATCGGTGCTTTCTTGTTAGAGGAGCTTCCGATGTTAACTCGTCAAACGACCAAGATACTTATTTTATGACAGAAATTAATCTGCAGACGATATAATTCATTTCACAGAATTAAAAATCATCAAGATCTGAATATTTATATAACTAGCTATAGTACGAACTCACCTCATTTGTCACGTTTGACGTACAATTTCCAACTTGTTTCTATTTCAAAGAAACAGTCAGTAACCTTTTTACTTAGTATGATATTCATGAAACAATCAAATATATCGTTTCGTAGAATAATTATTGGAAATTCAAATGAATTACTAGAAAGAAAAGAAACATAGTGGCCAAAAAAAAAAACCGGTTAAAAGTTTAAAAAAATCTGTGAAAAGGACACATTGTGATAAATATCGCAGTTTTCACAGATAGAGAGAGAGAACAGATCTTTATTTAAATTTATATTTCTAAAAAAAAGTTCTTCTGAAGGTTGCCAGTAGAATGTACTGATATACTGTAATTTAGTCATCGTAAATGGATGTTTGTGTAATTTGTATTGCAGATATCTGGGCAAGTGCACAAAATATAATCCATGGCATTTTAAAGGAACAAGAGTATCATTAATTTATTGACGGATACATTGATAATCATTCAATTTTATTCGAATACATAATATTACTAAGAGAAAAAGTATGTATAAAACAATTGAAATGAAACTCAGTATAACTAACAAGGAAAAAGATTCGTTTCAGGGTAAATCAATTTGAAAGTAAGTTTGTCTGGCAAATTTCGAGCATTGGGATACGTCATTTACTGATATATTTCGCTTTCGCAAGTTTAGGTAGTTTTCATTACAAAAAGCTACCTATTGCAGCCAGTGGCGTAGCCAGGATTTCCTTTCGGGAGGGGTCCAAAATTTTTCTTCAGCTTATATATATAGTAAGACCTGCCAAGATAATATTGCAAAGAGTGGTAAAAAATTCCGTGTTAGACAGTTTTCCGTCTTAGCAGCTGTATGGCATTCTTTTCTATTTGACGAATGAATATTTCCGCTTAAGTTAGCATTCCGTTATAGGCACATTTCGTTTCCACAGAATTTGCTGTATATATAAAAATATAACTTATGTATGTAATATGTATACTAAAACCTGTCTATAGCAGATTCCTGTCTTAAGCGGGAGCATTACATGGCCTTGATATGGATAACTATACAATTAAGTCTGCAGAAAACCTGCCTGAAACGGGATTTTTCACCGTTCTTCTGTGATTCCGATTTCGTCTTGTCAGTTTTTATCCTACTTATAAATACAGTAAAGCCTGTGAAATGGAAACTTTCTATAACGGAATCCTATCTCTAACTTAAAAGTTTCGGGATCCCGTAGAAACGAACAATGCGTCTGATTGAAATATAGTGTGACATGATTGACTGTGTGTGTATATATGCAATAGAAATATTTCGAGTAACTTTAAGAATTTAGATATTTCCTTATCAATTTCTTAATTTTAAAAAATAGCATGTGTAAAATAAAGTAAGATCAATCTCTATAATTGTGGCTAATAATACAATGGAATTACATTAATATTTACCAAATAAAAATATTTTACAAACACTATGATATAAAAAACTGAGCACGAACTGAAGAATGCATTTAAATCAAGTTTCATATAATATAAACATTTATGATCAAAGGGTTAAGTTTATAACAGCATTTGGTTGAAATTTTTTTTTCAATTTTCATGCTTAATTTCCTGTCATTGAATTAAGAACTAGTGCTGTAATAGGTATAATGAATAATGAGTTGACACAATTGCCAATGCCGTCAGCCGTTGATTCACCATGGGTGTTTCTGAGATAAGTTTTTAATTTTTAAGAAAAAAATCTTGTAATTTCGGCTACAGAAACTAGTAATGTAACAAACACACGCAACAAATATAGTTGATGTTGGGAAAAATAATTTTGTTACAATTGTCTAAAACAGCCATAATTCTTTTTCAAGTTTCACCGCTTTTGATACTAATGTAAATATTCGACCTCAATAGTTTTTTCCGATATCTGGTCGATTTAAAAGATGTTAAATTTTTATAAAAAGATTTATTACGATGGATTAGCACATCTTGGGAAGTATTAGATTGTGTAAAAAATAATGGTAGTTTCTGCTATTTTACTTTTCAACCAATTTATTTTAAGCAGTTGGAAATAATTTTAGAACGTACTCCAAGTTCAGCAGCAATCTTTCAGACTTTTGGTACGTAGATTAGCTTCAATCTTTGATTTCAATTTCTCATTGTTAATAACCGAATGCCACCTACGACCTTCATATTCAAACTCTCATTGCCATCATGAAATTTCTGAAAACAATGTTAAACTGTGAGTTCACAAGTCGTACTTCGGTCAAATGTAATGTTGAATTCAGACATTTTTTCTCCAGGGGGTATTTCTGCGGAGGGTGCCATTTTTCTCCTGAATCTCCTGTACACTGTGGAGTTCAAGGAAGGAGAAAGATTGCACTCCTAGACTATTAATAAGCAAAAAATCTCAGATCTTTTGAGGGGTCATTTCGATGCTCCAGAGCGGATGCCCCACCCCCGCTCTTCTGCATTCAACGCTGTAGTGTGGTTGATATACAAGCCGTTTCCGCTGATTATCGTACCATTTTGAATTAGTAAAAAAATCGTACGAAATTTCCCAAAGTTCTTCAACTGCTTTAAATATCCCTGTACAATAGCGAAAAACAAAATTATAATACTACTAAATAAGTACTAGGTAAATACCTGCCCTTTAAAATAATATACAACAACGTAATATTCCATTAAGAGTTTATTAAAAATAGCTCAGGTTGAAAAGTTTAATAACAAGAATTACCATTATTTTGTACAAACCCAGAAGAACGTCAAACTCTTTCAATATTCCTCTGTTCTTTTCTTTAATGATTAACGAAGAACGAGATCAGAAATAAAAGTATCAAAAGGAGGAAAAAATTGATCTCTCGAAATATTCTTCAGGTTTGACATTGAACCAGACGTATCTGATGGTCAACTTGACAAGGAATATGTGTGACTAAAGAAAATTGTGTCAGACTTTTCTTTAGCAAAGGACTGTGTTCTCTTGAACAGGTCAGAAAACTTTTAAACACCAGTCTCCTCTTCCTTGCTTATTGATTAATGTAAAGTTACATAAAGTTGAAAAAGGACGTCTTCAGCATGGTTTACAGCAGAAGACAAATCACATTACGATGGCATACATTGAAAGTGGCAGTGTAATGTTTTGAATAAGAATTCACAAATATCTAGTCAAAGAATAAAGTTAATTTTTTTAAAATTCCAGCAAGCAGATTTAAAGTAAATGATAACATTGCTCGATATAAAATTATAAAATGAACAAAGATAAGGGTCGCAAAACTCTGATTGATTAATTTGCTGTTATTGCATTCGTCTAATCTAAACTCGTCTTTTCCCGTAAGTGTTGGCAACAGTTGGTCCCATCGAAATCTCTGTTGAAGAAGTTTTGCGTTTAATCTAGTTACATTAAAATCTATGAAAACGGAATCGTCAGGTATCCTTAAAAAATCCGTTGTAGATAGATTTCCGTCATATCAGGTATACTTGTATAGTTATCCTTCCGTCATCGAGACCATAAAATGTTTTCGTTTACGAGAGGTTTCCGTATTCACATAAAACCTGCCAACAAGGAATCACAACCAGAAAAGGTTCCATTTTAGATAGGTTTCAAATCATAGAAGGTATAAATATGTAGTGTTGTTTTCGTTGAACCTTGAACTTTTGCTGTTTACGATAGCTCTCATCTTCACAAATTTTATTATAATACATCTATGCTTTTCAGAAGTATACTATAGAGTGGATACGTTTTAACAGTTTTGGAGGATTCTTGACAAAATGAGACGTGTTTATGACAAAAACCTGTCTTAAACGGAAAATTTTCATAGCCCCGGCGAAAGACATACCTTTTCTAAGACAAACACCTGTCTAAAGCGGAAGTTTTCATTGTTTTTTTGCGATTCCGTCTTATCAGTTTTTAATATTGTTATATCTGTGATTTAGTAAACCAGTTCTTCGTTCGGGGTTCGGGGGGGGGGGACCGCTTGCCTGCCGCTTGCGGTCCCCCCCCCCACCGCTCCCCTGCGCCCCCCCTGACCGCTTGCCTGCCATCTCTCGCCTGGCGAGAGATGGCAGGCAAGCGGTCATGGCTTAGGAGTTTTTAATTTGTTTTTACCTTTTGAGTTGGCACTGAAGATGGAGCTTAAGGGCTTTGAAACAGCTGTTTGCCATTGGAAATGATTTTAATTTGTGCTAATTTAACGTTGCACATTTATTTTTAATATAACGGCACAAAGTTTTAATCCACCTTTTAGATTAATAGGTGGTACTCCAACACAATAAACACACGTTCTTCCACGGTATACATCACTTTCGGAAGTATTTTCACTATAAGCTAATAGCGATCAGATTTCAATGGCGAAATCTTCAACGACTAGTCTTTCTATGCTTCTGAACTCTCTGTAGAAGGAATCTTAACGCTCTCAACGCCATCTGTCGGTACTACTTTAAACTAAATTTTGAGATTTATGTATAAGATTCTTACGATTTTTTTATGAAACATACCACTGGTTTTATGTTTCTATCTATCACCGTGTCCGGGTGATTGATTTTTAAAGTTAGGGGTCCTTTGTGAAGCACCCTGTATATATATATGTATGACACATGTCATGCTGTAACTCTCCTATTTATAAATCGATTTGGATGTGACTGAGTATGTGTATAGGAAATACCAAGGTCTCGACCGAGTTCGTTGGACAGCTTCATCCGTCATCTTGTTTCAAAATGGCGGCCGGCTAAAAAATTTAAAAAATTTAAAAAATCAAAAATATGTACAGAAAAATTATAAATTGAAAAAACTGTTTCTCTTAAGTATTAGATCGTGATACAAGGATTCGAAACCATTTTTTGATTTTACTATATCTTAAAAAATGATTGACATATGAGTAGTTTGAAATTCTGGGTTGGCTGATGTTTTGGAAACAATCTGATATTTGTTATGCTGTAATTCTCCTATTTATGAACCGATATGGATGTGACTGATCATGTGTACAGAACATACCAAGGTCTAGACCAAGTTCATTGGCCAGCTTCATGCGCCATCTTGTTTCACAATGGCAGCAAGTTAATTTTTTAAAACAATTTAAATTCCAAAAAAATATAATTTGAAAAAGTTGTATCCGTTAAGTGTTAGATCGTGGTACAAGGATTCCGGAACATTTTTTTTTTTTTGTTTTGGCTTTATCTTAAACAAGGGCAGAGATATGGCAGTTTGAAATTCTATAGTGGCTGACATTTTGAAACATTCTGATTTTTGTTATGCTGTAATTCTCATGATGAAATTCACATTCACATTCAGTATTAACGAAAATCGGGATTGGATTTTCTATAATTTTAGTTTCAAGCAATTTAGCCTTCGGGCGTTTGAATAAAATGAGTTGAATTTTTAATAATATGGACTATGAAAGCTACCTTTTCGTCCCGGTACAGGCCGGAAGGACTTTTAGGTAGCTTTCAATACATAAAGTATAAAGCTACCTATTTCAGCCGTTCGGAGGAAAGCTGTTCCGGAAAATTTCGATATATTTTCACCGATCATGACCCCCAGACCCCAAAACCACCCTCCGTTCAAATGTTGATTTATATATATATATATATATATATATATACTAGGGGGCCAACCCCCTACGAGCTACGCTCGCCAACCCCCGCTCAGACTTCGAGGCCTTTAAAAACATGACAGCGTGCTTTGTTTTAAAAATATTAGTAAATCTGTAATTGGGTTGCCATGCTTTTAACGTTTTAATGGGGCATTTTTTGATTATCATGGCCTCATACACAGCTGTTGCGACAAGTGACGACTGTTTTCGGGATTGATAAGTAAAATCAATTACAACTTGAAAACCAGCTTGTATAAAATGGTTATGTTTAAATTGTGGCTACCTCTCGTACTTTTATAACAATGATCTGTATTCTATTCTTCCTTTGCGTTTAAGGATGAGAAAAATTCCATCTGCTTGTGAATAACATTAAGAACCACGGTATTGAAAAGTACTATGTTATAGACACTTTCAGTAAGAGATTTTAATTTTTTCTCTATTTTAGTGCACCATCATGCATATTTTCATGTTATTTTAAATATGTAAATTATTTATTTTAATTAATATGTATATACGAATTTTCTAACAATTATTTATCATACAAAATTAATTAAATATTTTGTGCATTTTATTTTGTGCGATAATTTTACACCATGTTATGTCAGTTGAATATTGTCCATAAGAAAATCGGGCACTTTTCCAGTATAGGATCCTTTGCTTTTAGGTTTGGCGTAATTCGAGCTATGAACTTTTGGTGCTTTTCTATTACAGGGGTCTTGACGCTTTTTTAAAAAGCTTGGCGCAATTCGGGCATCAGAAAGTGAGATTTGGTGCCAAATGACATAAACAGCCATGAAAACAAATTCGACGATTTTTTTGTTTATATGCGTATTTTAATTATACGTATATTATTATTGTTTTTTCTATACAAATTACTTCTGATTATATATAAAATAGGATAAATGACATTTTACGCTAAACAAATTGTATAAATATTGAAAAAATGCTTCTGTATACGGAATGACAAAGTGAATAGGTTGACAGAAAGTATGTTGCCAATTTGTACATTTTACCAATTTTTCTTTCAGACATTATTTAAAAAAGCATGGTTAAAAAATTTTACTAAAAACATCCTCCATTTTAAAAATGTAATAACAGTCTCCAATAAAAATCGGTGATTGATGTCATATTCTCATTAAAATTGGAAAGAAAACCAAGCAGATATTTTATTCTCCCTCCGTTCAGACGGGCAATTATTATTTTATATATTCGTTTCAAATATCCGAATTAGTGATTTTATAAATTCGTTTAATTAAATTTTATAAAAAAAATAACAAAATGATATCAATAAATATTAATTACTATCCCTCCCTTTCTTTTGTGTTTACATAAATGACGTCATTTGGACGAATTTATTCAAAATATTTCCAGTTTATAAATTAAATTAAATGCTGACAGACGATTGAATCCTGACGATAGAAATGTGATTTTTTTTTCAAATTTTCCTGAAAAACATAATTTAATCACAATCTTGTCTTCATTATCAATTGAAATAAAAGATAAATTCATTTTCAATTTGAAAATGACGAATAAAAAAAATCAATAATCCCTATCGGGATCCTTTTCAATTTTTTCCCCTTTTTTGTCACAAAAAACTGAGTAATTAGTTGCCATCATTACAGAAATGTCATTAAAATTAGAAAAAAAATTAATATCTCGAAAACTAATTCCAATTTCAAAATTCTATTACCAGTTTTGACATCCGCGGATTTTTATGGACAATTGGTATTAATTTCACCATCAAGCGTTTAATATTTTATTAAAAATAGCCCTGAAACACAATCAGTCGTTTAATCAGTCGTTTCATAAAATCGTTTCATAAATTCGTTTCATAAAATCGTTTCACAAATTCGTTTCATTAGGATTTTATATATATAGGGTAGATATATATATATATCTGACCTATGTCATACGATAACGCTCGTATTTATAAATCAATTTTGATGAAACTAATTGTGTGTATTAAGCTAACGAATGTCTCGACCGAGTTCGTTGGCCAGCTTGGTCCGCCATTTTGTTTCAAGATGGCGGCCATTTAAAAATTTAAAACTAAAGTAAATATACAAAAAACTTAAAAATTCAAATTTATTTTTCAATTACGTGTTAGGACTTGATACAAGTATTCCAGAGCATTTTTTGGTTTACCTCTATCTTAAGAAATGGCTGAGATAGAGCAGTTTGAAATTCTAGGGTGGCTGACATTTTGAAACAAAACACACATTAACGCGATTACTCGCAAATTATTTTCTTTCATTGTTGTATTAATTTTCCCAATCATACGCATAAAACTATATATTCATATCCGTTAGCGCTAAATTCTCGCCAAAATTGGCGACATTTGACGAAATATCGCCAAATTTGGCGACCAAAATAAGTCTTCAAAAATGAAGCCAATTTGGCTATTGCTCAATAATTTGGCGAATTTCTTATTCAAATTCAGTATTAACGAATCTTTTGTAAACGTTTCTTTGCATTTTAACTTGCTGTTTTTGTGTAACATTAACTAAAATTTTAAAACGAAGCTATAGGAAAGCTACCTTTTCCTCCCGGTACAGGCCGGAAGGACTTTTTCATTTTGAATTACTTAGCCTCAAGTCATTAAGAAATCCCACATCATGATAAGTTTCTGAACATTTGTTTAAAATTGGAATTTTAGAAAAGAAATAGGAATTCAGCTAACGTAATAATAGATTTATGTAATAAATTTTAATTTTATATTTTATATATATTTATTTTTTTTTCTTTATTGTGTATTTTTTTATTTTTCAGAATAAAAACAAATTATTAAATATTTTTTGTCGAAAACAACAAAAGGTACACTCAATGAACAGTAGTTACTTAATGATAATATGCGGCGGAAACTTTTTCTCTCAATCCTTTCTTCCTTTCACATACGATATCAATATAGCACTTACAGGAGGACGTGAAGAAAATATTTTTCTTTATCTAAACAAACACCTGACTAATTCACATGAGAAATTACATTTTCGAAGAGTGAAAAGAGTTTATCTGATCATCTAAGAACTAATGTGATAAATGTTGTACAGTTTTGTATGAAAAGTAGCAAGTGAAAAACAATGTATGTGTACTTGAGTTTCAATTAGAAACCAATCATCAAAATTCTTTCATCACTTTTTGTTTCTCATTATCGTTTGAAATCGCTTACTTTATGACTATCAGAAAGTACAATCTCTGTTAGTAATAATAATATTTCTTGGGAAAATATATTATGAGTTATTTTAAAGTACACATATGCTTTTTTAATGATAATAATGTTCATTCGAAAAATTCTAACCATTTCCTGTTCACTAAAATATTTTTAAAGAACAGATTAAATATTTTTTTTTAATTGGAAATGCGATATTAAATAAATTAAAATTTCAAGAAATGTTTTTGGTTCATGTTATTTTTCAATATGTCTAGCAAGTGATATGAATCAAAACTCAAGCATCATCTAAATGAATATTTAATTAATATTTTGTTTCATACGATTTGATACACTGGGGATTCAATTACTATTTTTAATGTATATATACATACATATATTAAAAATCCAAATAAAATAATGAAAATTACATGAAAATATAATTAGAAATGAATTAATTATTCAGTATATGGAGTATGGTTTAATACAATCGTGCTTAATATACACAGTATGTTGCATAAATACAGTTTACAGGTTTCAACAGAGTTATTTTTCCGTTTCAAATTTCTTCTCTCGTACCACGTAAGCTTAGAACAGCGCTGACTAAAGGGTTTATAAGATTAAAACAAGGGCATCACAATGTATAGCCAAGGGTTGTGCAACCTGGGGAGATTGTTATATTCAACAGAAAATGGGAAAATAAAATTTTTGCTAAAAACTGAATAAAAACGAATGGATTATTGAACGACTTTAAAAAAATCAATAAGGGACTGTGCATCTATATTATAATAGTTCAAGTCATGTGACTGTGATAAACATTACCGACTGACCGCTTCGCTTTTCACATGCCAGATGGGAATTTTTACTCAAAATTTCCTTTTCAAATTAATCTGCATAAAAGATATGTTTTTAGAAAGATTGTACAAAAAATTAATGTTTGAGTTACATTCAAATGCGTATATATTCTGAGATTTCAGGTAAAATTAGATTGGCAGCCAATATCGCATTCCATCAAAGTAATCAAACATTAGAGATTCGTTCCTCGTGAGCAATTAAAATATTAAATCATGAAGGTAATCATTTTCAAAGCAAGTTCTCCAGCGATTAATTGTGCAGTGCTGTATGTTCTAAAAATAATAATTCGTGCATGTAAGCCAATCAAATTTTAAAATAATTATTTTAGAAGAAGGGGTATACAATCCAACTTCCTTCACGATCTTTACTTGATGAAGTTAAATTAAAAAAAAATACAAATTATATAATAACATTTAATGAATTAATTTTCAAAACGAATCGTCCTTTAATTTTGTACTTGCGTATTATTCATGTCCGGTAGATAGATCACCGAAGATGATTTTTAATCGCCAATCATATTTACTATTGTCAATGGTTTATCGCATTATAAAAGTAATTTATTATACACTTATTAAATACATAAAATCATTACAAATGGTAAATGATATAGAAGCAAAGTAAAATTCTAGAAAACAAGAATTTAGTATACATTTATTAAACATGAAGCGTGCATCAGCGGTTTTTAGCTAAGATATCTACGATAGTAGAATTATTTTTGGGTAAATGATATATCCGCCGAAAAGAATATGAGATATATATTCGAACCACATACTAACTATGAATATAATATACATATTTATATCTATATATATATCTCTATATTGTGTTATACAGCTATATATAAAAACTTATGCAACCGCCTAAATATATACACTACATAATATTAACTATCAAGTTGCAAGTTAGAAAAAAAGTGTTACTGTTAATAGTATTATAGGCGCCATTGTTGGCTTGATGTACGTATTTACCTAGCGCTGATTTTGAATGTCAGTAGATATTAAGCATAAATGCCGGAATATGTGAGTCACGTAGTTCTGAAAACTCCTGAACTGTATTAAGAAAAGATGACAAATATATAAACTATCGGCAGAGATCGGCATCTAGAAGAAAGGCAGAGAATTTAAATCCGATTGCATACCAGGGTTCAAAAGTGGATGATGCTGACAGCAAATATTGTTTATGGAGAGTGCGAATATCAGAAAATGGCTTCCAAAAGTTCTATATTTAACCAAACGATACCTGTTAGAATACGTGGATTAGTATGGCGACTGATTATGGCACATTGTCCAAGACGATTATATGAGAATAATGATAGATCTTCTAATCTTCCGTAGAGTCAAAGTGGAACCATAATCTTTTATCAAAATTTCTCAATTATCAAGAGTAGCATTTCTCCATAAAGGGAATTCAATTCCCCACCCATTATTCCTGGAACAAAACTGTTTCATCCATTCTGAGCGCGTAGGGCGCCCCATTCATCTTTCTCAAGTGATCTTCTTTCAACAACAACACGGAATAAACATCTCCACTACCTTTCATCCAATTTTACCGTACATAATAAATTTGTTAGATCTCAAAGTAGGCTTTCCATTCCGGAGCCAGTCACTTAAAATTTTCATGTTTTAGACCCTGGTCAAAATTTTAATTTTTTTTAATAATTTTAAACTTTTCTCAAATTCTCTCAACCATCAAGTGTAGCATATCTCCATAAAGGAAATTCAATTCCCCATCCATTAATCCTGGACTCCATAAAGGTGTTAAATTTCTACATCTATTCTCAAATTCAATTCTTATCCCACCCACTCCGAGGGCGTAGGGCGCACATTTAATTTTCATAGTTTTCCAGGCTTCAACCTGAAATACACTCCCTCGCTCCTTTGCACATGTTCCCGCATCTCCTCACAATAGCGTCATTTTTACGGCCTTTCAATTTATACAATCAGCCTTGCACAGTATATCTCCCTCGGGTGCAGCTGCACTCGCTTTTTGCTGGACACTTATCTCTTCATGGGCTGGTCTCACATGGTTCTCCCAAAATTCACCCATTTTACTCTATCTAGTATTATCTTCATTATCTCTATTCATTTTTTTTTTATTCTCATAATTCTCTTTGCCGGAGAGAGTATCCCACATAACCTTTATCGCTAACGTAAATAAAGTTCTTAACTCAGAAATATAAGAAGAAAAAATATATATATATATTCCAAGAAGAATAAATCAATCACAAAGTGAAAGCTCAAACTCATAACTCGAAGACAAGAACAACCCGAGATATACAAAATCGACCAACAGTCAACACACAAAAACAAGAAACTCACAACAAATAAAAATGATAACCCCATCAGATCAATCAGACAAAGGACCGCCACTCCAACAATTATATGATATAGAAACAGGTAAAAGAAAAAACCTTAACGTTCACAAAATCCTTGCACAAGCAATCGGCCACTACAGAAGACACAAAGGAAGAAACAATGAAGGAGCAGACAAATACCTACAGTGGCTGCAAGTAGAAATAACAAAAAACATCGCATACATCAAAAGAAATGCATCACAAACACAAGATTCAACCCAACAAACAAAAATAACAAACACACTGGAAATATTTAAAGATGTTTATCAAGACTTCATTGCCTACCTGCATAGGGACACCAACCGACAAAACGTGAAAGATTTCCTGGATACTAAGCCCACATTCAGAGCATCTTTTAGACAAATGTGCAAACACCTCAAACAACACTCACCAGCAGGCACTGAAGGGGCTAACACCTTGCAAGAAAGAATAGTAACTCATCTCAAAGATATGCACCAAATCAAAGAAGAACTAGAACAAATCAAGGAAGGCGAGGTCCAAACAGACAACATAGAAGAAGTGTCCAACCACAACACACATCACCAAATACAAGAAAGCAACACGGCATCCCTAGAACACAGAATCCAATCCCTGGAAGAAGACACAGAACGACTACAAACCAACACACTGGAAAGAGAAAACAAACAGCAAGCAGACAGAAAACAACTGGAGGAAAGAATTGAACACCAACAAGCCACCATAAAAGAAAGAGAGGACAACATAGAAAAATTAACAGCAGAACACAAAAAAAAACCCTCGCAGATCTCTACTCCAAGATGGATCTCCTCACTCAAGACAATCAAAGACAAAAAGAAGAAATAAACCAACTGCATAAGCAGCAAGAAAAGCAACAAAACTGCCAGATCCCGAATGAAGACGAAATTGAGCGGATGACCAAAGAAGAAGTTCAACAACTCCTGATAAAAATAAAGAACCAACTCCCACACGTCCAGAACACCAGAATGCTGAAAGAAGCCATAATAAAACAAAACACCACAAACACAGAAAAAATATTTCAAAAAATAGCAGATCTGGAATCAAAAGTCTCAGCACTTATCAAGAAACACAAAACACCAGCAATAGAAACACCAGAAGATAACAGCACACACGACTCATACGCAGAAAAACTGAAACAATCAGAAACAGGCAGACCATCACAACCACAAACAAGATTAACAGCATCTTCAACAGCCAGGAGATACTCCAAAGGGGCAATTTTACTATCTAGAAAATCAAACACGTCTCTAACGATGTTCTCAATCAGAGAACAAATACACAAAGCCCTTAAAAAACACAAGAATGTCCCACCTATACATTGTACAACAGCAAGAAATAAAACAACATTAATAGTGAGATCAGAAACAGAAGAAAATGTCGACACCCTGTCGGATATAATACACCAATCAGAAGACATATCACGTCTGGTATCCCAAGAATTTGTAACAGAAAAAAGGAAAAAGCTGATAATACTAGGCATCCCGAAGTCGATCACACATGACGAAGTATTACAAGAAATCAACAAAAAGACAAACGAAGACATCGAACAACGTTTACACATACATAAAGAAATATCAAAAGAAAATTCACGAACATACCAATTAGTAATAGACCTCCCAGAAGACCAAGCCTTGTTACTCCACAAAGTGGGTCGACTATCGCTCAGCCTCATAACATGCAAAATAAGGACATACTCCCCAATAATTCGTTGTCAAAACTGCCAAGTCTTCGGGCACTCCTCTACCAACTGTAAGAGAAAATCGGCTTGTGCATATTGCATGGCAGAACGTGAATCTGAAAGATGTCCGAAGAAAAACCACCTGCGACAACACAGATGCTTAAATTGCACCTACACGCAAGATCAAGATGGATACCCCTACCCAAATAACCATAGCGCCAACTCAGCCGGATGCCAAGTCTTTCAGGACCTCTTCCATAATCGCCATCGTGCACAGAACCTAACAGCAGAGAGTTCGCGATGGTAACAACCCCAAACCCAACAACCACACCAACTAGCGATAGAACAACAACACCAAAATTCAAAATAGCACAAATAAACCTTCAAAGAACAAAATCAGCAACAGCAGACCTCATAAATCACTTAATAGAAGAGGATTACTCAATAGCCTGTCTCCAGGATTGCGCAGTCACCAATAGAAGACCGCACGGATTACCATTATCCCTGCCTTCATATACCTCGCAATCCAACAACTGCCACACAATCATACTGGACAACAACCTACAATATATACGAACACAGCAACACCAAAATTCAGTATTCATTAACGTTACACTCCAAGATATAATTATAACAATCGGCAATCAATACTCCCCGCCGTCAGCAGATCTAAAGGAAGACCTTCAAGCCTGGACAAACAAGAGAGGCATGAGCAAACACCTGATACACCTGGGAGACTTCAATGCTCATAGCCAACTCTGGGGGTATCCATCGGACGACGACAGAGGACACCATCTCATCACACATATGAGCCAACACCACTTAATCTCGGCAAACGACCCACACAGCCCACCCACATTTCAGACAGAAAGGTCACAAGGATGGCCGGACGTCTCTCTTTTCTCGTTCCCCGTATTCTCTAGATTAGAAGAGTGGACTGTGGAAAAAGACATGAATTACGGGGACCACCGCTTGATCACCATATATCTAAACATAACAACCCCAACTCTCCCGAGAAGAAGATACAGAACGAAGAACATATCGTTTAAAAAATTCAATCAACACTTAACCTCAAGACTAATAGAAAGAAACATTAACTTCCAGCAAATAAAAAGTAAAGAAAACTTCGATACACACTACAATGAATTAATACAAATCATACAAGAGACAAGTGAACACACTCTCAAGAAGAAAAGTAGCACACACAAACCCTCGATCAACTGGTGGTCTCCGGAGCTCCGAAAAACAAGAAACTACGTCCGGGCACTCCGAAGACAAACAAACTCTCCAACATCCACACAAGCTCACAAACAGAAATACAAACAGGAGCGAGCCAGATACAAGCTTCAAATCCAAAAAGCCAAAAGAGAAGCATGGCTGAGATTCTGTCAGGCAACAACAGATCCCTATGGGAAAATGAAGAAAATTGCCTTCCAGGACTTTCACAAGAAAGAAACCTATGCACTGGCACACTCAACAACAATCACACACACCAAGAAATCATTTTACAAGGACCTCACAGAACACATATATGGAAATTCACAGATTACAGACACCAGAACACCAACACCAGACAAGACGGCCCCTCCATTCACCGTAAACGAGTTAAAAACGGCAATATACAGCTTCAACAAAAACAAGGCCCCAGGAATAGACAACATAGACCATCCCATCACAAGACCAATATTCAAACATCACCCACAACTACTACAAGACATTTACAACACACTCCTCAAGCTTAACTACTTCCCGACAGCATGGAAGCAGGGGGAACTAGTCTTCTTCTTGAAAAATGGAAAGCCTCCAACAGAAGCGGACTCGTATCGTCCGATTTCCCTGCTGCCAATCCTGGGCAAAATCTTTGAGAAGCTAATACTAAAGCGTATCCTACATGAACTACACAACACACCAAAACTAGCACCGTCCCAACATGGATTCGTCCCAGGAAAATCGACGGAAACGGCAATCCAAGAAGTGCTGTCCATCATAGATCTAAGCAAACAAGAAGACAACTACACATATCTCATCTCTCTAGACTTCCACCATGCCTTCGACAATCTACCTTGGGATGCAACAGTGGAGGAGCTCGAAACCTTAGAACTGAGCAGACCATACATAAACACGACAAGATCCTTCCTATCGCTCAGATCTGCGTACACCAACTGGCTCTCTGGAGACCTTCACTGGTTCAAAAAGGGCTGTCCCCAGGGGTCGTGCTACGGCCCGTTTCTCTGGAGAATATTCATCAATAAGATCCTGATAATCCTCAGAGAAAAGAGATTCAAAGTGGTGGCGTACGCAGATGATATACTTCTAATCATAACAGGTCGCACCAGGAAGATCATAGAAGACAAAGCCAACGCAGCTCTCCAACTGATTCAAAACTGGGCGGATTGTCATTCCATTCAAATAACACACGAAAAATCAACAGTTCTGCAAATAAAGAATCGTAAATATCTCAAGCGTCCACCCACACTAAAAATTAATAACAGATCCATCAAACATAACCCCACACTAAAATATCTCGGCTTAGTTCTGGACAGCAAACTTTCCTTCCTACCACATCTACATGCCAAGAGATCAGAAATCAACACAGCAGTCCAAAACCTCCTGAAGTTTGCAGCCTCACAACGCAGTATCTCAAAAGCAATACTAAAAATATGGAACAACACAATCTTAGAAAAGAAAATAACTTACGCTTTCCCCAAACTACAAAAATCCCACGGGCTGCGACTCCTCTCAGCAATTCAGGCACAGTGTCTGCTTTTGATCTCCCGTGCATACAAGAAGACAGCAACCTCAGCTCTCTGCGTCCTCACGGGAACAATGCCACTCTCACTAAGAACAGAGAAAACAGCAGCCCAAGGAGCAATCCTTAGGCTAGGCATCCCCATGGTTGGAATACAACCAGATATGTATCAACCGAAATTTATACCAACAGAAATTATACCATACAAAACATATTTTGAATGGGCAGAGAATGCAGAGGAGCAGCCAAATTTGCAAGTATACACGGATGGATCGAAGACTGACGCTGGTGTAGGATACGCTTTCTGCATCTACAACAAAGAAGACACAATAACAGAACATCAAATACACCTGGACACCCCAAACTCCGTTTACCAAGCGGAGCTGCTCGCAATTTCCGACGCAATTTCCTGGCTGCAAACATCCACACACGACAAAGCAACAATAAATTCAGACAGCCTTTCCAGCTTAGTGGCACTTACAGACATGAATACAGAAAATTATCTAATAGGTCAAATAATAAAGAAACTGCAAAACACAACAAAAAAGATCCTCTTCAACTGGGTAAAAGGCCACTCAGGAATTGCGGGCAACGAACACGCTGACAGACTCGCCAAGGAAGCCACACAACCGGACACATCAATAAAACACATCTTCCACCCAGCACCTCCATCCTACCTCAGAGGACAACTAAAACACAAATACACATCTAAATGGCAAGACCAATGGACAGCGGAGCACAGGGGACGAAAAGCCTACAGCCTCTGTCCAAAAGTCACCGAGGACTTCCTGGTCCCACACCGAAACATCTACCTGTACATAACCAACCACGGCCCGTTCCCATCATATCTCTCTCTCTTCAATAAAGCCCCATCTCCATTCTGCACATGTGGAAAAAGAGGAGATGCCACCCACTACACACTCAACTGCCCGCTAACGTCAGCATATCACATAAGGAAACCGGCATTACTGAGGACCTCAGTTTGGTTCCACCACGTCCTCAATACACCAAATCTACAACAAAAAATAATAGACTGTGTCCATCTCTTAGAACACAATCAGCAACTCTTTCAAATGCCTCCAGCACACCTTCTAGGAAATGTCCTGCCCTCAGACGATGATGAAGAAGAATAACCCTCATCATTGACCACAAAAATAGCGGAAACACAGTAGTGTAAATAATTCCATTCCCTCAGTAAAAGCCTAATGGCCTATTGGCCTCATCTGTATTTTTTTTTTTTTTTTTTTTTTTAAACTTGCCAAGCAGGGCTTGTAGAGCTTAAGCCGTATGGTAGGCCACCCTGCTTGGTTGAATCTGAATCTGAATCTGAATCTGAATATATAAGAAACAATATGGTTTAATGTAAATGTGTATATCATTATAGTATTTTCACAAAAATACTTCATTGCAACTAATTGTATTAGCTAAAATACGCCAATTGGCAGTGGACAAAATTAGGAAGATTATTTAATAGGTCTTAAAATGACCGGATTTGTAAACGTATGGTATTTGATAAGCAAACGGACATGAAGAACAAATGCCTACTTGAGTTAAGCAGTTTTTGTCACGAAAGATGAAATAGATAACATTAAAAAATATATACGAAGAGCTGCCATGATCGCAAAGGTTTCTGGATTTACTTATCAGAATCTTCCGATTTGGCGAAAGATTAAGCGATAAATTAAATTATGAATAAAAGTCCCGTGATGCAAAGCTTAGCATATATTTAAGGGGAAACAAACTTGTCGCCAATGGCGACTAACTTAAGTTAGCTAAAAATAAGATAGTATCAAATAATATTAATTTATCTAATATACATGACTAATAATAAATTAACTACGCATAACATAGTCTTCGGCCGAAATATTCTATAGGATTAAATCCGAATTAATTGTAGGGCCCAGTGGTTAGCATGCTGGCTAAGAAATGAGGAGCTTAGCACAATTGCTGCTGATACGAAATCACCAAAGCCTAAGTGATTTGGCTGTGCAAGATTATCAGAGGTTATTGTCGGATTCCACTTCTCCGTCCACACAACTTCGAAATAAATCCGGTCTTTTTATATGCTGCCACCACCGATATGAAAACGTGATATCGGGCACGATACTTGATGTATATTCAAGAAAAACCTAACTCTTTCAATTAAAGTTAAAGTAACAATTTATTAACACTATTTACATTTAAACTCGGATGTAAATTATCCGGTTTAACACTAAATCAAAACAATTACAGAAAACGCTCTACGTGTACCGCTAGACTACGTTCATTTATTCAGAACCGAGATTTCTATTAATCTCACACACTCCAATCCTGCGTTCGAACTCACTCCGGTCTCAGCGCTCATTTCTCGAGCAACCTTCACCCTTCGCCACCACGCTAGAACTAACTTTCTCTCTCTCGTAAATTGTAGAACACCCTCCTTTCTACGGGCTTTCTCCTCTGTTTCCAAGGGTCCTTGGACAACCCTTCCTCCCTCTTGACGGATCTGTCTTCCTGAACAAAAGAGTGCAATCGCTTTCTTATCTCTGAAAGACTACATTGCAATGGAAATACCTCCTTCATTCTGTTCCACTCGCCACCCTTCGGATTAAGATTTTCTAAAGGACGCCTTTAACGGTACACAATAGATACATATACAATACATACAATATGCTAATCCCTTAAGAATAGCTTTCAACTCTTGCAGCTGATTCTAAGAAACCTGACACCCCCCACCTTAGCGGAAAATATGCCTTTTAGGGGCTAATTTTCCTCAAACTATGTAATGTCTGAGAAGAGTTCAACAGTTCCTTGATAGGTTTCTTCATTACTACAATTACATAAATATTTCAAGGTGTCTGAAAATTTAACTACTGACATCTCTAATGAACCATATACTAATGTGATAACTACAGAAAAAAATACACAATATGCTAATACACTTTTATAAACACAAGATGCAAATACAATTATAAATACACACAAAAAAAATAAAATTACACTAGTATTATGTCATTTTAATGTCAGTCCTTAGGCTGAGATTGCTGGAGGCAGAACTTTTTCCTTCCAGTGCTTCCTCGCTAACTTAATTGGTACATCCCTTTCCGCAATGCACCCGCTTGAATGGCCAACCTTTGCCTCTGATGTCCCAATTAAATCTTCCTCTAACCAATCAGGCACTTGCCTTTCCAGGTCATCTTTGTACGTGATGATAACATTGTACAATTTCTGCCTTATCTTACCTCTTTCCGGTTTACGACCAATCCGATTTTTCTCCATTTCAACCAGTTCGATAGGACCCATAAATAATTCCTTATTTTTCCTTAAGATTGATTTTATGTCCCCAACTTGAATATTTGTTAACCCTTTTATCTCAAATCCCTTCCTGTCTTTATTTTCCGGTTGTTCTCGGTCTAACAACAGATATTTCCTACAGTCTTCAAACTCTCCGTCACTATCCAAGACAATATCGACTACTTTATTTTTAGCCATAAATGCTCTCATTTCATCTTGATACACCAGTTTCTTACTTCCGTCCCCTAACTCAACTATAACTGCAGGTCGACCTATTTCCTCTTTCTCCTTATTACTCACATTCATTTCCCTCGTTAATCGACATTCTACACATGACTTGCAAAACGTTTTAGATTCCTCTGCCATATTTTCCCAATAAAATGAATGCTTGATTCTTTCTAACATTTTCTTAACTGCGTGATGTTCTCCATATAAGGAGGTATGCGCTAGTTTTAGAATTTCCTCCCTTCTAATTTTAGGTATTACTAATTGAGGTACCGTTTCATCTACCAATTTCTCTTTATGATATAATAACCCATTCACAATATAATAAGACTCTCTCTCATTTTCAGCCAATTCCCAAGCTTTCTCTAAATCTTTACAACTCATTTGGGATTCCTGAAATACATTTAAACTACTTTCCGTAGCTTGATTGATCCTACTTTTCTCTACCTCGGCTTTTTCCTTCTCCTGACTTTGTAAATTTTCCGATCTCGCGTCTACGACATAACGATTATTATTACCATTTCTAATCCTTTCCCCTTCTTTCACTTTATTCCTACTGTCTTCCTTACATTCCCTTTCTACCGATTCTCTTAATGATTTCTCGTTGTTTAACCCTGACAATTCATTAGCCACGTCAGGATGTAAAATTACCTGTTCCTTACTATTATCAATTATTGCACAAAGTACATCCTGATGAATTACATTAGTTTGACCACGTTTTGGAATAGCTAAAGGTAATTGAATTAACGGCGATTTAACTGCCTTACCAAATATCCCTTGTAAATAGATGCTCCCAGCCCCTCTTAATTTTTCTGCTGGTACTAAATCTTTATGAACGACGCTAATTTGGCAACCAGAATCCACCAATCCTTTTGTTATCTTCCCATTTACACTAACTTCCACTTTCTCGAGATTATTTAACTTCTCTCCAATAACTTTAGCTCTCCAATCCCCTTTTGCTCCGATTCTTGCCATACTCGCTCCCCTTGGTAATTCTTTAATTCCTCGCACTGAGACATTATTGATACTGGCCCTTGATTCTTGTCCCTTATTAATCTGGTAACTTCCCTCATTATTTCCTTTTGTACAAAATCGCTGGACATGGCCTCGTTGAGAACACTTGAAACAGATAGGCGTCGTATCATTAGGTTTCTTATATTCCGGTTTTCTACTCAAAAATGGACTAACTTCATTATTCCCATTTCGTCTCCAATTACTACTAAATCCCTCACCTTTTTCTCTTCTAGAATTTCCATTATTTACATACCTTTCTTTGTCTTTATAACCCTTGTAAGTTACCGCATAAGATTTTTGTTTAGCATCAAAGAAATTATCACATTCCTTGGCAATTTTAGAAACTTCCAACCAATTACTGTGCTGAGTTAATCCAACATGCGTCGCGGTTTCTTCATCTACAGTAGTTAACAACTTATCCGTGACAATCAACTGATTAACCTTCTCATACGTATCTGCACCTCTAATCTTACAGTAATTTTCCCACGTTGCTATTAAACGTGACACAAATAATACATGAGTTTCATTTTGATTCCTTCTAGCCTTCTTGAAATTTTCCAAACATGCCTTCGGTGTCGGCTCGTGTTCCCTTAGAACTAATTCCTTTAATTTCTCATAACTCTCAATTTGTTCCCTAGTAGTGTATATTAGCAAGTTATCGGCCTTATCTCCTAACATATTTAGCAGAATTTCGGCCTGCTGGGTTTCCGGTACATTTTTTGTTTGAATGCCCGTTCTAAACTGCTAAAAAACAGGTTCCATCCCTCAGTCCCTTCTGGAACCATGATAGACAAAGTTTTAACACTTTTAATCAATTTCACTAGGCTACTCTCATTATTATATTCTCTAGACCCATTAGAATTATTTGCCGAACTTTGAATTTTTATCCTTTCCAACTCTAAGTCATGTTCCAATCTCAATTTTTCAGACCTTTCTTCTCTATCTAACTTTTCACGGTCTAACTCCCTTTCTAACTTTTCTCGTTGTAACTTTTCCTCACTTTCTAAGCTTTCTCGTTGTAACTTTTCCTCCCTTTCTAACTTTTCTCGTTGTAACTTTTCCTCCTTTTCTAACTTTTCTCGTTGTAACTTTTCCTCCCTTTCTAACTTTTCTCGTTGTAACTTTTCCTCCCTTTCTAACTTTTCCCGTTCTACTACTAACGCTTCTTGTTCTAAGCGTTCCGTAAAAATAGTGCTAGATAATTCCATAACGGCTCCCTCTTCATATTCGTCGCTCTCCACTATCTTTTTCTTAAGCTTAAACCTGGTATCATCTTCCGAGACCTCAATTCCTAACTCTCCACATATCGCCTGAAGATCCACCCTTTTTAATTTTAGTAAGAAAGCCATACCTTCTACCGATAATTATTACCACCCTACAACAATACTTAATCACAATATCAAATTAATACTTCCTCAAATCCTACCCTCATAAGTTACCTCCACATATTATACTATTTAACATATTTCAAATAAGTAATAATACAATAATAAATTTCCTTAAACAATGATACTCCACAATTTCCTTCCAATAACAAAGTAACAATAATCTCAATTTTACTATTATGCAATACAGATTTTAAATTTATACCATTAAATAATAAAATACAATTTACACAATAATACGGATACGTTGCAATTTGAATAAAACACTGATGCCAATCACTACATAAAAATATCCACCTAACAAAAATTTACTTGAAATACACATAAATTCCTAAATTTAATCTCAATAAAATATTTCAATTTCAAAATTAGTTCTCACATTAAAAATAAATCACAGCACTTTTTTTTTTCTCTGGGCCTTCAGTTCTTCCTTGAAGGTTATTTCAGTTTAATTTAAATTCTACACAAATTTCCTTTCCTCATTTACTATCAATATTTCAAACTTAAAGCAAACAATATCACTTAATTTAAATATTACTTTAATAATAATTTAAATTTAAGAAATTTCAATTATTCCTTCTAACTATTAACACAATGCATTAATTTTAATCATTAATCTTATCCGTTTAAAACAATTAGAAAATCACTTCTAGTAATTAATATAAGATCCTTTTCTTAAAACAATAGTGTAAAATGGTTGTTAATATCTCATTTGATTTAGACCAATTATTATATTGCACATAAATTAACATAAATTATACACAATAAAAAAAATAGGTTCGAGAATGTCAGTAGAGTAAAATGATCAAACCACCTTACCTCGTACTTCATCCGCTGGGGCAATTCTCTGCTCACTTTTCCACAGGGTAAATCTTGCACTCTCGGGCCACAATCACTGCACCTTGCTTCACAATGCACAAAAAACACTACGCACAACACTACACTAACACAGCACCACCACTAATTCACTTCACTGTAATGACGATAGGCTAGGCACTGGTCTACGATGATAGGGCACACACACTTCCGCTAGACGATCCGGCATAAACTGACTTAATACGGCTAACTGGCGTTGGTCTTCGACGATAGAGCACAAACACTTCCGCTGGGCGATCCGGCACAAACTCTCTGTAACACAGCTAACTGGCACTGGTCTTCGGTGATTCAGATCCCGTCGCTGCCACCATTGTCGGATTCCACTTCTCCGTCCACACAACTTCGAAATAAATCCGGTCTTTTGATATGCTGCCACCACCGATATGTAAACGTGATATCGGGCACGATACTTGATGTATATTCAAGAAAAACCTAACTCTTTCAATTAAAGATAAAGTAACAATTTATTAACACTATTTACATTTAAACTCGGATGTAAATTATCCGGTTTAACACTAAATCAAAACAATTACAGAAAACGCTCTACGTGTACCGCTAGACTACGTTCATTTATTCAGAACCGAGATTTCTATTAATCTCACACACTCCAATCCTGCGTTCGAACTCACTCCGGTCTCAGCGCTCATTTCTCGAGCAACCTTCACCCTTCGCCACCACGCTAGAACTAACTTTCTCTCTCTCGTAAATTGTAGAACACCCTCCTTTCTACGGGGTTTCTCCTCTGTTTCCAAGGGTCCTTGGACAACCCTTCCTCCCTCTTGACGGATCTGTCTTCCTGAACAAAAGAGTGCAATCGCTTTCTTATCTCTGAAAGACTACATTGCAACGGAAAGACTACCTTCATTCTGTTCCACTCGCCACCCTTCGGATTAAGATTTTCTAAAGGACGCCTTTAACGGTACACAATAGATACATATACAATACATACAATATGCTAATCCCTTAAGAATAGCTTTCAACTCTTGCAGCTGATTCTAAGAAACCTGACAGTTATATTTTATGAGTACGATAACCCGGTTATCTTTCTCTTAAAAATATCTTCCTGAATGCATCCTCCCAATTGCCAAAGCAATATGGTCAAAACTTGTTTATACATATTTCTTAATGTATATTATTAAACTTGTTTATACATTGTTACATTTGTGTAACAAAATTACATCTCTTGCCGAATAGGGGTTAATAAGACTTAATAGATAGACTGAAGAATATGACACATGAAAACAGCAAATAAAGTAGTTCGAAAATATCATGTTTTAGATATAAATAATTTCTGATCTATATTGATCAGAATAAGACATTCGCAAACTAAATGTTAAACCAATTAAATATTTCTGTATAAATTACGCGTTTACATTTGAATATTTGTAAATGATTCTTTTTTATAGGATATCGGGGGTCCAAGTCCAATTTGATCGTTTTCTACTATTTTTATTGTTCTCACATTTAATTTTAGAAAACATTCTATTCCTCTACCAGTGTAGCTCAGAATGAAATTTCAGTAGAAGTTGAAGACGTATCACGTTATTCCTAGAGCTCAGATATCCTATTAAGAAACATCATATGATAATATTGAATTGCAAGCCAGAAATTTGTGGAGAATGCTTCCATTGGTTTAAAAAAAGCATGGGGATGTCATTTGTTGGCGACTCTGCAATGCTAATGTGCTCTTTTAACACAATTTCGTTACCAGCATTGAATAATTTAAATAACAATTTCAGTACTTTTCGGTTAGCCGGACGCCAGTGATATATATACATGTATATATACTCTCACACATATATACACATATATCTGCATATACATATATGTATATACATATATATGTATACATATATGCATGTATACATATATGTATATACATATGTATTTATATATGTACATATATCACTGGCGCCCGGCTAACCGAAAAGTACCACAATTTCTTTAATAATTTTCATTAAATTGATTTTTAGTCAAAAATATTCAGAGATACGTGTTTAAGTAAATTTGAGAAAATCGCCGGCATTCAGTGTTTTGTTTATGTATTTATATTCGTTCTGTCTGATGATATATATACGCACTTAAATGAATCGCCGAAAAATATTTTTTAAATAGATATATCGTATAAGTTTTTTTTTAAATAGATATATCGTAAAAGAAAGATAAATATAAAAAAAAAACTTCTGCTATAAAGATCACTTTCTTAAACAGATCTTCGTACTTAAGATATTTTTTAAATAAAGGAAAGACAAAGAAAACTGCTCTTTTCAAAACAAAATAAAATGGTACATACATTTTTTTCAACATGAATTGTCTTCTCTAGAAAATACTTTTTTTAATTTAAAGCTTCATGCACAGACTTTTATTTAAATCCTAACATTTTTAAAGTGCTTTTGTTTCAATTGAGATTAAAAAATAAATTATGTTAGAATTCTATATCTGTAGACATTTATCTTCACGGGTCAACAACAAAAAAAATAACGCTTATTTATTATTTTCGTATAGAAGATAAGTATTCTTTTGGCGGATCATTTTTCTACATAAAAATATATACAGTACTAAAAAAACTTTTATTTTATGAATTTTTCTTTTAAAAATTTTTATTTTTCCAAAGAATATTAATTAGACTGATACGTGTTTTTATCTCTTCAAAAGTAATAAAAAAACATTTGCATATTTCTTTCTTGAAAAGTGGAGTTTGTTTATTTAAAATGAAGTAAAGCAAATGTGTATTTTTAACTGTCAGTTAATTGTATCAAAAATAAATACTGTACATATTGTCAGATTCACAATAAAACTAAATTCTCAGTATATTTTTAATGCCGTTTTGTCTATTAAAAATTACATGAAATGGTAAAAATGGAGCGATATTTTAAATGTTAAATATAGAATAATTTAGTTAAAACTTGTAAAATAAAAATGTGCAGTTCCACCAGTTATTTTGTTTTGTTTTTTACGTTTCATTGTGTCATGTACATAATAAACTTAGTAATACATGTAAAAATAAAGAAATACCTGGTCTTAAAACATTTGTCAAGTAGTCACTATTTCGTTTATTGTGAAGTCTGGGAAATCTTAGGTCATGGGACTCAATACCTGTGAAGATACGTGTTGAAGATAATTTTCTAAGTACTTTTAAACAGTAGCAACGAACCTACGCTAAAGGAAATGCATGAATAAAGTACCTAATATAGTTGTCATTAGGTACATCTGACTACTAAGCACACCATTTCTGTCCTTGGCAATGTAAGAAACATCTCGAAAATTCTTCCGAAATAATTTTGTCTATTTTCACATTCTGGTAATCATGTGTCATAGAGCTTTGACGTCTGGAATATATGTCAAATATGTAGAGCGTGACTATACATAAAGTGCAAGATTTTGTAGGGATTTACAGGCTAATCTGTTAGGGATATTTTTGAAAGATTCGATACTTATACTATTTAGGACATGGGGAAGCAAGTTCGCAATTCAAAACAGATTTTAAAACGTTGTCGACTGATTGCTCTGTATAACATTAAATTCAAAATAAAAGAAAGGAAAACACAGAATATCCCAACAGCGAATTTTTTTTTCCAAATTTAATGTGATATTATCTTAAAATTTCAGCTTTGATGTTGTCAAAAAAAGAATATTTGCTTTATATTTATAAATGTTTTAATAGAGCGGTAGTAATTATAGAACTACTTTGAAAGCATTTTTTCCAACTGGCAGACGATGGAATTAAATGTATTAATTTTAAACATAAAATCGAATTTTGCTTTGTTTAGAAAAAACGAGCAGATAAAAAATTTATTAATATTTTCGATCACAAACCAGGGAAATATATAGCCTTTCTTTTAAAAAATGCTAAGTAAATCTTTTTATCTTTTGCTTAGATATTTCTTATAAAGTCTTTAAAATGTGTTAGAAAATTTATGTTAAAATTTTGCAACAAATACCACTCAATAGAGGGCTATGTGAAAATAACTTCCACATGAGTTTAATTTTTTTCATAAGATTACGAGGGAGCATCTCTGAAATGTCACACATTCAGAAAATGCTAGAAAACAAAAATTCTTTTTTTAAGTAAAAAAAAAAATCCCATGCCTTGTAGTATAGAATGCGGACTTTGGTGAATGATCGCATAGCTGCGGCGTCAGAGTAAGAATGTATATATATATATATAAATACTGATAAGTTGGAAATTAATGTAGATGTGGCAGAGGAAAAGTTTGATTTTACAAAATTGCCGAAAGCATATCTTTATGCAGCAGTTGATTCGGTGCCCAGGTTCGTGTTACAGGCAATAATCACTGATGAGGAGGTGCACAGATTAAAATACACACAGAGAAAGTAGAGACAAGAGTAATACAAAAATGTTTCAAACATAATTTGCACTTTTTATTTTGGTGTGCGGATTTCCTTATCTGCCGCCAACTTATATTATGAATTTGGTGATAATCATGCAACGAACAAAGTATTTTGGAGAGTTCCCATATTTCACCATCGTCCTAAAAATAGGACACCATGTATGAATGGCCTTTATATAAATTCTTTTGAGTATTTTAATTCAAATTAAAGGCGATATATTTTTAAAAGTCTGTTAAGTATATCTCTGCTCTTATTGTTAGTTTAAATTAATGTTAAATATTTTTTTTTTAATTTTTCAAAATGGTGATTTTTTGAAGATTTATTTCTTACATATTCAATACATTATTTCTTAAAAGATTTTACTATTAAAAATAACGGTTATATAAATTTATTGAGGTAATATTCTATACTTTTCTACAGATAAAAAAGATATATTAAAAATATATATCTAAATGGTCTATTTTCCTTATATTTCATACTGTCCTAAAAATAAGACGATGGTATAATCCACTGATACATAATCCCTACATTAAGTAATGGGAATAATCCATTCTTCTCTGTGATATTCCAAACATTTGTACGGATAATCTTTAAATAGTTTCTCTAACACCTGCAGATCACGTGTGTCTGCAGGTGTTAGGTACACGTGCCCTGCGTGGTCACGTGTCAGACTGGTTTGTGTGAGGGGATTCCCCGTGTAAGAAAGTAAAAAAAATTACATTGTGAAATTATTGTGTACGTCGTTTCTCTTTGCTTCGTTTCGGAAACTACTTAGATCCTAATGCATAAAAATGTCTCGTAAATTTTTAACTACGCAGGAAGCCTTGGACTTTTTGTGGAGTTTAGATGATAGTGATTTTGAAGACAATGACAATGAATTAGTTATTGTACCTCCAGATCCTGATTTAATGAGTGACACAGAGGACATTGATGATTCATCTTTAAGGAAAGTAGAATAAATCATGTGTGATGAAGTAGATTCTACAGAGGTTGCAGGAACGATTGAAATTTTAGTTCCAAATAGAAATGAAAACATTTCTGTAAATCCGAAATGGGAAAAATGCGAACCTAAGTTCGAACGTGCTCCAAAAGCACCTTTTTCTCATGAGAGACTTCAAAGAGTTAAAGATAATGTGGCTGGTAAATCTCCTATTGAACTTTTTGAAATGATCTGTTTGAAAATGATTGAGCTGACGGTTGAAGAATCAATTAAATATTCCAGACAAAATAATAATCATGGTGGTCGTTCTGAGTGGACTGTAGAGAGTTGAGATTGTCTTTTTAACTTTTTATTAACATATAACATGACAGTAGACGTTCACACACACAAATTATTAAATCGAACTGCATTTTTTATAAGTAATATCGCCGCGTGAACTGGGCGGTGTTTAGAGTTGGTGCGAGTGCTTTGGTGACTCACAGCTTAACTGAATTGTTTTACAAAATGCTCCTAGGTGAAGCTGTGATACAACACTCACTAGGTGGAGCCAAAACCGTACTTCCGCGACGGAACATGCCGCCCGGGGATGAAATATGAAATATTTCAGCAATTAATTTAAACTTAGAATACAATCAATATACATTATAGATAATATTACAATACAAAATGAACAATATACAGTGAATTGGTTATATAATTGATTAAGAATAATATTCAAATACAATACAACATAAATGCTATTTACATTAAATTTTCACCAATTGGCAATAGACAAATTTTTGAAATGCCTCGTAAAAATTCACTCGTGGCAGTTTTTACTTTAACTGTACGCACCTTATTGTCTTTGCCGGGAACTATTTCTACAATCCGGGCCAGTGTCCATTTACATGGTGGCAGATTTTCTTCCTTTAATAACACTAGGGATCCTACTTTAACGTTATTTTTTGTGAACTGCCATTTACCGCGCTGCTGCAAACGATTTAGGTAATCAATAGACCAACGTTTCCAAATGCATTGAACATATTTAGTAATGCGTTGCCAATGATTTAATCTATTATCGGAGATATTCATAACAGTAGGCTCGGGAATAGTAGTGATGGGTCGGCCAATTAAAAAATGGCCTGGGGTAAGCACTTCAAACTCATTTATGTCATCTGAAAGTGGAAATAAAGGCCGGGAATTTAGAATTCCTTCGATTTGTATGATAAGAGTTTCGAAGTCCTCAAGAGTAATTTTATTATTACCTACGGCCCAGAGCAAGTGATGTTTGAAGGACTTAACGCCTGCTTCCCAGAGTCCGCCAAGTTAGGGGAACGCGGGGGAATAAATTTCCATGTTATGAATTCCTGGGCTAAAAAATTAGATAATTCCTCGCTGGGAGTTTTTAGCGATTTTTTAAACTTATCTAATTCTGTTGACGCACCTTTAAAGTTAGTGGCATTATCTGAGGTTAGTATACTTATCTTGCCTCTCCTAGCGCAGAATCTTTTAAGCGCCGCGATAAATGCAGCAGCAGATAAATCGCTTACTATTTCTAAGTGTATTGCCTTAGTAGACATGCATATAAATATGGCCACATAAATTTTTGAATAAACTTCTTTTCTTTGATTCTTATATTTGATGTGGAATGGACCACAAAAATCGACGCCTGAATTTAAAAAACTTGAATTTGGTGTTACACGTTGTTGTGGGAGGTCTCCCATTAATTGATCTAGGGTCTTGGGATTGTGCTTGAAGCATGTGACACAGGAATGAACAATTTTTCTTGCTATGCTTTTAGCCTTTATGGGCCAATATTGCATGCGTACTTGATGGACTAATCCCTGTGCACCTATATGCAAGCACCTTTTATGAAAGAATTCGAAGATTAATTTAGTGAGTACGTGATCATTTGGTAAAATCAAATGATGTTTGGCTTCAAAGGGCAAATTGGAGTTGATTAATCTGCCACCTACACGAAGCAAGCCACTTTCGTCCAAAAAGGGATTTAATGATTTTAAGCTACTGGACGAAGGAACGGTGTGTCCTTTCCTCAACGCATCTATTTCCGCTGCAAACGTACCCTCCTGGGCCTTTTTCACCAAAAAATGAGTACTTTTTTGAAGCTCGTTCGCCGTCAGGTGATTGCAATTCCTTTCTACTTTACGAGCATTGCCAAGAAACCTGAAAATGAAACTACATATTCTAATTAGTTTAAAAAAACCATTGGAGCATTTATACAGACGATCACAAAAAGTGTTAATTTCATTGAAATTTGCAATTAAACTGATATTTTGTTTCAGTTCTTTTACACAGTCAATGTGTGTGGGATTGGGACACTGTCTAGGAACTGTGATTTCTCTTTCAAGAAATTCTGGACCAAACCACCATAAGTCATTATTTAGTAGATCCTTGGCATATGCACCTCTGGATATCACGTCAGCCGGATTAGACTTGGAGGATACGTGATTCCACAAACAATTCTCAGAAAGAGTCTGAATCATAGTCACTCTGTTGGCTACGAAAGTTTTTAATTTGTGTGGTGGAGTATTGAGCCAAAAAAGTACAATGGAAGAATCAGTCCAAAGCCACACCCTTTCAAAGTCCAACTGTAAGGTCGGAACTAATTTTTTAACTAGTTTCGTCAATAGTAGAGCTGCTGAGAGCTCTAATCTTGGTATAGTCATTGGCTTTAGGGGAGCCACTCGAGACTTGCTGCATAGAAGATTCGAACTGAACTGTCCAGTCGTGGAGATGCATCGTAAATAAACAGCAGCTCCATAGGATTTCCCTGATGCGTCACAGAAACCATGAAGTTCTAATTTTGCGATATTGTCCGACAGAACATATCGAGAAATGACAAGATTATTTATGTCTTGTAATTTAATCAAAAAATTGTTCCATTCTCGAAGAGAGTTGGGAGGCAGTGGTTGATTCCAATCAAGCTTTTGTTCCCATAGCTGTTGCATAAAAATCTTTGCTTTAGTGACAATCGGGCCAACCAGGCCTAATGGGTCATAAATTTTGGCGATTTCGGCCAATACTTCTCTCTTGGAGTAATTATCTTTAGGGATGACAGTTATTTTAAAGGAAAAATGATCCGATTGGGGCTTCCATAACATTCCTAATGTTTTTACAGAAATCTGCTGCGAGAAATCTTCAAATGCGTATTCTGAAATAGCGGTGTCTTGTAACAACTCAGGGTAATTAGATACCCATTTGTGTTGTTCCATACCACCTTTTTCTAAAATCAGAATCAATTGAGATTGTAACTCTTGTGCATCTTGCAAGGAACCCGCCCCTGACAAGCAATCGTCAACATACATATCATTATATATCACCTTTGCAGCTTTGGGAAAATACTTTCTTTCTTCGTCAGCAAGCTCTTTTAATGTACGTGTAGCTAAGAACGGGACACTAACTGTGCCATATGTTACCGTATTTAATTGAAATATTTTAATTGGTGCATCCTTATTAGACTTCCAAGCAATTTTTTGTAAATTTCTCTGCAATGGATCGATCAGTATTTGTCTGTACATTTTCTTAATGTCTGCACAAAATGCATATTTGTGTGTGCGGAATCTAGTTATAATGGAAAACAAATCTTGCTGGACTGTTCCGCCATTTAATAAAATAGAATTAAGTGAATATCCGCTAGATGTATTTGAGCTAGCATTAAAAACCACGCGTAGGGGAGTGGAGGTTTTTTCTGGTTTATAGACAGCATGGTGTGGAATGAAGTACGATACCCGATTGGTGTTTTCACCTTTAATTTCAGTCATATGCCCCAAAAATTCATACTCTTCCATGAAATCTCTATATAAATTAGCCATTGTTTTATTTTTATCTAATTTCGCCCATAAATTATTTAATATTCTAACTGCAATTTCTTTAGATGACCCTAAAACTGATTCAGCATTTTCTTTCATTGGTAGCTGCACTATGAATCTACCGGTATGATCGCGTTTATATGTGCTTCTAAAATGCTCTTCACAAAATGTTTCTTCTTTACCCTTCACAAATTCGTCATTGTCTCCAGGTAAGGATTCAATTTCAAAGAATTTCTTAAGTGTATTGTCCAAACTATCTTCAGTTAAGAGACAACAAAAGGATTGATTACTAATGGGTGGAAGTGTGCCTGTCACTAAATATCCGAATTCTGTATTTTGTAAAATACACTTTCCATCTGAGAGCCGAATTTTATCCCCCTTTTAAATATCAAAAAATAATTCGCTACCAATTAGAACATCAACTTGATCTGGAACATTAAAATTGCTGTCAGCTAATTCTATGTACTTAGGGATGCATAAATTTGAAATGTCTAATTCCGTGATCGGAATATGATTTGTTATTTTTTGCAACACAACCAGGTCTATATTTCTTGAAAATGTTTCATTTTGATTGAATATATCCGTATTTACGATTCGTTTCACTTGTTGATATGAACCGTTAATACCGGAAACACTACCTTTAAAAGGTTTTGGTTTTAAATTCAATTTCTTGCAAGCACTATCCGATAAGATATTTACTGTTGATCCACTATCGATTACACTTCGTAATTTAATTTTATTTCCACGCGAATCCTTTATTAAAATAATTGCAGTATTTAATAACGTACAATTCTTTGAGTCATTAGCTAAAAGAATATTGCCTAATAAAGAAGAGACCTTATCCTTACTTTCGGAATCTGACATAATTGTTTTTCTTTTATCGATTCTGAGGGTTTATTCATTTGAGCTTCTGAAAACTTATTCACATTTTCGCAAAGTAGGCTATTATGTCGAGAGGAACATTTTTTACATGAGAATTTAGAATTGCATTCGCTATTATGTAATCTCAAGCAGTTTATACATAATTTATTTTTGCTTACAAAGTTTTTTCTATTAGGAACACTCATATTTTGAAATGCGATGCATTTAAATAACGAATGGTCATGTTTACATAAAATGCAAGGCTTTACTTTATTTTTATTGTCACTGATGAAAAATGACCTTGATTTAATTACTGCGTAATTATTTTTGATCTGTTTCGAATTCACCTGGTTGGCGCCATGAGACCGAGAAACATTGTCTAACATAATACATCTTTTTCCAGAAATGACATTAAATAATCGAAGTTTGGTACCTGTGTATTTTCGAGAGAAAGTTCAAATTGTTTTTGACTTTCTTTATCTATTTTTTGTAAAATTATATTCATGAATACACTTTCTGATAAGCTATTTTGCTCATATTCCATTACTTTCAAGGCTCTGATGTTTTTATTAATACAATCTAAGAAATTTCGTAATTCTTTGGGAGATTCATACTGGATTTTTTCATAATTTAAAATTGAAGAAATATGAGAGTCGACTAAAAGTCGTTTATTTTCATATCTATGAATGAGGGCTTGAAATAACGAATTGAAATCATCATCGGGAGATTCTAATTGTTTAGCATCATTTTTTAAAGAGGCTTTTAAATAAAATAGCCTTTGATTATCATCTAAATGATCATTATTAATGATCAAATTCGTAAATTGATTTTTGAAATTTGCGAAATCACAGTATGCACCTCCGAATGAAGGCAATGGAATTTCTGGTAAGCGTACTTTTGTTTTGTTTTCATTAATATGAATATTATTAAATTTATCATCAAAGGAGGTTAATAAAAGTTTTACACTCACCTCCAAATTTTCTAATCGGTCACTTGCGTCATCTAAATGTTGCTCAATTTCCTTTAATTCAGGTTGAGTTATTTCAGGTAACTCATAGTACTGTTCCCTGATATCTTCTAATTTATTTTGCAGGCTTTCAATTTTCTTTAATTTCACTTGGAGTTGGCTCACATTAGTGGCCTTAGGATCTAAATTATCTTGGATAAATTGTTCTAGTTTAGTTATTGCGGCCTTGACGGCGCCTTTCGAACAATTGAGTTTATCCATAGCAGCACTCCGGCGTTCTTCGGACCACATAATGGTCGTTCTGAGTGGACTGTAGAGAGTTGAGATTGTCTTTTTAACTTTTTATTAACATATAACATGACAGTAAACGTTCACACACACAAATTATTAAATCGAACTGCATTTTTTATAAGTAATATCGCCGCGTGAACTGGGCGGTGTTTAGAGTTGGTGCGAGTGCTTTGGTGACTCACAGCTTAACTGAATTGTTTTACAAAATGCTCCTAGGTGAAGCTGTGATACAACACTCACTAGGTGGAGCCAAAACCGTACTTCCGCGACGGAACACATGGTTTTGAAATAAGCATGGATGAAATGAAACAATTTTTAGCAATTCTTTTCTATAGCGGATATCATATTTTACCTCAAGAGAAAATGTACTGGGAAAGTGCACCCGACACTGGAACTTTACTTGTAAGTAAATCGATGTCAAGGAACAGATATTACGAAATAAAGAAATATCTTCATTTTAACGATAACTTGCGACTTGATCGGAATGATCGCTATTTTAAAGTGAGGCCACTTTATAATCTGTTAAATGAAGGCCTTCAACAATTTGGAGTATTTTCGGAATTTTTAAGTATTGATGAAAGAATGGTTAGATACTTTGGAAAACATGGCTGTAAGATGTATATAAAAGGAAAACCAGTCAAATTTGGATATAAATTATGGATGCTAACTTCTTTCAACGGATTCCCGTATTATATTATACCGTACCAAGGTGCAAAGCAGAATAAAACAGAACCTGCATCTATCGACAATATACCATCAACATCCAAATGCCAAGCTATGAAAACTCTAGAAGGGCAAAGGGAAAAAAAATCCAAAGGTTAAAAAGAATCAACCATGTCAGAAAAAAGTGAATGAGCCATTATCTCACACAGTTATCCAGAACTTGCTGTCAATAATTGCAAATCCTGAGATACATAAAATTTACATGGATATTTTCTTTACTTCCCATGAACTGCTATCCATTCTGGAAACCAAGAACTTCTTCGTTACAGGTACTGTTAGAGAAAATAGAATCTCTAAGTGTCCACTTATGTCTTCAAAAGCAATGTCGAAATTGGAACGTGGATTTTCTGACAGCAGATTCGATACAAGGAACAAAATAGCCGCAGTTCGGTGGAATGACAATCGGGTTGTTTCTGTAATCACTAATTTCGAAGAAACAAAAAATATCTCAACAGTAGAAAGAAGAGTAAAAGGTGGTAAAAAACAGGTAAAGATACCTGCGTGCATTACATCCTACAATAAATACAAAAATGGAGTTGACTTGTTTGATAATCATGCAGCATCTTACTTTACTTCAATTCAAGGGAAAAAATGGTATTGGCCATTATTCGTTAATGCATTTGAAACAGCGCTTGTTGCTTCATGGAAGCTCAATAAGTTATTTGGAGAAAATAGTCTGAGCCTGCTTGATTTTCGAAGGCACATAACAGTTGCCTATTTGGGGATTTCTATTCCAAGAAAACCATCTTACAGAAAATTGGGTCGTCAACAGAGTAATGCAGATTTTTTAAGGATTCAGAATGAGCATGTGTTGATAAAACACCCAGAAAACCGACAAAGAAGATGCCAGCTAAAACCTTGTACAGGAAAACCAACCACAATATGTAAAAAATGTAACGTCGGACTATGCTTAAGATGTTTTGTCCCATTCCATTCATCTAATAATGAATAGCAGTAGATTATACCATTGTCCTATTTTTAGGACAGCCTGTACCAATCAAGCTAATAAAAAATTGGTAAGTTTTTTGATTTTGTGTGTATACATAGGCTTAATAAAGCATATATTTAAGATTTTATTTAAAAATAATATTTCTTTTAATGCTTGGTACGATATGTGTTAAAGGGAGTAATTTGGAAAAACGTGGGAAAAGTTGTACAAATTTTTGTAATTAATGATGAATTAATTACCGAGCCTGGATGATTAAAATGGAATGCATGTACGTTAGAACTTAGACAATACTGCGTGCTAAATTTAGATATTGGTTGTATATGAGAAATGAAAATTCGTTAGGAAGAGGACAGCTTAGAAACAAGTAAGAAGAAAGCAGTTACTTTATCTTTCTTTTTTTATATTTATTTTGCAAATGCCGGCTGGTGTGAAAAGGAAGAGAAAATTGCAGTATATGGTTGTGAATACAGACTTCTTTTATTTCTGCATGCTGAGAAATGAAAATGACATGTTAAGAAAAATGCGTAATATAAATTGAGTGAAAAATTTAATAAGCAAACATGAAGAAGGGTAGAATAAAGTCATTTTATTTTTAATAAAAATACGAAAAGATAAATAAATTAAATAATTTTGAAACAAGAAAGGGGTGGGGAATTAATTTTAAAGAATAAGAGGACATGTAATGAGGCACGTCATTACATGCCTCTTTAAATAAGACGACTATTACTATTCCGAAAGATCGACGCCTAAAACTAAGCACCATGAATAATATTCAAATTATCTATTTTGTTAAATTTAACTTAAACGCATTACTTTAGGCAGCTTGAAATGTATGTCCATATTTTTTTTTCTCAAGCATCCTATAACTAATAGATCGCTATTTTTAATGCAGTTTCAAAATTAAAGAAAATCTCTTTCTTTAACTCAACATTTAATTTCAAAAGCAATCTCCTCAATTTAATTAAAATTTTAATATCTGCGAGAGCTAAAATTTAATTTCAGAACCCCTGATCACATTAAGTTAAATTATGTTGCCGTTCAATCGCAAGTGAATTTGGAAAGCTCGAAAGTTCTTTAATTTAATGCAATAAAATAGAATTTCGCTGTCTCTCAGTTATAAAATTTTATGTATTTAATCGTGTATAATAAAAGTGTAGGGAAAGTTCTAAATTAGAAAACATACCAATGGAAAACATACCAATGCGAGGATTTTTCGCACTGCAGTTTAATATTTTTAGCAATATCTAATATTTTTTTAGATGCAGATGTAGACTTCTACAGAAAAAATAAGGATAAAAATATCTGCAAACAACATTAGTTAAGTCTGAATATTATCTCATTTATTCCTAACAATAAAATCTCATCGAAGATAGGAAAAGGCACGCGCAAGAAAAAAAAAACAATTGTATTTTAGCTGCATTAGAGAATGACGTCATCTTCTTCGGGAAAAACACGGGACAAAGAAAAATAAATTGAAATAATACTTAAATTACAATTAATCTAACGTAAAAAATATGCTTTTACACTACACGCAAAGTTCTTCGATCGATCAATAATATATTATTCTTCTAAACGTTTCAATTTCAATTATTTTTAAATCATAAACATAAAATAAACCTGGAGAAAACGTCACATCTTATGTCTTTTGAACATATTATTATTATTATTTTATAATCAATGTTGATCATGCTATAATACGGTATTTTATATTTGTGGTAACATTGATTTAAAAAATAAGGTTTCATTTCATTTATAAAAACAATGCCAATTTATTTTTTAATTAACTGCAATTTTTTATCGAAAACATGTTTTAACTGTATGTTATTGCACTATATCAGAAGCCTGTTCAAAATCCTTTCATATGATATTTCATCCATCGTTCCTGGTTTTGTATTTGCTTAGAAAAAGGGATGTTGACAACAGAAATAATATATATGATAATTTTGTAAGTTAAAAAACAATGTTTTACGCATATGATTGCATAGAACAAGGAGTCTATTTGTCTTTAAATATGTAAAATGGATTGCGCAAAAGAATGCAATGAATTAATCACAGAATATAGATTTCATAAATATGTGCAGAGCATTAACTTCTTTATCATCACATACTGTCAAAATATTTTAGCTCATAACTGCTACGAAGATTCATCTTTCTCCGCTAGTTTCCTCCTTCCTCGCATTGAAAGATGATTGGTACATCTAGATATACTTACTCAGTATATACAACTAGAAAGAAATATGTATACAGTTATACGTAAAAGAAAAGAGTTCCTTTACGACCGAAATAGATACAAAAGCTGGTTGAGAAGCATCATTTCCGAACGCACCACATAACAAAATTTTGTCCAGATTTCCAACAAGATTAAAGCATTAAAAATTTTGTAACTTAATGTACATTGCATATATATAACCGTTATAAAACAACACATAAACATATATATATATTTATATATGTATATATGTGTTATATACAAATTTTATTTCGCAATATTCCTTTAAATTATTCTAAATTCTGACATAGTAATTATTTCCTGAATTCTTAACAATATCCATTCCTATTTAATGTCCTTTTAAAAGTAATAACACGTATATTAATAATTATCTTATTCCAAATCTTAATCTAAAACTTTATTTTCATTCGTAATTTTTATTAACTCTCCAATCTATAATATTCTGAGAGACGCTTGTTGTCATTTCGAATATATTTAAAACCATTTTTTTAATTTTTTATTCCATTCTTCGCTTTGCGCGCTGGGTAGTTTTCACGCCAAAATCAATTCGCAGATGGGATCGAGATTATTTCTTGTTAAATCTTCTCCATCGCACCTCATTCGCTTAGCTTAAGTTCGCCTCCCACTCATTGACACGTTCGCTCGTGACGTAGCTTCTGTAACTTTACGCGGAGTTTAACAAAACTCGTCGCCAAGCATTTGGAGAGCACATTTTTGTCGTGTTTGGAATTGCTGACCAAAGCGTTATCTAGTGTTCGGGGACATAAAATTTCTAACAGCACTTTAAGATCATTCAATAATGTAGTGAGTTAACGTCAAGCCTGAGGGCTATATGATTACACCTTGCTACTGTGGGAACTGTTTTTGGCATCGTTCCTGTTCGTTAATAAACAATTTATCTGGAAATTGGCTGCACATTATTGGAGAAATTCTTATGGTGTTTCATCATTGCCTAACCTCCTCGCCACGATTCTTGATAACGACTGCAATAATTTTTCATCTGTAACCAACTGCCATTTTCTCGTGAAATGTCAAATTATCTTCGTAAACAGCTAACACACACACACACACACACACACACATGTATGTGTATGTATATGTGATATATGTGTATGTAAAATACAATATTTGATATAATTTCTACATTGTGCTGCTATGAAGAAAATAACCGTTTAAATTAATTAGTTAGAGAAAACCAAAACAGAAACATGAAATCTATTAGCTATGTTGTTTGAGAAATTTCATAAATATAAAAAGTTTAATGATCTGCAATTATCAAGTTACGAAAGACATAAGTTACATTAATGAATCTTTAAGTTCCTCTTATCTTATACTGTTTTTACAATTCATGAAACTTGGGAAAAGTAAAAATATTAAGATATAATTAAGGAAAATGCCTTAATGAAATATCTCAAAGCACGCATTTACTTTCTGTATTTTTTTCATTTTTGTATCTGAGTGAAACTAAATTAAATCATGGCTCGTTAGTTACTTTATTAGGTAGAACTTAATGCGAATGATAACTTAGTTAAAAAAACATAAAGATAGTGGAAAAGTGGGATAGCTTTTAGAAATCCTCTAGCGTTCAAAAATGAGCATTATGCAGAATAATCTTCATGTAAATAAAAATCCCATTTTGTTTATGTTACATTTAATGAAAGAAGTAACTCCATTATACTCTTTGTCACAGATTATTATGGTCTTTGAAACAATAAATTAACAACTTTTTCTGGAATATAATTGAAAGTAATTGAAGAAAGCACAAATGCAAACAATGTCCAATAAGTTATTCTTCATTTAACAAGTTTTTTTTTTTTTTTTTTTTTTTTTTTTTTTTTTTTTTTTTGCCGTATAAAAGTAAAATCTTGTTACATGAAGTCATCGTATTACATTCAGGTTTTCATATTTGTTTCGAAACCTATTTTGCATTTTTTTATTTGTAATAACTAAATTTTCTTAGTGTTAATATTTTTAAAAAATATTATTTTATTCAACTTTGTCGTATTTTTAATTGAAATACGTATTATTTTTTAATTATTTAAAAGCGGGAAAAGCAATACAAATACTTAGAAGAAAATTTAAAATTAATACAGCAGGATCTATCGCCATTAACAAGATTTCTTTCATTCTATTTCTACTTATAAACAACATTCTTCTCTCAGGAATGTCATATTTTCCTTTCGTAATAATTTCTTCGTTCATCTGTTTATAATTTGAAAGAATGTAGTGATAATGCGATCCTTCTATATGCGTATCACATGTATGTTAGAAATGTGATTATTATTTGTTAAATAATATTTCATACGTCATGTAAACAACATAAATATATCTGTTTTAGTAGTGATACAGATATCAATAAAGAATATTTCTTATGTGTTCACTTATTGTGGTGCTTAAGAAATATTAATTGACAAATAACTAAATGTATCATATATAAATAAATAAATAAAAAAATAAATACAAATGTTCTTGCCAAATATTATCCAATTACCTCTCGGAAAAAGTTTCTAAGACCGTTTCTTGATTATATCAGAAATCTCTAGGAAGCTTGTTTGGCATACTATTATCATTAACTTTGATATAGAATGTTTACAAAGGAAAATCAGAATTTTACAATCATTCGTTTCTGGGTAACCACATTGAGAAAAATAACACTTTCAAATCTGAGTAAATCGATGTTTTTATTTTGTTATGAAACTTTTTGTTTCAAATATGACGATCCAATGTTTTCAATTCTGAAATACTAGAAATACTCAGAATATTTAAAAGTGGACATACTCAAAACTGAGCACATAGAGGTCAGTTCATACTCATTTTTGAAACATGTACATACTAAAAAATGATTGGAATCAGTTAAAACTCATTTTTGAAACATGGAAATACTCAAAAACGTGCACATAGAAGTCAATTCATACTCATTTTTCAAAAAATGGACAAACTCAAATATGAGCACATGATGTTTTATTCTTGAGGGTGTTTCTGTTTTCAGAAATGAGTATATACATGTTTCAATCTTAAGTAATTTGGATTTGGAGCCATTTTGACTGCGCGACATACTCAGATTTCAGTATTTTTTGCTCAGTTTTGAAAATGTCGTTTTTAGGAAGCAGCTGCTTTCATGGATTTATACACAGTGCAAAATGTATATTCTGTACCAATATATATATTTATATATGTGTGTATTAATACAATGTAAATATTCTAGAAATCACTGTTGTTTACTGATTAACATATAATAAAAATATTTCTAAAAACTCATTTTTAAGCACATATCACTACTAATATATATATATGTATGTTATAATTTTTTTTTCCGGGAATGATTAAAACTTCGAAAAGTAATTCAAATATCTTTTTTTTTTGTATTCGTTACCTATGACATTATCTTTGTAAAAACTCTTTAATAGTTTATCTATATTTCTTAAAAATATATACTTTTAAATTTCTTCAAATTTAAAATGTTGAGATAACAATTGGAAAATAAAATAAAAATATTTTCGTATGAATTTATACGTCTGTGCTTGAATTGACACATTGATAATGTAAAGTGTAATTTAAGAAAGATTAACAAAATTACCTAAGGGATTTCTATTTAGACGTTACAGCACAATATTGAGAATAGTATCAAAGAAACATACCTAAATATTCATTATAATTCATTATAAAAAGTGGACTGGGTTCGTAACACTATGTAATATGCTTTAAAAGATTTCAAATAATACGTTTAACTTTAATAGTAATTTATCATCTATCTTCACCATATAAAATTAGATATTTTGATGGATTTTTTAGACTTACGGGTTTTCACTGATCTTGTGTAAATCTTTTGTAAAAAAGTAGAATTGTGATTTGCATACTATCGTATTTTCTCTTCTGGAGGATATTTAAGTGAGATTATTTAGGATCTGAAGACAAAAGATAAATCAGAATGTAAAAGATTGTGAGGAAGAGCATATTAAAAGTCACCCCTTGGTAAGTAGTTTCCACAAAACCCTTTTTGAAAGATATTGTGTATCACCAACTGCACTTACAAGCGTTTTTTTGCAATTGGCACTTTTAGAAATTCAAAATTTGCTTCCTTTTAAGAATTTCATTTGTATTCTGAGTTGTTTGTTTAATTAATGTACGTTTTCTAAAAAGTTGATACAATATTTATTCTGTAATATTTTTTTACTCTCTCTGTATGCCTGGTTACACTACAAAATATCTTATTTAAACAACATGAAAACTTCCATTGTCTAAATTAGTTAAAACGCCTTTTATTGTATATTTGGAAATACTTAACTTTCTTTTTATAGCTTACTTTTAAAATTATAATAATGCGTGATACTGAATATACTATTTTTTTTATCTCCGTGCTGTATAATAAATGTTTGGAATTTTCATAACAATAAAAAAGGAGGCAGACAATTTTGCGTATTTTAGGATTACATTTTGATTCTGCACGCATGCTGCATACAGGTGAAAGTAGTTTTAAAAAACAGTTTATTTTAAATGTTTTATGTTTCGTTGAGTGACAAGATAACTTTGATTGAGAGAAATCTTAACTGTGATGTGGAATACATTATGAAGTGTCAAAATCTTCGTTGCTGTTATTTTGTATTCATAATTAATATAAAGTATTAATATTTAACATTAAATAGAATGAAATTCAATGCTTTAAATGTTTAACATGTTACATGTGGTGCACTGAAGTTCAATATACTGAAAATATATCATTTTAATTTAAATTAAGAAAACAACATACGAAAAATATCCTACTTTAGCAGAACGTTAATCTGAATGTGCAGAGAAACAAATACACATCGAACATAAATAACAACAAAAATAAAATCATATTAAAAAAAAAATGTAAATTCATTGCCATGCAAACACTCACACAAAACCCTATTGATATTTTTTCTGGCTGCGGCTGAATTTAAACGTAATTACAGTTTGTTTGTAATTTGTATTATCGTATTAATATTTATTGATTTAATTTTCCTGTTTTAAGTAAAATGACTTTTTCTTATTACTTTATTCATCAGATTTTAGTACTAATTTCATAAATATGCGGCTTACTTTTTTAAAATTAGCTTAATAGTTATTTCTTTAATATTTTAAACAGGTATTTTGCACATTTCGAAAGATTTTTTTGATTTATGTAATTATTTTCTTTATAAGATTAAAAGACTTCTTAAAATGTTTTTAAATATTTTCACATTTAATGGAGAAAATAACCATTTTGTTTTCAAATGTTTTATTATAAACGTTTATAAAATTGAAATATTTTTTCTCTTAGTTTTTTTTAACTCCTAATTTAAATTTTCGATATACTTTTAATGAGATATTTGTGCTCAGTAACAATAGAATTGTATACACTAAAACACTTTTATTTTGCTTAAAAGACGTCAAACATAAACATTACAGATGTTAAAATTTAAAATTTACATGTGTCGATTTGTTTATCAAATCGTCATCAGAATATATATAAACACAAATACAATGTACATAAAAACGCGAGATTAAATTAATTAAAAATTAGAAAATAAAAACCAGAGAGTCTGAGCAGTCACTATGTGAAGAAGGTACAACGCCCTCTATACTTTTAATTTTAACACCGCTTTTAGATTCATCTACAGACCGCATCCCACTATTATTCAACCACTCAACCCAAATTTTCGGAATATTAAATGACAACGTATCATTACATGCTTTCGAGCTACTTAAATATATTTCAATAGATTCCCTCACAAGAAAAATTAAATTTTAATTTTAACATCTTTAATGTTTATGTTTGACGTCTTTTAAGCAAAATAAAAGTGTTTTAGTGTATATTTAAAAGTTAATTCTAAATGGCGTATTTTGACTCTCCACGTTATTTGAAATATAATAACATTTGAATAGAATTGTAGTTAAATGTTTAAATAAATATCATATAATGCTTGTATGTTCAATTTTGCAAACTAAAATATTATTAAGAACTAGAACATGTTATTTAATTATTTTCTGTTTCTACAGCATACATTCAGCAGAAAAACTTTTCTGCCAGTTTGACAGGAATATAATTTGATCATACGGGAACCTATGGTATTAAATGATAACCACAAAATAAAATACAGCATCTGATAATACTTTTATTTTGCAAATGTTTGATATAGAGTAAGAGCTATTTATTAATTTCAGATAAAGAATTGCTTTGAATTGTATAGTTTTTCTAATTATTAATATGATAAATATAAGCACATATTTAATACTGTGTGATAATTATTTGCAATTGTTAACTTATGAACACTTTTATTTTAAAATAAAGTTTCTTTTACAGAAATAAGTTTACTATTTTAATTGTATTTTAATGTTTATTATTTTAATATGTTAAAAATTATTTTTTAAACTCTGGAAGTAAAACTTATCATTTAATAATCTACAGAGACAAGTTTGAGACAAGTAAGTTGTTTGAGACAAGTAAAGATTAGAAAAATTATAAATAACAATTAAAGAAATATGTTTATATTTAATCTGTTTTCAAAACTTTACTGCAGGCAGTCGTACTAGCATTATATGTCAAGTAATCTGTATTCATGTAAGAATTATAAATTACCTCTGTAAGATTTTGATAGTAATTTTGTTACAGCTTCTATAAATTTATATTATATTTTGGATTAGTTTTTATTGTAAAATTTTCATAAAATTAATTTAATTTCATATTCTTAAAAAATGTTTTAATTCAATACTTTAATATCCGGTTATCTTTATATTTTAAAAGTGAACATCTTGATTCAAACTGGCTCTATATTTCAAATTTATTTGTAAACATTTTCGAATTCTTCCTTAATATTCAACGTTTCTTTTCCTATCACTTGTTACATATTTTGGACAATTGTAGACGTTCTTTTACTATATGATTTCATACATATATCGGCGTACCCAACAATGAATGATTTTGTAAAATTTTAATCTGATGTCCCAGTGTCTTTATAATTTAAAATTGCTTTATTATTTCCTATATCATCCTTTTTTCCCCTTGAATTTTTTACGTAACATTTTTTTTTTTTTTTTTTTTCAATTTCTAAAACAAGTGTTTTGTTATATTTCTTAAGTTGTTTAACAACTAACAATGCTAATTTACGTTATATTTATAACTTACACATGATATTTATATTCATTAGATATATTATAACATAATTAACAATTATTTTACATGTTTTACATTTTACATTTAAACATTTTAACTGTAAAAACTTTTTAATAAACGTCATTTTTGGATTTTATTAGATTAGATTAACATTTTTGTTTGTCAACATAGTGAATTTAGCTATGTTTATTTTTAAACAATTTGTTAAAAGGAGGCTATTTATAAAGAAATTCGTAATATTACGTAGAATGGGAAATTAATATTCATTAATTTAAAATAAATAATTTAGTTTTCAAAAGTTAGGACAGAAAATAATTAAATTCCATAATTTAAAAGCAATAAATTTTACTGTTTATGATTATATTTTTTATGTAATTATGTGTGTCGTTCAAACCGGTTTACCAAAAGCATAGAACTAACTCAATATACCTCTAAATAAAATGAATTTTTATTTCATACTTGAATTAATGCATAGATTCTTTCAAACATATCGAAGTACTTACTATTACTTGTACGCATTTATTATAATAAAAAGTTTTGCATATAAAACTAACTTTTAAATAAAGGTTTATGGGAATACTTTCTTAAAACAAATACATTACAAATTTAAATTTTAAATAGAAAATAGTCAATATCTACTATCCTATATTATGTACGATATTTGTGTTTGCTAACATTTAGTTTTTTTTGTTCTGTGTGGTATTCATTAATTCGAATATATGAAATGACAAAGGACTTTACATTTTATATTATTAAGAATAAATTTATATCCAAAAAAATCTATACTTTTTTTCTACATTTTAAAATCATATATATTTCTATATGAAAATTTGAAATGATGTCATATTCAATACACAAAAATAGTTAACTAAATTATAAATATCACCAATTCTCAAATACTTATTTGTAGTATCCTATAAGTACAATTGTCTCACACTTATATTTAATGAAAATATATATATAGAAATCGTCATTGTATACTTTTCATTGCAGAAATATTTACATTTGCAAGTATTGATATTTAGATTTTTCTTCGTTTACGTTACATACCACAATACCTAAAATAAATATTTATTACATAAAAGATACAATTAAGCTCAAAATTATTTGCATAATATTTGACTTATAATTTCTAAGAATTTTAATTAAACAGCTTCAATAAATTTTACAATTGGACTCCTAATTTGCTACTTGACTTTATTTCTGTTTTCATGACATTTCGAATTATTTTAACGAAACTCTTAATCGGTTCCGTTTTGTAATCGCGTGCTATTTTATGTAGTAGACAAGGGCTATAAGAATAGAGTGATATCAACTACACCTTTTTAATACACTTATGGAGTTCAGGAAAAATCTTGGATGCGTAAAATTGTGATCTCACCACACTCTTCTTTAGACTTTCGAAGGTAAAATTTAGCATGTTCTGTGTAGTGATTTTAGATCTCCGATCATGTTGTGGAAAGATAAAATTGTGACTGAGTTTGAGTTTGATTATCTAAAATAAAAATACTGACAAAGGGTGTGAAATAATTTTCACTTTGCTAAACAACGCATAACCATCATAGGGAAATGGAATGTCAAACATGTAGATGGAATGTAAAACATGAGCACATTACCCAGTGTGTTCTTGTTCGACATTCCAGCTTGTGCTGCGAGGTTGCAGCCATGCCAACGTATAAGTGAAAAATTCAAGACTGGATGTCGTCCAGATGGTAAAGCACTTGGTGCGCTATACCAGGGTATCTGGGCTCGAACCCAGTATGGACACCTTTTTCACTATGTTGGTTATGCGTTGTTTATTAAAGTGAAAATAAATTCACATCCTTTGTCAGTATTATTAATGTACAGCGCAGTTTCAGTCCTGTTGAAAATTAAATTGGAAATTTAAAATAAAGATTTCATTGACATTTAAATTTATTTAATGTTAAAATTAATTTTTAATAAATATTTTTAAGCAATAACTTTTAGTAATATAGTGACTTTATTGCCTTCCTAATTAGTTTAGGTACACATATTTATAATTGGAATTATTTTAATATTTTAAAGATTTTGCAGCATCAACTTTGACTTAACGTCCAGACAACTTTCAACGTCCATTTTAATCTTTTACTGTAACTGGACATTGAAAACACTAAAAACATTTGTTGCAGCATTAGAGTTTAAGCATATATAGTTACATAAAATAAAATTTGGATTTAACATAGATGAAAAAGTTATAAAATTATTTGTTTGTGGACTTACATTGGTTTACTTTTGAAAATTGTATAACAGTTTTTATTTTAATCATCCACATTGTAGGATATAAATATAGTTTAAATATATATATATATATATGAATTTAATTACGCAAATGAATATATTATGTTGTATTTTTATATATTCCCGTGCATCATTATCAAGTTCATTGACATATTATAAATGAACTGTTTTTGAAAATGTCTAAGTTGTAAAATTTTCTTTTCATGATGGATATGTACATGTAATTTTAAAAGTGTTTTCACTTTCAAAATGCAATAATTTGTCTTATTACGATTCTTCCACACAAATAATATTAATGATGTCATTGATATATTTCCCTCTAATAATATCAAAGGTTATTTTCTCAAAGAAGCTTAATAAATCTTTCAACGTTATTAGAACAAAATTTTAGGCATCTAACCAATTATTAGAGAAACGCAAGCATTGAAATTATTATGGAAATTACCACATTTCGTCATTAGAAATGATCCTTTATTATGTTTCATTCGTAGGTTATGACAATGAAATTAAATATGATAATAACTCAGTTGATTGTTGCAGAATGTATAATAAATAAAAAGTTTGAAACAAGTTTTCCGGATACTTCATACATACTAAGATTATTTAACTAGAGCTAGATAAATATTGATCTATTTGATGAACTAGATTGATCCATTGATGAAAATAAATAAATCCCGTTCACGAAATTACCGTTTTTATGTATAATATGCATATTTTCTATATAAAAACTTTCTGAAACTTCCATTTTTTTGTCAGAAATTTCATCTGATCAACGTATATCTGTAAATTTTAAAATTAACAATGCAAAGTATAAAGCAATGTACAGCATGTCCAGAAAAATCTGTTTTCCCCATATAGATTTAGAAAGCCGTCAGGAGAATGCTGACTATTTTCCAATATCTCGTATAATTCTCGATAAAAACTAAAAGATTTTCTTAAAACACCATCAAAAACTTTTAAATGCGCTAGGCCTTTAGTCTTTCTTCGTTAGGGGCAAAATTCTCGTTAGTGGAAAAGTAGCTCCTACGTTTGTTACAAGGAAGAGTTGTAAACATTTTATTTTAATAGCACATGATTACATGAACATAACTACACACCATTTTTATGCCTTTTTTGACCACTTTGCACTTCAAAGGTTTTTGGTGTGAGAAAAATCTTTTCAGGACGCCCTTTAGAATAAAATGTACAAGACAGAGATTGGACTTTTTTAACCTTCAGGTAGTATATAGAGAAGTTTTTAATGTTTTTATTTTCAATTTAAATTATATTTAATCACAACATGCACTGTTTCGTCTTTCTCACTTCTTGCAGCTATGTTTTTTTTTATTTTTTATATTCTCTCCAAAAATTTACTATTTTGCTCATTGTGCTTTCCTTATGGATTTCATATCTTATTGCTGATGAAAATATTAATTATTTATTCCTTTATGTAAAAGTCAAAATTGGAAAAAAGGAATATGCTAACAATTTTTCGTAAAGTTCCACCTGGGTTCATTGATGTATTTTGGCGTGATTGATGGAAAAACTTTCCCAACATTTCCTCATAAAAAAAAAAAATCTCAAATAGAACAAAATAATAAATCATTGATTCAGAAACTAATGAAAGTACACAAAATGCCGTTTGTACATAATTGTAGGAATCGTTTTGTAACAATACAAAATTTAATAAAAAAATGGTTTCTTTAAATGACAGATGGCGTGTTAAAGTTACACAATATATATGCATTCAATAAATGCAGCACCATCGAAAATTTTTGAGATTGATGGTTAACTAATGTTGCTTTGGGCGTACGTATCTTTCGTCGGTCCTTCGTGTTTTCATACCCACCCATATTTCTCGACCAAAATCTTGTTGACATTTCGTTGACTACAATGTGTAGCAGCCTCATTCTTTGTGGCTGTAGAAATGATTGATGTAAAAAGTGTACGACAACCATCATTGCCAACATTGAAAAGGACAAATGGCAATATATATATGCAAATGAAAACATAAATCTCCTTAGTACTGTAAATTAATTTGTCACATCTGATAATACTCCTACAATCCCGGCTGACTAAAGCCGGCAAATTGTCCGTAAGATAAGAAGGATTCGTCATGGCGCGTGGGCAACAAAATGTCTGACAGTTCAGCTTCTATTATAGTCTCTCTAAATTCTGCAACTGAGTGACGAACAGCAAAATGCCTACAACGGAGGAAAATGTTATTCCTCTCGATGCATCGTCCTATATACGCTTAACTGTAAAAGCTAAAGTGCAGTTTCGTAATCGAGAATAATATCTATGTAACCCATAAATGGCGTATGGAAAACTAATCCCCTCACGTTTTTTATCCTTTGTGGGGAAACGGTATATTTATTTCTATCTTTATGAGTTTGCGATTTTTGTAAGTTTTTGATCATTTGATATGTTTGATATGCACAGAAACGAGTAGATTAAAAATTTATTAATATTTTCGATCATAAACCAGAGAAATATATAGACTTTCTTTGAAAAATTTTAAGTAAATCTTCTTATATTTTGCTTAGATATTTCTTAAAAAATTTTCAGAAAATTACCGTTAAAATTTTGCAACAAATACAATAGGGTGCAATGCGAAATTAATGGCTGTAACTTCCATATGAGTTTAATTATTTTTAAACGATTACGAGGAAGCATTTCTAAAATGTCAGACATTCAAAAAAATTTTGAAAACAAAAATTCATTTTTTTAAGTCGAAAAACTCTTATGCCTCCTTAAATAAGACGAATATTGCTATTCCGAAAGTTCAACGCGTAAAACTAAGCACCTTGAATAATATTCAAATTATCTTTTTGTTAATTTTAACTTATACGCATTTCTTTAGGCAGCAAGAAAAGTATGGCTTTTTTTTTCTCCTTTCTCAAACATCCTATAGTTAATAGATCATTATTCTTTAATGCAGTTTCAAAATTAAAGAATGTCTCTTTCTTTAACCCAACATATAATTTCAAAAGCAATCTCCTGAATTTAATTAAAATTTTAATATCTGCGAGAGCTATAATTTTATTTTAGAACCTCTGATCACATTAAGTTAAATTATGTTGCCGTTCAATAGCAAGTGAATTTGGAAAGCTCGAAAGTTCTTTAATTTAATACTATAAAATAGAATTTCGCAGTCTCTAAGTTAAAAAAAAAATTATGTATTTAATCGTGAATAATAAATTTCTGTTTAAAAGTGTAGGCGAAGTTCTAAATTAGAAAACATACCAGTGGACACGTGCGAGGATTTTGCACTGCAGTTTAATATTTTTTAGCAATATCTAATATTTCTTTAGATGCAGATTTAGACTTCTACAGAAAAATTACAGATGAAAATATCTGCAAACAATGTTAGTCAAGTGAGAATATCATCTCATTTATTTCTAAGAGTAAAATCTCATAGATGATAGGAAAAGGCACGCGCAAGAAAAAAAAATAACAGTTCTATTTTAACTGCATTAGAGGATAACGTCATCTTCTGCGGAAAAATAGAGGGCAAAGAAAAATAAATTAAAATAACACTTAAATTACAATTTAAAATAACGTAACAAATTATACCTTTTACAGAACACGTAAACTGCTTCGATCGATCAATAATATATTTTTCCTTCTAAACGTTCCAATTTCAATAATTTTTAAATCATAAATTATAAAATAAACCCAAAAGAAAACATCACATCTTATCTCTTTTGTACTGTTTATTATTATTTTATAACCAATGCTAAGAATGCTATAATACAGTATTTTATTTTTATGGCAACATTTAAGTTTATGTATGTTAAGTATTTATTTTTTTATATATTTCATTTTATTTATGAAAACAATGCCCATTTAATTTTTAATTAACTGCAATTTTTCATCAAAAAACATGTTTTGTGCATATTAGTGCATTATGTCGGAAACCTGTTCAAAATCCCTTCATATGGTATTTTATTCATAGTTCTTCGTTTTGTAATTGCATAGAAAAAGGGATGTTGACAACAGAAATAACATATTTGATAGATTTGTAAGTTAAAAAACAATGTTTTACGCATATGATTGTATAGAACAAGGAGTCTATTGGTCTTTAAATATTTAAGGTGTATTGCGCAAAAGAATGCAATGAATTAAGCACAGAATATAGATTTGATAAGTATTTGCAGAGTAATAATCGTAGTGTCATATAGCCTTTTGCGTGGCTTCAAATAAGTCATATGACAAAACAGTTCAATTCCGTCCATTTATTCATTCGACTTGAATGGTAAACTTAAATAAGAAAGGATAAATAAGAAGATGTACATGTGCATTCAGCGTTTGCTGGGAACTTCTTTATAATCACATACTGGTAAAATATTTTAACTTATAAATGCTACGATGATTATTATTTATCCGCTATTTCTTCCTGCATCTCATTGAAAGGGTCTTGGTACATCTAGATATACTTACTCACTACATAAACTTAGAGAGGAATATGCACACAGTTGCACTAAAAGAAAAAAGCGTATTTATGAACGAAACAGATACAAAAAAATGGTTCGGTTACCTACACGTGTGATATATACCAAGAGGGAGTGCTCTCTGTGGGGGTCTTTCAAAGGGATACTAACCCGTATTTACGGCAAGGTTAGCAGAAAACCACGGAAAACCCCGAACGGTTAGCTCGAAAAGCCCGACAGGGTTTGAACCCAGCAGCTCCCATCTACCAGCTTTGAGAGCAGAACCTCTCAGCCACATGTGGGGCAAAAACTGGCTCGGAATGACGTCACTTCCGAACGCACCACATGAAAAATTTTTTTAGGGACAACATTTTATCCAGATTTCCAACAGGATTATTGTATATATATATATATATATATATGCGTCAAACTGTAATGCACCAAATACATATGCATACTCACACACACACACACACACACACACACACACACACACACACACACACACATATATATATATATATATACGTGTGTGTGTATGTATATATGTGTGTAAAAGACAATATTTGATACAATTCCTACATGATACTGCTATGAAGAAAATAAGTGTTTAACTTAATCAGTTAAAAAAAAAAAAAAAAAAAAAAAAAAAAAAAAAAGAAAAGATAAGGCAAATCTTTTAGCTATGTCGCTGGAAATTTTTCATAAAAATAAAAAGTTTAATGATCTACAATTATCATGTTACGAAAGACATATGTTACATTAAAGAATCTTTAAGTTCCGTTTATTTTATCCTGTTTTTACAATTCATGAAACTTGGGAAAAGGAAAAATATAAGATATAATTAAGGAAAATGCCTTAATGAAATATCTCAAAGCTCGGATTTACTTTCTGTATTTTTTTTTATTTTTGTATCTGAGTGAAACTAAATTAAATCATGGCTCGTTAGTTACTTTATTAGGTAGAACTAAATGCGAATGATATCTTAGTTAAACAACATAAAGATAGTGAAAAAGTGGGATAGCTTTTAGAAATTCTCGAACGTTCAAAAATGAGCATTATGTAGAATAATCTTCATGTAAATAAAAAAATAATTTTATTTATGTTGCATTTAATGAAAGAAGTAGTTATTTTAATATAAACACTACCAAAAACGTCATTATACTCTTTGTCATAGATTTTTGCGGTTTTTGAATTAATAAAGTATTAATTATTTCTGGTATATAATTTAAACTAATTGAAGAAAGAACAAAACCCAATAAAGTTCAATAAAGTTTTTCTTCATTTAACAGTTTTTTTTTCTATTATTTGACGTATAAAAGTAAGATCTTGTTCGTCATATTATATTCAGGTTTTTTATATATTTCAAAACGTATTTTGTATCTTTTTTATTTTAGTATTTATATTTTTAAAAATTATAATTTTATTCAACTTTGTCGTATAATTAATAGTATTATTTTACTAATATTATTAATATAATAATACGTATTATTTTTTAATTATTTAAAAGCGGGAAAAGCAATACAAATACTTACAATAAAATTTAGACTGAATACAGCAGGATCTATCGCCATTAAAAAGATTTCTTTCATTCTGTTTCTACTTATAAAAAAATATTCTTTTCTCGTGAATGTGATATTTTCCTTTTGTAATAATTTTTTGTTCACCTATATATAATTTGAAATAATGTAGTTATAATGCAATGCTTCTATATGCGTATCACGTGTACGTTAGAAGTGTGATTATTGCTTGTTAAATAATATTTCATATGTCTGGTAAACAGCATAAATAGATCTCTCTTAGTAGTGATAGAGATATCAACAAAGAACATTTCTTGTGTGTTTTCATTTTGTGATGCTTAAGAGATATCAATTGGCAAATAACGAAATGTATGATATAAAAAATTAATAATGAAATAAACAAACATGTCCCTGCCACATACAAATAACTAAATGCATCATATCATCAAATCACTCAATTACCTCTCGGAAAATTTTCAAAGAACGTTTCTTGATTATATCAGAAATATCCAGGAAGCTTGATTGACATAGTATTATCATTAACTTTGATTTAGAATGTTTACAAAGGAAAACCAGGAAATCGTTTGTTTCTGGGTAACCACACTAAGAAAAACGACACTTTCAAACCGGAGTAAATCGATGTTTTTATTTTGTTATGAAACTTTTTGTTTCTAATATGACGATCCAATGCTTTCAGTTCTGAAATACCAGAAATACGTAGAATATTGAAACATAGACATACTCAAACTTGTGCACATAGAGGTTTGTTCATACTCGTTTTTGAAATATGGACATACTCAAAAATGATTAGGATCGGTTAAAACGCATTCTTGAAACATGGAAATACACAAAAAAGCACATAGAAGTTAGTTCATACTCATTTTTCAAACATGGACATACTCATATATAAACACATGATGTTTTATTCTTGAGTTTGTGCATCTTTTCAGAAATGAGTATATAATACATGTTTCCAACTTGCGTAATTTTGATTCGGAGCCCTTTTCATTATGCTACATACTCAGATTTGAGTATTTTTTGCTCCGTTTTGAAAATGTCGTTTTCAGTGTGCAGTTGCTTTCATGGATTTACACACAGTGCAAAATGGATATTCTGTACCAATACATATACTTATTTTTTAATACAATATAAATATGCTAGAAATCACTGTTACTTACTTAATAACACATAATAAAATTATTTCTAAAACCTTATTCTTCCGCACATACCACTACTAATAAAATGTTTTTTTTTTCTCTTTTCGGGAATGATTAAAACTTCGAAAAGTAATTAAAATATTTTTATTTTGTATTTCTTATCTATGACATTATCTTTGTAAAAAATCTTTAATAGTTTATCCATATTTCTTAAAAATTGAAACTTTTAAAATTTCTTCAAATTTAAAATTTTGCGGTAAAAATAGGAAATCCAAATAAAAATATTATCGTGATAATTTATACGTCTTTGTTTGTATTGATACATTAATAGTGTAAAGGATAATTTAAGAAAGATTAACAAATATATCTAAGGAATTTATATTTAGACGTTACAATATCAGCTTAAGAGTAGTATCAAAGAAACATACCTAAATATTCATTAATAAAAGAGGATTGGGTAGCTAACACTATGTAATATGTATTAAATGATTTCAAATAATGCGTTTATATTTAATAGTAATTTATCATCTATCTTCACAATATAAAATTAGACTTGCGGGTTTTCAATCATTTGGTACAAATCCAGTATATATAGAAAAAATGTAAAATTTTGATTTGCATACTTTCTTCTTTTCTCTTCTGGTGGGAACGACATATTTAGATATTTAAGTGAGATAATTTAGGATCTGAAGACTATAACGGATAAATAAGAACATAATGGATTGTGAGGAACAGCAGGTCTAAAATCACCATTCGGTCAATAATTTCCATAATACCATTTTGAAAGACATTGTATATTACTAGTAACAATTACAAGTGTTTTCTAGCAATTGACACTTTTAGAATTTTTTTAATTTTTCAATTCAATTTTTTTTAAGAATTTCATTTGTATCTCGAGTTGTTTGTTTAATTAATGTATGTTTACAAAAAAATAATACAATGTTTATTCTGTAATTTGTTTTACATATGCCAGGTATTTTACTATATGCCTGGTTACAATACAAAATACCTTATTTGAACAACTTGAAATGTGTTCTTATGAGTTTACTGATGACTGAATGAGTGGCTTATGTGTAAATTAGATAAAACGTCTTTTGCTGTATATTTGGAAATAGTTAACTTTTTTTATGGATTACATTTAAAATTATAATAATGCGTGATACTGAATATACTATATATTTTTTATCGCCGTGCTGTATAATAAATATTTGGGATTTTCATAACAATAAAAAAAGGTGGCAGACAATTTTGCGTATTGCAGGATTACATTTTGTTGCTGCACACATACTCCACACAGTTAAAAGAAGTATTAAAAATAGATTAATATAATTTTTTTTATGTTTCATTGAGTGATGAGATAACTTTGTTTCAGAGAAATCTTAGTTATTATGTGGAATATGCTATGAAATGTCAAAATCTTCGTTGCTGTTATTTTGTATTCATAATTAATATAAAGTATTAATATTTAACATTAAATAGAATGATATTCAATGCTTTACATGTTTAATCATTTTCTCAGTGGTGCACTGAAGTATAATATACTAAAAATATATCAGTTTAATTAAAATTAAGAAAACAACGGAAGAAAAATATCCAAATTTAGCAGAACGTAATTCTGAAAGTACAAAAAAAAATTACACATCGAATACAAAGAACAACAAAAATTATAATTAGATTTAAAAAAAAACTTATTTTCACTTAAACTCATTACCATGCAAACAGTCACACGAAAGCCAATTGATTTTTTTTGTAACTGCTTCAGAAATTAAATGTAATTACTGTTTTTTTGTAATTTTTAGTTCCTTATTAATATTTATTGATTTCATTTTCCTGTTTTAAATTAAAAAAAAACTTTTTCTTATTACTTTATTCATCTTAATTTAGTAATAATTTTATAAAAATCGGCTTACGTTTTAAATTTAGCTTAATAGTTAGATATTTAATATTTAAAATATATTTTTTTCACAGTTCGAAAGGTTTTTTTTTTATTTATGTAATTACGTTCTTTATAAGATTAAATGACTGCTTAAAATGTTTTTAACTATTTTCACATTTAATGGAGAAAATAACTATTTTGTTTTTAAATGTTTTATTATAAACTTTTATAAAATTAAAATATTGTTTTTTTTCTTTCAGTTAACTCCTAATTTAAATGTTCGATATATTTTTAATGAGATGTTTGTTATCAGTAACAATACAATTGAAGTTAAATGTTTAAATAAATATCATATAATGCTTGTACAATCAATTTTGCAAACTAAAACATTATTAAGAACTAAAACATATTATTTAATTATTTTCTGTTTCTACAAAATACATTCAGCAGAAAAACTTTTCTGCAAGTTTGGCAGGAATATAATTCGATCAAACGAGAACTTATGGTATAAATAATAACCAGAAATGGAAATACTGCATCTACTAATATCTTTATTTTGCTAATATTTGATTTAGAGTAAGAGCTATTTATTAATTTCAAATAAAAAATTACTTTGAATCCTGTAGTGTTTCTAATTATTAATATGTTAAATATAGGCACATATTTAATATTCTGTGATAATTATTTGCAGTTGTTAACTTGTGAACACGTTTATTTTAAAATAAACTTTCTTTTACAGAAATAAGTTGACATAAATGTTAAAAAATATTTTTTTAAACTCTGAACGTAAAACATATTATTTAATAATTTACAATTGTTTGAGACAACTAATGATTCAAAAAATTATAAATACTTGTTATTTGGACATAGCAATTAAAGAAGTATATTTATATTTAATCTATTTTCAAAACTTTACTGCAGGCAATCGTACTAGCATTATATGTCACGTAATCTTTATTTTTGTAAGAATTATAAATACCTCTGTAAGATTTTGATAGTAATTTAGTTACGTCGTCTGTAATTTTATATTATATATTCTATTAATTTTTAGTATAATTTTTTCATAAAATTTTATTTAATTTGATATCTTTTACAACTTCTTTTATTCAATTATTTAACATTGGGTTATCTTTATATTTTAAAAGTGAACATCGTGATTCAAACTGGTTCTATATTTCAAATTTATTTGCAAACATTTTCGAATTCTTCCTTAATATTCAACGTTTCTTTTCCTACCACTTGTTACATATTTTGGACAATTGTTCATGTTCTTTTACTATATGATTTCAAACACGTAACGGCGTACCCAATTTTGAATGTTTTTGTAAAATTTGGAACTGTTGTCCCCGTGTTTTTATAATTTAAATTTGCTTTATCATTTTGCTATATCATCTTTTTTTCCTTGCAATTTTACGTTTTTTTTTTTTTTTTTTTTTTTCTTTCTTTAATAAAAGAAGTGTTTTGTAATATATTTTAAGTTGTTTAACGTGTAAAAATGCTAATTTACGTTATATTTATAATTTATACATGATATTGATATAAATTAAATATATTATAACAAAATTAACATGCTCTTTATTTTACATGTTTTACATTTTATTTTTAAACATTTTAACGGTATAATCTTCTTAATGAACGTAATTTTTTGATTTCATTAGATTACATTCCCATTTTTGTTTTTCAACATAGTGAATTGAGCTATGTTTATTTTTAAGCAATTTGTTAAATGGATATTCTTTATAAAGAAATAAGTAATATTACGTAGAATAGGAAATCGATATTCATTAATTTAAAAGAAAGAAATTTAGTTTTTAAGAGTTGGGACAGAAAATAATAAAATTTCATAATTTAAAATCAATAATTTTTATTATTGAAATTTTATTATTATTATTCCAATTTTGCAATTTGACTTCTAATTTGCTTGACTTTCTCATTGTTTATGATTATAAATTTTTGTGATTCTGTGTGTCGTTCAAACCGGTCAATTGAGTTAACCTAAAGCCTAGAACTAACTCAATATACTTCCACATAAAATAAATTTTTATTTCATACTTGCATTCATGCACAGATTCTTTCAAATATATCGAAGAACTTGCTATTACTTGTACGCATTTATTAAAAGAAAAAGTTTTACACATGCAACTAAATTTTAAATAAAGGTTTATGGGAATACTTCCTTAAAACAAATGCATTAAAAATTAAAATTTTGTATACGAAAATATTTAATATCCACTATCGTATATTATGAACGGTATATGCTGTATGATATTTGTGTTATTGTGTATGATATTTGTGTTTGCAAACATTCATTTATTTTTATTGTTCTGTGTGCAATTGATTATTTCAAATGTATACTTGGAATAACAAAGGACTTTATTTTGTTGTATTATTAAAAATAAATTTATATAAAAAAAATCTATAAAATTCTATATACAAAAATAGTTAACTAAATTATAAATATCACCAATGCTCATTAACTTTATTTACGCTATCTTATAAGTAAACCTGTCTCCCACTTATAATTAATGAATATATATATATATATATATATATACAGAAATCCTCATTGCATAATTTCCATTTCAGAAATTTCATATTTTGATATTTCGTCGTTTACGTCTCATACCACAACACCTAAAATAATAATTTAACACATAAAAGATACAGTTAATCGCAAAATTATTTGCATAATTATTTACTTCTAAACTCTCAGAATTTTATTTAAAATGCTTCAATAAATTTTACAATTGGACTCCTAATTTGCTATTTGACTTTATTACTACACTACTGGCCATTAAAAATGCTACACCATGAAAGAATGCAAATAACAGAATGATATATATTGGACAAATACATTATAATGGGAAGGACACATGATTACATTTTCAGAAAATTAGGAGATATAGATCCTGAGAAACACTACCCAAAGTACCCACCTCTGGCCACAATAACAACATTTATCTGCCTAACCATGGAGTCGAACAGAGATTGGATGTCATATAAGGGTACATCAGTCCATGCAGCTTCAACACTATGCCACAGTTCATCAACCGTAGTGACGGGCGAGTGGTGGAGGGCCAGTCGCTCAGAAGCCATCGACAGGACAATTTCAATTGGTGAGAAATCAGGAGAACGTGCCGGCTAGGGCAACAGTCGAACATGTTCTGTATCAAGGAAGGTCAGGATAGTAAGACCAACATGCGGTCGTGCATTGTCCTGCTAAAATTAGAGTTGCGGAGCCAACGAAGATAAGTCAGAACCATGGGCCGTAACACATCAGAAATGTAACGGCTGCTGTTGAAATTGCCGGCAATGCGAACAAGAGGTTACCGAGACATGTATCCAATGACACTTCATACCGTCACTCCAGGTGATATGACAGTATGACGATTCGAATGCAAGCTGGCAATGTGCGTTTTTCACGATGCCGCCAAACATGAATGCTGGCATCATGATACTGTATATGACGCAGGAATGGCGTCTCACGTCGTCTTTGATGAATCCGGGCTCTGTATGTAGCATCATGATGCCATGAAAATGTCATGTCAATGGCTTCTGAGCGACTGCCCCCACCACCACTCGCCCGTCACTACGGTTGATGAACTGTGGCATAGTGTTGAAGCTGCATGAACTGATGTAACCGCACATGACATCCAATCTCTGTTCGACTCCATGGTTAGGCAGATAAATGCTGTCATTGCGGCCAGAGGTGGGTACTTTGGGTAGTGTTTTCTCAGGATCTATATCTCCTAATTTTCTGAAAATGTAATCATCTGTCCTTCCCATTATAATGTATTTGTCCAATAAATATAATTATGTTATTTGCATTCCTTCATGGTGTAGCATTTTTAATGGCCAGTAGTGTATTTTCATGACTTTTCGCATTATTTTAATGAAACTCTTAATCAGTTCTGTTTTGTAATAGCTTACTGTTTTACGTTGGAGAAAAAGGCTATAAAAAGAGACTGATATTAACTAAACTTTTTTAATACACTTATGGTGTTCAGTAAAAATCTTGGATACATAAAATTGTGATCTCACCACACTCTTCTTCAGACTTTCGATGGTAAAATTTCGCATGATCTGTGTAGTGATTTTAGATCTCATGTCATGGAAAGATCTAATTGTGATTGTGTTTGATTATCTAAAATAAAGATTTTATTCACATTTAAATTTATTTAATATTAAAATTTATTTTTAATAAATATTTGTAAGCAATTTTTAGTAATATAGTGACTTTATTGCCTTCAGAATTAGTTTAGGTACACATATTTATAATTGGAATTATTTTTATATTTTAAAGATTTTGCAGTATCAACTTTGACTTAACTCTTTTAATAACCTTATGTTCGCTCCCATGTAAAACATCATGGTAATTTTCATAGTTCAAAATGGTTTTAATTCAACGTCCATTTTAATCTTTTTTGTAATTGGACATTGAAAGCACTAAAAAACATTTTTTGCAGCATTAGAGTGAAAGCATATATGGTTACATAAAATATTGATTGGATTTAACATAGATGGACAAGGTATAAAATTGTTCGTGTGTAGGCTTACATTGTTTTACTTTTGAAAATTGTATAACAGTTTTTATTGTAATCATCCACATTTTAGGATATAAATATAGTTATATATATATATATATATATATATATATATATATGAATTTAATTCCTCTTGTTACGATTCTTCCACACAAAATTATATTAATGATGTCATTGATATATTTCCCTCTAATAATATCAAAGGTTTTTTTCTCAAAAAAGCTTAATAAAGCTTTCAACGTTATTAGAACTTCGTTTTGAGCATCTAACCAATTATTAGAAAAACGCAAGCATTGAAATTATTATGGAAATTACCACATTTCGTCATTAGAAATGATCCGTTATTATGTTTCATTCGTAGGTTGTGACAATGAAATTAAATATGATAATAACTCAACTTATTGTTGCAGAATGTATAATAAATAAAAGTTTGAAACAAGTTTTCAGGATACTTCATACATACTAAGATTATTTAACTAAAAACGCTAAACAAATATTTATCTATTTGATGATCTCGATTGATCTATTTATGAAAATATAATAAATTTCGTTCTCGATATTATCGTTTTTATGTATAATAGGCATATTTTCTCTATAACACCTTTTTTAAACTTACATATTTTTATCAGAAATTTTATCTGATCAACATAAATCTGTAAATTTTAAAATTAATAATACAAAATATAAAGCAATGTACAGGATATCCAGTCTGTTTTCACGATATAGATCTAGAAAACTGTCAAAAGAATGCAGACTATTTTCCAATACCTCGTATAACTCTCGATATTGGTAAGGTAGCCCCTTCCTTTGCCACAATGAAGAGTTGTAGACATTTTATTTCAATAGCACATGATTAGATGAATATACCTAGACAACATTTTCATGACTATAGACATGGCACTTCAAAAGTTCTGGGTATGAGGAAAAACTTTTCAAGACGCAATTTAGAATAAAAAGTACAAGACAGAGATTGCCCTTTCTTAACCTTCAGGTAGTATATAAAGAAGCTCTTAATGTTTTTTTTTCAATTTAAATTATATTTAATCACAGCACGTATAGTTTTGTCTTTCACACTTCTTGCAGCTATATGTTTTTTTTTTTTTTTTACTTTTATATTTTTTCCCACATTTGACTAATTTGTTTATTGTGATTTCCTCTTGGATTTCATAACTTATTGCTGTTAAAAATTTAAAGTATTTATTCGTTTATGTAAAAGTCAAAAAGGGAAAAATGGAACATGCTAATAATCTTTCGTAAAGTTCCACCTGGGTTGATTAATCTATTTCGGCGTGATTGATGGAAAAACTTTCCCAACAGTCTCAAATAGAACAAAATGCTAAATCAATGATTCATTAACTAATGAAAGTACGCAAAATACCATTTGTACATAATTGTAGCAACCTTTTTTTCATGATACAAAATTTAATGAAAATGATTTCTTTTAAATGACAGATGGCGTGTTTGTGTTACACCATATATAACATTCAATAAATACCGCACCATCGTAAATGTTAAGATTGATGAACAAATAATATTGCTTTGAGCATACGTATTTTTCGTCGGTTTTTGTGTTTTCATACCCAGCCACATTTCTTGACTAATCACTTGGTGACATTTTGTTTACTATACTGTGTAGCAGCCTCATCAGTCACGGCGTGTGGGCAACAAAAGGCTTGACGATTCAGTCTGTATTATAGTAGCCATAAATTCTGCAGGTGAGTGACGAATAGCAAACTACCTACAACGGATGAAACTGTTACTCCTTTCGATGCATTATCCTATATATGCTTAACTGTAAAAGCTGAAGCGCAGTCTCGTAATCGAAAATAAAAACTATGTAACCCATAAATGCTAGTGTATGGACAAAATAATCTCCTCACGTTTTTACCTCCTAGTCTATCAATGCCGGAGAGCTAATATGCCCGCCGGTTAAGTATGTACGTACACATATGTATGTATGCATGTACGTATGTACGTATGTACGTAACGGGATAACTCTTGAGAGAAATAACTGTTTTGCTTCAAATTTTGTTATAGGTTCATTGTGATAGGGCGCTTCCCTAATTGGTTTAGAAAGTTCATTGGTTAAGTATGAATGGGGTAACGGGGGCTAATTCTCCCCCTTAATTTAGATAAATGGGTTTTTCATGCAGAATTATCCGTTTTTCTTCAAATTTTGTATATAGGTTCATTGTTGTAAGGTGCTTTCCTGATTAGTTTATGGGGTTCATTGGTTAATAGTAAAGGGGGATGGGCTAATCCCCCCTTAATTTGGATAAATGAGTTTTTCATGCACAGTTATCCGATTTTCTTCAAATTTTGTATATAGGCTTTTTATAATAAGGAGCTTCCCTGATTAGTTTTGGGGGTTCATTGATTCCCTTAATTTATTGTCGATTTATTTATTTTTCGAGGGCATTATTATTTGAACTGAGAGTATAATATACAATTAGCGTGAATAGCCTGCGAGCTGAATGCCCTCAGTTTAACAGGACATTTTCCTTTTTATTTTCCTCATTTTTGGGGAAAACGGCATAGTTCTATCTTTATGAGTTTCCGTTTTCTTTTTTAAAGTTTTTTGATCAACTGATATGCACAGATATAATGGCAATGCTGTGAATTTATATAGTATAAAATAAATTTACGATATTATTATGTAGTTAATTATTAAAACACATTCGCTTCAGAGACTTAAAAAGATTTAAAACAATACAAACCTTTAATTCATATTAAAATAAATTATCTGAAGACATTTTTAAAACAGTCAATCTTTCTTTCGTGTTACATTATATGTGTAATATTTTCAGCTCCAGAGAATAACTGTTATATGAATTAAATTCTTCCTTCACATGAATGAATTTTGAAAAAAAAAACTATAGTTCTACTTCAAAAAGTTTATTATTACGCTTCGAGTTTTGTAGTTTCTTATAGGAAACTGGAGAAAACAGTTATTTTCTTTCCGTGACACAATATAAAAGATTATTTGAACTTTTTGTCTAAAATCGATATAGCAATAAATATTTGCGCTGAAAACACAATATGATACTGAAGCGGATATATTTGTATCGGTGTACCAACATACTGTTACTAAAAAAAATCAGCAACCGGAAACAATATATCAGAATATAAAGTCTGAATAATCAGTTACAATTTTGTTTTATCTTAAAGAATAAATATCCATCTTATTACAGAATTTTTTTTTTGTTTCGCTTTTACTAATAATAATTCATGCAACGTTATTTCTTTTTTTTTAATATGCAATTAAAGCTGAATGCATTTGTTTATTTACCATAAGAAATATGCTGTCTTTAGTCACAAATTTGTTACTTCATATACCATCTGTGCCAAAACAAACAACTAAACAAAGATACACTTCTTACATTTCCGTCTTCAAATTGTCGCAGATAAATTCGAAAGAAGCTCTTCCAAAATCGATTATGTCTTATTTCAATTTATGTTAAAAATATGTTTAGGAGGCCGTCTTGATACTGAAATTGAAATAAACTGAAGTTTTCAATATGAACACTCATCTTTGTTGTTAAATTTATATTTGTTCGTTAATTTTACCTTTGGAAATCAAACAGAAAGTCATCTTGTGAAGCATTTTAGGAATTATAAAGATTTATAGTATTGAACACCTTATGTTAAATTCATTTTTAATAGTGTCAAAACCAACTGCAATATAAGTAGTCCTTAAATTATGACTGAAAAACTACTTAATGGAATGAGATGTTATTGTTGATTCATTAAGTTAAAGCTTTCAGATATCTATTTCTATTATTTCTTATTCGTTGCAATAAATTTGTTTTATTTATGAAATTTTAAATATATACATTATACAATAATTATTTAAAAAAAAAATTGGAAGTAAAACCTACAAAACTTTCAACAGATACAACATTTTCGGAGATTGAAATGTGAAATCCAAAATTATATCTCATTCAGCAAAATTATTTTTGAGCTATTTTGAGTTCATTTGAAATATTCCCCATTGCAATTTTATTTGCTATTATTAAAAAAATGAGTTTAATATTAGAGATTCAAATTTAAAATCTGCAAATTTCTTAAATTACTTCCCCAAATAAATTCCTATTTCGTATCCAAAAGTAAAATGTCCCGAAGAAGCCAAATATGCTTCTAAAGTGAACGTTCATATTGAAATTTTCAAAGTTTATTATAATAGCTCTTTGAGGACAACCTCCTAATCATGTTTGTTTCAGCATACATTAAAAGAAGACGTAATTCTATCTCAAACAGCTATTGTTGTTTTTCTCTGCAATAACTTCTCGATTAAAGATTTAAATTTTTTATTAGAGGAGTGCACAAACAGTAATTTATGTTTTGCACAGTGCGTGAAAGATACTTCATATGAATTTTGTTCAAATTAAAACACACATAAACAACGCCTGCATTCAGCATTTTAAAGATATACTAATATTATAATGGAAACATACATACAATAAATACAATTAATCCGACATGGAGTGAAAAATTATTTATTATACATTTTTCACTCCATGTTGGATTATTGTATTTATTGTATGTATGTCTGTATTATAATATTTGTATATCTTTGAATTTTGTTTAGTTTCATATGTAAGTTTACATTTCTGTTAGTACATTAGTTCCAATCCAACTGCCATATGTAACAATTATTAGATATATTAATTCAACCGTTTACATTGTATTCCGTATTCTATTAAGTTTTACACTCTGCTAATATCTCATTTTCATTATCGAGACATTTAATTTCTTAACTCATATATTTCTTTTAACATACTTTAGATTTAAACCATACACCCATTCCCTCTGAACCCCGTTTAAGCTTTCGCATACAAATACACCTGGGAGTGGTGCCTAAAAATTTACATTACTTGTTTCTTTCCATATTATTAAACATTTAATTCTATGTAAGTAGGCATCACATTTCTTTATCTGAAAATGCGACTTGTTCAAAGTTATATTTCGTTATATATCTTGCTCTCCAAAATAAATAAGACTAAATGTAAGTAGTTTTCGTAATTAATATTTGTATAAACTAGAATTATTATTTTCTAAAATAAATCCTCTGCTGATGTAAAAATTTTAACATATTTGTCATTTATAATTCCTTAATTTAAAAAAAATAAAATTAAGCAGAAGAGTACGTTGATAAAATTGTATAATTATTATGGTTAATGTTTACTGAAAAATCTATAATAATAATGAAAGGAATTCGTCTGTTATGTGTACGTGTATGACAGTTAGCTGGGTTCTGAGGAGACCGCTGCACGCAGAGCTGTAACTTTGGGATGTAAGGCACCTGTATATATGTAGTTATGCACCTTGAAGTAAAATTGTGGCATTTTTGATTAGATTTTTTTATTATAACTTTTTATGCGATTTTTATCTTTTTTCACGTTTCGCTGCAATTTTTCCACATTAGTAACAGGAATCCGGTTCCAAACTTTTAACTCAATATAGTAAATTTTGTCCTCTTTTACATAAAATTTATTCGATATACGCACAGAAATTTTTGAATTTTTGAAGATTTTTTTTCCTTTGCCACTAAGACATTTACCTCAGAATGCTCGATTGGTTGGTAGCCTCCATTTTGGCAGTTATCGCCAAAATCGTCATTTTTTTTTCTCTTTTTAGTTTATAGAGGTAATAAGGTTAAAGATTTTAAAAAAAAAATCCGGATTTTAAAAGAGAATGGCAGGTTATATTATTTATGACGATTTCGATTTTTTTATTAGATTTTTTAATTTTAACGTTTTTTTCCGTTTTGGGGCGTTTTTTTAATTATTAAAAGGAATCCAATTTCAATATTATAGCCCAACATAGTAATTTTTTTCTTCTTATCAATAAAAAAATATTCCGAATTCGAACAGCGATTTTTAGACTTTTTTCATTTACGTGACGTCATTTATACATTTGATTTCGGAAATTGGTAACATTAACATACTGTACTTGTATGTCAAACCGAACAAAGCGCCATTTTGTTTATGCTTCAAAAGTTAACGTTAATTGTTAATTTTAAAGGTTCTTGGATTAATTTTCATGGGGGGGAGAGGGGTGTCTGGTCGTAATTTAAATATCACGTTAATGCTCTGATTGAAACTCCCCACTTCCCCCATGTCACCTTAAATCAGAACTTAGAGTTTGAGATTTTCCCTGTATTTTCATAAGTAGGCTTGTAAATCCCAGGAATATTTTTTTAAATCACAGTTTGATGCTATACTATCTTATGTATCCTCTTATTCTATATATGGTTAAAAAAGAATTCTGTTAAAAATATTTTTGTTTACGGTTATTTTAACATGACTTCTAGTAACTGTAAAACACAGGCCAAACGCTTAAAGGGTTTAGTATTATTAAGACGAGATATTTTCTAACATTCTGCAAATGTCTCTCAGATACTAAGGAAACTTCGGTATCATTTTTACAGTCCTTGGTTACCACCATATACGAATATTAATTTCCAGGAGGGAGATTATTTTTTCGGGTTCTATGGTCCCGATTTCAACGGAAATTGTTTCATTCAACTTAACATGAATTAATTAAGATATAAATAAATAATTAAGATATCGTTTTGCCCCCTCCCCCATATTGGTGAAATTTGGAACTAATAGATTTTGCTTCACGTGTGCAGTACGTCTGCTATTTAGTGCCGTTGGCAGCGGGGACAAGTGCCGGAATTTCGTTCGGATAGAGATTTGTTTGTAACAGAGTTCGCTTCCTGTCAGTGGATGTTGGATCTGACAGATTTTGCATTTAATATTGGTCCGATTCAAACGAAATATTTTCTAACATTCTTTCCAGGTCTCCCAGATACTAAATAAACCTATGTATAATTATTTTCAGCCCTTGGTTACCATCCTTTCTGAATATTATTCGCCAGGAGTGTGATTTATTTACTCGGATTCTATGAGTCCGATTTCAACAGGAGTTGGTTCATTCAATTTAACATGAACTAATTAAAATAAAGATAACTAATTAAGATATAGATTTGATGTCTCCGGGAGGTGGAAATTGAAATTAAAATCGTCTCCTATTTAATTTCGTTTGAAAAAGGTTTGTTTTGAATAGAATGCGCCCCCTGGCAGTGGTACTAGAAGTTTTTCCTGCGCGTGCGCTGAAAATGGCTATTTTTATCGAAGCCGCAAATGAAAATTACCGATTTGATAATCCCAGACAAAGAAATATTCTCATTTCCACTCATCCTTGAATATTAAGAAAAGTATTGGCGGTATCGATTCGAATCTCACATTATAGACTTAGTTCATTTTTCTTATTTGAAGAATGCAAATTTTGTGAAAATCGAACTGTAACAAAATTTTGGCCAAAAACTTGCCTGCTTTGGAGCAAATGTCCCAGACATGAGGGGGTCGTGTTGAATATATTCCACTTGGGTTTCCGTCTCTCTATTTATTATCCGATAGACGAAAGGGATAGCAGAGGAGAGGTTTTTGCAGCGATATTTAGATTGTTTTCGCGTTTCGTACATTTTTTTTTCACAGAACCGTGTAACGCCGGGTGTATCAGCTAGTAATATATATATATATATGTATAAATTAAAATCTATATATTATAGACAAAATTTATTCCATATGCTTGTAATGGTTGTTAACGCAAGCAAATATTCATATTGAGATAAATGTAAATAATGGTACTCCTATGAGTTAAATAATTTATATTGTTTTGAAATTTTGGTAACTTTCAAGATATTACAATCTTAATTACGGTTCTGTACCTATAAATTGTATCATAACTCATTATTTGCAGATTAAAATTCCCTTTGGTCATAAAATCAAGCACTTCCATTTCTAAATCTGCGATTGCATATAATAACCATAAACATTCTTTAAAATAAAAGCAAATCGTAGAGAAATATTTACAATTTAATAAAACTTGCTGCGGTAGATCCATTAAATTTTGTTTAGAGTTGTCGCTTTTTAATCCTGAATTCTTATAAAAATTATTAATTAAATAAATAGTTATAACACTATACCAGGGGCTTCAATATACTTATACTGTCCGATAAAATTTCAACCGTTAATGATTTAAACATACTTCTACCTGCAAAATGTATATAACTTTCAGAAATGAGGTTTGTTTTATAAGGGAATATATACATATTAAAAAATAAAATTAAATTTTATATGATGTACTATTTTCCTATATCTTATATTTAGAAAAACGTTTTCCTGCGTCTAAGAAATATATAAAACGTCCCATTTTTTACGACCAATACTTACTAGTTCGGATACTTTGAAATTTATGAATTTCAGGCACTAAATATCAGGCACAGTATTTTGATGCACTAAAAATATAAAGATAAGTTTTTAATGTCGGAAAACACCGAAAGTTCAAAATATTCGATCAATTATTCATTCTTTATTTAAAGACTGATTTAAGAGCTATATTATAGGTAACGGCATGACAAATAATAATTTTTTATGTTGAAATGTAAAGGTATTTGTAAAGTTAAGTATTTTGCTGACTAACCTGCTTATACATGTCTATTTGAAAACCAATCCCAAGATAAAAGTTTGCCTTAAAAACAGGTATTATAAAAAGAAATAATATTTTATTATTATTATATTAAAAAACACGCATAATACAAACATAAAAAGCACCTAATCATGTAACTTAATTTTTTACTTCTTTTGTGAAAATAGTAAATAATAAAAATGCTATAAGAGCTAATGTATAAGCGAGTAATGAAAACGCACCATCATATGCTATATAATTTAAATTATGACTAATGTCATTAGCGTTTTCTTTATAATTTTTCGGAAAACATCAAAAATATGGTTTCAACGGAATATATTCAAATTTTCCATGAAACATTGTTTCAAATTTTGCACATTTAAGCAAATTTATATTTAAATTTAAATAATCTTTGCAGAAATCATCTTGGCAGCAATATTTCGTTGTAAAGTAAAATATTAATCCGATAGCAAATTTGTTTAGAAAAATCTTTTATAACGCGTGCATTTTTGGAGAAATGAGAAATCCAACATTTATTTCATCCTATAGCTTGCTGGTACATTTGAAGTGTATTCGAAAACCGGCTTTCTATAAACTGTTTTAGTTTGAGATTCGACAGAAATACATACATGTTTCATCACATTTAATTAATTCTCATTCTTCCAAAATATTGATGTTAGCTTGAAAAATACATTGGAAGAGCTTTAGTGGTATTTTAGTTAAAAATAAAAATAAAAACATACATAATTCATTCAAATGAAGGAAATACAGATGTGCAATGTTGAATACCTTATAAGTATTCCTAATTCGGATATTTCATATACGAGTAATTTACAATAGAAATTGTAGAACCTTAAAGTAAAATCTAAAGAAATGTTTCATACGTAAATTTATATCAAAAAAGATGGTTACAGTTCATATCAGCGATACATATAACTTTTTATTTCATTAACAGAAAATCGATTTACAAATTATACGTCTGCAATCTCAATTTACACGTAGAATCCCAAAAACTAAGAACAAGAAAGATGTAAAATCAATATACAGAAGTATATATGAGCTTTGCCTCACTCTGTCTACTTTACTACAAAAAATTACCAAGTTATGATAGTCTGAATTTTCGTAATATATAGTTTTTTAAGTACTAAAAGCGCGTCTTTTCGTTTTTATAACAGCACTCATTGAAATTTCTTAATTCAAGAGCCATAACTCTTTCATGTTTGGCCTTAAAAGAATGGATTTTTTTTTAAATATTCCTCTTCGATTCAGGGTAACATTTTTCTAAGAAATATTTATAGTGAAAGGAGACTGTATAAAAAAATATTTTCGTATTTTAATATGCATACATTCCACTGTAAACAAATGCCATATCTGAAAGTTGTACATGATTTGTGCATATTTTCCCTTCAATTGGAAGTAATTTTCTCTCATCATGTGTATTGGAGATAAACAATCAACATGGCACATTTTTTAATTTCTTTATTTAAGTTTAATTTATTGTAATTAATAATGCTTTTTTTATTTTAGCAATCTTTTTCTTTGTTTTTTTCTTAAGTTTTTTTAAATATCTTCTTCAATTTTTATTTTCCATCCATAAATATGGATATCATTTTAAAGCATTTAAATAGTTAATTTTCAATATTTTATTTATTTTTCCATTAATATAATTTTCTAAATTTTATTCCACATTATTATTTTGGATCAGCGGGTATTAGCAATTTTCACCCTAGCAACATCAACTCCTGATATTCACCAGAGTACAAAGTAATGTACGGGTCGTTTTGGGAAAGGTGACCTCATGATAGCGTCCCGTATGCATTCTCAATGTCACTTTTACAGAGAGTGACCACTTCAGAAATTGACCCAGCCAATCTCTGAGGAACGAGAGGGGCGGCAAAAAAAGGCCCCCCAGTAGGAGGTAAGCTCCCCTCTGAAAAGCCTTCAGTTTTTCCTAAATTTGTGAACAGTGCAACATCTCTGATGTAGACGTCCAAGTATCGTGTGGGTTCGGGTCGGGGCGACCTAGCCCTGACGCCTGAATGCAGTTATCTTCAGCCTTCAGTATGGGTGATCCATCTTTTTTTAAAGAATAAGATTCTCGTGCCTGGCTGGTCCATTTTAATTTAATTTTATATTTTTATGTAACAGTAATTTTAGGCCTCATTCTTTTATTCTGAAATTAATCGATTTTTTTTTTAAACTATTATTTTATCAAAAGCTAAATAATAATTTTCAAGGCAACATTGTGCCCATATTCTTTAATAGTTTCTTTTTAATTTTATTCTCACCTCTTCCACAATGTCTCATAAAAGTAGTTATTAATGTCAATGTTATATAAATCTATAAACCAAGATTTTTGTAGTCCCATGGTGTTTGTACAAAAAAAATGTCTGTTATTCTCCAAACTCATAATCATACGAATAAAAGTACGAATTTTAACTGTAATTTTGATTTTGTGAATTTCTTTATAAACAATAGTTTGTGTGTTTACTAAAATATTTGGGTATTTCAGGTACTTAAATTAATTTTAAAAAAAACTGTATTTATACGTTTATTAAGATTATGTATTTTTGTGTCTTTATTCTTTTTCAGAGAACCATTTTTAGCAATTCAACTCTAATTATCTTCCTCTTAATTAAAATAAAAAGTTATTATTTTGTAAAATTTTAGGATGCTCTTTTTCCATTTTTTTCTCTTTCTTTTTTGTAATTGTATGCATTCAGTGCATTCCCTTTTCTTTTGTTAGTTTTTTAATTATTTTGCGGTCACAGATATTCTAGATCAGCGTTAAAAATATCGAACCGGAGCTTGCTTATTTTATCGTCTTCACAACGCGGCGATTAAGCAACAAAGCTCTTCAAAATTGTACTAACCACTCTTCTTTCTCTTTTAACAACTTGTGATGCCTTGTAGGGAATTAAACACCCAAAATCTCCCCAACATTGTGTTTAGAAGATAATCGTTATAAGCTCTGATTTGAATCCTCCTTTATGTAATGTATGTTGCATGGTAAACGAAAAAACTGCATTTCATTATTAACATCTTTCAATTCACTTCGACTGCATTTATAATTCATTTTACTATTCATTCAAAAAGTATTAAGATTTAATTACAGAATCCGTTACGAAATGTCTCAAAACGCTCATTTATTTTACGTGTTTTATCAACGTTTTATCGTATAGAAATTAAAATAAATCATGGGTCGTTAGTTACCTCATTACGTAGAACTCAATGTGGAATGATATTCCAGTAAAATATATGTTATATAAGTGTGGATTTTTTTTTATAATCTGCTGCACATCATTAAGCCCTGTCTAGAGTAATCCTGTGTATTAAAATATAAACGGTACATCATTTACTTAGTATTTAATGCGATAAAAGATTATTTGAAAAAAAGTTATTTTTATAGTGTATTTTAATATTTTGTTATTGAGCCTTGTTAAGTTGTAGTTTCGTAATTAAATTCTTTGGACATTGGTACTAAGTGAATGGCGGGAAGCTAGTCATGTACAACATTAAATATGAATAATAATATTGAAGTCATAGTTCCAAAAAATCTGACTGTAGATAGAAAAAGAGAATATTCTACTGTATTGATATATATTATATTGTTTCTAGTGAATCCTTTGTTATTGCAACGTTAAAGAAAATACGAGATACGCCAATACGACTTTAAATGGGAAATACATAACGGAAATACTCCACTCTTTAATTGTATATCTTTTAAAAATTCTAAAAGTATAATTCTAGTACAAAATTTTTACAGACCATGCATTTTGTTTTCAATATTAGTATCAATTAGCATTTTATAAGTTTACTTTATTGTAGTATTTTATCATTTATACTTACCAATTAGGATTAGGATTTATTTGGATTTAAACATATCACCTTCTTTTTGATGCAGCATGACCATTTGTACAAGTTTTACCATAAAACATAAATCTATCAACCAATCTATATAGCAACCATATAATATCTGCATTAGTAGTGAAAATATCAGTATAGTGATAATATTAGGAGAGAAAATGCATTTAAACATAATTTATTTTAACTGCAGCATACAATAACAAGAAAGTGATCTAACGACTTACAACTCGATTCATAGTTTTACACGCCTTGAAAGTCGGTTCTTTGACGACCTTATTAGATCAAAGAGTTCAAATGAGAATAACAATGGCATGAATTTGTTTCTTTTTAAAAAGAGCTGCCTCAAACTCTTTCCTGACGATATAAAACTAATGAGCGCCATCGGCGCCCGCACGGCGCCGAGCGAGCCCAACTCCTCATCGTCCCCAAGTCCTGAAGGACTTTTAATGCGGACCATGGCTTTGTCTCGCCAGATCGCTACGATCGATTCAGAGGGTTCGCGTTCCAGCGACGCCTCCTCATCTTGCCCCAGAGTCGACGACAGAGGTCGTTACGATTCGGCGGAAGTTCCCACCATCAAAGGATACTTCCCCACGCGACACCTGATGAACCGTAGAGACTGTCGGACGGCTTCATCGCCGAGCACCCATAAGGGAGTCGGGTCATCCACCATATGTCCGGCATCCCTACGGCCCTTGCTTTCCCACGGAGTCCGATCATGAAATGTATGGAAGAACAAGCCACTGGTCTCATCTTCCGCGGGCTTTCCTGACGATATAATGAATTTGTCGATATTTCTCAAACGAATATCCGTTCTTGTCAGTAAGCTTTTTGAATCGCCGATACTTGTTATACACAATTTCGTTTTGCATAGATTTCTGGAAAAATGTGTCTGTATCGATTCTTGAGGGTTTGGGGCCTTCTTCCATTTATCATTTGATGTCTTTGCATAGTTAAGAATTTTCATTATGTCTTCCTAGTAAGGTCGAAATTGATCTTCGTTTTCTTTGATGGGCTCACTCACGGTCGATAAGTACGGTCCGCTTGAGATGAAAATAATGCAATATCAGATGTTTCGTCGTCTACGCTGCAGCATCCTCTACTGTGGTATATGCTTTCCTCGAATTTAATTTCATCGTTCTATAGTTGCTGTTTTCCTATTTGAAACACAATAATTTCTTCTGATTCGAAACTTATCTCTGATTCAAAGAGTTCTATTAGATTATTTGCCGTAATCTTTTCTCTCGCGGTAACTGCGACTGTCGTCTCCTGTTGAAGTTGGGCGACATTTCTTTCGATTGAATATGTTGTTAACGTAGGCATCAAAGTCCAAAACTTTTCTTTTCAAGTTTCAAGAGCCTGATAACTATAAAAGAAACTTTGAACACTCTTTAAAATAAATTGAAAAAAAAAATTCAGTTTAAAATTGAATAGTAACAGGGGTTGCTTCAAGCAACTAAAACGCGAACTGGAGAAGAATTAAGCACAGTGAAGATTATTATTAGCTGACCAAAAACTTCGCATTTTACAATCAACAACAGACAGAATCCAATTTTTTTCACAATCCAATCTTAAAACGCAGAATTGAGGAACAATATGAAAAGAAACGATCATAATCTTAAATAGTAACAACATGTAGCATAAGAAACTTCAGGTTATGTAAATAAGACAGAGCAAAAGTCACATACAACTTTTATGAAATTACATTTCAACACAATAAATACTTTTGCAACACATTTATTACCGAAACATTTGAATAATGCAAGTTGCCAAAAATACAACAATAGCAGAAAACCCCTTCGCATACAGCCATAAACAGAAGGTCCGCAAAATACGAAGTCATTGAAAAACTGGGAAAAGAACCGGCATTGTGTGGACGCAGAAGATTTTTCTCGTAAATCAGGAAAAGACAGTGATAGAATGAACAAAAGTATTCCACTTCATGACTTGCGAAATCCCGCCTGTCTAGTAGCATACGAACAATTTATCTGCAGTCGGATAGACGAAAATACTCACTATACCAAATTTAGGGTATATTTATGTAAACGATCCCAGGTAAAAAAGTCAGCAAAAAACCTTTAAAAAAAACCTTAAGGAAAACTGAAGGTATTTCGGACAAAAAAAACCTGCATCTTCGCTTTAGGCAAAAGACCTGTACTTTCCCTTCACTTTTTTGTCCGAAATACCTTCAGTTTTCCTTAAAGCAAAAAACCTATACTTTCCCTTCACTTTTTTGTCCGAAATACCTTCAGTTTTCCTTAAGGCAAAAAACCTGTCCTTTCCCTTCACTTTTTTGTCCGAAATACCTTCAGTTTTCCTTTAGGCAAAAAACCTGTACTTTTCTTTCACTTTTTTGTCCGTAATGCCTTTACTTTTCCTTTAGACAAAAAAACCTGTACTTTTTATATGCAGATTTTTTTTATTTTTAAATAAGGCAAAAATACTCTTGCGATCTTTTGCACGGTCAAGGTTAAAATAAATAGCACATTAGCATACAGTATTATGTTGTTGGTATAGTTGAAAAGAACCTAATTTGTGAACATTTCCAAGTATTTTAAACATTTTAGAAATTTCCTTATATAAAAAATCTTCTGAGGGAGAAGTAGTAATTTTCAAACGTTTCTTCTTTAAAGTTTTAAAATTAAAATTTAACATTTAACCTTAATTTTTAGTTTTTTTTTTCCATTTTGCTAAAGTATTTAAAAAAATGTATGAAAATGTGTCAGCAGAATTTTTGCTAAAATGCAAAAATAGAAAAACAAATTATAAAAGTTAAAACGTTATAATTCTTATGCAAATGTTTTCAGGGCAATAGTTATGTAGTGTTGAATTCAGGGGGTGACCTGGGGGGGAGGAGATCCCCCTGGAGCATTGAAATGTGTCCCCGACGAAATATTTGAGATTTTATACTTTCAATGGTTAAAAAGTGCAATCGCCCCCCGCCCCTGGAGCCCAGAAATCCTTCCCGGGGAAAGATGTTTGAATTCAACACTGATTATGTTACATCTATTGTAATTTAGATTTCAACTTTTCTCAAAGTACTCACCCCCCCCCCCCCCCCCACACACACACTCTAAAAAAAAAAACTTCTTTTTAGCAGAGCAGCGGAGTTGATGGAAAAAATGATTGACTCCGGGATTTCGAAAGTACTAATATTGCCTGTTGATTCCTATTATTATTCAAATTGCTTCATAGCTGACATTTGTTTTGAAATAGTGATAGTCGCTTTATTAAATTTGTTATTAAATAAAGGAAATATTACTATTTTTAAAAAGTGGCAGCAATAAATTAATTGGAATTAAAAAACCGTAAATAGCAACACTGGAACTACTGGTACATTCCTGTTTGACCTTGAAGCATGCATATGATATACATATCAACCATTTTTTTTTCTTTTTTCCCCTTTTCATTTCTTTCAGGAAACAGTTACTGCAGTGGCAAACTTCTTGCAATATTTTAGTATAAGTGTCACCTTTTTAAACGCAGGATTTTTAAAATTTTAAATAAGGCAAAAATACTCTTATAAAATGCCTGCGGAACTTTGTCCCTGCATTAATCGGCACTGATCAAGCCTGAAAATATTTTGAACATCATCCCCCTCTTATCAGATAATCCATGCACACTCACACAAAAACACAACATGCATTAAATTTTTTTCATTTAATTACTTCAAAACTGTGCAACAACTGTACATAAAATATTTTTGTATGTGTAAATTACAATCAGTTGAATCCAAACATATTATGATGATATGTCGACCAAAATATTTTATGCCAAATATGGGGGGCAATATCAAATATATATTATACCAAAATATGGGCGAAAGGATGTTTAATTTTGGCTCCATATCTATTCCTGCAGACCCAAACAATAGAAAGCAGAAATTTTACAGTTTAAGTATCATTTGGGGTCTCCAGAATTGAAAAATTATGAGGGAACACAAGAAAAATAAAAGTGAAAATTCTACTATTTTGGCATTAATTCTGTTCTTACAGCTTCATAAAAAAAAATGCAAAAATTTTATGTTTTCAACATCATTAATTGTACAATTTTGGGTTCTGCAGACCCGAAAAATCCAAATATTGATATCTAAAGAAGTAAATAAAATGGAAATTTTATTATTTCAGATCCCGCTGACTTGGAAAGGAAAATGCCGAAAGTTGCAATTTTGGACTTATTCTGTGTCCTACAGACCTGAAAAATTCTGATGTAAGGGAAGAAATTTAAAGATGAAAATTTTACTATTTCAGAAATAATTTGGTGCGGTGAATTTCCCTATTTCATCATTATTTTGGGTACCGCAGACACAGGAAAAAAATTTACAATTTCACTTTTTTGGGGGGGGGCGGTGAGGGAGGTTCTGTGCACAAGACAAAAATAGGGAGAAAATGTACAATTATGGCATTATTCCTGGTCCCAAAGACACCTGAATAATCTGAGGGAAAAAGACAAAAAAACAGGGAAAAAGATTTCCATTTCAATGATATTTTGGGTTCTGTGGACTCCAAAAATAGCAGAAATTTCCAATTTTTGCATTACTTCAGGTTCTGAAAACTCCAAAACATGCGAGACAAGACTACATACTAAATATAAAATATCAACTAGAGTTTTCAAATAAAAACAATTTTCATATATTATATGCTGTACATTGGACAGTATATTGGGTCTGTTTAACATTTTTCTTCACAACCGATTGATGACATTCGTAGTGCCTTACTGCGACAAATTGCCCGATCTCCCACCTCCTCGTCATGCGATGGAAAAACTCATTTTTCCCATAAAAGTAGATTTTTGTTGACGACCGATCAACAAATTTCACAGTTTCATTCTGTGACAAACTGACAAAATATCAGATTCGCCTTGTGCGGCTGAAAAAAAATTGGGTTTTCCTGCGACCAATTGATAAATGTTTACATTTTCCTTCGCAACCGATTGACAGTTTTCGCAGTTTCATCCTTCAACAAATTGATGAAATGCCTGATCCTCCCCCCCCCCCCTCCTCATGCAACGGAAAAACTGATTTTTTCCTGCAACAGACTGATAAAATTTGAGATTTTTGTTCACCACCAATCAACGAATTTCAGTTTCATTCTGTGACAAATTGACAAAATATCAGATTCTCTTGTGTGACTGAAAAAAATATTTTTTCCTGCAACCAGTAGAAAAATTTTGACATTTTTCTTTGCACCAAAGACTTTCACAGTTTTATTCTACAACAAATTGATGAAATGCCCGATTCCCCCCTCTTTGTGAAACTAAAAAAATTGTCTTTTTCTGCGATTGATGAATAAAATTTAAGATCTTTCTTCACTACTGATCGACAAATTTTGCAGTTTCATTCTGTTGCAAAATGACAAAATACCCGATTTTTCTTGTACAACTGAAAATATTCATTGTTTTTTTCTGCAACAGACTGATGCACTTTTTTGATTTTTCTTTGTAAACGATCGTCATATTTTGCAGTTTCACCCAGTGGAAATTAATGCATTTCCTGATATTCCCTCCCCCTTCTCCCACACGAGTGAATTTTTTTTTTTTTTTCTGGTGGCCAACTGATAAATTTTGAGATTTTTTTCGCAACCAATCAAAAAATTTTGCAATCTTTTTCCTAGTACTGATCAGCAAATTTCATATTTTTCACTTTCAACTGATTGACATATTTTGCGATGAAAAAAAATGAGAGGTCGTGCCAAAATGAGCAATAAGGGCCATCAGGCACATAAATATTTAAAAAGGTCTGCCGGGTGCATAAAATTAAAAAAGGATGTTGTCATTGCACCCTACCCATATGCTAGAGTCAATATTATTCTAGAGAAAGTGATACTTTTTGACAGGCGAGAATGTAAACAATACAGAAATTGACATGAAAATAAAATTTATCTACACTTCTACACATAACAAAACATATGAATCTGCTTAAAGCATAGAAGATTCTCACCCGTATACAGAGCAATTCTTTTTAATAATTGCTTTGTATACATCAATTACATTTAAAAAAAATAAAATAAATTACTTACCGATGAAATGGTACCCCAAGACTAATTATTTGTGCAACCATATGCAGCATAACAGCCCTATATTTAAATAATGAAATTACACACTCAAGGGGTTGATCCAGGAAAAATTTGGGGCCAGTTTAGCACACTTTCACATAATTCTTCTTAATAAAACAGGACCCCTTCACAAACTTTATTATAATAAAAATAGCAACTTCACAAAATTTCCCATAAAAACATACTCTTCATTTTTAAAATATGTAATTAGCAAACAAAACAAGTTCACCAAAAAAGAAAACTTTAGCAAAAGGACCACTTCATTTGCTAGGGTGATGCTGTTATGTTTCCATGCACATGTGTGGACCCAAAGATGTGATGCATAAAAGACTTTCTGCTAAAAATGAAAAAATAAACACTCGCCCCAGTGGCAGAACTATCTTAGAGTGTCTGCAACGCTAATAATGTTTTCAAAAATAGTCTGCAATACGCAATATATCATATAAATCTATTCTTGCTGCTGTTGTAGTTGTAGTGCTAATTAATTAAGACATCAGCATTTATCAGCCGATCTTCTGAGTAAAAAAAAATTCTGAAATTCACAGCAAATATTCTGAAAGGTTACAGCAGAGGGGTTAGGGGAGAAAATCCCCTCTGGGCAATAATTATTCCTGTTGCAGGTAGGATTAACTCTGCTTTTCATTAGAGTCGATTTCAGGCTGAGTGTAGATCCTTGCAAATTGGGTTCGGATTAACCCAGTATTTCAAAAGTTAGTTCAGGATATTGTTTCAGATTAAAAACTATGCCTATATTAATAAGCATAGAACTTTGTACGTCTGCTGTTTTCTAAAGAAATGCTGCATCCTTTCCGGGACTATTTCACAAAATTCACGTTTTTTTATCGTGAATCTTTGACGAAAATAGCGTTTCTTTTTTCCCCTGTGATCCTTTGGCGAAATTCATGTTTTTTTTTTGTGGCTCTTTGACGAAATTTGCACTTTTTCTGTGATTCTTTGACGAAATTAGCAGTTTTTCCCACGATTCTTTGATGAAATTGGCATTTTTTTTCTGCGGCCATTTGACAAAATTTGCGTTTCTCTGTGGCCCTTTGATGAAATTCGCTTTTTTTCACGATTCTTCAACGAAACATGTTTTTTTACAGTCTTTTGATGAAAATTTGCGTTTTTATTGCAATCTGTCAACGAAATTAGCCATAATCCAAGATCCTTTGATAAGTTTCGTCTTTTTTTCTTTTGGCCTTTGGACAAAATTTGGCATTTTTTCTGCGATCCTCCGACGAAATTTGCCGTTTTCTTTTTCTTTTTTTTTTGAGATACTTTGCCGAAATTTGCAGTTTTTTCGAAATAATTCGACGAAATTTACATTTTTTTTTCGAGATCCTTCGATGAAATTTTCCGTTCTTTCGAGATCCTTCCACAAAATTTGCCATTTTTTCATAATCCTTCGACGAAATTAACAGTTTTTTCCACGATCCTTTGACGAAGTGGCGTTTTCTCTGTAGCCCTTCGGCAAAATTCGCCTTTTTCTGCGATCCTTCAACGAAACTCATGTGTTTTTGACGACCTTTTGACGAAATTCACGTTTTTCTACAGACTTTTGATTAAACTTGCGTTTTTTTCGCGACCTATCAGTGAAATTAGCCATTTTTCGCGATCTTTAAATAAATTTTTCGTTTTTCCCGCGATTCTTCGACGAAGTTTGCCGTTTTTAGTCTGCAGGTTCCCTAAAAAGTCTGCGACGCCTGCCGCAGCGTCGCGTACATTCTGCCACGGGTGCACTCGCCAGTCGCCACTCGTCAATTAAACTTGAAAAACTGGCGATTAAAAATATGAAAAGAACCGGCCAAATGCAGGATTTTCTGATATCCTTACTGTACTCTAAAATTCGTGATTTTTTCTTCCCCGTTCGACAAAATTCATAATTTTTTCATGCCCGATTGCCGAAATTTATGATTTTTTTCGCTCCCGTTCTTGGAAATTCATGATTTTTCCGTGTCCGATCGAAGAAATTTATGGTTTCTCCGCGTCCGATCAACGAAATTCAGGATTTTTTCACGTCCGATCTAAGAAATTTAAGGTTTATCTGCGTCCGATCAACGAAATTCAGGATTTTTTTGCGTCCGATCGACGAAATTCAGTATTTTTCTTCATCCGATCGTCGAAATTCGTGATTTTGTAGCAGCCGATCGCCGAAATTCATGAATTTTATGCTCCCGACTGACGGAAATTCATCATTGTTACGCTTCTGAACGACGGAAATTCAGGATTTTTACGCTCCCGATTGACGAAGTTTGCAATTTTTTCCGGATTAATTGACGAAATACACAATTTCTGAAGATGTTGGCCACTTTTGGTTCACGGGCCACAGGTTGTGCATGTATAATGTATATCATGTTGTGGGTTATTATTTAGTGTATAAACTAGAGGTGCACAACTTTTATAATGGGAGGGCCACTCAAAAAAATGAGTGGCTAGTCGAGGTCCACAATCAGACTTGTTCAACAAAATTCTCGATTTTTAAGCACCTTATCGGTTACATTCGCAATTTTTATATGCCCGATCGGCGAAATTCACAATTTTTGCATGCCCGATTGGTGAAATTAACGATTTTTGCACACCCGCTCGACAAAATTCACGATTTTAACGCGCCTGGTAGGCTAAATTCTCAATTTTTACTCGTTCTATCGGCTAAATTTACGATTTTTACACATACCATCGATGAAATTTGTGATTTTTAATCTTCTGATCGGCTAAATTCACGATTTGTATGCGCCTTATCAGCTAAATTCGCGTCTATTATTTTCCGTAATTTGTTAACTTTGACAATATAATAATTAACACCTTAATTTATTTTTTAAATGTTTATACATAGCCAAAAGATGGCTAAAAATATGTACCGACAGACACTTCTTCAAAACTGGTCTCTCTTTTAAAAAATTAGATAGATTCAACGTATTTATAAAAAATACCGAGTCCTTAGTAGAAAAAATATTTCAGAGGATATTTGTATTTTCATATTACCTTATTTTAGACTTTTTTTAATACTTTAATAGCGATGCAGTTAATTTAAATTTTGTTATTGGGAATTCAAATAACTCATATTTATTATTTGCATTTTCAATTACTTTTAATCAAAGTTTATAAATAATATGCCAGAAAGAAAATATTTTTATAAAACATATGATTTAAAGTAATACTATTTTAAATATTCTCCACTTGAATGATGGTATGTTACAGGAAATGTTCTAAAAAGCTTTTTCTTCCTTCAGTAGCACATTATTGGTGAGCAGTGCCTTTTCTTTTTTTCTTCTAGATTGAACACTGGGTCAGATAGGGTAAAATAGGCAGGTTACAAAACTAAATTTATAAAAAACACAAACTGTAATTATTTGCAAAAAGTAAAAAAAAAAAAAAAAACTGTGGGTAAAAAAAAAAAAAACAAAAAAAACTGTAAAATAATTAAAAACCTTTCATTGTTTAAAACCCGCAATATCATTTGAAAAGTTATATATATATATATATATATATATATATATATATATATATTTAATTGCACAAAAAGTACTATAATTTAATCAATAAAAAGTTTAAATTGATTCTTCAACCCTTTAACATACATTTGACATAAATAACATCTCATGTAACATACTATCATTGAAGTGAGCAATATTTAAAATAGTATTACTTTAAATCATATGTTTTATAAAATTATTTTTATCTTGGTATATTATTCATAAACTTCGATTAAAAGCAATTGAAAATGCATGTAAAAACCTTGAGAAATCATTAATTGGGTTGACAATTAATATTAACACACATGCGAAGTAGAATAAAGATCAACCAAAACGATACTTTAAATTCCACTGCAACGATAAAAGGATTAAATATTAAATTTAATTTTGTAATAAATATGAGTTATATGAATGTATAAAGTTATGAACTTTAAATTAACTCCATCGCTATTAAAGTATAAAAAAAATCTAAAATAAGATAATATGAACGATACTTTGAACTTACATATCTCCTCCGAAATAATTTTATTTACCCCTCGGGGTATTTTTTATAAATATTTTGAATCTATCTATTTTTATAAAAGAGAGTCTAGTTTTATAGAAGTATCTGTCGGTACATATCTTTATCCATCTTATAACTATGTATAAATATTAAAAAATTAAGTAAGGTGTTAATTATTATATTAATAAAGCTAGCGAATTAGAGAAAATAACAACAGACAAACGTTATCGCTTAACGCCGGGAGGGAGTCAAAAACATAAACACGCTCAGCCCAGAGTTGAGTTGAGTTGAGAAGTAGTGTTTCTTCTACCATTGGAAAGAAAATTACGGTGGAGTCGGAAATGCCGTGTCAGTTGCGAAAAAAAAATCGAATGTTCTAAAGGAAATTTTAAACAAATTAATAAGAATAATACATTTTTCATTTGTGTTTTGAAGTAATTTTCATAAAAACTGGAAGTCATGTCTGTAGTTAATAACCCCAAACTTAAAAGAAGAACTAAGAATTTTTCGTATGGTGGGGTGATCAATTACTATTTCCTGAATTCGGGAAGGGGGGAATTTCCCACTAAATCCCACATAAAAGTTATTTATTTATTATTTTTTATATTTTTGTGTTAAAAACTTATCTCAAAGGGGTGTTGAATTAGGGTAGGACTGGCCCGCGGGATTCTTGCTCTTCCCCCGGAGGATTTTGAAATTTGCTAAACAAAATTTTCTTTTTCTTTGAAAGACATTGTAATTTTTTTTGAGTAACTTAAAATAATTAAACACTAAGAGAAAGAGGAACTAAAATTTTTTGTTAAGGGTGGGCTCACCCCCCCCCCTCGTGTAAATCCCCCAGGGAAGTAAATTTTTAGTTTATTTTCGTTTATATGTTTGTCTTTAAAAGTTATCTTAAGCGGAGGTTCAGGGGAGTTTTGAATTCAGTGCCAGATGGGAAGGGGACCCCCCCCCCCCGGATTTTAAAATTTAATTAATGTAATTTTCTCTTTCGCTGATTTTGAAAGAGATAGTGAAATTTATTCTTTTCGAGTATGTGTTTAAAAAGTACCTTAAACGGAGATTCAGGGAAGTTATGACGTCAAAGAGAAACGCCCCTCCCCCGCAGATTTTGTAATTTTATTGACATAATTTTCTTTTTCTGCAATTTTTAAAGACAGTAAAATTAGCTTTTTTGAGTAACTTAAAATAAATAATCATGATTAATAATTATTATTAGCAGAAAAATTATGAATATTCATTTTGTAGTGTGCGTGCGGGGGGGGGGGGGGGGGGAAGGGGGTGCTTCCCTTAATCAGTCATGGCAGTTAATTTTTGTCCTGTTTTTCTTTTTACTTTTATGTGCTAAAAAATACCTTAAAATTGGGTATTTCAGGGCAGTGTTGATTTCAGCACCCCCTTGAATTTTGAACAATTAATTAAAATTTTAACTAATTTCCTTTATTAAATTTATTATCGTTTTGAATAACATAAAATAATTAAACACTGAGAGAAAGAGGATATAACCAACATATTTTTTTTCTTCTGTTCCCCCCCCCCCCGTCCCACCCCCCTGTATGTGGCCCTGGCCTTTTCCAGTAAAAAGCTATTTGAATATGAGTTAGATACTTAACCATTTAAGCTCTAATAAAACATTTAGAAAAATATTTAAAATTTTCTGCATGAAAAGCAGTTTTTTAGCTTCAAAATACCTGTAGTGATTTTAGGGCAGATTTACTAAGTCACTGAAGGTAATTTGTAGGCCATAAGCTTGCTGAAATAAACCTGTATAAAACCTTTAAAAAAACCTTCATATTTCCTGCATGAAAAGCTGTTCGCGTTTTTCTTCAAAATACCTGTAATGATTTTAAGAAGATCTGCTAAGTCAGTGAAGGTAATTTGAAGGTTATAAGCGTGCTGAAATAATCCTGAATAAAACCTTTAAAAAACCTGTATTATTTCCTGAAGGAAACCTGCAGTTTTCATTTTCCTTCAAAATACCTGTAGAAACCTTCAAAATATCTTCAAAATCGTTAAATTTTTAAAGGTTTCTTGCTGATTTTTTTTTTACCTGGGATTTATATCTTTTAAATGTTTAGCTCAATACCATAGCTGTAGAATTTGCTCGTCTACAAATTTATTACCAGCATGAATTTTTACAGTTGCTTCAATGAGTATTGTGATGTTTAGTTACAAATGTAAGTAATAGATGGCAGCACCACAGCGAACTACGTCACATACTGGTATTAAGTTTTGTTTACTTTAGAATGTATCTTTTACGTGTTTGTGTAGATGTACGTATTGTGAATTAAATTGTAAATTAAATGTGTTTAAAAGTCCACCTCGAGTTATCCATTATGAAGTTGCTTTGATTCAATTAATTTACATCTATAATATAGAATATTATGGCGACGATGAAAATCAAGTTTCTTACCGGAATTCAAATTACAAGAAATTCTTACTGATTCGCAAAATGGCGAAACTTCGTGTACAAGAGTATATGCTGTATTAATATTTTGAATTAATATTTGATTAATATTTGATTAATATTTTGCTGACATTTTTTTTCTTCTCTGCAATAAATAAAAAGTAATAATGTTTGCTAATTTTAAGGAATAAAATGATTCAATAGAATCGTTCCAATCATACGTTAAGAGATATGTTACGAACAGAGTTTTTTATTACATGATGTTGAAGGAAAAAAAAGGTACCTGCTATTATTTCCTGTATGGGACCTAAATTGTATAATTTGCTGTCTGATTTAACGTTTCCTAAAAATTCGAAGCATTAAAATATGAGGAAATAGTTGAAATTCTGTTAAAGCACTTAAGCCCCGCCCCTAATTAATTTTGTTCTTGAATATAATTCCGTAATTCTTATCAAAATGAGAACGAATCTATACAAGATTTTGTTTCAAAATTAAAGAAGTTAACTACATTCTGTGCTTTTACTGGTGAAACACTTAATGAAAATTTGTTGGAACAATTTCTGAGAGGTTTAAAAAATGAAACTATCCAAAGTAAATTACTTTCACAAATAGACGATTTAACTTTTGAGAAAGCTATTGAAAAAGCAATTATTTTGCAAAATAACGAACATGATATTTCTGAATTGAAAAACAAAAATGTAAATGTTAATAAATTGGCATATTCTAAAAATGTTCAACCGAATAAAATTTAAAATAATTTCCAGAAACTGAAAAGAAACAATGTAAATAAGGGGAATTTTGATGTAAATAAAAATAAATTACAATGTTATCGATGTGGAAATCCATCACATCTTGCCAATAAATGTAAGCATATCAATACTATTTGTAAAATTTGTAAAGAAAAGAGGCCATCATGGTAAAGTATGTAAAAGTAGTTCTCAGAAACAAACAAATGTATTGCAAACTGTCGACATTTTATCCGTGAGCCATGATAAAAGTTCTACACCTATAAAAGTGTGGGTTTTAATTGAAAACAAAGCTAAAGCTGAAATGGAGGTAGACACGGGCTCCGGAATTTCTGCGGAACCTGTAAATCATTTTCGGAGAATTTTTCCGAATAATAAAATTTTTCCACCAGACGTTCAATTGAGAACGGCAACGGGTGAGGTGTTTACACCTGTGGGGTATGTAACAGTAGATGTTTCTTATGCAAATATTACTAAAAAGCTTAAATTGTATTTAATTAAAGAAGATAATTTCCCACTTTTATCTGGCAGAGACTGGGTAGCTGCATTTAATTTGTTTCCCACAAATTTTAAATCTGTGTATGTCAATGAAATTGCAAATTCTACTGATCAATTGAAAACATTATTAAATGATTTTTCTGATTTATTTTCGGATAAAGTAGGGGAATTAAAAGGTTTGAAAGCAGAACTTTACCTAGAAAAATGTTCTACGCCCATATTTTGTAAGGCTAGAACAGTCACGTATGCTCTACGTAATGCAGTAAATGATAAAATCCCAAGGTTACAGGATGAGGGTATTATTAAACCTGTCACCAGTAGTAAGTGGGCAACTCCTATAGTTCCAGTGGTAAAAACAAATGGGAAAATACGTTTATGCGGAGATTTTAAAGTTACAGTAAATAAATTTTTGAAGGTGGAAAAATATCCTTTACCTAGGGTAGAGGACATGTTAGCTACTTTAGGTGATGGTTTACATTTTACGAAAATAGATTTAAATCAAGCTTATCTTCAGTTACCTGTAGACGAAAAATCACAGGAATTGTTAACTATAAAAACTCCGAAGGTCTTATTTCAATTTTTAAAGTTACCAATGGGTCTTACTAGCTCTCCAGCAATTTGGCAAAGATCTATTGAACAAATATTAAGTGGCATTGATGGTGCCACTGTGTTCATTGATGATATTGGTGTTACAGGGGTAACGGATGAAATTCATTTAACAAGACTAAAACAAGTTATAGATTACGTGAATATAATATTAGGATAAATAAAGATAAATCAATTTTTCTGGCTGACCATATTACATATTGTGGTTATAAAATTGATAAGCAGGGTATTCATAAAACGCAAGATAAAATTGAGGCTATTGTCAATGCTCCTAGACTAATTAATGTGTCACAAGTTAAAGCTTTTTTAGGCTCAGTCACATATTATTCTAAATTTGTACCAAATTTATCTACAATTCCTCATCCTTTAAATCACTTGCTCAAAAAGAATGTAAAATTTATTTGGTCTCCTGTTTGTGAACAAGCATTTAAAAATATAAAAAATGAAATTATTTCAGAAAGAGTTCTTACTCATTTCAACCCTAAATTGCCTTTAGTGTTAGCAACAGAAGCTTCTCCATGTGGTATCTCTGCAGTTCTTTCGCATGTGATGCCAGATAACGTGGAAAAACCAGTTGGTTTTGTGTCCAGAACGCTTACGAATGCAGAAAAAAAAATATAGCCAGGTGGATAAGGAAGCTCTAGCTATTATCTTTGGAGTAAAGAAATTTTTTCAATATTTATATGGTAATAGGTTTACTTTATTTACAGATAGCAAACCACTTGTGTCCATATTTTCTCCAAATAAAAGTATCCCTGTTCTTTCAGCTGCTTGTATGCAAAGATATGCATTATACTTACAAGCGTTTAAATACGATATTCGCTATTAGAAAACATCCGAAAATGGAAATGGCGATGCTCTTTCACGACTTCCATTACGTAGTGAAGATTTACCCCCACAATTAAATTCAAGTAATGTAATTGATGAATCTGATTTTTTTCAAATTAACCAAATTTCTACATTGCCTTTAAACGCCAAATCAATTGCTGTAGCTACAAAATCTGATCCTTTATTACGTCAACTTTTTCATTATCTAATTTCTGGTTCTCCAATTCCTAAAAATGTACTTTTTGGTGGCAAACAAGAAGAATTTATTCTTCAACATAGTTGTATTTTAAAAGGATGTAGAGTAATTATCCCAGAAGTTCACCGTAAACCAATTTTACATGATTTGCACTATGGACATTTCGGTATAGTGAAAATGAAGTCATTATCTCGCAGTTTTGTTTGGTGGCCACGGATTGACCAAGATATTGAAGATCTTGCACGAAATTGCACTACTTGTGTCAATTTAAAAAATAATCATCCTAAGGTAGATACTCATCATTGGGAATGGCCTACAGCTCCATGGCAAAGAATTCACATAGATTATTTTGGTCCTGTGATGGGTAAAATGCTTTTACTTGTGGTTGATGCTCATAGCAAATGGCCTGAAGTTTTTATTGTCCCTAATACAACGTCAGAACATACAACTACTTGTCTTTCTTCTCTTTTTGCCAGATACGGGTATCCTACATCTCTGGTATCTGATAATGCAAAACAATTTACTTCTGAAGAATTTGAGACATTTTTGAAGAATCATTGGGTTAAACATAGGTTTAGTGCTTTATACCATCCAGCTACAAATGGTCAGGCAGAGAGATATGCGCAGATTCTTAAAAAAGGGTTAAAAGCCTTATCTTCTGAAGCTGGTACTTTACAGATGAAAATAAATAACTTTCTTTTACAATATAGAAAGATGCCTCATGTTTCTACGGGGGAGAGTCCTGCATCTCTATTTCTAAAGAGAAATATATGAACGAAAATAGATTTGATAATTCCAAGCGTGTCAAATTTTGTGCATGATAAACAAAATGCGAGAAATGCCAATTCTAAAGTAAAAGAATTTCAAATTAACCAGAAAGTGGCTGTAAGAAATTATACTCCAGAAGCCAAGTGGAAAATTGGTCGCATTATTGCAAGAGAGGGCAAGTTGCATTATAGAATTCAAGTTGATACGAATATTTGGAAAAGGCATGTTGATCAGATAACTAATGTCGGTTCGAAGATACATCTAACTAATGATTCAAATTCTGAAGAGAGTGGTACAGAAAGTCACAAAAGTGATAATGCAGTTGTTAATCAAAGTGATTCTCAGCAAATGCCTCCTAGTATCCCAGATCTTCGACCAGCTGACTCTGTTGTTCCATCTACTCCAGATTTCCAACCAGCTGACTCTGTTGTCCCATCTACTCTAAATCCTCAACCAGATGACTCTGTTGTCCCATCTGCTCCAAACCCTAAACCAGATGACTTTGTCCTCCCAAATACTCCAAGTCCTGCTCCAGTAGACTCTAAAGTGAAATCCATGGTGCCCAATACTTCTATTGATGATGCTAAAGATACTTTAATTAACTCTTCTTCTTCCCAACAGGTACCTAGAAGGTCCACCAGGAAAAGAAAAGCTCCATGTAAGTTCCCAAATAAGGAGGGGAGAGTATGTGATGTTTAGTTACAAATGTAAGTAATAGATGGCAGCACCACAGCGAACTACGTCACATACTGGTATTAAGTTTTGTTTACTTTAGAATGTATCTGTTACGTGTTTGTGTAGATGTACGTGTTGTGATTTAAATTGTAAATTAAATGTATTTAAAAGTCCACCTCGAGTTATCCATTATGAAGTTGCTTTGATTCAATTAATTTACATCTATAATAAGTATAATGAAAAATTTTGCACTAAACATACATTTAACATTACACAATTTTGAAAACTACTAAGTTTAATAAAAAATTAAGTTTCGTATTTCATAAAAAATTAGCTAATAATTTTTAGTATAACTAATATTTTATTTCAAGTTTTCGAATTTTAATATTATTAGCTATTAGTATATTGCTTCAGTGACAAACTTAAAGTTGAATTTTCTTTTCTGCAATATAAATTTTATATTCCAGATATTTCATCATCCACCGAACGTTCTTCAGATTAACATAGTATATGTTGATCAGCATCTCAACATCTCGAAACAACTTTAACGCTGGTAATATAAAATGTATTGCTGAGACGTCGAGCATACATTTAGAAGAAAATGTATTAGAAACATCAAAGGAGTTGGAAAGTCAAAAAGATGTTTGTATTTATCAGTTTGTAAATGGTGGCAAACTGTATATAATGCCTTCATGGCATCAAAGAAAAGGGCAATAATCATGACCAAATTCTCAAATCCATCATAGATGAATTCTACTATTCCAAGCAGCTGATGAGCTGTGGAATGTTTAGGTCTGAAACCATATTGTTTATGAGTGTTAGAAAAAAGTTATTGGAGACGAGTCATACAAATATCTTCAGTTTGTTTACTCAGCACGAGACGTAAATTCATTGTCTTGTAACACTTGTCAAGAGCAATGTCCTCTACAAGTTTCTTGATAGAAGCTACACTAGACTGCTTCCAGAAAGAATTAAAATGCTGAAAATGGAATATTGCAATAATAAAATTTGCAACATGAAGTTCATAGTGAATGGGTAAATTATGATTATCAAATTTGTAATTACATCATACCGAAAAGATTTTGCATTAAGAAAACTTTTGATCCCCGATATGCCATCCTCAGCAGTAGTGTGATAAATTTGTCTCACAGTCTTTTGGGCCAAAATTATCTGCATTATCTGATCGACAAAGGAAATGGTTGTATGGGTTGCAAATACCATTACGGGTTGCAAGTGCTTCTCATATTGATCACAAATCACGTCCAATTTTCCAGAGTCAAGACAGTGAATACCGGCATCCATTCTAACAGGAAGAAGATGGGTGCAAATTATTTTTCATACGATTTAAAAAATAATAATCAAAAGGTGTTATCCGTAAGGCCAAGGGAATTAATATAATCATCCCAATTATTATTTTTTATACCTTTTAATATCACGCTTAATGACTGTCGAAAGTTGGTTCATGTTACTACACGTCCAATTTTCCAGAGTCAAGACAATGAATACCGGCATCCATTCTAACAGGAAGAAAATGGGTGCAAAATATTTTTCATACCATTTAAAAATTAATAATCAAAAGGTGTTATACGTAAGGCCAAGGGAATTAATATAATCATCCCAATTATTATTTTTTATACCTTTTAATATCACGCTTAATGACTGTCGAAAGTTGGTTCATGTTACTACAGATGCTAGAGTTTCTAAGCAACTTGCTACAGTATTCGTAACCGTTTTCATATGTAAATTTTTATTTTAATATTTTTTTGAAAATTGGTGATAATTTTGAGTGTGATGGTGGAATTTTGCAGCATACAAAGAGTGTTTCATTAAATCGATAAGACGTGTGGCAGCTGACTCAATGTAATCAATGAAATTCTAATTGCCAAATGGTGTGGTGCATCAAAAAGAATTTGAGTACAATATGACAATCCGCACAAAAATTCTTAGAGCCGAACTTGGAGGGTTGGGGTACAATCAAGGTTAATTTGGATAAGGAAGTGATTAGAGGCAAAACCCATAAATCGAGGTAACGTTAAACGGGTAAGACAGTTTATTAAGTAAAGCTAGATCAACAGTCTTGCTGCGAGTCTGGGGGCCAAACAAGGTGGGGGAAAATGGGCAGTAATTTCATTCTCTTTATTAAGGAAATACTGATAGACGGTTTCCCTTAAATTATCCGTTAGACTATAAACACACCAAGTTAATGATGGGAAGTATATGGGAAGCACTGTTCCAAATAACAACATAATCCAGACAACATAATCCAAGGTCAAATGAATGATCTTAATGATGCGAATCCCGCAGGTAGATGGAAGAGGCAGTAACATAAATTTTCTTCACAAAATAAATTTTAACTTTCGTGTTTCCTAAAACACCAAGAAGCAGGTGGGGAAGAAAATCATAGTCTGCTCTGCGACTCATGAATATAACAGTCCTGCCCCATAACAAAATTAAATTTCAATATTATCCATGTGGGGAGTACAATAGGTTATATTATATATTATATTATATATTAATATTATATTATATATTATATATATATACATTATGATATAGTATGTATTAATGTTAATAATATAACGAGTTTTTTAATTTTGCGATATTTAATACACTCATCATTAGTATCACCTTCGTTAGATTTGTTATGGTATTTTCAATAATAGATAATGACTTTTATGATATTCATCATAAACTTTATAGAACTTATCGACAGAATAATAAACATATATTATTTAAAACGATCTAGAATAACAGCTTACTGGCCAAAATTCAGTCACATAAATGATAAACCCTCCAAAATCTTCTGTTTTTTGAGTCACGCACATTCGATTTAATATGTTTTAAGCTCTTTAAAAGCTCAACCCTCATACAGTTAATAATTTATTCCTTCCTGCGAGGAAGGGGCTGCAATAATATACTCTTAAATCCAATGTCTGTACGCTTTAAGATCATACGAAAAAATAAGCTATTCATATAAATTATGTTCGGAAATCACAACATCATCAGACAGATCAAATATTACGTGATCTATCTTGTGAACATAAGCATACAACCAGTTAAATTAATCGCACAATAAATCCCTATTCAAACAATGCGTGCAATCACATTTGTAATGAGCAGAACAAAAGTATGAGACAACTGTACGAGATTACATTTCGAAACGATGAGAGTCGTAAGGTATTTTTTTTAAGGAACTGCCTCTGTTTGTAGGACAGCAGCGTTATTCTTTTTCGTTATTCTTTATTTGTTGTGATAAAAAAAATGTGATATACCTCATCTGCATCCTTTAAGCTAAGAGCGCGCAAGAATAATAAATGCCAATTGTGGCGATTAAAAATTCACAAGAACATTATAACTTAATAAAATTATATATTCCCGTACACAAACTTCCGTTATGTCGGAGCCCTGGTGGCCTGGCCAATGAAATTTCTATGTCCTGTAGAAAAACCGACACGTAATACTGTTTGTATAGTTAAATGGGCGTTTTCTTTTACATATATATATATATATTGAATATTATATATATATATATATATTTTAATTTCTAGATATTTTACGCCAGTACCAAAGTTTAAATTAATGCACAAATTTCTAAAAAAATGGATATTTTTAATGATTTTGTTTTTTTGGTACATATACAATTTCATGCGGATTTTAAGAATACATAGCCAAAATATGCAAACGTTTTCATAATGTAATGAGATTTTTTTAAGCGTCCCTGTAAACGAACTATGTATTTTACTTGTTCTATGCACCTGAGAAAACATATTGCAGCCTACCTCAGTGATAAATATTACTTTATGTATATTTGAAACATCGTAAATTAAATAAAATGCTTCACAAACGATTTTTCCATAGACTATAATGTAACGGAGCTATTGGTATGTGCGTTTAAACAAATTATAAATGCTACACACTTAATTTTGAAAACTGAACCTTCTAAAACAAAAATCAATAACCTTTAAAATTTACATGGCGATACGAGTATTTTTACGAGATTTAGAGAACTGACAGACGGTAGACAGACAAACCAAATTCCTAAACACTTTTCAAGTATGTTGGAACTTTTTAAACAACCAAGAATCAGGGAAAAAGTCACTCAGCATTAGTACACAACATTAGTACACAAATATAAATAAATAAAACGTTTATTTTCGAATGAATCAAAAAGGAATTTAGATTTTTATAGTTTTCTTGACTCTTGAAACCTTCATAAAATATGTATATATATATAACCTTATCAACATTTTGGCAATTTTGGAACTCCTCCCCTCCTTATGATATCATACGTTATTATTCCTTGAACCCTCTCCCCTCCCCACCACCACTCTTCCCCGTAATGATATTGTTATTAATTTCTATAAAATCTTTTTATTTTTACAATATTTTTTTCATTTTTTTTGCGTTTGCAGTGATATACAGATATGATTACACATTTATTATTCGCATACTTTATGGATTCAAATGAAGCGAAGAAGTCAATAAAATATCACTATTGTACATATGAAACAACTTTATATCAAATAACTTCTTAAAAAGGTAGTTACTATTTATAAGTATTTAATAAGAGCTCATTGTCATATAGTTTATGCATTCAATAGTATTGTTGTCTTTTTGCATATGCCCTTCACAGGGAGGATGAAAGCAGAATTTCTTATCAACAAAACAAATATGCAACATTCTTTTCCTTTCTTTAATAAACTAGTAAACACAACAAGTATCATTTCAAACATATTTCGCACCAGATTTCTCCAATAGAAAATTACATATGCATAGGCAGGAGAACAGTTATGCCGAATATTGGGGTATTCCATATATTGTAATGAAATTATTTTAGAATCATTTAATGCCTTTAATAATAACTGTATATTTTCATAAAGATAGATAAGACGTAACAAAATGGTTGGAGCAGAAATGATAACGATAACAAAAGGCATATCCCCCCTCCCCCTAGCGATATCTAACGATATCAAGTGCCAGACACCATCCCCAAAAATGATAACGTTATATATGCACAGCCTCATACATTTATTTCGTATTCTATTTTATTGAATTATGGACGGCCTATATAACATTAATATATATATATATATATATATATATATATATATATATATATATATATATATATATATATATATATATATATATATATATATATATATATATATATATATATATTATGTGGCTCTCGAGCTTGAATGGTTGATGACCCCTAGATTGAATTATACATTGTCTTTTGCATTCTTAAAATTTGTAAATAATTGACATCGTTTGAAGGTTCATTCTTATTTTCTTTATGAGAAATTCAATGTAGAATTAGTAGATAGAATTAGAAGCAGTCGCAATGTAATTAAATTCAGATCCAACACTGTTCTAAATTTGTAGGAAACTGCCCAATCATTTGACTGTGTTTGTAGAAAACGGTTACATAACCATAATTTAACGCTATTGTGACCATATTATTGCCCATATTACCGTCAAAATGGAATTTAATTACGGTTATGTAACCATTTTATATAAAAACGATCGAATGACTGGAGAGTTTGCTACAAATTTTTAACAGTGAAGAATCTACGACTATTGTTGTCTTTTTAGCAGAAAATCCGTCATTTCCATTCGATATGCGCTATTTCTTTAAGTGACTTTTTCGCAAAAAAATTTATATTGAATATTATTTGTGTAGGAATATGAAAAACTTGAAAAAACATATTTGAAATTAAATTGCATCATATTTATCGTATAATTGTTTAAGTGTATCCATAAATGTGATTTATTTTAACCTCCTTTTTTTAATTGCTGTTCCATTAAATGTATGATTTCGTAATAGTACGGCTGTTCGACTAAAACATGCGTGATAGTTATTCTAAAATAATTCCTATAATATGTGAAAAATGCATAACAGATATTGGACCTTTTAATAACGTCCGCGACGTGCGAAATGATTCATGATTTTTAACAAACACACGATATTTTTATCACGCAACAAATACTATAGATAAGAATTAAGAAACAGAAATCTCATCAAAACATAACTTTATTTGAATTTAACCATAAATATATTATAAATGGTTTATATAGGCATATTTCCAAGGTTTTCTGTTATATTTTAACGGCGTGGGTGCTATGTATTAAATAGCCTTTAATACATTTTAACGGCGTAATAGCCATGTATTAAATAGCTACCTTTTTTCGATGAAGATTACTTCACCGAAAAAAAGTAGCTATTTAATACATTCGTTCTATCATTTTCCACTTTTTTTATGTTAATTGTTTAATAAGATAGAAGATCTTTTCACATATTTTGTTTTTCATTTCACATCTATTTACAAATGTTTTAACTTTTAACACCATACGTATAGACATATATGTACACAAAATTTCTAAATTTCAAAACGATTGAACTACGCTATAGTTTTTACCTGATAAAGATGCAAGACTACATAATTTACAAAAGTGTTCAAAATAAGGTAAACATAGGGTTATGTTAATTAAATTGTCCTTTATGTTTGTAAAAGTATCACTTTTTAAATTTTTATTGTCCTGATAGACAAAATTAATCAACTAGAAATGATTTACTCCTGCTGCAATTTTTAAAAGACTTCATACATCTATTTCAAATTTATTCTAATTATAATGAAAGAAAAATTGGACGGCACTTCGAACCATTTAAAATGAATTCATCATTGAAAATATAATTTATATACAATTGATGATGTAGTTCTTTGTGTCGAAGTTATGTTAACAAGTGTGACTAACATAAGAATACATAATAAAGTCTTACATAAGCGTAAAATAGGTAATGCAATAAATATAGTTCGATAAACTCGGAACGCGATTCCCTTGTAGCATTTCACAAAGCATTATTAATATGTTTTCCGTTACCTCCAATACATAACTCTGCTTTCTTAATATAGAATTTTGTTAATATTAGACTTTTGTTTTTTAAGATCTTACTAATTACCTTGCTCATTACACACAGCTCATACAACTATCAAACTAGTCAGTTCTTTTATATGTCTAGTTTAATTAACGTGCATTTGTGATGCTTTTAATTAGCCAGTTGTTGTTTTTTGCATATTACTCGCCTGCCTGATTTTTGGCAATTTGGTATGATGCCTTCCTACAAGACAAGACAAAAAAAAATGTTTTATCCACATGCGTTTAATTTTTTTTTTTGTATTATGTTTATGGAAAAATTCCCTCTATGGACATAATAAAACGAGAATTAAAATTTATAAATAACAAAATAATAATTTCTTACAATGAATTCATATTAACAATTTTATTTTAGTCTACCTTAGCATTCGCAATATACTCTTTCAGCTTCAGTAATCATTTGATGCATCAATTACAACCTTTCTCTACATGAATTAGTTTGGTGAAAACAATGATTCAAATTCAAAAAAATATGTTTCGTACTTTTTTATTTTTTTCCGATTCTTGTGACAGTGTTGTGAAAATATTCCATCTCTCTTCCGTGACTCCAAATAACAGATTCTTACAATTCTTTATCTAAATCGATATACCAGTAAAGATTTCTTCCAGTAAAAGCAAAACATATCTGTCAAAAAAAGATGTTTGTATTTGTATGCAACAGCATATTTTTACAAAGAAAATTTCATACTCAAGAAATAACATTTCTTAACAAATTTTCATGGAAAATATAATGTTGAAGGTTTCTTAGTAATAATAAAAATGAAATCCTTTAAATGAACTGCATTTGAAATGTCTTTAGGAAAATATAAAACTATTCATGATAAGAAAAATTCAAAGTATTGTATTGATTTTAAATACTCTCCTGTATGAAAATAGTTGAACTGTTTTATAAGATGCTATATACATTTTCACAATTATAAATTAAAAGTGTATTCTGGAATTGTTTTAAGGAATGTCATTATATATATTGGGTTGACGAAAAAGTATTTTTTTTCATGTTTTTCAAAGAGAATTCATTCATATAAATTTCAAACACTAATAATCAATGATATATGTACCGTTTTGATCGATGGCCTTTTGCCACTTTTTCCGGAAAAACCATAAATTCGTCACTGTAGAACTTCTGAGATTTCTGGGCGAAAAACTTAACCAAGTGATTTTCCAGCGCCTCTTTTGAAGCCAGCTTTAGACTATTATGAGAGTTCTTTAGAGATCGAAACAAATAGTAGTCGGACGGGGCAAGGTCCGGCTATGCTTTGGCCAGGTTCAGCAACTCATGATGAACAATGTCTTTCCAATCCCACCAAATACTGAGCATCACCTTCCTTGGCGACAATCCGGGCTTTTCCACCGTTTGTGAAGCTTCTACACTCTACAGGCTTCAACCAAGATCTTTTTCGCACATTATTGTCGTACGTGATCCACTTTTAATCACCCGTAATCATTCGTTCCAAAAATGGCTCAATTTCGTTTTGTTTCAACAACGATTCACAAATGGAAACTCGGTCCATTAAAGTTTTTTTGCTGATAATTTTTGCGGAACCTAAGCATTGAGCTACTTTTGTTATCCAATCTTATGTAAATGATTCAAAACTGTTTTTGATCGATATTTAGTTCCATAGCGATTTCGCGAGATGAAATATGTCGGTCTACCTCGATTTTGTTAAGAATTTCGTCGACTTTTTCAACGATTGACCGTCCAGGGAGAGGTTCATCTTTAACATCGAAATATCTGGAATGAAAACCAATTCTGACACTGGCGTTGACTCATCACAATAAACACCACAATTTTCGATGAGCCTGTGCTGTATTTTTTTCCTTTTCGGAAATACAAAAGCAAAATATGACGAATGTGACGATTCTGGATCTTCTGGAATCTCCATTTTCAAATAGCAATAACTTTTGACTGAGTCACTGAATAAATAGATAACGCTACCTTTATATCTAGAATGTTCTATGGACTGCTACCTTTCAAAGGATCTATAGTATGACTTCATTGAATATGTATTGTATAACTTCATCATTACTAGAGATATGCGATTTCAAAGTCATCTATAGGGAAAAAACGAAATTACTTTTCCCTCAACCCAATATTTCGGACCATTTGAAAAAATAAATTCATTCAGGGAACAAATGTTTTTTAAACTTGCTTAAAGAAATTCGTGCCAATTAAAGTATTAAATGAAATTTAAAAACACCAATCTACTTAAATTTTGTGATTTATATTATTAACAAAAAAGAGAAATCATGCGTCACTTATTGATTATGAATCGTCTGATAATATTGAAATGCTGTTACTTATCGTCATTCTTTCATTTGATGAAAGGAGATGTGTTATTACAAACTTTCTAAAACAAATTACACAGTTCATTATCAATTTTAGGAAATTGCAGGTTGTAGAAAGTTAATAGAAATAAAAGTATATAACCGAAGTATAAAATATGTCCCTATAAATATACAAGTATCTCACTGAAATATTTTTGTGCAACCCTATACAAGATTTTTAGATTCTTATAAATACTACATAGTTAATTAAAATTTTATTAAGTTAAGAAGTGCATAACACAAATGAAAACGCTTTTTTTACAATTACCATCTGTAGACGGCGATATATCAATAAAACTGTTTTTAGCTCTGCATTAGAATTTTTTAAAGGATACTTGCGCCGCATAATATAATAAATTTTAGTTGCTTTCAAAAACACCTAATACATTTTAGAACAAACTTTCAGCAAATCTTATCTACAAGATATAAGAAATTGCATTTTTGCTGCCAGTATGTATATGATTTATAAATTTTATAAACATCACATAATTTATGAAAAATTAGTTAAGATTATAAACACAACTCAAAATGGACATCTCTCCTTTATTGCTCATAGACTATAGTGTAAGTGAATCTATTGTGTTGATTTGGGAAAAAAAGTAAATATTACAATACTTAATCCCCATACGGGAGATTATATCGCACACCTTAATAACACTATAAAACATTTTGCTGCAAAGTAACCGTTCATTCGACCGTCTTTATAAAAACGGTCGAATGACCGTTCTTAACCGTACTTAACCGTAATTTAACGCTATTTTGACCATAATATTTCTCATATTAGGGTCAGAATACTGTTAAATTACGGTTATGTAACCATTTTTTATAAAAACGGTCGAATAACCGGTTACTTTGCTGCAATTTTTTTTACAGTGAACGTATCCTTTATAAAGCGCACTGCAAACAATTATTGCCTTCTGAGCATTTATGCAATATAATTATTTTGCGGTTCCCTGAAAATGAACAATAAATTCTACACATACCATTTTCAACAGAAAACTCTTGCAGTATACACTCATATGTCACATCAATATCACACTGTCTGATCTAGTTGATAGAATGAAAATGCACAGGAAACGATTATTGCTAGTCGTAGACCGCCATTTACTCAAATTCTTTTCATTGACCATGTAAGAGATCTTTTAATACTGCATGCTCAGCAGGGAAAATCCTACAGTAAATCTCAATAATTAATCTCGTTTCAATCGAAGACTGTTTACTAAATTTTATGTAATAAACAGACACACAGATGAACTCAAGACAAAAATACTTTTCACCCATGTTGGATGATGTTATAATAAATTTACTTTCAAATGGCACTGTAGGATAAGAGTAAATAATGATCACGGCAATAGTCTTGTTAGGTGCGTTCGTAATTATATAAATACGTAGCACCTATAATCGTCGTATGGTCAGTCCGTCTGTACGTCTGTCCGCATATAACAGCGCAAAAACTACCCAACCTAACGGTTTGAAATTTAATGTATATAATCATTGCGGAATATTGTAGAGTCATTTCAAATTTTATAAAAATCGAATCAAAACTTAAAAAGATATTAATAAAAGTTTTCTTAATTCTATTAAATCCCATGTGTAATTAATTCAATGATATATCATGATAGGTAATGATTCTGGGTTGCCATGGTGATTACGTCATATTTAAGATGGAGAGATATAATTTCCGTATTATAGAATTTAAAAGCAGGATTTCTATACTAAAATTGTTTAATTATAGCAATCATGTAATTTACCGAAAGTTTTTTTAATAGATGTTTCCGGAGAAATAGATATTAATTGGAAAAAGAGTCTAAATATGGATTTTAAAATCAATCTGAAATTTTCAAAGCTAAGCTTAAGTTTCGCATTGAAATTTTCAGTAAATGTCATCAAAAGTTAAAATGTTACCAACTTAATATGTACTTATTTTATTATGGAAATTAATCATATGATAATAATAGACAATAAAATTTATTTTACTGAAATAATAATGATTTTTTCACACTGTCGTGTACTGGATATTTGTGAGTAGCATAATTTTAATGTAAAAAAATTGTAATTAATTGTTTGTAAAAGTGTATTGAAACTTAATTTCATAATGTAAAATTAATATCTATAATATGAAAATCGGCACATAAAATAAATTTTGTTTTCATGCATTTTTGCATAAGTGTGTGCAAAAGATCTGTATATTTATAAAACTAGTTATAGTACGAACGCACCCCACTTGTAACGTTTGACGTACAATTTTTAACTTGTTCTCATCGTCGTGGTAATAGTTTAATAAGGAAATTCGGTCGCCAAAATGAGGGAGAACATTGTACACATTTTAGTTGCCAAAATGTCACAAGAAAAACCGAAAATAGCTATTTGCTTTAAATTATGTCTTTAAATTTATGTTTTAAAATATATATTTAGTGGCGCGTTACCATATATTGACTTCGTAACATACTTTGAAATTTTCAATCCGAACACATATTTTTGATATTAAAATTGGATACTTCATTAAAGTGTACCTTCTAATACAAAACGGAATCATATTAAGTGAAGATGTTTCGGAATTGAATAGATATAAATCTTCATGTTTCTCATGTTACATTCATTTTAAATTGTTGGAAATCAAACTGCAATGCGGATACTTTTTTTAAGCATAATTCTATCGCTATCGATTTACATTAAAATTTGCATGTATACCAATACATGTTTTCATTTTTTAATATTTATTTCAAAATTTATACTTTATAATATTTTTAAGTCGAAAAAAATAAAGAATAATAAATAGCTTAAAATCCGCGTATTCATCTGTCCGTATGTTTTTTCTGAATTAAGTACTAAATATAATATAAATAACATATAAACTCTATTATAATTTGACGCATTTCATAAATGTCAACGAAGAGCGAAGAGTAGGCCGTTTGGTTGAAGAAGGTAAACTTCTCAAATAATGAAATGAAAAACTACTATTTGTTAAAGATAGTTTAGATTATTTAGATTAAACTTCTTCACTTTATTTTGTCACTATCTCTTTTCTTACCACATATATAATGAATCGTCATCGTAAAAAAAAAAAAAAAAAAAAAAAAAAAATATTAAGTGTTTTTAATTATGAATATTGGATATTCTCCCTGTTTCAAACGCTCTGTATGTGTTTTGCATTTTTTTTATTAACAATGAGATATGAAAGAGTTTGTATAATAAATTTGGAATACATATTTCATAATCATAAATTTCTTGATAAGATTTTAAATTAGCAGTTGTATCAAAAGTTTTTTTAAGAAAGTTCTAAGCGCACTTATGTTTGCATGGTAAGGTGTGAACTTCATAATATCATATGTTGATTAGAACTAACTCAAATTATAAATTTTCTGTGAAATACTCTGAATATTTATACATTTAAAGCGCTTATGCATTAATGAATTTCAGAATTATAACATTATAACAAGAACTTTTGCAAAACCTTTCACCAGGAACTGTAATCTATAATTAGACATTAAATATTTGCTACGTCCCATTATTACATTTAGGATTCAAATTTACGAGATATGAATAACACTTAAATACTCATATCAAAAGCTTTTTGGTTTGAATGTCTGCATTACATATGTCTTTTAAAAGGGTTACTTCCACTGTTCTGTATAATACATATTTACCTTTATAATTCGAAATACAAAGTACTTAATTTAAACACTTAGAAACTTATGCATAATAATGAGGAGGATATTTTAGGATTTTGTAGATTTTTTAAAACTGATACAAATTTATGAGCAAATTTAATAAATATTTAATTGTTAAACATGGAAATTAAGGAAAAGTTTAACATGCCTAAATGTACTTCTAGCAAACTGAAAAAAAAATGGATTTTCATATCTTGTTAAGTGAAATTGTATGTAGCTAACACTTCACCAATTTCACATTTTTGTTTTTAACATTTAGAATCAGAAACCATTCAAAATTACATTTTTATATTCAAATTTCAAGGAATAGAGTTTTGATTTTGCGTAATTAGTTACGGAGAAACAAAAGGTTATCTTAATCTATTAAAACTCTCAAGAATTATTTGGGTATTTACCGGAAAGATGTGCACAATTAATGTTTACTAATCCCAAGACCAATGTAAGTAATCAGAGAAACGTCATAATATGAACTGTTCACATTATGACGTTTTCGTTATATTTTAGAACATCAAATTTAAAGAAGTCATTCCATAACAAATCACTAAAGGAAAGATTACATCCGTATAAAAATGAAATGTAATAATCGTTCTGTACAGAAATATAAGATGTATTCCAATGCAACATATAACAGACAAGCTAATAATTTATTATGCATTTCTATAGTAAAAGGCTTAAAAGTTCAGATTACACATCAGAAATCCACCAAGTAGAGGGCAATTGTACTTTGTAGTCAAAGGTGAAGTTCACTTGGCTTCTTGTTATTTTAGTTTGATTCCTTTAGAAATCCACCTATTGCAAACATTTCTTTTATATCTATCTTTATATATATATATATATATATATATATATATATAATGCAAATCATGTCAGTCATCACGATAGCGTACGAAATACTGAACCAATTCGAACCTAATTCTGATTATGTATTTGCTCTTGCCAGTACCTTGAATGAGTTCTCTGACTCGGATAGCATCTATTAAATAGTTTGAGTTATATGACTACCTACGGGCGATTTTTAACTTTTTGACATAAATAACTCATATCCCTCACGTTACATTTGATAAGCGTAATTAAAAGTTCCCTCCAAATTACATTTCTCACCAAATATAGAATTTAGAAATAGTGAGAATAACAATTGAATCCATTTGGACACTACACTGTTAACTAGTATTTTAAAAACAAAAATTGCACAAATTGTGCTTATTAGTTGCTAAAATCAGTGTAAAAATTGTTTTAAACTCATAAAAGAGCTAAAATCCTACATGTTTCGGCTTTAAACTTAAAGCCATCATCGGGGAAGAGGAACAACACAAACGACTACTGATCTTTTAATTTTCGACACGAGAAAATTGAAATCAACAGTATGGAAAAATTTTAAATAAAATAAGCGGGCGCTCTCTGTTGCCAAGGAAAGAAAAACAAAACAATGAATTAACAAGGGGTTAAAAATGTATCCCATAAACTAGGTATGTTGAAAGAAAAGTTATCATTACAAATACAATCTTTTCTAATTTTAATTTCCAATGATTCCCTAATAGCGGCTTTAAATGGGTTATTGAACCTATGGATAATTCTTGCTTTATCGAAATTAATTAATTAATTAAAAAATTATAATTTAAAAAATTATATTTAATATAAAATTAAAATATTGTAGCTATTGTATACTGTTGTAAGAAAGGACGAGGTAAGAAGTAAGAGGTAAGGAGGTTAAGGTACTTGCCCGAAATTATCGATACCATCACACATCATTAGATAATAACTTTGAATTACATAAAATTATTAATGCTCTAAATATAAAGAATACATCACTTTTTAGTATGCAGTGTGAAACCAAATATTTCAGTTTATTTGTTGATGGTAACATTATTGTCAGACATGACTCCATCTTCACTCAAAAATGCGTACCCACATGATGCCCAAGAATAATTCTTTGTGTAATTTATTTAAATTTTTGATAAAAATTCGCAAATCTGAAACGACTGCATAAGTTTAGTCATTTTTGTTGCACATTTTTTTGATAAAATTATATTTAAAAATAACAGGCAATCAATCTTCTAGGAGTTTTTTTGTTCCAAAAGCTAATAACGTTGCTATTTCTTGTGTTTTTCAAATAATTTTTTAAATCACGTATAAAATATTTACATCTTTACTGTTTAATATAGATTTACTCTATTTTATAAATTCCGCCATCATATATAGCAATAATATTTATTAAAATTTTATGTCAAATTCTATAACTCATTCTAGATGAATGAATTGAAACCGACGCATGGTTATTTAAAAAATCAAATTTGAAATGACTCAATCGTTTCACTGTTTTAAACAGAGAAAGTGTAATTAAAATTTCTCTCTCTGCCACAACATCATTCCTAAACAATATGAACAAATTGAACTAATTGAAAACGTAGTTTTTATGTTATCAAATATCGATAACAAAATTTACTATTGAGCCAGTCATATAAATTTCTCACATTTTAAATTATTTATTGTATTTTGAATGGTACAATAGTAACAGCCATTGTGCGTAGAGAAGGAAGATAAGAATATTGAGACGTGATATAACAATAAAGATTTTTACATTGAAATAAAATGAATAAATGTTTTTATACTTTTTCTAAAATTTTCAAAGGAAATAAAACATAATGTTTAAAAGACTGTAGATAAGTATAAAACTTACTTACGATTTACAACTGAACCAGAAATGTCGTGCGATAAGACTTCGCAAAGTATAATCTCCGACTTTTTCTAATAGAAATGATAATTCTTCAGCACTCCTCTTAATTAAACCAATAGCGTAATATCGAAAGCTGTGGAATTTAATAGCTTCCTTAGTGGTTAAAGTCATTCATGCTTACATAGTGTAATTGGGTAATCATCGAGTTTTGTAATTTTTTTGTGCAGTGATTAGCAATCTTTCATGTCCGCATTTCATCTCTCTCCCTCTCTCTCTCTCTCTGTATATATATATATATATATATATATATATATACGGAGAGAGAGAGAGAGAGATGATAGATAGATATAGATATAGATATAGATAGACCATACTACGGAAGTATTTTTAGCAGAACCAGAATTCCATACAATATTTAAACAATAATTTACAAGTGAAATATAGCAAAACATCAAAAATTAAGCAAATCAATCCAAAAAAAGATAATGAAACTAAAAATGCTGTGGCCTCATCGACAGTGGGTATAATATAAAAATAACCGCCATGGAATGGAACGAAAATTATGCAAGGTAAAACAGTGCAAAAAGTGGCAGTGCGTTTTGGCCAGAGTGTCACAATGCATAAATCAAATGCATTCATTCGAAAACATATTGCAAACATATTGCAAACACTCCCTCACCACTTTATATATATATATATATATGTTTAATATTTTACTTGCTGAACCACCGAACGTTGCAGAGGCAACGTAACCTTAAATATAACCGACACCAATGATGAATAAATTTATATATTTAAACGAAAATCTTCGTTAACGATCCGAAAACTGCGGGCTTCACTGCCATCAGAAGCAAAAGGTTGTTTTCTTTTTACTATTTTTTCCACATAAGGTCATTTAATATATGAGGGGGTTAGAATGACAGTGGAGTAAGTCAGAAATTTGAAAAAATCTAGATAAACATATTTTCACTGAACGTATATTAATTTCTGTTCAGTGTGACATTCAAATAAGTTAGAGTTCACTTAGGGAGTCATTACAGGGCAAAACAAGTTGGACCACTTAATGCAACGGCAATACGACAATTTTCACAAAACACTTCATTTCTCAAATTACAAAATATTGTCTTACTCCACTGTCATTCTAACCCTCTCATATATATACAAAAAGTTGTTATTGTCCAAACTCTTTGAATTTTCAATAAGTTATAAATATAATAATTCCGAAGCGTGTTTATATTTTTCGTGCTAAAATATTGATATTTAATTGTAAAAATCAGTATTTTCTTTCTCACTTTTTTTTTTCAGATCGTAATCGTATGGGAAAATGTTTCATTTTAAAACTCATTAACTGATTACCCCTTAATATCAGTATTTCTGAATCAAAATTTTACTGGAACTACAACTAAAATATTATTTTAATGCATTACGATTTTAGAGCATTAGCGTAAAAAAAAGTGTACGTTATACGTGTAAATAGGCGAGCACAATGTTAATCCTATGGGGATTTTTTTTTTCAAATTTATTGTTTTTACACTAAATCTCATAATTTCCGAATTATTTATATTCGATCATTAGCTAATAGGTTAGCATAAGGTATTAAAACTTTAGAGTGAATATACAAAATTAAGCGTGACGTTTAATCAAATTGTGCGTAATGTTAATACTACAGAGAAATGGGCGGGAAAAAAAAGAAAAGTCAGTTTCAAAAATGATTTTTTTTTTCAAAAAGATAATAATTGTTAAAAAAGAATACACCGTTGAAAGAGAGATAAACGAACATGAAGTTCTTTTTTTTTTCTCTTTTACGTATTTTTTCCAGAACACTTGCATAATTTTGAAGTATGCCTAAAAAAGTAAGGCAGGGAGGCAGTAGTGTACGTTAGATGTTTTAAAGAAATATCCTCCAAGTGCACTGAAAATTTTATGAGTTAAACACATAATGTTTTCGTAGCCTGCACAAAACATTCTCGAAAATATATTGATATTTAGTGGTAAAAACACTCGTAAGAAGACTTTACTGTTATTTAATTTTTGCAAATTTTTATCGGTTATAAATATGTCAGTTTTTCAGCCCATGTAAAAAACTTGTGAAAAAATATTGATATCTAGTAGTTAAAGAAATGTGGGTTTTTTTCAAGTCTTTATGCATAAAAAAGTATTTTCTTGTCGTCCGAAATTTCTAAATATTTTGTCAGTTATAAATACAACTGCCTGCTTTAAAACTTGAGCTTTGAAGTGAAACAATATGCATATTTAGTCGAAAAAACTTAATCCGTAACCGAGCGAAAGCGCACCGAAATCACTCCCGCATTTTCTCTTTCCGATTGAAAATTCCGCATTTTTTTTAAATACCTCTGCTTATCTAAACGCTTTAAAATATTAGTAGTTTATGTAAATCTGGTGTGTCAATAAAGTGCAAAATTACTGTGTCAAAATACAGACGTTGAGTTACTTTTAGCGCAAAAAAATTGTGTCTGCGGGATGTGTGAAGTGATTCGAAATCACGAATTTTTCTAAAAGAGTTAAAATTCATATTTTTTAAAACTAATTGCACCGCCGAAGAGAAGAATGTCACCCCTTTAAAAGTGTAATTTTTGTTAATTGGTATCTCTGAAATTTTGCACGAAGGGAACGCCGGCGAAAGGTTAAAAAAACAACCACGAAATCTAACATTTTTGGAAAAAAATGAAAGGGTTAACAACAGTATTCTTTAAACGAATTGCAGCGTTTTAAAAATAGGTATACTAAATTTAAGAATATGTCAACCCTTTTTTGTATTTAAAACCGTTCAGGCGTAGTTCGTTAAATAATAACAATATTAAAAAAAAGCCTTGGTTTTTTATCCGTTACAGATCAGCGCTCTGAATATGCGATAGACCTGATTAAGATGTTTCTTTTTCTAATTTTCGGTTTTTGATTAATATCTCAGCTAGTTGTCTAGATATGAAAAATCTCACCCCCAGGTGCATCAGGACTTGCTTGGATTATACAATTTACAGATTTATACGTCCAGTACATTTTCCTATCCATCACATACACACATATAGACACACAGAAAACCATCTTTCTCTTATTAGTATAGATTCAAAGATGTCTGTCACTAAATATTTATACAGATATATATATATATTTTTTTTAATGTAAACTTCAGAATTATTCAATAGATGTCCATAAATGCACTGTAAAATAAATCTGTAATTTTGATTGAAAAATTATTGTATTTTTTACAGAAAAAACTATTTTAAAGAAAAAAAGTTTTTTCATGTAAAAAAAAAAATGTGGATTTTGTAATTTTTACAGACAAAAAACTGTATTTTTAACAGAAAAAACAGCTTTAATGAAAATATACAGATATTTTTTCTAAATTAAACTGTTTTCCACTGGCGCCAAAATTGACAGTTTTTTTTTCCTGTAAATTTTAGAATTTTATTTTTTTACAGTATGGTTTTTAGAAAACATATTTATTTAGTCAAAATATTTAAAATACTATTTTGTTTTAATGTATTATTAATGTCCAGCAACAAAACAATACATTCATACATCACACAAAATTGTATAAATACATATACTGAATTACATTGAATATAAAAGGAAATGTATTTATAAAAGTTTGATCGATTAGAAGTGCTTATAACAAAACTTTTCTTGCGAAAGTAACAGCTATAGACTTTATCTGTATTTGACATACTTCCAGTAGAAATACTTTCTTGCACGTTCAGCGGAAAAGTAAACTCAATTATGGAAGTGCCTAAGGAACCTGATAATAACCAAAAAATGACAAAGAGATTTGATCTGATGTTCCTCATGCATGTAACAGTTGTAAGGAAAAGTATCTATATAAATAAGACAATAGACTATAATTAAAATATATAAAATCTATTAATAGTCGAATTTGCTCAAAGGCTATGTTTTATTTCCTTTTATGTACTTCATAACAGAAAAAAGTTATATTTATAATAATTTCAGTATTAAAAGAAAAAGGTTTGCGAAAATTATTGTGTCATATTAATATTTTATTATTATTTTTTTTTTGGTTTAACGTGAAATATTTATTATGTATTTAAGATTGTGCAGTATTTGTTTTTCAATTTCAGTAAACTTTATCATAATGATAATTTTGTAGATTAATATTGGATATTATGTTAAGAACGTTATTTTTTTAAGTTATTATGTCTTAAAATAATACATAAAATAATACTTAAAAAGTATACTAAACTTCTTAATCTAATATCAGGTAATATCAGGTAGAGAGAAAAAATACTTCTGGTTTATATTTTTTTGTAGAGTACGCTAACAGGAATTTTTATTTTTCAATATTTAACAAATAAATGGACTTTTTTTCACTTTAAATATTACATCAGATTAGATAATTTAAAAAATCGGATTATAATTTTAAACAATTAATTACAATTATCATATGTAATGTATTTAGACCCAAGATTTATCTATCTTTCACCATGCGCAAGTATAATATACATTTATATGTATAATTAACAATATGATATAAAGTGCATAAAATTAAGAAAAACTGCAAAACAAGTGGAATGTGCTTAGAAAAAAAAAGGTTAATATAAATGTACTTTCTTCTTGTAAATATAGAATAAAGTAAAAATATATAAAATAAATTTTGAATCAAACTGAGTTTAACAAACAAGGAACAAATTTCGTTTGAGGCTAAATCAATTTGTCGCTTCGTTTACATAAATTATCTTTATCTGGCATATTTCGAGCATCTGCTGCATCATTGACTAATATATTTCTCGTACGCAATTTCTTATTTGGATTTACTTAGCCCCAAGTCATTACGAAATCACGCATCATGATTAGTTTAAGGAAATCTGTATAAAATTGGGATTTATAGTAAAATACTGCAATAGCAATAAGAAATGTTTTACGTTGTAACACCACTAACACATGAATATATAATTTGTAGAATTTACGTATACTAACGTATATAACATTTTATTATTTTGATATGTAAATTACCTTTGGTAATGCAACTAATTATATATTTCCCCCTCTCACTGCCGTTTTGAAATAAAGTACTAACAAAAACGTAAAATACAATATACAATCATAATAAAGATACCAAAGGGAGTGTAGCAAATTACTCTGCCCTCATTGAACGAGAAGCATACCTTTTCTAATGAGCATTTTAATGGTTAAAAAAATTGATGCACCAATTAATATACTCATAATTAAAAATACCGTTTGTTTTTTAAATAAATGCTAACACATTCTTCTTTGAGCTATTATAAAATTTTAAATTGAGCTTTTTTTTTAATTCTTCTATTGAAATCACAATATGGAATTGTTATTTCTATTTATTCCTTTTTGAACATATTTATGTACAAAAAACAGATAGTAGTAATGGTCTTTTAAATGTTCCATACATTGCGTTAAATAGCTGATTTTATTGGATGACCCATGCTACATGCGTTTATTCCTTCGTATATCGCATAATTTTTATGGTGTTTCTATAAAACAGTGTAAATAATTCTGTATTCCAATAGATAAAATTTAGTTTGTATTTAGTTAAAATATCGCAAAGGGAAGCATGTTATAATTTTAAATAAGTGTAAAGTGAAATGTACTGACTGTATGAAAATTAAATGTGTAAGTGTATGCATTTCTTATTTTTATTTATATTTTAAATATGTTTTGAAGCATTTCATGGGTATATTCATTAGAGGTAAAATAGCTTTCGACTCAAACGTAGTACAACAATTTTAATAAAGTCAGATTGTATAAACACAGGTAAATGGACTAACTATGACTAAGTACTAGATGTGTAGACTCAGTTACATACATTGTTACACATAAAATGTGATAGGAATATAAATATTTGGATATTATGTTAAGAACGTTATTTTTTATGTTATTATGTCTTAAAATAATACATAAAATAATACTTAAAAAGTATACTAAACTTCTTAATCTAATATCAGGTAATATCAGGTAGAGAGAAAAAATACTTCTGGTTTATATTTTTTTGTAGAGTACGCTAACAGGAATTTTTATTTTTCAATATTTAACAAATAAATGGACTTTTTTTCACTTTAAATATTACATCAGATTAGATAATTTAAAAAATCGGTTTATAATTCTAAACAATTAATTACAATTATCATATGTAATGTATTTAGACCCAAGATTTATCTATCTTCCACCATGCGCAAGTATAATATACATTTATATGTATAATTAACAATATGATATAAAGTGCATAAAATTAAGAAAAACTACAAAACAAGTGGAATGTGCTTAGAAAAAAAAAGGTTAATATAAATGTACTTTCTTCTTGTAAATATAGAATAAAGTAAAAATATATAAAATAAATTTTGAATCAAACTGAGTTTAACAAACAAGGAACAAATTTCGTTTGAGGCTAAATCAATTTGTCCCTTCGTTTACATAAATTATGTTTATCTGGCATATTTCGAGCATCTGCTGCATCATTGACTAATATATTTCTCGTACGCAATTTCTTATTTGGATTTACTTAGCCCCAAGTCATTACGAAATCCCGAATCATGATTAGTTTAAGGAAATCTGTATAAAATTGGGATTTATAGTAAAATACTGCAATAGCAATAAGAAATGTTTTACGTTGTAACACCACTAACACATGAATATATAATTTGTAGAATCAATCTACGTATACTAACGTATATAACATTTTATTATTTTGATATGTAAATTACCTTTGGTAATGCAACTAATTATATATTTCCCCCTCTCACTGCCGTTTGGAAATAAAGTACTAACAAAAACGTAAAATACATCATACAATCATAATATAGATACCAAAGGGAGTGTAGCAAATTACTCTGCCCTCATTGAACGAGAAGCATACCTTTTCTAATGAGCATTTTAATGGTTAAAAAAATTGATGCACCAATTAATATTCTCATAATTAAAAATACCATTTGTTTTTTAAATAAATGCAAGACTTTTATTATTCCTTGAGCTATTATAAAATTTTAATTTGAGCTTTTTTTTATTCTTCTATTGAATTCACTATATGGAACTGTTATTTTTATTTATTCCTTTTTGAACATATTTATGTACAAAAAACATAGCAGTAATGGTCTTTTAAATATTCCATACATTGCATTAAATAGCTGATTTTATTGGATGACCCATGCTACATGCGTTTATTCCTTCGTATATCGCATAATTGTTATGGTGTTTCTATAAAACACTGTAAATAATTCTGTTTTCCAATAGATAAAATTTAGTTTGTATTTACTTAAAATATCGCAAAGGGAAGCATGTTATAATTTTAAATAAGTACAAAGTGAAATGTACCGATTGTATGAAAATTAAATGTGTAAGTGTATGCATTTCTTATTTTTATTTATATCTTAAATATGCATTGAAGCATTTCATGGGTATATTCATTAGAGGTAAAATAGCTTTCGACTGAAACGTAGTACAACAATTTTAATAAAATCAGATTGTATAAACACAGGTAAATGGACTAACTATGACTAAGTACTAGATGTGTAGACTCAGTCACATACATTGTTACACATAAAATGTGATAGGAATATAAATATATATAGTTCTAATAATAGAATATATGTCTAAAATAAATATCAAGATCACTAAAATTTCATAATTTATTTATGTATTATTAAATATTACACTGTTAAAAATTTGCAGCAAATTGTGCAGTCAATCGACCGTTTTTATACAAAACGGTTACATCGCTGTAAGTTAACTTTAATCAGACTATAATATGGTTAAGAATATGGTCCGATACGCTTAATAATACGGTCAAGTAACCGTTATCTTAAAATACGATCGAATAACTGGACAGTTTTCTGCAGATTTTAACAATGCAATAAAAACAATCCAACAATCTTAACATAAAGTATATTTTAATGTTCATTGAATGAACATAAAGTTTATTTAAAAAAAATCCTTATTGTGAAATGTAAGACAGCAAAGACAGTATTGTTAAAAATCATAAAAAAAGAAAAAAAAAACGTTATCAGCATAGAATTTAAAAAAAAAGTTTTCATTCTAAAATATCAGGAAGTTGCAAAAGCCCCCATTAATCCAAAAATACTTTGCTAAATTATTACGTCTGAAGAGAATTCTTTTCGAACCCGTTTTTTTTTTCTTTAAGTATAAAAGGATTTGTATTACGATTATTTTTGGAAATACTGTATCAAATTATACAAGAAGTCCTTTCATCGATTACGTAACATTTTGAATTTTTTACGTTGAATTTCTTTTTCGGATATCTGCTATTTCTAGCAAAACCTTTTTAATGGCAGTCCGAAAATAGATATATCAAATGGATGTAAATCTGAAAATCATTGAATTTAAGAAGCGAATATAACACACACACATATATATATATATATATATATATATATATATATATATATATATATATATGTCGTGTTTCCAAGTTCAAATCCGGGAAAAAGGCAGTCGTGCTCGTGATAAATAGGGTTAGCGATGTTATTGGTTTCCCTTTTAGTTCGCATCAGGCGGCCGGGTGGTATCATCAACAACAAGAAATGTCAGTCCATATTTTTGTCGAAGAACCTTTTATTTCCAGTTTAAGACATCTCTTCAGGGAAAATGCTCATTAGCCAACGCTAAACGAAAAAAAATACAACGTTACATTATTTTCTAGAATCCGTCCCGATTCTTTTAGCAAACACCAGCGTCAAAAAAATCCTCTCCGAATCAGGATGATCGTGTTTTTAAACTAGCTTGCGGAATAATACAGAATACGTCACGTGACCCACTTCTATCGAATCAAAAGGTCTCTTTTGGAACTTTATCAATATTTCCGGCGGATTTATTTTGTTGTAAAATGCAAAAACTTTCTACGCCCGTCCAGAATATTCCATAATCTCGTACCAGATGCCTGTCATATCAACAAACGAGCTTATCTGTTTTTGAGGCTGTAGCTAAACTTCGAATTTAATACGTAATAAAAATAATAAGAAGAAAAGAAAATGAATCTTTATAAAAGGGAAAAAAAAAAAAAAGAAAGAATTAAAGTTTTTCGGAAATATTTTAATAGACATTTGATATTTAATAATAGGATAACTTTATGAAATAAGGTTTTTTGAGCGGAATATTTTAAGAGATACGATATTTTAGCATTTAAATAAAGAAGTTATAGCAATTTGACCACACGGGAATAATACTAATGAATTTTAATAATGGATTAAAATAAAGATGTTCTATTTAAAGAATAAATTAAAAAAGCTATCGCCATTTTTAGAATAACTACATTCGAATAAATATTATTAAGTGGATTAGGAATAATTGGCTTTACATATGGATAGTAAAAGGCTATTTTAAGAATGAGAATTATTTTAATACGCTGGGTTATATACCGAATATTATTAAATAGAAAAATTTTATAGAATAATTGCGGAAAAAATTTAAATTTTGTAATATTATCCCCCCTCCCTAAAGATTTTGGATGAAGTTAATAGTTAAGTAACTATAAATTCAGACAATATAAATTTAATTCTTTAGAAATTTGAATTTTGACTACTATAAATTTAGAGACTGCCAGCAAGGAGATGGGGAATTTGAAGAACTGGAAGACAAAAACAAAAACAAAAATAAAATAATAGTAATCAATTAAAATTAATAGATAAATAAAAATAAAGCTACGAGCATTTCCCCTGTAAAATAATACAAGAAATGGTTACAATCTCACTTACCATTTGTAAGTGCACAAGAAAAATACAATAACAATAAATAATAAATATTAATAAACAGGAAAAACAGGATAATAATAGTAACAGAATTTTGCTTTTACCAAGTTCACAAGCTTTAGAATAAGTAGTCACTAGCAAATTGTTAAAACAAAGTTTTTAAAAAAAATTCGACCTAATTCAAATTTGAGTTCATTAGATCCAACTGTTTTATTTCAGTCTCTTTCTTGGATCGTGATAAGTCCTCATTTTGTTTTTAAAAAAAATGGTTACTGCAGTCCCTTTCTTAAAAATACAGTTTTTATGTAAAGGCTGAAAATAAAGACATTACTCCATCAAAATTTTAAAACTGTAGTCATTCTTACCAATACTTTATAAGGACCTTATAATGCTAGCACTTGTCACAACATCTTCTCTTAAGTATCACATTAATTTTCTCTCATAATAAACAAGTCAAATTATCTCTTGGTCGTTTATTGTACTTGGAATATGTTATCTTTGTTATATTCCTGTGGGATTTGTTATATTTCTGTTGGGATCCCACCATCTTTAACTAATATTTGTCAAACATTTTTTCACTAATAAATAATATAACTCTTCAATAATATAAATAAGTGCTATAATAAAATTCAATTCATAAACATAACAATAATAACTTTCAATATAACTAATACTTCTCAACATATGTAGTAATTCATAATATAATTCAATAGTAGAAATAATAATATAATAACATCAGTATAATTTAAGAAAATATCACAGTTTGTTTATTTATTGTTAGGAAAAATATTGGTTGAGGATAAAATAATTACATAGCAAATAAATAAATTTCTTATTTTTTAATTATATAAGAAAGTATTTTTGCCAGTCGAAAGTATACAAAAAAAATATATATAATAATTTCAAAATCCAAATAAATTTAAATCTAAATATTTAGAAATTGAACTCTCAACCATTAGTTCCTTACAATAATTTTTTCCTCTGATACCCTTTTACAAAATTATACTGTTAAGTTATAAGTATTCATATCCTAAATGCAGAGAGTTTTTTTTTTTTTTTTGGCAAACTTAGAATAAATAAAGACAATAAATAACAAATAAAAGATGTTAATTTTAGCTGAGAAATGGAATACAAAGGCAATTAGTTTAGATACTTAATTTTGTATTGTCACACCAAAACAATCACTGTAAAATCACATCATCACTATCCAATCATTTATATAATTATAGAAATACTTATAAACGGTTACTATTTGATTATCTATTGAAGTAAATAACATAATATTAAATTTTTGAAACAATTGGTTTAAGAAAAAGTAAATAAAGTAAAAATAGTTTATTTTGATATAGAATTAAAACATTTAATTTCATTTTTCAACATCAATTTGACAATTCCTAAAATCAAAATACACATCTTATGCCTGCATAAGGTGTCTACTCAACCTCAAAAACTCTCAAAAACAAGTAAATATTTTAGTTGATCAGGCTAAAATATAACCACAATGTTGAAATAAAAGCTGTGACATTTATTTTAAATTTAAAAATATTAAACTTTCACAAATGGGTAATATCTCTGTTGTACACCAAAGACATACCTGATAATGTTGAAACTAGAGTAATAAGAGATATTTAAAGAATTAGAATTTATTCTATTGTTTTTACTTTAGTTTGATTTTGTGATGGTGATTGTGATGTCTGTGGTGATTTTGATTGTTGTTTGGGTTGCTCATTAAATAGTCTGAAGTTATCTGGTGAAAAATAGGGTCGTAATTTAGACGCATGTACAATAACTGAATTTAATTTAGTCTCATAATTAAATTTGTCTATTTCATAGGTCACATCAGAAAGTTTATTTATTATTTTGTATGGTCCAGAGAAAGTAGGTTCTAATTTTCTAGTGTTAGGATATTTAAATTCTTCACAAATTACATAATCTTGTATTTCTAGTGGAGATTCAACAAATTTTCTATCATAGAGTCTTTTACTTTTAAGGTGGAATTCACAAGTTCGCGCTTTTGCAATTTTGAGTGCTTTATTAACAGGAGGGTAATAATTTTGTTTTAAAGGAGATTCATAAGGTAATTGACCATAAAATAAATAGGCAGGTGGGAATTTGGTTATGGAATGTGGTGTGTTATTGTATTCTTGGATGACTTGGTCTAATAATCTAGTCCAAGGTATTTTAGAAGAAATGGAATTAACTTTACATTTATGTCTAGTAACTATAGTTTGGTTCACTCGTTCTACCTTCCCATTGGTTTGGGGGTGATGTGATGATGTAAAACGTTGTTGAACATGATATTTTCTGAGGAATTTTTTGAATCTTGGAGACCTAAAAGATTTATGTCTATCGCTAAGTATTGTTTTAGGTGCTTGAATATTGAAAATTTGTTTTAAACAGTTAGTATATGTTTCGGTAGTAACACTTTTGGATGGAAAAGCCCAAACAAACCTAGTTGCATGATCTATTATTATGTGTAAGAATTTTTTTGTTGAATTGTAATAATTAAATCCACCCACAGTATCAATAGAAAGACATTCAAAAGGTTGATCTGTGGCTGGCATAGCTTGTAACAAGCCAAATCTTTTTTGTTTTGGTTTTTTATTTCTCTGGCATGTATCACAATGTTTAACAAATTGTATAATATCTATTGTCATGTTGGGCCAATAATAGTTTGGAGATATTAAGTTAAGCATTTTTTGTATTCCTAAGTGTCCAAAATTATCATGAGCAATATGTAATAATTTTCTCCTGAGTGACATTGGTACTACTATTTTTTTTAATCCTTTTCTCTGAATAATTATAATCCCATTCTCTTTTTTGTATTTTCTGTCACAAACATTATCTTTATCTTGCATCGCTATAATTTCTTTTTTGTCCAATAAAAAACTTACATGTTGATTAAGATAAGCAACAGGATTTCGTGACAACATGTCCGCTTCGACATTTGTAGAACCTTTTTGATACTTGATCTCATAATCGAACATGCTAAGTTTTAAAGACCATCGAAAAAGTCTACCTCTTAGATTTTTAACATTCTTTAACCATACCAGAGATGCATGGTCGGTATGGATTGTGAATTTAGTACCATGAAAATAGTGATAAAACTTATCAAGAGTATCTATGATAGCAAGGCATTCCAATTCAGTTATAAAGTAATTTTGTTCATAACTCTTCAAAATTCTAGAATGGTAAGCAATAGGATGCAAAAAATTATCTTTCCCTGGTTGTTTTAGAACTGCACCTACTGCTACCTGAGAGGCATCTACAAACATGTGGAGGGGTAATTTTGGGTCATAAATTTTTAGAATTGGTTTTGCAATTAGAGTATTTTTTAATTTCTCAAAAGAGTTTTGACATTCTGAGTTCCATTCCCATATTGTGTTTTTCCTAAGTAATTTATTGAGGGGGTATCTAATTTCAGCATATTTATCTATGAATTTGTGATAAACATTAATGGAACCTAAAAATCGTTGTAGTTCTTTAACATTAGAGGGAGGTTTCAATTTTTTAATTGTCTCAATATTGGTATTAGCTGGAGTTAAAGTCCCATTGGTGATCTCATAGCCTAAGAAATTAATTTTATTTTGATTTAGTTTACATTTAGAAAGTTTAAGTTTAAGGTTTTCTAGTTTACAGATTTCAAAGATTTTTGCTAAGTGATTTAAATGTTCTTCTAGAGAGGAGGAGAAAATTATGATATCGTCGAAATAATGGCAAGCAAAATCAATTTTATACTTATTGAGGATTCTTCTAATGGTTCTATTAAATATCGGGGGGCCTGTCTTTATACCAAAGGGAAGCACCAGCCATTCGAAGAGGCCAAAATTGGTGGCAAAAGCTAATTTTTCTGTATCGGATGGATGTATTGGTATGTGCCAGTAGCCAGAGGCTAAGTCCAAAGTGGAAAAATACTGGGCACTACTCAATTTATCTAAAATTTCATCGATACGAGGTAAAGGTTCTGCATCGTTTTTAACTATTGCATTTAATTTCCTATAATCTATACATAGTCGGGTCTTTTTACCTTCCTCTCTTTTCATAGCCAAGGTGACGGGGGCAGAATAAGGACTATTGCTTTCTTTTATGAGACCAGCCGCTAACAAAGATTGAATTTGATTTTTTATTTCTTTTTCCTCTAAGGGGGAAGTTCTGTAGGGCCTCAAAGATATAGGTAGGTCAGATTTTAGTAAAACGCGTTGTGGTTCAATATTTATCTTACCCACATCATATTTATGTTTTGCAAAAATATCCCTATAATTTTGAACTATTTCCCTTAAATCCCCATTTTCAATTAAATTTATTTCCCCAATTAAATCTGAATTATAATCATTAATATCGCGAAAATTTTGAGGAGTCATTGAACTTCTGTAATCAGGCTGCACGTTACAATCATTGTAATTAGCTGCAAAAAAGTCCTGAGTATTCACAAAATTTTCATTAGTATATGGTGATACTTTGTCATCATTATATCCATTTAAACTCTCATTACTATCACCATTTGTTAATAACTCATCTTTACATGAAATAGTATCTTCCTTATAAGTTGTTATCAAGTTACCATCATTAAATAAATTCAAATTGTCACAATCAGAAGTTATCAAGTTATCCTTACCTTGTTGTAGTTTTTTTACAGTTACAGTATTAAAATGAAGTGATCTCTCATCATGTATGGATATACTCCTATTTATAATCTTCCTTCCCTGTTTTACTGTACAATTCTTACAATTTATATTTAAATTAAATTTTGAACATTCTTTTAACCCCAAGATGCAGTAATCCAAATCTGTATCACATACTAAAAAGTTAACATATTTTTGGATTTTACCCACTTTAAGAAGAATACTACACTTTTGATTAATTTGTAAAAATCCCTTTGCCTGACCAATAGTAACTGGAGGAACAATTTCAATTTTAGCATTCAATTTTTTAACAAACTTTAATGGTAAAATTGCGATAGTTGAACCGGTATCGACGACACATGGTAAATTATAATTATTCGTATATCCATACACAATTAATTGTCGAACATTAGGAGTACCAATTGGAAGAGTATCAGAGGGTGTTGAGTTGTTATTAAAAATACACTCTTTTTCCCAGTGAAAAGCATTCATTATACCCTTGTTTACACAAATTCTACATGGCCTAGATGGGTACTGGTTCTGAAAATAATTGTTTTGTACTCCGTTTTGGAAATTTCTAGGTCTTTGAAAATTATAGTTTGGTCGAGGAACCCAGTTTCGAGGAGAATTAAATTGATTATTGGGCCGATTTGACTGAATCCAATGCCTAGGAGTATTAATTTGTTGAAAATTTGGTCTATTCGGCTGCACAGTATATCGAGGAATGTCAAAATTAGTTGCATTAGGTTTACTTGGTAATGATGGACTTGTAACAGCAGGGGTGGAAACTTCCACAAATTGCTTAACAATTCTATACCATTCTGTCGTACTCTCAGGAGGTTTAACAATTAGATAATTTTGATATTCTGGTTTTAAACCATCGGTTAATCCTTGTAGTAATATAGTTTCACATAAATGCAATTTCCTACCAATTTCAATTTTCTTTCTAAAATAAGTTTCTAAGTTACTTAAACTATCCAATTTCAAAGCAGAAAATTAAGAAAATTTCGGGATATTTACCCTAATAAAATTCTCAGTTAAGATATCAGCTATCTGTTCGTATTTAGTGCAATTAAGGCAATCATTAATGTAAATCTTAAGAGCTTCTCCCTTTAAATTTTGAGAAATAGTTTTAAACTTCCAATCATCATCCTTCTTTTCTTTTTCACAAGCATCATCAAAGTATTTTAACCACGCTTGTATCTCAACTCCTAAATCTGGATCAAATGCTATAAATTTTGGTTCTGCCATAATATTTAATCTAACAAAAGAGTTAACTCGATCTTCTTTTAAATATCCGGATCTTAAAAACATTAAATTTTAAACTTATAACACTATATACCATATAAATAACGAAATAGATAAAATAGTAAATAAATATGTAATTTACGATCTCAGTAACATTTTAAAAATAATAGATTTTTTTTTTTTTTTTTTTTTTTTTTTTTTTTTTTTTAAGAATATCTGTTCTTAAAACATGAAAATATAAATTATACCGCTGTCTATAATATTACAATGACGTATCACACGAAATCATCAAATAAATTAATTAACCTTAACAACACTTAAATATTTGCAACAGAAATAAATTTTAAAAACAAAATTTTAATCAGTATAACATAGTATATAAAACCTTTAAATTTCAAGGTAGACTATTAAATAAATAAAACATTTTAAATATAACATAAACTTATAAATATCAACATATAAAGATACCAATAAATAAAAATACCAACTTACAGTTACTCTTGAGCATATTTCACAGGAAAGTCTCACACATCTAAAAATCTTTAATTTTCTTGATAACACAAAAGTTCTGCTTTTTCGCAATCCTTTAAAACCAACACCATGAAGACGCTTATGAAGATGAATAGTATATTCTCTAGCAACAACTTCACTTAGGCCAACTTTTCCTCTCCTTTTCTCTTTTAGGCTTGACCATTTTTAATTTATTATAAAAGTACAAAATAACAAAACACCAGACGTAAACGTGCTGTAATGGCGTAGACGTCCTCGTAACATATTCTTCTAATCGGCAAATTTCACGTTTAACTACACAAACTTTCTGTTGATCATCAGCATCCTGTTCGACTTATTATATTAATGTCGTGTTTCCAAGTTCAAATCCGGGAAAAAGGCAGTCGTGCTCGTGATAAATAGGGTTAGCGATGTTATTGGTTTCGCTTTTAGTTCGCATCAGGCGGCCGGGTGGTATCATCAACAACAAGAAATGTCAGTCCATATTTTTGTCGAAGAACCTTTTATTTCCAGTTTAAGACATCTCTTCAGGAAAAATGCTCATTAGCCAACGCTAAACGAAAAAAAATACAACGTTACATTATTTTCTAGAATCCGTCCCGATTCTTTTAGCAAACACCAGCGTCAAAAAAATCCTCTCCGAATCAGGATGATCGTGTTTTTAAACTAGCTTGCGTAATAATACAGAATACGTCACGTGACCCACTTCTATCGAATCAAAAGGTCTCTTTTGGAACTTTATCAATATTTCCGGCGGATTTATTTTGTTGTAAAATGCAAAAACTTTCTACGCCCGTCCAGAATATTCCATAATCTCGTACCAGATGCCTGTCATATCAACAAACGAGCTTATCTGTTTTTGAGGCTGTAGCTAAACTTCGAATTTAATACGTAATAAAAATAATAAGAAGAAAAGAAAATGAATCTTTATAAAAGGGAAAAAAAAAGAAAGAATTAAAGTTTTTCGGAAATATTTTAATAGACATTTGATATTTAATAATAGGATAACTTTATGAAATAAGGTTTTTTGAGCGGAATATTTTAAGAGATACGATATTTTAGCATTTAACTAAAGAAGTTATAGCAATTTGACCACACGGGAATAATACTAATGAATTTTAATAATGGATTAAAATAAAGATGTTCTATTTAAAGAATAAATTAAAAAAGCTATCGCCATTTTTAGAATAACTACATTCGAATAAATATTATTAAGTGGATTAGGAATAATTGGCTTTACATATGGATAGTAAAAGGCTATTTTAAGAATGAGAATTATTTTAATACGCTGGGTTATATACCGAATATTATTGAATAGACAAATTTTATAGAATAATTGCGGAAAAAATTTAAATTTTGTAATATATATATATATATATATATATATATATATATATATATTTATATATGGGATACTTTTTGTCTCAAGATTGAAAAATTAACAAGATTCTCATGATTCCGATGAAAAGTAACAAGATTCGCATATATAGAATAATTTTATATTTTTTTTCTGGGGAATATTTTTTATAATGTACTGAAAAATGCAATTATGATTAATGATAGTGTTCAATAATATTTTCCAAAATAATAGGAATTAATTTATCTTCTTTGTTGGGGTTAAGTTACTAGATTTTAATAATTCTTCATGAAATATATTATTTCAACAAAGAAAATTATTCCTCAAGCATAGATTATGAAACAATTTCCAACACATTCAGAATAGTGTAATAAAACTTCATCGTTTAATAGGTGTAAGTTGATGACAAAATAAACTATTCGGAAAGGACAAAACATACTTGAAAAGCCCATTTCAGCCATTGCCATCTACATTCGTAAAAATTTCAAAATTCTTTAGTACTGCCGTGCATATGATGTATAGATATTTATGTATTCTACATAATATACAAAAATTTATGACATAACACAGTTTGAAATTCACCTTCAATAAATAGGACTCTCGAATTTTTTGAGCAGGCCTCTTTATGATGTATAGAAGTTTTATACATCAAAGAATATGCCAAAAATTAGTTGCTTGTTTAAAAAAGCTCTTACACAATACTGTAAACGAATTTTCAGTGTTTCCATATAATGAACGATAAATGCTCTTCGCACTATATTCTACAGCAAGCATCTTGTAGTTCACCTCAGTGACGTATGTCACTTTCAATTTGTTTAAAATAATACAACATTATTAAAATAAACTGCAAACGATTTTCTCACATATGTAGCAGAAGTTTTTTTGTGCCTATGTGCACTAACTATTAAATCTGCAGAATCGGAGCCTCAATATCAGCTCTGAAAGTCATTGTTTTTTAATTTTACTTTTTATATTATTTAGCATCTTGGAATCCGCAATTTATTTATTTATTTATATTGCATACATATTTATAGGCATATAAAATGCTTCGTTCGTTTCAGAAATTGGAAGGGTTAAATTAAACAAGGTTTATGTAATGATATTCTGAAATACTTATTAATTTCTTATTCTTGTAATATTTTAGATAAAAAAAAATCATTTTATGTCAATAGAATACGAAAATCACCTGAAAATAATATATTTTGCTATTAAATTATTGCAGCAAAATAGTGCGAGTTACTTGAATTTTATTATTTTGATCTTGTTTGAAATAAGGTTACTAAGCAACTGATAAATTAAAGAGCAAAGTAAAAAGAAATGCATTTTAAAATTTGTAAAAAATATGAAAACAAAAGTTTTATATTTCCCGAACAGATGCAAAAAAATTTCCAATAATTTAAACAATTATTTTCTAAATTTTGATAAATGTATGGGCAAATTTTATGGGCAAGTTATTGGATATATATATAACCTCTATAACGAAAAGCATGCATAATTTTATGCTAAAATCCATTATTCAAATAGGCGATTTTCATTTCAGTTAAAAATGAAATTTGAAAATCTTCTGCATTCCCGAACGAAAGCATTATGACTTAAAAAGAAATTATATATATTTTTCAAACTAGTGAACCAAATGTAACTAAAAACTATACAGATAATTCCGGGTACCTCACCAACATACCTACCAAAAATCAAACAAATCGAATAATTTTTGCGGCAGTTATCGAACAGACAGACAAACACAAAAACAGACGGAAACCTAAAACCTTTCACGTCTCCACAGCAATCCTTCACTGACGTTTCGGCAACTCTAAATGCTATACACTTTATTTTCATTATAAAATTTTCCATGGTCAACTTCAATAACATATACCAATTATATGGTAATCAGATTATATTTACGCGAGTGAAAGCACGGAGAAATGGCATGACAGACTACCAGACAAATTGAATTCATAAACAATTCTCAACTACATAGGAAATTATTATAAACGAAGTCTATAAGAGCTCATATATTGGTAGTTTCTTTATGACCACCTTATATGTTGCAATTCAATGTGTCTTTGAATTCAATCATAATAATCCGCGGTTCAAATAAACCAGTTTTGAACCATAAGTAATTATAAATGTATAATATCGGTTATATGTAATCGGAACAGTTTTTCCCAATCCTTTGAAGTTCTTATTTAAATAATATATATATATTTTTTAATTCAAAGTATTTTTTTTCTATTGCACATTGTCATATTATTCCTTCAAAGAAATTCCCGTGTTAAATATTTATTTTGGTTAATATTTAAATGTATCTAACATGTTCAATAGCACAGATTTGCATATTTGGAAGAAAGGTTTTAAAAGATTATAAAAAGTAAATATGAATTCATTTAAGATTCTTCTTATTATTATTCCAGAAAAGTATTGTAAAGCAAATATAAAAGAAAAAAAAGGACCAGTCTAAAATAATATTTAGTAATGATTTTTATAAAATAATTTTTTTTTTTTTTTTTTTTTTTTTTTTTTAGCAAGAGTGACGATTGGAAAAATTTTATTATGTTACATATTTTTTTTCTGAATGATTATACTCTTTTTTAAATAATTAAACTACTTTTTTTATTTTTCATTTCTAGACGTAACTATTTAGACATGTTTGTATTATTTGTTTTATAGACCATAAGAATTATACAAAAACCATGAATGTTTTTAAAAACAGTGTACCCAGTGAGTACAGTGATTCTTGCATGAGTTGTATCTTTCTATAAATATATTTTATATATAAAAAAAGCATAAAAAACAATTTTTCATCTCTTAATATTATCACAAGTTATTTGGTGATATTTATAGTAAGAAATGTGCATGAAATACATTTTGTGGAATATTATAATATTTAAAATATTTCATTCCGACCACAAAACATGTATGCACTGTTAAAAATAAATCCTCAAATTCACGGTAAAACTACTGGCAGCAAAGTTGCCGGGCATTTTCCGTTCCGTTAGTAGATTTTCCGTTTTGAAAGATAAAAGAAGGACAAACTCCGTTTACAGAAGTGGCAAATTTCTGTTAACGCTCTCGGAAATCACGGAAATATTCCTGGCTGCACTGGCAGGAAAGGAAATTATCGGTTACAATTAAACTCGGTTTTAAAAAATTACATCTCTATATGTGCTGCCATCTGTAAACTATTGAGGGGGTATTTACTATCTGATATACTTCAAGAACATTTTCTAGTCGACATCGGGTTTGAACCAGTGATGACAGTGCCTCGAATCAAGTGTCTTACCCATTCGATCAGTTGGCGCTTGTTAGAGTAGCAGTTTAAGAGGATGATATTTGGTTTCTCAAAATGGCGGCTTAGAAATTTGGGATTTAGAAGCTTGGTAATTTTGAAGTTAATTGCAGGGAGATTTCGTTATGAGATGATGGTGATGTTTAAAATTGTAATATTAATAGAGGATAAAAATATGAATTATATATATTCTTAATTTGATTGATAGATGTAAAATATGAATATTATATTTTGAAATAAATTCGATAAAAAAATGGTTGCTTTTTTGAGAAAATCGATATTTTTTTTTCAATTATTATATATTTTTTAAATGTGTTCGCTTAGAATATAATATCAGTGCGAGTGCTTTTTATTACTTTAAAAAATAAATTTCGAATAATTTTAAAGGGATGAGAAAAATGTTATTATTATTACTTTTTAATATGAAAGTATTATTTTTATATTCGAAAGCATTATTTTTGTTTGTTGCTTTTTTGAGTAAAATCGATTTTTTTTTTCACTTAATTTAACTATTATATATATTTTTTAATTTGTTTGTTTAGAATATATTTTAAGTGCAAATATTTTCCTATAACTTTAGAAAATAAATTGGAAATAATTTTAAAAGAATGCGAAAATTGTTACTTTTTTTTAATTCGAAAGCACTATTTTGTTGTTATTGTTGTTGTTTTAAATAAACTCGAAATTTTAATTTATTGAATTTTTAGTTTTTCTGTGCAGCAACATTAAAAATAAATATGCAGCAGATAACGGAATATCTCCGTTGGCCTCTTTCGTCTCCGTCCGTTCTGTTGTTTTCAGGAATATGATGAATTTTTCTGTTTTTTAACGGAAAATACTCTTTTCGCGAAAAGGGACTTTTTCTGTGAAATTCAGGAAAAAAATACTCGTGAATTTCAGATAATTTTTAACAGTGTGTTTCATTTTGTTTCCATAATTCTACATAACGGTTTTAAAAGACATATCTATTCCAAAAATATACCTATTTTAATATAACATAAATTTCGTTTGTTGTTATTTCTAAGGGCAGAAAAAGAAATTATTTGCCATAAATCTACTTTTTATTTCTTTAGAAGTAAATATTTTTGACACATATAACTGTTACTCGATTCACGAAACCCAAGATAACAGCTTGGAAATGGAAAGATATTTCCGTTTAATTACTCCTTTTGTTAAGAAAAATGTATTTTCTGTAACAGCACAACACTAAACTAAACGAACAGATTATGAATATTTTTTTCTAAATTAAATTAGATATTTTTGTAATAATAAAATTTTCTTTTATATTTATCTCAAACGATATTTTTTTGAAAATGCACGTGTTCGGTCATATTTATATCTTGTGTCTTGGCGATGTGTTTTATCGTCTGCATCCTTTTTTCCGGATGTACTATGGATTTGTTTTTGACTCAATTCATCATGAGTAGTGTCTTTTGTAATATTGTGATATATATATATATATATATCAAATACTGATTGAAAATCGTGATTGAAAAACCTGTAACTTCATAACTTAATCACATGCCATGGACATCTCAAACAACCCAATGATATACAGTTTGCTTCACTCATACATAGTTTGTTTCATAATTTGCAGTTTGCTTCACTTATACACAGTTTGCTTCACGTCTAGTGAACAGCTGCCATTATTATTTAAATTTAAGAAATGTGTCTAATTTCGAGACTCTTAAAACTGCTTATAGTATCGGATAATAGTAATTTTATTGAAATTATAAAAATAAACAGAATCCGTCGCAATTCATCGAAAGGGTCTCTTCAGACAAAAATCTGAATGAGGAAGTGGTCGAAAATCTCGATATTAGGAATTGCAAGTACTGGAAAAATATGTAGACATCAAATGATAAGCATTAATTACAATTAGATTCTTATTTTCCGTGATTCTTTCCACACCGCTAAACAGTTTTCTGAAAGAACCGGCAAATAATACTATCAAATGTTATGCCTTTTTGTTTTATAGTAAGAGTAAACTATATATTTGTGGCGAAAAAGTTAGTAACTTTGTAGAAAAAAAATACAATTTCAGCACGAATAAAAATGTCTCGTTATGTAAATTTTAGGAAAGAATAAGTTATACTTTTTAGGTGCGTTCGTAATTATATAAATACGTAGCACCTATAGTCGTCGCTTGGTCCGTCCGTCTGTCTGTCTGTCTGTCTGTCCGTCCGTCTGTCTGTCTGTCTGTCCGCATGTAACAACGCAAAAACTACCCAACCAAATGGTTTGCAATTTAAAATATATTATCTTTGCAGAATTTTGTCGTGACATTTCAAATTTTATTAAAATCGAATCAAAACTTTAGGAGATATTAATAAAAATATTTATTAAGAAATTTGAATTCTTTTTTTTTAAATCGGTGCTTTTTTGTTATAGGAGCTTCCGAAGTTTAATCGTCAAGCGAGCGAGATGCTTATTTTAATACAGAAATTAATCTGCAGACGATATAATTCATTTCACAGAATTAAAAATCATCAAGATCTGAATATTTATATAACTAGCTGATACATATATATCTGAATATTTATATAACTAGTTAAGATATTTGTATGAACAGTGTCATAAAATATATACTTAACTAGCTGTTTAACCCGTTCTACGCACGGGATATCATGAATTTAATTCTAAAACGTGCGTACGAACGCACCTCGTTTGTAACGTTTGACGTACAATTTCCAACTTGTTTTTATTACAAAAGTGTACGTAATTTATTTCTTGCTATTATGGATGCGTAATATTCAAGTCTGAAACATTATTTTTTCAAATATCTATCAAGTGTAAAAGATTAATAAAGCAATGAAATTAAACGGTAAAGAACTATATTGATGCAGTAGGCAGAAAAAAAAGATAAGACGCCCTACATTTACTAACAAAATTGTCAAATTGTCACGCCATCATGGAAACAGCCATTCCACTGCGAATTGTGTCATCTTTCAATTTACAATGAAAAATAATTTTCGGGGTTGTCACTTTAGTGAAATTGCTCTCCATTTTGCAAGCTCACTCACCAAGCTCTCCATTTTGCCATACGAACACATAATTTTGACATTGTATTTAGATTTTTCAGTAAATTTAACTTAGGATACGAAACCGAAAATTCTTCGGCTTAGTAATTTAGTAATTATGAAGGTTTAAAATTTCATAGTACTAATTTTAAATTCATATGTAATCGTTAAAAATCAAATTACGTATAACTCAGAAACTACTTTGAGTTATAGACTTAGTTATTAGTAATTAATAATAGACAAAAAAAATTAGTTATACAGGGTGGTCCTAAAATATATGTCAAAAATGTAAAGGTAGGTAGAAGGGACGACCTAAATAAGCATATTCGGATAGGAATGTGGGTGCGGAAATCCAGCGTTCAGGCAGTAGAGGGCGCTGTTGATTTCGGCGGATGAAAGCGTTAAGCTGGCTTGAATCGTCATTCCTCACACGATTCAAGCAATATGCATCGTTACACCAATGCGGGGGTGTTCGACATGCATTTCATGTGTGGGTCTGCGTAAGGAAATGGAGCGGCTGCTCAAAGGATGCGCCCGTTCAACAGCTTTCGAACTTGTCGAAGGACTATACTCTACTGTGAATAATACTTCTTCTATTACTGCTGGAATTCTGCGGTATCTGCGAGTGCCCGTATCACACCTAGTAGCATAAAACGATCCAATCGCGCACAACTCCCGATGAAGAAGCTCAATCGTTCGGCGACCAGGCGGATTCCTACCCGCGAATCATTCCAAGTATATCCTTTGCATCTTCTTGCGCAGCCCCATACATGAAATGCATGTCGACAAGTTCCGCATTGGTGTAACGATACCTGTTGCTCGAAAACCGTGCGGAGAAAGACGATTAAAGACAGAGAAACGCTTTCATCCGCCGAACTCAACAGCGCCATCTACTGCCTTAACGCTGCATTTCCGAACCCACATACCTATACGAAATCTGCTTATTTAGATCCCCTCTACCTACCTTTAAATTTTTTACATATATTTTAGGACCACACTGTATATTTTTAAAAATATTGTGTAATTTAATTTTTTCTAAACATAACATTAAGAAAATTTCTGATGAGTGCGGAAGTTGTATTTTTTTCTGCAAAATAGATTTACTTTATCGCCACTAGTAATAAATATTAAGTATGAGAAGTAAATTTTATATTCAATATTTGAAGCTTCTAGGAATCTGTTTTAGTTTAAAAATGCATAAGTTGTCTATTGAAAATTTATATATTTTTTAAATTAAATTTTGAAAAAAAAAAAATTAGGCTAATACTACATAACGAAACTAAAACTTCATCAATAAATAAGTTAAATAATAAAAATAAAACATGAATTTAACAGACATGTAATCGAAATAAGCGTTGAATCCAATGATATTATTAGAATTTAAAAAAAAAAAAAGCTGATGAAAGCGGCTAATATGAAAATATCGTTTTTAATATTTTTAAAATCTGTATTTGAATACATTAATTAAATTTGTATATAAAAAAACCTTTCGTTTTTAGTGGGTAATCCAAAAAAGTATATTAAATACAATACAAAAAAAATTACTAGTTTTTTTTTATGCTTTTCACCTATATTTTACTAACCAGGCTAGGTTGTATAACGTAGTATTTTTTCAATATGAAAGTTTTTAAGAATTATTATATTTCAGTTGTTTTTAGAAGTGTATATTTTCTGATATTTAAAATCATCATAACGAAATGAACTCACTTATTTACTTAACTTTAATTATTTAATTTACAATTTTTTTTTCCGGGATTTGTGTTATATATAGGAATTATTTTGTTTTCCAAAACATATTCTGTAACTTATTCTGTAACAACATAGTTAAAAATGTAAATGTCTTATAATATTTTACGAATAACAAATAATATATATTTCTGAAAATTTTAAAGTGTTTTAATTTCCAAATACATATTTATTTAATGCCTATTAACACAAAAAATAATTATTTTGATTTTAACTAAACAACGTTTAGAATACATTAAATAAACGGCAAATAAAGTGACATATAAAGAAGGTATAATTTTTTTCAAGGTTAAAGTGTCGGTAAAACAAGATTAAACGTGAAAAAAATCCCGATACAATTTACTATTAGTTTATTTCTTTGTATTAAGACAAATGTAATTTGTCGCGTTTCTTACTGCAACAGCTGTTTTAATAAAATGTAACTGCTTAGCTATTATTTTCCCCTTTACTGAAAACGCTTCTTATACTATTTTTACAGTATTTCACTGAAATGTAACTGAAAATTACTTTCTTTAATGCAAAAGTGATGTTGTGTCATATGTATAATGTACAAAAAATTAGTCCCTTTGACTATAATAAAAGATGAGAGCGCTTTCGTTACGCAATACATTACTAAATATAATTACTCTTTTATAAACTAATTTTCCATGAACAGCAAAAAATAACTACTCTACTTTAAAAGATTCTATGCAGAATACTAAAAGACTCTGCCTTCACTTTATATTTTTAAAATCATTTACTGCAAGGCTATTAACGGAACAAATTTGAATACCTTAATATTAAAGGGATATATTTTATTTATACACACAGAAATATTTAAAACCCATCCTTTTGGAAAATGTTCAATGATAATATTTACTAAATTACTTTGAATTTTTTTGAATATGTAATATTTATTTTTTAGAGTAATTTGAGAAGATCTATTATTAAATCATTTTTAAGTTCAAATAAAATATATATTCTGCTTTATTTTTAATATTGCATATTTTATATTTTTAAATTTTTAAATTAAATTATTTAAATAATAAATGACTGATTTAAAAAAAAATTCACCGAAAAAAGGATTGCGTAATAAAAGCCTGATGTGTTAATAGTTCAGAAACACAAAACTTAATATAACATCTATTTAATTAAAGTAAGTCATTCATAGTCTTATCTAACTGGGTTATTTCTCTGTCGGATTTTCTACAAGAGAAACATGATTTTTTGCTCCTTTAGGATAAGATCGTCACTAGAAATATTCCATTACTTGAGCGGTCATGCGGGCTTGTATTTTGATTCGGGTGAATGCAACGTGCAATACAGTTACTTATGTTTTTTTATTTTTTTTATTACTTCTTCCGGTATATATATATATATATATATATATATATTGTATATATATATATATATATATATATATATATGTGTGTGTGTATTTTTGAGATTCTACATTTTTTATGATTTAAACAAACAACATGAATGTAATATTCTTTTGTAATGGTACTTCTATGGACAGAATTTGCACATTTTGTGTCTTCTCTGGAGAAAAATTGCTTTGATCTACATCGATCAACTGAGGCATCAAGTTGAACAGCTATTTTTTTCACCATGCTGTTGTCTTATTCTTATCGCCTCACAACTTTTGTTGTATAGTTTTTATTTTATAACTTTTAATAGTTTTTCTACAACTTTTTCTTACTAGTAGTTACTCCTAATCTTCAGTTAAAGCGAAAGTTATCGTTTCTGTACAAACCAAAAATAAAATTTAAATATACTCTCACCCATGATTACTCTAATAATTAATTTACTGGAATATTGAATGGCAGATTTTTATTGACTTTTGCGTTATCTTTATAAATTTTACTATACATTATATTGATAATAATGAAATATGTTTTTGAGAATGTATAATAAAGTTTTTCGTGTTAGTTCACTATTCTCTTATTGAACAAATAAATATTTTCTCTGTTTATATTTAATAAATAAACATTTTAAAAAGAATGATAATTCTGAAAATGTTGTTTTGATTTTAATTTTGAGAAACGATGAAAATATGGTTTCGAATGCCTATTTAAATTTTAATTCAGAAAACATTCTTTTCAGTGTATAAAAAATTGAATTATTCAGTTTATAATAAAAACGTATAGTTTTGACGTTCCGGATAATGTGATTTCGGACACTTTCAAGTAAACAGTTTCATGGCCAACAAATATTTTTTACATACAAACTTGATAAATTAACACCATTAATAATTACATTAAAATTAATATTAATTTTTTACTCTTCAATGTGCATATTTTGTTGCGCAGCTAAAAGTTTTTAATTGAGAGTACTTGATAGCATCGTAAACACCGATATTTTTTATTTGAGAAAACTGTTGATACACTTTAAAAACTACTCAAAAATGTTTTCGAAAATCAGAGGGACAAAAAACTTTGTTTTTTTAAATGCTCCTTTAAACCTCAAAAACATATTGATAGATGGAGTTTTTGATGGTCATGAACACTTTTTGAAATCGTGGGTAAAATGGAATGGGAAATTACATATTTTAGTCAGTGATTATATTACATTTTCACAGATTAGGAAATATTTGTCTTTTTGCATACACTCTCAGAAAAAACTGTAAATTTATGAGCGTCTACCCTTCAATTTTCACGGGAAACAGCCTTATTTGATGAAAAATGGTCTGATCAACTAAATAAGCGGCCTTATCCCTTAGATACTCAGAAAATTAAGAGCAATCCACCTATTCTTACAGTTCCAGCCCAAATGTTAGCAAAAATACGGTACGACCCCATACATTGTCCTCCACTAGGGTGTAACCCTTCATTTTACTCGTGTTTCGAAAATTTTAACCCGCAAAAAACAGCGATTCTGTGATTATTATGTAATGTGCTACGTGCTACGGAACAGTAAGTAAAGTGTTATTGTGTTTAAAAGTGCATTATATCCTGTGCATTATAATGCTGTATTACTTTGCCTCGTAAAATTACGGGCTGCACAAAATAATGGGCATGGATTTTTTTTTTTTTTTTTTTTTTTTTTTTTTTTTTTTTTACGGTGTATGACTGGAATCTCTGCTGCCGGCCTCTGCCCGTAATTTTACTGCAATTTTTTTAACAGTGTTGTGCGTCCTGAAAGTGTTGATGTACATATCTATAATTCTTACTAACGTATTGAGTGATACTATTTTCAAATTTTACCTATACAATTTACTCTATTGTGTCTACTATTTATACATGTTTGCTAACAATTTATATTTTAAATATTTCTAAAAATTCGTGACTACTATATACGACATGCGTCGTGTAGCAGTATAGTTCGTCACACACGACGACACCTGTGAGTACGTACAACAGTTCCTGCCAATGCGTTTTAACGAGTATCAAATGTCTAACGGATGACATGAATCATTGTGAATATTAACCCCATCGTTCTCAGATGAAATACCTCTTTGGAGCATCTGTACACTTGTTGATTCACTGAGAACAAATGGGGTTTAGGGAGAAGTTTCAAAGGTTAGTTTTGATGATCAGTTGTTTAAAATTCACATATATATGATTATCGACAGTCTTTCAGCTTGTTTTATAAATTGAAATTCAGAGTGCTAGGTCATAATTGAACATTGTGATACATTACACTAGTTACTATCATTCTTACAATTACTGTTTAAATAAAAAAGAACTTATTTCTCAACAAACTTGAACGAAAAACAAAAACGATAAATCAAGAATGTTAAAATAAGAACAGAAATGCATACATTCGACATAGATTAAGAAACACTTTACAGCACTAATAGAATATTAGTATGACATTTTATTTTATCATACGATGAAATGAGGTACTTAAAAAAGTAATTAAAAAAACACGTAACTCAGTAAAAATTCCTTTTCAGTCATTACACCAACAACTAGATAAGTTTTCATTCCCATACAACAACAAGAAACGAATTTCCAGCAATTATTGATGATAGTCAGTCCTCTATTGAAATTCTCTATAAATGAACGAGAAATTCTACATTGTTAAAAATAGACGGCAAACTGAGCAGTCATTGGAAAGATTTTACGTGCGTTCGTAGTTATATAAATACGTAGCACCTATAGTCATCGTCTGATGCGTCCATCTGTTTGTCCGTCCGTCAGTCCGCATATAACAACGCAAAAACTATCCAACCGAATTGTTTGAAATTTAATATATATTATCGTTGTAGAAATTTGTCGAGTCATTTCAAATTTTATGAAAATCGAATCAATACTATAATGTTATTAATAATTTTTTTTTATTCTATTAAATCCAATGGTTCGTAATCTATATAATTAAAGCGCTAGACATGTGACCTAGGAAAACAAATACGGGCAAACCATTTATTTTTTCCATATGCCAGGCGGCCATTTTTATTCAAAAATATTTTTTCGAAAAAAATTGCATAAAAGTTACATTTTTAGAAAGATCGTTCAAAAACATTGTTTGCTTGAGAGATGAGTTACATTAAGAAATGTAAAGATTCTGAGATAACTTCAGTGAAAATTGGGTTAACAACCGAATATTTTCAATCCATTATTGTAAATAAACACAGGAGATACGTTCAGTATGAGTCATAGAAATATTAAACCATGGAGGTAATAATTCGCAAAGCAAGATCTCAATGGTTAATTTTGCAGCGCTGTCTGGTGTAGAAACAAAAATCGCATTTGTAAACGTGGCATACGTAATAAGAAATAAAGGCATGCTTATTTCTGCCATAGTAGACGATATAATTAATTTCACTGAAATAATAAGGATGATTTTTTTTTCATTGTGAAACTAGTTAAAAAATGAACGGATCTCATTTGCCACGTTTAACGTACAATTTCTAACTTGTTAAAAATAGAAATTCATCAAATATGTAATCATAATATTATTAAGCGTATCTGACCATATTATTGAATATATTATGTTCAGAATAAAGTTAAATTACTGTTATGTAAACCTTTCGTAAATAAACGGTCGAAAGATTGGATAGTTTGCTGCAAAATTTTAACAGTGTAGACACTTTTTAAAACCATCAAAAGTACTAAAATGTACATTAATCAATTTTCCTATCCATCATAATGCCATGGAATTCTTTTATGCGTCCCCGTAAACGAACTATAACTGGTGCTTATTCTATATTCCCGATAGTCCGATCCAGCTATGCAATTTTACTCTCATTGTGTTCTAATATCTACACAATGCACCTGAAACCATTTATTCCTATAGGCAATAATGTAACGGGAATATTTTTGCACCCCTGTAACAGCACTATAACTGCTATACTACGCGCTATATATACGCTATAAACCCACTATACTACACAATTCATTTTCAATAGCGAACATTGTATTGTAAACCTCATAAGAAAATAACAATTACATGCCAATCCAGGTATATTTACTTAAGTTTTCAACTATCTTGGAAAGGGTGAAAACCCTTTTTGTAGCTTTCTCTCTTAATACTTTAAATGATTTCACTATTTTTTTAAATTCCATTTAATCCTCATTTAATTTAATAAGGATAATTAATAAAGATAATTTGGTCATTATCCTTAATAAAGGACCGTTGAACTTTAGTTTTTTTTTTTCAATTTTTTATAAAATAATGATATTTTATGATTTTTTTCTAAAGCTTCGAAACGGAGAAACTATACTGAGAAATAAATAATCACTAAATTTGCTAGAGCTTTGAAAGGAATGGATTTAAATTAAGCTTACAACCTAAATAAAATAGCATTTAATTATTACATACGAGAGTTTCCAAGTAATATATTTCTATTAAACTATTATTTTTATTTCAAAATTATTATTTTTAAACTATTTAATTATTACATATATATTTAACACAAATTGTACGATGTTAATGCGAATATGTTTCTTAAAGTAACAATTACTTCTGACAAGTGAAGATTATAGTTTGTTATACAGGGTATTTCTAAATGAATATCTGGGTTTTAATGCTTGGTAGTATTTATTACATACAAATGAAAATTATAATTAATACATAAAATGAAAGCGCAACTCAAACAGTTTTACCTACAAGCTTACAAGTGTTCAATGTGAACACCTTTCGGCACACAGCACACAGCAGACATGAAGTCGATAGCTCAGTTCTTCCTAAACGTTAATTAGTGTTTGTGAGGTAATTGTTGCAACAGCTGCCTCAATCCTGTTTCTTAGGTTGGGTAGGTCAGCTGGTACAAATCACAAGGCGTCACAAGATCGGGTGAGCGTAGAGTGGCGTTTGGGAAGAACTGAGCTATCGACTTGATGTGTGCTGTGTGACGAAAGGTGTTCACATTGAACACTTGTAAGCATGTAGGTAAAACTGTTTGAGTTGCTCTTTCATTTTATGTATTAAGTATAATTTTAAGTTTTTTATAATAGATACTACAAAGCGTTAAAACCACGATATTCATTTGGAAACACCCTGTACATTAAAAAGTTTGTTATGCATTTCGTTAAATATGTAAAAAATGCTGTTCCATACTGAACTATTTGATTCTAATATAGAATTTTCAATTCAGTAATGAGAGAGGTGTTTTTTAAGTGTATCTCAGAAAAACCAAACTTAACGAATAGCCGGATCTTGAACTAACACGTGACACACATTTATATCTAGTCTTCCTTTCATACTTACGGATCAATACAACATTTAGAGAGGAAAGTGGTAAAAAAGTTCTAGTAGCTGCGCAAACATCTGACTATTTCTCATGAGAAATTACATTCTCTGGAAGTGAATAGAATTTGTCTGTTGTTCTTTCGACTAATGCGATAACATGCTATGTAACACTGCATCAAAAGTAGTGAGAAGAAAGTAAAACACGTGTATTGCATTTCAATTTAAAATGCTTCCGTCTCTAAGTTTCTTTGTAATGAATGTTCTTTTGATAATTCTGACTTGTAACAAAATAAATTGAAAATACTATTGATTGTAATACTTCTCGAAACTTTTCACTAGAAATAAATTCATCTAATTTATTTTTATATATTTTATAAAGGATTTATGTTTATTAAAATAAGGTCGACAGGATTCCATGCAATATATTATATATACTAAACTTAATATTTTTATACAATATAAGACAGTTAAGCGACAAATAGCAATCGAAGTGTTATAATACATATCTTTTTCAGTAGCATTAGATAGTCGTAAATAGTGATAGTTATTTTAAAGATGTCACGTTATGATATAGTTCGACAAAAGCCTATAGAAAATGAGAATTATCTATAATTTCAATTTAAAACGCTTTCCTCTCTAAGTTTCTTTGTAATGAATGTTCTTTTGATAATGCTGACCCGTAACAAGATAAACTGAAAAGATTATTGATTGTAATATTTCTTGAAACTTTGCACTATAAAATAAATTCATCTAATTTATTTTTATACATTTTATAAAGGATTTATGTTTATTAAACTAAGGTAGGCATGATTTCTTACATTATATATTTTACATATATTTACTAAATTGAATATTTTCACATAATATAAGATAGTTTAGCGACAAATGGCAATCAAAGTGTTATAATACATATCATTTCCAGGAACATTAGGTAGTCTTAAATAGTTATAGTTATTTTAAAGATGTCACGTTATGGTATTGTGCTGTCCTCTAGAAAAACACACAGTGAAATGTTTCTTTAAAAAACCACTCTAGTACTACATGAAATATTTCACTAAAGTCAGTTTTTTTGTTTTGTTCTGTTTTTATGCACCAATTAGAATAATAAAAATAGTGTTTTATTAATACCTAAGGAGATCTTATTTAATTTTAAAATAATTTAAACTAATAATTACAGAATTCTGGCAAATTCGAGCTTTATTTTTACAGATTTTCTTGTTATAATAGAAATTTAGAATTATCTACATATTTTTTTATGTTAAACCATTAATATATAATAAAATTCTTCATTATGTCTGGTGTGGGTGTCTTTAGGTAACATAGGTTATTTTTTGGATTTTTTTTTTTTTTTATTCTCGCTTAGTTGGCTGCCATTTTGTAATAAAGTGATAAAATGAAAAATACTTAACATTAAAATATTGGTCAGAACAAGCTTGAAGATTTAGCCATGTTTAATTTTTTACAATTCTTTATTAGACTTTATATAGAGAAAATTTCAAAAAATGGGTTTTTTTAGAGGACAGCACATTATAGTTCGACCAACGCGTATAGAAGATGAGAGTTATACTGTTTTACTGAGAACTAAAGAGGGAATGATACTGTTTTACAGTTACTGAGAATAATACTGTGGACAGTGTTCGCTCTGTTGGAATAAACCTCAACTATGATACTGCAGCCATAGAATATGATACTGTTTTCATACAATATAGACTGTTTAGCGACAAATATCAATCAAAGTGTTATAATACACATCATTTTCAGGAACATTAGATAGTCTTAAATAGTGATAGCTATTTTAAAGATGTCACGTTATGGGACAGTTCGATAAAAGCCTATAGAAAATGATAATTATACTGTTTTACTGAGAAATAAACAGAGACTGATACTGTTTTACTATTACTGAGAATTATACTGTGGACATTATTCGCTTTGTTCGAATAACCCTCAACTATGATACTCCAGCCATTGCATATGATATTGTTTTATTTATAACAAAGCATTTGTACAACTATTTTTTTTCCATAATATGTAATTTACACATTAAATGAATATTAAACACTTCTATTGAAATAGTGATATATCAATAGATCAGGGGTATACATTATATCAATCAAGAAAGGTAAGGAAGAATTTTTGTACGTAGGTATGACACTGGGAAAATTTCGGGACAGAATAAAAGAACATGAAGCAGATCCGAGATTAAATAGACCCCACACTGCTTTAGCAATATTAGCACAAACCGAACCTATAAAAGTAGATTTCAATGGATCCAAAATTATATTCCGTATAAGTAATCACCAGGAAGCTATCATAAGAGAGTCTCTCCGAATAATATCTATAAAATAAATAGTCTGTAATGATGTATTATCATATGATATCCACGCAGTCTGATATGAATTAATACATGATTGATTAACCTGTACTTGTTTTTGAAATGCTGAATGACCTTTTCCATCTTACCTTATATTCCACACCCTTGAAGTAAAATGGTTTGTTCCGAGCAAGCTAGAAAACGCGAAGAAACAATAACTCAACTTAACTATTAGTTTTTCACTGATGATGACCGAGTAATTTCTGTTGAAATCGTTTTGATTTTTAAAATGACTTTAATGTACTTTTAAATGTTCTTATGTATGTTTTTACGCACCTTCAAGTAATATATTTACATTTATTTGTATCTTTAAGAATTTTATTCATATAAGTTTTAATCGTAAATAACATGTTATTAATTTCAACTACAATTGTGAGTATAAATAACATGTATCTTAAAAGATTGTGATGCAGATTATAAATTTTCAATATACGTAGTTTTTACTGGAAACATATAAAACTTTGAGTACTTCGAAGCACAGTATTTTGGTATGAACGAAAATGGTAATGTATTCAAACTCAAAATGTACAAAAAATATATAAATGTATAAAATCATTTTCTTATAACTTCGACTATATTTTTTTAATTCTGAATATCAGTTTTATAATACATTTCGTTGATAAAATTGTTTTCGTTAAAGAAATTGTTAAATAAAAATCTGTTCCAGTTACAGAACTAAGTGACACTGAAATAAGATCAAAAGTTGCAAATAAGATTACACACGGACAATAATCATTCTCTTCTCTAATGTGCAATCTGTCACATTTCCTCAAGACATTCCTTTCTTTCATAAGTGAATAACTACTACTTGGACATTCTTTTATTACTGAGGAAAATGATTCTATATCTCCTCTACTATGTAAGTAATTTCCTTATATAATGCATAGAATTGTATTCTGTATAGAAATAATAATAATGTGTCCATTGTATGATGAATAAAACATTAATTCGAAAAGACGAAAAGAAAATAAATAGAAGTTGTGGGAAGTAAGAATAACAATCTGACGAAAGAGTACATAATAAAGATGTAAATTTCATTAAAAAAAATTTAAGTCTCTATGTAAAATTCATTTTAAAAGTTAATTGCTTGAAAAAGCCATAAAAAATGGTGGAAATTTAAAGTGATTATGAAGTGATACAACAACATTCAGTGATAAAAATCCGGATTGTTTTTCCTTTTTTCGACCCAGTCCTGTAAAAAAAAAATACCTTGATATATTGTAGAAAGTATTTACCACACAATATTATCCGGTGGTTAATACCACCAGTGGCTGAGAGGTTCTGCTCTCGAAGCTGGTAGACGGGAGATGCTGGGTTCGATCCCAATCGTGCCCGTCGGCCTAATCGTTCGGAGTTTTCGTGGTTTTCTTCGAGTCGTGGATTTATCCATGCGTAAATACGGGTTAGGTTCCCTTAGAAAGACCCCCACGAAGGGCACTCCCCCCGGGCCTATATCCCTAGTGTAGATAATTTGCCGTCAATAATCAACCCAACCCAATCCGGTGGTTAATACATTAGTCTATTCATGGCTGCTAAAATTTATATTTGTTGGTACTAAGAATTAGGGAAAATAATATTCGCCTTATTTAATCGCAGAAATCTACGTCCAAATAACGCATAGGTTTATTTTAAATATAGTAGTATCAGATAAAATTATATAAAAGTGATTTCATATTGAAATGGCTTGTACGCTGCTAATTTACAGTTATAGCACCATACCAGCATACAATAATTTAATTAACAATTTCTAATAATGAATTTCTTGAAACTATTTTTAAACAAGAGTATTCAGAGAAACGGTTTAAGCATTTCAGACAATAACCTGCATTAAACATTTTTCTTTTATGTGTAAATATATCATCTGATGATATATACCGAGTGAACGAAAAGTTGGTTAAAACTTTAAAAATTCATAAGAAAATGAAGAAGTTATGTTCAAGAAGTGCGGTTTGCAAGAAAGGACTCAAAAGTATTTTTTTTAGCGGCCAAAAAAAAAAAAAAGTAATTTAAAAATGTCACTGGTAGAGGGGGCTGACGGCCCGAAATACAATGAACTGAACAACAGTGCCCTCCATCTATTTATTCTTGCAATAATAATTGTTCAACATGACCTCCAGAACATTGTACGACACAACTGATGCGACTCACAGCGCCCGTTACAGTTGAATGCAGCACGTCGGAATGAATTGCAGGAACTCTCCGTTCAAATAGAACAACTTCACCAACAATGCTCGATGGGGTAGTGATAACATTCTGAAAGTGAATGAAAAATTCTCGAGTATCCCGGTCTTTTATTGCAGGATTAATTTCCATAATTCTGCTGAATCTCTTGCATGTTAGCGCCATCTACAGGTGACATTTTCAACTAATTTTTTTTGGCTGCTAACACACATCCGACTACGTTTTGAGAACCTTTTTTGCAAACCGCACTTCTTTATCATAATTTCTTCCTTTTTCAGGATTTTTTTAAATTTTAACCAATTTTTGGTTCACTCGGTATACTCCCTTAAACGAATCGCTAGGAAATGACTTATAACGTATGTATGAAACTGTAGATATATCATAAAAAAGGAAAAAAATGAAAACAACTTCTGCTATAAGGATCACCTTCTTTAAAAAACTTCGTACTTAAAATGTTTTTTAAATAAATGAAAGTCAAAAATAAAACTGTAGTTTTCAAAATAAAGTATAATGGTAGATATATTTCTTCAAGAGGAATTTGGTTCTCCAGAAGATACTTTTTAAAATTAAAAGTTCTTGCAAATATTTTTGTACTTCAAACATTTTTAAAGAGATCAATTCAGATTTAAAAATCAATTGTTTCAGAAATCTGTTACTATCGATAACTTTCTTCACTACTCTACAAAAATGTACATAAAGGCTTATTTATTATTTTCCAATAGAAGAGACGTTTTTTTATTTGCTTTTTTGTACATAAAGTATACATATAGTACAAAAAAAAGTTTTCTTCCATAAATTTTATTTTAAGCATTTTTATTTATCTAAAGAATATTCAGTTGGCCCACATGTGTTTTTTTTACTTTAAAAGTAATTAGAAATATATACATGTAATATTATAGTGATATGTGAAATGCAAATTTGTTGATAATGTTTAAAGAATTACAAGTTGATGAATAATACAAACTGAGATTTAATGCTTGAATATACATAATTTTACAATCTTCTAGAATTAGCCTTCCAAATATATCAATATAAATATCTATTAATCTACACAACAGATGTAAAATGTTCCAATTTGGTGTAACACAGTCAATTGCTTTCTTAACCATTTTTGTTCGTGCTTCCTGAATGATGGAAAATATAAGACTGAACATTTCTGATTTTGAAAGTCTAAACTCATCGTGCTTGTGATCTATGAATCTTATTTTGACATTTCATGCTTTCCAGACATTGACAGTATGTAAAAACCAAAGAGTTATTCAATTCGCTGATACGTCATAAATAAGATAAATTCAAATCTTGCATACATATATCTGTCTGGAAATGTCGAATTTATTTATTAAAAATTGACTAATACAAATTTGCATTTTTAACGGCCATTCAAGTGTATCAAAGAAAGGGATATCGTGCAAGTTGTCAGATTTTATGTCAAAATAAAATTTTAGCGTTATTTTTTAATGACATCTTGTCTATTAAAAACGACATCAAATGGGAAAAAAGCGCTGTTCTAACTAGCGATATTTTTTTTCACTGTTTATTTTAAAAACTGCAGTATATATATGTTAAAACATGTACTCCGTTACTGATGATTTGTTTGCTTCTTTGCAGGATGCACATAAAATACTTAGTAATACAAGTAAGTATTATTAATTACCGAGTCTTAAATTGTGAGTCGCGTATTGAATTTTTTAAAGCATGTGAAGTATAGAAAATCGTTGTTCACGGGATTCAAGACGGGGATTATGTGTTAAAGGTTCTTTGTATGATGCACATAAAAATTTAGTAATACAAGTAAGTATAAATAATTACTGAGTCTTAAATTGTAAGTCGCGTATTCAAATTTATAAAGCATGTAATTATAGGAAATCGTAGTTCACGGGATTCAAGAAAGGGATTACGTGTTAAAGGTTCTTGGTATGATGCACATAAAATATTTAGTAATACAAGTAAGTATAAATAATTACTGAGTCTTAAATTGTAAGTCGCGTAGTCAATTTTTTAAAGCATGTGGTGTATAGGAAATCGTAGTTCACGGGACTCAAGACGGGGTTTACGTGTTAAAGATTAGTTCCTATGTACGTGCAAACAGTAGCAAAAAACATACCCTTCATGAACAGCAACAGTGCAGTATCTAATATCGTTATAATTTAATATTTCTGACAACCGAACACATCATTGCTATCCTTGATATAATAAGAAACACCTCTTGACTTCCTTCCAAATTTCCGAATATCGGTTCTTATGTATCGTAGAATTTTGATTTCCGCAATAGTCCAAATATATATTTATTTACAAATCACAAATTTATCCCAACTTCACCTAAACAGCAAATACTACATATTATTCGCAAAACAATCTAACAGTAATAACATTCATATTATCGGGAAATTAATGCTGTCCTTTTCTACAAATAATAATATTCCTTTCAGTTTAAAAACACAAACAATAACTCTACTTAAATCAATTGTATTGTGATGTATTTATTTTGAGTGTCCATGCATTGTGTTTATTCATAATATGCATATCACACAACATACTAAAATTTAGTCATCTGTGATACACACATTCATGAAATTGTATTTCGAGAATTGATTGCATAAAAACGAACACGTGCCAAAACTGTTCTGAGTCAAAGCCATTTGATTAAAATGATTTTATACGCCACATAAAAAATACTACAGTTTAGTTTAGCTGGAAAACGTGTATTCCAACTGAAAATGAACTGTAATATTTATCCACAACACAACTAACCTCGGCCATCTCGACCAACGCTGTGCGGTTAAGCTACTAATAATATAAAACACAACATTTATTTTTTTCAACTATTTTTATGACAAAGCAACGAAACTCTAGGCTCTTACCTTAGTTTAGTTAACAGTCACGAAAATTAACGTATTCGAAACTAGTTTATTTCTGTGGTTCCATATATACATATTATATAAAATCAAAATATTTTTTTTATGAAATATATATGTTTATTAGACTTTTGGTAATTTTTATTACATTATTAAATTTTATTTATTGCGAAAAATTAAGTAAACAATATTTCGTAAAAAAGAATTTTTTCTCAATATAAAAGAAATTTCCTTAATCAGTCTGAAGAATTTATTTCATGAAGAAAGAAACTTTATTCCTACTTTGGACTTAAGTAAACACTTAGAAGTCTATTGACTTCAAGAACTCTTTTGAGAAATCATAAGAATTAAAAGTTAAAGTCACGTTATCAAAATATTTGTCTTTATACCTTTTCTTTCAAGAAAGCTCATTGTGCAAAAGCAATTATCGATACGCTTTTTTCGAAGTTCTTCATTGAGACTAATCTGAGTAATGTAAAAAAAAAAAAAAAAAAAAAAAAAAGATTTTAAAAGATTTTTTTTTTTCAAGGAAACTTAACCTTGAGTTTTTGAAAAAATACGATATGTACAGTTTACATTTAATTAAAAAATCCCTTTTATGTTATGTTTTACGGTCTAGATTACTTCAAGATTTTAGAAATATTTTCCATTCAATTTCCCGAAAAGCTTTCGAAACAGTTTTTAAAAAAAATGTATATAAAATAAATTCAATTTTAAAGCGCATAGAAATTGATTTTCATTTCTTAAAAAAACTTTAAAAGTTAGAATAACGAAATTCTGTTGCTAAGTACTTTATTTTTAATAATTGAAATTCAAGGGTGTGTTAGTAGTATTATTTTTAATTATTCGACCAACTTTATAAGCATGTTCTTTTAAAGTTTTCTTACCACTAAAATTAAAATATTAGATTGTCTATCGTATATTTAATACATGACACAATTGTGAAATTTTAATTCCTTTTACTTAATTGTTGTCATTCAAATTCAAAGATTTGATATTCATACTATCTTTAATATACCTTCTATTCTGATATTTTAAGAGTATGTATTTAAAATCTTTTTTGACTAAGATTGTAATATTACATCGTCTATCGTAACTTTACAACCTAACACTATTTTAAAATTTAAACTAGTTTCATTTAAATATTTAATATTATCTTTAGCAATATTAATAATCCAGAATACTAAAGATTAATAAAGATTCATATTGTTTTGTTATTTTGTGCATTTTTTTTACATTGTATTGTTTAAAAACAAATAACTATTCTTAATTTCGAAACTTTAATTATTTTTATTGAAATATCTCTTGAAAATTTTCAATCTTGAAATATGATCCTGGAAATAAAATACGTTTGTTCTTTTCTATTGAAATTATCAGATCGTAATACAGCTGTTAACATTAATACATGTTTATCATTTTAAAGTTTAAAAAATTTCCATGACCCTTTCTTTAAATAGGTGTTTAAGAATTAAACTAAGCGGAAATATTTATTCCCAAATCATCCATATTTTTAATCTTAATGCCATTAAAGATTAAAAGTAATTACAGTGTTTTGTGAAATCAAGTTATAACTAATTAAAAACAGCTAGAAATTAAATATTTTTTTATAATATTTCAATTCACATTAAACATTGTTGAATAAAAGGAATAAAAATATAGATCTGCGTCAGTTCTTTAAACTTTAGTATACTCATTATATATTTATTATATATTAATTTATATATTAATATAGCTATACATATATTAATTACTCATATTTTACTCATGATTATACTCATCATATATCATTATATATAATGAGAATATAAATAATATAAATAAAAGAAAAAATAACACTAATCTACTCTTCAGTATTCATTCAATATATTTAAATATATATATATTAATTTATATATTAATATATCTATATAAATTAATTACTCATATTTTACTCATTATTATACTCATTATATATTACTATATCTAACACATTAATTAGATATATTAATAATATATCTAATACATTATAATATATTAAATCACACATTATTCATTATTATACTCATTATATATTAATATATCTAAAGCTTTAATTGAAAAAGATTGCACCTAGTTTTGCATGTTTCATACATATTTGAATAAAAATAAAATAAAAAATAACATCAATCTACTCTTCTGTATTCATTCAACATATTTAAAACGAAAACTGAATTTTTTTTAGACATTTTACATTCAAATAGTCGATTTTTAAACATTCTTAACAAAATAATAAAAATAAATAAATAAATACATAAAAATAGGCACTGTTATAATTAACAATGTCTCCAATCTACTGTATCTTTTCAGCATAAATCACATTCCCTCCTTTTGTCGTTCTTTCTTAATTGATTTACTAGAACATGCAAGACATTTCAGTCTCGCTTACCTCTATCGAAGCACGAAAGAATTGCCATTGCTACAATATATCTTAATCTGCATCTTCCTTTTATTGACAAGCAACATCCAGTTTTTCCTTTTCAGTTATTTCAGTGCCACATTGAAGATAGAAAAGTTAATGACATGTGTTTTCTATATTTTTTATATTTAAAAAAGTTGCATAGTTCGTTTTAAAGATTCTATATAAATCTGAATAATCTTGTGTAAATGCATTTAAAAACGGTCTAAGTACAATTAATTGTTCTTTTAGCAATTCCAAAATAAAATATTGAAGATATAATAAAATATTTCATATTACAAAATTCTAAATATAAACTTTATAATGAAAAATCTAATGAATTTTCGGATATTATGTCAACATGTCGCGTATTATGGAACACATACACACGGTTATACGTTAATTACACTGTTATACGTTACACGAATATACGTTAATTTTTCATTATTAACTTTATATTAAGAATGTAGTCATAGGAAATATTTTATTATATATTCGATATTTTATTTTGAAATAGCTAAAAACGTGAAACAAGTAGAATCTCGGAATGTCTTTTATACAAAATGATTTTGTATTATAAAAATTATAAATAAATTCATGTTGCAAACATTTATGGATTAGTATCTATGTTAATTTTTACATAAAAACGATGAGCATCGTCAAAACATGGGTCTGTAAGTTTACAGTTCATTTCAGTCGTTAGTTTTCGAGATATAGAGGAATTTTATTTTTCGAGATTTCTAAAGGGACCTTACTCTGTTATGGTTTAAACAATTATAAGAAAATCATAGACAACCGCAAAAGTCCTGCATGAAATTTATTCTTAACAAAATACGTTAGGATGACATTACGATGACAGTTCCAGACGCTCTGGTTACTGATTTGCTTAACACAATGTAGATTAGTATCAAACCGGGATTAGAAAATAGTGTTGAACTAATTACACGCAAACTCTAGAAAATAAGAAATATAAATGAATTCAAAAGTTTTGCAACTACAGTTACTACTACTTATGATGCTTGTTGCACGAATGAGATTAGAAAAATGGACGAGCAGTTATTGTGTTGGTATGCTATTTGAACGATTTGAATTCAAAAACTCCACAGTCCATTTACTTGACATTTTTCGTTTCTAGTTTTATATATTTACAAATGTTTCATTAGTTGCATTATATTTTTCTTGATAAATCATATATATATATTTCATGCAAAGCTTTTTCTTGCCATAATGAGTCTTTCCCCATATTCAGCTTCAGCTTACATTCGCGGAAAAAACAGCTATGCCATTCAACGTATTAAACGTCTGGTATTGCTCTCGATACACAAAATGTACACAAGGATGAGGAATTAACTTGCCTGTGGAGTTATTGGTATCGATGAATCCGATAGTAAATTTCGTTCTTTCTGCAATTCAATCGATTCCGATTTTAAAAGTAACTTGAAGTTATTTTATAAATATTAATGCCTTACAATATTTTTTAAATTTCATTTTAAAACATTATCGCTGTTATGTATAATGTTTTTAGATTGAAAGAATATGTATTAGTTGATTGCAATTCAGATAATGGGATAATGGTGTCTCGTTAACCTTTTTTTTAAATTTTTTTTTGTAGCTTTTGAATTTCTTGTCATTTTTGCTCACGATCTGGGTTCAGACATATTGTAGGATATTAAATTGTATACTTTTTTAATCATATTTTTGTTATCATAATTTTGGATTGCTTTAAAACACTATATATATATATATATATATATATATATAGACAGATAGATAGATAGATACATAGATAGATAGATAGATAGATTATTTTACTTGTCAAGTAAGCATAAGTGGAGATTTTGTTATGCTTGGAGTATTTTTAATATAAGAATTTAATGTTTTATAACAGTTTATGTAGTACTGGCTATATAAGTCACCGTTACTTGTAATTACGCAGTGTGATAAAAATTTAGCATTCGTACATTTAATGTTTCAGTAGTTGTTATTTAATTTAAAAAACTAATTTGTACATTATTATGATGAAGTGGATGTATAATAAACTAATTAAATTTAAATATATAAGCCGTGTCAAAAAGCTGAACATTGCGAAACTTATCCAGTGGTTTTATGTTTTTAAATGAAGATAGCAATTCTTTAATATTTTTAAGAGTGTTTTCTTTACACAAATAGGCAATATACAATTGCTTGCTTACAGGCCCTTTCTAAACACGCAGAGATGGCAATTATTGGCATTGTGCACAAGTGAAGAATGAATAAAAAACACGAGGATCGGTTACTGTGTATCAAGCTAATAAATGCTAACCCAGATTTATATTAATCCTGGAAAGTAACCCATTTTAATATAATTTGAAATTCAAATCCAGCATTCCAACATTTTTACATTGCGGAGATGAAACTACAACGTACCCATCAGAATACCAAATATTACAGTTTGGGAAAGTTTATATTAAATAGCATAAATAGAGACATGTAGTACTATAAAAGTATAAATATGCAGCGTCTTTAAAGTGATTCTCAAAACAAAAAATAATTCCCACATTTAACAACGTATATTTTCTGGTAAAATTTTTGGCTCATTTTCAAACGTGAAACAATGACAATTTCAGGCAAGATTATTAAAGTGATTTATAATCAAAAAGTTTTTTTCTTTCATTTCTCGAAGAATGAATTGCATCTTGAGTTATAATCGATCATTGTCTCGCAACAACTTTTTTTTTCCTTTCTCGCTCTGTCGCATTCGGAAATTCTGCTCAAAATGACAACTTTGGCAGCATTTTTTGAAATATCTTCTACCTTTTGCGAAAAATGAAAAAAAAAACAGTTTGATTACATAGCTTGTGGATGAGATCTGATAACTGTATCTGCTAATTTCATGCGTTTATGAACAAATGTGAATTTAAAAATGTGTCAGAAAGTCGTTAGTCTTGATTTGAGAACAGCCCTAAGATAAATAATTCACAGAATAACTCACGCAGCGTTATAACCGCTTGCTTTGGCTAAATATTTTAGATTCTGATAAGTACTCTAATTAATTTAGCAGGAAAGGCCGTATGGTAAAAAAAAAAAAAAATATTTTTACTTTTTTCTATCTATAAAAGAAGAAATTATAGTAATCGAAGTTTTTCCAACTTCCGGTTTTCTACATATTTACACGTTTTAGGGGTCAGAGATCCAAATCACCAGAAAACATGTTTATACAAAATGTCTGTCTGTGTGTGTGACCGTCTGTGTGTCCATATGTCTGTCCAAGTGTCTGTCTTCATTGTATCATCGAAAAGTGTATAAAGTTATGCATAGAACTGTTCTAAATTTTTTTATATGTTTGTGAGTATGGACAGCAGGTCCTTCTTGAATTTGGAGATATTCTGCCAGAAAGGAGCTCTGAAATACTTTTTGTGCCCTTTTAAATATTGTGCCATGGAAAAGTGTATGAAAAGTGAAGTTGTGTGTAGAATTGAGCCATTATTTTTATACGTTTGTGACGATGGCCAGCCGGTTCTACTTGAATTTATAGATATTCCGCCGGAAGTGGGGACTACAATAGCGATTTTTGTTCCATTTTCACTGGCTCTGTGATAGCGAATATTGAAGTATTAGAATATATGACAGAAGAAAATTTTGGCATTGGCACATCCGACTAGTTATTAATTCCTTTTAGTTGCCACAAAAACATGCGTCTGCAACGGTAAAGTTTTACGACAGGAAAGTTACTTTCATTAACGTCTGGAAGGCGCTGGAAAACTTTAAAAAGTAATTACATATTTTATACTCTAAAGAGATAAAAATGACTTTTCTTTTATAAGGAAAAATGTTTTAAAATAATTATATCTGCAAAAAAGAATTAAATTTTGATTGGTTGTAATTAAGTTAAAAGTGATGATTAAATAATTGTACATCATCACATGTAGTCGTGTTCCAAACGACTAATCATAGAAACAAAATAGATTTTTATAAATATAATTTGAAGGAATTAGAAATTTTTCTAAAGTCTAATTCTAAAATCTAATGTGATTTTTTGAATGCCCCGTTAAAGAAAAAACAGATATTTTTAGACAGATTTAGATGTGATTAGATGTTTTGATATAATTCAAAACACCGCAGTGATGCAGTTTTTTTCTTAAATATTTATTATTTTTTTATTACTTTCTTCTATCTTTAAAAGAAAAAAGCATTGGATTCATGAATTTTTTCGACTTCCGGTTTTCGACGGGTTTATACGTTTTAGAAGATCTTAAACACTATTTGACAATTTTTAGAAAATATATGCCTGTCAGTCTGTGGCTGTGTCTGTCTGTCTGTATGTGACAAAACTTTTGTGGGCGCTCTATCTCAAGAACTAATGCACGGAATTTAATAAAATTTTAGATTCAGCTAAACCTTTATATAAACTAGTGCTGTTTCGTTTTTAGTGTATGCGAAACCTGTAGAAGTTTTGAGATTGCAGATTCGACTAGTTTCATTTGACAAAAACGAAATTTAAAGATACAATTTAAATAAAATTTCAATTAAAGAAAAATTCATTTGGAATTTAAGTTTACGCACTTAAACGTAAATTTAAACAAATGATAAATGCATATTCTGATGAACAGAAGACTTTTGCGTTTTTCAAGTGTAAATGTTATTTTATTGTGAATGAAAACACCTTTTCCTTCTTTTGAAAGTTTCATTTAAAATGTCAAATTACCCTTTTAAAACATTACTTTTAATTACCAAATCATGTACATCATATTTTTAATTTAAAATATCAATTATACATTTTACAAACATTATAAAGATCGTGAAGGTAATTAAACGACAAGAAATAAATTCCTTAACAAAATTGTTCTGGAAATGCTATTTTAAAGCTACATAATTAAAAGTACTTGATAAGAAGTTGATACAAGTTATTCATAAGATTACGTACGAGATAATATGTTTGTTTTTCTATTATCTCTTTATGGAAAATACACGCCTATATTTCATATCAAAATGATTAAGGAGTATAAAATATGGAAAAAAAGTTATAACATGCCTTAAAATTTAATCATTATTTGAACACTGGAGGGTCTTTGGATATAGGAAAAGATTTTAATCACGTAATTATTTTCGAATTCGCAGCTGTTTTTGCACTGAGGGGCATAGGCACTTTGCTGTGTGTGTTCTTAAAATGTATTACCCATTATTTCTTATTGTTGACAGTTGCATGCATTTTCATAAGAAGAAGGTGTATAATTCTAAAAGCTACAATAATACAAACTGCATAAATAACTTAATTTTCAGAAATAATCTATACGGAATTTCCATACAGTTTTTTGTGAGATTGAAAAATTTATATTTACCTAAATAAATGATTTAGTCAGCTCAAAAGTGTCATTTAAAAACTTAACCTTTAAGATTTCATGAATATATTTTGTGAAGATCTAGATCAATTCCCCTACCCCTTCTCCAGACTGAATACCAATATCCCTATTCACAAATTCTGTTATTGGAATATATATTTTAGAAAGAGAAGAAGTTGGCTTCGACAAAGCTAAAAGCTTTCAAAATGAAGTCATGACATTATATTACTTATTTGCAATTTTAATATTTTTTTAACATAGATTTGGAGGACATGAAATATTTTCATTGTTAACGTACAACTTTTCATGTAAATACAATATATTATAAAATAAACAAAATACTACATTTGGTAGATAAAACCAGTGTAAAACATACAAATAGACAACAAAATATAAAAAATAACACTCATTGTTTAAAGATTACTTACAAAGATTTATTTAAATCTTCGTAATCTGTAACATCTCGTTAAATATAGCAATGCGTAAGATTTTTTTTACGTTCTGCCCTTCGTTATTCTTAATTAAAATAATGCGTGCCTTTTTAACTATCGGGGTTTTTAATAAAAGTATATTTATAAAATATTATGAAGTCTCAGATAAAACAAAGTGATTTATAAAGATTCATAAAGAGAAAACAACATAAAAGATATAGCGAAATTATAAAGAGAAAATAAACTATCCTTTTATTCTAAAGAACATTTCAAAAAAGATAATTTTTAGCTGTAAGCATTTTATACAGCATTGCAAAAGTTGAAACACATTCTGGATTTTTGAAGTTTAGATTAAAATTACGATATAAATAAGCACATTGAAAATAAGAAAAACTTTCCCTATTACTTTGCCTCCTGGGGATTTTCATTTGTTCGATACTTTCAGAACAATATGTGTTAGTCCAATATGTAAGACAATTTACTGTAGGCATTTTTCTTCAAAAAGAAAAAGTTAATTTTACATTAAATAAAAGGATAAACATTCTTTGGAATAGTATAAAATTATCAGTTTTATTAAATTAGATCTAAGTAGAAAATATATTTTCAGTTTGCTGTGTAATTTTGAAATAATATCGTGTTTAATAAATTTCTCCTTGTGTATTAATAAATAAAAAAAACTAATAAATGTATACATACATGGTGTAATAAGAAATTTAAACGATTACAAAAATAATTATATATAATTTTATTAAGAAAAATTAGGAGGATACATAAATTATATTAAAAAATTAAGAATCTGGTTTTATAAAGTTTAAAATGATGTTTTAAATTGAAATACATATACCATTGCGCAGATTATAGAAAGCCAGTCATTGAAAACCAGTAATTTTACTCGAATTGGCATTATACTTAACCAATCATATTAAAATTGGTCAGCATAAGTCAATTTTATCACACAAATTTCTTCATATGGACGTATTGTCAGACTATACCTAAGTAAAATCATAAAATCTTCAGTAGTTGTAATATTACCAAAACAGAAAGTCATAATTCTTATTTAAACATTCCCCTAAACTTATGATGCTTTCAAATTGGATAAGATAAAACTAAATCGAAATAAATAAATAAGTTTTTTTTCTGTGATTTATTTTTAATAGTATTTGAAGTCTGAAAAAAAAATTGGTACACAGGGTTTTCTTTTAATTACGCTTTGACTGAAATAACTTCAGAAAGTAGTTATTTGTGTCCATGAACGTAGTTTCTTGGTACGGGTATCTGTAACTGCGCATCTGCATTTAAAACCATTTCAGTATGCAATTAGTGGTGTATATAAGCTCGTGATTGGATATGAAAAAATTACGTTACAGGGGGCGTTGTTGGGTATATCTTCATGAAGCGCCTATCCGTTTTACTATACCTAGACGACACGTTCATTCCTGTAACTAACTCGTTTTATCAGTCATTTAAGTGAAACGAAATTATGGAAACACTCTGTATAACAACTTTGCAATGATATATGAAATAAATATTTTGTTCAAATAAATATGTAGCATAATCTAACTGTACAAGCGTTTACTAATATTTAAGTAAAATTATTTTTGTTTATTTTGTAAATATGTATGCTGAGAAAACATTAGTTTAGATATCGTCGAAATTAATATATTAGTCAAAATCTACGAACATATCATACATCAATGATGATTTGTAATGCAGAAAGGAAGAAATTTCCATATTATTTTAAATGCTTGCATTTTCATTACACTTCAGTTGAAACTATTAATGCCGTTTCAACCATTTAAAAGCATTATTAACGGCTTTGCTAAAACATACCTTTTATATTATTAGAAGGGAATATGAATGCTACCTTTAATTTCGTGTATGCAGACCGATTTCATTTCTTGAAATAAGACATTATTAATTAACATAAACATTTGCATCTTAAATATGAAACTCAGGCATTTCAGTCGTTTATTAATAAATATGTTTCAAATTGTGTGTGTAAAATGATACCATTGTAAGAGGATTGACGATGGTAATTACATTTATACATTAGCACATAATTAATAGGAATTTTCATTGATCAGAACAATGGAACAATGGAACAATGTAGTTGGAATACCTAGTTGCGTACCAACTGAACTTCCGGATTAAAGGCAAAAAGAAGTTGTGATAAATTTAAAAATTTAAAAATTAAATAAAAATATTTACAAATATAATAATGAGATAGACGTATAACAAAAAAATATCTGTAGTCTGACTATTGGCTTTTTAATATTATTATTTTGTAACTTTCAAACTAAATGTATGGTCTCTGAACAGAGTTTTTTTTTTTTTTTTCAGATGGGTTCGAACCTCGGTAGGTTTCGTCTGTCATATTTTTGGATCTAATGGATTTTGTTTTATTGATCAGACTGCAATGAAAATTATTGATAATAAATAATATTATGGAATAATATTGGTAAGAAATAATATTTTATATTTAATAAAAAACAATATAAATTACAAAATATTTTTGGACCTTCATTTGTCGAGACGCATAGAGGGAAGTTAGAGTGGACACGACACAGACAGATGCGTCATAATAAACGAGATTGACTATCGTATTATTTAAAACATCAAATCAATTTTCAATATTTGTAATCATTTTCTTTTTTAAAAATGTGTGAAATTTTTTCCAGGAATTTTCTAAAAAGTTAATGGACAGTATCAAAATAAGAAAAGGAATCGTTTCTTGTAAAAAAGACACGAGAGAAGGTTTCTTTAATTAAACAAAAAAGAAGAAAATGACTTTATGTATTCACCATTGTTTTGTGGTAAAGAAATTAGCAAAATTAGCTATTCACGTTATTCGTGCGTTTTTAGAACATCTAGTACAAAAAAATAAACAGAAAGCTGTAGGCATGAGCCAAATGTGTACACGTTCGGGAGTACACACAAACGATAATACTCGTGAATACACGCAAACGCATACACGCATGAGTACGTCTTTTACAGTCTTTTACAGCCATATCAATCCCCTTCTGGAAGATGTAAATGATTAGACGTTCAATGTTTACAAATTATATTTTTAAGTATATTCTCTATGCTAATAAAAGTATAGAAAACTCTCCTTGCACCAACATATTTCTTTATTAACAAGGGAACCACTTTTGGTGAAGCCCATACTTGGCATTTAGTCCTGGTGTATTTTATAACACTTTTGGCAAAAGTTAGATAATCATTAAAGTTTGCTTGCAAACATCGTATTACATACGCATATTTTTGTATACATTTAACTTTAAAGTAATGAATTGTTAATTGTTAATTTCACGCCAAAAGTTCTTTTAATCACCAAATAACGTGTAGGAATCCAAACCACTACTCACAGACAGCAAGCGACTATGACATTTTTCTACGATTTCCAGGGAAAATTCTACGGTAAGGAATAAAGCCAATTTCGTGTCGCCAAAAAATTAATTATAAAGTTGTATTTTTCCGAAATTAAATTCGTAGGTTCGTGAAGGAATAAAAAAAAATTCCAATATTTTATTCCTATTATTAAATAATTTGCATTTTAAAGCACTTAAAAAAACTTTTAGGTTAATTGTTAGATAAGTGGTAGAAAAAATTGTATTTTAAGAAAGTTAATGCTGCTGTAAAATCCATAAACACAATTTTTGAAGACAAATTCTATCCTCTAATTGAGATCTATAGGGCTGTAAAATGCACAAGTTCTCAATTGTATGTGCGAGCTTCACCAAAATTGCTTCTCTTGTAAGAAAGACTGTTTGGAGAGGATAGTTTATGAACTTTGTGATGCTGCTAATTCATACGTCGTTATTTCCCTTTCTCTGTTAATATGTAAGTTGGGCACTCCGAGTCCGAGTGGTTAAGACACCATTCCGCTAATCGCTGTAGAGCGTAGGAGAGGGAGGCGTCGGGTACGACTTCTGACAACTCCGTTGCACTCTCTTTGTGGAGTTCTGGCCTGTAATCCTTCGGCATTGTTATTTCCTTGTGTCTATCATGTTCTCTTTAAGAAGAAGATTTTTGTAATTTGTCGAAATTCTGTACGTGTGTTTCTGGAAATAAAATATTTATAGACCATTCGGGAAAACAGCCTTGTAGCTTACGTGTCTCAAGGCAACCATCCTTCAAATCAAATCATATGTATAAGTTATAAGAGTTTCCGTTTTAAATAGTTTTAAAAAAGTATGTTTTAACCTGTATTTACGGTGGAAGACTCTAGAAGCGTCATTCATTAATCATACAATTAGTAACGTATCTCCCAAATTAGGCTTTGTTACTTTAAACTGCTAGGAATTTCACAATAAACGAATGACACCAGAAAATTAAAACAGTATTTTAATTTAAGAAAAAATGAAGTTCCTTTTATATGAATTTTTTAAGGGGATTGAAAAGATTTGAAATGCCGGAAAAATGAATTTTAGTTATTATTATTTATTAAATATTTGAACCTTTCAGAATATCATGCAGCTGTCCGAAAAGAAAATTCCAAAAATTACTGCGTGCAAACCATAAACGTAAGCCGTGGACGGACACGATATTAAAAACTTTACAATATACAACTTTAAACTCAATTATCTAGAAACACAGTTTATCAATGATTTTGCCATGGGAACTTTTGAACGGCTTAACGGTTTTGTATGCTTCAGTATTTTTATTAAAGAAATTAAATTCTTTAAACAATTACATGAAAAACAGACAAGCATTTTTTTTTATCAAGTTACAACAAAACATATGATCAATTTGTATGGATTTAGATTTTTTCATATATTTTCAACTATGTTTGAGATATAATCGAGAGACAACGCAATAATCAGTATAAAGAATAAATGGCGACTTAGAAATATGTGGAGAAACTTCGGGTAATGTGAAATACTACTTACATTTGAGGCAATACAACATCCCGTATAATACAAACATATTGTTTAAAACACTAAAACCGAATATAGTTACAAACTTCAACTATCTGCGAATAATTTTATAGACAAATATTATTTCACGAAATTCCATCACTTGCAAACAAATAATATTAATAATAACGTACTTTGTGGATACTGTGAGATAGTCGGGAATTTATGGAATAAGCGGTTAAAAATGAAGAAAACGAACAGAATTTTGCAAAATATAGATGTAATCGTATCAAGAGAGCATTATCAAATTATAGTGTCTAAGTAGGCAGCCAATGTACTTCGGTTCATACTTTAGATTTACACAAATAACAAATATAAGGATCTGTCTTCGCGCCACCATAATCATAGAGTAGTATGAGATATTGGTGTTCCATATAACCAGAAACTGCCGGTTTTGGAAAAAAAAATAGTTACTCTATGTTTATTGGTGCGAATCGCGAACTAAAAAAACGAGTATTACATCATCAACTATTAGTATTTTGGTGCACATATGCTTAATTTCAATTTTAAGATATTACTTCTAATAATGAAAAAAAAAATATTGAAAAATTATCACTAGAAACTTTGCAAAGATGAAAATCGAATATTTATTCACACAGCGCCATAACGCCGGCCGACGAACTGCTTTCTGGAAACGTTCGTAAGTAGTTTATTATATTGTCGCTTGGTGACAGCACTTTACCAAAAAGAAACTTAGGTATTCTATATTATCTAACTATTCCATTATACCCGAAGTTCCGCCACTCAATTTGAAAATCGTGACAAAACGTGTTACACACGTGCAAAACGTGTCAAACACAAACGCGCGAGATTAATTTTGTCGTACAATTGTAATGTTTTTGTTACTGTTTTTTAGATTTTATCGAAATATGTTTATTATTTCTTTTAAATAAATGCAAGGAAAATAATGTACATTAATTATAGTCTTTACAATCCAGGCTCGAACTGCAGTTAATTTATGCCATTTCAGACCTAAATTTTATATATATTGAATTATAGATAATTTGTCCACCCGTATGTTACGAAAGAAATATTTTCTGTTCAAGGAATCGAAAGGATATTTTCTTAATTGCTAGGAATAGAGAGAAATTATCCGAAGCAGTAGGTCATTTTCTAGTTATTATTAAATCCCCTATGAGGTCCATTGATAAAATGATATTCCTGCCAAATGCAAAGGTATGTTTTTCTGCTGAATGTGTCATAACAATTTATAGTTAAGTAATATTTTACTTCTTTGAAAATATATCTTACTTTGTGAAATTATTATAGAAACGTGATACATTAAATGATATATTATATTAGTTTTAAATAGAATTTAATTTACAAATGTGGTACTTCCTTTTGTTATTTTTTAGATTTAAAATGCATATATTTATATGTTTACACACAACAGTAATCTTATTGGTGTACGGATTTTCTTTACTGCCAGAGAGGGATAACTCAGACTATGAAACTTTGTCTATAGCGCATAGATGTCCCTCCCGGCCCCCCTTATTGAGGTATTAAAAAAAGAAAAAAAGAAAAAGCCATACCTAATTCAGCCGAAGCTGAACCCATGTTAAGGGTGACCGAAGGATGGGTGGTGATACATATAAGGAAAACAATATTCGTGAAAAGGCAATATTACAAAGAAATATCACTGGTGGAGACGACAAACTATCCGACGCTCCAGTGAATAATTGGAAACCCGAGTAAATGGGCTCAGTGATGGATAGGAAGGTTAAAATTAAATTTAAAGATTTGCAAAGCTTTGCAATACCGGACGCGATACAATATTAGCCAGATAACAATTTAGTTTAGACTATTACAGGACATCAGATATATGATGCTCCAGGTAGCATAATTGAATAATACTAAGAATAACACATTGATGGACATGATGATTTAAAGCACAATGTTGAAATAAAAATGAGATGCATAGAATATCATCACCAGATGTAAACACGATGTAATATAACAGATCAATGGGGATGTTGATATGGTGAAGTGGAATTTTATGCTAGATGAATTTAATAAGCATATCGCCCAGCTAGAAAATGTTTGTACTTTTTTTGCAAAAAAGTATCGATAATGCACAATTTGTGCAAAAAAAGTGAATATTTTTGAATATATCAAAAAATGTACACTTTGTGTGCACATTATATGCACTTTTTATACATACAAAAAAGTGCATATTTTTTGTTTTCAAAAAGTGTGCACATTTTTTGCATAAAATAACTGCCTATTCCGTGTTCGCAAAAAGTGTGCATTTTTTATGCACAAAACTCTTTATTTTTTTATAGATGTAAAAATTTCTATATTCCAAGTTTTGATTATTTCTATGCATAATGGTACCAATTCAAAATCTGTATTTTTTTTCAAAAGTGCATGTATTATTAAAAGTGCATGTATTATGAAGAAAAATATAGCTTAAGACACATGTTTTACTGTAAATTATTTTTTTAAATTTTTAATTATTTCTAAAAAAAAAAAAAAAAATTGATAAAATTTTATTTTTTTTCAAAAATTACAAACTTAAAGGTGGAATACCTCAAAATTTTCATCTCGGTAAATTTTCAAAAAATTAATTTTTTTTTTTTTTTTTTTTTTTTTTTTTAAGATTTGAAATTTTATAATTTTACCTCTGACAAATGCACAATTGGGATATTCAACATGTCCCAGAGACAGTCAAAATGATTTAAATATATATTCATTATAATAAATTCGTATATTTATTATAATTTTGAAATGCGATAATTATCGCATTTGAAGACAGACTGCAATTGCTAATTTATTTTGAACAGCTACGAACACGCACTCGTAGAAGTGTCGAGGATATATTAAGTCTGCGCGTGCGCGGTGCCTTTTCCTCTGCCTCTGTTGCGAGAGTATAAACGCTGTATTGTAATTGTAAACAACGATATTTTTTAAGATTGTGACTGCTGCAAGTCTATTTTTAAGGAAAGAGGTAAGTTATTCAATTTTATGTTGTTATTTTCAAGTATTTTTACTCGTCGGTCATATAAATCTGTGGCGTGCTGCTCAAAAAATACTTAAATTTAACCCACCTTTTAGCTGCTCATTGCTGCCTGGCAGACTAAGTGCTTTTTTTCAATTTTCACAGTGACTTGTGTTTTTCAGTTTAACTAATAACTATAGCAGGGTTCATACAGACTTCTTACACTACTTAGAAACTCCTTAGAAATTAAAAAAATTCCAAGGAGTATACTTAGAACTCCTTAAATAAACAAAACAAAATACTTCCACAAAGTATAATTTAGAGTTGAGTAATGATTAAAGGAAATAAAATAAGTCTTCTCATGTTTATAAAAATTAAGTTCCAGTACTTACTGCCAGTATTAAACCGTACAAGTTGACAGGTATTCATATTCTTTAACTCAACTATGAAAATATAATTTATTTATTATAGAAAATACAAGAAAATTTCAAATGTAATTTATTTTATATATGATACAATATAGTTTACAAAATTCACACATAAATGTTGTTCATTTTTCTTTCAGGCGTATTTTTCTCTTTTTTATTATTTTCTGAGTGGCATACCTGGAAATAGGTGTTTATATGTACATATATGAAAACAGAAGAGTCTACTACTTTCTGTGCATAGCACCAGATATTATTATAAAATAATTCCAGTTCAATTGATTAGTATTTGTTCGCTTAAAATTGGTGTAAAAATAACAACAGCCAACCTCCAGATTAATGTGAATATTGTATGCTACTATTTTTAATTTTCAAAGGTTGGCAGGTCTGCTTTATTATAATCCCTGAAAGCTGCACATTATCTCCCATTATGTTTAGAAACACTCAGTTGTGAAAAAGCAAACAATGTTCATGATCTTACATTTATGCATTATAATAAAAAAAATCACAATATTTCTCTGTCAATCCATCATGGCAAAAAAAAAAAAAAAAAAAAAAAAAAAAAAAAAAAAAAAAAAAAAAACTTCAACAATTGGTTCTAAGAAAAATCCAGAAATTCACCAATTGACCATGGGGGAAAATAACAAAATTTCTTAATTTATTGTTAGAAAATATCGCAAAATTCGACAATCGGATGCTTGAAAAAATTTTCAACATGAGGAAAAAATCGGGAATTTCGCCAATGTACTGCAAGAAGAAATCTTAAAATTTGCATATCGTTTACAGAGGAAATCTCGAAATTTCTCAGTCGGTTATGGAAAAAAATTGCTAAATTCATTAATCTGTCTTTGATAAAAAACTGAATTTTGTCCATCAGTCACATGAAAAATAATTGCAAATTTCACTGATCTATAGTAGGAAAAAAGAAAATTTGAGAATTCATGGAATGGTCGTGGGAAAATATCTTGTAAATTGGTCATAGGAAAAATTGGGAATTTTCTCAATTTGTCGCAAAAAGAAAACGTGAAATTTACTAATCAATCTTGGAACATAGCACGAAATTTGTAAATTGGTCACAGAGAAAATTGTAAATTTTGTGGATCTGCCGTGCGAAAAATCTTCACAAAATTTGTTGATCAGTCACTGAAAAGTAATGTGAAAATCGTCACTCGGTCACAGTAAAAATATCTTAAATTTCATGAATGGAAAATTTCCTGTTTAAGAAGTCAAATGTTAGAATGTTATGCATTCTTTTTCAGGGTTTCATATCATTATATGGATTGATTTTCCCACTTGATTGTTTCCAAAAGCAAAATTCTTCAGAAAGTGATTAAAAAATTTTTGGGGGGGCGGGAGCCCCATACAAATTTTTCAAATTTAGTTTGAAACAGCATATTTCTATGATTTTTGGCCATTTTTACCTGAAATTTACTTATTATTTGTATTATATAACAAAAACTTGACACATTCAATGTTTACATTTATATTAAAAAACAATCTGCTCATATATACTCGTTATTATTTTTATTCTTCTTATTATGTGATAAAACAACATAAGATTTTATCGATAGCTTTCACACACCGCTTACTACTGTCAATCAATGTTTAAACTGTAAATTTTGTACTGCCAAAGCTCATTTTCACACAAATTTTTCAAATTTAGTTTGAAATAGCATATTTCTATGATTTTTGGCCATTTTTACCTGAAATTTACTTATTATTTGTATTATATAACAAAAACTCTTGACACATTCACTGTTTACATTTATATTCAAAAACATTCTGCTCATATTTACTCGTTATTATTTTTATACTTATTATTGTGTGATAAAACAACATAAGATTTTATCGATAGCTTTCACACACAGCTTACTACTGTCAGTCAATGTTTAAACTGTAAATTTTGTACTGCCAAAGCTCATTTTCAGACAAATTTTTCAAATTTAGTTTGAAATAGCATATTTCTATGATTTTTGACCATTTTTACCTGAAATTTACTTATTATTTGTATTATATAACAAAAACTCTTGACACATTCACTGTTTACATTTATATTCAAAAACATTCTGCTCATATTTACTCGTTATTATTTTTATACTTCTTATTATGTGATAAAACAACATAAGATTTTATCGATAGCTTTCACACACCGCTTACTACTGTCAATCAATGTTTAAACTGTAAATTTTGTACTGCCAAAGCTCATTTTCAGACAAAGTTTTCAAATTTAGTTTGAAATAGCATATTTCTATGATTTTTGCCCATTTTTACCTGAAATTTACTTATTATTTGTATTATATAACAAAAACTCTTGACACATTCACTGTTTACATTTATATTCAAAAACATTCTGCTCATATTTACTCGTTATTATTTTTATACTTCTTATTATGTGATAAAACAACATAAGATTTTATCGATAGCTTTCACACACCGCTTACTACTGTCAGTCAATGTTTAAACTTTAAACTGTAAATTTTGTACTGCCAAAGCTCATTTTCAGACAAATTTTTCAAATTTAGTTTGAAATATCATATTTCTAAGATTTTTGCCCATTTTTACCTGAAATTTACTTATTATTTGTATTATATAACAAAAACTCTTGACACATTCACTGTTTACATTTATATTCAAAAACATTCTGCTCATATTTACTCTTTATTATTTTTATACTTATTATTGTGTGATAAAACAACATAAGATTTTATCGATAGCTTTCACACACCGCTTACTACTGTCAGTCAATGTTTAAACTGTAAATTTTGTACTGCCAAAGCTCATTTTCAGACAAATTTTTCAAATTTAGTTTGAAATAGCATATTTCTATGATTTTTGACCATTTTTACCTGAAATTTACTTATTATTTGTATTATATAACAAAAACTCTTGACACATTCACTGTTTACATTTATATTCAAAAACATTCTGCTCATATTTACTCGTTATTATTTTTATACTTCTTATTATGTGATAAAACAACATAAGATTTTATCGATAGCTTTCACACACCGCTTACTACTGTCAATCAATGTTTAAACTGTAAATTTTGTACTGCCAAAGCTCATTTTCAGACAAAGTTTTCAAATTTAGTTTGAAATAGCATATTTCTATGATATTTGCCCATTTTTACCTGAAATTTACTTATTATTTGTATTATATAACAAAAACTCTTGACACATTCACTGTTTACATTTATATTCAAAAACATTCCACTCATATTTACTCGTTATTATTTTTATACTTATTATTATGTGATAAAACAACATAAGATTTTATCGATAGCTTTCACACACCGCTTACTACTGTCAGTCAATGTTTAAACTTTAAACTGTAAATTTTGTACTGCCAAAGCTCATTTTCAGACAAATTTTTCAAATTTAGTTTGAAATATCATATTTCTAAGATTTTTGCCCATTTTTACCTGAAATTTACTTATTATTTGTATTATATAACAAAAACTCTTGACACATTCACTGTTTACATTTATATTCAAAAACATTCTGCTCATATTTACTCTTTATTATTTTTATACTTATTATTGTGTGATAAAACAACATAAGATTTTATCGATAGCTTTCACACACCGCTTACTACTGTCAGTCAATGTTTAAACTGTAAATTTTGTACTGCCAAAGCTCATTTTCAGACAAATTTTTCAAATTTAGTTTGAAATAGCATATTTCTATGATTTTTGACCATTTTTACCTGAAATTTACTTATTATTTGTATTATATAACAAAAACTCTTGACTCATTCACTGTTTACATTTATATTCAAAAACATTCTGCTCATATTTACTCGTTATTATTTTTATACTTCTTATTATGTGATAAAACAACATAAGATTTTATCGATAGCTTTCACACACCGCTTACTACTGTCAATCAATGTTTAAACTGTAAATTTTGTACTGCCAAAGCTCATTTTCAGACAAAGTTTTCAAATTTAGTTTGAAATAGCATATTTCTATGATATTTGCCCATTTTTACCTGAAATTTACTTATTATTTGTATTATATAACAAAAACTCTTGACACATTCACTGTTTACATTTATATTCAAAAACATTCCACTCATATTTACTCGTTATTATTTTTATACTTATTATTATGTGATAAAACAACATAAGATTTTATCGATAGCTTTCACACACCGCTTACTACTGACAGTCAATGTTTAAACTGTAAATTTTGTACTGCCAAAGCTCATTTTCAGACAAATTTTTCAAATTTAGTTTGAAATAGCATATTTCTATGATTTTTGCTCATTTTTACCTGAAATTTACTTATTATTTGTATTATATAACAAAAACTCTTGACACATTCACTGTTTACATTTATGTTCAAAAACCTTCTGCTCATATATACTCGTTATTATTTTTATACTTCTTATGTGATAAAACAATATAAGATTTTATCGATAGCTTTCACACACTGCTTACTAGTGTCTCTTTCCAAAGTGGTTGCAAACATATTTTGCGCAATGGAATAAAATTATTTGCAAAAATGACATGATTCATATATTGATATTATTATGAAGATGAGAGACAATCCTTTGAAGTCTGTTATGTTTTTTTTTTTTTGGTTAAAAATTACTTTTATTTTAATTGTTTATAGAATAATGAATGTTTGAACTGTATATTTCATATTGCTAATGCTGATTTTGATCTGTGCAGTCTTTTACTACTTGCCTCATGTGAATCTTATCTGCTTCGTATTAATTTGTTATTGAAAAACTTGAGATATTAAAAGAAAAAAAAATCCATATTGTTAAGCTCGAGAAGGGACAGATATTAAAATTATTTTATTTAGTCAATGCTACAATAATGTTACATTTTTATATTAAATCTTGTTCAATAATCTTAAAAAATTAAATTAAAATTTGAAACATGATATTAAAGCAACTTTAAAACATTTCATTTAGTTGAAATGAAATCTAAATAAATCTTCAACTTTTTTTTCAGTTTTACATGCATTATGCAAAATTTGTATTGTAGCAAATTCTAACAGACAAGAAACATGAGAAGTTCAAATAATTTAAATTTCTTTTATTTGCTTTTCTCTTTAAAAATGCACAGCTGCCAACTTCTCCCCCCCATTTCCCTTTTTTTCTTTCTCTTTTCTTCTTTTTTCTTCTGCTTGAAGTAATTATGTTTGTTCATTTATTTCTTCATTTTTGCAGGATGACAAAATACGGACAGATATATGAAGAGGTGCTAGTTATAAAATTCATTGCATCTATTAGTAAGTTGCTTCTTTACTATATATATTGCAATGAATAACAATTCCATCATCTAAACTTGTAATCACTGCATGTTTAATCATTTATTTTATAAATTCTGTGTAGAATATATGAACTGTACTTTCCTGTCATAATTCCATGAAATATGTACAGTCTTAAACAAATTTTTTATATATTTAGTGTAATTAGAATTTATTTTGGAGTGATGGTATTATTTATAGCTTCTTAAAAACATTTTACATGTAATCTACTAAGCTGATCCAGAAAATAAGTATTTGTGCACCCCTCTTATGCATCTGACAGCACAAAAGTCACGGATCTGTATTTACATCCTTCAGCTGGAGAGTGAATTAGCCGAGCCATTTTGTTTCATTACCTTAACATTTTGAAGTCATTGTTTGTCAATAATCTTGCTTAAAAGTATAGATCAGCCTGTTGGCTGTGAAATAAAAACAGTTATCAAGTTTTTGAATGCGAAAAATGTTCAACTGTGTGTAAAAAATAAAAAACTGCAAAATTCATCAGTTAAGTTGTGTGGAAAAATTGCAAAATACTTAAGTTGATTGCAGGGGAAAAAAACTCAATTAGTCTACGATCGCATGAACAAAAAGACGCGAGTTTCGCCTGCAAGACGCAGAAAAAGATTCTATCAGAAAATTCGCCAATCGATTTCAAGAAAGTGTTTTGCCAGTGGGCTACTTTTTTAAAATTAGGATTGTTTCATTTCCACCACTTTTTTAAAATGCTATAATTTGCCATTTCTCGCATTATTTAATCAGTCATAATTCTCGCATAATTTAATCTGTCATTAAATAAGGTGAATAATTCTATTTCAAAGGAGTGGTGGCAGTCAAGTAATTTGAATTTTGAAGGGTTATTTAACTGGCAACACTAGCAAGAAAAAAACCCCCTCAAAAATCGTCAATCAGTAGCAGGAATAAATCACGAATTTTGTAAATCGATCATGGGAAAACTATCGCAAAATTCATGTCGGTTGCAGGAAAAAATCATGAAACTCTTCAATCGGTCGCAGGAAAAAAAATCACGAAATTCGTCGGTTTGTGGGAAAAATAACAAAAATCGTCAGTCTGCTAAAAAATCACAAAATTCCGTCAGCCTGCGAAAAAAATCGCAAATTCCATCTGTCTGCTAAAAAAATCGCGAAATTCGTCAGTCTGCGAAAAAAATCGCGAAATTCGTCAGTCTGCGAAAAAAATCGCGAAATTCGTCAGTCTGCTGCGAAAAAATCGCCAAATTCATCAGTCTGCGAAAAAAATCGCGAAATTCGTCAGTCAGCGAAAAAAATCTCTAAATTAGTCAGTCTGCGAAAAAAATCTCGAAATTCGTCAGTCCGTGAAAAAAATCTCAGTCTGCGAAAAAAATCACGAAATTTGTCAGTCTGCGAAAAAAAATCTTGAAATTCGTCAGTCTGCGAAAAAAAATCAGAAATTTGTCAATATGTCGCGAAAAAAATACAGAAATTTGTATGTGTATCTGTCAAGAAAGAACATTTTTTTCCGTGCTAAAATGCCCCATTTTTGAAGAAGAAAAAATTGCACGCAACAGTAATACTTTACTAGATATCAATTATTGTTATACATAACTTGAATTCAGGGTTGGCAAATTTTTTTTCAAAGTGGAAAAAATTGGCCGGAAGAAATGGAAGAAACTATTTTTCTATAAGAATTTACCATATAAGTTGCTACTTTGTAAGATGCACTAAAAATAGATGCATTTTCTAATAGATAACCTTAAGTAAATTTAATTAGACTGATAAAAATTGAATTATATGATAAATAGAAAATTACACCAGTTTTTAGCCAAGGTCACACACCTGTCAAAAGCTTCCCAATCATTGTGTACCTGAATAAAATAAATATTACTTTTCCATTATACTAACACCATGCCAAAATGTATGCTAATGTGCATTTATTTTAACCCTCAACATGCAAAGGAATTTTATTGCAAATCGTGCCAAACATTATGATTTGCTGTTTATTGAACGCGAATCTTTTAAATTATTAGTATTACTTAATCGTAGCCTTGTAAAACATCTTAGTTTGCTATTTTTCAAATAGAAAATATTTAATATTAAGTTGTAACTTATATTTATTGTTGACACTGATAAGAATTTTACCATTTGGCAATTACCAGATGATGAGGAAGCTGTAATAAAATTGTTTCAGTACTTTAGATACATAAAAAAAAAAAAAAAAAAAAAAAAAAAAATTAACATTTTTATTCAAAAAGTGAAATATTTACTGCAATGCTAAGAGATATTTACGATTCTTTGCCTGTAGTTTAAATTGGGTTTTATTTTATTGTGTAATATTTATTTGTTCTTTTATTTTAAGTCTGTATTTGTATTGATTTAATACAATAGTTTGTGAAAGTCTGTACTTTTCAAATGTTATATTTTTAATTGCTCAATCATTTAAAGGGCAGTCTCTTGAGTCATGCCAAAAGTGATATTTTGAACTGGAAATTATTTGACTACTTTTTTGACACTGGAAGGTAATTTCGAAAACTATATTTTTCAACGTGTTATATGTTTTTTAAGCTGTTTACTTATATATCTTCTTTCGTCTTATTTAACGAATGTTTCGTTACAGTTTTCTGGCTGTGTTGGAAAGTGTTTCATAATATATGCTCGACGCATGATTTTTCGTTCTTGTTTCTTTTTAATCTTTAAAAATATGTATGTAGTTAGATCAAAAATGTGATATTTTAATCAATGATTTTTAAGCTGTTGTGTTAAAATAATATATTTAATATTAGCTACTTAACCCATTCTGTGTATAGATATTTCTGTTTTAATATAAATTCCAAAAGTAAGTTAAACTTCTTGGCCTTCCGAGGCTCGCCTATAAATCAAAAATAACTTAACATGGACGACATTCAGCTTTTAAAAATTTCAGTATAAAAATTCTATAAATTTTCACAGCATGCAAACCTGACGTCAAATGTATGTGCCTGTTTTTTTAAATATGTGAAAATGAGCTTTTATTTAAAAATGAATTGAAAATCATTCATTCAGATTCACAGTTAAACATTTTCTTAAAAAAAAACTGTTCAAGCTTCCTATATTTGTTATTTTTCTTCTGACAACTACTCAACCCCCCCCCCTTTTTTTTTTTCCTGTACCAACTCTTTGAAAATAAATCGGCTAAGCAAAATTCACCAAACTTAAAAAACAATAAATCTAGTTGAAATTTCTGAATGTTTTTTTTTTTGTTCATGATCCTTTCTATCATGCAACTTTATTAAAAATTTCTCAACTCTGCGCCAAACAGTCTCTGAGCTTTTGTGATTAATATAGATAGATACATAGTTACGCATAGGGCATTTTTAATAGTATAGATAGAAAAGTAAATTTCAAGTTTGAGATTTGGGAAATTGTTCATATGAACAACATTTGCCTGTTTGTCCCTATATTGCACAAGATAATAAGTAAATCAATTACAACTATTATTTTTTTCCTGTAGAAAAACAAACTACTCCATAAAATTTAATGTTGAATTCTTATATTTATGTAATGTCTTTAAAATTGTTCACTTTGTATATTTCTGTATGGTTTTAAATATTTTTTTTTACAGGAAACAGAAACTGGATCCAGCTTTAAAATTACAGAAGCAATCCAAAACTATACAGTAGCCTGTGCAAAACATAAAGTTAATGCTGAACATTGTGAAATGACCGACCCGTTGGAAGGAATCCTATTTCAAGGCTGTTTACAATTTTATAGAGATGAGAGTTTGCAAATTTATTGACAAAAGCAAGTCATGGGACAATAAAGTTTTTCAAATGTTTTGAAAACTAAATGTTAACGGGGCATTAAAACTATACACAAGTGCCATCAGTTTATTATATATGTTGTGATTTCAAATAAATGCAGCGGCTAAACCGCAATGGTCTTTTTTTTGTACTGTTTTCTTTTGCTTCTTCCCAACAGCAGCTTGATTTTAGCGATAATCTATATCAAAGCCCTCTACGGTCAGAAGGATGATTGCATTCAATTGCAGCAGTCATTTGCAATGACTGTATATTGGAAGTGCAATGCTGGTAAAAAGCCGATTGCACACTTGTAAATAAAGTGAAGTTGTTATGAAACATTTTCAACAAATAACGAATATATTTATTTTGCTGCTGTTTTCAAGTAAGTGTAATAATTTTCTCTTGGGTTTTAATAATATTGAACATGTTTTTTGTTTTGTTTTTTACTGTGTGCAATGTTATTTTTAATTATAAAATTTACTTTTTATGTATAATCAGTAGTGTCAAATACGTTCAGATTTTGTGCACTTTTTATTTTACACATCATTTGCATACCAAATAATCCCTAAATTGTACACTTTTTAAGCATAATAGTGGGTGCCAAATATGCTGATTCTGTGCATTTTCTTTTTTGTAAACATTTTTTACATGCTGAACATTTCAAGCATACATTTAAATCAAGATTCAGCTTACTATGAAATTTATTGTTATCACCATAAGTAATAAACCAATTTTTGGAAAGAAGCATAGTTATAAACAACAATGATTTTATCAGACATGGTACAACTTTGCCAAAATGGGAGGAAAAAAAAAGCTGAAATCTAAATTTAAATATATGCTTGAAATGTTCAGTATGTAAAAAATGTTTACAAAAAAGAAAATGCACAAAATCAGCATATTTGGCACCTCTGTTTTTCTTAAAAAGTGTACAATTTAGGAATTATTTGGTATGTAAAAAATGTGTAAAATAAAAAGTGCACAAAATCTGAGCGTATTTGGTATGCAAAAAAAGTGTACAAAAAAGTGCACAAAATCCGAGCGTATTTGGCACCACTGATTTTGCATAAAAAATGCACAATTTAGGGATAATTTGGTATGCAAAAAAAGTGCACAAAATCCGAGCGCATTTGGCACCTCTGATTATGCACTTTTTGTGCACAATTCAGTTTGCATTTTTTGTGCACAATTTAGTTTGCATTTTTTGTGCATAAGCAGAGGTGCCAAATACGCTTAGATTTTGTGCACTTTTTTTTGGCACTTTTTTTGCAAACTTTTTCTAGCTGGGCGTATACAAATTACGATACAGTTACTTTTCTTTGTGTACATATACACACTGATCAGAAAAACAATGATGATGACAAAATAAATATATATATAAATATGTACAGTTAAAGCAACAGGCAAGTTTAAAACCCACTTTGGGTCATGGGAGGTCCGGGGGTGACACTAGAGAGCAGATTTAACCATTAAACTATGAAACATGTTCATCATAAATTGGACAAAAGTGCTGAGGTGTAGAATATATTGATGAGTTGATGTTTGTTGGAGGAAATGAGCTATTTATAAATGTTGAATGATACATGAGTAGGATTTATTTGATACTTGAGATTAATACATATGAGGTACACTTGAGATTTATAGGGTAAATGGAATAGAACCTTGCTCTTTCCCTATCATAATAGGGTTTGTAGACTACAAAAGTAAGATCTGAAGGTTTATGATGATTGGAAATTCAATATTTTGACTAGTATTGTATAATTTGCATTCAATTCAAAAAGAATTTGAATACATTCACCGTGAGAGTGATTACTTCAACATAAAACACAGACTGTGTTATTCATACATCGTTTTTTCTGAATGACCAAGTTCTTAACATTTAAAACATCTTAGTACCGTTGTAAATGGAAGGAGTCTATATCGTTTCATTCCGACAAATACAATGTATCCTTTCATCCTAATAATCCCCTTCCTAAGAGCACGGAGCAGCATCAAGATCCAGTTATTGTATGTTTGTTGCGTTGGAGAACTGCTTCGAAAGACTATAAATTCATCATTTTTGTGGTGATACAACATGGATACTGTGGCAGTAGTGTTATCAGTTGTCACGTAATCTGGGGTATTTAGAAGTATTGTCTTTTGAATCGATATTGTCTTTTAAGTGAAAGAGAGTCTTCATTTAAAAACTGAATTTTTTTGTCTTGAATAGGCACAATCGTATCAAATTCAGTTTAACATATTACTTCAAGTCTAGATCTTAATTTTTTATGTAGCTGATTATTGCCAAATGCCCTTTTTTGAGACGTGCCTATTTTGAGACGTGATGAATTTATAAATGACCATGCTAAATATTGGGTTAGCTCGAGAACTTTCAATGATTGTGTCTGGAGTTGGCGTAAGTTCTTTTTAACACTTTCCAACCTAGTTGAAAAGTGTTTATGACTTCGGTTTCTCTGCCGTCTGGCTGTGCTCTAAATCACGTAATTATACACAGATTTCCCTGAAATTTTTATATGTTATTCACGTTTATTAAAGTATGATCTCTATTAAAAATGAAGTGCATAGCACTCATAGTTTATTTACCGGGCCAGTCAAAAGTTCAATGTTCCAAGTTCCGTTACATTACATTCAATGGGAAAAATCTTTTCAAGTGCATTTTGATGATGTTACGCCATTTAAAACACGATGGAACATGTACAATTGAAATACAATTATGGAGGGCACTATAACTTACTTTTTGTAGAATATGAGGCGAGAAGCATTTTATTATTAATTTATAGGGTCACAAAAAATAATTCTGTTACACGATGTTCTATGGTGAAAAATTGTTTGCAGAGTAATTTAATGATATTTCAATATTTCAAGCATAATGAAATTTATATGAGTTACTGCGGTGTACTATAAATTGCTCACAGAAAAGTATGGTGTGCATTGCATTTATCGTCCTTTTACAGGGACACACAAAATATTTCAATTATAGTCTCAGTGTGATAATTGCGTCTATACGTAATAAGTGCATCTTCAACTTTGGTTTACGCTTTTAAGTTTAACTAAATTTTTGCATAGTGCATGATGTGTATAAACTTTGTTTATCGACACAGGGCTACACAACGAAATTCGTAAGTATTATTAACTATGGGAGTGAATTTCTTAAGAGAATTTTTTAATTTTGTTACGCATTTTCCTGCTGAACTTTATTTATTATAGAAGTTTGTAGAATATAAATGATTTCATAAATAATGCTACGGAACCTTCAATGTTTAATCACATATGTTTATATATTTTTGAAAGTATCGAATTTTTAATGTTACAAAAAAAATCCCATCCCGTCAAATTTAAACGTTTACTACACATTTTGATGTCTCTTTTAAGATTCGGAGATTATGGATAATATAGATTATTTTCAACATTTGTAGCATGGATATGAGGTATGAATATTTACAGCGATTATGTAGAAATTGCTTTTATATGCAAATTTATTTACATGTTTCTTACAGTTTGAAGAAATCATCATTGCACACGAATATAAGAAAATTTGCCGCCTTGCCGCAGTAGCATTTTACCTACCAACACACCTCACATCTCAAGGTAGAAAAATTCTGCAAAGGATCTCGGGAAAACCCATATACACAGAAATAATGAGTTTTAGCTTGTGTAGTGCTGCGAACTATTGAGATAAACTTTAAATATCTGTTACAAACGGAATTTAAATTATCAATATGTTATTTAAAAATATTTTTATATTGATCACATTTATATACCAAAAATCTAAAACGTTGTTTAATTTTTTTTTTGAATATTTATATTTTGCGAAAACGTAAGAAAAATACCAACTGAATTTTTTCCAACTTGGTGAACAAATGCATAGGTCGGGAGTCGAACCCAATACTTTTGACTTAAATTGCTAATGCTCTACCAATTGATCTACAGAGACTGACACACGGCGGACGCATTTCACGTAAATACTCTTACTGGCAAGAGCACCCATCTTGAATGCAGCTCAAAAGATCATATCATAGGTAGTGGAACTCCATTATACGATGGCTATATGGATACTTTATTATTTTTATCTCAATTATATTGATTCATACATACATCATATGAAATGAATTTTTCAACTGAGTGAAAAAATGCCTATTCGGGAGTACAACCCAAGATCTTTGGCTTAAATTGCCAAATATCTACCTATTGTGCTAAATGAACAGATAACCGTTGGACACATTTCAATCAGATAACTGTATTGGGAACAACAATTGATTTGTCATCTAGACAGCTAGGATCATATACATAGGTTCATAATATAGGATATGACATAACAGATATTAGATCCAATGGGCCTAAACTATAGATCTAGATTTTTCAGAAAATGATGCAAAAAATTGCACAAGTGAAATTACGAATACAAACTATGTGATTCCCAAATGATATAGTTCTAGTACAGACACACAACCAGCTGATTATCATTTTATAAATCCTAATACTAGAAGTCCTAAACCTACGGAGTCTGATGTGATGCCTTCCGTTTTAAAACCTACTGTTTACAATCATATAACTGATGTTTTCATGACTGCCGCAGACGCTACGAACAACACTGATAATCATATCCCTAAAACATTCCGTATGCTACAAACAATATAAAATTTAATACTTAATCCAGATATCCAGAACTACTTAGAAGATAAAAATTAAACAGAAGAGAACCAGTTCAACTTTATTATTATAAAGTGGAGACCTGCAGTGTTTGTCTAAACACTAAAAGTTCGTATAAAATACGTTACTTAAATCTATTCACGGATTATTACAAGGATACTTTACTTTAAAGTTATAAAATAGCTCAGAATGTCGCAATAATTGTTATTGTTTAGATGTGTAGGTTATGTATGAATAAATGGTTTGGTTTGTTAAATGTGAAGTGCATGCGTGATATCTGACGCTATGTTTATTTTAATTATGTTGACAAAACATTATAGTAACCTATAAATTTTACAACAGAAATCGATTTTTGAAAGCTTCTAATATGTGGAGGGAAAGGTACAGCTTATTTCTCCAAGTAGATTTTGTGTTATAAATTAAAAACTACATAAATTTCAGCGTTGAAAAGTAATTTAGCATTCGGCATTCCGAATTTCAAACATGCATAGTTTCTAAACTACGTCATTTGATATTCGAAAGTAAATTTTTTCAAATAATCTGAATAGGAAGTCAAAATCAGTTGTTAGAGTTAAAGAATTTTAAAGTTTCTTACAATTTCAAAGTGTAGTCGACTCTCCAACTCAAAAGCATCATTTATGTATAGCATTATTTAGTAGTTGTTATTACTGATCGGTTTGTATCAGTCTCTTTTTTTACGATGATTTTAGACAAGGTAAGTAGGTTTCCTTTTTTTCCACGACTCACCGTACTGGCGTATTGTCACAGATTTTGGTTCTCTGTGAAGTATTTATTGTCCATGTAGGCAGTCAAATGTGGATTTTCGAAAACCCGTTCCTTTTTAAAAAATAGTAATCTCGTGATAAATCTAAATAATTACAGAAGACATGCTTTGTCACTTTTAAGCATTTTGGACAATGTGCGCACAAAATTACTCATATGTGGTGGTGTGGATATCGTCACGTGGCATTCTGTCGTAAAATGTTCGAGTACTCGGACCGCTACTTTTAAGTCTGATTTGTGTAAATGAATTTCTAGGTTTTAGAAGTGTTATACTGTTTACTACATTATTAACCATAATTCTATAATATACTTAACTACTCGTGTTCAGTTTTTATATTTCTCTGCAAATTTACTACAGAAAAGGTTTATGCGCTCACACGAAAGTTTGCAGTATTATCGCCAAAACAGAATCATATAATCACAAAGTATAATATTTTAAAATTTTCTCAGAGAACCAGAGATTATGGTTCATTTCCTTGTTTTTTAAATGAAAAATATGCAATTTGAAGGAAAAGTAGCAATTGTAACAAAAATATATTTTATACTTTTATATATATATGCGTAATAAAACTTTTTTAAATAATAACTATTAAACCGCATAATTAATCGACAATAAATAAACCGATAATTACAATATAATACATATATATATATATATATATATATATATATATATATCCAAAAATTTAATATTCTCAAAATTAAAATAAGTGGGGAAAATATTTAAATATATGTTGAAAAAAAAATCCAATAGGCAGAAAGCGAGCATTATTACAAGAGCAATTGGAAACTTATATTGTGGAACACTTTTGCAATGGCAATATTGCAATAATATATGTAAAATGTAATTGATTTCTGTTTGAGTTAATAGCTATCAGCTTAATTTATTAACCCAAATTGCCCAATTAATTATAAAATTTAATTTAAAGAGAATTGAATAAAAATGGACAAATATTGAGTACCTGAACATGACAGTTGCAAAATTAATTAATATTGAGTATTATTAAAATACAAAAACACATTTAAAAAGGAATTTTTAGAAAAAAAGAGAAGTTGCATTAAACATAATGAATATTTACATGTGTCAGGTATTTATTTAAACTTCATTTTTTTACAATAAAGATACTTCAAATTTAATATACACATTCCTTAGATTTCACCTGTGACATTAGTATAGTTTCGTTAGTAAATTATTCATGTGCAAAAGCTTTGAAATTTCTTTTTTCTTTGTTTCATTCACTATAAAAATGCCTGTATTTTGCTTAAATGAATTATGCAACAGATTCAAAAATCTAAATAAAGGACCACAGAAATGTATGATTCTTGCAATATGTTTATAAAATGAACATTACAAAATATTTTTACAACACCCGATTTATATCGAAGCGAGGAAAATTTAACGCATTTTTGTGTTACAACAGCTCAATATTAAAATAAATATGCAAGGATATTCTCCGGATGCAATGCTAACTTATTTGCATACAAAGCGATGAAAGAAATACCTTAATTCGCAGATTTCAGAAAGTTGGATTTATATAAATAAAATTTTGTTCATGGAATAAATCTAAACTTAAATTACACAGTTTTCGAAGAAAAATGTTTTAAAAGTCATGTCGTAAAATTTACACCGATTTTTGTTTTCTATTTAAAAAGAAAATATCTAGGTTTTAAAATAGATATGTTCTCATAATAAGGTACATAAAGTTTGACATTATAAATACCCAGAATAATTTTTAAAATGGAATATATATACACAGTCTATTCCAAAATTTCCCGGAATGGCTAAATTACCAGCCAATAGATAGCGCTGCGTGTCCGCAGGAGATATCTAAAGCACGACTACACTTTGTCTTTTAAAGCGACACAATTTCACATTACAATCTGTTGTGTGAAGCTAAGTGCATCTTGTTTGTCATGACAGTGTAACGTAATTCTTTCGAAGTTCACGAAGGTAGAACTATGAGCTAACATGATATTGAAGGCACTGTTGTTACTGTACGCTGTTATTTAGAAGTGTTGAAGCTTGTCATGACCTGAGTACGCAGAGTTAGTTCTGGATCCCGACAGCAAGGCAGTTGAACGTTCTTGCACAACAACGCTCCAGCACTCACTTTGATCATTGTGCGAAAGTTTCTAAATTCTACAGAAATCGTCGCACTGAACCATCCTCCTTACTCCCCAGATTTATCCCCTTGTGGCTATTTTCCTGTTCTCCAAGTTTAAATTTCACCTATAGGGACCACTTCAAAGGACTAATATTATAAAGGCGGACTTCCAGAAGTGTTTTGATAACTATTACATTCGTTGTTAAAAGGTGTGTTGAGTCCAACGGGGAATGTTTCGAATAAACATTGGTCGAAATTTATATTTCAGTTCTTAATTTTTTGTTTAAAGGATCAATTCAAGAAATATTGAAACACACTATGTAGATATATAACAAACAAATATATGAAATTTTTTAACTACTTATAAACTAGTGAGCACTATTAGTTTCAAATGTCCCATTTATGTACAATATACAAAACAGTTTAAATGATACTAAGAGACATTAGTTCCTTTCAAAAAGATACTTTTTTTTAAGAATTTTCAGCTTGAGTTGTTTTATTTTTGCGAATTCCCCGGAAGAAAGTCCAGAAATAACCTTCTCTTGATGACTACTGTGGACATATCAATTCTAAGGAGGGAACCCTTGGCTAGTTTTGGGGTCTCTGGTTGCTCCTATGAGTTTCCAGAGGTGTCGGGAGTGATGATGTCACGGACCCCATGCGGACCGAACCTGATCTGGCCCCTTTCGTACCGATGAGCGGATTGAAAATCGCGACGGTTGGATCTCAGAGAAAATGCCGCTAATATCCAGTAATGAACGGGAAGCTATGGCACACCAGTCTTATTTTTGCGAATATGTTTTGTTGTTTAATGAAACTTGTTTGAGAGCTATTTACTTATATTTTTTATTGACTTTTAAAATGCAAATTACATTCATATTAAATTTAAGCAACAACAAAGTAACGCATTTAGTGACTTTTACAAAAAAAGTTAATGCATATTTATATTTTGAAATAGTTGCCATATTTAAAAGACTTGTGATATAGCCTTCCGGGCTGTGTTCTGGAAAGAAACATATGACACAGATTTTACTAAAATCATAGCAAATTATTTACAACAGTAAGCAGAGAATTAGCAGTTAAGTGGGTATATTTAAATACAGTCGATAAAGAATAATCTTAATTTTATAAAGAAAACTGACAAGGGGATGGAAGGGAATCATTTCCCAAACTAATTAAATTTGACAGACGCTTCTAAATTATCCCATGACTTGATTCCATTTTTCAATCTACAGAAACATAAGAAATTCGCTTAGCAGATAATATCACTAGAAATTATATCGCGTGGATTCCGTTGGCTTTTCACTTAAGTAAAAAGCTCAGTTTCAAACCAAATAGTCTAAATATGTTTAGTCTAGAGCGTTTAGTCAAAGCCGAAGACTCTATCCAGACTGCTAACTGGAAACTTCTATTAAAGACAACACAAGGTTCTAATTTCTCGAGAGAACTCACAATCCAAAAAGGCGGGGTGAGATCAAAATCCTTCTGAATCTATCCCCTTTCGCGTTCTATATAGCTACTACACAACCACAGTTACATATTTAACATATTATTGCAAGACAAACCATGACAACTAATCTCCCGGAGATTATTACAAAAAAGATCTCATTCACACAAAATCGTTGAGATTCAAAACTGCACAATCGCAAAAATTCATAACTGAATCGTCCACTAGTGTACCCTTATAAAAGAGTAGCAAAGCACTTTGCCATAAACTGTTTATAAATTCAAAATAATATTCTAAAAAATCCAGTGGATTAAAATATAATTTTAATTAATGAATAAACTATGATTTTTTTTTTGTATTATTGATCACATTTACATAATATATTCTTTTACATTTCACTTGAAGCGAATTTACGAAGCTGAAAGTTCTCAGGATTTACAGACTTCTATATAATACTCTATAGAAATTTAGAATTTGATTTCTATAGAATTTGTCAATCGTTTTGTCATAAACAAAATGCCATAAAGCATTTAATTATCTCTTAAAGAAAATAATTTTAAAACAGTAAAAGATGTGAAGTTTGTGACATTTGAGCTGTGATATTTTTTCCAAAAGTACTTTATTTTTTTCCTCTAGTGAATTTTGCAAATTCGTCAGGATCCACACGTATAGAGAGATATTCATGAATATTTTTTTTAATTAAAAAGCAATCATAAAGTATAAAACTAAACGTGTGGCGCTACAATCTCTTAAGGATCCTGTACTAAAACAGTGGCCAGTCCTGTTTTCTTGACCATGGGCCCTGAGGTGATATACAGCCTATGTTTCGATCAGATGGTCAGTGTAACTCAGGACCCTCGTTGTTCAGTTTACAAGCAAAGTTGATTCATATTTTATGGACCACGAATGTATTAAATATTGAGTAAACCTTGCTGAGCATATGGAGTTGAACTCTGGCGCAATGTGATGACCACAAAAGTTCCGGGTTTCATAAAAAATACACAAAAATGTAAAATTACTAAAATGTAAAATTATGAAACTCTTTCCAACCCTATCAGAATTTTGTTAATATTTTTTTTTCTTTTTGTACAATGAAATCCAATATCTAAAAAAAATTATAAATGACATAACGCCGTAAAAATCCATTTTCCGAAATTGTTGTCAATACCCGGTGATGTGTACGAATTCTTTCGTTAAGCACTTATATTATCTACAGATATTATACACACCTCGTGATACAATTAAAGTTAGTTAAGCTTGAAAATGCATTTTACAGCTGAAATTGCAATTCCAGCAATTATCGTTCACAGTCAGTCCAGTGCCCGAGTACTTTTATGTTTCTATGTAAATGAATGAACAATAATTATCCTTTAATATATAGAAATCATGTTGTAGTGGAACTTATTTATCCATATGAATTTAATTTTGTTTGAAATACTGTAATATCATTGAATTACTCACCAAGCTATTTTTTCCAATAGATCGTAATGTAATGGTATTCTTTTGGGCTTTTCTGCAAACGAACTATAAGTAATACTTATGTACTTTGTTGAATGCTGTAGTACATCCCGGTGATGCATATGAATTTCATTATGTTTGAAGTATCCTTACTAAAAAAAAATGTACCGCAAATACTTTATCCTTATATATCATAGTGTATCCAAATTCTTTCGTGTATCCCTGTAAACGAACTATAAATACAACACACTTCACCTTTAACAGCCAACACACTATAATAAATCTCAATAACGGTTAGAGGAAAGTATTTTCAACTAGGTAAATTACATCAAATGGCTGGAGTACCCTAACCGTTAGAGTGAACGATTAGCAATTCATGTGTATTTACGAATGCTGCATTGCCAACAGACACAATATAGACAGGCAGACAAACCAAAATTGATAAGCACTTTTCCACTATGTTGTAAACTTGATTCTCATTTTATGGACCCTAAATGGATTAAATGTTGAGTAATCCTTGCTCAACAATGTGGAGTCGAACTCTGGACCTGTAGTATGTTAGCGCTTTGTGCTGACTACAAATGTTCTGGGTTTCGTGAAAAAAAAAATAAAACGAAAAATCACTAACCAGGCGACTGGTGAGCGACACAGGTCTGGTGAGTGATATTTTGTTTTATTTTTATTTTTTTACAAAACCCAGAAGTTTTGTGGTCAGCGCTTTGCGCTACCACACTACAGGTCCCGAGTTCGACTATTATGAGACAATTATGAAAGCCTTTCCAACACTATTAAAATACTGTACAGAAATTTTATTTTTTTCGTACAATGAAATCCGATATCTAAAAAAAAAAAAACAATTAGAAATAACATAATGCATTAAAAATCCATTTTTAGAAATTTCTGTCAATACCCGGTAATGTGTCCGAATTCTTCCGTTAATTGCTTTATATTATGTACAGATATAATAAACAATTTGTAATACAATTAAAGTTAGTTAAGCTTGAAAATGGATTTTACAGCAGAAAACGCAATTTCCAGCAATTATCGATCACAGTCAGTCCTGTCTCCGAATTTTTCTATGTTTCTTTGTAAATGAATAATCAAAGTTACTTACACCGTAATATATAGAAATCATTTTGCAGTTCATTCAGACACACCAATGTAATAACCACTTTTCTACTATGTTAAATAAATCTTTAAAAGAGCATTTATGTGAAATCTAAAAATATTAATCAAGAATTGCATCTTTCATATAATTGCAAACTCGCTAAATGTTATTTCACTATAATTATATGCATTTTTTCTGTCAGTAGGATATTCTGCCTGAAATAAATTAGTTAATGTGATAAAAAGTGTTTAATTTTTCATATTAATAGAATAGTTTTTTTTACTATGCAGTATGTTTAAATTGAAAATTTAATGCCATTGCAAAAAAATACGTTATGATTCATTTTACGATCGTTGAATTTTAAATGACGTTTTAGACAGTATACAGCTAGATAATCTCTAAAAATATGCGGAGTCACTGCGAAACGTCACAAACAATTTCAAATATTTGTACCTTGCATTTTATTTATGTTTACTACTTTAATTTTTTTTTAATTTTGCGGATATTTAAACAGTAATTAAATGTCGGTTTAGCATGTTTGATATTCATTTTTACTTTCTTTGCAAGAAGAAAGTATTGGATTCATGAAAATTTTCCACGATTTGACAGTTTTTAGGAAATGTATGTTTGCGAGTTTGTACTCTGCCTGTCTGTATGTGACAAAAATTTTGTGGACGCTCTATCCCGAGAAGTAACGCACAAAATTTAATAAAACTTTATATTCAGTTAGTCCCTGATTTTATTTGGTGCTGATTAGGTTTTGGTAAAAATCGCCCTACATTTGGTGCTGATATGCTGCATTTTTTGCAATTTCCGCAATAGCTCTATCTCAAGAACTAATACACTTATTTTCATCAAACTTTAGATTCAATTATACCTTGACATAAATACACGCTGATTACATTTTGGTGTAGATATCTTAACAGATGGCGCTGTTATACAATTTTTTCATTATTCTTACGATAATTGTATCTCAAGAACTAATGCTCGTAACTTCAGATTCTGCTAGGCCATGACATAAATAGATGCTGATTACATTTTGGTGTAAATAGCCTAACAGGTCGCGATGCTATGGTATTTTTTCAATTATCGCGACAACTGTATCTCAAGAACTAATGCACGGATTTTCATCAAACTTCAGATTCATTTAGACGTTGACATAAGTTGTTGTTAATTAGGTTTTGGTCTAAATCTCTCAACTGGTGACCATGCTATGTTGCATTTTGCAGGATTTACACAATTTTAGCAATAGTCATATCTCAAGAAATAGTGCACGGAATTTAATAAAACTTTAGATTCAGTTAGACCTTTATATAAATTTGTGCTAATTCATTTTGTGTACGTGAAACCTGTGTGAGACAGAATAATGTTTTGGGATTGGCACATCCGACTAGTTGCTGTTGTTGTTATTATCATTGTAAAAGAAACACCAACAAATGTATTTTAAACGTTTATAGTTCATTTTCTAATAGGAATTAGATTGCAATCGCCACTTATTTTCATTGAATATAAAATAAATACTTTAATATTTTGTTGATTACTTATTATTTACATATCATATGTGATAGATCTACATCACTGTCGAAAAATAATATCTTTACATTTTGAAACATTTTCTCAACATTTTTCAAAAATTTTATCCTGCAAAGCCTTAATCTGGAAAACTCATGTGTTCATGTTTTATGTATCCTAATGTTCGTCATATTATTTTAATCAATTATTCTGCACGGATCTCGCAATATAAAGTGAATATAAATCGTTCCAAAGGTTTTTATTATAAAATGTACGTTTAAAAAAAAATGAGAATCAATGTCCCATAAAGATAAGAACTAATCCTATATATTATCAAAAATTGTAAATAATTTATCCAGTTTTATTTATAATTTAGATAATTGCGTATTTTCTAAAGAATGAACAACATAAATAGTATTCTGTTCCTATTCATGAAATAATTTTTTTTTAATTTAAATAGTATTATATTTAATAACTTGTACACGTTTATATTAATTATTTTGTAAATAATTCTTAATGTGAGATTCATCTTTCCAACGAAACCTAAAACTACACATAAATATTTTCGAAAATCGGATAATTGATGAAACGTCAGTAGAGACTCAATGTGGAGAGAAGAAACTTTTTTGACTTAAGCAGTCAGTATGAATGTAGTATATACGTACCCCGTCAACTATCGTAAAAGCATCCGATTAGCTTCAAATTGGTAGTTATGTTTGTGAGTTTATTCACGATTAGATGTATTTTTTTTATTTGATTAGCTCGTAAAATATAGAACATTTTCTATCATGTTCTAATTACTTTGTATGGGAATTAAAATAATTTTCAGATTTTTATCATTTACTGAAGAAAATGACGCATACGGAATATTGATGAAATATTAAATTTTGGATGCTAAATTTCGCTATGAATGTTTTAAATTAAACCGACCGTTTTAAAATTTTACCAATATGCTTCTCGGGCATTCAGAATTGGATATAAACCTTTTTGAGCAATGTTTTGCATGTGTTAAAAAAATGTGAAATATTTAATATCTCCCTCCTACAAATTGTCCGTCTTACTTATTTCATTTTATTTTCTTACATAATTTAACTGTTGATAGAAACTGCTAATTAATTAAGAAAAGAAAATTCAATACACTCGTGCTAATCGAAACTAAAAGTACTCTACTTCTCTTAATAAAAATGTTCCTTTCGAATGATTTTGAATTGTTTTTTCTTCCTAAATTGTTTTTGATTTAGTTAGATAAGAGCTCTTTTAAATGCTATAAAATAATAACCAAATTATTTCCCCCAAAACAACATATAGAAAATAGGAACTTTTTCACCACATTTACACATATATCTTTGTTACATGGTATGTTATCCGTCCTGTGCAACACTTGAAAATGTTTCTATTACTATTAGGAATATATAATCCTGTACAGTCAAATTCCGATGAAATTATGACATAAGATGTACTTGCAGATATACTCGGTATGTTGAAAAAATATGAAATATTTAATATCTCCCTCTTACAAATTGCCCATCATACTTATTTCCTTTTATTTTCTTACATAATTTAACAGTTGATAGAAACTGCTAATTAATTAAGAAAAGAAAATTCAATACACTCGTGCTATTATGACATCTGTGAAATTATGACATAAGATGTACTTGCAGATATACTCGAATTCTGGAAATTACAATTTATATAAATTGGAAAATTCTTAAAAATTATTATATTAATGGTTGATTTGTTTAATATTACTGTGAATTGTTAATATTTTTCATGTGTAATGTATCTCATTTTAAGAATATTTGATTATTTAATTAAAAAATATGTATTTGAAGTTTCTTAGATTTTATTTATTTATTTATTTATTTTTTTGCTTATATTTATGATTGTGAAATATTCCATATTTTTTACATTTTTAAAAATGCTTTAGTATTCTAACACATAATAAAACTATAGGAATTGCTGTTTTTATTTTTATTTTTTTTTCTTTATTTTTTTTTCACATGTAGTATCGCATGGTTAATGTCTTGCATCTTTATTAATGTAACAGTTTCATTCTATTTAATAATATACATTTGAAAGAAAGGAAGCAAAAATTTTCCCAATACAAACAATTAACGCAATAGCTCTTCTATTATCTGCTAATTATGGTGTATCCCTATGACGTATAATGGCCACACCCTCTTTAGACATGTTAAATGGCAATTATGTGTTGTAACATTATGTAGTTCAAATGCAAAAATATATCATAAATTAGTAGAAATTATATGTTGTTATACCATTGACAAATGATAAATTTGTGAAACATTACTAGTTAAGTTAAAGCAATTGTGTTTTAACACTTCATAATTAAAAGAAATATTACACTTTTGGCCTTTTTTGTATATTTAAAAAATAAAAATAACGATTAGAAATGAATAATATTGAATAAACATATTATTTTGAGGAAAGAAAAACAACTTAATAGACATTATTTTTAGTTGATTATTAGGAGTGCAGTATTGATTATTTATTGACAATATATTTATAAAACACAGTAAAAATTAGTTACTCTGTCGTAAAACTATCTTTAAAAAAATATTTTTTCTTATTATTATACTAATATTATATATAGTATCAAAAAATTACATATTCTGAGGAATGGGGATAACAATCTTGCAACTTAAGTGGGAAATGAATAATAATAATAGTAATAATAATAATAATAATAATAATAAATAAATAACATATTTCGGAAGGTTGCCACTTGAATCGAGAACATCAGATTTCTCTCCGAGAAACAGAAATGTTTTCCACCTCAGCAATTGTTTCATTCGAACTCATGGTTGAGCTGGATTCGAAGAAACTACAATATTTTTAAACATGTTGGCTTCCGATTCCGTTGGATTCGAGGATTTTTACTGAAATTGTTTTCATAAACGATATTTTTAATGAATCAAAAATATTTTATTAAATAATGCAAGTAGTGACTTTCCGTTTTTGTTCAAAAGGCAAATTTATATTTTGAGGAAGTGGGTCATTTTTTTTAATGCAGATATTTTTTCAGTACTAGTTTGTATTTCAATAGAAAAAGTTTATTATTTAATTTTTTTGTTTATATTGTGCTTGCATAGATTGTTGTGTGAATTCTTTCTCTTGCTATTATCCCTGACTTTCATAAATATAGGGATTTTTTTAGAATAAATCATTTATCGAATTGATTTCTACTTTTATTTTTCTACTTGGAATTCCCGTTTTTTATTAATGTAAAATGTAGACAAAAGATGCTTAATCTTCAAACAAAATATGACTTAACCTCATTTTTTCTAAATTGGTTTTTAAGTATTTCGATAGATTTTTCATGGTTAAGTTCTAAATAATATGGCATATTATTAAAATTTGACAAAGAAATACTTAACGTAATCTAAAGTATAAAAACAAACGATAATATAGAAAATAATAGCTTTACAGCTTTAGTTTCTTAATCTTATATGTATTTATCTCTTTTATCTGCAATAAAAATGCTTTTGCATCTTTTCAAATTAATTATAAAAACGGAGAGAAAGAAATACAAAGCTAGAGTTATATGATAAGTTTATTTTTACTGGAATTAAAAGCTAAAGTAAACAGAAAACTGCAACCATTTCTTTAAACATATAAAGAATTTCATATATTTCTTTCAAGGAAGAACTTAGTAAATCTGGAGAGCGATACATAAAACCATTTCAATATTCCTGACACGCTTCATTTTGAGTTATGCGATGAGTTTCTATATCATCTTAGAAAGATGAGATGAACAGATTCATTGGATGATGTGATTGTGGAATTTTCTATTTTTGAGTAATTTATTGTGAATTCTTGCCTTCTTGTTTTTGATAGCGTACATACAGTACAGCTTATAATTCCAAGATTTGTTTTCGTGTGCTTGGTTGCATTAGAAATTTTATGATCGCTCTTGAAGAATAAATTATTGTTTCGAAAATGCATCTATATGTAGGAGATAGCTGGTATTTTTGTACAAAACCGAAAACAATTTTCATGTGAATAGTTTATTAAACAATGGAATAGATTATATTTTCAAAATAAAATTAATTACTGCATAAAAATCCTCCAATCATATATTTTTTAAATTTAATTTTGAAAATAGTTAAAATGAAAAATTTTAAAACAAAACTTGGGAAAATGTATCAAAAAGCAAACTTTTTTTACATAATTTCCTATGTCGTAGTGCAACTGTCTTTTATACTGTTAAAACAGCATAATTACGTGATAACATATAATAGAAAATACTCATATTTATGCCATAATATTTAATTTTTTAATTTTTCATACCAATATCTAGAAATTAGTTTATCCCCCTTTACCTTTTGCGCACTTATAAACATAAGCAGTCAAATAAATAATTTATAGTTTTTACGCTGTTCTTTTAAATATATATAGTTCATGACATACAAGGCTTACAAAAATATGCTTTTCAGTAATAATATTACAAATGTACCTAATGTATAAATGTATGTATTTAATATTGCAAATGTACCTAATGTATAAATGTATGTATCTAATATCACAAATGTACAAATGTCCTCAAAAAAATTAAACGAACATCGCAATTCTTATAAAAATTATTCCTAAATAACAATTAGTATTTGAAAGACTTAAATGGAAAAGAAATGATCACATAAACATTTTCATTTTTAGGTGTTTTAGTAATATAGAAATATGTAACACCTACAGTCGTCATCTGGTTCGTATGTCTGTCTGTCCGTCTGTCCGAATGTAACAGCGCAAAAACTACCCAAACGAATGGTTTGATATTTTATTTATATAATCGGTGCAGAATTTTGTCAAGTCATTTGAAATTTTATGAAAATCGAATCAAAACTTTAAAAGATATTAATAAAAGTTTTTTTTCATTCTATTATATCCTTTCATACGTAATCCATATATAACACATGCGCAATTCATGGGACTGAGGAAAACAAATACATTTACTAAGCGGTCATTTTTACTCCTAAAAATTGTAGGTTTGAGAGATGAGTTACATTCAAATAGGTACAGATTTTGAGATAATTTCAGATGAAATTAGGTTGACAGGCCAAAATCTCGCTTCATTAAAGAAAACAAACACAGGAGATTTGTTCATCTTGAGACATAACATATTAAACCACGAAGGTAAATCATTGGCAAAGCAAGTTATTCATGATAAATTTCGTAGCGCTGTCTGGTGTTAAAAACAAAATCGTGCCTGTAAGCGTGTAATAAGTAATAAGTGAAAAAAATGCTCAATTCGACGAAAACTGCAGAAAATATCGCATGGCATGGCACACGTAATAAAAATATCGCATCGCTTTATGCATGGCATACGTAATAAGAGAACAGCATGCTCAAATCTCCAAAAACTATTGAAAACACGTAGTCGGATTCATTAGAAAACCTGAACCAAAATTCTCATTTGGTCAGCGTGATCTTTGTAATACTAGATTTTAAAATCTCTGCATTAACGGACATTAACTGACAAGCATACGGACATGAAAAATAAATGCATAAGCGAGTTAATACTTTAGTTAACTTAAAATGTACTTATTTTATTACGGGAATTAATCATATCCTAATAACAGACGATATAATTCATTTCAATGAAATAATTATCATCAATATCTGAATATTTATAAAACTAGTTACAGTACGAACGCACCTCACTTATCACGTCTGACGTACAATTTTCAACTTGTTTTAAATTAATGTATATGTACAGTGATAACATATATATTATAATGATAGCATTATGATATAATAATAATGATATATATACAATTAGCATATGTATTTTTACTTTATATTTTCGACTTCTCACACACTTCTTTTTCGTGAAAACGCATTATACATTTTGATGGATAGTCCAATATCAAAAACAGGTGGGGGATACGAATCCCTTTGTTTTTAAATCGTGATAAACGAACCGCATCACTACATAGTATAAAACAAAGTCGCTTTTTCTGTCCCTATATCCCTATGTACGCTTAAATCTTTAAAACTACGCAACGGATTTTGATGCGGTTTTTTTAATAGATAGAGTGATTCAAGAGGAAGGTTTATATGTATAATAACCATATGTTTTGCTTTGTAATTTCAGATAAATCACTACATAGTATAAAACAAAGTCGCTTTTTCTGTCCCTATATCCCTATGTACGCTTAAATCTTTAAAACTACGCAACGGATTTTGATGCGGTTTTTTTAATAGATAGAGTGATTCAAGAGGAAGGTTTATATGTATAATAACCATATGTTTTGCTTTGTAATTTCAGATAAATCACTACATAGTATAAAACAAAGTCGCTTTTTCTGTCCCTATATCCCTATGTACGCTTAAATCTTTAAAACTACGCAACGGATTTTGATGCGGTTTTTTTTAATAGATAGAGTGATTCAAGAGGAAGGTTTATTTGTATATCCATTAAATAGTGGAGAAATACTGTTAATTTTGAGGTTTTTAATGTGATGTCGTAAATAATTTAATTTTTCCGCTTATACATTGCAAACGCAGGCTGAACCCTACAAGATTTATCAAAATAATGTACTAATTATTGTACACATTAAAAAGGTCTACAGAAAACACAAAGAGATGAAGGTTTTCAAGGTTAACCCGAAGCAAAGCGAGGGAGGGCCGCTAGTAATACATAAGACTTACCACTGGTGCCCACATGGTCATGCCAAAGTAAAAAAAAAAACTGACCTTCTGACGAAACTTAATTTTAAACACAATTCGATAGATTCGTATATTTTTTAATTATTTCAGGGAAAATCAATTTAAGAAATGGTTAAGTGTTAATAAAATCTCTAGATTTGAAATCGAATTACACATTTTTTGAATGTTAGCATTCATTTCAAGTCCTTTCCTCTGTATTTAATAAGTATTTGTTACTCAAAATAACTGATTAGTGGATTATAAAATTTATATACCCATGATAATATAGTTTTTAATCTGAAACAGAATTAAATAGTCTCACATTTGCAACTGATAAAAACAACTTACTCTTCATTTAAAAGCATGAAGACGTCGCATGTTTATGGGACATATATAAAAATACATTTAAGATTTTTTTTTATATAACACTTGTACTGCTTATATATTGTTTATATAATGATGGTTTTCGGAGCAAAGGAAATAAATAAGTTAATAAATATTAAATATGACATCGTGACTTAATTAAATTTCAGGAGCTACTTACTACTTAATATTTTTTATGCATTCAGTACAACTTTCTTTAGAACTAAAGAAATAGAACAGTTTTATTTTTGCCTGAAGCATGTATATTGATTTTGGCTGACTTTCCGAGATGATTGCATTCGTATTAAACATGGTAAAAAGAATCGGTTATTGCTAGAAAAATGTCTGTATTTGTGCGGAATTATTTTTCACAGTAAAGTTTCAGAATGTGGCAAAAAGTATTTGGTGTTTGAGAAACTTCTCTTTGAATATGTTTTGTATTTCCTGAAGTGAAAAAAAAATATTTTTTTCATTGAAAAATTGCTGTCTTTTAAAAATAATTACAAACATGCAAAATATGAACAAACAATGGCCACAGTACAAATTAAGTTTCAGACAATTAACAGCAAGTTTTCTCATATGTGTCGTATCATGCTTACTAAGTACGAAGAGGAAACCAGTTCCATGTTAAAATCTAAATATGAGTATTTAAAGGATCAGATAAATTTTAGTAGAAAAAAAATAGCGACAAATATTGAAAGCATAATACATATATAATTATCAGAATAATAACATATTGTTTGAATATCATATGTTGCTTCATACTTCTTCATATTTTAAGCGTCAAAATTATTGTACATAATATTTGAATTTTGTTTTTACCAAATTTAAATATACTTAAGGGACTATTAGAAAACGTTTAAAATTATTAACATTTTTGTTTTATAGTATTTGAATACATAAAAAATATATTTTATTGTGATATTTTGATACATATACATATTAAACAAATAAATAAAAGTTACATCCTAACGACCTTAAGTTACAAACCGTTTAGAAAATACTTAAGTATATTATCATTATTTTCGTTTTCTAGTATGTGACTACATAACAATTACTTGTATGTGATATTTTGATACAAATTTATTTACCCATGCAATGCAAAACAAAATAAACAAATAAATAAAAATTATATCCTAACGTTAAACAAATAAAGAATTTTTTTATTCATACATTCTTAAAATATTTAACTTGACTTATTTGAATAATTGATTAAAAATTATTCAACAAAATATAGAAATAATTACAAATTTTGGAAAATCAAAATTTTGTATTCTGAAACAAGTTATATATAAAAGAATCAGTAAAAAATAATCAAAACATTTTCTGGGGTATGTTACTTGCACTTAGTACTTTTTCATGATTTATTAATTTATTTTTTTGAGTGAGTCTCATTAAAAATTTCAACAAATTGGAGACTCGTCTAAGTTAGACTCTCTTATAGTTTTTACAATAAGAAAATTTTAACTACCCATTTCTTATTTTATTTATATCAATAATTATATTAGTAAAAATTGTACTCCAGTTCATATATGCATATTTTAAAATCACTTTGGAATATCTTGTGCCGTAGCCTTCTTGGCTATTCACTTGAAGACATAGATTTAATAAAATAAACACAACGATATATTTATAGCAGTAATAAGATAACAGCAGTGAAGCGGGCAGATATAAATGCAGACGATTAAAAAAATAAGCTCAATTTTACGAAAAATCCTTTCTAAAAGTTATTAAATTTAACTCACCTAACTCCGATGGAAATAATCTCACCGTCCATTCTACAAGAACCAAAGAAATATATACATAATGTTACTACAACTGCAAAATGGAACGCCATCGATTCCGATGGCTCTTTATTGAACTAGAAAACTTAACTTCACACCAAACTGGTGATAAAGTTACAATCGTAGACGCTATTAAAACTGCTAACCAAAATATCTGCTTCAAGTTAGCACGTCACCCAATGTCACCATAGAACTACAGAACCTATAAAGAGTTCCAAAACCAGAACTCTACTACCCAAAGGCAGGATGCGTTCAAAATCCACGGAAGCAATTTCCTACAGCACTGTATTTATCAACTACACAACCATAATTACCTAATTGAAATAATATTGGGAAAATAACCGTGACAGTCAGATTCCTGGAGATTCGAACTTTTCAAAACTTAAAGAAATGACAGAAAAGGACTCATTCTCGAACAAATTTTAGAACTTAGGGTACTACGATCGCCTGAAAATTCTCAAAACTCACTCGACTATTCGAGTACACTTATAAAAAAATAGCTAGGAACTCTGCTGTAATCTCTCTTAAAAAATGTTTGTGTCTGATGATCTTCGTATAATTTGTATATAAGACCGAAAGTATAACATCAATTAATGTAGTTTGTTAAAAACAAATAATTATTTAACTCATCAGATTTCAAAGCCCATATAAGAATAAAGATGAAATGTAACACTCACAGAAATTTTTTAAAGATCAATAACTAATTTAATTTCTTAAACAATGAAGTTTATTTTCTAGAAAAAAAGTATGAAATCAAAAGCCGCTTTTGAAAAATACAGAATATAAAAGCGAATTAATGAGTGCAATAGCTCGTTGTTGTAATATTATAAATATAAGAAAATAACAATCTTGCGCATAATCTATCGTCTTTAAACCATTATCACGTTTACTCGATTTCTTCAAAACTCAAAAAACGAATACTATATGAATGAAATGAGAAGATAAAATAAAAAGAAAAGTGCCCAGTTAAGCTGATGGCATTGAGCTCACAGGCTATTCACACTAATTGCATATTATACTCTTATTTCAAAGGATAATACCCCTCTAAATATAAAGAAATCGACAATAAATTAAGATTAGCCTTCCCATTCTCCTCCTTTAATCTTAACCAATGTACCCCCAAAAGTAAATCAGGGAAGCACCTTATCACAATAAACCTACCTATACATAAAATTTGAAGCAAATCGAATAATTTTGCATGAAAAACCCGTTTATCTAAATTAAGGGGGGGGGATTAGTTCGCCATTCCACCCTTTATACTTAACCTATGAACCCACAAAACTAATCAGGGAAGCGCCTTATCACAATAAACTTATATACACAATTTGTAGTAAATATGATAATTCTGCATGAAAAACCTATTTATCTAAATTAAGGGGGGATTAGCCCCCGTTCCCCCCTTTATACTTAACCAATGAAACCCGAAGACTAATCACGGAAGCGCCTTATCACAATCAACCTATAAACAAAATTTTAAGCAAACCGGATATTTCTATCAAGAGTTATCGCGTTACGTACATACATACATACGTACATACAGAACGGGCGGGCACATTAGCTCTCAGGCTTTGATAGCCTGTGAGCTAAAAAGGAGAAATATATGGAAAAACCAATTTTAAATAGGAAAAATCGATTTTCTATGGGCATAAGAAATCAAATTCTATCAAAACAAAGAACTTCACATAAAATATAGCTTTTCATTTAAAAAAAATGTATTTAAGATGTCTTCAAATTTTATTATTGAGAAAGAGAAATTGATCTTTTCATAAATGAAAATATTGTTTTATTTTGCAGAAAGACTTAGTGATATACTGAAAAATACATTTTTTAATAGGATTGACAAAGAATGATATTTGAAAGGGAAATCTAGAAACAATATTAAATAATATAGTTACATTTAAAATTAAAAGTGTATACGCCAATATTTTAAAAGAATGTTTTCTAAATATAAACAGTTTTTCTAGTCAAATGCCTTCCATTTATTTTACTAAATGCGTGCTCTAAATACACTGAGAGTAATTGCACTTACACGTCAGTAGATTTTAAATTCAATTAACACTAACAATCAAGATAAGAAAAGTCTAAACAGTGACAATACGTTCAAATCAGTGTGGCATAATTAGTAGAACTAGATATGACGGCAATAACGAGATACCAGACCATTGCGCGTGAACATTTATTTGTTAAGTAGTTAATGTGAAGAAAACGGTTTTTTTCTTTTATTTCAGATCGACAACATCGAGGCTAATGGTGCTGCTAAAAAAAAATTACCAGTATTCTATCTTTTGTAAATAATTTTTAAATCCATTAAAACAATAAAATGTATGTTTTTACCTTACCTTCTTTTATAATTATTATCTGTCTCAAAGTGTAAAATGAAGTCTACAATATATCCAAATGGTTCATAAAAAAGTAAATTCTACAAATAAATAATTTTATTATCAATGTATCTTTCATTATTGTGCATTAAAAATTATCTTTTATAAAGATATTGATTTAAAATGTTACATGAATTATAATGATTATGCCGTAGAAAGCTATATATATTGTTTTTAATTTCGATATACTGGGTGTATCTTTTTTATCGTTCTCCGAAACTCTGAAAAATATTTTTTTTCAATTCCTTTTTAAATTAGCATATCAAATATCCTTCCTTTGATATCTTCACTCCTCTACTATCAAATAATCTATTGGCTTCTTACGTAATTTTTTTACTCCCCTTTATACCGAACATCACTTTTGAGTTCAGACATTGAAAGTTATAACGCCTGCTTATATGAATTTCCCACATGGTTGTTGTTTTTGAAAAAAGCTTACTAAAACATAAAAGGTATTACCGGTGCTATTTATTAATTTATTAAGTGTGTATGATAAATACTCCCGACTGAAAAGTTCTCTTACAACATGCGTGTTTCTTTTTTTTCTTTTTTTTTGTGTGTGTGTGTACTTTGATAGAGGAAGGTCATAGTCGAAACTCACCATTTATTGTCTATATCCTACTATATCCTATCACTTTATAATAGTCACAGAATTATCAGAAAAAGCTAATGTAATATCTTTATTCCATCTCATAATATTATTTACTCCTTAATGGTCACCATTGTTAAATCATCATCATATTTTTTTCTATGTTCAAATCCACTTCACTGTAGAGATAGGTTTACCAGAAATAAATGTTTATATTCACCTATTAATGTTTTTCGCAATGAATTAACTTTTTCAAATTTGTTATAGTTCAAAGAAATTAATTAATCTTTTCTCAAAATTTCAAAAATTAACATTGGTATATTTTTCAGCAATGTACAATGTTATTCAAATTGATGTATGGTATTTTAAAATACTATAATAAACACATTTGAAACATGCACTTATTACAAACGAAAACAAATTCAAATATTTTCATTTTATTTCATTATAAATGTTCTATATGACTTTCTCCCGACACATGGACGATGTCCAGACGATTGTCTACTTCGTTCCCAAACTCGTTTAAGTATGTCTGGTGTTCAGAGCATTACATATGCGTGTTTTTGGGTCGTCCTAATTGCGTGGTAGCGTTACCACATACACGTTGTCTTTCACAAAGCCTTAAAAGAAAAAAGACTTTATTTAAGTTCAAAGTCAGTACAGAGATTTTGCAAAGGCAGCATGTTCCTTCAAATTGCTGATACAACTTACAAATTCTTTTGTCAGTAGGACTATCGTTACAAAAACATCTACGAAACGCACTTTGGACTAAGCTTACAAATTCCGTTTTTGCATACTGCAGAACGCAGCACACCTTTTCTAGCTCATATGCCATTTTAGGTTATCGCAACCACCACAACATACGTAGCGCTACCGGCTAAAGGGAATGTGAAAATGTTTGAGTTTTCAGTCGTTTTAAACCCGTTCGTATGTTTCAAAATGTGTTTAGAATAGTATTATAAAATATCGTACATCATTTTGAATAACCCTGTATATAGATGCATAAACGCCTTTGGTAGATATATTTGTATTCATTAAGTTTAATGGCAAATATGAAATATGTTTTTAAATTTAATCGAAATCGTGACCTAATTTTCTGTTTCCATATGATTAAATTTTAACTTATAAGGTAAAGCTAGGATAGTCTGCGCACAATTCAAAAGAACAACAATAAAAAATCTAAATATTAATTTTTTGCTAAACCATCCATGAATAATTTTTACTTCATTTTTTTTAATTCATTTCCATTGCTATTTTGTTGTTATGTTGCAATTTAATAGAACAGTTGTAATAAAACCAAGAAAGTTATTTTGCGCAATCTGTCCTTACAGGGTTGGTGTGATTGCGCACATGAGTAGGAGAGATTGTTACTAATAATAACTACAATTAAACTATTAACAATAATAATTACACTTAAATGACATTGTTGTAAGGTTTTTGTGAACAAATATTATTGTATTAGGAGTGACTATTTCAACGTAATGACTAAAGAATCATAAAAAGGAAATAATTTTAAAAACGATTAAATTTTTTTAATTAAAGGTAAAAAAATAAAGAATCAGAAAAAGCAAGTCCAGATAAGATTACAAAATAACATTAAGTTACTTGATAACACGTTTAACATCAAATTAGTCCATTTTCATTTTTTACTTTTTTATGCAAATTTACCAATAAGCTGCGTAATCTCTCCTAGCATGGAAACTAATGGGAGCAATGCGCCATCTCTCCTATGTAGCAGATGCGCAAACTCTCTAATTTCGGTAGGATAGATTGCGCGGCCTTTTATTTAAACATGGTCGCTACTAAAACGAATCGTTGATGTTCACATTGTTAGTCTAGATTAGTAGCTTATGACAAATCGTTTAAGTTTAAAATATTTTGTACTACTGACATATTATAGAAATTTTGATGAATAGCTATGAAAATTCAAGCACTTACTTTGGGAAAACAAAACAAAGTAGCAATGCTTTATCTTAGATGCTGAAAACGATGAACATGCACTTTCAAGTAGACACTCCACTACTGCTGTTGTACATCTTCCTGGAGTCGCTGCGCGCTCACTATACTCATTCCCCCTCAAACCTCTATGTGCGCAATATCTGCGACCGCGCCATCTCTCCTGGCTTTACCTTAAGTAAAAAAAAAAAATTGAATTCAAAAATTTTAAATCACAATATAAAAAAAAGATTTTCTCTATCTTTTTTTAGCCGAAGATAATTTTATAATACATTTTATTATTATACATAAATTCACAATAGTCAAAATGAATTTTTTTTTAAGTTAAAACAGTCATTCTATTTTTCAGTTTGTTATATCACATTAAAAAGAAAATGTCTAATCACTAAGAAACATGCTTCTGAAACACTCATAATATTTTCATTTTATGTTGAAAACAATTTTTTACCATTTTGCTAGAACCAATCTAAATAATTATTTAATTACTAGAGAAAATATTAGAATCTTACATATAAAAGTTTAATTCGTAAGGCTAAAAAATACAAAAATACGGATTTTTCCATTTGAAAGCTCGTTTATATAATTTTAAATTATCTAATGTAGTAAAATATATTTTTATTTTAAAACGTCAGATTAATTTCTCAGCTACAGAGCTACGAAATAATTAAAAAACAAGGAAAAAACTCATTAGAGACACAGTTCAGAAAATCTTCATTTTAAAATTTCGTAATTTAAGATGAGTGCTTAGCCAAAACTTTAAAAATATTTATTACGAAAGAAAACCCGTATTGATTTCACAATTATTTAATCCGAAGTATATGAATCCAATAACTATAAAAATGTGAAAGTGTGGAGTTTACTTTTTTTTAACTAACATTAGAAATTTACTACGTGATATCAAATTCATGCCAAAACATTTTCATTAGAAATGCTGATTTGATTGTCTATTAAACTTACGGAAGTGTAATTTAAGAATATGTAATTAAAGTGACATTTAATGAGAAGCTTTTCAAATTTAAGAAATCTAAAACAAAATCTATGTAATTATGACTGTGCGATGTATAATTTTGCGATTTAGTGAAATAATTGGTTAAATAATTGGTAGAAATAATTTGTAAAAGATAATGAATATTTATGGTTACACCAGATGCTCTTTTCACTAGACTGATCAGTTAATACTCAGAACTCTCGTATGAAGGTTTTTTCAATGGGTGTGGATTATAAAGATCTTAAAATACCAATGTTATGCATATTACTTTTTGCATTCTGATTACTTGGCAGTCATGGTGGTATTGGATTTACAGCTGACTTCATTTATGACACGAAATTATTAAAGATGAGGAGTAGAGATCCTCCTTGAAACGATCCCTCTTTGGAACCGATCTTAATGTCCTTGATGTGAGATTAAATGATCATGACCTTGGAAAAATTCTCGGGGCACATAGAAACACAGAAGAAAAGAAATAAAATAATCTTAATTAAAAAAATGAGTATTCGGCATAGTATAAGTTCTAGAAACGACAATTAATATGATAATTATTTTAAGTTTTTTTAATTATATTTTTAGTGAAAATACTACTATTATTGACAAGTATTAATTTAATTCATTTGGGAAAAAAAATATGCCCAATACTTTTGGAAAATTCTAAATAATAAATATAAGTATAATTGCATGTTTACACAAGCAATAGATATTAGTAGCAATTATTTCCATGTATTTGCAATTGCAATTAAGAAAGAGGAATGATGGGAATGACAAGGGATTCTAATTATTCTTTCCTTGCTAGAGGAAGGTCATTGTCGGAACTCGCCATTTATTGTCTATATCCTACGAATCACTTTATAATAGTCATAGAATTATCAGAAAAAAGCTAATGTAATATTTTTATTCCATTCCATAATATTATTTACTCCTTAATGGTCACCATTCTTAAATCATCATCATTCCTTATGTTCATTATTCTTTCCTTATTCTTTCTGCTATACATATAGATAGCTGAGGTCGATCTTTACGATCGCCGCTTTTTATATTTTTAATTTTGTTTGCGGTTTTTTTTAAATGTTACATTAAAAAATATTCCAATAATTTCAAAAACGTAATCATCACAGAACTGATAATTAGTATAAAAATTAGTAAAACACAAATAGACACACACACACTATCCACAAATTATAAAATGAAATTGTTCACATTCGTGACATTCGGTTCCATTACTTGTGAAACAAAAATCGACTGGATTCCGGAAATTGTCGGGCATATTTTTTTCAAGATATCTACATTTAAACAATGCATTTTTATTAAATAAATACTACTTAAAAATTGATTTGACGTGGATTTCTACGTGGATTTGAACTGGGGATACGTTTGAGTAACCAACGCGTGCTCTACGACCTGCCCCACCTTCCCTGTCCCACTTACGTTTAAATTACGAGTCGTTTAAATTAAGAGTATTCTGCTTGACCTTCCTTCTCAGACTAAAAAAAATTACCAGTAATTTTGAAATGCATTTAATATAGATATATATTTAAATAAATACTTGAATTCCAAATTAGTAAATAACTTTAAACGAAAATTTAAGATTTGGATCGTTTTGAAATCGTTTACATTAAAATACTGTTAATGTGACAATAATATTTATTTACTTTTTGATACTTAATAAATTTATATATTTTTTATTTATTTTTATAACCTTATATGATACGGGAAAAACTATTAGTATGTTAATAAAACTCGAGTTTATATTAAATATAGAAAGCGTTAGCCTTTTAAACCAGATGTCGGTGATTTTACTCCTATTTCAAAAATTTGACTCGTGTAATTTCTGTTTTAGTTGGTTTGATTTAGATAAAAATAATATTTAATAGTATAAATATAATTTTTAAATATTATATTGCTATTTTTATTTATTTATTTATTTATTCTATTTCTTAAAAAAAAATGTTTAATTGTTAATTGACTGTTTAGATACACCTTGGAGAATATCATCCTTCATGGTTAGTTTTGAGAACGCACACATAGCAAAAATCTTTAAGAAATCCATAAAAATAATTCCTCGTTTAAATACTTTTATGCTTTATAATAATGTGTGTATATTTAAATAAGTATTTGTATTCTGAAGTAGTAAGCAATTCATAATGAAAATTTAATCTGGGATTGACTTCAAATCATTTACATTAAAATACTGTTAAAGTGACAATAATATTTGTTTAGTTTTTAACACTTAAGAAATTCAGATATAATTTATTTATTTCTGTAATCCAATATGATACGAAAAAATCTTATTATGCTAATGAAATCCGAATTTTTATTACATATACAGTGCGTTGGCACTATAAACGAGTGGTCGTGGGTTCGACTTCTGAAAGTAATATTTAGTAATAGAATCTTAATGTATTAATTTTTAAATACTAATTTTATAATTTATCTATGTCATTTCATACAAAATCAGCAGTTAATAATACATCTTAAACAGTTAATTGAATGTTTAGATACATCCTCCAAAAAAAAAAAAAAAAAAAAAAAAAAAACCATCCTACTAGATTATTCCTGTGGAGAAACACATATCTTCAATCCTCAGGAAATCCATAAAAACATTTCTCGTTGAAATACGCCTAATGCTTCTAAGCTTCATATCAGAGGTTAAAATTTAGAACAAACAAAAATAAATGTCAGAAAATTGAATATTGTTAATTTTATTTTTGATACGTATAAATACCCGTTTTAAAGAAGTATACATTACAATTCACAATGTTTATCAATAAGTGAGATTTTAAAGAACCAGTTTCTAAATATATATATTTAAAAAGATAATAAATATCGACTATCAATTTATTAGATAAAATCTTTCAATAACTCATTCGTTTCATTCAATGAACTTTTATAATATGCTTTAAAAAGCACTGGAACAATAGAACTGTAATCTGCATGAAATTATTGGATATAGATAATTTCTATGATTACTGACTTCATCGAAGATTTATGAGTGTTTCCCCTGACCGTTACATTTATCATGAAACTCGAAGCAAGGTTAATTTTTCTTTTACGGATACATTATCTTTAGAAGATTTATCGACAATAAAAGCTGACAAAACATGGAAATTGAATTTTAAAAACAGCTGAAACACTAATACATATGAATGTTAACACTTTTTTAAAAGAAAAAAGATAAAATAAATGTTCTAGATAGTTGTTAGTTATATTTATCAAAATATTTGGTATTTTTTAATTACCGTGATTTCCGGCGTATAATCCGCAGATAAAACAACCACGTTTCGACCCAGAAATTTTATTTTATACTAGCAAGCTACGCCCGCTACGCTGGTCCATTTCTTATAACGACCTTTTAATCCAACAAAATATTGAAATTTCATAATTCACTTTTATATTTTAACAGAATAATAAGGCTACTATAATTTGTGACTCGTGCTATAGCCAATATACACGCCAGGACACATCGCTCTTATCATTATCTTTTTACGCATGGAGGTTTCGCTGTGGTACTCCATTGTGAAATTTGGTAATTTTTCAAATTCAATATTTGAAAAATGGCATAATCATTAGATTTGAAAAATACAATTTTTTACCTTTCAAACGCAGTTTGCCTAACAATTTTCAGACAAATACTTTTCGAGCTACTATTTTTTTTTCAGTAACTTCAAATGTTTCATTTTCCGAGATTAATCTGCGGCAACAATTAGCGAAAAACCCAGTCGTCAGAAACGCATAGTTTTTTATTAAGGAGGCTGTTCGAGCAGGGATTGTCACCACAATTTTGCCCCCATCACTTTTGAAATCGGTTCGGTAGTTCTAGAGATTCCATAGAAATTGTAATTTAGAATGTTTTTAGAAAGCTTTTCGCTCATTTCACCCTTTTAAATTTCGAATTTTTTTATTTTGTTTTTAGAGAGCATTTACATCTTATAAGTAACTACAATGCCAAATTTCAAATTTCTAGCTACTTCAGTATAAACATATACGCAATTTTAGAACGTTTTTCGCTCCTGCACCCCCCTGGGGATAGTGACACCGACATAAAATATATCCTATGTTGGAGCAGGGTTTGTCACCATCCATTTGCCACCATCACTTTTGAAATCGGTTCAGTAGTTCCAGAGATTCCATAGAAATTGTAATTTAGAAAGTTTTTAGAACGCTTTTCGCTCATTTCACCCTTTTAACTTTCGATTTTTTTTATTTTGTTCTTAGAGAGCTTTTACATGTTATAAGTAACTACAACGCCAAATTTCAAATTTCTAGCTCCTTCAGTATAAAAAAAGATCTCAATTTTAGAAAGTTTTTCGCTCCTGAACTGCCATGGGGTTAGTGACACCAACATAAAATATAGCCTATGTTGGAGCAGGGGTTGTCACCATCAATTCGCCACCATCACTTTTGAAATCGGTTCGGTAGTTCTAGAGATTCCATAGAAATTGCAATTTAGAATGTTTTTAGAACGCTTTTCGCTCATTTCACACTTTTAAATTTCGAATTTTTTTTTTATTTTGTTATTAGAGAGCATTTACATCTTATAAGTAACTACAACGCCAAATTTGAAATCGGTTCGGTAGTTCTGGAGATTCCATAGAAATTGTAATTTAGACTGTTTTTAGAACGCTTTTCGCTCATTTCACCCTTTTAAATTTCGAATATTTTTTTATTTTGTTCTTAGAGAGCATTTACATCTTATAAGTAACTACAACGCCAAATTTCAAATCGGTTCGGTAGTTCTAGAGATTCCATAGAAATTGTAATTTAGAATGTTTTTAGAACGCTTTTCGCTCATTTCACCCTTTTAAATTTCGAATATTTTTTTATTTTGTTCTTAGAGAGCATTTACATCTTATAAGTAACTACAACGCGAAATTTCAAATCGGTTCGGTAGTTCTAGAGATTCCATAGAAATTGTAATTTAGAATGTTTTTAGAACGCTTTTCGCTCATTTCACCCTTTTAAATTTCGCATTTTTTTTTATTTTGTTCTTAGAGAGCATTTACATCTTATAAGTAACTACAACGCCAAATTTCAAAATTCTAGCTGCTTCAGTATAGAAAATATCGCATTTTTAGAACGTTTTTCGCTCCTGCACCCCCCAGGGGTAGTGGCATCGACATAAAATATAGCATATGTTGGAGAAGGGGTTGTCACCACAATTTTGCCCCCATCACTTTTGAAATCGGTTCGGTAGTTCCAGAGATTCCATAAAAATTGTAATTTAGAATGTTTTTAGAACGCTTTTCGCTCATTTCACCCTTTTAAATTTCGAATATTTTTTTATTTTGTTCTTAGAGAGCATTTACATCTTATAAGTAACTACAACGCGAAATTTCAAATCGGTTCGGTAGTTCTAGAGATTCCATAGAAATTGTAATTTAGAATGTTTTTAGAACGCTTTTCGCTCATTTCACCCTTTTAAATTTCGAATATTTTTTTATTTTGTTCTTAGAGGGCATTTACATCTTATAAGTAACTACAACGCGAAATTTCAAATCGGTTCGGTAGTTCTAGAGATTCCATAGAAATTGTAATTTAGAATGTTTTTAGAACGCTTTTCGCTCATTTCACCCTTTTAAATTTCGCATTTTTTTTTATTTTGTTCTTAGAGAGCATTTACATCTTATAAGTAACTACAACGCCAAATTTCAAAATTCTAGCTGCTTCAGTATAGAAAATATCGCATTTTTAGAACGTTTTTCGCTCCTGCACCCCCCAGGGGTAGTGGCATCGACATAAAATATAGCATATGTTGGAGAAGGGGTTGTCACCATAAATTTGCCACCATCACTTTTGAAATCGGTTCGGTAGTTCCAGAGATTCCATAAAAATTGTAATTTAGAATGTTTTTAGAACGCTTTTCGCTCATTTCACCCTTTTAAATTTCGATTTTATTTTATTTTGTTCTTAGAGAGCTTTTACATGTTATAAGTAACTACAACGCCAAATTTCAAATTTCTAGCTCCTTCAATATAAAAAAGATCTCAATTTTAGAACGTTTTTCGCTCCTGCACCGCCATGGTGTTAGTGATACCAACATAAAATATAGCCTATGTTGGAGCAGGGGTTGTCACCATCAATTCGCCACCAATACTTTTGAAATCGGTTTGGTAGTTCTAGAGATTCCATAGAAATTGTAATTTAGAATGTTTTTAGAACGCTTTTCGCTCATTTCACACTTTTAAATTTCGAATTTTTTTTTATTTTGTTATTAGAGAGCATTTACATCTTATAAGTAACTACAACGCCAAATTTGAAATCGGTTCGGTAGTTCTGGAGATTCCATAGAAATTGTAATTTAGACTGTTTTTAGAACGCTTTTCGCTCATTTCACACTTTTAAATTTCGATTTTTTTTTTTTGTTTTTGTTCTTAGAGAGCATTTACATCTTATAAGTAACTACAACGCCAAATTTCAAATCGGTTCGGTAGTTCTAGAGATTCCATAGAAATTGTAATTTAGAATGTTTTTAGAACGCTTTTCGCTCATTTCACCCTTTCAAATTTCGCATTTTTTTTTATTTTGTTCTTAGAGAGCATTTACATCTTATAAGTAACTACAACGCCAAATTTCAAATCGGTTCGGTAGTTCTAGAGATTCCATAGAAATTGTAATTTAGAATGTTTTTAGAACGCATTTCGCTCATTTTACCCTTTTAAATTTCGAATATTTTTTTATTTTGTTCTTAGAGAGCATTTACATCTTATAAGTAACTACAACGCCAAATTTCAAATCGGTTCGGTAGTTCTAGAGATTCCATAGAAATTGTAATTTAGAATGTTTTTAGAACGCTTTTCGCTCATTTCACCCTTTCAAATTTCGCATTTTTTTTTATTTTGTTCTTAGAGAGCATTTACATCTTATAAGTAACTACAACGCCAAATTTGAAATTTCTAGCTGCTTCAGTATGGAAAAGATCGCATTTTTAGAACGTTTTTCGCTCCTGCACCCACCTGGGGTAGTGGCATCGACATAAAATATAGCCTATGTTGGAGCAGGGGTTGTCACCATCAATTTGCCACCATCACTTTTGAAATCGGTTCGGTAGTTCCAGAGATTACCCCCTACAAACAAACAATCTTTACTCCTTTATAATATTAGTATAGATAATGTAACTTACTAAATCGCTGTAGATATTTTGCTTCAATTATTGAATAAAAATTCTGGGTTGAAATATAATTGTTTGATCCGCGGATTATACGCCGGAAATTACGGTATTTTGTTTTTCTACCAACTCATATTATCGTTTAAAATTTGTTACATTTCATATTTTGGAGCACCTTTCAACTAAACGCAACTATTAAAAATGGTAACGTACTGAAAAGAGTAACGTAATTGCAGTAGAAACTAATATGTTAAGGTCGTCGCTAAACTGATCTTAATCATACGAACACATATAACAGGTGCAAATGAAATTCCCGTAGATGACGCTATAAAAAATCATAGTTGCTTTAAATGAATTTTGTTTTCCAGTTAAGGGTCTATGTAAAAAATGTGTTCATTCATCCAGGAAAAAATAATTATATATTCATAAAGTCAAGAGATTGGAGTACACATTGGAAGATTAATATATTTTATTAACATATAAATAACTAAGACATAATTAAATTTCATGTTTAACTTGTTCAGCTTCAAGTGATTTCCATATTCATTTTACATGTTTCTCACATTAGAGCCAGGACAAGACTGAAAATTTACATGGTTGTTCATATTTAAAAAAAAAAAAAAATGACATCATCTAGCTAAAATTATAACATTATGTGGGAATACTATACTTATTGCGAATGATAAACATTAAATTACATGAAATCATTATAAACAATAAATTAGATGAAATCAGAAATGAGTAAGTCCAAAATTTGAAAAATCTACATAACCACATTTTCACTGAACGTATGTTAATTTCTGTTCAGTGCGATAGTCAAATAAGTCCTAGTTCATTTAGGGAGTCACTTGAGGTCAAAAAAGTTGGACCACTTAATGTAACGGAAATATGACAAGTTTCACAAAACCCTTCTTTTCTCAAACTGCTAAATATTGATTTACTCCACTGCCATTCTAACCCTCTCATATATCTGTGAAATTTTACAAAAAATGCTGTTAATGCAAAATAGAAACAACGCTAGTTTTACACTTATTAGAAAATCTTTTTTTTTTTTTTTTTTTTAATTAATTAAAATTAAAAGTTGTTTGTTTGGTTGCTTGTGCTACTGTCACATTTAGCACACGAGGGATTAACAGACCGGGACATCTGTTTAAATTGGAATCCGATCCATTATAAACAGACATACCTACGTCAGAGTTAGAACACAGCACCTTTGTCTAGTAGCCAGTGAGATCAGAGAAGCAAGAGGGTAAATTAAAATTATTATTTTTAATTATTAAATTAAAATTGGAATTTTGATGAACATTTCATAACACATAATATTAACTCAGAATAATAATAAAAAAAAAAGCAAAAAAGCAAAAATGAAACAACAACAACAACAACAAAAAGATTATTTGTAGTTGCTTACTTTTAAATTAATCGAAACGTGAAATGTGCTTCAAAATACAATGCTTCAGGTTAAATAAGCGGACAAATTCACAGAAACATGTAACATTTTATTTGCATCATTTGCACCATTTGCATTCATTGTATCTATTTCATTTCGCCTTATTCAAAGTAATTTTGATTATCAAACAATTCATTTTCCATATATAAACATTAACAGAAATTGAAGTAGTAAATTGATGTATTTATAATTTAAATGCCACATATTTCCAAGTTTTCATAAAGTATGTAAAAAATGTATATTTTGTTTCTCGAGAAAACTTTCTATACAGAAAATTCAGCGATCTGTCATTATTGGTGATTTAATTTTCCAAACTGAATATATTTTTCAGTATAGTTAGTGAAAAACGAAGTTTTATTGTTAAATATTTTTAAATTTGTAATTAGCGTGAAAATTTTCCCTTTCCTAATGAATCTTTTAAAATTAAACGCTGGTACTTAACATGGAAATATAAAATTTGCTTTTACGAATTTTCCTAAAATATTTCGAATAAATTGTATGCCCTTATTACCACGAACATTTATGGTATTATTTATGAATAAAAAATATTCTACATATATTCAGTGTTTAAATTTAAATCTTTTATATTTACAATGTTATTTGAAAGTTTTAAGAAATTCCACAATATAAATATGATGGATGAAGGGCAGACAGCTTTAAATTGTTCTAAAATCAATGAAAAATATCGGTAATTTTTTATCTGTGACAAGTTAAATTCCCTCTGAAATATGGGCGAACAAATGAAAAATTGTGGCTTATATATTTTATTGCGGAATTTGGTAAAATATCATATGAATGAAATATTTAGAAGGGTGTTTTATCAAAACAAATTGAAGCTGATGTATAGAATATACTATCAATTTACCTCTAGCTATATATTCAAGATTTTTATCTGTCTATTTTTTATCTAATTATCTATAATTATATCTGCCGATGATATTAAAAGACATAAAATAACATAAAAACTAGATGCACAGCATTAAGAAAATATATGCTTAGGATTTTTTCTTATGCTACATTCTCGCATAAATCACTGATGTCATTAACAATGAAATGAAATTTTAACTGTGTTGAAAAACGATTCTAAATTTTAATTGTATAGAGAACGTACAATTTTCTGTAAAAATGAGAAAGCATACCGTAGAAATAAGATTGCATTACATTTTTCGTTGTCTGTGAATGCAAATTTATAGCACTATTAATTCTAGAGAAAAGAAAAAAAAGTTGCGAAGAACCGATAAAAGTAATCGTAAAAAGTAACTTTTCTATATAGAACTTTCCAAAATAAATTTTGTGAATACCTCTTACCATCTTTTTATTTTACAAAATTATTAATTTATCTTTATTAATAGCTGTTATTTTGTTTTTGTAATAATAAAGGATTTTTTTTCATATGTATTCTCCTTATTTTTTAATTATTTGTTACCGAAACAATATATTATTAAATATTTCAGAAAAAAAGAAGAAAGAAAATTTCGATTGGATGTACAAAATAAAAATTTTAATAGAAATGAAAGAAATTTATCAAAATATTTATGTAAAAATAAAATAAAATCATTAGAAATGTATTTTTTATAATGTTAATTTATGTTTTCTACCACCTACTAAAATTTATCCAATATATAAGAGTTATATACACGTAAAAATAATTATATATATATATATATCCTTGTAGATTTACATAAAAAAAATCATTTATTATTATTAATATATATATATATATATATATATATATATATATATATATATATTCTAATTTCAATATTCTGATTACAATAAATATAGAGGCTTAAAATTGTTTTGATAAACATTATTTAACAAACAATTCTATACATATATACATATATACATATATACATAACATAATTTATTTTATAATTACTGATTTTGAGAATATCACAGGTTGTATGAAAAAACATAAATACAGAACCGATGTGTGTACAAACTGGCGTGTGTATGTGTATAAAGCTGCCAGGTCTATTTAGCATACCGTAAGTCTTTTTTCTCGTATTTTTTTATATTTTATATAAAAACATTTTGTGCATAATTTCATTTCATATTAATATTAGTTTCTACAAAATAGTTAACTCCAGGAAGTGCGTAAGCGGGGAAAAACATGTATGCCTTTAAAGGTTTAAAACCAAGGAGAGGAACAATGTAAACTTCTTGATGTACTTCCTAGATACTGTACCACTTTACATGCAGTTGATTTACCAGTAATTTGCCTAGACGCTAGCGATACATTGAGAATTTGATTAACTGTAGTATAAAACTGGATAAAAAATTATTTAATTTATAATAAAAAAATGCTAATAAAAGTATAAGAAAGATACAAAACAGTTTTTCAGACTACATAATTAAGAGGTCAAATTTAAAGTACGAAAATAGAACAAATTTTGAAATAAATCATATCCCGTTACTCCTAAGCTAGAAAATTCAAGCTGTAGCATACAGCAGCCGGAGACGCACCCATAAAAAGGTGCTCTTAAAATACGGAATGCTTTTTTATTTTATTTTATTTTTTCACAACTTTAGCAAACTATATTTATATATGCATGTTTTTCTTTTTTGTGAACATTATGCTCTAAAATTTAAAAAATAAACAAATAAAATAATTAAGAAAAGTAAAGAGAGATTTCAATCAACTCTAATTTCAAATTTTGCCATCAGTAGTCAAATCAAGTATATCTAGGACGTTTACGATTAGAGTGTGAGCGGCTTTGTAATCTGATAGTTCAGCCATAAATTGATTAGGAATTTTTTAACGCTTTTGTAAAAAAAAAAAAAAAAAAAAAAAAAAAATACCAAAGGGATTAATTCGTGTTTTATAGAGGCAGTACGAAGATCTCTAAGGCTATACATATATTTAAATAACTATTACCATATCCAATACCCCGTTTTTAGGTGCGTTCGTAATTATATAAATACGTAGCACCTATAGTCGTCGTTTGGTCCGTCCGTCTGTCCGTCCGTCTGTCTGTCTGTCTGTCCGTCTGTCTGTCCGTCCGTCTGTCTGTCTGTCCGCATATAACAACGCAAAAACTACCCAACCAAATGGTTTGCAATTTAAAATATATTATCTTTGCAGAATTTTGTCGAGACATTTCAAATTTTATTAAAATCGAATCAAAACTTTAGGAGATATTAATAAAAATATTTATTAAGAAATTTGATTTTTTTTTAAATCGGTGCTTTTTTGTTATAGGAGCTTCCGAAGTTAAATCGTCAAGCGACCGAGATACTTATTTTATGACAGAAATGAATCTGCTGACGATATAATTCATTTCACAGAATTAAAAATCATCAAGATCTGAATATTTATATAACTAGCTGATACATATATATCTGAATATTTATATAACTAGTTAAGATATTTGTATGAACAGTGTCATAAAATATATACTTAACTAGCTGTTTAACCCGTTCTAGGCACTGGATATCATGAATTTAATTCTAAAACGTGCGTACGAACGCACCTCGTTTGTAACGTTTGACGTACAATTTCCAACTTGTTTTCATCCTGTGTTCTATAAAGATATTCAAGATTAGTATTAATACTATAAGGTTCCCAAATTGGACTAGCTTAAGTAAGAACAGATTGAATGAAAACGTTGTAAATACAAAGTTTGCTTTGAATGGAGAGAGTATTACTTCTGACGAGACAGAGATCAGCGATTTTTTCTTACATTAAATACATTTTTATTACAAGTAAATTTCTATCGAATGGGACACCCCAGCTATTTATAAATGTTAGTCCAAAGAATGGTAAGTTTATTAATGTTTATGCGCCTAGGTTAGGTAAATTATTTAAAGAAATAAACTGCATAAGCTTTCTTTTCATTAAATTTAATGTGTCTCAATATACACCGGCTGATGAAATTATCAATGTAATTTTGAATGTTTTTGTATAAGACATATAAGTAATGTGAGGAGGGGTAGATTGCTGTGTCCGCCACATACAGAGCGTTAAAAGTCCTCAGTGTACATGATATGTCATTAAAAAATATTTTTAAAAGAATGGATTCTAATATTGAACACTGTAAAATGCCCGAAATTATTACATAAAGTCATTGATGCGAAAAAAAATTACGTTCACTAAGCTACGGATGTAATAAATATTTAAGTCCGACATGAATGCTAAGCTGAATTAATTTGTAAATAAATCCCTCGTGTTAGACTTTATTAAAGTCCTTAGTGACATCTCAGAAGATGACAGCAGCTGGAGTTTTCGTGTTGCGGTTTTCACTAAGGAAGTCCCCAACACGAAGCAGCCGTTTCTGGGTATTGTTCAAATATGTAATTTGAAAAAACTGTTTTGATATTTATATAGTGGAAACAATATTTTGCGTTCATTTATTTGTCTTATATTTTGTCCTTTATAATTCGTACTTTCTTTATCGTGTTATGAAAACTTGCATTATAATCATTTCTGTATTTCTTATGCGGTATATTTCTCGTTGATTAACCGTATTTTGTGTTTGGTGAGATATTGGAGGACATTATAAATATTTTTTAATGCATTTAATGGGATTCCCTTAAAAGTCCTAAGAATTAATGTTCGTTCTTATAGTGTAGAGCTGATTTGGGTATTGATATATAGTTTTTATTTGAAGGATTGCTTGCATATATTACGATTCAAAGTGATCGTAAAGAGTTGTGGCAGGAGTACATTTGCACGGTAGTTGTTCCGCAAAATCCAGCAGGTACGTATTCCTGTACTGGAAGAAGATTAATCCAGAATTAAGTCCAGTCATTTGTATTCTTTGCATACTGTAGGCTTTATTTATCCAAGACAAGAACACTTCAAAATAATATGGGATAGAACAACTCAAAAACATGGGATGGCCTCTCAGTCGATTTTTGATTAGAACTTCACTCAATGAGCAGAGGCGGTAAAGTGATTAAGAATCGCGGTTATATTTTAACAGCCAAGATTAGAAATATAGAGTCATGGCGATTGCGAAAATATGCCAAAGAATAATAGAAAAAGATTCGTTAATGTTAAACCAATGGGGGTGGTTTGAATTTGCTTGGCGCGATGTTGTGCTACCAGGAGCGCTGAAAACCATGAATTTTGTAACATTAACCCTTATGGGAAAGGCCGAAATAACATCTGCTATTACATGTATGTTTATCAAAAGCAGGCGTCGGAGATCTATAATGTTTAGGGTATTACATATAAGTGAAGTGCCACAACATCCTTTGTTTTTATAAATTATTTCATTTTGAACGCGGAGAAGACATCTGGTGAATGCTGATATTAATTCTTTATGATTATTGCACTTTTCTTTCCATTTTTATTATTATTTTTATTATTATATGTGGTCGATTTGATAGAAGAACAGATATGAGAGATTGCCTAGCAGAATAAAATGAGTTTAAATAAAATGACCTTGTTCCTTTAAGAATAATGGGATTTAAATTTGGAAAGAAGGGATGGAAAATAAAATATAATTTAGAATATAAATTTTATTTAAGATATATATGATTCAACATCATATATATATACCCCGACAATAGATGAAAAAATTTTTGAGTCTCGCCATGATCCTATATGTAAACAATTACACCATACATGATACAAAAACAATATGCAAAGAAAAGTATAATAAACAACACATAAAGTTATAAATGTAAAAAAAAAAAAAAATGAGCTCTTAAAATATGTGACTGATCAGTTCCATTTGGACATTCATTCGTCCATATTCATATAATAATCCCAACAAAGTGATTTTCTTTTCATATAGCTCACCTTGGAACTTTCAAGTGTTCCTATAATTCAATATGTAGATAGTAAGTAGGTGAGTAAGTAGTGAGTAAGTAATAAGTAAGTAGTCGACTACATTCAATCATTTTTTTTAAAGAAAATTGTTCTGCATGCTATATATTTACTTCACTAGTGAGATCTTTGTGAAAAAATTCACAATATTTTCTTTTTCTGAAATTGCACTTTATGGTATTTTTTTTATGTGCACATGGTTGGTCTATCTCAATTACCAACTCTCAATATGTCATATGATAATATACGCTTGCAAGCAACAATAAAATACACTTATATAAAATAAAAATATCATATACACATTTCAAAACTGTAAAAGTTTATATACATTCATATAAAAATAAGCAGACCAATTTTGTTTTCTTTATTTTATGCAGGGCAAGTAAGAGCATAACAAGAAGTTATCACACCTTTAAGATTAAACGAAAGATAAATTGAAAATAAATTAAAATTCTCTCTTTTTTTTTTAATTTCTAAGTTTTGAAGAGAAAAAATGTAGTCAAATGTGAAAACACCAATTGCATTGGAAAAGACATATTTAGTGAATGTGAGTACATAACCTGAAAATATCCAAATTTTTAAGGATTTTTTTAGCATTTTGTAGCATTTAAAATAAATTGAACCAATAGATAAATAAATGCTATAAGTTAACCAAAACATAAAAATTTTAACAACTGTAAATTTTGCAATATGAGGACCAAAAAAATATCTCAACTTGAGATTGAATTATCCAAAGTAGAAAAAAAAAATCAAAACTTTTTTTTTTTTTTTTTTTTTTTTGTATCTTTACGATGAGGAGAAATGAGAGTAAAAAATCAATTATACGACTGCATAAACATAAGCATATGTTATACAGAGAAATTTATAGTAATAATTTATTTGTGTGGTGATAAATAATGTACTCAAAAATGTCTGTGTAAACATGAAAATTTTAGTGGCAATGCTAGAATGTGTAACAATGGAACATGACATTGAAAAAAATATTAGAAGAGCATTAATAAGATATTAACAGGTACCTAACATGAACCGTTTAAAATTTGAATGAACATACCTAGAAAAAAAAATTTAAAGAAAAAACGAGAAACGTGTGGAAAACAAAATGTAAAAGATTATCGTTAATTTGTAGAAAACCAATGATCACACAATTGCACATGTAACATGTAAGTGTATGTAAACAACTTCAATGCAAGGCCTACTGCAAAAAGAAACGTTGTAACCTTTGTAGAAAATATGCTTTGTACACCTATGTAACTGCAGCAAATCTTGCGAAGATGTCGTGGGAGGAGTGTCATTCGCAAATATTCACAAGTACCCAAAAAGAAAAAAAATGTATCATTGTAAACTTTGTACCATGGGCACCAATAAATATACGACAACGACACTGCGTGAAAAATGGTGAGAAGTATGTAAAAACATATTATAAAAATGCAACTGGTAACCAAATGGAATCTGAAAAAATTAGAAAGAACAACATTCAAAAGTATGAATAATCTGACAGCTGAAAATTTTGAACACTGCATTCGTGAAAAATGGAAAAAACGAAATATAACGTTAATGTACAAAATCAAAATGTAACTTTCTAATGAGTGAAATTGAAATGTTAACTGACATGTATGAAATGCCAAAGAAATATTAGAACAAAGTATTGGCAAAAATTAAATTGTGACAGATAGAAAGAAACATTTAAGCTTCAATGTGGAATGTGTGACAGATAGAAAGAAACATTTAAGCTTCAATGTGGAAATCTAAGTAGCAATTACGGCTTTAACCACTAAAAGAAAACAACATAGAATCAAAAATGCAAAAATTAGAATCAGTCAGCGCTTTCTGCAGATAAGCGGTGAATGAAGAAGACACCTAAACGTACTTACTGGAAGAAAATGTAGGATATCACAAATTGTCATTAATCGAAAAATATATCCTATGAATGTGCATACCAAAAGTTAAAAATGAACAAGTGAAGTAAACAGTATTCAGAAAAATATGTTCAATGTATTTTGAATAACAGTGAATTATTAAAAGAGAAACTGGCGAGCACAAAAAGTAAACATGTCCTATAAATTGAGAAAATGTATGTGTGTATTTTAAAAACATAACGCTAGCATGCCAAATGAAAAATTTAAGTCGAATTTAGCAACAGAGATTCTTTTTGCCTGACATAAAATGGAAATGTTTTACATTCAGGGAAAATGTAGGGTGATTTATATTAAATGACTTTCGGTGAGTGAGATTATGGGTGGTGCAATTAATGCATCGGGGAGCATTTTTACAACTTAGAGAAGAATGACTATCACCACAAATTGCACAAGCCAAATCATTAACACAAAATTTGGCAACGTGATTTAGCTTCTGACAATGAAAACAGCGTTTTATCTGAACAAAAGGTCTAATAACATAATCCTTTGCATTAATATTTAATATTCCACGTTGAATTAAGATATTAGCTATGTGAGGTGTAATTTTAATGACCCAATTAAATTTTTGTCCTTGTTTTAGCTTATATTTTCTTTCGAAATGTATAGAAGGAATAGTTTCACCAATATTGTCGTGAATAGCAAACATAATATCCGTACTGTCTATATTATCCCTTAAATTTAGCAATATAATCCTTATGTCATCAGATATGTCATCATTATTTGTGAGTTTGTGTTTACAGAGATCTTCACTATATTTTGGTAATGAAATAATGTTATTACATTGACTTTTCCTAGAAGTGGGTTCACATATGTTTGACATGTTTAGTGTCTGAGTTTCGACTTCCATTTTATCCTTAAATGCCAAATTTGTATTATCATAAACAGTATTATCCTTAATATTAACTAGGTTGCAAGGTTTTGTCAAAGTATACTTCATAAGGTCACATTGAATGACTGCATCAGAAGAATTGGATTGTTTGGACGCGGACAGTACCTTTACTCTTTCTATTAACTTTTTATTCACCTGAAATAAATTATCTTTATCCTTAATTAATTTAGTGCATTCATTCTGAGCATTCTGGCATAAATCCATCAAAATATTGCATTTAAATGTTATTTCTTTATGAAATGCATCAAAATTTTGAATGAAGTCAGGATTAACATTTTTAAGAAAAGGCTCCATTAATGTATGCATTTCAGAAGTTAGTGTGCCAACGAATTTTTCTAAGATATTTTTTAAATTTTGTAAAGTTAAACTACTAAAAGCATTAGATTTCCCCTTAAATTTTTCAGGAGTGCTGTCAAAATTCACAGAATCAATCTGCAGTGCATCAGAGTGTTGAAATAAATTTTGAAAAAATTGCAACCCTGAAATTTCCTACGTGACCTTCTACCATGCATTTTGGAAAAAATAACTGCACTAAGCAATCAATTATCAATAAGCAAATAAATAAAATAAAAATGAAACTTCTTTAGATTCTGCTTCTTTAGAATTAATTAAATAAACAAGAAAAATTCTTGTACTTACCCATACATATTATAATGATCATATCAATAATAACAAAATACACAAAAGAACAAATATAAAATTAGATTTTTAACACATAAGATATTAATTGCGCATTCACATTAGGAATGCGAAAAAGAAAAAAAATGAGGATAGACAGTGATCCTATATAACATATGATCTCTTTTATTTTCTTTCACTTTATTGATTTTGCTGACAAAATGAGCTAATGAGCTGTTTGCAGTTGTCCTATTATCAGGTATTAATAATTAAAGATCATAAAATTTACCTTTTATCTAATCTGTTCTGATAATGAAAATTAATGTTATTTACAATTATCGTATTTACTCAAAAACTGACAGCAAGGAATTTCTCAATACTTCACTAATATATGAAGCTTGTTTTATAGACCAATCAATTAATTAACTAGCTGTCAAAGTATGAATTAAAAATTAAAAATTGACAAGAGTTCAACGCATACACTTACCAATATACTTATATACATACACAATATATACACTTACCAATACTTCCGTGAGCAGTAATATTCAAAATCTACAATATGCTCATCAAATTTTAAAACTATGAAGACATACAGTTAAAACAAAAATTTTGAAATTTACTGTGAATAACCATGCAATGAGTCCTATATTCACTGAATCATTAGTTAAAATAAATTCAAATTATGATAGCAATATACTAACATAGAATAATGCAAAAGTATATATGATCAGTTTTTTGCTTTTTTTATCATTTCTGGAGTATCATATTATCAAAACCTCTTTCAAAAACAAGGGTGAACAGAAAATAAAAATTTCAGTAATCTGACAACTAATATTCTTACATTTCATTTCTAAAACACTTGAAAAGTAATAAGACACATTTCTAAATATTGTCAAAAATATCCGTAAATATTCAAAGAAAAGATATGAGCATGAGAAAATAAAATTCAAGCAAGAAAAATGTTTAACGAATATTTTTCGTATAAATTTAGACTAAAACAGGTATGAGTTGAAATTAAAAATATGACATACATTTAATTTTTTTTTTTTCATACTCATAACAAACAAACCTTTACTGCTGAGAGAAATTGCATCTCTTCCTTTATTTCTTTGTTTGCTGAAACACTGTTGTAAATGAAGAAGATAAAAATATTGTGGAACTGTTTTTTTTATCTACCACAAACAGTCTTAGTAAGAAATGCATTGAAATTTAGAAATTTGGGTGGAATTCAACGTCATATGGAGACACCCCAAAATTAAATGTAACTAATGTAATTTTTTTTCCTTGAAGAGGTACCGTCATTTTTTTATTATAAAATCCGTTCAAGACACACAAATAGTAGCTGAAAGTAATATTAATCGCAGAAAGTAAACACAACGACGTCGATGTTTTAATCTTCTAGGTGAGTCGTTCTATAATTATTTTTTAAATTATTAAAGATTTTTATTACTAGAAAATGAATCTAATATACGGGTCACACTTGAAAGAAAAATCGTCCATCGTAGTTAAGTCGGCTTCGGAAGGAGAGTCTGGCAGACGGGAGTAAAGGTTTCTCAGATTCACTGAATAAAGCGCATTTCTGAACTTATCACCGCTTGGGATAATTCTCATCGGGTGCTGGCAATGAAAAATTTTTCCGGGCCGGTAAAATTTCACATGCGGTCGAGTGATCAAAATCTGCTTTCACTTTCTTGCGATGGAAAAGCAACAGATGTAGAGTTCTGATACTCCATCCAAAAACATTCAGATACGGGAGGCGTCATAAACTAGTAATTCACAGCGGGCGATGGAAGCGAATAATCCAGGACGGTAGCTTGTACGTGGACGGCAAGAGGTCAGAGTCCGCAATCCTTTCACACGGGTGATGGAGAAAGCAAAATACGTTGGAGATCGGTAAATAAAGTCTAGTTGATTCATAGGCGATGGAGAAAATTAAATCAGGAGCCGGTGAATGTTTATGAAGAATCACAACATCATAGTCTTTTTTCATAAAAATACAGTTCTAGGCTAAATTTTATCAGGCTTTTTTTGTCGATGCACAATATTCACTAGGAAGCAAAAAGTGATTGTTATATTAAAGCGGAGGCCATCCCGAGTTGTATAAATATCCCATAGAATCAGCTCTTGAATACCTTTCGGCACCACATATATATATGGTAGAGCTGATTTGGGTATTGATATATAGTTTTTATTTGAAGGATTGCTTGCATATATTAAGATTCAAAGTGATCGTAAAGAGTTGTGGCAGGAGTACATTTGCACGGTAGTTGTTCCGCAAAATCCAGCAGGTACGTATTCCTGTACTGGAAGAAGATTAATCCAGAATTAAGTCCAGTCATTTGTATTCTTTGCATACTGTAGGCTTTATTTATCCAAGACAAGAACACTTCAAAATAATATGGGATAGAACAACTCAAAAACATGGGATGGCCTCTCAGTCGATTTTTGATTAGAACTTCACTCAATGAGCAGAGGCGGTAAAGTGATTAAGAATCGCGGTTACATTTTAACAGCCAAGATTAGAAATATAGAGTCATGGCGATTGCGAAAATATGCCAAAGAATAATAGAAAAAGATTCGTTAATGTTAAACCAATGGGGGTGGTTTGAATTTGCTTGGCGCGATGTTGTGCTACCAGGAGCGCTGAAAACTATGAATTTTGTAACATTAACCCTTATGGGAAAGGCCGAAATAACATCTGCTATTACATGTATGTTTATCAAAAGCAGGCGTCGGAGATCTATAATGTTTAGGGTATTACATATAAGTGAAGTGCCACAACATCCTTTGTTTTTATAAATTATTTCATTTTGAACGCGGAGAAGACATCTGGTGAATGCTGATATTAATTCTTTATGATTATTGCACTTTTCTTTCCATTTTTATTATTATTTTTATTATTATATGTGGTCGCTTTGATAGAAGAACGGATATGAGAGATTGCCTAGCAGAATAAAATGAGTTTAAATAAAATGAGTTTAAATAAAATGACCTTGTTCCTTTAAGAATAATGGGATTTAAATTTGGAAAGAAGGGATGAAAAATAAAGTATAATTTAGAATATAAATTTAATTTAAGATATATATGATTCAACATCATAGTTCTTGATGAACGGGTCTGTCTTTCGCAATTTTTCAAGTTGGTGAAAACAAATTATCTTGAAATAGTATACATTTAATAAATCTAGCTGTCAAAGGCGTAATAAAAATTTCTTTTCATATAAAAAAGAGAATATTCTTGCTAAATGGTATGGTTATGAACTGTTTCATTTAACATCTTCATTTTTTGATAAACTTTTACATGTATGAAATAACCTTTACTCACAGCGCATGAAAGCGATAAACTCGAAATATTATCCAATATGTCATAATATATTTTAGTAGCAAACAGTGCTGAAAATCATTGGTGAAAGTAATATTGGCACAGAGTAATCCACGATAGACTGTCCATAATTTTCTACAACACTCCGCTATCTTGAAATAAAGTTTTAATTCTACCTTTGCAGAAAATCTTAGGATTTTAATTGATTTAAATAACTAACACACTTCGAGTGCAATCTAATCGCTTACTTTCTTTATAAACTCTGGCTTTTTTTTATATTCACTAAAGAGATAAAAACAAGGCAGTACAATGTTTGCGGAGCAAGCAGAGATAATTGTAGTATTCTCCTTCTCTTCAATAAAGAGATAGAAACAAAGTAGTATAAAGTCTGGGGAACAGGCGAGGAAGTTTGAACGTACAAGAATTACAATCTAGTGGGATATTTGTGGATATTGAGTCGGAGACTGGTGGATTTCGTAGGAACCCACGGAATTCTTATTCTTTTGTATTTATTTGTAAATGAAATCGATTAGCATTGAGTTTATGTAATTTTTGCAAACTGAAAAAAAATAAAAGATAATTATAATATTTTCCAAATGATTTTATTTTTTAAAATCATTCACGTGAAAAATACAATTTCACAACACAGATGATTGCTTCGGATACATACAAAATATTAATATGTCCCATCTAAGTAGAAAGGTAAAGCATGATTTTGGAAACAAATATATATTACAGTAGAACAATTTTACAACATTTACCAAAAAGAAATGAAGTATTTTTTTTGTTTTATTCATTATCAGATAATGAAAATATAATTTTCAAAATATATTGCATCTACAGTGTTGCAGTTTTACTTCCTTAAAAATGAATGAAACCAATTAAATAATTAATATGTATATTAAAATTTTAAGACGTATGTTAATTTTAATAACGGATTCTCAAGCAGAAAGAAAATTTTCAATCTGAGAAAAAAAAAAAATGTAAAAATTGCTCTATTTATAAAAACGATTATTCTTTTATAAAATGTGCTGACGGATAAATTTGAATGCCTATTTTTAACAGCGACAAGAAAATCACTTCAAAAAAACATTTTCGTTGATAAATTCAAGTTCAATATAATATATGAAATAAACAAAATTTATATAAGTAACATAATGCTATATATGCATTTAGTTGTTATCCTTTTAAGGAATTTTATATTGTTCATCAAATACTTTTGTTAAGCATTTCTTTATATTATTATTTGTTAATACTCAATGTAAAATATATTTTTTATAGTTTTACACCCCCCTCCCCTCCATATATATATATATATATATATATATATATATATATATATATTTTTTTTTTTTTTTTTTATCAGTAATTTTATTTATACTAATTATATGAAAAATAGGTATCTGGAAACTTCAATATGAGAAAAACTGAATAAGGTAAATTAAACAGAGAACTGAATTAAACGGAAATAAGTAACTAATTGAATAAATTTATAAAAAATAGCATGTTACCAAATTTTTATGATGTTATGCAAAATCGAAATTGCACAGCTTACTACGATTATATTACTTCTTAAAATAACTTAAATATTACGTATTAAATAATACATTTTATTCAGAAATGTAAGACATTTTAAAAAATAATTAAGAGATTTGATTTATGTACTTTAAAGTTGCTTCTTAATTTTAAGGTTTATCTTAAAATAGTAATTAAAAACGTGTGAAAGCACGTTAAGATCTAACACAGAATTATTTTGTGAAATATGTTTCAATATTTCTGTAGATAGAAAAAATTGAAAGCCGACACCACGAATTACGAAACAAAAGTATGAATTACTCCCCCTCTTTTTTTATTTTATATACGATGTCATAGGAACTAAGAAACGATTTCTAAAAGAAGTGGCTATCAACCTCTAAAAGAACTTTCTATAATGCTCTATAAATATTAAAGAATTCTTTAAATTTTCTGAAAAGAGGAATTGAGAAATTCAATTTCGAAACTTTTTTCTGTAGACGGAAAGAAAAATAATTTTTACTATGTTTTGTAGGGTGACCGAATTCCATAAATACGTGTCTAAAGCTTTCAATACTTTAAAATGTATAGCTGTTTACGATGTAACATTTTCTTACAAATTTATCATCTTTTTAAAATGTAAATATTTCTTTTATTCAAAAACTGCATGAACTCAGTGAATTACAATCCTGAAATTTCAGTACGCCCTTAAAATTCGAGAGCATTCCGAGGTCGAGGACTAGGTTAGGTCGCCAGGACGACGTCCGAGGTTGTTTAAAAGAACTATGAGGTACCTTTTGTACCCACAAATTGCATTTGCTGTCATCTGTTGAGTTATTTAGAAGTTCCTCACTTTTTCTCCATAAACTTCTTTCAATTTATTTGGACATTAATTATTTATCAAACAAGTATCAAAATATACATTTTAAATATATTTTAAATTGTATTGTTATTTTTCTGGTACAGTTTATTTCCCTGAAAACAAATATTTTGTATTCTTAAAATAATGACAACTGTATCTAAAAACTCAAATGAAATTAAAACAAAATACGTATTACAATATGTATGTATATATACATTTGATAGCATATAATAATGCTATGTATCTATTACAAAATTTAAATTAACTTTATATTCTTTTTCGATTAACATAAAATGAAAATATTTCTTTTTGTTACAGATTTTGTTTGGCGCCAAAATGCCGATTATCGTAAAATTGCTTTTTTGTTCATTTTAATTTGCTTTCAGCAATGAATTGCCATTCATGGTAACGCTCTCAATAAATGCTTTAGATTATTGTAGCAATCCAAATTATCGTTATTTAGATATTCTTAAGAAATAAAATCATGTTTTAAAATTATTTTAAGTGCACGAAGTTGCGCTATGGGTTTCAAACAAATTTTATTTCAAAATCCATTTTTCTGAATTCAATGATTTAAAATTTTTGTGACATATAGAAATAGTGTATGTTCAAATAAAGCGAAATCATCACTATACATCTCTAAAAATAGCAACTGTTTGTTTGGCAATCGTGGTGCACTATAATTTTATGACGACGACATAAAATAATTTTAAACTAAATTTTGTATCTTACACATTAGAAAAAATATCTATGGCACTTGTTATTTTGTGAAGAAGAAACATTTGTATACGTATAACATTATAGCATAATTCCAAATGAAATGACCAGCATAAAATTTCCAAAATTTGCTTATATAAAAGTGTTAAACAATTGAAAATTCAAATATTATAGGGTACGTCTGGGACAGTTGTCCTACTTAAGTCCCCTTTCATTTTTACTTTCTTCTATCTTTACAAGAAGAAAGTATTGGATCCAGGAAATTTTTCGACTTCCGCTTTTTGACGGATTTATACGTTTTAGAAGGTCCTGAACACAATTTGACTATTTTTAGAAAATGTCTGTCTGTGAGTCTGTGAGTCTGTATGTGACAAAACTTTATTGGGCGCTCTATATCAAGAACTAATGCATGAAATTTAATAAACTTTATATTCAGTTAGTCCCTAATATAAATTGGTGCTGATTTGTTTTTGGTGAAAATCACCCAATAGTTAGCGCTGCTATGCGGCATTTTAACATTTCCTGCAATAGCTCTATCTCAAGAACTAATGCACTTACTCTCAGCAAACTTCAGATTCAGTTAGGTCTTGACATAAATAGATGATGATTACGTTTTGGTGTAAATATCCCAACAGGTGGCGCTGCTATACCACTTTTTTCCTGATTTTTGCTATAGCTATATCTCAAGAACTAATACTTGGTATTTCATCAAACTTCAGAGTCAGGTATACCTTGACATAAATAGACATTGGTTACGTTTTGGTGTAGATATCCCAATAGGTGGCGCTGCTATAATACTTTTTTCCTGATTTTGGCGATAGCTACATCTCAAGAACTAATATAGAGATTTTCATCAAACTTCAGATTCTGTTAGACCTTGACATAAATGGATACTGCTTACGTTTTGGTGTAAATAGCCCAACAGATGGCGCTGCTATGCTACTTTTTTCATTATTATCACGATAACTATATGTCAAGAACCAATGTACGGATTTTTCTTCAGATTCTGTTAGACGTTGACATAAGTTGTTGTTGATTAAGTTTTGGTCTAAATCCCCCAACAGGTGGTGCTGCCATGCTACATTCTGCAGGATTTACATGATTTTAGTAATAGTCATATCTCAAGAACTAAAGCACGGAATTTAATAAAACCTGTGTGAGATAGAAGAATGTTTTGGGAATGGCACATCCGACTAGTTCTTTTTTATAGCAATGTTTTTTGTAGTATATATGTAACCTATCTACTCCAAATTTTATGTAGAACATTATAAAAAGTATTACTTTAACATAGATATCATACAAAATAGTGTTTTTATCAAAGAATTTAATCAATGGTTTTGCTCATTTATCCCGGACTCTGGGTTAGACACCCCACTTGATCGGGCTAGATGTCCCAATTGTACAAGAATAGCGAACATAGGTAATTCACATTTATAATTTAAAATATGTATTTGCATTTGACTTAATATTCCATTTACATAAAATTTACGATTTTCTTTTTAATTTTATCTTACAGTCTATGTATACTAATCTTGAATTACACGTCTACACCAATGGATATTTGATATTCCTAATTCTTCGAATAAATGACTATACAAATCTTGAAGCCAATCGGATAATTCTAACGAAAGCGAAACTTATTTAATATAAACTAAGAGGGATACCCCCCCCCCCCTAACTTCGATAAACGAACTCTAAAAACCAATTCTTTAAATAAATTTAATATTCTCCAATTAAATTAGTTAGATTTTTATATTTCTTAATGACTGAGTTAAAAATATTTTATATATTTTACGGAAAATTCAATTATGTAATTTAAATTAAGGGGGAGGGGGGGGGTCAGAAAACTTGCCAACGGGGCATTCCACATCAAATCAGGCAGTAAAATATCAATATGTAAACAACCATCACAGATTTTAATGAAACTGCGTGTGTTTGTTCTTACTATTACGATATGATCACCAGTATTTTTTTTTTTACTCCTTGGTGAAATAGTTTCTGAGAAAAAAAAAATTATCAAAATTTTGAAAAACTGCCGCCAGTTGTCATTCTTGACTGCTCTGTTTTCAAATGTAGCATATCATAAATATAATCATATTTCAATATCTATTCTACAAATCATCTTCAAATAATTTATGCATAATAAATAGGATACGCAGATTATGAAAAAAAAATACTGTTACGCTTATAACATTTTAAGTTTTTCAAAAAAATTGTATATTCTTTGAAATAAAAAAAATTACAAAAAATAATGAAATTATTCAAAGATCTTTATCAACCAAAGGCGCAGTTTCTATGACGATTTTTTTTTACTTTAAACTGTACATAATACTGTATTATAACTATATCTGAAATAAAAATAGTGGGATTTTGGTTGGTTTTAGTAATGTTTAAATCATATTTAAAATTATCAATATTTTCAGATTTAAAATTTACTGATATCTGGAATGATATCTGGTAATACTTTATATTTATATATTTATTTTATTCTCCATATTATCTTTTATGTTCGTTTCTTATGCAAAAAAATATACAATATTGTTTTTAGTAAAACCATGGGTGTTTCCTAGAACATAGAGCAATTATCCCTTTCCAAAGAAAGAGAAAAATCACTTGCTCCTCAACGTTCAATAGAAATTTTCAAAATGACACTCCTAATCTTTAAACTCATATTTGCATTACTTTGAGCTGCTGGTTAAAATATATACCAATTTTCACTCTTTTGAACAAAGTTTTGAGATATGGGGCTTCAAAAATATGAAAAATTTGTACAATCAATTATATTTATACCCTAGAAATAACTATATCTAAAAAACCCTTTAAAACTAAATAAGATGTAGTTTTGTCATTTTATATTCAGTTTTTAATGATCTTTAATTTGATTTAGTGCATCATAATCTTACTGATAGATGGATTTTTAATATCTATATATATATGTATATAATCCGTTCCCAAACAAATTATTTAAAAACTATTTATTTATATTTAATAAAGCATATATATTTTTTATACATTTACAGAGAATACATATGCTAAACTCTATGATATTATGTCAACAAAATCTAAAAACTAAGAAAAATATCTAACAGTGTGTAGGGAAAATTTAACATCTGCTGTAATGACAAGAAATTGTTATAACAGTTTTACTTAATTTTGAATGAATGAAAAAATCGTACATGTTTATATTTTATTGGAGTGCAGGTGAAAATTTCACAAAGACATGCCTATCTCAGCAACATCTCAGTAAATCACATTCACACTACAGCTGATTTTATTCTTATTGATCTTTCGGTTTTGATGACAGATGGTCATGAATTAATTAGTTTTGTTAGAAGTGTGATTGCAGCCAGCATATTAAGTTCACTGATTTTTTTTTCTTTTTATGGACTCGATAAACAACCCACATTTAAAGTGATCATTAGATGTATTTTGAGTTAAAAGCTGATTTTTAAAATCATTATGTTGTTCAATTATTATTATTGTCTTAAGATAATAAGTTGTTATTAAGATTTTTAAGTGTAGCTTATTTATTATTTGAACAACTGAAAGTATTTTGCAATATGTGCGATTTTAAGTCGGCTGTTGAGCAGTGTAGTTTTGGTAAAGGAACTGGGACTATGTGTCATAAAAGTAAGCTATGCACGAGAGGTGAAAATAAGTGCAATAGAATCCATTGCAAATACAGACAAGTAGATTTTGTCTCTAAGGAGTGGTGTGAGTGTCGATTTATTAACTGATATGTGTGAGTATCATAGAATACTTTACTTACAAAACTCTGAATTTTACCAAAGACATTGTTTTGACTCTTTCAAACGTCACAAGAAAAAAAATTACAAAAACTCTCCGGAGTGTAAGCTTAGATTTCTGAGTGGAAATTAACAAATTTCCTGTTTTTATAAAAGCAGTTCCTGAGCAAAAAATATGTGATGCGTGTAGGGAAAAAATACAGAAATTACAGAAGCTAAATAGAGAAACTAATATTGAAAAGTTGGATACTGATAGTGATAGTGACCAATGTATTAGATTACATAGCAATATCAGTTGAAAAGAAAGAAACCCTTGCTTCTCTTAATTCATGTCTAACAGACATGGGGGAATCTCCTCTAAAATTTAACAAAAAACAAGAAGTAATAATCTGCATATATTATTTGTCACGTATAAATTATTTTAAAACCTATTTAGTGATTTCATATTGAAATGACTTTTTTTATTACACTCTCTTGAAATCTGTAACGGTGGCTTAGGGGAAATGACATGCAATGACTCTGCTTCATTTGATTTGGAATGTCCCTCAAAATATTTTTAAATAAGAAATACCCAAAAAAACACCCCAAATCCCACTATTTTTATTTCATAATCAGGTAAAGGACACCTTTAAGTATAATCCCCAGCAAAAATAAATTTAATAGAAACTGCGCCTTTGATTGATAATGCTTTTTTTTGTTAATTCATTATTTTTCATAAAAAATTCACGATTTCAAAGTTTATAATTTTTTTAGACAAACTTAAAATGTTATAGGCGTAACAGTAATTAATTTTTTTTTCATAATCTGCGTACCCTATTTATTATGCATAAATTATTTGAAGATGATTTGTGGAATATATATTGAAATATGATTATATTTATGTCATGCTACATTTGAAAACCGAGCAGTCAAGAATGCTAACTGACGGTAGTTTTTCAAAATTTTGGTAATTTTTTTCTCAGACACTATTTCACCGAGGAGTAAGAAAAATTACTGGTGATCATATCTTAATAGTAAGAACAAACACATGCAGTTTCATTAAAATGTGTGATGGTGGGTTACAGGCTTGCCTGAACTGACATGGAATGACTCCAACAAGAAAAGAAATATTATTTAAATTATATTATTTATATTAAATTATTATTTTAAAAATATATTTAAATAAATAGGCATACAGAGGGATTATACATCTAGTTCGGTGCACATGTGTTTTCTTTCCAAATTTCCTGTGAGAATGATATACTTAAGGGATTTTAGATTTCTATTTTGTATTTAGATTTCTATTTAGTGCTACTGAATATATTCTGATATAAAGAGATTGAAACTTCGTAATGTGCGAATTAAAATGTTCTGAGCACAGATATAAATATAAAACACTTAACTATTTTTCACTTAAAAGTATGAGAGAATTCCAATCCTTTGAACCAACATTCTGAAATGACACAAATGATTTTTTTAAAAAATCATTGCTTAAAATGAAAATTTGTCATTACTGACACCGCCTTTTGATTTATTACGTAATGATCTCGTGGAAGAATGACGATCATCCAAAAGAAGAAACAGTTTTTTTTCTCACAAGCTTATATATTTAAAAATAATTCTCACGCTACAAAGTTATTTGATGAACTTAGCCTCTTATCCCGAATTGCAAGTGAGACATATATCACCGATGCTGGTGGAGCATTTATCCTTTTAATCCGGGATAGGTGCCCCAGACTGTAGCTCTAGAAGTAGAAAAAAATATCTGCAACATATAATTATCACATTATTCGATACCTGTTCCAACGACATTCACTAAATATTTCATGAAAAATTTCTAGTAAGTACATTATACTTCATCTTCTAATTGTATCTATCTTACACGAGCATATAGTAACAGCAAAACTTACCTTCCTTTCATGGATAAAACATTTATTTCAAGAAATAAATCGCTGTAACTTCATCTACTACACTTGTTTGATAGTAGAAGAACGTCACTAGCTATTGTGCATTTAAAACAGTGCCTAGGACAACTAACCCGATGGGGCATCTAACCTGAATTTACCTTGCAGTATAGTCATTTTCTTACTTTTAAGTATTACAGTAATACATTGGTTAAAAGTTTATGCATACAAGAATTTTCATTTAAATGTTTGATGTCTTAGGAAAGTAACACATGGGCTGATAAGTTCCCGGTCTAATAAAGAAAACACAACTTTTTAACATAACTTTATAGCTTTAATAAATAACGTAACTTTAATAATAAATAATAATAATTTAATAATAATAATAATAATAATAATAATAATAATAATAATAATAATTTAATAATAATAATTTAATAAATAAATAACATAATTTTATAACGAAAAAGCTCCAAACAGTGCTCAGAATCATCGACTCGTTGTTGTTTTTGGTCAAAGTCAACATGCGCGGCACCCACTTTGGCAACAGCTTTTTCATAGACAAATGTTCATTAAAAATAAAATCTACACGTTCCTTGGATATCTTCAGAGTCTGAGCTATCGCCTGCAAATTCACTTTGCGGTTCCGCAAAATATTTTTGTGGACTTCCTTTATGTCTTCCGGAGTATTCACCTCTTTTGCGTGGTGCATCACTGGTGTCCGTACAACCACGTTTAAATTCCGCAAACCAGTCAATAATGGTTGATTTACCTGGTGCAGCGTCCGGATAACGCTTTTCAAGCCAAGCTTTTGTTTGAACGGTGTTTTTTTCCCATCAAATAATAATTCTTGAAATTCTTGTTTATCCATTTTTTTCTTTATCAACAATGTCGTTCAACTAAAACCACTCTAACGTTTTATCCACACGGTGAATCGTCATAACATTTTTCTGCTTCCTTTTAAAGGTTAGTATTTACTAAAAAAAGCATCGGTTCGGTGATTGCAACGCCATTTGTGTGCCAGACCGGGGACTTTTCAGCTCATGTGTTAATGTATGCCGTCAAAGCTGCAATATTTAATATGACGGTGGGCCTTAAAAAAATCAAAAATATGACTTCTTGTTTTTGCTTTAAACATTATTGTTAATATTTAATATTATTGTCATGTTTCCAGATACTTGCTAGAAAGGTCATTTGCATTTTTCTAATGAAGATGACTTCTGGAAATAACATGTCAAAATATGCTTTAAAAGCATATTTTTTTTAAACAAATTTTTCGCAGTCTATAAATTTTTAAGCTGTTCTACGCGTTTAAATTTTCGTTTAACATCGTTTCAACATTGCTAAGGCATAATCCTGACACAAATTAATTACTAGACATTTATTGTTACATATTTAATCAGACACAGAGTTATTTAAAAAATTGCAAAAACAAAAAACAGTCATAAATATGAATTTACATTAAAAATTGACATGTTAATAGATTTTGTATGTATAATTTGATGATCTTACTACTAATGAGACATAAAAAAACGCATGCACGGATTTTTTTGTAGGATGTATCAATGTTTGCCATTAGTGATATCAGGAGTTTTGAAGAAAAATGAAAACTCGTGAAACATTTTAAATATGTATAAACTGCAGAAAATCTGTTTCAAGAAAAATGCATTTGAAGTTTTGTATGTGTTATTTTCATTACTACACTTTCAAGTACGAAAATATTCATTCTGCCGAAAATAGAGCAATGTCTTGTTATTTTCATGTTTTGAACAATAATTAATTTTAAATTCTAACCATATTTTTCATATTTTAAAGCAGGAACAAAAAAAAAAAAAACACTCTTTTTAAAGGCCACCGCTTCCTCAAGGTAACAAATAAACATTTTTGAAACAAATTCTCTGTTTTATAAGCATTGTCTAGAAAACAAATTGTCCTTTTTACTAAATGAACTAATATTCTATTAAATTGCTAAATTTATACGATATATGATATATCATTTTAGTTTCTACGTACTACGAAACATACAATGAAAAGAGGATTTTTCTCCATCAAAACATAAAGTTACGAAAGGCTTTACATTCAACATTTATACGAATATATATTTTTGAAAATCTCAAGGATTAATAATAGATTGCTAACGTCTACTTGCGCCAAATTCAAACTTAGCTTTGCAGAAAGTTGCGTGAGTTTTAAGCTCTATAGTTTTATTCCTTTTTTCTTTTCTTTTTTTTTTCTTTTATTTTAAATTATTGTAAAGATTATAAAAGAGCAAACGTCAGTAAAACAAAATACATCTGTCTTTCAAACATTATTTTTCAATAGTTATTTCAATCGTTCCTAGCTTACTTTAGAAAAATATATCATTATTTCTAATCTGCAAAAGACCATTTAACGAATGTCTGATATTTAGTGTATATTTTTTCTTTTATTACATTTTTCGCCAGTTTCCTGAAAAAAACAATGTTTCACTAAATCAAATCCCAAAACTCTAAAAATGTATTGTTGCATTTCCGGATCACATATAAATTTGGTTTATTAAAAAAGCACATATGCTTCAGGCATGAAAAAGAACAATAAGTTAATTCATCTCAAATAAGCATTTGAGATATTTTTCATGAGATACTTGAAATATCATATGCAAATAATTTTTTTATCAAACTGAACTTATTGTCATATGGTATTTTTACTGTTACATTACCTCCAGTCGAATTATCTCTTATGCAGTTTAATTTATATTACGTAAGAGAGAATTCAGTAATCATTTATTGCAAGCTCATGTTATATTGATCAGACAGATGTCATTCCAAATTAAATATTGCATTCTATACATTTTATAATTTATTTTTATATTGATTTAATTACGAAGAAAAATATAAGCAACCAAAAATATGATTAATAAAACAATATTTAAATACATTTATATATATAAATTTTGTCAATATGTAAACTGAATACTTATAAATTTTTTAACATTTTGATATTCAACGAATAATTGAATTCATTTTTTTTTTCAAATATATTATTTAATATTATATAGTATAAAATATTTATTTTTCTAACTAGGGCGCAGAATTAGAAAGGTTACAAATGGAAAACTAAATCTTTATTGATAAACAGTCTTTGTAAATTTTGTAACAGAAGCGAAATGTTAAGATATATATCAAGCAGATGCAGGATATTATTTTCAATTATTTATCATTCGTTTTCATTATGTAGTATCTGGACAAATACCAATTATTAACTACGGATTATTCAGATGCTCTTCTTATAGAATATTTTTCCAATGCTAAATATAAAAATAAATGCATGTTTTTTTATTGTATCAAACAGCATTTGCAACTAGTGTATATAAAATATATATTTCCTATAGAATAATTTTACAACAGCATAATACAGAATTTCTATTTTTTTTTTATTTTTTATTTTTTTATTTTTTTTTTTTGCACTAGGTTTAAATGTATTTTTCAAGTAAAATATTATTATAATAAAAAATTATAAAAAGTATGAAATATTGTTTTTATTTAAAGTAAAAATAATAATACCACAATTAATTGGCTAGATCAAATAATAAAAAAAAAGTTTTCTTTCATTTTTTATATTAACCCATATTTCCTCATCGTTCTAAAAATAGGACAGCACGCATAAGCGGACATTATATAAATTCTTTCGAATATTTTAATTCAAATTAAAGACGACTTGTTATTCGAAAGTCTTTTAAAGATATATTTGTCTTTATCGCAAATTTAAATTAATGTTGGATATATATTTTTTTATTTTTAAAATGGCAATTTTTGCAGAATTTTTTTTTTTTTACTTTTTCAACATACAATGTTTTTAAAGTATTGACCTCTAAGAAATTCACGCATATAAATTAATTGAGGTATTATTCCATAATGTTATAACAGCAAAAAATAATTTTAAAAAACTAATCTAGGAGATAATGAAGATAGTACTTATTTTCTCCGATGCATTCCAAACATTGCTACTCTGCAACTAATGCAAGCGCCTAACAACTTGTCTGACAGTGGCACATCAAATTCATTAACCTTTTTCTCGGTTTTTAACACCTTCCAACATAGTTAAAAAGTGTTTATAATTCATTTCGGTTTGTCGATCTGCCGTATGGCTGCGTCTGTCCGTGCTGTAACTCGCGTAAATATACTCGGATTGTCATGAAATTAATATATGTTAATCAGGTTTACTATGACGTGTTCAGTATTGAAAACTAAATATGTAGCTTTTATAGTTCATTTACGTGGACACTCAAAAGAATTCAGTTACATTACAGTCTATGGGGAAAAATCTATTCCGATGAATGTTAATGATGTTACACTATTTAATACATATTTAAAGTGATATATATATATATATATATATATATATATATATATATATATATATCACTCATTTATAACTACAAGTGTAATACTATGGAATATGGTGTGCATAGCATTCAACGTTCATTTACAGGCACACACAAAATAATTCGTTTAGTGTACTGTCCAAGAACAAGAATTGCTGGAAGTGCGTTTAAAGTTGTGGTACGGTTTTTAATTAATTCTTTAAATCCCAAGCTGAACCCCAAAAAACCGAATGGCCTTAGAATCCCAATAAAATAGCCCAAAATACTCGATTTTTTCAATTCTCCCCGTTTTCACTAGGTAAGTAGTGGAAATGACTCTACTGCCCTTTATTCAAATTTCGACAGGTGTTACACATTCTCTGTTTATCTTTGGTCTAGTTACATAAAAAAAAAATATTGTTTTCCTTTCTGTACTGTCCAGAAATGCCAACACATTACCCCATCCATCAATGAGGGAGACCACCCCCTTGACAGCACCCCAACCCATTTAAGTGGAAGGCAAATCCTTTCAGCTATCCTGGGCTACTGTGGGTTTCAGAGCGATGAGCCGTTTTCGGCTATTGTGGAATTCAAAATGTTAAACTAATTTTTAATCTATTACTTGATATGTATAAATTACACACATAATATAAATGGTAGCACAAAATATCTCGAGAACATTTCCGTTTATTGATGGTAATTGCTTTTGCCTTGATGTGCGTTTATTTTTAATATTACTAGGGGATCTGCACGCTCCGCGCTACGCTCACCAACCCCCGTTCTGATTTCACAGCCTCTTAAAACCTGGTAATGTATCCTGTTATAAAAAGATGATGATGATGATATAACGAACGGCGACTATCTTCTATAATCAGGTTATAACGTTTTTTCATTTAACTGGTTATAATGCTTTTTCATTTAACTGGTTATAATGCTTTTTCATTTAACTGGTTATAATGCTTTTTCATTTAACTGGTTATAATACTTTTTCATTTAACTGGTTATAATGCTTTTTCATTTAATTCATCTTTTTTATTTTTTATTTTCATGTGTAAACACAATTTTTATGACGTAATTTCTTTATTTACTGCTTTCAACACGGATCATTTAATTATTATTTTAAATTTTCATTATTGTTTTTAATAGTCTCGCGCAAATACATTTTTTATTTGAGATAAAGCATAATCCTTTGCGCTTATTTAGAAATTGGCAACAATATAAAAAAATGACTTTTTCAATAAAAGATTTTTTACTCGATTTTTTAGGATTTTTTGAGTTTTTATTGTCAGACCATGATAATTTTTTCAATTTCTGAAAACTTGTTATATATCGCGTCTGGTGGTATGATTTTCGAATCCGTAGGATGGCTAGAAAAAAAGCAATAGCTCCTCAAAAAAGTCCCTAGTAAAAAAGCGATAAGAATAACCCGGAATATCTACGCAGAATTCGATTGGTCCATTTCTAAATCGTTTTTGGCTCAGTTCCATATTACTTTTTTTTTAATATAGAATGAATTGTTAATGCATTTGAAACAGCATTAGTTACTTCATGGAGGCTCAATCAACTATTTAGTGATGATAGTCTGAGCTTGCTTGATTTTTGAAGACATAGAAGATTTGCCTCTTTGATACTTTGTATTCCAAAGAAACCATCTCGTAGAAAATTTGGTGTTCAACAGGTTAATGAGCATTTTCTAAAGCTTAAAATTGAATAAACAGTTTATTTTATAAAACGCAGAAATTCGAGGAAGAAAGATGCCAGCTAAAATTCTGTACGGCAAAACCAACAACTATTTGTAAAAAATGTGACATTGGACTATGTCTAAGATGCTTTCTCCTATTCCACCTAAGTAACAACTAATAGCAACGGATTGTACTACCGTCCTATTTTTAGGACTGTCTGTATCGATCAAGCTAATAAAAGTTTGGTAAGTTTTTTTGATTTTATGGGTATACATATGCTTAGAGAAACACATAATTAATTGTATAAAAAAAAATATTTTTTTTTCAGTGCTTGGTACGATGCATGTTAATCTTCCGTAACTTGGTCCAGTTCTAAGCGTTGCCAACATGGATACAACGTTCTTTAAAGTTAATATAAATACCACTAAAGATTTTTAAAAATACTCTAGTTCCAAATCAAATTTGCTCAAATATGCCATTTGGCGAATAGGGCCAATTGCGGGAAATTATAGATATGGTCAAATTATATAAAAACCGAACAAAAAGACACATTTCAATTTATCTTATTGTCAGTTTTAAGATATACAAAATTTTTACTTTTAAACGGTTTAACGGAAAATGACTTTTGTTATAAACGAGCGACAAAAAAGAAAATCTTTCAAGCTTCCATGAAAAAGGTGGTAAAAATTTCTTTTTTTATAAAACGAGTGTAATTTTTTTCCCTATCTGACAGGAACTATATATACAAAAATTCGTATATGTCTACAGAGTATTTATAATCTGTTTTATGTATTCGGTTTGTATCTCTGGGTGCCGTCTGCCTGCCAGTCCGTGCTCTAACTCGCGTAGATATACTCGGACATTCATGCAGTTTATATTTGTTATTGAGGTTTACTATGGCATGTTCGCTGTTAAATATGAAGTGTGTAACACTTATAGTTCCTTTACAGGGACATTCAAAAGAATTCCGTTATATTTCGGCCTATGGGAAAAATTATTTCGGTATTTAATGTTATTACACTATTTAAAACATATTAAAATTTATAAAGATAGGAACTTCGGGCGTTATGGAATAGTCTGGTAATATGGAATAACAAGGTTTATGTTTGGTAAAGTGCAGGCAACAAGCGGCAATATCATATATACAAAACTATATATACATACTATATTTACAATACCATATAACAATACTATATATACAAAAATTCGTATATGTGTGCATATACGCTAATTACGTTATATATGTGTGTGTTATTATATGTGTACATATACGCTATGTGCTAATTTGAAACATAAAGGAGGATAAAAAGGGAGGACAACCAAATTATCATGTTTGCTTTTCACAGATTTGGAAAGAGTAGATTTATTAGATGGTCCATTGAATTTCTTCACAGCATTATTGATAACAGAAGGATTGAAACCTCTTTTGACAGCAACAGTTTTTAAGTAATTAAGTTCATCCTTAAGGGATGCAGAGTCGGAACAAATTTTGAGAGCACGATTTACATACGTATAAAATACACCGATTTTTTGGTTGACAGGATGATTTTAGAGAGCATGAGGTGGGTTAGAAACAGAAAAAGGTTTTCTATAAACACAAGTTTTGAAAGAAGAGTCACATTTGATAACTAAAACATCAAGGAAAAGAAGTTTATTACAATTTTCTAACTCAAAAGTAAACTGGATATGTGGGTCGATAGAATTGACAGTTTGAAGAAAGGTAGAAATATCAAAAGAATTATCAACTGAAACAAAAGTATCGTCAACATAACGCATCCAACATTTAAAATTAACCAGATTTAATAATTTTTCCATAAAATAATGCATATAAATATCACAAAAATTGGGAGATAAAGGATTACCCATACTTAAGCCGTCTGATTGTTTGAAAAATTTATTATGAAATTCAAAGGTAGTTAGAGATGCAAATTTTAGTTAAATTAACAAAATCTTTGACTTCAATATCAGAGAAATGAAATTCACGTAATCTTGTTTCCAAGCAAGAAAGAGCACCTTCAATCGGAACATTAGTAAATAAAGATTTAACATCAAGAGAAAGCATAGAACAATTGCATGGGTTAATATTTTTTAATTTACCAACAAAATCATAAGAATTTTTTATCGTATGAGAATTAGAAATGCATAAAGGAGAAAAAATGGATGTTAAAAATTTGGCAAGAGGATAAGTGACAGTACCAATATTAGAGACAATAGGTCTTAAGGGGACATTGGTTTTATGAACTTTAGGCAAAGCATAAAAACGAGCACAGATGGCTGAAGAAGGAATAACACAATGTTTAGTGTTGTCATTTAAAACAACAGAATTCTTAACAGCTTTCTTGAGAGTGGAAAGATGCGAATTAGTAGGATCTTTTTTATCTTCAACATAAAGACCTTCAGATAAGAGAGCATAAACTTTATCAGAATAATCTTTTTTATCCATAAGAACAATTTGACCACCTTTATCAGCTTTATTAATAATAAGATTATCATTGGCCTTAAGCTCATTCAGAGCGATATATTGAGATATATCTCAATGAGATTAAGGATGAACGTAATTACTTAAAAACTGTTGCTGTCAAAAGAGGTTTCAATCCTTCTGTTATCAATAATGCTGTGAAGAAATTCAATAGACCATCTAATAAATCTACTCTTCCCTAATCTGTGAAAAGCAAACCTGATAATTTGGTTGTCCTGCCTTTTTATCCTCCTGTATGTTTCAAATTAGCTAAAGTTTTAAGACGATTCAATTTTAACATTATCTTTAAACCTGTCAATAAATTCAAATTCCCCTCCACCAAATCTCCTGTTCCTGATCTTCATAAATGGGGAATTTATAAAGTTCCTTGTAATGGCTGTGATTTATCTTATATTGGTCAAACTAAAAGAAATCTCGAAATCCGCTTAAAAGAACACTCTCGTTATGTAACTAATCAAGAAATTTCTAAATCTTCTATTGCCAAGCACTCTTGGGATTCCGGCCATTGTTTTAATTTTAAAAATGCTAAAATTATCTTTAATGCCAATAGTATCTCTGAATTGGACTTTCTTGAAAATTTAGCTATTTATCTTAATCGTGATGTTATTGTTAATAATAAATCTGATTCCACAATGCTCTCTGCTGCTTGGAAAAACCTCTTCAGTACTACCATATAATTTATTTTTGTATTAATCAATAGTAGTCTGTTTATATATATATTAATATATTTTGGTTACTTATTTATTTCTTAATTTTCATCTGTTTCCATTTTTTAATATATCTGTGTTTTTTCCCCTTCTATTATGTATTCTATTGTCTTGATTTTACTCTTCTGTGATTGGCTGTTGTCCTCTCCTTCTGTTTTCCTATTGGCATTTGATTTCTACTTTCCTATTGGCTGTTGTTTCAGCTTGTTTCCTCTCCCTTATCTCTCATTTCAGTCTTGCTGCTGCTTTCATAGTAGAAGCACGTCTTTTTGCGCCTGCCGAAGAAAGACTCAGATCTTTCGAAAGGCCTAGCGCATTTTAAAAATTTTGATGGTGTTTTAAGAAGTTATTTTAGTTATTATTGTTTCACACCAGTTTCAATTTATTTTATTTTTTCTTTGTTTTCTCCATTTTTAGCCCTTATTCCATATATATTTCCCGACTATTTCATAATACCTCCAAAAAAGTTTTTCATGATTTTTATTTGTTTGCATATGATGAAATTTCGTAAACTTAATTTTTGTCTACAAATAACTAATCACAGATAATGGATGTTTGGGATTGTATTCGGGTTTAGGGTTTTAAACAACATCGAGCTGTGATATTGCTTCAAACGTAAATGGTATAGCATAATAACCTAAATACCCCTATTTCTAAGGTGCACTACAAGATGTTTACTATAGAATATGGTGTGTATAACACCTATAGTTCATTTACAGGGACACTAAAAGAAATCCGTTCTATTACGGTGTAGGAGGGAAAATCGGTAGCCGTTTATTGTGTGTATAGCATTCATTGTTCATTTACAAAGAGAAACAAAAGTACTCGATTAAAGTTTTATCTGCTAACAATAATTGCTGGAAGTGTGTTTTAAATTAAACTAAATTTTTGCCTATTACTTGATGTGTATAAATTCTGTAGTTCATATACAGGACAGTAAAAATGATCTCGTGTACATTTCGGTTAACTGACGGAAATTCCAGAAGCGGAATTTTAATCTATGCTATGCGTTTCCAACTGATCTAAATTTTAGCATTCTACGTAGTATATATACAAATCTAAAAAGCATATACAGGGCTGCACAAAATAATTCGAATATTTCACAGAATATTGCTGATACTTCTTGAAATTAGGTGTTTAAATGTGTTATGTGTTTCCCACATGGTCTACTTTGATATCATCTTTCAATTTATTAAACAGTACAAAGAGTACAAAGAGTTATTTTGGAAGTGTTGGAAAGTGTTACATAATCTACGCTTGACACTTGATTTTTCGCTCTTGTTTTAACTTATCATTGCTCCAAAATTAGAATTATAAAACCCGAACTTCAAACATCGGAGAATAATATGGTTTCATACATAATATGGTTTCATTTGTAAATGGAATTGCTACATAAAAATATTTACACTTCCGAAATATTGAGTCGCGTCCCTCTGGTGGGTATGGGTGTAATCAATCGGGTCTTTCAAAATACATAATGAATTTTATCTTCTGAAAATATTTAACCAAAACAGTATACTACAACTTTAAAGTAAAACATCGTAAAAAATATAGAAAAATAGAAACTTTTATTAAAGCTTGAAAGTGGGTTTTCATAACATTACTCACTCTATCTCTGATGTAAAACATTCTTATAAATTAAACTGACATAAAATTATTTATTTAATAACACAGCCATTATTAAATGCATTTCTCATTATCTAAAAAATGGATTTGATTATTCCACTTTCACATTAGTATTATATATAACCGGTCTCGTGCACATAATTTGTGCAAAAGTTATTATATTTCAGTAGAATATATTATTTAAAAGGATCTATAAACCTACAGATTATGATCTGGAAATAATTTTTCAACTTTGAGTTGGGTCCATTATCATAAAGTTGGGGAACCGTTGGACTAAATATTGAAATATAACAGGAAATCAAACTCAATCTTTTTCGTGTTCCCCACGATTTTTTAAAAACTTTATTATGAATAAAAATATGCGTATAACATTTACATGTATACATATGTGAAAGACATATGAATAAAAATTGGTACTGCCTGTGATAAAATTATATCGCGAGGAGAACTTTTAGATTTATTACAAAACTTGTTAATAATAATATAAAATATTGTCCCAAAACCAGCTTTTTCTTGAACTGAATATACTAAAAGACCTAAGGAACTACCTAAAACAAATAGAAGTATTTATTTATTTAAAATATCAGTTTATTGGTGTAATAAAAGTTCTTTATTTTCTTTTAAATGATTGTTTATGTACAAAAAATCTACGCCCATTAGGTAATTTAAATTGTGAAATCACCTTGCTTTTTATCCTCTCTATTTTTAGATGTTTTAGTAAATCGCACATTTTCCATATGTGGAGTTTTATTGTAAAAACGTTGATCTACTATAATGTCGAAAATGATTTTAAATTCTAATTTTAAATTTTTTTTTTATTTTAAAGTAAACAAACCTAATAATTCTGCATAACCTTTGTCTTGTTTTTTTTTAAATCTTTATACACTATTAAATATTAATTATCTAAAAAATATATGCATGTATATGTTTTTTTTTTTTTTTTTTTTTTTACAAAATATTAATTAATCATTTTATTACTAAAGGAATCATGAAATGTAACGATGAATAAAGCTATACCTTAAGATAAAATAAAATGATAATTGATAAATTATAAATACAAAAGTGATTTAATAAATAAGTAAATATCCTCAGTAAATATCCTAAATTATGATTAAAATGACACCAAAACATTTACAAGATAATGAAAGACATATTTGAAAACACTTAAATTTACTAATTAAAATTCAATCAAAACTGTTTTTCAATTACATATTACTGCTTAGTAATTTCCTAAATAATTGATAGGACTAAATGTGGCTAATCTAAATTGCACAGTGTTTAATATGTATAATTAACGTTAAAATAAATGAAATTTTTAGATTTATAATTCTGATTTAATTAATTTCACTATTAATGTTCATACTGTCACTAAATAGTAATTAATTAACTTACATATTTTAACTTATGATGTATTCACATTTTCCGCACATAACATTTCTATCATTTCAATATTCAAAACAAAAATTTCCTTTCAACATAGAAATGATAAATTGTGTAATATATATATATATATATATATATATATATATATATATATATATAATGTTTCAGAAAATTAATTTAGAAATGTGACAGAATTATCTAAAATTCTTGACGCGTACTAAATAATTTACAGTAGTTTGTAGCAATAACGACAATATAAAAAGAATAATAACATATAAAATTGTAAATCGACTGTGTTACATAATGTTTTAATAGATATTGAATGTCGTTTTAAACTTTTTCACTATTTTGTCGTCTAGCAATGTTTAGTCTATTAAAGTAAAAAAGAAATATTTGTACGTATGCTTGTAACTATGATGTTTCTGAATATAGTTCTTATTTTTCTTAAGATTTACGAAAATATACTATAACTTCTTTTGAGTTAACCGCTATTCAGAAGGGCGTTCTTTGTCTTCAGTAGCTTCTGGAACTAATATACTTCAGAGATTTAAAGAAACATTTCTGAAAAAAAAAGTGTATTTTCCTGCCTTTAAATTTTGAAAACTTTTCCATTAGTGTTTACAATGCATTTATAAGTTTTTTTCTATACGTAATATCGGTTTTTTGGATACTATCAATTCTTAAGTAAACATTTTCGACTGCGTAACAGAATTTACCCATTGAAAAATAACAAAATAATGATAATTTAATGCTTTATTATCTTAATACTATTAACTTTAATGTTTATACCAATGCTGTTAGATTATCATGTTTGAGGATCATAAAAATATTTTCTCGGGAATTGATAGTACTTGAAAAACTTATATTTAGGGTTTAGAAATATGATTAAAACATTGTAAAATCTACTAGGTAATGTTTTCGAAAATTTCGAGTATCAAAATAAACATTTGTTTCAAAAATGCTTATTTAACCATCGGAAATCTGTTGATTCCCGTGGCTTCTGAAGATAAAAGAACATTTTTCGGAATAGTGGGAAACTCCGAATATGTCATATTATGCTTTCGTAAACATTAAGAAAAACCAGCGGGGAAGATCGAGCTATGATCAATTAAAACTAATTTTATGTTCAATTCAATATAACTATAAATTATCTGCACAACATATAACAGTCAGTTCTATGTACCCTGATTGGATGAATTCTGTTTTCGAGAACGTTCCATGGACGCTGGTTGGTTGAATCATCGCATCTCCTATGGGGAATTTCTAGAAAATTTCTTTAGAGTCTGAAAGCCATTTTTTTTGCAAAATGTCGCAAAACTTTGGCGAAAAGTCGGAAATTTGGCGACATTCTTTCATTGGGCACAAGCATCTATCTTGGGATTGGTATATTAAAATTCAAATTTCTCACCAATTTCTCCAAAATGTCGCCAAATTTGACGAAATGCTGCCAACATTTCTACTTTGTTTACTATCAACTCTTCAACAATTTAATAACATTCTCAAACTCAAAAACTCAATTCTCATTGAAATGCGTTGAGCCGTTTTGACACAAAAAATGACCCAATAATTAAATTTTCTTGAACATGTGAATTAGTCCAATGGTCTTCCCGTAATCTAAAACGGTAGGATATAAAATTTAGTCAAAATCGTTAGAGCAATTTTTCAGATAAAATTAGCTTCACTCCTAGTAACCCAGAAATGACTCACTAATCGAATTTTCTTGAACATGTTACCTACCCCAAAGGTTTTCTCGTAATCCAAAACGGCAAGATACAAGAATTAGTCAAAATTGTCCGGTTTTTAGATAAAATTAGCTTAACCCATAGTGACCCAAAAATGACTCACCAATCAAATTTGCCCAAACATGTGACTTAGCCCAATCTGGTCTTGTCGTAATCCAAAACGGTAGAAGCCGATTTTTTAGAGACGATTTTTAGATAAAATTGCACATGTACACGCATAGACAGAAAAACACAAACACAGAGACGCAGAAGATTTGCTCGTATTATATAGGGTATGTCAAAATGAATATAGCGATTACAAACGGCTATAACTATTTAATGGAAAAGAATTTATAGATAAAATTAACACAGAATGTAGACGGAACTTCAAAATTTTTTATATACACGTCATAGATGTTATATGTGACTCCCCTTAGTCACACGGACAACATATAGGCGGAAATCCATTTCACGCCATACATTCTGAAGCATTTGTTCAGTCACCGACGCAAGCGCATTACAAATGCGTACTTTGAGTTCTTCAATTGTTTTGGGCATGGGAGGCGCATAACCCCACATAACCCAATAGATCGGTCGAAGTGGAGATGCCGACGATGTCTTCTGCTCTTGGCGACCGAGATCTCCGGATTTGACACATTGTGACTTTTTCTATGGGGTATCTGAAAGACGTGCCTCCCATGCCCAAAACAATTGAAGAACTCAAAGTACGCATTTATAATGCTCTTGCGTCGGTGACTGAACAAATGCTTCAGAATGTATGGCGTGAAATGGACTACCGCCTAGATGTTGTCCGTGTGACCAAGGGAAGTCACTTAGAACATCTATGACGTATGTATACAAAATTTTGAAGTTCCGTCTACATTCTGTGTTAATCTTATCGATAAATTCTTTTCCATTAAACAGTTATAGCCGTTTGTAATAGCTATATTCATTTTGACTTACCCTGTATAATAGAATAACGGTTAGATCAAGAAACATTTTGTTTAGTGTAAAACTTTTAAAAGTTGAAATGAAACAATCAGAGACAACGGCCATTCTTTCTTTTAACAAAACATTCTATGAGAACAACTTCAAAGAAATTGCTAAGAAGCCATTTCTCAGAAAAATATAAAAATTTTAGAAAAATATTGTGGATTGCACGTCAATTGATGTTTCGTAGCGCTTTTTACAAAAATTTCTTTTAAACCATGTTTTATTACTAACATTTACCGCAATATACAGAGTGTCTCATTTATTTGGCAACCCCCCCAAAAAGAACAATGTACAAACATTCATTTTAATTTTACAGAATTACTTAAACGACTACAAAAGGTGTTGGAAGTGACCGCCATCTTCCTCTTTACATATCTGGGCCCGTTTGAGGAGGTTTCAAGACACATTATGTAATGTGTTTGGTGTGATAGCGTTTATCTCTTCCGTAATGCGAGTTTTCAGTTCAGTAATCAAAGCTACAGGTTGACGGAACACGCAATTTTTCAAATAGCCCCACAAGAAGAAATCGGGTGGTGACAGGTCTGTACTGCGTGGAGGCCATAGTCCTTTTGTAATAAGCCGATCACCAAAAAATTCTTGGAGAAATGACAAAATGTCGCTGGCTGTATGCGCAGGAGCGCCATTCTGTTGAAGCCAAACGAAACCTTCACCTGCTAATTTCCTTACGGACGTGACCGGTCTCTCCTTGATTTTCGTCTCGATATCTTCATTTTGTGGTCAGTTAGGACAACCGACAGACGGTTCTTTCTTTTTGGTTCCACAGTCCATTCTGTTTGAAAATGGTCCACGATTCGCTTAATTGTGCTTATAATCGGCACCACCGAGTCCGGAAACTTGTTTTCATGTCGTTCAGTGACTGTTTTGTACGAATACGTTCGAAAATAATGTTCAATAATAAACGCGTGTTTTTCTGCACATAGCACCATGACGCAAAACTCCATTTCACTTCGTTCTCCTTAGCACTGAAGTGTCTCGTGTGGTTTTCTAGTGTGTTGGTAGCGTTGCTCGCACGCTTCTCCATAGCGCTACATGCGCTAATAGTGTGCGCGTGCACTCGTACTGTTCATTTGCTTCGCGTTTACGCGGGTTGCAAAATAAATGAGACACACTGTATACAACACGCAAATAAACACTAACTTATAAAAAAAAGATTCACTATTATAATATTGTTATTCTATGCAGATTCAGCTTAAAGCCTGTTATTTACCTCTCTATAATTGTTACGGAAACAATCACACTGGAATTCAATGTTTATAGTTTAACTGTGTCAGAAAAGCCATCGAGGTTGTAAAGTGAGTAAGAACATGAATTGAAATGGCATCTGTTTAGGTGAGCTGTCTGTAGAGTGTTTTTATGCCTAATCCGAATGGCACAATTCGGACAATAAAATGTGATTGATTGAGATGATTTTGGACAAAAACTTGGCAAGTCAAGCCTCTATCGCCAAACTATTGTTGGCTGACTTGTCTTTTAATCGAACTCGTATCATTGTGTGTTGCCATATTTTGGGCAGAAACGATCGGATTTATACAATATACAACCGTGTTCATTAAAACAAAACATATAAAAAGTTCATACATCATCAATCGTTATCGAATATATATTTTCTATGTTTTCCATATTATAACACTTCAACAACATTCAAGAATTAACAAAAACTGTCCAAAACTGACTACCGTGTACCAAAAAAATAACAATTTCTGTAGAATTGTCCATATACATACATACAAAACGGCGTAAAATAAAAGTTGTTTTTCCAAACTCGTTTAGTGTATAAGGCAAAATTACAGACGGATGCAACCAGCTTTAGTAGCAATGATTTATGTTCCTAAATTTTGTAAGAATTTGAAGAATAAATTGTGCCTAATATTTCATTTGTTTATTAAAATTGCTGATAGAAACATATTGTAATACTTAAAACATATATGTCTTTGTAATATTGTTTTATATTTCATATTTATTATTAAACCCAAAACCCTTATTAATGTAGAGATATGAATGCATAATATGAAGTAAATAATTAATCAGTGTGAATATTTATAAATACTGGAGTGACCATAAAGCCAAAACCCAAGGTATTGATAACAACACACAATATCATTTTCACGCGTGGTTTTGCTTTTTAGAATTATTTATTTTCAGAAACAGAATATGAAATCATATGACTTCTTGTATAAAACTTGCATGTGTTCTCTTCTAGTAGTTTTCATTTTTTATTGTTTTAAAATTGAAAAATCAACAGAAAATTTAATTAAAAAGATTATATAATAATGAACCAATGCTGGGTGATATGAAATGTCTACGATGGCCGTCATGCTATTGCTTACCTTCCATCAATGGTTATGAGTCGATGTATCTGGATGGAAATATATTTTTCATGGTGGAATTCCAAAGCAATGGAATTGGTGTAACTTAACCCCTTGAAGGGCACCGGTTTATTATATATACCACTTAATTTTAATCCCAGAATGCCACAATGACACCAGAATTTTATAATCAAATTTTGAATTTATAAGGTACATGAGGAAAAGCATTTACTTATTTTAAAATAAATTCGGTCGTGAATCCTGGTGCCAATCAATCTTTTCAGTATTTTAGCTCCAAGAGTACTTTGCCCCTGAAGGGGTTAACATGCAAACTGGTGGCAACGGACGAAATTTACCGAATGACATACATTTGTTTTATATATATAAATGAAATACAATAAAATAATAGAACTTAAAATAATTACATTTCGTACAAAACAAAATAAATTAAATGCTAAAATTACAAAAGGAATAATAATACAAGTAAAAGGAAAGTGAATATATACCCGATGCATTATAATTGAAATATACCCGATGCATAATTAAAGATAATAAATAATAGATAATTTCTATTATTAAACATATAATAACGTGATGTGTTTCTATGTGGTCCTTATTTAATATATATTTTTTAATTTATCTCCGGTTCAAATCATGTTTATTTCACTTAAAAAAGCGAAATATTGCGATGTATGAGGTTGAAGATTTTCGAAATTCCATAAAACCAAAGTTTGATTGAAAAATTAATTTTTCTAAATTTAATTCAAGAAGAAATATTTTTGACATTAATTAATTAATGTAATAATAAAGTTAAGAAATAAAGTTACCTGAAACTAATATTTCAGGTAATACTGTCACATTCAATAAACTGGGTTACTACAATTTATTGATAAAAACATGAACTAGCAAAATACATCGATTTTTTTTTTCATGTAAAGATTTTGCATTTCGTTATAACTTTCTAAAACTTACTTAATAAAAGTCAAATGAAAGTACTCTCCAGCAGAATAAATTTAAGTTTGCGAAGCGAAGGATTTTCTTAAAGCTGCTAAATAAAACTTTTCTAAGATTTTTGTAAAGTTAACTTAATATGCACTGAGTATATCTGAATTATTTGAATAAATAAATGTACTAAAATGTTAGAAATACACGAAGCAAAATTAAATTCGTAGTTACACTTTTATTTTAAAATTTTAAAATTTTAAATTATTTAAAATTTTTTGTTTTTGTTTTTCAAATGTAAATCAACTAATTATTACTTACCCATCATACGTAGTATAGGGTAAGTCTTGTAATCGTTTTGAAAATCGAAATTTTTTTTTGAAGGATTTACACGTTTCAGACACTGGAGATTCAGAAAAACATATTTAAAAAAAAAAATTGCCGTCCGTCTGTGTGTCTGCGTATCTTTGTCTCTGTAAACGCTCTATCTCCCGAACAGATTGAGATAGAGACTTGAAATTTGGTATGTACTTAGTATGTAATAATGAGAGGAAGTCTTTTGAATTTCAGTAACCTCGATTAACCGGAACTATTTTTTTCGGACTCTCGAAATATTCGTTCTGATAAAAGGTATATAAAAATTTTCGAAATTGTTTATTTTAAGGAGTGAATATAAAAGACAATAAAAAACATAAATTTTGCATAAAGCATGAAGTCGAGCGGATAATTAGTTGCCGAGATATTTGTAATCCTATTTACCACACTCTTCGATTTTTCATGACCCTGTATTTCCTCCAAATTTCAGTTCAAAGATATATTGTAATTGGAAATGCGACGCTTAATCAAATGCAATAAATCGCTAGTTAATAGGATTATTGTTTTTGGAGTTGTAAGGATGTTTCTTTCAAGCAATTCAGTAATCGAGCCTTTAAAGTTTATGACGTCATCAAGCCACGATTTTATTCGAATTGCAATGCATTTTATAAGTAGTTTACAAATTTTTTATTTTAATATTTTACATTATGCATTTCCATGATGGGTAAGTATTACGGTGGCCCCTAACGACTAGTTTTTAATTATGTAATGAATTTAACGCATTACATTAGAAAAAAGTGTAGCAACATTTAGTCTTAATCTTCATTAAATGAATATTTTTTTTTTCTAAAATCTATTTTGATGTAAATATAATAGGTTCTAAAACAATTACACTTCTATGAAATCTATTTAACGGACATTTTAAAAAAATATCGTTAAAATACTAATTTGTTATGCCTTTCTAATTATGTAAATAAACTCTTATATTGATTAGTCAATAATATTTAAATGGATTTTTGATTATAATGTTACACCCGCTAAAATGAGCAAAAAGAGGGACATTGTTTGGTCTAATTGTAATATGTTCGTTGTAACATGAGTTTTTATGCTTTATTCAATATTATATTATTTTGATGTTCAATTCTGATTGTTTGTATCAGTTAAACTTGGATTTTGTATGTAAATGTGGAATTTTGTAATCCAATTTTCTCTCACTTTCTGATATGCTAGAATTAGAAAAAGTATGTACACAGTCTGACACTGCTGTAATTTAATAATTTTAGAATTTAATTGTAAATTAATAAATTAATTTTAAGGTATTTTCCAAGTAGCTGGTCGCAAATTATAAATTGTGAAATATTCTTTATGTTTACAGCTGTTTAAGAAACAATGCAGTTAGTAATTAGTTAAACCCCGTTCGCCAAAACAGGCGAACTGTCTGTGAAACTGAAACATCAAAATGTTTTTGCAATTTAATAGTTTAATATTATTAAATTATCATTTTAAGTTGAGAAAACAATCTAGAAATCTTTACTAGGTAGTTTAATCAATGATTTTTTCTCTATCTTTGTTTTCATATATATATATATATATAAACAGATTTTTTTAAAACCAAATTCACCCATTTGTGCATTTTATCAAACGTAAATAAAACTTGTGAATTTCAATAATCGGGTCCAAAGCCCAACTAACGCATGGTACAGCGATTGTTTTTGTAACTACATGAATTGCAGTCATGGAATTAGGCCTGTGTTTTAAGATAAACATTGGCTTATTATCAAGAGTGTTTTTTTAACCTATTTTTACTTTTATCTCTGTATTTAAAAAAAAATTCTATATACATTATTTAAAAACATACATGACATTCAAATTTGTTTAAAATATAAACGACATAAAATAAAAAAATATGTTGAGAAAAATAAGGCTGTTTCTGAATTTATATAAATTAATAGAATTCGTATCTTGAAAAAACAATTTTCTTTTGGAATCAAAAAAATTTTTTTAATCTAGATTTTTCGAAATAGTTTATGTTTTAGTTTTTTGTTTTTAGATGTAATGTTAAATCTCATCAAAAAGTCACCTGTAAAAAATACAGCCAAGTCTCGTAACTCATTTACCGTAAAAAGTACTGATATCGTATAAAGCCAAGTTTAACTATCTTATTAACTCTGAAATTTTCATTCACAAATCACTCCTAGTCTCTACATCTTTAGTTGATTATTATTTTGTGAATTGGCAATTACGTAGCACGAGAATGTGATGTATATAGTTAGTCTTAATCAAAGAATACTATAACATATTAAGGTGTAATAACTTCCCTGTGCGTATATAATTTGCTTTAGTTAAATTATCCCATCCCATCCCATGACATAGTACGGTGTAATAACTTCCCTGTGCTGCGTAATTGCCAAGTCACAAAATAATAATCAACTAAAGATGTAGAGACTAGTAGTGATTTGTGAATGAAAATTTCAGAGTTAATAAGATAGTTAAACTTGGCTTTATACGATATCAGTACTTTTTACGGTAAATGAGTTACGAGACTTGGCTGTATTTTTTACAGGTGACTTTTTTATGAGATTTCACTTCTTTTTGTAAGTAATCCTCCTTTTCTTGATTTTGGGTTATTTTTGGAGATCATCCACTGATTTTCGCTAAGCCCACACTCTGTCCCTATTATTTACAGGTATAAAAAATTTGAAGCTTTAGTTTCGTTTGCAAAGTACTGTAGATAAAAAGAGATTTCAGCTTCCTAGGTAAGCACTAAGTTATGGGAGGGGGAGTGTCAAAAGCACTCTCAATTGCTTCCAGGATAGGTGCTATCCATCTGAGATGTTACTCGCAGCCCTAGATACTTGATATTTAGCATAAAAGTACTTTTTAGTATAAAAAGAAAGCCAAAATTAAAATTTCCGGAAATTTCCAATAAATCAAACTATATTCCTTTTTTCGATGTTTTTTTTAGTCTTTTTTTTATTATTTATGATTTTTTTAATTTTTCCTTACTTTGTGTACTAAACCCTGCCTTTCTGCCAAATGTCAAGCTTCTAGGACTACAAAATCGATTTTTTTTCAAATTTTCGACTTTTTATAAATTTATTGATTTTTCGATTTTAATTCTAAGTTAACTGATTGTCATGCCAATATAGTAATTATTTGATCCGTCTTCTTAGAATCATTTAGGTTCAATTTAGAGATAAATCAAGTGAATCTTAGAATCACTCTGATTTTATTTAGAAAGGACTATCAAGCCATAACCAGCCAGTAATGTTGCGAGGGTAGGGGGAGCTGTGAAAATTTTTGTGGGGCTAACATCATTTAACAATCCATATTTCATATGTGAAGTAAATAGAGTACAACCTGTGAAAGAAAACAAACCTGTCTATAAAGAAATCGCCTATATCGTAGCCAGTCTATAGCGGAACTTTTCTATAACGAAATTCGTAAACGAAAGAAAAGAAAACCATAATCCGGGGGAAATAACATAAAACAATTAGGGGCGTTGTACTAGCTAATAGGACAATTATCTTAAAACTAATGTTTCTAGCAGTACAAAATAAAATTGTTTTCGAATTTTCGATTTCTTAAAGATATTTCGAATTTTCGATTTCTTAAAGATATTTCGATTTTTCGATTTTATTTTCGAATTTAACGAATATTTTAATTGTTCCTTTTATTGAATAGTAAATACTACCTTTACACCAAGTTTTAAGTTTCTAAGACTACAAGATAAAATTATTTTGAATTTTTGATTTTTTTCGAATTTTTTTTTTTAATTTTCTGGAGTTTTTAATTTTTTCTTATTTTGTATCCTTTATTACAATTTCAAGTTTCTAGCGCTACAAAATCGAATTATTTTGAAATTTCCTATCTTTTACGAGTTTTTTATTCTATTTTCGAAATTATTGTGTTTTAATTTTTCCTTTTTCTGTATCCTAAACAATAAGTTTGCGCCGAATTTTAAGTTCTAAAGCTACAAAATCAAATTTTTTTCAATTTTTCAAATTTTCGATTTTTTTTTCGATTTTTTTTTCGATTTTTACAGATTTTTTATTTATTTCTTTTTTTGTATCCTAAATACTGGCTTTATTCCAAATTTTAAGTTTCTAGCTTTACAAAATCGAATTATTTTCAAATTTTCGTTTTTTTTTTCGATTTTTTGATTTTATTTTCAATTTTTGTTGTGTTTTTAATTTTTTCTTTTTCTGAATCCTAAACACTACCTTTACACCAAATTTTCAGTTTCTAAGGCTACGAGATCATATTATTTTCAATTTCTCTCTTTTTCTTTCTTTCTTTCTTTCTATTTTTTTTTTTTTTTTGAAATTTTCGATTTTTTTTTAAAATTATCCATATTTTTTAATTTTTTCTTATTTAGTATCTTAAATATTACATTTATTCCAAATTTCAAGTTTCTAGCGCTATTAAATCGAATTATTTTCAAATTTTCCTTATTTTTCGATTTTTTGATTTTATTTTCGAATTTTATTGCGTTTCTGATTTTAACTTATTCTGAATCCTAAACACTATCTTTACTGCGAATTTTAAGTTTTTAAGGCTAAAAAATCAAATTATTATAATTTTTTCAATTTTTTTCGAATTTTTCGAATTTTTGAATTTTTCGAATTTTCCGGAATTTTTAATTTTTCCTTATTTTGCATCCTAAACACTACCTTTATTCCAAATTCCAAGTTTCTAGCGCAACAAAATCGGATTATTTGAAATTTTTCGATTTTTTTCGATTTTTCGATTTTTTCAATTTTGCTTTCGATTTTTTTGGTGTTTTTGATGTTTTCTTTTTCGGGATACTAAACACTACCTTCACACCGCATCTTAAGTTTCTAAGACTACAAGATCGTATTATTTTCAATTTTCAATTTTGATGGAATTTGTTGAATTTTCGAATGTTTTTCTTTCGAATTTTCCGGATTTTATAATTTTTCCTTTCTTTGTATCCTAAACACTAGCTTTATTCCAAATTTTAAGTTTCTGTGGCTGCGGGATCTACCCAATCTTTTTGATGACGCGAGAGTGAGTGAGTGTGTGAGTGACAAAAAAATCGAAACTTTGAGTTCATATATCGTCTGCACTAATTTTTTGAATTATCCATATTTTTTAATGTTTCCTTATTTAGTATCTTAAATACTACCTTTATTCCAAATTTCAAGTTTCTAGCGCTATGAAATCGAATTATTTTCAAATTTTCCTTATTTTTCGATTTTTTCGACTTTTTTATTTTATTTTCGAATTTTATTGCGTTTTTTATTTTAACTTATTCTGAATCCTAAACACTATCTTTACTGAGAATTTTAAGTTTCTAAGGCTAAATAATCAAATTATTTTAATTTTTTCAAATTTTTTGAAATTTTTCTAATTTTTGAAATTTTTTTCTAATTTTCCGGAATTTTTAATTTTTTCTTATTTTGCATCCTAAATACTACCTTTATTCCGAATTCCAAGTTCCTAGCGCAACAAAATCGGATTATTTGAAATTTTTAGATTTTTTTCGATTTTTTTAATTTTGCTTTCGATTTTTTTGGTGTTTTTGATGTTTTCTTTTTCTGGATACTAAACACTACCTTCACACCGAATCTTAAGTTTCTAAAACTACAAGATCGTATTATTTTCAATTTTCAATTTTGATGGAATTTGTTGAATTTTCGAATGTTTTTCTTTCGAATTTTCCGGAATTTATAATTTTTCCTTTCTTTGTATCCTAAACACTACCTTTTTTCCAAATGTAAAGTTTCTAGGGCTACGGGATCTACCTAATCTTTTTGATGACGCGTGAACGAGTGAGTGAGTGAGTGACAAAAAATCGAATGTTTGAGTTCATATATCGTCGGAACTAGAAAAGACAGAAAGTTGTAATTTTAAATTTTGGTCCTGTTTGCCAAATACTCTAGAAAAACGAAGTTTAAAATTTTTGGGATACTCCAGCGCGGAGATATGGGGGGGGGGTCAAAAGTGCCCTGAGTTGCTTCCAGAAAAGTATGCTTACGGCTGTCCTCTCTCGACTTGGCGGAGGCACTGCCGTGCCTCCAGATAAATATAATGTAAGAATTTAAGGACACAATTGTTATTTTAATTAAGGAAATAACTAATAAATCAGTAAAACATAATGAAAAATACACGCAAATGTCGAATTAAAAACCACTTGATGACATAACAAACACGTGTAATGCTTCTGACATCAAGTAAATGGGACTGCATTTTTGGCGTTTAATCTTACAGTTTGGCGATGTTTTTTGTTATGAAAAGTGGTCGACGGGATAATAGAGAAGTACCGGTTTTTCTTATAATACAAAGTTTGTATAGATTCGAGGGGAAAATTATATTACTTTCATAAAAATGTATTTGGATGGTTTCTTGTTAATACAATCTTGCCAAGGCTGTGGTTTTCCTATTAGACTTAATGTTAGCTATATGCTCCATTTTTCTGCAACTAAATTTCCTCATGCCAATATAGTAATTCATTGATCCGTTTTCTTAGGATCGTTTATGTTCAATTTACAGATAAATCAAGAGAATCTTAGAATCACCATGATTTTATTTAGAAAGGACTATCAAGCCATAACCAACCAGTAATGTCGGGAGGGAGGGAGAGATGTGAAAATTTTTGTGCGACCAACATCTTTTAACAACAAATATTTCATATATAAATTAAATAGAGTAAAGCCTGTGAAAGAAAATGAACCTGTCTATAAAAAAAAAAGATCTATAACGTAGCCAGTCTATAGCGGAACTTTTCCATTACAAAATTCGTAAACAAAAGAAAAGAAAAGCATAATCCGGGGAAAATAACACAAAACAATAACGGAAGGCGTACTAGCTAATAGGACAATTATCTTAAAATCTATCTAAAAAAAAACTATCCCCATCCTGTGGGATTTGTTTTTCAATGTTTTACTTTATTTAATGCAAAACATAGATTGCATCCGACAACTCATAAAAAAGTCCTCCGGCCTGTACCGGCAGGAAAAGGTAGCTTTCCTATATCTTCGTTTTAAAATTTTAGCTAATGTTACTCGAAAACAGCAAGTTACAATGCAAAGAAACCGTTTACAAAAGATTCGTTTACACTGAATTTGAATAAGAAATTCGCCAAATTATTGAGCTACAGCCAAGTTGTCTTCATTTATGAAGACTTATTTTTATCGCCAAATTTGGCGAGATTTTGCCAATTGTCGCCAAGTTTGGCGAGAATTTGGTGCTAATGGATATGAATATATAGATTTATGCGTATGATTGGGAAAATGATTACAGCAATGAAAGAAAATAATTTGCGAGAAATCGCGTTCACTAAAACTTATAAATTTATATTAAAATCATTAAAATTACAGACATTACAATACACTTTCATAAAACATTAAAAACATATTAAAATTGGACGTTTCGGATTTACATGGAAAATCCCTCTTCAACAACATTTCACCTAGCGTAAATCATAGTTCAAAAATATCAACAAATAGAAAATGCAACGTATCAAAGTTTCGAAGTCAAAGTTACAGTTATAATAACACGGAGTATTCATTCGGGATTGCACCTGCTTGACCATTATTGACCATAAATTTATCGTTGGTTTTTTGTAATGTGCTGTTTTGTTTCAAAATGTCAGCCACCCTAGAATTTCAAACTGCTCTATCTCAGCCAATTTTTAAGATAGAGGTAAAACAAAAAATGCTCTGGAATCCTTGTATCAAGTCCTAACACCTAATTAAAAAATAAACTTGATTTTTTAACTTTTTTGTATATTTATTTTAGTTTTAAAATTTTCCGTGGCCGCCATCTTGAAACAAGATGGCGGACCAAGCTGGCCAACGAACTCGGTCGAGACATTGGTGAGCTTAATACACACAATTAGTTTCATCCAAATTAATTTATAAATACGAGCGTTATCGTATCAAATTATTTTCATTTTTTCAATTTTTTTCGAATTTTTTTCTTTTTCTTTTTCGAATTTTCTGGATTTTTTTAATTTTCCTTTTTCTGTATCCTAAATACTACCTTTATTCCTAATTTGAATTTTCTAGCGCAACAAAATCGGATTGTCTTCAAATTTTCGGTTTTTTTCAATTTCTTCGATTTTTTCAATTTTGCTTTCGATTTTTTTGGTGTTTTTGATGTTTTCTTTTTCTGGATGTTAAACACTACCTTCACACCAAATCTTAAGTTTCCAAGACTACAAGATTGTATTATTTTCAATTTTCAATTTTGATGGAATTTGTTGAATTTTCGAATGTTTTTTTTTTCGAATTTTCTGGATTTTATAATTTTTTCTTTCTTTGTATCCTAAACACTACCTTTTTTCCAAATGTCAAGTTTCTGGGGCTACGGGATCTACCCAATCTTTTTGATGACGCGTGAACGAGTGAGTAAGAAGTGACAAAAAATCGAATGTTTGAGTTCATATATCGCCTGAACTAGAAAAGACAGAAAGTTGTAATTTTAAATTTTGGTCCTGTGGGCCAAATACTCTCTATAATTGAAGTTTAAAATTTTTGGGATACTCCAGCGCGGAGATATGGGGGGGTCAAAAGTGCCCTGAGTTGCTTCCAGAAAAGTATGCTTACGGCTGTCCTCTCTCGACTTGGCGGAGGCACTGCCGTGCCTCCAGATCTTATATTGCATCGTGTTCTCTGAATCGCTTTAGGTCTCATTACAGGAAACGGAGAATAGTAATCAAATATGGAATGAATCGAAACATTAAATTTAGTAAATTGGACCAACAACTAGACACAGGTGCTAGTTTCAGAAACGTAATTTTTTTTAAAACAATCCGTAACATGTTTTAAAACAACAACAACAACAACAAAACTTTACTTTATAACTGTGATAAGATACTTTTAGTTCACGTACTTAATATATTTTAAGTTCATTGAAAACAAAACACGTGATTCTACAGTTCCAATATATATTTGTAAACAATTACATGTGCATACAAAATTTGTTTTTGCGAAAAATTTTCAAAAAATTGTACTAATTCTTTACATTTTTGTCATGCATATTTTAAAAATTTATTTTTTATTATATTACTACTTTTCTCACAATATCTGATACATTGGTGTATATAACAGGTTAAACCCAATAATGGTAAAAGAATAATATAGAAGAATTTTATTTGAAAATTTACACATTCATAATACGTATACATATGAAATGCATTGAGAAAGATTTAAATCGATTTATTTGTATGGGTCAAATGCGTTATAATAACTTTTTTTGGTAAATCTGTTGTTTTTGCTAATTTTGTTATGTAATGATTCTGCGTATTTACCCTTAAATATCCAGCATTAATCAAAAATCATTTATTCTACTGATCCTTGTACAATTATTACAAGGACATGAATGTTCCCATTATGTAAAAAATAGTTTTAAGGCTTCTTTTATTATAGTCACGAAAAGTCCCATTCCCTGGGACTCTACTTAACATTTAAAGATATTGCCGGCGGCGTACAAAGTGAAAAAAAAAATGTTGTAAATTATTTCACAATTACGTGATAAGTATTTGCGCTTCATTTACTCTCTTTTCCAAGTCCTTTCAGTATCCAACCAATATGTTATGAGCGGGCTGACAGCTTTAGCCAAGCGATCTCTAGTTCAAATCCTTGCCTGGACATTTTTCGCCCAGTTGGAAATTTACACATCATGTTATTTATTACCATTTAGAAAAATTGTGTTAAAATTAATCTAGTGTAATGACGTATCCAGCGTTTACTGGAATTCCAATACCAGCTATTTATTCTTTTGAGCTTATTCAGATTTCAGACCAGATGCTATGATCAACAATGTTAGCTGAGGGAATTAGGTCATCCAGATATTTCCTGAATCACTCAGTTGGCAGAAAATTGAGAGCTTCAGCGAAGCGGTCCTTAGTTCGAATCCTGTCCTGGACATGTTTCGCCCAGTGGGAAAATTACAACTCATTCGATTTATTTACCAATTAGAATAATTGTGTTAAAATTTATTCAGTGTAATTACGTATACATTCTTTACTGGAGTTCCATAACCTACGATTTATTCTGTTGAGCTGAATCAGATATCGGCTATGATGAAACAAGGTTAGCTGGGTGAATTAGGTAATCCAGATTCGTACGGGATTGCTCAGTTGGCGAAGCATTGGAATCTTCAGCCAAGATTTTCCGTGGTTCTAATCCTCGCCTGGACATTTTTCGCCCAGTTGAAAAATTACAACTCAGTATATTTATTTATCAATTAGAATAATTGTGACAAAATTAATTTAGTGTTATTTCTTTACTTCTATACTATTACTAGACGTTAGACACTATTCTTCTTTCGCATCTAAAGTTGATGTTTAGGATTTAAAAGACGCATGGAGTATGCCGCTTGTGTCTTTAAGTTACTACAAACAGTCCATGTTATATTATTTATTATTAAATTAGCTTCTTTTATGCAATCTTATTGTTTTTACTTTTATACTAGAAGCGGACATTGTATTAAACAAATATATCATTAAAATTTATTATTCTGGCTTTAAAATCCGATGGTGCATATTGTGCATCTATATATATATACTTGTATATTAAAGTAGTAAACGCAGTCCTGTTCTATAGAAAATAATACATAAACTCCCCGTCTCCGGATATATTCATACCAGTAGATGTTTTAGGGACTCACAAGTATTTTTTCTTTTATTCTAGAGTCTAAATTTTAAGCAGATCCCTTAGCCATCCCCAAACCTCTGATTAAATGAGAATGTTTGGATTATTTGAATAATTGAGGTGCAACATTGACTGTAGTTGTTCATTAAAAATCATCACCAACAAGATCATCTGAAACAGGAAGGTCTTGTAAAAAATCTTGTAGAAGTAGGTCCAGAACTAGTTGTTTAATGTCTGAAATTAGTAATACGATTACACTGTAAAAAGGACAGAGGTATCTTAATCTACAATAATATAATATAACAACGAGCGAAAATATAGAATAAACTCTTTCTACCTATTCCCTCCTCTATCTGGAATATGGTTCCCATATGAAAAACAAAATCTATTTTTAAGTTTTAGTTATACAATTTTCTGCCAGGGGCGCTAACAGCGTAAAGAAATCTATCATGTGAAAAATTTTATCAAAACATAAATTTAACTGCGTCAGAATCTTATTCTGAAGATTTATGAAAATAATATTAAATATTAAATTTATTAAAATGTATTTATTCTTCTACGCGACAGGAGACGCTATAAATGGAAACGAAATATGTGATGAATATGGGCCACCTACTTTTAAGGTCAGTATAGCTATCATATAGTGAAACATAAAAAAAACAATTTTCCGTAAATGTAGTTACCCTTTTTTCTCACAGGGTGCAATATAAAAGCAAATAAAATATTGAGTTGTATTAACAAATTTCATTTTTTGGGAAAGAATCACGTGCGGAAAGTTTTAGTTGGGATTGAAGTATTTCATTCAGGTATTGTTTTGTATTCATATTCCCAATTAATCACACAAATTATACCCGCACATTCCGATGTCATACAACCGCATATCATAAAACTGATTTTATGCTTCAAGGTGTATGTAATGCAATTGGGATGCAAATCTTCTGCGATTCTTCTCCTTACGTATGTTATGCCATAACTACTAAACAGGGAGGTTTTGGTGTCGTCAGACCAAATAACACTATCCCATGGAACATTGTCCAGTTAACATGATTTTTAGCACAGGTTTTCAAATTTTTTTGGAGAAATAAAGATGGCTTTTTTCGGAGAATTCTAGAATTTAAACCAAATATTTGCAGTGTGCGGCGAACAATACTTGCAATTAACATCATATTGGCTTGCGACATTGCACATTGTATACATAGTGCTGTTTTACTTCTGTCACTTATGCACAGTATTTTAACTATTCTATCACCAGTTGCTGTTGTACACCTTTTTCTACTTTTACCATTTTGGTTTCGTAATGACATACCAGTTCATAAATTTCAAAATGTCACCATTGTTTACACTTCTAGAAATTTTCCTTCAAATTTCTTCATAACTGTAACCTTGTTCACTTAATAGTATTATTTTACTCCACTTAGTAGGTGACCAATGAACTGTTTGACAGTTTTTTTTTTAATTTTATTATACTTTATATCGAACTCCAATATCAATCATATAAAGCACTGACAAAGGTTCTTATCATAGCTGTAAAACATGACACCAAAAGTTGAATCCCACTGTTACCTGACTGACGCTGCCCCAGAAAAGGAAGAAAGACACAAGATTGGCAGTTTTTAACGAATATTTTTTCAAACCATTTTACTCTGGAACATTTACATATGCAGAATGCGTGTGATGATTTTGTGTAATAATTTTTATACTAGCTGGCAAAGGGTAAATATATGGCCCCGTGATAATAAATTTAAACAAACCTCAATTTTGTATGATTTTATATCTTTAACCAACTGTTGTGTGAAATTATATTTTCAAAAGAAAAATTCCTAAAAAATATTGATATTTAGTGATAAATAAGCTCGTAAGAAGATATTTTCTTGTTTTTTCACGTATGGTTGTTTCATAATTTTAAAAAAGTTCTTGTTGTCCTAACTATTTGAAATTTCTTATCTGTCATAAAAATAAATATATAAATAACTGTTATAAACATAATTGTTTTACAGTACGTGTACAAAATTCGTGAAAAAATATTGTTATCCAGTTGTAAAATAAATGTGTTTTCTTTCTCGTTTTTTTATTTGTTTGTTTGTTTTCGCATCGGTTTTTTATATGGTTTTTAGTGGGGAGATGCCGGTTCAAAACCGTTAAAAAATCAAAACAATATTTACGTTTCTACTGCCGTATTACTCAGCGCTGAATTAAATAAAACAGCGCTATATTTCTAACATGTAGTAAGTATAACAAAGAAGCTCTGTAGAAACTTTAAATTATTCTGGCACTATTTTTCTGAGACATAGTACATAGAAGAAAAACAGGATAAAAACACAGAAATAAGTGTGAACATTTATGCATTAAAAATCATATATTTACATCTGCATATAATCGCTTGATAACATGAATCATAAAACACAATAATGTTTTGTTTGATACAGATTGTATATGGCATGATAAATGCAAAATTATATTTATTCCACATACATTAAAAAATTTATGTTGCACATTACAGGAAGAAAAATGTGGGTATGTTGGATAAATAAAAAATTTTGTGCATGGAAAATGTCGAATTCTTCTTAAACATATTTTTATGTAAAATCTCATGCAAATACTTTAAATAATGTCTATTATTTTTATAGGTGAATAATGCTTTTAAAGTATGGAATTGTAGCAACTTTTAAATAAAACGAAAGCTGTTATAAGTAATCCTAAATGTAATAACTATAAGAATATACATAAAATGTTGTCCAAAATGAAAGTTTTTGCTTATTAAAAGAAATAAAACGTGAATTTCATGAACTATAGATTCTTGCTGTAATATGTGACAAATATATATTCTCTATCCTTTGTTCCTTTCATACTCAGAATCAATAGATGCACTTAGAAAAGAACGTGAAGAAAACATTTTCTTTGTCTCTACAAACACCTGACTCTTTCTCATGAGAAATTACATTCTCTGAGAGTGAAAAGAGTTTATCTGATCATCTTTCAACTAATGTGATAAGATGCTGTGCCCTACTGCATCAAAAGTAGCTAGATGAAAATAATGTATGTGTATTGAATTTCAATTAGAACCCAACTTCTTTCATCTTTTTTTTAGACTGAATGTTCTTTTGAAAATGGGTACTTTGTGATTTTCAGAAAACAAATTTTATTGATTATGCGTTATGAATTTTTCTATATTCAATGGGAAAAACTTTTACGAGTTATTTTTAAATATACGCTTTTTAAAGAATTTATTAATAGTTTATTCAAATGTTTCAGGCAGTTTTATATTTACCATTTTTCTTTCTTATGAGTAGATTAAATTAAACATGTTACAAGTGTTAAAGTAAAATACTAAGAACACATTCTATATTTTTAAGACCTATTACTCATGCAAAGTTTTTTTATGAATAGGGAGGGTGGATATAAGTATGATAAAAGAAAATTCAATTGTTATTGTATAAATTAACGAATATTTGTCTACAATGTGTGTCCCAATTTAAGAAAAGTTCAAATGTAATACTGAAAATGTTAATAAAAAACAAATTACATTAAACTTGAATATTCAGTATAAGTAATTTTGTGTAGTACTTTTGCTTGTTAGTTATATTTGCTACACCTATAAAGAAAAATTCCGCAGACATGGATACTTTGGATTGCCGCGCCAACGCTCTTCCTACTGATCTATCACGACGATATCCTGGCTGGCATATTTCACTCTTACTTGTTGGACACGTCTGTGAACTGCAGAACTAATTTCATTCATCCGATCTATAACTATAGCATTTTACAGGATAAAACTGAAATAACACGGAAACTCATGTATACCATGTAATTAAGTCATAATGAAAAGAGAAAAGTATGTATTTTCAACTAGGTAAATTATATATAAAATAATTCATTAATAAAATTTCTTTATATTTGAAAAAGTATCACAGCATTCAAATACGCTGTTATTTTTTTCCCCTTTAGACCGTTATATAACCGTTTACTTTTTTGTGACCCTGAAAATGAGTGCTAAATGCATTGCAGTCTGTATTCTACAGATTCATGTATTGGTGCATATCAGAGATGTATGTCAATTTCATTATGTTTCAAATTAGGTAAGATCTTTAAATTAAACCACGAACGATTTTTCGCCATACATCACAATGTAAAGGAATTTTTTGAGTGACCCTGTAAACGAAGTTTAAATGCTATACACTCCACACTTACATTATCGAACATGCCATAGTATACCACAATAATATATATCAAAAACATGGTATTCTGAGTACATTAGAAAACTGATAGTTATTTACAAATCTAACAAACAGCAGACGTTACAAATCAAATTCTTCAACACTTTGCTGGAGAGTGTTAAAAACCCTAACTTATGAGAATAGGAAGACAGACTTAGGACAAACAGATCAATAAGAATAGGACTAGCTCGAGTAATCAGTTTAGTATGATATGCTATTTTATATTATTAACATAATTAAAATAAATTTAAATCTTTTATGCAAGCCAGTAAGGACCAAGACTAGTATTCCTAATGGCCCTCGAAATGAGTGAAATACCTTTTATTTTTAAATGACTAATTTGTGGTATATAAAATTATATATTATATTATTAAGATATTATATTATATTATATGACTAGCACATCCTAAAATTTGAACAGGAGGACGGATGAGGACTTGTAAAGATGCGTTTATAGTAAAACATAAAATAGACTTTTTGAAAATAATTTATTTTGAAACGGCACAAATTAATATATTTTTTAAACGGACTACACCGTTAGAGCATAAAGAGTACAACGGTTTGTTTTTTCTTATTTCATTAATAAAAGTGGATGCGGGCTTCTATAAAACATAGAATTCCCCCACCCCTCACATATTTTCTCTGCTTTCGGAGCTGCAGAGTGTTTCGGAACGTGCTATATTAGTAGCTCGCTGCGACTTTTTCTCTAAGGCAGGTTTGCCAGTGTGCCCCTTCCCTAATTCAAAAATTTCGAACTCATACCGAAAATTCCGAAAGAAGGATTTTTACTTTAAGGGTGTATTCAAATACAAACTACTTATTTTGAGACACATTTTTAAATTCATTTTTGCTCTAATATGCATCCAATTGACAGGTTCTCTTATTCAGAAACTTTATAATGTCCGTATTGTCTCGATTTTTTGGTAAAGGCAGAATATATTTCAAAAAATGCTGTCAAAGTGGACATTTTGAACCGAATTTCCCAAAGCGATAGCGCTGGAAACAAAAAAAAAAATACCGTACTGTGAAAATAATTGTTTGTAAATCAATTTCTAATTAATTGAACGAAAAATAAAAACATGAGTCCCTTGTAAATCTCTTCTTAAATCACGCCGAAAAGTTTCATGTTTTTACTTTTAAAAATGAGTCTGAAAATGTGTCTCAAAATTTTGAGTTGTTGAGCTTTGAAAAATATTTTTTTTTAATACCGCCTTAAACAATCACGAAATGGTTGTCACTAAATAAAGAAAATAATATTACAAAAAATCTCTGTTATCAATACAAAATTTTGAAATTAAAAAAGGCCAAAGTGGTAACCCTGTTCTACGTGGCCGTATTAATTGTGGGGATTAATTAATATCTCAGTTAATTAACTAAAAATGGAAAATCTAACTATCATGCGCATTTTGACCTGTTCTAACCTCATCCAAATTTTCAGGCCTTTCATGCGGTAATTTTTCCTAACCATAAAGGACAGACAGACAGGCAAAAAAACACACGGGCAAACATCTTTCCTTTATTAGTATAGATATTATATCTATGTAAATATTATCGTCTAAAAGCGTAGCTTGACAGAAGATTAGAGAAAACTTTCGGAGTAATTTATTTATATTTACGAATTAAATATGTCGTAAATGCATTTTTAAATGATATATACATTTAACCATTTAAAAATATGGCAGAAAAATCATTTTCAACTTTCTTTTAAAGTAGATATGTTTTAAATAAAAATAAATAACATATGATAAACAAAATATTTGACACAAAATGGTACTAAAAATATTTCTAAAACACACAAAAGTCGACAAAAATTGCTATATTTCAAATAAAGAAGGAAATTGCATCTATCATTCTTAAACATGATTTTATCCCCTGAAGATACTTTTTCATTTTAAAATTTCTGGCAAACACTTTTTGAGTTCCTAAAATTTTAAAAATGCTATTGCTTCAATTGCGATTTAAATTCCATTGTTTTAAAAATATGCTTTTTAGAAAAACTTCTATTTTAGCCGATGAAAAAAAAGAGACTCGGAAAAGCTCTTTTATATTTTGGAATATGAAGATACGTATTTTTGTTAATTTCATTGTTTTGTAATGAAAAAAATGATACCAAGTATAATATCTCTCTATCAAAATACAAGATAAGATTTTTCATTTTTTAGAAAGCATCCATCACGACTGTATGTTTTCGTATGACTTCAAAAATATTGAGAAACATCACTCATAAATTTTAAAGTGATTTTTGCATATTCAAAAATTTAATTCAAGTCTATAATTTCAGCCGTCAGTGAAGTGTTTTTAACGATCATGTCAGACAAATGTTTTTTATCTTAAATTTTAATTACAGAATGTTATTTTTAAAGAAGCATTTACTCTTATTAGAAATTTGATCATATCGCAAAAGACAAACAATGCATTAATTTGAAATTGATGAGTTGTTGCGCTTTTCGTCTTTTAGCAATCAGACTTCAATCTTTATACAAAATATTGTACATTTTCTCCTCTTCGCAAAAAGCATTTTTCGAAAGTAAATATTTATGATTTAAATACTGATCGCCATATTTATGGTCTCGTTTATGCACGAGATGCGCGAAACAAATTTATATGCGCGAAACCTACAGGACTCTGTTAAACTTATTATCATTTTAATGATTTATGCACGCAAAATTTACATGGCCCCGTTATATAGATCGCTGTATTAATGATATATGGTTGAGAAGCACAAAGGACCCAGTTATTTTGATCACCGTATTAAAATTTTATGGGCTCAAAACACACAGTACCCATTTACAAGGATCTCAATGTAGCTTAGGTTATTCCAATTTTGGTTATTTTATCCGGAATCTCTAATTTCTCGCTAGATAAGCTCGGACAAGGCCAAACAGGTCTTTGTAAGAGCGCTCATGAAAAAATTATATTTTATTTATGTCACGACATTTTTATTTACGTGTTTTTCTGATATTGTTATTAGTTATTTAATTTTTTTTTAATGAAATATTTTATTTATATTTTAATGTTTGAATGTAAATTGCATTTTGTGTGGCTCCAAGCGAAGTCCGGACTATACGCTGCAGAAGGCATCTGGGCCCCACACGGAAGCGACCGGCTAGTAACTAATATGATGCATTTTACGATATTAGTGAAATGCACTTCAAGAACTGATTGTCCAGTAAAATAATGTATTTAAACTATTTCATGCTAAGCTGCATTAAAATAAAATAATTTACACAAAACATAAATTATATTACAGTTAAGCTTAGTTAAAACCGCTTAACAGAAATTAAGATCTTCTTCCAATAATTAAACCGACACAGATTTGTGCATCCAAAAATTACTTGTACGACCACGTATAAAATGTGTGAAGATTAGAACCACCATTTCGTAAAATGTAGTCATACTGTGCATCAATTGCATTTTGAAATATATTTTAAAATCATTAAAATGATTGCCACCCACGACTGATAATGGTGACCTTCCGCACAGCATATTGTACTGAAATTGAATTAACACCTGAAGAAACGATATATGCTCCGGCATTTATAATACGACAGAATACAGTTGTACAATTTCGTAACATATATATTTCAATCTGATTTTCGAAAGGTAACGCCCGGTCAGACAGTCAGGCAGACTTACGTCCAGACAGTATTCTAAACACTTTTCAGTAGTATTGTAAAATTTAGTAATTAACCTAATTACTAATAACTGACTGCATTAAACAATGTAAAAACTGGTAAAATAATTCATAATAAAGGAAATATTACATTCTTCTTAAAATGAACATAAATGGGATGATACTCTCGAAAGTCGTACCAAATCTTCGCATTTATTAATAAAATTAGTGCATGGAATAATTTTAATCATAATATTATCATTTATCTATAACAGCCACATTTATAAGATGTCCGATGTCCATCGCAGTGTAGGTTACAACACAAATATTCGTTAGCATGATACATCAAACCCAAGATAGGCAGTAAGAGTGATATTTTTACTTATATGTATATTATACTTATTATTATGTATCCGTTTCTTCGACTTATTTATGTTTTCCGTATAATGAGTAAAATCCAGCATTTGCAAGAAACGTTAGTGAAAATATTTTGAGTTACTTATGCTAGAACTCATAAAACACTTCCATTGTATAAAATGTTATACATTTCGATTCTCTTAGTCAGTTTATATACATTTGAATCTCAACAGAATTCCCTTTCTTTTTTTCTTTCATAATTAAGCTAACCTAACATTTACTGCAAAAATCATTACACCTGAATAATGAAGAGACGAAACATTTGTGTATGTCTGTTCCACAGTATTTGCCGCAAAAACATTAAATTTATTAACGCTTTGAAAAAGAAAATATTTAAATTAAGCTTAAATACTAAATAAAATTGTATTTAATTGTAAGATGCGAGAGTTACAAGTTATACATTTCCGTTACATTATTTATAAGATCTTTAAAATTATTTTAAATCACTACAGATATTTTGAACACAAGTTATACGATATTTATTTGAATATATTTATTAAGGTGGTTTTCAAGTTCCTTGCTCGACAACGCGATGCTTTCTGACACATTTTCTGACTCATTTTTTAAACGTAAATACATAAAATTGGCAGCCCTGACTATGGAAGCAATTTGGAATTGAGTTGCGTTTTCCATATTTTCATAAATAAATTACTTATCCAGTTATAAGCGATTATTGTTATGTTACGACAAGTGTTTTCCTCTTTCTCGTCCTGCTGCGTCGATAAAGCGGTTCAAAACTCTGACTTTGACAGTATTTTCTGAAATATCAAACAAAACATGGAAAACATCTTTCGATTACATAGTTTCTGAATATGAACACCTGCCAATTTCATACTTTTCTGAACAAAAATGTATTCAGAAATGTGTATGAAAGTAGTTATTTAGGATTTAAGAACAGCCTTAAAGAAACAATTATTTTTGACAAGAAAAAAGTTAAGTTAGTTTTACTGTTATATATTAAAAAAATCTTTTAAATCAAATAACAGGTTCTTGTGAAAACACGTGACACACATTTCTATTTTACTTCCTTCCATACTTAAGAATCAACACAACATTTAGATAAGAAAGTAGTAAAAAAAACTTCCAGTAGCTATGCAAACACCTGAATATTTCTCATGCGAAATTGCATTCTCTGAAAGTGAATAGAATTTGTCTGGTGTTTTTCAGATTAATGCTATGTAATACTGCATCAAAAGTAGTCAGAAGAAAGTTAAATGTGTATGTTCAATTTCAATTAAAATCGCTTTTCTATTTAATGAAGTTTCTTTTTAATGAATGTTCTTTTAACAATGCTAACTTGTAACAAAATAAATTGCAAAGACTATTGATTGTAATTTTTTTTTTGAAACTGCACTGTGAAATAAATGTACTTAATTTATATTTATAATTTTTATAGTGGAATTATGTTTATTAAATACAGTGATCTGTCACTTATACGCGGTACACGGAAATCATTTTTCCGCACCAGTTTTTTTTTAAGGTAATTTTGCGACCTTTTTAAATCGCAGAATTTACAAATCAAATTTTACTGTTTTAAAATAGTGGTATGAAAACGTAATTACTAAACATCGCGTACATTATCAGTAGCGTAGAGATCACTGTACATTGACCGCCGTATGAATCGAATACTAATCACATTTTTTTAATACATCATAATTAGAATACAAATTGAAACAGATCCCCCTCAATGAAGATTTTAAATATTTCAATTTCATTTCTCCAGACAAATTTTAGTTTTCATGTACACTGGCATTAAATAAGTTCTTAAAAAAAGCCACTCATGCAAGTTTCTTGAAAACATGGGAGATCTTGACCTGGGCAAGTTTATATTATTTTCAGCATTTGTAGAATTTTTGAAATTAACATTTTGAAGTTTCGTGTTTGAAAGCAATTTGCTAAATTCAAATTCGACGTTCTCCAATGTTTCATTATTTTCCACATTTTCTTTGATAAAATCATTGACCTCATCTTCTTTAGATACTTTATTAATCGAATCAAATAAATCCGTAAAAGTTAGAACTAATTTTTTGTTCTTCTCTTTTATGAGAATTAGATTTTTTTATTCTGGTGTAGTAAGCGTCCAACTTTGCCTGATTCGTTTTATTAGTTTTTTTTTCGCTTTTATTTATTTTAAGGACATTTTGAAAAAATTAAATAAATCTGTTCAGTTACCCCTTTTGAAACTTTAATAAATTAATCCAAGATGAAGTCAATCAGAACACTTGTAGCACAAAATGTCGCAACTCATGTAGAAGCGTAACACATTTAGGTGATGATAGCCTGTTTATTATGAAAAACAATTTGCAACGCCCTTCACCAACACGAAACTTTCTCAAAAACAATTATAACTCACTGATCATACTACGTGATCTTCTCTCCGAGCAAAGACGGTCAAATTTTTTTATTCCATGGTCAGAGAAGGAAATTTTTGCACTGCCACATTAATAAATCTCTCTGCAAAAACTCACAAATTAACATAGTTTATTTGAAACGGGATTTCACATGCCTTCTTTTCTCGAACTACAGAGCATAAAACATTCTCATACTTCTCTAATGTGAAGAATAATTCTAAAAAACCCGTAACTTCTTGACGCATAGTCTATTCTCGACACGCCAGTATTTTTATTTCTAGGTACACCTTTATTGTGGCGACATCTGTTTTTACAGTATGAACTTGAAAAACATTTTATCAAACGTGGCTCATTATAGGGATATTATTTTTATTCAATTTAGGTCAATTTTCAATATAAGTGGTAAACGCATCTAACTAGGTAAATATAAGGCTTAAAATATAAGGGGAACTGACGCAAATCCATCTTGTTACCCTAAATAACCACCATATTGGAACCTAGCTCAGCATTAGTCTACCGCCAGAGCTGGGGTTTGTTGTCCCTCTCGCTATCACTCGCCGTCCAGAACTGCTGTAATCTAATCGGTTTTAGCTTGGTGTTTGGTGCGTTGGGTTATTAAATGGCGATATGATTTAGCCTGTAATATATGAGCTCCAGGTAAATATAGGGAAACGCATATAACTGTTCGTACGAATCATGAATATGCACGTTTAAACTTGTGTGAAGTGCGAATCACGTTTGTACCGCGCTACCCATCACACAAAGAAAATTTCTTTGGCTGCGCGTTGCACACGTTATTCCCACTTAATAAATTTATTAAGCTGTATAAAATAGATGAAAAAGTAGGTATTAGGATTATTTGAATTCATTTTGAGATAATTTCTAAACAAAATGAAGTTGGCTCGTGTATCACAATTTTTTTTAACATTACTGCTCTTAGCGTATTAAAATGGGGTGGGCACGATTTATTCCAATATATATTTGGTGTATATTTACTAAATTGCATTCTTAAATATAATATGAAAATTTGCAACGACAAATAGCACTTAACATCTCTAGAAAAAATAGACAGCAGTAAATAGTCATTTTCACCATGTGTACAGGTCAACAAAATCCTATAACAAAAATGAGAAATATGCTTTTTGATTTGAGAATGGGCCTTTGTAAAGTTTAAAATATTTGTACAAATATAGAAAAATAAATTCAGATATAAAAAGAGAATACGTTATTTTCAATTACATAGAATTATGGACGTATTTCATACAAGCTTTCTGAATTGATTATAAAAAAATATATTTAGTCCACGTCTTTTTATTTTATGATTTTAGAACATTTAAATTTGCGACACTTTTTAACACTTTCCAACATAGTTTAAAAGTGTTTATGAATTCGGTTTGTCTGTCTGTCCGTGCTCTAACTCGCGTAAATATATATGGATTGACACGCAATTGATATATGTTATTGAGGTTTACTGTGGCATGTGTGGTATTAAAAATGAAGAGTGTAGCACTTATAGTTTTTTTACAGGGACACTCAAAAGAATTCCGTTACATTACGGTCTATGGGGAAATATTATTTGCAGTTTATTTTAAGGATGTTACACATTTCCAAAAAAATTGAATTTTATATATATCACTCAGGCATACTATAAGAGGCTTACTATGTATATGGTGTGCATAACATTTATAGTTTTTTTACAGGAACACTCAAAATAATTTCGTTACATTACGATCTATGGAGAAAAATCGTTTGCCGTTTATTTTGATAATGTTTCACTATTTCATCCATATTGAAAATGATATTTATCACAAAGGTACATTACAAGAGGCTTATTATAGAGTAGTATTATGCAAATAGCATTCATCGTTCATTTACAGGGACGCACAAGAGAATTCGTTTTTGTCTGTTAACACTAATTGCAATTTTCAGTTAACGCGCTAAGCAGTTCACTAAGTGCATTTTCAGTTGCTGAACGCGTCTTTAAATTTAAATTATTTTTTGTCTATTACTTGGTGTGTATAAGTTCTATAGTGCATATACAGGGCAACACAAAAATTCTCGAGTACATTTCTGTGACGTAAATTCCAGAAGGAGAATTTTAAATTGCGCTACGCGTTTGCGAACTGAATTAAAATTTAGCATTCCATGTAGTATGCATACAAATCTATAGATCATATACACGGCCGCACAAAAAATTTGGATATTTTTCAGAATATTGTTTATAATTCCCGAAATTGGGTTTTTAAATATGTTATGCGTTTTCCAAACTGTTTACTTAGCTATCATCTTTCACCTTATTAAACGGAAATGATATGTACAATTATTTTGGAAGTCTTGGAAAGTGTTAAAAATCTATGCTTGACGCATGATTTTTCGTTCTTGTTGAAAATTTAAATTATATCTGGGGTCGACAGCTTAACATTAGTTTTCTACTTCTTTCTCTGTATTTTCTCTGAGTGGATTCTGAGTAAACATTCAATTTCACTTCCAATTAAGATGAAATTTAAATTGCAATACAAATCGAAAACATACAATACTATCACATTAGCTCTAGATAACAGCTGTCTTATGTAAGAAAAAACATGTGATAATATTTAAATACAAACGTGAAATTTGTAGAGCACGTTTCCATTGTTTTATCCGTATGCTAACGCTTACACACTGCTAACGTACCGTTAAAACACTAGTCTTGTTACCAGCCTAGAATAGTTTAATTGAAAACTACTATGGATAACATTCTTTAAACAGTATAGACAAAAGTATACAGAGAATACAATTAAAGATAATGTTGAGAAAATCACCTGCATTCATCATGTTTTTACTATTTATAAATATTTTATCTGATGATATATATATACTCACTTAAAAGAATAGCCAATAAATTATTAAAGCTTTGTTTGAAATAGATATTTTGAAATAGATATTTTTTTTTTAAAGTAAAAAGAACTTCTGCTATACAATCGTATTCTTAAACGGAGCTTCGTACTTAAAATATTTTTTTAAATAAATAAAAGGCCAATATAAAACTGTTGTTTTCAAGATAAAATAAAATGGTCGATACATTTCTTCGACAGGGATTGTATTCTCAAGAAAGTACTTTTTTAAATAAAAAAATCATGGAAAAACTTTTTGTACTTAAAGCATTTTAAAAGTGCTATTGTATCAATTGAGATTGTAAAATCAATTGTTTCGGAAATCTTTTTCTATAGAATTTTTTCTTCACAGCTCTACAAAAAGGTACATATAAAGGATTATTTGTTATTTTAAAACAGAAGATAAGTATTGTATATTTGATCTTTTTTGTACATAAAACAAATATAAGGTACAAAAGAAAAATTTCTTCTATGAAGTTTTATTTTAAGCACTTTTTTTAAAGATTATTCAATAGTCCAGTTAATGTTTTAATGAGCGTAATCATTAAAATGTCCATTTTTCTGTCTGGAAAAATAGAGTTTGTTGATTTAAAAATGAAGAATAGCCAAAAATTTATTTAAGCTTTCTTTTTAAATAGATATTTTGTAAAAAAAAAAAAAAAAACGTAAAAGTAAAAAGAACATCTGCTACAAAATCACATTCTTAAACGGAACTTCGTATTAAAATATTTTTTTTATATAAATGAAAGGCCAAAATAATACTGTTGTTTTCAAGATAAAATAAAAAGGATTGATACATTTCTTCGATAGGAATTTTATTCTCCCGAAACTATTTTTTTAAATTAAAAAATCATGGAAAAACTTTTTTGTATTTGAAGCATTTTAAAAGTGCTATTGTATCAATTGAGATTTTAAAATCAAATGTTTTGGAAATCTGTTTCTATAGAAATTTTTCTTCATAGCTCTACAAAAAGGTACATATAAAGGATTATTTGTTATTTTCGAACAGAAGATAAATACTCTATATTTGATCTTTTTTGTACATAAAACAAATATAAGGTATAAAATTTCTTCTATGAAGTTTTATTTGAAGCATTCTCTATATTTGATCTTTGATAAATACTCTATATTTGATCTTTTTTGTACATAAAACAAATATAAGGTATAAAATTTCTTCTATGAAGTTTTATTTGAAGCAATCTCTATATTTGATCTTTGATAAATACTCTATATTTGATCTTTTTTGTACATAAAACAAATATAAGGTATAAAATTTCTTCTATGAAGTTTTATTTGAAGCATTCTTTTTTCTTTTTTAAAGATTATTCATTTGCCCTAGAAGTGTTTTTAAGAGCGTAATCGGAAAAAATATATAATTTTTTCAGTCTGTAAAAATAGAGTTTGTTTATTTAAAAATGACTAGTGCAAATATGTATTTTATTTGTAATTTAATTGTATAAATGGAAGTGATATTGTTCAAATTGTGAGGTTTGTAATTAAACTAGCATTTCAGCATGTTTTACTAAATGAAATTCTCTTTATTAAAAACGATATGAAATGGTAAAAAAGAAGCAATATTTTAACTATGAAATAGATATTATGCGTTTGTTATTTTAAATGCAGCATTAATTAAGTTAAAATCTGTAAAATTCAAATGTATAGTTCCATCCGTTACTGAGGTTTATTTTCAGATTTTGTTTGTGATGCTCGTATGTGTTAAACCGTATGTCGAGAAGTCATTTTTTCACTCTGAGGTATAGAAAATGGTAGTTAACCTTTACATAGGGGTTCGGACAGAATCTGTCCTAGAATACATGCAAACTTCGTCAGATGCTGTCCGAGCCCCTGCTTAAAGGTTAACGGGACTCAAGGTGGATATTAAATATTTAGGTTAGTTTCAAGCAGTAGAAACAAAGTTACTCTAAATGAACTACAACGTTAAAGTAGCTAATATCGTGAAAATACAATATGTCGGACCAGGTCTTGACAAATACGGTCACCAGGTCACCACTGGCGACCAAAATTTATTTTCTGGCGACCAAGTTATTTAATCTGGCGGGTTTTTTTCTTAAAATGTTTTCTCTAAGTTTTCTTAAAATTAGCACAAATGCACTCCACCCTCCCTCAATATTAAAAAATAAACTTAGAAACTATATTCAAACAATAAAATATTTGTAACTTTTATTTTTAATTTGGCAAAAATAAGTTCATCAAATACAAATCTTAAAAATAATAATAATATATATATATATATATATATATATAGTTTCCTTGAAATGCGCACAAATGCAATTGTCCCTCCCCCTATAGCAATATTGTAAAATAAACTTAGAAACTATACACAAACAAAAAATATCTTTAACGTTTATTTTTAATTTTGCCAAAATAAATTAAATAAATATAAATCTTAAAAAACAATCAAGTCAGAATTATTTGACACTTCAACCGTAAAATAGGCGAAAACTTGCTGTCCTGCTGCACTATTTCATAGATGCCCTCTTCAGCAGATATAGATTTTTATAACATTCAACTATCCGGCCTTTTGAAGAATTCGGCAAAAATCATTTTCAGAAATTGTCGGTTAAACTAAGCTAAACTATGCTTGTTATTATCTTGTCTCAATTCATTCATAAAAAAATTTGCGCTCTTTAAAAATCAATGACGGGGGAGGAGTGGGTGGTAACAATTTTTTTTTGGCTACTAGAACTTTTTGCTGGCTATTAGATTTTACCAAATTTGTAAAGGACTGCTTCTGACTACCAAGCACATATTTTTTATATCATTGATATTGTAAGAAACATATCGTGACCCAAATAATTCACAAAACTATCAAAGAGGAATAATAGTGTTATCACCGCGTGATTACTTTTGACATATTGTACAAGTAATAAAATTCCTTTATGTTTAAATATTCTAACCATAACATACATTCATTTTAATCAATTGTATCATATTGTATTTATTTTAAGTGTCCATACACTGTGACTATTTTGCATGACATACTAAAATTTAGTTACAATATTTAGTAACATTACGCACATTATTGAAAATGCACTTTTAGAAGTGATTGCCTAAAACGTCAACATACGAAAGCTGCTCTGAGCGATTTTGTTTTATGATTGAAAAGATTAGTTACACACACCACAAGATATACTATAATTTAATTTAGCTAGAAAATACCTAATTCAGCTGAAATTGAACTGCATTATTTGTCCACAATCCATGTTACCTATCTGTTCGATCCAATATAAAAAACAATATAATTTACACACACCTATATGTAATGTAATTATATATTTCAAGTGTGTAATTTTATTAAAATACATTGCAAGGAATTACACACCCACGGCAAAAGGAAGTAATTACATAGTTAAGTATAGAAATTACATTATGTGTATTTGTAGAGCAATAATATATGGTAACCGTACCACTTTCAATAAACAACATATGTTTTCTGCTCTTGTGCAACTTAATAAAAACATGCTTACTCCATGCATATTTACGAAAGTTACACCAGAAACAAACACAAAAACTTATGTCTGAACATTGTGTTAAACAATTTTCAGCTATACTGAAAAGTGTTAATTATTATATAACAAACAACATATATTACCTAATTGCTGACAAGATTAAAAAATATGTAGCAAGTAATGTAAAAACTGAACATTCTCACATTTAAGAGCTTTTGAATGCAATGAAATGATAATAGTTGCATAAAGGTATCAACAAAATAACATGTACATTATCATTAAAAAGTAATAATAATAAAAGAGATGCTAACAAAATGTCCGTTTAGGAGGCGTGGATTCTAAGGGAACCTAAATAAGAGATACAATATAGATTGAAAGATAACGGTGGATCCACACTTCATAGAATAGGTAATTATTCATAGCACAGGGATATTTAACTAAACCAAGTTCTGAAAGCACATTCTTGAGGAACCTCTGTTCTCATAAAACCTTACTAAAGCTGCATTTATTTTAAATACATAGTGTAATTAAATTATTTTCATAATTTATCAACAATCATATATGACGGTAATAGCAATACGATGAAAGTGGCCGTTGCAGTGTAACTTAAAATATATGATTTACTTACATTTGTCGTATCGAACAATAATATATAAGGTATCATGTTCGGTAATGTGCAATTTATATGTTCAATTTATATAAGGCATCATGTTCGTGGCAAGATGTGTCGGTCGGACATTAGCAGTGACATTACAGCAAACACTTTGACAACTACAAGCTTTGATATAAATTAAAACAAACAAAACTTATTAAGATACAATTTCCTTAGTATTCAGATATAAATCGGGATTTCAAAACTGATATTAGTGGGCTTCTGTCATATTTGAATAAAATAATATAAATATCGAATTTATTTTATAAGATATAACTGATATTTTTAAAATATAAAATGAGGTTGTAGTTTTGAAAATTTTCGATAGCTCATCAATAGATCATTGTGAATTGTCTAAAATGGGAATCGTGTAAATGAACAACATTTATATAAGGCAATTGTGATATTTTTAAATAATTAGATATCTTTACGAAAAACATTTAAAAAGAAGACTGACTTAAATAACGGTTTTAAACAAAGAAAATAGTAACACAACTTTTATGTTTGGAGACTGTTTTATATGTCCGTGATAAACTCCAGTCTGAGTGAAACGTGATAGGATTAGAAAAAAGAGAAATTTAAATTGTGTCAATAAAATCTCATTAAAAATGTAACTGATAAAAATTATATGTACTGAAACATACTGTTTTTCCAATTTTCTTTGTAAAAAGACATAGAATAATAATCTATTTATCAAACATATAGTGGGTTCTTAGTACTGTTAATAAGCTACATCATGGCCAATATTGATTTATCATTGTTATATCTGGGTACACTCTGAGAATTACTGACTAGATTGGTACGAAACATTTCTCCAAAATTGCCATATTTAAATTTTTAGCAAATAATGCACCAATAGAAGCAAGAAATATTTTTTATACTTCATTGCAAATATTTCCAATACAAAACCAAATTTAATCTTATATTATTATTATTTTATTGGGCGAATTACTATAGAATGCAATATATTAAGTTTAGTGTAGCCTATATAACCAATTCTTGTCCGCTGCGATATTTGTTATCAGCTTTAGATTAACAATTATTTAAGAATAATTTTAATCAGGTGCTCGCAGTAACAGGTGCTCGTACATAACTAATAAGTTACATCTATGTAAAAAAAATGCAAAGCATAAGATATTTTTAATAAACCGTAAATTACGTATTAAATATTAGTTTTCGTACACGTTTCAAGTAACCATAAAGGGCAATATCGTTACATTGCTCATGTTTCTGTTTACTAAAGAAAAAAAATTATCTTCCACATTAAGCTGGAATTTCAGAGAAATAATAAATTCTAGTTTGAATTTATTTGCCGATTTACCTTTCGCATAACCTCTTTACAACCTATAAAGTCTTTAATGCATTACCTTTTGATCGTGTTTTAGAGCATTATTTTTATCGTTTATTCTTATTTTTCTATATGTTACTACATTAATAGAGAAAACACTTAATGGTTTTTTTAACATTGTAAAAAGTTATTTTATATGTTAATTTGCAATTGTTTATATGATTCGTGATTTTTCAAAGGATTGTGATTTTTTAAATAATTTTTTAATTATTGCGAATTTTTAATGATTTTTTCATGATTTAAAATTATTAATAATTTTGTTCAGAAAAAAGAAAAGCTAAAAAAACAGAAAAATTCGTTTTTCTTAATTTATTCGAGATTATTTGTTAAATTTATGCAAAAAATTAATATATTGAATATTTGATGAGATGTGGGCATTTGTATGAAATACATTTTTACTGCGCATGTGTGAACTATACGAAATTTTTTTTCTTTTTTTTTTCTTTTTTTTTTATGATGTGGTAGTTAAATCTATAGAGGACCTCATATAAAAAGACCAGTCAAATATCTTGGAAACTTATCAATATATTAGCAATACAGTGGGCTAATTGACATTTTTTTTAAGATGTGGTAGTTAATTCTATAGAGGACCTCATATAAAAAGACCAGTCAAATATCTTGGAAACTTATCAATATAAAAGCAATACAGTGGGCTAATTGACAAATTGCGGGGAAAATCCCTTATCATTCAATTGGATCCCCGAATTTTAGCAATACTGAAATATTTCTTACTTAATAAAATTCATATATCTTGTTGAGGGTTACAATAACATATTTCAAAAATTTTAGAAAATTGTGTATGTAACAAATACATTATTTTCTTTTTACACGGCGTCAAGGAAGAAACTAGATGTATTATTGTCCAGGAGAGATAAATTATGAAAAAGGGTTTTCAGTTGAATTTGAAATATGTCACCATATATGGGTGGCAATTGCTCAAAAGACCATTTCAAATATATTGCGCGTTTTTCAGTTGAAATCAGTTTTTAATATTATGTTAATAAATTCATATTCGCAGCTACACAACAGAATTTTGATTCTCTGTCTATAGATGGTAATTGCGGGGAGTTAATTTTCAGTCGTGTTATAAGTATTTAGTTGAATAAATTTTTAGCATACTGCATATTACATAAAAAGTCTTTCTGGCCTGTACCGGGAGGAAAAGGTAGCTTTCCTATATCTTCGTTTTAAAATTTTAGCTAATGTTACACGAAAACAGTAAGTTAAAATGCAAAGAAACGTTTACAAAAGATTCGTTAATACTGAATTTGAATAAGAATTTCGCCAAATTATTGAGCAATAGCCAAATTGGCTTCATTTATAAAAACTTATTTTGGTCGCCAAATTTGGAGATATTTCGCCAAATGTCACACATTTTGTCAATGTCGCCAATTTTGGCGCTAACGGATATGAATATATAGTTTTATGCGTATGATTGGGAAAAATATTAAAACAATGAAAGAAAATAATTTGCGAGTAATCACGTTAATGTGCTGTTTTGTTTCAAAATGTCAGCCACCCTAGAATTTCAAACTGCTCTATCTCAGCCATTTTTTAAGATAGAGGTAAACCAAAAAATGCTCTGGAATCCTCTGGAGACATTGGTGACCTTAATACACACAGTTAGTTTCATCTAAATCGATTTATAAATACGAGCGTTATCGTATGACATAGGTCAGATATATATATATATATATATATATATATATATATATATATATGGATATATCTATATATATAAATCAACATTTGAACGGAGGGTGGTTTTGGGGTCTGGGGGTCATGATCGGTGAAAATATATTTATTTAATATATTATTATTTATAATAATTATTTATAATAATTTTAATATATTGTTATATTTTAATATATTATTATCGAAATTTTCCGGAACTGCTTTCCTCCGAACGGCTGCAATAGGTAGCTTTATACTTTTTTGTGTTGAAAGCTACCTAATACATGTGTACATCATAAAAAATATGCAAAAATGTGAATAAAAGAAGTATATAAGCGATAATTACTCCAAGTGGGTTTTCTCCTGTGTTATGCGCTTTCTAAAATGTTTATTAGGTAGCTTTCAATACAAAAAAGTTTAAAGCTACCTATAACAGCCGTTCGGAGGAAAGCAGTTCCGGAAAATGTCGATAATAATATATTAAAATATAACAATATATTAAAATTCGAATAATTTCGATTAAAATTCGGAAAATTTCGATATATTTTCACCGATCATGACCCCCCGACCCCAAAACCACCCTCCGTTCAAATGTTGATTTATATATATAGATATATCCATATATATATATATATGTATATATATATATATATATATATCTGACCTATGTCATACGATAACGCTCGTATTTATAAATCAATTTTGATGAAACTAATTGTGTGTATTAAGCTAACCAATGTCTCGACCGAGTTCGTTGGCCAGCTTGGTCCGTCATTTTGTTTCAAGATGGCGGCCATTTAAAATTGAAAACTAAAATAAATATACAAAAAAATTAAAAATTCAAATTTATTTTTTAATTACGTTTTCGGCCTTGATACAAGGATTCCGGAGCATTTTTTGGTTTACCTCTATCTTAAAGTTTGAGATAGAGCAGTTTGAAATTCTAGGGTGGCTGACATTTTGAAACAAAACAGCACATTAACGCGATTACTCGCAAATTATTTTCTTTCACTGTTGTAATAATTTTCCCAATCATACGCATAAAACTATATATTCATTTCCGTTAGCGCCAAAATTGGCGACATTGGCGACAAAATTGACAAAATTGGCGACATTGGCGACAAAATTGACAAAATTGGCGAAATATCGCCAAATTTTACGACCAAAATAAGTCTTCATAAATGAAGCCAATTTGGCTATTTCTCAATAATTTGGCGAATTTCTTATTCAAATTCAGTATTAACGAATCTTTTGTAAACGTTTCTTTGTATTTTAACTTGCTGTTTTCGTGTAACATTAGCTAAAATTTTAAAACGAAGATATAGGAAAGCTACCTTTTCCTCCCGGTACAGGCCGGAAGGACTTTTTAGTTATAGTCTTTAACTGTATGAAAAGATGGAGTTCACTAGTAACAGGTAGTGTCCGAAAGTATTTCACAATTTATGCGTGAAGTGTGTTTTTGTTTAACATTCAGTTAATGTAAAATTCACAATTTATGTGTGAAGTGTGTTTTTGTTCGATATTCAGTTTATGAAAAATATTCTCAATGGTGATAGTAACACTGATTATAAAAATAAGAGCTTTGCTTTTGAATGATATAGTAAAGGCATCAGATGCATAAATTTATACGTACTAAATTATGGGCATGTAAAATGTATATATGTGTTTGTTTTAACATGAAGAATATGAACAGGTAATTTAAATGCAATATGTAACGTTAAATCTCTATCAAAGCCCCTAGTTTGAAAAACAAGGTTTTGTGTAAAAGTAGTTAAATGATTAAGAAATCTGTTTTCTGGCTGCTGTGGCGTTACATTCAACGAGGAAAGAAGTTTGTAAGTAATTAGAGTATCATCAAAATGCTTCAGAGCAAAAATCTGAATACTAGTGGGATAAAAAAATCCAAAAAAAAAACTGAAATTTTACCAAAGATTTAGAAAATCCTGTTAATTTAAAGACTCATTATTAGTAGCATTAGTAGCTCAAGTAGCATTAATTTATATTAACGTATTGGAAACTAATTAATTTCTTATATTCCGTATGGAGATATTGTATAAAATCTAAGTACTTTTTGCATAAAATATCTGTAGTTAGTACACTTTTAATATTTTATTACTTTACTAGATTTTAAAATTGCAAAAACTTTTGTTATTTAATATTTGATAATAAAGCAGTTTTCGCAACATAAAAAAGAAATTCTCAATAAGTCTGAAGTATTTATTTCTTGAAGAAAGAAACTTTATTCCTACTTTGGACTTAAGTAAACACTTAGAAGTCTATTGACTTCAAGAACTCTTTTGAGAAATCATAAGAATTAAAAGTTAAAGTCACGTTATCAAAATATTTGTCTTTATAGCTTTTCTTTTCGAATTCTTTTATCTTTTCGAAGCTTATTGTGCAAAAGCAATTATCGATAGGCTTCTTTGGAACTCCTTTATTTAGACAAATCTCAGTAATGAAAATACAAGATTTTTTAACAATGTTTTGTAATGCGAAATTAACCACATGTGTTTGAAAAAATTAACAATGTACAGTTTATAGTTAAATAAAAAATATAAATTTTTCTTTTATATAACACTCCATAATCTTGGTTAAATCCAGATTTTAGAAATGTATTCAATTCTATTTTTCTGATTACTTTCGAAGCAGTTCTTCAAAAAATATATAGTATAAAAATCCAGTTTAATGCGCATGGAAATTAATTTTCCTTTTTTAAGTAATTTATAAAAGTTAAAATGACAAAATGGTGTTGCTAAATTTTAAGTTCTTTAAATATATTAATTTCTTTGTTTTTTTATAATTTAAATTCTTAATTATTCGTCCATCTGTTAATATTATAAGCATATTTTTATAGTTTTATTTCTACTAAAAATATAATATTAAATTATCTATCGTACATTTAATACCCGACACTATTTTGAATTACGTATTACTTTCTTGTAATTGCTTTCATTGATATTCAAGGACTTGATATTCGTACTATCTTTAATATATCTTCTATTCTGAAATTTTATAAGCATGTATTCAATGTACTTTAGGACTAAAATTATAATATTACATTGTCTATCTTCACTTTAATACTTAACACTGTTTTGAAATTTTAATTACCTTCATTTAAATATTTAACTATACTTTTAGCAAAATTAACAATCCTTAATACTAAAGCATTAAAAATAGTCTTTCTTTAAAACAAATATACATTTTAGTGTCCTACAAAAATTAAATAACTATTACTGTTTTTATTTTTTTAATTATTTTTATACAATTATGTTTTTTAATTTTTTCAATAAGGAAATGTAATCATGGAATTATAATTTGTTTTTTTTTCTTTATACTGAAATTATCAGATTGTAACATAATTCTGACAACAAAATTATATGTACTGTTATAAAACTTTAATACAAGCTTAGAATTTTGAAGTTTAAATCATTTTCATGACACTCTTTTTAAATAGGAGTTTAACAATTAAACAAATCGGAAATATTTATTCTGAAATAATCTATATTTTTAATCCATTAATGCCATTAAGTTTAAAGGTACTTACAATGATTTGTGGAGGAAAGTCATAATATATATATATGTTTTAAAGTTGCTATACATTAAATAAAGTTGGCACTTTTATGTTACCCGGGATACAGTGATATTATATAACATAATATAGAATATAATATATATATATATATATATATATATATATATATATATATGCACTATTATATTATATAATATAATTGACGCCCGAATAACATACAAGTACCAAAATGTTTTATAATATTTTAATTCCCATAAAACATTGATAAAAAGCTTTTTGTTGTAATCTGGTAAATCCACAATATTTGAAATAGAGAAAGAAAATAGTTTTGGAACAATTAATTTGAAAATATTAATAATATAATTTAAAAAAAGAAATAAAAGTGTAGATCTTCGTCAGTCCTTTAATTTATTGTGTACCTATTACATTAAGTAATCTAAACTGTTAATTTTGAAATATTTCATTTAGTTCTGCCTATCCCGTACACATATAAATGTGATTAAAAAAATAGACTATTCTGCTCTTCAGTATACATTCAACATATTTAAACTGAATACTGACATTTTTTGTTTCAACATTTTGTTTTCAAATGTTGATTTTTAAACGTTTTTGAAAGAATGAATATAAATTTTAAAAAAAGAGAAAAATAAAATATAGGTACACTGATATAAAAAACATTATTGGTAATCTGAAGTATCTTGTTCAGCATAAATCACATTTTCTCATTTTGTCTGTCTTTCTTAATTGATTAACTGGAACATACAAGACATTTCAGTCTCGCTTACCTCTATTGGAGCACGAAAGAATTCTCATTGCTACAATATATCTTAATATGCATCGTCCCTTTATTGACAAGCAACAACCTGTTTTTCCTTTTCAGTTATTTCAGTGCAACATTGAAGATCGAAAAGTTAATTATATCTTGTTTTCTATGGGGTTTTTTTTCTGTTTAAAAAAGTTGTATATTTCGTTTAAAAAGGTTGTGTATCAATTGTATTTTGGATAATTAGTGAAATACAAATTGTTTTTATGTAAAATATTTAAAAACTTGCTATGTATAATTAAATAGTTTTTTTAGTTTTTACAAAATAAAATAATGAATGTGTTATAAAATAATTATTATGACAAAATTCTAAATATTTACTTCATAATGAACTTAAACATATAATACATTTTCGGATATTATGTAAACATGACGTATATTATGGAACACACACATATACACACGTATATATATATTATATATATTATATATATATATATATATATATATATATATATATATATATATATACTATAGATTATTCTCCTATTTATCCTACACTTAATCATAAATTAAATCATAAAACTACACGAAACAAGCGACGAAAGTGTACTGCTACAGTTGTTATTTCCAAACAATATATTGTTATACAAATAAATACTCTTCATCATAACTATATTAAGAATTACAACTGGTTTTTAATTCGAAAATACGTATTTGCTATTAAAAAGAAACAGATAGTACAATATTTAAATATGTTTCTTAGTAAATCTTACTCAAATCATTTCTCTGATATTTTTTCTGATCTTACTATGACAAGAGCTAATCTTTTCAACATTAATTTACAAAAAAAAAATACAAAAAAAATAAAAACACTAATACTGAAATGATAATAACTTTTTCAAATCAAATCTTTAATAAAATTAACTTAATTCTATAATTAATGATAAAAACTGTTATTTTCCTATTAATAATCTTCAAATTTCAAAAATATTTAAATATCCTAATACAGTCGTACGAAAGATTTTTAACTATAATGCATTTTCAAAAACTATATTTATAATGATCATGGACATATAATCACTGATAATCTTAATATTGTGAATGATTTTAAACTGCAAAAATTAATGGGTTATGGTACTAAATATAGTCTTCCTTCTAAATTTAATGTAAATTCTATTATAAAACAGTTTACATACGATACAGATATTTTTATTTATAAAATTTCAATCTCATATAGTAAACATATTGAATATTTTAATCAATGGAAAATACTAGTTGTTGAAAAATTAACTACGTCTTTAAAACATAAATTATCGCATCTGGTTAAAATTAACACAAAACATTTGTTCCAGCAAATTACTAAATTACAAAAAAACTATGTAATCACATACATTGACAAATCTCCTAATAATTATGCAATCATATGTAAATCTTATTATAACCAACTACTTACATCTTGTATTTCTACTAACAAATCGTTTCAAAAAACTAATGAAAATGTAATTGTAAACAATCGTAAAATTCACAGTTATTATAAACTATTAAATATTTCTTCTACTAACTTTAATTATCCTTATTTAGTTCTTATACCCAAATTTCATAAAAATCCAATTAAATTTAGGACTGTAACTATTGGGTGCAATACATATAATAATATAGCCAATAAACATCTATTAAAAATTCTCAATCAAATTTATACAATGTCAACATCCACTGATAATACACATTGTATAAAAAATAGCTATCAACTTGTCAATATTTTGGAAAATCTTAAATGTGTTAACAATATAATGACATATGATTTCAAAGATCTTTTTAATAATATAGATTTATTCGATCTGCATAATATTATAAAGGCATTATTTAATAAGTATCATCATACACTAAATTTACCAATTCATATAGATACTGCTTATTTTAAAACTTTAACAAATTTCATTATATATAATAATTTTATAATGCATGATAATACGTTATATTTACAGAAAGTCGGTATACCACAAGGGGGATGTACATCTAGTATACTTTCAGACTTATACTTGTATCACTATGAACGTACTTATATTAAAAAGAAATATATATTTATATCGTTATATTGATGACATAATTTTAATTGCTACTGATCACACTAATATTTCTATATTTCCAGTTGAGTACTTATATGTTCTTATCAACCAAATTAACACATGCGTTAAAAAATGTATAAAAAACATATAATATTATTTAAAAAATAATAATAATCAATTAATTATAATAGGACGCATGGGTGGGTAGATGTTGGATTGAGGAGGTGTGTGGTGGAGTTGTATGAAAAAACTCATGGTTAATTTATATTTACAAAAAAAAAGGGGGGGCAGTTTGATTTGCACATACGTTTGCTAATACACATTTTATAATGGACTATGATATGATACTTTTATATGCGAATTATTGTAGTTATATTTAAATATTCATTTATTAATTTAAATGAATTATTCATTACTATTAAGAATGTTTTTGATTAATTGTAGTTACTTGTATGCCCACGGTGGACAATATCATATTACATTCTAATATAATGTATACTTTCTTAAACGCTAATATAATATATGTATTAATTTTAATAATTGTTCTTCCCTAACCACTTTTATCATGTGTATTTAATTTTTAACTTTGTATGCAAAAACATAATTTGTAACTATTAATTTCAATTTTTACTTAATATTAATTTTAAATCCATAGCATCTTAATTCAAAAAATTTAGTATTTTAATTTGATTTTAATTTAATTTTTATGATGTTGCTTTTTTGGCAAAGCTATCTAATAGTGGCTATGTCATTTCTTGGAACATATTTTTATGTAGCATTAATCATTAATTATTAATTTTACCACTTTACATCTTATTTTTTAACATAGAGTTAATCATTAATATATCCATTTTTTCTTTAATGTAATTGGATATTTTATTTATTATTTAATTTAATTTATATATTATTTAACTAATTATTATCACTTTAGATAGTATATGGTTTCAATTTTTTATATTGATTTTCTTCTACTGTATATTCAGATATTCACTTTTAATATCATAGATGGCAGCACCATGGTTTGTGTTGCTTTAAACTATTCCATGGTAATTCATTTTCTAAAAATTATTTTGGCAACATGGTTTATAATCTTCTAAAAGTGTTTTTGGCAACATTTAGAAAACATTTTTTTGCAATTCATTGCCTCTGTTGTTAGCTTCATATATCTGGTCAATGATGTGCACCAAAATCCTTCTTCATCTCATTGTTCTTAGCACATTAAGATTTAATTTCATGATTTTTTCTCATAATTATGGGTAAGTTTTCTCTCCTTTTTAATATTGTATTTATTTTTTGAACTTTAAGGTTTTTTACTGGTTTAATTATTGGTTTATGAGTGGTCGTCCCAAAATCATATTATTTAGCAATATTATGGCTAATATGATGATGAAACCACTCATTTTATTTGTGATATTTATGCACTTGGGACTTGATAATTCTGTATAAATTCCACAACTTTAATTCATTCAATTTCTTTCATTCAATTTGTAATTTGTAATTTATTTTCTTCTTCTTTTAAATAAGTATTTGATGTCTATATTCAGTGTGTTGAGGTTACAATTTCGCTGTCAATAAACTATTACTTATTATATCATATTTTCACAGATTCTGTTGGTGTTTCGGTAATGTTTCATTAATAGCTATATATATATATATATATATATATGTGTGTGTGTGTGTGTGTGTGTGTGTGTGTGTGTGTGTGTGTGTGTGTGTGTGTGTGTGTGTGTGTGTGTGTGTGTGTTCTTACATACATATACATAAATATCATATATTTCCTCTTTAAAATTGCATATCTTTTGTAGGTGTGTATTGCTAATAAATTATAAATAGTAAAATATGGGAATGCTAACCCGGCTTTACCTTTATAGTCCTACGGATTTCCCAGTTGAACCTAGTGGTGCAGGAGCCTTACCATTTGGCAGCGAAGACGAGGGCATCACCTGTTTTCACGGCCATAATTCGATAAGACGACAATCAATATAATGGATGAAACTGAACGCAACGCAGCGCTTCGTGCAGTCATAGACCAATGACTGTAAAAGAACTCTCTCCATAAATGTGCCCTGTGGGACACCCTTACATAAACCATGAGTATGCCAATTACTATAATTGGAGACCTCGCTAAATGGGGCACTGTGTTCTGCGCATCATATAAATATTAGTCTTGCGGCAGTCCCTATAAAGGAGTGTTGATATGTTGCTTGCTCGACACAAAAGACTATTTTTTAACATTTTTGAATGTTACATTTCCTACCCATCTACAAGTAATTAATATATAGTATATTTGATTTCATCTCTGTGAAAAACTTTTATTCCAAACTATAACGAAGATCAATATATTATAAACACAAAAATACGTTTAAAAATAGCAAATTCCACTGAAACAAAGCATTGTGACTGCTCAAAATAGGATCGCCTAGGCTACATTTGATGCATGATACGGAGTGAACATGTAATTTAATGAATAAGTCATTGTGATATATACGACTGCTTATTAAAAAAAAAAGAAAAAAACAACTTTTATTGAAGAGAATTTGTAAAGCGTAGATTGTAAAAAAAGTATATCGCGAATTAAAATTCTGGTTGTGTTTTGAAAAACTGTTGTTGTTTGCACGTTTGAACATTAGATGACGGGTACAGAATCCGATGGAAAACAGAAAGACGTTTGTGAGTCCTCGTCAAAATAGCACTTGCGAACTCTATCCTTTTTTGTAAAGTTCAGTTTGGTGATAAAATTCGAAAATTCTTTAACCTATTCAATTTGAGTAAATATCTACACAACCTTCTTGATTGTGTTACAATAAAAAAGTTTATGTTTTAAAAAATATTGCATTTTATTAAATAAAAATATAAATAACTAAATTGAAAAATACCCTATATATTTAGTAGGAGCCGGAATATCTCGATTTTAGACGTTTTGACAAATATCTGGGGAAATAATTGACAAATTGCCATTGCACTTCGTCTGAATGAAACAACATTATTCAACTCGCATTGTTCAGTGAAGCCACAAGAGAGCAACAACATATTCAAAATCATATACTATTTGCAGACAATCTGTATCATAAAATTCTCGAAATGACCTGCAGCTATAATAAATGCTTATAGACACATTTCAGAATAATTAGGCGATTTTGTGTAAGAATAGAAGGTTATCACTGGATAAAAATACTGGATAACATTACTGAAGATATAAAAGTTTCTTTCTTAAACTCAAAAAAACCTCATGTTTATTGTTTATAACATGCAGTGTTTTCAAATAAATATATTTAGAATTTAAGAAAACTTTGATAAAGTGCATGCAAAATAATATACTGCAATTATAAATGAATAATAAAACGAATTGTCATAGAAACAGAGAAATGATTTCAAAGATACTATACTTTGAAATTCATAATCGACAGAAATATGAAACATAAGCTATAATTTTTTTAAACGGTGATCGCTTTCTAGAATCTTCAGCTATACGAATACATATATATTTCATTCCACCAAGTTCAGCTATAGTTCATTTCACCAAGTAGGTTTTTAACTATACATAAAAACCTATCGATATCACAATTTGTTTAAATCTGTATAATTTCTAAACATCTTTAACCGAATGCCATCCCGATTTGTTTATGGGGGTAAAAGCATCAAAGAATCCAAATATGATGCCAAAATAATGTGATAATATAGAAAATATTAATTTTTGTAAACATTTCTATATGTAGACGACCCCATAAGCAAATTTGAAATATAGCAGTATTAATAGAATATTAGTACTGACCTACACAACTTGATGATTTGTAGCAGCCACCGTTTGAAACAGTGATTTCCGGCAGAGTTACTCAGAAATATGCTTTTTTTTTTCGTCCATAAACTTTTGCTTAGAAGACACTTCTTTTATAGATGGGCAGCTAATTACATAAAAGCAACCTTTCTGATTTTTTAAGATATTTTACTGGCCTATTTATTTAAGGCATTTTTTATTTGCTTGGCCTTTTTAGCATTAGGAACTGTTAATCGTGGACTACTGAACCGTTACAAAAGTTTGCAATTCTTCGCGCTTGCGCAAATGCGATTTCATAAAATTGCTCATAACTTGAAATATCCATTTATATGTACTAAAACAATCATTGTTTGGGTGCAAGTTACACAAATCCACAAGTTTTGACCAATTTGCACGAAACTTAATAAAACCTACGTTTAGAACAAGTGTAAAATTGCTTTCTACTTTAAAAATTTCTCAATCCCCAATTTACACTTCTCTTCAATCACCTTCTATAGCTTATAAAAATACAAATCTATTTTTTTTTTGCTTTTCTAATGCAATTTTTTCTTTCCTTTACCACACACTAATAAATGGGACAATAATTTAAAAAATATGATAAAACTTTGTCTTTATAAGACAATACTCGTACTATATTTTACTCCAAAATTGGCATCATTTTGAGCAGAAAGGGAGCATTGTTGACATATGTAAAATTTAAATGTAAATTTAAGTATTGAATCTCCATTTTGCAAACTATCTTTTCTATCACACAGCGCTAGATTTCCACCTAGCGGTGACTTTTGAAACTATTTTTTCGCAGAGTCCTTCGTCTTTCGTCTTGTTTAATCATAATAAACTTTTGGCTACATTCTTGTAATTAGCTCGAGCTGCGGAGCACGCTGAGTACTTCCCATCACTTTATTTATGTACATCAGTTTTCATGATTGAACTCAAACGGAGCCTGCGTTGTCCATGAGAGGTTCACCATGAGAACAATATACTTTGACAAATGAATAAAGCAATGAAAAACCTCATAAAATATGACCCACAAAACTTGTATAAATATTAAACAAAAAAGGAGTTATGTATTGGAATGGAAATATAACTACATCAACTGAAATATACAGCAACAACTTAAACATTTTGAATGATTTTTTGAGTGAGTTATACTAAACACTTACCAAGATAACGAAATATTAAAGGTAACAATTAAATGAATGTGACAATAGATGCACATTTCCTATTAATAAAATAAATTCTTTGGACTGTGAATGTTGTGTGTGACATAACCAACCGTTATAAAGGAAGTCAATGGTAGTGTTTGCATATATCATACATTCTGAACTGTGAGAGCAGTGAGAACTTTGGGAGTGCATAAAAGGTGTAGCACCGCCGAAAATCACATCATAACATCAAGCCACATTAAAAGATAATTCACAGAGGAGTTCCGAAATTACGTTTTGACAAATATAATCATACATTATAACCTGTATTTGATAGTTAAAATTTTAACAACAAGAATGAAGAAAAATGTAATGTTCCTACATAAATTAAAGCGGAAAACAAAAACTAAAAACATAGTGTCTTAAACGGAATATAAATTATAGGAATTTAAATATGATATATATATATATCCCTAAATCAAAAGAAATGCGAATGTAAAGTATTAAAAAATAAAAATCTGTATTAACAACAGACAGAAAGAATATGGAAAAGTGCAATACATTACTTCACACCTGAATGAGTTGGCGCCAATGCCAAAATTAAACCGAGTATGAAATATAACTTTTTTTCCATCAAGAAATTCCCAGCTGGTAAACGTCTCAACGAAAAGAAGTAGAGAAGGAATTAAAAAGACGTTGAGAACTCTTTAAAGAAAAATTTCATGAAAATGCATCTATCCCTATTTATGTGAAAAAATCTTGAATACATAAATGAGTGAAATTTAGAATATATATATAAGGTTATATGAAATTACATGTGTGCTTTTGTATAAATAATGACCATGTATGCTATGAAAACACTTGGAAGTGTAAAGAAAATCAAACAACTATATATATTAAGCAAAAGTTTAAACACAATGGTTCCATGATGATGGGTGTATAACAATAGAATGATAATATTAAGAAAAGGAGAGAGATTGAAAGAAAAAAAATAATAATGCATTATATTTTTAACGCACTACTTAGCAAAATGTTGAATAAAAAATCCCGAAAAGCCTACTATATCTATACTAATAAAATAAAGTTTCGCTCTGTGTGTGTGTGTCTGTTGGCGATGGCTAGGAAAATTTAGTGCACGTAAATTTAGATTTAGGTAGTCCAAACCCTCTCTTGGTTTACCTGACCCACAGAATTTTAATATTTTGATAATTAGCCTAGATATTAATTAGATTCTCATTAACCATCGCTTATAAAATGACATATTTTAAATCAAAATGGCGAAAGAAACAAACAGGCGCATTGGATTTGTAAGCGGAAATGAACGAATTCGAAATTATTTTACTAATTAGCGAATTTTAAGAAAAGTAATTGAGATATCAATTTGAAAATTTCTGAGCATATGTAAAATAATATTCTTATCTGACTGTGTGATTTTTGAAAAATTCGGTCGGTATTTTTTTTAATTTATGCAAAAACTGCCAAAAATCTGCCGGTGCCAGTGAAAACAATCCGAGAAAGTTTCAGACAGGGATCTGCTTTCATTAAAAACTGAACTTCAAAGAGATCTGTTTCTCTAGCCGATCCCTCCATTTAGTTTGAGAAAATGAAAGGAAATTGCTAATTTTTACTAATGAACAAAAATTTAGGTAACTAATTAAGATATAGATTTGAAATTGAGGTCGGGAAGGGGTGTCATCTGCCGGCTATTTTAGCGTAGCGTCATCGTTATGTTCTAATTATCAGAAAAATGTAATTATTTTTTTAATGATCGCGTTCATGTAGGTGACGGTGGTTCTCTTGAACAAATTCTTCAATATATTTGCGGGTATGGGGAGGGAGGGGGTTAATGCCTTTCTCTGAGATTGTAATTATCTCGGACCCGGGCAACGCCGGGCGGTTTAGCTAGCAATCTATAAAAAGGAAAATGAAATATGCATAAACCTTTTTGATCCCTGACACGGAAGGCATATGCATATTTTTTTTAATTACTTCTTTATCACAGACAGCAAAATTTTAGAATGAGAAAGTTAATTTTCTTTTTCATTAATAAAGTCTGAAAGAAGCTGATAAAATTTAAAAAGTAATTTTGCCACTAAAAATATAGAAAAAATATTATTTTTCTACGTAAAAAGAAGCTTTAAATTAATTAAACCTGTAAAAATAGAGATTTAAATTTTAATTCTTTAATAATTACTTGTATGTAATTATTAGGTAATTACATTTTCCCAGGTTCCAATCAACAAATCTTTTCAGGTTCCAAACAAATAAATAAATGATAGAGTAATTTCGGGTGAGATGCCGAATATATTTTTTTAAAGTTGTGTATGAAATCCCATGGTGCAGATAAACTAAAAAAATCAAATTGTGCTATTTAATGTTAAATATACAACATGTGTAATGCAACAAAAAATAAAAAATAATAATTAATATGAATATTTTTTTGAATATTTTTTCAAACATTACACTGTGGCGCTTCACCCGTACATTCAGGGTGAGACGCCGCACTTGTGCGGGAGTTATATTCAAAAAATATTCATATCTGGACTATAATTAACTATATAAGAGCAAAAAGAAGCTAAATGAGTACAATGAAACATACTAGTAGGTTCAAATCAATATTAATCTGCCTATTTTGTTCACTTCTAAAATTATCTACTTATTTTTTAAAGTTGGGATTTTAGAGATGGGATTGTCATTTGAGCAACAAAGATGGGATTGTTATTTGAGCAACATCGGTACATTAAAGAGGGAAAAGAAAAGGTAAAATAGTGTTTACATTGCTTTATTTGTTAACAGACCTGTTTTTTCGACCGCAATCTACACAACAATTGTCGAAAATAGTACTGTCTTCATGTAACCACATTTGACACATGATGCAGCGAAGCCAATCCTACTTTTTCTTAGTTTTTGGGGTAGTTATCTACACATCCCTTGCAAAGAACGTCTACGTTACATGTGTGATTCAACTTTTTATTATAATTATCTTGACTTGCGTCTTTCTTCGACTTCTTAACATTTTTCTCCTTAGGTGTAGTAAACTTCATACTGTTTGAACATTCATCTATGTCTGATGGACTGAATTTTATCTATCGCAGCATCCCGTACAAAAGAAACTGTGGCACGTATACCGGATAGCAGTGCGGCATGTATCCCATTTTGTACGGTACAGACGTTACACATCGCAGTTGCCTGCCCTCGCAAAGGAAAATGACGTAACAATACACACAGTACTCTATAGAGACGCTACACTTAGTTTTGACTAACGAACTCATGTATGCATTTAATAATTAGCGTACTTAAGCATAATGTGTTTTAAAGTTTGGATAGTGAAATCACGCCATTGCCTCAAAATAAGGATTGTACAGTTACAAGGAAACATTGAAATGGGATTCACGCTATACAGTGGTTAAAGTCAACTTATTGCGCACCTATACCGTGCGTCTGACTGTCATCTATAAGTAATTACAAGAAATACAAGGAATGCGGCATCTATTCCGGATGGGCGTTTCTCCCGCAGTTACTCTATACATTATGATTAATATCATTTGAAGAAAATAAATATTTTTCTAAAATTTAATTTTAGATATTTTATTAAGATATGTTGGAGTAATAAAATATATATTTAGACTTATTCATTAATGTTAGACTTTTTATATCATCCAATGTTTATGCATTTTACTTTATTAAATTTTTAGTAATGTTTTCATATTTTATTAGCGCAATACGGAATTTATGTTTTATATTAAAATAGATAACAGTAAAATAAAATTTCAGTTCCAGAAAAGCTTAGTCCAAATTAAATTTAATCATTCAAATGTACTTTGAAACAAATATTACACGCTTAATCTGTTGAGCAGAAACATTTTGTGAATAAACGTCAACAGGTTGTGTACAATAAATAATAAAACACTTTTTGAATGTTCCATTTAGAAATGTTATAGTATAATTAATTACAAAGTTTTAAAGAAGGACACTCTGTTAAAATATTACCTTTAATTACTAAATCTTGTACAACGTATTTTTACTTTTCAATACTAATCATGCATTTTACAAGCATTATAATGACCGTGAAGATAATTAAGTTTCATCTAATAAATTCCTTGAAGAAATTGTTCCGAGAATTCTAATTTAAAGCTATTTAATTAAAAGTATTTGATACAAGTTATTCTTAAGATTACATATGGGAAAACATGTTTTTATTCTATTAGCTCTTAATGCAAAGTTCATGCATATTTTTCATATGAAAATAATAAAAATATATATTTATCAATTAGATAGAAAATTGATAAAATTGTATTATTTTCTCTGACGTTAATATTTAGAACTCTTTGTTCTTTTAAATAAATTAGTGTTTAGAGAAAGTATTATTTTCAATAAATCTTATAACAGAAAATGGTCTTTTTACACCAGTAATGTATAATTAGAAATATTTAATTTAAATCAGGAAATAAAATTAACACGAATGAAAAATCTTACAAAAATCATAGTTTATGAAACATTTTCCATCAATATCAGAATATTATTAAGAAATTTTATTTTTTCGTACCATGAAATATCATAACTAAATAAGCAATTAAAAAAACTCATAACCAAGTAAAAATCCATTTGCAGTAATTGCTGAGTATATTCGGTAAAGTGCCCTAATTCTTTCATAAATTCTATATTAACTATAGAATTCAGAAACACGTCATATACTAAAAATGAGATAAGTTTAAAAATGCACCCCACAGCTGAAAACGCTCTTCCAGCAATTATCAATCATAGTCCGTCTTTTAACACAATCTTTTTCGTTCTTCGCTGTAAATGATCGATATTTAAAACGCATTTAATACTCTATATAAAAATGTTGCATTGCACATCAATGATCCGTTTTAATGCCATTATGTTTCAAGCATAATAACATCATCAAAATGCACCGCAAAATACATTTGTCCATAGATCATAATGTAGGGTATTTCGTTTGTAGATCCCTGTAAACAAACTACACTCTCAGAAAAAACTGTAAATTTATGAGCGTTTGCCCTTCAATTTTCTCGGGCAACAGCCTTATATGATGAAAGACAGTTTGATCCACTAAATAAGCGGCTTTATCCCTTAGATACTTAGAAAATTAAGAGCAATCCCCATATTCTTACAGTTCTAGCCCATATGTTAGCAAAAATACGGTATGACCCCATACATTGTCCTCGGCTAGGGTGTAACCCTCCATTTTACTCGTGTTTCGAAAATTTTAACCCGCCAAAACAGTGATTCTGTGATGATTATCTAACGTGCTACGTGCTACGGAACAGTAAGCAAAGTGTTATTGTGTTTTAAAGTGCATTATATCCTGTGCATTATAATGCTATATTACTTTGCCCCTTAAAATTACGGGCTTCACAAAATGATGGGCATGGACTTTTTTTTACGGGGTATGACTGGAATCTCTGCTGCCGGCCTCTGCCCGTAATTTTACTGCAATTTTTTTTACAGTGTACACATGCTACTTACTTTATACTCCTGAAAAAAAGAAGTTTGTCCATAGATCATAACGTAGTGGAGTTCGTTTTTAGATCCCTGTAAACAAACTACACATGCTACTTATTTTATACTTCTGAGAAAACATGTTGTAGTTCACTTCAGTGAAGCATATAAATCTCATTATGTATGAAATATCATATTAACAGTAAAATGCACGCAAAAATTTCTCCCCGTAAACCATAATGTAACAAAAAAAACTGTGTGCTCTTGTAATTAAGAAATTTTATTTTTTCATACAATGAAATCGCATAAGTAAATAAGCAATTAATAAAAACTCTTAACCAAGTAAAAATCCATTTGCATCAATTGCTGTACATATCTGGTAAAGTGCGCTAATTCTTTGATGCAGCTTTTCATTCATAAATTCTATATTATCTATATCACATATTCTAATACAAGCAAATCTTGTGAAATGCGAGCAAATCTAATATATATGCAAATTTTATCTTAATAACGGATCTAACAATTTTGACGAAATTTTGTATCCTACCGTTTTGGGGCCCTAGAAAACCACTGGGATAGGTCACATGTTCGAGAAAATTTGATTATTGGGTCATTTTAGGTCAGCATGTGTCAGGATCAAGCTAATTGTACCTAAAAACGATTCAAATGATTTTGACTAAATTTTATATCCTACCATTTTCGTCTCTACGAGAGGGAACTGTGACTACCTCTGTAGGTTTTCACACCCCTCGATTTCTGGTAAAGCATGTACGGGTCGGAAAAACAAGACTTAAGGCCTAGGGCCTGGTTTCCTTCTGGGTGTCCAGCTCCGAAGCTGTTGGGGGATGCCGGCTCGTCCCCAAGTGTCTCGCAGTGACTCCCCTACTGGGTTTCACCGCAAATCTCAACGACTTACGTCGTCGACACGTAGGTTTAAGGTTAGAGGGTCCGCAGGTGGCGGTCCTCTCACCGGACGAAGCGCCGCAGGGGGTCAAACCTGCTGGTGCGATAAAAGTCCCTCAGGACTTGGTTTCGGTGGTCGTCTTCATGCCTGGCGCTCCTCAGGGCAACTGGCATCGCAGCTAATTTTTCCCCTACCATTTTCGTCGACGAAGAAATCATCGGTCTAGGTCACATGTCCGAGAAAATTCGATTAGTGGGGTCGAACTAATTTTATCTTTAAAACGACTCAGACTATTTAGACTAAATTTTGCATCCCATGGTTTTCGAGCATGAGTAGACTATTGGGCTAGGTCACATGTTCGAGAAAATTCGATTAGTGTGATATTTTGGTCATGGGTCATTATGGATCAAGCTATTTTTATCTTTAAAACGGCTCAGATGATTTGAACTAAATTTAGTATCCTACAGTTTTGGGGAACGAGACGACTATTGGTCTAGATCAGATGTTCGGGAAATTTCGATTAGTGGGTCATTATAGGTCAAGCTATTTTTATCTTGAAATGGGCTGAGACGATCAGAACTAACTTTTATATACTGCGGGTTTTGGGCACGAGAAGACAATTGGGCTTGTTCACATGTTCAAGAAAATTTTATTAGTGGGTCGTGATATTTGAACTGAAAGCTAATTTTGAATGAACGTAGTTCGGTCTTCCCTGCTCGTAGAATTTACAAACACTTAATATACTAAAAATGACATAAGTTTTGCTGAGAACTAAGTTTTGCTTTAATTACAAATGCTACACATTTCATTTTGAATACCGAACATTCTGTAGTAAACTCCATATCATATAATAATTTCATGTAGATCCGAGTTTATTTACCAGAGTTGTAGGACTGAGATACGGCATTTAGACGGTTAGAGAGAAGACAACTCGAATTCATACCTGTCAACTAAGTATGTTCGGAAGTGTTAAAAACGAAAACAAAATCCGGGATGTGAACAAAGTAACCTTGGCATTATTGTGATACACTTGAAAAACTTCTAAATTGAATTTTAAAATGATATGTAAATTTAATTTGCAACAGAAATCTGCATTATAAATAGGCAAATAATGTATATTTCAAGCGACCCTTTGTCAAATGCTGCAGTGCTATTTGAGGCATTCTTTACTAAACAAATCACATTATTTTTATTTTGAAACACATTTTAGGTAAAATGAACCGACTTCTTCCATAAAAACTTTAACCTATGTACAAAAACGTATTTACCTATCCAAATGCATACCAATTATATGTTGATGCATTCTTATTCCTTACAGAACATTTAAACCAATTTTTCGCAGTACATGTATGTAGTGTTTAAATCAGACATTCTTGTATGGGTGGGATTACTGCCGCTCCAGGGAAAGGAGGGACTTGCAATTGTCTATCATATCTAGGTATAAATTTTCGAATTCTCCGCGGTATAAAGTAACTCCTAGACCATCTTCTGAATTCATCATCGTATTTAACTGTTTAAATCCCAAGCTTAAAAAAACTGAATGACCTTAGAATCCCAACAAAATAGCCCAAAGTACTCGCCTTTTTCGTTCCCCCATTATTTACTAGGTAAGTAGTGAAAATGACCCTAAAACCGTCTCCCTTTATTCAAATTTCACAGGTGTTACACTCCTCTGTTTATCATAGCTTTAGTTACTGAAAAAAGTCTTGTTTTTCTTTCTGTACTGTTCAAAAATGCCAACACATTACCCCATCCATCAATGCGGAAGACCTCCCCCTTGACAGAACTCAGAGACACTTAAGGGGAAGGGAAATCTTTTCAGCTATCCAGGACTATTGTGTGTTTCAGACCATTGGGTTCATTTAGGCTATTGTGGGTTTCAAAAGTTTAACAACTTATAAGTTTTTTTTTAATTTCTCCACAAAGAAACGATTACGTACAATTGTGACATTTTGTATAGGTTTCTTAAAAACACGAACAAAAATAACTATTTATAAATATTCAAAATTCACGGTTAAAGAAACCATGAAAAAGGCAGTAATTTTTCGTTAATAATTTTTGTGCATTTTTCCTTTTACATTTTTACATTTTCCTTCAAAACGCAAAACAAATCGAAATCGAAGAGGAAACTAGTCGGGTGTGCTAATCTCAAAACTTTCTCCTATCTCATACATATTAATACTTCAAATAGCGTATTTCTTTTTTCAAATTTGGAATTTAGAAATAAAAAATAAAAATCTTTGATTTTTACAAATTTTTAAGTTAACCCTAGATTGGACAATTAGGTGATTTAATACGATTTTTTATCAAGAGCCACTGATCTGTTCCTAAAATCCAACAAAAATCGTATCACAACGTCATTTTCGGACTAATTTTCTCCAAAATATTATACAAACTGTGGCCTATTACATTACATCTAAATATAAAATACCATCGAAACATATTCCTACATTCATCTCAAATTGCAATAAATCGAGAAAATCTCACAAAAATCGTTATCATGGCGCATCCTTACGGGGGAATATCCCCATTTTGAACTGGGGACTGGCAACCATAGTCAAAAACATATTGTTCAATTATATGCATACCTTCGTACACGATCCGATGATTCAATAATGAAAGTGACACAAAATGTGCTATCACAGCGCCCTTTTCGGTTGAATTTTCAACTTGGACCTGCTAATCATAGCCACAGACATGCATATGAATTTGATTCAATTTTATGCATAATTTCATACAATAAGAGGACACACACACACACAAACACGGACACACGGACATACAGACAGGCGTTTTGTAATTTAGGTGTTTTGTAACGTGTCATTGCGTCGACAACGGGAAGTCAAAATGAATTTCGATAACAATATATTCTTCTATCATAGAGTAAAGTAAAAAATTATACAAATTAAAATTTTAAAATCGACATTAAAAATTAAATCGCATGTGACCTAGCATAACAAATCTACTAAAAGTAGCTAATCACGTATTATAGCTATTTTAAAAATTCAACCACCAAGAGCGTTAAATGGAATGAGGTCAGCAGCTTTAGTTCATTTCGTCATATCTGAGCAGTTGTTAAAGGTAGGAGCGTAAAATGAAATATAACAAAAATTTTAAAAATAGTCGAGCACTTATGTCAGATATTTTAGACATTTTAAGCACTAAAGGGGAAAATGGATGGTCGAAAGTTTTTAGTCATTTTGCCATACCTCCCCTGCAGTTTTCGGTATGAGCATAAAATATACGTAAACCAAGTTGCTGAAAACAATAGTTAAACACGTATTTCAGCATTTTTAGAGCTATTTTAGCGATTTCGTCATCAACATTGGCTATGAACCCAATTATGGAAAATCAGACGAATAAGATAATTATTACTAATTTTTGATTAGATATTTTGCGTAAGATAATTTGTTAAAGGAATTTTTTTATCATAATATATATAGATTTCATATGAAATAGACAGTTGTTAAATGCGCCATTTGGTTGATTTTTTCCGTACTGTCAGGGAAATCGTATATTTTTCTCTTACAAGCACCAAAGAAAATGCACATTCTAATTTCTAAGACCGAAGTTTTTGTTCTATGATTTTGTCAAAGTAACTTCATTTTTTTTGATCAGTTAACGATTTAAGTGCGAGAATGTACACATCTCTGTTATTGTGATCTCAAAACTATTGCATTTTTATTTATTCTACCTGTAAGGCTCTAATGGTTCACATGCGCAAGGCCAGGTGGTTCTGCTAGTATTTCATTAAGAAAAGAAAATTTGCTTCTACAAAGAAAAAATCTTTCAAAATGAGGTTATGAAATTACATTTCTTCCGCCAAAACGTGTCTGTTTCTTCGAATTACATTTTGAGTATATAAAATATTTCCGTTCTTAACGTAAGACATTTTGTGTACGTACAATATATTACAAAGACAACAAAATATTATTTTAGATAGATAGAACTTGTGCAAAATTTTCAAATGAAAAACAAAATATATATGTGAAATTATACAATTTTTTTAAAGATCACTTTCATATATTTATTTTTCACAGGGTGATTTTTTTTTAAGTTGTGAAAGTAAAACACTATAACAATAGAACCACTGATCCAAATGACCTGAAATTTCACCACGATGCTCCCAAAGCAATGGGTATTTTTTAGGCATGTTAAAAAAAACTTAAATTAGCAGCGACAGATGGCGCTGTAAGGTAGCAGAAACAAAGAATATCGTCCGTGGGAGGAAAAAAATGGACGTTACTTTGAGAAACCATCATCCGTAGGCCCTCTATCGTCATTGGACATTTTCTTAAATTCTTAAGTGTCTTAAATCAAGAGCTGTTGCTGCGCTGTCATTATTCTGATAATACAGTTTCACTAAGAACGCACGGTCCGTCAATGGCGCAGTCATTGCGAGGATTTCCGAAGAATAATGAACACGAGATGTGCGTACTTCACGTTCTTATCGCCAATGTGCGTGTGCCGGGCGCAAGTTTGTCTCCCGACTTTACTGCATGTACAGCGCCATCTGTCGGTGCGATTTTAAGATTTTTTTAACCTCGCCTAAAAAATTCCCATTGCTTTAGGAGCATACTGGTGAACTTTTAGGTCATTTGGATCAGTGGATCTTTTGTTATAGGGTTTTACTTTCACAACTTAAAAAAAAAATCACCCTGTACTTTCTATTATGTTACATCTTTTAAAATATAGTAACACATAGATCATTTTTATACACTATGACATTCATTGTTCTTAAGAAAATATAGTATGCCATTTTAATTACCGCTTTTTTTATTAAAATCATTGTTCTAAATATGTTTCAATATGCGAAAAGAAAACAACATAAATTATAAGCATATATTTATAAAGAAAAAATAAACTAGTCCTATATTATAAAGAACATTTCAGAAAAGAGAATTTTTAGCCGTAAGCAATTTATAAATTAATGCAAAATTTAAAACACATCTTGTATTTTGGAAGTTTATTTTACATTAAAATTTAAAAGAAAATCAACATATGAAAAATAAGAAAAACGTTCCCTATTAGTTTGCCTCGTGGTGATTTTTATTTATTCGATATTTTCAGGACAATATTGTGTTAGCTAAATATGTAGCTAGTTTACTGTAGGCATTTGTTTTTCAAAAATAAAATGTTAATTTTACATTAAGTAAAAGTAGATAAACATTCTTTGGAATAGTATAAGATTATCGGTTTTAATAATTAGGTACTAAGTAGAAGTTATCTCTTCAGTTTACTATGAAATTTTAAAATGATATTGTTTCTACTAACTTTCGCCTTGAGTAAAATACATTTTATAAATGGTTACATACATAGTTTATATAAAACATTAAAACGACGACAAAAGTGATTATATACAGTTTTATGAAAAAATACGTCGATATATAAATTAAATAAAAAAAATAAAAATCTGGTTTGACAAAATTCAAAATATTATTTTAAAATAGCCATTTAAAAAATAACGAAAAAACAAATTTTCTATATTTCTTAATTTTTTTTTCTTTTTAAGGAAATTTTAAAATGTGTGAATTTTTCAACAGGAAATTTTAAAAAACTGTAAACTCACAGTTTTAAGATAAAAAAGGGATTTTTTTTTATTGTAAAAAGGGCTGATAAAATTAAACTAAAAAAGACAATGACTTTTTGTATTGATAATTCTTTTGTGGTAAAAAACAGTTATCAAAATTGAGTATTCAGTATACTCGTGCATATAGCACATCTAGCACACAGGTAAAAAATAAACACATAGCTATAAGTATCAGCCAGATGAGTACACGTTTGAGAGTACACGCTCCTTTACACATTTTACAGGATTAGAACACATTGAGCGTCCACAAAGAAAAGAAAGAAAGAAAGGAAGGGAAGACACAGAAGAAAATCATAATTTTATTTTTCTGTATTTTTTTTATTTTAGACCAAAATACAATGCTCTGATTTCTGAACGTACTTTTTAGAATCCATTTCTGGGAAACGTAAATGACCAGACGTTTGATCTATATATCTTAAATTCTCAAATTCAAACCGATAAAACTATAAGAAAAATCTCCTTGCATCAACATATATTTTTTTTTTTTTTTTTACTAACAAGGCAAGCCTCCTTAAAGAGCTTATTCAAAATATTTTGAAAAAAATGCTAATGAGACTGCTTATGTACGTCATAAAGAATTAGTCAAATTTAGCTGCGGAATCCCAGTAGAAAATCTGTAAAAAATAAAATACTTTCAAGGTATTTGGTGCAAAAAGATGCAATTTAGCGAGCAACACGTTTTCATCACCAAATGGAAGCAATTTTAATGCATAAATTAGTTTTTAAATGAGCAGTTGATAATGAAAAGGAGCAGTAGAAATGAGCACTTAATGAATGTAAACATAAACGATGAAATAGTTTTTTATAATTTTTAAAATTATATAATATATACAGGTTGCGTGTCGCAACAGTTTATTAGTATTATTCGGTTTCACCGGCTAAATAAGTTTTAAAAGTATTTTAAAAGCAACTGACTGATTAAGAATGCTGTTATAAGTCGCTATACGTTTCGACATTGAATAATTCGTTGTTTCCATGACAACGGTTTCTTATAAATACAGTTTGCTTTTGTCTCCGACACTAAAAATATCGAAGTCAAACTGAAAGTACTCAGAATTGAACCTTAATTTTGAGTTGGAAACAATTATAATCAATTTTGTTCTAATATGTATAGTATTATTGTCAAATTTCATTATGTATGCATACAAATGTATATGACAAAACTACAGTTGTAAAATTGTATTTATTTAATTTAAACTTACTTAAACTCGTTCAGTATGAAAAGTAGAAAAAAGTTTCTCATTAAAGAATAATCATAAAAGGGTATATTTGTCAAACTTAATTGTGTCGCCAATTGACGATAAATCGCCAAAAAATGAAATTTTCATTTTATTAATTTACGCTATATCGAGGTTCCGCAAGATTTTTTTTAAATAATATATCCTCATGACAAGAATACTCTGTCATATTTTCAAATTTTATTAATTATGCGCTTATGGAGCACATTCTTTGCAAGAAAAATTGTTTGGAGAGAGTGGTTTATGAACCCCGTGACCCTGCCATTCGAAACGCATTTATATTTATTTCTCTATTAATATCCAACTTATAGGGACTTCTTCTGTACAATAATTTACACATTTTTAAAAGTACGTTTTTAAACTGAATTTGTCGTAACAACCTATAGAAATGTCAGTCATTCCTCAAAAATTTAATTAAGAGTATGCACATGTTGATCTTTACATTGGTAGCGGTGGCCCAGTTGGCAAAGCATCGGACCCGTAGGTCGCGGGCTTGAGGCTCTCTGCCAGCTAAATATTCGCCGTGTACGCTAATGGCACCTGGTGCATGTAAATCCCGTCGTGGGTGCAAATCCCTCCAAGTTTCCTATGAATTATACCACCTGTGGAGGTGTCTAGGCATGTGACGGTCTCATCAGCTGATCAAGACTCTAAATTACGAGACCACCTATCGTCACGCAAATCCACTTTAAGTAACCGACCAACATAGAACCAAGGCAAAGTAACACCGTGAACCAGCAAATAAAGAAAACTGTAACAAACCACTAAAGGGCACTGCATCGATGCCAAAAAGGCTCGTGACAGGTGGATCAGAGCTATGCTTTGATACAGGTAAAATCACCCCGCGCCCAGGTACTAATTCGTCAAGCTAGGCACTCAAGCCCTGGAGGTAGGGTACTGGTCAGCGGTATATATGTATATACCAGAAGGACACGTGCGAAGCTTTCGCACTGCAATCTTTGAGATTATTTCCTGGTACGTTTTAGCACTAATTTTTAATTAACTGATTTTTTTTAATCAAACAACGCGTTTTTAACAATATGTGGGTGTACTATCTCAGAAACTTGTTCAAAAACTTTACGAATGATGTCTCATTCATCGTTGTATGTTTTGTATGTCCATAGAAACAAAAGATGTTGAAAACAGAAATAATATATATATGATGATTGTTTGTGTATAAGAAAATGGGAATAGATTGCCAGAAAAGTTTTTACCAAATATTTTTCTCTCGCCAAGGTCATTTCTCTAGGTTGCCAAGACACCTAAGGTAAAGCCAGGAGAGATGACGCAGTCGGAGAGATTGCGTACATAGAGGTTTGGGGGGAAAGAGTAGAGTGAGCATGCAGCGACTCCAGGTAGTTGTACAACAACAGCAGTGGAGTGTCTACTTGAAAGTGCAAGTTGATTGCTTTGAGCGTTTAAGATAAAGTATTGCTTTTTTGTTTTGTTTTCCCAAAGTAAGTGCTTGAATTTTCATACCTCTTCATCAGAATTTCTATACAATGTCAATAGTACAAAATATTTTAAACTTAAACGATTTCTCATAAGCTACTAATCTAGACTAACAATGTGAACATCAACGGTTCGTTTTAGAATAGGTCATGTTTAAATAAAAGGCCGCGCAATCTCTCCTTCCGAAATTGGAGAGTTTGCGCATTTGCTACTTAGGAGAGATGGCGCAGTGTTCCCATTCGTTTCCATGGTAGGAGAGATTACGCAGCTTATTGGCAAATTTGCATAAAAAAATGAAAAATGAAAATGGACTAATTTTAAGTTAAACGTGTTATTAAGTAACATTATTTTATTTTTTAATCTTATCTGGACTGGCTTTTTCTTATTCTTTATTTTTTTCCCTTTAATTAAAATTTTTTAATCGTTTTTAAAATTATTTCCTTTTTCTGATTCTTTAATCATTAGGTTGAAATATTCCTTCCTAATACAATAATATTTGTTCACAAAAACCTTACAGCAATGTCATTTAAGTGTAATTATTACTGTTAACAATTTAATTGTAGTTATTATAAGTAACAATCTCTCCTACCCATGTGCGCAATCACACCAACCCTCTAAGGAGAGATTGCGCAAAATAACTTTCTTGGTTTTATTACAATTGTTCTATTAAATTGCAACATAACAACAAAATAGCAATGGAAATGCATAAAAAACAAATGAAGTAAAAGATATTCATGAATAGTTTAGCAAAAAATTAATATTTAGATTTTTTATTGCTATTCTTTTGAATTGTGCGCAGACTATCCTAGCTTTACCTCATACTGAAACAGAACTGAATTATTTAAAAAAAATGAAACACTGAATCTGACGTTTAGGGAATTCATATGAAAGCATTTCCTCAGATTTTGCAAAACTGTTCCAGAAATGTATTAAATGCAAAAATCAATATTTGGTACACCAATTTTTTGCAACCCTATGGGAACTTAAACATGGGATGTTCAATTTTTGTGGTTCAGCAGCCATTTAAGTGACGTAAGACTTCGCTGGCGTATTAACAGCTTAATGAAATATTAAAAAATAATACTTACAATTTTTGTGAATCCTAATGAGCTGTATATCTAAAAGGAAGATAATCCTTAAATTACGCAATGTACTGGTGCTCCGATACAGTACGCATACACACAGCTAAGATTAAAGAAGGAAAACAAATAAAAATAGTTAAAAATTGCACGCGTAAAAATTAAATAAAACCCCAATTAAAAGCTCGATCATTTTCAAAAACTACGCGCAAGAAATAAATTAACAATCGTATTTCAATTGCATTATAGGATGACGTCATCTGATAATGCAGTATTTTATTTTGGTGGCAACACTGATTTGAGAAAACCTTTCATTTCATTTAGGAAAACAATGCCGATTTAATTTTTAATTAACAGCAATTTTTAATCAAAAACATGTTTTAACGAATTGTTAAGTGTGCTATGTCAGAAGCCTGTTCAAAATCCTTTCATATGGTATCTCATCCGTCGTTCTGCGTTTCGTATTTTCTGAGAAAAGGGATGTTGACAGGAGAAATAATATATACGATATACGAATGTCATCAGAAAATGATGAAAGAGAAAATAAATTTAAAACAAATTAAATTCCTTTTATGGGAATGTATTACGCGGACTGGAAAGGTTTGAAATGACAAAGAAATGTCTAGACAGGAATATCTCTATAATCTTTCCATAAATACTCAAGAGACCGTTAAGTCTGCATTACAAATGAAACGAGTCTCAATTCGACACTCATAGCGAGCAATTCTCCTCTAGACTTAAACCTTTTTACTTTTCTCGGATTAACGATGATTGTAGCGTCAAATGAATTTTCTCCACACATGGCTTCACACCAAGGAGTGCAATCAGTGGGAATAGCTATTTTTTCTACTGTACGGTTTGACAACAGACAAAGACGCGTTTTTATTCCTTTTTTCGCTGATGGAGAGTTGTAAAAGAAATCGTGTATAAGGGTCCCGTCTCCGCATTCTCTATTTTAATTTTTGTGAGTATTTGGCTCCCGAACGCTGAAAAAGGGATCCAATTCCCGTGTGAATTTGTCTATTTTTTTCTCAGTGAATGTCTTCTAATGCATTCACGCGTAAAACTGATTCTCATACTTCATGCATTGTCTTTGATATGCGAACGTCGTCTAATTCGACCTGTTTGCTGCAATTACAGATGAAGCAGTATTTTTAAACATTTTAAGTGAATCGACTGTGCACGTGTTTTATGGAACAGTCATCTACATATTTCCTTCTATGTTTTTTTCAACTTGTATTTTAATTCAACGATTTTAAAAACAACCAGTAAAAATTTACGTGAATGTGAATTGTTCATCGAATTGAGCATTTGTTTTAAAATACGTCTTTGCTCATTACATCTCAATTGCAACAATTAAAAAAAAATACGTGTAATAATGGAGCTGATTAATAATATCAAAGAGTGAAAAACTATTTCTCCAAATGTGCTAAAAATCCAATTTCACCAATATATCTTTCATTTTTAATCTCTGGTGCACAGAGAATTACAAAAGTTTGAAATGCTCTTGCTCTGAGCGCATGATTAAGGTCATACTGGGCTAATTCATGATTAAAAAATAATATATATATTTTTTTTAATACCAAGAAATTCTAGACTATCATTTTACATTTTTATTGAATTATTATTATTGCATTGGACTGATATTCCTTTCTAATTTATTATTTCTTGCATTCGTGTTTTTTAAAATAACTATTATCAAGTTGCATAAAATCTTGAGTATCATAAATTGCTTTGTTATTATTCTGATGTATTTATGTTTTCAATTAATAACAACAATTTGAGTAATCACTAATATTCATTAATATTCATTAATATTCATTAATATTCATTGAATATTAAATTTAAGTTTTTATAAATGATTAAATTTTCTATTCACAACGCTACAATCAATTAATTTCTGTCTTAAGTTCTTAATATTTCAATTTAATATCCACTATACGTAAAATTCAATGGCTAATTTCTCAATAATAAAAAAATAAATTATTGTCCTCTACAAAATGCAGTTTTAATTATTATTCTTTTTAAATGGTTGAAGAAAATTCCTACAATTATGGCGTGCAATCCGCGAACCTGCGAAACACTAATTACTTCTTTACAATATAAAATTTTATTCTCCTTTATTTCAAAACGCTATTTTTCAGCGGTTTTACCACAATATCTTTTCAACAAGTTAACGATTTACATGTTTCTTTTTATTTAGTAAAGGGAATTAAAATATCTACAAACGAAAAATATCCTTTTTTTAAATTACAAAAAATATGATAATTTAATTTAATTTTTTTTTTGTTTGTTTGAGATATAAAATAGAGAATTAAACGTAATAAGCAGTATAATAAAAAATGATGAACTTTACAATCGTGACAAATCTAGTTTTGAAAGATTCATTTTGTCGTACAGTTTTAAAATTTTGGTATTGTTCTTCACATTTTAACAAATAATTTATTCTCAAAAATAATAAATAAATAACTGCAAAAAAATCATAACAGTCTAAATTACTTACATGTCTTTTAATCCAAAATCAGATTGCAACCAATTTATGTCATTTAAAATCTAAATTTTATATTTATGCAATTATTGGAATTAGTCCACCCGTATGTTATAAAAGAAATATTTTCTGTTTTGGGAATAGATAGAAAAGTTTCTTAGTTGCTAGCAATGCAGAGAAATTATCAGCAGCAGTAAGTCATTTTCTGATTATGATTAAATCCCCCGTGTGCTCCATTGACCAAATTATATTCCTGCCAATTGTACAGGAAAGTTTTTCTGCTGAATGTGTCTTAATAAAATATAGCTTAGTAATATTTTGCTTTTTAAAAATATTTTACTTTGGGAAATTATTATGCAAACGTGATACAATAAAATGATATATTCCATCAGTTTTAAATAGAATTAAATTTAGAAATAGGGTATTTCGTTTTCGTATTTTTTAGATTAAAAAACATCTCTTTTTATGCTTACACACAACGGTAAAGTTACTGGCATACGGCTTGACTAAATTATGATTTAATATAATATTTTGTAGGCGTTGTATTATATTTTATATTTTGTCCCTCTAAGTATAATTATTAATAAGTGAACAAAACATGCAATCATTATATACTTCATTAATTGTTTAAAAAAAGTGTTAAATAAAATATTTAAAAGTTTTGTATAGAAACTATGTTTTTGGCTTTGATAACGCTCAAACACATAGATCGGGATATGTAAACTTGAGAACCCCTAGTAATAATAAATAAAAAATAAAATCACAAACTAACTATTAAATATTTCTAAATCAATGTTGTGGATACCAATTAAATCGAAAATAAATTAGACTAAGTGTTTTAATAAAACAAAAAGAATTATGTATTGGGTTGTCCATAAAGTTCGTGCCGGTTGGGAAAATCAATCCGTAGCGGAAAATGCTGCCCATTAATTATTAGAGAAACACTGGAACAATGTAGTTAGCAGTATGGAAGACATACTTGCTTACCAACTGAACTTCCAAGTTAAAGGTAAGTGACTTGCGAGGAAAAAGGGAGCCGTGAGACATTTAAAAGTTAAGAATTAAGTACAAATATTTAAAATTATAATAATGAAATATAAGTATAACAAAAATAGTAAAAAAAGTAAATAAAAAAAAATCCATTAGATCCCAAAAATGACTAAGGAGTGTCGAACCCATCTCAAAAAATAAAAAATAAAGACTGCTTTGTAATTACATCTGTTTATACATTTTTAAACCCGCCCCCTTTCAATTTTCAATTACATATGTTTATATATTTTTGAAATGTAATGATTTTTTAAATGAAATATTTAAATTTTAAGAAAACATAATAAAAAAAATTACATTTTTACTAGTAAAAGTACCCTTAAAAATATTTAATTTTTTTATATTCTTAGACTTTATGTGCTATATTTCTATTTCTTGATAATAATTAATTAAGGTTAAATTATATATTTCAGATTTCTTTGACATTAGAAAATTTAGATAATGTTTCTTAATTATGTGACTTTTGTTTTTCAAAGTATCAATAGCATTTAGTCCTGCGTAATATAGTAGCTAACGAACCACGATTTAATTTAGTTTTTTCAAAGTGAAATGAAAAATAAAATAAAGAATTAAAAGAGCGATTTATGGTATTTTGTTAAATATTCTCTTCGTTAGATGATACTATATATATATATATATATATATATATATATAGTATTTGCTGTGTTAAATAATATGAAAAATAAATACAGAAAATACTACAATTAAATATGCCATTAAGCCGCATATGTGTATTATATGATGTAGTAATTAAAAGTAACTTAAATTGGAAATTTACAGCACAGAAACCATTGCAAGTAGAATTAAAATTGTATTCAATCTTTAATTTTCATAATTTTTTAGTTCTGTACTTTAAAATATATATTTAAAAATTATTCTTATTCTTTTCTGCGTTTTCTTATTCGTGATAAATGATTCTGCCAGTTAATTTAATTTTGCTTTTAATTTTGCTTTTACTTCTGCTTTTTAATCTGTAAGATAATTTAATTTATTTATACTGTACTTCCGTTTCAGAATAATTAAGATAATTATAAAACCACAATGCGGGATTTATGCAGTCACACCCAAGATGCAAAATTCGCACCTAACCATTGTAATTTTGCTTAAAACTTTGCTGAAAGATCCTGGGTACTTGAAAAACATGGAAAGATAAAAGCTATTGTTATCGTCTTCTTGTTTTTGGATCTATACATTTTAACACTTTCCAACCTAGTGGAAATATGTTTATGACTTTCGTTTTTCTGCCGTCTGGCCGTACTCTAACTCCCGTAAATATGCTTGGATTGACCTGAAATTTTGGTATTTTATTGTCGTCTACTACAGCATGTTCCCTATTTAAAATGAAATGTGTAGAACTTATAGTTTTTTACAGGGACAGTCAAAAGTATTCCATTGCATTACAGTCAATGGGAAATATTCGTTTCAAGTGCATTTTAATGATGCTACGCCATTTGAAACATGATGAAAATGATATATATTTATGAAGCGCTTTAAAACATGCTTTTTGTAGAATATGGGGTACAAAACATTTATTATTTATTTACAGGGTCAAACAAAAGAATTCTGTTACACATTGTTCGACGGCGAAAAATCGTTTGAGGTGTAATTTAATGATGTTCAACTAGTTCAAAAATAATGAAAATTCTAAGCATTACTGAAGTACACTATAAATTGCTCTCTTAACTCTGATGTTCCCTGATGATGATGAAACAATTTTTATTCGTTTATAAAAAAAAAATACACGGAGATAATTTCATGAAATTCCTTGAATTTGTCGGTAAACAATATAAATATGTACTCCTAGAAGGATTTACGTTTAAATTGTTTATTCAAGGAATATTTTTAATATATTTCTAATGTACTGTTCGGGTCAATATGACCCGATTCAGAAAAGTATACTTTACCTATATTCTTTCATACTTGAATGGAATGATTCAACAGAAAATAGTAACAATAAGAATTCTAATTTATACCTTTTCGAAACTTATTTAAAATTCGTAGACATGTGTACTTGATAATGCGACAGGATAGCACGTGTAAGATCAAAAGGTTGATACAGTTCGCACGGGGCCAAAATATTCGCGTCTGTTGCAACTCTGTGTTTCAGTTCCTAACATTCTGTAAAGCAGATGTGCCTGGGAGTACAGTAAAAACGTGCTAATTATAAAAAATGGAGAATTGTAGACATTTGAGTGACGCTGACATAGCTAAGCTAATCGAAGCCTCTGCAGCGAGGAAGAAGATGTATCCGAGTATGAAAATCATACAAGTGATGGAACTGAAAGGGAAAGTTCTGTCAACGATTTTGATATTGGTATTCAACAAATGCGCAATATACAGAATATTCAGTCCAAGAATCGTGAAATGAAGTGGAAATTGGATCAGCTTTCACTTTCTGGTCGATTAACTTCTGCTAATATTATAAAAACTACTCCAGGTGTCACAAAATATGCAACGAGAAGGATAACAGATATAAAAAGTGCATTTGAGACAGTATTCAATTCCACAATTGAAAATGAAATCATAAAAATGACAAATATTGAAGGGAAAAAAGTGTATGGAAAAGAGTGTAAAAATATCGAGCATATATTGGATTATTATTATTAGCTGGTGTTTACAAATCATATGGAGAATAAAAAAAAACCTTCTGGGATAAAGAAACTGGCAGTAAAATATTTCGTGCGACAATGTCCCTCGAAACCATTTGCACCATATCGAGAGTTATTAGTTTTGATAATAACTCCACTCGTCAAGAAAGAAAATCTGTGGATGAAATAGCAGCTGTGCGAGATATCTGGGAAAAATGGGTAGAAATTCTACCAAAATTGTATTATCCGAATGAAAAAGTTACTGTAGATGAACACATAGTAGATTTTCGTGGCCGAGGCCCATTAAACAGTATATGCCAAGTAAACCATCTAAGTATGGGATAGAAATAGGGACTTTATGTGACAGTAAAACTTCGTATGTACTGAAAACACAAATTTATAATGGAAAAGAACAAGGATGAAGGCCTGAGAAAAATCAGGGTATGCGTGTAGTGAGTGGTCTTACTTATGAGTATTCGGGGCATAATGTTACGTGTGATATTTTTTTCACATCCTACAACTTAGGACAACTTCTTCTAAAACGGAAAATGACTATGTTTGGCTTCATCAAAAAAACTAAACCAGAACTTCCTGAAGAAATGTCAAACAAAGAAGTGCATAGCTCATCATTTTATTTTACTAAGGACACAACAGTTGTAAAGTACATCCCAAAAAATAACAAGAATGTTATTCTTATGAGCACTTTGCATCATGACAAAGAAGTTAGAAACAGAGCAGATAAAAAACCTCAAATGATATTAGATTATAATGAAACTAAAGGGGCTGTGGATACTCTTGATCAACTTTTGAACACGTACACTTGTAAAAGAAAAAAAAACGCTGGCCCATGATAGTATTCTATAACATGCTTGATACTTCTGCTTACAATGCATATATTCAATGGAATTCAATACACAGCAAATGGAATGAAAAAAAACTGACCAAACGAAGGCTATTTGTAGAAGAATTGGGGAAATCACTCATTTTTCCACACATGGAAGCAAGACAACACCTACCAAGAAGTGAGGACTCAATCAAAGTAGTAAAAGTCAAAACGTACCCTCAGGATCTGCTGTGAATACGTCACTGTGTATAAAACGTGCAAGGTGCAAGTTCTGTCCTGCAAGCAATGACAACAAAACTAATATATTGTGCTACAATTCTAAGAAACACATTTGCTAATCTCACGTGAAATTTTACTGCCCAAATTGCAAATAAAGGTAAGCTTCAATTTCAAATATTTTTTGTGTTATTTTTTTGGATGCTTTATATTATTTGATATGTATTTAAGCTACTTTACTATTATTTAAATCATTTCTCAAATGGCACCTTTCATTTACTGCTAGAAAATATAATATTCTGAATCGGGTCATATTGACTCGAACACTACATACGTGTAGTAAATACGAACAGAACAGCAGGGTTAAAAGTATGGTGTGCATTGCGTTTATCGTTCATTTACACAGACACACAAAAGAATTCGGTTACAGTATACGTGCGATAATTACAGTCTATGTGTGATAACCGCGTTTTCAAGTTTGGTTTGTGTTTTTATTTTTAACTATTTTTTTTCATATTACGTGGTGTGTATTAATTCGATCGATCCTACAAAAGGCTGCACAGAATTGCTGTGAATTGCTTACGGGTAGTTTTTAATTGTATTACGCATTTTTTTTCTGAACTACATTTAGTAGACTAATATAAGTTTGTGGAATATAAATAAATTCATATACAGGGCTACGCAAAGGATTAAATACATTGTCGTTTATGATTGGTAATTGCTGGAAGTGAATTTTATGTTGCGTTATGCGTTTTTTACTTGAATTAAGTTTTAGCTAAATATGTGATGTGAACAAAAGTGTTTAGATAATATACATGGTAGTACAAAAGATTTCGAGTGAAACTTTATCGATTGGCGAAAAATGCTAAATGTAAATTTTCAAACTGAACTAAATTTTATTATGCTATGTTTTATATATCCAAATATACAGATCATATACGGGGTTGCAGAAAATAAATCGACTACTTTTTTTGCACTGGGAGGTAATTTCGAAAACTGTATTTTTCAATGTGGTATATGTTTTCTAAACTGTTTACTTACAAATCTTCTATTACCTTACTTAACGGTGAATTTCGTTACAGTTTTCTGGATGTGTTGGAAAGTGTTTCATAACCTATGTTGGACGCATTATTTTTCGTTCTTGTTTAAATGAAAACTGAGGATAGTAATGGAACCTGTAAAACAATTTTATTTGTTAAAAACGTATAGTGATCATGCGATGACAACATATTATTTTTTTTTACACACCGGCATGGTGCTGTTAGGGAAAACACCTTGCTATTCATGACAATACCATCTTAAATACTGAACAACAATCGACACTGTAAAACGGTACTGCGGGGGTTACAGTTATAGTTTCAGCCGAATTTATCATTCAAGTTATAAATAATCAGATTTATACATACTTTTTACACATGTGATGGCGCGCTTGATCGGAGAGACGTATAATATGTTTTTTTTTTCTGTTATTTTTATCTACCGCTTGGTGTAAGAAATTTCTGCACCCCAATATCTTTCTGATTTGTGTGGTAAAGCGTCTCAGAAGTATATTGACCATAGCCTCATACACATTTTTGCTAAAGCTGGGCAGTGTAGCTGATATATATCTATCAACCAAATATGTAAGTATTTTTGGTTCTTTTTATTTTAATTTCTCTTTGCATTTTGTATATTATATTGGCGAATACATCTTCCACGGTAATTTTTACTGTCCTTAAAAATAATACCAAAGCCCTAGCATATAAAAATGGCTACTTAGCCTCTAAACTTTAGCAAGTAATTAGAAAATGATCAAACAGCAGGTGTAACAAAAAATAGCACAGTAATTTTCAAATATGAAATTATTTATATAGATTATGAAACACACACAGACACAGACACAGACACACACACACACACACACACACACACATATATATACATATGTGGGTGTGGGTGTGTGTTTCGGAATGTATATAATTGTAAATGTATATAATTGTGTTTCAGAATGTATATACGTGTTTGTGCGCGTGTGTGTATATAGTTGACTGGAGTATGCATAGCAAATAAACAATAATTGTTTAAAAATGTACGTTTTTATACTGTGATATTTTTAACGTTTTATTTTTAAAAAGTTTCAAAATTCATGTATTACATAAAACAAATTTAAGTAAAGCATAAAATGTTAAAGTTAAGTGTATAGAAAAATGATACCGATAAAAATTTAAAATATATGTTAGTATGTGGAGTCCTAATTCTTCTTTTTCAAAGCATAAAAATCAATTAATAGATGAAACAAATATATCATCATAGTGAAAATTATAATTAGATAGCTTATTGAAATAATATTTATGTATTTAATGCATATTTCATAGAAAAACTATTGACAATTTTGAATTCAAATCATTGAATACACTGAAGCACATTGAATATGTTTACTGAAATATGTTTATTGAAAAGCAAAATAACAGATAATTTAAACTAAATTGTATATAGAACTTTGTTGTAGAAAACGCAATATAAACAAATGAAGATAACTTGAAATATAAAGAACGTTTTATATTTAATATACTTTTAATATTAAAAAATAAAGTAGTCGATTAGAGCATTTATCATAAATTTGCAGACAATGCAAAAATGTAAAAATAAACTTTATTTATTTCATTTGTAATTGTTGTTTTACTAAAAGAAAAGAAAAAAATATATATAAATATTTTGGAACTATAAGATAACCTGATTTTTTGGGCACTTTGGATATTATTTCTATGTAAGAGACTGTGAAGAACGTAAATAATAAAATATATAAACACAAAACCTTTAAATAAAATACATCAAAAACACAGAAAAAAATGAAGATTTCAAAACAATTTAGATTTCACTAAGATGAAGAAGTTTTACAGCAAAAGTATGAAAATATAGCTATAGAGTAAATAACATTTCAGTGCTTTTCAAGAAAGTTATGAATAAGGATAACGCAAAATGGTCTTTTTTTACGTTTAACGAATTATATTTTCTCTGTCCTCTTACATGCAATCGTTTACTAATGCATTATTTCATGTCATCTGTAAAGAGTATTTTTTATTAAATATTGTAGAGCATACGATTTAATAATAATCTGAACCACTAGTTATAATTAAACACTTAATTGAATACTTTTAAACTATTTACAAATATGAAAATAAAAACAAGCATAAATTTAAAATAAAAATAATAAATTTAAATATAAACTTAGAATACGTAACACACACACACACACACACACACACACACATATATTATATATATACAGGGTGGTCATAAACAAAACTGATATAAAGCCGATATATGGAGCTCTAGCGGCCGATCCGTTCAACCGAACGAGGTGAGATTTCAGATATAGTTATTCAGATGTATGAGCTCGGGATTCTGTGAACAGCAACAAAGTTATGCATAGGAGTGAGGTTGGGGAATCGCGTAGGCCACGAAAAGGAAAAATGGCGTGAGATGACACGGTCGCCAAAATGCTGTTCCAGGACCCTGCGAACAGACTTCACTATATGTGGAGGTGCACCATCTTGTATCTAAACGAAGTCATTCAGTGCATTTCGCTGCAGTAATGAAGGGACGCTTCCTCAAAGAAGTATGGCCCGAGAACAATTGTGCCTGCAATTCCGCACCACACAGTAACTTTGACGTCGTATAAAGGTACTGGTGCCACAGCGTGCGGATTCATGTCTGCCCAGTGCACACAATTTTTGGTGTTGACGTTGCCAGTTAAGATGAAATGTGTCTCGTCCGTCCATAATATGCGAAGAGGCCAGTCGTTATCTCCATCATATCGCATAAGAATTTCATTAGCAAAGTCTATACGATGTTGATGGTCCCCACTTCCAACATCTGGACGCGCTGGTACAGGTAAGGAAACATGTGAATTACAGAGCGCAGTAGCTTTAGGACCGTTGATTTCGGTATATCCAATACACGAGATGTACCTCTTGCAGTTTGCATGTGTCCTGTAGTCACTGTGTGCTGCATTTCCATAACAGTATCCTCAGGAACAGTTGGTCGTCCGAATCACGGTCTATCACAGGTGCAGCCAGTTTCTTCGAATTTCTTTACTAAATCACGAAGAGCTTGCGGGCTACATGCGCCACGTATTTGGTGATGGTTTCGACGGTAAACACGCAAGGTTTTTGCAGCATTCATCCCATTTTGATAATACAGTTTTACCAATTCACCACGAGTTGGGTTGGGTTGATTTTTGACGGCCGATTATCTACACATGGGATATAGGCCAGGGGGTAGTGTCCTTCGTGGGGGTCTTTCTAAGGGAACCTAACCCGTATTTACGCATGGATAAATCCACGGCTCGAAGAAAACCACGAAAACTCCGAACGATTAGGCCGACGGGCGCGATTGGGATCGAACCCAGCACCTCCCGTCTACCAGCTTCGAGAGCACAACCTCTCAGCCACTGGTGGGGCCCAATTCACCACGAACTGTCGCTGGAAGAGTCATTTCGTCGGCATGTGCGTTCTCCCGACTGAAGGACTAACATTCCCACCCCACTTTTTATCCGTTTTCTACGCTGACTATCTGGAGAACGGCGTTCCGTGATTGGCGTTTTGCCTCTGTCATATGCAAATTTCCTTCGTGCGCCCTGATCGTGTTTTTCTTGGCCGTTCGCAGAGCTGGTTTTGTGCGTGCATAACGTATCCGTTTATTGCGATACACGTACCATTCCAACGCTCTTTAGGGTTTTCGCATGCACTGAGTATTTTGCGAGGGAAAACAATGGGCGTTACCATTTAAAAATTTCGAATTTCTGTAGCTATTACCGTAACCGTGAGTGTCAATTTGTTGCCGTTCACGGAATACCGAGCTCATACCTGTGAATTACTATATCTGAAATCTCATCTCGATCGATTGAACGGACCGGCCGCTAGAGTTCGATATATCGGCAAAGTTTTTTATGACCACCCTGTATATATATATATATATATATATATATATATATATACTTGTTGGTTGATGGTGGAAATATTATGCAGGATAAATGCCCCATCTGGTTATTACAGCCCCAGTAACTGTATTTCATTTGTTGGATGTGTGTCGGAGCTAGTGACGTTCTTTTACTATCAATTGTTATAAAAATGTATAGCAGACGAAGTTACAGTGATTTATTTCTTGAAATAAATGTTTTATCCATCAAGATTTCTTCCCCACCTCTAATTTAAATTATATAAGTTGAAGCTTCCGTAGAATATATAAAATATTTTGAACTCATTCATGAAGAAACATAAAAAACTAAAACATTTAATTTAAGAATATTAAATTTGTTTTCCGATTTAGTTTTTAAAGTTTGTAAATCGAATATAAGTATAGGTAGGTGGGGTAATCTCTCTTAGTTTAGTCTAAACAAGCTTTGTAGTCTTTGTTAGAATTATCCGATTTTCTTCAAATTTTGTGTACCCACTTTTTCGAAGAATTGAGAATAGCAAATATCCTTTGATGTGGGAAAGTAATGCAGGATTAGTATACAGATCCTGTAAACTCATTTTAAAAAATGTCAGTTAGATGTAAATTGTATATTATGTCAAATGCAAATCTAGATTTTGAATTATAAATTTTAATTACCTATACTTCCTATTATTTTACGAATAGGGCATCTATCCTGCTCAAGCGGTGTGTCTAACCTTCAGGTCCGGGGCAAATGGCTAAAATCATTGATTATTTTTTTGATAAAAACACAAATTTATATAGCGTTTATATTAAGGTAATATTTTTTATGATGTTCTACATAAAATTTGGAGTATTTAGGTTGCATGTGCACTACAAAAATCATTGCTATAAAAAAGAAAATGAAGGGGGCTTAATTAAGACAACTATCCCGTAATTATCCTATATACAAAAATTGTAATACATAATTTACTGAATCTGCTTTCTTCTAGTACCACGTTTATGTTGCATAATAGCGGTTATACGCCTTGGCTTTGTTTTATTGAGGTCTTGGTATGACGAGATGGTAAAATTTATCAATATAAGTCATAAGTGCCTTCATCGAAACATACAGAGAGCATGGTTTTATAATATCAGGGAAAAAAGGCGTTCCCGTAGGTCTCTTAAATTCTTTATATATTTGATCTAAGAGTCATGTCATTGTTTAAAACTCACCGGAATGTTATAACTAATCTTTACACAAACATGAGAAGTGCAACATAAATTATCTTGTTCGAGAATCATATCAACATTCAGGAAATCTTACTGAAAAGTTGATGTAAATGAGTTTTATAACATATTCTTCAACTATTAAAAATGACCCAAAAATATAATATAAACGCAGATTGATATATCGCCACCGAAGAATATCACTACAAGGCTCATAGAATATATATATATATATATATAAGTAAGGATGTTCTTGACTATCATATAGAAATTTTGCCAAACTTTTGAGAATAGTTTTACAACATATGCTTGTAGAGGTGCATGCATGGAAATTTCAAATAATCTGTTGACGAAACGCGTTTTTCTTCAAAGATGTTATCTGATCGAGTTTCCATTGACTTTGATGATTAATTGGTGGTTTCGTGATTTCCAAATTAACCCGGCTATTACCATTATTCAACATCTTCGCTGAAGTATTACGAAATATGTGGAAATGATTAGCAATAATGATAATATTCTATACAATTCTGCACGCGCTAAATATTTGACTACAAAAAAAAACTCTCTAAAATCAATTTCTTTACCCATGGTGGTTCCCGTTTTCTTAATACCAGCTAATCTTCTTATACGTTAATTATCCGTTTCGTTGCATTTCGAGTAATATATACAGGATTACTATTTTGCGGATAGGTGCATTCTTTGTACTACTGCGTATAATATTTTATTTTTTCAATGTACTTAGAGCATTTTATACTTTAATGTCAATTCAATAACGCAGTATTCATTTAGAGTAAAAATGGCAATAACTTTGGTAAAATATCAAAATATTTTGATTTAAAATACGGGGGTTGTTCAATAAGTTTTGTCTCCATATCTGTAACTACATTATAACAGATGAAAATGAAACATTTTACATTGACAAGTAACTTTGAAATGTCCTTCATCTCGTGATGTTTTTATTTTGCAGGTGGTACAACTAGCGTGTAAAGAGTGAAACGGAGAATTTTGGACTACATGGAAATGCGGTTAAAACGGCGTGCGGTGATCGAATTCCTGAGAGCGAAAGGTGTTGCACTAATCGATATCCACAAGCGAATGAGTGCTATGTATGGCGAAACATGTGTGAACAGAATCACCGTCAGGAGATGAGTACGTGCAAGCCGGATCGAGAACCCAGTCTCGTCGAGTGTGCACGATAAGACCCGCTGTGTACGGCCGAAGACCACAGACAGTGCAGAACATAGAGAACGTGTCAGTGAACTGATTCGTGATAACCGGCGCATTAAGCAGAGGGTGATTGTCAGTGAATCATATTGCGAAGGTTGAACTTGGCTTCACGAAAGTGTGCGCCTTTGAAAGTGTGTAACTTTTGGCTATTCCCAAAACTGAAGGAACATCTTATGGTCACGCGCATTGAGTCCGACGACAAGTCACACATGCGGTGCGTCCTTGGCGTCGTCAACAGAGCGTGTTATTCTGCTGTGACGGCTTGCAAATCTGGTGTATAGATGGCGGAAGTGTATCACCGCCAGTGGAGATTATATCAAAAATATGGTACCCTTTCAAAGACGGTCATTTCAAAATTAGTTGTCAATGTAAAATATTGCATTTTGTTCTGTTAATAAAGTAGTTACAGACGTAGAGGCAAAACTTATTGAACAACCCTCGTATGTTCTTGAAAATTTCTGTTACTTTTAAACATAAATATTTGTTTAGAAACGCCCCCTTAGTTTAAAACACCCCTTTTTTAATTTGAAAGACATATACATTCATTTACTTATATTCACAAGGATTATTTTATTTTATTTATTTATTTGTAAAATAGTCGGATACTCGGACATATACATTTAAGTTTGATTTCCGAAAAATATATTTTAATTATTTTACAAATATTATACCATTTACTAGACTATTAACTATAGTTTTCTCGTGTTCAATTACTGTTGTAGTTTTTTCAAGGGGTTTCAGATGTTTCATACAGTTAAAATTTGAGTGCGTACAAGAAAATAGGAGTAATTAACAAACATAATATATAACTAAGAATCATTTAATCCTAAACAATAACATTTTTTAAATTTTCTCAGAGACCCGAACATTATTGTTTATTTTGTTGTTTTTAAAATATCTTGTGATTTTCTATGAAAATACTAAATGTTAGACAAGATAGTAATTGTAAGAAATACTTTCTTCTTTTTTTAAAAAAATATGTATTTTTTAATATGATGAATATTGCATGTGTCAAGTATTTATGTAAGGTACCTGCTTTAATATTAAAATACAAGTTCAATATAAACATTCATCAGATTTCATTTGTAACATTTGTATATTCGCTAGTAAATTATTCATGTGCAAAAGCTTTGAAATATATATTTTTTTATGTTTCATTCAGTATAAAAATGCCTGCATTTTCCTTAAATATATTATGCAAGAGATTCAAAAATCTAAATAAAGGACCAAAAGAAATGTATTCTTACAACATGTTTATAAAATGAACATTAATACATATTTTTAAAAGACGCGATTTATATCGAAGCGAAGAAAATTCAACCCATTTTTGTGTTACAACGTCTCAATATTAGAAAATTTATGCAAGAATATTCTCCAAATCCAATGCAAACTTATTTGCATATAAAGCTATGAAAGAAATGCCGTAATTCACAGATTTCTAAAAGTTGGATTTATATAAATGAAATTTTGTTCGCGGTGCGCAATGAAAACTAAAAGTATACTGTCTTTGAAGAAATATGTTCTAAACGGCATGTTTAAAAGTGTGCACTGATTTTGTTCACATTTAAAAAAGAATATGAATATAATTTTAAAAAAACATCTTATAAAATGGCGCTTAAAGTTTGATATACAGAGAATACAGAAGAATTTAACTCATTTCAAAAATTTAACATAAATAGATATATAACACACAGATATATGTAATTTTTCAACTATTTATAAAATATAGTGAAATAGTAGTTCCAAAATTTGTGTTCATTTACAATATACAAACCCGTTTATGTGACAATTCCCTACAGAAAAATACATTTTAAACTTTCCTTTTTAGTTGTTTTATTTTTGCGAATATTTCTTATTGTTTCATAAAACATATTTAAGGGCTATTTACGTATTTTTAATAAATTTTAAAATACAAATTAAATTTATATATATTATATATATACGCGTAATTACTTCAATCAACATAAAATGAAATTCATAAAAACGTATCGCAATTTCTTACTGTTACACAAAACTTAATGTATATTTATTTTATGAATGTGTACCAGGGGATGCAAAATTTTAATTTGATTAACGATTGAAAACTAACGATTAAATGTTTAAACATGACTAAAGATTGACGATTGAACTTCTATTCAATCCTACTCATAGACTAATGATTAATAATTAATTTAATTTCAATCCCTCGCTCTGATTAACAATTAAATAAATTCTCAATCTAATTGATTAATCTAATTAATGATTAATGATTAAAACCGTCATATTTTGTTCCGGCTTTTCCCTTTTATTTTTTTTATTTTTCTCATGTTTCTTCTGGTTTTTATCCCCCTGGATTCACAGCTAGAGTCCTGTATCTGGTCGGGTACAATTTTACCTGACCCAACACGTGGATTGGCTTGGAAAGATTTGACTTTAAATATTTTGTGTTTGGTTATTACTATTTGAGGTCGATCTATGTTCAACCGATTTTTCAAAAAAAAAAAAAAGTCCTGAATATTGATCAAATGAAACAAACTATATATTTTAATATAACTGAGTGTATATAGTCTCGTTTTTATGCAAATATGGTAGAATTGTTATTAGAGGTTTAATTGCAGTCTACTTTTCAATAATATATTTTAAATATAGATTAATATTTCACTTCGAGTTTGGGTTGTGTTCGGGAGTGATACTAAATTGTCAGGTCGAGTTTCAGGTTGACTTTAAGCAGACATTTCGGGTTCGGGTACGATATAATTTCGCCAGTGAACTACTTTTTTTAGAATTGAGATTGTTTGATTGGTACCACTTTTTTAAAAATTGTATAATTCGCCTTGTGTTCGGCTTATTTAATCTGTCATTAAATTAGACGAATTTGACTTTCGCAAAAAACTGGGGGTAATCAAGAAAACTGAACTAAAAAAAGCAGTCCACTGGCAGCAGTGGTACGATATGGGCACAATGGAACAATTGTGTGAGTAATGAATGAGCTCGAAACCACTGTGGTTTCCTGATGAATTAAAAACCCTAGTCCTGATTGAGTCCGCTGATTAAATCTTCCGGTGGAATCTTCTGTGATAATTCCAACAGTTTGAAGAAATAAAAGGGTGGGGACTGTGTATTTTATTATATTTAGACTGTAATAAATATTTTATCCTTTTCACGGGGAAAGAACTTATGTTTCTAAAATGTTGAAAACATTTAATCACACCCGGATTTCACAACAAATTTATTTGGAAATGAGTAAACGCTTTTTTTTCACATATATTATAAAAGTAAAATTTGATTCCAAAATTCCAGTGTGGCGTTTGGGAATTAAAATTAAGTAGGATATATTATATCCCATTGCCCTCCAAGGGGTTTTAAAAATCATTTTTTAAGCTTTAATTTGACAAAAATTTCATCTCATAACTTCATGGCGTGAAAGTACTGTCAAAATGACGAATTTGCGCCGCGTTGCGCCGCTATCATATCAAGATATCACGAAACTGATTGAAATATTTGCATTGTACTAGTTAAGAGAGATCGCACGCTAAAGTTTCATGCCGTAACTCGAAAACGTGATAGTACAGTTAAAATTACGAATTGGTGCTCCATTCTACTAATATTGTACCAAGATCTTAGGAGGCAGATTGAAAATTTTGTATTGTACAAGTCACGATATATGATATGGTAAAGAATATTGTCGTAAATCGGTAACTTAATAGTTCCATCAAAATCGCCTACTGGCACAAAATCACCACTTGGTGCTCCTATCGTACCAAAATACGGAGGCAAGCAAGTTATTTTTTCATCTATTAAAAATAACATTGTTTTATAGAGGGGGATAAATTCATCCTCCTCATTCTAATCACGTGGAATGCTAACTGGCTAGAGCGGGAAATAATGTTTTTTTTTAATTTGGTTCTTCCATTAAAAGTACGAGATAAGAGGAAGAACACCGCTGTGCGCACACAAGTAGCGGGAGAGAAAAATACCGTTTGTGCTCATTTCTTACGTCAATTTTTGTAGAAAAGAAAAAACAAACAAATAAACAAAAACGCCAGATTAAATAACTGGGTCGCCAGATTAAGTAACTTGGTCGCCGGTAGCGACCTGGCGACTGCACTTGTCAAGGCCTGGTTATAGTATTAGGTAGATCAAATGTAAAAATATATAATAAACTGATACAAATTATATTTTGATATACTATTTTAAATAATAAATTTGTAAAAAAATATTACTAGATAAGTTAAAGAAAAAGTATTTTAACACTTCACAATTTAAAAAATTAATAGTCTTTTGTCCCTTTTCTCTTAATTTATATCTAAGAAATTAAAAATAATGAACAGAAGCGAATAATACTGATTAAATATATTATTTGCAGCAAAGAAAAAAAAAAAAACTTAATATACTTTATTTTTAGTTGATCATTATGACTGCAGTATTGATTTATTATTTATTGAAAATCTTTTTGTGAAATTCAATAAAAATTGTTTTCCCTATCATAAAACTTTCTTTTAAAAAGAGGTTTCATTTCTGCCTAAAGAAATATTATATACAGTATAAAAAATTATATTTTAAGGTATGGGGATAACTAACTTAGAAAGAAAATGGGAGAAGGTACAGATAAACTTAAAAAAATAATTTCGGAAGACGGTTACTGGAATCGAGAGCCTCAGATTTGGTTTAAAAACAAAAATATTTTTAAATTTTAGTAATAAATTGTGCTTCATCTTAAATGTTTTCAGGTTTTTAATTAAAACTGTTTTTTTTTCACTTCGTTTTTCATTTGGAATTGCTTATATTGGTAAAAACGTCTGTATCTTTACAGACGTTGGATTCCGATTCGGAGATATTTTCTAGAATCTTTTGATCAACGACAGTTTCACTGAATTCAATTTGCTTTGTTAAATAATGTCAAGAATTTTCATTCTTCAGTTTTTGGAGAAAACACTCACCTTTTTTCGGACGCGGCTCATTTTTCTTAATGATGATATTTTTACTCTCTTTTATTTAACTTCAGTTGGTTTTTGTGTGTAAAGATGTAATATTGTATTTGATATTGCACAAATTTCCTGATATACTTGACTTATATAAATTGTGTTTACATATGTGTTTCCGATGACAATACAACATTTTAAGGGGACAGTTTACCTTTTCAACAATTTTCTTTATTTTAAAAAATATGGTTCAAATTCTGAACAGAGTGCATTTCAGTGCACAAAAAGAAGTACGTTTTAAGAAAATAAATAAAAAAATAACTGCTTAAGTAATTAAAAAAAAGTTAAAAAATTTTTGAACTTTTTAAAATCCCTACTACTTTTTTAAATAATAATATTTTTGCCCAATTTTTTTTAGATTTTCTAATGTGTATTACAGAATTGTGTGCATGGATTTTTAGATACATCTAATAATACATTTAATGTAATTTTTTTTACTGATGTATACTGTGTAAAACGATGAAATCTACACTCAGAAAAAGGAATAGATTAAAACTACAAAACATTTTTGTTGAGTACATTTTGGTTGTTTTAGCAAAATTGGATTAAAATTGAACCATTTTACTTCAATTAACAAAACATTTTTGCTGACGATACATTTTTTTCAACAAAGTTTTCAGCAAAAAAAATTTTTTTGTTGATTCAAACAAAATTTCCATTGACGTATATTTAAACAAAATTTTTGTTTAAATAGGGGTCAATAAAAAATTTTGTTTGAATCAACATTTTTTTTTTTTTTTTTTTGCAATTCCAAAAAATATTTTTGCATCGTCAGCAAAAATGTTTTGTTAATTGAAGTAAAATGCTTCAATTTTACTCCAATTTTGCTAAAACAACAAAATGTACTCCAAAAATATGTTTTGTAGTTTTAATCAGTTTCTTTTTCTGAGTGTAACACATTTTCATATTCTTTTATTTAAAAAAATAATAATCTGAAGACTAATTCCATGCGAACATTTGTTACATATATACGTAATAAAAAACATGTACAAAAAAATATTTAAATCTCTATTTCAAATACAAAAAAAGCCTTAGCATTTTTTAAAACATGAAAATGAAGATAATATGAACAGGGAGAAAAACCGTTTATTTTTTTTCATTTGTGTGGGGAATTACGCTGGGTGTCTTTAATAACATAAATTAAAACTTTAACATAACTTTAAATAAACTTTAACATAATTTACGATATATCGCGATATAATTGCTATATTGGTTAAAATGAGGTGTCAAAATATTCAGAATTAAACAGACTTTCATTTAACATTTAGAAACAAAAATCGATTTTTTGATCAGTTTTGGGGTAAATTGTCCCCTTAATATTTTTAGAACTTAATTATAAATTAATACATTTATTTTAAGGCATTTTGTATTTAGCCGTGCGACAAGAGATAAATCATCAAACATTTTTAAAGTTGAAATTGTATATGAATTACAACAACAATGGATTTAACGATACGTTAAACTATGCTCACCAGTTAGAATGTGGTAGAGTAACGCACAAATTTTAAAAATCCAGATAGCAATATTTTCACTGAACGTATATTAATTTCTGTTCATTTTGACATTCAAACAAGTGATAGTTCACTATTCTCTAAAGGGCGAAAAGGAGTAAAGGGAGTCTCTAAAGGGCAAAACAAGTTTTCTTTTCAATATTGCCTATTTGTTTATTATAATTTGATCGCAGAATATTCAATAAAATATAGAAATGAAGAAAAATAAAAGAAGTTGTATGTAAAAAAAACCAAACATTAAATAAGTATTATATAAATCTTTCGTGTTGTTTTACATACATTTGCTGTATATTTTTATCATTTAATAATTTACCTCATTCGTGATTGAGTTTCAATGAAAATTTTCAACTAAATACAGACTCATCTAGATATTATTCTTACAGCTATTACATAAGAACAGTTTTTCCTATCCATTTTATATTTTAGTTATATCATTAAAGATAGTAGTACAAATTGTACAATTTTATGTATGTATATATTTTAATCTCTGTGGGATATCTCTGTTAAAAATGGTTTTCGATGTAATTAAATGCTTTTAGGTAGATTTTGTAAGAAATACTTCCTATTTAAGGGGTCTCAGGAGTCTTACTTTTCCTCCGAAGATGCAAGTTTGCATGATGTCACATTTTATTTTATTTTTGATTTCATATGACACACAATAAAATGAAATTTTTACCACTAATAGGTCAATATCAGCTTGATTTAACATAATTATTTCAATGCTGTACAGTTCATATTTAATTATTTAAAAAAGTTAAAAGTTTTAAAAAAAGTAAAAAAAAAATTTGCCTGGTACCTACTGCGCGCAAGGTTGTAGAAAAAATATTGCTTCAAAAATAACAAACAAAACTGATAATGATGTAAAATTGATGTATCTTGAACTTATACTTCAATGTCAAGAAATTAAAAATCTATTTTTTCTTAAATTTAAATTTAAACTGTAAAATGTTTAAGAAATTCATTTTTTGTTGAAAAAATGCCAATTTTAAAATAAATTAAAATTTTAATTGCTTGAAATTGAAGTATAAGTTCAAGACACATACATTTTACATCATTATCAGCTTTGTTTGTTATTTTTGAAGCAATATTTTTTCTACAACCTTGCGCGCAGTGGATACCAGGCAAAAAAGTTTTTTTACTTTTTTTTAAAATTTAAACTTTTTAAAAATAATTAAATATGAATTGTACAACATTGAAATAATTAAGTTAAATCAAGCAGATATTGATCTATTAGTAGTAAAAATTTCATTTCATTGTGTGTTATATGAAATCAGATATAAAATAAAATGTGACATGATGCAAACTTGCATCTTCGGAGGAAAAGTAAGACTCCTGAGACCCCTTAAACGTATGATAGTAAATCAATTTGCGTCTTATAATCTTCATATTCTTTGTATTGAAGAATGAAAGTAGCTATATATTTAAAAGGGAAGGCTTTTTTGGTCAAATCCACATAAAAACGTGCCCAATACGTATGCGTAAACTTAAATCTAGAACATAGCCAGTTTTAGAACACACTCAAATGCGAAAACGGTGGTCGAGTAGTATAAAGCGCGTTTTTTCTCTGTTCCGGTTATCGTGTGGGTTCGATCCCCGCTATGGTCAAAATGATATTTCTTGCTTTATTGGAAATAATGTATTGGTGCCATTTTTTAATATTTAATTCAGGGGAAAAGTTATATAATTTGTATTTTTTTTATTAGAATGTTTTATAATTAAGTAAAACTTAAGTAAAAACACACAAGAATATTTTGTTGTAATTACTAAATAAAAAATATGTATTATTAATCGTTAGCTGCAAACAGCAAATTTTAAATTCGGGGTTTTAGAATCAGAACTGATAAAAAATAATTTAATAAAAGTTTTTAAAGGTCATGTAGTTAAATAAAAAATTCCAAAATATTGGGACTGTGGTAAATAAAATAAGAAAAGTATATGATTATTCTCCTTAAAAAATGAAAAGAAAAGAAGAGCAAAAAAAGAAAGAAGCGAAAATATCCATATATGAATCATAAAAAAAAAAAAAAAATCAAACTGGATACACTTATAAAGAGTTAAAAAAGATTCAAATTGTTCTTTTAAGTAATGGCATTTTCATTTCCTTAGCATTTTCTCTTTTAACTCTACAATTGTAATTGATTAATTTTCAATTAAAAACTCCATTGTTTTAAAAAGCTCTCTAAAATATGTGGAACAAAGTATTTACAAGTTCTTTTAATTTTTCCAAAGGATATATGAGAATAAGACTTTGAAAATTCGCAATGTAAGCTGGATATTCTAGATTTCCTAAGAGTTTGGCATTTGTTCTATATCTAATTATTACAGAATTGGCCTTTGCCGCATCTGTTTGATTATCTTATCTTAAAACAGATGGCGCCAATAACGCTATCGGCAGTAATAACATCCTAAGCATCTTATATATCTATATCTATATATTTAAAAGGGAAAGCTTTTTTTGTCAAATCCACATAAAATCGTGCACAATACGCATGCGTAAAGTTAAATCTATAACCTAACCAGTTTTACAGCACACTCAAATGAGAAAACGGTGATAGAGTGGTATAAGGCGCGTTTCTTCTCTGTTCTGATTATCGTGTGGGTTCCATCCCTGCTAAGGACAGAATGATTTGTCTTATTTTATTTGAATTATTCTTCAAAAAGTTCAAACTTTTTAAAATAGCTATGAATTTTATTTTTAAGGTACTATCAAGTTGTTTGTCGTCAAGTTTTGACGTGTTCTATCTAGTAAAATCAATTAATGTAGTTTGCTAAACACAAATCATTCTTTAACTCATCAGTATTTAAACAGTCCTGTAAGAGTATAGATAAAATTTAATACTAACGGAAAAATTCAAAAAATTATTAATTTAATTTTCCAGACAAACAAGTTTATTTTCTAGAATAAATATATGAAATCCGATATCATCTTTGAAAAGTATAGAATACAAAAGCAAATTAATGAGTGCAACTCATCGTTGCTGAAGTATCATATATATATAATAAAATAGTCATATTGTACCTAATTAATCGTCGTTAAATCTGTGTCACTGATTTTCCTAGATTTTTTTATAATCTTGCAAATAATAATAATAATAATAATAATAATAATAATAATCTTATATAAATGAAATGAATAAATAAATAAAAAAGATGATAAATTTTTTTAATACGAAAGTCAATTGATTTTCTATGGGAATGTGAAACACAAAATCTTTTAAAATATAATAAATATCATGGGAAATATAGTTAATTTTAAAAACAGTTTTAGTACTTAAGATGTTTTGCCTTTTAATTATTGAGACAGAGAAATAGATTTGAATGGTCAAAAATGAAAATAATATTTCATGATACGAAAGACTCACTGATATACTGAAGAAAAAATTATTAATAAGATTTACCCATAATTATATTTGAAATAAAAAAAACAAAAAATACTATAAAAAAATAGTTACAACGAAAATTTTTTCATATTCAAAATTCTTAAATATGAACACATGTGAAACTTCCTTTTACTTGTATAAATGAAATAAAAATGAACTAATCTAATCATATATTTAAAAAGATATAATGGTACAAGGATAAGTGGAAAGAAAAATTACATAAATTTAGTTTAATAAGCTATCTTCAAACTACAACCAACAATAAGGTATGCGGTTTTACCCTACGTTCTCCTATAGTTATTTTCTACTAAAAAGTGAAAAAACAATTTTATATTACATATAAATGTTTCATAAAAATCTAAATCATATAAATGTAAATTATATTACTGATGTGTCTGTGATTATTTTGCATTAAATAACATGCCATGAATTATTATATATATATATATATATATATATATATATATATATATTTCATATTGATTAAATATATTACAGAGGATTTACTATTGATACAAGGTATAATCATGTTTTTATTTCTAATAATTGATGTATATTTCTCCATCGTTCTTCAAAAATACACGAATAATATCTTATGTGCTCAACTACATTTTCCGTGATAACATCACTTCTCTAATTGCCATCACATAACTACTGCTTAAATAATTATATTCTCCCGTCATACCAAACATCTGTTTTTAGTTGAGACATTGAAAGTTCTAGCACCATATTATGTGATTCTCTCACAATATATATATATTTTTTAAACCGTACTAAAGCTTAAAATGTATACTTTATGTGTTAATATTCTGTGTTTATGATAAATACACCTGACTAATAAATTTTATTACAATATGTGTGTGTGTGTGTTAAATAGTATTTACAATGTATATATCAAAGTCCAAACTCACCGTTCATTGTCTATGTCCTACTAATCACTTGAGAATTGTTATAGAATTATCAGATAAAATATAATATAATCTCTTTATTCAATTCCGTAATACTCATTATGCTGTACTATAAAATATTCTTAAATCATCAATCACCATAATGTACATTTATATGTGACAATTCACTTCATAATGACGTTATATAGGTTTAAAAGAAATAAATGTTTCTACTGGCCGTATAATGAGTTCCACAAGGAAATAGCTTTTATAAATTTCTGATTGTTCAAATAAATTAATGAAATTAATTTTTATTTTCTCAAAACAGCCTAAAATGGAAATTTGCATATTTTATATCGAGGTATGTATAGGCATGAATGTCGTTGGTATATATTTGCATTCATGATGTTTAATAGCAATTTAAAAATATTTTAATCGAAATTATGAGATAATATGATATAAAAAATTTATTTAATTTTATGTACTATTACATTTTTACGTATGATTAAAAAAAAGCAGAATTCAAAAATTAAAAATTAAAATATGAAAAGCTTTTGTCTATTCTTTTAGACGAAGATAATTTTATAAAGTATTTTATTCATATATATATATACTGACATTAGTCACGATGAAAAGTTTGTTTTAATATACAATATATATATATATATATATATATATATATATATATATATATATATATATATATATATATATAAAGTTTCTTAATTCACGCTGAAAACAAAATGCCAATTCACTAAAAAACTATGCTTTAATTTTTGTTTTCGGTACAGGCAATCATTTACCGCAATCTTTTGTATCAATAAATCAAAATAATTTATTCGTTTAATCTATATTAATAAAAGAAAAAAAAGTTTTTTTTTATGTGTGTGTGTGTGACCGTTGGCAATCGCTAGAAAAATCTACAGCCCTTAGATGTTTAAAATTTTGGACGAGGTAGTCTGAGGTAGGACCTGAACACCTGAGAGTTAGATTTTTCATTGTTTCTTAAATAAATGAGTTATTAATTAAACACCATAATAAATATTGCAAAATCACACGTAAACACACAGCGAGGTGGCCGCAACAGTGTTTTCAAGATTCCGAAGCAGAAACTCTATTGAAAGTGCGAAAGTGGCTTTTATTCCCCCCACCTGCTTCTAAACGCTCTTTAAGCTTACTAATAGCGCAACCCGTTTAGAAAGATTACGAAAGTTAGCACTTTAAAAAAAAATATTATTAAACTTTGAATTCGTGCCCACCCCCCCTTTTTTTTTTTTTTTTTTTTGAAGCCCTCATCTACTTAACTAATCAAAATACGAAAAAAAATGTATGTATACTTAATTAAATATTGGGATTCCGAAGTAAATAATAACTTTTAAAGGAAATTGTATCGGGGATTGACTATAAATAGTTAAATTCATACAAAATTTCATTTAAATACCGTTAAAGTGACAATAATAATTGTTTACAATAAATTGTTTTTGAAACTGAAGAAATTAAGATATATCTTATTTCAATTCGTAATCTTATATGATACAAAACAAATATTATTATGGTAATAAAACTCGACTTTATAATAAATATAGAGAGCGTTGGCATTGTAAATCAGAGTTCGAAGCATTTACTCCTGTTTCAAAAAATTGACTCGTATGATTTCTTTATCACTCGTTTCGATTTTGATGAAAGTAATATTTAGTAATATAAATTTAATTCATTCAGTTTAAATTACTATTACTTTTAATTTATACTATTTATTAACAAATATATATTTAACAGTTAATTAACTTTTTAGATACATCCTCTGGAATATGATCTTATGATGCTATTCCTTAGACTTAGACGTTCCATTACTCATAGACGTTAATCCTCAGGAAATCCATAAAAACTATTTCTCGTTGAAATACTTCTGCGCTTTATATCAAAGGATAATATTTTAAAGAAAAGAAAAATAAATATCACAAAATATAATATCGTTAATTTTATTTTGGACATATATAAATACCATTAAAAATTATAATATAATTAAAAATAATTAATAATACATGGAAATTTAAAGAATCAGTTTCTAAAAAAATATATTAGAAAATATTGCCTATGAATTTTCTAAATAAAAACTTTCATTAACACATATGTTTAAAATAAAACGTATTTATTTAATGTACGTATACTTTTGTAATATGCTTTAAAAAGCATTGAAACAATAGAAATGTACTCTGGGCTAAATTATAGGAGGCATACAATTTCTATTATTACCGACTTCATCGAAGATTTATGAGTGTTTCCTATCACCCTTACATTTATCATGAAACTAGAAACAAATTAATTTTTTGTTTACGGATACATTGGAGTTAAAAGAATTATCGACAATGAAAGCTAATAACCTTGGAAAGCGATTTTTAAAAACAGCAAAACCACTAACAGATATGAATGTTATTTTTCTTTGAAAAAAATATAAGAAATGTTCTTGGTAGTTATTACTTGTTTATCAAAACATTTGGAATTTTTTAATTATTTTTTTTACAAACTTTCATTACTGTTTACTAATAATTAATTTTCCTATATTGGTAAAATTTTTAACCAAACCCAAATATTAAATTTGGTACCTTATCATTAAAAAAATGAAATTGCAAAATAAAGTGATATGTTGAGGACATTACAAAAAGCGTGCGTCATCATACTAATACAGAAAACAGATGCAAAGAAAATTTCCCGTAGAAATCATATTTTCTTTAAATAAAATTTTATTTCACAGTTAATGAATTACAGTTTAGTATTCCATTTTATGGAGATGTCAGGGGTGTTCTTCTACACAAAAATCATATTCTAAATAATGTTTGTTTTTTTTTTGTCAAGAAGTTCCATTTCTTATATTTTAATTGATGTAACAATAAAACCTATTTTCACAAAAACTGAATGTGAATACTTTTATAACTTTTTACTCTGTATTCATTAAAACTGAATAGTGCGTGCACAATGAAATGGGAAAGTGCCGGATATCCGGTTTCGGATATCCGACTCCGTCAAAAATTTAAATATCCAAAAGGCCGGTTATCCGAAATCCTGTAAAATCCATATCTGGTCCATCCTTCTACTTACACACAAATATCGCGAATGTATATAAATTTCGATGTGTAATTGTGTTGGAGAGAATAATGTGAAGTATTCAATTCACATTTTTTTAAAACAACAAACTAAAATTAAAATATATGATGTTAGGATGAATGTAATGAATATGAAATGATATAATTATTATATATATTCGACAAAAATGATATATTATAATTTCATACACTTTTTAAGCTTTATATTACGTAAAAAATTATAAATTTCTTGAAGAAGCATCTAAAATTCAACACAGGTACACAACGTTTAAATAGTCATAATATTTGCTTTTAAGAATTTTCCTAAAATATTTTTAATACATTGTATGACATAATTGTCACAAATATTTAAGCTAGTATTTATGAATAAATATTTAAGAGAAATACTTGACTTAGCCTACATATATTTACAGCTTAAATTTAAATCTTTGGTATTTACGATGTTATTTGAAAGTTTTGGTAAATTCCGCAATATAAATGTGATGGATGAAGGGTAGACAGTTTTAAATTGTTCTAAAATCGATGAAAAATATCGGTAATTTTTTTCCTTTGACATGTTAAATTCTTTCTGAAATATTGAGGCACAAATGAAAAATTGTAGCTTATATATCTTATTGCACAAATTTGAAATATATCGTATAAATGAAAAATTTAGAAAGGGTTTTATATTAAAACAAATTGAATATGATTTATAAAAATTACTATCTATTTACACAATATTTCTATCTATCACTTTATTTATCTATCCATATATCATTATATATGCGGATCGATATTAAAAAACAATAAAATAATATATAAACTAGATGCATAATATTTAGAAAATATATGCTTAGAATTTATTCTTATTCTTTAGTATCATAGATATCCCTGATGTCTTTGACAATTAATTGATATTTTACAAGTGTTGAAAAACTATTCTGAAAAAACGTTCATTGAGAACGTACATCTGTTACAAAAACGATAAAACGTACCATAGGAATACGATTGTGATTTAAAGGAAATTTATAGCAGTACTAATTCTAGAAAAAAGAAACATAAGTTCCGAAGCACCTATAAAACAAATAGTAAAAAATAACTTTTCTATTGGGGCATCCGGTAAATTCTGCTGTTTGCCGTTTCCTCTCGTTATTTTGCAACTGCTTATGAGCAGTGACCTTGAAGGACTCATGCATACATATTCGTACTTTTCTGCTTGCGCTGCATAGTTCTCGATTGTTCTGTGGCATAATTTTCGAATCAGTGCAGTGCTAAGAATGGAGACCCCAAAAATTAATTTTTGTTATATTATAATCACGAAAGGTAAAAATGCTAGTTAGACTGCTCGGAAAATTTGTGGTATATGTGGACGAAGTGCTGTTTCAGATGACACATTTCAAAGGTGGTTTGAAAAGTTTATGGGCGGAAATTTCAACCTCAGAGATTCTGCCTGCTCTGATCGACCATCATTGACAAAGGATGATCTCTTTAAAAAAACTATCGTTTACAACCCACATTATACAGTTCAGGAGCTGTCACACAGGCTAAATTTTGAAAAAGTGCAGTGCATGATCATTTGATCGTTTCTTTTATAAGAGGCCCTCCTTTTTACAGACGATTTTCGTCTAGGACAGGCATCATCATCCAGGCTGAAATTTCCGTCTTTAAACATTCTTAAACCACCTTTGAACTGTGTCATATGAAACAGCACTTTGTCCATATACAGCAAACATTTTGCGAGCAGTCTGATTAGCTATTAACCTTTCTTGAAATAAAAGAGTATAATATGACGAAAATGAACTGATTGCTTCTCCATTCTCAGCATTGAACTGAAACGAAAAATATGTCACACGCAAGCGAGAAGTATACAGTGCAAGCATAAAGGACCAAATGATGCCATTTCCGGGTCATTCAAGATCACTCCTTATCAGCAGTAGCAAACTAACTAGACGAAACAACCCTTTGCTTTCGAAAAACCGTATTACGTTCCAGATGACCCAGTATATAAAACTTTCCATAATAAATTTTGTGGATACCTCTTACGATATATTAATCTTTTTATTTTACAAAATTATTAATTTATTTAGCTGTTATTTTGTTCCTGCAAGGAAAAAAATGTATTTCTTATACATTCTTTTGTAATTATTTGTTACATAATTTTTTTATGAAACAGATGCTATTAAAATACTGTAGATTATAATAAAAGAGAATAAAATATAAATTAATAAATTAATTTGTTATTCAAATAAAAAAAAGCAGACTTCTTGTTGAATCATATGATTATAAACATAAATAGTTTACATACTTATTTGTCTTATATTTTTGTTTTATTTTGGAAGCGTTATTTTTATAGTGTTATAAAAGATACATTATATTCATTTCGATATTTATTATTATTATTTTTTTTTTGGTTGATTAAGATTATTTTGTTCATAGTGAGATGTTGAGTATCCACATTTTTTTTTCCTTTTTTTTTTCTTGATATAGTTCAAGAGTTTTTATAATACTTAAAGCTCTCTTCCTAGAATTCCTAAAAATTAACAGATTATTAGTTTTGAAATTTTAATTGGTTAAATATTATCACATGAGTTGAATTTATTTACATTTAACTTACGTCAACAAAAGATCGAGGAGGAAGTTGAGTTGTATAGCACCTCACCTAACAGACTTATGCTAAACTGTGAGAGGTACAAGCACGAATTATTTTCCTACACAGACACCGCTGCAATATTCATTGCCGGAGAACTTTCTTTGCGAATCATTACCTACATTTTTTTTTTTTTTTACTGTCATATTGGGCTGTGAGCGTAATTTAAACTGAAGTCATCCCACAATGTATACATATCTCAATATAACTCTTCTCAGAAACATAATTTTTAACAATCTTTTTAAAAATGTATATTTATACAGGTTTTTTAACAAATATTATTTAGTAAAAATGGCTGCCTGGAATACGAAAACTACATATTTGATTGTGCGCTATTTTAACTATACACATAATATTCATAGACTAATCCACGATAGACCGACCATAATATTCCAAAACACCCTATTATCTTAAAATAAAGTTTGTAATTCCAGTTTTGAAGAAATTCTTTGGATTTGAATTCACATAAATATCTAACACACGTCTAATACAATCATAATCACTTATTAACGTTAAGAAAATTATGGTAATTTTCTTCTCAACAATAAAGAAATAGTAAGAATATAGCACAAAGTTTTCGAAGCAAACAGAGAAAATTGTGGTATTCCGCTTCTGTTCAATAAAGAGCTCATTATATGGTACTACAATGTTTAAGGAGTAGACAAGTAAGATACACTTATAAAGAATTCAATCACGCGGGATTCTGCAGTAACCGACGGGATTACATAAATTGTTTTATTTTCAAATTCACATTTAAAAAAAAATCCTTTTACACGATTTTTATGTAATTTTGGCAAAAGGAATGTAAAAATGAGAACTATAATAATATCCATATTTTTATTTAATTAAAAGAACTTGTATGTAAAAATTCACTTTCAAAACTGAGATTATTGCTTCGATTATATACAAATTATTAAGACATCCAATTTAATTAAAAAGCAAAAGAATGATATTGGAAGCTATTATAGATTATACGATAGCGATTTAAGAACATTTATTAAAAAAGGCATGGCCTTGCTTTGTTTTATTCATTGTCAGTTGAATGAAAATATTATCTCAAAAATAGATTGCATCTGCAGTTTTACAAATTTACTTTATTAGAAATGTATAAAACCAAACAAATATTTTATTGCTATTTTAACGTTTTAAAACGAACGCGAATTTTAATAATTGATTTGGATATAAAATAAAGCGACCAATCTTATCAAAAATATGGACTTTATTTATAAATCCTATTATTATGCTTTAATAATATGTGCTGACGGATAAATATGAACGCCTATTTTTTTTTTTTTTTTTTTTTTTTTTTTTTACAATGACAAGAAAATCACCTTAAGAAATATTTTAGTAAATATTTTAAATTCAATATAAAATATCAAATAAAACAAAATTCATATAAATAACGAAATACTAGATATCCATTTATTTTCATCCTTTGGAAGTTTTCTATCTTTTCGCCGCACATTTGTATTAAGCGTCTTTTATTTCATGAGTTATTATTACAATCGGGATTTTACGGTAAAAATATATTTCTTGAAGGGTCTCAGGAGTCTGAAGGTGCAATTTAGCATCATATAACGTATAAAGTCCCTATTAAATTATTTATGAATATTGGATGGGACTTTCCATCGATAACATTATTTTCTCACGCTTAGGAAATACGTCCTTTCTCGCGGTCAAGACTAGCAGACGCGGTGTCGTGTGTGGTCAAAGAAATGGTGACAAGGAAAATTCGTTACGGTGGTGAGGTGATTAATAAGGTTCTTTTCCAAAAACAGGTAAAGTAGGGGATTCCCCTGGTCCAGAGAAGACAGAAATTGGCAGCAAGGCGCCATGTGATAAATCATAGTTTCCAATCAGAAAAGAGGAATTAATTTTATTGGAGCTTTGAGAAAACTGTAACCGCCCAAAACCTTGCCCATTTCGGCTGGGAGCCGGAAAAAAGTGTTGTGGGAAGGAGTCGAGATTTGGAGAGCAGCGATTGAGGTTGATTTTGCTTCGGACCGGCGAGGAGAAGGGAAACATCCCTTGAGGAGATGATTGTGTTCATCTTCCGGACGTCACGTCCCGTGTGTTAAGTTTTGCTGACCGCTAGCTGTGGGGGCAAAACAAAAGAGACATCCTGTCTCTATAACGGACATTTTGAAGACTGCCATCAGCGCTGGCAAAAGGTAGAGAATCTCTAATTGAAGTGTGTTGAACTTTCTTACTTGACAGATACTTTGAACCCAAAGTAAAGGTTACGTCGCTGTTGATCAAATGAAGACAAGAACTCAAAAGTTTAACTTGAAAAATTTAAATATTTTCTTGTGACGTTTTTCAGAATAGAATAAATCTTAATCCCTTCACATTTGTGACACCCTTCACAAAATTATATTCCATAAAAACTTACTATTTATTATTTATTTATTATTTTGTGATGTTTTAAAATGTGTAATTTGTAAACAAACAAGTTCACCAGAGCGGAAAACTTCAGCAAAAGGATTTAAAAAAGTTTTTATTTATAAATGCTTGGTTCGAATTTGATTAACTGGATTTCAACTTTCGTTGTAAAATGTTATTTTTCAAAAAATATAATAAATTTCACAAAAATAACCTTTACTTTTCACAAAATGGGCCCCAAGAAAAAAAACCTGCATCGACCCCTGGTTTTAGTCAATTTTACTGATTGCGCTTTAATAACTTTTACTGGTATGAATACACATATAAAGGTTATTGAATTTATACGATATATGAAACAGCCTTTTAGTTTATACGTACTATGAAACACATAAAAAAAACAAGATTGTTCTACTAGAAAACATAAAGTTACGAAAGGTTTTCAATTCAACGTACACATATATTGTGAATCCCTAGGATTAATAATAGATTAGTAACCTTAACTTGTACTAAATTCTAACGTTACTTTGTAAAATGTTGCGTGAGTTTTAAGGTCTAGAGTTTTATTTTTCATTTTTGTTAAATGATTCTAAAGATTATAAAAGAGCAAATGTAAGCAAAACAAAATTCATCTGCGTTTCAAACTCAGTCTTTTTATAATTCTATAAATTGTTCCTAGCGCACCTTAGAAAAATATATCATTATTTCATTCTTAATCCCACAAAAATCCTTTGATCTAGATCCGATTTTTTAATTTTTCTTTTATTAAACTTTTATTCAGTTTCCTTAAAAAAATCATTTCGCTGATTAAAATGAACCTCCTAAAACTCTTAGTGGTTCATTTCTTTAAATTCTTACCTCCCCCCCCAAAAAAAAGAGGTTTTAGACATGAAATTTTTCTACTCCGGATAAAAATAATTATAAATTAATTCTTCTCAAATAAGCATTCATTATTCTATTTTATGCAAAATTTCAAGATATTTAATTTACCTGTAATATTTGAATTTCTTTTTTTTTTACGAACATTTGTCTGTAATTTTATCTTCAAAATAAAAAATGCCCTTTTATATTATTTTAATGCTTATAAACAATCTTTCATTGCTTGTTTTTGGAATTAAGAGGGATTTATAAATTATTAAAATATCAAAATAATATTTAAAAGTAAGACAATTTTTTTTTAGACTTAGTATTGTGAAATTTAAAATATAACTGTTTGAGAGAATTACTTTTGTATATAATTGTTAATACTTGAAGATTGTTTTAAATTTGTATATTAAGTCAAATTTTAAATCTTGAAATTTAGTTTTATTTAATTTTTAACATTTTTAGTGAGTACTGTATTGGTGTACAATGTGTATAAAACAAAAATTATTACAACTTCCATCGAAAGAACACAAAAGCTGGTAAACAAGAATGTTTTTGATTTAAAATGTCTACGCGTCAGAAAATAATCCTATCAGAATGCAAATATATGCATATATTTCGTTCACTAAGAGATGTTTGTTGAAAATAAATAAAATCATATACAGAGACACGCAAAGAACTGGATACATGGCCGCTTATGTATGATCAGAATGTATGATATGTATGATAGAATTATAAAGTTTTCCAGAAGTGTGATTTTAGTAGTTTACTGCGTATTTTGGCCAAAATTAAAGTTTAGCTAAATTTGTGGCGTGTATAAAAATCTTAATGTAATATAAAGGAGTGTACAAAATAATTCAAATATGTTTCCTTCTATTGGTAGAAACTGCTGGAAGTGAATTTTGAACTGTGTTACGTGTTTTCTTACTAAATTTTAACGTACTATATAGAGGATATACAAACCTATAGATTATTTACAGGGCTGCACAAAAGAATTAGAGTACTTTTCTGGCTATGTAATGTAATTGTGGAAATCTGGTTTTCAAATGTGTTTTGCGTTTTCTAAAATGTTTTCTTAGGTATCTTATTTACCTTATTAAACAGCTAAGGTTTGTTGAATTATTCTGAAACTGTTGAAAAGTGTTTCATAATCTATGCGTGATGTATGATTTTACTTTCTTGTTGTAAAATTTTTCACGGTGATAATTCTTCCAGATACTATTAGTGTCTGTATTTCTAAGACATTACATATATACATATCAATAAAATTTATACATGATTTTAATTATTTCAGATTAGAGTTAACTCGAGAGTTAGTTCTCATGCATAAACAGGTGTATTTTCATGAATATTACTACTTGGCCTAATTTAAGAATGGTTTGACTCAAGAAAGTATTTTTGTGACAACCACATTCAAATAAATCAACGATGTTGCCAATTGAGTATTTTTTTATAAATGAAATGTGGTGACGAATGCTCATATTAGAATATTTTATCCAAACCGATGCAATGCACATAATCGCTTGGACAAGTTCTAGTAATTAAAATTCATAGAAATAAAACTAAATGTAAATATATTGCTTGAAGGTGCGTAAAAACATACATAAAAAAATTTAATGGCACATTAAAGTCCTTTTAAAAAATCAAAACATTTTCAACCGAACTTACTCGGTCATCATCAGTGAAAAACCGAGATGATAATCGAGTAAGTTCGGTTGAAAACGTTTTGATTTTTTAAAAGGACTTTATTTAAAGGACTAAATTTTTTATGTATATTTTTACGCACCTTCAAGCAATATATTTACATTTAGTTGTATGTTTATGAATTTAAATTATTAAACAATGTGAATTTGCACTGAAATTTAACTTTTTATTGAAGTTCTAGTAAACTTGTGAGATATTAAACAAACATTAGCTTTGCGGTAATGGCAGTCTCGCCAGGTTTTTATCCAAATACCTCTGAACCAGTCACACTTTATTGCTTGTACGTCGTCACTATCTTATATATAACGACACTCTAGATTATTTCCCATAGCAATTAATGGAATAAAAAATCTTTTTTACGTTAATCTACCGTACCTTGTTCCACTTTTAAGCGTTGTCACCATGGTTAAAATGTTCATGAAATTGAATATGAACGCTACTAATGTGAAATTTTATTGTTAAACCTTTGATCGAAAATGATAGGTGTCGAAAATGATTTCTCATTCTATTTTAAAGCATTTTTTTTAAATAATCAAAACATTTTACAATTAATAATTTAATTTCTCATCTGTCCTATATGTTTAATGGTTGTACTGTATTAATTAATCAATTTATAAAAATAAAATTATTTGTGTTTATTAATTAAAAGTTTTTCTTACGAAATACCCTTTGATCAATTTCCTACCAAAGGACACATACAATGTAATGATGAATAGTTATCCCTTAAGATAAAATAAAATGATAATTGATAAATTACAAATGAAGAAGTGATTTTCATTCGTAAATATGTTAAATTACCATTTAAATGACACCTAAATATTTACAAGATAATGGAATACATATTTGAAAACACTTAAGTTTGCTAATTAAAATCCTTTAAAGTGGTTTTATAATTAGAAATTACTTCTCAGAAATTTTCAAAATAATTTATAGCGCTAATTTTCGCTAATCTAAATTGTATTAATTAATTTGTCGTATTTAATATTTATAATTCAAGTTAAAATAAATTAGATTTTTATGATAGTTAATTCTAATTTAAGTAATTTCACATTATTAATCTTCCTACTGTCACTGAATAGTAATTAATGAATTTACATATTTTAACTTAAGATGTATATGCATTTACTTTACGGAAAATGTCCATCACCTCGGTATTCATAATTGAAATAAAATTCCTTTCAACATAGGAATTATATACTGATTAATAAAATATTTGACATGCTCTAAATAAATTATTGTAATTTGTAGGAATAAAGTCATTATAAAAAAGAAAATGGCAACTATGCTTTCTTATTTTCTTAAAATCTCTGTGTAGCATAATATGTTAACAGTTATTGAATGTAGTTTTAAACTTTTTTTCTATTTTGTCGTACAACAATATAACGTATATTTAGTTAATAAAAAGCTATCTAAAGTTGAAAAGAATTTTTTTGTATATTTAATCATATATTTTTGTAACTACACTGTTAAAAAAAGACTTTTTTTAATCTAGTTCTCATCTATCTTAAGATTTATAAAAATAGAGCATAACCTTTTCCAAGTTTAACGGCGATTCCGAAATGTGTTTTTTGTGCATTTAGAATCCTCTGAAACCTATAACCTCTATGAAAGCAAAAGGTTTCTTCTGCTTCGTATGAAATTTTAAAATGTTTTTTAAAAAATTATAATCCTAACAAAAAGTTTTAATATGATTAGAATTTTAAATAGACTTTCGTAACAGAATGCGTATATGCTAATGAATGAATTTTTAATATTTATATTACTGGAAATTTAAAATTTGTATGTCCTGTAAATCAACAAAATCGTAATCGTAATATACTGGATATATTATAATATGTACATATATGTATGTTGAAATATTTAGCAGGTTGATAAATGTATTTTTCTAGGCCCTATAATTTGTATTTCATTCTTAATACCATAATTCAGAAATTCATATTTATGGAAATTTCATGAAATGAATTAAAAATTTATTTCATATCTGAGTATATATGTTGAATACCATTCGTTGTCTGTCCAAGAGTAATCGACCAGGGTATTTTGGTTATAACATTGTAACCAGCAGTAGTCTTGACCTCCCGTGCCTCAATGAATTCATAACAAAAATCTATTCCAGTGAAAACATGCATTGAAAAACGCAAAAAAAATTTCTTAACTGTCATCTCCATTGTATAAATAAAAAACTAAGATTGATATTTTATTAGGTTCTAGCTTGTACTAAGAAAGTGACCGGGACTTAAAAAATATACTTCAAATGTTTTATTGAATTTTGAAGTCGCTTTATATTATTTTTAATTTACTTTATATATATATTTTTTTTTACATTTTAGTTTGTTAGTTCTTCTAAGAACATTTTGCTTACTGTTTGAAAACAAGTTTTAGTTGGAAAGGCACTGGACGATTTATGAGACAACAAAATTATTTCATAGCATAATGTATCATTCTATTTTGTCGACATGCATGAACGTTCTGTTTATTTTAGTTTCAATAAACGTACATTGTAAGTAGTTGTACATACATTGTGACGTACATTGTAACGTACATTGTGAGTAAAAACGTACATTGAAAACCGCACAAATCTCATTAAATTTCATTTTCATTGTAGCCATAACATAAACAACTAACATCGATATTTTGAATGGTTTGGAATTCCCAAAGCAGTATAACATATTGCAGTTTTTAAACTTTAGAGATATGCTTTTTAATAAACTGCATACTTTTTTGTTTCACGGGGATATTTCCACGAAAGGCATAAACAAAATAGTATTTAGCAATTTAAACATTACATTTTTATATAGCAATTACAAAACTTAATAATTTAAAGAACACATTAAAAAATCATCTAAACTACTTAAATATTTTCAATGTTAAAAGAAAAAAGGAAATCTGATCAAGAATATTGTAACCTTGAAAAACATTATTTCTGCTTTACTTCATTATCCAAATGAAATGTTTTCCTTGAAGAACTATACTTTAAATGTGGCACGAGACGTGGAGCGTGACTATCTATAGTATATACACGTAAAGTCTCTATAAAGTTTTATGAAATAGGTTTTAAATCCCATGTCTTAGTTAGATATCTAACAGATTTCTTCCAATAAACGAAATAATAGTCGCTGTTTGTGGTGTTCTACGCTGAGTAATATATGAGCGGGTGTAAAAAGACTTCAGCCACGTTGAATCCTCAATCTTTATACCTTCAAGAAAATCGTAACACATAACTTACCGAGCTAGGAAATTGTCAGCTTCAAGCATATGCAGTATTAGAAAGGCTAACCTTTTAAATGATAAGGTACAATTTTCAAACATTAGAATGCGGAATAGATAAATCTTTACGTGTATGATCGGGGCCTCAGAGATCACGCGGTTTGTTTTCTCAACCGGGACTGCCACATAAAGCGATTCACATGCGTGACGTCACAAGAGTGATAGACACTACTTAAAAATTTCCATTTACATTGTTCGTTCGTATGGCTTGTTTACTGTAGTTATTTTGATATTATTCATTGTTTTATTTTGTAATTTTTTTCAGTATATTTAAATTATAACTCTATAAATAACGACAGATTAAAACTATTAAAGACATTGTAGATTATATCTATAAAATAAGGGGGAGAAAATATTGTGCACCTGGTTGGAAGTCTAAGTACGTTATTGAAAAACAATATACTACCGTCTTCAATTTTCCAAATGTGATGAAATGAAGAAATTATGGTTAAGAAAATTACATCGTGATAATTTTACTCCTATTTCAACAGTATTGATCTGAAATAAACCGTTTGATGAACGTTTTATAAATAATGACAGTAGAATTAAACGAGGTGATGTTACTGAATTTGTTAACCCTAACGACAATTACAATATCGCAGAATATTGGAACAAAAGTTTGTCTACAAAACAAAAAGAACCAACTGATCGATGGAATAAAATAAAAGAAGCATACGATAAAACAATTTACGAAATTGTGTAATGATGAAATGACATTAATATATATATTTTTTTTAATTACGCTAATAAATTGAATGGAGACCGGATACCCTTATTTAGAGGTGAGTAGGATTTGTTTATAAAATTAATAGTAACTGATGATTAGTAGTTTCATTTACAATTTTTGTTAACTTAAATGTACAAGTCTTAATATGGTATTGACTATAATGATTATAAATATTTAAAATTGAAATTTATTGAGCATCAACTTTCACTTTTGTCCATGAAAAGACTGAGATTTCGTGGAAATTTATGCTCTGGTGTTAAAAAAATATATTTTACCTGTGTTTCATGCTGCATACATTTTATATCGTAACAATAAAGTTTTGATATTACCTTCTCCATCTTTTTAAAGAAAATTAACTAATTTAGAAAATAGTACAATAAGCTCTTGCGAAAGTTTACAATCCCATCTATCAAATAAAATTTTATGACTGAATGATTACGGAAGAGAATACAGAGAATGTCCTTCGCGACAAAAAATAAATTTGCCAACATATTTTATGACAACCTACTAACTATTTCATATACACTAGCAATTTTTTCAATGTTTATATAATTTGTTTAATATAAAGAAGACGTTTATCTATTTTTATATACAAATATAAGTGAACTGTATATAAAAATAATAATATATACATATATATGAATGTAAATATATACACATGTATAATTTCATGTATAAACAAACATAAAAGTTCGTTAAGTTAGTTTTTATAGCTATTTGTATCATTAGGCAACAAGTCTCATTTTATGAATCCTGAATTGTACCAAGCTTTAAAAAACTGCCAAGATCTCTACTGTTGAAAAGGTACTTTTCCGTAATACAGACACCATGCCAAAATGTATGCTAATGCATAATGTATATAGATGTATGTATGTAAATGTACGTATGTTAATGTATGTATGTAAATGTATGTATGTTAATGTATGTATGTAAATGTATTTAAATGTATGTATTAAATGTTTGTAAATGTATGCTTGGCGACAATGGTGTCCATATAACGGAAAAGTACCGTTGAAAAATACCGATTTCTCTATTTATTGTGTTTTGATTAAATTATGGTACGTAGTGGTAAAAAGGGGGGATTAATTTTGGGGGGTTTAAAGGGGGGATTATTTTTGTGAGATGTATTATATTTTTGGTAAGTATATTTATTGTAAATAATGTGTTTAGTAAGAGGTAAGTCAAAGCGTAAAATCATATATATTAGTCTGAGTATTTTAGGTAGCTTTCAATACAAAAAAGTACAAAGCTAGCTATTGCAGCCGTTCGGAGGAAAGCAATTCCGGAAAATTTTGGTATATTTTCACCGATCATGACCCCCAGACCCCAAAACCACCCTTCGTTCAAATGTTGATTTATATATATATATCTGATCTATGTCATACGATTACACTCGTATTTATAAATCAATTTGGATGAAACTAATTGTGTGTATTAAGGTCATCAATGCCTCGACCGAGTTCGTTGGTCAGCTTGTTCCGCCATCTTGTTTCAAAATGGCGGCCACTAAAAGATTTAAAACTAAAATAAATATACAAAAAGTTAAAAATTCAAATTTATTTTCCAATGAAGTGTTAGGCCTTGATACAAGGATTCCAGGGCATCTTTTTTTTACCTCTATCTTAAAAATTGGCTGAGATAAGAGCAATTTAAAATTCTAGGGTGGCTGATATTTTGAAACTAAAGACAGCACATTACAAAAAAAACAACGATTAATTTATGAGTTTTAGTGAAGGCGATTTCTCGCAAATTATTATCTTTCATTGTTGTAATCATTTTCCCAATCATACGCATAAAACTATATACTCATATCCGTCAAATTCTCGCCAAATTTGGCGACCAAAATAAGTTTTAATAAAGGAAGCCAACTTGGCTATAGCTCAATAATTTGGCGAATTTCTTATTCAAATTCAATATTAACGAATCTTCTGTAATCAGTTTCTTTGCATTTTAGCTTGCTGTTTTCGAGTATCACTGGCTAAAATTTTAAAACGAAGATATATGAAAACTACCTTTTTCCCCCGGTATAGGTCGGAAGGACTTTTTTTATTTAAAACCTTTAATTTTTTTTTTATAAAACAAGTTTATTAATTCCCTGAATTTAATATTATGAAATTTAATATTATTTATGTAATCACAAATTATAAGAGCGGAAATGCTCTCTTTATTACATCTTTCTGCTGGGATACATTGACCAAATGAGATCACTCTTGTGACGTCACTAATACCTTTAGCAGGCCCGGTTGAGAAAACACAGCGAGATCTCGGAGGCCCCGGTATGATTCGGAACTACGCACAGCAATCTGTTGTGCTTTTTGCTCAGCGACGACATTCAATAGAGACTTGCTGGAACGACCTTCATCTTTAATGTTACAAGTTCACTTTATTTTATTTACCAATTTTGTAATAGCTACTGAGGTAAGGATGTCGTAACTTGAGTTCAGAAAATGCGGGTAGCATTTTCCTGTAACTGTCTCATATGTTAATTCACGCACATAAGCATAAATAACGGCCATTCTTTCTCTTGGCAAAAACATTCTATCAGTCTGCAAAGAAATTGGATTGAAGACGCTATTTATGAACAATTTATACAAACTTTAGAAACACACTGTGTATTGCCCATCAATTGTTGTTTCATAGCTCACTTTTCAGATTATTTTAAAAGACTATTATATTATTAGCATAAAACGCAACATATACAGCAAGTAAATCAGCACTACCCAACAAAAAAAAAAAAAAAAAATTCCTTATAATCAAATTATTCTATACCAGAGGGCCCGTGTGAAGATTTCGTACTGAAATCTAATATTTTTAGGTACTTCTCTATTAACCCGTCGACCGCTTTTCCTAACAAAAAACTACCGACAAACTGTAAGATTAAACGCCAAAAATGCAGTCCCATTTACTTGATGTCAGAATCATTATGCGTGTTTGTTAGGTCATCTAGTGGTATTACATTCGACATTTGCGTGTATTTTTCATTATGTTTTACTGATTTAGTAGTTATTTTATTAATTAAAATAACAATTGTGTCCTTAAATTCTTATATTTTATTTATTTTTTGATATTCCAATGGCAACGTTCTCCCGTTTATTTGGCGATAGTTTTTTGTTATGAAAAGTGGTCGACGGGATAATAGAGAAGTATAATTTTTTATCAATATGTAATATTTATTAGATGCAGATTTAAACTTCTAAAGGAAAAGCAAGGATAAAAATATCTGCAAACAACATTTAGTTGTTAGTCAAGCCAGAATATCATCTAATTTATTCCATCAAAGTTAGACTAAAAACTGATCCAAGATTGCTAAAGGCACGCGAGAGAAAAAAAATTAACAATCGTATTTTGACTGCATTAGAGGATGACATCATCCGCTTCGGGAAAACCATGGGACTTAGAAATATCAATCTAAACATTTCAATTTCAATTTCGCTTTTTAATCATAAGTATAAAATAAACCCGTGCGGTATTTTTTATAATAATTGCTATGAGCATCATATAATGTGGTATTTTATTTTTTTGGCAACAATAATTTCAGGAAAACATTTCATTTCTTTCATGAAAACAATGCCGATTTAATTTTTTAATTTCAGCAAATTTTAATCAAAAACATGTTTTAACGAATTGTTAAGTGGGCTATGTCAGAAGCCTGTTCTAAAACCTTTCATATGGTATCTCATTCGTTGTTCTGCGTTTCATATTTTCTGAGTAAAAGGGATGTTGACAGGAGAAATAATATATAAGGATAGATTCAACTACAAACCTAAGATTGCCGCATGAACATTGGAATAAAACAGATGTTGAATGATGATAAAAAATCAATGTTAAAATTCAACAATTGACATGTTAAATTGTACGTAAATAGAGATTTTGTTTTTTACTTTTAAAATTGACAGTTTTCATAGTTGCCAACGTTTCTGTTTTTATTAAACTAAATATATATATATTGAGAACAATAACAAATATTCAATAAAATTATTTAATAATGTGTTCTGGTTTTAAGTCATAATTACTTTCAATAAATATTTAATTTACATTTCTGGTCAATGTATGTTTTGTTGTTTCACAAAGAGGGAATATTGCAGATATGAGTGTCATAAAATCAAATTTAGTTGATTAAACATTGTTTTTGGAATTTACTTCCAGAATGTATTTTGTTAACATTACTTAATTAATATATTAATAAATTTAAAAATAAACATTCACTAAACCTGTTTACTACAATTTTTTGATAAAACCGTAAACTAAGAAGAAACATTGATTTTTATTTTATTTTTTCATGTAAAGATTTTACATCCGTTATAACTTTCTAAAACTTCCTTCATAAAAGTCAAATGAAAGTATTTTCCAGCAGAATAAATTTAAGTTTGCGAAGCAAAGGATTTTCTTAAAGCTGCTAAGTAAAACGTTTCTAAGATTTTTGTAAAGTTAACTTAATATGCATTGAGTATATCTGAATTATTTGAATAAATAAATGTATTAAAAGGTTAGAAATGCAAGAAGGAAAATTAGATTCCTAGTTGCAATTTTTATTTTTTAAGAATTTCAATCATATAAAAATATTTTTTGCTACTGCAAATTAAAATTAAATGTTTTATTTTTTTAATTCTATAATTCATTTAGCAATTTACAATAGAAAAAAAAAGTAGCAAATTTAGTCTTAAACTTCCCCATATGAAATTGCATGTAAATATAATAGGTTTAAAAAAAATGATACTTCTACGATATCTAGTTAACGGAAATTTTAACAAATATCGTTACAACACATATTTTTTATGTATTTGTAATTTTGCACATAAATTTTTGTATTGATTAGCCAATCTTTTCTTTCGTGATAATTTTTATTACAATGTTAATCCTGCTAAAAGAGTCGCTAAGGATGGGAAAAAAGTTCTGTTTTAGGGCCAATTCCCGTTTAGTCAGGAAAATTGATTGATGTAATTGTTTTTGGTTTTTTGTAATACCATTTTTAATGCCTAAGGCTGTTCTCAAATCCGAAACAGCTACTTTCTGACAAGTTTTTGAATTAATTTGTTGCTTTGAAATGCATAAAATTGGCAGAAACTATGTAATCGAATAGCGTTTTCCTTTTTTGTTAAAGGATGAAGATCTTTCAGAAAATAATGTCAAAACTAATGTTTTGAACCAAATTTTCAGACGCGACAGTGCGGGGAAGAAGTAAACATTTCGACGAGTGACAACAATTGCGTATGACTCTATAAGTAATTTATTTATAAAAAAAATAAAAAGCCATTAAATTAAAATTTCATTTAATAGTCATGTTTGACATTTATTCCTTTACATTTAAAAATGTGTCAAAAATATTCTCATTATTAAGCAGTATTTGATAACCGCAGTAATTCAAAAATCTATTATGTCAATGTTGTATTTTTTTTTCCTTACACTCTTTTTTAACTTAACTTGATCTATACTTATAAAAGAGTAGCTTGATTTTCTCATAATCAACGCCGAGCCTCAACCGTTTGTCCCAGAACAATGAAATTTGGAAGACATGTTCTTTATACTATGGAAGCGCGCACTAAGAAAGGATTTTTGAAAATTCACACCATAAGGGGGTTAAATGGGGGGTCGAAAGTTTTAGATAATTTCGTCTTTTCGGCATATCTCAGCAGGAGTTTTAAGTAGGAGCGAGAAATTTGGGATAACAATTCTACTAAGGAATAGTTAAACATGTATTCAGAAATTCAACCTCTAAGTGGGTTAAATGGGGGGGGGGGTCAAAAACTCTCGGTGATTTAACATTTTCACCATATCTCATCAACAGTTTTAGGTAAGAGCGTGAAATTCAAGATGACATATTTATTAAAAAAATAATTAAAAACGTATCTCAGCGATTTTAGAAATTCAACTACTACGGGGGTTAAATAGGTGGTCTAAAGTTTTAGGTCATTGTGCCTTTTCGCCATATCTCAATTACAGTTTTAGTTAAAATCGCGAAATTCAGGATAACAAATGTACTAAAAGTTAGTTAAACACATATTTCAGCGATTTTAAAAATTCAACCACTAACGGGGTTAAATGAGTGGTCGAAAGTGTATAGTCATTTCGCGTTTTCGCCATATCTCAGCAGCAGTATTAGGTAGGAATGTGAGATTCAGGATAACAAATCTACTAAAAAAAAATAATTAAACACATATTTCAGCGATTTTAGAAATTGATGCATTAAGGGGTTAAATGGGGGTGTCGAAAGTTTTAGGTCCTTTTGCCTGTTCGCCATATCTCAGCAACATTTTTAGTTAGGAACTCAGAATTCGGGATAACAAATCTACAATAAATATAGATAAACATCTATTTCAGCAAGTTTAGAAATTCAGCAATTAAGGTGTGTTAAATAGGATGTCAAATATTTTAGGTCATTTTGCCATATCTCAGTAGAAATTATAGGTAGAATCATAACACTCACGATAACAAAGCTGCTGAAAAACAGTTAAACACGTACATTAGCGATTTTAGAAATTCTATACACTAAGGGGGGGGGGGGGTATATAGGGGCGAATGTTATACGCCATTTTGCCACATCTCTGTAGAAGTTATACATAGGAACGTGAAATTCGGGATAACAAATCTACTAAAGAATAGTTAAACATGCATTTCAGGCGATTTTAGAAATTCAACTACAAAGGGGGTTAAATGGGGGGGGGGTCGATAATTTTCGTTGATTTCACCTTTTCACCATATCTCATCAGTAGTTTTGAATAAGAGCATGAATTTCAGGATAACAAAACTGCTATAAAAATAATTAAACACATATTTCAGGGATTTTAGAAATTAACCCATTAAGGGGCTAAATGGGGGTCAAAAATTTTAGGTCATTTCGAATGTTCGCCATATCATAGCAGCATTTTTACTTAGGAGCTTGAAATCACAGATTCAGGATAACAAATCTGCTAAAAATTGGTAAACATGTGTTTCTGCGATTTTAGAAACTCATCCACTAAGGAGAGTTAAATGAGGGTCAAATTTTTTATGTCATTTGCCATATATCAGTAATAGGTAGGAGCGTGAAATTTAGGATAACAAATTTACTTAAAAATAGTTACATATGTATTTCAGCAATTTTAGATAACAATCCATTAAAGGGGTCACACTGTGCGTCGAAAATTTTAGATAATTGTTCCATATCTCAGCAGCAGTGTTAAGTAAGAATGTGAAACTTCGCTTTCCAAATCTACAAAAAAAGTAGATAATCATGTATTTCAGGGATTTTAGAGCTAGCGAGTTTGTGGGCAACATCAATTGTAAAGCAGATTGCGGGAGATTAGACGAAAACCAGAACTATTGCTGATTTTTTATAATATATTTTGTGTTACATTTTTTCCAAGGAATATACTTTTTTATTTCACATTTTATATATATATATTTTTTTATTTTCGTCTTTTAGCGATCGGATTTAAAATTTTTAACAAAATATTACACATCCACCTTTTTTTAGAATACATTTTTTGAAAGTAAAAAATTTAAATACTTATTGCCATATTTATGTGCTAGGGTATGAACAAGAATGCCTTATGTTCATTACCGTATAGTCAGATTAGAATCGTGCAACCAAATGGGTCCTGTTAAATTATTTCATTTTAATGATTAATGCACGCAGTAATTGATCCTCGTAATAAGTAATTGATCCACGTTATAGTGTTCGCTGCATTAACGATGTATGGCTGAGAAATACACAGGGCCCATTTATTTTTATCACCTCATTAATAATTTATGGGCGTGACAGTACCCATTTACAATGATCGCCATTTATCTTAGGCAATCCCATTTTTATTTATTTCATCTGAAAAATTTCTGCTCATCTTAAATAAATACGCATAGGGCCAGTAGTATTTTGTCAGAGGGATTATGGAAAGAATATTATTGATATCATGAAATAGTTATTTACGTGCTTTTACATTTGTAGTATTTAGTTATTTCGGTATAGTTTAAAATAAAATATTTTATTTAAATTTTTCTGTTTGCATGTAAATGCAATTTCTGGGTCAAGACCACAAGTCAATACCGTAAGCCAAGACCATACGCTGCAGAATGTATTTGGGCCCCACTCAGAAGCAACCGACTAGATGGGGCTAGTACATGTATGTAATGTTGAGATTTTGTAACCGATTTTTAACTCACATTCTGATAGGCTAGAATTATAATGAATAGATACATACGCATGTTTCTGATTACAATACAACGTTTTAATATCTTTAGAACTTAATTATAAATTAATAAATTAATTTTAAGAATTTGTTCTAGCCGTGCACAAGTTATAAATCGCCAAATATTTTTTATGATTACAACTCTTTACGAAACAATGGAGTTTACTATGCACAAAATAAGCCCGCCAAAATAGGCCGACTATCAGTGAAACTGCAAAAACAAAATATTTTAAACAGTAAACGAAACAGAAAATAAAATATAAAGAAATAATTTAAAGTAATAGTTTGGTAATTACGCTTTGTCATTTTATAGTTAAACATTAAATTGTGTTTATACGTTGAGAAACCAATTTAAAAATCTGGAATGTTTAATTAATACATTATGTTTCTTTTTCTTTTCCATATCATAAAAAAGAAACAGATCAAAAGCTGTAATTGTGTTAATTGATCCATTTGTTTGCGCATTCTATCAAGCATAAATCAAACTGGTGAATTTCAATAATCGGGTCCCACATTCAATTAACGTATTGTAACGCAAATGTTTTGAAACGACATGAAATGCAGTCAAGACATTGGGTGTTGTTTTGTTTTTAGGATAAACATTGAATGTTGATAAAGAGTGCTTTAAAAATCTATTTTTATCTTTATTTCTGTATTTAACAAAATTTTACACATATATTATTTATAAAAATACATGACTGTTATCGGTAAATTAATATTTTTATTTATACAGACGACTAATGCCGATAAAATTGTTTCTTTTATTTCGTTGCTAAGTTTTTTTTCTTTTATTTTTTTGTTTATTTTATTGTCTTATGAGTTGAGGTTAAAATTTAGGAAATAAAAGTTGGCATCTGCTTTTATTGAGAAGTTTAAAAAAAAAAAAGAATATTTTTGTCGTCGGTGGCTATGAATGTTTTTTAGAAGAATTCCGTCTATTTTGCTGAAAAAGCATGACGAGAATTTAATACATTGCAGATAAAAACATATTTTAGGATCATTTTTTATTGTGTAAAGTACGATGATCCGAATTCAAGGTAAAATTAATAAATAATTTTGTAAATATGTAAATAACTGTCAATATCAACATCTCTTCGAATGTCCCATATCTATTATTTCTAAGTGTGTAAATAAATTTTGTGATAATCAAAACAACCTTGACTAGCAGAATATTTTGAACCCATCATTGTGTTTGATAACATGCAAACAATGAGATTCAAGTCTGTTTATAATATAAACGATACAATGTAAAAAATTATAGAGAGCAAAATAAAGGCAGAAATGAATCTGAAAATATACAAAAAATAATTTATGAAATTGTAAAAGTTTAATAGAGTTTTAATTTTGAAAATAAAATTCTTCTATCTTTAGAATCCAAAACTTATCTTTTATCTAGACTCCCCGGAATATTTTTGTGTTTTATTTGTTTCTTTTAAGATGAAAACGTCAAATATTATATTACAAGGTGGTCACTGAACCGCTTTAGGCATTATTTCAAGAAACGGACAAAAGTAATCAAATATGGAATAATTCTAAACAATAAATTTAGTAAATTGAAGCTATACTAGTCGCGGGTGCAAGTTTCAGAAATATAAAAAGATTATTTTTTTTTATTTTTTTTAATCCGTAATATGTTTCAAAACAAAAAATAATATTTTATTTTATAACGGGATGAGACGTTCTTCATTTACATACTTAATACATTTTAAATTTAATGAAAACAAAATTCGCATTTCTACAGCTTCAAAATATTTTAAATAATTATACAGGTCTAAAAAAATTGTGTTTGTGAAATCTTTAAAAAACATTTTACTGATTCTATACATTTTTGGAATGTATATATATATATATATATATATATACAGCTTTTCACAATCTACCTCAACATATGTTTAATCGTTGGATATAACCGGTTGAAACTACAAATGGTATATAAATAAAAAAAAGAACAATATTATTTGAAAATGTATATATATATATATGTATATGTACGCATACATATGCATTATAATATATTTAAATCAATTTGTTTGTATTAGTCAAATGTTTTATTCTGACTTTTTCTTTTGTTAGTAAAGCTGGAGGGTTTTTTTTTGTTTTGTTTTTTTCTTATGCAAAATTTCTCAGTTTTCACGATCAATCAATATTCGACAATCTTATATTCTACAGTACCTTATACAATTAGTACAAACGAGATGTCTGTGCCATTATGTAAAACAACAGTTTTAAATTTTCTTTTAATACAGATAATATAATATTCCATACACTGGGAGTTAATTTACGCATATATTACGGGATATATAAGCATCTTATGAATCCATCTTTTTGTATTCTAGCAGTAAACTTAGTGATGTTCTCTATAAAAAAAGAGATAAACTTCTCTTTCCCGTTTATATACATAATAGTACATTTTTTGGATACATTGTTTTTCCTTTTATCTGGAGTTTAAAATGTCAGAGTATGGTCAAATCCCGAAACCTCTGAATAGATCAAAATTTAGATATGTTTAATTAGTTAAAATATATCAATTTCCATATTACACCGAGTATCATCATCAACAGAAATATCTGAATAAGTTAATTTTTCAAATATGATTTGTAGATGTACACCACGGACTGGTTGTAAACTGTGTGGAACAAGTAGTAGAAAAAAAAAGAGGATTTGGGTACATAGAAGTTTCCCTGTTTAAGGGGTCAGATACTTTTTAAAGTGTAAAAAAATGTTCAATAGCTTATATTAAAATTTGTTTTAGGAACATTTTAACAAAATCCTTAAGCAAAAATTCGTTTTTGAAAGGAAGTTGTGCCCAAAAAAGGCTGAACTCTTTTTATATACAAAATAAGCACTTTGGTGTTTACAGCGACATTTCTCAAAACGGTAATTTTGGTCATAGTGTGCATGATATTTAAGAAATGACTGGATAAAATTTTATGAAATTTTATGCAGCCTTATATATACACAAAATGACTAACTATTATGTTCATCAAGATCGAAACTTAGAAAGTATGATTATTTTCATTTAAAAACAAATTAGAGATTTTTTAAAATTAAGAACCAATCATTATACTTTTTCCAGTGTATGTCATTTTAAATATACCAGATGGACCAGTGTGAAGCTTTCGCACTGCAATCTTTGAGATTATTTACTGGTACGTTTTAGCACTAATTAACTGTTTTTTTTTTTAAATCAAAGAACGCGTTTTAACGAAATGTGGGTGTACTATCTCAGAAACGTGTTAAAAAACTTTTCGAATGATACCTCATTCATCGTTGTATGTTTTGTATGTGCATAGAAAAAAGGATATTGACAACAGAAATAATATATATGAGGATTGCTTGTGTATAATAAAATGGCAATAGATTGCCAGAAAATACACCCAGAGAAAAGTTTTGTTGAATCAACAAAAATTTGGTTGGCCCAACAAAACTTTCCGTTTAAATATGGGTCAATGGAAAATTTGTTTGAATCAACAAAAAAAATATAGTTGATTTTTTTTTTTTTTTTTTTTTTTTTTTTTTTTTTTTGCAATTCCAACAAAAAATTTTGTATCGTCAGCAAAAAAATGTTCTGTTAATTCAAGTAAAAATTTTTCAATTTTACTTGAATTAACAAAATTACTTTGTTGAAAGTTTTCTCAAAATAAATATAATTATCTGTTACTTTAAGAGTTCTTTTCAGTTTCGGCAACAAAAACTTTTGTTTAAAAAACAATTGTTTTGTGTAATTTTAAATTTTTTTTTGTTTTAAAAACAAAAGGTTTTTGTTACAAAAACAATTATAATATTTACTTTAAAATTATTTTTTGTATTAGAACCAATCTAAACTTAACTATTTTTCAGGTAAGTTTTAATTCATTTTTAGCAGTGAATTACGCCTGTAATCCTTGAATAATAACAATTGAATTTTTATCCTGCTTTTTTTCAAGCGTAAACTTACAGTTTAGACAATGTCTGCAGATGGGAATCGAAACCGGTCCTCAGAATAACGATCTGAGACGCTAACCACGGAGCCAGAAGGAACGATATCCAAACTCGAAATTTCTTACTCTTATATATGTCGGACCGGCTGCAAACGCAGCACAATTTGGCAATGTCATCATCAGCACAGCGCCCGCTTAAGACATAAAAGTAGGGGAAGCCCGACGTTACTCTGGGGCACTCCTCTACCAATTGCTTTGTTATTTACTAAATCCATTTTTGGTATGCTGCAACCATTTGAAAATTTACCATCAAAATTTCGAGTAAACAACAATTTAGAAAGGGCGAGCTTCTTAGATAAAAATTTCGTAAATGCATTTCTTATCCTAATTGATTTTTTTAAGTTATTCTGAAAAGTAAATTTGGGGGCACCTTTGTATTTCTTTGGGTAAGCACGGGCTTCTCGGGACTATTCGGTAAACAGGTCCTGCATGAGCATGCAAATTTTTGCTGCAAAAATACAAAGCCCAGCATACGGCAACATATAGTTAATTTTTAATTCATTTTCAGCAGTGAATTACGCCTGTAAAAAGGAGGATAAAAATTCACTGGTTATTATTCAAGGATTACAGGCATGTAATCAGAAAATTTATTAAAAATTAACTGTGTTGCCGTATGCTGGGGCCCTTTCACTCTGTCTGTTTACGCTTGAAAAAGCAGGATAAAAATTCACTGGTTATTATTTAAGAATTACAGGCGTAAATCACTGCTGAAAATGATTTAAAAATTAATCCGTGCATGAGCATTTAGTTCTTGAGATTTAGTTACAGTGAAAATCATGAAAAAAATAACATAGCAGTGCCACCTGTTAGGCTATTGACACCAAAACGTAATCAGCTTCTATTTATGTCAAAATCTAATCCAATCTGTATTTTGATGTAAATCAGTTCATTAGTTCTTGAGAAATCGCGAATCTATTGCAGAATCCGCGAAAATTGCAACATAGCAGCGCCACCTGTTAAGCGATTTATGCCAAAAACTAATCAGCAGCAGTTTATATCAGGAAGTAACTGATTATAAAGTTTAATTAAATTCCGTGCATTAGTTCTTGAAATAGAGCGCCCTCAAAATTTTTGTCACATACAGACATACAGAGTTATAGGCAGTCGTTTTCTGAAAACAGTCAAATCGTGTTCAGGACCTTCTAAAATCCATCGACATCCAGAAGTTGAAAATTTTCATGATTCCAATACTTTCTTCTTGTAAAGATAGAAAAAAGTTATAAATGGGATAGGTGGATTTTTAAAACTACCTTGGTCCGTCCCAATTAAAAAAGTTTTAACTATCCAAAAATTATGTTAATCTTCTAATTATACAGCTATATAAGTCAAATAAACTAAGTTACATGTGAGAGTTAAGGCTATTGCACAACAATTTAAATTTTATAAAAGCAACAAAATTTTGCTGGAATTATAAATTACAAAATTATGGTAAAATTAAAAAAAACATATTTTGTTAATTCAAGTAAAATTGATGAAAGTTTGTTAAAATTTTGTAAGTGTCAACAATATTTTTTTGTCAATGCAACAAAATCAACTTCTTATTTCAACTAAAAATTTTGCTTCAAACAACCAAAATGTACTCAACAAAACATGTTTTGTTGTTTTAATCAATTCTTTTTTCTGGGTGTATTTTGCCAAATTTTCTTCTCTCGACAAGGTCATTTCTCTAGGTTGCCGTAAAAAAAAAAAAAAAAAAAAAAAAAAAAAAAAAATGAATTACGAAAATGTTGAAACATTGAATCCGACGTTTAGGAAATTCATATGAAAGCATTTCCTCAGATTTTTACAAACCTTTTAAAGAAATGTCTTAAATACATAAATCAATATTTGGTACAGCACTTTTTTTGCAAGCATATGGAAATTAAATATGGGATGTTCAAACTTTGTGATCTAGCAGTTTTTAAATGACGTCAGACTTCGCCGACGTATTAACAGCTTAATGAAATATTAAAAAATATGTACGTACAATTTTTGTAAATCCTAGTGAACTGTATATCTTAATAGAAGGTAATCTTTAAATTACGGAATCTACTGGTGCTCCGATATAGTACGCATATACATAGCCATGATTAAACGAAGAAAACAAATAAAACAAAAATTAAACAGAAACCCGATTATTTTTTTTCAAAAAGTACGCACAAGAAATTAATTAACAATCGTATTTTAATTGCATTATAGGATGACGTCATCTGATAAAGCTGTATTTTATTTTTGTGGCAACACTGATTTGAGAGAAACCTTTCATTTCATTTATGAAAACAACGTTGATTTAAATTTTCATTAACAGCAATTTTTAATCAAAAAACATGTTTTAAAGAAATGTATATGTACTATGTCAGCAGCCTGTTCATATGGCATCTCATTCATCGTTCTGCGCTTTGTATTTTCTTAGAAAAACGGATGCTGACAACAGAAATAGTATATACGACATTATATCTGTACTTAGTGAAAAAAAAAAATTGGCTCACTGTGACAATTCAATTATGAGAAATCCTGAGCGCAAATCATAGAAGGTGAATTCACTTTTGAAACAACAATTAAATTTCATATTACATTAAAAAATAACTTTATATGCATCTAGACGCTTCTTCAAAACATTAACTGTTAGCATATATATATTTTAATCTATAAGCATATATCTCTTTATTATATATTTTTAACATATATCTATTTTTTCTCTTTTAATCTATTTTTTTAATTTAATCTCACTTTTAATCTTCTCTTTTTAATTTATTTTTCTGATATCCAAAACCTAATCAGATGTGTGGTTATTTCAATCCATATCACATTTACATGTAATTTCTCAGTTTCAAAGATACCCGACTTCTTAAAACTTCTAATCACTAAAATACTACGAGCAAAAAAAGACACTTATCAGGGTGGAATTTTGGACACCTACATACCAATAAGAAATGAAATCTGAATGCGTATTTTCTCTTTGAAGAGCATCATGAAATTCTATGCACCCATGATCTATTATGATCCACAATTTTCACTCCAAAAGATTTATTATTATTTTTTCAATTGAATAAGTAACACAACACACACTTAATTTCATGTAATAATAAAAAAAAAATCTTAAAAATAATGTTTTATATTATATTTAAATTAAGTTTTGTAGCTCCAGTAAGTGGATTGCAATTTCATTTACATATCATAAAAGTAAAATTTGTACAAAATTAGTATGAGATACACCATTTGTATTATAATTTTTCATTCAGCACCAAACATTACATAAAGAACAGTTACAAGTTTCAAAGAAGCTGTTTCATTACAAACAAGAAAGTTGTTTCATTAAAGAAATGCGTTATATGAAATGCGTCTTTCTGATTTTGAATTTTTTAATGTTTTCGCGTTATGCTTATTTTGTTAAAATAAAGGACGAGTATCGGGTGTTCAAAATTTATCTTTGCAACTTTGACCCTCGACTGGACATTGTAGGCAGTTAGTTGCAAGCGCTGGTGCTCTGTATATCGTTATTGGTGGTGATTTCAACGGTCTACACAGTATATACACTTGATTCCAGTTTCTCTTGCCAATTTTTCAAGAAACGCGACATTACTTTTGAAAGTATGGCTGCTCGCTTTACACTCAGAAAAAGGAATTGATTAAAACTACAAAACATTTTTGTTGAGTACATTTTGGTTGTTTTAGCAAAATTGGAGTAAAATTGAACCATTTTACTTCTACTAACAAAACATTTTTGCTGACGATACATTTTTTTTTTTTTTTTTTTTTTTTTTTTTGAATTGCAAAAAAAAGTGGTTTTCAACATTTTTTTTTTTTTTTTTTTTTTTTGATTCAAACAAAATTTCCATTGACCTATATTTAAAATTTTTTTTTTAAATATGGGTGAATAAAAATTTTGTTTGAATAAACAATTTTTTTTTTTGGCAATTCCAAAAAAACATTTGTATCGTCAGCAAAATGTTTTGTTAATTGAAGTAAAATGGTTCAATTTTACTCCAATTTTGCTAAAACAACAAAATGTACTCCAAAAATATGTTTTGTAGTTTTAATCAGTTTCTTTTTCTGAGTGTATCCTGGTGGAACTCAACACTTTTAAAATCCGTAGAATAAGTTCGTGGAATTTCGTCTTTAAAAATAGGAATTAGAACATTGTTTTGATGATAAGTAGAGTTGATTTTGACATTTTTTTGAACTTTTCGGATCTTTAATTTTCCGTTGTAAGTGATTCCAGCAATCACCATAAATTCTATAGATAAACTTTCTTTGCAGTGTTTGAACCAAAGTCTTTTAAGTCTGTTTGGCATTTTTTCCGGTAATAAATCGATCTTTTTATTACAGTCATTTAGACAAATATATTCTTCATTAATTGCGGCAATTTTTTTCCTCTTATCACCTGCTAAATAATTTTCTTATAACGGAATATGAATAATTCTTTGCGGAAAGAGCAAATACTTAACATTCAAAATAACTCTGGATTTTAGATCTACGAAATGAAGGACTGGAAAGACAATTTACCTTGAAATTAAACAAAATATATATATTATTTCAACTCGAACAAAAAATAATTTTCTTTAATGAAAATTAATTAGTTAAGACATTGCATATACTATAACGCTAAACTACTTGACTTATTAAATTTAAAAATCTAAACATTCTCAGTGCATGCAGTTGTTATATCTATTACAATCAAGAAAATTTTAATAACAGCATAATTTGATATTTATCAAATATTACTCCGCTAAGATTTGATAATTATTGTCAAGTTAATTTAAAAATCATGATTTTTTTTTCTTTTTAATAATTACTTTTAGTGAACATTTGAAGCATCTTTTATTTTAAACATCCCTAAAGATTGTCATTATATGCCATAATATAGACAAGACAGTTCAAATACACCTGTTATATAACGTCAGTTCTTGATTTATTATAAAATGTATCAATATTCAATATCTCAAAGTTTGAAAATTTAAAAGTGTAATGCCTATAACGAGAAACGTTGAATTCAACAGATGGTTTTGGCAGCAAAATATTGAAAATATCATAACTATGCGCTCTTACGAATAATTATAATAGTAGTAAATTTTAAATACTAGATGAAAAATTTCGTAATATAATGCAAAATTAAAATTATAGAAATATTATTTTTGTAAATTTAGAACTATTTAGAAATACATTATTTCATAAATGTCCTTAGTAATACGAGGGAATATAAACAGTAATGAAGAAGATAAACTCTATGTTCAAACTAAAACTATAATTGTAAGTAAAATCATCATAGCATGAAATTACGATATACAGTAATAATACATTTAGAATTAAATATAAAAGTTTTTAAATATATTTTTATAAATTATTATTTAAATTCATATTATATAATGATGTTTATCCCTCGAAGCGTGTGGAACGTAATATGCCGTTCACTAAGCTCCAGGTTTCACTGCAATATTAGCAATGTTTAATTAATATAATTCTATAGATTTAATGAATATTCAAAACATTGAAGAATGATTAATACTCTCAAAGGTTACATTCATATTTGTAATTAAGTTTTATTTATAAAGCTGAAAGAATCATATTTTTTTAGTATTTAAAATAAAATGCAGAGAAAACAACATTACAATTTTACCCTTTTTCAAAACGCTCAGAGGGTTAAATTTGAATAATATTATTCTTGTTATTTAAATATGAAATCCTAATTCTATATGAAGCGTTATACCATAATCGTTTTTTTACATAACTCGGAGGATTCGTCTCCCTCAATCTATACTAGTCAACCTCTGTCCAAACACAGTAGGTTCTAAAAATACCCTAATTTTCTCTTTCTAGAATATTGCCCAATTATTGTAAATTAAATTGTATTATCAGGAGCAGTGACGATCTTCGACAATCGGGTTGTCATTCATTTCCCTTTGACTGGGGAATTTTTCGTTGCCTATGTACGCAACTACCGTGACAGGTGACGGCACTTTTTATGATTGATTAAGAATGATCAATTACACATTAAAAATGAGCTTCTATAAAATCGTTAAGTAAAAATGGTGACGCCCTCCGTACTTTTATGATATTTAGAAGAAGGGTTTTCTTTTAAATACAATAAGAAAATCGTTTTTAAAATAACATAATTTTCGACATTCAACGTTTTCGCATGTAATTATTTAATTATTTTAAAGTGGTTTATCTTTTTCAATATTCACGTGTAAATATACATTTCAGTTATAAAAATGATTTTAAAGATGACATTATATATATACCGTTTTAAATATGATGTAATTGCACCATTTTCTCACGTATTAGCTGAATTTATTTATTTTATAACAGTCACCTGTAAATATATTTTTCAATTGAAAATTGTTTTATTTAGAAAATCTGGCAACATTCGGTAAAGACTGACTATTTCAAACTGTAAATTAAATCTCTAATTAGAATATCAAATTTCGAATTGAATTAAAAAATAAATTAATTAAAAAATTAAAAAATGATTTCACACTGCACACCACAATTTAGTTATGTATTTCACTAGATTATTTTAAACACAATTATTCAAATTGGTAAAAAAATCATATGAGTTGTAATTTTTCAACTGGACGAAAGATATCTGGGCCAGGATTCTAACATGGGATCTCTTGGCTGAAGCTGCTAATGCTCTTCCAACTGAGCCATCCCGGTAAAATCTGGAGGACCTAATTCATCCAGTTAACCTTATTGATCATAGCATCCGGTCTGATATCTGAATTAGCTCAACAAAATAAATCGCAGGTAATTTGGAACTCCAGTAAACACTGAATACGTGATTACACTTGATTAAGTTTAACACAATTATTTAAATTGGTAAAGAAATCATATGAGTTGTAATTCTTCAACTGGACGAAAAAGACAAGAGATCCCAGGTTCGAATCCTGTCTCGGACATTTTCGTGCAGTTGGAAAATTACAACTCATATGATTTCTTTACGAATTTGAATAATTGTGTTAAAGTTAATTTAGTTTAATTACGTATCCAGCGTTTACTGGAGTTCCAAATTACCCCCGAATTATTCCATTGATCTGATTCAGATATGAGACCAGATGCTATGATCAGTAAGGTTAACTGGATGAATTAGGTTCTCCAGTTTCGACCGAGAGGGCTCAGTTGGTAGAGCATTGGCAGCTTCAGCCAAGAGATAACAGGTTCGAATCCTGGCCCTGATTTTTTCGTCCAATTGGAAAATAACAACTCATATGGTCGTATTTGTCGTTGATAGATGGTAAAATTGCTATGCGTACTTTTGATCCAATGAATATTATTTAACTGAACAATTTTGACCACATTTAACCACAAATAGCTTCTAAAATAATTCTTCGATTTGCGAACTGTCTGCTTCAGCTTATTTGTCAAACATCTCTCTTCATATTTTTACTTATAGTAGTTTTTTTTATTATTATTATGACCCGAAAATATCAAAAAGCTGCAATAACTTCAATTGCGACAGCAGCATTACTTTTTTTTCAGAATAAAGAGACTTAGAAAAAGCAGTGTAAAACAGTATACACTGCTATTTCCTTTTACTCAATCGTACTTATTGGTAAAAATATCATACGAATTGGCACTTTTTCAACTGAGTAAGAAAGTGCCCCTGCTAAGAGTTGAACCCAAGATATCTAGCTTAAATTGTCAATGCTCTGCGTATTGAGGTAACTGAACTTATAATCGGTCGAACAATTCACTGCGTATTGCGATACCTGAACTTATATTCACCGAACAATTCACTGAGAAAACCTCTAGCATCTGGTCTTTTATTTAAAATAACTGAACAGAATGATTTTTTAACTTCAACTCTTTTTCTTCGTATTCATTTTTATTACTCACTCGAAAAAAAATGTCAATTCGTATATTTTTACCAATCAGTATGATTCAGTCAAAAATAATAAATTATGTATCTACACAACCATTATTTAATTGAGTTCCAATGCATGCGATATAATAAGTTGAGCTATTACAGATAAAAGAAAAGGTTGTTATTGCCGGAAAATTGTCTGAGAAAATTTTGCTATCGGAGGACTCTCCAGGATTCTCAATAGGAAGAATGTTGCCAATTTAAGCCAGAGATCTTCGTTTCGACTCTCGACTTGGGCACCTTTTCACTGAGTTGGAAAACTGTAAATACTTATGACATATTTACCAATCATTATTATTGAGCTAAAAATAATAAAAATGTAATGTGCGTATCTGTCGTTCAATTGAGTTCTATAAGCCTGCGGTATACAGTGTTCATTTTCTCAAATATATGAAGCAATTTTTTCACCCTCTGAACAAAAGAGTGTGGGATTTACATTTATCACTTCCGACATTGTAATAATACTGAAATAGTTTTAAGACAGCTACCAAAAAGCTATCTAATTAATGCTGTTAACTTCAAATACAGAATTTATCTTTTCTACTACACATTAATATATTTGCAAAAACATTTAAAATTAAATTAAAAATTAAAAATTGAAAACACGTAATAGGAAGTATCTAAAATATAAATAATCCTACAGTTATTGTATAAATACATCATAAGAATTTTGAGAATTTTAAGTAAAATTTAACTTTATATACTTAATGTGTGTGTATTTTGAACATATACAGTGATTGGTTCATATATTGAAAATCAACAAATCGCTTTCTAAAGAATCAACAAAAACAAAATATAATAAATAAATTAATTTTTTCCCAAATATTCAACACTGCTTTTTTGCTGAAAAATAATCATAAAAGTATTCAATTTTTAATTGTAGGAAAATTTTTTTGTTGAAAATATCTCTAAATAAATTTCATTAGGTCAAAACTAATCTATTTTCTGAATGGTTCACTAACGATTAAACCTTTGGCTGAAATACTCATTATAATTCCTCTGGATAAACAAATATTTTTATACAATAATAAATTGTTATAATTTTGAATAATATCGGCTTGGTGTTCTGTGTTTATTTATTGGCTCATGAATATTGTCATTATCAATGTAATTCCAGTGATACATATTGTAATCATATTGTAACATTTTATCGTCAATAAATAATGCAAGTGCTAGTGTAGAATTAGTTTTTATTTTCTTCTATCTATAACAGAAGAAAGTATTTTAATAGACAATTTTTTCCACTTCCAGTTTTTGGCGGATTTACACGTTTTAGAGGACACAGATACCGAAAAACATGATTATACTAAAGATCTGTTTGTCCGTTTGTCCGTGTATCTGTCCTCGTTGTATCATCGAAAGGTGTAGGAAGATAGGCATAGAATTCAACCAAATTCCATTTATAGATTTTTGAATATGGCCAGCAAGTCCCCCTTGAATTTAGAGTGATTCCGCCGGAAGGTGGGGCTGTGATAGCGATTTTTGTGGGATTTTCTGGATTTTTCGTAGTTTTGTTGCGGCGAATGTACGACGAAGGGTACTTCTCAACCAAATAACGCAGTGCTTCGCAAGCAGCTGACGTACAACAGAATAACGAAAAATATTGATGTTATTATTTCTGTGATAACGAATTTTTAAGTATTAACATGTATGACATAAAAGAATGTTTCGGGAGTGGCACATCCGATTAGTTATGGGATGCTGCTCGTTTGAGGTACATATTTTCTTTATTACATGGGAGCTGAAGGAAAATCTCTCGTACAAGTAAAAATATTTTATATCAAGTTAACTTCTTCAGATAAAAAGTAAAGCGTTCACATGTGTGCCTTTAACCATTTCTATTGCATTTTACAAGAGATATTTATAATTTTTTGTCTAAGGTTTACACTATCCGCTTCAGTGTGCACCCAGAGAAAAGTTTTGTTGAATCAACAAAAATTTGGTTGTCCCAACAAAACTTTCCGTTTAAATATGGGTCAATGGAAATTTTGTTTAAATCAATAAGAATTTTTTTTTTTTTTTTTTTTTTTTTTTTGCAGTTCCAACAAAACATTTTGTATAATCAATAAAAAAATGTTTTGTTAATTCAAGTAAAAATGGTTCAATTTTACTTGAATTAACACAATTCTTTTGTTGAAAGTTTTCTCAAAATAAATCTAATTATCTGTTACTTTAAGAGTTTTTTTCAGTTTCGGCAACAAACACTTTTGTTTAAAGGACAATTTTTTTGTGTAATTTTAAGAATTTTCTTTGCTTTAACAACAAAAGTATTTTGTTACAGAAACAATTATAATATTTACTTAAAAATTATTTTTTGTATTAGAACCAATCTAAACATAACTATTTTTTAATTCATTTTCAGCAGTGAATTACGCCTGTAATCCTTGAATAATAACAAATGAATTTTAACCTTTTTTTTTTTCAAGCGTAAAGCGACAGATTGAACAATGTCCCAAGCCGGGACTCGATCCTGGGTCCTCAGAACAGCGCGCAGAGGCTCTACCACAGAGCTACAAGGAACGATATCCGAATACGAAATTTCTCACTCATATATGTGGGACCGGCTGCAACCGCAGCACAATATGGAAATGTCATCATGAGCACAGGGCCCTCTGAAAACATAAAAGTAGGGGAAGCCCGACGTTACTCTGGGGTCCCCCTCTACCATTTGCTTTGTTATTTACGAAATACATTTTTGGTATGCTGCAACAATTTGAAATTTTACCATCAAAATTTCGAGTAAACAACAATTTAGAAAGGGCGAGCTTCTTAGATAAAAATTTCGTAAATGAATTTCTTACCCTAATTGATTTTTTTAAGTTATTCTGAAAAGTAAATTTGGGGGCACCTTTGTATTTCTTTGGGTAAGCACGGGCCTCTCGGGACTATTCGGTAAACAGGCCCTGCATGAGCATGCAAATTTTTGCGGCAAAAATAAAAAGCTTGTTAGAGCTTCTTTGAGTAAACTTTGTACGAGCTTCTTAGATAAAAATTTCGTAAGGAAAAAGTGCATTTTTTACCCTGATTGATTTTTATTTATTTATTTATTTATTTTTTTTGTAAAACGTTATTCTAAAAAATAAATTTGGGAGTACCTTTTTATTTCTTTGGGTAAGCACGGGCTTCCCGGGCCTATTCTGTAAACAGGCCCTGCATGAGTATGCAAATTTCTGCGGCAAACATGAGACGAAAATACAGAGCCCAGCATATGGCAACATATACTTTATTTTTAATTCATTTTCAGCAATGAATTACGCCTGTACAAAGCAAGATAAAAATTCACTGGTTATTATTCAAGGATTACAGGCGTAATTCACTGCAGAAAATTAATAAAAAATTAACTGTGTTGCCGTATGCTGGGGTCTCAGAGCGCTATTCTGAGGACCCGGGTACGATTCCCGGCTTGGGACATTTTTCACTCTGTCGGTTAACGCTTGAAAAAAAAAAGCAGGATAAAAATTCACTGGTTATTAATTAAAAATTACAGGCGTAAATCACCGTTAAAAATGAATTAAAAATTAGTCCGTGGATTAGTCTTGAGATTTATTTATAGTGAAAATCATGAAAAAAGTAGCATAGCAGCGCCACATGTTGGGCTATTTACACCAAAACGTAATCAGCTTCTATTTATGTCAAGGTTTAACTCAATCTGTAGTTTGATGTAAATCAGTGCATTAGTTATTGAGAAATCGCGAATCTATTGCAGAAATTGCGAAAATTGCAACATAGCAGCGCCACCTGTTGCGCTATTTACGCCAAAAACTAATCAGCACCAATATATATCAGGAAGTAACTGAATATAAAGTTTTATTAAATTCCGTGCATTAGTTCTTGAAATAGAGCTCCCACAAAATTTTTGTCACATACAGACAGACAGTCATTTTCTAAAAACAGTCAAATTGTGTTCAGGACCATCTAAAATCCGTCGAAAACCAGAAGTTGAAAAATTCCATGACTCCAATACTTTCTTCTTGTAAAGATAGAAGAAAGTAAGAAATGGGATAGGGGGATTTTTGAAACTACCTTGGTACGTGCTAATTAAAAAAGTTTTAATTATTCAAAAATTATGTTAATCCTTTAATTATTTAGATATATAAGTCAAATAAACCAAGTTAAGTGAGAGAGTTATGGCTACTACACAACAATTTTAATTTCGTATAAATTACAAAATTATGGTAATATTTAAAAAAAAACATATTTTGTTAACGCAAGTAAAATTGATGAAATTTAGTTAAAATTTTGTAAGAGTGTTAACAATATTTTTTTGTCAATGCAATAAAACAACTTTTTACTTCAACTAAAAATTTTGCTTGAAACACCAAAATGTACTCAACAAAACATGTTTTGTTGTTTTAATCAATTCCTTTTTCTGGGTGTGATCTGTATAATTAGTTTTCTCTCAGAAGAACTTCCTTAGAGTAAAAATTTTGTATTTCATATTTTGAAACTGATTTCTTACTTCAAACACCGCACAATAGCCCATACCTCTTTTCAAATCTAAAAACATCGTATAAAAAAGCTGGCAAATATTGGAAGCTAAACTTTACGTCAATATATTATATAAGGTAAGTTATAAAAATTCAAACACGTCAGAGAGCGAACTACGTGAAACACATAAACGTGTAGCCCAATTAAAACATATTTCCTAGTGTCGAATATAATTTATTAGAGATAAACTTATCATAGAAAACATCCGGCTGAATTGAAAATGCTTCATCTAAAAAAATAAATAAGAAAATAAACAAAACATTAATAAACAAATTATTGGCAGTTAAAAGTCTGTTAATTTACTGTATTTCTCTGTTTTAATATTTCAGAAAAATAAATATATGTTTTATAAATAATTTTTCAAATAATATACTAAGTATAGCATCTGAAATATTATATTCCAAAACTGAAATACAAAATCCGATTTGTGTCACTCTTTATTTGTGCCTCGTGAAAAATAACCCTTCTTTTAGAGTAACGGTGTACATATATAAATTAGTGTTGGTATTCTTTGATTTCTTGATATAATCGCAATGTGAGTACAAAACAACAACTATGAGGAAAATATAAGTTGTGTAATTTTATATTAACAACTCCTGTGTTATACCTAGTTTTATCGTACTTTTGAATATATGTAGCTCTTTTCTTGTTTTTTAGCACTTGCGATTTAACGAGGTGCTACTCCATTATAAATAAAAAAAAAACTGTATTTAATATTTAATATAATAAAAATGCGAAAAGCACTAATAGTCATGGGATGATAACGTACGTGTCGTGATCATGATACATATGTTTCTATTGTTAAATTTTATGGCTGATCCAAAAATCAATATACCAATGATTTTGCTAAAAAAAATGAACGTAAGAAAATTACATTACATTATAAACAAAACAAATTTACATATGTTACACATAAATTAATCTACGTTCATCTGTAATTTTATTTACGTTTAGTACGTTAATTAAAATTATATTACCGAAACCATGGAAATATTTAATTTTGATTCATGCTATATAGAAATGGGAACGGTGTTATTCTTCTCGATTCAGTGACAGCTGTACTCTTGTAGTTGTCTATAATTGAGTAGCACCTCGTTAAATCGCAAGTGCTAAAATACAATAAAAGAGATACACATAATTAAAAGCACGATATAACAAAGTATATTAAAAGAGTTGTTAACATAAAATTATATGAATTATATTTTCCTCCTAGGTGTTTGTTTATACGCACATAGCGATTTTCTGAAGCCAAGAAATATAATCTAAGTTATTCATACGATAAATTTTTAGTCTTAATTGTATGAAGAGAGTTCGTAAAAAAAAAAGTTATTGGAGCATAAATACATAGTACATATAAAAATAATTATGAAAACAAATTAATGAGTACTAAATTTTAATGCAGGAAAACCATCTATTTACTTTGAAAATAATACGTTAATCGCCTGATAACATCAATCGAAAAACTCAAAAATATTTTTATTTATACCGATTGTATATGGCAAGATAAATTCAAAATTACATTGGGTTCCCAGACATTTAAAATATTTAAATGACAGATTACAGGGACGAAAATGGACATATGATGGATAAATAAAAACATTTTGAATGGAAAATGTCGAGTACCTCTTAAACATAAATTTAAGTTAAATATAATAAAAATACTTTAAATAATGTTTATTATTTTTATATGTTAATACTGCTTTCAAAATATGAAATGTCTAAAATGAAGACTTTTTTATTTAAAGAAACAAAACGTGATTTTCATGATCTATAGATTCGTGCTGTAATATGCGACAAACATTTATTCTCTATCTTTTGTTCCTTTCATACTCAATCAATACAGCACTTAGAAAATACCGTGAAGAAAACATTTTATTTCTATGTACAAACACCTGACTCTTTCTCATGAGAAATTACATTCTCGGAGAGTGAAAAGAGTTTATCTGGTCATCTTTCAACTAATGTGATAAGAAGCGATGCCCTACTGCATCAAAAGTAGCTAGAGGAAAATAAAGCATGTGTATTGAATTTCAATTAGAAGCCAACTTCTTTCATCTTATTTTTAGATTAAATGTTCTTTTGAAAATGACTGTGATTTTCAAAAAACAAATTTTACTGAAAACGCGTTATAATGAGTTTCTATGTTCTATGGGGAAAACTTTTACACGTTGTTTTAAAATGTACATTTGTAAACAATTTATTAAAAATTTATTCAAATGAGTCAGACACATATACATTTGTAATTTTTCTTTATAGTCTTAATATTAATGTAGCTGTGTTATGGACATTTTGGTGCCAGTTTAAATAAAATACTGTACTAAGTTTATTTTATGAATATTGGAGGTACTATAAATGTAAAATCAAATGTCACAAAATTAACGAATATTTTTTATCAATCTCTCTAATGCAGTAACCTTGACTTGTAATAATTTATAATCAAAGTTTAAATCTAATACTCAAAATGTTAAAACAAAAGAACACTAAATATAGATATTCAATTTCTGTAATATAGCGTGATATCACCATTGTTAGTTATATTCAATACACCTTTAAAGCAAAGGTCAGCACAACAGTAAATGAAGTGGACTAGCTTTTAGTAAATGTAAAATAAGTTATCTAAATAAATAACTTCGATAACCCATAACACATTTAAAATCCAGATTTAATCATTAACGTAAAAATTGTTGGATTATTTGGGCATTCTTGTACATGATCTACATATCTGTATATTTTCTATATTTAATACATAGTGTGCTGAGATTCAGATTAATTACAAAGCAAATAACCCAGCTGAAAATTCACATTTAGAAATTTCCATGAACAGACGGAAATGAACTCGACTAAACTCGTACAACGCTGTATATCTTCTACTGAATTTTGCGCACATATCATCTTAAACTTGGAATTATTCATATCAATTCAGAAAAAAACTCAACACAACTAAAAACGTACTTTCAGAAATTATCATCCATAGACGTAAATACATCCAGTTCTTTGTTCTTTGCGTAGTCGTCTATATGAATTTATTTCTATTCTACAAACATTTCTTTGTATAATAAATAGAATTCAGCTGGAAAATGCATAAGAAAATTAAAATCACACCTACGCCTTTCACACCACTACACAGTAATGCTTGCGAATCATTTTGTGTAGTCCTACATATTATATATCGCATTTATATACAATACGCTGTAAGAAAAAAATAATTATAAACGGCTATTACAATTTAAAATGCACTTGAAGCATTTATCGCTCATAGACAGTACTGTAACCGAAATATTTCGTGTGCCTTTGTATATAATCGAAAACTGTTAGGCACGTGATATTCTGCAGTATGCATCATCTTGTGCACCTCAATGTTAATTTTGTTTGAAATAGTATATCATCATTAAAATACGCTGCAAACAGTATTTTCCCTTAGTCCATTATGTATCCAATTACTATTGTGTGACCCCGTAAATGAATGATAAATGCTTTACACTCCGTATTCAAGTTTTAGTGCACCTCAAAAATGAATATAAATTTTATCATATGTGAAATCGTATGACATCGTTAAATATACACTGCAAACGATCTTTTCCCATAAACCATGATGCAAAGTAATTGTGTCATCTAGTTGCAAAACCGGCCATCTCCAAAAAGTAAAATTTTGAGAAAAAGCTGATTTTTTGCCACACTTAGCCAAAATAAGATTAAAACCTAAACGCTTTAGTTTTATAGTCCTTAAGTCAGTATATTTGAAAACACAAAATAAGGTGGCAAGGGCACATGAAATGAGGGGGTTATTTAAGTCTTTATTTTGGATTTGGCCGCCTTTGAACCTTACTTTGGAATTGGCCGGTTTTGCAGCAAACCAGAAATTAATTTTTGCTAAATTTAATGTGACATTGGGTTTTTAGGGATAGCAAACACACAAAATTGTTCGAGGAAGCGTTGAGAAGCATTGGTAAGATTTTGAAGAGTGCCCACAGCTTGTATTTCTTGGATTACCTGTAGGGCAGTACAATGAATAAAAATATGCCAGAAGTTAGGAAAATGTAATCAGAAATGTATTCTCTCTGATTTTAACTGTAGCAAAAACCCTTTCATTCCGCATCTCCAATCTTCAAAATACTAAAATTTATAAAAAAAAAATTACATGGAAGAATATTTTATTAAAAAATTAAATAGATAAAAAATTCTTAAATTTATCAGAGAAAATACACTTACAGTTTTATGAAAGCGAAGGGAGAGGGCGCAGAAAAGTATTTTGGCTAGAGCATAAAAACATGTTAATCCGCCCCTGGTTATCACAAGGTGAACTTTGGCTTTTTTCCTTTTCCACGTCGTAGGGTCACTTTTCTTCTTCCTTGATTGATTGAGAGATACTTCCTCCACAAACTTTTCCATAGTAAGAGAAAACACGAAACTAAATTATTAGAAACTTTGTATGTACCAAGGAGGAGTAGCCACAGGCGAGAGAAAACACTATAACATTAATCTAATCAACAAGTGATAGGTTACTGTGGGGAGAAGCAGAAGTGCCATTTAGCGGATATGGAGATGGCCGCTTTTGAACCTCACTAGTTTATGGATTTGGCCGGTTTTGCAGCCTATAGGGATTTTCAAACGCATATAACACCGGGATTAGACCAGCTTAGGCTTGTTTATTGTATCCAGTTGGTAGAAACGTATACTTAGAACTTAAAAAGCCGAAAAAACACATTTCAAATTTTGAGGAGTTGGCCGGTTTTGCAACTAGACGACACAATTATTTTTAAGACATTATAAACAAACTATAAAAGCTACACACTCCATTTTCATTAGTGTTCAGGTCACAGTAAACTGCAATAACACATAGCATTTTTACAGCAATTCCAGTACATTTAAGAGCATGGATAGTCGTCAGACAGCAGACAGACAAACCTGAGTCATGAACACTTTTCAACTACGTTGGAAAGTTTTAAAAATCAGAACATTTACTATTAGGAAGAAAGACATAAGTCGAAGAAATGACTAAAAATATAAAATAATTGAAGTTAAAAGATTTAATTGCTATCTTCTGTTAAGTATGATATGCTACAAAAATATTTAAAACAGAATTAGATCAATTTTATTTCTCAGGAATTACCAAGTTCTGTTATCTCATTAGTTCTAGCAATCATCCTAGAACATATTTTTTAAATACGTCATTTGTGGTGTATATGATTATATGTTATATTATTAAGATATTATATATTATATATTACTAGCTGATCCGCCCGGCGTTGCCAGGGACCGTGATAGTAAACTTAATTAAACCTCTAATTTGTATGATTTTATACCCGATACCTTTGACAGCGCTATGCACGCTCCGGTTAGTTGTTGTAAACGAATCTCGAATTTGTATAGTTTTATATTTTTAAAGAAAAATCATTCGAAAAGAGCCTAATGCGCGGGACCCCACATCCTTTGATAGTCTGCTGATGTATTCCGTTTAAATATTTAGTTGTAAAAAAATTGCTTGGAAAAATCTGTAGAAAAGGTAAATTTTGTAAATAAGTAGATTTTATTTATTTTAAAGTATAATTGTTCAAATGTTTTAAGATTTTTATATGCTATATGAAATAAGTATCCGAAGACTGTGTAAACAATTACTGTTACACAATTGATATTTAGTTCTAAAAGAGCTTGGGGCAAGAGTTTTTATTACCACTTATTTACTTTCACATCGAGGACCATTGAATACATTTAACATTTCTTAATGTCCATTTTTATGAGTTATAAATATAAACTTTTCAAAGTCTGTATATAATTTTGGTGCTAAATTATTGATTTTTTTAAATTGTAAAACGGCTTTTGAAGATGTGTGGATGTCTTTCATTCCTCATCGGAAATAGATGGATACATCCCATAACTGTAAAATCGCGAAGTGAGTTGCAGAAATAAATATTTTGAAAGTTTTAATGTTAATATATATATTTTTTTCAAACCGAAGACGTCGCTTTAAACATAAATGTCAGCCAGTTAATTTGACTTTCTTTCGTAGTTTGATGTGCAGAATGAATGCATATTTTCAAACATTGCAGAAAAAGAAAATCGCAAATGTGACTTTTGGAAAGGAATTTTTTTGAAAGGTTTAACATTCATATTTTTTTTAACCGAACACCGAGTTCATCAGAAAAAGTGTACGTAGATGTGGATTGGTAAATTTTGTTTCATATTTTAACTTCCGAAGCAAATGCAAATTTTTAAATATTGCAGAAATAACCGAAAATCCCAAAACGGCATTCGGGTTATTATTATCATTTTTTTAAAATGGTTAATATTATTATATTTTAAACGGAATACATTGCTTGAAAGAAAAACAGAGTATGGGTAGTTAAGTGAGTATTTTTCGTTCTTCCCTATTTTGATTAGCTATGCCGATGCGCGCTTAAACGCGAAAAAATAGAGCCATTTTCACCAATCATATCTTCTCTGCTTCCGGATCTCCGGAACAGTCAACGCGCTTCATTTTGAGAAAAACAGTGTCATTTTGATGAGTGTCCGTTGTGGATAATAATTAATATCTCGGATAATTATAGAAAAAAAGAAACATCTGAGCCTCAGGTGCTTTTGGAGCTGCCTAGGATTATCCTCATCCAAATTTTCAGACCTCTACGTGTGGCAGATTTTTCTAGCCATAGGAAACACATTCACACTCGCACAAACATCTTTATTCTATTAGTATAGACAATATAAAAAATATAATATAATATGTAATACTATATTATATTATATTATATTATTTTATATTTCTGAATATATTATAGGAATTATATTGTATTGTATTATATTTATGGCAGAAAACAGAGATTTTATTTTATGATGTACACATTCATCCAATTAAAAATATTTCAGAAAACTCATTTGTTCTCACATCATCTTTTAAATTAGATAGTGTTTTAAAGGAAAATAAATAACCTAGGATAAGAAAAAAATTTAACAGAATATGCACGTAAAAATATTTGTACAGCAAACAAATGTAAAAAAATAATCTACTATAATTCAAATAAAAAAAGTAAATTGCATGTATTTTTCTTAAACATTATTTTTTCTCCAATAGATACTTTTTATTTTCTAATACCATGCAAACACTTTTCGTGTTCTTATCAATTTAAAAATGCTATTGTATTAATTGCGATTTTAGAAACAATTGATTTAAAAATCTGTTTTTCAAGGAAGCTTTTCTTGTTGTTGCTGAAAAAAGACGCATGAAAACTATTTCTTCTTTTAGAAAAAGAAGACGTATGAGACACGTATTTTTTTCTGTATTTTGCGCTAAACAAATATGATATTAAGTATAATATCCCTCAATAAAATTTTTAGATAAGATTTTAATTTTTCGGAAAACATTCATCAAGGTTGTATGTTTTTGTATGACTTCAAATGTAGTGTGAAAAAATAATCATAAATTTAATGTGATTTTGGCGTATTCAAAACTTTAAAAAACGAAAGTCTATATTTTGATCTGTCAGTGAAGTGGTATTAAAAAAAGCATATCAGAAAAATATTGATTTTTACTATTAAATTATAACTTGATTATGTTATTTTTAAAAGAGCATTTTACCTATTAAAAACGACACCATATGGGAAAAGACAAGTGATATATTAATTAGAAACTAATGAGTTGTTTGTGTTAAGTCCTGTAAAATGAATTATGTATAGTTTCAGCGGTTACAGGAGTATTTTCCGCTTTACATAATTATGTATGTTATCCACGAAAACTGTATACTAGTAATAAAATATAGAATGAGTTCTCGAGCGTTTTCTTTTAAATTTGCTTGCGGTTAGTTACCAAAGAATTGATTCTATATTGATTGAAAGCGTAAGATTTAATATCGGTTGATCGGTTGGTTGTTTTCATGACGCCCAATTATCTACTCAAGGACCTAGGGGAGGCGTGCCCTGTGAGGGGTTATTTCTAAGGGATCCTAATGCGTATTTACAGGCAAGGTTAGAAGAAAACCACGGAAAACACAGAACGGTCAGGTCGACCTGCGCGACAGGAGTTTGAACCCAGCACCTCTCATCTACCAGCTTTTGAGAGCAGAACCTCTCAGCTGCTCGTGGGGCAGATTTAATATCGGAGTTGCAGCAACGAACTGACTAACGACCACTTTATACATATTCTTGGTATTACGAGAAATATCTCGTAACTTCAACGAACATAATCTGGTCAATTGTCGAAATTTAGTTCCTATGGGATGTGGGGTGCTAATGTTTGGAATTTTCCAAATAAACGTTTGTGCCAAGATTGTTAATGAGCCAAAATTGTTTCCTAGATCAGCCAATAATGTATGCTGATGAAATACACAATCGCTTCCATTAAAAATTCAAATGGAGAATAATATGAGACTTTTAAAAATGAGATATCGGCAGAAAATCAGCAGCCAAAAATCACAATTATGAGATTTTGCTCCTTATGTATGATGAAATTGTTACGCTAGATTATATCAAACTTTTACAAAAGATGCTGGTATTTTAATATTATAACGTTAGAAGGTATTGCTATAATGATTGGTTAAAATCTCCTGTAGAGCTTGATGCTTATACTAATAATATTACTGTGCAAAATGCAACAATCGATGCACTTGAATCCTGAAATAGCACATTTTATGGAAATTAGCGAATTTATAATTTATTAGACAATACAGCCGTTAGTGAAGAATTGCAGTTCTTTTATTCTAAAACAATACACAAATAAGCAGATTCAGATCATCAGTGTACAGATGTGTGTAGAATCGTGTTTAATGTAATGATTTATATAGTCAGATTTCCAGAAATCTCAAAAAATCTTATGTGTTTAAATTATATATCACCTAAGAACAATAACTTTCCGATTATAGGATTTTAGATAATATCCCAAATAAGATAAAATATATAACTTCCACAACTGACTTTGAAGCTGCTGATATTCATATTTTACTAGTATTAAGAAAATAAAGTGTAGTATATTTATACTTTTGAAATATTGCTAAATTTTAATTTGTGTAAAATTGTAAAGTAAAATATATATTATTTTTGTATGTTATTTTACGGAAAGTGTCGTTTAAAAATGTGTCTTATTCATTAGATTAAATGAAAAGCAAATGGGCAATTTTCTTTACTTTTGCTTTTGAACAGTTACTATTGGCGGCAATTTCCTTCGATATTAAAGTTAAATGTCAGAGCTGCAAAAAACCTCAGATTTATTTCACCATTTATTTTCTCATAACGTCTTTTACAACCTGTAAATTCTTTATTTCATTATCTTTTTAATGTATGTTGGGCCTTCGTTTTATCGTTTATTGTTACTTTCGTTGATTTTATTACCTTAATAGAAAAAATCTCATTGATTCCATTTCAAAAGTGCATGACGCTATTTTAAATGCTTCCTTTTTGAAATGATTCAAAGTTATACCACCAATAATGTAAAAACAGCAATGGAATAATGATAAGTATGAATAACAGAAAATAGCATTATCTATATTATTTAATATCAATATATATATATATATATATATATATATTTTTTTTAAATGTGCAAACATACACAGAGCCATATGGCCATATGTACCATGCTTTCGGAAAATTATTTTTTTCAAAGAGCTCTTCCAATATCAGGTCTAACTAGGATTAATCCGTATAGTAGCTGTCATATTATCACAATGGAACAGACATAATTCTAGACATTAAAACAGACATTAACAGACATTAAAAAATAAAGTTAAGTGGTCTAAAGTAATGTGTAATTAAAATGACTCTAAGTTTAATTTTGTAGTGATAGATTAGTAAGATATAGATTTGTAATTGTTATTCGGGTTCATGTAGATGGCAGCAAAACATTCAATTAGGCGCTATTCAATCACCTTATACTTATTTTACTATTATTCTATATAAATAAGAAATTCAATAAAAATATACATAAACTGCAGAATGCGCTAGACTCACACCTACGCAATTACAGTCAATAGCAAAAACGCTGACAAATATCAAAATAATATTCCTAAAGCAGACTTCAAAAGTGTCAAAGTACACTCACGTACACGTAGGAATCAGTTGGCTAATTCCAAACACACAGAATGTTCTTGTAAATATTTGAATAGCGAGATCTAAAGATTTCTCACCCATTCATATAAAAATCTACACTGCTGATCATCCAAAATGCAACACAATGAAGTAATGCAAATAACAGAATGATATTTATTGGACAAATATATTACAATGAGAAGGACAAGTGATTACATTTTCAGAAAATTTAGAGGTATAGATCCTGAGAAAACACTACACAAAGCAGCCAATTCTGGCCGCAATAACAGCATTTATTTGCCTAGCCACAGAGTCGAACAGAGATTGGATGTCATGTACGGGTACATCAGTCCATTCAGCTGCAACATTTTGCCGCAATTCATCAACCGTAATGACGGACGAGTAGTGGCGGTGCAGTCGTTCAGAAGCCATTGACAGGACATTTTCAATTGGTGACAAATCAGGAGAATGTGCCGGCCAGGACAACAGCCGAACATGTTCTGTATAAAGGAAGGTCAGGATACACGAGCAACATGCGGTCGTGCATTGTCGTGCTAAAAAGAGAGTTGCGGATGCATCGAAAATGAGGCAGAACGACGGGCCGTAACTCATTAGAAATGTAACGGCCGCTGTTGAAATTGCCGGCAATGTGAACAAGAGGTTACCGAGACGTGTATCCAATGGCACTTCATACCGTCACTCCAGGTGATGTGACAGTATGATGATTCGAATGCAAGCTGACATTGTGCGTTTTCCACGATGCCGCCAAACATGGATGCTGGCATCATGATGCTGTATATGACGCAGGAATGGCGCTCACGTCGTCTTTGATGAATCCAGGCTCTGTATGTAGCATCATCCAAAATCATCCATGTCTGTCAGCATCGTAGAAAACGCACATTGCCAGCTTGCATTCGAATCGTCATATTGTCTTATCACCTGAACTGACGGTATGAAGTGCCATTGGATACACAACCTCTAGTTCATATTGCCGGCAATTTCAACAGCAGCCGTTACATTTCTGATGTGTTACGGCCCGTGGTTCAAACTTATCTTCGATGCCTCCGCAACTCTCCTTTTCAGTGGGACAATGCACGACCGCATGTTGATACAGAACATGTTCGACTGTTTCCCTGGCCGGCACGTTCTCCTGATTTCTCCCCAATTAAAAATGTCCTGTCATTGGCTTCTGAGCGACTGGCCCGCCACTACTCGCCTGTCACTACGGTTGATGAACTGTGGCATAGTGTTGAACCTCCATGGACTGATGTACCCGCACATGACATCCAATCTCTGTTCGACTCCATGGCTAGGCAGATAAATGCTGTTTTTGCAGCCAGAAGTGGTTGCTTTGGGTAGTGTTTTCTCAGGATCTATACCTCGAAATTTTCTGAAAATGTAATCACTTGTCCTTCCCATTATAATGTGTCCAATATGTTAATGTGTCCAATTATAATATGTCCAATAAATATCATTCCGTTTTTTGCATTCCTTCATGGTGTTGAATTTTAGATGGCCAGCAGGTGTACTATCAGTTGTCAGTAAGAATCGATACCTACCTTCTTAGGTATTAATCGTTTGCACAATATTTACAAATTATCCTAAATTTATAACAGCGGGGAAAATGTTTCCAAACATTCCCAGATACATCTCACCTAGATAAACACTCCCTTCAAAGCCCCGCATTAGGCAGGAATTTTAATATTTAGTTTAAAGTCATCAGATGGCGAAAATCAAGCTGAACCGTTTACCGTTTGCACGAAAGCACCAGTTCGTGTACAGTAAAAAGTAGCAGGCACAATTTATTTTTTTCATTAAATATAAAATGGAAGCATATACAAATTCGTTTTATCATAAGCTTATATTTCATGGTTGTCATAAGCTTATATTTCAAAGTTTACAGCATCATCATTAAAGTAGTATCACCTTGATCGCAAAATAGAAAAAAGAAAGACAAACATGTGTTAAGCATAGATTATGAAACACTTTCTAACATATTCGGAGTACTGTACCAAATTGCACCATTTAATAAGGTCATTAGGTGAATATAACGTGATATGAGTTTGTGGAACTTATTGAATCATGATAAAAACCCGATTAGGGAAATATTGGCATATTTTATCATTTTGAATTTCTCTATAAAACATGTTTAATTTGGAAAGTGATTTGTCTACAGAAACATTCTTAAAATCCCGGACAACACCGGTACTTCAGCTAGTAATATTATAAAAAAGTAACGTTTTTGTGTTTATTTTGTGGAGGTAATCTCTGACAATACCGAGTGCAGTTAAAAAACAACAGCGGCGAAATGCTGGTTACCCTTTCTGATCCAACAAAGGTTATATTTTTTATCGGTACAACAACCAACAAGGGGATGCAAAAGCAAATTTGTTAAATCTATACTAATATTATAAGGAAGTAACGTTTATTTGTTATTTTGTCAGTTTGTAGAAGGTAATCTCTAGAACTACCGAACCGATTTCAAACCTAATGGCGGCTTATTGATTGTGACAGTCACTGCTCCAGCATAGACTGTATTTTAAGTCAGTGTTACTACACTCAGGGGGTTTTAGGAGCGAAAAACGTTCGAAAATCGCAAATTTTGTGATATTGTTGGGGCAAGAAACTTGGAATTTGGTAAGGTGGTTATTTTTAAGATGTAAATACTCAGTATGAACAGTTTTTAAATTTTCAAAATTTAAAAGGGGGAAATGAGCGTAAAACTTTCTAATATTACGATTCATTTGCAAATGTTAAGAATAGAAATTTCAAACTTTACATGGTAATTTTAAGACATAAATGTTCTCAACGGGGCAATTTCTAAAACATTCGCAATGTAAAAGAACGGAGGAACAAAATATGTTTCTATGATACTACTTATGCTAAAAAGTTAACTTTATGCCTGGTTCTTACTTTTAAGATGTAAATACTCTCTAATAACGATTTTTAAAAATTCTAAAAAAAGTGAAAGAGAAATGAGTGGAAAATTTTCTGAAAACGTTCTATATTACGACTTATTTTGAATTGTTATGACTCGAATTTTGAATTTTGAATGACACTATGTTTCTTTTTAATCCAAGCAATCGAATGATCTTAAGAAAGTAAAATGCAACACAACGGATTGTCACACAGCTAGTTTAAAATATATGTGCATTACAATTTTACTATTATTTTACAGAGGGGAGCGTGGCAGTTGAAGGCATTTTAGGGTAAATAAACAGTAGTACTCTAGGGATAAAGGATACAACAAGCTACACTTGATTGTAATATGAAATTCTTGCAATTGACATATTATAAATTATATCGCTTTTTCTGTTTCGATATAGTTGCTATAACGTTACTCTGTTGATTTTGTATTATATTTTGTACTACAAAGAGTAAAGTTCTTTACAAAGAAATGTGGATATTTTAAAATACTTATATTACTATGAAGTGTAAAATCTAATTTTAATTTCAAAAGAAAAAAAAACAGAAATTGTGAAAAAGGAATACGGAAAAGGGAGTATGCAGAGAAACATGATAATGAACAATTTATATTAAGAGTAAAGTCCTTACTAGAAGAAAATTTGTAATTTCTGACCAAATAAGCTATTGATATGCAATTATTAATGGATAGGGAGCAAGCAACAATTTATCAGTACTTAAATTTGAATATGTTAATTAAAAACCTTATTAAATATTTTAAATACATATTTTCTTCTTTAAAGATTATAATTGTAATGTTAATTGCCGATGAGGTTTTCTTACCAATTTAACCAAACTTCCAATTTAACCAAGCACTTCTTGGTTAAATAACGTACCTCAAACGTGTAGATAATATGTAAATCACCGCTTTCAAGCTTACTCAGCAGGTGGATCATGTTGAAACAGTTAAAGAGGTCTCATTTAATTTAATTAAACATTTTCTAATTTCACTTATTTCAGCCATTTGTTTTTACTAAGTTGGGAGATAAAGCAATAGAAAGCACTCATTGCGTAAAACATGATCTAAAAATTATTAATAAAAAATATCTCAAGGAAATATTTAAAGAAGGAAATTTCTAATAAATGAAATGAAAAAAAAATTCTCGAAAAAAGAAAGTATGTTTTAGCTTTGAACTTAAGTAAACAGTTTGAAGTATATTGACTTCAAACATTCTTTTGCGAAATCAAAAGAATTAAATGTTGAAGTCACGTTGTCAAAATATTTGCCTTTGAAGGGTTTTCTTTCAAAAAAGCTTATTGTGCAAAAGCAATTATCGATGTCCTTTTTTCGAACTTCTTTATTTAGAAAAATCACAGCAGTTAAAAGCTGGGTCATTTAAAGCAAGGTATTTTTAAGAGTACTCTGTACTCTTTGAGTTTTTTTTAATGATTATTTCAGTATTTTACAATACTTTTTTGACAGGTTATTGAATCGTGTTGCGAAGAAATGTGATTTGATCAAGAAAAAATAACAACTTGTCTTGCGATAAAATTTGAATTTCTTTTTTTAAATTTTTTATCTATTTAAGAAAATTTTAAAACCCTATTGTGCCTGACAATTTTAAACGTTCTTGAAAGTTTTTTTTATGCTTTTCATACAAACGAGTTCTATAACGCTACGAATCAGATTACCAAAATGGTAAATAGTTTAAGAAAACTATAATTAATGTAATTTTATGAAAAAAATTATTATTTTTTTTTTTTACTTTTGTACCTAAAAAAAAAATAAATCTTTGTATATTACAGAAAATTGAATGCCTAATTCTGCATATTGAGATCGTCCGAATAAAATGGTGAGTCAATTGAAAATATATATACAGGTGTAGTAACATTTTGATGATACGGATACACAGAAAGAAATTTAATTTCAAGATTGTAACTCTGATGTATTTAAAATAAAACGGACGTAATAAAAAAGATTTTTTCACATACTTACAATTATCGATCTTTAATAAAACTACGTCGGAATATACTATGGATGTCTACATACATTTTGAGCTTTAAAAAAAAAATGAAAAAATGATGCTTCTTCCATTTTATGCCAAGTATTCGGTAACGAGTCCCTTTAAAAGCAAAATTAACATAGTGTTTTTGTAAATAAATAAAAAACTTGATAATTAATTTCCGTCTCAATTAGTTTTAAGGAATGTGTTAAGTAAAGATGATGCAGTATTTCATAATTACCAAAAATGTTATCATTACAAATATATATGTATATGTATATTTGTATATACAGGGTGTTTCACAAAGGACCCCTAACTTTAAAAATCAATAATCGGGAAACGGTGATATGGAGAAACATTAAACCAGTAGTATATTTATTTTTAAAAAAATCGTAAGAATCTTATACATAAATCTCAAAATTTAGTTAAAAATAGCGCCAATAGATGGCGCTGTGATAAATAGGCTTATCAAAGGTGATTCAAAACGTGCACCTTTTACACAACCTTTTACACGACTTATCGCAAACGAAGATGAAATTATCTTTGACTGTCTGCTGTATGTCACCGGTCTGTTTATTGAAATTTTTTGAAAGCTCACGAATTGTTTTCCCATCTGGGCCTTTTGCGACTTGAAATCGCGTTTGAAAACTTCACCTTGTGGCAGTATGACTCTGATTTAATAGGTGGTACTCCATCACAATAAACACACGTTCTTCCACGGTATACATCCCTTTCGGAAGTTTCTTCACTATAAGCTAATAGCGATCAGATTTCAATAGCGAAATCTTCAACGGCCATCTTTCTATGCTTCTGAACACTCTGTAGAAGGATTCTTAACGCTCTCAATGTCATCTGTCGGTACTATTTTTAACTAAATTTTGTGATTTATGTATACGATTCTTACGATTTTTTTATTAAACATACCACTGGTTTTATGTTTCTATGTATCACCGTTTCCGGGTTATTGACTTTTAAAGTTAGGGGTCCTTTGTAAAACACCCTGTATATATGTGTGTGTGTGTATGTATATGATAGTTTAATAAATATTTTCAATACATATACAAAATCGGGCTACTTGGAATAATAAAAGTGTAATGTGAGAGGTATGAGCTGTTTTGAGACAATTTTGAGTAAATATCACAAATTGTTCATTATTTTATTATTTTAAAGTCTACATAGCTGCGTATTTTTTTCTGTGTATGTTTGTTGGAAGTGTCATTATGGTTGTATTGGTTTCATTGCTTCTATCATGACAGAACTCAAAATTGGAAGTGTGTATTATCACTCATTTAGAAAGAGGACACGTCATATTTAGCAATCAGTATGATTGATTTATAAATAATAAATAAAACATTTTACTATTTCTTAAACTCAAGGATTTGAAAATATTATTATATTTTTTAATTCTTAATTCCGAAATGCTATAAGAATGTATTTAAAATTTCTTTGTAATTTCTAACTGAAAACCTAATACTACATTGTCACCCAGAACATTTAGATAACTTATTACTTTACTCACTTTTACAATATCATTTTTAAATATCCTTCTATTCATATTATAACCCGCATGCATTTAACATTCATTGTTAATATCATGTAAATTTTTTATATGAAATTGTCAATCAAAACGTTAATACTATTTTTTGAAATTATAGTTGTCCCCTTTCAATAATCATTAATAAATCTTCTATCCTAAACATTGATACAACTTTTATAAAACAAAATTCAGAGTATGATAAGCAAAAAGTTACTCGTAAGACACCTTAATCTGTTTCCTTTTATTTCCGTAAAAGATCATATAATTGTCATATAAAAACCTGTATTTTAATAAAATCTGTTATATGAAATTAGTAACGTTTGTTTTTATACCGTCTTTATTAATAAAAATCAATGCTATTAAAAGTTTATGCTAAAAACCTTTTCTTAGAATTGATAAAAAGCAAAATAACAGTTAAAAAAGAATGCATTAAACATAATTTTACTATAAAAGAATTAATTTTTCGAACTGAGTGAAAGAGTGTCCAATTCGGAAATCAAACCAAGAAACCTCGACTTTTAATTACTAATGCTTATCCAATTGAGCTACCTGGACGATATCCAAGCTTACACAATTCACTCAGACGACCATTTGATATTGACATCTGGACGTCAAAACCAAATGGTTGTCTAAATGAATTGTGTTGACTGAGATGTCGTCTAGATACCACAATTACAGGGGAATTGGTGAATAAAAGTTTTGTTTTCGAGTAGACACATTTTCAATCAGTGGGAAAAATTATTTTTCGTATAATTTATTTTCCAATAAGTTTGGTTGTGTTAAAATACTAAAAAGTAGAATTATACTACGTTAGAGCTGTGTTTATAAACCTGTTTGCGTTATTTTTTTCGGTTATAAATTAAGATTTAACTTTGGTAAAAATGTTTTTCGAAGTTTATCCATGGCTAGAAATTTTCTTAAAGCCATGGAAAATACGTAAAAATAAAAAAAGAAATGACACGTGTGAATGATTTTATTTAAAATACCACGTTATAAGTTTTAATTTTGTTTATTTATTATCTTAACACCACTATAATAGTAAAAAGGTATAGTGTTGTTCAGGTACTATAGGTGTAATCACTACATAGTATAAAACAAAGTCGCTTTTTCTGTCCCTATACCCCTATGTACGCTTAAATCTTTAAAACTACGCAACGGATTTTGATGCGGGTTTTTTAATAGACAGAGTGATTCAAGAGGAAGGTTTATATGTATAATAACCATATGTTTTGCTTTGTAATTTCAGATAAATCACTACATAGTATAAAACAAAGTCGCTTTTTCTGTCCCTATATCCCTATGTACGCTTAAATCTTTAAAACTACGCAACGGATTTTGATGCGGTTTTTTTAATAGATAGAGTGATTCAAGAAGAAGGTTTATATGTATATCCATTAAATAGTGGAGAAATACTGTTATTTTTGAGGTTTTTAATGTGATGTAGTAAATAATTTCATTTTTTCCGCTTATACATTGCAAACGCAGGCTGAACCCTACAAGATTTATCAAAATAATGTACTAATTATTGTACACATTACAAAGGTCTACAGAAAACACAAAGAGATGAAGGTTTTCAAGGTTAACCCGAAGCAAAGCGAGGGAGGGCCGCTAGTTTAACATATACTAATTCCTGTCGGTGGAGTAACATATAGGTGTAATGTAACCTATATTATACGAGCACCATCTATACTAAAGTATAAGTCGTAATGTACTATAAAAAAGCATAGTACCTTACCCCCACTATACTATGAAAAAGGTTTTCGTAGTTTATCCATGGATAGAAAAAAATTTTAAGCCAAAGAAAAAAAAAATTAATAAAATGACCTACGTAAATAATTTCGTTTAAAATAAAACGTTTTATGTCCCTTTAATTTCGTATATTTATTACCTTAACAACACTACACTATTAAATGAAATTTTAAATTATCACACAATTCTATGAGATTATTTTAATTCCATTAGAAAGAAATTAAACTATTGATACTCTTAAACATTCATTCAAAATATGTGAAATTTGTAGTTACTAAGCAAAGGATTTTTAGAAAGGAAATGTAATTAGTTTTCATTTTCTGACATTTTTTAAATAAAATAGATAAATTCAGAAAATAATATAAAAATGTAACTGTTCTAAATAACGTTGCTTGTAATCAAATATATCTTGTTCACTATAAATCACATTGCCTGGCTTTGTTGTTTAATCTTAATTGATAAAATGGAACATACATGACATTTCAGTGTAGCTTGCTCTTATCGAAGCATGGAACAATTCACATTGCTACAATACATCTTAATCTGCATCTTCATTATATTGACAAGTAACATGCAGGTTTTTCGTTTCAGTTATTTCACTGAAACGTAGAAAAGAATAAAATTAATGTTCTGCATTTCTTGTGCATTCTATATTTTTCTGTTACATTTATGATCTATTTTTGTTTCTGAAATCGAGTATATTAATTTTTTTATTTCATAATTGCAACACAGAATTAACCTATTGTCTATATATATTTTAAAGACAGATGATATACAGTTTTGTGTATTGTTTTGTTGCTTGTGAAAACGGAGTATAATATATTTTTAACTTATTTATCTAATTATTATGATTTTGTCTTTAAAATAATAATAACTTTAATTTTTATAATGAACCATGCATATTTATTTCAGCTTTGCGTATTATATAAACAAATATGTGGAAACTACATATATGTACGTGTGTTTCGACGAGTAACATTCTCAGGTAGAAAAGGTTTGCGCTTTTCCTGCAAAAAATAGTGAATTGTACACAATTTGTGCAAAGTGAATATTTTGAATATTTCAGAAGTATACGCGTTTTGTGCAAATTATCTGTATTTTTTATGCATGCAATATACTACATATTCCATGTCTTCTAAAATTGTATAAAATAAATGCATATTTGTATGCAAAAATTGTGCATGTAAACCTTTGTATGTGGGATACAGCTGAGTAGGATTCTTGGTTCAAAATGATATTATGATTAATGTATTATCAGATTTAGGTTTAATTATCACATCGTTTAGTAAGCAATATCTTGCAATATCATAAATACAGAAGTGTCATTGAGAAGTACATGCATTTAAATTTAGAATTTTTAATAATTTACAAATTTAAAATTACAAAGTATTTGTTGTGAAATTTTAAATAGTTATAAACATTTTTTTAAAGTTATAGTTGTTTGATATAGCAGCTGTATTTTATAGTGTATCATTCATTAATGAATATATTAATGAAAACATGTAGAAAAGTTTAATGCGAAATTTGTAAAATATTATCTGTAAGAATATTAGATGTCTTTGTCTATGTATTAGCGAGACTGTTACATGAATTAAAAAAATAGATAGTGTAGCTATTTTGAAATAATCAATCAAGTTCGATTTTTACTCGCGTACAAAGGGTTCCGTACAATAAATGTATTTAAGTGATTTGTAAAAGAAAAGTTTTTAATTACAAATGAATTACATATTGAGTTATAATCGATTATTGTCTCAAAACGGCTGACTTTTAAAGTCTTGTAATTATTCTATGATTTCTTTTCAATAATTGCCTTTAATAAATAAATTGAACTGGAATAAAAAAAAAAAAAAACGTTGAATACATCACTATGATTCGCCTTACATTAATCAAAAATTTTTTACAAAGTTTAAACTTGGCATTGTGTTAAGCACGTTTCGAAAAGTGTTGCAAGCAGCCTTGGGCCGTATCGCGTATTTAGGCTAATTACCGAAAATTGTCTTTTAAATTCATTATTAACAATTGTTGTAGGATTCCACCATTCCGCGTCGATAGGTACATCGAGCTCCCCTCACTTGACCCGCTGAGTGTCCGCAAAATAAAGTTTGCTTGTGAAAATATAATTTTCTCAAAAACTATGGAAAGTAGAAAAATCGCTATAATTTTCCCGCAAGGTTTACTCAAACTCATACTAACCCTATATTTTTTCATAATTTTAGTTTCAGCAGATTCGGAAATATTGTAGTGGGGGGGGGGGCATATTTTTGCTGTACATTTTTGGTGATATCTCTGAAAATATAATACCAAAAATTTAAACAAATGATTTTTGAGTTCGGTGTTATGAGGACTTTCAAACAATACATCTCACAAGATAAACAATTATTTTTCAAGTAACTTAATTAGCCCCTATTATTTCAAAAAAATATTTCTGAAAGGCTAATAATCTAGTTTGAACATTTCACGTTATATTATTTTCGAGAATAATGGTTGTGACAGACGGAAAGACAGACACACAAGTTATCTTACAATAGTTCCGTTTTTACTTTTTAAGTACGGAACCCTAAAAGAAAAGTATCGTGAATGAAATTAATTGCCTGAACAATTTTATTTCTTACTGCTGAGAATTCTTCTGAGATTTGAATTTCATCAAGTTACTGAGTGTAAAACATTGCGTATGCACAACTCTAACAAATACATGAATTTAAATTTTACATTAAAAATTATGTATTAATTCTTCACTGTACTAACAATTCTTAAAATTAGTTAAGCCTATTTCAAGTTATTCCATAAATATTTACACTAAGATAATATTATTTGAGAAATCGTCATGTTTATTCTCATAGTCAAAATTGAATAGCTTGATAGACATCAACAATGATTTATAATGCGACAATGCAGAAATTTCCATGTTCATTCCATTGCTTCTATTTTCGTAATACTTGATTGAAAGCCATTTATGAAGCTCTCTTAATGTTAAAAGCAATATTAAGCTTCTTTGCTAAAGCATCCTTTTATGTTAATAGAAGGAAATACCATCAATGCTTTATTTAATTTCGTGGCAAACAGATTGCCAATGTTAGAAAACTGACTTATAAATGAATATTCCCATTTGCATTTTCATTAGAAAATATAAAGGTTTCAACATTTATCAGAATAATATGCATATTGTGTGCTTAAAAGTATTAATAATGTAAGCATTGAGAATAGTAATTAAAATTTAAATAAACCACAGTATTAAAATAGGACTTTCAACATCATATACTGCGGTGAAAACTATTGCATAACATAGAACAATTCGTAAAATATTTTGACATACAACTATAAAAAACATGTTCAAAAAGCAAATCATTCTAGAATCGCCCATATGTGTGTGCGTGCGTGTGAGAGTTCTTGTGCAAGTGTGCATGTATGCATGTATGTATTTGCAGATGGACCGATAGATAGATAGATAAAATGATTTTTTTTGCTGCACCGAACAGGTATAGCGCAGAATAATTTACATTGTAATTTGTATTTATGTATATATTTTTTTTCTTTAATTGAAGCTTGATTGAGAGAATAAAGGTATTTCATTAATAAGGAAAAATATTTTTATTAATGAAAACTTTTTGAAAGTTTCTAAAAAAACTCATCGCAAATAAAAACACAATTAATTTATAACCATATTCAATGGTTGGAGTACCATAATTTCCCTAGTTGAATATATTTTCCTCCGTTCATTATGACCTAATTTATAACCATTTGCTAAAATATAGTCTCGGTTCTTACTTTGCTAAGATTTTAATACTCTTAAAACACATACGCATTTTTAATAATAATATCATTTATAACTCTTTATATTCATTAAACCTTTCGATAACTGTGCAGCATTTTTGACTTATATAATATAACGTAAATTACGAAACGTAATATTATGAAGATACTAATTTTTGAAATCAATGTCATACGTTAGAAGTTTTGTAGAGAATGTAGAAAAATACTGTTTTATATTTTATTAATTTAACAGAATTATTCTAATTATTAAATAAATCATATGAGTTGTAATTTTTCACCGGGATAAAAATAGTTCCAGGCCAAGATCTGATATAGGGACCTTTGGCTTAAGTAGCCATTTTGTACCATCTGAGCTATCCTGGAAAAATCTCACGGACACACTTCACTCATACAATCTTTTCCACACAGTTGGAAAATTACAACTGGTATGATTTATTTTCCAATTGGTATATTTATGTTACCATAATGAAGTGTAATTGCGTTTCCAACGTTTTCTGGGCGTTCCATTACCTTAGATTTATTCTTTTCAGCTGTATTAGATAACAGACCATAAGTCATTATCAATATGTTTACAAAGGAAATTCTGCCCGTCAGATTTGTCACGGATAGCTCAGTTAGTAGAGCGTTGCATCCAAAGGTTCCGGCTTCTCCTGTCTTGGAGTATTTTACCCTCATTTATAAAATTTCAACTTTTAGGATTTAAAAAGGCTTTTTAATGTAAATATTTTATAAAAATAAAAATATGATGCTTTTTGATAGTTAAGCAGATTTTTCACATATTACATAACAGATCTAACTACTGAACATCTTAAAATTATATGCTTTATAAATAAATGAAGTTTGATATCTAAGGCAAATTAAATTTCTCTTGAAACTTGAAATACATTCGCTAATGTCTCCGCTACAAAAATAGGAAAAAGAAATATAAATTAAATATATTGGAAGAAATATTTTGAATTATTCGTGACATTTTGTAGTGATTCTACAATTTTTACAGATTATTTAACTGAATCCTGTCAAAAACTTCACTGAAAATGAAACGATTGGAAAAATAAGCATAAAATATTTTTTCGCAACATCATTGAATTTTTATTCGATATACACCACATGATGTGAAGATTTAAAAGCAAGTGACAGTACTTTCTTCTTTTAAAATGAAAAGGAAATACTTTCTATGGCATTTACAGGTTTATTTCAGATAGGCTTAAATTTAGTAAAGTAAAATGTACTTATACTGACAGAAAGGTTTGCGAAATTGAAATTGCTTGAGAAATGAACGTAAGGTGGATATTTTGAAATTTTACATAAATAGGCATTTTATATTTTTGATGACAGATTATTTTATTCCTTAGTAAACAGAAATGTTTGCATAAATATATATTTATACCTATAAATTTTGAGAAACTCACATATCCTTAAGAACTTGATAAAAAGACAAATTAATTTTAAGGGCGAATCAAGAGTTACGATATCTGTAAAACAACTGATATTCATGTACTATGTTCTTGCGAACTACTGAAGAAATTACAATATTTTCTTAATATGTTGACCGCAGCCAAACTACTATTTGATTCTTCAGTAATAAATGAAAAAAAAATACAATAGTTAGGTTAATTTTAGGTAGATTTCGTAAGAAATACTACCTATTACATTCTCACATAAGTTGGAAATTTTGAAAAATTTTTGCAGATCTACGCCGATCATGACTCCCAGAACCCAAAACCACCCCCAGTTCAAAACTTTATCTATCTATCTATCTATCTATCTATGTCACTTTTTTCTGACCACGATAACTGGAAAAATTCTGCATAAATCTCTTCCAAACTGATACATAAAATCAAGGGTCATAAAATCTCGGTCAAGTTCGTTAATGGGCAAAATCGAACCAAGGGGGGGGGGGGAAATGGGGGGCTTTTTGTGAAAACAGAAAAACCCTCATAATTTCTTTATTATTATACGTATCGTATTTAAAGTTATTATTACTTCTAGGAAAAGGGCCGAAAATTTATGTATGACAGATTTTTGATATAATTAAAAATGGCCCCAAGGGGGAGAAAAAGGGGGGTTTTAGAAGAAAAAAAATCATAGCTTCGTCAATTCACAAGATATCGAATCCGCGTAAATTTATTATTAATCCTCTTAGTATTATCTAAAACTTTTATATTGACAAGTTTTTTATAGGACCAACCGTCATAGCAAAAAAAAATTAAAAACAAAAAATATCCCTGCCGGCTCCGCCTGCAAACAAGTTATTTTTCGAAGTAGGGGGTTCCAACTCCCGCATCTTTTCCAAACTGATACATAAAATCAAGGGGCATAAAATCTCGGTCAAGTTCGTTAATGGGCAAAATCGAACCAAGGGGGGATGGGGGGGGGACTTTTTGTGAAAACAGAAAAAACCCATAATTTCTTAATTATGATACATATGGAATCCGTTTGAAGTTATTATTACTTCTAGGAGAAGGGCCGAAAATTTATGTATGTCAAATTTTTGATATAGTTAAAAATTGCTTTAAGGGGGGGGGAGGGGGGTTTTAGAAGAAAAAAATTCATAACTTCATCAATTCCCAAAATTTCATATCCGCTTAAATTTATTATAAATCCTCTTAATATTATCTAAAACTTTTATATTGATATGTTTTTTGTAGGACCAACTCTTATAGAAAAAAAAATCCTTGCTGGCTCCGCCTGCAAACAAGTTTGGTTTCGAAGTATGCGGTTACAACTGCAGCATCATCGCAAAAAGGTCATTTCTTCCTCAATTCCCGACAAACAGGTGCCCCACGGTCTGAGTCTTCGAAATCTACCTGTGCCTGTAGGCCGAGCCGTCAGGGATTTTTTTTTTATTTGCTTTGTTTTCCAATTTGCGTAACATTTGTAATTTTGTTCTGGATTTCTGCCGAAGAATAATTGTGTCGACCGTGTTTATAATATAACGTCCGGGTACCACGATCAAAAACAGTTTAATCATCCGGAGTAGTTAATGTTGGAGCACGGAAATATGAAATAAATAAATCATTACCTAATTCTGTCATCCAGAAAAGGTAAAAATAACGACTTTTACCTCTTTAGTTTCCGAAAATAGTGTTCCTTTGAATATATCCCCATCTTCACTTAAGGAAAGTCAAATGCGCTGACAAATGTTATCTCGTGACCAGGTTTGGCCAGAACAGTATGTCTATAATAAGTAGATATTCACCACAGAACGCGAAAAAACTTAAAAAATCGCATACAAAATTCTCAATTCAAAAACTGCTATGTGAATTCCCAGTAAACTTTGCTGAAAAGATGAGAAAATTTACAAAATTGGGCTAAAAGAATGAAGCCAAATTTACTTTACAAATGTGTAAAAAAAGCTGAAAAACGAGAAAAAACGCTAAAAGTCACTACTTATTCAAAACTTGCAGCGAACAAAATTTACTATTTTGGGCTAAATGATTGAACTCAGATTCTTTTGACGAATATGAAAACATCGCCGCAAAAGACGAAAAATTGCATAAAAATTTCAAAACATCAAAAGTTCTTCAAATTGGCAACTTGCACATACAAATAGACAAACAGAACTAATACTAATTTAATTCAGGAGTATTGTGCTTCAATATTTAAAAATTTTCACAAAAATAAAAATATTGTATCTTTATCAGGATTTAACATTGTCTAACTTTCATTATTTTTATGAAAAAATAAAAAAAATATGAAAATGAAGAGTAATTTGGATTATAATTAATTGTTTGTAAAAAAAGTAGTAAACTTAATAAACGACCTATGAATATTTCATAGAAATACTCTTTTTTTTTTCTAATCACTCTCAAAACGTTACAACATTCTGAATTAAAGAATATATATATCCTTTTTTTCTTTTTTATTCTCGTAAAATCTCGTAAAAAGGCTCATTCTGCAGTACTTTTTTTAACTCTCCAGGATTAAGGTCGTGTTTCCTTCTTGTTTCTAAAAAAGGTCACAGACAAGTTCCATCCCTTGAATTGCCTTCTTTGGCTCGTGACAGTCCGACTTTTATGTGATTTGTTTTTATCAGGTTTCTTAGATGATATTTTATACCCTTTTTTGCGATTTATCATTGGTATAATAGTTGTTTAGGTCTATACGGTTATAGGTTATAGGTATTAGGTACTGTAAGGTATAGGTTACATAGGTTTAAAAGTCTTGTGTATGAACATTATAAAGATATTCTTGCTACAGTGCACAATGCACACTACAACGTGTGATAATATAAAACACCAATCAATATAAAACCGTTAAATATCATTTATCATGGATGATAAAAAAAAAAGCCATGAGGGATAGGGGTCTGGAATTTGAATGGACCGTTGACCGGAAGAAATGGCGTGGTCCCTTGTAGATTTTTTGGATAGCAGCACCTGACGCCACAAACAGAGTTTATATATAAATATCATTTATGTTTATTATTTTTTTTTTGCTTAGTTTTGGAGATTAAAATGTATGGAATCTGATGAACATTACAAATTTCTTTAGTTTTAAATTTGCGCTTCGATTTTCTTTGCCTGTAATTTACATATTTTTACGTCTTCTAAGAATAATTATTAAATTAGAATCCATATCTAGTATTATGAAACATTATAATAATAACCATTTGTCTGCTGGACAGTGTTCGTTTAAGAAAAACTCGTGCTGCCTCCTACATGATAGGAAAAAAAGGGAAAATGCACCATTTTCATTGAACATAATCAAATATAGAATGGCTTGAGTTTTTATTCTGAAGCGTTTTCGCATATTGAATTTTTAAAGCTGTCGTCTGACAGACGATTGGTTATCATTTATGTTACTACATTGAAATGTCTCTTAAATCATGTTTCCGGAATTTTCAAAATGTTTTAATGTGTTTTCACTAAAATTTTTTGAAATAGAAATGATATTACTCGGGAATGATGCAAAAAAAAATTGGTAATGAATAGAATTGTAGTTCATCTGCCAATTATATATGATTTATTTAGAAAATACGACCATAGCTTTTGTGTGTGCTCATAGTGAGGTTAAACGTTATTGCTGTTATGAATGCGTGTATTGTATATGTGCTATATAATATACAAAATTGAAATACACTTATTTCTGAAGAAATTTGTCAATAAGCTGAGATAATTATTATTTGTCCTTTGTTGACGCGTTTTTTCACGTAATAATTCAAGAATAATTATTGGGATAAATCAGCGTGAATTATTACACATTGATAGAAGAATTTAATATGGGAATAGTGTTAAAACGTAAAATGTAAAATTTCTGTAATTTGTACGAATTGCTCTTTCGGAATAACTCCTTATTTTTGTGTAACGTGTTATAAATTTATCATTCAAATACACATGTCAAGAAAGTAACGAAAATCGAGAAAATATGTTTTAAACCCATTTTGAATATCAAGAAATCTTAAATTGTCTGCAGATACCATATGTTTTATTTTTTTAATTGGTTTTAACGAGGGTTTTCGTCTGATATACGAAGGGTTATAAATCCAGTAAGTATTTTTAAAGGGAACTCTTAGGTAAACTGAAGAAGTAGATAATATATGCAAAACGCCGCAACCATTTTCTATAAACTTATAAAGCACTTTAGACATTCCTCTTGACGAAATACTTTTGGAACTCTAGACATATAGATAAAACCATTTCCAATATTCCTGACACGCATCCCTTTGAGAAACGCGATGAATTTTTATACCACTTTAGAAGGATAGGGTAATCAACTTCACTGGATCATGTGATTGCGGAATTTTCTATTTTGGGCTTCATAGATGTTTATTGTAAATATTTCCCTTCAAGTTGACAGTGATGGTTCCCTCTCGTTTTGAATTTGTGGTTTGTTTGGATAAGGATTCTTTTTTGAAACTATTTATAGATATTTCATAGCGAATAAATAAATCTTATAAAAATACATCTGTAAATACGATATAGTAGGCATTTTTATACTGAAAAAAAATATACTTAATGTGAGTATATAACTATAAAGTGACAAAATTTCGAAATTAAATTAAATATTACGTATCTATTCTAGAATTTAAAAACATTTTGTCACTCATATTAGTTAAAATATATCAAAATAAAGATTAGAATAAAATTTAGGTTGAGGTAAATTAGTCAAGTTCTGGGTGTCAGAAAAGGTATAGCGATGTTTGGTCCAAAGTTTGTTGGTCCGTTTAAGATAATGCAATTGATGCACAATAATTTGTTATGGTTGTTGAAGGAGAAAAAATTACGGCTAAACTGTATCAGGTGAGAGGATGAGAGTGAAGGTTCTCAAATATCGAATGGCATTTCTCAAATGTGTCTACTAGTTTACATGAATCTAATAATTCTTCTTCTTCAGGTTGGCCTAGAGGCACTTTGCAGCATCGGGGAAATTTTCGTTCGCAAAGTAAAAATCAAACTCCGGTACATTCAAAGTCATATGAAAATAGTAGAAAAAGTGCTCATGTTATGAATATGCGCTAGGAGGGTAAGTACTATGGACAAAAACCGCCTGTAAAATGTGTTAAAAGGTCAGCTGGTAGCTCCTTGGTATCGGGAACTGGGTTACCGAAAACACAAAGTGTGAATATTGCTACATGAGTTCCTATAGTAACTCATCCTTCAGATTAGCAAAATTATGCTTCCAAAAGGAAAAGAGGGGCTAATTTGTCATCGATGTTGTCAAAACCAGGACTCAAAATAGCATTTAAAACACTCGCGCTCAAAAAAGCCAACTAATTATCTCGAAACATGACTTCTCAGTGCTAAAAGAAAGTGGGCGACATAATTTTTAATTTGATTTAATTTAATTTGATAGAAAGCGTGGACTGTCCTCATTCTTTTCGTCCGGTGCGCATAGAAAGAAATGGAATCCGGTAGGGCCCCATCCAGTTTCGTCGACGACTGTTCATCAACCTGGCTCTATTCATAAGATGGAATCTGTTCATAGACATGGCCCTAATTATCAAGTGGGATATGTTCATCAAACTGGCCCTAGTCATCGAACAGACTATACACATGTTCAACGACTTTGGTACCACTGCCGTCTTCAAGACGGACAATCTACGATAGTCTCACCATTCAGTTCCAATGATGCGCGATCGTTTATGCAAGGATTTTGGCACAAGTGAAAAGAGTTTTAAGTCAGTATCAGATAAACGAGATCGGGTCTTCATTATGAACTAGGTAACGACATTTCTGTTTTGCACTGTTTAACAGCATATATTATGTAACAATGTGAAAGAAGAGAAGACGATGGACTTTGTTTTCTGGTATTTGGGTACTTTTAAACGGACTCACAATTTTTGATTCTGATGGGATCTAAACTGATGTCGAAAATATTATAATGATGTCATTGTACGTTTGTCTAAATTCCGTTGTGTTATTCTGGTATGAATGTTGATTGTATTGGATTTGAAGTATGTTAAAATTGTATTGTATTATGTATATAATATTTTATAGGTTTATGGTTTGAACAGTTATATGGTATTGTGATTGGTAGACACGCGCCGCATTTAGGCGAGCACATGTTCTGCGGCCAAAAGTTTCTTGACACACACTTCTGTTTTATCCTTTCTAACTTTAAATTAACCTAAACTTTTTCTTGTAGTCCATTGCCGTTTTAGGGGTTTTTAGTAGGGAATGGTTTCAGAAATCGATGCATGCGTTCCTTCCTCGTTTCTGAATTATTTAACCGCAAATTGCTGAGTAAAAGTAAAAATATTACTTTTGACGTAAAACAACGAAATATCTCTCGTCTGTACCATCTATATTAAACAAGAAGTCTTCATACTCTCGATTTGATTTGAAGTCTGCTGAAAACATTAATAATCCAAGAAATGTCTTTATTTCAATTTACTTCGTGTCATTGAGCGCGTGTCTTATTTGATCAGAATAACGCATTCTACATTCAGTAATTTTGACATTAGTCAATTTAACTAAAATTCATGTAATAACATTTTCACCAAACAGTAAATTCCAAGTTTTTTCCGGTTCTGCTTTAGATATATTTTTTGGAAAAACAAATTTAAACCCGGCAACTCCACTACAATATTAATTTTTAGAGTTCTAACTGCTCGATTTAGTTCTTTTGCAGTCCATGTACAATTATATTTTCATTACAAATACTCTGATTTACTTAAATATTTACTCCCTCGTCCACTGATAATTCCGAATTGGAATCGTGAAGACGTTCAATAAAATTATTTCCAGAGTTTTTAATATCTGAATACTCTATATCAGATCTTCTTTCACAAGTTCTTCAATTTCAATTTTTTGTGTAGTATACCAGACGTTTTCTCGAATAATTGGATTTCATGTATTTCATTATATCATAAAATAAAAAGTATAAAATTATCATAGAAGAGAAATAAATAAACTAAAAAATAATGTCTCATAAACCACTTGATTACAGAAAATAATAAAAAGCAGCTAGCTGAATGGCATGTGGATTGCGACCTTGGTGGTCGTTTCAGTTAGGTATAAAGAATGACATAAATCATTATGACAATGATAACGGGAAACGGTTGAGCGGTCTGCGAGACCGCTGACAGTAGTTAAAGGTTAATCGGGTGTGAACTTTTTTTTCAGTTTTTAAAAAGAGAAAAACTTAAACATTTTCATGAGAAGATGTTTATTTTAAAACAGTGTGTTTGATTATTCGGTAACTTGAACTACGGAAAATTCATGCTGTTCTCAGGTTGCTAGATTATTTCGGAGCGAGATAATTTAGACACTATTACAAATTTCTCTAATTTGGGACCCTTTCCTGGTGATATTTTTATTGAGGACTTCAATAACTTCAAAACTGTGAAAAACCAGCATTCTATTAGTCATTTCTATTATATTAATAAAGAAGATGAATCCAATGAGAAAAAAAATAAAAATTCTTCACTAACTAACTAATGAAATTTAGCAGAAATGCCAATCAATGATCTTTGGAACAAATAAATAAAATGTAATTGCGTCAGATATATCTAATCAATTTCCGGAAGATTATCTTCCATTAAATCATATTCATAATTATTCAGATAAAATTCAAACAAACATTATTTATTATATGCCTCAGCCAAAATTCAGTTCCACTTGGTGTACTAATTAAGTACTACTTGCTATCATGTTGCCATTAATGCAACGTCCTGTATCACACGATTTAAATTCTATGTCAACTTTTCCGCAAATTAATAATCAATGAACCCCTGTTCTAATTAGTAATTGTTCTCAAACATCTAATATTTAAAAAAAGTACATATTAAACAGCTGCTATTTGTTTTATAAATAATGTGGCGATTCAAAACATTGCTTAAAATATTATGCTTAGTCAAGATGTTGTTAACAATAACACATCTTGTACAACGACTTCATTCAATCCTATTTATAAGTTCAACATGGTAAGTGAGAACTATATTCTAACATTCATTTCATTGACATATCCATACATGATCCATATAACATGTGAATATAATCTAACTGTGTTGAATTATACCGTTTGTATTGGGCATGAGTTTTTATTTTATTTTACGTAACTTTTCATTAAGGGTATAGGGTTTTTATAATATTGAGGCTTAAATATTTAGGTTGTATTATATAATATTATTTTGTGATTGCATTGATTTAATATGCATGTTTTAAATGTTTACACTTTTTCAAATTCAAGAGTAGGGAATATGTTGCGTCATCGTCAATTTCCTCAAATTGTACTTCCTTTCCTAAGGACTGAATGAATGGACAGCCAGTTAGATTCTTGCGCTTGAACAATGGAGATGTAACATACACTCATGACTTACACCAGTGAGGACAAACAATAAAATAATTCATTTTATAAAAAGATCTGCCGAAACTTTAATTCAATACCACACAACGCTGCTCGTTATACGTGTTATTTGTCGGTATATATTTTATAAAATTTATTAAAAAGCAAAAATAAATTTAATTTTGCATGATACTGTTAATCCCCTGACCGCCGAGCAAATGGGCAAATTTGTAATGTAGTTTTCTCTGTAATGTTTTTTAAATGCCTAAAAAATCTGAATTTTCGAAGTTGAGATAAAAAACTTAAATACGTAAATAACTATAATTCTTGAGAGTATCAATCATTACTTGATGTTTTAAAAATGCATTATATTTGTAGAATTATATTAATTTAAACAAATCTTGTGTTGCTGTGAAACCTACAGCATAGTGAATGGATATATCAGGTCGCGGCGGTGAGAAGGTTTTAATAGTAAAGATATACATCTAAGCTCTGATTTCTGCATAGAATGAATAACTCTTTGCCTAACAAATCAATGTACAACACCTTTCCTTTCTTCAGGATAACATTCGTTTAGAAATGTTTCTTCAAACTTCAGGAAATATCTGTTTTTAACCATATCTACTGTGGCCACGATAAGTTAGTCTTAAACCTTGAGACATTTAACAATGCTACGGAAAACAAAAAGTAGATAACAAACGGTTTAATTAATGAGGGACTAAATTTTGCCGTTTGGTATTTGTGAATGAGTAAATGAACGAGTATATTTGCTTAAATTTTCATGACGCATTGTCCAACCTAATGTGGACGAATAATAATTCCTCAACACGTAATAGCATTAGCATCTGATTAAACTTTTGTAACCTGATGTACGGAATTTCTTCTTTGTTAAACGTCTTGTGAATGGCCACATATGATTAAAAGAATGGTAAACTTTTATTTCCTTAAGCAACTTTGTTTCAATTCATTATGTACATGTTGTTTCTATTATCCTTTATTGTCTAAGCGAACTGTAAAAATAAACGAAAATTATGACATCATAGACTAAAAACATTTTAGGAGCTAGTCACGGTTCTTTATCCCTAAATGTGTTTTCCTTACATTCAATACATGTATGGCATTTTTCACAACAAACAATATATATATATATATATATATATATATATATACGTGTGTGTGTGTGTGTGTGTGCATTGCCTGATGATATAAATATTGTAGTAGTTTGACTTTTTGAATTAAGCGCATTGGAATTAAAAACAGAGTAAAGCAGAAAAAATATATTGGGTTTGACAATGCGATACTGAAAGCAGTAATTATTAAGCAGTAATTATTAAACTAACTTAACTCTTAAGCAGTAATTATTTCGAAAATTAAGATGTGGAAAATTAAAATTTTATTTATAAGATAAAGACATATGCCTGAAAAAAATTATTTCATCTACACCATTTGGGAAATAATTTTCATAATAAATTTTGTTTCCGTATAAATATCAATTTATTTCATTTTTATCGCTGCTGCATATGATCTTTCTATGACAATAGAAAGTGTAAAGTATACAAGAAAAAATGGTTATTGTATGATTAAAAGTGGTTGATGAATATTCTGATACAAATATCTTAAGTATTAAAAGTTAATTAAACAGACGGAATGCGTGCAAGGTTGTGTGCAAGGGAGCTGTTAGATGTTTGTATTATGTAATTGATAAATGAAAATATGCAGATCCATTAAGAGCATAATATAGGCATCCCCTATTTACGTATTACGCGACATTCATAAATTTGGAGTTACTTAATAAATCACGAAAATTACATTTATAAACTAGCGTGTTTGATACGCGTTTGCATACTTTTTAAATTTATTTTATATATAAAGTATGCATATAAAAACCATATACATAATATAGTTATATTTTTATTGATGGTACAGAAAAAATCTTTAACAAAACAAACCCAAGTCTAATTAAATTCAAGCTAAAAAAAAAACTCGCTCAGGTATGTTTTCTGAATCCAAAACACAACAAAACCTAATTAAAAAATTTTCGATGAAGAGGATCGAGTATATGCAAAATACTTTACGGGAAAGAAAGAAGACATTGACTGTTAAAGTTGGTGACATGACACAAGAATTACAGCAAGCGACGGACTCGTGTGTGATTCTGGCTAAGCAATTGTTTAACATTGGCATAAATGGGTTACCTTTGAGTCAAGATGAACTTTTTGATGAATATCTTATTCAGGTGGAGGCATTCCGAAATTCCTGAGAAAATAATATGACGATTGAATCGACAATTCTAGGCATTTGATAAATTTAAACAAAGGAACTAGCCGGGGCTTTTAACCTCATAGACAGGGAACTAGAAAAATTAGAACACTTGGATACGAGCACAGAGTGGCTTAGAATGTTAGCCTTGCGTATCCATTTTGATATGTCTAGCTGAAAGCCCATTTACGTTTGCGAAAACCGTGTGACCATACAATTTTCTAAAAAAATATGTTTGTGATATCCTACCCACAACAACGTTAAGAAGACAATTTAGAAGACCCCGAGAATACGCAGCTTTCAACATCGATAGGGGTAGAATTTGCTAGAGAGTAGTATTTGAGGGGGTTATAATACAGAGGAGTAAATCATTATTTAGTAATTTGAGAAATGAAGCGGTTTGTTAAACTTGTCGTATTGCCTTTGCATAAAGTGGTTCAACTTGTTTTGCTCTCTAGCGACTCTCTAAGCAAACTATGACTTATTTTACTGTCGCACTGAACTTAAATTAATATGCGTTCAGTGAAAATATGGTTATCTAGATATTTCAAAATTTTGACTTACTCCACTGTCATTCTAACCTCCGCATTTCTCTTTGCATCAATCCACCCCCAGCGCTGACTCTCCCACTAAAGATCCAAATTATTTATCACAAGTGTCAATTCATTTCTGATTCACTGAATCAGAAGTAGTATTTTCACAACAACATAATCTCTATTGTAAGTTAGACATAGTAGTAATCTAATTCAAAATAAATACATTTTAAATTAACACAACTCGTATCTTTTACAATTCACAATCACTTATAGACGTTCAATATTTATTTTTATGCAAACGATATTTATTGTTGGCCTTTGCAATTTTATCGATATAAAATATGTGATTGGTTTTAAAGTAAAGAACTGCCCTATTCAGTCTTGTATTCGATTTATTAAAATACAGTTGAAATAACATTAAATATATAGCTAACGTTTAAACTAGTTGTTTCGTAAACAAGATACAATAATAATTTAATTAAATGGACTGTGCGACATCTAATAAAATAGATATTTTTCCGAGGCATCATTTTCAAAATTTTATTCAATATTTCACAGACAAAATAGACTGTTTTTGAAATTACGTTTTTGGTGCCTTGTTACTTTTTTTATAGTGATTACAGCGAAGCCATTTGCGTCTTATTACTTTGGGAAAATTTATACATAGGAAGGAAAGAACAATGTTGAATAAATATGTTAGACAACAAAATCGATTCCAATACCAATACATCAATCCATCATCATTTTAAAAAGTCTGTAATAAAAACAGGGCAATGATTGTACTCACACATAAAATTTAACTTTATATACAAATAAGTTTTTTTTTCAAACAACCATAAAGATACAATGCAAAATATTTTAATGAAAATTCGTGTAGTATCTTTGAAAATACAAAATTAAATAAACATTTGAAGTACAATTCATATATTTAAAGCTGTTTGCTAATTCTGTCAAATCAAATATTCCATCGAAATTCGACCTAATACTCATGCGTCAAAAAATCTTCCGCCAATGAGGTGAGGGCTATTTCCTGTCTACAGACGTATTTGGGACTGTTTATGAAGCGATCAAATCGATCGTTCAGGCAAGAAGCTTAGATTACATTATCAGGTATTTTTTTCATTTTATCTTTATTTATTTTGTTTTATTTAGTTGATGAACATAGAAACATAATCATGATTGCGTTCCTTGGATGCTGTTTGTATAGCATATAAAATAATTTCTCTCACTTTCGTGAACACAAAATTAGAGATATACATTCTGGTGTATTTTCTTCTTCTTTTTATGTCGTATGTATATTGCAAATTAAAAATTTTTAAACCTAAAAGTAATGATCGAGATTTTATTAGGATTTTTTTTTTGAAGGTGTTTATTTTTACTTTGAAAAGCTGAATGTTTAATAGTTACATTCGGCAGTAAAATATCGAAAATTTTTGATTATATAAAACAGTTTGAAAATGATTGCCACGTTTTTGTTGTTGTTTATTGATTTTTCTTACATCATGTGCTAATTTCCAAAATAATTTACAGAGCCAATGCGTAAGTGGCCATATGAATTAGTTAAAATACAGCAGAATGTAAATGATTTTCTGTACGATACAAACAGCATCCAAAGGATTCAATCATGAACAAATGTTCATCAACTCAATAAACCAAACTGAAAAAATACCTGATAATAGTTATCCAAGCTAAAAAAAATATTTTTGACTTCAGGAGAAATAAAAAAGTTATTTAGTTTTTTTTCGATAATCTTTTTTACCACTTCCCCATATACCATCAGTTTCATAAGAAATCTCTGTGAAAACATATATTTTACACTTTATTGAGTGTTTGCATTTCTTAATTGAAACATCAAACTCAGTTTAAAATTATAGTAGAGTGTAAAATGTATATTTTCATTAAGATTTGTTATTGAATTAATTTTGCTTCATAAACAATTCTTGAATATTTTGATTTATTATTGCTTTCATTATTGGGCGATGATGATTTCATTTTATACCAGATTGCATCTCTGTTCTGGGCGATACTTATTAAACTCATAATTTGTCACAAAATGGTGATTTAATTGACTTTGTGCTTACAAGTCAAAATGGTATCTTGATAATATACATCTTTGCCCAAGAATGCGACAAAAAAAACTATTTTTGATTTTAGGAAAACTTAAAGAGGTTATTTAGTTTTTTTTTTTTTTTTTTTTTTTTTTTTTTTTTTTTTTTTTTTTGTTCGGTTAATCTGTTTTGCCTGCCTCTTTCCCATATACTATCAGTTTCATAAGAAATCTCTATGAAAACATATATTTTACACTTTATTGAATGTTTTCATTTCTTAATTGAAACATCAAACTCAGTTTAAAGTTATAGTAGAGTGTAAAATGTATATTTTCATTAAGATTTGTTATTGAATTAATTTTGCTTCATAAACAATTCTTGAATGTTTTGATTTATTATTGCTTTCATTATTGGGCGATAACGATTTCATTTTATACCAGATTGCATCTCTGTTTTGGGCGATACTTATTAAACTCATAATTTGTCACAAAATGGTGATTTTATTGACTTTGTGCTTACAAATCAAAATGGTATCTTGATAATATACATCTTTGCCCAAGAATGCGACAAAAAAAAACTATTTTTGATTTTAGGAAAACTTAAAAAAGTTATTTAGTTTTTTTTTTTTTTTTTTTTTTTTTTGGGGGGGGTGTTAATAATATAAAGGATCCAACATAAAACCGTCGTGACGGATCTCAAATAGGAATGAAGTAACCCCCCGGGGAGTAAGTTCTTGTAAGTTCTGGGGGGGGGGGGAGATTCAGTAAGGACTTTATGGCGCTCCCACCTCATGTAAACCCCTTCATGTAACATATCAATAATTGATAGATCTCGTCAAGCACTATGGTCTGATCCTACTCTCCGCCTCTCACCCCCCCCCCCCTCTCCTTTAAGAAGCATATTTCTCTGTTTCAACTCATTTTAAATTTTAATTTTTTCCATCTTTCTCCGCCCCTTTAATCCCCACAGAGGGCGTAGGCCTTTTCTAAAGGATCCATCGAAGTTAAAATCGTCGATGCCGACATTTTTAAGAGGGTCCCGAGTCCCTATCTCCCATAGGACCGGAGATACACCCTCTCGGGGGAGACATTCAAGGTGTTCAAACCCCGTCATGTAACATATCAAAAGTTTGATATCATCAAACACTTTTGTCTGGTTCTACTCTCCTCCTTCTTCTCTCCCGTCTCCTGTCAGGAGCACTTTTCTTATTTATTTTTTTCAATTTCTCATATTTATTTTAGTTTTTCCCATTTTTCTCTGTTCCTATGGGCCGGACAGCTCCAAAATTTCACTAAAATTAGCTGTAAACCGCCTAAAAGTATCCCCCCCGTTTCTTTTGGTGTCCTCGGTTTTCACTTATCTCTCGAGAAGGGCCCGTCAGAGGGGCGAAAAGGGGGATCCCTTTTAAAGTCCCATCTCTCAATTGCAAGTGAGGATACATTTTAAAGGTGTCGTAGAGCACTTGTGTTTTGTATAGCTCCCTTTCCCTTCACCCCACCGCTCTGCAAGATCTTGCCAATTAATGCTAACTCATCATTTGTTAAACAACTTCTCTTAGCTGTATCCATCATAAAAGCTGCTATCATAGAACTTTTCATTACCTTTTTTAGGTTATCTATTAAGTGCTAAAATGTCTTAAACCATTAAAAATAGTTTAAAGGGTGTCATTAAGCCAGCACATTTGTAAACAACAACTACCTCGCCACGTCTCAGCCCACTGAAGCCACATATTTTTACTATTATATTTATGGAAAATACTTCTAGTCACCGAATCTTTTAAAACTTGGTTTGTTCGTGCCTAATATATTTCACCAGCCTCACAAAACATCTTAAAGCGCTAACTATATTCTAACGTGGAGAAGCTGGCTTATGCTAACAAACACCTTTTTTGACGAGGTAGACTTGGCTGAAAAAATCTCAACGACAAAATCTGTGGGTGGCCAATCTATATTCTGCCGTAAGGTAGATTTTTTCCCGCTTGTTTTATTTATAATTCTTTCGACATGTGCAAGACTTCTTTGTAACTTCAGGATATATTTTATTTCGAAATTAAAGACATCATTATTATAAAGTACATATTTTAAAATTTAATGATACTTGGATTAGATTTCACTGAATAAAGATAAATTCACATTAAATTTTGAAACATTTTTTAATTATATTTAGTTTATTGGATGATACATAGAGAAATGAAACATTTTTGTTTTAATATTATATATTTCTGCTTTATATAGTAGAAAATGTGTAATAAAATTTAAATTAATAGGCATTATAAAATAACATATTTATTACATTTTAAAACACATTTGCAATTAGATTGCACACACACACACACACAAAAAAAAAAAAAAAACTTTGTTTAAAATTACGAAAGTTGTTTTAGTTCAATAAAACAGGAATATGAAGTCCTTAAATAAAACAAGTTAGAAACTGTACGTCAAACATGACAAATGAGATGCGTTCGTGCTGTTATTATTTCAGTAAAATTAAGTATATCGTCTGTTATTATGATATGATTAATTACCGTAATAAAATAAGTACATTGTAAGTTGGCAACATTTTATCTTTTGCTGTCATTTACTGAAAAGTATAATGGGAAACTTAAGCCTAGCTTTGAAAATTTCAGAGCTTGAAATCCATATTTAGACTATTTTTCCATTTAATATCTATTTCTCTGGAAATATCTATCCAAAAAACCGTCGGTAGATTATATGATGGCTATAATTAAACAATTTTAGTATAACAATTTGGTTATAAATTTAGTAATATGACTTCATCTTAAATATCACATAATTACCATGGCAACCTAGAATCATTACCTATCAGCTGGTATCACTGAATTATTTACGTATGATAGGATTTAGTAATATGACAAAAAGGTTTATTAATATCTTTTTAAGTTTTGATTCAATTTTCCTAAAATTTGAAAAGACACGACAAAATTATGCAACGATTATGTAGCTATATTAAATTTCAAATCATTCGGTTGGGTAATTTTTGCGCTATTATATGCGGACAGAGATACAGACGAACGGACAAGGTGACGACTACAGGTGCGACGTATTTATATAATTACGAACGCACCTAAAAAGAAGACATCTAAACGCAATGCTATATAATAAATATAGGTTGTCCCACATATCCATTCGCAAACAATTGTTGCCAGGGGCGGATTTATGAAGTGAGGGGCCCCTCTCACTGGAACTTTTTGGGACCCCTCCATCTGAAAAATTGGGTATATTTATAATTTTAAAATAATAAACAGTCATTAATTAGAATAATTACAAATTTATTAAAATTTATTGAAGGCGTTAATTGTTAATTATACAAAATTCACTTTATGCAAAGTTTCCCATCAAGACCGCTCAAACTGAGCACAGCCAGATTCCTCGTTTGGAGTACATAAAACAAGAACAAAGAAGTATACCTTTATGACTCATTGTTTCCAAGTAAAATGCGAAATAAAAGTATGACGTCATATCCGGTGCAAAAAGAAAACAAAACAAAATTATTGGAAACATGAAATCGGTATATACATATGCTTGCAGACGAAGAGGCGCTTCACACAACACAACAAAATCACACAAAATCACACTTATGCGATTTTTCTCCTTATGTATCACGAGATTGTTACGCAAGATTACATCAAACTTCTAAAAAAGATACTGATATTTTAATATTATAAGGTTAGTATGTATTGCTATAATGATTGGTTAAAATCTCCTGTACAGCTTGTGGTCATACTAGTCATATTACTGTGTAAAATGCATCAATCGATGTACTTGAATCCTGAAATAGCACAATATTTGGAAATTAGCGAATTTAAAATTTGTTTGACAATACATCCGTTAGTGAAGAAATGCAATTATTTTAGTCTAAAACAATGCACAAACAAGCAGTCTCAGATCATCAGTGTACCGATGTGTGTAGAATCGTGTTTAATGTAATAATTCATAAAGTCAGATTTCCAGAATTCTCAAGAAATCTTATGTGCTTAATGTATATATCACCTAAGAACAATAACTTTCAGATTATAGGATTTTAGATAATATCCTAAACAAGATAAAAAATATAACTTCCACAACTGACTGATATTCATATTTTACTAGTATTAAGAAAATAAAGTACAGTATATTTATACTTTTGAAATATTGCTAAATTCTAACTTATGTAAAATTGTAAAGTAAAATATATATTACTTTTGTATGTTATTTTACGAAAAGTGTCGTATAAAAATGTGTCTTATTCATTAGGTTAAATGAAAAGCCATTGGGCAATTTTCTTTACTTTTGCTTTTGAACAGTTACTATTGGCGGCAATTTCCTTCGATATTAAAGTCAAATGTCAGAGCTGAAAAAATCTACTTCAGATTTATTTCACCATTTATTTTCACATAACGTCTTTTACAACCCGTAATTTCTTTATTTCATTATCTTTTTAATGTATGTTGGGCGTTCGTTTTTATCGTTTATTGTTACTTTCGTTGATTTTATTACTTTAATAGAAAAAATCTCATTGATTCCATTTAAAAATTGCATGACGCTATTTTAAATGCTTCCTTTGTTGAAATGTTTCAAAGTTATACCACAAATAATGTAAAAACAGCAATGAAATAATAAGTATGAATAACAAAAAATAGCATTATCTATATTATTTAATAACAAATCTTTGCTTGATCAAGGAAGTTATATATATATATAATATATTATATTACGATGATTTACCGTCATATGTTGTAGTTGCAATAACGTTGATTATAGAAGGAGAACACATGGTCGCACAACGAAGTTAAGAACGTTGGTTGTAATTGATGATATAAATATTTAGAAGCAGTCGTAACATTTTAGTTGCAGTTTCGACGCGGTCATAGAGGCAGTAGAATATAAAACCCAGAGGCGTTTCTCCGTGAATTCAAAACGAACAAGGCTTTCAATTTCAATTCTTTATTAAATATTTCTCTTGGGCAGTTTCCACCATAACCATAATAGCCGTGCATCACTACGTCATCAAGGAATAGAGGGTAAGTATCAGAACATCTCAATTATTCTCAAAACGAGCAGCCAGGGAGTTGTTTACAAGTGAAAATACGACTTAATTCTGAGGAAGCGCCGCATGTAGCTGCTTTTTGTTACCCAGCGCAATAACAAAAATTATGACGTAGAACGCGCACTGAACCAATGAAGAATTAAAGAAGACGCGTCATGCTACGTCACGACCAATGAAAGATAATTAGTAAAAGAGTTCGGACAGAGAGGAGTGGATTAATTTTGTAGTAAAGTGACTTTAGATCGGGAAATTAATATTCGGAATAAAAATGAAAATGGCTCTCAAAAAACATTCTAAAACCCAGAAATGATCGGGGATGATGATAGAAATTAAGAATAACTAAAAGCTTTATATTTAAGTAAATTTGGACAATTTAGAATTAAATAAAAGGGAATTTAACAGAGTTAACGATAGAAGCTAAATTAAGAATAAGGATTTAATGAATATAGAGTAGTAAATTGGAATAAAACAGGGGAAAAAATTAGAATTGTAAGAATTTGGAATAATTTAACTAAGGAAAAATGGCGAAATTTTATTATTACATATCCCCCCTCCCAAAAAATGTATGAACCGGTAAGTCCAATTGACTGACATGTTCATTGGGAGAAAGCAGATACTTGGGTTACAAAACAGTTCCCTCGTTGCAATACAGTTACCTGGTCGCCGCATCGCGATGTTCAAATTTCTGAATTCTGTTAAGTAAATTTTTAATAATTAAATTTAAAGAAACACGGTTAAGTGGAAACTGCTGTAAATAATTACATTTTTCAATAATAATTATTATAACAGTATAGTATAGTTTGTATCAAGAAAATATAACAACAACATATAAATCATCTTTTTTTGTACCAATAACTTATCAATAATCAGCATTATTCACTTATTTATAGTCCTTAAGTGATTTTTTAAGTCCTACTGAATTGTAGAGTCCAATTATTGAATATTATAAGTGTCCTTAATGTTGCAATGGCAGTATGAAGTTACAATAAATAAATGTAAGTAATAATATAATAACAATATATAAATCATATCTCTTTTTATCAATAATTTAACAATAATCAGCATTATTCACTTATTTATAGTCCTTAAGTGATTTTTTAAGTCCTACTGAATTGTAGAGTCCAATTATTGAATATTATAAGAGTCCTTAGTGTTGCAATGGCAGTATGAAGTTGCAATAAATAAAATAATACAATAATAATAATAATAGCAAGAACAATATCAACAATAAAATTTTGAAATAATAATACTTAATAATAACAATAATAATAGTATCATCAATAGAAAGAATAAACAACAACAATAATATCAAAATTTTATTTACATAACATCAGAAACTTTTTTGAATGCAGCTTACCTAAAACTTTAAATTCCACTCTTTAAATACTTTTACCCATTATAATCTTCACATTCTCTTTCAAAATGAACTCATAAATAGTGTAACTAATAATAATAATTCTCAACAATAAGTTCAGCAATAACAAGTAGTATAATTCAAAATATCACACACTTTCTTTAATTCTTTCTTAAGTATATCATTAATATCTCATCCATATAGTAGTGAATGAGGCATGAGAATATACTCAAATAAAATACATAATACAAAATAAAGAATAAATAAGAAATATTCGTAAAAACAATCATTATTGTGTAGATGATGGTTATGTAATTATCTTGCTTTCAATCAAACTAGAAAACATAAGTTGTGAAATGAAAAAAATAGGACCTTGTAGCATATTAAGAAAGGTTGGACAATTCTCAATTAGTATTAAGATATCATATTTGATTAGTTTAATATAGAATTTAATCCAGTTTATTTTATTAATTTCGTTAATACTGTTTAAATTATTATTCTAATCTAATTCAATTCCGTATCAGAATTTACTAACTTAAATCAACCAGTCTATGCCCGCACAAACAGTTAACCCAAGTGAAAACTCAACAGTGATGCTCTTGTGAGCTCAATTCAAGAACACCATGGTTATACAGAAGAGAATTGACTAGTTAAACATAGTTTTATTTATTAAATTTAATTAGTTTTATGGCTATTATAATTTTTTAATTAAGCTATTAAATTGATATCTATTACATGATTATTGAGGAAATCCTATAAGAGAAAGAGTCTAAAGAATAAGTTTAAATTATATAACTAAAACCCTAGGAACAACCTTTAAATTATATTTTATCAATAATATCTGGCAAAGCAATTCATAATTCTTTATCTTTCCTTACTGAATCAAAATGTTATAAGAAATGTTGATAAGAACCAAAGTTTTTACCTCAACCAGAAATCTTATCTAATAAAATACATAAGAATCTATTAAATTGCATTTACTATCTTAAAAATTAGTATTTTGTACTGATTATCTTATAACTTTTTCATCATAGTAACAAATACAACAACAATAATAATAGTATCATCAATAGAAAGAATAAATAACAACAACAACATCAAAATTTATTTACATAATTTCAGAAACTTTTTGAATGCACTTTTACCTAAAAATTTCAACTTCACCTTTAATACTTTTTATTTTATTATCATATTTCTTTTCTTTTCATTTCCTCATCATTATCACATATTTAATCATTACATCATATTTAGTTTGAGTACTCAATTCTAGTAAATTTATTATGCTAAGGATCTTGGCACTTAATGAGTTTATTTTTACCAAAGCTATAAACAAAATGAGGTGTAATCCCCATTGGTCAGCCTAAGATTTATTAAACCTCAAAGTTACCTAATAGAACAATTTACTACAGTAACATAATGCTAATTTCTCCATCATGTCTCAGTAAATTAACTTCTACCTGATCTAGCATTTTGTTAAATAATTATCACCATCAACAAATCTCTATCTCCTTATATTAAGTATCAAGATAAATTGGTAAATGCATCATTTTTCCTAACATTTAATTCAAAATAAACAACATAAATAATATATTAAAATAATTTAAGTTATATTTACATATTTACAATTTATACTCAAGGTTTTTTAGTGGTAATTTAAGTTAATTCAAATTTAGTTTAATAATTGAATTAATTTTATTTACATAGTTAAATAACAATACGAAATAGTAAATTAATTTAATTTAACTTAACTGCCTAAGAAAGTGGTAAATAGTAAATTGCCAAAAGAAGAAATTACAGTGAGTTGTTATAGGTAATTGATCATACCATGATGGCTAAGACCAAGAAGGAACAGATATTCATAAAAATAAATAATAAAGTTATTAATGATGCACCCTTAAACACAATAAATCATGAAATCAACAGACATACCTGCATTTCATTCCAAAACCATTCCTTTAAACCAACAAACAACATACAGAAATATACTGTCAGTTCCGGAAAATTAGCAATTAATCCCTGGTCAGTAGAAAAACCACTAATATTGTGCAAAAGTAACAACATAATATTTAAATTTGTGAAAATAAGTAATTAAAATTTATTAAAAATAACTTAGATGGTTACTGTAACGCATATAAAACTAGAATTTGTAATTAAATTTCTGTTATGTGTGTTGTAAAGCTCATTATTCCATACTCCATTTTCTGTAAATTCCTAGTAAAATTCATCCTTTAGTCACTATCCCTACTGAATTCTATGATTATAAGGATTTGGAACAAAAATAGACTTACACCAGAAATTTCATTCAATAAAATATAGACTTCCAAGTTAATTTAGTGTTATAAACTTCAGATTGAATATACTGGCTTAAGTTTTATCAGAATTATTGAAATTTTTAACAACTTTACCCATTTACCACTAGTTTATTAGTAAACACCATATTACTTTCTCAGAATACTTATAGACATCTCTGAAAAGCTTTCCTACTGAATTCAATTAATTATGGAGATTTGAAACAGAAATAATTCTACATAGTAAATGAGTCAGCAAAACATATTATTCACTTATAATATTTAGAGTAATTTAAGTTTAATTTACTAGTAATAACCCTTTTTTTTTTTTTTTTTTTTTTTTTTTTTTTTTTTTTTTAACTCTTCAAAAGCTATTTTTGCGATTATTATGCAATCAATGATGTAAGCTGTAATTTCAGAGAATCTAATAAATTTTTATGCATTTATAAAATGGCATAGAATATGTTCCAATACATTTTACTTAGTAAATAATGAAAAGAGATTACTCATATATTTTTTTAATAAATAGAAATTATTTCCTATGAATAAATATCACCGAATGAAAAGGGACTAAATTAAATGATAAAATAAGAACATAAAATTAAGTTACTCTTGTAAAATGAAGTAATATGGGAATAAATAAATATCAGAACAGTTCAAAAACTTTTGGTAATATTGTGAGCTTAACCAAATAATATTAATTTTTTAACAATACATAAGAATAAATATTAAATTTCGTACATTCTAAATGTTCAGGATAAAAGGAACAAAATTCTTCTAAAATATTCTAAGAACAAATTTTTTTGTCTCTGGCTTTGAACTTCGGAACATAGAATTAATGAAAAAAAATTTTAACTGCACACAATTTTTACTTTACCAATGTTACGCAAGTTTTCAGCGCAACTTCCTTTAAGATTTCTTTTTAGTTATCGTAAAATATCATCACGTAAATTTCATAATCATACTCGAAGTCATGTGCCAAGTAATAACTGATAACATAAATAATTTAATTCATGTTGTAGTAGCAATTCTCATGAGTGCATCTCATTGCATCAATCCAAAATATCAACTTAGTTTAATCTTTGAATCAGAATAACATAATTTTAATTCTTCCTTAATATATTAATTTTAACAGAAAAATAACATAAACAGTAAATAAATTTCATAATATCTTTCAGAATAATTAATAATACAAGAACATAAATAAAAATCTCAGACTGTTAAAAAACTCTGTCACTTGGTTTCCTGTTACTTAAGAATAGATATTTTAACAAAATAAAAAAGGTTGTTATAACATTTAGCAACAAATAAATAATACATATTACTTAATACAAAATCTAACTTACGCAATCAAATCTTGTTATGAAAAAAAAAATACAACATTTTTTTGTTGTTTTCATTGACGCGATGTTCCAATACTTCTTCTGGCTGACATCGATAAGGGGATTGACTTTATAATGGAATATATTTCGTAGATGCCTTGCTTACCGTTCTTTTTTGTTACGACACCTCAGTAATAAGCAGCAACTTGATTCTCAAATACTCTTTCCACATCGTTTGGAAGGATAGTTGTGGCATAAGTCCTTTGATAACCTGTCCGGCTTATATTATATTACGATGATTTACCGTCATATGTTGTAGTTGCAATAACGTTGATTATAGAAGGAGAACACATGGTCGCACAACGAAGTTAAGAACGTTGGTTGTAATTGATGATATAAATATTTAGAAACAGTCGTAACATTTTAGTTGCAGTTTCGACGTGGCCATAGCGGCAGTAGAAATTAAAAACCAGAGGCGTTTCTCCGTGAATTCAAAACGAACAAGGCTTTCAATTTCAAGTCTTTATTAAATATTTCTCTTGGGCAGTTTCCACCATAACCATAATAGCCGTGCATCACTACGTCATCAAGGAATAGAGGGTAAGTATCAGAACATCTCAATTATTCTCAAAACGAGCAGCCAGGGAGTTGTTTACAAGTGAAAATACGACTTAATTCTGAGGAAGCGCCGCAGGTAGCTGCTTTTTGTTACCCAGCGCAATAACAAAAATTATGACGTAGAACGCGCACTGAACCAATGAAGAATTAAAGAAGACGCGTCATGCTACGTCATGACCAATGAAAGATAATTAGTAAAAGAGTTCGGACAGAAAGGAGTGGATTAATTTTGTAGTAAAGTGACTTTAGAGCAAGAAATTAATATTCGGAATAAAAATGAAAACGGCTCTCAAAAAACATTTTAAAACCCAGAAATGATCGGGGATCATGATAGAAATTACGAATAACTAAAAGCTTTATATTTAAGTAAATTTGGACAATTTAGAATTAAATAAAAGGGAATTTAACAGAGTTAACGATAGAAGCTAAATTAAGAATAAGGATTTAAGGAATATAGAGTAGTAAATTGGAATAAAACAGGGGGAAAAATTAGAATTGTAAGAATTTGGAATAATTTAACTAAGGAAAAATTGCGAAATTTTATTATTACATATCCCCCCTCCCAAAAAATGTATGAACCGGTTAGTCCAATTGACTGATATGTTCATTGGGAGAAAGCAGATACTTGGGTTACAAAACAGTTCCCTCGTTGCAATACAGTTACCTGGTCGCCGCATCGCGATGTTCAAATTTCTGAATTCTGTTAAGTAAATTTTTAATAGTTAAATTTAAAGAAACACGGTTAAGTGGAAACTGCTGTAAATAATTACATTTTTCAATAATAATTAGTATAACAGTACAGTATAGTTTGTATCAAGAAAATATAACAACAACATATAAATCATCTTTTTTTGTACCAATAACGTATCAATAATCAGCATTATTCACTTATTTATAGTCCTTAAGTGATTTTTTAAGTCCTACTGAATTGTAGAGTCCAATTATTGAATATTATAAGTGTCCTTAATGTTGCAATGGCAGTATGAAGTTGCAATAAATAAATTTAAATAATAATATAATAACAATATATAAATCATATCTCTTTTTATCAATAATTTAACAATAATCAGCATTATTCACTTATTTATAGTCCTTAAGTTATTTTTTAAGTCCTACTGAATTGTAGAGTCCAATTATTGAATATTATAAGTGTCCTTAATGTTGCAATGGCAGTATGAAGTTGCAATAAATAAATGTAAGTAATAATATAATAACAATATATAAATCATATCTCTTTTTATCAATAATTTAACAATAATCAGCATTATTCACTTATTTATAGTCCTTAAGTGATTTTTTAAGTCCTACTGAATTGTAGAGTCCAATTATTGAATATTATAAGAGTCCTTAGTGTTGCAATGGCAGTATGAAGTTGCAATAAATAAAATAATACAATAATAATAATAATAGCAAGAACAATATCAACAATAAAATTTTGAAATAATAATACTTAATAATAACAATAATAATAGTATCATCAATAGAAAGAATAAACAACAACAATAATATAATATAATATATAAATATAATAAAGTAATAATATAATAACAATATATAAATCATTTTTTAATAGGAATTCAACTAAGAAAAATGGCGAAATTTTATTATTACACACACATATAAATATATATATATACACTCATGTTTGTGAAAATTGCAACACCATGAAGAAATTGTCAGAAATTAATGAAATTTATTCCACATATTGCTGATAGTGGTACAAATACACGATCAAATTTTCAAGGAAAAAAAACAAAAAGAACCCCGAAAAATTCGTACTGTGTATGTTCGCCGTGCTGAACGATGAGAGCCGTCGTGGCATTGAATCATTCAAGTTCTGAAGGTAATCATGATGAATGGCATTCCTGATGGCTTCAACTTGAAGCCAAAGTTCAGTCTTAGTGTGTACCCCACCAGCTGTACGAGAGAGTCGCCGACCAATAAAATACCAGAAAAGCTCGATGGGAGACATATCCGGGGAATAACCAAGCCATGGAAGACGCGAAACCTGTTGTGTACTAAAGAAGGCTTGTGCAGTCTGAGAAACATGTGCACGGGCATTATCCTGCTCAAATACAGCACCCGAAATGCGTCGAAGAATGGGGAGGACCTCTGACTCCACAATTTCCCTTATGTAGCGATCACTGTTGAGGTTGCCAGCAATGTGCACTATATGGGATCGACAATTATACCCAATAGTCCCACACACCATGATGCCAGGAATTTGTGCGTTATGACGCTGAATAACACACTGTGGGAGTAGACGTTCCCCTCTGTAACATCTGACGCGTACTCTTTCATCCTTCTACTCCAGACTGTAGCGAGAGTCATCGAAAAAAGCAAGTTGTTGCCACTGAACATGCCACGCGCTGTGTTTCTGAGCCCATTGAAGTGATTCAGCGTCTGTGATTCAGCGTGAGGGCAATCCTACGTAGAAGAACCCTTGCACGCAGTTCATGCTGCAGCAGATGGCGACGAACTGTAGAGCTAGACAACAAAACACCTGTAGCTGTGCTCCAACGTTGTGCTAACACACGAGAGGACGCTGTAATGTCCGTCACAGCCATGCGGATGAATTGTCTGTCGTCCCGTGCCATTGTGCTATTGCGTGCCCCATCGCCAGGATTTCGCCTTGTTTGATTCTCCTCTGTCCATTTATTCCAAACACGCAACACGGTTGTGGCTTTACACGGCGTGCGGGCTGAGATTTTTCAATGCGAAAATCCACCTTCTTGCAAACCGACGATGCGGCCTTACGAACTCTATTAGTTGTTGGTATGGCTTCCCCCGTTTTAGACGAGGCGTATTGACCACCGATGAAACGTTTACCGTAGACAGTCGGATTTCAACTCATCTTTACAGTCCTTTATATAACTGGAACAAGCAACTGATGGGAGCCAGCTCTCGTTTTACGCATGCGCAATCGCTTTGTAATACTAATCATTTGTATGTCTTACCTCACTTTACATTTCCTGTAAGTTTGGTTCAATTTTCATAATTCATTCATGGTGTTGCAATTTTCACAAACATGAGTGTATATATATATATATATATATATGTGTGTGTGTGTGTGTGTGTGTGTGTGTGTGTATTTGGAAGCATATATAACTTTTTAGAATGCCAAATTTATTTTTATTCAAATGTGTAAACATATACATTGCCATATGTAGCATGCTTTCGGAAAATTATTTTTTTCAAAGAGCTCTTCCAATATCAGCGCTAACTCAGATTAATCCGAATAGTAGCTGTCATATTATTACTATGGAACAGACATAAATCTCAGCAGTCACTATTTCTAAGCAGCTTATCAGCAACCTGTTGCTACTAGGCCCGTTACATACATTTTGAAAATAACGGAAATTCTGTATGAATTTTATAAGCTTAGTGTTATTGATTTGGATATATATGAATAAATAATAAGCTTTTTAATCTAAACAAAGACTTTGAAAATATTGAATTATAAGAATTTAAAAAATAAAGTTAAATGGTCTAAAGTAATGTGTAATTAAAATGACTCTAAGTTTAATTTTGTAGTCCATATTCGTACCAACTTTAGATTATATAGTATTTATAAATGTAATACAGGGTGAATCTAAACTCTTGGGCAAAACTTTAAAGGGTGATATTACACATCAAGACAAACAATATTACACAGGAAACTAAGGGTCCCGAACGTCAACGAAAATAAGGGAAATTCTGTATGCATTTTATAAGCTTAGTGTTATTGATTTGGATGTATAAATAAATAATAAACTTTTAAAACTAAACAAAGACTTGGAAAAAATTGAATTATAAGAATTTAATAAAATATATATACATATATATATATACATATACATATATATATGCGTATATATATATATATATATATATATATACATATATATATGTATATATATATATATATATATATATATATATATATATATATAGAGAGAGAGAGAGAGAGAGAGAGAGAGAGAGAGAGAAGAGAGAGAGAGAGAGATATAAATATATAGATTAGTAAGATATAGATTAGTAATTCTTATTCGGTTTCATGTAGATGGAAGCAAAACATTCATTTAGGCGCTATTCAATCACCTTATACTTCTTTTACTATTATTCTATATAAATAAGAAATTCAAAAAAAATAAATATACATAAACTGCAGAATGCGTTAGACTCTCACTTAAGAAATTACAGTCAATAGCTAAAACGCTGAAAAATATCAAAATAATATTCCTAAAACAGACTTCGAAAGTGTCAAAATACACTAACGTACACGTAAGAATCAGTTGGCTAATTCCAAACACACAGAATGTTCTTGTAAAGATTTGAATAGCGAGATCTAAAGACTTCTCACCCATTCATAAAAAATCTACACTGCTGGCCATTCAAAATGCAACACCATGAGGGAATGCAAATAACAGGATGATATTTATTGGACAAATATATTATAATGGGAAGGACAAGTGATTACATTTTCAGAAATTTTGGAGGTATAGATCCTGAGAAAACACTACCCAAAGCAGCCATTTTTGGCTGCAATAACAGCATTTATTTACCTAGCTATAGAGTCAAATAGAGATTGGATGTCATGTACGGGTAAATCAGTCCATTCAGCTGCAACACTTTGCAGCAGTTCATCAACCGTAAGGACGGGCGAGTGGTGGCGGGCCAGTCGCTCAGAAGCCATTGACAGGACATTTTCAGTTGGTGAGAAATCAGAAGAACGTGCCTGCCAGGGCAACAGTCGAACATGTTCTGTATCAAGAAAGGTCAGGATAGTATGAGCAACATGCGGTCGTGCATTGTCCTGCTAAAACTAGAGTTGCGGAGGCATTGAACATAAGGCAGAACCACTGGCCGTAACACATTAGAAATGTAACGACTGCTGTTGAAATTGCCGGCAATGCGAACAAGAGGTTACCGATACGTGTATCCGATGGCACTTCATACCGTTACTCTAGGTGATGTGGCAGTATGATGATTCGAATGCAAGCTGGCAATGTGCATTTTCCACGATGCCGCCAAACATGGAAGCTGACATCATGATGCTGTATATGACGCTGAATGGCGCTCACGTCGTCTTTGATGAATCCAGGCTCTGTATGCAGCATCATGATGCCAGCATCCATGTATCGTAGAAAATGCACATTGCTAGCTTGCATTCGAATCGTCGAATGCAAGCTGGCAATGTGAGCTTGATGCAATGTGCGCAAATGCTTGCGTTCGAATCGGTCTTATCATCTGAAGTGACGGTATGAAGTGCCATTGGATACACGACTCGGTAACCTCTAGTTCGTATTGCCGGCAAATTCAACAGCAGCCGTTACATTTCTGATGTGTTACGGCCCGTGGTTGAAACTTATCTTCTATGCCTCCGCAACTCTCCTTTTTAGTAGGACAATGTTGATACAGAACATGTTCGACTGTTTCCCTGGCCGGCACGTTCTCCTCATTTCTCCCCAATTAAAAATGTCCTGTCATTGGCTTCTGAGCGACTGGCCCGCCACTACTCGCCTGTCACTACGGTTGATGAACTGTGGCATAGTGTTGAACCTTCATGGACTGACGTACCCGCACATGACATCCAATCTCTGTTCGACTCCATGGCTAGGCAGATAAATGCTGTTTTTGTGGCCAGAAGTGGCTGCTTTGGGTAGTGTTTTCTCAGGATCTATACCTCCAAATTTTCTGAAAATGTAATCACTTGTCCTTTCCATTATAATGCGTCCAATATATTAATGTGTCCAATTATATTATGTCCAATAAATAAAATTCTGTTATTTGCATTCCTTAATGGTGTTGAATTTTAGATGGCCAGCAGTGTACTATCAGTTTTCAGTAAGAATCGATACCTACCTTCTTAGGTATTAATCGTTTGCACAATATTTACAAATTACCCTAAATTTAAAACAGCCGGGAAAATGTTTCCAAACATTCCCAGATACATTTCATCTAGATAAACAACCCCTTCAAAGCTCCGCATTAAGCAGGAATTTTAATATTTGGTTTAAAGTCATCAGATGGCGCCAATCAAGCTGAACTGTTTACCGTTTGCACAAAAGCACCTGTTCGTGTACAGTAAAAATAACACGCGCAATCATCATTTTTCATTAAATATAAAATGGAAGCATATACAAATTCGTTTTATCATAAGCTTATATTTCAAAGTTTACAGCATCATCATTAAAGTAGTATCACCTTGATTGCAAAATAGAAAAAAGAAAGACAAACATGTGTTAAGCATAGATTATGAAACACTTTCTAACATATTCGGTGTACTGTACCAAATTGCACCATTTAATAAGGTCATTAGGTGAATATAACGTCATATGAGTTTGCGGAACTTATTGAATCATGATAAAAACTCGATTAGGGAAATATTGGCATATTTTATCATGTTGAAGTGGTCTATAAAACATGTTTAATTTTGAAAGTGATTTTTCTACAGAAACATTGAGAAAATCCCGGACAACACCGGTACTTCAGCTAGTAATATTATAAAAAAGTAACGTTTTTGTGTTTATTTTGTGGAGGTAATCTCTGACAATACCGAGTCCATTTAAAAAAACAACAGCGGCGAAATGCTGGTTACCCTTTCTGATCCAACACAGGTTATATTTTTTATCCGTACAACAACCCCCAAGGGAATGCAAAAGCAAATTTGTTAAATCTATACTAATATTATAAGGAAGTAACGTTCATTTGTTTTTTTTTAAGTTTGTAGAAGGTAATCTCTAGAACTACCGAACCGATTTCAAAACTAATAGCGGCTTATTGATGGTGACAGTCCCTGCTCCAACATAGACTCTATTTTAAGTCAGTGTTACTACACCCAGGGGGTTTTAGGAGCGAAAAACGTTCGAAAATCGCAAATTTTGTGATGTTGTTGGGGCAAGAAACTTGGAATTTGGTAAGGTGGTTATTTTTAAAATGTAAATACTCAGTGTGAACAGTTTTTTAAAATTTTCAAAATTTAAAAGTGGGAAATGAGCGTAAAATTTTCTAATAGTACGATTCATTTGCAAATGTTAAGAATAGAAATTTCAAACTTCACATGGTAATTTTAAGGCATAAATGATCTCAACGGGGCAAATTCTAATTATTATGGCTTCAATTTTGAATTTTTAATGACATTATATTTCTTTTTAATCCAAGCAATCGAATGATCAAAAGAAATTAAAATGCAACACAACGGATTGTCACATAGCTAGTTTAAAATATATGTGCATTACAATTTTACTATTATTTTACAGAGGGGAGCGTGGCAGTTGAGGGCATTTTAGGGTAAATAAACAGTAGTACTCTAGGGATAAAGTACGAACAAGCTATACTTGGTTGTAATATGAAATTCTTGCAATTGACATATTATAAATTATATCGTTTTACTATTTCGATATTGTTGCTATAACGTTACTCTGTTGATTTACTATTATATTGTGTACTACAAAGAGTAAAGTTCTTTACAAAGAAATGTGGATATTTTAAAATACTTACATTACTATGAAGTGTAAAATCTAATTTTAATTTCAAAAGAAAAAAACAGAAATTGTAAAAAATGAATACGGAAAAGGGAGTATGCAGAGAAACATGATAATGGACAATTTATATTAAGAGTAAGGTCCTTACTAGAAGAAAATTTGTAATTTCTGACCAAATAAGCTATTGATATGCAATTATTACTGGATAGGGAGCAAGCAACAATTTATCAGTACTTAAATTTGAATACGTTAATTAAAAACCTTATTAAATATTTTAAATACATATTTTCTTCTTTAAAGATTATAATTGTAATGTTAATTGCCGATGAGGTTTTCTTACCAATTTAACAAAGCACTTCTTGGTTAAATAACGTACCTCAAACGTGTAGATAACATGTAAATCACCGCTTTTAAGCTTACTCAGCAGGTGGATCATGTTGAAACAGTTAAAGAGGTCTTATTTAATTTAATTACACATTTTCTAATTTCACTTATTTCAGCCATTTGTTTTTACTAAGTCGGGAGATAAAGCAATAGAAAGCACTCATTGCGTAAAACATGATCTAAAAATTATTAATAAAAATTTTCTCAAGGAAATACTTAAAGAAGGAAATTTCTAATAACTGAAATGAAAAAAAAAATTCTCGATGAAAGAAAGTATGTTTTAACTTTGAACTTAAGTAAACAGTTTGAAGTATATTGACTTCAAACATTCTTTTGCGAAATCAAAAGAATTAAATGTTGAAGTCACGTTGTCAAAATATTTGCCTTTGAAGGCTTTTCTTTCAAAAAAGCTTATTGTGCAAAAGCAATTATCGATGTCCTTTTTTCGAACTTCTTTATTTAGAAAAATCACAGCAGTTAAAAGCTGGGTCATTTAAAGCAAGGTATTTTTAAGAGTACTCTATACTCTTTGACATTTTTTTTAATGATTATTTCAGTATTTTACAATACTTTTTTGACAGATTATTGAATCGTATTACGAAGAAATGTGATTTGATCAAGAAAAAATAACAACTTGTCTTGTTATAAAACTTGAATTTCTTTTTTTTTTAATTTTTTATCTATTTAAGAAAATTTTAAAACACTATTGTGCCTGACAATTTTAAACGTTCTTGATAGTTTTTTTATGCTTTTCATACAAACGAGTTCTATAACGCTACGAATCAGATTACCAAAATGGTAAATAGTTTAAGAAAACTATAATTAATGTAATTTTATGAAAAAAATTGTTATTATTTTTTTTTACTTTTGTACTTTAAAAACACAAATCTTTGTATATTTCAGAAAATTGAATGCCTAATTCTGCATATTGAGATCGTCCGAATAAAATGGCGAGTCAATTGAAAATTATATACAGGTGTTGTAACATTTTGATCATACTGATACACAGAAATAAATTTAATTTCAAGATTGTAACTCTGATGTATTTAAAATAAAACGGACGTAATAAAAAGATTTTTTTCACATACTTACAATTATTGATCTTTAAAAAAACTATGTCGGGATATACTATGGATCTCTAAATACATTTTAAGCTTTTTTTTAAAAAAAATGAAAAAATGACGCTTCTTCCATTTTATGCCAAGTAGAGGGTAACGAGTCCCTTTAAAAGCAAAATTAACATATCGTTTTTTGTAAATAAATAAAAAAACTTGATAATTAATTTCCGTCTCAATTAGTTTTAAGGAATGTGTTAAGTAAAGATAATGCAGTATTTGATAATTACCAAAAATGTTATCTTTACAAATATATATGTATATGTATATTTGTATATACAGGGTGTTTCACGAAGGACCCCTAACTTTAAAAACCAATAATCCGGAAACGGTGATATGGAGAAACATTATACCAGTAGTATATTTATTAAAAAAAATCGTAAGAATCTTATACATAAATCTCAAAATTTAGTTAAAAATAGCGCCGATAGATGGCGCTGTGATAAATAGGCGTATCAAAAGTGATTCAAAAGGTGCACCTTTTACGCAACAGACTTATCGCAAACGAAGATGAAATTATCTTTGACTGTCTGCTGTATGTCACCGGTCTGTTTATTGAAATGAAATTTTTTGAAAGATCATGAATTGTTTTCCCATCTGGGCCTTTTGCGACTTGAAATCGCATTTGAAAACTTCTCCTTGTGGCAGTAGGACTCTGATTTAATAGGTGATACTCCAACACAATAAACACACGTTCTTCCACGGTATACATCACTTTCGGAAGTATTTTCACTATAAGCTAATAGCGATCAGATTTCAATGGCGAAATCTTCAACGGCTAGTCTTTCTATGCTTCTGAACTCTCTGTAGAAGGATTGTTAACGCTCTCAATGCCATCTGTCGGTACTATTTTTAACTAAATTTTGATATTTATGTATAAGATTATTACGATTTTTTTATTAAACATACCACTGGTTTTATGTTTCTATCTATCACCGTTTCCGGGTTATTGATTTTTAAAATTAGGGGTCCTTTGTGAAACACCCTGTATATATATATGCGTGTGTGTGTGTATGTATATGATAGTTTAATAAATATTTTCAATAGATATGCAAAATCGGGCTACTTGGAATAATAAAAGTGTAATGTGAGAGGTATGAGCTGTTTTGAGACAATTTTGAGTAAATATCACAAATTGTTTACTATTTTATTATTTTAAAGTCTACAGAAGTAGTTGCTTTTTTTTTCTGCATATGTTTGTTGGAAGTGTCATTATGGTTGTATTGGTTTCATTGGTTGTACATGGTTGTATTGGTATAACTCAAAATTGGAAGTGTGTATTATCACCCAGTTAGAAAGATGACACGTGATATTTAGCAATCAGTATGATTGATTTATAAATAATAAATAAAACATTTTACTATTTCTTAAACTCAAGGATTTGAAAATATTATTATCTTTTTTAATTCTTAATTCCGAAATGCTATAAGAATGTATTTAAAATTAATTTCTTTGTAATTTCTACTGAAAACATAATACTACATTGTCACCCAAAACATTTAGACAACTTATTATTTTAGACACTTTTACATTATCATTCTTAAATATCCTTTAATTCATATTATAACCCGCATGCATTTAACATTCATTGTTAATATCATGTAAACTTTTTATATGAAATTGTCAATCAAAACGTTAATACTATTTTTGAAATAATAGACGTCCTCAATAATCATTAATAAATCTTCTATCCTAAATATTTATACAAATTTTATATAAAAAAAAAATTCAGAATATCATAAGTAAATAGTTACTCGTAAGATACCTTAATCTGTTTCCTTTAATTTCCCTAAAAGATCATATAATTGTCATATAGAAATCTGTATTTTAATAAAAGCTGTTATATGAAATTAGTAGCGTCTGTTTTATACCATCTTTATTAATAAAAATCAATGCTATTAAAAGTTTATGCTAAAAAAACTTTTCTTAGAATTTATAAAAAGCAAAATAACAGTTTAAAAATAATGCATTAAACAGAATTTTACTATAAAAGAATAAATTTTTCAAACTAAGTGAAAGAGTGTCCAGGCCGGAAATCAAACCAAGAAATCTCGACTTTTAATTACTAATGCTTATCGAATTGAGCTACCTGGACGACATCCAAGCTTACACAATTCACTCAGACAACCATTTGGTATTGACATCTGGACGTCAAAACCAAATGGTTGTCTAAATGAATTGTGCTGACTGAGATATCGTCTAGATACCTCAATTGCAAAAACATTGGTGATTAAAAGTTTTGTGTTCGAGTATTGGCTTAGACACATTTTCAATCAGTGGGAAAAAATATTTTTCGAATGATTTATTTACCAGTAAGTTTGGTTATGTTGAAATAGTAAAAGGTAGAATTATACTACGTTAGAGCTATGTTTATAAACCTGCTTAATGTATGCGTTATTTTTTTTTCGGTTATAAATTAAGATTTAACTTTGGTAAAAATGTTTTTCGAAGTTTATCCATGGCTAGAAGTTTTCTTAAAGCCAAGGAAAATATGTAAAAAGAAAAACAGAAATGACACATGTGAATGATTTTATTTTAAATACCACGTTATAACTTTTAATTTTGCATATTTATTATCTTAATACCACTATAATAATAAAAAGGTATATTGGTGTTAAGGTAATATAGGTGTAATTTAATATACACTAATTCCTGTGGGTGTAGTAACCTATAGGTTTAATGTAACCTATATTATACGAGCACCATCTATACTAAAGTATAAGTCGTAAAATACTATAAAAAGTTTAGTACCTTCCCACCACTATACTATGAAAAAAATTTCGAAGTTTATCCAGGGATAGAATTTTTTTTTAAGCCAAAGAAAATATATAAAGAAAAATGACATACACAAATAATTTCGTTTAAAATAACACGTTATAAGTTCTTTTAATTTCGTATATTTAATACCTTAACAACACTACACTATTAAATAAAATTTTAAATTAGCACAAAATTCTATGAGATTATTTTAACTCCATTAGAAAGAAATTAAACTATTGGTACTCTTAAGCATTCATTCAAAATATGTGAAATTTGTAGTTTCTAAGCAAAGGATGTTTTGGAAGGAAATGTAATTAGTTTTCATTTTCTGACATTTTTTAAATAAAATAGATAAATTCAGAAAATAATATAAAAATGTAACTGTTCTAAATAACGTTGTTTGTAATCAAATATATCTTGTTCACTATAAATCACATTGCCTCGCTTTGTTGTTTAATGTTAATTGATAAAACGGAACATACATGACATTTCAGTGTAGCTTGCTCTTATCGAAGCATGGAACAATTCACATTGCTACAATACATCTTAATCTGCATCTTCATTATATTGACAAGTAACATGCAGGTTTTTCGTTTCAGTTATTTCACTGAAACGTAGAAAAGAATAAAATTAATGTTCTGCATTTTTTGTGCATTCTATATTTTTCTGTTACATTTCTTATCTATTTTTGTTTCTGAAATCGAGTATATTAATTATTTATTTTATAATTACAACATAAAATTAACCTATTGTCTATATGTATTTTAAAGACAGATGATATACAATTTTGTGTATTTTTTGTTGCTTGTGAAAGAAATGTTAAAACGGAGTATAATATATTTTTAAATTATTTATCTAATTATTATGATTTTGTCTTTAATAAAAATAATAACTATATTTTTTATAATGAACTATGCACATTTATTTCAGCTTTGCGTATTATATAAACAAATCTGTGGAAACTATATATATATATATATATATATATATATATATATACGTGTGTTTCAACGAGTAACATTCTCAGGTAGAAACGGTTTGCGCTTTTCCGGCAAAAAATAGTGAATTGTACACAATTTGTGCATAAAAATTGAATATTTTGAATATTTCAAAAGTATACGCATTTTGTGCAAATTATCTGTATTGTTTATGCATACAATAAAGTACATATTCCATGTCTTCTAAAATTGCATAAAATAAATGCATATTTGTATGCAAAAATTGTGCATTTTTTATTCGATAGAATGCCTATAAATTTGACAAGATGTAAAAATAAACTTCCTTGGGAAATTTACGGGGCAGAAGCCCCCTTTACACATAAAATTCTTAGTTATTTTTTATCTTAGTGTTTAATTATTTTAAGTTCCTGGAAATGAAAAAAAAATGCACTATGACTTCCAAATCAGAGAAATAGAAAGTTCAGTTTATTAAATTTCAAAATTCGGGACGAAGGGAGATATGTCCTTTTAGTACCACAACCTGCCTCCTGAATTCAACACTGCCTTGAATCACCGATTTGAGATTTAATTTTTTAACGCATAAACATAAAAAAGAACTACAAATTAATTCCAATGTGGGAGTTACACTCCCCTCCCTCCACAACGAAAAATTCGAAGCTCTTAATTTGTAATTATTTTAAGTTACTTGAAAATAATAAATTTACTGCTTTTCAAAATTGGTCAAAAATTAAACTTAAACAAATAAATTTCAAAATACAAGGTGCGCTTTTTTATTTAAGAAATATATTCATAACAATCGACTTAAAAATTTGTGTAATTGATCCCCACCTCCTCTATATATACTAAAGTGTTAAAATCCTATCCATTCACGCAATATGGAAGCTTTAAGAGAGATCAAACTTCTGTGTTGTTTGCTATTTACTTTAGCTTCTAATATTTCCCAGACGCAGTAATATAAACGATTTAGATCCGGTGAAGAAGGTGGCCAACCTTCCTGCATGGTAAAGTTTGTACAATAGACATGGAGCCAAGCCTGTATTGATTGAGTTTGGTGTGAAAGTGCAGAATCTTGCTGAAATATTCAATTCTCTTTGGTATACAATCTGTCAGCATGTGGCAATAAATATGTAACCGATATGACCTGTTTGTAATATTCCGCATTGATTTTTATCACTTTATCTATGAATTTCAAAGGCAATTTTCTATTGTTTGACAGTGTATTCCAAACCATAACGTAATTTTTGTTCTGAAAGCGTTTAACAGATCGAAGGTTTTCAAGTATAACCTAGATAGTTGCTGAATATACGACATAATTGTTAACATTATAACACAGTTCAGTGCAAAATAGCTTCTCATCAGAAAATATTATTCTGTCAATAAATTTCCTACTATGCCGCTTCAGCAATTTCTTGCATATTTGTAATAACGTTTTTTGTGCAGCATTCAAATCTTGAACTTTTCTTTTGTGAAAGTGGCGAAAGCCCAGGCGAAAACTTCATTTATAATAACTTGCATAGTTCTTTGACTTACGTTCTCTTCTGCAGTCAATTTATTTGCAGAACGTTGTGTATTTCTTCGTATCTTTTCACGAATTTTTGATGCGCTTTTTTTGTGCGAACTGAGAGTGGACGACTAGACATAGGTCGATTTTTACAGCTATTCGTATCCAATAATTGATTAATAGTTCTATATATAAATGTTTATTTAAAACCAAGACATTTTAATTGCTTAACCCATTTATTCCTACCGTCGATGAATTAATAAAATGGGAAAAATTGAATTTCACACCATTTTGTTTAATTGAAAGTTGTTGTCGTATTTTATCGAGGACTTCTCGATAAATTAAGACACCAAATTTCTATTAAAGAAAAGCGGTGTTAAATACACTTTTTCCCATTTTACTAAAGCGTCCCAAAATTGGGACGCTAGGCATAAATGGGTTAAATATTTTATCTGCGAAAAATCTGGTACTGGCGAGGTATTAATAGAAAATTGCCAATCGCTGAAATAGAGAAATAAATTATTTTACGAAACCAGTAAAATTTAGAGTTTCATATTTGGACGGTGAAATAATACAGTTCTTCATATTTTTCGAACCACCTTTGTAATTACACAAGATGGATATTTTCTGTGGCAAGTCAGATGATTTTTCAATTTAGTCCTTTTATTTATATTGCTCGTAAAATTCTGCAATACTGCCATTACAAAATAGGATGTGTTCAGCAATTATACATATAATTTAGATGCAACAGACGCTTTTGTTTTATATATTATTGCAGGAATGATGATTGAAAATGCTTTTGTCTGGAACATTTTATAGACAAATTACATCATCCATTTTTATCTCGTTGAGGCGAGTATCACACGTAAATTCAGAATGTACAAGAAAATTCTGAAATTGTTTAATTAATCTTGCTGTAGAAAATACAACCATTTGAAGTTCAAATGCTGCAAGAATCAGAAGGTAGAGCTTTAAAAGTTACCTTTGTATGTGGCATACGTCTAAATAGGATTCTAGGTTCAAAATGATATTATGATTAATGTATTATCAGATTTAGGTTTAATTATCACATCGTTTAGTAAGCAATATCTTACAATATCATAAATATAGAAGTGTCATCATTTACAAATTTAAAAATTACGAAGTATTTGTTGTGAAATTTTAAATAGTTATAAACATTTTTTTAAGGTTATATTTGTTTGATATACCAGCTGTCTTTTATAGAGTACCATTCATAATTGAATACATTAAGGAAAATATGTAGAAAAGTTTAATGCGAAAATTGTAAAATATTTTCTGTAATAATATTAGATGTCTTTGTCTACGTATTAGCGAGACTGTCACATGAATTAAAAAGATACATAGTGTAACTATTCTGAAATAATCAATCAAGTTCGATTTTTACTCGCGTACAAATGGTACCGTACAATAAATGTATTAAATTGATTTGTAACAGAAAAGTTTTTAATTACAAATGAATTAAATATTGAGTTATTATCGATTATTGTCTCAAAACGGCTGACTTTTAATGTCTTGTAATTATTCTATGATTTCTTTTCTATAATTGCATTAAATAAATAAATTGAACTGGAATGAAAAACGTTGAATACATCCCTATGATTCCCCTTACATTAAACAAATATTTTTTACAAAGTTTAAACTTGGCATTGTGTTCAGCACGTTTCGAAAAGAGTTTCAAGCAGCCTTGGGCCGTATCGCGTTTTTATGCTAATTACCGAACATTGTTTTTAAAAATCATTATCAACAATTCTTGTAGGATTCCGCGTCGATAGGTACATCGAGCCCCCCTCACATCCCCCCGCTGAGTGACCGCAAAACAAAGTTTGCTTGTGAAAATATAATTTTGTCAAACACTATGTAACCTAGAAAAATCGCTATAATTTCCCTGCAAGGTTTAATTAAACTCCTACTAACCCTATATTTTTTCATAATTTTAGTTTCACCAGATCCGGAAATATGGAGGGGGAGGGGGCGGGGGTGGCATATTTTTGCTGTTCATTTTCGGTGTTATCTTTTTGAAAATACAATACCGAAACTTGAAACACGTTGGAAATCGTACGTCAAACGTGAAAAATGAGGTGCGTTCGTACTATAGCTAGTTATATAAATATTCAGATCTTGATGATTTTTTATTCTGTGAAATTAATTATATCGTCTGCAGATTAATTTCTGTAATAAAATAAATATCTTGGTCACTTGACGATTAAACCTCGGAAGCTCCTATAGCAAGAAAGCGCCGATTTCTTTAAAAAAATTCCGATTTCTTAATAAATATTTTGATTAATAATTTCTAAAGTTTTGATTCGATTTTTATAAAATTTGAAATGTCTCCACAAAATTCAGTAAAGATAATATATCTTAAATTTCAATCCATTCAGTTGGGTAGTTTTTTTGTTGTTATATGCGGACGGACGGACAGACAGACGGACGGACCGGACGACGACGATAGGTGCTACGTATTTATATAATTACGAACGCACCTAACAAATGAATTTTGAGTTCGGTGTTACGAGAACTTTCAAACAATACCTTAAACAATAAACATTTTTTTTTTCAAGTAACTTAATTAGCCCCAATTATTTCGAAAAAATATTTCTGAAAGGCTAATAATCTAGAAACATGTGGGTCAACAGCCTTTATAAATCTGCCACGTTTGAACATTTCAAGTTCTATTATTTTCGAGAATAACGGCTGTGACAGACAGAAAGACAGACACACAAGTTATCTTACAATGAGAACTAAAATAACTTCTTAAACCACCATAAAAACTTTAAAATGCGCTAGCCTTTCGAAAGATCTGAGTCTTTCTTCGTCAGGCGCAAAAAGACTTGCGTCTACTATGAAAGCAGCAGCAAGACTGAAATGAGAGATAAGGGAGAGGAAACAAGCTGATGCAACAGCCAATAGGAAAGTAGAAACCAACAGCCAATAGGAAAACAGAAGACAACAGCCAATCACAGAAGAGTAAAAACAAAACAATATAAAATACAAAATAGAAGGGGAATAAGGAAGTGATTTTCTAAATCTGTGAAAAGCAAACCTGATAATTTGGTTGTCCTCCCTTTTTGTCCTCCTTTATGTTTCAAATTAGCTAAAGTTTTAAGACGCTTCAATTTTAACATTATCTTTAAACCTGTCAATAAATTCAAATTCCCCTCCACCAAATCTCCTGTTCCTGATCTTCGTAAATGGGGAATTTATAATGTTCCTTGTAATGGCTGTGATTTATCTTATCTTGGTCAAACTAAAAGAAATCTCGAAATCCGCTTAAAAGAACACTCTCGTTATGTAACTAATCATGAAATTTCTAAATCTTCAATTGCCAAGCACTCTTGGGATTCCGGCCATTGTTTTAATTTTAAAAATGCTAAAATTATCTTTAATGCTAATAGTATCTCTGAATTGGACTTTCTGGAAAATTTAGCTATTTATCTTAATCGTGAAGTTGTTGTTAATGATAAATCCGATTCCACAATGCTCTCTGCTGCTTGGAAAAACCTCTTCAGTACTTCCATACAATTTATTTTGTATTAATTAATTGTAGTCTGTTTTTATATATATTTGTAGATATTGGTTACGTATTTAATTATTAATTTTCATGTGTTTCCATTTTTTTATTTTTTTATTTTTTCAAATTAAGTTTTATTTATTTATTTATTTATTATTTATTCATTTTATTTTATATCTGTATTTATTCTATTTTTTTTTTCACTTCCTTATTCCCCTTCTATTTTGTATTCTCTATTGTTTTGTTTTTACTCTTCTGTGATTGGCTGTTGTCTTTTGTTTTCCTATTGGCTGTTGTTTTCTACTTTCCTATTGGCTGTTGCATCAGCTTGTTTCCTCTCCCTTACCTCTCATTTCAATCTTGCTGCTGCTTTCATAGTAGACGCAAGTCTTTTTGCGCCTGACGAAGAAAGACTCAGATCTTTCGAAAGGCCTAGCGCATTTTAAAGTTTTTATGGTGTTTTAAGAAGATATTTTAGTTCTTAGTGTTTCACACCAATTTCAACTTATTTTATTTTATCTTACAATGGTTCCGTTTTTACTTTTTAAGTACGGAACACTAAAAGAAAAGTATCGTGGATGAAATTAATTGTCTGAACAATTTTATTTTCTACTGCTGAGAATTCTTCTGAGATTTGAATTTCCTAGTAGTTACTGAGTGTAAATAATTATTTCGTATGCACAACTCTAAAAAATACATGAATTTAAAGTTTACATTAAACATTATGTATTACTTCTTCACTGTACTAACAATTCCTAAAATTAGTTAAGCCCATTTCAAGTTATTCCATAAATATTTACACTAAGATAATATTATTTCAGAAATCGTCATGTTTATTCTCGTAGTCAAAATTGAATAGCTTGATAGACATCAACAATGATTTATAATGCGGCAATGCAGTAATTTCCATGTTCATTCCATTGCTTCTATTTTCGTAATACTTGATTGAAAGCCATTTATGAAGCTCTCTTAATGTTAAAAGCAATATTAAGCTTCTTTGCTAAAACATCCTTTTATGTTAATAGAAGGAAATACCATCAATGCTTTATTTAATTTCGTGGCAAACAGATTGCCAATGTTAGAAAACTGACATATTTATAAATGAATATTCCCATTTGCATTTTCATTAGAAAATATAAAGGTTTCATCATTTATCAGAATAATATGCATATTGTGTGCTTAAAGGTATTAATAATGTAAGCATTGAGAATAGTAATTAAAATTTAAATAAACCACTGTATTAAAATAGGACTTTCAACATCACATACTGCGGTGAAAACTATTGCATAACATAGAACAATTCGTAAAATATTTTGACATGCAACTATAAAAAAGATGTTCAAAAAGCAACTCATTCTAGAATCGTCCATATATGCGTGTGCGTGTATGTGAGAGTTCTTCTGCAAGTGTGCATGTACACATGTATGTATTTGCGGATGGACAGATAGATAGATAGATAAAATGATTTTTTTTCAGCACCGAACAGGTATAGCGCAGAATAATTTACATTGTAATTTGTATTTATGTATAATTTTTTTCCTTTAATTGAAGCTTGATTGAGATTAATAAATTTATTACATTAATAAGGAAAGAATATTTTTATTAATGAAAACTTTTTGAAAGATTCTTAAAAATCGCAACGCAAATAAAAAATATAACTAATTTATATCCATTTGCTAAAATATAGTCTCCGTTCCTACTTTGCTAAGATTTTAATTCTCTTAAAACACATACACATTTTCAATAATAATATCATTTATAACTCTTTATATTCTTTTAATCTTTCGATAACTGCATTTTTGACTAATATAATATAACGTAAATTACGAAACGTAATATATGAAGATACTAATCTTTCAATTCAATGCCTTACGTTAGAAGTTTTGTAAAAAATGTAAAAAAAAAAAAAAAAAAAAAATAGTTTTATATTTTTTTAATTTAACAGAATTATTCTAATTCTTAAATGAATCATATGAGTTGTAATTTTTCACCTGGATGAAAATAGGTCCAGGTCATAATTTGATCCAGGCACCTTTGAATTAAGCAGCCATTTTTTACCACCTGAGCTATCCTGGAATAATCTCACGGACACACTTCACTCAGACAATCTTTTCCACACAGTTGGAAGATTGCAACTGTTATGATTTATTTGTCAATTTGTATATTTATGTTACCATAATGAAGTGTAATTGCGTTTCCAACGTTTTCTTGGCGTTCCATTACCTGAGATTTATTCTTTTCAGCTGTTTCAGATAACAGACCATAAGTCATTATCAATATGTTTACAAAGGGAAATCTGCCCGTCAGATTTGTCACGGATAGCTTAGTTAGTAGAGCGTTGCAGTTAAAAGTTCCTGCTGCTCCAGTCTTGGAGTATAAAATCTTGGAGTATAAAAGCATTTATAAAATTTCAACTTTTAGGATTTAAAAAGGTTTTTTAATGTAAATATTTTATAACAATAAAAATATGATGCTTTTTGATAGTTAAGCAGATTTTTCACATATTGTATAACAGAACTACCTACTCAACATCTTAAAATTATATGCTTTATAAATAAATGAAGTTTGATATCTAAAGCAAATTAAACTTCACTTGAAACTTGAAATACATTTGCTAATGTTTCCGCTACAAAAATAGGAAAAAGAAATTGAAATTAAAAATAATGGAAGAAATGTTTTGAATTTTTCGTGACATTTTGTAGTGATTCCACAATTTTTACAGATTATTTAACTGAATCCTTTCAAAAACGTCACTGAAAATGAAACCATTGGAAAATAAGCATAAAATATTTTTTCGCAACATCATTGAATTTTTATTCGATATACACCACATGATGTGAAGATTTAAAAGCAAGTGACAGTACTTTCTTCTTTTAAAATGAAAAGGAAATACTTTCTTTGACATTCACTAGTTTATTTAGGATAGACTTAAATTTAGTAAAGTAAAATTTACGTATACTGACAGAAACGTTTGCGAAATTGAAATTGCTTGAGAAATGAACGTATGATATATTTCGATATTTTCGTACATTTTGAAATTTTACATAAATAGACATTTTATATTTTTGATGACAGATTATTTTATTCCTTAGTAAACAAAAATGGTTGCATAAATATATATTTATACGTATAAATTTTGAGAAACTCTCATATCCTTAAGAACTTGATAAAAAGGCAAATTAATTTTAAGGGGGAACCAAGAGTTACGATATCTGTAAAACAACTGATATTCATGTACTATTTTCTTGCGAACTACTGAAGAAATTACAATATTTTCTTAATATTTCGGCCGAAGCCAAACTACAATTTGATTCTTAGGTAATAAATGAAAATAAAAAAAAATTACAATAGTTAGGTTAATTTTTTATTTGCTTTGTTTTCCAATTTGCGTAACTTTTGTAATTTTAGTTCTGGTTTTCTGCCGAAGAATAATTGTGTCGACCGTCTTTATAATATATCGTCCGGGTCCCACGATCAAAAACAGTTTAATCATCCGGAGTAGTTCATGTTGGAGCACGGAAATATGAAATAAATAATTCGTTACCTAAATCTGTCATCCAGAAAAGGTAAAAACGACATTTACCTCTTTCGTTTCAGAAAATATTGGTCCTTGGAATATATCCCCATCTTCACTTAAGGAAAGTCAAAAGCGCTGACAAATGTTATCTCGTGACCTGGTTTGGCCAGAACAGTATGTCTATAATAAGTAGATATTCACCACAGAACGCGAAAAAACTTCAAAAATCGCATACAAAATTCTCAATTCAAAAACTGCTATATGAATTCTCAGTAAACTTTGCTGAAAAGATGAGAAAATTTACAAAATTGGGCTAAAAGAATGAAACCAAATTTACATTACTAATGTGTAAAAACAGCTGAAAAAAAACACACTAAAAGTCACTAAAAATTCAAAACTCGCAGCGAACAAAATTTACTATATTGTGCTAAATGATTGAACTGGGTTTCTTTTGACGAATGTCAAAACATCGCCGCAAAAGACTAAAAGTTGCACAAAAATTTCAAAACATCAAAAATTCCTCAAATTGGCTTCGATGTGCATAACTTCCACATACAAATAGACAAACAGAACTGATACTAATTTAATTCAGGACTATTGTGCTTCAATATTTCGAAATTTTCACAGAAATATTCATATTGTATCTTTATCAGGATTTAACATTGTCTAACTTCATGAAAATCATGAAAATGAAGAGTAATTTGGATTATAATTAATTGTTTGCAAAAAAGTAGTAAACTTAATAAACGACCTATGAATATTTCATAGAAATATTCTTTTTTTCTGTAGGTTTAAAAGTCTTGTGTATGAACATTAAAGATATTCTTCCAACAGTAGACAATGCACACTACAGCGTGTGATAATATAAAACCGTTAAATATCATTTATGTTTATATATATATATCTGACATATGTCATGATGTGACTCTCTTATTTATTAATTGATTTGGATGTAACTGAGTATGTGTACAAGACATACTATGGTCTCGACCGAATTCGTTGGCCAGTTTCATCCGCCATCTTGTTTCAAATAGGCAGCCATTTAAAATTATATGTTTTAAAATTCAAAAACATGTACAAATCAATTATAAATTTAAAAAAAAAATTGTTTCTGTTAAGTGTTAGAAAATGATATACAAGAATTGTGGAATATTTTTTGTTTTTTCTATGTCTTAAAAAATGACTAAGATATGGCAGTTTCAAATTCTAGGGTGGCTGAGATTTTGAAACAATCTGGTATTTGTTATGCTGTAACTCTCGTATATTTATGAACCGATAGGAATGTGACTTATCATGTACACAGAACATACCAAGGTCTCGACCGAGTTCGTTGGCCAGCTTAATGCGCCATCTTATATCAAAATGGCGGCAAGTTAAAATTATACAATTTTTTTTTAATATTAAAAAAATGTATATATTTTTTAATATTCAAAAAATGTATAAAAAATTATAAATTGAAAAAGTTGTTTCCGTTAAGTGTTAGATCGTGATACAAGGATTCTGGAACTTTTTTGTTTTGGCTTTATAGTAAAAACAGCAGTTTGAAATTCCAGATTGGCAGACACTTTGAAACAATCTGATTTTTGTTATGCTGTAACTCTCAAGCTGAAACGGGCAATCAAATTCAGTATTAACGAAAACCGTATTGAATTTTGTATAATCGGGTTCCAATAAATTTAGCTTCGGGCGTTTGAGTAAAATAAGTTCAATTTTTAAAAACATGGACTATGAAAGCTATCTTTTCTCCCGGTACAGGCCGGAAGGACTTTTTGCTTAGTTTTGGAGACTAACATGCATGTGGTCTGATGAACATTACAGATTGCTTTAGTTTTAAATTTGTACTACTATTTTCTTTGTCTGTAATTTGTATAATTTTACGTGTTCTAAGAATAATTATTAAATTAGGATCCATATTAAGTATTATGTAACATTATAATAATAACCATTCGTCTGGTGGACAATGTTCGTTTAAAAAGAAAACTTGTCCTGCCTCCTACATGCCAGGAAAAAAGAGAAAATGCACCACTTTCATTGAACATAAGCAAATATAGAATGGCATGAGTTTTTATTCTGAAGCGTTTGCGCATATCGAATTTTTAAAGATGTCGTCTGACAGACGATTGGTTATCATTTACGTTATTACATTTAAATGATTCTTAAATCATGTTTCCGGACTTTTCTGAAAGTTTGGTGTGTTTTCACCAAAAGCTTTTGAAATAGAAATGATATTACTCGGGAATTATGCGAAAAAATTGTTAATGAATAGAATTGTAGTTCATATGCCAATTATATAAGATTTATTTAGAAAATACGACTATAGCTTCTGTGTGTGCTTATAGTAGGGTTAAAAGTTATTGCTGTTATGAATGCACGCATTGTATATGTGCTAATAATATACAAAATTGAAATACACTTCTGAAGAATTTTGTCAATAAGCTGAGATAATTATTTCTTGTCCTTTGTTGACATGGTTTTTCACGTAACAATTCAAGAAGAATTATTGGGATAAATCAGCGTGAATTATTACACATTGATACAAGAATTTAATATGTGAATAGTGTTAAAATTGAAAATGTAAAATTTCTGTAATTTGTACGATTTGCTCTTTCAGAATAACTCGTTATTTTTGAGCAATGCGTCATGAATTTATCATATAAATACACATGTCAAGAAAGTAACGAAAATCGAGAAAATATGTTAAAAACCCATTTTGAATATCAAGAAATCTTAAATTGTCTGCAGATACCAAAGGTCTTATTTACTTTTTTAATTTATTTTAAACGACGCGGTGTTCCGCGTGATATACGAAGGGTTATAAATCCAGTAAGTATTTTTAAGAGGAATATTCTTAGATAAACTGAAGAAGTAGATAATATATGCAAAACGCCGCAACCATTTTCTATAAACTTATAAAGTACTTTAGACATTCCTCTTGACGAAATACTTTTGGAACTCTAGACATATAGATGAAACCATTTCCAATATTCCTGACACGCATCCCTTTGAGAAACACGATGAATTTTTATACCACTTTAGAAGGATAGGGTAATCAACTTCACTGGATCATGTGATTGCGGAATTTTCTATTTTGGGCTTCATAGATGTTTATTGTAAATATTTCACTTCAAGTTGACAGTGATGGTTCCCTCTCTTTTTGAATTTCCGGTTTGTTTGGATATGGATGCTTTTCTAAAACTATTTATAGATATTTCATAGCGAATAAATAAATATTATAAAAATACATCTATAAATACGACATAGTAGGCATTTTTATATTGAAAAACATATATACTTAATGTGAGTTTTTAAACTATAAAGAGACGAAATTTCGAAATTAAATTAAATATTACGCATCTATTCAAGTGTTTTAAAAAATGTCACTCATATTATTTAAAATATATCAAAATAAAGATTAAAATAAAATTTAGGTTGAGGTAAATTAGCCATGTTCTGGGTGTCAGAAAAGGTATAGCAATGTTTGGTCAAAAATTTGTTCGTCCGTTTAAGATAATGCAAGTGATGCACAATAATTTGTTATGGATGTTGAAGGAGAAAAAATGACGGCTAATCTGAATCAGGTAAGAGGATGAGAGTGAAGGTTATCAAATGTCGAATGGCATTTCTTCATGTGTCTACTAGTTTACATGAATCTAATAATTATTCTTCTTCAGGTTGGCCTAGAGAAACTTTGCAGCATCGGGGAAATTTTCGTGCTCAAAGTAAAAATTAAACTCCGGTACGATCAAAGCCATATGAAATTAGTAGAAAATGTGCTCATATTATGAAAATGTGCAAAGAGGGTAAATTCTATGGGCAAAAACTGCCTGTAAAATGTGTTAAAAGGCCAGCTGGTATGCAGCCTTGGTATCGAAAATTGGGTTACTGAAAACACGAAGAGTGAATATTGCTACACGAGTTCCTATAGTAACTCATCCTTCAGATTATCAAAATAAAGCTTCCAAAAGGAAAAGAGGTGCAAATTCGTCATCGGAGTTATCAAAACCGGTACTCAAATTAGCATTTAAAACACTCGCGCTCAAAAAAATGCCAACTAATTAACTCGAAACATGACTTCTCACTGCTAAAAGAAAGTGGGCGACATAATTTTTAATATTTTTAATTTGATTTAATTTAATTTGATAGAAAGCGTGGACTGCCCTCATTCTTTTCGTCCGGTGCGCATAGAAAGAAATGGAATCCGGTAGGGCTCCATTCAGTTTCGTCGACGACTGTTCATCAACTTGGCTGTAGTCATAAGATGGAATCTGTTCATAGACTTGGCTCTAATTAGCAAGTGGAATATGTTCATCAAACTGGCCCTAGTCATCGAACAGACTATACACATGTTCAACGACATTGGTACCACTGCCGTCTTCAAGACAAACAATCTACAATAGTTTCACCATTCAGTTCCAATGATGAGCGATCGTTTATTCAAGGATTTTGGCACAAGAGAAAATAGTCTTCAATCAGTATAAGATTGGTGAGCTCGTGTCTAGGTAAGGACATTTCTATTTTTCCCTATTTAACTACATATATTATGTAACAATGTGAAAGAAGAGAAGAAGATGGACTTTGTTTTCTGTTATTTTGACCTGATTTGGGAACCTGTATACGAACTCACAATTTTTGATTCTGATGGGATCTAAATTGATGTCGGAAATATTTGAATGATATCATTGTACATCTCTGTTTGTCTAAATTGCTTTGTGTTATTCTGGTATGAATGTTGATTGTATTGGATTTGAAGTATGTTAAAAATGTATTGCATTATGTATATAATATTTTATAGGTTTATGATTTGAAATGTTATACACTGTTAAAATTTTGCAGCAAACTGTCCAGTCATTTGACTGTTTTTGTAAAAAACGGTTACAAAACCGTAATTTAACTCTATTCTGGCCATAATATGGGGGAAAATATGGTCAGAATAGCGCTAAATTAGGTTATGTGACCGATTTCTAAAAAAACGGTCAAATGACCGGACAGTTTTCTGCATATTTTTAACAGTGTATGGTTTTGTGATTGGTAGACACGCGCCACATTTAGGCGAGCACATGTTGTACGGCCAAAAGTTTCTTGACACACAGTTCTGTTTTATCCTTTCTAACTTTAAATTAACCTAAATTTCTTCTTGTAGTCCATTGCCGCGTTTTAAGTGTTTCTACTAGGTAATGGTTTCAGATATAGATGCATGCGTTCCTTCCTCGTTTCTGAATTATCAAACCGCAAATTGCTGAGTAAAAGTAAAAATCTTACTTTTGACGTAAAACAACGAAATATTTCTCGCCTGTAATATCTGTATTAAACAAGAAGTCTTCATCCTCTCGATTTGATTTGAAGTCTGCTGAAAACATTAATAATCCAAGAAATGTCTTTATTTCAATTTCCTTCTTGGCATTGAGCGCGTTTCTTATTTGATCAGAATAACGCATTCTACATTCAGTAATTTTGACATTAGTCAATTTAACTAAACTTCATGTAATAACATTTTCACCAAACAGTAAATTCCAAGGTTCTTCGGGATATATTTTTTGGAAAAAAAATTTTAACCCGGCAGCTCTACTACAATATTAATTTTCGGAGTTCGAACTACTCGATTTAGTTCTCTTGCAGCCCATGTACAATTATATTTTCATTACAAATACTCTGAATTACTTAAATATTTACTTCCTCTTCCACTGATAATTCCGAAATGGAATCGTGAAGACGTTCAATAAAATTATTTTCAGAGTTTTTAATATCTGAATACACTATATCAGATATTTTTTCACAAGTTCTTCAATTTCAGTTTTTTATGTGGTATACCGGACGTTTTCTCGAGTAATTGGATTACATGTATTCCATTATATCATAAAATAAAAAGTATAAAATTACCATGGAAGAGAAATAAATAAACAAAAAACTATTGTCTCATAAACCACTTGATTACAGAAAATAATAAAATGCGGCCAGCTGAAAGGCATGCGGATTGCGACCTTGGTGATCATTTCAGGAAGGTAGAAAAAATTATATAAATAATTATGACAATGATAACGGGAAACGGTTGAGCGAACTGCGAGACCGCTGATAGTAGTTAAAGGTTATTCGGTTGTGAACGTTTTTTTTTCAGTTTTGAAAAAGAGAAAAATTTAAACATTTTCATGAATAGATGTTTTTTTTTAAACAGTGTGTTTGATTATTTGGTAACTTGAACTACGGAAAATTCATGCTCTTCTCAGGTTACTAGATAATTTCGGAACGAGATAATTTAGACACTATTACAAATTTCTCAAATTTGGGACCCTTTCTTGGTGATATTTTTATTGAGGACTTCAATAACTTTGAAAAACCAGCATTATAATATCATTTCTATTATATTAATAAAGAAGATGAATCTAATGAGAAAAAAAAATATAAATTCTTCACTAACGGACTAATGAAATTTAGCAGAAATGCCAATAAATGACCTTTGGAACAAATAAATAAAATGTAATTGCGTCAGATATACCTACTCAATTTACGGAATAATATATTGCATTAAATCATATTAATAATTATTCAGATAAAATTCAAACAAACATTAGTTATTATATGTCTGAGCAAAATCCAGTTCCACTTGGTGTACTAATTAAGTACTACTTGCTATCATGTTACGTTTAATGCAACGTCCTGTACCACAGGAGATAAATTCTATGTCAACTTTTCCGCAAATTAATAATCAATGAACCCCTGTTCTAATTAGTAATTGTTTTCAAACATCTAATATTTAAAAAAGTACTTATTCAACAGCTGCTGTATGTTTAATAAATAATGTAGCGATTCAAAACATCTTTTAAAACATTTTGCTTAGTCACGATGTTGTTAATAATAACACATCTTGTACAACGACTTCATTCAATACTATTTATAAGTTCAACATGGTAAGTGAGAACTATATTCTAACGCGAGCATTGGCATATCCAGACATGATCCATATGATTTAACAGAATAGCTACATCAGATAAAATATCTATCTTATTTTAATACGTTTAAGGTACCAAGATTTGTTTTTATTTCTAATTTCAATAATAGAGTTACATAGATTTAGTGATGAATCAGTAGCATACGTATGTTTAACAAATAGTCATGAAAAGTAAAATCAAGTCTTCCGTGCAGTAAATTTAGAGTTGTCACATCAGAAGACATTAACTAGTCTGCTATTGGAATTAACAGCTGCACAGGTGTTAGCAAGCCAAATGCCTAACTTGCAATTTGAACACATGTGCTTATTTATGGCCCGATTCCATAATTGTTTTAGGACAGATCAAGGCGCGTATTGATAGAATAAAAGTCTTTGCTAGTGACACAGTAAAGCAAATCAAAACGCTATGTCCAGATGTGGCGCACAGGTATATCCCCTCTTTGGATAATCCAGTATATCCTCTATTTAGAACGAGTTATTTAAACGTTCTTTGTAGTGGACTGGTCCATTGATTTTGTGACATTCCAGCTTACCTGTGTCTTTCAAACTTAGAGAATACGTTGTATAGGTTTATAAATAACTTGAGAAGTCCAAAAGCAAGGACATTAGGTAAAATTATTGAAGATGAAATAAAATGTGTATCTAATATTTTGGTAAGATTAGTTTAGTTTTCTGAAACTTCTCTTGAAATTAATTTTTTTATGAAAAATTTTATATACATAAGTTTACTTCATTTAATTAAAAAATGTAGCCATTAAAAAAGAATTTAAACATTTAAATAATGTTACCTGTATGCATATTCTTACTAGATGTTTTCTAAATCATTTTACTAAACTTTCCTATGTTTGTATTTAATTAGTAATGTAATTAGTCGCTCAATTTTTCTTTAAAATATGTATAGTAAATATACATATTTAAATATTGGTTTAATATCGCTAACAGTTTCTTTTATTTAAGTTGCGATGAACTCTTATTACAGAATGTTAATTTTAATATTTTTGCTTTTGTTTTAAATATTCAAATTTAACTTATTTATAAGTATTAATGAAAATAATAATATAAATATTAAGTGAAAGTTCTTAAACTGTTAATTTGTAAATACAATTTAGGGACTTGGAAATTATTAGTATAATTGAAATTAGTATCAGAAATAAATGTTATAGTATTTAAAACATTATAGTGGTAGGTCATAAAAATTGACCTGGGCTATTAAACAAGTAGTGCATATAACATGTGAATTAGACTGTGTATAATCTAACTGTGTTGAATTATACCGTTTGTATTGGACATGAGTTTTTTTTAATTTTATGTAACTTTTCATTAAGGATATAGGGTTTTTATAATATTGATGCTTAAATATTTAGGTTGTATTATATATAATATTTTGTGATTGTATTGATTTAATATGCATCTTTAAATTTTTAGAAGTTTTTAAATTCAAGAGTAGGGAATATGTTGCGTCATCGCCATTTTCCTCAACTTGTACTTCCTTTCGTGGGGACTGAATGAATGGACAGTCAGTTAGATTCTAGCGCTTGAACAATGGACATGTAACATACACTCATCACTTACACCAGTGAGGACAAACAATAAAATAATTCATTTTATAAAAAGATCTGCCAAAACTTTAATTCAATACCACACAACGCAGCACGTTATACGTGTTATTTGTCGATATATATTTTATAAAATTTATTAAAAAGCAAAAATAAATTAAATTTTGCATGATACTGTTTTAATAATAAAGATATACATCTAAGCTCTGATTTCTGCATAGAATGAGTAATTCGTTGCCTAACAAATCAATGTACAACACCTTTCCTTTCTTTAGGATAACATTCGTTTAGAAATGTTTCTGCAAACTTCAGGAAATATCTGTTTTTAACCATATCTACTGTGGCCACGATTAGTTACTCTTAAACTTTCAAACATTTAACAATGCTACGGAAAACAAAAAGTAGATAACAAACGCTTAATCAATGAAGAACTAAATTTTGCCGTTTGGTATTTGTGAATGAGTAAATGGAAGAGTAAATTTGCTTAAATTTTCATGACGCATTGACCAACCTAATGTCGACGAATAATAATTCATCAACACATACTAGCTTTAGTACCTGATTAAACTTCTGTAATCTGATGTACGGAATTTCTTCTTTGTTAAAGGTCTTGTGAATGGCCACATATGATTAAATGAATGGTAAACTTTTACTTCCTTAAGTAACATCGTTTCAATTCTTTATATACATATTGTTTCTATTATCCTTATCCTTTATTTTCTAAGCGAACTGTAAAAATAAACGAAAATTATGACATCATAGACTAAAAACATTTTGGGAGCTAGTCACGTTTCTTGATCCCTAAATGTGTTTTCCTTACATTCAATACATGTATGGCATTTTTCACAACAAATAATATATATATATATATATATATATACTGAAAGTGTTGCAAAACGTTTCTGACAATTGATTTAATATATTTTAAGAGAAACAGTTTCTTAAATAGTAATTATTTCCAAAATTAAGGTGTGGAAAATTAAAATTTTATTTATAAGATAAAGACATATACGTGTAAAAATTATTTGATCTACACCATGTGTGAAATATTTTTCATAATAGATTTTGTTTCCTAATAAATATGAAATTCCTTCATTTTTATCGCTTTTGTATATGATCTTTCTATGAAAATAGAACATGTAAAGTATACAAGAAAAAATGGTTATTGTATGATTAAAAGGGGTTGATGAATATTCTGATACAAATATCTTATGTATTAAAAGTTAATTAAACAGACGGAATACGTTGTGCGCAAGGGAGCTGTTAGATGTATGTATTATGTAATTGATAAATGAAAATATGCAGATCCATTAAGAGCATAATACAGGCATCACCTATTTACGTATTACTCGACATTCAAAATTTTGGAGCTAATCACGAAAATTACATTTATAAACTAGCGTGTTTGATACGCGTTTGCACACTTTTTAACTTTATTTTACAAATAAAATATGCATATAAAAACCATATACATAATATAGTTAAATTTTTATTGATGGTATAGAAATAAAATCTTTAACAAAACAAACCCAAATCTAATTAAATTCAAGCTAAAAAAAAAAACGCGCCTAGGTATGTTTTCTGAATCCAAAAAACTACAAAACCTAATTAAAAATGTTTCGATGAAGAGGATCGAGTATATGCAAATTAATTTATGGAAAAGAAAGAAGACATTGACTGTTACGGTTGGTGACATGACACAAGATTTGCAGCAAGCGAGGGACTCGTGTGTGATTCTGGCTAAGCAGTTGGTTAACATTAACATAAATGAATTACCTTTGAGTCAATATGAACTTATTAATGAATATCTTATTCAGGTAGAAACATTCCGAAATTCCTGAGAAAATAATATGCCGATTGAATCGACAGCTCCAGGCATTTGATAAATTTACAACAAAGGGACTAGCCGAGGCTTTTAACCTCATAGACATGGCACTAGAAAAATTAGAACACTTGGATACGAATGCAGAGTGGTTTAGAATGTTAGCCTTGCGTATCCATTTGATATGTCTAACTGAAAGCCCATTTACGTTTACAAAAACCGTGTGACCATACAATTTTCTAAAAAAATATGTTTGTGATATCCTACCCACAACAACGTTAAGAAGACAATTTAGATGACACCGACAATACTCAGCTTTCAGCATCGAGAAGGATAGAATTTGCTAGAGAGTAGTATTTGAGGGGTTATAACACACAGAGGAGTAAATCAATATTTAGTAATTTGAGAAATGAAACGTATTTTTAAACTTGTCGTATTGCCTTTGCATTAAGTGGTCCAACTTGCTTTGCTCTCTAGCGACTTCCTAAGTGAACTATGACTTATTTTGCTGTCGCACTGGACATAAATTAATATGCGTTCAGTGAAAATATGTTTATCTAGATTTTTCAAATTTTAGGTAGATTTCAATACAAAAAAGTATAAAGCTATCTACTGCAGCCTTTCGGAGGAAAGCAGTTCCGGAAAATTTCGATATATTTTCACCGATCATGACCCCCAGACCCCAAAACCACCCTCCGTTCAAATGTTAATTTATATATATAGATATATAGCCATATATCTACATATATATATATATATATATATATATATATATATATAAATCAATTTTGATGAAACTAAATGTGTGTATTAAGCTCACCAATGTCTCGACCGAGTTCGTTGGCCAGCTTGGTCCACCATTTTATTTCAAAATGGCGGCCACTTAAATATTAAAACTAAAATAAATATACAAAAAAGATAAAAATTCAAATTTATTTTTTAATTAAGTGTTGGGCCTTGATACGAGGATTCTAGAGCATTTTTTGGTTTACCTCTATCTTAAAAAATGTCTGAGATAGAGCAGTTTGAAATTCTAGGGTGGCTGACATTTTGAAACAAAACAGCATATTAACGCGATTACTAGCAAATTATTTTCTTTCATTGTTGTAATAATTTTCCCCATCATACGCATAAAATTATATATTCATATCCGTTAGCGCCAAATTCTCGTCAAAATTGGCGACATTTGGCGAAATATCGCCAAATTTGGCAACCAAAATAAGTCTTCATAAATGAAGCCAATTTGACTATTGCTAAATAATTTGGCGAATTTCTTATTCAAATTCAGTATTAACGAATCATTTGTAAATGTTTCTTTGCATTTAAACTTGCTGTTTTCGTGTAACATTAGCTAAAATTTTAAAACGAAGATATAGGAAAGCTACCTTTTCCTCCCGGTACAGGCCGGAAGGACTTTTTGACTTACTCCATTGTCATTCTAACCCCCTCTTTTCTGTTTGCAACAATCCACATCCACGCTGACTCTCCCACTAAAGAACCAAATTATCTATCACAAGTATCAATTCATTTTTGATTCCGAGAACCAAAAGTAGTATTCTCACAACAACGTAATCTATATCGAAAGTTAGCTAAAGTAGTCATCTAATCCATAATAAATACATTTTAAATTAACACAACTCGAATCTTTTACAATGCACAGTCACTTATAGACGTTCAATATTTATATTTATTCAAACGATATTTATTGTTGACATTTGCAGTTTTATCGATACAAAATATTTGTTTGGTTTTAAAGGGAAAGAACTGCCCTATCCAGTCTTGTATTCTATTTATTAAAATATAGTTGCAATAACATTAAATATATATCTAACATTTAAAGTAGTTGTTTCGTAAAAAAATATAATAACAATTCTAAAAGGCGGGTTGTGCGACAGCTAAGAAAATAAATATTTTCCGAGGCTTCATTTACAAAATTTCATTCAATATTTCACAGACAAAAAATACTGTTTTTGAAATTACGTTTTTGGTTCCTTGTTACTTTTTATAGTGGTTACAGCGAAACCATTTGCGTCTTATTATTTTGGGGAAATTTATACATAGGAAGGAAAGAACAATGTCGAATAAATATGTTAGACAACAAAATCGATTCCAATACCAATACATCAATACATCACCATTTAAAAAAGTTTGTAATAAAAACAGAGCAAAGATTATACCCACACATAAAATTTAGATTATTATATACAAATAAGCTTTTTTTTCAAACAACCATAAAGATACAATGCAAAATATTGTAATGAAAACTCGTGCAGTATCTTTGAAAATGCAAAATTAAATAAACATTTGAAGTACAATAATTCGTTATATATAATGAAATAAGTACATGCTTTATAATGCAACAATATAGACATATATGTCACATATTTCTTGTAAAATTATCATTTTGTAGAATCCACGAAACAGATTAGATAGGGACGGAATGGAGAGCTTAAGTTTAAATGGACTAACTAATAAGAAAACGTTTCCTTTAAAATAATGAACTTCATAGGAAATGCAGCTTATCTTCAAAGCAATTCTAGTGATTCAGGATTCTTCTTTTTTTGTCATAAAGCAAGAGAAATGGATCTTGTCAAAAATGAATAAAATGTATTGTATTACGATGTCGAATAACTAACAAAGATATCTAAAATAAAAGTTACTTTATAGGATATACATGGAATCATCTTTGAAGAAATATTAATAAAGTTATACCACCAATAATGTAAAAACAGCAATGAAATAATAAGTATGAATAACAAAAAATAGCATTATCTATATTATTTAATAACAAATCTTTGCTTGATCAAGAAGTTATATATATATATATATATATATATATATATATATATATACACTCATGTTTGTGAAAATTGCAACACCATGAAGAAATTGTCAGAAATTAATGAAATTTATTCCACATATTGCTGATAGTGGTACAAATAAACGATCAAATTTGCAAGACTAAAAAAACAAAAATAACCCCGAAAAATTAGTACTCTGTGTGTTCGCCTCGCTGAGCGATGAGAGCCGTCGTGGCATGGAATCATGCAAGTTCTGAAGGTAATCCTGGTGAATGGCATTCCTGATGGCTTCAACTTGAAGCCAAAGTTCAGTCTTAGTGTGTGCCCCACCAGCTGTACGAGAGAGTCGCCGACCAATAAAATCCCAGACAGGCTCGATGGGAGACATATCCGGGGAATAACCAAGCCATGGAAGACGCGAAACCTGTTGTGTACTAAAGAAGGCTTGTGCAGTCTGAGAAACATGTGCACGGGCATTATCCTGCTAAAATACAGCACCCGAATGCGTCGAAGAAGGGGGAGGACCTCTGACTCCACAATTTCCCTTATGTAGCGATCACTGTTGAGGTTGCCAGCAATGTGCACTATATGGGATCGACAATTATACCCAATAGTCCCACACACCATGATGCCAGGAATATGTGCGTTATGACGCTGAATAACACACTGTGGGAGTAGACGTTCTCTTCTGTAACATTTGACTCGTACTCTTTCATCCTTCTACTCCAGACTGTAGCGAGAGTCATCGAAAAAAGCAAGTTGTTGCGACTGAACATGCCACGCGCTGCGTTTCTGAGCCCATTGAAGTGATTCAGCGTCTGTGATTCAGCGTGAGGGCAATCCTACGTAGAAGAACCCTTGCACGCATTTCAGGCTGCAGCAGATGGCGACGAACTGTAGAGCTAGACAACAAAACACCTGTAGCTGTCCTCCAACGTTGTACTAACAACGATATAATATACGACAAATATATATATATATATATATATATATATATATATATGTGTGTGTGTGTGTGTGTGTGTGTGTGTGTGTGTGTGTGTGTGTGTGTGTGTATTTGGAAGCATATATAACTTTTTAGAATGAAAAATTTATTTTTATTTAAATGTGCAAACATATACAGGGCCATATGTAGCATGCTTTCGGAAAATATTTTTTTTCAAAGAGCTCTTCCAATATCCGCGCTAACTCAGATTAATCCGAATAGTAGCTGTCATATTATTACTATGGAACAGACATAAATCTCAGCAGTCTCTATTTCTAAGCAGCTTATCAGCAACCCGTTGCTACTAGGCCCGTTACATACAATTTCAAAATAAGGGAAATTCTGTATGAATTTTATAAGCTTAGTGTTATTGATTTGGATATATAAATAAATAATAAGCTTTTTAATCTAAACAAAGACTTTGAAAAAATTGAATTATAAGAATTTAAAAAATAAAGTTAAATGGTCTAAAGTAATGTGTAATTAAAATGACTCTAAGTTTAATTTTGTAGTCCATATTCGTACCAACTTTAGATTATATAGTATTTATAAATGTAATACAGGGTGAATCTAAACTCTTGGGCAAAACTTTAAAGGGTGATATTACACATCTAGACAAGAAATATTAAATAGGAAACTAAGGGTCCCAAACGTCAACGAAAATAAGGGAAATTCTGTATGCATTTTATAAGCTTAGTGTTATTTATTTGGATATATAAATAAATAATAAGCTTTTTAAACTAAACAAAGACTTGGAAAAAATTGAATTATAAGAATTTAATAATATATATATATACATATATATATACATATACATATATATATGTATATATATATATATATATATATAATTATAATATCTATGAATTTCAAAAAACATATCAAGTTCTATTCTACTTAAATCTCCAAAGAGATAATCAATGATACAGTGTATACAGAATACCACATAGCTAATAATTAACATGTGCAAACATAATATTACCATAGCTGATGCTTCAATGGTAATTGGCCAAATTTTACTCATACCAAAAGAATATTGAAAAAAGAAATAGAGAGAAAGGGGGGAAAAAAAAAATTATAAATTGGAGTTGCAATTAAGTAAACACAAATGGATTAACAAATTAAATATGAACCATACACAATGGAAAATTGGACCACATGAGAATTAAATATGAATTGGACATGGAAAAACACATGCACATGTACTCATCAGCCTGGATGCACCCACATGTGTTTTAAATAATAATTCAGTGTTTCATAATTCTACTGGCATAATGCTAAGATCAGTAGAATCATCCAGGTACACTGAATTATTACCAGACAACAATTGGAAATATTAAAATTTGGAAATATTTAAATAGGAAATAAAAAACCATTAAGAAAATACAATATATTTCACTCACATCGATTATCCAAAAAACTGTAATTAACACCTCACTAAATTACCACGAGATAACAGTTTTGAAATAATAAAATTGGAAATATGAACGCGTAAAGTGTAGATAAAATATTTTACTCACAAAAATTATACAGAATCCTTAAAATGTCACAACGTCTGCATAATATTCACATCCACATGGCAATGCATCATACATGTTGACTAAGTCGAGTTGAGAGAAATGATTTGTAAGACAAGTTGAGAGCACACTTTTTTTAAAACACAACCCCATAAATGACACCCAATCACAAAATGATTCAAAAACACTCAAAATAATTCTGGTTTTAATACACTTATAACTAATTTATATCCGTGAATATATATTACTCCATCCAATTTTAATTCCTGAAAGTAAAATTAATATACAATCAATAGCTCCCTCTATAGTTAAATTAAATATAATATTAACAATATTAACTACAACTACCTGAAAGGTAAAGTGTCGCCATCTATTGGTATTATAATAGTTCATAATTAATATTTAGTTAAATATCCACTTTATTAGTTACATACTCACATCATTAGATTTATTTATATAAATAAACTTTAAGAAACAATACTAACTTGTAGTTTTACTTAAAATTCAAATAAAATATAATACTACTATATGAATAAATCTACACAGAATTAATTCAACTTGCACAGCATTTCAGATATTCTTAACAAGAATATATTATGTAAAAGAGATATTATTTTAATTCAAATTATTTTTGCTGCCAGCTGTGTTAATCCACTGATATTATAGACATTTATTAAATAATTAATGTTTTATTTTTACTACTACTTAAATATATATTAGACTTGTTTTTAAATAATTAATGTTTAATTTATACTACATTGTAAATATATTTTATATTTATAGATTAATTCAAATATCTAATTAAATAATTCATAAACAATTCAAAATATCTCAAAATTTATAATGTTGATAATTAATAGTATTACTACTGTTTTTCAAACAAATTAATGCGATGCAGTAATTAAAATACTTGTTAATTTTAATTATTCATAGACAAAAATAAAAACTATATATATTTATTTTTATATATATTGCAAATAGATATATATATATGAGTTATAATCACCAATGTTATCATTGTATAATTTAATTTGTTATTGTACAAGTTAATTTATAAATGTATGAAAACTACACATCAATAATACCTTAAACAGAGGTGATCGGCAACGCACAATCACAACTATACAAAGTATAAATAATGTTCAATCAAATATTAAATTTCCTAATATGTTATAATTGTAATTATGTATGTTATATTTGTAATTTTCTACATAAAGTGTATATAATGTTCAAACAAATATTAAATTTCCTAATATGTTATAATTGTAATAATGTATGTTATAATTATTATTTTCTATATCTTTTGTTATATGTTATCGCACACTAAAACAATAATTTATTACATACCATGTTTATATTTAAATTATATAATAAATGTTATTTAAAAGAGTTGATGATTGAATTTATCATAAAAATTGGATATCCATATATTTTTGCTTGATCTCGAATATATCTAATATTTTTGTTTTTATTTATATCTGAGCATAAGTATTTTATACGATGTAGATAATTGATAATTATATTTTTATAAACAGATTTATGTAAACATGAAGCATAATTTGTAAAAATATTTACTTTAAATGGGAAATCAAATCTCTTATCATAAATATCAAAAATTAATTTATAATTATTAGTAATATTAATTTTTAAGTCAAGAAAGTTTATATTATTATTAATTAAATCAATTTCGCTTAATTTAAGCTGAGGAGGATAAAAATTGAGTGGTGATGTGCAATTTTTTTCATTGAAATAAAATATGATAATGTCATCAATATAGCGATAAAATACATAATCATTGTTCGGACTTATATTTCTTTCATAATAATATAAGTAAAGGTCAGAGAGAATACTAGATGCGGTTCCGCCCTGCGGAATTCCCTGGCATTGTTTATAGATAATATTGTCATATATAATGTAATTATTATGCAATGTAAAATTTAGTAAAGTTTTAAAAAAATTTACTGAAATATGTTCTTTTAATTTTAATTGAGATTTAAATTCTTTAAATAATATACACATTGTTTTATGTAAGTCTTTTATATCAATGTTATTAAATAAATCATTAAAATCCAATGTTTTTATGAATTTTACCGGATTGATATTATGTATTTTATTAATGAGTTGAAAACTATTTTTTAGGCAATGTTGGTTATTATGTTTTAACGTTATATCATATATCTGCTTTAAAATATTAAGTAGTAAATTGCTTGCATTTTTATTATATGTGTTACAACCGATGGTAACAGTGCGAAATTTAATAGGATTTTTATGAAATTTTGGAATTATAACAAGATAAGGATTATATATATATATAGAGAGAGAGAGAGAGAGAAATAGATAGATTATTAAGATATAGATTAGTAATTCTCATTCGGTTTCATGTAGATGAAAGCAAAACATTCATTTAGGCGCTATTCAATCACCTTATACTTCTTTTACTATTATTCTATATAAATAAGAAATTCAATAAAAATAAATATACATAAACTGCAGCATGCGTTAGACTCTCACTTAAGCAATTACAGTCAATAGCTAAAACGCTGAAAAATATCAAAATAATATTCCTAAAACAGACTTCGAAAGTGTCAAAATACACTCACGTACACGTAAGAATCAGTTGGCTAATTCCAAACACACAGAATGTTCTTGTAAAGATTTGAATAGCGAGATCTAAAGCCTTCTCACACATTCATAAAAAATCTACACTGCTGGCCATCCAAAATGCAACATCATGAAGGAATGCAAATAATAGAATGATATTTATTGGACAAATATATTATAATGGGAAGGACAAGTGAATACATTTTCAGAAAATTTGGAGGTATAGATCCTGAGAAAACACTACCCAAAGCAGCCACTACTGGCTGCAATAACAGCATTTATTTACCTAGCCATAGAGTCGAATAGAGATTGGATGTCATGTGCGGGTACATCAGTCCATGGAGGTTCAACACTATGCCACAGTTCATCAACCGTAGTGACAGGCGAGTAGTGGCGGGCCAGTCGCTCAGAAGCCAATGACAGGACATTTTTAATTGGTGAGAAATCAGAAGAACGTGCCTGCCAGGGCAACAGTCGAACATGTTCTGTATCAAGAAAGGTTATGATAGTATGAGCAACATGCTGTCGTGCATTGTCCTGCTAAAATTGGAGTTGCGGAGGCATCGAACATAAGGCAGAACAACTGGCCGTAACACATTAGTAATGTAACAGCTGCTGTTGAAATTGCCGGCAATGCGAACAAGAGGTTACCGAGACGTGTATCCGATGACACTTTATACCGTCACTCTAGGTGATGTGGCAGTATGATGATTCGAATGCAAGCTGGCATTGTGCGTTTTCCACGATGCCGCCAAACATGGAAGCTGACATCATGATGCTGTATATGACGCCGGAGTGGCGCTCACGTCGTCTTGGATGAATCCAGGCTCTGTATGCAGCATCATGATGCCAGCATACATGTTTGTCGGTATCGTAGAAAATGCACATTGCCAGCTTGCATTCGAATCGTCATACTGTCTTATCACCTGAAGTGACGGAATGAAGTGACATTGGATACACGTCTCGGTAACCTCTAGTTCGTATTGCCGGCAAATTCAACAGCAGCCATTACATTTCTGATGTGTTACGGCCCGTGGTTGAAACTTATCTTCTATGCCTCCGCAACTCTCCTTTTTAGTAGGACAATGCACGACCTCATGTTTATACAGAACATGTCCGACTGTTTCCCTGGCCGGCACGTTCTCCTGATTTATCACCAATTAAAAATGTCCTGTCATTGGCTTCTGAGCGACTGGCCCGCCACTACTCGCCTGTCACTACGGTTGATGGACTGTGGCATAGTGTTGAACCTTCATGGACTGACGTACCCGCACATGACATCCAATCTCTGTTCGACTCCATGGCTAGGCAGATAAATGCTGTTTTTTTGGCCAGAAGTGGCTGCTTTGGGTAGTGTTTTCTCAGGATCTATACCTCCAAATTTTCTGAAAATGTAATCACTTGTCCTTCCCATTATAATTTGTCCAATATGTTAATGTGTCCAATTATAATATGTCCAATAAATATCATTCTGTTATTTGCATTCCTTAATGGTGTTGAATTTTAGATGGCCAGCAGTGTACTATCAGTTGTCAGTAAGAATCGATACCTGCCTTCTTAGGTATTAATCGTTTGCGCAATATTTACAAATTACCCTAAATTTATAAAAGCGGGGAAAATGTTTCCAAACATTCCCAGATACATCTCATCTAGATAAACAACCTCTTCAAAGCTCCGCATTAAGCAGGAATTTTAATATTTGGTTTAAAGTCATCAGATGGCGCCAATCAAGCTGAACTGTTTACCCTTTGCACAAAAGCACCAGTTCGTGTACAGTAAAAAGTAACAGGCGCAATCATCATTTTTCATTAAATATAAAATGGAAGCATATACAAATTTGTTTTATCATAAGCTTATATTTCAAAGTTTACAGCATCATCATTAAAGTAGTATCACCTTGATCGCAAAATAGAAAAAAGAAAGATAAACATGTGTTAAACATAGATTATGAAACACTTTCTATCATATTCGGTGTACTGTACCAAATTGCACCATTTAATAAGGTCATTAGGTGAATATAACGTCATATGATTTTGCGGAACTTATTGAATCATGATAAAAACCCGATTAGGGAAATATTGGCATATTTTATCATGTTGAAGTTCTCTATAAAACATGTTTAATTTTGAAAGTGATTTTTCTACAGAAACATTGATAAAATCCCGGACAATACCGGTACTTCAGCTAGTAATATTATAAAAAAGTAACGTTTTTGTGTTTATTTTGTGGAGGTAATCTCTGACAATACCGAGTCCACTTAAAAAAACAACAGCGGCGAAATGCTGGTTACCCTTTCTGATCCAACACAGGTTATATTTTTTATCGGTACAACAACCCCCAAGGGGATTCAAAAGCAAATTTGTTAAATCTATACTAATATTATAAGGAAGTAACGTTTATTTGTTTTTTTGTCAGTTTGTAGAAGGTAATCTCTAGAACTACTGAACCGATTTCAAAACTAATGGCGGCGTATTGATGGTGACAGTCCCTGCTCCAACATAGACACTGTATTTTAAGTCTGTGTTACTACACCCAGGGGGTTTTAGGAGCGAAAAACGTTCGAAAATCGCAAATTTTGTGATATTGTTGGGGCAAGAAACTTGGAATTTGGTAAGGTGGTTATTTGTAAAATGTAAATACTCAGTGTGAACAGTTTTTAAAAATTTTAAAAATTTAAAATTGGGAAATGAGCGTAACACTTTCTAATATTACGATTCATTTGCAAATGTTAAGAATAGAAATTTCAAACTTCACATGGTAATTTTAAGGCATAAATGATCTCAACGGGGCAATTTCTAATTATTATCGCTTGAATTTTGAATTTTTAATGACATTATATTTCTTTTTAATCCAAGCAATCGAATGATCAAAAGAAATTAAAATGCAACACAACGGATTGTCACACAGCTAGTTTAAAATATATGTGCATTAAAATTTTACTATTATTTTACAGAGGGGAGCGTGGCAGTTGAGGGCATTTTAGGGTAAATAAACAGTAGTACTCTAGAGATAAAGTATACAACAAGCTACACTTGGTTGTAATATGAAATTCTTGCAATTGACATATCATAAATTATATCGCTTTTTCTGTTTCGATATAGTTGCTATAACGTTACTCTGTTGATTTACTATTATATTTTGTACTACAAAGAGTAAAGTTCTTTACAAAGAAATGTGGATATTTTAAAATACTTATATTACTATGAAGTGTAAATATCTAATTTTACTGTCAAAAGAAAAAAAAACAGAAATTGTAAAAATTGAATACGGAACAGGGAGTATGCAGAGAAATATGATAATGGACAATTTATACTAAGAGTAAGGTGCTTACTAGATGAAAATTTGTAATTTCTGACCAAATAAGCTATTGATATGCAATTATTAATGAATAGGGAACAAGTAACAATTTATCAGTACTTAAATTTTAATTACGTTAATTAAAAACCTTATTAAATATTTTAAATACATATTTTCTTCTTTAAAGATTAAAATTGTAATGTTAATTGCTTATGATTTTTTCTTACCAATTTAACCAAACTCAACACTTCTTGGTTAAATAACGTACCTCAAACGCGATCACCGCTTTTCAAGCATACTTAGCAGGTGGATCATGTTGAAACAGTTAAAGAGGTCTCATTTAATTTAATTACAATTTTTCTAATTTCACTTATTTCAGCCAGTTGTTTTTACTAAGTCGGGAGATAAAGCAATACAAAGCACTCATTGCGTAAAACATGATCTAAAAATTATTAATAAAAAATTTCTCAAGGAAATAGTTAAAGAAGGAATTTTCTAATAACCGAAATGTAAAAAAAATTATCGATGAAAGAAAGTATGTTTTAACTTTGAACTTAAGTAAACAGTTTGAAGTATATTGACTTCAAACATTCTTTTGCGAAATCAAAAGAATTAAAAGTTGAAGTCACGTTGGCAAAATATTTGCCTTTGAAGGCTTTTCTTTCAAGAAAGCTTATTGTGCAAAAGCAATGATCGATGTGCTTTTTCCGAACATCTTTACTTAGAAAAATCACAGTCATTTAAAGCGTGTTACGAAGAAATGTGATTTGATCGAGAAAAAATAACAACTTGTCTTGTGATAAAATTTGAATTTCCTTTTTTTTAATTTTTTATCTATTTAAGAAAATTTTAAAACCCTATTGTTCCTGACAATTTTAAACGTTCTTGAAAGTTTTTTTTTTATGCTTTTCTTACAAACGAGTTCTATAACGCTACGAATCAGATTACCAAAATGGTAAATAGTTTAAGAAAACTATAATTAATGTCATTTTATGGAAAAATTATTATTATTTTTTTTTTACTTTTGTACTTTAAAAAAAATAAATCTTTTTATATTACAGAAAATTGAATGCCTAATTCTGCATATTGAGATTGTCCGAATAAAATGGCGAGTCAATTGAAAATTATATACAGGTGTTGTAACATTTTGATGATACTGATACACAGAAAGAAATTTAATTTCAAGATTGCAACTCTGATGTATTTAAAATAAAACGGACGTAATAAAAAGATTTTTTCACATACTTACAATTATTGATCTTTAAAAAAACTACGTCAGAATATACTATGGATCTCTAAATACATTTTAAGCTTTTTTTTTTTTTTTTTAAATGAAAAAATGACGCTTATTCCATTTTATGCCAAGTAGAGGGTAACGAGTCCCTTTAAAAGCAAAATTAACATAGCGTTTTTGTAAATAAATAAAAAAACTTGATAATTAATTTCGTCTCAATTAGTTTTAAGGAATGTGTTAAGTAAAGATAATGGAGTATTTGATAATTACCAAAAATGTTATCATTACAAATATATATTTATATGTATATTTGTATATACAGGGTGTTTCACATAGGACCCCTAACTTTAAAAATCAATAATCCGGAAACGGTGATATGGAGAAACATTAAACCAGTAGTATATTTATTTAAAAAAATCGTAAGAATCTTATACATAAATCTCAAAATTTAGTTAAAAATAGCGCCGATAGATGGCGCTGTGATAAATAGGCGTATCAAAAGTGATTCAAAAGGTGCACCTTTTACACAACAGACTTATCGCAAACGAAGATGAAATTGTCATTGACTCTCTGCTGTATGTCACCGGTCTGTTTATTGAAATTTTTTGAAAGCTCACGAATTGTTTTCCCATCTGGGTCTTTTGCGACTTGAAATCGCGTTTGAAAGCTTCTCCTTGTGGCAGTAGGACTCTGATTTAATAGGTGGTACTCCATCACAATAAACACACGTTCTTCCGCGGTATACATCACTTTCGGAAGTATTTTCACTATAAGCAAATAGCGATCAGATTTCAATGGCGAAATCTTCAACGGCTAGTCTTTCTATGCTTCTGAACTCTCTGTAGAACGATTACTAACGCTCTCAACGCCATCTGTCGGTACTATTTTTAAGTAAATTTTGAGATTTATGTATAAGATTCTTACGATTTGTTTATTAAACATACCACTGGTTTTATGTTTCTATCTATCACCGTTTCCGGGTTATTGATTTTTAAAGTTAGGGGTCCTTTGTGAAACACCCTGTATATGTGTGTGTGTGTGTGATGTATATGATAGTTTAATAAATATTTTCAATAGATATACAAAATCGGGCTACTTGGAATAATAAAAGTGTAATGTGAGAGGTATGAGCTGTTTTGAGACAATTTTGAGTAAATATCACAAATTGTTTACTATTTTATTATTTTAAAGTCTACAGAAGTAGTTGCGTATTTTTTTTTTCTGCGTATGTTTGTTGGAAGTGTCATTACGGTTGTATTGGTTTCATTGGTTGTATATGGTTGTATTGGCATAACTCAAAATTGGAAGTGTGTATTATCACTCAGTTAGAAAGATGACACGTCATATTTAGCAATCAGTATGATTGATTTATAAGTAATAAATAAAACATTTTACTATTTCTTAAACTCAAGGATTTGAAAATATTATTATCTTTTTTAATTCTTAATTCCGAAATGCTATAAGAATGTATTTAAAATTAATTTCTTTGTAATTTCTACTGAAAACATAATACTACATTGTCACCCAAAACTTTAGACAACTTATTACTTTAGACACTTTTACATTATCATTCTTAAATATCCTTCAATTCATATTATAACTCGCATGCATTTAACATTCATTGTTAATATCATGTAAACTTTTTATATGAAATTGTCAATCAAAACGTTAATACTATTTTTGAAATAATAGATGTCCTCAATAATCATTAATAATTCATCTATCCTAAACATTTATACAACTTTTATAAAAAAAAAATTCAGAATATCATAAGTAAATAGTTACTCGTAAGATACCTTAATCTGTTTCCTTTAATTTCCGTAAAATATCATATAATTGTCATATAGAAATCTGTATTTTAATAAAAGCTGTTATATGAAATTAGTAGCGTCTGTTTTTATACCATCTTTATTAATAAAAATCAATGCTATTAAAAGTTTATGCCAAAAAAACTTTTCTTAGAATTTATAAAAAGCAAAATAATGCATTAAACAGAATTTTACTATAAAAGAATTAATTTTTCAAACTAAGTGAAAGATTGTCCAGGCCGGAAATCAAACCAAGAAATCTCGACTTTTAATTACTAATGCTTATCGAATTGAGCTACCTGGCCGACATCCAAGCTTACACAATTCACTCAGACAACCATTTGGTATTGACATCTGGACGTCAAAACCAAATGGTTGTCTAAATGAATTGTGCTGACTGAGATATCGTTTAGATACCTCAATTGCAAAAACATTGGTGATTAAAAGTTTTGTGTTCGAGTATTGGCTTAGACACATTTTCAATCAATGGGAAAAATTATTTTTCGAATGATTTATTTACCAGTAAGTTTGGTTATGTTGAAATACTAAAAGGTAGAATTATACTACGTTAGAGCTATGTTTATAAACCTGCTTAATGTATGCGTTATTTTTTTTCGGTTATAAATTAAGATTTAACTTTGGTAAAAATGTTTTTCGAAGTTTATCCATGGCTAGAAGTTTTCTTAAAGCCAAGTAAAATATGTAAAAAGAAAAACAGAAATGACACATGTGAATGATTTTATTTTAAATACCACGTTATAACTTTTAATTTTGCATATTTATTATCTTAACACCACTATAATAATAAAAAGGTATAGTGGTGTTAATGTAATATAGGTGTAATTTAACATACACTAATTCCTGTGGGTGTAGTAACCTATAGGTTTAATGTAACCTATATTGTACGAGCACCATCTATACTAAAGTATAAGTCGTAAAATACTATAAAGAGTCTAGTACCTTCCCACCACTATACTATGAAAAAAAGTTTATCCATGGATAGAAATTTGTTTTTAAGCCAAAGAAAATATATAAAGAGAAATGACATACACAAATAATTTCGTTTAAAATAACACGTTATAAGTTCTTCTAATTTCGTATATTTAATACCTTAACAACACTACACTATTAAACAAAATTTTAAATTATCACAAAATTCTATGAGATTATTTTAACTCCATTAGAAAGAAATTAAACTATTGGTACTCTTAAGCATTCATTCAAAATATGTGAAATTTGTAGTTTCTAAGCAAAGGATGTTTTGGAAGGAAATGTAATTAGTTTTCATTTTCTGACATTTTTTAAATAAAATAGATAAATTCAGAAAATAATATAAAAATGTAACTGTTCTAAATAACGTTGCTTGTAATCAAATATACCTCGTTCACTATAAATCACATTGCCTGGCTTTGTTGTTTAATCTTAATTGATAAATCGGAACATACATGACATTTCAGTGTAGCTTGCTCTTATCGAAGCATGGAACAATTCACATTGCTACAATACATCTTAATCTGCATCTTCATTATATTGACAAGTAACATGCAGGTTTTTCGTTTCAGTTATTTCACTGAAACGTAGAAAAGAATAAAATTAATGTTCTATATTTTTTGTGCATTCTATATTTTTCTGTTACATTTCTTAGCTATTTTTGTTTCTGAAATCGAGTATATTAATTATTTATTTCATAATAACAACATAAAATTAACCTATTGTCTATATGTATTTTAAAGACAGATGATATACAATTTTGTGTATTTTTTGTTGCTTGTGAAAGAAATGTTAAAACGGAGTATAATATATTTTTAAATTATTTATCTAATTATTATGATTTTGTATTTAAAAAAAAATAATAACTATAATTTTTATAATCAACCATGCACATTTATTTCAGCTTTGCGTATTATATAAACAAATCTGTGGAAACTATATATATATATATATATATATATATATATATATATATATATATATATATATATATATATATATATATATATATATATATGTAGCATTTTGACGAGGTTGAGATATTACGATGAATAATATTCGATGAAAAGATGGCAGTCCTTCAACGATATAGCAAGTTGCAGTCGATCTTAGTGAGTATTGCGAAGTAGAAGGCAATGAACTGAGTCCACCAAAGTTTTCCAATAAATCCAGCCAATCTCCAGACAAATAATTTTATTAGAAGACGAACAACACAGAAACATTTCCCAAAGGTCTAAAACTTATAGCCCTCGGGCTAACGTTGCTTCACTTCATTGAATTAAGATGTTACTGGGCCAGATGAATATTCTACGGACATAAAAAATACCAGACACATATTTGTTTAGCTTCCGAAAACGTCAAAAATCTCTCGCTCCGACCGGTGCGGGCGAGTTTTGTTCTCTCCGCGGAAACATACACAGAATTACGTCACGAGCGCACAACCCAATGAGTGAGAAGCTAGCTCCAGCCCAACGAATGAAGCTAGAGGGCGAGGCTAAAAAATTAAAGAATCCCTTACTTGGGTGCGGACCAATTTTGAAGTTAAAATCCCAAGCGCGCGAAAAATTCAGAGCAATAATAATAATAATAATAAAAAGAAAATGGCTTTAAAAAACATTCGAAATGAGAACGCGTCTCAGAATTTTATAGATTGGGGAACTGATAAAAGCTACGAATGATCTTAAATTTTAGATTAAGATTTGGAATAAAACAATTATTAATATACGGATATTTACTTTTAAAAGGACTTTAAATAGGAATAGATATTATTAAGAATTAAGGAAATACTGACTATGACAGAAGTTTTAAATTATTTAAAAGATTTATAAGAATAATTTAAAAGATTAATGCGAATAAAATTGAAGGATATGAAGGAAATAAATTTTTATATAACATATATATATATATATATGTATATATATATATATATAATTAATTATAATATCTATGAATTTCAAAAAACATATCAAGTTCTATTATCATTCTACTTAAATCTCCAAAGAAATAATTAATGATATTGTGTATACAGAATACCACATAGCTAATAATTAACATGTGCAAACATAATATTACCATAGCTTGTGCTTCAATGGTAATTGGCCAAATTTTACTCATACCTAAAGAATATTGAAAAAAGAAAAAAGAAAGAGAGAGAAAGGGGAAAAATATATATATATATATAAATTGGAGTTGCAATTAAGTAAATACAAATGGATTAATAAATTAAATATGAACCATATACAATGGAAAATTGGACCACATGAGAATTAAATATGAATTGGATATGAAAAAACACATGCACATGTACTCATCAGCCTGGATGCACCCACATGTGTTTTAAATAATAATTCAGTGTTTCATAATTCTACTGGCATAATGCTAAGATCAGTAGAATCATCCAGGTACACTGAATTATTACCAGACAACAATTGGAAATATTAAAATTTGGAAATATTTAAATAGGAAATTAAGAATATACAATATATTTCACTCACATCGATTATCCCAAAAACTGTATTTAACACCTCACGAAATTACCACGAGATAACAGTTTTGAAATAATAAAATTGGAAATATGAACGCGTAAAGTGTAGATAAAATATTTTACACACAATAATTATACAGAATCCTTAAAATGTCACAACTTCTGCATAATATTCACATCCACATGGCAATGCATCATACATGTTGACTAAGTCGAGTTGAGAGAAATGATTTGAAAGACAAGTTGAGAGCACACTTTTTTTAAAACACAACCCCATCGATGACACCCAAACACAAAATGATTCAAAAACACACAAAATAATTCTGGTTTTAATACACTTATAAAAAAATTATATCCGTGAATATATATTACTCCATCCAATTTTAATTCCTGAAAGTAAAATTAATATACAATCAATAGCTCCCTCTATAGTTAAATTAAATATAATATTATCAATATTATCAACAACTACCTGAAAGGTAAAGTGTCGCCATCTATTGGTATTATAATAATTCCTAATTAATATTTAGTTAGATATCCACTTTATTAGTTAAATACTCGCTTCATTAGATTTAATTATATAAATAAACTTTAAAAAACAATACTAACTTGTAGTTTTACTTTAAATTCAAATAAAATATAATACTACTATATGAATAAATCTACACAGAATTAATTCAACTTGCACAGCATTTCAGATATTCTTAACAAGAATATGTTATGTAAAAGAGATATTATTTTAATTCAAATTGTTTTTGCTGCCAGCTGTGTTAATCCACTGATATTATAGACATATTATTAAATAATTAATGTTTTATTTTTACTACTACTTAAATATATATTAGACTTGTTATTAAATAATTAATGTTTAATTTATACAACATTGTAAATATATTTTATATTTCATAGATTAATTTAAATATCTAACTAAATAATTCATAAACAATTCAAAATATCTCAAAATTTATAAAATTGATAATTAATAGTATTACTACTGTTTTTCAATCAAATTAATGCAATGCAGTAATTAAAATACTTGTTAAATTTAATTATTCATAGACAAAAATAAAAACTATATATATTTATATTTATATATATTGCAAATAGATATGTTTATGAGTTATAATCACCAATGTTATCCATGTATAATTTAATTTGTTATTGTATAAGTTAATTTATAAATGTATGAAAACTGCACATCAACAACACCTTAAACAGAGGTGATCGGCAACGCACAATCACAACTATACAAAGTGTATATAATGTTCAAACAAATATTAAATTTCCTAATATGTTATAATTGTAATTATGTATGTTATAATTGTAATTTTCTATATAAAGTGTATATAATGTTCAAAAAAATATTAAATATTAAATTTCCTAATATGTTATAATTGTAATAATGTATGTTATAATTATTATTTTCTATATCTTTTGTTATATGTTATCGCACACTAAAACAATAATTTATTACATACCATGTTTATATTTAAATTATATAATAAATGTTATTTAAAAGAGTTGATGATTGAATTTATCATAAAAATTGGATAACCATATATTTTTGCTTGATCTCGAATATATCTAATATTTTTGTTTTTATTTATATCTGAGCATACGTGTGTTTCATTCTCACGGTTTGCGCTTTTCCGGCAAAAAATAGTGAATTGTACACAATTTGTGCATAAAAAGTGAATATTTTGAATATTTCAAAAGTATACGCATTTTGTGCAAATTATCTGTATTGTTTATGCATACAATAAAGTACATATTCCATGTATTCTAAAATTGCATAAAGTAAATGCATATTTGTATGCAAAAATTGTGCATTTTTTATTCGATAGAATGTCTATAAATTTGACAAGGTGTAAAAATAAACTTCCTTGGGAAATTTACGGGGCAGAAGCCCCCTTTACACATAAAATTCTTAGTTACTTTTTATCTTAGTGTTTAATTATTTTAAGTTCCTGGAAATGAAAAAAAATACACTATGACTTCCAAATCAGAGAAATAGAAAGTTTAGTTTATTAAATTTCAAAATTCGGGATGAAGGGAGATATGTCCTTTTTGTACCACAACCTGCCGCCTGAATTCAACACTGCCTTGAACCACCGATTTGAGATTTAATTTTTTAACGCATAAACATAAAAAAGAACTACAAATTAATTCCAATGTGGGAGTTACACTCCCCTCCGTCCACAACGAAAAATTCGTAGCTCTTAATGTGTAATTATTTTAAGTTACTTGAAAACAATAAATTTACTGCTTTTCAAAATTGTGGTCAAAAATTAAACTTAAACAAATAAATTTCAAAATCCAAGGTGCGCTTTTTTATTTAAGAAATATATTCATAACAATCGACTTGAAAATTTGTGTAATTGATCCCCACCTCCTCTATAAATACTAAAGTGTTAAAATCCTATCCATTCACGCAATATGGAAGTTTTGAGAGAGATCAAACTTCTGTGTTGTTTGCTATTTACTTTAGCATCTAATATTTCTCCAGACGCAGTAATATAAACGATTTAGATCCGGTGAAGAAGGTGGCCAACCTTCCTGCATGGTAAAGTTTGTACAATAGACATGGAGCCAATCTGTAACCAATATGATCTGTTTGTAATATTCCGCATTGATTTTTATCACTTTATCTATGAATTTCAAAGGCAATTTTCTATTGTTTGACAGTGTAGTCCAAACCATAACGTAATTTTTGTTCTGAAAGCGTTTAACAGATCGAAGGTTTTCAAGTGTAACCTAGACAGTTGCTGAATATACGACATAATTTTTAGCATTATAACAAAGTTCAGTGCAAAATAGCTTCTCATGAGAAAATATTATTCTGTCAACACATTTCCTACTATGCTGCTTCAGCAATTTCTTGCATGCTTGTAATAGTTTTTTCTTTGTGCAGCATTCAAATCTTGAACTTTTCCTTTGTGAAAGTGGCGAAAACCCAGGCGAAAACTTCATTTATAATAACTTGCATAGTTCTTTGACTTACGTTCTCTTCTGCAGTCAATTGATTTGCAGAACTTTGTGTATTTCTTCGTATCTTTTCACGAATTTTTGATGCGCTTTTTTTGTGCGAACTGAGAGTGGACGACTCGACATAGGTCGATTTTTACAGCTATTCGTATCCAATTATTGATTTATAGTTCTATATATAAATGTTTATTTAAAACCAAGACATTTTAATTGCTGAACCCATTTATGCCTACCGTCGATGAATTAATAAAATGGGGAAAAGTGAATTTCACACCATTTTGTTTAATTTAAAGTTGTTGTAGTATTTTATCGAGGACTCCTCGATAAATTAAGACACCAAATTTCTATTAAAGAAAAGCGGTGTTAAATACACTTTTTCCCATTTTACTAAAGCGTCCCAAAATTGGGACGCTAGGCATAAATGGGTAAATATTTTACCTGCGAAAAATCTGGTACTGGCGAGGTACTAATAGAAAATTGCCAAACGCTGAAATAGAGAAATAAATTATTTTACCAAACCAGTAAAATTTAGAGTTTCTTATTTGGACGGTGAAATAATACAGTTCTTCATATTTTTCGAACCACCTTTGTAATTAATTACACAAGACGCATATTTTCTGTGGCAAGTCAGATGATTTTTCAATTTAGTCCTTTTATTTATATTGCTCGTAAAATTCTACAATACTGCCATTACAAAATAGGATGTGTTCAGCAATTATACATATAATTTAGATGCAAAAGACGCTTTTGTTTTATATATTATTGCAGGAATGATGATTGAAAATGCTTGTCTGGAACATTTTATAGACAAATTACATCATCCATTTTTATCTCGTTGTGGCGAGTATCACACGTAAATTCAGAATGTACAAGAAAATTCTGAAATTGTTTAATTAATCTTGCTGTAGAAAATACAACCATTTGAAGTTCAAATGCTCCAAGAATCAGAAGGTAGAGCTTTAAAAGTTACCTTTGTATGTGGCATACGTCTAAATAGGATTCTAGGTTCAAAATGATATTATGATTAATGTATTATCAGATTTAGGTTTAATTATCACATCGTTTAGTAAGCAATATCTTACGATATCATAAATATAGAAGTGTCATCATTTACAAATTTAAAAATTACGAAGTATTTGTTGTGAAATTTTAAATAGTTATAAACATTTTTTTAAGGTTATAGTTGTTTGATATACCAGCTGTCTTTTATAGAGTACTATTCATAATTGAATACATTAATGGAAATATGTAGAAAAGTTTAATGCGAAAATTGTAAAATATTTTCTGTAATAATGTTAGATGTCTTTGTCTACGTATTAGCGAGACTGTCACGTGAATTAAAAAGATACATAGTGTAGCTATTCTGAAATAATCAATAAAGTTCGATTTTTACTCGCGTACAAAGGGTTCCGTACAATAAATGTATTAAATTGATTTGTAACAGAAAAGTTTTTAATTACAAATGAATTACATATTGAGTTATTATCGATTATTGTCTCAAAACGGCTAACTTTTAATGTCTTGTAATTATTCTATGATTTCTTTTCTATAATTGCATTAAATAAATAAATTGAACTGGAATGAAAAACTTTGAATACATCACTATGATTCGCCTTACATTAAACAAATATTTTTTACAAAGTTTAAACTTGGCATTGTGTTCAGCACGTTTCGAAAAGAGTTGCAAGCAGCCTTGGGCCGTATCGCGTTTTTAGGCTAATTACCGAACATTGTTTTTAAAAATCATTATCAACAATTCTTGTAGGATTCCGCGTCGATAGGTACATCGAGCCCCCCTCACATCCCCCGCTGAGTGACCGCAAAATAAAGTTTGCTTGTGAAAATATAATTTTCTCAAAAACTATGTAACCTAGAAAAATCGCTATAATTGTCCTGCAAGGTTTAATTAAACTCCTACTAACCCTATATTTTTTCATAATTTTAGTTTCAGCAGATTCGGAAATATGGAGGGGGAGGGGGCGGGGGCGGCATATTTTCGCTGTTCATTTTCGGTGTTATCTTTTTGAAAATACAATACCGAAAAGTGAAACACGTTGGAAATCGTACGTCAAACGTGAAAAATGAGGTGCGTTCGTACTATAGCTAGTTATATAAATATTCAGATCTTGATGATTTTTTATTCTGTGAAATTAATTATATCGTCTGCAGATTAATTTCTGTAATAAAATAAATATCTTGGTCACTTGACGATTAAACCTCGGAAGCTCCTATAGCAAGAAAGCGTCGATTTCTTTAAAAAAATTACGATTTCTTAAAAAATATTTTGATTAATAATTTCTAAAGTTTTGATTCGATTTTTATAAAATTTGAAATGTCTCGACAAAATTCTGCAAAGATAATATATCTTAAATTTCAATCCATTCAGTTGGGTAGATTTTTTGTTGTTATATGCGGACGGACGGACAGACAGACGGACGGACCAGACGACGACGATAGGTGTACGTATTTATATAATTACGAACGCACCTAACAAATGAATTTTGAGTTCGGTGTTACGAGAACTTTCAAACAATACCTTAAACAATAAACAATTTTTTTTCAAGTAACTTAATTAGCCCCAATTATTTCAAAAAAATATTTCTGAAAGGCTAATAATCTAGAAATATGTGGGTCAACAGCCTTTATAAATCTGCCACGTTTGAACATTTCAAGTTCTATTATTTTCAAGAATAACGGCTGTGACAGACAGAAAGACAGACACACGAGTTATCTTACAATGGTTCCGTTTTTAGCACTTTCCAACCTAATTGAAAAGTGCTTATGACTTCGGTTTGTCTGGCCGTATGGCCGTCTGCCGTCTGCCGTCTGGCCGTCTGCCGTCTGGCCGTCTGGCCGTGCTCTAACTCCCGTAAATATGCTCGGATTGCTCTGCAATTTTTATATGTTATTGTCGTTATCTATAGCATGTTCCCTATTTCAACGGAAGTGTGTCGCACTTATAGTTTTATTACAGGGACACTCAAAAGAATTCCGTTACATTGCGGTCTATGGGGAAAAATCATTTGCGGTTTATTTAAATAATGTTTCAGTATTTTAAACGCATTGAAATTTATATATATCACTAAGGTGCATTAGAAGAAGCTTAATATGGAATAGGGTGTGCATAACACTTATAGTTACTTTACAGGGACAGTCAAAAGAATTCCGTTACATGACGTCTATGGAGAAAAATCGTCTGCGGTTTATTTAAATAATGTTTCACTATTTTAAACGCATTGAAATTTATATATATATATCTAAGGTGCATTACAAGAGGCTTACTACAGAATAGTGTGTGTATAGCAGTCATCGTTCATTTACAGGGACACACAAAAGAATTCTCTACTGTCTGTTAACACAAATTCCTGGAAGTGCGTTTTAAGTTACTAAACGCGATTTTAATTTTAACTCGCTTTTCGTCTATTACGTGGTGTGTATAAATTCTGTAGATCCTATACAGGGCAGCACAAAAGTTCGCGAACACATTTCCGTTTATTGACAGAAACTCCAGAATGATAATTTTAAACTGTACTACGCGTTTCCTAACTAAACTAAAATTTAGCATCCTAGCATATACAAATCTATAGATCATATACAGGGCTGAATAAAAGTATGCGGATATTTTTCCGAATATTGTATCTGTTGGAAATTCCTGAAATTATGTTTTTAAATATGTTATGCGTTTTCCAAATTGTTTACTTAGATGTTATCTTTTAGCTTATTAAACGGTATGTTTTGTAAAATTATTTTGGAAGCGTTGGAAAGTGCTACATAATCTATGCTTGACGCATGATTTTTCGTTCTTGTTAATTTTTAAGTATGGAACCCTAAAAGAAAAGTATCGAGGATAAAATTAATTGTCTGAACAATTTTATTTTCTACTGCTGAGAATTCTTCTGAGTTTTCGATTACTCACGACCACTACTTTCGACGACCACTGTATTAAAATAGGACTTTCAACATCACATACTGCGGTGAAAACTATTGCATAACATAGAACAATTCGTAAAATATTTTGACATGCAACTATAAAAAACATGTTCAAAAAGCAACTCATTTTAGAATCGTCCATATATATGCGTGTGCGTGTGTGTGAGAGTTCTTGTGCAAGTGTGCATGTACACATGTATGTATTTGCAGATGGACAGATAGATAGATAGATAAAATGATTTTTTTTCAGCACCGAACAGGTATAGCGCAGAATAATTTACATTGTAATTTACATTGTAATTTGTATTTATGTATATTTTTTTCCTCTAATTGAAGCTTGATTGAGATGAATAAATTTATTACATTAATAAGGAAAGAATATTTTTATTAATGAAAACTTTTTGAAAGATTCTTAAAAATCGCAACGCAAATAAAAAATATAACTAATTTATATCCATTTGCTAAAATATAGTCTCCGTTCCTACTTTGCTAAGATTTTAATTCTCTTAAAACACATACACATTTTCAATAATAATATCATTTATAACTCTTTATATTCATTTAATCTTTCGATAACTGCATTTTTGTCTAATATAACGTAAATTACGAAACGTAATATATGAAGATACTAATCTTTCAATTCAATGCCTTACGTTAGAAGTTTTGTAAAAAATGTAAAAAAAAAAAACAGTTTTATATATTTTTTAATTTAACAGAATTATTCTAATTCTTAAATGAATCATATGAGTTGTAATTTTTCACCTGGATGAAAATAGGTCCAGGTCATAATTTGATCCAGGAACATTTGAATTAAGCAGCCATTTTGTACCACCTGAGCTATCCTGGAATAATCTCACGGACACACTTCACTCAGACAATCTTTTCCACACAGTTGGAAGATTACAACTGTTATGATTTATTTGTCAATTTGTATATTTATGCTACCATAATGAAGTGTAATTACGTTTCCAACGTTTTCTTGGCGTTCCATTACCTTAGATTTATTCTTTTCAGCTGTTTCAGATAACAGACCATAAGTCATTATCAATATGTTTACAAAGGGAAATCTGCCCGTCAGATTTGTCACGGATAGCTTAGTTAGTAGAGCGTTGCAGTTAAAGGTTCCTGCTGCTCCAGTCTTGGAGTATAAAATCTTGGAGTATAAAAGCATTTATAAAATTTCAACTTTTAGGATTTAAAAAGGTTTTTTAATGTAAATATTTTATAAAAATAAAAATATGATGCTTTTTGATAGTTAAGCAGATTTTTCACATATTGTATAACAGAACTACCTACTCAACATCTTAAAATTATATGCTTTATAAATAAATGAAGTTTGATATCTAAAGCAAATTAAACTTCACTTGAAACTTGAAATACATTTGCTAATGTTTCCGCTACAAAAATAGGAAAAAGAAATTGAAATTAAAAATAATGGAAGAAATGTTTTGAATTTTTCGTGACATTTTGTAGTGATTCCACAATTTTTACAGATTATTTAACTGAATCCTGTCAAAAACGTCACTGAAAATGAAACCATTGGAAAATAAGCATAAAATATTTTTTCGCAACATCATTGAATTTTTATTCGATATACACCACATGATGTGAAGATTTAAAAGCAAGTGACAGTACTTTCTTCTTTTAAAATGAAAAGGAAATACTTTCTGTGACATTCACTAGTTTATTTAGGATAGACTTAAATTTAGTAAAGTAAAATGTACTTATACTGACAGAAACGTTTGCGAAATTGAAATTGCTTGAGAAATGAACGTATGATATATTTCGATATTTTCGTACATTTTGAAATTTTACATAAATAGACATTTTATATTTTTGATGACAGATTATTTTATTCCTTAGTAAACAAAAATGGTTGCATAAATATATATTTATGCGTATAAATTTTAAGAAACTCACATATCCTTAAGAACTTGATAAAAAGGCAAATTAATTTTAAGGGGGAACCAAGAGTTACGATATCTGTAAAACAACTGATATTCATGTACTATTTTCTTGCGAACTACTGAAGAAATTACAATATTTTTTTAATATTTCGGCCGCAGCCAAACTACAATTTGATTCTTAGGTAATAAATGAAAATAAAAAAAAATTACAATAGTTAGGTTAATTTTTTATTTGCTTTGTTTTCCAATTTGCGTAACTTTTGTAATTTTAGTTCTGGTTTTCTGCCGAAGAATAATTGTGTCGACCGTCTTGATAATATATCGTCCGGGTCCCACGATCAAAAACAGTTTAATCATCCGGAGTAGTTCATGTTGGAGCACGGAAATATGAAATAAATAATTCATTACCTAAATCTGTCATCCAGAAAAGGTAAAAACGACATTTACCTCTTTAGTTTCAGAAAATATTGGTCCTTGGAATATATCCCCATCTTCACTTAAGGAAAGTCAAAAGCGCTGACAAATGTTATCTCGTGACCTGGTTTGGCCAGAACAGTATGTCTATAATAAGTAGATATTCACCACAGAACGCGAAAAAACTTCAAAAATCGCATACAAAATTCTCAATTCAAAAACTGCTATATGAATTCCCAGTAAACTTTGCTGAAAAGATGAGAAAATTTACAAAATTGGGCTAAAAGAATGAAACGAAATTTACATTACTAATGTGTAAAAACAGCTGAAAAAAAAACACTAAAATTCACTAAAAATTCAAAACTCGCAGCGAACAAAATTTACTATATTGTGCTAAATGATTGAACTGGGTTTCTTTTGACGAATGTCAAAACATCGCCGCAAAAGACGAAAAGTTGCACAAAAATTTCAAAACATCAAAAATTCCTCAAATTGGCTTCGATGTGCATAACTTTCACATACAAATAGACAAACAGAACTAATACTAATTTAATTCAAGGACTATTGTGTTTCAATATTTCGAAATTTTCACAAAAATATTCATATTGTATCTTTATCAGGATTTAACATTGTCTAACTTCATGAAAATCATGAAAATGAAGTGTAATTTGGATTATAATTAATTGTTTGCAAAAAAGTAGTAAACTTAATAAACGACCTATGAATATTTCATAGAAATATTCTTTTTTTCTGTAGGTTTAAAAGTCTTGTGTATGAACATTAAAGATATTCTTCCAACAGTACACAATGCACACTACAGCATGTGATAATATAAAACTCCAATGAATATAAAACCGTTAAATATCATTTATGTTTATCTGATTTTATTTTATTTTTAGGTAGCTACCTATTGCAGCCGTTCGGAGGAAAGCAATTTCAAACACTTTTGGTATATTTTCCCCGATCATGTCTCCCAGACCCCCAAACTACCCTCCGGTCAAATGTTTATTTATATATATCCATATATATATATATATATATATATATATATATATATATATATCTGACATATGTCATGATGTGACTCTCTTATTTATTAATTGATTTGGATGTAACTGAGTATGTGTACAAGACATACTATGGTCTCGACCGAGTTCGTTGGCCAGTTTCATCCGCCATCTTGTTTTAAATAGGCAGCCATTTAAAAAAAATTATATGTTTTAAAATTCAAAAACATGTACAAATCAATTATAAATTAAAAAAATTGTTTCTGTTAAGTGTTAGAAAATGATATACAAGAATTGTGGAATATTTTTTGTTTTTTCTATGTCTTAAAAAATTACTGAGATATGGCAGTTTCAAATTCTAGGGTGGATGAGATTTTTAAACAATCTGGTATTTGTTATGCTGTAACTCTCGTATATTTATGAACCGATAGGAATGTGACTTATCATGTACACAGAACATACCAAGATCTCGACCGAGTTCATTGGCCAGCTTAATGCGCCAATTTATTTCAAAATGGCGGCAAGTTAAAATTATACAATTTTTTTTAATATTAAAAAATGTATATATTTTTTAATTTTCAAAAAATGTATAAAAAATTATAAATTGCAAAAGTTGTTTCCGTTAAGTGTTAGATCGTGATACAAGGATTCTGGAACTTTTTTTGTTTTGGTTTTATAGTAAAAACAGCAGTTTGAAATTCCAGATTGGCAGACATTTTGAAACAATCTGATTTTTGTTATGCTGTAACTCTCAAGCTGAAACGCGCAATCAAATTCCGTATTAACGAAAATCGTATTGAATTTTGTATAATCGGGTTCCAATAAATTTAGCTTCGGGCGTTTGAGTAAAATAAGTTCAATTTTTAAAAACATGGACTATGAAAGCTATCTTTTCTCCCGGTAGAGGCCGGAAGGACTTTTTGCTTAGTTTTGGAGACTAACATGCATGTGGTCTGATGAACATTACAGATTGCTTTAGTTTTAAATTTGTACTACTATTTTCTTTGTCTGTAATTTGTATAATTTTACGTGTTCTAAGAATAATTATTAAATTAGGATCCATATTAAGTATTATGTAACATTATAATAATAACCATTCGTCTGGTGGACAATGTTCGTTTAAAAAGAAAACTTGTCCTGCCTCCTACATGCCAGGAAAAAGAGAAAATGTACCACTTTCATTGAACATAAGCAAATATAGATTGGCATGAGTTTTTATTCTGAAGCGTTTGCGCATATCGAATTTTTAAAGATGTCGTCTGACAGACGATTGGTTATCATTTACGTTATTACATTTAAATGATTCTTAAATCATGTTTCCGGACTTTTCTGAAAGTTTGGTGTTTTTTTATCAAAAGCTTTTGAAATAGAAATGATATTACTCGGGAATTATGCGAAAAAATTGTTAATGAATAGAATTGTAGTTCATATGCCAATTATATAAGATTTATTTAGAAAATACGACTATTAGCTTCTGTGTGTGCTTATAGTAGGGTTAAAAGTTATTGCTGTTATGAATGCACGCATTGTATATGTGCTTATAATATACAAAATTGAAATACACGTCTGAAGAATTTTGTCAATATGCTGAGATAATTATTTCTTGTCCTTTGTTGACATGGTTTTTCACGTAACAATTCAAGAAGAATTATTGGGATAAATCAGCTTGAATTATTACACATTGATACAAGAATTTAATATGTGAAAAGTGTTAAAATTGAAAATGTAAAATTTCTGTAATTTGTACGATTTGCTCTTTCGGAATAACTCCTTATTTTTGGGCAACGTATTATAAATTTATCATGCAAATACACATGTCAAGAAAGTAACGAATATCGAGAAAATATGTTTTAAACCCATTTTGAATTTCAAGAAATCTTAAATTGTCTGCAGATACCATATGTTTTATTTTTTTTATTGGTTTTAAACGACGAGGGTTTTCGTCTGATATACAAAGGGTTATAAATTCAGTAAGTATTTTTAAAGGGAACTCTTAGATAAACTGAAGAAGTAGATAATATATGCAAAACGCCGCAACCATTTTATATAAACTTATAAAGTACTTTAGACATTCCTCTTGACGAAATACTTTTGGAACTCTAGACATATAGATGAAACCATTTCCAATATTCCTGACACGCATCCCTTTGAGAAACGCGATGAGTTTTTATACCACTTTAGAAGGATCGGGTAATCAACTTCACTGGATCATGTGATTGCGGAATTTTCTATTTTGGGCTTCATAGATGTTTATTGTAAATATTTCACTTCAAGTTGACAGTGATGGTTCCCTCTCGTTTTGAATTTCCGGTTTGTTTGGATATGGATTCTTTTCTAAAACTATTTATAGATATTTCAAAGCGAAAAAATAAATCTTATAAAAATACATCTATAAATACGACATAGTAGGCATTTTTATACTGAAAAACATATATACTTAATGTGAGTATTTAAACTATAAAGTGACGAAATTTCGAAATTAAATTAAATATTACGCATCTATTCAAGAGTTTTAAAAAAAATGTCACTCATATTAGATAAAATATATCAAAATAAAGATTAAAATAAAATTTAGGTTGAGGTAAATTAGTTAAGTTCTGGGTGTCAGAAAAGGTATAGCAATGTTTGGTCAAAAATTTGTTCGTCCGTTTAAGATAACGCAAGTGATGCACAATAATTTGTTATGGATGTTGAAGGAGAAAAAATGACGGCTAATCTGAATCAGGTGAGAGGATGAGAGTGAAGGTTCTCAAATGTCGAATGGCATTTCTCAAATGTGTCTACTAGTTTACATGAATCTAATAATTATTCTTCTTCAGGTTGGCCTAGAGACACTTTGCAGCATCGGGGAAATTTTCGTGCTCAAAGTAAAAATCAAACCCCGGTACAATCAAAGCCATAGGAAATTAGTAGAAAATGTGCTCATGTTATGAAAATGTTCAAAGAGGGTAAATTCTACGGGCAAAAACTTCCTGTAAAATGTGTTAAAAGGCCAGCTGGTAGTTCCTTGGTATCGAAAATTGGGTTACTGAAAACACGAAGAGTGAATATTGCTACACGAGTTCCTATAGTATCTCATCCTTCAGATTATCAAAATAAAGCTTCCAAAAGGAAAAGAGGTGCAAATTCGTCATCGGTGTTGTCAAAACCGGGACTCAAATTAGCATTTAAAACACTCGCGCTCAAAAAAATGCCAACTAATAAACTCGAAACATGACTTCTCACTGCTAAAAGAAAGTGGGCGACATATTTTTTAATATTTTTAATTTGATTTAATTTAATTTGATAGAAAGCGTGGACTGCCCTCATTCTTTTCGTCCGGTGCGCATAGAAAGAAATGGAATCCGGTAGGGCTCCATTCAGTTTCGTCGACGACTGTTCATCAACCTGGCTGTAGTCATAAGATGGAATCTGTTCATAGACTTTGCTCTAATTAGCAAGTTGAATATATTCATCAAACTGGCCCTAGTCATCGAACAGACTATACACATGTTCAACGACATTGGTACCACTGCCGTCTTGTACAACACCTTTCCTTTCTTTAGGATAACATTCGTTTAGAAATGTTTCTGCAAACTTCAGGAAATATCTGTTTTTAACCATATCTACTGTGGCCACGATTAGTTACTCTTAAACTTTGAAACATTTAACAATGCTATGGAAAAAAAAAAGTAGATAACAAACGCCTTAATCAATGAAGAACTAAATTTTGCCGTTTGGTATTTGTGAATGAGTAAATGGAAGAGTAAATTTGCTTAAATTTTCATGACGCATTGACCAACCTAATGTGGACGAATAATAATTCATCAACACATACTAGCTTTAGTACCTGATTAAACTTCTGTAATCTGATGTACGGAATTTCTTCTTTGTTAAACGTCTTGTGAATGGCCACATATGATTAAATGAATGGTAAACTTTTACTTCCTTAAGTAACATTGTTTCAATTCTTTATGTACATATTGTTTCTATTATCCTTTATTTTCTAAGCGAACTGTAAAAATAAACGAAAATTATGACATCATAGACTAAAAACATTTTGGGAGCTAGTCACGTTTCTTGATCCCTAAATGTGTTTTCCTTACATTCAATACATGTATGGCATTTTTCACAACAAATAATATATATATATATATATATATATATATATATATACTGAAAGTGTTGCAAAACGTTTCTGACTATTGATTTAATATATTTTAAGAGAAACAGTTTCTTAAATAGTAATTATTTCCAAAATTAAGGTGTGGAAAATTAAAATTTTATTTATAAGATAAAGACATATACGTGTAAAAATTATTTGATCTACACCATGTGTGAAATATTTTTCATAATAGATTTTGTTTCCTAATAAATATGAAATTCCTTCATTTTTATCGCTTTTGTATATGATATTTCTATGAAAATAGAACATGTAAAGTATACAAGAAAAAATGGCTATTGTATGATTAAAAGGGGTTGATGAATATTCTGATACAAATATCATTTGTATTAAAAGTTAATTAAACAGACGGAATACGTTGTGTGCAAGGGAGCTGTTAGATGTTTGTATTATGTAACTGATAAATGAAAATATGCAGATCCATTAAGAGCATAATACAGGCATCACCTATTTACGTATTACTCGACATTCAAAATTTTGGAGCTAATCACGAAAATTACATTTATAAACTAGCGTGTTTGATACGCGTTTGCACACCTTTTTAACTTTATTTTACAAATAAAATATGCATATAAAAACCATATACATAATATAGTTAAATTTTTATTGATGGTATAGAAATAAAATCTTTAACAAAACAAACCAAAATCTAATTAAATTCAAGCTAAAAAAAAAAACGCGCCTAGGTATGTTTTCTGAATCCAAAAAACTACAAAACCTAATTAAAAAAGTTTCGATGAAGAGGATCGAGTATATGCAAATTAATTTATGGAAAAGAAAGAAGACATTGACTGTTACGGTTGGTGACATGACACAAGATTTACAGCAAGCGAGGGACTCGTGTGTGATTCTGGCTAAGCAATTGGTTAACATTAACATAAATGAATTACCTTTGAGTCAATATGAACTTATTAATGAATATCTTATTCAGGTAGAAACATTCCGAAATTCCTGAGAAAATAATATGCCGATTGAATCGACAACTCCAGGCATTTGATAAATTTACAACAAAGGGACTAGACGAGGCTTTTAACCTAATAGAAATGGCACTAGAAAAATTAGAACACTTGGATACGAATACAGAGTGGTTTAGAATGTTAGCCTTGCGTATCCATTTTGATATGTCTAGCTGAAAGCCCATTTACGTTTACGAAAACCCTGTGACCATACAATTTTCTAAAAAAAATATGTTTGTGATATCCTACCCACAACAACGTTAAGAAGACAATTTAGACGACCCCGACAATACTCAGCTTTCAGCATCGAGAAGGATAGAATTTGCTAGTATTGCGAGAGTAGTATTTCAGGGGTTATAACACACAGGGGAGTAAATCAATATTTAGTAATTTGAGAAATGAAGCGTATTTTTAAACTTGTCGTATTGCCTTTGCATTAAGTGGTCCAACTTGCTTTGCTCTCTAGCGACTTCCTAAGTGAACTATGACTTGTTTTGCTGTCGCACTGGACATAAATTAATATGCGTTCAGTGAAAATATGTTTATCTAGATTTTTCAAATTTTAGGTAGATTTCAATACAAAAAAGTATAAAGCTATCTATTGCAGCCTTTCGGAGGAAAGCAGTTCCGGAAAATTTCGATATATTTTCACCGATCATGACCCCCAGACCCCAAAACCACCCTCCGTTCAAATGTTGATTTATATATATAGATATATCCATATATCTATTTATATATATATATATATATATATATATATATAAATCAATTTTGATGAAACTAAATGTGTGTATTAAGCTCACCAATGTCTCGACCGAGTTCGTTGGCCAGCTTGGTCCACCATTTTCTTTCAAAATGGCGGCCACTTAAAAATTTAAAACTAAAATAAATAAACAAAAAAGATATAAATTCAAATTTATTTTTTAAATAAGTGTTAGGCCTTGATACGAGGATTCTAGAGCATTTTTTGGTTTACCTCTATCTTAAAAAATGGCTGAGATAGAGCAGTTTGAAATTCTAGGGTGGCTGACATTTTGAAACAAAACAACATATTAACGCGATTACTCGCAAATTATTTTCTTTCATGGTTGTAATAATTTTCCCAATCATACGCATAAAACTGTATATTCATATCCGTTAGCGACAAATTCTCACCAAAATTGGCGACATTTGGCGAAATATCGCCAAATTTGGCGACCAAAATAAGCATTCATAAATGAAGCCAATTTGGCTATTGCTCAATAATTTGGCGAATTTCTTATTCAAATTCAGTATTAACGAATCTTTTGTAAACGCTTCTTTGCATTTTAACTTGCTGTTTTCGAGTAACATTAGCTAAAATTTTAAAACGAAGATATAGGAAAGCTACCTTTTCCTCCCGGTACAGGCCGGAAGGACTTTTTGACTTACTCCATTGTCATTCTAACCCCTTCATTTCTGTTTGCAGCAATCCACATCCACGCTGACTCCCCACTAAAGAACCAAATTATCTATCACAAGTATCAATTCATTTTTGATTCAGAGAACCAAAAGTAGTATTCTCACAACAACATAATCTATATCGAAAGTTAGCTAAAGTAGTCATCTAATCCATAATAAATACATTTTAAACACAACTCGAATGTTTTACAATGCACAGTCACTTATAGACGTTCAATATTTATATTTTTATTCAAACGATGTTTATTGTCGACACTTGCAGTTTTATCGATACAAAATATTTGTTTGGTTTTAAAGGGAAAGAACTGCCCTATCCAGTCTTGTATTCTATTTATTAAAATACAGTTGCAATAACTTTAAATATACAGCTAACATTTAAAGTAGTTGTTTCGTAAAAAAATATAATAATAATTCTAAAAGGCGGATTGTGCGACAGCTAAGAAAATAAATATTTTCCGAGGCTTCATTTACAAAATTTCATTCAATATTTCACAGACAAAAAATACTGTTTTTGAAATTACGTTTTTGGTTCCTTGTTAATTTTTATAGTGGTTACAGCGAAACCATTTGCGTCTTATTATTTTGGGGAAATTTATACATAGGAAGGAAAGAACAATGTCGAATAAATATGTTAGACAACAAAATCGATTCCAATACCAATACATCAATACATCATCATTTAAAAAAGTTTGTAATAAAAACAGAGCAAAGATTGTACCCACACATAAAATTTAGATTATTATATACAAATAAGCTTTTTTTTCAAACAACCATAAAAATACAATGCAAAATATTGTAATGAAAACTCGTGCAGTATCTTTGAAAATGCAAAATTAAATAAACATTTGAAGTACAATAATTCGTTATATATAATGAAATAAGTACATGCTTTATAATGCAACAATATAGACATATATGTCACATATTTCTTGTAAAATTATCATTTTGTAGAATCCACGAAACAGATTAGATATGAACGGAATGGAGAGATTAAGTTTAAATGGACTAACTAATAAGAAAATGTTTACTTTAAAATAATGAACTTCATAGGAAATACAGCTTATCTTCAAAGCAATTCTAGTGATTCAGGATTCTTCTTTTTTTGTCATAAAGCAAGAGAAATGGATCTTGTCAAAAATGAATAAAATGTATTGTATTACGATGTCGAATAACTAACAAAGATATCTAAAATAAAAGTTATTTTATAGGATATACATGGAATCATCTTTGAAGAAAAATCTAAGCATCATAATAATTGAAATGGTTCTACGAAAAGTTATAAATATATTCTTATTTTTGATTAATTTATAAACTAATACTTACTATTTAAAGAATATTCTAAATTATAGACTTCCCAATTATAATGAAAATTCGAATGTCTCTATGTGTTTGTAGTACTGGGGTTGAGATTTTTGATCCTCTGTTATCAGGTTTGAAATTAAGTTACCCATACAAGAGAAAATTCATTTGAATCTGTAATTTATTAAAACATATTAATTAAGAATTTATTTTTTGGTGTATGCAGGAAATGTCAACAGGTTTTTAACATGTTTAATAGATAGAAGTGGTTTTTATGTTGCTAAAAGGAAATTACAATCTTCTCAAACCGATTTCACATAAATCAACAAAATAGATGAACATGGTATAGTTGATGCGGCTAGTGTAGGGGACGATTATAAATATTTCGAGGAGTAAGAAGTAGAAAGGTGAGATTTAAAACGAGGTTATATATATTTTTAAATATATGTTTCTTAATTATTTATAAATAGACATATTTGTGTTTATTACTTTTTCTAATTTTTGCTTGTGTTAATTACAAATACAATATATTTTGTCGTTTTTTTGTTTAATTTTTTATCTTAAATAAAGGTTACGTCTACACGTAGAAAGTTTCTTAAAAAGCTTGTGCATCACATATATAATATAATTAGATTTTGCGATCAGGAAACTCAAAATTCGGAGTTTTAAAATAACTATTCCAATGCAGTGAGATTGAAATATAAAAGTGGATGCCATTTTTATACACATTCTCTGTAAATCAATCCAGTAATTTTTCTTAATCGGGTTCACAGAGGAAATGAACGTCAAACATATCCAATATTAGCTACAATGTGTTTCATGGAAAAATCGTCATTTGTCCTTGTATAAATTGTTGCCATTCTTGAAAAATAACCCATTTGTCTTGAGTTCATATAGGTCAGTTGTCCTGGCACACAAGGTTATGAATAAAAACTTTAGGCAAAAAAAAAGTTACAAAAAAACACGTTAAAGATTTAACAGGAATCTTTAACTCTAATTGAAATAGTAACAGTATAAAAATTACCTTGGTAATTAAGTTATGAGTTTTGTTAAGAAAAAAGAAAAACTTGCTTGTTTAATATGGACAAAGCCGTCATGGATACATGTGAAATTTAATTTATGCTGTGTGCTGAATTATCGTGGTAAATAAAAAACATGAAATTTGATTATCCAGTTGTCACCAAAACGACCGTATGTGCGTTTCGCGTACTAGCCCAGTCAAATTGTAGTTTGAGGTGGAAAATTCTGGTGTAATTGTTTTTAGTGGCTTATTTTATGTTTTTTGGGGTGCTGAATACGAATCTGAAGTTTTCCAACAAAATTTCGTTCGGCAAATTTGTTTTTTTTACAAAACCCTGTAAAAACACGGACTTTTTTCGTTTCTTTCAAAATAACTCCAAAATTGTGCATTTTGTGTGAAAGTCAGCAATATATGAGTTAAAGAGAATAAAATTTCCTACATTTTATGTATTGAAAGTTTTTTTCTATGATCAATGGTTTAGCCGTGAGAGTGCCTCAAAAATGGGTATTAAAAACAAAAACTGTAAAAAAAAACGGGAATTACGGCATTGTATGTCGATGTAACATGGAAACAAACCATTTATCGCAAATATTAACCATCAGTGATACTAAAGATTATATTATTGACTATATTTTATGCATTTAAGGTAGGGGAAAAGTGTGGATCTGGCACCAGTGGAAGTTCTGAGCAGTGGAGTATCTCCACCTCCTCTCAAGAGTCAAAGGTGCTCCTCCTCCGGAGAGCTAGTACTCTAAGAGAATATAAAATTTTGAAAAAAGGGGTAAAATTTGGTACGGGAGATAAAACTATCTAAAATCGTCGAAAAACAGTAATGTTTGGAAAATAGCAATAAACACTTTAAAAAAATCCATTGAACAATTACATAAATATAATAATGAATCCTCTTCAAACACACAAACAATATTTTTAATTCAAAACTTAACATTTAAATATGTGTATGTTTTTCCTCCCCGCATTCTAGAAATTTCTGAAATGGCAGTTTCCTTGCAGGCAAATATGCAACAGCTTTTCGCCATTTTAAAAAGATATTTACTAAAATATAGATTTTTTTAAAACCAATATGCTTTTAAAAGAACTGTTTATAATGCTGTCCAAAAAAGGAAATATTAAAGTGCTGATAAGCTCAAGATGAACGCAAATTAAATGATTGGTCTCTGTAGGGGAATACATTCAAATGTATATTTTTTTAAAGCCAGGCAAAGGGACAGTTTCAACACTCATTTTTTCTCCTGACTGCAAACTTGAACAATCGGTTGCTGACAACATATTATTTTTACATGCCATGAGTGGTTGTGATACTACTTCAGCCTTTTTCAAAGTAGGAAAAATGAGGTTTCTTCAGACTCTCAAAAGAAACCCGGCATTAATTAAAGCCATTGAAATTTTTAAAGACCCTATGGCAGATGCTGATGCAATTACTGATGCTGGCAATCGTTTTTTGACTTCCTTGTACAAATTATCTGACAAGGAAACCACGTCATTAAACAAATTGAGGTATCTATGCTACCTTAAGTCTGCATATAAGCCATCAACCCATTTGGCGTCCCTACCTCCTACGGAGGTTGCAGCTAAACAACATTCTTTAAGGGTGTATTTTAAAGTTCAGGAATGGCTTGGGAATGAAAAATATCCTGAACAATGGGGTTGGAAAAGCACCAAAGATGGTCTAAAGCCAATAACCACGCTAGAGCCACCAGCACCTCAAGCCGTTCTAAAACTCATTTCTTGCAAATGCAAGAAGACATGCCGTAAAAACTGTGGATGTAAAAAAGCAGGCCTCAGCTGCTCTAATATGTGTCTAAACTGCGAGAGCAGTTGTAATAACATGCCTAATATTGAAATAGAAGAAAACGAGGATGACCCGGAATACCCTTAAGTACTTGAAGGTAAATTATACATAAATCATTCCATTTCACATTTATTTTTTCATTCATTTTTAATTTGGTGTGGTCAAAATATGTATCCCAATACACTGTGCATAACTATTTAGTTTTTAGACAATTAAAATTATGTCATTAATTATTTTTTAAAACCTTGATACGTAGTATAATAGCTTTTTTGCTCCCTGATTTGGGGTCCAAAAGTGACCGATTCCTGAAATGAACTGTAAAAGAGGGCTGATATTAAAAAGAGGTAAAAATAATGTTATGATAAAATGCTGTATGAATCTTAAATTAGTTATAATTAATTCCACCGTTTAAAAAAATATTATACACACCAGTTCTTCTCCGGAGCATAAGTTTCGATCCTCGGGACAAAAACGGCTTTTCGCGCCCGTATGCGTAAATAGCTATTATATAATTAATTTCTTTTTTATAGGTGTAGAAGACCTAGAAGGCATACCATCCGAAACCATGAAACCATTGGCCAAGAGGACTCGGTTTGACTGACAAGTTCCTTTCAATGTCCATAATAAGTATTAATTAATATTGTATAAATACATAACTACCTATTTTACTATACTATTTAACATTAAACAGTTTACCTTTACATACTAATCAGTCGTGAATCATTTATCATTTTTTGTACCTATATAACCTAACATCAACGTTTTACATATCTGCACACATGTATAATGATGCATATAAGTTATATGCCTTTAATAAGGAGGTGGATGACTACTTCGTGCATTCGTCATTGCTTTTTTCATAATTATTCAAGGTCCAAGAAAATTACTTGCACATAAATTGTAGAGAATTTTATCTATTTTTTTAAAGCATAGTATAATGTATACTATGTATATGTTTATTTTTATGCCTTATGAACAGAAAGGCTGTAAAAAAAATGTGTTTTTTTGCTATTTTCCGAAAAGTACTGTTTTTCGACGATTTTGCCTAGTTTTACTTCCTTTACCTAATTTTACCTCTTTTTAGAAAATTTAACACCTCTTAGAGTAAGAACTCCCCGGAGGAGGAGCAACTTTGACTCATGAAAGTAGGTGGAGCTGCTCCACTGCTCCCAACTTCCACTGGTGCCGGAACCGCACTTTCCCCCTACTTTAAATGCATAAAATATAGTCAATCATATAATCTTTAATATAAATGATGGTTAATATTTGCGTAAAATGGTTTGTTTCCATGTTACATCGACATACAGTGCCGTAATTCCCGTTTTTTTACAGTTTTTGTTTTTAATACCCATTTTTGCGGCACTCTCACGGCTAAACCATTGATCATAGAAAAAATCTTTCAATACATAAAATGTAGGAAATTTTATTCTCTTTAACTCATATACTACCGACTTTCACGCAAAATGCACAATTTTGGAGTTATTTTTAAAAAAAGGAAAAAAGGCCGTGTTTTTACAAGTTTTTTTGTAAAAAAAACAAATTTGCCGAACGAAATTTTGTTGGAAAACTTCAGATTCGTATTCAGCACCCCAAAAAACATAAAATAAGCCACTAAAAACAATTACACCAGAATTTTCCACTTCAAGCACTTTTTGAGCACAATTTGACTGGACTATACGTAAAAACAATAAAAAACAAGAACGAAAAATCATGCGTCAAGCATAGATTATGTAACACTTTCCAACGCTTCCAAAATAATTTTACGAATCATACTCTTCAATAAGCTAAAAGATAACATCTAAGTAATCCAAATACTTTTATTCAGCCCTGTATAGGATCTATAGATTTGTATATATACTACATAGGATGCTAAATTTTAGTTCAGTTAGGAAACACGTAGCACAGTTTAAAATTCTCCGTCTGGAGTTAAATAATACGGAAATGTTTTCCCGAACTTTTGTGCTTCCCTGTATAGGATCTACAGAATTTATACACACCACGTAATAGACAAAAAGCGATTTAAAATTAAAATCGCGTTTAGTAACTTAAAACGCACTTCCAGGAATTATTGTTAACATACAGTAGAGAATTCTTTTGTGTGTCCCTGTAAATGAACGATGACTGCTATACACACAATATTCTATAGTAAGTCTCTTGTAATGAACCTTATATAAATTTCAATGCGTTTAAAATAGGGAAACATTGTTTAAATAAAGCGCAGACGATTTTTCTCCATAGACGTAATGTAACGGAATTCTTTTGACTGTCCCTGTAAAGTAAGTATAAGTGCTATGCACACCCTATTCCATATTAAGCTTCTTCTAATGCACCTTAGTGATATATATAAATTTCAATGCGTTTAAAATAGTGAAACATTATTTAAATAAACCGCAAATGATTTTTCCCCATAGACCGCAATGTAACGGAATTCTTTTGAGTGTCCCTGTAAAAAAACTATAAGTGCTACATACTTCCGTTGAAATAGGGAACATGCTATAGATAATGATTATAACATATAAAAATTGCAGGGCAATCCGAGCATATTTACGGGAGTTAGAGCACGGACAGACGGCAGACGGCAGACGGCAGACGGCCAGACGGCCAGACGGCAGACGGCCAGACGGCAGACGGCCAGACGGCCAGACAAACCGAAGTCATAAACACTTTTCAACTAGGTTGGAAAGTGTTAAAAACATCTGAATACCGAAACTCGTTGTATAAGAATTTAAAAAATACATGAAATGTGGTAATGCCGCGGTAACTTAAATGCATGTATGTGCGATTCGTGCACAGACAAACAAAACAGAAATCCTTGTGTGCAGCAATATCGTTGTATAGGAATCTTAAATGCACATGAAATTAGGTGACTCTTCGCTTACTATAAAGCAAACTATCGCTAATTTTAAACTTCTAGTACTAAAAAATAACTTTTTCACATCTCGCTCCGTGATACCATACTGGACAAAAGGATGTCTATCTTGATAACTGGAAATATCTGGTGATCCTACGCAGTTCGAGGACGATTAACGCATTTTCTCAGAATGCCAGTTCAAGTGACCTATACCCAGTGTAGGTGTGTCAGATTTAAAACAATGGTTGGAACTATACAATTAGTAATGCGCCAACCACCCAAATGAACTGGGGACGCCGCTATAAAAATTTCCCCTTTGATAAATTTATATTAAAAATTTGTTTAATTTTAAAAAGAAAGTTTAATATATTTATTTTGAATATGCTCAGAGACTTTTATTTATAACTATTTTGAAAACAAATAGTTTTGAAAAAAATTAAACAAATATCTTTACCTTTTTGTAAAACTAAAACATTTTTAACATAAAAAAACATCATCTTATTCTTCAATCTCTCTGTACTATCACATATATTTGAAAATTGGACTCAAAAGTTGGCACGTAAAAATATGCGTACATGGTTAAATAAAATGTGGTCGAAATATTATATTCAGATATTATAACTAACTATTGGAAAATCCGCTATCTAGTTAATGGGAGAAAAGTTTTATCCTCAAAGTTCAGATCCAGAATATAAGGATATTTTAGAAAATAAATTTAAAAATTTTCATTATTTATTTATTCACATTAGATAACTTGTAAATACGTCTATTTAGTATCAATGTAGATCAATGAATATTTGTTATGTGATCAAAACAATAAAAACGAATTTAAACGACTTGCAAATTAATAATTAAAATATGACCATTATAAACACATAATTCTTATATTAATGACCGTTTAATAATTTTATGTTGTTTGAAATTACATTTACGTGCATTTATATAATTACAGATTAATTTCAAAGACGAAATTTAATAATTTTTAATGTAGAAAACTGTAATTATTTGAATTAATCGTTATGAATGTGCGCACATAAGCAATCATTATCGTCGTTTAAATAATGCATACATGCATTAAGGAAGTTTCGTAAAACTTTTAGATGGATTTGTAAAAATGTAAAGAGAATATTCAGATTTAATGACCTAAAATTTAATTTAATTTTATTTATAATTCATTCGACATGTACAAGACTTCATTGTAACTTCAGGATATATTTTATTTCCAAATTAAAGACATCATTATTATAAAGTACATATTTTAAAATTTAATGATACTTGGATGAGATTTCACTGCATGAAGATAAGTTCACATTAAATTTTGATACATTTTTTAATTATATTTAAACAATATCGCTATATACTTTTCCACAAATAGTTTATTGGATGATTCATAGAAAAATGAAACATTTTTGTTTCAATATTATATATTTTTGATTTATATAGTAGAAAATGTGTAATCAAATTTAAATTAATAGGCATTATAAAATAACATATTTATTACATTTTAAAACACATTTGCAACTAGACTGCACACACACACACACACACACACACACACAAAAAAAAAAAAAAAACAGAAAAAAAAAACTTTGTGTGACATAACGAAAGTTGCTTTAGTTCAATAAAACAGGAATATGAAGTCCTTAAATAAAACAAGTTAGAAACTGTTTGTCAAACATGACAAATGAGGTGCGTTCGTGCTATTATTATTTCAGTAAAATTAAATAAAGTATATCGTCTGTTATTATGATATGATTAATTACCGTAATAAAATAAGTACATTGTAAGTTGGCAACATTTTATCTTTTGTTGTCATTTACTGAAAATTATAATGGGAAACTTAAGCCTAAATTTGAAAATTTCAGAGCTTGAAATCCATATTTAGACTATTTTTCCATTTAATATTTATTTCTCTGGAAACCTCTATCCAAAAAACTGTCGAAAGAGTATATGATTGCTATAATTAAACAATTTTAGTATAAAAATTTGGTTATAAATTTAGTAATAGGGAAATAATATGACTTCATCTTAAATATTGCATAATTACCATGGCAACCTAGAATCATTACCTATCAGGTGATATCACTGAATTATTTACGTATGATAGGATTTAGTAATATGACAAAAAGTTTAAATTAATATTTTTAAAGTTTTGATTCCATTTTCCTAAAATTTGAAAAGACTCGACAAAATTCTGCAACGATTATAAGGTAAAGCTAGGATAGCCTGCGCACAATTCAAAAGAATAACAATAAAAAATCTAAATATTAAATTTTTGCTAAACTATCCATGAATAATTTTTACTTCATTTGTTTTTTATGCATTTTCAGTGCTATTTTGTTGCTCTGTTGTAATTTAATAGAATTGTTGTAATAAAACCAAGAAAGTTATTTTGCGCAATCTGTCCTTACAGGGTTGGTGTGATTGCGCACATGGGTAGGAGAGACTGTTACTAATAATAACTACAATTAAGTTGTTAACAATAATAGTTACACTTACATGACATTGTTGTAAGGTTTTTGTGAACAAATATTATTGTAATAGGAGTGAATATTTCAACCTAATGATGAAAGAATCAGAAAAAGGAAATAATTGTAAAAATGATTAAAAAATTTTAATTAAAGAGAAAAAATTAAAGAATCAGAAAAAGCAAGTCCAGATAAGTTACAAAATAACATTAAGTTACTTGATAACGCGTTTAACTTAAAATTAGTCCATTTTCATTTTTATTCTTTTAATGCAAATTTACCAATAAGCTGCGTAATCTCTCCTAGCATAGAAACTAATGGGAACAATGCGCCATCTCTCCTAAGTAGCAGATGCGCAAACTCTCCAATTCTGGTAGGAGAGATTGCGCGGCCTTTTATTAACATGGCCGCTACTGAAACGAACCGTTGGTGTTCATACTGTTAGTCTAGATTAGTAGCTTATGAGAAATCGTTTAAGTTTAAAATATTTTGCACTACTGACATTGTATAGAAATTCTGACGAATAGCTAGGAAAATTAAAGCACTGACTTTGGCAAAACAAAACAAAATAGCAATGCTTTATCTTAGACGCTCAAAACAATCAACGTGCACTTTCAAGTAGACACTCCACTACTGCTGTTGTACAACTACCTGCAGTCGCTGCACGCTCACTCTACTCCTACCCCGGCACCTCTATGTGCGCAATCACTCCGACCGCGTCATCTCTCCTGGCTTTACCTTATAGCTATATTAAATTTCAAAGCTACATTAATTTTTGCGCTATTATTTTCGGAGAGAGATACTGACGAACGGACCAGGTGACGACTACAAGTGCGACGTATTTATATAATTACGAAGGCAGCTAAAAAGAAGACATCTAAACGCAACGCTATATAATAAATATAGGTTGTCCCACATGTCCACTCGCAAACAATTGTTGCCAGAGGCGGATTTATGAAATTAGAGGCCCCTCTCACTGGAACGTTTTGGGACCCCTCCAGCTGAAAAATTGGGTATATTTATAATTTTAAAATAATAAACAGTCATTAATTAGAATAATTACAATTAATTAAAATTTATTGAAGGCGTTAATTGTTAATTATACAAAATTCACTTTATGTAAAGTTTCCCATCAAGACCACTCAAACTGTGCACAGCCAGATTCCTCGTTTGGAGTACATAAAACAAGAACAAAGAAGTATACCTTTATGACCCATTGTTTCCAAGTAAAATGCGAAAGAAAAGTATGGCGTCATATCCGGTGCAAACAACAAAAAAAAACTTCATTGGAAACATGAAATTGGTATGTACATATGCTTGCAGACGAAGATGAGAAAAATGTCCATCGTGCATATCGAGCATTCGCACTAATTGCACACATTGCAGCAGCGTGGTGTTCACAAAAGCGTAGTTACCAGATGCAGCATTTTAAATACGCTTCAAACGACGGATGGACATCATTCCACGGTGAGCGTATGCATGCCTGAATATCTGCGGTGGATATTCTGCATCTGAAAACATATGCAAATACCGATGTTCAAGTTTCGAATATTTTTTTTTCTTTCACCGGATATGACGTCATACTTTTCTTTCATACTTTTTTCAAAAGCTATGGTTCGTACAGCTATAGTTTTTTGGTCTTGTTTTATGCTGTCTAAGCGCGGAATCTGGTTGTACAGAGTTTGGGTGGTCCTGATATGACAACCTATATTTTAATTACATCAGATCTAATTTTTAAAAAAATTTTCGTCTGGCTTTAACTGCAACAAAATTGTTTATGACTTCATCATACTTTACAGAGTTTACAGGATTACACTCAAGGTATGATATTACGAGGTTATTCAAACGCAAAACTGGAGAAAGAATTGAGCGTAGATAATTTTTCACTCTTTTAAGAGCACTAAACGATCTTTCTCCATCTGCATTTGATACTGGTAATGTGAGAAAAAATTTCAAAATGGTTTCCACATTTGGAAATGTTTCTTTCAACCTGTCACTACTAGCAATTTATACCATTTTTGGGCTCTGCCGAGTGCTCATCTTGTCCCATTTCACTGAAAAAAATGAAGGAAATTCTTCAGTTCATCAATGAACTGTTTTCCGTGTATATATTTCGTATATACTTTTGAAATGGAACTGGCGTTAATTTTTGGGGAATTAAGAGGTTCAACAAGAAAAACTTCTATGAATACATTGAAACATATTCTAATTTTTATTTTATTTTCTCAAGTTCAACTACTAGTTTGTCGCAAATGACATTCATAATCTCAATACGTACTCTTTTTGTTCCTTCTAACTGTATTTCGCCATCAACATTTTCGTCTGGAAATATTTTCCTTTTTCTTTTTCTCTTACTCTTGCCATCATCTGATCGCAGAACGGATGAAGATAAAGCTAAAACGTCTGCTTCAATTCCGAATAATCATCACGCACTTCCTCAAAGAATAGCCTTAAGGAATGAATTTGGTTTATGGCCATCTTTAAGTTTATGTTTTTTATTTTCTACAACAATTTGCTAACTTTGTCCATTCGCCTTAATATTCTGTCCTACAAAATTTTCATAAAAGCAATTTCATGCTTATAATTTTTTTTGCTAAAGAGTTAACCTCTAATTTGGTTGATGGACTTTCAGTTTCACAGTCAGAAACTTTGATCAATGTTTTTTTTTTTTTTTTTTTTTTCGCTGTAACTTTCACGTAATGCTGATACAGCATCGACTCTTGCTGACCACCGAGTGTCACGCAATTGCTTTACTGTACGCTTTGGTAGAATATGAGATTTAAGAATCTCCCATCTATAGGTTGAAGCTGAATAAAGTTTATATATATTTTGCACAATATCAAAATAACTTTTTTTGGGTGTTACAAAATAGTTTACTATTTAAATATATGTTAACAGAGTACAGAAAAATTGCGCCTGCCGTTAAAAATTTAGCGGTCAGATAATAATTATTTTTTAGCTGCCACTTGGGCCTTTAAAGCTAGGAATCCATATCTTTCCGTCATCTTAGATCCATCACTCAATAATTGCACTACTGATAATTTATTAGTAAGTGAAAAGTAAATAAAAACGGAAGAAAATGCCTTTACTTAGTGCTGTGTAAAATTTAAAATTCACAAATTATACGGCTCAGGATTTGACTTTTTATTTTTCTTACTTGTTATTAATTTTAAATTGAAGAATTTAAATAGAAATCAATTTCACTCTACATTTTTTAATTATTTCATCTAAAGACAGGGCTTGTGACGGACGGTTTAAAAATAGCCAACGCTCGGTTATTTGTACCGGCTCCATCCCTCTCTTTACGACCCACACCTCTACATATCATTTGATAAGTACAGAGCCCGAACAAGCCAAATACAGGCCTAGGATCTGATGTTCATTCGGGAACCTGTCACAAAAGAGAAAAAAAACTGTCTTAGAATACAGATTTCAATATATAAATAAATATTTTGATAAACATTAAAAAAAAACTTATCCTACTCGGGCCCTTATTCTCGGGCCCAGTCTCGGTCCCAAATTCATATATTAATTTATAAAATATTTACTATTTTTTTTCCAGTTCCAACTCTGAAAATTTTCAAGTACAAAATAAAAATTTAATTTTTAAAAGATTCTAATAAATTTTCTGAAAAACAAATTTTATTTAGAACTCACATAGCTCAGTGTTTTCGCAAAGCTAACCTCGACCACTCCGTAGATTTATCACCGTTCATCTATTGTTAATGGGCATTATAAAAAAATATTAAATGTAAAAAAATATATATTTGAATTACCGATTAAAAAAACAAATTATATTACATCAAAAACCGCTTGCAGAACCTTTCAAAAAATATCTCATTCATCGATGTTCCTTTAGTATGTGTAGAGAAAAAAGGGTGTTGACATCAGAAATAATATACGACATGTTTTTTTTTACCTATATTATGTAAACCGGGAAGACCGGGTTTATCCCCTAGTTTGAAAAATGTTGCAACGATTCGAATGGGGCCCCTAATTTATCTTTGCCCAGGGCCCCAATTAGTCATAATAGGGGCCTGATCCAACTCTAGAAATACAAAATAATGATTATAACTGGAAACAAAATCACAATAGATTTCAAATATCTGCTTTATGAAACTGCATATCCAGTTTAGGGGACCCGAAATCAGGAGTCTCAGAGTCACGATGCACTTGGCCCTCATATTTAATAACATTTGTTGTCCTGATATCGGGGGCCCGCAAACTTGGTATGTCGTACATATAAATTTAAATAGCTGTAAAGGGTCTCTACCTGGGTATCTTTCAGCTCAAAGCAAAGCACATTTGTCTCCCTTAAATCCCACTCCAACCCTTCACAAATGTTCGCAGTCTTAATGAATGATAACTGAAAAAAAAGATAAGGAAAAACTAAATATTTCTGGAAATAACAGATAGTAGAAAAAATATCCTATTTATTACATGAAAATGATGTAGTAAAACTAATTGAAAAAATAAAATACGAAAATCTTTGATCAAAAGTCAGTTTTTCTCTTTGAACATAACAGAAGATTTGGGGGCCCTTGGCATGCGGGGCCCCTCGTGATTGCGATCATCGCTTAAATCGTCCCTTGTTTGTTGCATCAGAGTGCATGTTTGACAATCGGAGCTATCGGTGTCAAACTATGTTAAAAATAAATAGTTTAAAATTTGTGATTATTTTTTGCCACAAGAAGTCCGAATATTTGATACATCTTATTATGAACACGTCACGACGACACGACAGTTTTTTATTTATATTTTATTTTATGGGACATACTTACGCAACTTACGCAACTTAAGCAACAAACACAAAATGCTAATTTCTGAACATGTGAGTTCTCAAAAAGAAATTCTATAAAGAGCAAGTGTAGAAAAGAGGTACTACCCTAACAGCACGGCCAATCGATGTGAAGTCCCCTTGACTTCACACATGGTTAGAAGTATCACAATCGCTACGGTGAATAAAAATATAGGATATTTCACTGTCTCATTATTACTCTCAAAGGACTGTTAACACTGAAAAGTCTCTGTACTGTCGCTTTGTGATGGGTCAGCAGGTGACATTACAATGAAGTCACCTTGTGACTCTCGTGTGACTGTAATTTTGACACTCAATTGTAAAGTCATCATGATAGTTGTTCTGTGACGAGTTCTTAGGTGACAGAAAATGAAATCATCTGGTGACTTTTCACAAAGGAATGTAATGATGACTTCACAATAGAGAGTCGATGACAGGAAAGTCACCATGCGACTTCATTGTGTCATTATTTGGCGGCTCATCACAATGCAATGCTCACTACGACTTCAAAGTTCAATCTTAAACTGACAGTGACTTGAGAATCACAATCTGACTTCATTGTAATGTCAACTGATGACCCATCACAAAGCGACAGTCACAGTGACTTTTCAGTGTTAACAATCATTTGAGAGTAATAATGAGACAGTGAAATATCCCATATTTTGATTCACCGTTGCGATTGTGATACTCTCACCATGTGTGACATTTTGAGTACTCACGTGTTTAGAAATTGGCTTTTTGTGTTTGATATATATATATATATATATATATATATATACCTCTGTCACTAAAATATTGATTATTTGACAAGTCTTAATGTGCAAACCTCACTCCTACATCACAGTTTGTTATTTTTTTGTATTCATATTTTCGTCACTTTTTGGCAATAATATTACGAAAAATTTATCGCGATCCCTACCCCCTCTCTCTCTACGAAACCTAGCAAGCGTAATCTTTATAAAGATTATTCATTGGTGCTTCAGAAAACTATTTAATACTGTGTCAAACAGGTATTATAAAATACTCAATTAAAAAAAAAAAACATGTCAAAATGTTAAGAAATTCCCTTGAACGTTAAATATATTTATATATGCATTAAATTTCTAAAATTTACGCTAAAAAAACATTCGTTTTTTAAATTATAAAATTATCCTTGCTTTAAAACAATAGCAATCAAAGCCATCTAAGCCCATTTCGATTGCAGCCATAATTGTTTGCCATGTAAACCTAGTACGATAAAAATAAATACCATAAAAAATGCCTTTGTTTCTTGTCGCCAGACTGATGGCATTCATAAGCATGAGAACAAGCAAAACGTAAAGATTTTTTTCGAATGTGATTTGCGTAAATTCCACGACGTTTTTTTACTTATCTCGAAGTCAGTCATCAAATACTTTTATTCTCAATAAACGAGAGGAATTCTCCTAGGAAACACAACTACTTGTAATAACTTTATAAACGAAATTAGATGGAAAAATATTTTTAAAAACACACATTTCTTCTGTAGCACAAAGTAAAAAAAACTAAGCATTCACTGCTACTGACGAAATTCATTCAAGCGTATCAGAGTCCAGAATTTGGCTCCGGTTGCAATGCCAATGTGCATATGCCAGATACGCGCCCGGGCAACGTCAGGTGGTTCAGCTAGTTTCATTTACAGATGCATATCTAAATTATCTTCGTATAACTGAAACATAATACTCATCCATATAATTTTATAAATTTAGAATTTATCAAGCAAGGAGATTGATATGAAAGTTTACATCGGTTTCTTTGGAATCATTAAGATTTCTCTTAGTGCAATGTTAATAATGTTATTCTTACGAAAAGTTTTACAGATTGAAAGTGTTCTATAAAACACCATAGAAAAGTGTTAAATTTCAAGAAATATAAATCGGTGCAACAAAATTTTATTATGAGATATTTTTATATCATATCCAATGAATCCGGTCTACTTTTCATAGGTAGTGACAAAATATTTTCTAACAGCAACTTTATTTTAACTAAATATGTGATGTGACATGAGCGCCTGTATTATTTTTTTCCTTCAAGGACTTATCGTTTAAATAAAATATATCTAGAAATAACAAACCCGGATACATGGTAAGTGGACGATTTTAATTTTAAATGCCCTCATGAAGGAGATCCATGAAAGAGAATACCACAGACAAGTTTACGTACTTTTTTCAACTTTTTTCTTGCGAATTTCCCAGCTAAAATAGAATTTGAAAACTACTGCAAAAGCTAAAAATACACACTTCATACATAAGTCTTTCAATGATTCATAGATAATTTTTTTTAAAATGTTGGTTATTTAAAGAGGTTCTACTAAAAGTACCAAACAGTCAAACGTCTTGAGAATATGGAATCAACATATTAATCACACCAGAGTTTCCAAAACTTAAATCGTATACAAATTTAGCGGCTTATCTGTATATGCAACGCTTTCAAAAGAGAAAGCAACAACTATCGTGGAATGAAAACTCTTTGTCATGAATTTATGATAACATGTTTTCGTTCCTTTGGAGTGTTTTTCGTCGGTTAGAAGATTTTTTGTGTTTCCCTGAATAATATATATATATATATATATATATATATATATATATATATGTATGTATACAGAATTACGTATTTTGTAAACAACATTTTCTTTAACAAAATAAAAAAACAAAATAATTTACTTTAACAAAATTAAAAAGTAAGCTATATTCTAATTAAAGTTTTCCTAGCATAGTTAGGCACATTTGTATGTTTTCAAAATTTTCTGCTTCTGAATATATTCTTTGTACAATAGGAGCAAATTGACAAAACTCTCTAAGTTCTTACATAGTATTAATAAAAATGCTTCATTGAGAAACATATAAATCACTGTGAAGTAATTTTATTTAAATATATATGCATGTAAAACTTTGCTAGTTGCACATCTGTTTACTATGCAATTATCTAAAATAACTTATTTTGAAATGGAAGTACAAGTAAACAATGCACTTTTTGAAAAACTATGTTTTTTTAAGGTTTTAACCTTATAATTTAAATTATTTGTCACAACCTTCAAAAAACAAGATGCAACATGTGAATCTTCAGCTAAGTTTACGGAAGTTATTGTTTTCAAACTATACATTGCCGAAGAAACTATAATAAGTCCATAGTTAAAATGATGTGCAACGTAGTTTTTAAATTCGCTTTCTTTTGTGTCCAAGAATTTCCTTCGGTGTAAATGCTATACATATTAGTTCTTGCATCTAATTTAGAAAAAAGAAGCGGGGAAAAACTTTTAAAAATATTGGAATAGTGGCAGAAGATGTATTCTCAAAGTCAGGAACAGAAAATTAAATTTCGAATCTGAAATCTGAAATTTTGCTTTTTTCCTACAAATTTTAAATGAAGAAAAACAATTTTAGAATAAGTTCTTAAGATGAATCTTTCGAATATTTAATTAATCCAAAGACGACCCAAATACAATTAATTTTGCATAACAAGACTCGCTAAAGATATGTTTTATTTATATATGCAAAATTACAAAAAATTCTGCTGCAAAATGTTCTAACTTGCTGCAAGTTATATTGAAATCCCATTAGAATTTTTACAGTCCATTTCAAAAGTTTCGTTGTAATCTGGAATATAATAATAAAATTTGAAAGAGAAATTTATGGATTAATTTCATGATACATACCCAAAATATCATTGAAATAAGACATAGTAGAGATTTTAAGGTACTTTTTCAGCATAGGAGCTTTGCCATTCTTTTTAAAAGATTGACGCAATTTGTGCTTCAGAATTTTTTTTTCTGCCAAATGGCATAAACAGCTATAAAATCAAACCTGAATAACTGTTATTCTTGTTTATATTATGTATTTATATATATATAAACATTTTAGTTACATTGTTATTTTCTATGTACAATTTACTTCGATTTGTTTATAAAAATATGCATGGCTTGTTTATATTAAATAAATTGCACAAATGTAATAAAATTGCTTGAGTATACGAAACAGTGAATAAGTGCCCAATCAATATTCATGAAAATTTTCCTTTTCTCGCCAAGCCATTTTCTTTATCTCGCCAAGGTGCCTATACTGAAAAAGTACCGATTTTACAATGGCTACATCACCACTATATACTTAAAAATTACGCATTTTTCATTTTTTATACAAAGCCACTGTTTAGAAACATTATACAAATGGGAAAAAATGCTGGCTTTGTTGTAACCAGCCAACCATTCAAACCAATCAACTGTTTTTTATGAGCTGTATTACAACGAATATTCAGCTTCCGTTGGTTATTTAAGATATCGAAGGCTACGGAAATCGTAAAATAGGGAATTTTAAAGTTTTTTAGGTAGCTTTCAATACAAAAAAGTATAAAGCTACCTATTGCAGCCGTTCGGAGGAAAACAGTTCCGGAAAATTTCGATATATTTTCACCGATCATGACCCCCAGACCCCAAAACCACCCTCCGTTCAAATGTTGATATATATATATATATATATATATATATATATATATATATATATATGACCTATGTCATACGATAACGCTCGTATTTATAAATCGATTTTGATGAAACTAATTGTGTGTATTAAGATCACCAATGTCTCGACCGAGTTCGTTGGCCAGCTTGGTCCGCCGTTTTGTTTCAAGATGGCGGCCATTTAAAAATTTAAAACTAAAATAAATATACAAAAAAATTAAAAATTAAAATTTATTTTTTAATTACGTGTTAGGCCTTGATACAAGGTTTCCAGAGCATTTTTTGGTTTACCTCTATCTTAAAAAATGTCTGAGATAGAGCAGTTTGAAATTCTAGGGTGGCTGACATTTTGAAACAAAACAGCACATTAACGCGATTACTCGCAAATTATTTTCTTTCATTGTTGTAATAAATTTCCCAATCATACGCATAAAACTATATATTCATATCCATTAGCGCCAAAATTGGCGACATTGGTGACAAAATTAGCAACATTTGTGACATTTGGCGAAATATCGCCAAATTTGGCAACCAAAATAAGTTTTTATAAATGAAGCCAATTTGGCTATTGCTCAATAATTTGGCGAAATTCTTATTTAAATTCAGTATTACCGAATCTTTTGTAAAAGTTTCTTTGCATTTTAACTTGCTGTTTTCGTGTAACATTAGCTAAAATTTTAAAACGAAGATATAGGAAAGCTACCTTTTCCTCCCGGTACAGGCCGTAAGGACTTTTTTTTTTGTTGAAGTCGAAACATAATAAATTTATTGAAATTTGTAAAACGGTCAAAGTAAATAGTATATCGATTACATGTTTAAACCCTTCGCGACGTGCGTCCTTTACAGAATTTTTAATCTTTACCACCGGTTTTTCCAAACAGAAATTTTCGCCTAATTGAATCGCAGAAATGCTGTCATTAAATAAGGCAAAGCTTACAATAAAAATTAACTGGTGAGAATAATCGAGGATTTTGAGCGACTTATGCGTCACATATACGTGTCGCTCGTCCCCAAGGGGTTAAAATAGCAATTTTGACTGTAAACAAAGGTGCGGACGTCCACTTTCAGACTGATAGCAAGATTGATGTTAAAAACAAAATATGTCTACCAGCCTATCTAAAATTAATCCCGGAGTCAATGTCACAAGTGATTGAATAGATGAACGCATATGAGAACGATCGAACATTGTTAAAAAATATCTGGTAAACCACGCCTAAAATCGCTCCTTAAAAATGCCAGAATATATTAGACTATGAAATTGACAATTTGGACGCCCTTGGTATCCCCTAAGAAAACAGCATCTTACTTTCTTCAGTAGACGATAAGTCAGTAAATCTGTCGTGGTTTGAGGAGCGATTTTTTTTTAATGGCCAAACCTCAATGACCTTTCTCCACGAGTAAAATATATTCCACAAAGTATAAAGAGACACTAGAGCAACACCAATTTCAATTTGGTGACATCGTAGGAGGTCTTGAGTGGTTCCATAACAACAATGCAATCTGATAAAAAATTGCAAGTTTGATGTAAAAAACAAACTATGTCCACGACCCTATCTAAAAGTAATCACAATGTTCACTTGCTCGCATAGTTCAACGACAATTCTCACTTATTTCCAAAAAGTGGCTTTCCACGAAATATGTTAACTTTTCAGATGGGCAGGTTTAAGACCAGATATAAATTTAATTGAGAACATTTGGAGTATCTTAATATGTAAAGTATACTAGAATAGAAAGCATGGAAAACAAGAAATTGAAATATGACTGTTCAAAATTACTTAATGTAGCCATTGAAAATAATCGTATTCTCTGTCACCAATAGCGTTTCAAAAATAAATTAATTGAACAGAGACAACATTATTTAAAGTTATCGTTTACTAAGGAATTACTATTAATAAATATCATCATGTAAGTGTGTTAAATGATGTGTTTTTTCCATTTTTGATAAGCTTTTCAGACACTGAATAGGTACACAGTTTTATGAGTTTTATTACAATTATCATAATGTACCCATCTATGCATTCTGATATGATTTATTAGAATAAGTTTACATAATCAAATAAGTAAATGATATGTTTTTGTATATTTTTGTATTCCTATTTAATACACGGCATTTTCTTGTTGTGCCTAAACTTTTGAAACAAACTCTGTAATCAATTTTTAATCATCAACTTCAGGAGCACTAGAATATTATTGGCATTCAAACAGAGGTAATGCATCTATCATTAATAAATATTCTGTGTATCTGCCATCTACATAATAAAAACATGAATTGACTTCCGAAAGCATATAATTAGGTAAATGTTTCTGTCTGGCAAATTATATGTTAGTCATAATATAATACGACGGCGAAAACCAGAAATAGCTAACCTACATATCAGCGTACAATTATTTCTCCCAAAATATAATACATTTCATGCAATAATTATTACTTTTAAATATTTCTTAGATACAGTAATATTCTCAGTTAAAATCACTTATTTTAGCAATAATATTCTTACAATTAAAAGACGTATTCAAATACAACTAAGTGTCAAATTCTAATCGTTTTTAATACAAAAACAGTAATCAAACATTAGTTAAATTAACAGATCGAATGACAATAAATTCAAATGATATTAAAAAAATTAAATTATCAACAGATAGTTTAAACAAAAGTGACTTATCGATAAGACTTGCATATTTCCTAACGGGCATCCACCTTGAATGAGTCATTATAGCCTATGTCGATCTTCTTTGTGGAAACAAAATCAAACGTGTTTCCAGCAGAACTTATTTTAAAAAACACGGGTTCTCGGGGAACATTTTATAAATATTATTGGTTACAGGTAGTAAAATTTGTTGAACTGTTAGTAGAGCGTCAGGCATAAAAGTGCTAATAGGTCTTATTTGTAATTTTATTTCAGGTTTTGGAAGTATATAAGCCTAAACTTTGTAATAATAATATCGCGATGATAGGTAAACGTAGCAGATTTTACAACAGGATTCATGCAAGAAAGTCATCAGTAAGAATCTCCACTCATAGATAAAGTAGGCATTAAAATTACTATAATATTCTATTCATATAATTACCATTTATAGTGTATTATAATATAATATTAGAAAATTACCTTTTTCAGACTTTAAATAAACTTTATGTATCCAGTGAATATGCAATTCGGAAAAAAATAATTGGTCACTTGCTATTCCTCTTTAAAGATGATTTAGTGTACATGCACTTTATTATTAATATTCGAAATGATTTTTCTTAAGATGGATAACTGACTATATTTTCAGTGGTAACTTTTAATATATGTATGTTATTGAAAGTATAAATAAATTTATTTTGAAGAAGTGTAATAGTAATTAACAATAATAGTGCTATTAAAAAAGGACAAAAGTATACTACTACTGCTCTTGAAAAAATACATACTTATGCCTGAGGAATGGTAGAAACTAAAAAAAGATTGAAGTATATATACGGGCATTATAAAAACAGGATGATCTGTTTTTGGACTATGTGAATTTAAAATAATATTTACATTAAACAAAAACGAAAAATCATGCATAAAGTATAGATTATTATACGCTTTCCCATATTATTAAGACACTTATTTTTTCTTAGAATAAAATGAGATATAGAATAAAGCAACTTTAAAACACATAACTAAAACAAAATCCCTTTCCAGAAATTGTTGTCAATATACACTAGGGTGGTGTAAAAAAATCAAAATGATTTCTGATTCGAAATAGCGAGGAAAAGTTGTCTATGACATTGATAAAAAGTATTGAAAAATATTTTAAAATCGGATAATATCTTCCGATTGCGCATACAGCCGATAATTTCTCATAATTGACGAATTTCAAGGATTTTTCGTATTAAAAAATTAAAAATAACTGCTGTAATATTTTCACGCGCTATAGTGTGGAAACGTTGCTTATGGCATTGATAAAAAATAAAAAAAATATTAAAATTACATAAAATCTTCCGATCGCGCATATTAACGAAAAATAACGAATTTCAAGGTTTTTTCGTATTATTAAGAAAATTATTCTAATAATAATTGCACACGCTATAGCGTGGAAAAGTTGCGAATGACATTGATAAAGAAATATAAAACAGATTTTTGAAATCGGATAACATACTCCGATCGCGAATATACATGAAATTAAAAAAAATAACAATAATAATAAATTGTATAGTCGCCTAACTCTGTGACGAAATCAAGTGCTTGGCAGATTAGAACGAAATTAGAAGCAACAGCATTGCACTGAAAGAAAACTTATACCACCTTTATCTAGGACGAATAAGTAGTCATTTTCTAAATCCCTAAACAAGCAATATAGATTTCCGAGCTATGCGAATAAAATAAACAAATAAACTGTGTAGACGAAATGATTGAGACAGGTGATGAAACGATAGATTATATTATTGATCGTTTGACTTGCGAGAAAGTATCATTTGGTTTCTAGAATAAATTCATAAACTAGAATTATAGTTACTAAAACTAACCTCTTGTGTTCAAATTTATTTGCACAGATTTTTAAATAAGTTTCACCACAATAATATGGAAAAACACTTTTAAATTTTAATAGGGGAGACTAGAACTCTCCAGCAAAGAGAACTAGAATTTATAAGGATGACATGGAACAATTTTTTCTACAGCCACAATTTAGTACAATAAGTTAAAAATGCGTACCACAGCGGAAAACGCACTTCCATCAATTACCGATCTTAATCAGTCCTGTAACTGAATTCTTTTATGCTTCTCCATAAATGAACGATAAATGGTATGCACTCAATAATCTATATAAAACATGTTATAGTGCACTTCGGTGCTTTTATTATTTTTGAAATATCATGAAATCTTTTAAATGTACCGCAAACAATATATCGCCATAGACCATAATACAATGGATTTTTTGTGCATCCCTGTAAACTAACTATAAATGCTACTTATTCTATACCCACTTAGGAAGCATTTTATAATCCATCTCAGTAATGCATATCAATCTCATTATGTTTGAACTATCATAACATCACTAAAATGCACCAAAAACGATTTTCTCCGTAGACTATATTATAATGGAATTCCTTTGAGTGCCCCTGTAAACGAACTATAAGCGCTACGCACTTCATTTTTAACACAGACCATTCTATAGTAAACCCTAATAATATATAACACTTTATTTACAACTTGAGTGCATTTACATAGGTTAGAGCACGACAAATGCTATACAGTAAACAAACAGACAGTTAAGCATACAAATAAACCGAATTCATAAACACGTTTCAACTATTATGGAAAGCCTTAAAAAACACTGATTTTGTTACGATTATTTCATTTATTTCACTATCAATTCATTATCAGTTCTCTATTAATCTTCCTTATCTGTAAATGATGTCTAAGTAACCTATTATCAAATAGTATGTCCTATCCTATCCGATTACTTAACAAAAATATGTAATTTTTATCTTTTATAAGTTTGTAAGCACGTAACAGGTTTAGAAAAATATTCTGTGACCGCTGTTCATATAAATATGCAAATACAGAAACACAGGGCATTAGTTTTAAGTTAGCATACAAGTACTGGTGGATGTTGTTGTTAAGAGATAATATAATTAATTAGGAAATCAAAATAAAATATTCCATGCTTTTATTAGCAGATTAGATAATTCACCAAACTTTCTGTTTTTTAATTAAAATGCATTATTATAAGAAGATAATGATTAGTAAATATGTGTTTTTAATGACCACAGCTTCATTAATTCACTATAATTTAATTATCTTAAGCGATATGCTGAAACTGTGGTTATTTTTGTTCTTTAATTTATAAAATACTAAAACGTAATTGGGTGTATTCATTAAAGTATATTATTTTAGAAATTATAGTTTAAACAAGATATTACATGCAAATTAATTAGAAATGCAAAATAATATAGAATATGGTCAGTATAATGATTTACAGAATAAAATCAGTTCAAAATGTTTATATAAAAAATAGTGATTCAATTTCTTAATATCCGTTTCATTCTTCTTCTAGCAATTTCTATTACGCTTTTTTCTTTGAAATTCTCTAGGAAAACATAAGAAGTACTAAACTTTGTGAAACATAAATTCCTTTATTGTGATATATATTTTCAAAAGGAATGAAAATGGTTTCCGTTACAAGAAAATGTTTAAAAAATGAAGCCATAAAAATGCACTCTATCTTACAAAAGCTGGCTTTTTTCTAGGAATAAGATTTTTATTTGATATCCTTTTCCTTTCTTCATATAACAATGTTATTTTTTGGATACATAACATATTTATAGAGGAATTAAATGAGGAATTACATATTTAAATACTGTTACTGCAACATTTGTCAGAAACTACGATATCTTTTAGATAACATAAGAATTACATAAATGAATGTAATACATTTAAACATGTCACGTTACTTTAAATGATATATTATTTTATTACTAACAGATCCGCCTGGCGTTGCCCGGTCCTGTCAAAAAATAATACGGAACCGGAAATCACTCTAAAAATCGCTGCACTAAACCCTTCCACTGGTAACTCTTTGTATTTCAGAAATTAAGTAGAGAGATGGACTCGAAGCGGAAATAAATTTAACTCCACCTCCTCAAGTGTCTGGATTATTTGATTCAAAACGGGTCTTTTGGTCAAAATTAAAAAAAAAAAAAAGTTGCCGTTTGATTTTCACAAAATTTGCATTTTCGGAATAAGAAAATTAAACTGTGAGTTTCGATTCAAATAATCCAATACTTTTCTTAACGCAGGGAAATATTTTAGTTCCACCGCCAGGGGATGCATCTTGTTTTAAACAAATTATCCGACACGTGCCGATTCTGCCTACGATACCGTGTATAGCAGGCGTCCTAAGCACGCACTGCAATATTTTTAGTTCCAGTTTTTACCTCCAGGTGGAGCATTCTGTTCTAAATAAACATATTTCCGCACGAAACTCCGGCATTCGTTCCTGCTGCTTACGGCACCGTGTAAAAGGCGTGCCGGGCAAGCGCGAAAAATCTGTTAGCTCAACTTTCCACCGCCAGAGAGTACCAAATCTATGTCTTATTTAATTAGCAATATCTTAATTAATTCATGTTAAGTTGAATTAACATTCAAAATCGGGGCACACAGAACCCAAGAAAAAAAATCACTCCCCTGGAGATTAATATTCATACATGGTAGTAACCAAGGACTGAAAAAATTATACCGGAGTTTATTTAGTACCTGGGAGACCTCGGAAGACTGTCACAAAAGTTTGTCGTTTGAATCGAACCAAGATTAAATGAAAATCATTTAGTTACATTTTCCACCGCCAGGGGGTGCACTCTTTTCTAAAGAAAACTCTTTCCGAACGAAACTCCGCCACGTGTCCCCGCTGCTTATGACAACGTATAGGAGGCGTTCTGTGCATGCGCAGGAAATCTTTAAGTTCCGCTTTCTACAGTCAGTGGTCGCCAAATCTATGTCTTAATTATTTATCTATATTTTAATTAGTTCATGTTAAGCTGAATGAATCAATTGTCGTTGAAATCGGGTCCTTTGGTTGAATCGGACAAATTTTAAATGCAAAATTGTTTAGTTTTACATCCCACCGCTAGGGAACGCACTCAGTTCTAAATAAAACTCTTTCCGATTGAGACTCAGCATGTGTCCCTGCTGCCTACGATACCGTATAGAAGGTGTGCTGCACATGTGCATCTGTATCTTAATTAGTTATCTATATTTTAATTATTTCATGTTAAGTTGAATGAACTATTTGTCATTGAAATTGAGCCCATAGTAGCCTAGAAAATACCCCTCCCTTGTCATTAATATTCCGAAATGATGGTAACCAAGGCCTGGAAAAATGATACCAAAGCTTATCTAGTATATGTTGAACTGAGAAAAGGTTTCGTTTGAATCAAACTAATAATTAAATAGTTCTGATTTTGGAGGCAGGAGGGGGGGGGGAGGAATGAAGGAATTTCGATTAGAGCATTAACGCGATATTTAAACTACAACCCAACACTCAACTTCCTCCCACACCACCCCCGTACACAATTAAACCAACGGAGTTAAAAAATAATAAATTATTATTAACTTTTGAAACAGAAACAAAATGACTTTTTTTTACATACAAAAACTGTAAGTTATGGTTGTTAATTTCTGAAATCAAATACATAAATGACGCAGACATGAAAAAACACTAAAAATCGCATAAAACAAATCGCAAAAATTCACAACTAGCTGTTCGAATTGCAATCAGCTGAAGACCTTTTCATCTCAATTGTCCGGTTGACTTCCAGCTGTGCCTACAATTCTATCGGCTAGCAATCACAACTGGTTTTTGACTTGTAGTGGGCGATTTGTGACATCATTTGAAACGAAAAAGCTGCAAAATATGAAAAAAAAAATATTAAAAAATTAAACTAAAAGAAAAAATCTAATAAAAAAATCGGTATAATAAATATTACGCCCTTCCCTTTTAAAATTATGATTTTTTATCCGTAAAGAATTATCAACTTTCTCCAAGCTAAAAAGAGTATTTAAAAAAAAAAGACGATTCTGAACGTATCTGAGGCTGAAATAGAAGCAACCACAGAACCAATCAAGCATTCTGGGCAAAATTTTTTAGTGTCGAAGGAAAAATTTCAGCAACAAATCAAAAATAGCTGTACGAATTTCGCATAAACTTTATTGAAAAGAGGATAAAATTTACTATATTGGGCTAAAAGATTGGGACCGGATTCAGGTTACTAATGTGGGTAAATCGCAGCAAAACGTCAAAAAACACTAATAATCGCATTTTTAAAAACATGATATTTGTTATTTGTAAAGAATTATCAACTTTCTCCAATCTAAAAAGAGAGAAAAAATATGACAATTCTGAGCATATCTGAGGCTGAAATGGAAGCAACCATCGGACAAATCAAGCATTTTGGGCAAAATTGAAGGAAAAAAATTGCCAAAAATTCAAAAATTGCTGTACGAATTTCACATAAACTTTATTGAAAAGAGGACAAAATTTACTATATTGGGCTAAAAGATTGGAATCGGATTACCATTACTAATGTGGAAAATTCGCAGCGAAAAGTGAAAAACACTAAAAATCGCATAAAAAATTTTATTAAAATAAACTATACAAAAATTCCAGAATCTGGCTTCAAGGTGCAAAACTACATGAATAGAGGTACCTTCCCACCAAATTTTGTAGCTCTGCGTGCAGCTGTCGTCAGGACACAACCGAGAAACACATACAAACACACAAACTTGCTTCTTTATTACAGTTGGAGATACGTTTAGACTACGGTATATGTATTTTTGTGCAAGATATATGTGAATATTTATCGCTATAAGTAAGCTGATAGAAAGTATGCTTACAGTTTCAATAAACTGATTAATAAATACTTCTTAAGGAAAAAAAAAGAGAGTTTTTTGCAGAAATATATGCTCGAAGACGGAATATTTCCAATAAAATTTCTTCTATAAACATCAAAACTTTAAAATGTTCATAAAATATTTACAAAAATGCAATTGTCTAATTTTAATATATAAAACTGGATCGCTTTTTTGTGATTTTCAGCAAAACACATATATCTAGGTTCATTAAACTAGTTAGTCAAATATAACATTCAAGTTTTATGTAGCTTTCAATTCAAAGTTACCTGTTGCAGCCTTTCGGAGGAAAGCAATTCCGGACAATTTCGGTATATTTTCAACAATCTCAGACCCCAGAACCAAAAATCACCCACCGTTCAACTGTTGATTTATATATATATATATATATATATATATCTGATCTATGTCAGACGATAGTACTCGTATTTGAATCGCTCCATGCAAAAAGGGCTTCAGTCACCAAATTGGCAAAATTGAGTTAACCACGGATTTTTGTTCTTATAATGTAGATTTAAACAAAAAAAATTTCTCGGTGGTGTGTGATTAGTATAATTTTTGTCTATAAAAGAAAAACAAAATCATTTTGATTGGTTTAATATTTTTAAAACAACAATGTATTTTTCAATTTTCTCAAAACTGGTTTAGTTGACTGAAGCTCTTTTTGAATGGAGCATTCATTTCTAAACTGATTTTGATGAAACTAAGTGTGTGTATTAAGCTCACCAATATCTCGGCCAGCTTGGACCGCCATCTTGTTTCAAAATGGTGGCCACTAAATGATTTAAAATTGGAAAATATATATATATATATATATATATATATTCGAAATTCAAATTTATTTTTTGTTTAAGTGTTAGGCATTGATACAAGAATTCTGGAACATTTTTTGTTTTGCCTCTAACTTAAAAAATGGCAGAGATATAGCAGTTTGGGGTGGCGGACATTTTGAAACAAAACAGCAGATTACAAAAATCAGGGATTAATTTATGAGTTTTTCTGACCGTGATTTCTCGCAAATTATTATCTTTCATTGTTGTAATCGTTTTCCCAATCATACGCATAAAACTATGTTCATATCCGTTAGCGTCAGATTCTGGCAAAGATTGGCGATACTTGGCGAAATATCGCCAATTTAGGCGACCAAAATAGGTCTCCGTAAATGAAGCCAACTTGGGTATAGATCACAAATTTAGCGAATTTCTTATTCCAATTCAGTATTTACGAATCTTCTGTAATCGGGCTGTTTGCATTTTAGTTTGCTGCTTTCGCGTAACATTACCAAAACTCTTAAAACGAAGATATAGGAAAGCTAGCTTTTCCTTCCGGTATAGGTTGGAAGGACTTTTTTTGTGACTGTTTGATCGAAATAGCCTCATATGTGGTTGCATAACAAACACTAAACTTATCTGGGGCTGAAAGAAAATGTGTCTGGATACAAACTACAGTTAGTGAAATCGAAAAGTGTTTTGAGAACACAATGGAAAATCGGGAGAATGAATCAATCAAACAATCTTTCAAAACTCCAAAACTCGGAAACTAATTGATCAATTTTAAGGAATATTATGGGGATTATTTGGTATAATTAAGATTTCTAAATTAAAATTCTGGTTGCAATCTGCAGTTTTTCACATTCCGATATCATAAATAAAAATTCATAAAACAGGGAGAATTCATCACTAAACCAGTTTTTTAATGCTCAAAAATTCTAGAACTAATTGATCAATTTTAAAGAATCCTACAGTGTAAAAACTTACGTTTGAATATCCTAATTAATACATTTGAAAACGACATTAATTACAGTTTCAGCTTCTGACATACAATTCAGTTTAAATCTGGTTTGGTAAGAATTTCCCCGTGAAACTCGAAATATCTTTTAAAATACAAATGCAACAAAACAGGTTGCTACGCAGTTAGTTTATTAATAAAAACTCTGTAAATATGTCATTTGTAGTACAGGATATCCATAATTAAACGACCCTACTTTAAAGTTGTCTACAGACGAAAATATTGGTCAGAAAGTTATGAAATTTTATGAAAGACATAATGAGCGAATGGGAATTCGTTTAAACGGAAAAACATAGTTCACAATTTCGCCACCAGATGGCCTTTTTAATGAATTACACATTTTGCATACATTTGCGATAGTTTAACAATTTTATTACAACAAAAGATGTTCAACAAAACTCTTTTCACAAAGTGTTTTTATCATTTCCCATTACACACTGAGGTCAACTGTGGAACATGCTATCTCAAGATTCCAGATGGTAACTGAAAATTATGGCCGCCATCTGTAACATGTTTTGTTGCAATAAAATATGTAAACGATCGCAACTGTATGCGAAATATGTAAATCATTAAAAACGCCATCTGGGGGTGAAATTTTGAACTAATTTTTTTTTCGCTTAAACGAATACCCATTCTTCCATTATGTCCTTCACAAAATTTCACAACTTTCTGACAAATAGTTTCGTCTCTAGGCATACTCTAAAGTAGGGTCGTTTAATTATGGACACCCTGTACTTCTAAAAATATCATCAGAAAAATGTTGGCGCAGTTTTTTACATACCTTTTTATCCTTGCCAATATCATACCAACACTTTCTAACTAATAAGTTTATTTAATGTTTTATTAGTTATATACAAAATTTTGTTATTCAACAATTTGTGTCTTAACAATATGATAACCATGAGCTTTTCTTTCGCATCACGAGTTATAAGACTAATCATATATTTCCTATGTATAAAGCATATGTATATTTGTCTTTTTTTAGAACATTTGAAATTTATTTAGAAACATTAAAATAAATATAAGAATAATGTTTAAATAAAGTTTTGATAAACATCTCTTTCAAACTGCGTACTTTTAATTTATTTATAATAGAAAAGGGTCGACGCTAGGAAATTTATTACTTATGTATAATTATTTATTTCTTTATTAACACTTAATATGCTTCATAAAAGAAGTTATTTAAAAAAATAAGAATTATAATTTTATTTTGTTCAAATTTTAAAAAATTAATAACTATAAATGATTCAAGAAGTTATTCCACAAAAAGGTCATTTCAAGTAACAAAACATACAGTTATTTTCTAAAATACCTTGCCACCTCCAATGGTTCTGTATTTTATCTGTTTCAAATTCGTGTTATATACTAGATTCGTTTCCGGAAAGTCAGACTTTCGGTTTTATATGTTTATGCACATAATGTTTTACTACTGTGATAACAGATACGCTACGCGCATGGCCTAGTTGTGATATAATATAAAATTTTATACACATTAGTCAAGGAATAATCATTGTAAAGGATAATTGTATTTAGTTAATATATATATACACACAGAGAGAGAGCTTTTCCGACATATTAGGTTCACTCTGCAATTTATAGTTAAATGGTATATGGTTAAATGGTATAACTAACACGATAAACTTATCAAATCTGAGGAGTGTTCAATGTACTCCTTTTAACATTAATTCACATATGTATACGAATTGTCCAAAGATTAAAATTTTCAATACATGTATTTATTGGAATCGATAAAATTTCTTTTAACAAGCTATTCAACTCTATCTTAGAAATAAGTCCGTGCAATTACAAAATAGCCATAAGTTACTCATAGCAGGATCGAAATGTATAGTGGAAAAACGTTGATGCGTTTTTGTTCAAGGAAAACACTCAAGTGAAATGATTTATTACCATGGAGAAGCATGTATACTGTAAAATTCACGTCTATAAGGATTTCTTGAAGAAAGCTATTTGTACATTATTTAGACATAGCTACATTCTGTTCGCCTAGCTGTGCCTTTGACCAGATATGTACTTCAGAAGAAAATAGAATCCGCTATATTTTTTATCGCTTCTTCAATTTTTACCATTGTTGTTATGCGGTCATCTGCAAAGACCCTGAATTCTTGACATGTTGAAACTGTGCAAACACGGCATTTACGTCTCAATATCAGTTAAGGTTGAAATATAATAGATTGTCTATTTTAATTGAGAATAATTTTGAGGCTTTATTTATAGTGATTCTGACACGCTATACGTTTTGGTATTCTGTTTAATAATGGATACTGAAGTACACATGAGTTTTTTAATGAATTCTTCATGAATAATTTTATGTTTAGCTGTTGATATAAATTAAAGTTCCTTTTGAATCATTTGGTACGTACAAAGCCTATCACCGATTAACACGTTTCGTACGCCTGATACCTTTCACTAAATTACAGCTTACGAAACTATCAATTGTTTCCCTCATTCAGGATTACATTTCTATTTTTGCGAAATCCTGTAAACCTTATTAGTACAAGGCCGGATGTGGAGCTTCGTTTTCATATGTCAATTGTAGACTTTTAAGGTATTCTTCTTGATTTTCAACCACTATAAAATATTAGTAATCCATGGTACGATAATGATATCGTGTTAAGTTCGTTTTACTTTCTTTCAAAATTTTACTCTGCGACAGCTACCGTTGCCACAAATAATTGCCTGAGAATATTAAACAGTACAAATTTACATATTTGATCAATAATTTTTAATATTGCTTATTTCCTGTCTTTGTCTGAAAAAAGTCAAAGTTATTTTTGTATTTATAATAGAATGAACATAGTCAATTGACGAAGTACTATGACAAACAACAGTTCAAAAACATATTACAATTTCTTATAATTGGTGGTTTTTAATGGATATTAGGTGTTGCATTCCAAATTTAGAAGCGTCTTTAAAATAATTCACACTCTTTAAAAAGAAGGAGTACACTGTTTTTTACTTTAAATACATACACATTTTTTTGCCATCGAGATATTTGTATGAAAGTAAATGTTTGTCTGAAAGAGACTAATATATATAAATAAATCTTGTATCCTAATAAATTATAGGAATCAATCCTTCTAAGTGAGGAAAAAATTCAAAACTGGTTTATGTATTAAACATGCGTTCTCGTAAACAAACAAACGCGAGTTTTGTGTCGGAAAAAAACTGTGAATTCAGAAAATGGAAATTATCAGAACTCGGTAACTTCTCATCTCAAAAGAGTGAGATTTTTTTAATTTCTTTCTTAGAAACAGAACAAGAATTGTATAACATAATTCAAAGGTAAAAGAAGCTGTAAAAAATTACATTTCTTATTTTAATATTTCCGCAATCTTGTGCAAAACAAAAGACTATTTAAAACCATCTCATGATATGTTTATATATATATTTATATATAATCGGAAACATGTTCCCATAATCATCTGTTTTAGAAATTATTATGGCTATTATAGCTAAATTGAATACCTCCTGTAATTAAAAATAATACTTTAATCGTTTAAAAGCATTTATATTTAAAGGAATAAATTATCAGTATCTCTTACAGTAGACTTAACCCAAATAAAATTTTCGCCGTAAGCAGTTTTGATCAAATATCAGAAAAGTTTACATATATTATGTATTTCTAACGGTTATATAAGATGATCATTAAGATATCAAACATATATGGCGATGCGTGCAAAACATTTCCGTTTATTTTGCCTTGCGGGCACTTTTATTTATTCGACATTTCCATGATGATATTTATTTCCCAATATGATAAAAAATTTCTTCAGGCATTAATTTTGCGAAAGGAACATGTTTGCTTTAGATAAAACTAATAAAGTACTCTTAGAACCTTCTAACGATAAAAATCATAAGAAAAGATATATTAGTTGCGTTAACAGTCTAGACTATTATTTTAATTTAATATACAATTACAGTTAAAATGTTTTCTTCTAAACGAGAATTATCTATTACAATTCATCATATAATTATTGAACATTATTGAACACTGACGTACTGATTAATTTTACGCTTAAGAAATTTTAAATTAATATTACAAATAATATTTATAGCGTCATTTACAACATCCAATATTTCATACAACGTCTGTGATAACAATAACAGACTTAATAATTAATAATAACAAACTTAATTAATTTTAATTATCCGCATAAACATGTTTATTAATAGTGTTTTTGCAAAATGTTATTTAGTTTTAGTTTTATATTTCTTAATAGGTACATTTCAATGATTATATCAGTCCAATATTTTGGATATGCACTTTTTCCTTGCAAATGTGTTCTTGAAGTTGACCTCATGCGAGTAGATTATATATAGTTTTTTTATAGTTTTCCTCTAAACAAATAAGTATAAAATGTCCTTTATGACATAAACGACCACAGTCTATGACGATACTAAAATAATTCAAACAATCAACAACAGAACAAGAATAAAATGTTATTGGCATGCAGACATTAATGAATTGTCTTTTTTTTTAAATTACTAATAAGGAATGTGTGAGGTGTGTGTATCAACCACAATTCTTGCCCGAAAATACAGGCAATGCTTCTATAGTGAAGATAAATTACATTCCCTATAAAATATACACTTATTTACACTCTATTTCTTTGGTCCATTGGTATAGTTGAAAGTACCAAATATTTTTGCAAAAAAACAGCAGTCGTTAAAAATTAGATAAGTAATTATCAATTTATTTTGTATTATTTGGCATTCACTTGTAATGAATATTTTCAAGTGTAATACAATTTCTGTTGAGGCTTCGTTAAAAAAACTGTGACTAAGTCAGTGAAGATTAAATGTATCCAAAAGTAATATTTAGGACAATCAATTAAAAGCTTAACGAAAATTAATACACCTCAAAAGAATCCTGTGATAAGTTCATGAGGGATATTCCTATTAGAAATATTTCTAGGACATGAAAGTATACTTTTACTTTATTCTATCTTTACAGGGATGACCACCTCAGGAAACCCAGCCTAAGCCTTAGAGTTTGTGTGCAATCCTGAGGGGAGCTTCTATCTTTACAAGAAGAAAGTATCGGATTCACGAAAATTTTCGACCTCCGGTTTTCGACGGATTTATACGTTTTGGAAGGTCCTGAACACGAATTGACCATTTTTAGAAATGTCTGTCTGTGACTCTGTCTGTCAGTCTGTCTGTCTGTCTGTTTGCCTGTATGTGACAAAAATTTTGTGGGCGCTCTATCTCAAGAGCTATTGCGCGGAATTTAATAAAACTTTATATTCAGTTAGTCCCTGATATAAATTAGTGCTGAAAATTGCTCAACAGGTGGTGCTGCTATGCTGCATTTTTCGCGATTTCCGCAATAGCTCAATCCTAGGAACAGTGTACTTTTTTCATAAAACCTCAGATTCAGTTACACTTTGACATAAATAGACGCTGATTACGTTTTAGTGTAGATATCCCAACAAGTGGCGCTGCTATACGGCTTTTCCTTATTTTTCGATAGCTATATCTCAAGAACTAATGCACGGATTTTAATCAAACTTCAAAATTAGTTAGACGTAAGTTGTTGTTGATTAGGTTTTGGTCTAAATCTTCCAACAGGTGGCGCTGCTATGCTGTATTCTGCAGGATTTACACGATTTTTGCAATAGTCATATCTCAAGAACAACGCATGGAATTGCATGGAACGTGCATGGAACGTGCATGGCATTTAATAAAACTTTATATTCAGTTAGACCTTGATATAAATTGGTGCTGATTCTTTTTAGTGTATGCGAAATCTGTTTGAGATAGAAGGATGTTTTGGAATTGGCACATCTGACTAGTTTAGATTGTTATATTTAGTGTTTACATAAAAGTTAAAATATTTTCGGCAAAGATGGAAAGTTGAAATATTTAGATTGCGATATTAATTGACATAAGGTTAAATAATTTTGCAATATATTTGGTATATTTTATGTAATACTTTAAGCTTTCTATTCTTAAATAATTTTATAAGTATAAATAATTTTATTTACAAGATTAATTATAATAAGTATTTTTAATTTGGGGTTTTTTGACCTGGTGTTTAACATACGCACTCTCCCTACTTTCTTGCTGCTTTTGTTGTCTTACATTTTTCGATTTATATACGAGTATGAACGGTAATTTAAGTATTTACATAAGAATATAATGTTTAGTAGTAAAAATTAAAACGTTTAATTAACCGATACGTTTATTTATCATAACCTTCAAGAAAATACACTTGATATAAGGTGGTTATAAATCATAAATAAATAAATATAATCATATTAGAAATGACATAAAACTAAAAAACAACCTTCTTTACTTGAACATATTTTTTGGTGAACATAAGATGCGGCTTGATCACATAAGAAGAAAATTTTAATGTAAGCATAGCATATTTATAACCTCCCAAAAAAGTAAAACACAAAAAAATAAGCTTTAAAAAACATTTTCGTATTGAATAAGAGCACTTAATGTCATACTTAAACCTACTTAAGTGGTTAAATCTTATGGGTTTTTTTTGTTGTTAAGACGGTGTAATTTATATAAAAAATAATAGAAAAAGAGATAAGTAATTTAAAATTTTCTGTTCATTTAGAAGAAAAATACCACATTTTTTTTCGCTTTTAACGTGTTTTGTTTCTAAATTGTAAAAAAGCCAATTACGAATGAGAATAATTTGTATATTTTACAAAGAAGACTTTTTATATAAATAATAAATAAGTAAAATACAAGGTAGGAAGTGAATAAAAAATATATAAAACACAGGAAAAAATACTTTTCTATCAATTTTATTTTTGCGACAAAAAGACTAAGATTATTAAATATGTTTATTAAAATATACCTCTAATGTTTTTAATATCCGTATTTGAATGTGAGATACTTAGATAGTAAATTACCGCTTTACTGTTATACATCTTACAGCGTGCATACATCTTAAAGTACAGAACACCTTTTACACATTTCATTTTACGATATGTAGAATAGTAACATCAACCAGAATTCTCGGCGTCGTATTATTTCATTACCAAACAAAAATCGACGTGATATATTTATATAATCTAAGCTGTAAAAATCTCTGAAGAATCTAAGAAGTTTTTTCTTTCGAAACGGTAGTAGTAAAATTATAGGACACTGCGACCCTTGTGTACATTCATCAAACAACATTACTGCAATACATAAACATATATAATAGTTACATTATAAAAATTTAATAAATTTACGATACTTTACAATAAATGAAAAAAATAGCGATCATTAAATCTTCCATAACTTAAATGTTGTATAACATTGTATAACAGCTCTTTTTGAGAAAGTCAAAATAATAGGTACAGTATCATTATAATTTATGGGTTTTTTATGGGTTAATATTATTAATTTATGGGTTAATATTTTTTTCTTCCAAATTCAGCGAGATTTCTAATAAAATAGAAAATACTAGAAATATATATATATTGGGCAAGTCGCGATGTATGCATACCTCTCTGTGTGTGTATGCATGTTTGCATATAATACAAATTATAGTAAGTCTTTCAAAATTATCTTTGTTATGTAGTCACAAATAAAGAATGCACATTTTTATGATGCGAGCATAAGAAGCCTATATTTTACTTGCTTTAAATAAAATATTAATATAAAGCATATAGCATTTATTGTCTAAAATGACATTTTGCTATGTATCATTTATATTTTAAAAACAAGCAAAATGCAACATATACGATTAATAACATCTCTATTTTCAAAAACGTGTAGATTTTTTAGATATGGTAACAAAATAAAGTTTTCTAGATAGCTCCGAAAATGCCTGCTTTATCTCTTTAGCCTGAGCGGTGCTCTGCTCGGGTTCTTGGTAAAACTAAGCAGCGCCATTAGTCGTCTGAGGGGTGCCCGTCAGCTCGTAAACCGTGGCACCCAAATCCTGAATAATGCGCACGACCAAGAGATGCCTTCCGTATGTGCTGCGATCGGTCGGAGCACAGCCATCAGCGCATCACTCCCATGTATTGACGACATAGGTCGTTGCGATACGCGGTGTATCCCATTATCAGGGGAGACCACCACGAAAACACCTGGTGTCGAACCGGAGTCCCCCAAAAGCTTCGGAGCGGACACCCAAAAGAGAGCCAGTTCCTGGGTCTTAAGTCAGGTTTACCCCACCCGCACTTGCTCTTCCAGAACTCGAGAGATGTGAAGGCCTACAGAGGTAATCGGGTTCTTGGTAAGTTGAATATATCAATCTACTGAATAAAGAATTTTTTCCGAGATTTTAAACCGTTTCTCAAATCGTTTTGAATTTTGCTTGTTCATAAAAACAATTAACCTATCCGTGTGTTTTAGTTCATATTTTAGCAAAATGACAATAAAAGACAGAAATCATTTCATCTCATTTTATACTATTAATTCCACTGTCAAATGGTATACTTTCATAAAAAGAAAAATTATAAAATAAAATAGGAGTATTTTACATCAGTGTTTAAAGTAGAGTTTTAAAATAGTAGTATAGAATAATCCTTATTTTACTTTCACATTTGGTAAAATAAATATGAACGTAATTACTCTTAAATTAATTTTTGTAGCTAGAAAAGCGATTTTAATGTAGCGCCTGATTTTAAAGAGCAAAGCGAACGCATTTAATCGGTCGTTACGACAGGAGGTGCAGACGGTCCTTTGAATGGAAAAGTGGACAACTTAACATTTGTGTATACGTTATCCGCACAGACTTCAGACAATATTGTCTTGAGTTATTGACAATTCCTAACTATGTGCCACGGGTTCATTAAATTTGTAAATTAAATCGGGATATTTGATTGATAGAAGACATTTTTTAATTAAGTACGTATATATAACGCGCAAATACTTATAAGGGTTTTTATTTATATACACATTTTCTTAATTTTTCAACTGATAGCAGACATGTAATTCTGAATTTATAATCACTCGAATATTTACGACTAACTTATGAAAAATATTAAAGAGAATTATAAGAGAAAAACTTTATATATTCTACATTTATTCCCAGCTTAAATTTACATCTTTTATATTTACGATGATTCTGAAAGTTCCAGGAAATTCCGCTTTATAAAAGTGATGAATAAAGTTTAGACAGCTTTGAATTTTTCTAAATTCGAAAAAAATATCGACATCTATTTTGTTATTCTGACAAGTTAAATTCTCTCTCTGAAGTACTGACGGACAAATGAAAAATTGAGGCTGATACATTTTATTGTAAGATTTTGAAAAATATCATATTAATGAAACATTTAAGCAAAGATTCTTTTCATCGAGAAAAAAATTTGTTCCTTTATAAGAATCACCATTTATTTACTTATGTAACCGCATAATTATATATTAATATATGCAACTATCTATCCATAGGCTGCTGGACAAGTAGCTAGATATATAGAGAGTGAATTACTTAACTTCATATGTAAATTAGTTAAACAACATTTACAACATATATATTTAAATACCGTATTTATTCGTTTATAATAGTTTTAAAGAATTTTAAGCCTATAAATTGGGTTGCGCATTATAAAGAACATATTAGCTATCCAAATTCAGGCAGCTATCCAGTCAGCTAACCATACACAATTTAAATACTTATAAAATACTATATGGGCAAACGGACAAAAAAAATAATAATGGAATACCCCATACCAACACTTTTTCAAAGCATCATATAGAAAATGTGGCTATACCTATCGATTAGTAATAACTTCTATATAATTTTAGACTTAAAATTTGCTTAGAGGGACGTCTAAATATAGAAATTGTATCAAATTTGGAAAATTTCATTACTAACACCTAATTTAGACGGATATTTGAATTATTCGGTGCATTTGTATTTGGGATGCCAAACAGAAAGTTATTCAGCCAAGTTGTTAGAAATTGTACAGTTTTAAAGTTTGGAACTCCTAGTGTTATCGTTATTTGTAATTATTGCAAAACAGAGTACTGTGCGAGTAAATTTTAAACATAACTCAATAGCTAATTGGCGGAAAGAGTAGCAATTTTAAATTTTCACATTTGAAGCTTCTAGAAATCGATTCCTAAAAAACAATTATAGGTTACCATTCATATTTATTTTGAAAATTAATTTAAAATTATATACTTTTTTAATTTAATTTTTGAAAGCAATTTGAACAGCAACATATTTTTTTGTTTTAACTGAAAATGATTTCCAGGAGTTTTAAATATTCAAATCAAAATTTATCGCTCATTCAGCCTAGTAAGTTTTGAGTTTTGTTTAAAAAAACTAACGGAATTAGACGCTGTTTGCAACGATTTACAATGAACTTAACAATATGATTTTGAAAACTTACATAATGTCTAAATGACCCAGCGACTTCTCGATCGGCATCCTTAGGTAAAATGGACCGAGTATTACAAATATGGCGTAAAATGTAGGTGTCAGTACTGAAAATTTATGTTTTACAATTTATCTATGTAAGAAATTTTCCCTAAGAAAATTTTGTCATAGCATTAACCAATTAAACGCTACTATGTTAATTTTAAATTAATTTGAAAATACAGTAAATTCCCCTGTTATAAAGCAGTTAAAATGTTGTAATAAATTAAACGGTTTAAAATTTATAACATGTGCTCTAGTGAAAGCATTGTTACAATTGCTAGTTGATTCTGCATAAATGCAATTGTGGGTAGAATATAGTTATTAAAACGTAAAACGTAATTCTTTGCATTTTTCATGCATTTTTGTAAAATCATTTAATTAATTATTAAATGGATATATATATATATATATATATATATATATATATACATACTTATGTAACATATATAAATTTATTATAAATGTTTGAAATTCACTATCATTCAAAGTTTAACATCTGAGACAAAAACTGGTAATGATTATATTAGATAGATAAATAGACAAGTTTACTCATTTTCCACACATTGTCAATGAAAACTATAAGGAACAATCCTCCGATAATATTATATAGCATTTCCTATATTATTATATTTTACACATGTATATTTTTATATGATTTATATTTTGCTATTTTTGTTTTTGGAATATAGAAGAATGGAATATGAAAGACTGGTATATATACCATCGAAGTGTATAGTTTTATTTAATGTTAGCCAAGATCGTATTGATATTTTGTTTTTTCTAGATTATGCCAAATAAAATAATTGTAAAGTGTTTCGGAAATGGGAATTTAAACTTCGATCCTTCGAACTCTGCTTTAAGCCACTGGCGACCACAATGTTTAAATTATTGAAAACAGTTTATTATCAATATTATCTGTAGTGTTGCCAGTACGATGCTTTTATTTTATTAAGATTGCTTGATTACCACTACATTTTAAAAATAGTAATACTCACTTTATTTGATCATTAAATCAAAACATTTGTAGAAACCCGTTCATTTACTTAATATAGCACGAAACAACTCGGAATTGTGGGAGATAAATATTAATTTTGTGTTAGTTTATCATCTGTAAATCCAGCTAAAGACGTCTTTCTATCAAAATTTGATTCTAAGCATATTTATTATGTCTTCATCTTATTAGAGCTTTTTTTTACAAGAAATTGAAAAATACCCTTTTTAATGTTTTGTGAAAACTTACATTTACTCATATCACAATCACATAGTCATTTTTTTCATGGTTCCAATCAGTAGATATTGTCACTTTCTTGTTTTTTTTTCTATTAATAATTGTAAAAAATAAAATAGCCATATACATTTTATGCTTTTTTAGGTTAAATTTCATCAATGAATTATATGAAATTTAACCTTATTCTAAGATATTCTGACATGAACTAGTATTACATATTGAAGCGTCACTGGTGCACAACAGTTTATAAAAAACAATACAATTGAATACAGGAATTAATAATTGTAATTAACAGTCATATTCTCAATAAAACACATAACAACTAACCATTCTTTTTGTCGGCATTATATTTTAAAGTCATTATCGGAGAATAAATTAAATTCTTTATTAAAGTGCACTTCCAGACAATCCGGCGCGATATGCTACCGCAAACCACCAAAGCTCCCATTGAGGGAACATTCAAAATAAATTTTATATATTAATCTACTGACATTCGAATTTGAATATGATATTATTTAAGATGTTGCTGTTAAATATAAACTTTGATTAAATACCATTTTTTTGTTACTATTTTAATTTAAAAGAAAAAAACAAAATTTATTTTTATAATAAAAAATCAAAATTACTCAATTTTATTCTTTTTAAATAGAAAAATTAAAAGCAGCATTTTGAAAAAATAAAATTATAATGCACCAAATACCGTTTGTTTTAACGTAAGAAGATTTATCTATGAATTTCTTTAAAATTATTTGAGGAAAAATGTCAAATTTCATTTCCCGCAACAGTCGCTGTGGTGCGTAATAAGATTATTAGTAGATGTAATACATATATATATATATAAGTAGTCAGTAAATAAATGAAAAAAAATTCACTTTTTTTACCATAGTTTATGTATTAAAGAGAAATACATGGGAATTTTTGGTGCCCATAAATATTTTACAGCAAAGTTTCTAATGAGACAAAAGTACACATTACAGAAACGTTAATTGTTAATTTACTTTCCAGTGGAAAAATTGTGAATCAGTATTAACATATGAACATTGTAGATATTTGTTTCTGAAGTTCCCGGATTTTCACCTGGAAAATATGGTGCACATTGTACACGAGTTGGGTATTTTGTTTGCCTATCAAAAACTGGATGTGGTTTATACACAAGAATGCGAATTATATATGAGTAAATACAATGTATATTCTGAAGAAACATTCTCACAGAAATCACTAATATTTCCAAAAATGTGTTACCATTTTACTCGTCTATTCTAAATAAAAAGTTTATGAAGATCGTTCATCTTCTACAAAGATGGAAAAAGTCCAGCAAACTTAGATTTCCTTACATTCTTCGTTCTATGAATATAAATTTATCACAGAACTAATTCTAGAGAAAAGGAATAGAACTCGTGAACACCTATAAAACGAATCGTAAAATGGAACTTTTCAGTATACAACTTTCAGTAATGTATTTTGTGGCCATTTCTTATAGATAAAACATTTTTTTTGTTTTATAAAATACATAATATGATTCTGTTTCGAGTAACAACTATTATTTTTCAATTACTTTAGTTATGGAAATTTGAAATACTTTCTGATACTTTTCTGCTTACTTTTACCTATTGTACTTACATGTTATTTTTTTATTATTCTAAAAAATATGTGTAGCATTTGCTATTAAAATTAAATTTTAAATTTTTCGCTATTAAATTGTATAAAATTATTTCAGAGATCGTCAGGTAGATCTAGAACCTATAACATATACAGTAAAAGTATATCTATAACATTAAAAATGTACATTAATATAAATTCAACAGTTACCCGTAGTCCCACACTGTTAAAAATTTGCAGCAAACTGTGCAGTCATTTGACCTTTTTTGTAGAAAACGGTTATATAACCGTAATTTAACTATATTCTGACCGTATTATTGCTCATTTTATAGTCAGCATATAGTTAAATTACGGTTATGTAACTGTTTTCTAGAAAAACGGTCAAATGACTGGACAGTTTGCTGCAAATTTTTAACAGTGCATGTATGTTTTAATATATTTTTCAAAACTGTTTAACAGGTAAAATAAATTGTAAAATAGTAAAGTATTAAGTGTTAAAATTATTTTAACTTTATATGATTAGTCAATAAATTTAAGTTTCTGAATTAACATTTAAGAAAGCGTTAAAGTCTAAGTTAGCGGTCGACAACCTTCAGGAACTCATGGAGCACTAAATTTATTAATGTATATCCTGCGGGCCATTAATATATATGTATATTTTAAACATAAATACATTTGTATAACAATTATAAGACACCTTCCGTTCCATAAATATGAGACACACCTATTTATTATAACAAAATTACTTAAGTTAAAAATTAAATGAAGTTTTCACACAGTTTTAGTGTGGCACTCGTTTCTGCTTGTTTGAAATATGTTCATTCATTTTTGGCTCTAATGAAGTCACTGCAAGAGTGAGAGCCAATTTTTCAAGCCGAGATTTTTTATTTGAAGCCGAGGAGGGTAACAGAGTTTTAACTGCGTCGGCAGAAGAAAATGATATTTTCGCTCATGTATGTTGAAGAACGTTGAATTACAATTTGCATTAATTTTTCACTTAGTAATGGATATTTACTTTTTATGAAGTAAAAAAAAAAAGTAAAATTTACCTGAAAAAAAAAAAACACACACACTAAAATCTACGATCATATTATCAATACATTTTATAGTTATATAAATCTTCAAAAGTAAACATATAACATTCCTTAAATATAAGAATATCTTAAAATATTATTTTTCTTTTAATTTTAACAAAACGAAAAATTTAGAGAATGCCAGATATTTTCTGCGGCGTATAACAATTTTCTCGCAAACCAATGGTACTCCACATGCCATCGATTTGCGACCACTGGTCTAATTAATTCCTTGGTAATATTTGTGATTTACCAGGTACAGACTATCTTACGGGAGCTTCAGTTTTCTAACATAATGTTATGGTTAAGGAATGTTTGATCTTGTTTGATGAAACTGCATATTTAAATTAGATGTTTTTGCATGTATCTCATTGAAAGTAAGACCCTTACATACCCAATTTTGGGACTTTGCTATTAACTTTCAGTTTTAATATTGTTAAATACTGTCAAACGTAAATTCCAGAATCTTCTTTGTTGACATCAGCCTAGATTTCGGCGTTTTTTATGCTAAAATATCCGATATTATAAATTTGAAACTATGATACACTACATGTCAAAGTAACTTTATGTATGTATGTATGTCTTTATATCTCTTGAAAACACAATATTATAGCTTCTTATTAATTCGCTCATTTTGAAAAACGATGGCATTTCTGTAGTGTCAAATATAAATGAGTTTTTTACTTTTCTTGGAAGCTTGTGGTTTCTTTTAACTGTTAGTTATATTTTAATTTAAAATGTATCTAAAACGTAATTCATTCACTATTATTCTTTTACATTAATATAAAAGCCTTTACATGTTTAAGAGTGTATATTTTAAATTAAGTAAAAAATCTGGATACTAATGGGCTCTTATTTCAAAATTGTTCAAAATAGTTTGCAGTATCTTAAGATGTAAATACATTAAAGTACATGATTGCCACCCTAAATTAATTTATGATATATTACGTATTCCTGATCCTTTAGTGATATTTAAAATAATCAGTTACTGGTGTTCAACAAAGCCACTAATTTTTAAAAATATATAATTTTCCTTTATTTAAAAAATCTTCGATTAAATCTGTTTCTGTAATTACATTAGTTGTTGATACAACCAAACAAATATAATTGCTTTATATTAAAATGATTGAGTTTTGAGAGTATTTGAGCTTTATGAATTAATTTGGAAAAAGTCTGCGTGAGTAAAAATAATAAGTGTATTTATTTACGGCATTTCCTCCTTCGAAAAACGATAAAAATCTAAATGTAGTATTATTGAATATAATAACGATTATTTTAACTAGTTTTATTTTATTCGTCACATATTTCATTCAACGTCGTTTTAAACCTTTTTGTAATATTCAGAGAAAAATATTTAAAAAATATATTGCTTTATAAATATATTTTACTTCTATGTAAAAATTAAAATCATAAAAATATACGTACAATTAAATAGGGAATACCAATGCAGAATTTCACGAGCTATTCTAGGCTTAAACAGTTTATAATGGTACGTAATGATATAAAAAAAAAGAATATTCTGAAAATAAAGATACTCGTATTTTCGAATTTCAACGATATTCTGCGATATAAGAACATAGGAGACATAAGATTAGATTTTTATGTAACTGTCTTAAGTAATATATATTAAACGAAAAATGATTCTATTTAAAAATGGAGGACATTTTTTAGATACTAATGATATGCACACTAATTAAATACTACATTCTGTGTTTAAACCCACTTCTGAATGTAAAGTTTTGCCTAAAATAATAAAAAATTGCATAAATGTACGTTAAGAAAAATGTTTTTGGGGGAAAAATTCAAAAATAGTTCTGCCCTTTAAAAAAAAAAAAAACTAGAAAGACTAAACCACATAATACGAAACAAAAGCATCATACATTCAGCCCTAGTTTTATTGAATATCAGCGATGATATGGTAACTGAGAAAGTGAAAGTATTCTGAAGGAAAGGATCACGACCTGTAAAAGTACTTGATAAAATGTTCAATAAATATTAAAGTATTCCTCCAGCTTGAAAGAAAAGAAGGAGAATGAGAAATTCAATTTCGAAAAACTTTTCTAGAAAGGAACAAAAAAGATAAATTACCATGCTATGTGAAATTTACAAGTTTTCTTTATTGTTATTTTTTTTTTCATCGTCAAATTCGTAATATTGAAAAATGTTGAATTCTCAAAAATCAAAATTTCGTGTGCAAAAATCAAAACTTCGTATGTGAGTATAATTATGAATGAGAAACATTACTTAATAAGAATAGTTAAATAATGTTTAAGTTTCAGAGAAAAGATGCTGAAAACTTGGACTGTTTTTCAAAACCGGATCTTATTTAATAAATCCAAATAAATTTCTTTCGAATAACATGACTTAACGATGAAGGTTTGTGTTTTGCGCTGTCCTTAAACTTGAATATACTATTTCAGTTGATTTGTAATAGTTGAGTTGTTTCAAGTTAATTTTTTATACACTTTTTACCTTTATTTTTCTTAAAAATTAGACATTTTTTAAAATCATTTCGTGCGTTGGAAATTACATCTTATAAAAACAAAAAATAGTTAAAGTGTCCACCAGCCATGTAAAGTGATGTGATATCAGAGTTGATGCTAATTGTGTCTAGTAAAGAGACATAAATTGGCGATACATAGGATTCCTTAAACATCAGTGATAAATAACAGCTTATAAAAATGAATGGAATGTAACGTTTCACAATTATCGTGTAATATTCTATTATATTCTGCCTAAAATAAGAAATTACTTCAGAACTTTAAATTTTAACCATGTAGCTGGAAAATTCAGTATAAACATGCAAAAAGTACAATAAAGGGCAGCATTTATGCATATTCGAATTTTAGCGAATTGGTGACGCTGGACTTCAATGAACTGCAGACTGCTCAAACACTAAAACGAAGTTTGATATATTTTTTTTTTTTTTTGCTTTTCAACAGTTAAAGAGAAAAACAGAATAAAGTTGAGGGATCGTTGTTACAGTTTTATACGTCCACTTGAACTTTAATTTTTACACGTTACGACAATGCACAGGCATCATTTGCTAGAATTTATAATGTTTTTAAAAGTACAAATTATACTTTTTCATCAATAGTGCTCTGTAGCTGTCATGTCTGGAGTTATATATCTAAGTAATTGAGCGTTAATTATAAATCAAATTTATATCAGTTCTATTTTTTGTTTAACTGCGTAAACTGCAAATTAACTAGACACGGAACTCCAAAATGTCTAGACTCTAAATATAAAACAGAAATATTAAAAACAAATGTTAATACCTTTTTTAAACCATCGGTTTTACGCAACCCTGCATTTTATATATATTTGTACGACTATTATGCGTTGACATAATGCTGAATATTATAGCAAGACTTCTTTTTCACAGTGATAGTAACCTTATAAAAAAATAAACAAGAATGAAATATCTTGCGTCAAGCATAGATTATGTAACACTTTCTAACATTTCCAAAATATTTTTGCAAATCTTTACCGTGAGGTGTAAGCTGATATCTAACAAAACAATTCTGAAAACGCATAACATACTTAAAAATCCAATTTCAGAAATTACCAAGAATATTCGAAAAAATATCCGAGCTCTTTTGTGCAGCCCTGTATATGATCTATAGATTTGTATCTATGCTAAATGGAATGCTAAATTTTAGTTCAGTTACGAAGCGCTTAAAAATTTCACTTCTACAATTACGACAATAAACGGAAATCTACTCGAGAACATTTTCGCTGACCTGTATACAATCTATACAATTTACACACACCAAGTAATACAAAAAAATTAGTTAAATTTAAAAACGCGTTCAACAACTGAAAAAGCATTCCCAGCTATTATTATTAATAAGCAAGTACTTTAACCGAATTCGTTTGTGTGTCCCTCTAAATAAACGATGAAAGCTATACACACAATATTCTATAGTAAGCCTCTTGTAATCCACTTTAGTGATATATATCAATTTTGATATATTTGAAATAATGAAACATTATTAAAACAAACTGCTAACCCTTTTTCTTCATAGACCATAATGTAACGGAATTATTTTGAGTATCTCTGTAAAGGAACTGTAAGTGCTATGCACACCACATTCTATAATTAATCTCTTGTAGGACACCTTAGTGATATATTTCAATTTCAACATGTTTAAAATTGTGTAACATCATTAAAATAAACCGCAAATGATTTTTCCTCATAGACCGCAATGTAACGGAATTCTTTTGAGTGTCCCTGTAAAAAAAAAAAAAAAAAAAAAAAAAAAAAAAAAGACTATAACTGCTACACACTTCATTTTCAATACCGAACATGCCACAGTAAGCCTCCATAACATATCTCAATTGCATGACGTTCCGAGCATATTTACGCGAGTTAGAGCATGGACAGACAGACAGACAAACATACAAACCGAATTCATAAACATTTTTCAACTATGTTGGAAAGTGTTAAAAAACAAAATGTTAGATTTTTGTTAAAGTTTTATTTTAGGTATTTTTTCTTTAAATTTTTTTTTTAAAGTTTCTGAATTTTTGAAATGAAAGAAATATTTTAAATGTCATATTTTGATATTAATAATGTGAAATAAATCCATACGACATGGCATCTGGCACTTATAATACAAGAAAAAGTATTTTGTAAATTATAAAGTCTTACACTTGCCTTGGAAATGTAATAGAGCGAATTTTTCTTAAGATTGAAACATTTCCAAGTATTCGTTTTGATATACTCTAGACAAAATTAATGGAATAAAAATGGTTTACAAAATATATCATTAGATAAAGTACCTAAACCGTCAAAGAAAAAATAAATTCACGATGAAAATGTCTTCACAAGATTTAGAGTATAGAATTTTACCTAAACGGTTCAAAATTATATCGCAGCTGCTGAATTTTAGCGAGACTTATTCTTAGACCAAGAAAAAATAGCGAAATGTATCTTTAATTCTTGCATCATGAATGTTTAATAATTCGTTGATGGATCGAAAATAAATTAAGTAATAGTTTAACTATATGGAAGATGGATTCCCTCTTTCTGTAATATTACATTTTAACTGAAAAAAAATAAATCATAAGATAACGAAAAAACTGAAGTATTTTCTTTTAAATACGTATTTCATAAATGGAAAATCCGTCGTATACATTTTCATAATGATGTAATCTGTATTTTAAAGTGAATTGGAGAAACAAATTGCTTTATATTTCAAACTATCGTGAAAATAAACACCATCTTAGTCGAAATATTATAAAACGTAAGCTACAATGAAAGTTTATTACTTAATTATAATCATAAATATTTTAAATAAACATTTTGCATTATATGTTCATTTTATACGTGTTCAATACTCTTCTGCTTAGATATATGCGTTACATTCTGAATATTGAAATGTGATAAATTAAACATTGTTCAATAAAAAAATTTGTAATTGTTAAAATAAATTACATATAAAATTAGCAAATTAATATAAAAATATTTTGAATTATGCTGTTATTATTTTTTTGCATCAATGCAAATTTTAATGATAACATTCGTCACAATTTCATAAAATATTTTTTTGTAAATCTACAACTATGACATCATACAAAATAATATATGGCTTCAAACTCATATTATATATAATAAACACATATTTTTTTGAAAACGATATCCTGTTTTTTAAATCTATTAAGTGAAGAAAAGTAAATCTCTAACTGCTATTTTTACGCCCGCCAGGAATTACACATTGCGTTTTCAAGATAAACAAAAGAAGAGGATCCTAAAAATATGGTGGTTGCAATGACGGAGTTCTTTACACCCGCACTAATTAATCGTTAATAGACAATCAGAAAAACAAAGTCGATAATATGACGCAAGGAAAGTAGTTTTTTTTCAGATTTATTTTATGGGAATTCCTGCTTTTCTTTGGCACGAGTAACAGATAAATATATAAGTTGAATGAAAATATCGTAATAGAACTGAAATTTTATCATGCATGGCATAAAAATTAAAGTCTTTAGTTTATAAATAATAGAACTTAATTTCACAGGATCAAGAGGCTTCCTCCAATGATAAATCATCATTTTTATATAAAATTTTCATTAATAAAAAATATATCTACAAGGAATGCACGAAAATTAGGAACTTTTCGTACACTAAAATAAATCAGAAGTAATTTCGATCCAAATTTGCATTGAAACATTCCTAAAATTGACTGAATAAACACATTATTTCTTTTTAGCACCGAATCAAGTATTGGTATATATTTTATGTGGTGTAATTTTGTTTTATGTTTATTCATCAAACAATTTAATCTACAATGAGTGCACGAAAATTATGATATTTTCATTACTATTTCTATACTGTAAAAACTGTGGAGTAATTTCATTCCAAATACGGTGTTGAAACCATCCCCAAATTTGGATGAAGAAATATTTCATTTCGTTTTTATACCGAATTAATTGTTGATATATAATTTAAGTGTGTAGATTTATATTTATTTCCATTAAACACCAATATTGCAGTATCCTTCGCGAATTACTTTCTTGTTTTAAAACACCAATTTTGGAATTATTTTGGAAACTCTGTAGTGGCATCAAAAGTTTATTTGGTTTTGAAATCCAATCATGTTTTAATCTGTATTATGTATGTTGAGCAGATTTTCACGGATCAAGTATGTGCATATTTATAGTTACTTGCATAATTAAGATTGTTAGTTTATTTAAAGGTAAACAGAACCTTTTTTATATATATCCATTATCTGCGACGATGAATTTTGGAATATTTACGTACATTCTCACATTTTACTAAGTCTGTATATGAACGTCGAATTTATTGTGAATAAATAATCCTTCTGTATATATGTGTATGTGTTTAAGTTACAAGTAGAATTAATCTACATTTAATATTTATATTTCGTATATATCTATTTTTTCTGAATGCAATATTGTAATTGTAATGATAGTAAATTAAAAATTTAATAAACTGAAATTACACTGTATTCTTTTAACTAGACGTATGTTTACCATTTATGAACGACTCCGTTACATACAGGTTTCATTTTGATAGGATTTACTGTATAGTGATTACTCTTTTATGTACGTCAGTAATTTTTATTTTCAAGCATTCTGTTTGATTATCAGGAAAAGTGAATTCCTGCGTTGTCTTTTTTTAACCGTCACACGGGTTCTCCTAGATGCCACAGTGTGCTCTTTTTACTGGGACTGACACTAGTATTAGTGATGGGTCTCAAACAAGGGTCATATTGTATCCCAGCAGAAAGATTTAGTAAAGAGAGATGTTGTCAATTTACGCTCTTATAATTTGCGATAGAATAAATAATAGTAGTAAATTTCATAAACGAGAAACGAAAGGGAATTAATAAACTTATTTTAAAAAAGGAAATGAAAAGTTTGGATAAAAAAATGCTAATAGATCTGATTGAACACATTGAATTACCTTTCACTAAAAACATCATTTTACAGTAAATATTCGTTAAACAATTAAATAATAGAACTTTATAAGAATCACTATAAAAACGAGAGAACATACAGGACGCGTTTCGGGTTGGAAATTTTAACAGCCCGTCATCAGCCAATGTAAACGCGTGTCTGTAAGGGGATCAAGTCACAAATGAACAGGAAGGACAGAGATGAGAGCCTACAAAAAGTGCGACAGGTACTAGCTAACTGTACTAGCTGAAAGGTAAACACCAATCACAGAGGAGCACATGCAGAAGGGGAAAGTGTTGCCAAAAATGATAGAAAAATTAAGAGAAAAGGAAATAAAAGAAATGAACAAATTGAAATAAAATAAAAGAAGTAAATTAAAAAACTAAAAGAGAAAACACAAAAACTAAAATAAAAAATTAAATTAAATTAAATTAAATTAAGTTAAATTAAATATTTTTTTCCTAATAAAATGAAAAGACACAGGAAAAGAGGGTAAAGAATTACCAAAATAATTTAGAAGCTGAATGCAGTAAAGGAGATGATGAGAGATCATTGCCAAGGATTATCGGAATTTTTAAAAATATCATATGCTTCGGGAAAATCCAAATGATTGGGGGAAGAATCCATTCACTTGGAGGGGATTGTTCCTCCACTGACCTGTTGTGAGTGTGCATCTTATTTTCAAAATGCATTAATGCATTTCAAATGCATGTTTTTTCCATCAAAGGTGACATTAAATTCAATCGATTATTTGTTTTCCTGAAATGGAAACATATCTACTAAAGTGGGTATTTTAATCCCAAATGCATTGGAATGAAGATACTACGTCATCTCCATGCAGTTTTAAAAAAACTTTAAATGTTATATGTGAAAATTGCACATTATATTTTCAGTTTGACACAATTTCGATTGCGAAAATGTGCCGAGTGGGTCTACAATTTTACTGCATTTCAAAAACAAAGAGTGCTTGTTTATTGTGCATACATCATCAGGACTTTTTTTAAATTTTTTGCGCATGGTTCAAGACACAAAGGGGTGGCAACAGGAATAAAAATGTTGAATTTTGAAATTAAGTAAATTAGATTACTATAAAGATAAATTATGGTAGGTCGTCGAAAACATGGGTAAAATGTGATCTCGAAAATTTGTAAAATAGCCAGTAATTTGCCATTAATTATTCAACATTTGTATGACATGTTTCTTGCAAATCGGTAAATAAATTATAGTGTTGTATGAAGCACATACACATAAGTTTTTAAGTTTTATATACAGACTAGCATACTCACATAATTGGACTATGGATGTGCGTCATAACCATGGATCCCATCCAGGTAAATGTAAACAAAATACAATATCCTACATATACGGCAATCAGAATAATTGAGCTCTGTGCATTCCCGCGCTTAAGAGAAAAATATGCGATTTCTGTGTCATAAAGGAAACAAATGCAAAACATTCAGCCAAACGGCTCGACGTAGCAATCTGTGAAATTCTATTTCCTATGGCATTATTTTTAAATGGAAACAATTTCAATCTGAAAAATTAAATGCACAATGATTATATGAAAATGACGTCATTTTTAAACGCTTTCAGAAGTGGCGTAAATATTTTTTTTTATTATTTATTTATTTATTTATTTATTTAGAATTTTAAAAAAATCTAAAATATTTTCAAAATTTTCTAATTTTTTTAAAAGTGCAAGAGTAAAAAAAAAAAAAAAACTAAATCTATCTGATTTTAAGTTTACATTTACATTTTCTTGTTTTATTGTTCACATCTATATCATTTAAGAATCATTAGAAAACAATTATAATTTCTAAAAGAATCATCAATAGGAAATTGGTTGCACTTCCTTTCTAAATTACATCCAATTCTTGTTAATTCCTTTCTAAATTACAAAAAAAAAATTGAAAGTTATTTAAAAAAGGCGAATCTATTGCGCCTTTAATATATAACAAATTACAGTTTTGAATCATCGTTAGTCAAAAGTAATTTTGTATGTATGTGCAATAAATGATGGGAAATAATTTATATGTTTTTAATATCAGTTATTTTTCATTTATTGCTTTAGGATATTATCATACCAATGGATCAATTGCGAAGTAACCTGTTTTATTTTCTCGAGTTACACCTGAGCTAAGTAGCTAATTTCCGGAAAGTGACATATTATTGTAAAATTTTTAAACTTCTATAGCAAACATAAAAACACCGCTCCGAAAAACTGGCGTCAGGTGATTAATGTAAATTATTTTGTAAAATACACCATAAAAATGACAAATAAACACTAGGAATTCGTTTCGGGTTATATAAAATTCATCCTTCTTCAGATGCAAAGCCGCTCGTGGTTAGTACATTGTAAACATTATCAGCAAACTGTCCAGTCATTCGACCGTTTTTATAAACGGTTACATAAGTTATTCAACTGTAATTTAACTTTATTCCGATCATAACATGGTCAATAATGTGAATAGATACGCTTATTTTATATGGACAAGTATATTTAATGTTATACGTTTGCTTCAGATTTTTAACGATGTAAGCAAACGCACGCGACAAAGTAATCAGGTAAAAAGAGAAAGGCAAAGCTTCCGTCCTACTATAGCAAGGGATATCGAAAATAATTTTCTGTCCTATATTCAAAAAGTTTGTGTCTTGAAATAAACTTACGTTTACACATAACAGTTCTGCATTGCATCAATAAAATATTGTTGATAATATTTGTTATGTTTGCCATTAAAATTATTAACTTATTAAAAATTACACATTCATATAATTAAAGATTTTGCTTATAAAATGCAACTGAATAAATCTGCTACTAACATGCAGCCAACAAAGGAATAATTAATTAAATTAATCCAAAAGTTAATATAAAATTAAAATTGATAAATTAGAAATAAATTGTCAATGTTTACCTGTAACTAGTTGCAGATAAGCCCAATGTGTTCTATTTGCATTGAATGCTTTTTTTTTATATTTTGTTTTATTTTTTTGGTGGCGGGGGGTTGTTTCTACATTAAAAAAAAAGATATTTATACTATTAGTTTTATTAAAATTCTGATTATAAGTCAGAAATTATATTTAACATGTAATTTAACTGAAAGTTTTGAAAAGTACACTTGGCAAATTACGTGATTATGATGCTATTATAGTAGAGAGTGCCTTTATGAAAAATGACGACATAGAAGTAAACAAAAAAAAATAATTTTTCAAGAGCATTAGAGATACATTTTCAAGAAATTGTTATTACATCTTCTAAAATTACTGGGCAACATGTGTGTATGTCACCTCATTCTTAAAATGACACACCTATTTATAGTAAACATCAATTTAATGTGCTATTTAAATGAACTTAATAAAATGTCACATTTGTAAAAACCTTTCATTCTTTCTCAACTTTCGAATCTCGTAGTATGAAAGTGGCATCATTTTAAAACGTACAAAAGTATTTCACTGTAAAATTTTAAAATACATGATTCATATAAAATACGATGTCATTTTCATCCAGGAAAGCATTCCATGTTTAGGAAATCGGTGGACAATCTTAAACAGCACCTATAAGTGAAATGCAAATGACATCTGACAGCAAAACTGATTCAAAAACTTAGCGAAAAGTGTTACTTTCTTTGAAGAAACTCGGCATAACAATAAGGTAACTTATAATTTTAGACACATTTATTTGCTTGCTTCAGAAGTATCGGAATTGCGGCAAGATAGCCAGAGAGATAACGTCGAGATCAATAAATGGGCTCAAAGCCGCTTCGGTCCGATTGTACATATTAAAAGTTACGTTTCTACCTGTCCAATGTTTTATGACCTTTTTCGTGACGAATAGTTCATAATTTTTTTCTCCTGTGGGGTCTTCCATTGTTAGATTACGTGTTTGGCTGTCTTCCATAGTCGGAGTACGCCCGGTGAATGTAGGTAGATTGTTTCTAGACGCTATAATACCGCTCTAAAATATAAAGAAATTACAATAGTTCTACCAGAGACTTTAGATCAAAATTTTCTCTATATTCAGAAAATGGCACTTCATACGGATTAATAATATTGAAATATTTCTGCTTTTCTTGTTAATAATAAAGTAAATGTTGAAATAAATCACATTAACATATTTTACTATACACTTTTTGAAGTTAAGGCAAACATACAGTCATTGAATTAATTTCTCCATACGAAACACAGTTATAGATATATGTTTAACACTTCGTGTAGCAGAGCAGACAATAATCATGATATACAAATTATTCAAATTGAAATTTTTTCATCGTTTCGATTTTAATGAGAATATGGCATAAAATTTATATATAATCTTATTATTTCAAGGTTTCTTTTCTTTTCTTTTCTTTTCTTTTTAGCATCAAGGGAGTATTTTTTCACAAACGTTACAAAAGTGCTTGAAAATTACCAAAAAAAAAATCTCAGAAATAGTTTGAAACTTAGAAATTTCAAGAGTTAGTAAATTATCCTTGAATTCATGGGAATAACTGTTAGGGAATAGGTTTTCATATTTAGTATTTCCGTTTTCAATTTAAAATGAATATGTTGTAACCTATAAATTGAATTGATATAAAATTAGTATTTTTTATATATCTTCTATAATCATGTGCTCTACCAATTGTCATACTTTTGAGAGAGTGGTTCGGCGTAAAATTAAATGTATTACTGAAACCGCCTTTGTTTTTTTATGAGTCAAACATTTTACGGCCAACCTAAGATGATCGTTTCCTGCTTATTATTAATAACAACCTGGTATGTTGACACGGTATATAAATATTAGCTATTTATGCATACTAATACTTTTAAATTTAAATATATAAGTTGTCAGCCAAAAATCGCATCGACATAAAACTATTATCATTTTCATCTTTATGTGGTACACCTTCAATTAGAGTATTTTAGACAGCGTAGTTTGGCACAAAATTAAATGCATTGCTGTAAGAAGGTTTAATTTTCTTATAAGAAAAACATATAACATATATAATTATTTTTTGCTCATAAATGGCATGAATATTGGCATTTGAAACGATGTTAGAAAATTATCTCCTTATTCTGACTCATGTAGTTTTTAAGGTAAAATTCTAATGGTTATAATTCATAAATATCCATTCGACTTTTCAATCTCTGTAAGATTCTTTAACACTAATTTATAATTTCACAATTTTTTTAATTGAAAGATTAGTTCATTGATTCATTCTGCCTGTTTTTCCATGTGTTATTCAAACGCTACTTTCAGTATTGCATTGCGACAAACGGGTAGATTGTAGCCAGAAACATTTTTTATCGGCTGCTGTTTCGTTTAGTGTTAGTTATGCAAACGTTTTTAAACCTATTTCGAACAGACAAACAAACAGGCAGAAACGGGGGTTTTTTTATGGATTTTTATTCACTATACGTCATTTAAATAGTCAAAGGAACTTAGAAATTGGTGTTTTCTGAAAATTACAGGCAGACACTTCAATTTTATATACTACACATATAGATTAGTCTGAAATATTATGAAAACAAATTTTAACATATGAGAGGCGTCTAACGTAAACTTGAAAGTAGGTATAGCTCCTGAATAATTTCCAGAAGAATTAGCTGTAATAATTTTTGCTGGTATAAGTTACTCCGTTTTTAACATATATAAAGAAAATTAAACTAAATGTACTATTTGTGACTGATAGTTTATGTTCTAAGCTCATTCAAATTACTAATTTACTAATATTCTTACTGTGACATATTTTTAATTAATGAAGGTACTACTTAATTTGACTTATGGTTTATGGATTACATTTCTGTCATGGAACAAATAGACAAACATACTATTATCTTCTATTACCTCAAAACAAAAATAAATTCATTACGAAGGTATTGGTTATGGAATGTACAGAAAAGAATTGTTAAACGTTCCATTATTTTAATTTAAACGTATGTGAGAGAATTGAAACAGTTGACGCATATTAAAATACAGTATTTGGTACAGTGGTTTTGACACCTTTATAAAATGATTAGTAAAAAGTAATTTGTGATAGTATTTCTAAACATTTGTACAACATAATGTTTTGGAGAGTTACTGAATGATACATTAAAACTTTTCTATAAATTTCCGTCTTCCAATATATAGCCTCCTTACCTGAATAAGAAAAAAAATGTATTCGTGGTCAGTATGTATAACGAGGGATACAAATGTGTGAAAAAACATATTCCTGCGGCCTAATAAAAAAATTCGTCACCATTGATTATTTTAAATTCGATTAGATGATAAAATATTATTGTGATATAAATTCAATATACTGATAGGAAAAATACATTAACGTATTACTTAATACATAATACCGTTTCAATAAATGTGCCTACAAGTATACGTCCGTACAACCGTAACAACCAATCATTATGGTAATGATAATTGTTAAAAATTTGCAGTAAACTGCCCAGTCATTTGATAGTTTTTGTAGAAAACTGTTACATAACCGTAATTTAACTCTATTCTGACCATAATATGGGCAATAACACGGTCAGAATAGCGCTAAATTACGGTTATGTAACCGCTTTCTATAAAAAAGGTTAAATGACTGGACAGTTTGCTGCAAATTTTTAACAGCGTATGGTTTCACGTTTGAGTTAACGTTCATATCAAATTCCTTCTGGGGGTAATTTTACTACATAATTGTCCGACCTTATGCGTCTTGAATATGTGTGAATTTTTTCCGTGCTGTTCAAAAACTTCCTTTGTCTGTAAAATCAACAAAAATTTTGTAAATTTATCATATGTAGGATTTCGCAGGCTACCAGTTTTGGGTTAACAATATGTCGTTATCCTGACAGACAAAATATCAACAACACATGCACACACACATTAAAAAAATAATAATAATTATTATTAAATCCTAGCACAAATGATCGCAAGATGAGATTAGAACTCTTGACCCCCTGATCACCGAGCAAAAAAGCAACATTGTAATGTTTTCTCTGTAATTTTTTTAAATTACTAAAAAACATGATATGTCAAACATTATATAAAAATCTTAATGACGCATATGACTGTAATCTTTGAGACTATTAATCATTAGTTAATGTTTTAAAATCACATTATAATTGTACAATTATATTAATTTAAATAACACTAATATTGCAGTGAAACCTACAGCATAATGAACGGATATATAAGTTCAGTTCACGGCGGTTAGAAGTTTAATATTTCCACATCTAGACATATTCCAGCATGCCAGGAATGGTTTCGTCAAACTATTTTAAAGATGCGCAAGACATCAGTTGATGTAACAAATGATTTCTACGTCCTTAAAATTGTAATGACTTAATTACGTATGTATGAGCTTAAAGTGTGTTTAATTGCTGTATAAACATAAACTTTCTTCATTATTCTTAAGTTCATTATGCATAAGTCATAGACATATGCATCTATGTATCAGAGAATGCTTTCTTTTACTTTTTACGTTTATTTTTTCTTCAATACGATTTGAATAATATACAAAGGAAAAGTATATTTGAAAAGTAATCAAAGCAGTTAGATATCATGATAAACTATTTGTGCAGAATATTAATTTATGCAACGCCAAAACTCGTCGATCAATCAGATATCACAGTTTGCGGTGAGCCAGTTTGTTTCGGAAAGACATATCCAAATCAATGGAATACGGATAATAAATGATTTCAACTGATATGTTTACAAATGATATGCAACTAATTAATATAAAATGTAAAATTCTATATTAATGTACATACTTTTGTTAGTGACTTAGTCGGAATTTATTTAATATTTGAAAATAAATTGTATGTTATATTGTATTTTAATATTAAATTTCCTTTTATTAAATCAATATAATTTTCCATTTAACAAAACATTTACCTAAAGTTTTTTGTAGTAGGTTTCTATATTTGAAGTTTGAAATTTTCACAGTTATCTTTGTTAAAATTTCTTAGTATTTTGGAGATATAAATTACATAAATTTCCTAGAATTACAATATTTACTCAAGATTAATATGAATAAATAGCAGTGCATTCAATATGTTATAACTAGTTTCTCGAATGCAGCATAAAGCATATAATTAATTATCTTAATTATTAGTATTTTAAATCTCATAATCACCAGTGTAACAAAAAAAATTTAAAGAATTTACGTTTATTAAAACTTTCTAAAAGTTGCTTAATGAACGTCAAAGAAACATACTTTCTAATCAGAAAAATTTAATTTTGAGAAGCAAGATATTTTTAAAAGCTACTAAATAACGTTTTTACATATATTTGTAAAATAAACTTACTTTATGCAATGAATACATGCGAGCATTTCAAACGCATAAATGTGTTGGAATGTATATGCAAGCCAAAATATTAGATTCGCTGTAAGACATGTTATTTTTAAATGCATTTCAATAATTTAGAAAAAAAAAAGTTTTTTTTTTTCACTATTCGTATAGTGGAAATACCAAGATCCCATTTAAAATAAATTATTCATTTAAAGATTCATTTCTTAAAAGGAATTTTATTTAAAAGTTTAAATATTATTATTAACAGGTTATTTCATTATTTTTTTACTGTTGTATTAAAATAAGTATTGTTATTATTATATTTAAATACTATTAGGGTATTGACAAATAATATTAGAGCATAACCCGTGTTTCCCAAAGTGGGTACGGGTATTTCTTTGGAGTATATGAAAATGGTCTTGCTTGTACGCTACCTATCTTTTAAATAAACATACGACGCGGTATTACATTATTGAAATATTTAAATTCCAAATTAAAAGTTTTATTCAATTAAATACCTCTCAATTTAACTGTTAGAGGAATGTAATGGCAAACTTTTTTTTTATATAAATTATTTAATTATATTTCTGATGACATCTGGCTCTTTGTGTTACCGTTTAACCTCAGCAACATAAAATAATCCATATTATCACAAAAATAGAAGCTCATCGTGCTCGACTATGATCAGCACTTATTCAAGTATTTCATACATAATGTTACAAAATGAGGCATTAAACATTTTAATTAAAAGAAAAGTACCCAGTTAAACTGATGGCATTGGGCTCACAGGCTTTTCACACTAACTGTATATTATACTCTTATTTAAAAGAATAATGTCCCTCAAAAATTAAGAAGTCGACAATAAATTAAGGGGGAATTAGCCCCCGTTCCCCCCGTTTAGACTTAACCAACGAACCCCCAAAACTAATCAGGGAAGAACCTTATCACAATGAACCTATATGCAAAATTTGAAGCAAACCGGATAATTATGCATGGAAAACCCATTTATCTAAATTAAGGGGGGATTAGCCCCCTCATTCCCCCAATTATGTTTAACCAAATAACCCCCAAAACTAATAAGGGAAGCATCTTATTACAATGGACCTATATACAAAATTTGGAGCAAATCGGATAATTCTATATGAAAAAACCATTTATCTAAATTAAGGGGAGGGGGTTATCCCCCATTCCTCCCCTTTATACTTAACCAATGAACCCCCAAAACTAATCAGGGAAACACCACAATGAACATATATACAAAATTTGAAGCAAATCGGATATTTTTGCAGGAAAAACCCATTTATCTAAATTATGGGGAGATTAGCCCCCCTACGTACATACGTACATACATACATACAGAACGGGCGGGCACATTAGCTCTCAGGCTTTGACAGCCTGTGAGCTAAAAAGGAGAGTAGTATGCTATATCTGAAACAAAAACTGATTTTCTAATAATTTTAGCAATTTGCATGAAGGTTTTATATCAGTAAATATTAAAAATGCACATATAATTATACAGATAACGCAGCGTTCGATAATGCAACTACTTTCATTAGGGCAAATAATACTGTCTAGTTTAAAATCATATTCATAAACTTAAGGCGATTTTGTGATTTCTAAGAACAGTGGTTGTGTGGTAATTAATCTTTAGTTTTCTTTTACTGTAAGTTATTCTTCAAATCCCGGTTCATGTTTTGTTTTCCATTTCTATTTAATTTCTACAGTTAATTGGGCAGGTTACCTGACAGACGTGAAACATGAAGAAAACATACATAGTATTATTCAATTTAATTGAAATTATTTGTAATTGTTTTAGTTTTGATTTCATACGGACATCATTTAAAATTTTCTCCTTATCCCTGAGCATTTATTAAATAGTTATTTTAGTGCTGTTTTAAAATAACTATTGTTACTAATATAATTGCAATACTAGTACTGTATTCGTAGGAAAATAATAGAATAGCATAACCAGTAGAGTGGGTCGAAAACAACGAAATTTATATAATCGAAACATAACAGTCCTGGAAAGTTGCCATTGGTGATAAGGAATAAATTTGCAAAATATTATACCAAATGGTTAATATCTTTTACCGCCGCAAAGGGGACAAAGTTTCGAAAAATCGCAAAAAAATGTTAAAACAAAAATTAAATTATCCAACCATAGCAATACAATTTCTAATAGAATTCAACAGCTACATCAAGATGTTAGTAAGGTTCAAATAAAATTTCGTTATTGTGAAATCATTTCTATTACCACCGCAGAAGTGGTCAAAATTTTGAAAAAAAACCGACAAAATTTCAACTTTACGTATTTCCAATTTCTCCCAATTTTTATTATAGGTCTACAATTAAATAATTTTACATTATATCTAGTAATAACTTATAAATGTCTAGTAATTTCGATCATGGGAGTAGCCAAGCAAGGGCGATAGGGGCCGCCCCACGCCCTAAATTTGAGAGAAAGTGCCTTTTTTGAACGTATTTTGAAGATTTTCCGGGAATTTTTAGGGTTTTTTGTAGGAGGGGGGAGTGAAAAATGATGGGGAATTTATGTACCCCGCCTAAAAAAAATCACCAAAATCTCCCGGAATTTCTCCTAATTTCTTCCAAAAGGCAACTTTTTCTCAAATCTAGGCGGGGGGGGGGACCCCGCTCGCCCTTGTTTGGCATTTCCCATGATCAAAATTACTAGGAATTTTTAAGTTATTACTAGATATAATGTAAATTTATGTAATTGTAGACATATAAGAAAAATTGGAAAAAATTGGAAATACGAAAAATTGAAATTTTGTCGTTTTTTTCTAAATTTTAGACACTCCTGCGGCGGTAATAGAAAGGATTTCACAATAACGACATTTTATTGGAAACTTACTAAAATCTTGATGTAGCTGTTGCATTCTATTAGAAATTGTATTGCTATGGTTGGATAATTAATGAATGAATGAATGAATGAATGAATTCATTCATTCATTCATTCATTCATTCATTAATTAAAAATCCATTCATTAATTAAATATTAATGAATGATTAATGAATTATTAATATTAATGAATAATTAAATATTCATTCATTAATAAAAAATTAATTAATTAATTAATTAATTAATTTTTTGCGATTTTTCGAAACTTAGGCCTGGTATAATAATATTTCGGATAATAAATAAAATAATAAAGGTATTGAAGTACGTTATAAATTAATTGTTTGTATAATATATTTTAATATTTCTGTCACACACAAAAAAAAATCAACTTGAAAGGCCTAATTTTTGTGATACGAAACAAAATAATATATTCAACCGCAGTTTAATTGAATATCAACGATGGTATGGTATCAGTGAAACTGTCTTTTGAAAGGAAAGGGAATTTTGACCTAAAAGGAAACTTACTTAAATGTTCTATAAATATTAAAGTATTCTCTAAGCCTTCAAGAAGGGATAAGAAGTAGGAAATTGAAACTCGAAAACATTCTCTAGTGCGGAAAAAATAAGAAAATTGCAATGTTACGTAGAATTTTCTAGGTTTTCTTTTTTTTTTTCATCGTTAAATTCCCAATGTTCAAATAATCGATTCGCTTTGTTTGTATTTCAATACAAATAAAAATGCGTAAATTTGTTACATAAGATTAGTTACATAAGGTTTACGCAGATAAGTGAGAAGGAAATAAAAAAATTAAATGGATGAAATAGTTTATAAAAATAATTTCAAATGATTTTCTTTCAAATAACATGCCTTATGAGAAAGGTTATGTATTTGATTTATGAAAATTCATATTAATTAATCATATTAATCACCTATTAATTGCTTTAGTTTTTTTCCTTAATTTTCCATGGCAGTTAGAAAAATAATGCAAAAATTTGAGTGCTGAAATTTGTGTCCTATAATAAAAGATTAAAGAGTAAATGCGTATATCAATGTTGGATCTGTATAGTATAGAACACACAGATTTTCGAAACATAGCTTTTCTCAAATATGGGTTATAATATATTTAATAAAAAATATTTTAATAACATTTAAACGTAAACTTATTTAAAAATGAATAAAATTGAACATTTTATTAAAGTCTGCGAAATATTAGATTCCGCTCTATCAAATAAGTCCAAAAACACTGCAATAGTTAAAATAAGTATAAAAATGCAACAAGTAACATAGTTACAAGGTAGTCTTTACCTTTTGAATAGAGTTATATTTCAGATATTAAATTTAAACAATTGCTTATAATTTGCTGCCACAAATTGTAGAATACCGAATATTAAGCTAATTTCTTTTAAGCAGCAATAAAATCACATTTCAGTATCTCAACGGAAAAACTATGCAAAATATGTTAGCCTGTTACAGTTTCACTAGTCCGCTGCCATATTCTTACTGTTGAAGAGGTATGTTGGTATTTTTTTATATTTATTTATTAAAACTATTTTCCGGTGTACGAAGAGTTATAAAATTCATGTTTTCAACAAGATCCAGTAGCTTACATATCTTACACACGTAGATTACGTTTTGCTTTTATACTACACCGAGCGCGCAATAATTTAATGTTGATTTTAAATTTTAAATTAAAGCTTTATAACTGTTACTTTTGATTCAATCATTTGTATCTGCGCAGTAGAACTAAAAAATATATGGATTCTAAACTTAAAACAACAACAACAAAAAAACCAATCATATAAAAAGTTATTACTTCTTAAAATGACCTAATAACCTGTATTCTTCATTGTATATTACGCATTTTGTGTGAGAAATATGCGTTGATGCAAGTTGCATGTTGCAGCAACTCTTATAACCTCTTACAATTGTTATAACCTCATTTATTACAGAAATATTAACTGCATAAAAAAATCATAATGTTAGATTTGTGTTGCAGTTCTAACTTTAAGTCTCAGTTCATTATGCTATTATTTTAAATTCATCTGATTTTTTGGGAAAAAAACAAAGTGTCTAAATGTTAGTGGAACTTCGAGTTTTATGGAATAGTTGGTTAGTATGGAATACTAATGTTTCTCTTTGGTAACGTGCTGCCACCAAGCGGTAATATTATAAACAACTTAAAAACGTTCCCAGAGTGCCCCTCAGAGCGTGTCGTTTGACGTCAAGGGGCGTTGCGTCGTGTGAATAAACAATTGTTTTTCGTCTTTGGAAAATTTCAAAAGGTGAGTTTCGCATTCTTTTAATTCATTAATAAAAATAATATTTGTTACATTTAAACTAATCCTGTTGTACACCCAAATAGCAACAGTTTATCGTTTAAGGCTTGGTTTTAAGTTCATGATAAATAGTCATAAACAGAGGGTATTTTTGTAAAAACTCGAGGGATTGGGCTATATGGAATACCAGTATTGAATACCCTTAATTGTGCTACGCACAGACCTATACTTATATTAAGATTTGTGCATGAGAACTAAATTATATTAATTGACTACCTAGATACTATATTTTAATCATGCTCTCTTGGTACTATTAAATCTGCATTTTTTCAAATTTTGTTCGTGTCCTTCATTTTTAATCCCCTATTCAATAATACCCTTCAAAAAAGGTTATTATTATTATTAATATTATTATTATTTGCCTAGATGCGATGAAATTTCGTAAAATGATTTTTATCTGCACCTAATCACAAATATTATTTTATCAATCACAGATAGTTGAAGTTTGTGATTGTATTCCGTTTTCGGGTTTTAAACAATATAAAACTGCGATACTGCCTCAACCGTAAATGGTTTTCCACAATGCCCGAAATTCTCCTATTTCCTTAGATTACCAAATTAAAATAAAACCTTTTAACTAGACATAGGACAAATTATAATATAATGAAATTTGTTTTGCCATATATAAAATTGTGCACTTTCTATTGAATTAATACTGGTCAAAGTTCAAATGATTGAAACATTTCTGAGCTACATTTTTCTTATATATGGGTCGCCCAAATGAAAGTGGCACTACTGTCGGTTTGAGAAATGGCTTAATGGTATTAATATAAATTAGTATAAAAAATGTGGAAACATTTTTCAAAGGCAGCTTGGACCTCAATATCGTCGGCAATTCCCTGTCCCTTCAGAGCTTTCTTGAGTGGACCGAAGATGTGGTAGTCACACAGCGAGAGGTCTGGGCTATAAGGGGTAAATACTGCTTATTCCAATACGAAAATCCCTACACCATCGGAATACCGATCTGCGTGACATACACCCCGTGTCATGCACATTTTTTTTCGACGATAGATTTTACTAGCACTCACATTTTCCGCTGTTAAAAATTTCACGACCGCGTGTTGACACCATTTGGAGGCATCCATGATGCAAACGATGACTTTTAACATGCTCCCACGCAATCACACACGCATCTGGCGGGATCTGGCGATATCACAAACATTCCAATCACTCTGCGTCATTTATAGAACCTTGCGCAGTATCTCTTTCTCTTCAAATCGTTGTTTACTGCAATTCCACTTTCAGTTGAGCGAACCTTATACTACAAGTTCTAGATTATATTTTCGCAGCGGTATTTCCGAAGCCTATTTTTAGAGAGGCTGAAAAGGAAAGAGTCCTTTATTTTTGCATTATGAATGTTTAACAGTTTTTGACAGTTAAAATAAAACTAATAATATTTTCACTATTTTAATGAAAAAAGATTTCGTGTTTATGTAACATGCTCTTGTAAACGACTAATAATGATAGAGTGCAATAAAATACTTTATCTTTTAAACAATATGTTTCTCAACAATAAAAAACTTCTGTATAAAGTTTTAAACAGGCAATGTAAATTTTAAACTAATTGATAAGAAATAAAATGCTTCATGTTTCAAACTATGATAAATATCAATAATATTACTCTTTAAACATCAATGAAATGTTAGGGAAAATATTCTTTTTTATGTATAACTGAAATTATAAATTATTTCCGATTAAAGTTTTTCCTTATATCTTTAAAAATATAAACCTTAAAAACATAAATGTTTTCTTATTTTATTAATTTTATGCGATGCTGTTATAAATGCAGATATGCTCCAGAATGAAAAAAAAAATGTTAAACAAGAACATTTGGAATTGTTAATCTTTGTAAAACATAAACTAGCATTAAAAAAATATTTATTTCCAGTTTCATTGTTATTTATTATAGTAAGGAATAGTTTAAAAATAATACATATTTATTTTCTTCAAATTTAACAATATGTTTTGAGCTGAAACAGTTTAGAAAATAAACATATGGCTTCAGGAACGTATCATTTCGAGAAACGCATAAACGTTTTTGAAACTGATGGCCTGTTTTCGGATCATGTTCCAGAAGATATAATGATCTAACTATTATTTTATAATAATATATATAGCTATGTATATACGATTTAAGGAATTGTATATAAAAGATTATTTATATTTCTGCGTTAAATATAAATATTATGAATACTATACTGACCAAAGCATAAAATGAGACAAAAATATTGCATTTATCAATAATATTAATTTTCTATGTCTCCAGAATTATTAATAGACCAGTGGATCTTTGCGAAGATTTCGCACTGCAGTCTAAGACCTTTTAGCAATATCTAATATTTTGTATATGCAAGCTTAAACTTCTAAAAAAATTAAGGGCTAAAAATGTCTGCAAACAACATTAGTTAAGTCAGAATATCATCTCATTTATTTCATCAAAGTTACAATAAAAACTGACCAAAGATAGCAAACGAAACAAAATATACATATCAATCGTATTTTAAATTCATTAGAGGGTGACATCTGTTTCGGAAAAAAATCATGGGATAAAGAAAAATAAATTGAGCATTTTAATTAAAATTTTGCTTTTTAATAATAAATATAAAATAATCCCGTACAGCAGCTATGTCTCACTTTATCTTTATTGAACCTTTTTTTATATAATCATTGTTGCTGTATTTTATTTTTGTGGCAACACTAATTTTAGGAAAACCTTTCATTTCAGTTTTGAAAACAATGCCGATTGAAATTTTAATTACTTGCAATTTTTAATCAAAAAACATGTTTTAACAGAATGTAAGTGTATTATGTCAAAAGCCGCTTCAAACGCCCTTCATATGCTATCTTATTTATCGTTCTGCGTTTTTATTTGCTTAGAAAATGGGATCGTGACTGCAGAAATAATATATAGGATTGAACTTTCACTTGTACCAAATTCTATCCTTACTTTCAAGAAAAGTGAGGGAGTATTAAGCTATATCCCCCTCCATTTGTTGTAGGATAAATTGTTGTAAAGATTATAAAACTGCAAACCCGAGTAAAACTAAATCCACCTGCTTTTAAGATTAGATTTTGTTTATTATTGAAAAAATAGTATTATCTGTATTTAGCACACGAACAGATCCTTTGACATATTGGCCAATTTTTATTATTTTCTTTTAGTTTTTTTTTTTTTTTGTTTGTTTGTTTACAAAAGAAAAATTGTTTAAGTAAATGACCTTAGTAAAATTAAATGATCTTAAAAAATTATCATATTCGTCTTTTAGTCTTCGAGCAAACGCGTTGTCGCAAATTTTAAGCGGAAAACATTTAGTAATTTTATTCTTGCAAGTGATACTAAAATTAAAATTCATTTTTTTCTATTTCATTATAATTTCTATTTCATTATAATTTTATTCTTACAAGTGACACTAAAATTAAAATTCAATTTTTTCTATTTCACTGGGGACTTAGCAAAAGCAAATATAAATCTTTAAAGTACTACAGACATAAAAACATTGCAAAACTTTCTTGAATCAGAAATATTGACGGTATTAGTGTATTCATTTAAGCATTTTTAATAGAATTATATAAATAAAAAAAATTATACCATCACAAGCAGGAAAGTAATTTCCCTGCCTTACTAGATTAATTTTATACAAATTTACTCTTTCGATATTTTTTGCTTGAAATATTTTTCCGCAGTTTCAAAAAAATATATATTATTAATAATGATTAAAAAAAAATTGAAAGATCCCCAGTTGCAATGACATTGAATGTCATTTGGTACGAATATGCAATGCACCATAAAAAATACTTACTATTTAGATTTATTAATTTTTTTATACTACATGACGTGAGAATTCAAAACTTTCAACTGCAAAAAAAAAAAAGCATAGTATGTACACATGTTCCGCTTGCTTGCTCAATGTGTACATTTTATCTGTAGGTGATGAGTTATTTGTAAAACATGTAATCTTCCACATTTTACATAGGATCTAACACAATTATTTTTTTTTTCAATTGTATTTCGTTATTCGATTTTGAAACAAGAATCTTGTGATTAAATATATAAAAATTTAATCTTTTTTCGGGAATTAGTCATTGAAACAATACTCCTTTTAAACTTTTTATATCCAAAATTTCTCAAACGTTTATACTAACCATAAATGATCAAACAAAAATGTCATTACTTATAATTTTAAAAGCTATGGTTAACACAAAAATTAGCGACAAAGTGTAAAGAATCAAAAGATTAATACGGATTTTTGGAAACCATCTGGTTACAGCACTAAGTGTTGTTTAGATAAAAACACCGTCGCCATTACCCCAACAACAGCATGATATTGGCACTGAAATATATTAAGAGAATAACAAAGAAAAAAGTGGCGCAACGGAGGGGATACATTTGGACCTAGTAGGCTTAAAATGCTACATTAGAGAGAATCGAAAATGATTTTCTGTGCTATTTCTAAACTGTTTTCCTCTTAAAGTAATAGCATTTTTACATTAAATTCTGCATTGTAACAATTATACAGGGCGTCCAAAAAATCTGGAAACGGTCTAATAATTCGATAAATATACAACGAATTGAAAAATGAAATAATGTATTTTCAATATTTTTGAAAATTCTATTTACGGATATCAGAGTAGCGTCCCAGCTACAGATTATAGCAGATTCAGATTCTACGGGAAAAGATACAGAACTTTTGTATTTAACATTTTCTTCGGAAAATCGTAGAAGGAGCTGTAATTCAGTACAATGCAGTGAGAATTGTTTCCATTGGAAAGTCTGGAAACGGTCGAAGAACTCGAAATATGCATCGGATTGAAAAAGAGAAAAATACGTATTTAAAATTTAAAATATATACATATTTAGGGATATCAATGTTGCCATTTTTCTATGAAAATCTACTACACTGAAAAAAAAACTGATTTTAAGGTGTAATACTGACATTACAGCTGCCGGTATTATACAGTAACATTGACAGTAATAAACAGCAAAATAAGTAGCAATGTACTGCAACTTTGAAATCTCAAATGATAACCCCACTTTTTTATAGAAGATTCAGATTCTACGGGTAAAAAATACAGAACTTTTCTATTTAACATTTTCTTCGGAAAATCGTAGAGGGAGCTGTAATGGAGTACAATGCAGCGAGAATTGTTTCCATTGGAAAGTCTGGAAACAATTGAAAAAGAGAAAAATACGGGTTCAAAATTTAAAAAATATATATATTTAGGGATATCAAAGTTGCCATTTTTCTATGAAAATCTACTACACTGGAAAAAAAACTGATTTTAAGGTGTAATACTGACATTACAGCTGCCAGTATTATACAGTAACATTGACAGTAATAAACAGCAAAATAAGTAGTAATGTACTGCAACTTTGAAATCTCAAATGATAACCCCACTTTTTTTATAGAAGATTCAGATTCTACGGGAAAAAAATACAGAACTTTTGTATTTAACATTTTCTTCGGAAAATCGTAGAGGGAGCTGTAATTGAGTACACTGCAGTGAGAATTGTTTCCATTGGAAAGTCTGGAAACGGTCGAAGAACTCGAAATATGCATCGGATTGAAAAAGAGAAAAATACGTGTTCAAAATTTAAAAAATATATATATTTAGGGATATCAAAGTTGCCATTTTTCTATGAAAATCTATTACACTGGAAAAAAAAACTGATTTTAAGGTGTAATACTGACATTACAGCTGCCAGTATTATACAGTAACATTGACAGTAATAAACAGCAAAATAAGTAGTAATGTACTGCAACTTTGAAATCTCAAATGATAACCCCACTTTTTTTATAGAAGATTCAGATTCTACGGGAAAAAAATACAGAACTTTTGTATTTAACATTTTCTTCGGAAAATCGTAGAGGGAGCTGTAATTGAGTACACTGCAGTGAGAATTGTTTCCATTGGAAAGTCTGGAAACGGTCGAAGAACTCGAAATATGCATCGGATTGAAAAAGAGAAAAATACGTGTTCAAAATTTAAAAAATATATATATTTAGGGATATCAAAGTTGCCATTTTTCTATGAAAATCTATTACACTGGAAAAAAAAACTGATTTTATAGTGTAATACTGACATCACAGCTGCCAGTATTATACAGTAACATTGATAGTAATAAACAGCAAAATAAGTAGTAATGTACTGCAACTTTGAAATCTCAAATAATAACTCCACTTTTTTATAGCAGATCCAGATTCTACGGGAAAAGATACAGAACTTTTGTATTTAACATTTTCTTCGGAAAATCGTAGAGGGAGCTGTAATTGAGTACAATGCAGTGAGAATTGTTTCCATTGGAAAATCTGGAAACGGTCGAAGAACTCGAAATAAACATCGGATTGAAAAAAAGAAAAACACATGTTCAAAAATTAAAAAAATATATATCTTTAGGGATATCAAAGTTGCCATTTTTCTTTGAAAATCTACTACACAGGAAAAGAAACTGATTTTAAGGTATAATACTGACATTACAGCTGCCAGTATTATACAGTAACATTAACAGTAATAAAAAGTAAATTAAGTAGTAATGTACTGTCGCGCATGCGCGGTAGTGTATTACTGCTTATTACTGTTGATTTAACGGTATAATACTGGCACCTATTTTACGGTATAATACTGGCACCTGGGAAGTAAATTTTATACCATATCATTATTATTTTTTTTTTCAGTGTAGGATAAATTTAAGGAAAATACATTTTCTATTAACTAATACATTAATGAGTTTCGTCTGATAATTTAATTGGCACAGCATATTTATTTATGAAATAGATTATTTTATTATAATTTAGAATATTTTTGCTAAATTTTAATTGTATGTTATGGGTGGGATTTCTCTCATACAAAAACATTTCTGCGTCGTACAATTATAAAGTCAGTAGTTATAAAAATTAAAAAAATAATACTTTTTAGTTAATTATCAATGGAATAAGATATCATATTCGAGCATTAGAAAATTTGTAGTTATTGTAATACACGTTATATTGGTATCAATGCTGCAAATTTCAAAATTGTTTTAATTTAGAACAAAACCTTCAAACCATACCCTGACATACCTTTAAAATAAATTAATAAAATATTTAAAAACGATTTTGTTACTCAGTCCATAAACCACTACTTGACAAGATATTTCTTTATGTTTTGGATACTGAGATAATGGAAACTTTCTGTGATTTACTTAAATGTGTTGAATAAATCATAAGTCAAAATAAGTAAAATCTTTAATAATTATTCAGTGACAGTTAGATCATTGTTTATTCTGAAAGTCATAAACAGTCATAAACATCTAATTTAGTTTAATTTGCTTTATATACATGTATTCCTGTATAATTCAGGTACACAAAAATTAAATTTATGAATCATTCTAAAAATTGTTGAAGAGTTACGAATTTATAATTTAAAATCTTATTGATAGCATTTTAATTAGTACACATCAGATTTTTTAATACGACATTCCAGATGTCATTTTCATTTGTATTATTATAATAGCATATTTAAAATTATAGCAGTTTTCTATAATTGTAGCATATTTAGAAATAAACATTAACTCTTTATTTACATTTTACCATTGATAATTTTATTTTATTTTGTGAGTTAATTGAGTTGGTCACTAGCTTTTAGTTTGCGTATCAGTAGTAAAATAATGCAGTAGTATTGTGTAAGTAAAACTTTTATTTCGTACATATTTGACTTTTTTTTTTATAAATTTCAAAGTTTGTTGTGAAGCAAAAATTTTAACAGCTCAGCAGTTCTTTGAAGATATCACGTTGCCATTTCATTTACGGTTCTTCTTGGAAACATTTTCCAACATAAAGCTAATTCCCAAGTCACTTGAAAATTTATGGATTATCTCCCATTTTCAAGCTCTTTCTAAGTCAGCAAGATTCTGATGATCTTTACCAATTGAATAAGTGTAGCTCATGGTAGGTTCCACATTAGGACGCTCCAAACTATGTCATAACTGAAAAATATAATAACTGAGTAAATATAAAAGCTATCGCAAGATGAGATTTTCCCATTTTCATTACTCATCTAGACGTAATTACGCATAATAGGGCTGTATCACCAAAATTGTATGTAAACATTTGACGCGCCATTGATTTTCAAATGATTTCCAAGACTTTGAAATGGTAATAATTTTATTACATCTATATCAGCTTTAAGTATAGCTAAATTAAATAAAAAACAGAAACTGTCTTCATGTTGCTTCTTAAAAAAAAATCTATATACTATACAGATACATAACTTTTCTCCCGCAGTGGCGCGGACAGGTTAAGCTGGGTTCTCGGAAGATCACCGAAAGCGAGCAGCATCGACCAAGGTCAGTGGTTGGGAGGGTGACAACCTCTATCGACTGCCGCTGCTGCACGTAAAAATGTGTTCGTGGCTCCAATGTCCTCCAAGTTTAGTATAAGCGTTACCTCTGGGGGTGCCAATCCAGATACAGGTCTCTCATCTGGAATTGGTTCTGGAGTATTAGGAGACCAGCTCTAGAAGTCCAACCTCTCTTGAGGCTCTGGCACCCGTTGTTTCAGAGACGTGCCTTGGCACTTTCTCTGACACACCACTAACAACATACATAACTTTTCAGCCATTCTTAAATGCCTCTGTTTACACATATATTTTCTTCTATATGAAGCGCATTCGAATAGTATTTAAAAGGAAATTTGTTATATTTCAATATATCATAATAAACTTCCAGAATATTAATTTATAGAACATCTTAATGCGTCGAACATTCAAATATTCACTTACAGTTTCATTTTGCGGTGTGCCATCATTGATCGGAAAGTCATATCTAAATGATTGGCGGGAAAATGAAACGGATAATGCACATCCACCGCTGACACATCTACAAATTACATGAAACTAAGGATAACATGTAAAAACCCTAACTTTATGTAACCAATTTTAGTAGTAATTTAGTCTGTTCAGAATTTATGTAATAATATGAAAATTAAGTTGTAACTTTTCCTTTATTTTATCATTAAAATTGCTCATATAAATTATGATATTTTTATCTTCGAATAAAAAAATTTCAACAGATTTATAAACTTGAAAATTGATTAAACTGCTTTATTTGAAATCGCTTAGTATTTTGGATAAAATCGATAACTTTTCTGTAATTTGAAAATTAAATCAATATAAACTTGTTTCAGTACGGAAGTGACAAAAATGCGAATATACATGGTACTGAATAATATAATAACATCATTTCCGGCAGTGATTGTGCTTTTTTAAATAATTATCTACATTATTCTCATGACCTCTTGTTTTATACAATTGAATATTAGAAACCTTTTTGCTAGAGCTTTTTAATTTTTAGTGGTTCCAGATGGAAAATTCGATTTAGATGACTATTTGTGCGAGAAAATATATAGTTAAGCTCAGAAAAGTGCATTAAACGTATCATTAAACATATCATATAACTAAACATTTCATGTATGTTCAAATAGTTGTATGAATGGCTGACATTGCACAAAAAGAAAGTTTGACCACTATGTTTTTAATTCAAGTAGTCGGAATATTTAAATATGCCATTAAACTAAAGCTACATTGAAATTTCAATTATTATACTAATTTGTCTGAATGTAATCCGAATAAGCATAAATGGAATAATCGGAGCATTCATAAGTAAAGTCTAAATCCTTTGAAATAAAAGATTCCAATACGCATTTTATTAATTAAAAGGTAGACCTTGTTGATTGTTGTTTTTTATTAATCCTGCTCCTCAACAAGATCTGTTTTATAAAAAAATAAGAAACAAGAACGAAAAATCATGAACCACAGATTATGAAAACACTTTTCAACACTATCGGAATATTGTTAAAAAAGTCCTTTTTGTTCATACAATGAAATGTGATCTCTAAATAAACATTAAAAAATAACCACAATACAGTAAAAATTCATTTTTAGGAATTGCTGCTCATAGACGGTAATGTGTGCGAATTCTATATCGTACAACCCTGGACATGAAATAGTCACCTCATAATACTTTAAAAATAAACATTTTAAATGCATATCACAGCTTAAACCTGAAATCCAGAAGTTATTGCTCGTAATTGGTAAAGTATCCGTAATCTTTTGAGTGTGTGTTTAAATCAACGAAATGTTCTGCAAAGTCTATAAAACTATAAAAACATGCTCTAGTGATCATCAGTAATGTATATATTAATTCAACAAAATACACTCTAAACGATTTTCCCCCATAGATATTAACGCAATGGAAACTTTTGTGCGTTTCTGTAAACGAACTATAAATGCTATTTACTCTTTAATCTATAAAACTCTGTTTGCAGCTACCTCAATGTCGCATATAAATTTCATTGTGTTTGAAACCGTGTTACATCATTAAAATGTACTGCAAAAGACTCTCCTCTACTGTTCGTAATGTAACAGAATACTTTTGAGTGTCCCTGTAAACAAATTATAACTGCTACTTATTCTATACTGTATAGGAAACATGTTGTCGTCCACCCCAGTGATGAGTATCAATTTTGTTATGATATGAAATAATGCAACATCATAAAAATTCACTGAATATGATTTTTCCCCATTGCCCGCAATGTGTCCATACTTTTGATTGCCGCTGTAGTCCAACCGTAAATGCTACACTCTTAATTTTCAATACCGAACAAACCATGTTCGACCTCGATATATCAATCACATGGCAATCTGCCTGTATTTATTCGAGTTAAAGTGCGAACAGACAGACGGATGGAAAGACAGAAATTAATTTATAAACACTTTTCAACTATGTTGATCGCAGTATTGTAACAGTTGAGATGTAATAGAAAATAATTTATGTGACGATTTACCCCATAATATATCTGGTGGAGTAGAACTTTTCGTAAATTTTAGATATTTTAGACAAATATTCAGATGAATCTCCAAATCGAAATGTAGAAAAAACTAAACGGAAAAAGAAAATAAAAAGTAATTGAAAAAAACAATTTCTGAAAATGAAGAAAATGCAATATAACGCTGCATAAAAAAATGCATTTACAGTATAGAAATAGTAGGACAAAATTGGATTAAATGATGAAAAATAAAGGGGTGGATCAGGAAAATACTTATGGAATCTGTAATTTATTTTTTTTTTAATTTAATTGTAAATTTAAATGTTGGACTAATTTGACTTTATGACTTTTTCGTAAAATATCAGCGTTAATGATATTACCTCTTTACTTTATGATATTATCTCATTTATAGCTAAAGAACTGAGAAATAACTACCATAAATGTGCGGAGGCATAAGTAATTAAATATATATATATATATCCCATTAGGTATCATTTTGGCAACATGCTGTTTCTCCTACATATTAATATTTTTTAATTATATTTTCACAAGTACATTAAAGACTTTCTATACATAAATAAAAATAAAAGTGCCCAGTTAAACTGATGGCATTGAGCTCACCGGCTATTCACACTAATTGCATATTATACTCTTATTTCAAAGGATAATGCCCCTCAAAATATAAAGAAATCGACAATAAATTGATAGTAGGGATTAGACCTCCCGTTTCGTCCTTTATACTTAACCAATGAACCCCCAAAATTAATCAGGGAAGCCCCTTATCACAATGACCCTATCTCTATATAAAATTTGAAGCAAATCGGATAATTCTGCATGAAAAACCAGTTTATCTACATTAAGGGGGTATTAGCCCCCCGTTACCTCTTTATACTTAACCAATCAAACCACAAAACTAATCAGGGAAGCCCATTATCACAATGAACCTATAAACAAAATTTGAAGCAAAACGGATATTTCTATCAAGAGTTTATCGCGTTACCTACATACGTACATACATACATACATACATACATACAGATCGGGCGGGCACATTAGCTCTCAGGCTTTGATAGCCTGTGAGCTAAAAAAAAACAATTGATCCATAAAAATATAGGTTACTATGTATAGCGGCGCCTAATGAGTTAAAATGAATTTTTTTCTGATATAGTATTCGGCAATCCGGAAGTAAGGAGATGAAATATTTGGGATTTTATTGGGCTTGATTTAAAAATTTGTTTATTTCTAAATTTACTTAGCTAATAATATTGTTTTAGACGTTAACTAATTTCATAAATCAAAACTACAATGGTTTTTATATACTTATTTTCTCAAACTAATTATTATAATCTAAAATATGAATTAAAAAAAACTAAATTAATTTTATTCATATTAATGGAAATTATAATTTGTCATTTGATTATATACATAAATGAAAAAATACAGTACCTATTATCAGACAATTAAAATTGTATTTCATAGTTAAAATAAAAAAAGAAAAGTGCCCAGTTAAACTGATGGCATTGAGCTCACAGGCTATTCACATTAATTGTATATTATACTCTTATTTCTAAGAATAATGCCCTCGAAAAAGAAAGAAATCGATAATAAAATTAGGGAGGGATTAACCCGCCCCCCGCTGTTCCCCTCTCTATACTTAACCAGTGAACTCCCAAAACTAACCAGGGAAGCGTCTTATCACAATGAACCTATATACAAAATTTGAAGCAAATCAGATAATTCTGCATGAAATACCAATTTATCTAACTTAAGTGGGGATCAGCTCCCCGTTTCCCCCTTTTATAGTTATCCAATGAACCCCCAAACTAATCAGGGAAGCGCCTTATCACAATGAAATTATATACAAAATTTGAAGCAAATAGGATCATTCTTCATGAAAAACTCATTTATCTAAATTAAGGGGGCGTATTAGCTCCCCGTTTCCTCCCTTTATACTTAACCAATGAAACCCCAAAACTAATCAGGGAAGCGCCTTATCACAATGAACCTACAAACAAAATTTGAAACAAATCGAATGTTTCTATCAAGAGTTATCGCGTTACGTACATACGTACATAGATACATACAGAACGGGCGGGCACATTAGCTCTCAGGCTTGAGCTGATAGCCTGTGAGCTAATAAGTTTTTAAAATATTTATTCAACTATTGATTTTTCCATCCGTTGTAACTTTCTAAAATACTCGTAATAAAAGTAAAAACAAAAACAAAAAAAACGTACTTTCCAGCAGAATAATTTTACTTTTGTGAATCAAAGGATTTTCTGAAATATACTACACAAAATACTTCAAATATTTTTGTAAATTAAACTTAATATAGAATAATTGAGCTCTATATATATAACAGGAGTTCAAAATCAGCGGTCAGAAGCATGAAAGGCAAATGACGCTTGCAAGGCAAAAGTAAAAAATAGTCCGTGTTGCCAATGTCAGATATTAGTATTCTCATTTACTAGTATCATAATTTATGCTTTTATAACTAAGCTATGCTTATCTAATTCATAAATAATTCACTAATCATGTAAGAGAATGCGATAGACAGCATGTTTTGCCATGAATGCGAGCTAAAATGATTGTCACTGTATCCTTCCGCGCTGACCGCTGGGAAGCATGTTGGGCATTAGGAAGACAGATCTACTGTTATATTTGGAGCTCAGTGTATATAACATACTTATATGGAATGAATTTAACTGTTTGACAGCACAATGAATGCATGTGAGCGATTAAAATACGTAAATGTATTATAATGTATACATCCCGAAATATTAGATTCCCAGCATCAATTTTAAAACTATTTCGTTATTAAGAGGGTTCATTGTAATTGCAAGAGTTTTAATAATTACATTTCTGTTAAAATGTATTGCCCATTTAACAAGTTATTTTTAACACGTTGACTTGAATGCATGTGAAATATGTCCCGAGGCGTCATATGACAAGAATACAGGTTCCATCACTATTTTCATTGAAGACAAACAATTTATGACTATGAAGTGGGACTATTGATCATTTAGCATCATGCATTGAAATCAACACTCCCCCACATCCATGCATGTTGAGCAATTTCAGTTTGGCGTTCAAAATTTTGATATTTTGTAATTAAAAATGTATACAATTCGCACACATTGCCATAATCAAAACCGCGAAAAACTGAAAAACCCTTTATAAATGAAGGGTTCGTGGCAAAGGGGTGTCATTTTTGAACTTCTGAGATATTTCAATTTGAATATTGGATCAAATATTCAAATCAAGATATATAAGTTTTTTCGCCAATGTCTTATTCTAATTAACAATATGGCATCACTTTAATGATATTACTACTACGCTTTTTGTAAATTAGATATATTTATTGGGGGCGGGGGCATAAACAACTGGGACGAAAATGAAACCTAGGACATATGCTGCCACCAAGTGACATTAGAAACAAATTATATGTAGGATATTATAATTTACAATATTAAGCAACAGATTACAGCGTGAGATTTATTTCACCAAAAATGAGGCTGTGCACTTTCTTGCCCCGACCCCCCTCAATTGTTTTTCATAACAGACACTTCGTTACATTCTGTGGCGGCCAACGTTTTAAAGTAACATTACAAGTTTAGACGTCATAATTATTAAAATATTATTTTATTGTTGAATGAAAATATATATTGTTCCTGTTGTATTAAATATATATTGTTCCTGTTGAATTATTACTAATATATTTACATGAAAATGTATGACAAACAATAATAACAGTTTTGCAAAACGCATTTCCTGACTAGTTTAAAATATACTTCATTACAAATATTTGTTATTGATTTCAATTATACTATTACATTATTTTCTTCATTACTCATATTTTTCAAAATTATTTTCAAAATATTTTTTTTAAATAATGCGCACAAATTTCGACACAAATTTCTGTAAGTATTCCGCATTTTTTATATTAAAACCCCCTGCCATATAAACTAACACATATAAAACAAAAATGTTGTATGTACATCTAGAAATATAGAATATTTTTTTTTCTAAAATTTTTAAAGCTTTATTATGATTCTTGTTTTCAAAAGTAAAATAATGCTGTGTTTGGAATCCAATACTTTTTTGAATTATTTGTTTAGAGTTTTGAAATTATTTTTGTTTTTTATTTATCTGTTTTTAGAAGTAAAGTTAAATTTTCTATTATATCGTAGTCACTGAATCCCTTCTTGTATTATTTTAAGAAACGAAGAAAATGATTGAAATAAGGAATAAATCGAGATATACAATTTAGTAAACTGAAACCGAACTGTATGCAGCTTCAAATTCAGAAATGTGATACCATTTGTTTGCTAGTCTACAATTTAAAATCTAGATTTAATTTGATTTTATAACACAGTAAGACTCTTTTTCCATACATTTATTAATTACCTTTCAATTTTATCAAAATCAAAGAACTTATACCGTCAGTTTCATTTTTCACATTTTAAGGGCCTACATACAGACTGACCTGAGCTTTCCAATTACAAATGAGATATCTTAAAATACAGGGTGTCCCAAAAGTCTCCGTACAACTTCAAAAATTTATTACAAAAAAAATTACAACAGTGCATAGAGTAACTTAAAAAGTTTTTTTTCTACTGCCTTAGTAAACTTCAACATGAGACCCTTTCGTAGCACGAAGAATATCAAGACGATATTCCAATTCAATCCAAGAACGTTTTTCATGCTAACATAAACAGCAGCTACTGCTGTTTGGATTTTTTGTTTCAATTCCATGAGACTATTAACTTTTGTTCAGATTTCATCAAACAGTTCTAACTACTGTTGATGTTAGCATGCTGAAACGCACGTAGATGGAATTTGAATATCAACTTGATATTCTTCGTGCAACGAAAGGATCTCATGTACAAGTATACTAAGGTACTAGAAAAAAACTTTTTAAGTTACTCTGTGTACTGTTGTAATTTTTTTTTTGCTGTAGGCTTATTATTTTTTTGTAATAAATATTTGAAGCTGTCCGGAGACTTTTGGGACACCCTGTATTTTCCCCATGGTATTAATATTAGCGAACGGGTGCTTTCGCATTACTGAAGTAGCCTCTTAAGCCTCCTAACAGTTGTTTTCGTTACGTACATTTTCCGATTACAAGATAATTGAACAAAAACTAAAAACTATACATTAATGTGATTTTTTCCACTACATAAGATAAATAAATATTTAAAATAATCGAATGCAAATCCCTATATAAGAGCTTTTCATGAATCGTTAAACATACATAAACAATTCTGCCCGACGCTTAAAGGGTTAAGAAGCTCATGGGTTTTGAAACTTCACCACCCCCAGTGAAATGTGATGTGGTTTTGAGTTCTAATAAATTTGTAAATACTTACTGAAATTCAGCAAATTTCCGTAATATATTTAAGCCATATTTGAGGCTTTCTAAAATGTCAAAATTAACGCTTATATAATAATATATTACAAAATACAGTTCAGTTAATATTATGATATTTTCAGAATTTTTTTCAGCGATTCGTAAGATCTACAAACAACTATTGTAGAAATCAACCTAAAAAATTACATGTTGCTATATCAATGTAGTATCTACAGAATGAATTAATATTAATAAGATAGTTAAACATTTATTTATTTTTTAATGTATAATTAATATATAAGTATTTTTAAATTTTCGTATTATTTCAATTTAATCGATTTTTTTAAAAACGTTTCTGTCGCAGAATTTAAATATCATTAATCCACTCTAAATATACTTTAGAGGTCCTCTTAACATAAATTTTATATTCATTTATTTATTTTCTTTTTATTAAATTTTCCTACTATTAGCTCACACTCTCTCTCTATATATCTTGCTGGAATTTTCAATCGTTAATAAAATATTTTCTATTCATCCATTCAAGTTCAAATAATTTTTTTTAAAACTTGTAGTGGATGACAATTGATGTTAATACATTTTTTTCAAATATTAATTCATTAATTAAATTTAATTAATTAATTTTAATTTTTATATGGGCGAAAAAAATTTCTCCCATTGTTTTCATAAATGAAATGAAAGATTTATCTCAAATTAGTGATGCCAACAAAAAATAAAATACCGCAACGATGATTATAAAATAATGTTCAATAAAGATAACGTGGGACATCAATGCTGCACGGGTTTATTTTATATATTTATGATTAAAAAGTAGGAATTAACTTTAAAAAAAATTATATTACTTGTTTTAAGTTATCTTACGGATCGCGACACACCATGTGATTTAAATTCTGAAAATTTTGCAATATTAAGTAAACTGTATTTGTTATTAAATTCCTACTATTAGCTCACACTCTCTATATATATATATCTTGTAGGAATTTTCAATCGTTAATAAAATATTTTCTATTCATCCATTCAATTTCAAATAAATTTTTTTAACTTGTACTGGATGACAATTGATGTTAATAAAGTTTTTTCAAATATTAATTCATTAATTAAATTTAATTATTTAATTTTAACTTTATATTTCATTTGTGTTCAAAAGTGTAGACTCACTCCATATTTATAGTCTCACCTTCACACGTAAAAAGATAATGGGGCTGTTCACGGACGAAGATCAGGCGGCTCGCGGGCAAAGGAGACTATAAATGTGGAGTGAGTCAATACTTTTGAACAGAAATGATGTATAAAACTAAAATTAAATAATAAAATTTTATTAATTAATTAATATTTGAAAAAAACCTGTATTATAGTTAACTGTAACATCGCTATGGCACTTTATTGTGAAGTTTGGTAATTTTTTTAATTCAATATTTGAAAAACGGCATAATCATTAGATTTTAAATTTATATCAAGAAAAATAATTTTTTTTTAAAACTTTTTAACGCAGTTTGTCTAATAATTTTGTGAGAAATACTTTTCGAGCTATTAATTTTTGGTATTTTAGCTATTTATTTTTTATTAAATTTTTAATATATTTCAAAAATTTCTCTTATGTAAGATATTTAGCAGGATATAAATTTAGGAATAAATACCATCAGTGGCGAAGCGTGTAGATCGCTGGAAAAATTTTTCTATTTGACCTAAGTAGGAATTGACGTAAAAAAAAAAGTTTTTATATTACTTGTTATATTATATTATAAGGAATTATATTCACAATTTGTAAATCCTGAAATAGGACTGAAATTTATTGCAGAGATTTGTATATTTTCAATAAGTATATAAACATGTATGGTATCTCGAAACCACGTCACATTTCACTTGCGGTGGAAAGGTTTCAGAAGTTATGAGCGCAATTAAGAAATGTTACTAGCAAAATATTTTCATGATTTTTCCCACTCGAACTGCAATCGGGGACTATATCGGAAGAATATATCCGAATTGCCAGCATTTACAAAAGAAAAAAAGCGAAATCAACGATTCACAATAAGTATTCAGAAATCACATTATTATTTAACACCTAGGACTCACAGTTAACTCGCATGTGTCACAAAACGTGTTCGACTCCCCCCCCCCTCCCCCGCTCCAAAAACAGAGAAAATCTAAAAGTAAATATTTGAAATATGTTTAATAAATTGATCACAAAACAAGCAGTAATTTAAATAGGGATTTATCTTATTCAATCTCATCTTCTGATACAAACGTTATTGAAAATATAAGTAGCGAAAAACAGTATAGGAAAAAAAGGTTTTTGACATCTGAATCATTTTGTCTGTAAAATATTATAACATTTATTATTTCAATGTTAAACAGCATCAATATATAAAATTAAAAAAAAATTTGGACATAAGCAAAAATTTAAGATTTTTTCAATAATTTAAACGCTAGCATGTTGTGTAAAAACTGCATTTGAATGCAAATGATGTTTAAATTCACAAAAGGTAGGTCTTTATAGATTTGACATAATATATTACAGAATTTTACATCAGTAGAAAGATATATTTGTTAGTAAAATGCATATTCCAGATAAGTCATCTTAGCTTTTGTCAGTGCTGAAACAAGGTTGTATAATAACATGTTGTTTCTGAATATATTTGTATACATGCATATTATGTACACATCTATCATTTTTCATTCTTGAAATGTCAGAAAACTTTTCTCTAAATATTCGATTAATTTCACTTCCATATTCTAGTCACGCAGAGAATTTTTGCAGATTCATCACATCTATCCATAAAATAAACTTCATCTGCGACACTTTTTTCTCAAGCTTGCACAAAACGTATTATCTAAATTATTTTAACTCTTGGACATAATAATGTTACTGTGAATGCATTAATATAGTGATGATACATATTTCCAGAATAGTTGCAAATTTCAATGGTATATTTTAGCTGAAAATTTTATTTTTAAGGAAGGCAGAAAATATATTATTAAAACAGATAGTTTTCAAATTAATTTATAATTTTTATGTGATTGCTTTATTTTAAGATTATAGTGCCATATTTTTAATTTGCAATACTATCTAAATTCAACAATTACGATAAACAACCATAACAAAATAATAATACAATTAAAAAGTTAAATTTAAAATTACTTTAATATCCTAAAGTTATAAATTTATTCAGCTTATCTTTATACAAATTAAGTAGATGTGTAATATAATAAAATTAACGGATAGTTACAAATTTTGTTGGAAATAAAAATACAATTTGGGTAAAGTGCTATATTTTTAAAGCATTCTCATTTGTAATATTTGAACCAATAGATAATATTTCAAACAGCTCATTTTTAACTTAATGTTATAGATACATTTTTGTAGTACATGACGGTAATAATGAATAATATATATACACTATATCGCCAATAGTGTTCAATCGCTTTCACTTTTAGACGTTTTGTCAGACATTTCAAGAAGCATGTGACTAATACTTCTAGAACATAAGATATGTAAAAAACATGTTTGACCTCATATTTTTTTAGTTACTGTTTAGCCAATAGTGTCATCCAATACCAAGGAACAAATTAAACTTAAAAAAATAGAACTTGCAATCACCCTGTAAAATAAAATGCTCGAAATGATCTGAAGTTTTCACCGATTAATATGATTAACTTTTACAACATTTGTGTTAAGTTTTAAAAAGATAAGCGCATATATCCATGAAAATATAAAAGTTACTTTAAAAATTCAAACGATTTCCGCATGTTTTTCGATTATAGTATGAAGATTTCTAATCACATTTAACGTCACTTCTAGTAAACATGACAAAGTGCTGTAGAAACCATGCACTTCACTTTGAATATCCGTGCAATTCCTTTACACATATTGGATACAGCTCACACAGTCACAAAAATCTGACTTAACTTTTAATGTAAAAAATTAAATACAAAGTTGTTTACTTTTTTTTCATTTTACAGACGCACTACTCTTTTACATATGCTTATAAGTCATCAAAATACATTTATAAATCCGTCTATCAGTGACTATATACCAAGATAACTCATTTTTGGAATATTTGACTGTTGCATGTCATTTATATGTTGTCGTCACATGCATGCAATGCCTATCACATGCATCACATGCCTATGAAGTAAAAACAATACAAAACATTACATTATGAAAAATATATTTATGCGTATTTTTTATTAGTACTTTACTATAAATTGGATAATAAAATATTAAAATATTAAAAGTCTTAATTTACAAAATTTCCTTTTAGATATTAGTAACCACAGCAGTATAATTCTCAAATAAAATTGATTGAATTTACCATTCAGCCATTCTACATTGCATGACTGATCTCAATTTAGATTTAGGCTGAATTCGATTTTACCCCCTGAATGACAGAAAATATTTTCCTATTTTTAATAATCTATGAATATTTGATTCCCATCTATGTAAATAATTTAAATTACCATAAAAGTGACACATACTTTCGTAATAAGACTAACGTCAAAAGACAAACACTTACACTTTATCATTAAATTTTAGGGACTAAAATTTCCAAATTTGATACATCTACTTAATAATTTTCAGAATGATTGATTGTGTTAATTTTTACTAATGTTTAACGTACACTGTTTAATATGCGTGAAGAAAGTTAAAGTTAATGAGATATTTAAGACTGAACTGCCATATTAATATGCTTCCAAATAATTAATGTTCTTAATGTCACTGAATATTTAACTAATAGGCTTACTTAAATCAACTTATGGAAACCATTTCGTTTATCTAAATCATTTTAGTAATGAATTACTGTTTAAAACATAAATATTCATATTTAAAATATATTTTAAGTAAAGCATTTTTGATAGAATTATTAAATGGTATATTTGGTATATTTTACAAAAAATGAGAAACATTTAATCTAGTTATAGGAAACATGTAACATTATACACTGTATTTTGAAAATATTATATGAAAAAATTATTTTGAAAACACGTTATATTTCACTACATAGAATACTTTTAGGTTAACTGTTATTTTTTTACCATGCAGTCTGTGGCCTGAATGTCTCATTAATACTTTTTTCTTAATTTCGTAATCAAAATACATTTTATATATAACATAAAAATGAATTACATTTATTCAACAATGACAGTTAGGACAGTCAGGACACACAACACAATTAATTATATTTCTTTCGGTAAACATATCACTAATAACCCTGTGGTCCTTGTTTGTAAATGCTGGTGGGTATGCAACTTTAAAAATATAATCTCTTAAAGAATACATTTCCGTATAAATTCTGATGTAAGAAGAGGATGTAAGTGTTTTATAGCTTATGCATTCAAATAAAACTTTTAGCAATTTATTCTCTCTGTTGCTTTTTAAATATATTTCTATGGATTTATATATCTTGATAGACGTATAAATAAAGTTTTGCATAAAAAGTCTAAAAAACTTGTAAGAATATTTCAAAGCAACGTTTTTGTCTTACTTTTATAAATTAACAAAAGAAATTACTGCAGAGAATTTTCACACTTTTGGCAATTTGGAAAATTCTAATATATTTCGTAAAAATAAATAAAATTAAGTTGTTTGAAAAATCATAAATTACTTTTACAATGTTAAAGAAATACTTTAATGAAATATTAAACACGTTTTAATTACAGAAATGCAACTCTCATTGATGAAATCTCTCTAGAATCACGCCCAATTGTTCATTCGTCATATTAATATAAAAGTACACTTATATCTGAAAGCAGACACCAAACTATGAAATATAACTGTTAATGAATCTCACAATCATAATTGGGCGTAAGGCAAAACTTTATTTAAATGCTCTGCTTTTCTAGTTGTCACTATCACTGTAGAAACTACAAACAATAGAAGAAATGCATATGTTTATAGTGATCTTTCATTTGTCTTTAAAAATCTCTTAATGCTCGATGTACAAATGAATTGTTATCGATATAAACTCATACACATCTTAGCAATTTTTTAAGTAACTATTTGTCTTTTTATATTCATGATATGCAATTATGTTACACTTTGCAACCATTGGTGGAAACTTTAGTATCTATATATATAAATTGGTAAATACTGTGTAAATGCTTATTACCAAAGCTATACTAATATAATTCTGATACTAATATAATTTGTATCAGAATATCGAAGTCTTACATCAAGATCTATGTGCAACTTACTATTTCTCTCGCCCAGCCATAGGTGAATTGCGTAGCGCATGTGATTATTATTGTATGTATCTTAATATTGTATAATATTGTATATATCGTTATATATCAGACGCTTGTTGTCATTTCGAATGTTTTTAAAAGCCATTTTTTTTAATTCCATGCTTCGCTTCGCGCGCTGGGTATTTTGCACGTCAAAATCAATGCGCAGCTGGGATCGGGATTATTTCTTGTTAAATTTTCTCCATCGCACCTCATTCGCTTAGCTTAAGTTCGCCTCCCACTCATTGGTTCATGCATACGTTACGTAGCTTCTGTCACTTTACGCGATGTTTAACAAAACTCGCCGGCAAGCATTTGTAGAACAGATTTTTGTCGTGTTTGGAATTGCTGACCAAAGCGTTATCTGGTGGTCGGTGGCATAGAATTTATAACAGCACTTTAAGATCATTAAATAATGTAGTGAGTTAACGTCAAGCCTGAGGGCTACATGATTACACCTTGATACTCTGGGAACTGTTATTGGCATCGCTCCTGTTCGTTAATAAATAATTTATCTGGAAATTGGCTGCACATTATTGGAGAAATTCTTATGGTGTTCCATCATTGCCTAACCTCCTCGCCATGATTCTTGATAACTTACTGCAATAATTTTTCATCTGGAACCAACTGCCATTTTCTCGTGAAATAATAAATCATCTTCGTAACAAAGCTAACATATATATATATATATATATATAAGCATAAAAATTAATTAGGTTTGTTTTCATAGCTGTTTATATCATTTACCAACAAATATAACTTTCTGAAGTGCAAATTGCGCCAATCGTAAAAGAAAAAAAAACGACGTCAAGGCCCCTATAGTGCAAAAGTACCAAAACACTTATTTATCAAAGTATTGTTAAAGTATTGCGAATTCAACTATAGAACACCTATGTTAAATGACTAAAACCTACAATTCCCATACACCCTACAAGCTTGGTAATCAAAAACACATAAAATTCATTCTGAAAAGTAATTTACATTTTAATAGACGAGTATAGAATTTTTATGAAGTAGTTAGAATTATTTGCGCACATATGTCGTATAATGTACAAATGAGATGTAAATAACTGTTTTCACTCACACAATTTAATTTCTAGTCCAATTTTGTGGTCTGAAAAAAGTAAAGTTCACGTTACCATGTGGCATAATTACCGTAATTAAAATTTTCTACAAATTTATAAATAGAATAATTTGTAAACTGAAAAATTTTAAATATTTTCTTGTTTTTTTTTGGAAATTTATGGTAATTATCATACAGTATTGAAAAATAAAAGGCATTATCCATTACTGTAACTACGTTTTCCCTGCAAATGTGCAAATGCATAACATGTCACAATACAATACATAATGAATCATAATATAATCATCATTGAATATACTCTGCTTGAAAATTTTATGATTTAAAAAATAAGTTTGATATTAATTCGTATTTTTTCGATATTTGTAATTTCCGATTAAAATTGTATCCCAGGTTACTTTAGCATTTAGCTTAACGTTACAACTTCAAGTTAAGAACATTTCTTAATTTTAAACAATCAATAATTCTGCTAAAAATCAAATGTCTATTTTTGTAAGAACTACGAACCTTATTGTATATACACAAATTTTGAATTTTGCAGATCATATATAAACTTGTTAAACTGTTTTCATTAGTCAGTACTTAATTACTTCCCTTAATTTCTGTCATGCAAATCTAATACTAAAACATGGACGTTTTGGCGCTTATATAATTACTAAATAGTCGCATCTTTTAAAAGAGTATTTATGTTTAATCTTTGTGAAACAATTGCTTAAATAGGTGTCCTTAAATATTTATACAGTTAAGTTTTAAAGCGAATACATTTTCAAAGTAGATGGTTATTATTTGAAGAAATAACACGATGCAACGTAAGTGTAAATATTTAATGTTTAAAATATCAACGAAGGTATTTCGAATTTGAAATAATATTATTTAAATAACGGTGAAGATGGGAGGTTTTTTCTTAAAATTTATCGGAAATACTTAAATAATGTAAGCTTATTTTATTGAACGTTAAATAAAGATGTTTGAGAAGAGAGGCTTTTTTAGACAAGAGTTAATTATGGTATTAACAATCGTGAAAAGGGAAAAATGGGTGTACAGTTGTATAAAAAAGGAACGACTTTCACATTTGAAATATCTATACTAATAAAAGGAAGTTTATCTGTGTGTGTGTGCGATGGCTAGCGAAACGTAGAGCATTTAGAAGTCTGAAAATTTAGGTGAAGATAGTCTAAGGCCTCACATGATGCATCTGGGATTTAGAATTTTAATATTTTGAAAATTAGCTGAAATATTAATTAAATAAAACTCATTAATAATTGTTTCCATAATGCCATCTTTTTCTAAACATTGTGCAAAAGAAATGTCAAAACCGCAAAATGAGGTCTGTGCTGGGAGGGTGAAGATAGATTTTAGGTTTACACGAAAAACGCCCGGCTACCAGAATCCCTTTTAAACTACGCCTTTTCTCCTTTAATAATAATAATATTAAAACAAATAGAGAAATAAACCTACTTTTCGGATTGAGTTGGAAGGACTTGTTTGCATTTCTGCCCTATTTTTACTTACTACCAGCAATAAATAACTGATTTTCTAAATCGTCTCATTTTCTACTATCCATTGAATATTTTTGTCGGCCTTTAGAAAAAGTATAAAGACAAAAAATGACAGATTATATATATATATATATATATATATATATATATATAATCTTACTATTTAAAGTTTTCAATCTGCTTAAATAACTTTCTAAATATCTAAGATTTTGTTTAGATTCCTAGATAAAATTTAACTATACGTAAGATTATAATAAAATATTACACCTTGTAATAATATATTTCTTTTAAATGCTAAAATGTGTAAACTAACAACATGATATACAGTAAAATAACTTTTATTAGATTGTGTACATTTTTTGGCTCACTCCGAGCCAGTAATTAGATTCTTGAAATGTTTCGGCCCAGAGTGAAAATGGCTCGGAATGAGCCGAAACATGTCAACAATCTAATAAAAGTTATATTACTGTATATTATGTTGTTAATTTACACATTTTAGCATTTAAAATAATTAAATGATAGCATATCAAATAATAACTTAAAAGACCATGCAATTATAGAATATTTTCAGTTGTTTTTGAAAATGACTCCGAGTGTGCCGAATCATGTCAACAATCTAATGAAACTTATTTTCCTGCATATTATGTTGCTAATTTACACCTTTTAGCATTTAAAAGAAATATCTACGTAAGATTTTAATAGGACGATCAGTCATTCATAGCACCGTGAAAAAATATCTTTCATGTGATTAACAAACAATTTAAACTATTCTAAGACCGCAAAATGAAAAAAAGAACATATAAATGTTGTTTTATCGTTCACTTTCTTTATTAATAAAGGAGGAATGTTACCACAACAATACTCGAGAAAAAAATCAGACGCCACGCCCCAGAAAGAATAAAATGCAGGCTCAGCCCGGATCGAATGTAACAAAAAAATGTAAGGTTCAGGCCTCTCCCGAGTTGAATAAATTTCCGGCCCTTCCAAGTTTAATGAAAGCCCGAGTTTAAAGAAAGAATTGTTTCTAGTGCCCGAGTTTGGGGACTCGAATTAATAGTTCTAATTAAACTACGATTTTAAAATTAACACCGTTGGCATTCTCTCTGTATCTACATTATAATTTGTAAACATTAAGATTATCCGACACTTATAACCCAAGATATTAATTATTTTCATTAATTTGATTGCATAAATATATGTTATTTTAACGAGTTTTTTCATGATCAGCTATAGCAGACAAGACGTCTTTTTTCTCTTGAGTAAAGAAATATACAAAACAAGTAATAAAAACGTTGAGTGATGTTATTACAAGATCTATAATATTATTATAAATCTTGAACTTTTTGTAATTAGAAAATTATTTATCCTTACTTCTAACAAGCTGAGCATCAATATTTTCTAACATTCGAAAAAATCCATCAATAAGATTTTATTTTATAAAAATCCTGATTAAAAAAATAAATAATAGCTTATTTGACAGTGATAATTAAAGAAACGTTTGCATCAAGGTTTTCTTGAACAAACTATTCGTTATATTTGCGGGTATGGTGAGGGGTGGGGGTTGCGCCTATTTATTTAATATCGCATTTATTGTACTTCATTAATTAAGAACTCCTATTAATAAAATAAATTGTATTGCTCTGATTCAGACAAAAAAAAAATATTTTTAAACAATTTGACATTTTTAGCTTCACCTGTAATGTTTTATAAATGTTATATATAGGGAATACCGGAAATTTCGAATAACGATTAAAAAAAAATAAAATTTATGTTCCTAAAGAAAGTACACAAACCGTATTCACTTGATGCATACCAGCAATCAATGTAATTTATTTGTCGTTGTACACTTGACCAAGCGCCCCCTGGCGGTCAATCCTACAAGGTTTTTTTCCTCTAACTGTGCATTCTTATTACCGGCTCTGTAGACCCAATCACAAAGGGGTTTGGATGGTTCGACATGGTTTTCGATCGCGTAACAGATTTTAGTTGTAGCTTCCACCGCTAGAGACGCATTATTTTCTGGAGTTCTATGGGCCCAATTTCCACTAGAATTGATTAATTCACCTCGCTTGATACAACGGGTACCCGAGTCGGCTGGTCGTATAAAACAATTTGCGGTCCTACTATTGAACACCTGCTGTACGGTGACGGAGGCAGCCAGCGGAAAAACGTGTCGGAGTTTCGTTCGGAAGGTTGTTTGTGTAAAACAAAGTGCGATTTCTGGCGGCGGAAGGCAGAACAAACAGATATTTCAAAGCGCAGAACGCCTACTATAAGATGCACGCAACGGAGACACGTGTTGGAAAGTCTTTCAGATCAAAATTCGCACCCTGTCGAAGAAAGGATTAAAGTATTTTCTATCGCGTGAGCAGCACTTAAAAAAAATAATTTCATACAAAATCGGGTTAAAGATATAAAATCATGTAAATTTTCGGTTTGTTTAATTTTATTATCACGGGTCCAGGCAACGACAGTTTTATTAAACAGTATTTAATGGAATTTTCCAATAGACCATAATGGAACTTTCCAATATGATTGATGCACAACAAAACAAAATTAATTCGGCAGATTGCCGAATAAGGAAAATATATGCATTGTGTTTATTCAGATAATTCATGTTGAAAGAAATGTTCCCATATCAAAATATATTAAACCTCTTATAGTATATATATCTTCGTTAAATCATAGACACAGAATAGTTTTATTTACGTGTAACTAGTTTTCATGAGACCGCCTGCAGTTATGCCCGCATATTATATCAAAGGACATGTAAAATTATTATGTTACTATTGCTTCTTTGACTACATGAAATTTTAGAATTTAATATATACTACTATATTTCTACAGTTTAAAATATTTATTAGAATATTTTGTTTTGAGATAGAAGATATTGAAAATAAAAGTTTATTTGATATAAACTTCTGTTTCATCTTTTTGAATAGCTTGCTGTTACTTCTGCTTCATATGATATTTACAAATCATAGGATAATTCACAGGATAATTATAACACAACACTTGAAAGTGATCATATTTATGCATGTCATTCATATTATTATACATAGGTGTGTTGTATCTGCAATCTATCTAAAAGACAATAAAGTCACGATCGATAAGGAAACAACATAAGCAAGGAAACAGAATGGATTTAAGCACTATCTACAGCATTTAAAAGCAAACATGGACGAAGACCTTATTTGGACCCGCGCATTTCTATTGCGCTTAACCTTGAATATTGGTTCTCTCATACAACAGCGACAGAAAATGGAACTGTGTGTGACCAGTCGAAGTTATTTGTATACAATCCGAAATTCTAGTGTGTTTTTTCTTTGTTTAAAAACTTCCAAAACCGCTATTGTTTACGTAGCTTAACGAACCAATCTATTTCAGAATTTCTAGGAAGTTATGTCTATGTTGATGCGTTATTTCTTATGTGTATTGTGATTTATATTGTAGTGTGACATTTTAAATTTTAATGAGGTGAGCAATATTTTTAATGATAAATAACATAAAAATGAGTCAGTGTATCATAATACTTTAGGTAAAACGAGGACTGAAATTATTTCAGTAGAAGATTCTAATTTTAATCAGTTTCTGTATAAGTTAACAAACTTCAACTTTAAAGAAATATTAAAGGTAGTATGGACTCGTAGTCCATTTTATAAGAAAAATGATACGTATATGAATGTTTTTAACTTTATATATAGTACAGAAGTGAAATTAATTTTTAACTTGAATTTGACTGTGGATTAAAACAGCCTAAAGCCTGATGATGATAAGAATGATCCCAATGCCGCTGCAGTCGTCCGATGTATTAAACGCCACAACTGGCGCGTAACCTCGGGTCCATGTCTGAAACTTATTCGAATTTAGCTTTAAAAGATTTCCGGTGTCATATTCCACGATCGGACCTACTACCGTTCCTGTCAGTGTAGCAGAAAAAGAAATGACCGCGCGCCTTTATCGGTCACCACTTCTTGCAGTCAGTGACTGGAATGGTAGCAGACCTGATATCGGAAGATTATACCGAAAAAAAAATAAAAGCTAAATTCAATAGGTTTAATACACGACCAGCGGTCCCACGTAGGTCGGGACGTATAATACTTGTTGCTTATAATTTTAATTATATTAATATGGAAATTTTGCTCTTTAGAAGCATAGAAATTTGTGCTTAAAAAATAACATTGATTAGATTATTTCATAAATCAATAATAAGATATTAAAGATTTAAGCAGTGCGTCAGTTTTAAAAGTCTGGTAACACAACAAGTAGTATCTTGAAATTAAAACAGTATTTAATAGTATTTTAACATGACAAATATATTGTTTAATTTTACAAATTGTGCATTTGTTAGATGTGTTTTTTTTATATTATTTCTCTTAATTTAATTTTAATTGTTACTAATTACCTTTCTTTAAGTTTACTCACAATTAGCAGTAGCCTTCACATGCATGAACATGTCAGTATGCTTAATATCCTCAAATAGTAGATTGAGATTACAATCTATTGTGTCCTTTTGTGATAATCAACCGAGAATCCACAAGTAACATTAAGATGACAGGTGCGATCAAGATTTTAAATTTTGAATAAAACCACCTGAAATTAAGGTGAAGAGAATAATTTAGTGATGGCTAAAGACAGCACCTGATCACAAGAAGAGCAAATCACAAAAGCACACTCTGTTTCATGGCAAGCATGAAACATCCAAAATTTTGCATAAGTGCTACTGAAGTCTTAAACATGAGTACAAAAGGAATTTTGCGTTGTGAAAATTAAAGTATAATATTAAGTTAAATTATCTCATTATCTGACAGTTTTGAGTAAATAAATGTAAATTGCAGAAGCCATGAATGTATGTAGTAAACTAGCAATGTTCCTCACACTGAGTGCATCTTATAGTATAAAATAATACTCTTCAAAGTTTCATCTTGACTCTCAAAATAGGGGGAACTACCCCTCCTTAAAAATCTTGTGAACTAACAGAACGCTTCAATTACATAAATTAGTCTAGAGACAAAAATCAAGCACTTATATGAACAAAGTGACAAAATTTATTCAAGAAAAGAGAAAGTATATTTTTTAGTCTCATTAATTCTTATAAGATCAACTATACATTTTAGAGGGTAAACCACAATGATTATTACTTGAAAAAAAAATCGTCGATCATAGAATTAGATCATAACCACAAGAAGCCATGAGCTTATACCAGAGCACCATCACTAATGTGCTCATATTTTCTAGACAAGTATATTTTGAATGGAGATAAGAGCCATAATATTCAAATAAAACCTACGTAAACACACAATTACATAAATAACATTATCACATTAATGAACAAGATGTTTTCTTAACAACATTTAACACAACAATTAATATATATATAATTTTTTTTTTATATTAGCACTCACCAGCCAGTCTTGATAGGTGTTCGCCGTTTATCGGCTGGACACAGCGTTCATTTTATCAGTCTATTACCGAGGCATCTAGCCGCCTGTCTCCGTCAAATTTTAGTGTAGCGCTCTCCACGCCAGTATTTACCAGGATTCTCTCCGCTGAGGACCAGGTCTAGGGACCCCTTCCTGACGTCTCTCCCGTTGCCTTTCCGTCAGTCATCGAAGTTATCCCGCATCGGAACGCTCACATCTCCCCCGACATGCCGCGTATAACTCGGACGAAGACCACCGAATGCATGAAGTCTGTTGCCGCTTGGGTTGAATATTCTGCGGCACGTTACGCTAAATACCGCAGTCGCCGTAATTTGCGAGATTTTTCAAGGGACGAGGGCCCACCGCATTCATCTACCGGTGCTCATGCATAACTCCTGCCGCCAGAAACTTTCATATTGCCGTACCAGCCCCGTTTTCTTAAAATCAGCCGCATTGCCTGTGCTGCCTACTTCATTATTCCCGTTCTCTGTCAAAAATCACCTTTTCATCTTCGTCTCAAACCTCCTAACTGACATACACACCAGCCCCGTTAAATCTCTTCCATCTGCCTAACCAATGAGCCTTCCGTGTCTTCCACCCTTCTTTGCATACACTTAACTGAGAGTGCCCTATTGATCAAGGGTGCACACAGGGTCAAAGTTGTTGCTAGGGTCCACCCCGAAGAACCACGTGATAAAACAACCCTATAGGTCCCTGTTTCATGGAAAAATCTTGTTGAATTTATGATGACAGCTCCTACCCATTACTGAAGCAATAACATGCAGTTAGATGCACTTTTAAATACACACGAACAACAAACCTTATTTTTATGAGTTTTAGAGAAACAGGCGATTGTTACTTGAAACGTTTTTGCAATAAAATCTCCCACTCCTGTTGTAAAAGAAAAATATCTACTGTGTGGTCCTTTAAGAGCCACACTCTCTCCCGTGAGAACATCTTTTTTACAAGTAAAATTTTATGAGGAGGGGATGAAATCATCGACAACCACCCGTAACATCTAAAACGAATACAATTTTGAGAGAAGGAAAAATTTTGCTCCCTATACAAATTGTGGGCTAAACTTTACACAATGTTTTATTTATTTACTTATTTAAATTTTATTCATTTATTTATTATATTTTATTTATTTATTTATATAATTTTTACAAAACGGGGGGAGGGGGGGGGGTAGAAGAAAACTGAAAAAGCACATTTAAAACTATAAAACAGTTAAAACTCAACTGTCATAACACATTTAAATAATGTTGCAAGTAATGATTATTAAGATAACTATACTTATATAACAAAAAATATTTTAATATTTTAATAGATTCAGATTTCAGAAAAAATTCATAAGCCGTGTAGTTTACTTTCTATTATGCTGTTTGAGGAGATTTAAGTTCAATAACAAGAATTATAAGTCACTATCAGTAGAGTAAGGAAAATCGGTATTAGGTTAATATGTCATTTTATTGTGATATTATATGACATTGATCAGTTTGGTTAGTTGGGATTAGAGTTGGCAATTTATTCAATTAATACATCTCACATAAGAAGCTCTAATATTACATCATATAATTTTGGTAAGAAAAATTAATGGAAAATACTTAATGTTAATATGTTATATTTCATTTATGACAACTATTTTTCCTTGCTTTTGTTGGTATCTTTTTTCTCTCATTATAAATAAAATTAGTATTATTATGCGCTCATTTAAGAGGAAGTACGATTTCTTCTTCTTTTAACATTAGATTATGGTATCTGTGAATGTGTTTGGCATTTAAAAATATCAAGACTCTTTGATAAAACTTTGTTTGCAATAAGGTGGCGGGCACATTGTAATTTTACTGCATATTCTAGTGGTAGTAGAGAAAAACGCAACCCAACAAGAGCGATGACATCAGCAAATATTGCTTTCGCTCTGAAGAAAATATTGTGTATCAGGTGATTAAAAGTCAAGGAGGTTGCAGAAAGCTAAAAACTATCAAAAACAAGTATTTTGCACATTTTGCATAACTATCTTCACATGAACTAAATCTGAATGATGTGACATAATAAACATTAATATAAAAAAAGGTCAAATAATAAACCTTTTATTATTTAAGGATTCAAACACAACAAGGTATCGATTGCTGTGAGTAGTTTTTGCAGCTTTAAAATGCAGATCAGAGAAAATGTTAACAGACGATTGCAAATGAAGATAAAATAATGGTCTTATAATAAGATATTCTATTAATAAAAAAGAAAACTGCCCAGTTAAACTGAGGGCATTGAGCTCACAGGCAATTCACACTAATTGTATATTATACACTTATTTCAAAGAATTTGAAATAAGTCCCTCGAAAAATAAAGACAATATATTAAGGGGGGATCATCCCCCCGTTCCCCCACCCCCTTATAGCCAAACCTAATCAGGGAAGCCCTTTATTACAATGAAGATATATACTAAATTCGAAGCAAATCGGATAATTCTGCATGAAAAACCCATTTATCTAAATTAAGGGGGATTACCCCCCCCCGTATCTCCCTTTATACTTAAACAATGAACCCCAAGACTAACCAGGGAAGCTCCTTACCACAATGAGCCTATATACAAAATTTAAAGAAAATCGGATAATTCTACATGAAAAACACATTCATCTAAATTAAGGGGAGAGGATAAGCCGCCCCCCCTATACCCTCTTTATACTTAACCAAAGAACCCCCAACACCAATCAGGAAAACGCTTTATCACCATTAACCTGTATACAAAATTTTAGGAAAATCGGATAATTCTGCATGAAAAACCCATTTATCTAAATTAAGGGGGGATTGCCCCCCCCCTTTCCCCCTTTATACTTAACCAATGAACCCCCAAAACTCTTCAGAGAAGCGCATTATCACAATGAAAATATATACAAAATTTGAAGAAAATCGAATAATTCTGCATAAAAACTCATTTATCTAAATTAGGGGCGGGGTATCCCCCTTTTTCCCCTTTATACTTAACCAATGAACCCCCAAAACTATTGACAGAAGCTCATTATCAAAATGAACCTATATACAAAATTTGAAGAAAATGGGATAATTATGTATGAAAAACCTATTTATCTAAATTATGGGGGGTTAGCCCCCATTTCCCCCCTTTATGCTTAACCAATGAACCTCCACAACTAATCAGGAAAGCGCCTTATCACAAGGAACCTATAAACAAAATTTAAAGTAAAACGGTTAGTTCTATCAAGAGTTATCGCGTTACGTACATACATACATACATACGTACGTACGTACATACAGAACCGGCGGGCACATAAGCTCTCAGGCTTTGATAGCCTGTGAGCTAAAACAGAATCAAAGATAGAAGAAACGGCATCAAAAGGAACAAAGGTGCAGCAATCAATAATGAATATAATGACCGACATTTTTCGGTATATCACAGATTTATGGTGATGGCTATCAATTAAAGGAACATAACAATAACTGGGGCATATTATGGAAGCAATGCAATTAAAGAGACAAGGTGTGGAGTAAGAAAATACTGAGCCGCAGATTTCATCTTATGCATGATAATGCTCTTGTGGTTTCAAAAGTGGGTGTAAAATTTCTCACCATTCCACTTACAATTCATATTTATATCCAAACTATTATTATCTATTTTCCAAACTGAAATTGAACATTAGCACTCAGAGATTTAATGATGATGATGAATAAGGTTATTGTTGATGACGTGAAAAGAACAGTAATGGAGAATTTTGAGGACGAAAGATTCAGATTATTTTTTGCGGGCATAGAGCTGTTCATTAAACGATGTGAAAAGTGCATTGAAATAAGAGGTGAAAACATTGAAAAATTTAAAGGTCAAATTTTCATTTCTTTCAATATTATTCCAAGACAGAAACTGTTGAATGATCCCACTTATGTAATTTTAAACATGTGATATATATTTGTTTCCATATAAGTTTTTAATGCTCAAATTGTACAGTAAATATTAACTGAGTTAACTAATAACACATCTAATGTCGTCTCTAGTTCTTACAGAACTCCAAACACAGCCTTGCTATTGGCTCAGTCCTTTTCCGATTACATAATTATATTAAATTTCCCTCTAATATTTGTCATACTGAGAAATGATAACTAATACTAAATATACAGGGTCATTCATAATTCCCTCCGGGGTTTCGAAACGTTATAGTAAAAAAACGAAGACGAATATGAAAAAAAGAAACATATGAAATTATTCCGAAACTATTCAAGTTTTACTTACATACATTACAGGTGTTCTATGTGTGAACCCTTGGTCACACGGCATACATCCATGCGATAGTCCAGTTCCTGCCATACTCCGTTTCTTTAAATTTCCGGTACCACACATGAATTGTTTTGTCAGTTGGCCCTGTTTTCGATATTTATTACGAAAGGCCCATTGAATTGACACCACTGATTCAGATTTAAAAAAACGGAGTATGGCAGGAACTGAACTATCGCACGGATGTATGCCGTGTGACCAAGGGTCACACATAGAACACCTGTAATGTATGTAAGTAAAACTTGAATAGTTTCGGAATAATTTCATATGTTTCTTTTTTTCATATTCGTTTTCGTTTTTTTACTATAACGTTTCGAAACCCCGGAGGGAATTATGAATGACCCTGTATATAATTAAGACATAACTAAAAACAGTGGCTGCTCGTGGCTCGCTCTTTTTGGAGCACTAAATACATGGCTGAAAATTTTATTCTTTTCTTACCATTATTTTTTTAGGAAAATTTTCTTTGAGAAGAAAGGAAAAAATTTCTACCAACAAATAAGGAAAATATTTCTGTTACAAAATAGTGGTGAGAAAATAATCAATTTTGCAACTATGCATTTAGTGCCCCAAATAAAGACAGTCACAAGCCGCTACTGACTAAAAGTTTTTAAAGATGTGGCTTTACATTAAGTTTCCTGCATCGGGAATATGTATGAATGAAATAGACATTCTTTCTGATGTTGACAATGAAATTTAATAATTATGAATTCGTTAATTTTCAGATCAAATTTAACGGATTATTTTGCGCTTTTGTATAGTTGTTATTCATATTTTACCTACCCATCATACGTACTATAGGGTAAATTTTGTAATCGTTTTGAAAATTGAAAAAAAAAATTACGGATTTACACGTTTCAGACACTGGAGATTCCGAAAAACATATTTTTAGAAAAAAAAATGCCGTCCGTCTGTGTGTCTGTGTGTCTGTAAATGCTCTATCTCCCGAAAAAATTGAGATAGAGACTTGAAATTTGGTATGTACTTAGTATGTAATAGTGGGAAGAAGCTTATTAAATTTCAGTAACCTCGATTTTCCGGAACTATTTTTTTCGGACTCTCGAATTATTCGTTCTGATAAACGTTAAAAATGTTTTTTTCGAAATTGTTTATTTTAAGGAGTGAATATAAAAAAAAAAAAAAAAAAAGAAAAAAAAAACATAAATTTTGCATAAAGCATGAAGTCGATCGGATAATTAGTTACCGCGATATTAGTAATCGTATTTCCCACACTCTTTGATTTTTCATGACCCTGTATTTCATCCAAATTTGAATTTAAAGATATATTTTAATTGGATATGAGACGCCTAATCAGATGCAATAAACCGCTAGTTAATAGGATTATTGTTTTGGAGTTATAAGGATGTTTCTTTTAAGCAATTCAGTAATCGAGCCTTTAAAGTTTATGTCGTCATCAATCCACGATTTTATTCGAATTGCAATGCATTTTATAAGTAGTTTACACATTTTTTTTATTTTAATATTTTACATTATGCATATCCAGGATGGGTAAGTATTACGGTGGCCCCCAACGACTAGTTTCATACTGTCTTAACAAAAAAAAATCTTTGAAAGAGTAGTCAGTTTAAGAACTGGAATATTTCTTCGTGTTAATAGAAATGGGCTAAAACATCTTTCGGGACATTACCTAATTATTAACTTTTATTGTTTTCTATAATTGATAATTATTAATCTTTAGTTTCTGAATATAGAGATAGAATAAAATGAGAATCATACAGTATTAAAAAAACAGCTGCTTTTAAAACGTACAAATAAAAGGTATACTATGAAAATATATTTTGCTGTGTGATTTATAATGCAATTGATTTTGAGAAAAGACATTCTTCTCATTCAGACAATAATAACAACACAAGTTGTAATTTTCCAACTGGACAAAAAATGTCCGGGCCAGGATTCGAATGGAAGAGCATGGCAGATTCAGCCAAGAGATCCTAGTTTCGAATTCTGGCCGGACATTTTTCGTCCAGTTGGAAAATTACAACTGGTACAATTTCTTTACCAATTTGAATAATTGTGTTAAAATTAATCTAGAATAATAATAACATTTTGAAAGTCAGTGAGTATAATGAATATATATTTAACTTCCTTCTTATCATTTAATACTCTTAAAATGTTTTAGAGCTCTTTAATATTTACGCAATTCAACATTCATAATTTAACAAAGCTTTGAACCAAGGATTCATTAGCTTTCGACAATTTAACGATTAAATAGCTTTCTAGTGAAAGTGGAAGATAATTACAATGGGGCTCCTTTAATCATATGCTATGGTTGAAGTTAAAATGAGTTCGGCGACACATTCGTAAAACTTCATTTCTGGAAATGACACAATTTTCATCATTAGTAACTTTACACATAGAATTTGAAAACAAGCGAGATAGACTAATACCGGGAATATTAAGCCGAATTTTGATATTTATACATGACAAAATGCAAAATATACTTTATGATGCCGATTTTCGTGTTAAATTCATATTAGCCTATGCATTACGTGACTTAATTTTGAAACAGTTAATATAAATGTTAAATAGCACATTAAAACACATTGTTAAGGACTCTGAAAATGATTTATATTAAGTAGAAAAAATATTTTATTTTCATTATCCCTGTAAAATAAAATTTCCTATTAATTAATGTAATTTAAATATATATTTATAATTGTTTTTCTCATACTATAATTTTGCTGTATTTCATAATTCGTTTATCTCATACGTCTTACTTACATAATTTTCTACAACTCATCGAAAAAAGAATTACTGTTTTGTATAATTTTAATTACTTTGTAGATGAATCTAATTTAAAAAATATTAGTGTGTGTGATTTTAAGGAAATTTTATAAATATTTAAATTTGCGTTCATATAAATTTCTGCATACGTGTGTTCTTTCAAACCCAAAAGGGTTTTTATAAATACTCTGTCAATGGATAACATACTAGATTAATTTTAACACACTCATTCAAATTGGTAAAGAAATAATATGAGGTGTAATTTTCCAACTGGACGAAAAGTGTCAGGGCAAGGATTAGAACCTGGGATCTCTTGGCTGAAGCTGCCATGCTCACGTATCTAGCGTTTACTGGAGTTCCAAGATACCTGCTATTTATTCGGTTGAGCTGCTTCAGATAGCAGACCAATGATATGATGAATAAGGTTAACTGGTTGAATTGGGTCCTACAGATTCGACCGGGATGGCTCAGTTGGTAGAGCATGGCAGCTTCAGCCAAGAGATCCCAGGCTCGAATCCTGGCCCGGTAAACTTTTCGTCCAGTTGGAAAATTGTAACTCATATGGATAACATGAATGATTTTCTTCGGTTTAATTAACTATTTTCGCAGCCACTCTTCTAACAGCAGAAACTAAGTATCCTTCTTTAAAACCCATTCTCCTTCTTTATGTAAATTCAAGTAAAAATGAAATAAAATATTTGGAAAAAATATTCTGAGCATGTGCCTGAAAAAAAAGGATTTGTTTTTTTCATTAATGCAGTTATTTACAATATACTAACATTAACTGACAATAATAAGCCATTTTTCAAGGTCTCCAATGTGCCTAATAAAACCAGTTTTATAGAAATAAATACAAAATTAAGAAATTTTAGGTTAAAAATATTCTTTATGCAACCTTTTTTATTATTGAACTAAGCTTAATAAATTCTCCTTGAAATGATTATATGTGACATATTTCTTATTAAATATGATGAATTAAAATTTAAAACTTGTCGCTAGGGGGCCATCGTATTACTTATCCATCTTGGATATGCATAATATAAAATATGAAAATAAAACATCTGTAAACTATTTATAAAATGCATTTAAATACGAATAAAATCGTGGCTTGATGACGTCATGAACTTTAAATGCTCTATTACTGAATTACGTAAAAGAAACATCCCTATACCTAAAAAATTATAATCATATTAACTAACAGTTTACCACGTCGTATTAAGCGTCTCATTTCCAATTAAAATGTATCTTTGAATTGAAATTTGAATGAAATACAGGGTCATGAAAAATCGAAGAGTGTGGAAATTAGGATTACAAATATCTCGGCACCTCATTATCTGATCGACTATATTATTTATGCAAAATTTATGTTTTTTTATTGTCTTTTACATTCACTCCTTAAAATAAACAATTTCAAAAAATTTTACATACCTTTTATCAGAACGAATATTTCGAGAGTTCGAAAAAAATAGTTCCGATAATCTAGGTTACTGAAATTCAATAAGCTTGTTTCCATTATTACATACTAAGTACAAACCAAATTTCAAGTCTCTATCTGAACTTGTTCGGGAGATAGGGCGTTCACAGACACACACATAGACAAACAGACAGACGGACGGCAATTTTTTTCTTAAAATATGTTTTTCGAAGTCTCCAGTGTCTGAAACGTGTAAATCCGTTATTTTTTTTTTTTCGATTTTTAAAACTATTACAAGACTTACCCTATACTACATGTAATGAGTAAGTAATACATTTTAAATCATTGGTACCATCTTAATTTCCTCTAAGTCTAACTGTGGCGAAATTATTTAATACTCACTAAATTGTTGTAATTAATTATTTTACTTTGAGGAAATAAAATTGTGAAAATAACAAAAACGATCAATGACTCAATTGATTCTCCTCTTTTCAAATTCTATAGGGTGAATAGGGTGATTCTATAGGGTCTATAGGGATTTTTTGAAAATATAGTAAAAATACATTAAAAAGCTATTGTTGACAGAATTTTGAAAAATTATGTTTTTTATCACTAATAATTAATTTCTGTCTTAAACATGATCAATATCTCCAATAACTGACACTATATTTTTTCAGAAAAACCAATATATGAAAAATAAGTTTTAACAATTAAGAGAAATAAGTTATCACTAGATGACATTACTTTGGAGAATTTTACAAGAAAATGCTTATTTGAGTTAGATTTCTGCTGAAGTATCAGTTTCTGGTTAGGTGTCAATAAGTGGGAATTTCACCCTAAATGTTTAAAAATATAGACTTTTGATATTAGTATTTTCTTGATTAATTTCTTTATTAGTGTATAAAACATATAATTTTATTCAGATTTTAAAAATGCATTAATCTCAATAATGACAAAATTATTTCTTACAAAGATTTTTTTTCCATTAGGAATTAATGAAAGATGGTTTAAGTGCTAATTTTGGAAGGTTATTTGGAAGCTGTTATTTGTCACTTAAGTATTAAAATGCCGAAAATGGACCAACAAAATACGTTTAGGACTCCTAAGTCCACTGCGGAATAGATTTTATGCGGTAGATAATAGTACGTTTCACGCTACATATATGATTTGGATTCCCTACAATATCTAATTAATGTGACGATTATATTTGTTTATATCTCAATACATCATATTTAATGTGTTATTTGTAAGGTCTAATACACAAATGTACAAACAGTAAGGCATTTAACATCAGCATTTCTGTTTTGAATTAAGGCAATTTAGATATATATGTATAGACATGTGGGATCTTCTTTTAGAACGAAACGATTTCCCTGGTGGAAGAATTAGAGCATTTGTTTATCGTCTCATTTTTTCTTCAATTTCTTTTTATTAGGTAAATTGTGACGGTCATTGTCATCGGTAGTGTGTGAACCAGGCTTTCATTGAGAGCACAGATGTAAAGTTAAAACAAAAATTATTTCAAACCAGAAGGCCCGTGCGAGGATTTCGCACTGAAATCTAATATTTTTTAGGTACTTCTCTATTATCCCGTCGACCACTTTTCATAACAAAACACTATCGCCAAACTGTAAAATTAAACGCCAAAAATGCAGTCCCATTTACTTGATGTCAGAAGCATTATACGTGTTTGTTACGTCATCAAGTGGTTTTTAACTCGACATTTGCTTGTATTTTTCATTATGTTTTACTGATTTATTAGTTATTTCATTAATTAAAATAACAATTGTGTCCTTAAATTCTTATATTTTATTTATTTATTTATTTTGATATTCCAATGGCAAGGTTCTCCCGTTTATTTGTCGATAGTTTTTTTGTTATAAAAAGTGGTCGACGGGATAATAGAGAAGTACCATTTTTTAATCAATATGTAATATTTCTTAGATGCAGGCACTTCTAAAGAAAAAGTGAGGATAAAAATATCTGCAAACAACATTTAGTTTTTAGTCAAGCCAGAATGTCATCTAATTTATACCATCAATGTTATAGTAAATACTGATCAAAAATTGCAAAATACACGCGCGAGAAAAAAAAAAAAATTACAATCGTATTTCAACTGCATTAGAGGATGACGTCATCCGCTTCGGGAAAAACATGGGACATAGAAATGTAAATTAAACATTTCAATTTCAATTTCGCTTTTTAATCCTAAATATAAAATAAACCCGTGCGGTGTTTTTTATAATTGCTGAACATCATATAATGTGGTATTATTTTTATGGCAACAATAATTTAAGGAATACCTTTCATTTCTTTCATGAAAACAATGCCGATTTAATTTCTAATTTTCAACAAATTTTAAACAAAAACATGTTTTAACGAAATGTTAAGTGTGCTATGTCAGAAGCCTGTGCAAAATTCTTTCATATGGCATCTCATTCATCGTTCTGCGTTTCGTATTTTCTGAGAAAAAATTATGTTGACAGGAGAAATAATATATATGATTAATCGGGCAGGAAATTGAGCATGCCACCACTTGTTTTCCTAGCTCCAAAATAACTAATGTAAACTTCTACTTAAACCTGCATTCTGTAAACAAAATAAGCTTTCAATAAAGTAAATAGAAATACTCAAAAGAACAAACTCACAGTTCCGTCGTTGGCCACAAATCAGGATGCAATATCAATAGATACTTTAATCCAACAGTATAGACCAGATGAGCGCTGATTCAGCCATTCATCTAGATCATTTTAAATATCAAAGATACATTAAAGTAAATGTTATAGAGATCGTTATTTTACTTCTATTTTTATAAATATTTATATATTTATTTATTTTATTTAACAGCAGTGCTACTTACATTTTAACAATAATCAACTTTAAACTATTTGATTCAGTGCTGAATTCGTGCAAAATCAGTGCGAAGCAATTATGTTTTAATATTAATATGTTATTTGATACACTATTTTATTTAACTTACTTCGATTATGTAAGATGCAATTCTGTAATCGATATTTCACTTACTTCCTGATTAGCTAAGATTATACAAATTATGCACATAAGTGTGTGTTTGATGATAATAAAACACTTTAATACTTTTTGAACCTAATTATAATTTAATTAATTAATTTTAAGACATTTTTACGTTTGTCAGCAACAGGTGTTTGAAGGCCAATCATTCTGTCTGGTTACTATATATTATTATACACTATATACGAATTAAAAGAACATTACAGTTAATTTTCCACCAAACCACCCTTGCAATAATATGTCAACTGGCTGTGAAGCTGAAACAACGAAATATTTTAAACACTAAAAAGTAGAAAATATCAATTGCAAATTAAGAGGTAATACTTTGTTTTAAAAATACTCTTTAACCAATAAACATATTAATATTATAATTAAATTATGATTATATGTTTAGAAAACAATTTGACATCCTAATATTACAGATTAGATAATATTTTATTTTATTTTCATGTTACCAAATCTTAAAAATGAAACACAGCAAAAATTATACTTTTAAAAATAAGTTTAATTAGTTCGCGCTTTCTACCATGAGTAAATAAAACAGGTAAAATTTCTATAATCATGACCCACGCCAAATTAACGTATTTTAACGGAATTTCTTATTGACAGAATAAATGGCAGTCATGAAATTACTCGCAATTTTCTTTTCTACATATTTTGTCAAGAATTTGTTGATTTAAATATAAGAATGCATTTGCATTTCGGTAGTCTTATATATTTACGGATTAGATTACGTAAACAAATAATAAATCTTGCGCAATATATATATATATATATATATATATATATATATATATTATTTATTTATTTATTTCTTGGTAGTGGGAGGTTTAAATCAGCCAATCACACAAACACAATCAAATATATATTGCAATATTCCCAACCCGCTATTGCAACACACATGGATCTGCAACACACTGCTGTTGTTTGCGCTTGTAATTTTGTCGCCTATTTTAGTTATTCCTGTACAGTTTCAGTGTCATTTATGGTTTTTCACTGTATAGTTCAATTTACCATGAAAATAATAAATAATAGAACAGATATACTCTTTATTACTATATTATTCATTATATAATAATATTTATTTATTTACATTATAATATTTATATTAATATTTTTATTTATTTATTTATATTATAATATTTATATTAATATTATTATTCATTTATTTATATTATAATACTTATATTATTTTGTGTGACCTTGTAAATCAATGATAAAATTTTGTACTCCTTATTCTACAGAAAGCATGTTTAGTGCACCTCAGAACTTCACATCAATTTTATTAAGTTTGTAACAATGTAACAACATTTAGATACGCAGCAATTGATTTTCCCAATACACCATTTTGCCACAGATATCTTTTTAGTACTCCTGTACATGCATAATTTTCAATAATGAACTTGCCAAGCACGTAAATTCAAACTGTTCGACCACCCACAGTTATTTCGGGAACTGGCAGACGGCCTCTGGCCATTTCGCTAAGTGGCCGACTCCCTCTAGCTATTTGCGAATTGGCCAATCAATTTAAAACAAAGATGGCCAGTTCGCGAAATGGCCAATTTCGTGTTTTATACGTAACATATGTATATATATACGTATATATATATGTGTTTGTGTGTGTGTGTGTACTTTATTAAAAAAAAGAATTGTAATCCTGAAACGTTTTTGTCTATTAAAGTATATTTGCAGACGCTAATTTTAAATAGTCTAAACTATTTTATATAGTTGACTTTTGATGATGAAGTTTAGAATTGTTATATTTAAAGGACATTTAACATTTTCCAGCAATTTTATATCAGATTTTCATACGGGTTCTATATATATCATAAAAAAAATCTACATTAAAAAAAAAAATAGCAAAGAAAAGCCTTTATTTGAACGGAATCACCCATCAAGAACAGCTGCTAGCGAAATATCATACAATTTCAGATCTTTCTTTAACAAAATATGTTTGTATGTTGTATGGTCTTTTGTAGAAATAATGGATGTACGTTCTTTTCTTTTCGAGTTATAAACTGCATAAGAAACTCCTGCCGCTTTTGACATTTGGCTTAAATCCGAAACGAAAAAGAAGAACGTTCAAGTTTATTTTCGTTGAAGCTAATGACTTAAATAACTTTATTTAAGTTATACTGAATTATATATATTGGTTATTTAATTTAGTCTTTTCTTAAAATACGAGGTGGAGCTTTCTCTACAATTAACGCATTCCTTATGAAACAAATTCCAAAATCATTGAATGATTTATTTACTGTTTTAACCCTACTCAACCTTAATACTGCATAAATTTAAACGAACATTACATTAATCAAATTATTCCTTTAATTATCGGTTTATGAGTTTTTCATATGACAACTTTTCAAATAAGTGAATATTGTTAACAAAATAAAATAAGTGCTTTCGTTTAATTTTATTTATGTCCTGCTTCTGAGAATACAGTAACTGGTATCATATTCAATAACATTTCTGTCAGAGCCGATATATCGCAAAGAAGTATATCAAAAGCCGAATTTACATTTTAGAAATCATATATAATAGTGAACTGTAGCTATACACTAATTATTAATACGTAAGTAATAATTTTAACCAATGTACATATTATCTGTGTGGTGGATAAGGTCCATTATCTAATCGGGGTGGATCCTGAAAGTCAGATGAAACGCTATAGACGATATTTGGAATTATAAACTACAGTATCGGGGATATGATTTGGCGAAAAGTTATATAGGCCGTATGTTTTTATTACAATATGATATTACATTTTTAAAATAATCTCCAATTCTTTAAGGGTTGTATTCTTCAAGAACATTAAATTAGTGTGCTTTAATTTTCACATGTGATTTCATTAACGTTTGATCAACTAACTACCTTTGTTAGAAATATTTTCTTCCGGAACCGTATACTAAGTTTAAAATATATATGTGTCTATCATTCTAAAAATCATTAAAGCTCCTTGGGTACGTTTGGTTCAATTTTTCAATTTCATACACTGACATATGTGCACAAATATATTTATAGTCATTTTAAATGAGTGTAAATAAATTTAAAAAATAAACTAAATAAAAACTGTCTATTAAACAGACTTATTTATTTTAAAAAAATTATAAGTTATATTTCCTGAATATACCTTATTACATCTTGGAGATTGGAAACGTGGTTTATCTCTCTTTTAGCTTGTTAATGTTTTCTATGGTAAAATATATTTTCCATTGTAACGAGTGTAATTAATGAAAAAAATAATAATGTGTTGGGTTATTCGCAGTTTGACTCAAGAAAATCCCCATTTAAGAGATATGTCTGCAAAAGCTTTAGCTGTCTGCAGCCAATAAATGTATTTATTGGTAATTGTCTACGCTCAGAGTGTGTTTTACTATTAAGATTTATTTTGTAAATAAACTACCCATAATAATGACCACATATATTTGCAGGAATTCCTATATTGTAAATATCTTATTTTCTCTCGATGAATCCACAAAATGTTTAGTGTTACACGTACCAACGTGTTTTCCGAGAATTATAGCCTGGATAGTAATATTTTTCTTCTAAAATTCTAGTCTTAATAGTTTCTAAATAATTTTATGTATAGTCATTATATTTTTCTATTTAATTTTAAAAGATTGTTTGAAAAATACATTCTTGAATTCCCTAAATTTAAAAATGTCTATTTAGCATTTTTACTTTAAAAGAAAGGTAAAATTTAAAAGTGCACACTTAGTAAACGGAACATTCAAAATGCTTAACGCTTCTTCTAATTCAATATTCCTAGATGTGCTTAAAATGGAAAAGGTAATATTCAATATTTATTTAAATGCAAGTTTTGTAATTGTTATTAAAACCTGCAATGAAAAAAAACATTTCTACGCACGTTAAATAAAGAATAGTTATCCTTTAAATTTTATTATAAAAAATTTGAATTAGTAGCGAATAAAATGACTTTCAAATAATTCCGTACACAGAATGATGCAAAAGGTAGCTTTTACAGAGCGTTTTCTTTTTAGACCGCTGATCAGGCCCCTACCTGCCGGGCTATTGCTAATGACTGTATGCGGGACGAAATTTCACCTAATCGCAGCATAGCAGAAAATCTGCTTGATTAGCCGTTAGGTCATCGTGGCTACAGTGATTTTTTTTTGTTGTTGTTGTTGCCTTCGTTTCTTTTCCTGGGTTGACCTTTTACTAAATAATGTTTTGCTGTGTCAAACCAGCACTGCTCAAGTTCATGACCAAGCCTGTCGGGTGTCCTCAACTGAAATTTCCTGGCAACGGCCTCCTCTTGGCGGCGAGCTGCTTGATAGACACCCAGGCTGCCTTGAATAACTGAACTTGTACTATGTTGATTTACTTGATTGGACGGTTACTAATAGGAATTAAACTTAATTACTTAAGTCCTGCACTGCACACTCACTCATCATGCTGATTTCCAGTTACTTACTCATGTTGGGTGGTGTCCTAATAAGCTTTTTTCAGTGTCTTATTTTTTGTCTCTGTCGTGGTGATTTTCGCTTGGCTTAATTTTGCTGTTTGTAGGATAGTGTTTATCCTATGTCACAGGTCACATTCTTGATATTTGTCGCATTCAGGGATGTCGCAGTTTTAATATTGACACTATGCTATGTTATTTGTCTCTGCCTTGGGTTGTCACATACAAGTTTGTCACTGGGTGTTTCTCATATTGCGAGCTTGTCACTGGGTGTTTTCCATATTGAGAATTTACCGTTGGGTTGTCATATATATATATATATATTGTAAAATCGTTTGTTTTACAGAGTGTTTAAAAGTATAATGGGCGTTTATACATTTCATTAAAAATTTAGCGGCAGCATCTACTGAATTTAATTTTGTAGGAACGTATGTTTCATCTCTAAACCGAATGTATGTAACAAGCTGAGTGATCTTTGACTTATTTTTATACGTTAATTTGGATGATCAAACAGTTTGAGACAGCACAGTGGTCTATCAGAGACCTCTGGAATTAAAAAAAGGGGACATAGTAAAGAAATTCTCATATTCACTCATTAATCAGCTGCAAGAATATTTTCAATGCTCATTTGTTATTTAATTTTGAAAGTGTTTGTTCATTTTAGGTGACCCTGTATTTTCTACCGAATTGTTTTATAATCTAAAAATTTTAAATGTTTCAACAGCACAACTGCATATTTTAAATTTCGTATTTTTAGTAAGCCATTAAGGAGCATCCATTTACAGTACATATTATTTTATTAAATGGATGAGTTAGCACACTTAATAAATGTATATTTTTCTATTATATTAAATTTCTTTTTTTCTTACTAATATTTTCAAACGTCACTATTTATGAGAAAAAATATCAAACAACCGCATAATAGTATTGCGCCTGCATTTTAGTATAGAATTTATATATCTATATGTAGCATTAAACGTTAATTTTTAGTACTTGTTTTTAAATGCATATTAACAACAATAATTTAAAAGGAATGGCAAATTGTAAGACACACATCCAGTCTAGAAGAAATACGAGTTTATCTCCGTAAGATATATTTTCAATTAAACGAAATAAAATTCAGGAGTTTCGCAAAGTGAATTTTGATTTATTTTTACCGTACTTTATTGTAGCATCCAAAAGTTGAAAATCATAAAATTTTGCTTAATGAATTTCTTAAATTTGTAATCATGCATTTATTTCACTTAGCACAAAAATAAATTTTAAAAAGATTGTTCGTAAAAGCTGTTTTGAAATATATTACAAGTAAAATAATTTGTTTTAAACTCGGTCTTTCTGTTTTATTATTTTCATAATTTATATGAAATGTCTATTTCTTCTATTTCTAGTATTTTTTTTATTGTACTTATTTGTATGTTTTAGTCTTTTTATTCTTATCTTCCATATTCTTCCCACACTTCTAATATATATAGAGAGAGTTAGCAAGAAATAAGTTACCCAATTCAAAATTCTATAGAATTCGTTGTATTGGTGAAAATCAGGATAAAATTTGAACAACAGATAACTTAAATGAGGCGCTTGACAATTATTAAATAAAAGAATAGTGCAAAAATCGTCCTGGCACTGTAATACACATAAAATATTTAATATGCATTATAAATGTTAAATAATTTAAAAGAATGGTAGCATTGAAACTGCTCAATATGTCCCCTTCATTGTCAACGATGTGATCTAATCGCAGAACCATATTTTCCGCAACTGACCAGAGTGATAAGAGTGAACAGAGTATAAAGAACATTGTTGCAAATGCTGTCCTTCCGTTCTGGCACAGATGCTGGCCTTTTACGGTAGATATTGTTCTTCAGGAAATCCCACAACCAAAAGTCACAGGAGTGATATACACGGCACACGAGCAGGCCACGCTGCTCAAAAATGGCGGCTGATCACCCGTTCATCTGGGAAATGCTGTCTTAGGAATTACTTTCCAGGACTTCACAGGAATTACTTCACAGTTGTGGGATTTCAAAATCCCTCAGCATATCAAGGTACCGTTGTTCTGTGACGGGGCAGGTTTGGATTTCATTTGTAGTTATATCTTAAAAAAATTACGTTCCAATGATAAAAGTAGCCATAAAAACGCAACATACTGTCACTTTTCCAGGATGCAAAGGTTGTTCCTGGATAGCGTGATGGTTTTCCGTTGCCCAAATTAGACAATTGTGAGTGTCAACTTGCCCATTGATGAAAAAGTGGGCTTCGCCAGTCCACAGAATGTTCGATAGCCGAGTGACGTCAACCACCATTCGGCAGAATTGCCGCAGAATCAACCATTAATTCATATCAGCAAAAAAAAAAAAAAGAAATTATGAAGCTTTTAGCGTTGTATTTTTTTTATTGTACTAGATTACCGACATTTCCATTTTATATCAGGACGATTGTTTTCTTGCATTACCTTTCTCCCAGATTCGGATTTTCCCAAGAATCTATTTCAAAATTTATGACTATGTGTTATCTGTAAGGGAAAATATCTTTTTAAAATACAATAGTATACTAAAAGAAAATATAAGTAAAGAATGTAGCCAAATATTGAAGTGAATGTTGACATCGAAACAGAAATCTAGTTTAAAAAGTCCTTCCGGCCTGTACCGGGAGGAAAAGCTAGCTTTCCTATATCTTCGTTTTAAAATTTTTGCTAATGTTACATGAAAACAGCAAGTTAAAATGCAAAGAAACGTTTACAAAAGATTCGTTAATACTGAACTTGAATAAGAATTTCGCCAAATTATTGAGCAATAGCCAAATTGGCTTTATTTATAAAGACTTATTTTGGTCGCCAAATTTGGCGATATTTCGCCAAATGTCACAAATGTTGCCAATTTTGGCGCTAATGGATATGAATATATAGTTTTATACGTATGATTGGGAAAATTATTACAACAATGAAAGAAAATAATTTGCGAGTAATCACGTTAATGTGCTGTTTTGTTTCAAAATGTCAGCCACCCTAGAATTTCAAACTGCTCTATCTCAGCCATTTTTTAAGATAGATGTAAACCAAAAAATGCTCTGGAATCCTTGTATCAAGGACTAACACGTAATTAAAAAATAAATTTGAATTTTTAACTTTTTTGTATATTTATTTTAGTTTTAAATATTTAAATGGTCGCCATCTTGAAACAAAATGGCGGACCAAGCTGGCCAACGAACTCGGTCGAGACATTGGTGACCTTAATACACACAATTAGTTTCATCAAAATCGATTTATAAATACGAGCGTTATCGTATGACATAGTTCAGATATATATATACAAATCAACATTTGAACGGAGGGTGGTTTTGGGGTCTGGGGGTCATGATCAGTGAAAATTTATCGAAATTTTCCGTAACTGCTTTCCTCCGAACGGCTGCAATAGGTAGCTTTATACTTTTTTGTATTGAAAGCTACCTAAAATATGACAGCTTAAGGTGCATTTCAGATTTCATTATTGGCCATCACACTTAAAAGAAATGTTACCAATATATATAATTATGATCAGTAATTACAATGGCACCAGTAAATATGTGAATATCTTTTAAAAGCTATTTAAGAGCGTGAATTCTTGTCAGAATATGCATAGGAAAAATATTTTGGCTGTACTTATCTTGCCGACTATAGAAGCAAAATTTCCATTATTTCGACAAGATATTAAAAATCTGGAATATAATTTATTGTATTTTTTATATGAATGATAATGTTTAGCTTTCTAGCCAACATAGTTTATATTATGATAAATCATAGTTTCCCGAATTTTATTGAATTTCAAATACGATCTACATTTACACGTGTCAAGTTTTAAATTAATGGGCAAAAGTTGATGTGTGTTAAACCCGCAGTTAAAAAAATGTTCCTCCACGTTTTTAATAAACATATTGCATGTCATTTTATGTGATTTTCTTATTCCAAAAGCATTGTTAAATTTAAAACCTGAAGACTACATAAAAGATAAAATTGCTTTACATTAGAACATTTACAATTTTGAAGTAATGGTTTTCTTTTAATGTATCCTTACATTATTGCAGACATATACGCAAGTTAAAATTTTTCACAAATATATTCAAGTAACAGATGTTTTCTATTTTCTATTTGCGGTTTCTGCTCTCTCATTACACACGAGAGTTAAAACATTACTCTTAAAAGCATTTCAAAACATCTATATGTATATTTTAAGAAGTTACATTTATACCCAGCGGATTAAAAATAAAAATAAAAATAAAAAATTCTTTACTTGTAAACTTTAGTTTTTAATATTTAAAATCATGATAAGTCTACAGAGAATGTAGCATTTTTCATAAAGGAAAATTTAACGAGTTTTTAAATGAAGACTGTTTATCTTTTGGAGTTTAAATATCAGAAGAAAAATATTTAAAATCTACACTCTACTAATAATCTACTAAAAGTTCATGCAACCGTTTTATTTTCCCTTGTTAAGTAAGTAAAATTGCTGTATTATTTGTCGAGCCAAAGCAATAAATCAAGTGTTGATTTTAAGAGTAAATGGAATGAAAGGAATTTTGTTCAATGGACATCTGTTATATGAGAAATAATCTTTAGTTTTAACTTATTTTGTGAAAGTGTTACTACTAAGAAAATATTTTACAGTTGACATTTCATTTCAAAGTAATTTTAATTTAAAATAATATATAATGGAAGATAAATTTAGGTACCTCATTAAACAGAACAAAGGCGGTCTGTGTATTTTTCATTAACAAATGAGCATAATTTTAAAGCAAAGAAAAAAATCTGTATTTTAAGCCAAATAAGACTAACTTTTTAATTACAAAGGAAAGGAACATGGCTTTAGGTGAAGGCAACAGGACATGGATCCCCGGGGCCTTCACAAATTTTCACAGCTTTGACGTCTTTTTTTTTTTTTTTTTTTTTTTTTTAAATGAGAAATGCACAATTTTAGAACGTATGTATAAATTCTTGATTTTAAAAAGAATGTATCTTCTAAAGTAATAAAGAAGTTTACAGTCTATGTTTAATACATTTTCAATTATAAATTTTAAAAAATTGCATATGTTCTTTTTCAAATACCAATACATTGCACAGTTATTTAAATCGTATTTTCTATAAATGTAAAGAATGTTTCAGAAAATATTGGGGCGTTGGAAGACTATTTTCGAGACATGACAACCCGAAAAGTGCTGTCATCAAAGAGAAATAGATTGTAATGATTAAAAATGTGTTCCCTTTATGGTCAAATAAAAAACTCGACTTGATTATTAAGGATTTACACGCGCTAATTTTATGCATTCATATGTAGAAATTAATTCCTTAGTGTGTCAGGAATTTTTCTCTTGTTAAGCGAAAAAAAATGAAAATTTAAAGTTTCGAGTTTTGATTTGAAAAGAACCAAGATTTTTTATCATCTTTTTTTTCATTAATTTTTATGAGAAAAACAAAATCTAGGGAAAAAGGAACAAGGATATTGGAATAACTGTGCCTGCTGTAATCCGCAGCCCAGGCCTGTTTCTTAAAAATATATAAATATAAGATTAATTAAATTTAATTTTTAGAACTCCTCGTACAAGACAATACAAACACAAAAAAGCATTTCAGAAATTTAAAAAAATAAAAAAATATATTGAATATTTAAAAATAAGTTTCTACCAAAATTTTTCAAAATCGGAAGATGAAACAGTTCATTCCCTTTATCCTGTCCGTCCATATAATATAAATTTGAAGCGCATGAACGTAAAAATAAAAATAAATAAAAAGTGTCTTCTACGGAAGATTAAAGGCGAACAGAGAAGCTGAGATATCCTAACAAAAATTCTGAGTTATTCTTTCTCTTTGTGTTCAATTATTTTAAGTTGCTTAGAAAAACTGATTTTTACGGGGGTTTTTACGGGGTAAAATTTCAAAATACACGTGGCAGGCATGCCCCCTCCGTGGCGGTATCCATACTTATATCTGTTTATGTCAAATAATCAATGAAAACTAAATATATAATTCTAATTATTACACGAACAACATTTTGAATTTGTAAATAACAATGGAAAATAAAATGATAGAAATATTTTTTAGTACCATTAAACGATTGAACATATACCTCTTATACTCTTCAGAGTTAAACTTGATTTGTTATTTCTTCTTATGTACAAACATTTCATTAAATCATAAACTTTTAAAGAAAAAAACACAACCAACTTATCGTATAGGTTTCATGCATAAAATATACATTGCATAACCAAAAGATTAGTTCACAAATAAATATTATCTATACAGGGTGTCCCAGGATTATTGGGACAAACTTTAAGGGGAGGTAGGGGGCATCACGTAGATTCAGATTTGCATAGCAACCCATGGTCGGAAACGGCTTCGTCCGCCGTTAGGTGGTGTTGTTCACAAGAGCACTGAAGGAAACCTTACTTGTTTCCAGCACCTCTAACATCTGCAGATTACCTCATTTTTTTGCAAGAGGTGCTACCAAGCTTACTTGACACTATGCCAAGCATATCAGACGCCATATGTGGTTTCAACATGATGGAGCACCTCCACATTATGGTAGATGTGTTCGTGAACATTTAAATCAGGTGTTTAGCCACCGATGGATGGTCCACGCTCTCCTGATTTAAGCAGAATAGATTCCTATCTTTGGGGTGCACAGAAAAGTGCTGTGTACGCAACGCCTGTGGATTCCGATATGCATCTGGTTGCAAGACTCATCTGTGCTGCTGCGGATAGCCAACAAAACCAGGTGTATTTGAGCGAGTCCGCCAACTTATGGCCCGACGGTGTAATGCATGCATCACTAGCAATGGTGGAAACTTTGAACACATTTTGTGACATTTTCACATATCTACAACAGCACATGTCTCAACACACAGTATCTTTGACCAATAAATTATTTCAGATGATCTCGGCCTTGTGTCTCTTCGTTTCTTGTACCTGTCATACTACTTTCCCATGACGTTTCGGACCATAGGTTGCTATGCACATCTGAAACCTTGTGATGTCTCCTACCTCCCCTTAAAGTTTGTCCCAATAATCCTGGGACACCCTGTATAATTTTTAAAAAAGAATTTTTAGATTTTTAGTGAAATTTGCTGTTTTTAATAAATGATTTTGAACACAGCGCATTCGTTTTAGAAATTTTGAGATTGAGGAAATTGACCCATTTTTGAGAAATTGAATTAGAGTTAAAATTAGTTCATTTTTTAGTGAGCTTACCCAACACTGTAATAAATATATGCTTTCGTACACATTCCAAATTGAAAAAAATTCTTTGAGCACGTATAAGTATAGTCTCAGACATGTGTCTCTTCATACGTGTTCCTTTTTAAAACATTAGTGCAATATTTTCTAAAATTACTGAAAAAGATGACCCTCTCATTGTTGAACAATGCCTGATTATTAAACATTTAATTTCAAAAATGTTCAATTGCAAAAATGTTTCAAAAGTTGAAAATCCACTTACATAAAATAATGTTTATAAAGGTTTTTTATTTTCTATTCGGTTCCTGTTTCCTATACCGTATACTGAGAAAGCCGTTCTACATGCTCTAACACATAAAACAGTAAAAATACCATTTATGTACCAACACAACCTACTGAACTACGATACTTTTAATTGCATAAATTTTCAGAATTTTCTGGCACTAAATGGTTTTGTTTTTAGTGCCAGAATACGTTCACAGGTTATTTTTAAAAATGTCTTTTTAAATTATTATTTTCAAAAAGCGCTTTTAGATTATACAGAAAAATTTATTTCACATATGAGGCTTTGCTTTTATTAGGTGTCAATCAAATTAAAATTAAGTTGAAGACTGATTTTAGTGCACTCAGCTTAATAATTTATCCAATTATCTGTCACAGTTTTCTTCTCTTACACTCTTTTTTTCTATATGTATAATATAAAAAGTAAACAGAACTTTTAAAATTTTCGATAGAAAACACTTAATAATTTAGTATTGTCTAACATCATCTAACATCTAACATTCGTTTGTCTATCATCATCAAATTAATATGTACAAATATGAACTCTGGCATTTAAATATCCAAAATAAAAAAAACTTCCTAAAAACAAATAATTTTTTTAAAGATCTATAATGTTTGCATCTGTTCTCTCTCTTGAATGAATTTAAATGAAAAAATAAATAATAATAATAAAGTAATCAAAATATTTTCTCGCAGAATCATTTATTACAAAATTCTTTTTATAAATTTTCTCTTATAAAAAGCAAGGAATTTCTAGTTTTTCTCAGAGTATGAAGTTCTTTTATTTTTAATAAACATTTTTGGTAAAGTAAATTTCCATTTTCACTGATGACTAAGGGAATTTTTAAAATAGAATGTGTCATTTATGCAATTTCAAACATTCAAACTTTCACTTTAAATCTCTAGCATTTTTTTTCCAATTCAAGAAATATTATAACTTATTAAATAAAGAAGAAATAGATATTTCCAAATAAAAATGCATTAAAACTTTTGGAACCGAAAATAACTCAGAAATAGAAATAAATATCACAAAACTTATTTAATCAAATATAAAAATTATGATGACTTCTAAATTGTTTCATATGGTGATATTTCATTTTTGTAAAACACAATTGTATGTACTAAAACGAAATATTATTCTTAAAGTGCTCAAGATTATCTGATCTGCTTTTATTTTTTATTCGTAGCCTTACTTTAAAAAAATAATAATATATATATATATATATATATATATATATATATATATATATATATATATATATATATATTACTAGCTGCGTAGAAACCGTTTTGTTGACTTCTTTATTGTTATATTTCGGCTTTTTTGAGTGGGGGGGGGAGATACATTTATTTGTATACTGCATTTTAAAATATTTATAAAATTATTCTTATATATTTTAAGTATATATAAAGAATCAGATTTACAATGCAGATTAACAGAAAATTACATTACACAAATTACCTTATTTTGATGAAATTATTGTACAGTGTTTTTATTAGAATATAACGACATGTAGGCAACACACTTTGATTGGTTGAAAGGATTTTGCTCAAAATCTTGGAAAGAGTGACATTATATTTTTCCTGGGTCTTCAATTACCTTTTGATTGTTTATTTAACTTGTCGAAGTGAACTCACTAGCCTTTTGTTTGTTTATTGAACACGAGCAGGGAAGACCAAGCTAAGCCGGGGCCATCGTGAAAACAACTTTCATCTTTCTACGGGCCTGATTTGAGCTTTCAAACACGTGACCTGACGTCACAGATAGGATCTGATTCTTCTTGTCTAGTTGAATTTTCGCCATATGTTTTGCTTTGTAATTTCAGATAAATTTTATATAAAAATGGTTTCTAAAATGCGAATTTTTTAAAAGTATATTATCTGAATTATTTGGATAAAGAATTTAAGTAAGTACCCTTTTTTTATCTCATTACTTAAAACGCAAAATATATATCTATACCGTTTTTCAATTCCAGAATTCGAATGTTGTTAAAGTTATATTGTACTTAATACTTTAATAAAGGTAATCGCTTACACTTTCTGTTGTGTTGAAATAAATCTGGTTTCGCTGGGATGACCGTGCATATTCTACTATTATAATACTGTTAATACTATTACTACTATTTTAAACATTTAATATCACTTTATTAAAACAATCGCAATGGCGAATACGCACATAAAAATATACACAGAATGTCAACAGACGATAATTAACCATTATTTTTTTCTGACTTCATTCTGCTTTTATTTTCACCTAGAGTAATAAATAGTTTAGAATCATCAAATAGATAAAACAGTAATACGAAAGCCTCTGTTGTCCTGATTTTACTAAGAATTTCTCTTTTAAATATAATTTACGTAAATTGAGAACATTTAAAACATTAATTAATGATATTGAGTTCTTATGCATATATTTTTTAAAAAATCAAACGCTTTTCGTAAAGGATTTGTAAAACTACTCGTACTTTCAATTATTAAAATATAATTTTAATTTAAATAAATATTTATATGTATCTGAGGTCGATGCAGGATTTTTTTCCCTTGTGGGTTATTAAGTGAAAAGTAAAAGTTTCTTAAAATAGCTTATTATATTTTTGTTTATGTGTTGATGATTGTTTATGCGTTTCCAAGTTTTAAACTAAGCCTAAAAGCAGTATAGTTTTTTATACAAGTAGTTTAAGATAAAATAAAGTAGTGTGGAAGAATGGAACTTGTCTCATTCCTCCTATTTAATAAGATGGGTGAAAATTGCTGCTTATATGAAAATTAATATGAAAATAGAGCACACTATTGTATGTTTGTTTTTTAATGGAATTTGCTCCTTTAATAGTAAACCATTCACTAACGATGACTTTCTTTAATTAATCAGAAATATGAAAATACTTTCTTAAAATTTCCAGAGCCCAAAAACCTTATTATACAACTCACTACTAAAAAGACTGAAATTTTAGGTCTGGATTTCACAATTAAATTCAAATGTGGAAATGAACTTTCATATCTATTTAGACTGTTTGTCAGGAATTGCTAATATATTGCTAAATACAAAAGTAAAAAATGACAATAGAAAAATCACTTGTAACAAAAGAAAATTATCTACATTAACCAGTATGTAAGTCTCATTAATAAGTTTGATATTTCCACTTAGTTAATATTGTATATTTAAGTGAGATTATTTTCTCTGAGAGAATATTAGATGTCATAATTGTTGTAAATTATTTGAAAGTACATATTCTGCTTGATGTTCTTGAATAGAATGCTTTTATTTTTATAAATATTGAATATTAATTTATTGAAATAACAACTTGAGAATCTGTATATTTACTAGATGGATGAGGATTTTTCTGTTTAAATTAATTTTCCCTTTTAAGTAAATATTGAATTTATAATCGAAGTAAAAATGTGTGTGGAATTCGGAAATAGTGACATTTTCTCTTATCCTTTAAAAGAAATATTCATAAAAATATAAAATGCACATTATAATTAGAAATTAAAATACCATGTTTTGTCAGATAAGAGTGTTTGAAAGATAGTGATTTCTTAGTTGTAATACCTAGTAACAGAATATGTATTTTAAATTTTTCATACGTCATAAAATCTAAATTGAATTTTTGTTTCAATTGTTTAAAAAAATTTCAAATTTTTATTTATGAATCTGTTTATGTAATAACAATCCTTTTATTAACAATCATAAAATTAAGTCTTGCTGAACCTTTATTGTTCATTTATTGTATGTATAATTCAAACGCATCTAAAATAAGCCAGAAATTACCCAAGAAAATATTACAAAACTGGATTTTATAGCATTGTTTTTGATGTACTGATACGCGTTTTCAACCATACTTGTCTGCTACTCAGATCTCTTCTGTGACGTCGTCCACGACTTGAATCAGGCCCGTTGAAAGAGGAAAGTTGTTTGCACGATGGTAAAATATAGCTTTGAGCAATATTTTATCATTTGGCAACAAGCAAGTGTTTTGGCATTGGTAATCTTAAAAGTAAATTTTCCCTATTATATGTACCCTGATTGGTCGAATTCTGTTTTCGAGAACGTTCTACGGACTCTGATTGGTTGAATCATGTATCTTGGCTCCTATTGGGAATATCTAGAAAATTCCTTCAGATTCTGAATGCCAACTTTTTAGCCAAATGTCACCAAATGTCGCCAAGTTTGGCGATATTCTTTCATATAGCGCCAAGCATGAGTTGAGAAAGTTCTATGTATCCTGATTGGTTCAATTATGTTTTTGAGAATGTTCTATGAACTCTGATTGGTTGAATCATGTATCTCGTCTCCTATTTGGAATTTCTAAAAATTTCCTTCAGAATCTGAAAGCCAAATTTTTCACCAAATATCGCCAAATTGGACGATATTTTTTCATTTGGCGCCAAGCGGTTAGCATTGGTAATCTTAAAAGTCAATTTTCCCGCCAAATCTCGCCAATGTGACCAACACTTTTTAAGATAAAAATAGCTTGATCTATAATGACCCATGACCAAAATGACCCACTACTCGAATTTCCTCGAGCATGTGACCTAACCCAATCATTTTCTCGTACCCTAAAACTGTAGGATACTAAATTTAGTTCAAATCCTCTGAGCCTTTTAAAAATAAAAATAGCTTGACCAATAATGACACATGACCAAAATGACCCACTAATCGAATTTTCTCGAGCATGTGACCTAGCCCAATCATTTTTTCGTGCCCCAAAACCGCAGAATACAAAATTTTGTTCAAATCGCCTGAGCCGTTGTTAAGATAAAAATAGCTTGACCCATAATGACCCATGACCAAAATGATCCACTAATCAAAATTTCTTGAACATGTGTCCTAAACCAATAGTCTTCTCGTTCCCTAAATGTGTAGGATACTAAATTTAGTTCAAATCCTCTGAGCCGTTTTTAAGATAAAAATAGCTTGACCCATAATGACCCACTAATCGAATTTTCTCGAATATGTGACCTAACCCAACGGTCTTCTCGTGCCCGAAAACCATAGGACGCAAAACTTAGTCTAAACAGTCTGAGCCGTTTTTTAAATAGAATTAGCTTGAACTAGAGTGATCCAAATATAAACCGCTAATCGAATTTTCTCGAACATGTGACCTAGCCCAATGGTTTTCTGGTGCCCCAAAATGGTAGGATATAAAATTTCGTCAAAATCGTTAGAGCCGTTTTTAAGATAAAATTTGCTTAAACACACACACACACACAGAAGATTTGCTCGTATTAGAATTTATGATATACATCAGACTTGTTTGCTTGATACAGATATCCGGTTATAAATTTTCGTCAAGATGAGGACTGGATAGACACAAGAAAATAACAACACTGAAGAATTACAGGCCGAAAAAAAGAGTGAGCAATGGATATCACGGGAGTCGAACCCGCCGCAATGTCTCCTACGCTCTAAATCGATTAGAGGAATTGTGTCTTAACCACTCGGCCGCAGAGGCCCCTCCCTAGGCGTTTATTGCCAAGTCTTGTAAGGTAGACTGCTATGGTTTTGACAAACACATGCAATTTGAGCATGCACGCTGTCATATATCACCGCTCTCATATAAATATATCACACGTTAACTTTAATAAAACGTTGTATATTTTGGGTGAGCGATAACAACATTTTCAAAGGTGACGTCATTTTTCAGAAGAATTTCGTAATATATAAAATTTCGAAACTACTGGAATGAAAATGATTCATTTATTCAAAAAATATTTCAGTTTTAAGAATTAAAATATACGCTTTGTTTTATAAAATGACGTCATTTTTATACGCTGAAGCATTCCACTTTTAGGATCCTTGATAACAATCTTTTAAGCAAACAAGCAGACGGCTGGAATATGGATGTACATTCGTTCTCTGATTGGATATTGGTACGTATTTGGTTAACATTGTTCTGATAAGCCCTTCAGATTCAGATAGCAAGACCATACTGACGTTTTGGAACATTGACTTTTTTTTTTTTTTACTAGATGTTTTGGAAGCGGTGATCGATCGTATCCCGGAACGCGTATTTTTGCTGTACACAATTTGATAAATAACATAATTTAATGATGTTTTTGAATAATTTTAAAAATACGCACACAAATAATTTACGTGTATTTAGCAATTTTGTTTTTATTTCTAACAAAATAAATGAAAAATACTTTTATTACAACTTAATGGGTAATATGCTGAACTAAAATAACTGTCGCAGTGAAATAAAACCAGATTTCTCTTCAGTTCCGCATATTTTGTTTTTCTAATTTTTAACTATCAGCTAGAAATGAGTTAGAAAATAAAACATCATTTTTCTAGAAAAACTTTTCGTTCATTATATTCACGATTGTACTTTTTGTTGTTGTTGTTAGTGTTTTGTCATTATGTAATGAATTCAAAATATTGTTTTCGCCTGTTTCGTGCGTTTGCATGCTTACATCCAGAATATGCGTGCGTCTTCAACAAAGTAAAAATGTATTTTATTTCAATCGTTGTTGTTTTTGGACAACAGTATTTAAACATGTGAATGTAGAGGTCGAAGTAAGCATTATTAAATGACAAATATTAAATATTATCCCAAGGTTTTTCAAATTATTATTTTTTGTTGTATGTACATACAAAAAACAAATTATAAGATATTTTAGTTTATAAACTTGCATGCATTATTTATAACTGCAACTAGAAAATAAATATGCGAAAACGTTAGAAACAACACATTTTTTATAAAAAATAATTTAAAAAAATTCCAATAAAATTTAAAATAATTCCAATATTTTGTTTACTATGTTTTGGTATTTTAATATTGGCATTTATATGTTTGTAATTAAATAATTTAATATGTTTATAGACAAGTTTAAACGAAATGAAGGTAATGTAAAACTTTACACAGTATTAGAAAATACAGATTGCTATTTCTTTTTACTCGGATATTTTTATCATTGTTTAGTTCGAAAACATAGATTTTAAAATGAGTTTTGCATGTGGAATTAAACTATTTTTCAAATCAATAAACATGTAATTAATGCCTATAGATATCTCCCGTGAAATTAATCTTAAAACGTATATTAAATTTAAAAATCTAGGAAGTACATTTATTCAACTTTCTGAGAGTGTATTTTGTAATTTAACGTCTTTTTTAATGACATGAAAATTACAATTTTTGTGGTACAGTTGTTGGTGTAGGAGCTTTGTATTTGGCATGGTGCTGACTTTTATAATGTAAATACCCGCTTAGTACAGTTACCAAAAAATTGTAAATTTTAAATGAAAAATGAAATCAGCGGAAAACTTCAGAATACATTCTGAATTATCATTTATTTAGAATTTAGTTTATCTCCTCACATCACTCCTCTCCTGAGATAAAAATAAAGTTTACTTAAAGTGTAGCTTAATTAGTAATTTTAGAATTATCCGTAGCAGTATAATTTTCTCTAGTAAATATAGACCCACGAATACTACTTGGTATATTTCAACAATTACGCGAGCAAAGCCGCGGGTATTGCTAGTAGTCTATAATTCTTATTTTTACTTGTCTTACTGTGTTTGTTACGTGCATTACACAATGAACAATAAACAGATTCAATAACGGGTGCAACGAAACATTTTTATTTTATAGGTTTTAAATAAATACTACTGTGAATAACATACACAATGCATTCTATATCATAGATTCTATTTCATCATTCTTTTTAACACATTCCAGCATGGTTGAAAATTGTTATGAATTCGGTTTGTCTGTCTGTCTGTCTGTCCACACTCGGATTGTCATGCTATTGATATATGTTATTAATGTTGACAGTGGCACCATCGGTATTGAAAATGAAGTGGGACGCGCGTATAGTCACTTTTCAGGGTCACTCAAAAAATAATTCTGTTACATTATGGTCCATAGTGAAAATCATTTGCGGATTATTTTAAAGGTGTTATACTATTTTTAACGTATTGACATCGATACATACCCCTGAGGTGGACTACAAGAGACTTGCTGTAGAATATGATGTGCTTAGCACTTACATATTCTTTACAGGGACACTCAAAGTAATCCGTTATATTACGGTATATTTTGAAAAATCGTTTGCGATTTTTTTAATAATGTCTGACTAGTTTAAACATATTGAAATTTATATATATCACTCAGTGGCATTACATTTGGCGTACTATAAATAACTGTGTGCATAGCATCGTTCATTTACAGGGACACACAAAATAATTCGGTTAAAGTACTTTCTGTTAACAATAATTTCGTTTCAGTTACGGTAAGAATTTTTTAATTTAACCTATTTTTTGCGTATTACTTGGTGTGTATAAATTCTATATATCATATACAGGGTGACTCGAAAAATCGCGAGCGCATTTCCATTTATCAACGGAAAATCCAGAAGGAGAATTTTATACTGTGCTATGCGTATCCTAATTGAACTAAATTTTAGCATTCTATGTGGTATATTTAAATATTTTTGTAATACACGTGACTGCACTAAATATTTCGGATATTTCCGAATGTTCCTGAATTATGTTTTTAAATATGTTATTAATTTTCCAAATTCATGATTTACTCATCATATTTCAAATATTAAACTGCAAAGATTTGTAAAAGTATATACGAAGTGTTGGAAAGTGTTACATAATCTATTCTTGATGCCTGAATTTTCGTTCTTGTTTACTATTTCATATCGTCTTCAATAGACAAAATGCCCTTAAAAAATCATGCTGAATATTTAGTTTGATTTCAAATTAGACTTTTTGCAATATATTCGGACGGTACGCTTCTTTGATGCACTTGAATAACACTTAAAAATACTCATTTTCACCTGTCACATTTAAATAAAAAAAGTCCTTCCGGCCTGTACCGGGAGGAAAAGGTAGCTTTCCTATATCTTCGTTTTAAAATTTCAGCTAATGTTACACGAAAACATCAAGCTAAAATGCAAAGAAACGTTTACAAAAGATTCGTTAATACTGAATTTGAATAAGAAATTCGCCAAATTATTGAGCAATAGCCAAATTGGCTTCATTTATGAAGACTTATTTTGATCGCCAAATTTGGCGATATTTCGCCAAATGTCGCCCAATTTTGCCAATTTTGTCGCCAATGTCGCCAATTTTGGCGTTAACGGATATGAATATATAGTTTTATGTTTATGATTGGGAAAATTATTACAACAATGAAAGAAAATAATTTGCGAGTAATCCCGTTAATGTGCTGTTTTGTTTCAAAATGTCAGCCACCCTAGAATTTCAAAATGCTCTATCTCAGCCATTTTTTAAGATAGAGGTAAACCAAAAAAAGCTCTGGAATCCTTGTATAAAGGCCTAACACGTAATTAAAAAATAAATTTGAATTTTTAAATTTTTTGTATACTTATTTTAGATTTTAAGTTATTTTACATCTTTAAATGGCCGCCATCTTGAAACAAGATGGCGGACCAAGCTGGCCAACGAACTCGGTCGAGACATTAGTGACCTTAATACACACAATTAGTTTCATCAAAATCGATTCATAATTACGGGCGTTATCGTATGACATAGGTCAGATATATATATATATATGGATATATCTATATATATAAATCAACATTTGGACGGAGGGTGGTTTTGGGGTCTGGAGGTCATGATCGGTGAAAATACATCGAAATTTTCCGGAACTGCTTTCCTCCGAACGGCTGCAATAGGTAGCTTTATACTTTTTTGTATTGAAAGCTAACAAAAAATCGACTTTTTCAGACAGAAATATGGACATTTTATTAATTATTTGTGAAGTGATAAAAACAATTATAGGTCCAATGAATATTCTTTAGAAAAAAAAAGTTTAAAATAAAATTTAACAGAAGAAAAATTTCTTTAGTACTATATACTTTTTATGTAGAGAAAAGATCAAATAAAATAATACTTATCTTCTATTGTAAAGCCTTTATGTACTTATTTGTTGAGCAGTGAGGAAAACTTTCTATAGAAAGAGATTTTTTTAAATTGATTTTTATATCTCAATTAAAACAAAAGCACTTTCAAAATATTTGGGGTAAAAAAAAAGTGTTTGCATGTACTTAAAAAAGTATTTTCTGAAGAAGAAAATTCCCGTTTAAGAAATGAATGTACCATTTTATTTTATTTTGAAAAGAGCAGTTTTATTTTTGCCTTGCATTTATTTAAAAAGAATATCTTAAGTGCGAAGTTCTGCTTATTCAAGTGATCTTTATATAAAAAGTTGTTTTTATTTTTACTTTTCTTTTATGAAATTTCTATCTCAAATAATTATTATAAACTCTATTGTGGGGATTCGTTTAAGTATATATATATATATATATATATATATATATATATATATATATAATAAGATAAAATATTTTCAAAAAGTCCTTCCGGCCTGTACCGGGAGGAAAAGGTAGCTTTCCTATATCTTCGTTTTAAAATTTTAGCTAATGTTACACGAAGACAGCAAGTTAAAATGCAAAGAAACGTTTACAAAAGATTCGTTAATACTGAATTTGAATAAGAATTTCGCGAAATTATTGAGCAATAGCCAAATTGGCTTCACTTATAAAGACTTATTTTGGTCGCCAAATTTGGGGATATTTCGCCAAATGTCACAAATTTGGTAATTTTGTCGCCAATTTTGACAATTTTGCCAATTTTGTCGCCAATGTCGCCAATTTTGGCGCTAACGGATATGAATATATAGTTTTATGCGTATGATTCGGAAAATTATTACAACAATGAAAGAAAATAATTTGCGAGTAATCGCGTTAATGTGCTGTTTTGTTTCAAAATGTCAGCCACCCTAGAATTTCAAACTGCTCTATCTCAGCCATTTTTTAAGATAGAGGTAAACCAAAAAATGCTTTGGAATCCTTGTATCAAGGCCTAACGCGTAATTAAAAAATAAATTTGAATGTTTGATTTTTTTGTATATTTATTTTAGTTTTAAATTTTTAAATGGCCGCCATCTTGAAACAAAATGGCGGACCAAGCTGGCCAACGAACTCGGTCGAGACATTGGTGACCTTAATACACACAATTAGTTTCATCAAAATCGATTTATAAATACGAGCGTTATCGTATGACATAGGTTATATATATATATATATATATATATATATGGATATATATATATATATATATAAATCAACATTTGAACGGAGGGTGGTTTTGGGGTCTGGGGGTCATGATCGGTGAAAATGTATAACTGCTTTCCTCCGAACGGTTGCAATAGGTAGCTTTATACATTTTTGTATTGAAAGCTACCTAAAAGTAAAAAGATGATAAAATATTTATAAATAGTCAAAAGAAAAATACTGAATGTAGGTGATTGTCTGTAAACGATTTAATCCGTCTCTCTGAATATTTTTTTGTCTAAAACACAGTTTAATGAAAATTGTTCAATGTTGATTTATATATATATATATCTGACCTATGTCATACGATAACGCCCGTATTTATAAATCGATTTTGATGAAACTAATTGTGTGTATTAAGGTCACTAATGTCTCGACCGAATCGTTGGCCAGCTTGGTCCGCTATTCTGTTTCAAGATGGCGGCCATTTCAAAATTTAAAACTAAAATAAATATACAAAAAAGTTAAAAATTCAAATTTATTTTTAATTACATGTTAGGCCTTGATACAAGGATTCCAGAGCATTTTTTGGTTTACCTCTATCTTAAAAAATGGCTGAGATAGAGCAGTTTGAAATTCTAGGGTGGCTGACATTTTGAAAAAAAACAGCACACTAACGCGATTACTCGCAAATTATTTTCTTTCATTGTTGCAATAATTTTCCCAATCATACGCATATAACTATATATTCATATCCGTTAGCGCCAAATTCTCGGCAAAATTGGCGACATTTGGCGAAATATCGCCAAATTTGGCGACCGAAATAAGTCTTCATAAATGAAGCCAATTTGGCTATTGTTTAATAATTTGGCGAATTTCTTATTCAAATTCAGTATTAACGAATGTTTTGTAAACGTTTCTTTGCATTTTAACTTGCTGTTTTCGTGTAACATTAGCTAAAATTTTAAAACGAAGATATAGGAAAGCTACCTTTTCCTCCCGGTACAGGCCGGAAGGACTTTTGTACATTGGTGATGGTTTTCTATTGCAATTTCATTTCGAAACTCACTGGTAGAAAAACTAAATGTTTATTGAGAATTAAACTGTCCTAGAAATAAATAAATAAATAAATAAAAACAGGCAACTATCACATTGGTTTTAGACCTCCGATATCTTACGAAAAAATAATCATTTAAAAACAGTGAAATGTAAAACGGAAATTTGTAGAGAACGATTCAACTAGTTTAACATTTCCTTATACTGACGGTTACAAGCTACACATGAAAAGTAAAAATGATCAATATAGATTAGGAATTATCTACATATATTTATATGTAGTGGTGGCCAAAATTGTAGAAACCTCTTGGGATTTTTTTTTTTAATTTTTCAAGGCTCATAACACTAAATATTTTAGTAATACCATGAAAGCTCTATACCACTGGAAAGATAATGTAACCAAAAATATCAGGCAATACAGTTTGTTCAATTATAATTATTTTATCAAACGTTATAGGTAAATAATTAGAAAATGCTATAAAACCTAATTAAGTTGGTGATAATAATTTTTAATTTTCTTGAATGTAGCCAATGCATATGAATGTTTGGGGTGAGAGACAGATTCTATTTTATTTGGTAATGCGTCAATCAAAGCTAGTGTAGGATTTTAAAAAAAATGTCATATTTTGATACATATAGGAGAACTTTTATAACTATTTTTTTATGATTGTTATCAAGTTGCGAAAGTTTTTAGACACCTTTAAATTTTTGAGCTAGTAAAGCATAATAAAATTAGAAAATCATCATAAAGAGTTGATTAGTTACCCAGAAATCAATGTATAGCAATATGTTTGAGTGTAAAAAGCTATAGTTATGAAGAGCTTGGAAGTAAAATTGAAAGTAAATTAACAAAAGGATGTAACGCAAAACAAGACTGGTAAAAGCAGGAAAAGGTGCAGGAGGGCAATGGGCAGTAAAAGTGTAAGGTCCCTGTGTATAAGGTCACAGAAAATAATTATCTCGGTGTATGCAACATGAAATGGGGCACTGCAATGGGGGGCTAAATCAAAGTACAGTTCTGCGGAGAGTGCAGTATTTTGGTCTAAATGCTAGAATCCCATTGAAAAAGCATTTAAACTCTCCAAATTACATCATCCAACTATTTCTCTATCTAGTAAATACGCCTTTTAGCTCAGTTTAATATTTTCATCCTTTATTTTATTTATAATTTGTTTTAGTGAAATTCTAGAATTTAGACCAAAATACTGCACTCTCTATGGAATGTGATGGTGGAGAATTGGTGGTGACAGTCTCTGCTCTAACATAGGCTATATTTTATGTTGGTGTCAAAACCCCAATAGTGTTGCAAGAACAAAAAACTTTCTAAAATTGCGATTTTTATGATACTGAAGGAGTTAGAAACTTGAAATTTGCCAATGTAGTTACTTATAAATTCTAAATGCTCTCTAAGAACAGGTTCTAAAAAATTTTTAATTTAAAAGGGTGATAAGAGGGAAACGTGTTCTGAAAACTTTCTAAATTACGACTTTTATGGAATTGTTAAAGACAGAAACTTGAAATTTGACATTGCAGCTACTTTTTAAAACGAATACGTACACACGGAACAGTTTTTTTAAATCGAAATTTAAAAAGGTGAATAAAAAAAAGGTTCTAAATTACTATTTTTGTGATACTAAAAGAACTAGAAACTCGAAATTTGGCATGGCGGTTAAATTTAATTTACAAATGCTCTGTAACAATTGTTAGTAAAGAACTTGTTCTTTAAATTTAAAAATTTACTAACAATTGTTAGTAAAGATAATTTTATTGAAATTTAAAAATGTGAAATGAGCGGAAAGCGTTCTAAAACCATTCGAAATTACGATTCCACTGGATTAGTTATGAATAGGAAATTGTTAGGAAATTTGACATGGCTGTTACTTTAAAGACAAAAATAATCGAACAGAACAGTTCTTAAAAATATTGAAATTTAAAAGTGTGAAAGCGTGAAAAGTATTCTAAAAACGTTCTAAATTATGATTTATTTGTAACTCTTAACGCTATAAATAATTAATTTGGCATGACTGTTACTCTAGAGACATAAATGCTCGCCCAGAACCGTTTTCTAAAAATGAGAAAATTAAAAGGATGCAGGAGCAAAAAAGTTCTAAAAATTATATTGTACAGTTGGTATATAAGCTTGATATATGGCATGGTGGTTACATTTAAAATGCTCGCTATCGGTTTCCAAAAAAATCGAAATTTACAAGGGTGACATGAGTGGAAAATATTCTGAACATGTTCTAAATTATGATTTAATTTAATTTTTGCGAGTTAGAAACTTAAAATTTAGTATAGTGGTAACTTTTAAGATGCAGACGCTCGGTATAAACATTTTCTGAAACTTTGAAATTTAAAGGTGTAAAATGAGCTGGAAACTTTATAAATTATGGTTTATTCAGAATTGCTACGGATAAAAATATAAAATATGACATTATTGTTATTTGTTAGTAAATATTCACACAGAACGGTTTTTATAAAATTCAAAATTTAAAAAGGTGCTGGTCTAGAAATTTCAAATTTTTAAATCTATTTTTAAGATTTCAGTGCTCGCCAAGAACCGTTTCTAAAAAAAATCAAAGTTTAAAAAGGTGAAATGAGCGGAAAATATTCTAAAAACCTTCGAAACTATGATTTATCTGAAATTGTTAGGGATAGAAACTTGCAAATTTACATGGCTGTTACGTAAGAGACCTAAATTAATCCACAGAACACTTTTTAAATATTTAAAAAAAATTATGTGTGCAGGAACAGAAATGTTTTAAAATTGCGATTTCTGTGATATTTGTTATAGCAGTTTTTTTCACTAGAAGTTTGGAATTTGGCATGGTGCTAACTTTTAAATTGTAAAATCAAGTTTAGTACAATTTCAAATTTTTTTTAAATTTCAAATGAAAAATAAAATGAGCGGAAAACCTTCAAAATACATTCTAAATTTTCCTTTATTTGGAATTAATTTTAGATCTTCTTATTCACTTAAATCTGATATTCGCCTAATGCAGTATAAGAATGAAGTTTACTCAAAATATAGCTTAATTAGTAATTTTAGAACTATCCGTAGTATTATAATTGTCTTTAGTAAAAATGGACCCACGAATACCACTTGGTTTATTTCAAGAATTACGCGAGCAAAACCGCAGATTTTGCTAATAAAAATCATTTCGTGAATGCGAAATTGCTTGACTTTTTCGAATAGTATTAATAATATCATTAAAACATAAGTATATTTTAAAATAACTCATAAGATATTTTCGCAAGCCACTTGCTTGTGGTAGGTATTATTACTATTATTAGCTACTCTACTTTCTGATAGTCATAAAGTAAGCGATTTCAAAGGAAGTAAGAAAAGGAAAGTGATGAAAGAAGTTAGAATTTGGTTTCCAATTTAAATTCTATTCCCATATTCCTATATTGCTTTCCTCTTGCTATTTTTTATGCAACATCTTATCACATTAGTTCTAAGATGATCAGATAATCTCATTTTACTCTCCGAGAATGTAATTTCTATTGAGAGATAGTCAAGTTTTTGTAGAGATAAAGAATTTGTTTCGTTTCTTCACATCCTCCTATAAGTGATACATTGATACTATGAGTGAATGAAATAAAGAATATAGAGTAAATGTTTGTCGAATATTGCTGCAAGTTACTACTGTTATTTTAGTGTACGTTTTAGTCTACTCAACAGACACATTTTGCTTTTTTGTGTGAAAAAATTTCAAATGTTCTTTATAGTTACATTATTATAACACTTATACATACTTTTACCATTTTAATTAAATACACCACAGACTTTTTTTGACATAACTAATGATAGACATCGTTTAAACTAATGAAATTTACTACATATTTAAGAGAGGACCTTATATATCTTTAATATGCAAAACGATACAGATATTATCGCATGACAAAGTATGGTGTGCATAAGAACAAATATGCTTCTTACAGCATTTTTAAACAGCGACACGAAAAAGGCTTGTTCTGCCCAAAAATGAACACATATGAATTTGGCGAGTATGGAGTATAACCTCTTCCGATACTGATGCACATTTTGCATCATTTGTACTTGTTGTTAAATAAACAGTTGGGGAATTCGGTCTCATTTGTTTCACAGGGCGATTTTCAGTTCCTACATGGTTCAAGAAGAGTTCTGTTTTGAGAAATACGTCTACCGAGTGCATCCCAGCCATGCTCTGTAACATTTATGTCCAGAGAAAAAGCAAGACAAGTCATATGTTTGATATCATCTCCTGCTAGTGTGAGGGACACTTCAGCTAACTTATGTGGGCGCGCATGAAAAGAATGAAAAGAAATTCTCGACTAACTGCACCACGAGAAAGATGTTTATAGCCCTGGTACTATAACCATCTGGAGGAAACTTGTGCAATAACACTGTGATGTCACTGTATCTTTTACAAATATATGAAGCAGAATTCATCCATTATTCCTGATATCCTCTTACATCCGCAACTGTTGTTTTTTCTGTAATTGTGCGGCTAAATGAAGCGTAATTTTACCCAAATTCATTGTTACTTAGTATTTGCCAAACAGTGTATTTATAAGATTCCACATTGATACAAGATACTTTATAAATAAATTACTTCGATTTTCTAGTTTTTAGAATCACATTAATCACATTAATCTTGTGATATTTAACGCTTTTTCAGATTTTTTTTATAAAAGAAATGCAAAGTGGTGTAAATCTGTAAACAAATTTTCTGTAAACAAATACATTTTTATACAGATGTTAATGTAGAAAACTGTATTTTGTTTTCTTGAAATATTCGGCTTGATGATGATTATAGCAGTATATGATGTTGTCATTTTGGGATATTTTGTTATTTTATTTTTACTTTGAACATTTTCAACAATTTCATTAACGCATATATTTTCTGATCCATCATAAGGACATTTTTGACGTTTAAATATTAATATATTTTCTGATATTATGTTAATAAAGTAATATATCTGCACTCTTAACTTTCTGTCAAGCTCCAGAATCATCTTCGAGTATTTAAAATTTACCATTCTTGTAATTGCATGTAAGATCGCTTACTTATGATATTTCTAATACCATGCTGACAAAACAATCTGTTTAACTGAACATTTCTTATTGTACGCATCATAATTTTAAAATTTCTAATTTTGTGATGTTAAATATTGATATATTTTGGAATAAATAAATCTGTGAGTTACATATAAGATGTATTTGAAAACTTTTACAAGAATACTTTGGTTATATTATGTCATTCAATATGAATCGGTGAATCGGTTTAGAAAAAAAATTGTTTAAATATTCAAATACATTATTATATTAAGCTTTTATGTAGACACATTAAACAAATTGATAAGCATATTATACTTATGATTAAGATTGCGATTCTCAGAAGCTTTCAAAGAGCAAGCTTTAATGAGTATGTTGTTAACAAAAATTTTTTTAGTAATTCACTATAAATATGATTGCCTTGCAAAAGTTTCAGTTTCCACATCTTCATACAGGGAATCTTAACCACACAATTGAGTTATCGATATTTGTATGAATAATGTAAGGAAATTATCTGCAACATTTTGTACTAGCTAGTGTTATTGTTGAATACATTTTTTATGACGTAAGACGAAAAAAATATTTATGTATTCTAGATAAAATGACTTTGAAGTTCCCTAAATCATTTGATAAAACGATATTTTCTTTATTTGAAATTTGTGCTTTTTACTGTCACACAAGTTATGACATGTACATTTTGTTCAAGGAACATAAATTAAAGTGTATGAAAATAGCAGTATTTCCAGTTGACCGATTTTATTTTTATTCAAATAACTTGGATTCTACCATTTTTTAATATAATATTCGCCCTATATAATGACATATTAAAGAAGGCGCTTTTTACTATTCTAAACAAGTCATAGCAGTCAAGCAATATCAAACAAGTTACTCAATTGGCAACACTAGACATTACCTTACATTTCAGATAAAGGAATGAAAGGAAATGCATTTAAGTATACAGAAGTATATAGAATAAAAAGAAAAGTGCCCAGTTAAACTGAGGGCATTGAGCTCACAGGCTATTCACACTAATTGTATATTATACTCTTATTTCAAAGAATTTGAAATATGCCCCTCGAAAAATAAAGAAATCAACAATATATTAAGGGGGGGTCATCCCCCCGTTACCCCCCTCATAGTTAACTAATGAACCCCTTAAACTAATCAGGGAAGTCTCTAATTACAATGAATATATATACAAAATTTGAAGAAAATCGGATAATTCTGCATTAAAAACCCATTTATCTAAAATAAGGGGGATTAGCCCCCCTTTCCTCCTTTATACTTAACCAATGAACCCCCAAAACGATTCAGAGAAGCGCATCATCACAATGAACATATAAACAAAATTTGAAGAAAATCGGATAATTCTGCATGAAAAACCCATTTATCTAAATTAGGGATTATCCCCCCCTTTCCCCCTTTATACTTAACCAATGAACCCCCAAAACTATTGACAGAAACGCATTATCAAAATGAACCTATATACAAAATTTGAAGAAAATGGGATAATTCTGCATAAAAAACCCATTTATCTAAATTAAGGGGGGATTAGCCCCCCTTTCCCCCTTTATACTTAACCAATGAACCCCCATAACTAATCAGAGAAGCGCATTATCACAATGAACCTATATACAAAATTTGAAGAAAGTCGGATAATTCTGCATGAAAAACTTATTTATCTACATTAAGGGGGGGGGGGGGTTATCCCCTCTTTCCCCCTTTATACTTAACCAATGAAACCCCAAAACTATTGACAGAAGCACATTATCAAAATGAACCTATATACAAAATTTGAAGAAAATCGGATAATTCTGCATGAATGAAAAACTCATTTATCTAAATTAGGGGGGTCGGTTATCCCCCCCTTTCCCCCTTTATACTTAACCAATGAACCCCCAAAACTATTGACAGAAGCACATTATCAAAATGAACCTATATACAAAATTTGAAGAAAATTGGATAATTCTGCATGAAAAACCCATTTATCTAAATTATGGAGGGTTAGCCCCCTGTTTCCCCCTTTTATGCTTAACCAATGAACCTCCAAAACTAATCAGGGAAGCGCCTTATCACAAGGAACCTATAAACAAAATTTAAAGTAAAACGGTTAGTTCTATCAAGAGTTATCGCATTACGTACATACATACATACGTACGTACGTACGTACATACAGAACCGGCGGGCACATAAGCTCTCAGGCTTTGATAGTCTGTGAGCTAAAAAAGATTTGCATTGGCGACAAATATATTAAACCTGCTAATATTTTTCGGTCGATAATTTGATTAATGTTAATTAAAAAATACGATAGAAAATTTTTATACATTTTTGTATCACATATGATAAAAAAAAAATTCATTTTTAGAAATAGAAATGACGGACAATTTTTTTTCGAAAATGATTGTATCATATACTGTAATAAAAAGGAAAATTGCCCAGTTAAACTGAGGGCATTGAGCTCACAGGCTATTCACACTAATTGTATATTATACTCTTATTTTAAAGAATTTGAAATATGCCTCTCGAAAAATGAAGAAATCAACGGTATATTATGGGGGGTGTCATCCCACCGTTACCCTCCTCATAGTTAACTAATGAACCCCTTAAACTAATCAGGGAAGTCTCTAATTACAATGAATATATATACAAAATTTGAAGAAAATCGGATAATTCTGCATGAAAAACCCATTTATCTAAATTAAGGGGGGATTAGCCCCCCTTTCCCCCTTTATACTTAACCAATGAACCCCCAAAATTATTCAGAGAAGCGCATTATCACAATGAACCTATATACAAATTTGAAGAAAGTCGGATAATTCTGCATGAAAAACTCATTCATCTAAATTAGGGGGGGTATCCCCCCTTTCCCCTTTTATACTTAACCAATGAACCCCCAAAACTATTGACAGAAGCGCATTATCAAAATGAACCTATATACAAAATTGGAAGAAAATGTTATAATGCTGCATGAAAAACTCATTTATCTAAATTAAGGGGGGATTAGCCTCGCCCCCCCCTTTCCCCCTTTAAACTTAACCAATAAACACCAAAACTATTCAGAGAAGCGCATCATCATAATGAACCTATATACAAAATTTGAAGAAAATCGGATAATTCTGCACGAAAAACTCATTTATCTAAATTAGGGGGGTATCCCCCCTTTCCCCTTTTATATTTAACCAATGAACCCCCAAAACTATTGACAGAAGCGCATTATCAAAATGAACCTATATACAAAATTGGAAGAAAATGTTATAATTCTGCATGAAAAACTCATTTATCTAAATTAAGGGAAAATAGCCCCCCCCCCTTTCCCCCTTTATACTTAACCAATAAACCCCCAAAACTATTCAGAGAAGCGCATCATCATAATGAACCTATATACAAAATTTGAAGAAAATCGGATAATTCTGCACGAAAAACTCATCTAAATTAGGGGGGGGTATCCCCCCTTTCCCATTTTATACTTAACCAATGAACCCCCAAAACTATTGACAGAAGCGCATTATCAAAATGAACCTATATACAAAGTTGGAAGAAAATGGGATAATTCTGCATGAAAAACCCATTTATCTAAATTATTGGGGGGCAGCCCCCCGTTTCCCCCCTTTATGCTTAACCAATGAACCTCCACAACTAATCAGGGAAGAGCCTTATCACAAGGAACCTATAAACAAAATTTAAAGTAAAACGGTTAGTTCTATCAAGAGTTATCGCGTTACGTACATACATACATACATACATACGTACGTACGTACATCCAGAACCGGCGGGCACATAAGCTCTCAGGCATTGATAGCCTGTGAGCTAAAAAATAAAATACTTCGCCTAATATTCTTCGTCTTGTAAACAACAACAAAAAAAGAAACTCGTGCTTGACCACGACTTTGATATTTAGATAAGTCTTTGAAACAAAAAATGATATCTGTTTGTCACCGATATACATATATATATATATATATATACATTATAACAATTATTGAGCAAAATTTAAAACATGCTTGTTCTTTTTATATGCAATGCTTATTTATTTACAATAAATAATGCATTTAAATAAATTTTTATATAATTGTAAATTGTTATATATTTTGTATCACATGGGATAAAATTAGGATACATTCACGTATGAAATGAATTCTTTATGTTGTCTTTGTAGGTTGATTTTAGAATTTTCTCTGTTAAAATCTTCTGTTGGCACTTTCGATTTACATTTTTGCACGTATTTGTTCATAATTTGATTACTGTTCTCTATTCTATTGTTTGCGTGTAATATTTAACACATGACAACATTTTAGAGCTCACAGAACGCAGATATTTCATTTGCTTTCAGTTTACACTGCTAATACATTGCGTAGTGTTTTTATATTTTTCAGCTGAAGAAACTGTTTTCCGATCTTTCCTAAAAAAAAAAAATAGCTAACCTAACATTATTTAATACGATACACATTATTTTTCATTCTGCTTATATTTCATACAACGTTTTTGCACTGCATAAATGTTCGTAATTTGCATTGCATAATGTTCATAAATCGTTACATATTGTATTATGCATATACTGAAACTCAGTAGTGTATTGTTCGGCGCGCCAATCTACCCCTTTACAGCTCCTCAGACCATTTTCGTGCTGTCCACTGTGTAAAGTTCACTTAACCTGTCATCCGTGTTTGGTCGATAAAATGATTACCAGCCTTACTTGGGAACTAAAGACTGACGGTCCGCGTTAGGTTGACCACCTGGACTGGACATTGGAGCATATGGCCAAGAAAACATGGCTGGGCACTGGAAGCCAGGATCCTTAATGAATAAAAGCGACGCTGGTTTAGTGTTTTATTTTTTTTTTCATTTTCTCCTACTTTTACTTTGCGTAATGTTTTATATTTCACAGCATCCAAAAAGTTTTATGAACTTTCAGGAAAATATACATACTAAGCTAACAAATTATTACTTAAATACGTTACAGATTATTTTTCATTAAGCTTATTTTTAATGTTAAAATTTCCACTGTACATATTGTATTATGCAAATTCAGAATGTTTCTCACATTAAAACATCTTATTGTGATGTCTCCGCTGTAATATATCACGCCTGATGCATGCGTCCTAATCCTTTTGTTTTCAAAAGAAAAATTAAATGATTCTTCTACTAGTTCACTTTGCTCTAAAAAAATATTTATTACGTTGTTTACGTGAAAGTTATTATGAAATCGCAATTTTTTATATGAATTTTTTTTTTAGTTTTCACTATGTTCTAAATATGACCTTCGCCATATTTAATCGCATATTTCTGTGATTAAATAAGGTGGCTATTACTTTTCAAAACTTCTGGTGATAACAAACATAAATGTTGGCAGCTAAGAAGAAGCAAAACTATACGTCATAGGTCAATAATGTGTTAAATACCTTTTTTTTTTAAATATATCAAGCTTTTCTTAGGACTGAGAGGGATATGCGTTATAAAAGTGGAATAAAATAATTTTTTTATCATTGAAAGTAATTGCATCACTTCATAATCAGTTTAAATGTAATTCCTTTTTCACGGCTTTTACATGATATTAACTTAAAAAATTCAACAGAATGACATAGTGTTTTTTCATTAAACTTAATTCTTTATTATTTATCCAGCTTGCTCTTCAATTCTTACAAATGCTATTAACTTTCTCCTAGTCTTCGAGAATTAATGTTTTATTCATCATACAATAGACCCATTATTATTTTTCCTATGAAGAATACAATTGAGGGCATTATATAAGAAAACTACTTACATAGTAGATGAGATATAGAATCCCTTGCCTTAGTAATAAAATAATGTCAATGTAGTTATTCATTTATGAAAGAAAGGAATGTCTTTAGGAAATGTGACAGATTGCACATTAGAGAAGAGAATGATTATTGTCCGTGAGTAATCTTATTTGCAACTTTTGATCTTATTTCAGTTCCACTTTGTTCTCTAATTGGAACTGATTTTTGTTTAACTATTTCATTGTCTATAATCAGAAAATGTAATCTAAAATTGATATTCAAAATAAAAATATATCAATGAAAGTATTTCTTTTAAATGCTGAGAGGTGTAAACTAGAAACATAATATACAGTAAAATAATTTTTATTAGATTGGTGACATGTTTCGGCTCCCTTCGAGCCATTATCAAAAACAAATGAGATTATATTGTAATTGCACTGTCTTTGAAGTTATTATTTGGAATGCTATCATTTAATTTTCATGTACTTTTTTTTAAATTACACACGTTAGTTTTTATTTTTACTTGGTTGTTTATTTCCATAGTTAACCATGGTGTAATTCGAGCCACAATTTCGGTAAATTAAAAGATGTTGCATCGTTACATATTATATTTTTGCATGTTACTATCTCTACGGTTTCTCTTATTATGGATGGATAGTGTAGACTGGTAGGAAAAATTATTTTACTTTCATTGTAATGCACGAAAAATACCATATGTAACAATGAAGCATCCTTTAACTTACCAAAATTGTGGCTCGAGTTACTCCATGGTTACAAATATGGAAATAAACAACAAAGTAGAAATAAAAAATAACATACGTAATTTTAAAATGTACATGGAAATTAAATGATAGCATTTCAACTAATGACATCAAAGAACGTGCAATTATAAAATATTCTCATTTGTTTTGGACAATGCCTCGAAGTGAGCTGAAACATGTGAACAATCTAATAAAAGTTATTTTACTGTATATATTGTTTTTAGTTTACATCTTTTAGCATTTAAAAGTAATATATTAATACAAGGTGTTATAATTTTTTGTTGTTTTATCGACGAAGGTATAACAAAATGATTTTGATATTTATTTATTTTTTGTATATTGTATTTAAATACGTAAGTTATTAATTTCTTCCCCTTGAATACATTGCAGACGTTGTTCAGTCCAAGTTAGTGTACTCAAAATTTTATATGATTCTGAAAAGAATATTGTAAATTAATATTCTTTATGACAACCTTTAATATATACATTATTTATACGCACAATTGTATTTAAAATTTATAAAATTTACTCAGGACCAGAATAATATAAATATTAGATGAAAAATATCAGATAAAAAAATTGATAAAAATTACAATCTATTTGGTCGAACAAAAGTCATAATTGTTTTATTTTACAAACCAATGATTTTAAAGTCTAAATTTACATATTTAAATTTTGTGAATATATGTGTTCCACCGGTAAGTTCTGTCCGATAATGTTATTTCAAGTTTCAACGTGTTCGTTTGTGACATATATGGACGTATGTCTTTACAATTTCATTTATACACATGTGCTCTTCTAAATTATCTGACACAAATGTGTGTCATGTTTGAGACACATGTTTGAAGAAGGTGATTTCGACATTAATGGTAAGCCACGCTCTCGGTTGCCATTTTTTATCAATGACGATACTGTCAAGAGCATGATGAAGCAAGATAATCACAACAAACCATGTCGGATAGGAGCCCCATGAGTTAAGTCATATAGATCGTTTCATGCACATCTCTGCTTGCTAGGGAAAAAAAAAACCCTTCTTGGACCGATTTATCAGTGCAGAAGAAAAGGAGATTACCTACAGAAACATCGTTAGGAAAAGATAAACCCGAAAAAACTGCCCCCTTCACCCATAAACCGACCATGAGCCTTAGTAAGAGAATGCTGTGTAATAGTGATACGTCCAAGGACCAATAAGTTACCAGCTTTTGAAACCTAACGAAAGCGAAATTCAGAGAGATACTGGCAGCAATTGGATGATTTAAAGAAAGCAGTCATTGAAAGACGTTCAATAGGAAGCGCACCATACTGCATCATGATAGCATCACTGCATGATGTTTTGACGACTTGTCAGAAAATCGCAGCGCTAGGGGGGGGGGGAATTCTGCCGCCTCCACCATACACCCGAGACCTCGCACCCTCCGATTAGCACTTGTTTCTCTTCTTCTAAAAAAATTTTGCAGAATAAAAACTACAAAACTAGAAGAGGTCAATCAAGAACTACTTGAGACTTTCGCCTTTCAGAACCAGAAAATTTTCAAAATTGTTATTTACAAATTACCATCACGTTCGCAGGAGGTCAGTATCGACGGACATTTTATTGTACAACAAATATTATTAAAGATATTGAAAATGTATTGTTTTCTTTCACTTCCCAAACGGTCAGAATTTTCCAGAAGACGTAATATGTGTTTAACAAGTCTATCTAATAATAAGGATGATAATAAAATAAAAGTTTGTATTTAAAATTTGAGAAAGTGTCGCGAATAATAGTTGCAAGCACTTTTTTAAATGTTTAAAAAATCATTTAAAAAAATACTCAGAATAAACATTTCTTTTTGTACGAAATAAATTATAAAACTTCTATCTTTATGATGTTTATATGTTTCTACGTAACAAAAAATAACGTACTATATTTTTATGTATGCAAGATTTTGTTCTACTATTAACATTTCTATTAAAACCAAGAGGCTTTGTAGATTCGTTATTGAATCTTTAAGTTTAAAACATATATTGAATTTTAAATTGTTTTCAACTTTTATATGTTTCATACCGACATTTAAAAAATATTCAGCTGTTTTGTCAACTCTCTTCTATATTCAAAATCTATTGTGAAACTAACCTACACTCTAGCTATACAGATCGGACGATAATAAACCACTCTTCTGAAGTTATGTATATCAGAAATATTTGAAAATTGCTTTATATTTCGCAAAGTTTGTACTTAGCTCAGCTGGACACGTCTTTGTCAAAATTTTCAAACGAGTTTCAAATTTGTACAATGCACTCATTGTAGCATACCCAGCAGCCACAGATGCACATGCAAGTAGTGAAGAGTGTGAAATAAGCACATGATATTCATGTTCTGCGCGTAAATACATCATAATTATAATATGTAAGCTTCAATCAGCTTTTTCTACCACATTCTACTAAATAAAAAAGAAATATTTCACAAATGTAGAATGTTTAGAGATAATACATATATGTTACTATTTATCAACTTCAAATAAGTGTATTATCTAGGACTATTTGCTAGGACTATTTGTCCTTTAGAAAATGGTTTATATCAAAATATGCATATATGTTAGGCTTTTAAAAAATATCATATGAAATAAAAAGTAATTGATCACTTATGTTGTTCAGTCGTTTATGCAAAAAACTGATGTTTCTCTTAATGAATATTTGACTCTATTTACATCATTTGAAGAATTACTAACTCCTAAACCAAAACTGATGAATATTTGTATTTGAATGTTTTTTTATTCTCTTGACAAAGTCATATTTCTAATAAATCCCCATTATTATTATTGAACTTTTAATGTGTGAATAATAATTTATGAAAAAAAAGAAAATTTTATATAAACGCCCTTTCATAAAAAAAAAAAAAAAAAAAAAAAAAAAAAACATTATCCTTTTATTATATTATTTTTTGAAGTGTACATTATGACATCCGTTAAATGTGACATCTTTAAAATGACTATCACTATTAAAACTATGTCATTTTTTATAGAAATTATAAGTACCATACACTTTTAACTTCTATTTGTCGCTAAAGTGTCTCATGTTTTATGTATATTCGCAAGTTAGTAAATACATGCAAAATATGTAGTGCAATAATTATGTCCAACTCATTTTAATAAATCCATTCTAAAATTTATAAGAATAAATTTGGTAAATTTCTTTCATATTGCAAAGTTTTAAGAAATGTTAAAATCAATAGTTTTGCAATATTTTTGTTACAAGTCAGTATTATCAAAAGAGCATTCTTTACAAAGAAACTTAGAGAGGAAAGCGATTTTAATTGAAATTCAATACACACATTTCAGTTTCTTCTGACTACTTTTGATGCAGTGTTACATAACATGTTATCACATTAGTCGAAAGAACATCAGACAAATTCTATTCATTTCCAGAGAATGTAATTTCTCATGAGAAATAGTCAGGTGTTTGCACAACTCCAGGAACTTTTTTATCACTTTCCTCTCTAAATGTTGTATTGATTCTTAAGTATGGAAGAAAGGCATAATATAAATTTGTGTCACGTGTTTGTTCGAGTTCCTGCTATTCACAAAGTTTGCTTTTTCTGTGATATGCTTAAAAAATCCCTCACATTACTAAATTTAAATTTCTATATTATGATCAATTTGTGAATTATTAAACAACATCTCTTTATATTTAACGAAATGCATAACAAAAGATTTAATATATAACAAACTTTAATATTTACATGCCAAAATTAATTGTTTCCTTAAAAAATATATTCACATCAATGTTGTATAACTTATATGTAATGATTTAAAATAATTTCAAAGTTGTTATAAATAATGTAAAAGTAAAATAACCCTCCGAAGTAAAATAAATAATGCTATTTTATTTAGCCTGTAAGCTAAATTTAAAGAAATTCTTTTTCAAAGCGTTAACATAGTTAATTGTTAATTGTTTGTCAATAAAGCTTTACCCTGCAGCAGATAAATCCATGCAACCGTTATAATTATTTTTCTTTACCGAGACATGGAAAGCTTTAATTAATAAAATAATCAAAAATCTTATTATAGTTAGACAAATTAAAACTAAGCAAAAAATATAAGTGTGATAATGCCGCGAAATAGAGGGCATTGACACATATAGGGGGAGGAACACAACATTAAGTGACCTTAGTACGATCATAATATTTATCCAATATCGCTCTTTAAATATTGATATATCTATAGATATATAATATAATAAATATCGATAATACAAAGTGTCCCAAAGCTGACGTGTGCGTTTAAAAAAATAATTAAAGTAAAACGGAAAGCGATAGAAATGCACCGGTTTCTACTACCTACATGGAAAACCAATAAAATTTCAGCTACATTTTCAAATTTAGTTACGAAAATTGCCAACAGATGGCGCTGCAGAATATCTGCGACAACTGTAGGGTAAAATACTCTTTCAGACCCTCATTCTGTACATCGATATGCTGTTAGAACGTGCAGCGATTGTAAGTGGTTATGCAGAAATGGTTTACTAGTTAGAACAACGGATATAATCTTGTTTTGGAATTTCACCGCCTGAAGCACAGTATTGTTTAAACAAGGCGATATTTCACAGAAAGTTTAATGACACAAAAGAATTGAAAAGGGATACAATAGATCCTCTGATTTAAATTTAATTACATACTGGGAACGTTATTGATTATCGTACTGGACACGTCAGACACCCGTGTGCAACAGTTACAGAGGAGAATGTGAAAGTTGTGCAGCAAGTAATCCGACACTGGCCTCGAGTTTCCGTACAACGTGTTGCAGCTCATGGGGAACTACAACGCCTATCCATGCGCCGGATCATACGCCACATCCTCCTGTTGTTTCCATACAGGATTGAGACCTGCCAACTCCTTAGTGTTTCTGCTATTAATCCACGCGAGGTGTTCGAAAACCCTCAGCTGAAACAGCTGGATTCTGGAGAAATCGAGTGAGAAATTTTTGGTTGTCTGATGAAACGTAATTTTTCCTGGACGTCTTCGTCAATAAGCAAAACGGGCCCATTTGGGGAACGGAAAAATTCCAATGTTTCCGTATCATCATCAGTAAATCCACTAAAAGTCATAGTTTGTGCTGCTATTTCCTCCAAAATCTTTTAGCGTCCTTTTGTGGCCGTAAAATAGGCCTTGGAGGTTCCCATGAACACTTAATAGTTCATGCATGATGATGCCTGTCTACATCCAACGCCCGATTTAACTCCCTGGGACATTTTCTCTATGCGTGTGGACTGCTGGTGGGGAATGGGGAGATTCCTGCAAGACGCGGTGTACCGTAAAAATCCGTACACGATTGCCGAAATAAAACGGTACATCTCTTCTGTATGTGAGACTATTCCGGCTGTCAAGTTAGTACAGGTTTATGCGAATTTTGTTCTCAGACTGCGCCTTGTTATTGCTTCAATTGGTGAATATATTCAAAATATAGTTATTTAGTTTTTGCAGACTTCTTCGCAAGATGTTCATACGGTGTTTTTTACGTAGCAGCGCAATCTCTTCGCAAACATCGTAAATAATTTGCAATTCTATGTGACTGAAAATTTACTGGTTTGTCAAGTAGTATGCAGTAAACGGTGCATTTCTATCGCTTTCTTTTTTTCTTTATTTTATTTTTCAAATGCACCTGTCATTTTTAGGACACCCTGCACATAGACGAAAATTATGTTTGATAAATATGCCTTAAAATTGCACCTATTAATAATATATGTATTTAACATTTCAGTCACATTATACATTACTGTATAATAAAATCACTAAAAAGGATATTATTTAATGATTTCAATTATTATACATTTAATTTGCCGAGACGTTTAAATACACCATTAGCAACATATGTAACACATTTTTATTGGCAACATATTTTTTTTTCTATCTACTGCTGAATTTCTGCTATCCAAATCATGCACAGGCAGTTTCATAGTGACATATTTTTAGGAAATGTATTAAATACATATTTATAATGCAGAATAGAATTTTGTTTTACATTTTCTCACAAAACCACGCGACGGTATATGCAGAGCTCCAAAATTTTACAAATCGTCGTTCGCAGTCATTTCGATTTGGTTACAAATGATTCATATTTAGACAGTACTTGGTACGTAACACATTTTTACATAAATTTAGATTGAAATTATATAACGAAAATCCCGCATTTTCTTGCGCGTTCACTGTTTTCTAATACGTCATTTTAGGAAAAAAAACTAAGGTAGAATTATTTTAAGTAGATTTATTGTATTAAAAATTAACACTTACTTAGTTATCACAATGTTGCGCTTTATGGTTTCATAACTTTAAGTACAAAATTTCAGAAAATCGATATTACTTGGGGAACTTTGAGCAAAATGCAGATGCAGAGGGAGATAGTGAAATAAAAAAATGTTATGGAACATGAGTAGCTCATTATTCAAAATTACTTTTTGAAACAAACAAATGAACGGTATAGGCAAAATAAATACTCTTAAATCTTATAAAGTGAATCGAGAACGACTACACGAAAATTAACAAACAATTTCAACACAAAAAATATAAGTTCTTTAAAGGCTAATAATAATTGCAATTTAATCACTATTTCTTTATTAAAATATTAATAATTGGTATGCAAAAATTTAACACAGAAGTTTTTAAATTAAAATAATATGCGAATATTTGATATTTGGAATACAATTTTTCTACTCGCAACCTACTAATATGGGATACATTCCGACTATAAATATTGACAATCTCTGTTTCCTCTGAATTGACGCAATATGTAGATCAAAATTGTAGCGAGGTGTTGAAATGCTACACATATATATATATTTTTCTTTTTAAAAAAAGAAGAATATCAATAGTTTCCAATGACCGTTTTCCCTTTAATCTTATAGCCTATCTTCTTTTTCCTAAATCAGAAGAATTAATAAAAGAAAAAATAAAATTAACTGCAATGCACGATGCATTCACCCGTGTCAAAATTATAAGCTCGTATGAGCGTTCAAGCAATTCAATATTGCTAGTAACGATCTTTATGGAATAGCCGCAAGAGGCAAAAGGGCATGTTCCCATATGGAAAGTCCGATAAAGAAATAACCCAGTTAGTAAGACTGCCGATACCCTGAAGTAATCATATGGAAGTTATATTAATTTTTCTCGTGTTTCTGAAATATTATCACATCAAACTTTTTTTACAAAGACCTTTTTCGGTGATTTTGGTTTTATTGCAATAACTTATTTTCTAAATAATTTAAATTAATATATATATATATATATAATATTAAAAGTAAAACAGAATATAAAATAATAATTTTATTTCTACTTAAGAAATATTTAATAATAGTCCTTCTTAGTTTGCTCTGATAATAAATTATTACGTATTCTCAAAATGTAAAAGAAATTTAGTAAAGATGACCGTGAAGATTACTTTCGTAAACGACGCGACGGTTGTTTATATATTTTTGTGCGTTTTCTTTGTAATAAAGGAAATATGTCTCTTTAATATCCAGATTTTCAAATGTGTTCCGTTAATAGCCTTGCAGTAAATGATTTTCCAAATATATTGCGAAGGTAAAGTCTTTTCGATTAGTATTCTGCATTGAATATTTTGAAATAGAGTAATTAGTTTTGGATTTTCATAGAAAAGTAATTTTTAAAAGAGCAGTTAAATTTAGTAACGTATTGTATAAAGAAAGCGCTCTCAACTTTTATTACAGTTAAGTGGAGTAATTTTTTGTACATTATGCATATGACACAACATTATTTTTCCATTAAAGAAAGTAATTTTCAGCTACATTTCAGTGAAATACGGCAATACATAGTAAAAGAAGAGTTTTCCGTAAAGTGGAAAATAACAGCTAAGCTGATACTTTTTATTGAAACAGCTGTTGCATTAAGATATGCGACAGTCACATTTGTCTCCACACAAAGAGAAAAACTTATCGTAAATTTTAGAGTGAATTTCTTTTTGTCACATTTAATAGTGTTTTACTGAAACTTTATTCTTAAAAAATTATAGATTTTTATATCTCATTTTATTCGCCGTTTTTTTAAAAATATATTTCAAAAGATGATTAGATATAAGCAATTTTTTTTGTACTATCCCACATTAAAAAATTATTTACATTGAAATTAATACAATTGAATATTTTCAAAAAATATATTATTTGCTACTCCTAATATATTACTAGTAAATCTGCAGATCAGGAGCCTCAACGCCAGCTCTTCAATTCGTTCTTTTTTAACACACCTTGCATAATATACAACTTCCTTCAAATCGTAATTTAAAGTTTTAAATTTGCGTATAAAATACGTGGAAGCTTCGGAAATTAGAAGCGTTAAATTAAACACGATTCTATGCAATGATACTCTGAAATCGCTGCTTTTTCTTGTAATTGTTTAGATAAAAAAGTACAATTATTTAGGAGACCCCCCCCCTGAACACCCCGCAACCAAATTAAATTTATATTCGTGATTTACTATTGATTGTGTGAATGATTATAATACACTGATGTCCAGAAATTAAGGGGCATTAACTAATTTCAGACGTTAAGTCGAATATTTACACTGTTAAAAATTTGCAGCAAACTGTCCAGTCATTTGACCGTTTTTGTAGAAAACGTAAAACGTAGAAAACATAGCCGTAATTTAACTACATTCTGACCGTATTATTGCTCATTTTATGCTCAGAATATAGTCAAATTACGGTTATGTAACCGTTTTCTACAAAAACGGTCAAATGACTGGAGAATTTGCTGCAAATTTTTAACAGTGTACTGAAACTCGGCAGAAAATGCCCGATATGCCCTTGAATCTCTTGTAATGTTATTATTATTATTATTATTATTATTATTTTAATAATTTAAAAATTACAAAAAAATAACTATTAATTTTAATAAAATGTTTTTATTTTTTAGAATTTTCAATCAGAAGAAAATCATTGTACAATTAATAATCCAGATCAACATCATCCCACAGCATCCTTCTGCACATAGCCTGTCCTGAGAAATGCACTGATGACTACTTTTATCCCCCAATTACTTATCTTTTCACTATTCAAAATCCAAAACAGATGGAGTAAGTATAAAATGATTGTGAGCTGGAGTGGGAATACACTTTTAAAAATTTGTAGCAAACTGTCCAGTCATACGACCGTTTATATAGAAAACGGTTACATGACCGTAAGTTAACTCTATTCTGACCATATTATTGCCTGTATTAAGGTCGGAATATAGTTAAATTACGGTTATGTAACCGTTTTCAATAAAAACGGTCAAATGACTGGACAGTTTGCTGCAAATTTGTAATAGTGTATGTTTACTTACGGGTTTTCTTTTATTATATATTCCCTTACTTAGAGAAACTTTACTACAATAAAACTTATAGCTAATCTCTGATCAGTGACAAATTTTTCTTTCTTTTATGAATTTTAACACTTGTTTATTTTTGGATATGAAAGAAATATCCAAATATTGATATGTATTATTTCATGTCATTCTAATAGTACTCAATATCATTATTGTTTTAAATTACTAGGACATTTAGTATATTTTTATAATGAGAAAAATTTGTGCAGCTCATGTGAGAACTTTCAATTCCTATTTTTGAACTTTTCAAAAGCACAAACTTTTCCAAACAATTTTACGAAATTCAAACATTGCACTTAACAATAGTACTTTACTAGATATTAATTATTGATATACGGAAAAAAGTGACATTTTAAATATTAGATGTAATGTTGTGTATGTGTGACATTTACTGAGAAATTTTACATATCAATGTTGTATTTGAGGTTTTAGACAAGGTTTTTGACACAGTTTTTGACAAGGGGTTTTTGGCGTGACTGTTTAAGCCATAGTTTAAACTGTCAAAAACTGACACATGTGAAAAACCTGCCAATCCTGATTACGATGTTACACTACGTTAAAGGCTGAATGAACAAAATCCTCATTCAGTCTGATAAATCGGTTTTTCAAGTGTGATATGCGTTTTCAAATTCTTTACTTAGTCAAAAACTTTCACCCTATTAAAGGATGAAGTTTTTTTACACTATTCGGAATGTGTTGGAAAGTTTTTCATAATTTATTCTTGACGCATGATTTTTCTTTCTTGTATGTATTTCACGAGGAGTTCTCAAAATCTAGTATTGTTAAGCCGTAAAAAGAAGGGAAATTAGTTCTTATTATTAAGAAAAATATTATAGAACACTATGATTAATCATATTTGTAATTTTCAGCACATTAAAAATAATGTTCATCAGCAAAAATATAGAATTTTTCTGTACGTGAATATCCTATTTTATCATAATAAGCAATTCGTTTCTCAATCTTGAGACAGAAAGCATTCCATATTTCAAAAACAAAATAACATCTTCGTTTTTTTATATTCGCATTTTTTCTTCTGATTTTTATACATTTGATACATCTAATTTCGGACTGACATTAAAAAGGTGTTACTAAAAATAGTACATATCGAAAGAAGAAAATCTATCTAAAAAGAAAAAAATCGAAATGTTACTTTATCGATTTTTTAAGACATTTCTATGATTTATCGAAAGAACTTTTTGCATAATTTGATACAGCAATTCCAAAAATAATCTTAACACAAATTTCTTCATACATAAAAAAAAGGTTCGTCAGAAATTCCCTTCAGAATTAATTATTTAATTATTATTAATTAATTATATAAAACTATTTTTGGGTTAATTTGGCATTTTTCAACTTTTTTGCATAATTTGATACAGCATTTCCAAAAATAATCTTAACACAAATTTCTTCATACATAAAAAAGGGTTCGTCAGGAATTCTCTTCAGAATTAATTATTTAATTATTATTAATTAATTATATAAAACTATTTTTGGGTTAAATTGGCATTTTTCAACTTTCTGATATATTAGAATTGAAAGATTCTACGCTGATAGCGGTTTTCTTTATTGTTTATAACATAACTTTTCTTTGCTGTCTTACATTGCACAAAACATTTTTTTTTTCATTGTAAAATTTGTGTTAATTTTAAAGTTTTCAAAAGTTTTTGGGAAAAAAATGACATTTTTACTATATGGTGTATATGTATTTATGCATAATTAAAAATTACGTAAATATTAAAACCACAACAAAAATCTTTAAATCTACGTTTCGGTTCACATCTACGACCATCATCAAGATTACGATTACGATGTTACACTGCATTAAAGTCTGTAAGAACAGAATCCTCATTCAGTCCGACAAATCGGGTTTTCAAGTGTGTTATACGTTTTCCAAATTGTTTACTTAGTCAACAATTTTCACCCTATTAAACGATGATGTTTTGTTACACTATTCTAAATGTGTTGGAAAGTATTTCATAATTTTGGCTTGACGCATGATTTTTCTTTCTTGTATATATTTCGTGAGGAATTCTCAAAATATAGTAAAGTTAAGACCTAAGAAGAAGGGAAATTTGTTCCTATTTTTTTGTAAAGTATTATTGAACACTATCATTAATCATAATTGCATTTTTCAGTACATTATAAAAACAATCTTCTTCAGTAAAACTATAGAACTGTTTTATATATGGATATTCTATTTTATCATAATATGAAATTCATTTCTTAATCTTGAGAGAGAAAGTATTCCATACTTCAAAAACAAAATAACCTCCTCGTTTTGTATATTAACATTTTTTTCAGATTTTTATACGTTTGATACATCTATTTTCGGAGTGACATTAAAAAGGTGCTGCTAACAATAGCAGATATCGAAAGAAGACATTTCTATGCAAAAAGAGAAAAATCGAAATGTTCTGTAATGGAATTTTTAAGACATTTCTATAATTTATCGAAAGAACATTTTGCATAATTTGATACAGCATTTCCAAAAATAATCTTAATAAAAAATCTTTTATACATAAAAATAATGTGTTCGTAAGAAATTCTCTTCAGAAGTAATCATTTAGCAAGGTATTTTTGGGTTAATTTGGCAATTATCTAATGTATTAGGATTGAAATATTCTATGCTGAAAACGGTTTTCTTTATTGTTTGTAACAAAATTTTTCTTCGCTGTCTTATATTGCACAAAATGTTTTTCTTTCTTTTTACTGTAAACTTTGTGTTAATTTAAAGAATATTAAAATTAACTTTATATTAAAATTGCTGAATTGTTATTTTAATATTTTATAATGTATAAATAAAATATGAAATATTAAGAGACTACTTCACTCAGTCGAAAATACCCACTCGCTAATGTTAATCCTATGTGGGCAATAGTTTACAACATCTCGTTCGCATTTCAATATTTTTAATTTGAATTGGATAGCTGAGATCAATCTCTATGCAGGCACTTATATACTTTTTCGATTTTGATCGTAAGTTTTTATTATTAAGATACTTACACTTTCGGAACCGGTTTCAAAACTAAAAATATCCTCAATAAAAAAAAAAAAAAAACTTTAACCAAAAAAAAAAAAAAATGCCCTGCATAGAGATTGACTTCAGCTACCCAATGTAAAATAATTCATTTAAAAATATTGAAATACGAAAGAGACATCGTAAAATAATTCCCTCATAGGATTAACATTAGCGAGCGGGTGTTTTTGAACTATCAAGTAGTCTGTTATTGGAATAGCGTTCTTAAAGTTTATCCCGGATAAACATTCTATTATTCGAACTATCTATATTTATATCCATATCATTTTTTATGTCTAGCAAGGCGTGTAAATGTGTCATCGTGTCTATTATTTAGTTAATGTGTTTAGTCATATACATATGTTTATGCAATCTGACTTTTTTAAAAAGCTTTTAATATATGTCAATTGAAAGATATTGTTTTTTTTCTTTAGAATTGGAATGCATTATCTTTATACAAGTAGACTCTTTCGACAGGTATAAAACATTTTAAATTAAAAATTAAAAATGCGCACACATACACAGTTAATTTATATTCATATTTTGGTGCATTTCACTTTACAGACGTAAAAATTTGGAACATGCTTCCCTTTGCGATACTGTACCCAAGACAAACTAAAATAGCTGTGCTGGAATACTGATTTATTTATAGTATTTAATAGCAACTCCATCAGAATAATATGACATACGAAGGAAGAAACACATGTAGCATGAACGCATGTTTTTACCTCAATGGTTTAATTTTTCTATGATTCACGATGAACGAATCTCTTGTGTTTATGTACTTTAATGGATTTTGGGATAAATATTTGTCTGTTAACATAGTTTTAACTAAAGTTATCTCAGAATCTATACATTTTTAAAAGTAACTTATCTCTGAACTTCCCCCCTATTAAACAATGACGTTTTGTTACACTTTTCGGAATGTGTTAGAAAGTGTTTCATTATTTACGCTTGTCGTATAAGTTTTATTTGTGTACATATTTCATAAGGAAATCTCAAAATCTAGTATAGTTGAGCCGTATAAAGAAGGGAAATAGTTCCTGTTATTTTTTAAAAATATTATTGAACATTTTTATTAATCATATTTGTATTTTTCAGCACATTTAAAAGAATGTTCATCAGCAAAAATATAGAATTGTTCTATATATGGATATCCTATTTTACCATAATATGACATAAGTTTCTCAACCTTGAGACAGAAAGTATTCCATATTTCAAAAACAAAATATCATCCTCTTTTTTATATTCGCATTTTTTCTGATTTTTATACATTTGATACATTTATTTTCGGACTGGCATTAAAAAGGTGTTGCTAAAAATAGCAGATATCGAAAGAAGAAATTTCTATGTAAAAAGAGAAAAATTGAAATGTTAGGTAATCGATTTTTTAAGAGATTTCTATAATTTATCGAACTAACTTTTTGCTTAATGTAATACAGCATTTCCAAAAGTAATCTTAATACAAATTCGTTTTTACAGAAAAAAGTGTTCGTCAGAAATTCTCTTCAGAAGTAATTATTTAGCAAGATATTTTGAGGTTAATTTGGCATTTTGCAACTTCCTGATTTTTAGGATTGAAAGAGTCTATGCTGAAAGAAGTTTTTTTTTATTGTTTGTAACGAAACTTTTCTTTGCTGTCTTACATTACACAAAACATTTTTTTGTTGTTACTGTAAACTTTGTGTTAATTTAAAAAATATATTAAAAACAACTTTCTATTAAAATTGCTGAATTGTTTTTTAAATATTTAATAATGTATAAATAAAATATGAAATATTAATGTGCTACTTCACTCAGTCGAAAACACCCGCTCGCTAATTTTAATCATATGGGAATAAAAGTTTACGATATCTGGTTCGCATTTCAATATTTTTAAATGTTTTATTTGCATTGGATAGCTGAGGTCAATCTCTATGCAGGCTCTTTTGTATTTTTTCGATTTTGATCGTAATTTTTTTTAATTAAGATACTTTCACTTTCGGAACCGGTTTCGAAAGTGAAAGTATCCTCAAAAAAAAAACTGCAGACAAAATCAAAAAGTAAAAAGGGGTCTGCATAGAGATTGACCTCAACTCTTAAATGTAATAAAATCATTTAAAAATATTGAAATACGAACGAGATATCGTAAAATATTTCCCTCATAGGATTAACATTAGCGAGCGGGTGTTTTTGACTTAATCAAGTAGTATGTTATTAAAATCGTGTTCTTAAAGTTTATCGCGGCCAAACATTCTATTATTAGCACTATCTGTATTTATATCCATATAATTTTTTTATGTCTAACAATGCGCGTAACTGAGTCTTCGTGTCTACTAGATAGTCAATGTATTTAGTCATATACATATATTTATACAATCTGGCTTTTAAAAAAAATAATACGTGTGAATTGAAATCTATTGTTTTTTCTTGTGTATTGAAATGCATTACCTTTATACATGTAGACTCCTTTGACACGTGTAGAACATTTGAACTTAAAAATAAGAAATGCACACATATGCACATTTAATTTATATTGGTGCATTTCACTTTACGCACATTAAAAATTAAAACATGCTTTCCTTTGCGATACTGTAACAAAATACAAACTAAAATAGCTCTGTTGGAATATTGATTTATTTACCGTATTTAATAACAACACCATCAGAATAATATGATATACGAATGAAGAAACGCATGTAGCCTGAACGCATGTAGTTACATCCATGGTTTAATATTTCTATTATTCACGATGAACGAATCTCTTGTGTTTATTTACTTTAATGGATATTGAGATAAATATTGAGCTGTTAACATAATTTTAACTGAAGTTACCTCAGAATGTATACATTTTTTTAAAGTAACGCATCTCTCAAACAAACAATTATTTTGAACGATCTTTCAAAAAATGTAACTTCTGTGTAATTTTATTCGAAAAAATAATTTTGCAGCAACACTATCAGAATAATATGATATACGAAGGAAGAGACGCATGTAGCATTATGCGTCAAATAAAATCAGCTATTTTATGAAATGTTTGGTACATACAAAAGACGATACCTGCTAGCTGGGAAATAGTTGATAATACTTTAAAAATAAGAAAATCGTAATTTTAAAAGTGAAGGGGAGATTATAAATTATTTCGATGTTGGTATTTTCATTAGATATTTTTTTTTATTTCATTTTTTATGCATTTTCATTAGTTCATTGCATCCCTATTGTAAATTTTGTCCTCTTTTCAATAAAAATTATTCTGAATTGAAACAGCGATTTCTGAATTTCTCGAGATTTGTTTTATGCGATATTTAGAGTATTTTTCGTATACGTGACGACATTCATGTATTTGATTTCAGAAAATGGCAACGATAATTTACTGTATTTGTATGTCAAAACTGAAACAAAAATGGTCATCTTGCTTCTGTTTCAACCGTGCCATTTTGTTTCCGTCTCAAAAGTGAACAATAATTCATAACGTTAACGGTCTTTGTTTTAATTTTGAAGGAGAAGGGGTACTTCCGGTCATAATTTAAATACTGTGTTAATGTATGGTCGTAACTCCCTCCTTTTCCCCTGTCTCCCAAACCAAAACTTTTTTAATACTGGTCCGATTCATACGAAAACTTTTCTAACATCCTTCTCAGGTCACCAGGAACTAAATAAACTTCGCTATAATTTTTACCATTGGTTACCAATGTTTTTAAACAATAATATCCAGGGGGGGTGGGTATTTTCCCAGGTTCTATGTGCCCGATTTCAACAACAATTGTATCATTCAACTTAACACGAACTAACTAAGAAATAGATAACTAATTAAGATACAGATTTCCCTCTCCCTGGTGGTTGAAAGTGGAACTAAAACGTTTTTCAGCGTATGCGCAGCACGCCTGCTATACGATGTCGTAGACAGCGGCGACACGTGCCGGAGTTTCAATCGAAAGGAGGTTTGTTTAGAACAGACTGCGCCCCATGTCACAGGAAAGTAGACTAAAGATTTTGAATTTAAAATTGATCCCATTCAAACAAAATCCTTTCTAACACACTTCCCAGGTCTCCCAAGTCCTAAATAAACTTCGGTATCATTTTTTTCAGCCTCTATTTACCACTATTTATGAATAAAACTCTACAGGGGATAATTTATTTTCTTGCGTTTTATGGGCTCGATTTCAACGGGTATTGATTCATTCAACTTAGAACTAATTAAGATATCGATAACGAATTAAAGCATAGATTTGTTGCTCCCTGGCATTGGAAACTGGAACTTAAAGATTTTCATCACGTACACAGAAGACCTGCTATACGTTGTCGAAAGCAGCAGGGACACTTGCCAGATTTTTGTTCGAAAAGATGTCTGTTTAGAATAGAGTACACTCCCTTGTGGTGGAAAATGAAACTAAAAGATTTTGAATCTACTATTGGTCTGATTCAAACGAAATCTTTTATAACATTCTTCCCTAGTCTCCCAAGTACTAAATAAAATTCGGTATCAGTTTTTTTAGCCCTTGGTTACCACCATTTATGAATATTAATTTCCAGGCGTGTGATTTATTTTCTCGTGTTCTATGGGACCGACTTCAACGAGAATCTGTTCATTAAACTTAACATGAAGTAATTAATATATAGATAACAAATTAAGATGACTTCGCGCTCCCTGGGGGTGGAAATTGAAACTAAAAGATATTGCAGCGCGTACGCAGCATATTTACTATACATTTCCGTATGCAGCTGTGACGAGTGCCTGAGTTTCGTACGGAAAGAGGATTGTTTAGAACAGAATACGCTCCGAAAATGACAATTTTTATTGAAATCGCAAAAGAAAGTTTTTTATTTGATAATACCAGACAACGAAATATTCTCCTTTTCCCCTGTCCTCGAGTATTAAGAAAACTATTGGAGGTATCGATTCAAAACTCACAGTAAGTACGTAGTTTATTTTTTTATACTCCGAAAATGCAAAGTTTGTAAAAATCGGACGGTAAAAAAAAAAAAAAAAAAAAAAAAAAAAAAAAAAAAAAAAAAAAAAACATTATTTTTTAATCAAATGATCCAGACATTTGAGGAGGTGGTATTCAATTTACTTCCGCTACGGTGTCCGTCTGTTAAAAAAAAATAGAGGGCCAAACTCAAAAATTAAAGTAAAATTAACGAGTTAAAGAATATTTTAGTTCCAAAATTTTCCTGTTTACCATAAAATGAAAATTTTAAATGTTAAAATTATTTGTACTTTTAAAACACCACATGTCAATCAACATTTCAGATAAAGTTTCTTAATTAAACAGCATTTAATACGTTATTCCTATTTTTTATATAATATAAGAAATTTACCGTGAAATTTTGATTTTAAAAGTTAAATGTTAAACAAAAAAAAAAAATTAGAGCAAAATAAATACAAACAAAACATTAATTAAAAACTAAATACTAAATACAAAGAGAAACTAAAGATAAACAAAATACTAAAGAAAAGAATACAGACAAAGTAAAGACAAAAGAACTAAAAGAAAAAGAAAAAGAAAAGAAAACTAAAGGAAAGACAAAGAGAAATGAAAGAAAAAGATAAAGAAAAGAAAAGGTAAGGAAATGAAAAGAAAAAGAAGAAAACAAAATAGAAAAGTAAAAGGCTAAAAATAACTAAAAATAAACCGTAAACGAGTGATAAAACGTATATAAAAGTCAAATAACACGAGACGTATAAGTTAACTCCCAAATATCCTGGAACTATATATAAGAAGTTTGAAGAGCGCAATACAACAAACAATTTTTGTATAATAAACTATGTTCGCAGCACATTTATTCATTCGAAAATATAGCGTGTGTCACTCACATCTGAGCTTGGGTGTGGAAAGGCTTAGTAAGACATATCTACTGCTATATATATATATATATATATATATATATATATATATATATATATATATATATATATATATATATATATATAAACTTTTAACTTGGGGATCCCGTTTTGATTGAACATGCCTTTACTAAATAGTTACGCAAACGAAAATTTACAGCTGAAATGAAACTGCTTGAAACAATTTGCATAATTTAGCGCTATCAAATTATCTGTATTTTGTTTTATTTTTACTGATTCCACTAATAAAAAAAGGGAAATTTATCTAATCATATTTTTTAGTCATAAACACTTTATAAACAGTGTGTCTTTTCTTAACAAGTTCAACAGCTAATTCTCAAACTGTTAGCCAAAGAGGTATAGGCCTATTGCAAAGATGTTAAAAAGTTGTTCTCATCCATATTAAAATGCATCATCAAGTCAAAACAGTCATTGTTTAAAAATTACGAAATTAAACTTTTTATTTGATCTCCGGGTTAATTAAATTATAATTTAAAAAAAATTTGTTTTTGATTTAACAAATAAAACAATAAAAAATTAGATTTCGTATTAGAAAATTATACTGACTTATGATACATTAAATGATTTTAGTTTGTAGCGTTTTCTAGTAGTCGAAACGCATTTTTTTATTCAAATAATGCAGAGTTAGGGAAATCAGAATTTCAGTGAAAGACGTTAAACAAGAAGACGGTGATCGCAAGAATTCAACATTACATTGATATACGAGCAGTCAAGAAGCGTGTGTTCCACGTGACCTATCTACTACCACAAAAAACCCACATAATTAAAAATCTATATTTCTAATCTGGTGGTCATGAGTATCAATTTAATTATACAGCCTAACTTATAACAAGGACATCATTGAAAGCATCCCAATTCAACCTATTTACTAAACTTTAATGTGAGGTGAGCACCCGTTTGAAGCTTAAAACAGCCACCGCATATTGATACCATCAATACATCTTAATATTTAGTGCGAACAAAACATCTTAAGATAAAAGTTTGAGATCAGGTAATTCGTAAGATTTGGAATACGATACTCAGTGAAGCTCTTACATGAGGGAATAGACCACAAGAAAACATTAAATTCTGAAATACGGAGTAAATAATGACTTCATCTTGTACTCGTGGGATGATTAAACGTTGATCATTATAAAAGCGTCCTCATATACGCAAAATAGCTTCAAATTGGCGTCTCATTCGTTTAGAAGACGTTCATCATTTACTGCGGTTTTCTTTTGTTTTGAGCAGAGACCACATGACGGTATTTTTCGCTAATAATTTGAGCAGTAGCTTCATATTATATGGATACTCAATATCTTCCCAGCTTCGAAAGCAGTGCTTCTTCGTAGGGATCAATCGCCTGCTATACCTTGCACGACACTTGTATGGCGTATGGCATAACTTATATAACAAAGGACACTTTGCGGATGATCTTGCAACTGATCCATTTCTTTGAAGCGATTGATCAGCTTCTATGTCCCGGGTCATGAAATGGACCATTTCTTAATTATTATTAGATATTTTAGTGTGCAAACCTTATACATTGCCGCTATCACTAATTACTGTTATGTTTCAAGACTAACCAACAACGCTTTATCCAGCTACTATAACATTCTACAGGCATGCAGTAATTACTTATAGTGCATCCAGATGTTTTAGTGATGATCTGAATTAAATAAATCTGTTCCATGTGTTACATATCAAATCCTTCGATTGATGATTTTTTGAAATATAAATTTTTTTTTTTTTAAGTGTTTCCCTCTATTTGTACAAAGTGCGATTTTTTATCAGAATGGGCTCTTTTCAAATATGATTTTTTTTTAAATCTTTGACCGCTTATCTGGGCAGGCAGTATGTTTCCATTATTTCTAATAATTCATAGGATTTTCCCTTAATTATTCTACGAAACAGATATGTTTAATTTTAAAAAATAAAAACACAATAAAAAATAAAATATAAAATATAAAAATATAAAATATAAAAAGGAAAAATATATTATATAATTTTATTATTATGTTAGTTGAAATCTATTTTTTTTTCTGAAATCCTAATGTTATACCGGATTTTCTGAAACAAATCATGATGCGTGATTTCATAATGACTTGGGGCTAAGTAATTCTAAATGAGAAATGGCGAACGTGAAATATATCATTAAATGAGGCAGCAGATGCTCGAGATATACCAGACAAGCATAATTTTTCTAAATGAAGGACAAATTGATTCAGCCACAAACGAAACATTTTTCCTTGTTACTTATACTCAGTTTCATTTTAATTGTGTTTTATATATTTTTCTCTTTGTAAAATTATGTATTCAAATAAAATTTAATGACTATCGGTCTATTACCTAATAAAAAGATTCTCATTCTAGACGTTTCATAAAAACCCATGGGTTATATTTTGCTCATTTCTGCACATATACTCAGTAATTATTACAAAAACATTCCTTTTGAATAATATATAAACTAGCATTTTTTTTTGTCTGCATAATATTCTAAAGTTAAAAGATTAATCTAAATTAATTATTACCTATTTATCTTCTGAAAAAATGCTTTCTATACTACGTGAACATTTAAAACAGTTGGAATTTCATTTAAAATAATAATAGAATATATTTAAAAAAAAGTTTGAAGTACGTACGACTCAAACTTTCAAATGTAACCGGAAGAACGCTCATTACAGGTATAAAACACGATAAAAATTACCTCCTTAGTTTTATAGATGTAGAATAGTAAAACTTCACGAAATTGTTAAAGGATAGCGTAATTTCATTATAATTCATTTAGATATTACAATATATTGTAATGTTTATACATTTTTCGTGAAAATGAAATATTGATGCAATAATAGATTTTTTCAGTAATGAGCCTGCTATACTACACTTAAAAAAAATCATATTTTTTTTTCTGATGGGACATCTTTAAACGATTAGCCAGATAGACAGACATGACAAGTTAATAGCACACTGCAACTATTTTTAGAAATATTTAAAATTGTTATTGAAAAAGGAGTGTATAACATAAATTTTATTAAAAAAGTGAGATATATATTTGTTTAATGTAAAAAAAAAAGGAATTAATGCAAAATACAGAATACTCTGACAAAAAGTGATTTTAGAAAAAAAAAAAAATTATTTAATGATTACACGCTAAAAGTTTAAATCAGTGTACTTCAGAAAATAAAGATTATTTTAATATATTTTTTTTTAGATTTTAAATATTTCTGTACAAAAAAATTGCTTTCTTGCCGAAACAGATAAAAATATTTTCGTTTTGTCCAACAACCATTTTTTACAATGTGTATTTTTTATTAGAAAAAAGTGCATCTCATTGCCATAAACTTTATATTTTTTAAAAGCTACAATTTTTGTGCTCGACCCATTTTTTGTAAGTTAATACTGTTTAATAACAAAACTGAACGAATATGATTTATTTTAATCGAAGTTCTTAATTAATATATTAAATTTTGTAGTATAATATATTCAAGTTTATTATTAATATACAGGGTGTCCATAATTAAACGACCCTACTTTAAAGTTGTCTACAGACGAAACTATTGGTCAGAAAGTTGTGAAATTTTGTGAAGGACATAATGAAGGAATGGGAATTTGTTTAAGCGAAAAAAAAATAGTTCAAAATTTCACCACCAGAGGGCGTTTTTTATTAATTACACATTTAGCATACATTTTCGATAGTTTACATATTTTATTGCAACAAAAAAAAACATGTTCCACATGACGGACATCATTTTCAGCTACCATCTGGAATCGAAAGATAGCATGTTCCACAGTTGACCACAGTGTTTTCTGGAAAAGGCTAAAAACATGTCGTGAAAAAAGTTTTATTCAACATGTTTTGTTATAATAAAATTTGTAACCTATCGTAAATGTATGCTAAATGTGTAATTCATTTAAAAAACGCCCCCTGGCGGCGAAATTTTGAACTAAATTTTTTTTCGCTTAAACAAATTCCCATTCCTTCTTTATGTCCTTCACGAAATTTCCCAACTTTCTGACCAATAGTTTCGTCTGTAGACAACTTTAAAGTAGGGTCGTTTAATTATGGACACCCTGTATTTAAGCGGTAAATTTTTATTGCAAAATGCGTTTGATGCTAATAAATTTACTGCACTAGGACTTCCCTTAAAGAGACAATAACTTTTGACAAAATATGAAAATGAGATGATAGCTGTAACAATCATAAAAGTTTAGCAGTTACTTCTTTGTTATAGTGGCTTTTCAAAAGCACATTCTGGCAACTTTTATTTGCATTTAAAAAATCTGATCAAATTGTTATATGTTTATGAAATAACTATCAATTTATCAAATGAGCAAATATTTAGTTCAATATTTCCATTCTTTAATGCATATATTAAAAAACAATTTGTTTAATCTACATACAAATAAAATCTATAATAATGTAATATAAACTATTAACATTTTTCACAAACTGTACAATTATTCGACAGTTTTTATAGAAAACGTTTATATAAGACGCAATTTAACTCTATCCTGATCATAATATGGTCAATAATATAGTAATAAGATACACTTCACAATATGGCCATATAACCGTTACCTTTAAAAATGGTCGAATGAATGGACAGTTTGCTGGACATTTTGAACATTCCAATAAAAAAATCATAAAAAGCATATAACATTAGATTTTATTTTCCTAGGGTTCCGTTCCACATTCGTGACTGTTTATAATATGTGGCTCGAGATTGTACTTTATAAAGATTGAGTCATGCCAAGGCCACAATAAAAAATAAGTACTGTTCATCAATTTTATTTTCATATATTTTTTTATATCATTTGGCAATGAATCTCTCTTTTTTAAGCCCAAATTACGCCATAATTTTTTAAAACACGCCTGAGGTTTTAAAACACCAAGATTTTTATAGTTACGTAATCGGATTTCCAGTCAATATTGTATTTTAGCAAGCCTGGCTTCAGCCACGTTTAAATTCATTGTTGTGACGACAAATATATTTATATTTGTATTTAAAAATTTGCCTCCATGTTTATATAACTGTTGTTGTGTAGAACTACTTATATAAACTCATGCAAAAGACATTTATGCTACTTGTTTGTGTTTGGCACTAACGTTGGCTGCAAACCCGATTGCCGAACTGCGTAGTCGAAGTTAATATTAAATTACCGGATGAACCAAAAGTTCGTTAAAACTTTAAACATTCATAAAAAAGGAAAAAAATAGGATAAAGAAGTACGGTTTGCAAGAAAGGGCTCACAAGGTAGTCGGGGTTTTTTTAGCAGCAAAAAACTTTTTAGTTAAAAATAGTCACTTTTAGATGGCGCTAAAATGCGAGAAATTCAGCAGAATTATGCAAATCAATCCTGCAGTAGAAGGCCGGGATACACGAGGATTTCTCATTCGCTTTCAGAATGTTATCATTACCCGATCAAGCGTTGGTGGTGAAGCTGTTCTATTTGAACGGGGAGTCAGCAACTGCAGCGTTACGAAAATTTTGCCCCGCAAAAGGACTGAAGACAAATGCTGAGATCTAGAGGTGATGTTGAATAATTGTTATTGCAAGAATAAATGGATGGGGCTTACTGTTGTCCTGTTCATTGTGTTTCTGGTCATCAGCGCTCTTTACCAGTGACATTTTTAACTAAAAAAATTTTTGTTGCTAAAAGATTCCGACTACTTTGTGAGCCCTTTTCTGCAAACCGTATTTCTTTATCATAATTTCTTCCTTTTTTTGGAATTTTTAAAGTTTTCACGAACTTTTGGTTCACCCGGTATATGAAAAATCTTTCAATGAGTACTGTAAAAATTAAATTTTACAGTAAATCTCAAATTTGGGTAAGCGAAAACAAGCGGGTAAGTGTGATCGAAGATCGCGCAAAGCGTTTCGTTTAATATTCCTTTCAAAAGACTTTGTCATTTCTTTAATAAATACAAATAAATTAAATTTACCAACAACAACAAAAAAAATTAGGTTTTTTATAAAGTTAAAAATTACCGGTCTATTTTTTCTTTTTTTCGAATATCTAAACCAGACCGATAGCGGGCGAATCCCGTTATTATATTCTGTCATAATAATATCTGTCATGCGGACTAAATGCAACATTTAAAAAAATAATTTCAAAATTAAACCATGTTGTACATCTTCAAAATGTTAAAATATGCGAATATTTCCATAATCGGATTTTTATCATGATTCAATATGATTCTCAAACTCATATATTTACTATTCTCTATTACTCGCTTTGTATTATTCTCAAACATTTTAAAAATTCGTTAAACTTCCAATATGACATAAGATTTTCTTTTTAATTCTCTAATGACGTGATATTAATCTGTTTGTGTACATACACATACCCATTCTCATTGTATTATTGAGAAATATTTGAAAATTTCCGTTTTATTACAGCTATGACGTCAATTATTTTATTTCATATTAATATTTTTTTCAATTAGTGAAACTTTTTATTTCATTTTCATTTTTCACGTGGAAATCATTCAATAGAAAATTAATTAGTGTAGAAAGAATTTCATTGTGTATTTTTTATTTATGGCAACTGCTTTATCGAAATATGTTTAAATTTAATAGGAAAAGGCTGTTAGAATTTTGGTATTTTTAATCTTTATTTATTAAAATAATACGATTTGTTTCAAATTTTAATATTTTGTGATTCATAGATGATATTCAGCTAGATATACACAAAGTTCAACTCTGTAAGTTACATAATTTCTGAGAAAGGCTCTGTGACGGACAGACAACAGAGCGGGGGTAATAGGGTTTCGTGAGATGAACGAAACCCTAAAAAAATGTATTTCAAAGCTAAGCCTAATCGATATAATTTGTATAAGCTGTGTATAAGAAGGTGAGATTAAAATGGTATCTGATCAAAAATTTCATTAATCACTGATAAATCACTGCAAAATCCGTTGAAATTCCGTTAAACTTCAGGGTAAAAATCAGACTACGTAAATAGATTACTTTCTTTGCATTTTTCCTCTAATATAAAAAAGGAGATTTATTTTGCATTCGACTAATGTTGAAATAGATTTTATTGTACTTTAATATTAGTGTGTAATTTATCCGTTACAAGTACTCTAATCTAGTGTTCTACGAGGATCCAAACATGCATTTCCGAAAAGAGTTATTTATCTATAGAAACCTTAGACAGCCAAATATAGTTTTGAGATGTAAAGAAGAATTTAATAAAAACAAAGAGTTTATTTTGCTACTGCTGACTTTCGGTAACGTTTCCGAGTAGATTTTATAGTGTATTAATCAGTTTTCTCAGTCAGAGTAGAGATTTTTCGATTGCTGTCACACCTCAAGTAAACATTTTTTCATGTTGAACAAACATGTTTTACAAAAACATGATAAATTAACAGCATTAACATTAACATTAAAATTAATATTATTTCGTTACTGTTGAACTCCAAGCTTGTATATATTTAGCTACGCAGCTGAAAACATCTAATTGAGAATTGATATCATTCTCAAAAGCAATTTTTCGATTTTAGATAATTTATTAATACATTAAAAATATATATTAATCGGAAACCTAACAGAAAATCAGTGGCAAAAAGAAATTTGGTTTATATAAATGCTTCTTTAAATATCGAAAATTAATTTGTTTCTGGGGTAGTTAAACATAAAGGAAGTTTATCGGAATCATGTGTAGCTTGGAAGTGATAAAAATATATTTTCGTTCTCGGTTATATTATATGTTCGTTAATTAAGAAATATTTGCCTTTTATAAAAAATGATGAAGATACTCTTTTAAAAAGCATCACAAATTCTGAAAAAAAAAATTATTATAGAATTCACTGATATGAAAAAGAAGTATTGAAATAAAATTTTTCAAAAAGCTTATTTTATGTTATCATATAATTTTCAGATTTTTTTTAACATACAAAAATGATATTGTTTGTACAAAGATATTTTTTAATGAAAACAACACATGGTTATTTCTCAAGCTATGAAAATATTATTTAGTGATGTAAATTGGAAAATAAAATAATAAAATATAGTAGAAAGTAACAATAGTAGACAGAATAGAATAGAAAACAATAGTAGAAAGTAATGTTACTTTTCTTGCTTTATTTTTTTAAAGGTTTTTCTCGAGATTTTATTAATTGCATTATTATCTGTCTTTAAATTTCTTAAAAACGATATTTTGCATTTGTAATGAAATTTAATTTATGGAAATTTGACTATTTTAAAAATAAAGAGATTTTTTTTTTCGCAATTACGGAGATTTCTTTGAATACTTGTGAAAAAGATACTAACTTTCATTTTTAAATACGTTAAATTAACAACCTGTAAGTTAATATGTTTTAAAAAGAAAATATATATTTAATTGGAATAAATTAAAAATCATATTTCCAATTATGTAGAATTTATTAAGAATTCTATAAAATGAAATGCTCATAAAAACATATATTATACTTTTAAAGAATATTGTAGTACGTGGAATATAGCGTGAAACTTTATGATTTTTGAAAATATACATCAAGGCACATTTTTTTAGACAAATTTCCTAAAGACGTTATGTTCATTTTGATTTAGAGTAATGAACCAGCTATTTTATATTCATATTTGTATATCTTGTGGGATAATTTAACCTTTGATGTAACACTTTATGTCTTAACACATGTAGTGTTTGAAATATTTGTGATTTTTTTTTCTTAATTCGCCGATTTAATTTTGATTGCCTTGAAAGTTTAATAAATCTTTTTAAGTAATCTAAAGCGCAAAAGAAAAGTATTTATTGTAATTATATAATTATCTTATTGTATACAAAATTTAATCATGTGAGCAGTGGACTGTGTATGTGTATTTTTATGTATGAGTTTATTAACGTTTTATTGTCTATTCATTTGTTTATATCTCATACTTTTGTCCATTAGCTAGTTTGAATTTTCTATAGAAAACGGGTTTTTTACATAAGCTAACATAATTAAAATTCAATAGAGCACGTGCTTGTAAGTGTAAAACGTGAAGAGGATCTTAGCATTAAACATGAGATAGTATGCATACTTATCCGTTCGCATTATAACTGCTGAGTAAAAATGCAATTGAACAAAGTAAGTATGATGGAACGTTCACATAAGATGTTTCTCCACTTATGATTGTTGTAACATATCGTGAAATATGTGGACAATCTTACCATCGTTACAGTGATATACGTACTTTATCTGTATCCATCATCCACTCCAGATACAAAGTAACTGAGTACGCTATTATTTTGTTATAATGACGTATGGATTTTGCATTAAAGGTATGAGGATCGCGGGTTTCAGTTTGTTATCGTACATCAAAATTTCCGAAATCGTAATATTGAAGCGATGTCGCTTCCTGCTTTATATGGTACATCTCATAGTAAATTCTGGTACGATATTATCCTGAAGATGTAGAAGCTACATTTTTCAAATTCATAATTAAATTACACTGTTCGTATTTTTATAGATGATTTTTTTTTCTAATAGAAGAAATTGCTGAAAGTGTGACCCTTCGCACCTGACGCTGACCAAGAAAAACTCTGCATTCGAGTCATCCGATGTCATTTTAGCCCATCTGTGCGCCTTTCACCTATGACTTGTTTTAAAAGTAATAGCACCTAGGACCAGAAAAGTGCAACTATCTACTCTCAGCATACATTCATTACTCATATACCATGCGATTGCTTTTTTTTCAAAAATGGAGATTCATTTTGATCAATATCCTCATGCAAGATTGCGTTTGATTGTTCTATCTTCATGCAAGAGTATGTAATTTGGTTTGTATTTATTATAACTTAATACATAAGTCGACTTCGAAGAAAAACTGTGTTTATAAGTGCAATGAGAAAAAAAAGTGTCTTATATATATAATTTACTCCTTTGTAAGAAAATCAAGAAAGAAAAATCATGTGTTAAGCGTAAATTATGAAGCGCTTTTCAACACATACACAATACAAAAACGAAACTTAACCGTTAAATAAGATATACAAGCAAACATTTTAAAGTACACATTTAATAACTCATTTCAAGCAATTAACGTCATAAATCGTAAAAAAAGTAATAGATATTTTTAACAGCATTTTATCTATAGATTTTTATATGCACCACATATTAAGTTAATATTTAATTTAGGAAAATATTGCATAACGCACCTATAAAAGCAATATATAAAAATTACCATCCGTAGATGGCAGTGTATCCATTTATTTGAATAACCCTGTATTGAAATCTATTTATATTCTACAAGCATCTCTTTGTATATTAAATATATTTCAGCAAGAAAATGCATAACAAATTTAAAAACACTTTTAAGACACAGAATAAAATAGAGAACTTAAAGTCACTTAATAAATCATTTTTTAGTAATTTTCAATAACTTTATTTTATTATATCTCTCTCATGGCTTAATAATAAAATATTATCATAAAACATAATTAAAATTAATTTTTTAAATGGCCACTAAAATATATAAAATGGTTCATTCCCAATGTCTATTAGATCTACACAAATGAGCAGCTTATGAATCGGCTATATAAAAGATAATTGTACAGAATGCAGTCAATTTTAAAGTATTGCATGCAATAATACATTTGATAAATCTTCATATATCAATAATTTCAATTCCAAAAACAATTATCTACGAAATCCTAGGAAAACAGTCTGTTCAAGCTGGTGTATTGGGCATAGCCAATATAAATATTATTATTTCGTCTGTCAAAAAGTAAATATAGAGACGGATAAAAAAAGTAAATAGATAGATCATGTTATCAAACTTGGTGCCTTATAAAACAGCATGTTTATTTCGCGTTGGTGCATTTTGTAAAAGCCTTGCTGACTTCAGGGTTTATGTTGAAATACAATCTAGGCATAGCGAATATAAATATTATTTCGTCTGTCGTGTAAATATTATTTCGTATGTCGGAAAGTAAGTAGAGAGACGGATAGAAAAAGTAAATAGAGAGATCATGTTATTAACCTTGGTGCCTTATGAAACAACATGTTTATTTCGCGTTGGTGTATTTTGTAAAAATCTTGCTGCATTTAGGGTTTATGTTAACATACAATCACGTTATTAATAGATCTTTGACCAAAGAATACTTTTATTCAGATGACATTTTTTTAACCCGCCTAAATCAAAGGCATTTGTTTTAGGACTAATGCAGTTTCATATTCTTGCACATAAAACACTTGCCTTTGATTTTGACCAGTCCGAAACCTGGAGGATGTGTGAGGGGAAAATGACCGATGCTCATTTTATTACCCCAGATTTGAGTTTCTGAGCTTTTGAACAACTGTAACTGAAGAAACACACCAACGAAGAAGGCAGAGAGTAAAAAAAAAGGGTATTTTGTATTCTATGATTTTTCAGAACCGGCGATATTATTTATTATTTCATAGTCTTAAAGTTTATTTATAATTAGTGGTTACCACTATATTTTATAGTAATCTGAGAAACGAAAAAATATTTCTGAGATAAGAAGCAATGTGCGACATTGTCCGTTTTATTTTCCGTTTGTCTCGATTCGCCGCGTGCCGAATAATTCGAAAAAGGAAAAACCGTCTGCATGTTCTTGAAGAAAGTACTTCTATGTCTCGAACGATCCTGTCGGTTCAAAATAATATCTCATTTAACCCTTTAACAAAAGTTATTTACGAAGAATCGAATTTGTGTTTTTTTTCTTCCTTTTATCGAACCTCGGATTATGAGTAGTAACCACTACAATTATTAGTAATTTCAGAAAAAAATATTTCAGTTCCAAGCTTAGGCACCGGTCTACTTCTTTAACAGCAGTAGTCTCAACTAGTTTTTTGAAAAAAGCTGTCTCATATTCCCCCCACCCCCACCTTCCTTCAATGTTTTTCTCTCCAAATGTGCCATGTTTCCATAACTCAGCAAATATTTTTCGGATTTCCACGCAACGGATTCCAAACATTATAATTAATGGTCTAATAACTCGAGAAATATACATCGGATTAAAAATGAAAAAAAAAAATGCATGTTCAATATTTTTGAAAAAAATATTTAGGTATATAAAAGTTTCTGCAGTCTCACAACTCTACCCCTTTGGGGTGAAAGGGGGCAACTTTGAAATCTTAAATGATAACACCACTTTTTTATTGCAGATTCGGATTTTACGGGAAGAAACACGTAACTCTAGTTTTTAACATTTTCTTCTGTTAATCGTAGATGTCGCTGTAATTGGGTAAAATTTAGTGAGAATCGTTTTCATTAAAAGTCTGGAAACGGTCGAATAAATCGAGAAATATACATAGGATTGAAAAACGGACAATACATGTTCAACATTTTGCAAAAATGGCAACTTTGATGTACTTAAATTGATTTTTCTGCAATATTGATCACGTATTTTTCCGTTTTGTAATCCGATGTATATTTCTCGAGTTATTCGATCCTTTACAGACATTTCAATGGAAATGAATCTCATTGCATTGTACTCGATTACAGCGCTATCTACGATTTTCCGAAGAAAATGTTCAATACAAAAGTTACGTATTTTGTCCTGTAAAATCCGAATCTGCAATACAAAAGGGGGTTATCATTTAAGATTTCAAAGCTTCTCCCATTTTTCCCTTGGGAGCAGAGTTGGGGGAGCAAATTTGATACTCCTAAATAGATTTTTCTAAAATATTGAACTTGCACTTTTCCATTTTTTCAATCCGATGAATATTTCTCGAGTTGTTCGACCGTTTCCAGACATTTCGGACTTTTTTTTTTGTTATTTCAATAAACGATTTTTTCATTTCTAAAAAAATAAAAAAAAAAATTGAAATACATTAGTTGTTTCAAGAATTCCTTGCCTTGTTTTAAAAATATAAACAAAAGAAATTTCACATTGTGTCTTTTTTTTATCAAACTTTTCGTATACCTTTTTAAATAATGAAATTACCATCACTAACAAACTCTGGGTGTGTTTTTGGTATTTGATAATGTATGTATTTTAGGTATTAGTATTATTATAAGAAAAATAAATAAACAAAATATTTCGAAATAACTACAAAATGAATGACTTTTGTATTAATTTAAAAAGGAAGTTCTTAAAAAGCAATTATATGTAAAAAAGGTAAATTCACGTTTGTTATAGTAAATTTACGATTTAATAAAAGACTAAAACTCATTGGATATACCACCTATATAAATATTCTTTATAAAATGAATTTTGCTACATTAAACAAACTTATTAACCGTAAAAAATCACGCCGTTACCTATTGCTGTAAATTTCTCTAATGTTCAATATTTCTATTTTACGGTCAGAATCAGATTTATCGAATAACCTCCAGACCAATAAAAGTAATCATCCTTATATTATTTCCTTTTAAATAAGAAGAAGAACAAAAATAGCTTAAATTCTAATATTATTTGGAACATTTATAAAAATGAAACTTTAAAATTTATATAGTTAACAAATATGCATATTATTCTATTTTACGCGTTTTCATAAAATGATAATATTATTGAAGGTTTAGTTTTAATATTACTTGCAATATTATTTATAAAAACGCTATTGAACTTCAGTACTACTCGGATTATGTTTTGAAATGAAACTGTATACTGACCGTAAACTGATAAATTAACAAATATGCATTATATTTCATTAAAATTATATTTATATTAAATATATTAATATAATTAATATCACCAATATTAATAAAATGGACGGAAATAAAATATAACAATTTCATTTTTTTTAAATAAGCCAAAAAATGATAAACTGGACGAAAATTAATACTATTTCATTTTACTCATTCCATTAAAAATATATGAATATTGAAGATATTATTCTAAATATTTTTATCAATTAAAAGAAAAAAACTAGAGCTGCTTTTAGCAGATATGTAATTTTGTTGATTTATTTATAATGATATGCTACAGGAATCAATAATCAATATCATAAAGCACAAATTTGTCATTAACGGTAAGCAAATTATTCGTATAAAAACTAACCTAAGCGAAACATAAGTGGTTAATCCGTATTTGAATGTGCTAAATTGATACTTAAATGATTATTTCTGTTTATAATTATTATTTTCGCACTTACTTCAAGTTAATTATATTTATTTCCCAATGTTTTTTTATTTTGTAAGAAATATTTTCATTCTGTGTTAACATGGGAATAGTTTTTGTTTTATGACCCAAACATTCATTCGTTTGAAATTTATAGCACACGTATCAATATTAATGATCGATTTTATAGTGCAGTAATTTAAAGAGTACATTCAAATGTATTATATTTAATAAATGAATATTAATTTCTTCAGATCTTTCTAATAGCGTTTCCTTAACCCAGAAGATTTCCTGATATTTAACAATCAGTATTGATGCATTAAACTGTTTCATTTGCTCAAATAATTCTACGTATGAATTATATAATAATTATTATACTAATTATATAATTACAAAAAATAATTGGAATTTCGAAAATATAAAAATATCTTTCTTTAGTATAAACGATCAAAAATGCTTGTTTACATTATTGTGAACCTTTATTTGCTATTTTACTACTATATTTGTAGATATGGTAGTATAGAAACTTAAAAACAAAATTTCTTTATGAAAAGAATTTTTCCCAATATTTGAAAGTTTAAAAGAATTACGTATTCCCGTAAGATACATAACTTTCTACCTCCCCCCCCCCCAAAATTATGTTATAATTTAACAATAAAAAGAGATTTCATATTTAATAAATATTTAATGGAATTTAGTATATTTTATGGTTTAAAGCATCTTTAAATATTTTTAATCCATCTACTGAATTATTATTTTTTAATTGTACCTATTTAAATTTTAGAAAAATAAACTTCATAAAATGCGATTCGAAAAGAAAAACATTTTTAAAATGATAACATCAAGCATACCATTATTATTTTTCTTTTACATTTTCTCAAAAGAAAATCTAGAAGATTGAGAATTGAGAATTGACTTTGCAATATCGAGTACAAGTGGAACATTTCGGAATGAGAGAGTTAATATACGTACATAATAAATGAAACTTTCACATAGTATACAATGGGTATTTTTTAAGGATATTCATATGTCAAGAGAAAAGAAAATGTTTTTGTTTTTTTCAAAAAAGTTATAAATACCTGAGAAACTACTTTTATTTATCTTTCGACTAGATTTCTTTGTAAAAAAGTTTTTTTTTTAATGTGTAATATGAAGAAAAAGTTTGAAATATTTCCTTAAATAAAGGTTGAATGATTTCTACAACTGATAATATAAAGTTATATTTAGGAAACTTACTTTACCGCTATCTCATAAGAAGAAGGTTTTAAGCAATCACTTTTAATCAGAAATATGAATCCTTTTTTTTTTTCAAAATTGCTTTTTTCCAAATGCGAACCGATTGCAAATGTTTCACAATGCTGACATTCTACTCTCGCAACATGAATGCACAACTACTACGTTTAAATCTGATATACTGTAATTAATAATTTACTATCATTTGTGTTATTTATTAGGGAAAAGTTCTACGAAAACTTTTTTAGTTTTTCCCGTTAACTACGTGAAACATAGATATGCATCATATCATTTTTCCTTATTATAAAATCTTATAATATGTCTGGATTTTGGCAACACTACTTTTAAACCTCACAAGCCTTATTGTTGTAATTGTAGAATTATAAGTTGTTTTTTAATGATAGAATGAACAAACGTTATTATGAATAACACAATTTGTAACAACTAATCTAGTTATTTTTCATGAATTAAAAAACGCATGATTTCATTAAGTAACTTTCTATTTTTATGTTATGCAAATTTTTTGCCATGTAACTACTTTGTCTTTCTAAATTTATTTAAAACTCCATTTCTTTGAATGACAATCATAGGACTATCATAGCAATAAAGTAAAAATTGGACCCAACATTACTGTATAAATTACTAAATATTTCAACATATGAACAGCTATAAAACATTCTGAACCAAAGATACGACTGCATATATATCAGTAATAAATTCACTGAACAACAAATTCGAAGTTTTGCTCTCTCCCCAAATCGAAATCTGTTGTTTCTTATTCAGGTTTTTGCGCTGATTCTGAATCCTGTTTTAGATTTTCTCCAACGCGTCCAGATTTTCAAGTATTTTCATATTTCGATTTATGAAAATTTTGAAATTTTTGTGCACTCTTATGCAAATTTGCAGCATAAAGCATTATCAGAATGGCATTTTTGTTTTATGTTATGATTACTGGCCAGTTTACTTTAAAAAATGTTGTGTCTCAAATTATAGTGACATTTGATCGTTAAATATTGTGCTTAATTTGCATATTTTTCATGTTTTTCTATTAACGTTTCTAGGCGTCCAAATATTTTTGCCCATTGAGTACGATAGTACGTTTCTAAACCAGTCTTTTTACGCGGATTTTGAATCTGATGTCTGTTTTCTTCTATCGCTTCTAGTTTTTCAAAAAAAGATAAGTTTTATTTTTTGGTTAAAAAAGGCCAAAAAACGCTTTTTATGCTACTTTGTGATCTACTTCAGTTATTTATGATATCTATATCATTCGATGAAATTCACTTGTAAGAAGTAATTGGAAAAAAGTAGTGAGGAAAAGCTGCCGATTCTCTGAATATTTCTAATTTAACCAGAAATTTGGTGTAGTGTAGCTCCTTTCTTCATGAACCTAAGAAAGCGCTTCATGCATACAATTTGCTGTAAATGTCTTCAATAGGATATCCCATATTAGGTACGTCTACCATTTTGAATTGTCGAACTTTTAGGTACGTGTACGTAAAAGATATGTTGAACAATTTAAAACAGCATTGTAATTGCTCTATGGGACTACTTGTGCTTAAAGAATCGGGTACTTCTCTATTATCCTGTCGACCACTTTTCATAACAAAAACTATCACCAAATTGTAAGATTAAACGCCAAAAATGCAGCCCCATTTCCTTGATGTCAGAAGCATTATACGTATTTGTTATGTCATCAAGTGGTTTTTAATTCGACATTTGCGTGTATTTTTCCTTATGTTTTACTGATTTATTAGTTATTTCAATAATTAAAATAACAAATGTGTCCTTAAATTATTATATTTTATTTATATTTTTATTTTGATATACCAATGGCAACGTTCTCTCGTTTATTTGGCGATAGTTTTTTGTTATGAAAAGTGGTCGACAGGATAATAGAGAAGTACCAAAAATCGTCTCCTCTTTTCAGAGTGGCATATTTGGCAGACGTATAATCAGATATATGTAGATCGACAGTACTGCAGCTTTTCCCCACAAATTTTATAATGTTATTGTTCTTATTACATTATTAGTGCAACCAAACCGAAAAAATAAATGTCTAAATATAGTATTTTTTATTATAATTTTATCTTTGTAACAATAAATATCTCTATCGTTTTTTTTACTATTATACAAAGAACATGTGTTACATTATATTTTGTTTGTGTACCAAAGTGGTAACAGATTTCTTTCGATAAAACATACTGGTACAAAATTACTGTAAATAAAACTGCAAGAAACCCGATATTTCCACGATTCTTCCTATTTTATCAAAACTTTGGAGTGATGTAACTTTATTAACAAAGTGTCCAGAAAATAACTTCCTATGTTAAATAATTGTTGCAAATTTTATTCTGTACAAGATTGATGGTATGAGGTTTTCAGTAAATTGTACCGCCAAGATGAATATTGAAGAAAATATTTGGCGAAGCCATTTAGTTTTTCTTTTTTTGACTGTTTATTCACTTGATGATCTAGTTGAACAAAAATCATTTCTCCGATTATATCAGAATTTAACAAGACCGCGTATACCGGTAGCTGAATGTCTCTTTTGTCGAGCTCTGTACATGTTTTATTTAAAAAATCAGAGATTTCGATTAACTATCACCGCAAAGAAAGCAGTTTGGTTTGACTGAGTTTCAATGATTACACTAGTTTTTTGTAAGTTCGAAAGCACGTCGTTCTCTTTTATTTCAAAGCAAGAGTTTACTGGACATATGTCACATATTTGTCCCATTGATTGAACCCATTGTTGCTTGAAAATAAGTGCCATCATGTTTACAAACTTTATCTTAACTTTTAACACAGTATTAAGCATCATTAAGCGATAAGCATTTTTTTAAAAATGAAAGTGCCATTCCTAAAATATTGAAAACTGAAGAAAACTGCTGCGAAAATTTGCGAATTATTAATTTACATTAACTTGAAGTGTATGTTTAGTTCAAATCTTGCAAGTTGAAATGTTGAATACATGTGCAGTTTTAATGACAATACTATATTATAATATAAATAAATAATAATACAAATAATAATAATATAAATAATAATAATAATATAAATAATAGTAATCATAATATAAAAAATTAAATAAACAAAATATTTATTGCTGTTTGAGTACTTTATTAGTGATACATTCGAAAAACCAGCAAAACTTAATTAAACTTCAACGCAATAATTTTGTCCATCTAGATCGTCAAAACGCTCCACTGTTTGGTGCGGAGGATTAGGATATTGAAAAGGTTTTTTTATTATTATTAGAATGTGAGCTTTGGTAAACATATCTCCAAAACAGAACTACCCGACATTTTGTAAAGGAGAAGTTCTTTATTGACTTGGCTAATTTAGCTTATTCTTTCTACTATACACGAAAGTTACAGTAGTTTATCTATGTTATTTATAAATCTAGAAAAACTGCATGCCATTTTCTGAAAATTGCATCCCATAAAATATTTGTTATAGCTTTCCATTGCTAAAATATTTTAGTAAACAGTTATTGTTAGCGGAATTGCGGAACATTTGATATTTTGCAGATTTATCGTATTTTATACAAATTCCCGGAGCAGTGTACCTCTATTATTTATCAGCCTAGAAAAAAGACTATATGTGGAATTTATCGATGATTTTATTCTGTAAAAGACTGATATTAATAAGTTTTCGTTAAATTATACTCGTAACATGTTACTTTAAAAAAAAACTTTCTTCACCGTTGAAAATTTCTCATAGTCCCCAATACCTCAATGTTTACCTTACATTTAGGTGTACACATTTTTATAGTTTTTACAAAATCTAAAATCTTTTAAATATAATTTTTTTATTTCCTTATAAAAGTTTAATAAAGTAATAAAATATTCATTCATTTTATTTTAATATAAGGGACTGTTTTGCAATATCACCACCCAGCATTTATTCCTTCTTTCCGTACAGCGTCTGTGGTTATTGAACCATTCAAAACACAATAAATCATTTAAAATTTGTAGTATTTACATGACTGACTCCATATTAAAATTTCCAATGAATTTTTGCTACCTTAAAAGCTATGTTTCCAAACAATTTATTTTGTTCATATCCTTTATGAACTACATTAAAGCGGTGAAATTTTAATTACGCTTGTTCATTTTTTAACAAAGAAACGTTTGAGGTACTTAAAATATGGTTTTAAAAATAACCAATCTGTGATTTTAATGCATTCATCTAGAATGGGTTACGCTATCTGTCATAAATAGTTAGTAAATATTATTGACATTTATAATACCACATTAATGGTTTTATATAACACAATGAAACTATATTTATTTTGCAGATCGTTAATGTTTGAATAAAAAAGCCCTTACAAGATTTACTTGTGATTCGTTTTAAGAATATTTTTGTCTAAAAATGTGGGCAAACAGCGTAAAATTCATCCAGTCACTTTTGATATTAGATTTTTTGTCGAAAACCTGGAAAAATACTTGAAAAATCGTTCTTGAAATTCAGGGAAGCAAAGTACATATATAAACTCATTTTGTAGTTAATATGTAGCCATGATGGCAATTAGGTGACACTGTATTATATTTAGTGAAATTATAAATTTTATGTGATTCAGTGTTACATATCTATGATATGTGATGACAACGGCAATTAGTGTAAAATACTTTACTGTCCAATTGTTCTAGTCTACAAATCAAAAAATAAGAACTGCAATGATTGAATTTTATACACTAGTAGATGCTAAATCTGCAAATTAAGTCATTTTTTCTCCATCACGCATCCCATTATGTTATGCAACACTGGGTAATTGCTGGAAATGGCCATAATTTTCAAAGTGATTAATATTATTAGTTTATGAATTTTTATAAAATTAAATTACCTATACTTGACTATCTGGAAAACATTTAGGAAAATACTGAACTCGGAGAACATTTGTCTAAGACAATGAAACTATATTAATGAGTAAAGACGCCATCATTTTATCTGTGATTAAAAAATTGACTTAAAAAACACAAGTTATTGCCTCGTTATCAACATTTGGACTGTGTTTTTACTATACCTGCCATTGGCTTTAGCTACACTGATATAGTGCATGATTCCAGGTAGGTCTCCAGGGGATTATTCATTGCTTAAACACATTGTTCATTGTTGAAAGGTGAATGAATCATTAATCGTTTTTCTTGATACGGTTTTTTATGTTAGCAGATCTTTACTGTTATACCGGGTGCGTCATAAATTCGTGCAAACTTTAAAAATTTATAATAAAAGAAGTAATGCCTAGAAAAATTTTCGGTTTACGCAAGTATGATTAGAAGGATTTTGGATTTCTTTCCATGTATAATAAAAATGATTCCAAAAGTAACCGATAGAGGGTGCTCACACGTCATACTGAGGCTCGCAATAAAACACCTGGCAGGAAATGGGTTCGTCATTCGATCTCGGCAACATGCTAACGTTATCAGATCGAGCGTGTATGCCGGGGCTCCCCAGCCACTTTGGTGGAACCGAAAGATGCCATTCGACGGACCATCGGTGGCATCGATGCCGGAATGCTACACTCAGCTGTACGAGGAGTATTGACGCGCCTCACTTGCCTAATACCTGGTGGTGGTGGTCATGTTGAGCATCTTTTACCTTAAAATAAATGCACAGTGTCATGGTATTGTGGTTTGTTTCACTGCCGGTTTGTGTTTGCCTGATTTGCATAAAACGCTTCAGTATGACGTGTGAGCGCCCTCTATCGGTTACTTTTGGAATAATTTTTTTATTATACATGGAAAAAAATCCAAAATCTTTCTGATCATACTCGCGCAAACCGAAAAATTTTCCGAGCATTACTCCTTTTGTTATGAATTTTTAAAGTTTGCACGAATTAATGACGTACCCGGTAGGTCCAAAATAACATAAAATCTATGCAATATGACATTATAGAGCATTATTGATTTTATTTTGTATTTCAGCATTAAAAATTCTTTTTAAAACATTCATTCACTTATATGTTTCGATAATAGTGTAGACCAGTGTTATTTTTAGAAAGTTAATGAAATGTAGCTGACTACATCGCAAATATCTTTCTGAATTTATTGGTTTTATATCAGTTAGGTATTATGTTTCAAATCATAAATTTTATATTGTAGAATCTAATAAAAATGCAATAGAAAAAAGTTTCTCTAATTAGAAACATGTCCTTCCGGCTCAGTCAGAAGAGTAGGTTCATTTCTTTTGCCTTATTTAATTTAAGGTACATGATTAATACAGATTAAGCAAGTTATTTACACTAATTGTAAATTCACTATTTTGCCTAGAAAGGTAATTTTGCAGTGACATTTTAAATCAGGCTTACCAAATGTAATTATATAGATATGAAAAATTTATATAAAAAAAAGTTAAACAGTTGTTGCAATCGTAGTTGAAAAATCGCCAGTAGGTCATCTTATAACTCAAATTATTTAATGAATGCACATCCAAATCAACGGACTCATCCAAGATACCAGCAAGATCAATACATTATCCGAATTAGGTTTGAATTGGTTCAGTATTTCGTACGTAATCTTGATGAAAAGATTTGAATTATATATATATATATATATACAGAGAGAGAGAGAGAGAGAGAGAAATAAATAATAAGATAAATATAATTGTATTGACTAAACCTAGAACAACGAGCAGCAAGGTGAGTTTCTCTTTTAACTACAAAGTACATTTATCCTCTCATAATTGTTTTCTGAAGGGTAACTGGAAATTTGAAAGTTACTTTGAAATTTCATTTCAAATTTGAAATTTAAGTTTAAAGTGTATAAAAAACTTAAACTATTAGCTTTTCTGTTATATGTTTTACTAGAATGCAACTTATATATATATATATATCTATAGAACGATGAAAATGATTTAATTATATAAACATATAATCTTACCTCCAGTCAGTCGTTTATCAATGTTTTCTTTCATTTTGATGCTGTGAGATGTATAATTACGAAAATATCATAATGTGAACACTTCATATTCATTTATAACAATTTCCTCTATTACTTACATAGGCTTGGGGATTAGTGGACATAAATTTCGCACATATTTTTAGTAAATATACACATCATTCTGGAGAGTTTTAATAGATTATGATAATATTTTCAGACCGTAACAAATTACGTAAAATCAAAATTGTGTTCCTTGAAGTTTTAAAATGAAAATTTTATTTTGAAAGGTTCCTGGTTTTGAGTGTTTAAAAATACTAAACAGGGTGATGTATAAAATACATATGATTTCTCTTAACAAGATGTGTTATTCAAATTAAAATTTGGTTTAGTAAGTTGCTAAAATTGCATGTAGTGGTTTAAACTACACCTTAATTTCAATATTTTACAATTAAATTCATAAGAAACTTGATCATAAATTTATATCAGTTTTTAAAAATCAACTAAATCCTAATACATGCTCCTCATTAATATGCATAAGTTCTGAATATTCAAATTAATTACTTTATATTTCGTATTTCAAAGGTAAATGTTTACTATACAGAACAGTATATGGCAGCATTTAAAAAGAGATCTGTATTGAAGACATTCAAGCAAAAAATCTATTGATCTTATTCATATATCATACATTCATATCCCAAATGTAATAATGAATTGAAGCACAAATTTATCTAGCTAATTATAAATTAAAGCTCCTGATTAAAGTCTTGCAAAAGTTCTTGTTGAATGTGAATTATAGTTCTCAAAATCATTCAAATGTTACAATGTAAAGATTAGTGCATTGAGAACTTTCGTTAAATAAAATCTTTTGATAAATCAACTTATTTTAAAATCCAACGAATAAATTTATAATTGTAAAATATGTATTGCAATTTTTTTTGTATAAAAATTTTTATATATTGTTATTTATAAATATGCAAAACATGCACATAATCAGAAACAGATAAATATTCCATCTTTACAATTAAAAACCCTGAACTGAATTTTTTTCAGTGAGGAAAATTTTTGCTAACGAAAGTAAGATAAAAGATTGTGAAAAAATTTAAGTCAAATATTGGCTGCTTATAAATTAAAGTTCCTGATGAAAGTCGTGCAAAAGTTCTTGTTGAATGTAAATTATATTTCTCAAAATACGGGATACATTAGCGTAATAAATGCTTATAAGAGTGCTTTACAGAAAATTGATAATTTCAGTTGCTCTAATCTACATTTGATATTATAACGTTCAAATGTTACAATATAAACATTAGTGCACTTAGAACTTTCGTTAAATAAAATATTTTAATAAATCAACTTATTTTAAAATCCAGTCAGGGAATTTATAATTGTAAAATTTGTATTGCAATTTTTTATATAAACTTTTTCATATGTTGTTATTTATAAATATGCAAATCATGCACATCATCAGAAACACATAAATATTCCATATTTGCAATTAAAGACACTGAATTGAAATTCTTTTCAGTGAGGAAAATTTTTGATGACGGGTGTAAGATAAAAGATTGTAAAAAAAAATTAAGTCAAATTTAATTTATTGGCTAATTATAAATTAAAGCTCCTGATGAAAGTCTTGCAAAAGTTCTTGTTGAGTGTAAATTATTGTTCTCAAAATACTGGATACATTAGCATAATAAATGCATAATTTATAAGAGTGCTTTACAGAAAATTGATTATTTCAGTTGCTCTAACGTATATTTGATATTATAGCGTACAAATGTTACAATGCAAACATTAGTGCATTTAGAACTTTTGTTATATAAATTCTTTTGATGAATCAACTTATTTTGAAGTCCAATCACGAAATTTATTATTGTAAAATTTGTATTGCAAATTTTTTATATAAACTTTTTTATATCTTGTTACTTATAGATATGCAAAACATGCACATAATCTGAAACAGATAAATATTCCATATTCACAACTAAAGACACTGATTTGAAGTTATTTTCAGTGAGGAACATTTTTGACGACGAGTGTAAGATAAAAAATTGTGAAAAAAATTAAGTCAATTATTGGGTAATTATAAATTAAAGCTCTTGGTGAAAGTCTTGCAAAAGTTCTTGTTGAATGTAAACTATAGTTTCAAATTCCTGTATACATTAGCGTAATAAATGCATAATTTATAAGAGTGGTTTACAGAAAATAGATAATTCCAATTGCTCTAATCTACATTTGATATTATGACGTTCCAATGTTCCAATGTAAACATTAGTGCACTTAGAACTTTGTTAGATAAATTCTTTTGATGAATCAACTTATTTTGAAGTCCAATCACAAAATTTATTATTGTAAAATTTTTATTGCAAATTTTTTATATAAACTTTTTTATATCTTGTTATTTATAGATATGCAAAACATGCACATAATCTGAAACAGATAAATATTCCATATTTACACTGAGTTGAAATTCTTTTCAGTGAGGAAATTTTTTTATGATGAGTGTAAAATAAAAGATTGAGAAAATTTTAATTGAAGACGTTTTAATGTAAATAATGTAAATTATTTTTAATAAAATTAGATTATCTTCCATTCCATGAGAATTTTGCACTTACAGTCCCTGGCCAAATTATTAAACGCAGTTGTTTTTATTATAATTTGTTAAATATCTGGCAAGATACATGAGGAATTATCTTTAAACTTTAGGAATGTAAACAACATGATCAACGTCATATATTTACGAGAAGGTTTTTTCTTGAAACCCCATAAGGAACCGTCAACAAATTGAAGAAAAACGAATACGTTTTTGATAACCCTGTAAAAACCAATATCACAAAACCGTTGAAACGGTATCACACGCTTAGGAGGCTTATTGTAATAATTTGGGTTCATTTTTATGAAGATAGCATGTATACTCGAAGAGAAATTCAGGTTTTTATGAAAACAGTCACAAATTTTACTAAGTTTTTTGCTTATAATTTACAGAGTTTTTAATATAAAAACAAGTTATTTTCAGAAAATATGACAAACAAAATTATACACAATACCCTGTAATCAGAATTAAAAAATAATAAAAATTGCATGAAAAATGAGCAGGTTTACTAAATATTTTTTCACTGCGCATGCGCGAATTAAATAAAAATATACTGTGCATAATATATTAGCTAAATATATAGACCAACTTTTATGAAAGGCTCAAAAACATAGCTTGAAAATTCTGATAGTGATCGTCGATAGAATAAGCTCGAAATTCGCTGTTTCCAAAATGAAGCAAAAAGATGAGGGATTGTATCCAAATATATTAGCTTTTGAAAGTTGACATAATAAGAATGAAGCGTCTCTCATTCTACATTCTATATCCTCATATTTTTGCTTCCTTTTGGAAACAGCGAATTTCGAGCTTATTCTATCGACGATCACTATCAGAATTTTCAAGCTATTTTTTTGAGCCTTTCATAAAAGTTGGTCTATATATTTAGCTAATATATTATGCACAGTATATTTTGATTGAATTCGCGCATATGCAGTGAAAAAATATTTAGTAAACCTGCTCATTTTCATGCAATTATTATTATTTTATAATTCTGATTACAGAGTATTGTGTATAATTTTGTTTGTCATATTTTCTGAAAATAACTTGTTTTTATATTAAAAACTCTCCAAATTATAAGCAAAAAACTTCGTCAAATTTGGGACCGTTTTTATAAAAACCTTAATTTCTCTTCGAGTATACATGATATCTTCATAAAAATGAACCCAAATTATTACAATAAGCCTTCTAAGCGTGTGATGCCGTTTCAACGCTTTTGTGATATTAATTTTTACAGGTTTATCCAAAAGATATTCGTTTTTCTTCAATTTGTTGACGGCCCCTTATAGGGTTTCAAGAAAAAATCTTCTCGGAAATATATGACGTTTATCATGTTGTTTACACTCCTAAAGTTTCAAGATAATTCCTCATGTATCTTTCCAGATATTTAACAAATTATAATAAAAACAAGTGCGTCTAATAATTTGGCCAGAGACTGTAGTTGACATTTGTAAAATACGCAAAATTACACGCTTAACTTATAATAAACTTTATATGTATTTATATTGTATTTAGTAATTAATCGAGAAAAAATATGAACGGATAAATGCACAAATGTTAAACTATCTATCACATTTTGCTTCTTTTTTTTTTCAACTTAAAAATAATATAATTTATGAAATAAATATTCGAAAAAAAAAACATCTATTGTAATCTATACTATCTCTAAAGAAAATTGATAGAGTTTAAATTATTCTTAAAAATGCACAGGTTTTGGTTTCATTTACAATTATATAAGTGAATTTAACATGAGAAACGTAAAATTTATTTCGGCACAATTCCGAAACTTCATCTAATGTGATTGATATTCGAAGGTAGCGATTACGGTAGAATCCAAATATGTATGTCAAAAATAGGTGTTTATTTTGAAATTTTCAAAATTTGTTACGAGTTCAATATGGAGACGCCCCTCTAAAAATATTTTTTTAAACATCAGTTGAAAGAAGACATAATTTAAATGGAATATTTTCTTTTTCTCTTCAAAATATTTAGCGATTAAAATGTATGGGGGTTCTTTTTGGAAGCCGACTTTACATTTTAACCTATTGCAAGACAATTACAACAACAAGAAGATCTGTGATGATCATAGTACATTTTTAACATAGAATGTCATTTTAAAGTGGACGTATTATAAATTGTTCTTATATGGCGGAAAAGTGCTCATGACTTGTTCGTCTGTGTGTCTGTCTGTTTATAAGACTATCTTAATAGCAATTATTCTTCGATTGAAACTAGATTAATTACTGAAATTTGCGGTGGCATATTTACAGATGGATATAAAGTATACAGCACCAGAAAATCGCTTAAATGGCCACTCATAAGAATTTGAATAAGTTACGTTCTATTAGCAATAATTATTTCAAGTGCATTTTCATTTCTTGTGTAATATCAACTAAATCAAACATTATGATATTGTTGTGACATCTTGATACAGAATACCTACAAGATGTTTTCTGTTGAAAATGACATGTGTAAAATTTATTGTTCATTTACAAGGACACGGAAATGAATTCTATTGCCTTAAAGCTCTACAGGCATAAATTGTTTGAAGTGCGCTTTAAATAGTATACGTTATTAAGGTGTGCTGCAAACTTTCCCGTATGGAAAATAAGTCTTGTAGCATATAGGTTTTTTTGTTACAGGGTAGTAAAATATATTCACTTTCACAACAGTCTGTGAGTGATAAATGTAAGATTGGATTATATTTTCAAGTGTAACTACAATTTTATAAATTAAGTAACTTGTATAAGTTTTATAAATCATATAGAATAGCACCAAAAAATCAAATTAATTAAATTCTGTCGATGGAATTTGCTGAAAATGTGTTTTTAACTGTATTGTGAGTTTTTAGAAGGAACTAAAATTTATAATATTATGTGGCGCTAGGTTACTTTAAAGTATTCATGTACGGAACTACACCTTTATTTATACATTTCCGTCAACAGGTGGTAATAACTAAAAAAGCGTTTTTAATTTTGTTAAGCCCTTCCAAGATCAATTAAATTTTAATTAACTATATAGTATTTATAAAAATCTAGAAATTAAATACAGGGTTGCAGAACAGTATTCGAATAAATTATAGTGAGCAACCTGTAACTGCTGAAAATAGGTATTGAACTGTGTAATGTGTTTTATAAACTTTTTAATAACACAGCATCTTTCATCCTATAGAACAGTGACGTTTTATAATAACATTCCGATCTTATAAGAAAGTTTCTAATCTATTTGTGACGCGTGATTTTTCTTTCATTTTGTTAAATAAAATAAATCACCAAATTTATGAATAACGGGATTTTTAAGTTTCATTGAATAATTTAATTGCTGCAGTGTTCATATAAAGAGGTTTTATAAACATCTTTTTTTTTAAATGAAGTTATTGTTTCAAATTGTTAGTAAAGTATACAATCACATTCCTTAAGAATAAGTTCAGAGTGACTTTTTAATTTCTATTTCTGAAAAGATCTACCTCACCTTATAAAACAGCTCAACTATTTTTATGCAAGAGAATATCTAATTTCTGTACAACTTTTTTTATTATTCTTAGTATGAATATTTGTAATTTGTTAAAATATATTTCAAATGCAGTGCATTTGAATAATTTCGTTTTTATTATTACTAAGAAACCTTCAACAATATGTTTCTATGAATATTTGTTTAAAAAAAAAGTTATTTCCTGAGTATGGAATTTCCTTTGTAAAAATATGCTGTTTCATACAAATACAAACATCTTTTTTTGACAGATATGTTTTGCTTTCACGAGAAGACATCTTTACTGGTATATCGATTTTAGACAAGGAATTGAAAGAATCTGTTATTTCGAGTCACGGAAGATAGAACGAATATTTTCACAATACTGTCACGAGAATCGAAAAAAAAAAGAAGCACAAAACATATTTCTTGAAGTTGAATCATTATTTTCATGAAACTAATTCATGTGGAGAAAGAATGTAATTGATCCAGCAAGTGATTGCTGAAGCTGAAAAAAAGTGGATTGCGAATGTCAGGGGAGACGAAAATGAAATTTTTCTTATGAATTCATTCTGATAATTTATTATCATGTTATTTATAAATTTTATTTTCCATTTTATTATCTCAATGACATGATTTTTCCTATAAATATAATACAAAACATTTATGAAAAAACACATGTGGTTAAAATATTTTTTTAGGAAGTTAGTATTGCGAATTGTCAAAAACCAGACACACAGGTATTATGGTAAAAGATATCAACAGTATAAAAAACGCACGTTAATGAATCCAGAGATTATAACAAAGAACTGACAAGTGTGATAGTTATGTAAGCTGTTTGTAAAGAGCAAAGTTATTAGTAAGATCGTAAGGTAAAAAGTATAATATTAACCGAATGCTATATTAAGAAAGCTGAGTTATGCATTGGAGGTGATAGAAAGCATATTAATAATGCTTTCTAAATTGCTTTTATCGAATAGTGTTTCTAGGTAATCATACTATTATTTATTGCTTTACCATTTTTTTTGTTTATGTAAGTCTTTATTAAGAACTCTTATGTTATTCACACTTGTTAACATAATTTCGACATAAAGTACTACATTATCAATTTTATATAATTCTTATTTTCATTAATGAAATTTCATTTTAAATGGCTGCTAATGGTGTCGGCTTTTTTTTCTTACATTAATATTAAGGTAAATTTGAGATAAATGCACAAAGTAGAGACGCCTATTGTTTCCAGTAGAAGGAATTCTTTACTTGTTGGCTAATATTCTCTTTAGTAGGGCAATGCAAATTTAAAAATATCTAATTTTGGAAAATATTGAGCTATTTAATTACCATTCTTTATTAAGGACTCTTACGTTATTTACACAAGTTTACATAACTTCGAAAAAATTACTACATCATCAATTTTATATAATTTTTATTTTCCTTACTGAAATTTCGATTTAAATGGTTCATAATGGTGTCGGCTTTTTTTCTTACATTAATATTAAGGTAAATTTGAGATAAATGTATAAAGCAGGAGACGCCTATTCTTTCTCGCAGAAGGAAATATTTATTTATTGGCTAATTTTCTCTAGTAGAGCAATGCAAATCTAAAAAGTGCTAATTTTGGAAAATATTGCACTAATAATATTCAATTCTGTAATTTCTGGGAAAGTTTCTCTGAAGGAAATAGAGCATACTGAATGCTAAGTACTGCTTTTCTACAAAAAAACATACCTAAAACAATAATTGTATATACCTGGTTTTAAACTGGATTACATTGCAGCTGCTTTTAAATTCACTAATAATACTAAATTGAGTTTCCCATAAAGAAAATAAGACCTACGCTTCGAACAATGTGTGTAATATTTTAAAATATGTCAGTTATCTACAATTTAAATAAATTCAAAATATAATTTATACTTCAATCTAAGAGTAGATTATTTTTTTAACACAATTATTTCAAATTGGTAAAGTAATCATACAACTTGTAAATTTCCAACTGGACGAAAAATGTCCGGGCCAGGATTCGAACCTGGGATCGCCTGGCTGAAGCCGCCACACTCTACCACTGAGCTATCCCGGTCGAATCTGAAGGGCATAATTCATCCAGTTAACCTTATTGATCGATTGGTCCAGCGTTTACTGGAGTTCCATTACCTGCGATCTTTTCTGTTGAGCTGATTAAAATATCAGACCAGATGCTTCGATCAATAAGGTTAACTGGATGAATTATGCCCTCCAGATTCGACCGGGATAGCTCAGTGGTAGAGTGTGGCGGCTTCAGCCAGGCGATCCCAGGTTCGAATCCTGGCCCGGACATTTTTCGTCCAGTTGGAAATTTACAAATCTAAGAGTATTCAAACTTTCACAAAATAGAGCAGGTAATAAATGCATGCATATGTAGGTTTCAAATGTCAAGATCACTACATATCTCTCAAAATCTTTAACATTAACAGAAATAAAAACATATTATTTTTTATATTTCACAAAATATTTAATTTTAACATTAGAGATCCTGTACAATTTCTTTATTTATCAATAGCAGTAATAGTAATATACAGCGAAATAACCTGAGAAACACAGAAGAGAAAATAACGCTGCATGTACTCTGTTTACTACAGTACCATAACAATACATTAGAAAGCATACATACAGTATTTGTTTTCGGCAGCTGTTGAGATGATAGTGTTGGTCGAAAAATGTTCCAGCTTTTTACATCACACAAGGATCAAATGTACTTGCCCGGCATTTAAGTTGGGGTTCAGAAATATTGTGTATATTGCGTTGCTTTTACATATTTATTGATCATTTTTAACACGTTCCAACGTCCCTGAAAAGTGCATATTAATTCAGTTTGACTGTCTGTTGTCTGTAAGTCTGTCCGTCTCTCCTTGCTCTAACTCTCATAAATATAGGTGAATTACCGTGTAGTTTTTATATGTTATTGATTTTTACTATTGAATGTTCTGTAGTGAAAATTAAGTGCATAGCATTTGTCGTTCGTTTACATGGGGACACAAATAATTCCATTATATCACCGTCTATGGAGTAGGGGGTTCATTTCCTTTCTTCCAAGCCACTCCCAGAATTACCCTAACCGAAGCCGATTTTGACATTTTATTAATAATATGTGTTTTAGCGGAAACTCTGTTTCTCCTGTTTCCGCATTCAGCCAAATTTCCACTGCGCGTCAGTTCCAGCACGTGCACAATCATCCGCAAAAACAAGGCCGTAGAAAAAGGGATCGGGTCGGGAGAGTCACGTCTGTTTAAATCATTTAAAAATAGTAAGATATAACTTGAAATACTAAGAAAAACTGTTAATTCGGTATTATAATACCGCCTTCCCAATAAAAACACAGAGTACGCCCACGGACAAAAATTCCGCCCATGTGAGCTGTGACTCCTTTGTGACACTGTCCAATGGCGACATCCAGAATCTCATACCCAACTGATTATTAGCGTGAAAAATTTATTACAAGTGTTCATATGTGTACTAAAATATTTTTGGGTCGTCGTATTTCTTTGCATTGGATGTATGGTACATAGTGATAAGGAAGAAATAACAAACTGAAGATCTTTATTTTGACAAGACTTATTTGTGATATGCGCACATCAGTCGACGAATTTCTTAATAAAAATGTAAAATTATAAGTGATACTAATATTGAAAAAAATGTGTACTTAAAACCTGTGTACTAAAATTATACTTTGTTTAGAAATTTAAAAAAGCATACAACAGAAGTAGTTGCATTAAGGAAACAAGCGGGATATTCTTCTCGTGTATTTCCCCGTTGAAGTTGTAGTTGTATACTTCATATATCCTTAAACGTTTTAAAACATAGGATTCATTAGAAACGATATAATATTCCAATGCAGTATAATATTTTCTATTTCTTTATTCAGTCAGTTTTTTCCTGTGAACGGCAATTTATTTTATTATTGCTATTTAAAGTTGCACATGTCTGTCTATCTTCCCTCCATGCACTTTGTACCAATTTCCAAAAGTATCGACTTAGACTACTATACCATAAGAGGTTCAATAACCAAAAAATTAAAATTTAGTATAAGAATTACTTTTTAAAAAGTAACCTTTTATTCAATTAAATGCCAAGAAAATGATGTATCATTTACATTTTAATATATGAAATTGATTTAGATTACAGCTAATGATGTGCAGCCTAGGATCTAAAAGAACCCCACACTTAAATAACATATTTTTTCCTAAGATATCATTCCACATTAAGTTTTACGTAATGAGGTAACTAACGACCCATGATTAAATTTAATTTCCTTATGATAAAACATTGATAAAACACGTAAAATAAATGAGCACTTAGAGACATTTCGTAATGTTAATACCCATAATTAAATCTCAATACTTTCTCTTTTGTTTATTAAATAAATTATAAATGCAGTCGAAGGTAAAGTAAATTTTAAAGATGTCGTTAATGAAATGCAATCTATCGTTACATATACACTATATGGCCATTTAGACATTTTGTCGAATATTTAAAAATATGATTGTCAGATTCTTCTGGAATTTTAGGATTAAAAGAAAAGGTTTGACTTCATATTTATCTATGTCGATTTGATAAGGAGGACAATTAAAGGGCCAATAAAAAATTATAGAAAAAAATAGCATTTGGGATCGCCCTGTAAAATAAATTGCACGAAATGACCTATCGCTACAGAATACACATAGTGTTTTCGCGTTTTAAACTATACACACACACTGCTGGTTCTTAACTAAAAACACTTAACTAAAACTAATGGACTGTATAAAAACGGATTTATTCACATAACAAACAACAAAAAGCGAGCCATCACACGGCTTATTCTCTAACAACATTTTTCACATTCCAAAAAACAAGAAGCAAAACAGAACACTGAGTGTTGCCAAACGCGGAAAGTAAGAAAAAGAAACTTACATAAATTCGGAGGCCATGAAACCTACGAACATGCAGCTTTAGCTAGCTGCAGACGATACTTATATAAACATTCTGGCCCCCGTTGAAATCCCCTGGGATTTCAACAAGTGGTTAGTTGCTTACAATTTCTCACTATAATGAAAAAACAGTTAATAACAACAACAAATTAATGCAAAAAAAGAAAAATATTAAACAGTTTTCAGTTCACAGTTTTTCGTTTCTATAGGTAGAGGGCACAGTTTCACGACTGGATGATTGATTACACCACTACTAGTCCTGATCGTCACAACTCTGAACTTATTATCTGAACCTGGATGAACAGTTAGTATTCTCCCTAATTTTTATTTAAGTGGTGGAAGATTGTCATCTTTTATGAGGACTAAGTCATTGACGTCTAAATTTTGCTGACTTTTCTGCCATTTAGGTCTTTGCTGAAGTTGAGCTAAATATTCCCGGCTCCATCTTTTCCAAAATTGCTGTAAGATGAACTGTCTCACATGCCATCTATCGAGATGACTAAAGGAACTGTGACTCAGATCTTGTTCGGGTATGGCAGTTAGAGAAGTTCCAACTAGGAAGTGACCTGGCGTTAGAGCAGTCAAGTCTGTTGGGTCAGATGATATAGGACATAGTGGCCTAGAGTTGAGGCAAGCTTCAACTTGTGTAACCAAGGTTTGGAACTCAGGATAGGTTAATACAGTGTCACCAACAGTTTTCTTCAGATGCGATTTCATGGATTTTACTGCAGATTCCCACAGTCCACCAAAGTGTGGAGCAGAAGGCGGATTAAATGTCCAAGTTATTTCCTCTGACGACAAAAATTTGCAAATTTCTTCATTCTGCTTGCACTGCAAAAGATATTTGTTAATTTCTTTTTCTGCACCTTTGAAGTTGGTTCCACAATCACTAAAAATCTCAAAAGGTTTCCCTCTTCTTGCAATAAATCGTTTTAATGCACTTAAGAATGCCTTTGTTGAAAGATCTTCGACGACTTCAAGATGGACTGCTTTGATGACGAAGCAGACAAATACACACACATATGATTTAAATGATTTTACTCCGCGTCCTGCACGTTATTTAATCATGAATGGTCCTGAAAAATCTGTTCCAACTCGATGAAATGGTCGTGATTGTGTTACTCTGGATGCTGGAAGATCAGCCATTATTTGTTTTGCAGTTTGAGCTTTATATCTGCAACACGTAACACAAGCTCTTACCATTTTCCGAATAACAGACCTAGCAGTAATGATCAAAAATTGCTATCTAATTAAAGAAAGAAGAAGTTCTGGACCTGCATGTAAGTATTTTTCATGATAATGTTTAATTATGATCTTAGTCGCATGGTGCTTTGATGGTAATAAGATTGGGTGCTTTTCATTCTCCAACAGCTGTGCGTTTTTTAATCTTCCTCCTACTCTTAATATGTTGTTTTCATCTAAAATTGGACACAAGCACATGAGACTGCTATTTACAGGTGGCTCTTTTCCAGCTTCTAAACACTGAATTTCCTTACTGAAGTTCACTTGTTGAACTATCCGAATAATGCAGCGTGTTGCGGCTTGAATTTCACTGCTTGATAAAAAAGGATGTATTTCTTTCTACACGTGTTACCTTTGAATTGGAGATGAATCTCAACATCCAAGCAAATATGCGTTGCAACTTGGAAAATGAAGATATTTTTGATATAATATCAAGCTCCTTTACAGTTTCAGAAGCTACAAATTATAAGGTTTTACGTGCTTCTGGTAATTCTTCTTCATTTATGGGAATAGGTTCATGCACGGGAACCTCACTGCTTCTTAACCATAGTGGGACGTTCCACCACAAGTCACGGGACAGTAATTCTGCAGGAAGTAACCCACGTGATGCTCAATCAGCAGGATTTTCTTTTCCGTCCACATGGTTCCAATTTTCAGCTGGTAAAATGGATTGGATTTCAGATACTCTGTTGGCTACAAAGACTTGCCATCTTTTAGGATGTGATCTTAGCCATGACAATACAATTTGTGAATCACTCCATGCGTGCACAGAATCGGGTTTTATATGTAATGCAGCTCTGACTGCATGTATTAAGTGTGCCAGTAATACTACAGAACATAATTCCAGTCTTGGAATCGTGACAGGTTTTAGTGGTGTTACGCGAGTTTTAGCTGTTAAAAGTTTCACATCAATGTTTGAGCTATCACACGTTTTAACGTAAATAACTGCTGAATAACCCTTTTCTGACGCATCACAAAATCCGTGAAGTTCACATCGAGAATAATTGGGCAATATTACTTTTCAAGGTATATATATGGAATTTAAGAGTTTGACTTCGTGGCACAAAATTTTCCACTTTTGGTCAATATTTTCTGGTACTGGGTCATCCCATGATAATTGTAATTTCCACAGTTCTTGATGGATCATTTTAGTTAGAATCACAAAAGGTGCAATCCACCCCAATGGATCAAACAACGTTGAGACAAATGACAGAATAATTCTTTTAGTAGGGACACCTTGATAATTTATATCACTGAAATTTCATTTGAACATATCATTATCAGGATGCCATTCCACTCGTAAAACTTTTGTGGCCTTATTGCCCACTACACTATGTATATTATTGTTAATTGTGTTTGCTAACCCATCATTTTTCAATAGTGATGGTTCATTTGTGGACCATTTATGTAGCTTAAACCCACCTTTTTAAAGCATTTTTTGCAAATCAGATATCAATTCAGTACTTTCCTGACTATTTTCAACACCAGTTAAAACATCGTCGACATAAAAATCTCTTAAAACTATTGCCTTTGCTTTTGGGAAATTAAGACCCTCATCAATTGCTAACTGACTCAAAGCTTTAGTTGCAAGATATGGAGCAGCAGCAGTTCCATACGTGACATTATTTAAGCGAAAGACTTGTATTTGTTTATCTGGTCTATCTCTCCATAAAATTCTCTGAAAATCCCTATCTTTGTCATGAATTTTTACCTGCCTATACATCATTCTTATATCAACTGTTATGGCAATATTATGAAATCTAAACCTTAATAAAATCCAAATTAAATCATCTTGTATTTTGGGACCAACCATTAAAGTGTCGTTTAAAGAAACACCTGTTGTTGTTTTAGCACACGCATCAAAAACTACTCTTAATTTGGTGGTTAAACTAGAATTGTTTAAGACGAAGTGGTGTGGGATGTAATAATGTTTAGTTTCTAATTCACGATCTGTATTCCACACAAAGTCCATGTGGCCCAGAGATAAATATTCTTTCATAAATTGCACATATTGGTTGTAAATTTCTGGCATAGATATTAGTCTTTTCTCAAGATAAAGAAATCTTCTGTACGCCATTTGGCGTGAATCACCTAAAATATCTCGATCCTGTTTGAATGGCAATGCGACTGAATAGCGGCCTGATTTTTCTCGAAAATGAGAACTCTCAAAATGTTTTTCACAATGTTTTTCTTCAACTGTTAAAGGTTGCACATTTGGAATTTTTTCTAATTCCCAGAATGAATTTACTTAACTCGTCAGTTTTTGTACTTAAATGATTTACATGTACTGGATCAGTTGCCAGTGTTTAAAATTTTGTAGTACCCAAAATTATCCACCCAAGTCTCGAATTTAAGGCAAATGGAAGGTTAGGTTCACGTTTGACAATTTCCCCAGTCAATAAATGCATAAATACATTTACACCAAATAAAATGTCAATTTTTTGTGACTTGTAAAACAATGGATCAGCTAACATTAAATCACTGAAACTATCGCAAATGACTGAAGGTAAAGACATATAGGGAATATTATCTGTCACTTTATCCATTACGAATGCTGATGTCGATACTCTAAAATCACTTTTGAAGTGAGAAGTGAATAATAAATCGACTTCCCCATTACTCACAGTATTAAATGTTCCCAAACATGACACAGAAATAGAACTATATTTTAACTTTAATCCTAATTTGTTTACATATTCTCTAGAAATAAATGACTTCTGAGAGCCTGTATCACAAAAACACATGCATTTTACAAATTCTTGTTTAGAATTTTGAACTTTTATTAATGCGGTACACAACCAAAATATGATTCTTTTGATTACTCTTTGCGTTTGATTCATAATGAGAGGCACAGACTGTAGACGAAGCATTATCACTCGCTGACTCAACTTTTTTAGGGATAAATTCTTGTGCGTGTGGGGACACACTATTCGTCTGAGTCTTATTCCTTGAATTGTTTACTATGTGCAAAATACTATGATGTTTCTTAAAGCAATGATGACACGTATTTAGACTCTTACATTTATTGAGAAAATGCATATTAGATAGGCAATTGAAGCAATAATGATTATGTTTTACGAAATCTACTCGTTGTTGAACAGGCAAATTAAGAAATTTCGAGCATTTAGCTAAACAATGTTCTTCTTTACAGTAACCACAACCCAAAGTAGCTACAAAAGCATTACTCTTATTTGGAAGTACAGATTTAGGTACCTTATTTGCCACTAACTTGCTATTTTAAAGAGTTCTTGCATAATTCTTAAGAAATTCAATTAAGTTCTTAAGTTTCGGAATTTCATTGCTTTTAAGCTGATGTTCCCACCACAATTTTGTAGAAGGATCCAATTTTTGCAAAATTAAATAAGTCATTAATGTATCCCCAAATATGTCAATGGTTTGGTTCAATTATTCTAACGAGCAAATAACTTCATTAATGTTATCAACTAGATTTAAAATAGCAACAGCTGATTCTGTTTGAATTGCTGGTAATCTTAGAAATCGTTTAATATATGCAAAAATTTGTTCTCTCTTATTTGAATATCTTTCGTCTAGTAGATTCCATGCAATTTCAAAATTAGAATCCGAAATTTGAATAGACTAAATAACGCGATACGCTTCACCTTTCAATGAAGCCTTGAAATACTGCAATTTTTGAGCATTAGATATAGTCGTATTACTGTTTACGCATGCATTGAAAAGATATTTAAACGCTATCCATTCAGTGATATTGCCTCCCAAAGTAGGTAATGATAACCTAGGTAATTTATTATTCTCAAAAATGTTTTCTGAAATTACACTATCAGATTTATTTTCACTCTTATTTAACTTCGCATTTTCGATTTTCAATACTTTCTCACCTTTAAATTTCCACAAGTCAATTTTATCTGAAATTTCCTAAGCGGTATCTATCTCACTCTCTAATTGTTTAGATTCTGTAATTAAACTTTCAATTTCCCTATCAAGTTTTTTTAGTTCCGTTTCTTTCTGTTTTAACAGTTCAATATTTTCTTCTAATTCTGTTAAATTAATCTCACCATCTGCGATTATACTTTCGATTTTCTTAATATAATTCGTTATACTTCTCCGTAGAGCAGTTCTTTTCGTTTTAAAAGTTGTTAGTTCACTCATTTTTACTTAAATCAAACCCAAAACTAGTTCTAAAATATGTTAATACGAAATTTAGTTTAAATCTAAACTATATTCTCATCACAATTCCACAGTTTTAAATAGCAAATTATTTTTACACACGAAATATAATTTTCAAAGTTAAATTACCTCACAAGCTGAGGTAATCTTTCACCGCAAAACGACATCACGGCAGTTCAGAAAAATGTTCGATTCTACACCTTTTTTTTCTTCACTAGCGCTCCGGCTATACTTGTACCAAGAATGTTTTTATGTTTTAAACTACACACACACACTGGTGGTTCTTAACTAAAAACACTTAACTAAAACTAATGGACTGTATAAAAGCGTATTTATTCACATAACAAACACATAGTTGCCAACCTCCCGATTTTTTGAATACCAGTAAAATCTTGCAAAAAAATTCGCTTTATTAAATTTAAGAAATTGTACTGTTACATAAAACAAATGTTTTTACATAAAAATACTGGTATGAAAAAAATCGGGAGGTTGGCAACTATGCAAACAACAAAAAGCGAGCCATCACACGGCTTATTCTCTAACAACATTTTTCACATTCCAAAAAACAAGAAGCAAAACAGAACACTGAGTGTTGCCAAACGCGGAAAGTAAGAAAAAGGAACTTACATAAATTCAGAGGCCATGAAACCTAGGAGCATGCAGCTTTAGCTAGCTGCAGACGATACTTACATAAACACATAGGCAGAGATTGTACAATATGTGTATTCATTTGTGTAAAAATAGCATGCATATTAATAGAAATATAGCAATTTTTTTTTTTATTAAAATAATTCTTGCATGTTCTTTGCTTATAATATACAGGGTTTTTAACCAAATTTAATGCCGGTTTCAGGAAAATTAACAAAATATATTAGAAACAATATAGTGCAATTGGAAGGTAAATATATTAAATATTTAAGGAAATATGCTCAGTTGTATAAAATATTTTTTATATGCGCATGCGCGAACAATAACAAGGAACTTTTTGCATAATTTAATAGTCAGCTCTATGGAGCAACCTATTAAAAAAATCAGTCAAATATCGTAAAAATTCAAAGAGATATCGGCGTTAGAGTGAGCTGTTTTTTTTAGTTTCTCACTAAAACTCTCTGAATGATAAGGGATTTTCCACAAATTGGCATTTTTTATCGTATACTATTTTCCAATTTTTAATAATACATTAGTTCTGATTGAAAAACTACCCTAACGAGCTTATTCGAACAAAAAATTAATTATCAAAATCAAAGGATCCGTTCCAAAAGTATTATAACCTGGTTGAATAAAGTTTTCCATGGCGAACTAAAGTATCAATAAAAAATGAAATATAGTATAAAAATTAAACAAGACAATTTGTGAACAATCCCTTATCATTCAGCGAGTTTTAGTGAGAAACTAAAAAACAGCTCACTCTAACGCCGATATGTCTTTGAATTTTTACGATTTTTGACTGATTTTTTTAGTAGGTTGCTCCATATAATTGACTATTAAATTATACAAAAAGTTCCTTGTTATCCTTTGCGCATGCGCAGAAAAAAAATATTTTATACAACTGCCCTTAAATATTTAATATATTAATTATATTAAATATTTTAATATATTAAATATATATTATATATTTAACTCCTTAAATATTTAATATATTTACATTCCAATTGCACTATATTGTTTCTACTATATTTTGCCAATTTTCCTGAAACTGGCGTTAAATTTGGTTAAAAACCCTGTATGTTATAAGAAAAAAACATGCAAGATTTTTTTTCGTTTTAAAAAAAAATTGCTATATCTCAATTAATACACATGCTATTCTTACACAAATGAATACACGTATTCTACAATGTCTGCCTATGTATATTCAGCAGCGATATATCCTTTCGTGCATTTTATTTTACAGGCTGATCCCAAGTATTATTTTTTTCTATAATTGTTTTTTGGCCCCCTAATTGTCCTCCTTATCAAATCGACGTTGATAAATATGAAGTCAAACCTGTTCTTTTTAATCCTAAAATTCCAGAAGATTCTGACAAGTACATTTTTAACTATTCCCACAAAATGTCTAAAATTGAGAGTTGGTGGTCATTAATTGCCATATAGTGTATATATATATATATATAAACACATGCAATTGAGATTGCATACGTATAATTTGTAAATGGATTTCTGCTAACGAACGAAATATTTATATCTGTTACAGAAATACAAACTGCCTCCATTTGTAGGTATGTGAATTTCCTCATAAATCACGTCTTTAGTTATTACTTCTACGTTTTACATTTTCAATTCTAAATTATTCTTGTATACAAAATCCAACATAGGAATCCTTGTAATTTATTCAACATTTCACATCTGTATTTACTTTCTTCAAATGAATTATGCATGCTTTTCATATTTTTAACTAAAATACCACTAAAGCTCCTCCAATGACTTTCTCAATATTTTGAAAGAATGAGATTCAATTGAATGTGATGAAACTTGTATCTATTTCTATTGAATCTTAAACTAAATCAGTTTATGCAAAGTGTTTCTTCGAACAGCACGGAAATGTATTTGCAAGCCGTACGATGAAAGAAATGCTGGATTCGTTTTTTCTGTGACAAATTCATACATTTTAATGATTTTTTTTCTAAGCTAACGCTATCGGATTAGTGTTTTACTTTACAACGAAACGTTACTGCCAAGATTGTTTTTTTTAAAAATAATGACACAGAACAAAAATCAAATTCTTTACAACAATGCAAATTGATTTAAAAAATAACTCTTTGTAAAATTTAAAAACGTGCAATTAAGTATTTAATACGTTAGTTTTTAAAAGGTTTAGTGAAACAAAATGAAAAAGCAGTATTTTGCATGATTAAAAATGTTTTTTTTTTTTTACTTGTTTTCCAAAGGAAGTTCAAAACGCATGGCTATATATATAACAGTTAGCAGATGTAACACATCAGATGATATATGTAGTAAATTGGCTATATAACAAGTCAGATGTAAATTTTGTTGCATTTTAACTTAATAAGTTTTTATATTTTATATATCACTATTTTTTGTTTGTAATTCATGTTTATATGTTATAATACGCTCTTCCTACAGAACATTCAAATTTACAAACATGAAAAAAAAATACTTAAAATAACTGACTGTGGCCTACAATATTAAACAGTGTCAAATAATAATATAACCTTATGTCGAGTTACCCGAAAATGCGAAATCGTTCCTTTATCTTTAGAAATCATACAAAATTTAAAAAAATGTTCTGACATTTAAAGAAGAATTTCTTAACCTTTAATGTGCCACGCCTACTTTGCAACAAACTTTACCAAGCGGGGTTCTTTTGAAGACCCCAGATAAGCTAAACTTCCCCATGCTTACCGCTAAATTCTAACTGTTGTTGTGTTTATTAGCAAAATTATGTTTTATCGATTTCTGGAGGATATGTTCTAGTAAGGGTACAACAAGGAAGCATAATTTTTTTCTTATTTATATCGTATTCTGTTTGATGCAGCATTAGCATAAAAGTCTTGAAAAACACGTGACGATTTAGCAATGGGAAACGTGCATCAACAATTTTATCATCCAGAAATAAGTTGAAAACCTTGAATATTGTGGTCGCATCATCGGTTGAGTGCGCTAGCACAGGTGTTCCTCTGACAATGTTACATTGTTGACGCCGTGTAACCGGGGGGCACTGAACTTCTAAACAAAATTCCTGATTTTGGAATAAACGCTTCATCTTCATCCGAATTATCATCAGGTGATGTTCTGGCTATGTTACGTTCTTCATAATTCACTTCAAGATTGTCTTCAGATTCTGACACATCTACTGCCGGAAAATATTCCTAATCAGAATCGCTCAAGATATCTTCCGGTTCATTCAAATCACTGTCATTCATCAGCTGACAAATTTCATTTACTGAGAGACTTTTACATGGCATTTTTCAAACTTTACAACCTTCAGAATCTGCAAAGAACAAGGATAATAACATTCGACCCTTGAGGGACCCCATTTTGTTTTTACATTAATTTTATAGACTATTTTATAAGCAAAATTCCACAATATTTATGTTAATCAGATTACACTGTTAAAAAAATTGCAGTAAAATTACGGGCAGAGGCCGGCAGCAGAGATTCCAGTCATACCCCGTAAAAGAAAAAAACCCATGCCCATCATTTTGTGCAGCCCGTAATTTTACGGGGCAAAGTAATACAGCATTATAATGCACAGGATATAATGCACTTTCAAACACAATAACACTTTACTTACTGTTCCTTAGCACGTATCACGTTAGATAATCATCACAGAATCGCTGTTTTGGCTGGTTAAAATTTTCGAAACACGAGTAAAATGAAGGGTTACACCCTAGCGGAGGACAATGTATGGGGTCGTACCGTATTTTTGCTAACATATGGGCTAGAACTGTAAGAATATGTGGATTGCTCTTACTTTTCTAAGTATCTAAGGGATAAGGCCGCTTATTTAGTGGATCAGACCGTTTTTCATCTCATGAGGCTGTTGCCCGTGAAAATTGAAGGGCAAACGCTCATAAATTTACAGTTTTTTCTGAGAGTGTATAGACACATAGAAAAAATCAGGCGTAAAATAATTGTTATAGATACGGCAGGATAACGAAAAATAACATTATTGGGTCCTCAGTATACCACGCTTGGTGTATTAAGGGTTACACAAAATATTCATTTGCTGCTGGTATTTTCACATATTTCCTATATTTCCGTGTAGTGCTTCGTTGCTTAATACATTGAAAAGAACTACGCATTTAAACAATTTTTCTAGTCCAGTATCAACACGGAATAGAATTTTGAAGATTCTTATAAATTCTTAAATAAATATTTTAAGTTGCGTGAAAGAATGTATGCATGCAAGTAAATGAAAATAAGGATCATTTAACGCAGTTAATTTGGCATGTCTGTTCGTGGGACATGTTTGTTCAAAATTAAAATGTCTATTCAATAATCGATACCATCCGTAAAACCGATATTGACGCCGGGTTGAAAAATTTTATTAATAAAATGCAGAAAAAACTTGAAAACGTTACCGAAAATTACGGGCAACAAAACGGATTTTTGTTTTAAAAATCCGTCTTTAAACCTCAAAAATCTATTAGTTTCCTTTGTTTCTGAATATAATGGAACGTCTTCCGGTATCATGGGTGATTAGGAAAAAGTTATATTGTATTTTCGTAAACCGTCTTGCTAGATCCAGAAATAATTATATTTCTTTACAGTATACTGTGTTTTATACAAGTAATCCATTTTAAGCTTCATTTGAATTATATAATGTGATCAAAGTTACGATAACTAGATAAATTTAGCTTGGTATATTAAACCTTTTACTCTTCTTTATAATCACATGCTAACAAACACAGTTGGGATTCTGGAGATAGTTTTAAAATAAACCGTGGAAATGAACTGCTATTCATGATATCTTTACGCAATATATTGCAAATTTTTCTTCCTCAGCGATTTAGTTCGCATACAAATAATAAAATCTTGACACCTACGAATGATATTCATTATTTTCCATTTTATGCTTTATTGCATGTGCACAATGCATCCTCGAATTTCCTCGAAATGAGAGAACTAAATTAAATTACACTTACTGCTCAAATATTCTTTGAAGTGCTACTTGATATCTCTATATATTAATGGAAAAATCTTTAATTACTATTCTGTTGTGTAATTTTAATGTTTATGGCAGAATGAGTAGATTATATTAACAGGAACAATGCTTTTGCAATTAACGAAATGCATTTTTAGCTTGTTTAAACATTAAAACCAATTTCACTCTTTTGCATCATGTTTTATTTTTCTACTGAATTACATAATTTATACAAATGTTTGTGCTTTGTGGGCTAATCCTTATGAAGTTGTCCAGACATTTTTCTGCGAGAATATATTTTTGAATTTTTTTATAATATATGCTATTCACTTCTAACGCTGAAAATTATACTCTGGCCAAGTAAAGAAACCAATTTTTAAAGGTTATGGCTTATGTGCTTTACCGGTATTTATTTAACATAAAACACATTTTCATATATATCTTGTCTATTTTCTCCTATTTGGATGTAGTTAAATGTTTTAGATATGAGATTTTGTTGGAAAAATTTTATGGAAAGCAATAATTCCTGATATTATTGCTTCTTTATATAAAACATAAAGTTTAGAGGGCAGTTTAAATGCAATGCAATGAATTTGACATCCGACCACATAAAGAGTGGAAATTTATTTAGATTGAATTTGAGTAAGTAATATGAAATGGATCCGTGATTAGTTGGAAACATATGTAAACCCTTTCAGTGAAGTAGGCGATCTTCAAAAACTTTTCATAATAAATTGTATGTATACTCCTCTCATCACATTATATTCATGTAGTAATTTCTCTAAGAATTCTTGTTCTAAACATCACATTATGCGGTTACATTTCAAAACAGCTATTATTATATTTTAATTTTCGTTTCTTAAAGAGTGGTGGACATCATTGTTTGACACACACACCCTTTTCCCCAATATTAGTAGTATGTTCATTTACTCAGCTCTGGTAATTCCTTTGAATGAATATCAGGTATCGGTTATTAATTTACTAAATGTAAAATGCGTGTATGAAATCTCTTCAATATAAATTAATAAGCAAATTTGTTTTTCAGAGCTGTTAAAAACGTCACATTGGATGTAAGTTTTACAAGAGAAAGAAATGTTTCCGGGCTTGATTCTTGGCATAATTTAGCAAGTATATTTTATGTCGAAAACCATTGAATAATTCTTTCGACAGTATGTCAAAAATGCAGTTTTCAAAAAAATCGCAATCTTTGTTTCAATATTCTGATGGGCAAATATTTAAAAATATCAAATTAATACGCATTAAACTACTTTTTTAAAAGTATCTCCAAGTTAAATGACGGCATTAAACATTAAAGGGTATAAATGATACTGTCTTACAAATTAAAAATAAATTATCGATTGATATTTATTACAGGCGCTTCAGTTACTTAGCTTATATTTATATTTTTCAAAAAATATGACCTTAATGTATAAAAATGGCATATTTAATACCAAATTTGGTTTAATATAGTTACAGTTTCATTTGCATACATACGCGACAGGATGTTCGATCGTTATATACCAATTAATACCTCTCTGGCAAAAAGCAACTGTTAACATTTTTTCTAAATTCCAATTTTACAATTTTATGTCACCAGAGCATTCGTATATAATGATTGCACGTTCGACAAGACTATACCTTAATTTGTACATTTAAACAAAATTATGTTATTTTAGTTAATAATTTCGGCTACATTACGGCTGTCCATGTCCAACGAAAGCCGTGAGGTGCCTGCTAATATTTTTTCTGAATAGTATTCTTCATCTCACACGTTAAATAATTTGCAGCAAAGTGTCCGGTCATTCGACCGATTTTATAGAAAACGGTTACATAACAGTAATTTAGCAGTTTTCTGACCATACTAAGGGCAATATTATGGTCAGAATAGAATTAAATTACGGTTATGTAAACGATTTCTATAAAAACGGTCAAATGACCGATACTTTGCTGCAATTTTCTTACAGTGCACTTAACCGGAAAAATGGCTCAACTAAATTCTGCGATTACATATTGTGAAAATTATCATACAGTAATTGCTCTAAAAAAGCGCCTCGACACCTGGACAAACCCTATGTATGTTTATTCAAAAGTGATAAAATTTCTACACAGAGTATTTGTGTTAGGTTGTGTTATCTAAAATAGCAGTTGTTGTGAATATTTCTAAGTGATTTCGTTTCTTAGAATATCTGTACGTGGTACCTGTTAAAAACTATATTTTCTTACTGCCTTATTAGCAATGATAGCTGAATGCACACGAACATTTTCATGGAGAAGTTGAACTACATATCTCAGTATTCCAAACATTTTATTTTTAATTTTATTAGCATTTTCCGAAAAGTTTTGCGGGATATTCTCTATCATTTTTTTGTTCTTTCTTAGAACGTCTGTAGGGAGAACCACATAACATACACAAAAATACTGTCTGTGTTGGAAATTTAAATTTCTTTGTGCTGCCTCACAAGGGCTCCTGCGCATCATTGATTCGCTCGATAGAAGATCATAGCACAAGATTAATAATTCCTTTTTAGAAAGATTGGTTATTAAAAAAATGTATATGTATATTTATAAATGTAAAGCTGCTATTTATAGTCAAAGAAAGGCTACATTTGATTCGATCGATGAAATAAGACATAACACTTATCTAACAAGCATTTTGTATGAGAAAATATCCATATACAATTCCCAAAACAGTCGTTTTAGATAAATCAGTTCTTCTATCTTGATTTTTATTCTCGTAACACGTAGTATTTTCTCACACCATTGTTTTCAGATGTCGACTCTTTCCGTTGGTTGACCTTGACTTGTTACAGCTTCTATGGATCCTTCATACATACGAAGTATTCTTTCAGTGTATAATAGAAAGGACAGAAATAATGTTAAACATAATCCAAATGTTTTTATTCCTTTGTGAATTATTCCCTCTTTATTCAATATTTTATTCAAAACATGGCACTCATTAAAAAAAACAAAAAACATAGAACACCATAGTTAGCAAAGCTCTTAATCAGCTAAAACGAAAACAAACAATTTTACACTTGTAACTTTTTAGTTTATTCTTTTGAATTTTTCACAACAGGTCAGAAAGAGGATCGTTTTAGTAAATTGTTTTTATATGTGAATATGTAAAATTTCTTATCTTAATATATAAATATTTTACCATTATTCTGTATACAGCACAACTGGAACTTTTAAAATGTTCAACAGTAATGTAATTTTTTATTTTATTTATGGACCGCTGGTAAAATATATTTCCACTTTGAAAAGTGTTACTTATAATCCTTTTCAATTTTAATCAATTTTTATTTTATTTATGGACCGCTGCTAAAATATATTTCAATTTTGAAAAGTGATACTTATAATCATTTTCAATTTATATCAATTTTTATTTTATATTTCGATATATGAATTTGGCTGATTTTTACAATTTTATTTCTAATGAGATACGTTTTACTAATTTATCATAATCATGGAACAAAATACCAAAATTGTTGAATTTAACCGTGTCAAATTTTATATATTATTAGGTAATTCGCATGAACTACAACTGAAGTAGCCCCTCATCAAATTATGAACACTTGTATAGTCAAAATTGTATTTTATTTTATTTACGTCTTATTAATTTATATTTCAAATGTATATCATTATCATTCATGAAATTTTTATATATATATATTGTATTGTCATCCTTGATGAATATAGCTTATATCTATACTAATAACAGAAAGTTTCGCTCTGTGTGTGTGTCTGTGTGTGTGTGTGTGTGTGTGTGTGTCTGTTGGCGATGGCTAGGAAAATATAGCCCACCTAGAAGGCTGAAAATTTAGATTTAGGTAGTTCAAACCCTCTCCTGTTGTACCTGAACGTCAGAATTTTAATATTTTAATTACTTTCTGAAATATTAATTAAAATTCACGATGGTCTCTCATTAAAAATACGCTTATTTTCTTCGGTTGGTTGGTTGTGTAGAATATCTTCTCAGAACACATTAAATAAATCAGAGTAAAGATGCATAGATAAGGACTTATAACGAAATAGTGCCAACATGGATTGCGGGTACCTGCATATAGCCAAGCTAATGTAGCGCCATCTACTCACGGCAAATTACACAAACGCCACCTGTTTAAGACATTTCCAGACACGTTTTTCTTCATTATAATTATCCGGGTTTAAGGTTTTTTTTAAAACAGGACATATATTATTATGATAGAGACTATTAATACCACGGAGGAAGATAGATGGAGGGGAAAGTAACGTTAAAATTTTACAATACATTTTTTCTCCTCATAGATGGCGCTACGTTAAACTGAAGGCGATCCTAGGCTGCTTCTGCAATGTTTTTCAATGCGAAAAGCATTCATTTTTTAAATGTTTTTGATTGAAAATTTGAACTTTAAAAAAGTCAAACAAGTAGAAATTTCATTAAATAAAGTTTTCTTCACACCATTCATATATTTTAATAGATATTTGGCGTTTCGATTGCTTCTTATAACTCTTTAAATAAGAGTTCATCCTGACAAAAACACCTGAATAGTCATTTAAAAACAAATATCACGGATATTGTACTGCGAAGAAATACGGAATGGACGTATAATTTTTAGAGATTAAAATTATTATTCAAATTTTCTGGAATAAGTTTTAATCTTGCGTATATATCGATAACCTTTGAATAATTTAATAACTAATAACTTTTTATATCTATGCAATTAATATTATGGGCATTTAAAAACAAATTTTTATCTTAATTATTTGGGAAATAAAACTTGAATAAATAATAGGGTCTATTAACTAATTTTTGCAAGAATCGTAAATTGTGACTTTAAAATAATGTTAGATATGAATAGTCCAAAAACTCTCATTTTTTTATCATACATAAATGCTTCCTCTTTCATACACCCTTTTATCTATTTAAAATTAAATCTTTTGGTTGAACTGAATAGTTAACTAAACAAATTAATTTTTCTAATTGCACTTACATGAATCTAATAAGAACAAGATTAGAAAATCTGCAGCTAACATTTTTTACTTACTAATTACTACAAGTAATATATCAAGCATTCAGTAAAATTAACTTTTAAAATAAATCCCTAATTACTCTATATATACAAAGGAGGGGCTCATGGGGCTCAAGCATTCCCCATTCAAATAAAGACAATTTTTTAAGCGACACAAATTGTTAAAAATCTATTGTTTTTAATATAGTTTAAATATTTGATTAAAATATTTCATTATTCAACTCTGTAGATAAAAAATACTGAAATATTAATTAGATTTATTGTAGAATTAAATTAGTAAATCTGCAGACTACATTTTTCACTTACTTTTTACTACAAGTAATATGTCAAGAAGTTTCAGTAAATTTAAATGTGAAGTATAACATTTTAAAAACATATACACTGAGATCGATATAATAGAATAAAAATTTCTTAGTTTAAAAATGATTACATGCATAAAACTTTAAATTAAAGTATAATAAAAAGCACTCACCTTTTGGAGCTCTAAACATACTTATTTTTTTCCTTCGATTTTTCTTTTGTTTACCTCATCATCATAGCCCGATCTACATCCCGGAATAAAACATTTATACCCCATCTTAAATTTATGACATATAATTGCTATAATTAAAAATAACCGAGTAAAATACTTTTGGAATGTAACACGTAATCTAATGACATTCTGTTAAATGGCCGCCGCCAAAATTTTACGGCTCCCTCTTTCGTTTAAAAAATATGACTTGCATTTTCGATATTCTCGCCTATTCCAGTTTCCCCTCCAGGTTCTTCCTCCGTGATTAATACCAAAACCTTTATTTAACAGATTATTTGCTATATATTTGCGGGAATGGCGAGGGGTAACGGTCCAGTTACATTTAACAATGTTAAAATTTTTTTTTAGCTTCATCCGTACCATTTAATTGTTGTTTTATATACAGAATACCGCTATTTTAAATCTCAGTTTCTCAGTAATATCTCAGTAATAATGTTCCGAACTTCTACATTTAGTTCCATTTTTACTAAATTATCGTAAAAATCAGCATTCATTGCTTCAAGGTGTATTTCTAAACAGCAATTACCAGTATTTCCGAATAATAGATTAAGCCAAATTTCAAATTAAGTTCCTAGTTTAACCAAATGAATCAATCTTTAGAGATGTATAGTGCCCTCCTAATTAGTTATTTGCTGAAGGTACCTTGAAAAATCAGCCAACCTCCCCCACCCCCCTCGGGCCCTCCTTCAAAGTTTTCTCTAACTATTCTCCGTTTCCATATCTCAGCAACTATCTTTCCGATTTCAACGCAAGTGATTCCAAACATTATAATTAACTTAATAGACACCCTTTATAACATTAAACTAAATTTATGAGTAGAGGCTACCACTATTCCCGAATAATAGTTTAAGCCAAATTTGTAATTATGTCTCCAGCTTAACCAAACGAACGAATTTTTAAAGATGCATAGTGGTCCTCCTAATTAGTCATTTTCTGAAGGGCACTCGAACATACTATCCCCCCTGCCCCCCCCCTCAAAGTTTTTTCTCTAACTATGGCCCGTTTCCGTATTTCCTCAAATATCTTTCCGATTTCAACGCAAATGATTCCAAACATTATAATTAACTTAATAGTCACCTTCTATAACATTAAAGTAAATTTATGAGTAGCGATTACCAATATTTCCGAATAATAGTTTAAGGCAAATTTGTAATTAAGTTCCTAGCTTAAGCAAACGAACGAATTTTTAAAGATGCATTGTAGTCCTCCTAATTAGTCATTTTTCTGAAGGGCACTTGAACATCCCCTTCACCTGGCACCTCACTCATGATTATTTTCTCTAACTGTGCCTTATTTCAATAACTCGGTTTATGATGTTCGATCTTCTCGAAACCAGCTCGATTTTGTCACACGCCTATTATACAGTACCGTAGGCAACGTTGACCTGTCTCAGAGGTTCTTTCCGAAAGAGGTTGCTCCCCTGGCGGTGGAAGGGGAAAATAAAAGATTTTCCAGAACTGCGAGCGTGCCCGGTATACGGTGTCGAAGCCATCACAGACCTTGGCCAGAGTTTCGTTTTTTAAAATATTTGAGTTTATTACACGGGCTCGGGCAACGCCGGGCGGATCAGCTAGTAAACAAGAAATATTTCTCTTTCCGTCTTCAAACATTTGCCATAAACTATTTTTACTTATATTATATATTTTGTGGTCAAAACTGTTTTTGTATTACAGTTTATATTTCTATTTTAGATGTGCTTTATTATATTGCATTTCTTATAATTATAAATATTTCCATAAGTAAATTTAAATATACCTAAAAATGGTCCCCAATGTATACATAATAATACAATTTAACATTCATTAATGTTATATATGGCTGTACATATCATTCATCAATCAAATTCAACGAAAAAAAGGTGTGTTAGAAGGTAGGAATTATTATTTAGGTCTTAGCAGAGCTCACCGGTAATTACTTATTTCAAATCCTGTACATAACCTATAGTACATCTAGTACCTATAGTACAGTGCTTGTCTTTCTCTGGCATAATGTTTTCTCTACAATATGTTTTTAAATTGTAAAGCAGAATAAAATCATACGTATTTCAGAGGTTCGTACTGCTTTTAAAAAGAAAATAGATTTTTCATGAATAATTTTTTCGACAGTAACTCGAAATAAAAAAGTCTGTCTCCCGGCATTGAGTTATCACATGTGACGGGAGAAAACTAACTTATGTATCAGATCAGATTTTTCTAATATTGTATATGATATCTCTGGGCCTAAATTCTTATTATGCAAAATATAGTAAAAGGAAATTTCTTTTAATCTCGAGGTATTAATTTGTGATTTAAGAAAGCACAAAAAATGAAAATGTAGGTACTTTAAAACAAATAAAATTACATTATTTATTAAAATAACTATTTTTCACATTACTTTAATTAGTATGAAGATCTAAACAGAATATGTAATGTATGTAAGCATTTCCTATAATTATTTTGAAGAATTTTTATATTCTCTCGAAAATATTCACGCCGTGAATTTTTGAATAAAATTAGAAAATCGATTGAAATGATGATAGTTGGAGATGGTAGTTGGAGCTCATATTATTAGAACCACTTTTAATAAATGAAGAATACCTAGTATATCTAGAAAAATGTTGACAAATTCGTCTGGAACATCAGTGATGTAAAGGACATGTTTGATCTTTTATTTTACAGTGAAAGTTTAATCACGAGGGCAATTAGGCGACCAACAAGAGATTGAATTATAAAAAGTAATAATTACAATCACCCTGTGAAGTAAACTACTAAAACATATCTGTATCTGTGGCAAATAACAATGTGGGTCCTTTTTAATAATTAAGTTTATTTGCATATGAATGACACGTATATTCAAGAAGATATAAAGTTTTATTTTTAAAATGTCCGCATGTTTTTCGCTTATAGCGTGCCAATTTTCAGCAAAATTTAACGGTAATATAAAAATAATGACAAAATCCAGTAGCAAAAATATAATGCAATTAGAGTATGAATGCATTATATATTTGATGAACTATGAGAATTTACATGAAATAATTTTTTAACTGCGCATGCGAGAACGGCTGTTCTTTTTCATAATTTTGTAATCAATTATATATTCTGCAGCTTAATAAAACTGTCAAATATCGTGAAATTTGAAAAAAATATATCAGCAATATAGTGAGGTAAATTTCAGTGTCTTTATAAAAGTAAGTGTCTGATAAGAACCTTTTTTAGATGACAAGATTCTGTAACAATAGTAACTTTTCTTTGTAAACATTGTTAAATTACCAACTTTAGTCAGTTTTTTTATATTTTAGGTATTACAAAATATTTAGCATCATATATTTTTTTAAATTGTCTCAAATTCAATATCTTATACAATGAAATATTTCTTTCTACATTTTAACCTTTTTATGTTGTTACTCGTCTACAATTCCACCAAAGCATAAATAAACTGCATGGAATAAAAAACTAAGTGATTTAAAAATATATTTAATTTTAAACTAATCTAAGAAAATAAATTTTTCGAGTTTTTTTTTATATTGAATGTTTTATGCTTACTATGCATGAAACTTAATTGCTGTACTTTAATATCTTAAAGCTTGAATCATTTTAAATTTCGGCATACAATGGACCATCGTAATTTAGTATAATTATTATTTTAATAAATTCATTAATATTTTCATAAATATGAGCATGCTATTACATTTCTATAAAACGTGTTTCCGAGTCTTTACAAAAATTACTATACACTTCGCAACACATATCTGCAGGTTTAAACATACAGCGGAATTAGCATTTGAAAGACTGACGAAAAGCCGACATTGAAACTAAAAGGCTTTTGAAATAAGGTATTTATGATGTATTAGCTTTTATTCCCCTCATACATGTCTCAAACGCAAAGGAAATGCCTAATTATATATTGCATTAACATGAACGAGCGATCATATGTTTTAAAGTTTTCGAGCATAAACGGAATTAAATTCTTACAAAGGTTGTACTTTAATGATAATTTCAATGCTCAAAATATTGTTAAATTTTATATAAATTTTCTTAAATACGCTCATTTATAAAGAATCTTTCATGAAAAATTTAAAACTGGTTCAGTTAAAATAATATGTTTCATTAAAATTGTTTTTTTTTCATAGTTTCTGAAAAATTATAATGTAAACGCTAATGATATTCATCAAAATGCAATTTATACAGCTTAGGACGGTCTGTTTTCTTTACGCGATTACACCTTTAATGAAGCATGTCATGTTTTTCTTTTATATTCTTATTTATTTTTTAAACTTAAACCAAAATAAGTCTAAAATTCAGTTATATGATGAGGTGTGTATTTTACGCTTATATTGTACTTATTTTCATATTATTATTCCTGTTTTTAAGTCAAAGTTTTATATTAGATTGACCCGTATAAGCAAGTTAGCCAGCAAAATACTTAACTTCTCTTCTTCCAATTCTCTTACAGTTGAACATAAAAAACTTTATTAATTAACGTTTATTTGCTTATGATATAGCTTTTAAAGTATTCTTTAAATGAATAATAAATAATTAATTTAGTTAATATTACAAACTGTTTTAAGACAAGTTTTTTGTTACAAGTGTTTTCCGGCATTAAAAATTTGTCTTTAAATTTGTAGAGTCTGAAAACATTGCGAATCACTAAAGCTCCAAAATATCAGAAATGGTAAGTATTGTTCGTATAAAATGGAATTTTTATGTCCTTCATAAATGCCGTGCAACTTTTTTATAAATATAAGATATAATGCAATGGGGCCGGGTGCATACAAATTTAAATTTCTTATTTTAATATGCATGAGTCCTTTTGTAAAACAAATGTCATTTTTAAAAATATATACTTTATATGTATTATTTTGTATACGGAAATATGTTTTTATCATTAACGGTGAAAATGATAAATATCAGTACACATATTTCGAATCCCCTGTTATATTGTTATAAATATTTGTTAAGTTAATATTTTTTAATAATAATAATATACTATATCTCTAAACTAAATTTAATGTATCTACTGCTGAAAATTTTATTGCATTGTAAATAATCGTCTAGGAATTACTTTTCATTAAAATAAAGTTTATGGTTATTATATGAAATCACATATTTAGTAACGAAATTGCTTGATTTTATGACTTAAGGGAATTTTAATCTGCAAATAATGAGTTAAGATAAAATTATAGGTACACAACCGTATTTAATATGATAATATATCATTAAAATGACCGAAAATTTAAAACAATACATTCATTGTTTAAGTCACAGGAGTAGCATTACTTACATTTATCTGAATATGAGTGCTTACTTGCGTTAATAAACGATACTAGCAAAGGAAATAAATTTTGTCTATAATACATATATTGTTATCTTTACATATGTGTGTTATTTTGCAGTTAACATTAATCACAATCAATGTAAAATTTCTCAACATTCGCTTTTGCTTAATTTTATTTTCTAATTAAGTGAACCAGTAATTGCATATGTAAAACATTAGAATGTAGAACTTACTATAATACGTAAAGCAATATAAACAGTAGAATTATTTCTTGTACAAAGTGTTCTGTGTTTCAGTTGGATTGTAGGTAGTATACCAACAGAAATGCCGTCTTACAGCTGTTGCGTATGAAACTACATACAAATTCATTTGAAGTATTTTTTACGCACTGTGCGAAAAATAATATAAAGTCTGTGCCCCCTCCCCATTCAAAAAAAAAACTTTTTGAATTGTAATCGCAGAATAGTCACAGAGAAAAACAAAAATAGCTATTTGATTTGGAATAATGCTTTCTTTTAATTTATTTTAAAAAATGAAGGGTCTTTTCCAATCCGGTGGTGTAACACACGTTAAAATTTTCAATACGAACAGCCACTTTTGTAGCATATTTTGTTCTTCAGTAAATTTTACCTTCGGTAAATTTTACCTAGTTTTTTCTTTACTCTAAACTGAAACAGCAGTAAGACTTTTCGATTTGTAACTTCATTGTTTATCTCTCTCTCTCTATATATATATATATATATATATATATTACAAAACTTAAATGTCCGCGCTTCAATAAATTTATTCCATAAAAATTTCCCCTTCTAAATTTATTTAACAACCCTAATTATTCAGTTATTTCATGTCTTAAATAATATTATTTTATTTTATTTATCTAAATCGCTTTCTATTTAAAATGCGTAGTTAAATATTTTAATCCCCCTTCAAAATATCCTAAAAAACACTTCTCGTAATAATTTTTCTTCAAAAATCTTTTTAATTCTCAATTTTTAAATGCCGATATTTTATTCTATTTAGAATTATCATGTGGTAATTTTTTTCTATTTTCTTTTCGTTCTGAAAATCTATTCGCGCTTTTTTTCCTGGGAATCTTATCGCTCCAAATTACTGCCGAGACTAAAATAGAGTGCGGACCGGTTTCGCTACTCATTGCCTCATTGCCGCATTGCTGTAGAAACACTTGCGCTGTCCTGATATTTAACCGAGAGATACGAGTCAGTATCTCATATTTGGGTGTGTTTTCGGTTGTCTACGAAAATCCTGCTGGTAGGAAGTGATACGACTATATATATTAGAATGTTCGATATTACTTATCCAAATAATACAATGTAATTGAGAGAGTAAATTGGTGTTTTTCTAAAGTGTCGGATGCTTTATTGTGTACGATATTTAAACTGCGTAATAAACTATGTTATCTAGTGACAAGTAGGTTGTTATATTTGAGTTGGGAAACTGAACTTCGAACACTATTAAATGCGGTTTAATACTTACAACTGCTAATTTACTCTCATAATATGATGTTATTCAACTATCCACAAATTGGAGTTCATTACTGGAAAATCGTATATATCTATATATATATATAAACAGAAATCGATATCTGAAATTTTTAAATTAGATAATCTAAAATTACAGCTCCTCCTGCCAAGAAGTTTGTTTATTAAGTTTTAAGAACTATCCATATTGCTGTGGGTGTTGTAACTATTAAAAATTAATTAATCCGGACTTTACGTTGCATACTTAACATATAAATACTCATCAAACACTTGCTTCCAACGTAAAATTTTACGTTGGAAGCAAGAGTTTGATGAGTATTTATATATTAAAAATTAATTTAACATTAGGTGATCAAAACTTTAAATCTGTATAATTCCTAAATTTTGGTATTCTTTGTATCCAAAGGTAAAATTTACGAAGAAATACAAATATGCCGTCAAAATGATATGTTTGTTTTGAAAATTTCAGTTTTGTTTAAATTTCAGAATTAAGACTGTTTTATGAGCCTATTTTTTAACATACGTTCAAAGAAGACTTACTTTTAAAAATCGAATGGCTAATTTTGTATTTCTCAGCAACAATTTGCCGGGATGTGTCTTTTTTTGTCACAGACTCTATATGACGAAACAAGTTTATGTTTGAAAAAAATGGCATATTTTTATGAAACGGCAATAAAATATTTCAACTTTATCTTTATATTAAAAAAAATATATATTGCATCAGTTATTTGTACAAGTAAAACAAAAAAAAATATGCAGTAAAATGGATGTTCACTCTTTAAGGGGAAAAAAAAATGTATCTTCATTATTCAGACTTCATATTGTGAAATATTGTTTCCGGAGGCCGAATTTTTTTTAGGAAAAGTATGTTGATACGCAGTTACAAATATATCCGCTTGAGTCTCATATTGTGTTTTTTTGAGCGCAAATGTTTATTGGTATATCGATTTCAGCCAAGAATTTGAAAGAATCTTTTATATTGTGTCACGGAAAGAATATATACTGTTTTCGCCAGTTTGCCATCAGAAGCTAAGAAACGAAAAAAGTATAATAATAACTTTTTGAAGTAGAACTATAGTTTTTACAAAACTCATTCATGTGAAGGAAGAATGTAATTTATACAAGTATTATCCATTCGAACTGAAAATATTACACATAAAATGTCACGCCGAAGGAATATTGACTTGTTGTAAAGAATGTCTTTTGATAACTTATTTTCATGTGAATTAAAGTTTAGTTTTTTGTTGGATATTTTTAAGTCAATAAAGTGGATTCGTTTTAATAACTAACTACTTATCAATATGATAAATGTGTTTTATTCTATATAAATTCACAGTATTGCTATTATGTGTGTATATATCGGATGAACAAAAAGTGTAGAAACGTTTTAAAGAAATCGCAAACACACAAAGATAGAAATATACTGTTTCCTACAAATCCTTTGAAAAATTGAGGGGATTATTTTATCCGTACACCAGCATTTCCAGTTTGCACATATTATATTACTGACGACGAGACTGCACTTCAGCTATTATAGTTAAGCGCATTTACAATAATACACTGAGATAAGTGGCGAAATCGTCCGTCAGACGCATTAGGCTGTCCGTCTCGCAAGTTATGAAGTGAAAAATTAGTTAGCAGCCCTAATGAGTATCTATGTTTTGATTGTATATGTACAGTGTCATTTTTAATTTTTCAATGTTAGCAATGATGCCTTATGGTCTTTGTACACTTTTTACATCAAGCAGTTCTACAGCTACAAAGTGTGAGGATGTAGCACTTTTGGACAAAAAAAAAGTCACAAAGAAACAAGCCACAAGATATGGTTATGTCTGAAAACACAAAGGAGCAACGAAAACTACCTATCGTTCAGAATGCTTAACGTAACATTAGTTAAAAAATTTCAACATTTTGCGATGGTGTTCCAGTTATCGAATATTGTGTAACCCTAACACGTAATTGCTCGTTTAAAAGAAATCATATGTTATTAAATTTTGTTTCGCGACTAAAAGACCTCTACAATTATGTGTGAACGCCATTTTTGTGTGTTCATTATTTTACGAATTAATGACTTCGCATTTTCTTTTCTAATTGGGAACTATTACAAATGTTTAAAGATTTTCCCATAAATCACGCCGAAATTGATGAATCAATCCCCATAAAACTTTAAGAAAATCTATCAGCATGTTCCTTTTTTTCATTTCTTATCTCTATAAAAACGAACAAAAATGTTTACTGTTTTATGAGCAATAAGTTCAGAAATCCAAGCGGAAAGCAAAATAAACAAAATACTGAGTTGTGCTCATCGTAACATTAGTTAAACAATCTCAACAATTTTCGATGGTGAAGCATTTATCTAATGGATGTATATTGTGTAACCCTTACATGTCATTCGTCGTTTAAAAGAAATAATTTATTATTTAACTGCAAGATCTGTAATCATAAAAATTTTCTCTAGGTATGTTGATGTGACCATGTAGTATTGAACTAGCATGTTTACAGCTACTCCTTCTGAAAATGGTTGGAGAATCAATCTCGAAAATTATGCTAGGCATGCACAAATAATCTGCTTTCTGATGACGGCGTTCTAAATTTATGTCTTGAGAAAATAACTTTATAGATATCTTGTATATTGCTTTATATTTTGTAATATTAATTTTAAAGTTTGCAGACTTATGTTAGTGAGATAAAATTTCTGAAAAAAAATACACGAATTTAAGAAATATTTTATATAGAAATCTTATCTATTAGAGATAAAAATGGTATTTTTAAAAACGCAATTTTCTTGTTTTCAAAATGCGAAAATCATTTATTTAGCTTTAATTAAATAATCTTAGTATGTATAGGGTATTCAGAAAACTAGATTCAATTTTTTTAATTATACGTACTGATACTATCAGTTGAGATATCGTGATATTTAATTTCATTGTCACAACCTACGAATACAACATATATCAGGGATAATTTCTAATGACGAAATGTGGTAATTTCCATAATAATTTCAATGCTTGCGTTTTGCTAGTAATTGGTTTGATGTCTGAAATGAAGTTCTCATAACGTTGACAGCTTTATTAAGCTTCTTTCAGAAACTAACCTTTGATATTATTAGAGGGAAATGTATCAATGGCATCATTATTGTAATTTATGTAAAATAGTAGTAACAGGTAAAATTATTGATTTTTGAAAACGGAAATACTTTTAAAATGGCATGTAAGTATCTCTCATGAAATAAAAATTCAAATATATAGATATTTTCAAATGCGGTGTGTTTATAATGTATTTGAAACTAATAACAATGCACGAAAACATATAAAATACAAGACAATAAATTTATTTGAATTAATAAAAGTCATATATATATTAAGTAAAATATATTTATATCCTACAATGCGGAGGATTACAATTAATACTGGTTTTCAAAATTAAAACAATGTAAGCCCAAACAATTTTTGTATTGTCTATTTATGATACCTGCAATCAATATTTCACATAACCATCTATACTTTCAAATTATAATGCTGCAACTAATATTTTTTAAGCTTTATGATCTCCAATTAGATTAAGGGAAGGAACGCTGGTTTTAACTAACTGCGACGTAAGGAATATTTCATGATTGTGTATATAGATTATTATAAACATAAGTATGTGCTCTTAAACTAATGCTGAAGGCAATAAGTTCACTATATTACTAAAAGTTATTGTTTATAAATAGTTATTAGCAATTAATTTTATCAATAAATAAATTTAATACTCAAGATTTTTTTTATTTTATATACACAAATTCAGTCGCAAGTAGATCCTTCTTCGTCATGATTTGAATTCTGATATCATTACACGTATTATGCTATGTTTTACCATCGAAAGTGTAAAATTAAGTGTGATGAGAGGACCAGCTTACGCATTCAAAAATTTTCCTGAATATAGTAAGTAAAATTAAAAAGCTGTAATTGATATGAGTCACTTATGATAGCCGTTCTTTCTAACACAAAACTGCAAGTGATTGCAAGAAACAACACTTTATAACTTCGTTAAAATTCTTCGGAATGTTATGAAAACAGTAATAAAGTAAAGTATCTCTAGAAGTCTAATTGTAAATTTTATTAAAATAATTTTATTAAAATTCTGAGAGTTCAATTCGTAACATCAGGTAAATACTTTTGATCTTAACTGTATGTTTATTTTTTAATTGAGGTGTTATTTGGTATGTGAGAAAACCGACGGAAAATTAAACTGTCGATTATTACATGCAAAATGAGATATTCCAGCATATACAATTACTTCATTAACTATAAGTGTGCGAATAATTAGTTTATTATATAGTGTAAATAAGGTTTATGCAGAATTTGTTATATTTATATCTTAAATAGCTATTCTTGTGTATTGAATATTGAATCATCAAATAAATTTTGAAATAGAAAGATATAAGCTTTTAAAATGAAGAGAGAAAGCGTGGGGGGTTTGGGATATAAATTTAATCTTGATAATATTAAAAAATATATATTTGTTATTAAAAGTAACATTTCGAACTAATCAATGCCACAATAAAACAAATAAATTATAAATGTTTCCAAATATATAGCAATACAAACATATATAGTAATTTAAACAAACTGCTTATATCATAAAATCTACATCACATTGCATATACCATATAGTACATAACATAGTGAATATTATATATTTTACTATTTACCGTCTGAAAGTTTTATATAATTGTTTTCAGAAACATTTCCATAAAGTTGTATCTAAAAGTTAAATGCTTTTACTACTGTAAGTGTGCAAGTGTTTCAATATTTCTGAAAGAATATATGCATTAATTCGTGGAATGAATTAAAACGTCATTTTTGTGCAGGTATATTGAATTAGCTCTAGATTTTAGGTTAACTCGATTAACCTGTTCATATGATACACAGAATCACATAAAAGTTATAATCATAAACAAAATTGATTGGTTTTAAAATTTGAAATTTATTTAAGTCTTTTATATTGTAACTTTCGAAAGTAAAATATTTTCTTGGAAATAAATGAATATTGATTTCCTATTCTACGCATTCCATTATAAAGAGCCTCTTTTTAACAAATTCCTAAAGCACCACAGCTAATTTCACCATATTGCAAAACAAAAATGAAATCTAATAAAAATTCATTCAAAAATCCCGCTTTTTAAGAAGAATTTACCGTAAAATTTTCAAATGATAAATGTAAAGCATGCAAAATAAAGCTCGTGTTAATTATGTTATAATGTATCTAATTAATATAAATAACATGCATAAATTATTATTTTAACCCAAATTAGCATTTTTGTACGTTAAAAAACATAAAAAATATCACAACACAATCGTTTAAGAAATTGAGAAAAAAGAATAAAAAAAAAAAAAAAAAAGATATAATTTTCAATTTTTTCATTTTAAGCAAAAAAGCAAACGCAAATTATAAAGACAATGGGACAACAATTACAATTTCTGAAAAAGCATTCAACATTGAACGTGAGAATGTGTCTGAAATCATACCGTACATGAACGTCAAAAATTGTCAAGATGTGTAAAAAGTGATAGGAAAAGAAATGTTGAATATTAAGGTAGAATTCGAAAATGTTAACAATTAAGTTAATAATATAGAATCAATTTGACTCAAGATGTTTACTTTTAAAATGTAAAGATAACCTGATGTTAAAGAATTCATGAGGTTTAAAAAAAGCTATGGATTTAAATACAATGTGTCTAAAATTTAAAAATTATAATTCTTTAATAGAAAATATAATCTAAATTTATAGAAGTTTTAAAAATATACTCTCAAAATCTCACAGCGATGTTTATAATTCGTATATAAATACAGATTATTTGCCATATAACGCTAATACGATTACTTGCAGTAAAGTTTCGAAATTAGATTAAATATAAGAGATATTTTTTTCAGTCTCTCCCTGTCAAAATAATAATTATATATAATTTCTCTAATCATTAATTGTCTCAAACAATTGTAAATTATAAAATTATAAGTTTTAGTTCCTGACTTAAAAAAATAATAATGATCAACATTTATGTAAAATTTATTTCCGTAACAGAAACTTAGTTTTGAAATAAAAGCATTTTTAAGTTAACATTTCCAAATAATTATTATCCAATATTAAATATCTAAATACATTTAAAATATTAATATTTAGAAAAACTACAAAGCTATTTTATATCTATATTTTACATTGTACTATATGAACTGTGTTATATTGTATTTTATTCTGAAATATTTTATATCTGTAATAAATGGATAGCTTTATACTCTGTATTAAATAGAGAGAAAATGTTAGATGCAGTATGTTATTTTCTGGTTATTATTAAATCCCACAGGCTCTCGTATGATCGAATTATACTCCTGCCAAACTTGCAGAAAAGTTTTTTTTCTGCTGAATGTATTTCATAGAAACAGAAGGTAATTAAATAATTTGTTTTATTTTTTATCATGTATTAGTTTGTAAAATAAAATATACAAGCATTAAATGATATTTATGTAAATATCTAACGACTGTTGTATTGTTACTAAACACAAACATCTGATAAAAAGCATATCGATATTTTAAACTGGTATTTATAAAATTAACTAAGTGACAAATTTATTTTAATTTGAAAAGGTATTAAAAAGTAAATGTAACATTATAATTATAAATATTCTAATAGATAAAAATATTTTAAGAAATAATTTAAATTTATATCGAAAATAATTGAATAAATCAAAAATTATTTCTTATAATAAAAAATCTTTGTATTCATAATATTAAAGAAATGCCTATTAAGCTATTTTCTAAGAGTAAGTACCATTTTTATGAACGTATTGCATGATATTGTGCGATGGATAAAGTAATAAAAAAAATACAATTTTTTTTTTCTAAAAAAGGGAAATTAAATCAATTAATATATTAATAAGATATTAAAAAATAATAATAAAGTAAACTGCAATTACTTTTAAATTCCGACACAATTACAAAAACATCAGCAAGTTTTCGTGTGTATTTGTATGTCAATGAATTTACATGATAATAAGTTTTTTTATGTAATTATTTTTTTTAAATAATTGATATGCACGCGTTTCGTACACATTCAGAATTAAGTTCAATTACGGTAGGATATGTTTCTTAATTTAAATTAAAACTGATATATTTTCAGTATTCCAAACTCAAAAACACCAGTAAGGAAATAATTAAACAATTAACTCAGTGAATATCTCTGTATTTTATATAAAAATAGTATTTATGCTGTATGGTGTTTTCTACCTCTTTTTGTGTTGGTTTAAAAATCCCAAACATTTACCGCATAGCACGGATGTAAAATGAATTAAGTTAATTCAATGTTAATAATTGTTGCACACTTAAAATTTATAAAGTAATCTTTAAAAAGCAAGTTAAAGTATTTACAAACGTACACATAAATATGTTTAAACTAATTTACATACTGACAGATTTTAAATTGTTCAAATAAGATATAATGTAGAGTAACTATTCATACACAGAGAGTAAAATACAGTGTTACAGAGTAAACGGCGAATAAAATTATTCAGGGACATACATTAATTATTCAAACACTTCGAAAAAATGGTATTTATAAAAGGATGCAAATTTTGAAGAGAAATATTTAACAATTTCTAGAGATGCCAATTCCACGAAAACTCTTGTAACTGCTGTAGATAATATACAATGAAGATACTAGTGAATATACAATGTATTTAAATGTATATCATGTATTCTGCAAAATGCAGATCAAAGAATATGAATTTACGCATGCTGTAACTCACAATCCGTTATATTCTGATTTGTCCGTTATAGTCTTCAGATTCTAACCAATATGACTTTATAAGTGTTCCAATCCCTCCAGGATTCAATAGAGGAAATTATGCAAATAAATATTCTATAACTTTTCTATCTGTTCTACTGGTGTTACAGAGATCATTAAAACGGGAAGTCTCCGGAGAAATGGCCTAATTTTATATGCGGAAGATAAATGGTAAATTACAATTAAATGTAAACGTAATATTTGAAATATTTTAGTGTCTGCAACGTGGTGTTAGCTACCTAATCCTCATTTAATAATGAAAATCCTCATTTATTAATGTTTATGTATGCTTCTTTGAGACTTCTTGCAGTATGATGCTGTAATATTTGAATAAAAATTCTTTGCATATTTTCGTTAATATTTCTTGAATTTCCCCTTACATACTGGTAAAACTATCAAAACAAGTCGGTATTGCAGTCAATAATTCTAATTTTAATGCATTATAATGCTATTTTATGGTATTATAATGCTGTTGAAAAATAGTAAAAATTGCTGCGACTTTGAACAACGTTTTCAAGATAGTTTCTGGTCAAATTTACGGTTAAAAAATAATCGAATGAACAAGACATACTTTCGAATTTGTTACGTCAGAGAATAACGTATGTCAACGTAATATTTGAAATCTTATAAAGTCTACTGCCTGATGTTAGGTACCTAATCCTCATTTAATGATGCATATATTAATATTTAGGTATGCTTCTTTGAGACTACTCGCAACATGATGCTGTAATATCTGGATAAAAATGCTTTGAGGGTTATTTTTTCTTCCATTATCCCTTACATTACTAATGTATTCAAACAAACGCAGACGTATAGATTCACACGAAGATATTTTTATTTTGTTTTCATATTTTTCTCTCTCTGTTTAATTCTTTTCTTTAATTTAAAGTTTCAATTGCTTCTTTTTAATATGCACATAAACTATTAAATACTTTTTACAAATCGCATAGGTAAGAAACAATAATTACTAGCATATTTACAAATACCGAGTAATAAAATAAATTAAAAATGTATTGCTACATAGTATGAATATTGCACTATGTATAAATCTATGGCAGCGTCTGTTTTACTAAGAAACAAATAACTTGGAAATTCTGGTTTTCTTCTCTAAACATTATAGATCAAAGTTGATGATAATAGTATCTATAACAAGCTTCCTAGAAATTGCAGATATACCTAAGAAACGTTCTTTGAAAATTTCGCGTATTTTAGCTGCTAATTATTTCGCAGGTAACTTTTTTTTTACAGAACAGTGCGATGCAGTTAGTTATTTGTTAATTAATATTTCGTAAAAACTATAAAGAGTAAACCAGCAAAAATGTTGATATCTTCATCAGTATTAAAAGAGCTCTGTTTATGTATTTATTTGGCGTATGGAATATTATTTAAAAAATAAAAAAACAATATTCACATTTCTAAAATACACATGTTACTCATATAGATGGATAACATTACTACATGCTTACAAATTACATAAAGATGAACGAATACATTATTTTTCACAGATTATTATAAAATGAAAATATCACATTTGTGAGGGAAGAATGTTGTTTATAAATAGAAACAGAACGAAAGAGATCTAGTTATAGACGTCTGATCCTACTATGTCCATTTGAAATTTTAATGTAAACATTTATATAGCTTTACCCATTTTTAAAATTATTATAAATACATATATATTCGAGATCATATATCTATTTAACATACGACAAATTTTAATATAATTATAATTTTAAAAAAAAACGTACACCAAAATAATGTAGATATCACATTAAAAATGGTGCTAAATGGGTTTCCAAATACATGTAAAACTGTAAATATAATTCAATTACATCTTGTAACAGGATTTTATTTCAAAATACAATTACTTTACAGGGACAGTCAAAAGAATTCCGTTACATTACGGTCTATGGAGAAAATCATTTGCGGTTTATTTTGATGATATTACACAATTTCAAACACATTGTACTTGATATATATCACTAAGGTGCATTACAAGAAGCTTAATATGGAATATGCTGTGCATAGCACTTTTAGTTACTTTACAGGGACAGTCAAAAGAAATCCGTTGCATTACGTCTATGGAGAAAAATCGTTTGCGGTTTAATTAAATAATGTTTCACCATTTTAAACGAATTGAAATTTATTTATACCACTAAGGTGCATTACAAGAGGCTACTACAGAATATTGTGTGTATAGCAGTCATCGTCCATTTACAGGGACACACAAAAGAATTATCTACTGTCTGTTAACAATAATTCATGGAAGTGGGTTTTCAGTTGCTGAACACGATTTTGAATTTAACTCACTTTTTGTCTATTACTTGGTGCATATAAATTCTGTAGATCATATACAGGGCAGCACAAAAGTTCGCGAACACATTTCCGTTTAATTACAGAAACTCCAGAGGGAGAATTTTAAACTGTGCTATGCGTTTCCTAACTAAACTAAAATTTAGCACCCTATGTAGTATATACAAATCTATAGATCATAGGCTGGATAAAAGTATTCGGATATTTTTCCGAATATTGTACATGTTGGAAATATATGTTGGAAATTTCTGAAATTACGTTTTTAAAAATGTCATGTGTTTTCCAAATTGTTTATTTAGATGTTATCTTTCACCTTATTAAACGGTAATGATTTGTAAAATTATTTTGGAAGCGTTGGAAAGTGTTACATAATCTATGCTTGACGCATGATTTTTCGTTCTTATTTAACTTAAAAAAAATAGAATTTCGCCTACATTTTTAAACAGATATTCATTGTGTAGGATTAAACCATAAAATTTTATAACTAAGAGGCAGCGAAATTCTATTTCATCGTATTATATTAAAGAACTTTCGAGCTTCCCAAATTCACTTGCGATCGAACGGTATCATAATTTCACTTAATGTGCAGACGTACAGAAATAAAATTATAGCACTCGCAGTTATTAAAATTTTAATTAAATTCAGGAGATTGCTTTTGGAATTAAATGCTGAGTTAAAGAATAGGACATTCTTTAATTTTGAAGCTGAATTAAAGAATAACGATAAAGAAATTACAATATTAACATAAAGATGTTTTAGAAAAAAAAAGAAAAAAATTCAATATTTTTCAGGACCATACTTTTTATGCTTTCTAAATTTATGCATTTAAGTTAAAATTTACAGAATAAGTTTTTCGAATAATATTCAGAGTGCTTAGAGGTACATACTTTTGGACATCTAACTATTGGAATTGTAATATTCACTTTACTTAAAGAGGCATGGTAATTTTTCCTCTTCAAAGAATGATTTTTCTTTTGACACTATTTTGTGGATATCTGACATTTCACAAATGCTCCCACGATTTAAAAAAAAATTAAACTCATATGCAAAATATAACTTTTTGTTGCACATTACACGAGCGAGTGGTATTTTAAGCAAAACTTTAAGATCGTTTTTCAGGAAACGGTTTTTTAAATCTCTACCAGCAATATTTCAGCAAGAGATTAGCATATTTACTTAGTATTATTTTTAAACTAAGGTTATATATTTGTTTGGTTCATGATTGGTCCTATTATTAAATTTTTAATTTCTTTGTCTTTACTAAACAAAGCAAATTTCTATTTTTTGTTGAAAAATTACACATTTAATCACACAGTTAAAATGACGGGACTAAACAATGTTTCGTTATCTTCAGAAACAAGTTGACAACGTAATAAGCGCACAAATTAAAATATGATGTAAAAAATGACAGACTGCTGTTTAGGAGCTTCTAAAGTTGAAATATCTGTGCGATATTTAAAATTACTAAAATAAAATAAATAAAATCATTGCGGGTTGCAAACAATGCAGACCACGGTCATGGGTAAAATAGCGTTAAGTGTAAAACCAGCGAAGTCAAGAGTTCCCGGATGGTTGACGTAACTCATGAGACAATGAAAAGGCAGCGCTTAGTTCATTTAGAGAGAGGTAGGAAGGACTTATGTGAGAAGAAGAATGTCGAAGGAAAAGTCGAGATATTAAATAAAATGAGAACAAGAGTTTAGCAAATTGGGAGTACTGGATAAAATTATTTACCAAACTATTATACTTCTGCCATATGTGATATACTTCCGCCGTAGTTGATAGATGGTAAATTGATCACTTTATTCCGATTTATTGATCCTTCAGAAAAGTTAAAATTGGGGTTATTAGACCAAAATTGTTTAGCAGTAGTGCAACGTTTAATACGGCATCGAATCGTTATAAAATTCGATTTTAAAATTATACTCTAGTTGATAAAATCAAACTTACAAATATCAAATATCTATAATATCACCATTTTTAACAGTGTATTTATTCTCCTCCAAGCAGTCCTTAAAAAGTCGCTTGGTATGGCCTATATACATTTTAAAACAGCCACAGATTATTTTGTATAACACCCATTGTAGAAGATATTTTTTTTAGATTTGTATATTTAATTCGATGATATGGTTTTTGCAAAAATGACTCTTTTCACACCACTGTTTATCATAAAATATTCGCAGTTTCTTCCCATCCACCTAATCAGAACATGGCTGATTTTAATACTTTTGCTCACCCTGCCTTGAACATTTGTACCTCTCAGAATTTACTTAAAACAGAATTAGACTATATTATATCCGTTGCCATTCATCGGGGTTTTCCAGTTAAAATTATCCATGGAATTCATAATCAACTCACTAAATAAACCCATTTTAACTTCAATGCGATTCTTAATAGAAATTTTTATTATATTATCATATTTTCCCAAATATTAACCCTCAAATTAAGAAAATCTTTATATCTTTATAAAATTCGATTTTAAAATTATACTCTAAAAAGCATTCCGCAAATAAATTTCTTAAAGTCGCAGTTAGGAAAAAATGTGTCGCTGTATATTGAAGAAAAAGTGTTACAAATAACATATAAATAAATAACAAAGGAAGTGTGTTAGGAATGTGTCAAATCTAGTGTGTCAAAACTAGTGTGTCAGGACGTTATCATATTTTGTGGCAAAATTTCCTTATATACATTTCATTAAGAGCAGTGTAGATATGCGTATATACGATTAGAAATGAAACATGTTAAGCTATCGATTCGTATAATCTCGATATTAAGTAACATAAAACATATCTTCGAACTATCAATTGATTCCTTAATGTTTGTGTTTTGTTATTAACAAAGAACACGTAAAATATATCAATCTTTGCAATTTTACATTGTATACAAAAAGTAAAAACAAAACTCATATATTCCCCAAAATATATATTAAATTTAATTTCTTAAACAATTTTTAAAAGTTAGTATGTATTTTTATTATTATTACTTTCATTTATTAGCTATTTTATTAGGTTCTCACCGACTTGATGGCATGGGATACATGCCTTACGTTCAAAACGTTTGCGACCGCATACCAGGCAATCCTCAAACTGTTCTGTAAGTTGCAGGAGCAGCAAATTCGCAGGTGTCTTGACTCTGCGATAACTGTCCTACGACAGAAAATAATTAATAAATTTAGATTTGAGTGACATCGTGTTATTTGTCTTAAAATACCATAAAAGCTATTTATAAAATTTAATTTAACTGCAATCCGTCAGTCAGGTTCAGTTATGTTTCTTGTAACAAATACAATTGTATACACGAATTTAAGGGAAAAAATGGTTACGTTTTCTTAAAGATCGTCCTTTAAAAGCTAAAAGAGCAATAAACATCCATGTTAAATGTATAACAACTCCAATTCTAAAATTCAATTCCTTTTAAAACGTTAATGGCGACTAGTTTAAATTATTTCAGAAAATTAAAATTGTTAGAAATTTATTTTTTTCTGATATATGTATTTTTATGAGTAATTAAACACACATTTAAAAATATTGTCGCATACTTAAAGAACAAAGCAACTGAGAAAAACCAACTATTAGGAAAATGAAGTTTGTGATGTATTGTTTTATTTTACATTCATATATATTAAAAGGTGTCATATATATTAAAAGTTTATATCACAAGTACTGTCGTACTGTCTGAAATACAAGGCGTCCCAAAATAAAGTACACATAACAATGAAAGAACACATAAGAACAAAAAATATCCATGAGAAAGTCCTTCTTTTCGTGGAATGTTGTAAGATGTAGTTGGAGACATTTTATTCAACAAAACAATTAGTTCCAAAAACCTCCGAGAGGATAATATGTTTTTACCTAACATATAACATGGACTACAACATTTTGCTGTTTCACGAAGACAAAACCTGTTCAATATTATGTATACCATTATCTGTCAACAATATAAATTGTAACACTACATTTCAACTGTTATTTGTAATGTACGTTATTTTACTGGTGAAAGAATAATCAGCCGTTAACTTTATAGAGGTTAACATGGCAGATCCCCCACATTTGAGTCCATTCGAATTTTTACTTTCTTCTGTCTCAAAGACTTAACCTACCATGATCGTTAAAGGTCCCTGTCAGATCATAAACACAACCTAACACGTCATGTGTGTAAAACTCTGATATACAGCACATGCAATCACTAAACATGCTATGTAAGGATTCTAGATGGTAGCAGTTGACCATCATATTTAAAATGTTCCGCCTTCATTAAAAGGAAACATTGTGTCAGTTATTGAAGCGCAGAGACCGGAACATGATAACAGGTTCATATATATCCAAGACTTTCTAACAATCATATGAGCACAATTTCAATTTTCACGATTTTCTCGGCAATACTCGGATTAATTACAAAGTAATGTACCACAATCATAGACCTTAGAAAGATCGGTGTAATAACGTGGCCCCGATCGGTGGTCGAGTAATAAAATGTCAAAGTTATAATGCAAACTTTAATTTGATATTGCTACTGTCCTATATATCATATTTCCTTTTGAATTCGGTATTATGTTAAGTGCTACCTAACTGTGTAACAGTACGTCCTCGCAATTTCTGAGCCAAACTGTTGCGCTTCAATTACGAATATTTATACAGCCTTGTTATACGTTTACTGTGTACAAACATAATTCAGGACTTCTAATATTCGCTTTTGGAACTAAATTTTGTGCTGTAAACAATTTCACTATCATCTCCTTACGACACTCCAAAAAAGTTGTGATTTTCTTATGTAAGTTTTGAATTATTTCTCTATAAAAGTATACTTTTATCTTGGACACATTGTATAAGATACTGCCTTTCGCTTGGTTTAAACTTCGAATTGCAAGTACGGTTATTTTGGAGACTGGAAAGAAACCTCAAATGTAAGCAACATGTGGGTAATTTGAACAGTTATTCCTGCAAAGTGTTTAAAAAGTAGTGTTAAACAGGGAAATACAGTACAACTACTTTTAGAGCTCTTCATAGGTGGTATTCAGACATATCTATTTCAGAAGGTGCAAACAGCCATACGTTTTTCATTGATAAAAGGTAAGCTAACAGAAGGTGTGGTTCTGACCTATTCAGTCTTACCAAACCTGTTTGTGAATAAATATCACATAATTCTTATCATAGGATAATTCGCCTGATTATAGCTTAAATAAAGCATTCGGATATGTTTAAAAAAATACTTTTCAAAGACTAAAGCACATAGAACATATTTTGTTCTATAAAAAATCTTAATAAACATACGATAAAAGGTTTTTCATAAGGAATTTAAAAGCTTAGATAGATTAAAAGAATAGATTCACAATTATATATCTCTTTTGTTATTTTTAAGTATGTTTTTCACTGCTAAAAATAAATATTATTCATAAATAAACGAAAAGAACTGACTATCAAAAGAAAAAAAAAAGGTTTTTTTCATTTGAATGCATTTCCGTATAAAATTATAAATAACCTGTAAGAAAACTCAAACAAGAGTTTCATTTCATATGCGTCTGTGTGTTTTGAACTGAAATGTACTTTATAGAAGAAACATTTGTAATAAGAATATTTAAAAATTTAAAGGATAACATAAAAAGCTAATCTTTTCACTTTAACTATACATACAAATATTACATCATACATATATAATGTTGCTTACATACAGTGAAATAAAAGATGAAAGAAAGAAGACAAAAATAAAAGATTTTGACTCAAAGATGTAAGTGGATTAGGTGATACGACTACAGAAAATAGAAATATGTACTATGCAGAAAGACAGACTATTTCTTTACAACACTAAAATAATGGAATTTTTATTCAACTGAGATACAAAATAATCGTAACAGGTAAATGAAAATATTTGCTAAACTACAGTTTTCTAACATTATACTAAACCATAATTTGCTTTCTAGAGAAAGGTGTCACATAGAAATTTATCATGCCTGTTCGAATATATACATGGTGTTCAAAACTGCATACTGAATTCTCTGGTCCAGATCATCTTCATTCAGTGCGTGGACTAATCTCGAAATGTTAGGCCTTTAAAAATGACTTGGATAATTTATTTTTAGAGTCTTACCTCACGAGCCGCGTGCCAAACATTTTTTTTCCAATCAGAAGGTATTAGCAAAGAAATTGTTTATGCATTTTTGTACAGACTACATATATATATATATATATATATATATATATGTTATGAATAATCTTATTATTATATCAAAAACGTTTTATCTTACACTAATTATTTCGTAAAAATTAAAAATTTAAATTTTATTGGATTTATTGAACTCTATTTTGAAAACTTTTATCCATGCTCTAATAAGTAAAACAGTAAAAGTCCTATTTTTCTACCGCCGAAACGTTGTCGTTTATAATTTTATAAATTTTAAGACTTTTTTGGCACTTAAAAAATGTAAATTGCGTTTTCAGTTTCGCCTATTATATTTCTTTTTATCTCAAATATACATTTTTATAATAAACTAATAAAATATTCTGTATATGAATTCGAATTATTTCAACAACAGAAGGCAAAAATATTCCAAATTTGGTGCCACTCCGATTTTTGGATATTTGAATTTGGAAAACGCATATAGTTATTACTATATCTTTCGTAAATTTCGTGATTTTTGAGACGGGGTAGACAATGAATCAAAATTGAAAATCAAAATATTACTACTGCATATACGTATTTAAGTAACATAGTGGGCATGACAAAACAAATTAAATAAACACATAAAAATTTTCATTTTAAAACGCTAACACACACACACACACATACATGTATAAACACATGTTCTGCAGTGTAATAAATAGCTGTTACATACAACAAATAATGCTTTTTCAAGATACTGCATGATAAGCTTCCAATAGTCAACGTTAAAATTTGAATCATATATGGGTAAGATAAATAATTTTCTGATATCCAGTTAATTTAGATAAACAACTGATTTCAAAGGTTTATTTTTACTAGCCGTAACATAGTTACATATCACACTACAACGATCACATACATATTTCAGAAGTCCACATGCGAAGACACGATGACAATTTATTAATGCAGACGCCGCCCGTAGCATGCAGATTTTAGGCAAAATTAAATAACAGTATATTTTATAGAAATTCCGTAAAGTGAGATCAGTGTCAATAATTAATAATATTTTAATAACGTAAAAATTTTTGTTTAAAAAAATTACCAATAGATAGCGCAGGCAGGCATAATAGAAATCTGATTCATGCAAATAACGTTGTCATTAAAACACCTTAATGCACATAGATCATTCATTGATTTTCAGCAGTATGTTGTCGTTACCAGATCAAGCATTGTTGGTTAAGTTCTTTTACAAGAGCGGGGAAGCAAGCAACCGGTGCATTCCAAAAAATCCGCACGGTAAAAGAACTAAGACGAGAAAATGGCCCGTTTCATGTGCTGGAATACTGAAGCTTACCAAACGCTTCGAAGAAATGATCTTTTACTAAGAGCCCATTTTGTATACATATGTTTCATATTACGCATGACAGCGCCATATATAGGTGATTTTTTGTATCTCAACTTTTTTTGTTATTAAATAAAATCCGATCTCCCTCTAATCCCATTCGTGCAAACCGCAATTTTATAGCATCATTTGTTCCTTTTTAATGATTTTTTTTTAAATTTTTAACGAATTTATTGCGCTTTCGGTATAATTTGAACCAGAAAATGTATTTAATAAATGAAATTAAATAAGTAGCGGATCGATACAACACATTTTATTAAGTAATTTTCCTGATTCAAAATAGATTTTTTTTCACTTGAAGAAAACACAGAAGACTGACAGTTTTGACTTTGCTAGATCAAAATTAACAGACCAGCATGCACAATTAATTTTAATAATAAATACAATTAAAAAAATTAATTAAATTTTATATATTTGTTTGATAAAAATAAATTTTGACTATTTTTTCAAAAAATAAGATAAAATAAACTATGTAACTTTGGAATTTTGCGTGAATAGTTCCTTCACATGACTGTATTTTGTATGTACAAAATTTATTCTGTACACTGGTAATATTATCACTCATCCTATGTGGCCCGTATATTATGTATAATTTGGCACGCGGCCGTAAACGAGTTTGACATGCCATGGTGAAATGTGTAGTGTATATGCACAAAAGTTCATATATCTACGATGAAAAAAAAATCAATTATAACGTCAACCTTCCACTTAATTATTGAACACAAGGTCCTCAACATTAGAACTAGCCGCATAATGATGTATTTTATTGTATTGTATTCAAATTGAGAATGCAAAACATTTGCATTTCTTCTTTAAGTGAAAATTAAAACCCTTATTAAATATATAAAGATACATTGTACTAAATACTCAAACATGGGTTAATGAATTTATATACCTTACTACGAGATCCGCTAGATAAATTGTACTAAATATTCAAACATGGGTTAATGAATTTATATGCCTTACCTTATGATCCGCTCAGCAGCTGTACATCAATTTCCTTTTCTGAACAGCCAAATAAATGGCTTTATAATTTAAATAATTTATTTTTGAAAGCAGCAGCCTTATTAGACTGCATTAAACCTCATAATTCTATAGATATTTTATACCCCTGGTGTATTCCACCATTCCGCTGTGAGTTAAACAGCCCTGAATTAAATGTTGAAAAGATTACTATTAGGAAATCAATGTAGGTTTTTAAAAATAAAAACGTGTTAAATTGGCAACACGTTCATCACAATGCATATTACCTGTCTAGGAATTACATGTGGCTGGATAATTTTCCGGGTTCCGTTCTTAAAAATTAAAAGCGGAACCACTATATGATAACTCGTCTCACTATCTATCTGTCTGTCACAGCCAGAATTTTTCACCAAAACTATGGAATGTGGAAAATTCAAACTTGGCAAAGTTATAAAGTCTAATGACCCACATATTTATAAATTATTAGCCATTCACAAAGGTTTTTAGAAAAACTTTAGAGGGTAAATTCAGTTACTTGAAAAAAATATATATCACGTGGGGTATCATTCGAAAAACCTCGTTACACCAAACTCGAAAATATATTTGCTTTAATTTTACGCACTTTATTTTAGAGATATCGGTAAAAATGTACTGCAAAAATATTTTTCTCTTACCCTATTTCCGAATCTACTGGAACTGAAATTATGAAAAATATAAAGATAGTAGGAATTTATTTAAACCTTTCAAGAAAACTATAGTTTATTTTTGAGCAAACTATAGCTTATATTGAGAAAATAATAGCTTATGTTTGTATTTTTCCGTAGAACACAAACTTTAATTTCCGACGCTCTGTGGGAGGATTGAAGAGCGATCTAGTTACCTAAGTACACGAAGCATACGATACTGATTTTTGAAAAACAAATGTCAGTAATTAGCCGAGATATTAACCTTTAAAGACAAGGAAGGTTAGTACACGCATAAAATATTGACATATTTGTTGACGAAAAGAAAACTTGTTAAATATTGATTTTTAAAAATAATAAACAATTCGACATGCCATAAACTTACAGCCTAAACTATAATGTAAAGTATTGAGAATAATTGCAGATATTGTTTTTGTATACTCTTCTTTTAAAAGTCACAAAATATTTCCGCTATCATTTACGATCTTTCGAGTTTATTACAGACCATTAATTTTATAGCTTACTATCTAGTGACTTTTATAGCGTTTGTGGATGCATTGATTGGCAATTCTTTGAAGATCTATAAAAAAGATGCTTGCAGACATGTATTAATGTTATCGCCTAAATGTATCTTTTTTATGTGATTACAATACTGTTATTGTCTTATCTCTTTTATTTATGTTTCTATTTTTATTCAAATATTCTTATAAATTGCTATATTTGTATCGATGCATTTAAATTAAGGGTCTAAATTGCAGTGTTTAATGAAAAAGCATTGAAATTATATTTTGTGTGATGAAAAAAGGAAAGACGTATTTTTCATACAGTAATCCAGTACGTGTCAAATATACATGGCGACCCTCCATATAGTTAACAGCTAGCGGTTAGTTTTGGATATTTAATTCGAATCTCAAAATTATTTGAAAAATTGTTCTACATTACATGAAAACCCATTTCCGACAAAATAGTTATATTTTATAAGTTTCGAAATTACAGTTTTTGAAAGATCTCTTGGTCCTATAAGTCATATTAATAAATCGTTTCTGCATGCTATAACAAGTAAAACAATAAAAATTCCATTTTGGAACGAATTATAATAGTTTGAATTTTATGAAATATCAAAACTTTTTGTCACTAAAAATGAATTTCTCCGGTTTTGGTCGATACTCTCTATGGGAACAACAATAGTCGTTATAGTATGCATAATCATTTTTAAATAGAGCTTAGAGAATTTCATATAGTGAAGAACAATATTTGATACATTTTTTTGTAATTGGAATTATACCTCTACCACTCACGGTTTAGGAGTTAGCTATTTGTCAACGATAAGTAAGGACATCCTGTTCATTGATTAGTGCCAGTAATTTAAGAGAAGAAGAGTAGGGATTTAAATTTCTTTTAAGAAATCAGTAAAAATTCAACACAATTATATTTAACAGGAAACTGTAACTTCTTCTTCTTTAGGAATTTCCACTAAGTAGTGAGTATCCTCGAACAAAAATGCTTTTACTGGTTCTTTTCCATTCTTGTCTGTCGAGTGTAGTACCATCACTTAAATTATAATACTTCAGTGTTAAGATATGCATTTTTCTAATTAATACTTGGTCTGGCCATGCTTCCTTTACTTCTCGGGCTCTAACCTATAAGAACTTTCGGTAGGCCATCATCACTCTTTCTTAAACATTCAACAGATACCTTTTAAGTTTATTAAGAATGGTCAACTATAAGACATCCTGTTTCACTTCCAAGATTTCACGCATTTTTTTTTCAAATTCTAATGCTTTCCAACCTTAATGTTCATTATCCTTTTCAACAAAAGTCTATTTCAGTCCAAGACAGCTCTGTTTTTTGGGTGAGAACCCAGATATCGAATGTCTCAGTATACAGCATAACAATTTTCACGTTCGCCTTCCTTAATTTTATTCTCTACATTTCTTTGTCAGTGACGCATCCTGAAATATGTGTTTTATGGGGCATAGAAGATATTTGAATTGCTCAACATTTTTAACATTTATATCATCTAGTAATGTATCAGAGTTCACACTTGGTGTTAAGTGCTACGTTGGGCTCATGTTTATTTATAATCACCCTCATCGTAAGTGTCCTTTTAAAACAAACCATTTGATCGAAATAAATGCTTTGCTTGAAGCGCAGGACTACTTTAAGATGAGATTGAAGCCAGGTGATTTACTTAAAATCTAATGAAGGGAGAACTTAAATTTCACATACATTGAAATTTTTTAAGTTTTTTTAAAAATATGTTTTCAAATGTAATCAATTCGTACGAACCCACGTGAGTCAAAGGTAAATGTAATCTGTTCACCTTTATTCCCCTACTTCTTGTCATTCCGTTCGGTGTCACTCCCACGACAATGCACAAATCTCTTTCACCTCATTCAGTAAATAGCCCATATTTAAACCTTAGCCCGATTTTGCACCATTTCTTCTATCAAATCAATTAATTTAAACAAAAGATGTGTCTTCAGTTTTTTTCTCAAACTACCGTTTGTTCTTTTAATCTTTATTTTATTGAAATTAAGAAATATTACTTTGTACATATATTTCGAACATCTGATTTATCTTTTATGTTGAAAACTACACATATATACAATCAATTACATTCAAATATAGGATTTTTGAATCGTAAACTCTATTGTGGACAAACTTTAGAAAAAGCAAGTTACCAAATTCAACACGCAAAAAGTCAAATCCAACTGAACCCGATAACCCGAAACAGTTAGAACTATCGCATCTCGCAACAACGAAAAAATATATTGCCAATCTTACGTCACACAAACTGCAGATCAGATCGGGTTAAGATAAAATAATGTCACCTACCTGAGGCAGAGGTATAATCCACATCTTACACACAACAGTCAAAATTCAAACGGAAACCGATAAGAACACGAAACAGGTAAAGTCAACACGACCCGTAACAAAAGAAATTACTGCCAACTTGTCATGGACCAAACCGCAGGTCTGGATGATCAAGAAAAAACGGGTAACTTGACCTGATGCGGTACTATAATCCAGATTAATTTTAAATCTCAATCTAAGATAGGTGAACATACTTAAGTCTGAACAAAATTATTATATGAAAACTAACACATTAAATTCAATCAATGTAATAAAATACGAAATAAAATCACATTAAAAACATGAAAAAACATCTAAAAGTTTCGGACAAAGATTAGTTTTTCATCAGTACAGTAAAAAACATTCAAGTCATGAAAGACAATTAATGTTATTGCAGCACAAAACAAAATAGTGACTAGTGGAGGAAGCAATATTTTTATCTATAAAGGAGTTAACGAAAGGTTTCACAGAGAATGGCAGATGATAATTTTATGTATCTACAGCGGAATAAAAATTGCCGCTGACCAGAGACACGAACAATCTTCGATGAAATATTTTGAAAACAACGCTTAGGTTGCTTCATGATCAACGGTCCATAATTTAACTTTAGATAGATGAACATATTAAATCTAAAACAAATAATCATATGAAAACTTATACTTTAAATTCAGATAATGTAATAAAATACACAATAAAATCAAATTAAAAACATTAAAGAATATTTTTTATGATTTTAACGTTTTTTACTCTACTGATGAGTGACTAATGTTTGTCTGAAAGGTTTAAATGGCTCGTTAATATTCTTCGTGCGCTTTCTTTGTGTATGTTTTAAATTGTCTGAATATAAAGTATTAGCTTTCATATAATTATATCTCGATGTTGTCAATATCTCGTATTTTTATGCGCAGTAGACGATCATATATTAGCATTTTTGAGGTGTCCCCGAAAAAATCCTTACACGATGCAAAAAATATTTTAAAAACGTAAAGTAGTGTTTTGAACCTTGAAAACATGTTAAAATATCGTGACGATTGCCAAATGAGTGCGAAAGTTCAAGTTTATAAATTTAAAAAGGACACAAAAACAGACAGACAGAGAAATATATTATTTTTCGATCATAAAGTTCTTGCAAAGGGACCGTCTGCAGACAGAGGCCTTCCCAACAAAAATAAACGTACGACAATCCCACCATCCATTCGAGAGTTATGTATAAGAATTGAAGGTTACATCTATCTATATTAAAAATGAGTAACGATTTGGAAATGGGCCAAACGATTTGGAAATGGACCAATAAAATCTGAGTAGATTTTTCTGGTAGCGTATTCATGATGTAAATAAACTAAAGGTGCTGCCACTAAAATTTTGAAAAACTTTTCCTTCAATTTAAAGATTCTTTTAATAGAGTCGTTCATTTTAATGATTAATTTAGAGATTAAATTCATTTCATTTAGAGTTTCAATGCATTTAAAGATTAAATTATATATTTTACTTCGTATACATACGTATTATCATATATTAGTATTCATTATTAGTATAAATGAATACTAATATTCATTTTTACTAATAATGAATTTATTAGTACTAATATTCGTTATTAGTATTCATTTATTTAAGATATTATAAGCTGAGATTCCGCAACTACGTAATTTCGCGCACTGCAGCATTGAGAAAGAGAGCAATTAAGCTTTCCTATCTGATAAAGGTTTCGTTTAGCCTTGAAAACTGCTTGAGCTGATAAAAGTCCGTTCGCTTTTTTTAGACACTTCATTTTTTTTATCCAAATCAAATTTATGTATTCATATATAAATATTTCTTTTTTTTTTGTTGTATTCTACTTAAAAATACTGATTGCAGCACGATATCGAACGTTATCGCTAAGCGATTACGCGGGGTGTTGGAGAGCATAGCGAGCAGGGGGGCGGAGCCCCCCTATTATAAAGAAAAATATATAAATAAAATTATATATATATATACACATTGATTAAAAAAAAACATAAAATCGAAGTGTATGTCAGTGAAAAAAAATTATAATTAAATAGTGCAATTAAAATTTAACTTGGAAAAACAGACTTGAGATATTCTAAATTTTACAGCATATATGAAGAAGGCCTTATCATAATCTACAAAAATGTAAAATTTATATTTTTTCTGATGTCTATATATCAATTTATTACAAATTACATGTTACGGAAAACGGAGAAAATTCGTTACATTCCTGAAATGAGCGTTTATGTCGAGTTTTTTTTTTTTTTTTTTTTTTAATCTTCGAATTAAGGAATATTTTATAGGGACCAAATAATAAATTAATACTTATCTAATGAACACCCATAACTAATCAGGGAAGCGCCTTATTACAATGAACCTGTATATAAAATGTGAAGCAAATCAGATAATCTTCTATGAAAAACCCATGTATCTAAATTAAGGGGGAGGGGGAATTAGCCTTCCTAGATGATTTTTATTTTCCTTTATTTCTAATAACTTGTAATTACAGCTAGTGTGAAAAATAATAATTGTTTTTTTTTGTTTTTGTTTTTTCATTTAATAGGTGTTTTCTTTCTTTTAATTTTTATATTTTTGACTCCTACAAAAAGTATGAGTACGCGGTGCTTTTGTAATTTTTCAATGGTAACGTGAAGTATAACGTTTGAGAACCATTGCTTTACAGAAATATTCTTAATTTATGCATTTTTTATATAATATGTAATATTTATAATATTAAAAACGCTGTAATTAATCAGGAAGTGTAAATTTCTCTTTCCTAGATGATTTGTATTTTCCTTTATTTCTAATAAGTTGTAATTACAGCTAGAATGTAAAATAATATGTATGTTTTTTTTAAATTGTTTTTTCATTTAATAGTTGTTTTCTTTCTTTTAATTTTTATATTCATGAATCCTACAAAAAGTATGAATACGCGGTGTTTTTGTAATTTTTCAATGGTAACGTGAAGTATAATGTTTGAGAACCATTGCTTTACAGAAAGATTCTTAATTAATGCATTTTTTTGTATAATATGTAATATTTATAATGCTAGTTACAAGACGCTGTAAGTAATCAGGAAGTGTAAATTTATCTTTCCGAGATGATTTTTATTTTGCTTTATTTTTAATAAGTTGTAATTTCAACTACTATGTAAAATAATAAGTATGCCTTTTTTTCTTTTTTTTCTTTTTTATTAGTTGTTTTTATTCTTTTAATTTTTCTGATCATGATTTCTACAAAAAGTATGAATACGCGGTGTTTTTGTAATTTTTCAATGGTAACTTAAAGTATAACATTTGAGAACCATTTCTTTACAGAAAGATTGTTATTTTTCACATTTTTTGATAAAATATATACTATTTATAGTGGTAGTTATAAGACGCTGTAAGTAATCAGTAAGTGAAAATTTCTCATTCCTACATGATTCTTATTTAACTTTATTTCTAAAAAAAAAATCAAAGAACATAAAAGCATTATTTTCATTAAATTAATAGATTCTGCTTCACATTTGATTAGAATTTGTGATATACTCAAAATAGAATTCCCAAAACAATTTCTTTAAATCTGACATCGCAATCTTGGAATTGAAAGTTGCATTTAGAATGTATATGATAGGCATTTTATTCTTTTGTCTGAAATGTTCGATATCCCATATCATTTATTTCTGCTACTTACTATCTGATAAAAGTAAATAAAATGTTATTAAAAATTACTCCCAAAAGAAATATTTTCCATCTTGAAAGCAATAACCGATCAAACTTTGTATTACATAATATTTTTTTTTTTTATGAGAGATTTCTTGATTCCAGTACATAATTCGATTTTCTTCAATAAAGTAAATTGATTTACAAAAAGTGTTTTGTGATATCAAACTTTGTAATTTTTTTATGCCGAAGGAGTAGTTAAACTATATATATTTATATAATATGATACAGGAAATTATATGTTCAGTTTATTTTTATTTCATCTTATTATATTATTATCATTTACGGTTTTGATATTTTCTCCCTTATTTCTATCTTTTATATTCCATTTGATCCTTAGCTTTCTTACTTGTTGTATCAACTTTTGATTGGTTGTTCCTCTTTATTTCCTACTTTGATCTGACATTTCCCTACCACCATTTCGTTTTCTTCTGTTTCATTCCAGTCTTGCTTCTTCGGCTATCAAAATTATATTATGTATGCACGTTATATTATGTATGCAAAAGGAAGATGAAGTTGTTTAAAAACGCGTTCTTGTAGTTTCCTTTTTCAAGGGATTTGGCGTTCAGTGATATTAGTCAAAATTATCCATAAACTTTATTTTTAGGAATTGTTTTTGTATGTTTCAATCAAATATAGGAATTAAAAAAAGTCCACACCTCTATGTTCTGTAGATATATTTAAAACTTTCAAGACTTTTTATTAAATATATTTCGAGTAAATTTCTTTTTAAAACTTTCCAACTTAGTTGAAGAGGGTTTATGAATTCGGTTTATCTGACTGTCTATCCACCTGACCGTGCTCTAACCCTCGTAAAAATGCCCATATTGCCATGTAATTTTTATACATTATTGATGTTTACTGTACAATGTTCGCTATTGAAAATTAAGTGTATGTCATGCATTGTTCGTTTATAGGCCACGTTAAATATTTCCGTTACATTATGGTCTATGTGGAAAATAGTTTCTGAAGCATTTTACTCATGTTACAAACATTCAAACATAATGAAATTCATTAGCATCACTGAGGTGGATAACACATACTTTCTCAGGAGTATAGAATAACTAACCTTTATAGATTGTTTACTGAGACACACAAAATAAATCGGTTACCGAACGGACTATGATTTATTTCATTGTATTAAAAATTAAATTTCTTATTAACATTCTACTTGTGTTGGAAAGACTTTCATAAACTGTGAATGATACATGATTTTTTATCCTTGTTTATCTTTCTTTTATATATTTTCCACTCTTTATTTTTCACATGTTTTATAAAGTAATGAAAAATTCATTATACCCGGTCACAGAATTATGCAAGAATTTTTAACGCCTCTGAGCATAAAATAGAAAATTAGCTTACAATTTTAAAGAAAATTTGAAAAACAACCTCAACATAAAGAGCACATGTGCGTTATTTGATATTAGAATAAAGTCCTCGTGGTTAATCTGTGATAGTATATCAAAATATCAAACTATTAATTTCAGTAAACTTTATCTACAAAAAATAACTTTTCAAAAGTAAAAAAACAGCCAAGCTTAAAAAAAAAGAAAAAAATAAAGTTGTGGCTAAAAAATGGTGTGATATCAAATTTCCAAGCTTTTATTATAGTACTTATTTAACTTTTTTCCATTAAATAATTTATCATATATATAAGTCGAGTGCTACGTATATGTTAATAGAAATCGTTTTCTGCTGTACTAAATGCATCCTAACGTGTTTCTGAAAATTCAATTTTTTTTCAAATTATGCATGATGGGCTTGGCGGCCATCTTTCCATATTATACACAAAATTCTAAGCACCCCTATCCGTAGTTAAAATACGAAGTTCAAAATTGTAACTTAAGCAAATATTTTAAGCGTTTCGTTTATGGAATTGTATGTTCTGAAAATTGTGTCTTAAAATAATGATGACTTATCTTAAGGATTCATCTTATGATTTATTTTTTAGAGTAATTAATCATTTCAAAGTAGTAAAAATCAATTTATCAAAATATCAGTCTTCCTCAATTTATCTGTCCGTAGTTAAAATCTGAAGTTCGACATTGTTATAAACATATTACATTGCAAACATATTACTCTTTTACTTTAGAAATTTGGAAAGATGGCCGCCAAGCCCATCATGCATAATTTGAAAAAAATTGAATTTTCAGAAACACGTTAGGATGTATTTAGTACAGGAGAAAACGATTTCTATTAACATATACGTAGCACTCGACTTATATATATGATAACTTGTTTAATGGAAAAAAGTTAAATAAGTACTGTAATAAAAGCTTGGAAATTTGATATCACACCATTTTTTAGCCACAACTTTCATTTTTTCTTTTTTTTAAGCTTGGCTGTTTTTTTTACTTTTGAAAAGATTATTTTTTGTAGATATCATTTCTTTTTAAAATAGATTATACATAAAATAAATAATCTACTCTATGAAATTAACATGAGAATGTTATGTAAAATTACATTTTACTTTCAGTTATAGTTTAAAGGGTTAACTAGAAATACCAGTAGATTTTTCAATTAAACTAATTACACCCTTAAGAACAACATACTAAATGTGGCTTGTTATAATACTTGTTATCCTTCGTTAAAAAATATCACTGACTAATCCATGAGATGAGTAAAAATGGAATATGTACATAGCGCGTCTGCGCTGCTTTTGAAATCAAACGTGATATCATGCTCTTTTATTATTAGCATTAAATCCCATTGATTGGCGAATCTTTATAAGAAGTAGTTAATGGTGAAAAGTAGCAAAATATCTTAGAAATTTCTTAGATTTACGTTATTTTATTCAATTAAACATTGTACTCTTACAATAAATTTAAATGGAAACTTAACTTCTAAAACAAAAACAATTTAACAACTGGATTCCATTAATTTATAGAAAAATGACGTCAAAGGATCTCAGCCTGCGAACGAAATGCTTGTCCTTTACCGTGGTTTTATAGAAATATATTAATCATATTCAATTCCTTTTCGAAAAGTTTGTTTACGTTTGGAAAGAAATTTTAAATGCCGATAACTCTTTAATGAATTTTAGAAGGTACCTCTTCCCTCAAAATTAATTATTTTTTTAAGATCTTTCTAAAAATGTAAATTTTATATATATTAAAAGCATGACAACTACGTCTGATTACTTTTTTTTATAATATTATAAGAACACACATTTTATCAGACAAAATGTGTGTTCTTATAATTATGAAGTTTTATTGAAAAAAATATCTTCAGAAAAAATGGCTGACTTGCAGATGAAATTTGATATGATTAACCCGTAACTGATTTGTGCTATTATAATACAGATGGTACACCGTCGTTGGCGGGGTTTTATCTCTGTTTTGGCATAATTTTTTAGTTGCCAAGTTAATTAACAGTTTTTTGCTAATTAAGGATAAAAATGTATTTATTTTTTCACTGTATTTTATAAAAGCACGTACATTAGGTTATTACTTGTCCAAAAATGCAATCCTTTTTCATTTCTGACTTATATTTAAATCTGTAAGTTGTTTGAAAAAAAAAAAGTTTGACGAAGAATATAGTGATCATTTTAAGTAACTCGACGTTTAAAAAAAAAATCTATATCTCTGTTTATAAATCACTTATGAAGATGAGTTTGGTCTCAAATTGAAGAATTTCTTCATTAGATTCTTTTAGTTTTAGTTTTTCTTTTCTATGACGCTTTGGTTCATTTGATATGTGATATTTTAATCTGGCATGTTTGGTCGATTTAACATTGCGAAGTTGATTGCTGTAAGTAAGCAGTAGCGGTCTAAAGTCCAGTTCTTGGCGTTGTTTGTTTGGCGCTTTTTTTTTATAGCTTGGCTTGGCAGAGCGACCGCCCTGCTTGATTTACCTGTTCTTTGTAAAGCGAATTATATGTCATAACAGTTTGTTAATTTCTTTAAAGTAAAATAACTAGTAAAATTCTTATTTAAATTTACTTTTAAAATTACATTTACATTCTAATATAAATTTAAAGTTATTGCTAAACACTCCTAATTTTATTTACAATCTTGGGAAATAAATTAAAATAATATAAATAATTATGCAAGAATATTAAATTATAATTCTTGTGTTAGGTTTATCAAATTAGTAACGATTCCGTAGTTGCTGCCCCTGTTTTCCGTGTTTGATTTATTGCATTGAATTGTACGAAAATACGAAAATTCTACATTATACGAAGAAAATTACAAATAATTATATACTTGTAAGGTATCGCTTCTTTTGCAGCTTGCCCTTTATAGGATGTAATTTCTATTATTTATAAATTGAAATGTAATTGTAATTCATTTGATGGTAAATTTTAATTTTCTAAATGGAATTTGTATATACTGTACTGAATAAACTTATACCGATAATTAATAACTTAAATCTGTGAACGAGATTAAAATGCACATTGTTTGTGATCTGTATGCATACTGAAATGTAATTAAATAGAAATTTTATTAGAAGTTACACATTTATTACACTGAAAACGATTCATATATTACCAGACACAAAAATATCCTAAATCACTTCATTAGTCTTATTGTATTGAATATTTCAGTTATCAGATTTTTTATGGACGGTGGAATTCGTATAAGAGCACATTTGAAAAAGAAATACTGAAAATATAGTCGGTATTTGCACGATTAAATAATTGGATTCCGAATACCTATAGTCAAGCAAATACCTGTTGTCAGTATAATGTTTCTAAATATTTCTTTATGATTTCAAGAACTTTCTTTGTGAAAATTGTTTTGAGTAATTGCCTGTTAAAAAATATATAAACTACGTGGTGATCTAAATGTTTTATTTATACTGACTTTAATCTTATCAATACTATTAAAGTAATATGTTATAAAAAATATAAACATACCGGGTGGTTATAATATAAGTATATATGTTTGGAGCTGTCTGTAGCTTGAAGGAATAACCCGAATAAAACCAAAATTGGTACACTTACTATTCCAGAAGGGGAAAGAAGAATGGAAGAATTTAAAAAAAAAATTGTAATAATCACCCACAGATGGCGCCTTTGATTGTGAAATGTAATGTGTATTACAAGAACAAAGAGTTGATGCGTAAAATTGGATGACAAACCTATTTTTTGGAAAGTGTGACAGTGAATATGGTCGCACTTTCGCACGGCGGTGCCCATCAAGTACAGGTTCCACATGGTCATCGTGCTGGAGGACACAATCAAGGCGGTACACGACGTGCTCAACTGCGGTATGTAACGCATCAGGAGTGAAGTTTCTCACATGTTGTGATACGCGATCTTTTAAGTCATTCAGGTTTTCGATTTCCTCTACGGTACACAGCGGCGTTTGTCCCGCAGCTCCATCTGTTGGCGATTATTGCAACCATTTTTATCGTTCCATTTTTCTACCCCCTTCTCGACTAGTAAGTGTACCTATTTTGGTTTCATTCGTGTTATTCCTACAAGCAACAGACATCTCCAAATAGAGATACTTATATTATAACCACCCGTACATATAATAATGTACAAATGCTCATTTATTTCTTAAACGCTTGTGATATTTATTCTATAAATAAAAAATGTAAAGCATTTCAATTCCATTCATTAGTAATATTTTCACCTGTTTAAAATCAAACTCTAACTTTAAAATTATAAAACAGTATTATATAAAATATTTAACAACATTTACCTAAATATATGCATTAATTGATTTTAAAAACTACATGGCAACTGCAGCTGTAAAACGTATATTTGTAAAGTCATTATAATTCTACAAACCATTCATAAAAATGTAAATCCATGTCAAGCCGCTGCTGCAAACGAAACTTGATTAGTTCAAAGTGAATTTTTGTTTCCGTTAAGAACAGTGTAATAAGTTTAATAATCCAGTGTTGGAATATACAAACACTAAATCCTCTCAACAGTTTGAGGAAATGTAAACGTCAGATGAACTAATAAATCAATAATTATGATGAAAAATTTTCGTTACATCGGAATAGATAAATAAATAAATTCAAAATGAATTCTCGATTAATATTTTATTATAGGCCTAAAGATTAATAGAGAAATAATTGTAAATATAAAATACAATTTTTTACTATATTTATTATTAATAAATTTTTAAACATTTATAAGATTAACATTTTGAAACATTTATAAGGTACATTGTAAGGTTAAATTTATAACTTCTTATATTATTAATACATATATTTATCTCTTCCTTTATTAATCACTTATAATGTTTTCGAAAACAAAACCGAAACAATTGAAATATTTAATTAGTAGTGTCTCTTTTGACTTTTTTCACAGCTTTTAAATCTCTTACAGTTGCTTCTTATTTGTTTTGTTAAAATATGAAACAAAATCATGTAAAAAAAGCTGGCGAAAATGTAACGAAATTGCTTAAGGGGACGATGTAAATTGAATTTTTTTAATTTTTCATCATAGATATGTGAAATTTTGTGAATACATACATTTCCCCATAAGTATGTAGAATACCTTTAAAAATGTCTTATCTAAAAAAAAAAAAAAAAAAAAAAAAAAAAAAAATTATAATCCGAACTTAAAAATGATCCTTATGTCTTAATTTTTAAGATATTTCCCCGATTTGGCTTTTGATTCACTTAAAACTATATTACAAACAAATCTGTGTATCAGTTATTTAATCTCGCGAATAGATCGTTTTTTTTCTGAATTCCATTCGATTTCATCAAAATTTAGCATTTAAATTAGTTACAAATCAAATTTAATTATCTTAATGAATTCTAATTGTAAAATGCATATTCAGTTTCTTTGTAAACACTATCAGGATTGATATTTGTAAATAGTATCAGGATTCTTCTTATCAATTTCATGAATTTTGAACAAAAATTAAAACGCATCGAGAATTTAAAAAATCTAAAACACATTTAAAATCAGTATTGAGAAAAACAAGTATAAAATTTACTAAGGCACCGAAAAATCTATTTTGTATACAATTCAAACGCTTGTAACTTTGCGAACAATCATCGCAGCTGCATCCGGTTTTTGTCAAACTGTTCAATACAAACTGAAAAAAATAATACACACAAAATAAATTTCAATTTTTGGGTCGATTTTTTGATCAAATAAAGATCCACGGTCCCTTTAAGAGAACTACATTATTTACAAAAAAAAAAATAATATTGAATTTTGTTAACCGTTATAAAGTTACATGGTTGTTAATGAATGAAAAAAAGTTTTTCTTGGGTAAGCTGACATTTTTTAATGTAGTTGATATGTTTTAAGAACATGCAAATAAGTCATTAATTTAAGTTAGTTGAAATGTATTTTGTTAATGTATTTTGTTGAAATGTATTTTGTATTTGGTAGATTAATGAAACGGAAATATTTTCATTTCAAAGAAATTATCTGTTAAATGATCCGGTATTTTGTTGTTAAATGAATTGTTTACGTGTATCATAATAATGAATGTGATGGAGATATTTCGTTCTTCACAGTATATCACGAATTATCTGATTAAAGTAGTAATCGATTTGTAATTACCACAAATGAAAAAGATTGAAATAATAAAAAGTGTATCACAGAATATATAAAACCCACTAATGTATAGTTAAAATAGGATTTTATTTTTATTATTAAAAGTAAATGTTTCATTACTCTTTTATTTATTTATTTATCACCATATTTATAATAATAAGGGCAGAAGATTTTAAAATGCCATTATTCAAAACCTGCCAGATACATATCAGCAAGACATACACATGTTTGTGAAATTTGGTAATTCTTGTATATTCTCATGAATATGTAATAGTTTCCAAGGTGACAGAGCTGTAAACCTTTCTGTATTAGGCCAACATGTATTATCAAAGTATATTTTCATATCAGACAGAAAAGTTTATTCTAGGAGGACATGCATAAATGAATAAATTTAAATACTGGATGGGATAATATTAACTGCCAATGAAAAACATGCAAATATCCGGGTATTTCGGTGCAGCATTCCTTAAAAAAAGAGAAATTAGAAAAATCGATAGATGCAACTGCTGTATTTCGCAAAATGTTGTAAAAAAATGACATGAGGGTGATAAATTTTACAAATATTTTGATTTTTGCAACCTATTTTAAAATGTTTATTATAAATTAAGAAAAATAAAGTTTCCACGGACTCAGTTTCTCTTCTCAATCGCTATGTATCTCTCTCTCTCTCTAATATATATATATATATATATATATATATATATATATATATATATATATATATATATTAGGGCGTATCGAAAAAATCTAAATTTCTTAGATCTTTTAGCAGTAGTGCGGAAAAGTTGTGAACTCCCTTTTTTAAAAAGTGTGCGGAATCTTAAGAGTGTGGGTTGATATCTTCTGTCGCCTCAGTGGGCCGAAAGTTCCAAAAATTGGACTTAAAATGATTACAATACAAAAATTAATAAATAATCACAGATTTCGCTCATCGATTACGGGTAGTGCTTACAAGTTACTGTTTTGTAACAACAACAACCATAGAAAATTGTAGAATTATAGGTTAATATCTTCTGTCGCCTCATCAGCATTGAATTTTTGAAATTTTGATGCAGTTTGATAGTTTTTTTTTGCATAACTGTTTACTGCTTGCATAATGCACAATCGAGACAGATTGCGTTTGTCGATCTGCCAAAATAGTGGAACACCCCTATTTTCACGCCGAGAAACTACAACAACAGCCATAAAAAGTTTTTGAATTATACGTTAATATCTTCTGCCGCTTCTTCGACACCAAATTTCGAAAAATGAAGGCAACATTTTAAATAAATACGCGTCATACTTACCTTATTTTAATGCGAACAGAAATTTTATTTTACCTTTCGAACATACAAATGACAAAAGCATTACTGCTTGTAATCATTTTAGTCTCAAATTTTGACATGTGTTTTCTGAATTCTAGTGTAGCTCTAATAAATCTATCCCTGTTCTGCGTCCCAACTGTTTTTCCGGAGGCTGCATTGACTAGTTTCACAATCCGCTCAACCACTTGTGTGTGTGAAGCAAATTTAATAAAGTCCTAGCAATACATTGGCACAATTGGCATTACTGTATAATCTTCAGAAATTCTTGAGAACTGATCTCTCTGAGAACAGGAGGCGATATCACATAATAAGCTTGCCAGTCACTGAAATCTACATAGTCTGTAGCTCCAAAGTTAACAGCAGGAATAACGAATTTGGGAACACAATTTCCGTCTGGGCTAATTTATATTGCCTTGATAATCCGCCGAGCTGCAAGGGTCCTAATAGGGCACCTATCATCATGTAACATGGCCAAAAGCATGTTTTCTGGAGCCGAAATGTAAGCGTTGCGAGAAATAACTAGGTCGATTATGTCACAATACTTTTTTGGCAATTACCGAGATGAGCTGATAAAATGCCACAGGTGTCTAGCACCATCCTTTATGGAATGACGAATCTTAATTCGGAACCATGAGGGTGTGTAGATTCTTAGAATGAACGCAGCCAATGTTAGCAACTCATTTGATGGGTCTGATGTAGATATATATAACATCAGTATTCGATTGGAAGTTGTTAGCCAGCGGAACAAATTCAATGTTCCCGGATAACAAGATCTAAACAACAAACGCCAGAACTAATGGCGGTACATATGTCTAATAAGTATTTCTGATCTGAACTGAGGGTGATTGATCCTACCGATCAATGTCTGGCAACTTGCATTCAATACTATTTAAAGGAACAACTGAAAGCTTTTCGCGTTCTTCGAGGTTCCGTCCAATGCCTCCGGTGTTAAATGTGGGTCCAGATGACTTGCCGTCTACGGACTCAAACAGGTGTCGTAATGGCAACTCATTGAAATGAAGTAAGCAGATAATCCATTGGACTGGCCTCTGAAGTTTCAATTCAAGCTTGCGAATTACGCCATTAGACACTCCTGTGTTCACTACAGTGCCGTCACACCCAAGAATAATAAGGTTGCTAAAATCATACAATGAAGCACTTGTTACGTATTCATAAATACTATTAGATATATCAAGATTAGATCCGCTTTCAGGTGTAACATGTTCCATATACGTAGAACCAGGCTCCGATACAATACAGTAATGCGCTTCTACAATTGTTCTTTGGAACTGCTTGTCCTCGACTGTTTCTGATGTTAAGGTTTTGTCATGTCGTCCATCAAAATAAAGGCCAGATAGAGTTGAGCGATTTTCATTTGATTTTCAGACCAATGTTATGTAAATTATCAATTTTTTCCTCCATATTTTACATTTGTCTTTAACGAGGCTGGTATCTGATTCCGATATTAAACCCAAATCTTACATAATACTCGATGCAATAGCAGCCGTAGCTCTGTTGGAGACACCATACCTTTCACTGACAAGAACTGTGTTGTCCAGTTTTAAACGCACTCCTTGAAGGCTCCCACATTGTCTTCAGTATTTTGGCAGACCGCCAAACCCAGTCTGTCTCGATTGTGTATTGTGCAAGCAGTAAACAGTTATGCAAAAAACTACCAAAATGCGTCAAAATTTCCAAAATTTGATGCCGATGAGACGAATGAAGATATTAATCAATAATTCTACAATTTTCTAGGGTTGTTGTTGTTAGAAAATAGTAACTTGTATGCGCTACCCCAAACCGATGAGCAAAATCTGTGATTATTTATTAATGTTTGATTTTTAATCATTTTTAGTCCATTTTTTGGATATTTCGCCCCACTGAGGCGACAGAAGATATCAACCCACAGTTTTAAGATTTCGCACATTTTTCAATAAAGGGAGTTCACAACTTTTCCGCACTACCACAAAAAGATCTAAGAAATTTGGATTTTTTCGATACGCCCTAATATATATATATAGGGGAACTGGGGGATGAATGGGACAAGAGATGGAAGGGACATTCTCAATATTTCAGGCTATAATTCTTTTTTAGTTGCTTCCTCTTCTCATAGATGACACTATCATAGTGTGCTTCAGAAGCAAAAGCAAGACCACATGGCTGTTTTCAATTTTCTTCAAAGTTGCATTTCCTGAAAACTTTCCTTAAAAGTAATTATTTTTATATTTGAAGTTGTTTACATATTTTATGCATTAAAAACAATTGAGATATATATTAGTTATTTATTTCAAAGCTCAATATTGGTAATTAAAATGAATGAATATTAACCATTGTGACAAAATAGTTTTTGAGACAAAATGGCTGACAATTGAATATATGCATCATGGGGATGATTGGGACATTTCAAGAATGTGACGTCTTCATTCATCCCTAGAGTATTCTGAAATTTATTGTGATAACTAAATAATATTATATAAGTTGATAAAATAATAATTTATGTTAATTATTATTTTAACATTTCCTCGTTAATTTAGCCACCGTCGTCTTCAGCCATTGGATGTTTCTGTTTATGGGCCTGTAAAAGCAAAGCTGAGATCAAACCAATACGATTGGCTAACGAATAATCTTGGAGAGCATATTCCAATTTATAACCTCTCAGCTTTTGTGAAGGAGGCATTTTTGTCAGCTTTTAGTACTAGCAATATAAACATAACCAGTGGTATTAGGAAAACTGCTATTTTCCTTTTTAATGGCAATACATTCACTGACACTGATTTTATATCAGCTTATGCGACTGACAGACCACATTTAGAACAATTTAGACAGACTACATTTATTGTGTTACCAATATTTGCACATCCGTTCAACTTTAACTTTGTAATTCATTAAAATTTTATTTAAAATATAGAATATAAATTACAGTTTTTAATGCATAATTAACTGTGTTTTCACTTCTTAGATTACTAACACTGATATATAACAGCCATATAAGGTCATATATTGCAAATATAATTACGTATAATTTTATAATTTTAAATTTTAATTTGGAATCATTGAATAGAGAGAGAAAAATATTTGTGTCCCATCCATCCCGGCTGTGGGGATGATTGGGACAGAGAGGAATTTTTTTATTTCATAATATATTTCTATATAATAATAATCTGGAATAAATATTGTGCATAAGATGTAGACAAACACGTAATGTATGAAATTCGACATATAATATTAATAATAACTTAAATAAAATATTTAAAATATATATTTTTGTGAAAATGTCCTAATGATTCCCTATCTCTACTATATATTATTTGCTAGCCTATAAGCCCGGCGTAGATTGGTCCTGTCAAAAAATAATACATAACGGGAAATCACTCAAAAGATCGAGCCACGAAACCGTTCTTCTGGCAAACCTGTCGTCTTTCAGAAATTAAATAAACAGACGGACCCCGAAGCGAAAATAAATTCAATACAACGGCCTCAAATGTATGCATCATTTGATACAAACTTTGTCACTTTTTGGTAAAAATAAAAAAAATTACCCTCCGGCAATTACAAATATAATTACAAATACATAAACATGTAATTTTATAATTATAAATTTTAATTTGGTATCATTGAATACAGAGAGAAAAATATTTGTGTCCCATCCATTCCGGCTGTGAGGATGATTGCGACAGAGAGTAATTTTTTTTTCATAATATATTTCTGTTTAATAATAATCTGGAATAAATAGTGTGCATAAGATGTAGACAAACACGTAATGTATGAAATTCGACATATAATATTAATAATAACAAATAAAATATTTAAAATATATATTTTTGTCAAAATGTCCCATTCATCCCCTATCTCTCCTATATATTATTTACTTGCCTATCCGCCCGGCGTAGACTGGTCCTGTCAAAAAATAATACATAACGCGAAATCACTCTAAAGATCGAGGCACGAAACCGTTCTTCTGGCAAACCTTTCGTCTTTCAGAAATTAAATAAACAGACGGACCCCGAAGCGAAAATAAATTCAATACAACCGCCTCAAATGTATGCATCATTTGATACAAACTTTGTCAGTTTTTGGTCAAAATAAAAAAAAATACCCTCCGGCAATTACAAATGTAATTACAAATATAATTACATATAATTTTATAATTATAAATTTTAATTTGGTATCATTGAATACAGAGAGAAAAATATTTGTGTCCCATCCATTCCGGCTGTGAGGATGATTGGGACAGAGAGTAATTTTTTTTTCATAATATATTTCTGTATAATAATAATCTGGAATAAATAGTGTGCATAAGATGTAGACAAACACGTAATGTATGAAATTCGACATATAATATTTATAATAACTTAAATAAAATATTTAAAATATATATTTTTTTGAAAATGTCCCATTGATCCCCTATCTCCCCTATATATTATTTACTAGCCTATACGCCCGGCGTAAGCTGGTCCTGTCAAAAAATAATACATAACGCGAAATCACTCTAAAGATTGAGACACAAAACCGTTCTTCTGGCAAACCTTTCGTCTTTCGGAAATTAAATAAGCAGACGGACCCCAAAGCGAAAATAAATTCAATACAACCGCCTCAAATGTATGCATCATTTGATACAAACTTTCTAAGTTTTTGGTCAAAAAAAAATACCCTCCGGCAATTACAAATATAATTACAAATACATAAACATGTAATTTTATAATTATAAATTTTAATTTGGTATCATTGAATACAGAGAGAAAAATATTTGTGTCCCATCCATTCCGGCTGTGAGGATGATTGGGACAGAGAGTAATTTTTTTTTCATAATATATTTATGTATAATAATAATCTGGAATAAATAGTGTGCATAAGATGTAGACAAACACGTAATGTATGAAATTCGACATATAATATTAATAAAAACAAATAAAATATTTAAAATATATATTTTTGTGAAAATGTCCCATTCATCCCCTATCTCTCCTATATATTATTTACTTGCCTATCCGCCCGGCGTAGACTGGTCCTGTCAAAAAATAATACATAACGCGAAATCACTCTAAAGATCGAGGCACGAAACCGTTCTTCTGGCAAACCTTTCGTCTTTCAGAAATTAAATAAACAGACGGACCCCGAAGCGAAAATAAATTCAATACAACCGCCTCAAATGTATGCATCATTTGATACAAACTTTGTCAGTTTTTGGTCAAAATAAAAAAAAATACCCTCCGGCAATTACAAATGTAATTACAAATATAATTACATATAATTTTATAATTATAAATTTTAATTTGGTATCATTGAATACAGAGAGAAAAATATTTGTGTCCCATCCATTCCGGCTGTGAGGATGATTGGGACAGAGAGTAATTTTTTTTTTCATAATATATTTCTGTATAATAATAATCTGGAATAAATAGTGGGCATAAGATGTAGACAAACACGTAATGTATGAAATTCGACATATAATATTTATAATAACTTAAATAAAATATTTAAAATATATATTTTTGTGAAAATGTCCCATTGATCCCCTATCTCCCCTATATATTATTTACTAGCCTATACGCCCGGCGTAAGCTGGTCCTGTCAAAAAATAATACATAACGCGTCCCACATATCCCACTCTCAAAAGCCATCCATTTGGTAAGTATATTTTCTAATATATCTTTAAAAATTATAAAAAAAAAAAAAAAAAAAAAAAAAAAAAAAAAAAAAAAGTAGCAATGGAACCTCTTTGCTACGCCAAAAAAAAAATCGATTTTTTTCAGCACTAGTGAGAAGTGGAAGTCATCTGTGACGGACTGAATTTCACCAACTGATGAAGGCAAATAGCCAACAAAAAGTGAACAAAATAATTAAATGGTGAATGCACAAAGCACACCTGCCAAAGAAAGTTAATGGGGAAAAAAACAGTGTCAAATCAAGTGAATACAGCCTCATAGATACATGACGGACTAACGGCCACGGAACAAGCCCACTCCATTAGTGCGACAAGTTTCTCAAACAACAAATCAACAAGTTGCACAAAATTCAAAAGCAGTGATAACAGCCATTAGGATTCAATGGACTGATCGCAAAAAGCGTATTCACGAAGGGAAAAAAAATCAAAATCCCCAATGCTTGGGTGAGATAAAGTGACAAAGACAACAAAAATGAGTGTGCAACATCCAGAAATGTGACAACCACCAGTAACAAAAGTTACAATGTGACAACCACCAGTAACAAAAGTTACAATGTGACAACCACCAGTAACAAATGTTACAACGTGACAAAACCCACGATAGTGACATAATAACCAGTGAAACTCTCGAAAGAAGACCAAGATTCAAAATGTGAAAACCAGCTCTAGCACAAGCTAGAGGTAAAAATATATCAAGAAAGAGACAAAAAACCAATGAATGATAGACAAAAAACAACCCACAACAGGGGCGAGCCTATAAAAACGCCAAAAAGCCTTGACAGAGACAAATACAACAAGAAGGGAAATCAGCCCATAAAAGAGGCGATAAACACTACAGCGACAACCCACCATGAACGTGACAAGCCAACAGACAAGGTAAATATGTAAATCTATGTACGCTAATGGCACCTGGTGCATGTAAAATCCGTCGTGGGTGCAAAGCCCTCCAAGTTACCTGTGAATAATACCTCTGGGGGGTGCCTAGTCAGGTGAGGGTCTCGTCACCTGATCAAGGTTCTAAATTACGAGACCTATTAAATCTGTCAATTCAACAAAGTTAAACAGAAACCTTGAACCGGCAAACAAAGATAACGGTAGCAAATCACAAGAGAGCAAGCACAGCAGCGATGTGAACAAATCAATAGTCAGGTGGATCACAGCCATGCTGTGATCAGGCGATTTCCGCCCCGCACCCAGGTACTAACCCGTTAAGCTAGGCATTCATGCCGGGCAGGTAGGGGCCTGGTTAGCGGTATAAAAAAAAAAAAAAAATACATAACGCGAAATCACTCTAAAGATCGAGGCACGAAACCGTTCTTCTGGCACACCTTTCGTCTTTCAGAAATTAAATAAACAGACGGACCCCGAAGCGAAAATTCAATACAACCGCCTCAAATGTATGCATCATTTTATACAAACTTTGTCAGTTTTTGGTCAAAATAAAAAAAATACCCTCCGGCAATTACAAATGTAATTACAAATATAATTACATATAATTTTATAATTATAAATTTTAATTTGGTATCATTGAATACAGAGAGAAAAATATTTGTGTCCCATCCATCCCCGCTGTGGGGATGATTGGGACAGAGAGGATTTTTTTTTTTTCATAATATATTTCTGTATAATAATAATCTGGAATAAATATTCTGCATAGGAAATGGACAAACACTTAATGTATGAAATTCGACATATAATATTAATAATAACTTAAATAAAATATTTAAAATATATATTTTTGTGAAAATGTCCCATTGATTCCCTATCTCTTCTATATATTATTCACTAGCCTATCCGCCGAGCGTAGGCTGGTCCTGTCAAAAAATAATACATTACGCGAAATCACTCTAAAGATCGAGACACGAAACCGTTCTTCTGCAAACATTTCGTCTTTCAGGAATTAAATAAACAGACGGACCCCGAAGCGAAAATAAATTCAATACAACCGCCTCAAATGTATGCATCATTTGATACAAACTGTGTAAGTTATTGGTAAAAAAAATATACCCTCCGGCAATTAAAAATATACTTACAAATACAATTACATATAATTTTATAATTATAAATTTTAATTTTGTATCATTGAATACAGAGAGAAAAATATTTGTGTCCCATCCATTCCGGCTGTGGGGATGATTGTTACAGAGAGGAATTTTTTCTTATTTCATAATATATTTCTGTATAATAATAATCTGGAATAAATAGTGTGCATAAGATGTAGTTAAACACGTAATGTATGAAATTCGACATATAATATTAATAATAATTAAATAAAATATTTAAAAAATATATATTTGTGAAAATGTCCCAATGATCCCCTATCCCTCCTATATATTATTTACTAGCCTATACGCCCGGCGTAAGCTGGTCCTGTCAAAAAGTAATACATAACGCGAAATCACTCTAAAGATCGAGGCACGAAACCGTTCTTCTGGCACACCTTTCGTCTTTCAGAAATTAAATAAACAGACGGACCCCGAAGCGAAAATAAATTCAATACAACCGCCTCAAATGTATGCATCATTTGATTTAAACTTTGTCAGTTTTTGGTAAAAAAAAATAAACTCCGATTATCACAAAAAGTGCATTTTTGGAATCTGAAAAATGAATTACTTGCATACTGTAAGTTTCGAATCGATGGCTCTAATAGTTTTCTTAATACTCGAGAATGAGTAAAAATGGGTATATTTCGTTGTCTGTGATTAAGAGATGGTTAACTTTCTTTTGTGGTTTCGATAAAAATAGCCATTTTCGGCGTACGGACAGGAAAATCTTTTAGTCCAACCTTGAGAGGGTGCATTATGTTCTAAACAAATATGCGACACGTGTCCCCGCTGATTATGGTACAATATAGATGGCGTGCTGCGCACGTAATAAAAATTCTTTTAGTTTTAGATTCCACCGCCAAAGGGCACCAAATCTATAGCGTAATTAATTATCTATATCTTAATATTTTCCTCTTAAGTTGGATGAACCGATTACCGTTGAAATCGGGCTCATAGAACTCGAGAAACTAAACTCCTCCCCATGGAGATTAATATTCATAAATGGTGGTAATGATTGGAATCGGATTCCTGTTACTAATGTGGAAAAATCGCACCAAATGTAAAAAAACGCTAAAATCACATACAAAATTAAATTTAAAAAAATTTAATCAAAAATTTGGAAGTCATAATTTGTGGTGCAAAACTACATACATACTTTTCCACCAAATATTGTAGCTCTGCGTGTAGCGATCTCTTCAGAACATAGTCCATAGACACACAGACAGATACTTCTCTCTTCATTATATTTATAGATATATGTATATGTATATATTATGTAAATAAATTATGAAATTTAAAATGTCTTCCTACCTTAAAAGTATTCTATAATTTTTTCCCCTCTAATATATTTTGCTAACCATATTTTATTTAATTGTCGTACTATAACATTTATTTCTATTTTATAAAAACCTATTAATAACAATTCGCTGTTGATTATTCTGCTTTTTTTCGGACACCAGGTGCATAAATTCAAGTTCAAGGTATTTCCATTTCTATTTCAATATTAAATAGAGATATGATTTCATTTCCCTACTAAAGGATTCTCAATTTTAATTTGCTATTTATTATTATTATTATTATTATTATTATTATTATTATTATTATTATTATTACTATTATTATTATTATTATTGTATGCTAAATTTTTTTTTGTGTGCTGCACTGTTTCGAAGATGCCTTATGAAGAATCTTTTCCTACGCAAACGTGAAATCTAGTTCTTCTTTCTGGCTAACTCAATTGGTTGAGAGAGCGTTTCACATTGCAGTATTGTAATCTTACACTTTTACTATGTAACGCGTTGTCTGAGCTTCGGAGATAGTTTTTTATGTCTTATGGATTGTTAAAATTATCCCGTCAGTAGGAATGCGGATTTATAATAGTATGACATAGAATAATCTCTCAACATTGTTTGATAATGTAATGCCGACTTTATACTTACGTGGAGTATAACTCCGCATTATACCGTAATTCATAACAATGTCATGAACGACTAAAACATGTGGAGAATTTGACATCTGTAAAATCTCAACAAAAATGAATCTCTCGGAATACGCTACAGTTTTCGACCCTTGCCCACATTTTTTTAGCTAGAGGACTCTACTCGTCCGAGCAAACCCCGTTCTGACACTGCAAACTCTAAAAACATACTTATTTGATCAACTCTAAAACGATTACAGAAGATTGAATTATAATTAAACGATTTGTGGCGATCGGCTATAATCGGGTTTCCATTCATTTTCCTTTGACTGAAGGTTTTTATGGCCGAATTAACTTCTGTCGAAAGCTAACAACTGATTTCGTGATTGATTAAATAAAATCAATTGAGCAATTGAAAATCAACTTGTGTAAAATGGTTAAGTAAACAATGTCGCTGCATAGGGGGATTTTATAACGATGCTATTGGGTATTTTTAAATTGGGTATTTCACCATTATCCTGTCGACTACTTTCCATAAAAGAAAACACTGGCGCCAAAATATAGGATTTAACGCCAAAAGTGCATGACCGTGGCGTCGCATTCAATTAACATCAGATGTGTTACACATGTCAGTTATGTCATCAAGTGATTTTTAATTCGGCCTTTATCTGTAGTTTTAATGACGTTTTAACAATTTATCAGTTATTTCGTTCATTTGAATAATAATTATGACCTTAAACGGCGACGCCATGATATTAAAAGAAAAAGAAAAAAAAACTTTTGAAAAAAATTTGCTATGCATAGTTACGCTCAACAGATCCGTTTCAATTGACGTCATAAACACTTATCCACCAGCCGAAAGGGATAATTAGGAAAAATATTGGAAATAAATAAATATTTAAGGCTACTTTTTAAAATTATCTTTTCATTAATGTATTATAAATTTTATTGGTTAAATTCACCGATAGATGACACTTTAGTGAGTGGGGCTTTTTCTAATTGTAATTTTTTAAAGATTTCAATGGCAACATTCCTCCATTTGTTTTTTGGGCGTTAGAGTTTGGTAAATAGTTTGGCGATAGATTATTATTATTATTATTATTATTATTATTATTATTATTATTATTTTATGGAAAGTGGTCAATGGGATAATGAAGAAGTACCAAAACTTGTTTCCAGTAAGACGGTTTAAAGGTATCGTATCCAATATGACGCGATATTATAAATTTTTTTAGTTAAATTTACTGATAGTTGACACTTTAGTGAGTGGGGCTTTTTCTAATTTGTAGTATTTTTTTTTTTTTTTTTTAAGATTTCAATGACAACATTCCTCCATTTGTTTTTGGGGCGTTAGAGTTTGGTAAATAGTTTGGAGATAGTTTTATTATTATTATTGTTTATTTTATTAATTAATTAATTAATTAATTAATTTTTTTGATGGAAAGTGGTCAACGGGATAATGAAGAAGTACCAAAACTTGTCTCCAGTAAGACGGTTTAAAGGTATCGTATCCAATAAGATGCGATATTTACCAACATTTTCTTTCTATTATCAAACGTAAAGTATAGTTTTTAATTGAAGGAAAATATTATTATTTACGCTGATTTTAAAATTTGCAACTATAGGTAAAATATTTTGTTGAAATGTATTAATCTCTTGTGTAAATATATTTTTAAATTGAGACAGCTTGGAATTATTATTATTTGAGCATTTTAAATATACCGTAATATTCCCTATTTAAGGCTTTGAAAGCATGCTAATTTAATTATTTCTCTTTGTAATATTCACGCGAAAGCGCATTTTTTATTATGTAATTTTCTTCATTTACTGCTTTTATCACGTGATGACACACATTTTTAACACTTTTTTAATTGAAAGTTAATGCTATTGTGCGTGCTACTTTAGAAATTGGCAACAATTCAAATTATAGAGTTTTTGAATTATAAAATAACTCTCATCAAAATAATGAAAATTTGAATAAAAAGTTGAAATAAAGCCTAATAAAATTAGTCAAATAAAAAAATATATATATAATTGCACTCTGCCTACCGCAAGATTGTCAACTATATCCCTTTAAATGATGGTTAAATTCATATACATAGTTTTCGTTCCTATAAATCTTTTTTAGAGTATGATTTTGACCAACTTTACTATTAAATATATCTTAAAATAATTCTTCTACTTACAAACAGTCTATTTGAGTGTGTTTACCGAACATTTCTCTATAAAGGTACTAATTTTCAAATTTTATATATGCAATAATTCAAAGAGAGTATCAATATGAAAAATAGAGAAAGCAAGTAGATATGACGTCAGCAAGTGATTATAACATCATGCGAGTTTGATGAACGTATCGAATCATGATAAAAACCGATTATGGAAATATTGGCATATTTGAACATTTTGAAGATCTCCATTCAATTTTGATATAGATTTTTTTTAAATATCGCATTTGGTCCACATGACAGATATTATTATGTTAGAGTATAACTTCTCCCGCTATCGAACTGGTTCCTTTATTAAAGAAAATGACTTTTTTTTTTTTTTTTTTTTTTTTTTTTTTGGAAAATGATATTTATTTGGATTTATTACAGAAAGGTGAAAGTGTTTTGAAAGGAATATTAAACGAAACCCTTTGTGCGATATTCGATCACATTTACCCACGTGTTATGATTTTATCTGCTAGTTTTTTTTTTTTGTAAATACTGCTAGTTTTTTCTGTAACATACATGATGGAGGTTTTACATAAAAAAATAATAAATTGAAAAAAAAGAACAAATAAAAAATAAAATAATTGTTACTCGGATTTTATCTAATCAAATTTTCAGATGCATATTTCTTAAACTGACGCAAAAGATAAATCGCCAAATATTGTTTGAATTGCAATATTGAATATTTTTTTAAGCATAAGGGAAATCACCTTTCATGTTTAAATTAAATATGTTCATTTTATAACATTATATTTCAACAATACTGTTTTTTCCTTCTTTCTAATTATAAATAAAATTAGAAACAGTTTTCTTTTCGCTGTGTATAGCCGTTGTATTTCTTTCCCAAAAATCATCTATGTAACAGTGTACGTTCAATCAAAATCCATTCAGCAGAACTCGAGTTGTAAGCAGTGGGGACGAAATTTCCATTTGTATTTTATATATATAGTAGATAATGTAACAATATACGAATGGTGTTAGGTACAATTTAAAAATCTTCCAGTTGTTGTGGGTTAAAATATAACTCTGTTATATGTTTTTTAAGTTACGTTATATTACTTTGCTATGGTTCATTTAAATGCCTTTGCTATAGATCATTTAAATTTTTTTACTTTCATAAAAATATTAAATAACATGATACAAAAATATATTAATTTTATTTGGATTTTTCCATCCGGAATGTGATAGATTGTAAAAAAACTATTACTTAAATTAAAGGACGGATTCGAAGAAGACGAGGTTATTTGAATTCCTCATTTCACGGTCGGTATGTGGAAGACTAATAGGATGTTTTCTGTCTTCTGTATAATTATCCACTTCATAAATTCAACTGATACGAAAAAAATCCTTACTTTCTAGACTAATTGAATATAACTATACAGATTAAACAATATTCTAGAGCAGAAGAAAATTGTATAGGAAGTCATTTATTTTAAAATAAAATTATTTAGAGGAATTTGCTTTGGTTTTAAGATTTGATTTATCTCGCAAATTTTGATTAAAATGAAACTTCATATTTAGTAATAGTTTATAAGATGTAAATTTAACCATAAAAAAATCTTAAGTATTTAAGAATAATTTTTAAAACGCTTGTTAATTTCTTAAAAATTAAAAATATAAGTTACGTTGTAACTTTCATATTTTTTTACTGAAAATTATGCTTATATTTGAAGGTAAAATTTTGGTGTATAATAATGAAAGATATCACTTTAGAATTTAGGAAAAAATTACAACAAAGGAATGAATAATGAAAATATTGGTAAACAAATTGTACATATCAAACCTTTTATCGTTGTATAAGAACATACACAATTATAAATTAAAATATGCACATTGCAAGAAAATATGAACAGTGTGAAGATCAACACTTACCTTATCTGTATGTTTTAAATTATAATACATAATATATAATATATAATATACTATAATATATAATCAATTTAATAATAAAAAAAACTACATTAAGAAACCATTTATACAATAGTTGTAAAATGTAAAACGCCTTCATAAGTGCATATAAAAACTGAAAAGGATCATAAAACTATTAAAATGTTAAATGTACAAAGAAAAATTCACAGAAAATGTCAATGTGGGAAATTGATGAGAACGGATGGAATATTAAATTATAATTGGTGTATTGATTAAAGTAAATTTCTACAATAAATCTGAAGAAATTATTTTAAAAAATTGTTTGATAAAAGAAAAAATACATATTTGTTTAGTTTTTCTGCAATAAGCAAATGTCTCTGTACAACATTTTTTTAAGAATTGACCAATTCTAACTTTTAATTTATATTTTAAAATATGCAGTGAATCCACATTCTTTAAAATGCTAAGACATTTTTTGACATTCGGATAGGAATTCTAGTTAAAATGTAAAAGGAATCCATTCGATATGAGATCAAATACAATTGACACTAAAGTAAGCTGATTTTAAGAACGCGCGTAATTTATCGTCTTACAAAAGCAAATTTTATTTAATAAATAATCGCCAGAGAATATTCGTGAATATTTCAGATGTAATGGTCATGTAATTGAGATTATAAACATGAAGTATATGAATTGAAATATGTTATACAGTTAAAACAAAATCTATAAAATTTTGAATTTGTATTCATAAAAATAAGCTTATAGACTAACATTTTAAAAATTATTTCGTTTGTATACAAATATTTAAATTTCAAAAAGTTTAATGAGATTATGTTATAGTCAATTTTAGATACTTTTCAATAGCTGTACATTTAAAAAATTAACAGATGTTAAAATCCTTTTCGACAACGATTACGATTTATTTGATCTTTTCTTATCATTTATGATCTGAATTCTTGAGATGATGTATATATATATATATATATATATATGGTTATTGCATTATCTTAGTTACAGAAAAATAAATCACATAATCTGCAAAGAATGTATCTATATCTGTCAATCTGACTTACATTATTCATATATTCAAATAATAGCTAAATAAATTAAACATTCCAATTGTAAATCAACGGTTTTCAAAAGTTTAATAACAAGAAATTTTTAAGCATAACAAATTTCAGTTTACTGCATCGTAATCCTAGATTTGGTTGCAATTGCCCTGTTTTTACTATAACGAACTCTCTTCTGTAAGAAAAAGACAAAAGATCTTCGGTTCTTCACTCTTCACAGAAACCATTCGTCACAGGTACACCTGGTTACAGTTTTCTGGGTTATCTAACTACCTGTGGCAGGTGGAAGTTGATTTGTCATTGAAACTACCGTTATGTTCCGTTTACATTATGCTGTTTGTAACAACGTACTGTTACTCGAAAGTAATTCATTATACCTTTTATACCACAAAACTGCCGCACAGAATATCGCAAATAAACGTTCGATTGGGAAATATGTTTCTTTCAAGTCATTTTAGAAAACTAGGCTTATGGAAACTATCCTCATTGAAAGTAAAGAAATTTTAAAATTTCCAATGCAGACACTTAATGATTACAAATTTAGAATTTGAAATTAGCCTAAATATAATTTTAAATGATGTATCTTGATTAGTTTCAGATATAATTGCGCTAATTCGGGAGATGGATCGTTTCAGATGTGAAAATCGGGAGTATAAAGGTTCAGAATTATTTTAACAAGAACAGGAAAATGCTAAATAAATTGCTTCAATGTTCTTAAAAGAAAGTTATACCATTGTTATTTTTTTTATAAAAATATTCTTTTATAAATTCTTATATGTCCACCCAAGTTGTAGCCTTGATTTTTCTTAACTAAAAATAACTAAATACGAGTTGTAGTGGTGTACTGTCAAGAGTTGTAGTTTTGAATTGCGTAGTAAAAGCTACAAAAATCCATTTTTGCATAAAACATGCCGAAGTGAAACTCAATAAATTTATTGAATTATTAATTTTATCAATCATATCTCATAGATATTTTTTAATAAATGAAAATAACATAAATATATATCATGTGATTAACACTAATACTACACAAATAAAACAACGTTGATATATTTTTAATATAGTACATATGAAAAAATATGTAAAAAATAATTTAACATTAAAAAGTTAGAATTATACAGTAACCAAATATCTGAACTAAATTACATCCTGTTTGGTATCCAAATTAAAAATTTACTCTAAAATAAAAATTCCAAAAAAATTGTGTTTTAGCATTGTAAATTTAATACTTGCCAATAATTTAATATAAGTAATGTGGGAAAATAAATTATATAATACCCACCTATACATAAATAGTCACAATAACACACACTCAATGATTTAATTAATAGATACGTGATATCGTAAAATTATTACAAGACTCTTGATTGATAAAAAGAGAGCGAGAAATGCGTTGTTCCAGAGTTTTGTACCCAAGTATGGTAGTAATAATTTCAGATATATGTATAATAAAGGATTATAAGTGTATTTCTAGGTTGATTACTGTTATATACAAATATATTATATCGTTGAGTAGTGTCATCATTGAATTATTTGTTTAAGTAAGTAATAAAAACTGTTTAAAACTTAGATTGAAGAGCTATAATCATTTTATAATTATAATCCAAGTGTATATTTAAATAACTTTAGGAATAACAATAAGAATTCCTACAGTACGTCCTCCTTTCAATATAAATTTAATAATGACATAATTCTCAATCGAACAGCTATTTTCGTTTTCTCTTGCCCAATTTGATGATTCACGTGCATAAGGTTACTATTTTCTACCGACAGTACCTGTCTTTACTTGGACGACCACTTACATTGGCAACAAATTAAAGGCATCTGTAAAAGCAGAGAAAATCACTTTGAGCTATGTCGAATTTCCTGACAACATTTTTTGGTTGTTGCCATTCTTGTATTTTTCCGACTTTTTTTTTTGTCATCACTAGAAATTGCCTTTCAATGTGCACGATGCACAATTTGTATCAATTTGATTCCTTTTCATTCACGAACAGTCATAATTCAGTGTAAAAATGACTCGAATACCTTTTTAATAACATATTATTAATAAAATTTCTAAATAGTCTAAAAAACTCAGAAACTTCTCTTTTATCATTAAACATCACAGGAGAGAAAAGCAAAATGTTTTCAGATACTTCCGAAAGAGTTTCTAAAATAAAAGTCAATCTTTAAAACAAACAGTGTTCAGCAATTTATCTATTTTGTAGTACTTATAGTATGATTTTTGAAAATGTTTGTGTAGAAATCATATTAATATTATTATTATAATTATAATTATGTTTTGATCATTATAAAAAATATTTATAGAATATTTAATAGATAAATAATTTTCAACTAGTGTGTTGCAGTTGGAAACTTATTTAAACTTAAAGGCATAATTAAACTGAAAGGCTGAAAATTGGTTTCAACTTACTGTGTAAGTAAATAAAACTCAATCATATTTTGGAATTTTTTTTTTCAAATTACGTATTTCAAATGTTCAACTTTGGAAAATAAAGTTTGTAGTAGAGGAAGAAATTTGAGATAAATGTTTTGTAGACGAGACTGCTACAGAATTTTAAACTTATTACATAATGAAACAGAACTCAGTTTTGAATTACTGAAAAAATCGTGAACATAATGAACAAAGGGTCTTTTCAGTAACATGTGACTTACATTCATTTCCTTGCCTTTGTTCCACTCCTACTTAAGAATCAATACACCACTTGCTCCGAACGGCAAAGAAGTTTTTCTAACTGAACAAACACCTGACATTTCTCAAGAGAAATTACATTCTCTGGAAATGAATAGAATTTATCTGGGTTTCTTTCGATTAATGTTTTAAGTTGATCTGTAATACGCATCATAAATAGCTAGTGAGTGTGTTTAGAATTTTAATTAAAACTCTTTCTTCAAACATTTTAAATTTTACATCTGCACACATAAATATGATTTAATGCGCTTATAGTAAATTTTGCAGCATATACAAAATACAAACTTGTTCGTAATAATCATTCCAATAAGTGTAATAGAATAATTAATTTTATGATTAAAAAAAGAAGAGTTAATTTTTATAGCAGAAGATAATATAAATATTTTAAATGTAAATAACAAACTATACAATATCAATAACATTACATAAATTAATTAAAGACTTATAAACATTTGATTATGTTATTGTTTCACACTTAATAATTTGTCCTCTTTATTTACTTTCTATACTAAAATCAGAAGAACATAAGTATAAATACAGCAGGATATATCAGAATATAAGATAAATATGTTAAAAATAACTAATAATATATACAATCGGAATAACATTACATACGTTAACCTTCCTACACGGAATGGGACGAATCGACCCGTTTCATAATTTATTGATTTCTATTTGAACCAAAAATTGCTATAACAGAACATAATATAAATATGTTAAAAGTAAATAAAATATACAATATCAATGGCATTGCATATGTTAATTAAATACATTTAAATCTTAAATATTCTTATTTATTCGCACATCGTATTCAACTGTTTTCATTTGTTCTGCTTATGTAATTCCCATAGTAAGAACGGAATTTAATTATTTCTAATTTTTTAATGCGCTCCCACCAATTCTCCCATAGCAAATTATCCAAATATTTATTGGAACCGAAGACTTTTTTACTTATAAAGTTCTACATCTCTGTCTCTATAAATAAATTAATATATATTATACGGAACTTCTATAGAGAAATTTGATAAATATTGTATATTTCAAATAAAATAACTAAATACACTCTTCAACTATTTGAATATATAATGAAATCGATTCTGAATAATTGGTCTGTCAGCAAAAGGCGATTTCTAATGAAATTGTTCGCGTTTCCAATAATAGGCAGTAGCAGGTTGTTTATTATTGTTGAAAAATCATTAAAAGTTCGGTAAAATGAAAATTAGATACTGGATATATTGCAGCAATTTTTAAGCTTAAGAGAAAATAAATAAAATTTAAATAATTACTTGCAAGACAACGATTGTTTTCATTAAAATTTATTATTATGCGTATTTTTATAGGTTATTTTCAATTAATTAATAATAAATTTGGAACATTTATCTATACATTTATTGACACTTAAAAAATAATTTTTAGTTGTTTCAGGAAATAATTAAAGAAAAATAAGACAGCAGTTTTTATTATTTCGTTTTAAAAATGAAGTTAGGTATTCATAAGATTATTCATACATATTAAACGTCAAATATATCATTATGATTATATCCTGCATGATAAAAACTTTAAAATTATTATAAAAAAAAAAACTTTTTTGTAAATTCGGTCTGAAAATGATAATATCTACACTCTACACTATAAGCTGTTAAAGATTAAGGGGCAGTGAACGGACGCTTTAGATTTTACACGGTTTGTAGAATAACTACCGGAATTCTGGAAGAATTGTCCTTGAGCTTCGAGGAAGCAAAGAACATGTTTGACTTCATTTTGCAATGAATATATAGAAGCAATTAGGGGGCCAATGAAAAATGTAACTATACAATAATATTTACTATCACCCAAGTAACAGAAAATGCTCATTGTGGTCTGCGAGTATAGGAAATGACTATGTAGGTCCTGTTCAACATTTATGTTGGGGTAAGTCGTCTAAAACGGGGACGAATGGTCAAATGGGGACGTTAGAATTCTCACTGATAAGCGTTGCCATCTTATGATCCCACATATTGCCATCATTCATGGTTGTCAATATTCCCTTTCGAAATGTACTATTGACAATTTTCATTAATCTGTTTTTTCCCACAAAATTTGTAAATTTTGGCAGTTTTTCTTGCCGGTTTTCGTCGTGGACTGTACTGGTACTGATCAAGATATCTTTGAACATTCGAATTTGATAAGTACTGTAATTTTTCTTCTAGAGTTTAGTTACATGTTGACATATAGCTTGATAAATTATCTTACATCTTCACAGGGTGACGACATATTTTTTTTGCACACATCATTGTCTGCTAAAACGGGAAAATTAGTGGTCTTCCAAATCGGAGACGTCCCCGTTCTGGACACCACGGAATATGTTACTGTATTCTTTAATTTTTGGACAAATCGGTGGTATTATGATTTTTATTAAGTTATTTAATGATGTGTAAACGTTTATTTGGGCATAATGCCTGATTGTAAAAGTTAAAAAGGAATTCTGAAGAACAGAAAAATAACAAGAAGAGAGGTAAGACTGTTATATTAACATCATCTTCTTATAAAGCAAAACTGGAAACTATAGAGCAGGAGAAAAATGAAAAAAGTATAAGAAAAAGGGGCATTATTCAAGAAACCCAATAATTCTGATCTGAGAACTCCTAACACTCAAAACCTGATGAAAAGAATTTTGAAGCATCAGGGACATCATATAATGTGGAAGAAATTGATAACGATGAATCTTGAAACTTCCATAATGAACTGTACGTAATTCAAAAGACAACGAAGGGTGGATTCAATGTAGCAGCTGCAGAGGTTGGCCACAGAAAGCCTGCTCTAGTGCTCAAGAAGTGGATGATAGTTTCATGTGGGACTTTTGTGAACGAATGATTTTTTTAACAATAATAACAAATATACTTTGATTTGTATTCTTTTTCTGTTTTCATAACTTCATATTTTGTTGTCCAAATAAACTTGTTTAATGCAATTTTGCATTAGTCTTCATTTTTATGTTATTTCATATGAGTAACCCATTTTACCCAACTGGTCATCTTCGAACATTTTCCATAAAAATATTTTTCTTGTCTAAACTAATGATTTTTTCTAACAAACAGCCTTGACTTCTAAAGGTCTTTGAGTTATTATAAAAGTAAAACAGCTTGTCCAATTTATTTCAGTTATATATTTTTTCCGTAGGCCAAAATACTTTAGTGTCCGCATTTTGGACAACTTTCTCCTACATTTGTGTAAACACAACAGACGCATATTCGTGAAGTTGTTGACGTTTCAAAGAAAAAATTTAAAAGGTTTTTTTTAGCATACAGAGTTTTCAACCGAATTTAACTCCACTTTCTGAAAACTCGACAAAAGACTGTAAAAAACAGTATACTGAAATTAAAAGATAAACGTATTAAATATTTGATGAAATAAATTTAATTTGGCATTGGTATGAAATAATTTTTAACTGGGCACAGCGTGAAAGAGACTAAATTGTTTATTTCATAATGTGGTAGTCAGATATTTAGAGAAACTTCTGTAAAATATTTATTCAAATATCACGAAAATTCAGAAAGATAGTAGCGATATAGTGAGTTGATTTCTTAAAGTAGCAGGATGATAAAGAATTTTAAACAATTTGTCAATCAGTTCACAGTTCACTTTATTGCAGATATCTTTCTGAGTTTTCACGATATTTGACTGTTCTTTTTATATGAGTTGTTCTATAGAATTGACTACGAAATCATGAAAATAATCTTTGCTATATTTCACTCATGCACAAATAAAATTTGTTCATACAAATACCCATATCTCATCAAATATTCAATATATTCAACTTTTAACTTGAGTATAACTATTTTTACTGTGCGTTGTCAAGTTTTCGGAAAGTGGTGTTAAATTCGTTTGGAAACTCTGAATGCTAAAAACAAAAAACAATTGAACTTTCATAGAAACGTTAACATCCTCTTCACAAATATGCGTGCTATACTTACATAAATGCACACAAACTTTGAACAGGACACACTAGTCATAAGCTACAGTGACACACCATTGTGACCGGTTTTTGCTACTTGGGTGATCACAAATACATTTTTATTATTAAATTTATTATTGGACCCCTGATTGCCCTCATGACAAAATCTTCATTGAAATATATACAGTCAGACATCATCTTTACACCCTCGAAGTTAAAGGAAAATTCGTTCGCAATTTCCGTAGATATTCCGCAAACCATGTAAAATCGAAAGCGTCTGGTCAACGCCCCTTAATTTTTGGAGAGCAGTATACTAATTTAGATATATGTAATAAAAAGATTTAACGATGATTTTTGGGGATAAATGGACATATTCTTTAACGGTAACAACCTGGTCAACCCTAATCTATTTTATATTAAAATATATCATCTTTAATATTAAATTAATTAATTTCATATAAATGGATGGTTCTATAGTTTTTACTTTTGTTCATGATTATAAAGAAATGAAGAATGATAATACAAATATTTTCGATAACCCACGCATTTAAAAAATACAGTGACTTCTAACACTTACTATAAGGAGCAGATGATCAAAAATGTCATATAACCGATAGACTCTTATAACAGTGAAATAATCTTGTTATATAAATTTAACTTACATGCATTACAACGGCTTAACACTTTGATTACGGAGATGGGATATATGTTGTTCCTGCGATTATTTCTTTATTCTATTGACACCACTTTTTGAAAAATAATCTGTGCTATACACGTATAATAGGATACATGGAACATAATTCTACCACAAAGAATTTCTTTTTGTAAATTGTGATATAAGTGAATTTAATAATAGACGTAGGTACTAGGCCGTAATCGAAAGATTAAACAAGAATCATTTCCTCCCTGCAGATGGATATCGTCGATACAGTGAACTGGATTTCAGATGCTTCCTAAATGTAGCCATCTGTTAAGTACATTTTGAAATAACAGAACAGAAACAGAAACCTCCCTTTTTCGCGGACAGCCAACCTCTCGGCATAGGAACTATAGTATACGAGGGGAAAACCTATATCTACCAGGAACCCCAGTGTCCAAGGACCTGTAATCCCCAGCAAGTTAAAAAAAATCACACGAGCTACCCAATATTGCTTATTGCAATTTTCAATTGTATTATGCACTAGTCTATTAAGTCTTTTAAAACATAGTTTTTTAAATCTATAGATCTAGAATTTTATATAGGTTATAATAATTCTTTGATATATGAAAAGTTTTTATTTAGGACATTATAGTTTTTGTCTAACTTTTCAATTGGAAGCATCTAATAGCCCACGTTGTAGGTTTCTGTTTAATGTTTTATTTTTATTGAAGTTAAAATGGTATTCCAAAAGAGGGCAGTTATCGAAGATGTAGTGTATAGGAGTTGCAGGGTTTTTGTCACAAGGACATCTACCCGTGGTTCTTTTACCAATTTTATGTAAAAAGCTTGGGAAGCTTCCATGGCCGCTAAGATAATATGCTGCTGATTTCTGAACACATAAAAATTTAACATCTACCTTATTAAGAATTTTATACGTTTCTCTTCCTTTTGTTGAGTTGGTCCAATCATTTTGCCAATCTGTGATGATTTTGTTTTTAAAATAACTCTTTAGAATGGATTCTGGAAATGGTAAGACAGAGATGTCATCATAATGGTTTTCTGTAATTGAATTTTTTGCGGGAAGGTCTGCTCGCTCGTTACCAGTGGTGCCTACATGTGCTCTAATCCAGGCTATTTTGATGAATTTATTGGGGTTTTGTAGTAATCTATTGTATTGTGAAATAACAAGATTTTGTGGAAAATAATAACTGCTAATTTATAGTAAACATTGTTAAATTACCAACTTTAAACTGTTTTCTTTTATAATTTGTTTAACGCCAAATATTAATTATCATGTTAATTACATTTTTAAATTGTGTCAAAATCGACAGAATTTTAAACATAAAAAACATTTTATTTCGTTTTTCTGAAGCATTTTATATTGTTACGAATCTTAAATTTCATCAAAACAGAAATATACCGCATTAAATATAATTTAAATACTTTACGATTATATTACATTTTAAACTAATGTAAAGAATGTAAAGCATGAAATAAACTTTCAAATATTTATAGCGAATGCTTTATGCTTACTAAGGATAAAAATTAATTTCTGTACTTGACTATATTAAAACTTGAATAATGTTAAATAGAGACATAAGTGGAATAGGCTTATCTAATATAATTATTATTTTAATAAATGCATTAATACTTTCATAAACATCAGCTTGCTACATTTATATAAAATGTGTTTCCGAGTCTTTATAAGAATTAATATACACTTCGCAACACATATATACACGTTTTACATAAGAAGAATTAGCCTTTGAAAGACAGACGTTAAGCAGACATGGAAACTATGTGGTTTTGAAATGAAGTATCTATGATGTATTAACTTTTATTACCCCTATACAAGTCTGAAACGCAAAGGAAATGCCTATATATTGCATTAACATGAACGAGTGATCAAAGGTTTTAAAGTTATCGAGCATAAACTCAATTAAAATATTACAATGATAGTACCTAAATGATATTGTTAAGTTTAGATATAAATTTGCTTAAATATAGTCAATTTAAAAGTATGTTTAACGGAAAATTTGAAACTGTTGCAGTCAAAATAACATGTTCGTTGAAACTGCTTATTTCATTTTTTCTTTAAAAAAATAAAGTAAACGTTGACGGTATTAGTCAAAATTCAATTTAGGTAGCATAGGATGGTGCGTATTCTACGCAGTTATACACTTCATGAAGGCATACTTTTTCTTATAGCATTTTTTTTACTATTGTCACAAAATATGTCTAACATTCAGTTGTATGTTGAGGCGTGTTATAGGCTTATATTACTCCTGTCTTGATATTATTGTTATTACGTTTGGAATTAACATTCTTAAGCAGATTATTTAGTACGAAACTTCACAAATTCTCTTACACATACACAGAAGAATTTAATTAATTATAATTCCTTTACCTATGATATAGCTTTTAATGTATTCTTTAAATGTAGAGTGAGAAATTGGTGTAATAGTGTGAACTTTCAGTGTTTCCCGGCATTTAAAACTCGTCTTTCAATTTTTAAAGCCTAAAAACACTGAAAACTGAAAAAAATGCTTACTATCAGAACTGTTAAATTTTGATAGTAAATAATTAAAATTTTGAGTTCCTTTCTTAGAAGCAGGGTACCGTTTTTCTAAATATAATATATGGGGAAATGGGCCTGGCTGCATATAAAATAAAATTTCATAATTTAATATGTATATCCCCCTTGGAAAAAAAATGTCATTTTGAAAAGTTGTATTTTATGCATAAACATTGCGTATGTGGAAATAAGTTAGTATCATTAACGGTTAAAACGATAACTTCCCGTACATAAATTTTGAATCTCCCCAGTATATGTTCTACATATTTGTTTAATTAATAATTTTTATAAGAATTCGATAATATTATACTACTAGCAAAACCTGCGGCTTTACTCTCGTAATTGATTAAATATGCCAAGTGGTATTCGAGAGTTTATTTTCATTACAGGAAATTTTACTGCCACAGATAATTCAAACATTAGTAACTAAGCCACATTTTGAGTAAACATCATTCTTATACTGCTTTAAGTGAACATTAGACTAGAATAAAAAGAGCTCAAATTAATTACATATTAATAGTAACTAAGCCACATTTTGAGTAAACTTCATTCTTATACTGCATTAAGTGAACATTAGACTAGAATAAAAAGAGCTCAAATTAATTACATATTAATAGTAACTAAGCCACATTTTGAGTAAACTTCATTCTTATACTGCATTAAGTGAACATTAGACTACAATAAAAAGAGCTCAAATTAATTACATATTAATAGTAACTAAGCCACATTTTGAGTAAACTTCATTCTTATACTGCATTAAGTGAACATTAGACTAGAATAAAAAGAGCTCAAATTAATTACATATTAATAGTAAATTAGAACATTTTTGGCTCATTTCATTTTTCATTTGAAAAAAAAAGTAGAAACTGTTCTAAGCGAGTATTTACATCTTAAAAGTAAGCGCCATACCATATTCAAATCGTCTTGTTAAGCAAACGTCTGTAACAACTATATCACATAAATCGCAATTTTAGAACTTTTTTATTCCTGTACACATTACAACTTCAAAATTTGTAAAAACTCTTCCGCGATTTTTTTTTTTTACTCTAACATAACAGCCATGTAAAATTTCACGTTTCTATTCTTAACAGATAAGTCCCTTTTCCGTTCATTTTAATCTTTTCCATTTCGAATTTTTTTAGAAACCGTTCTTAGCGAGCACTGAAATCTTAACAATAGCCACCATGCCAAATTTTAACTTTCTAGACCAGCAGTATCACTAAAATCGCACTTTTAGAAAGTTTTTTTCTTCTGCAACTTTTTTAATTTTTAATTTTGTAAAAACTGCTCCGTGCGAGCATTTACGTCTCAAAACAACAGACATGTCAAATTTTAAAATTCTATCCCTAGCATTTTTGAATAAACCATAATTTAAAACGGTATCCACTCATTTTACATATTTAAATTTTGAATTTTTATTAAACTGTTCATACCGAGCGTCAGCATCTTAAAATGTATCACTATACTAAATTTCAAGTTTCTAACCCGGATAAATCCAATTGAATCATAATGTAGAACGTTTCCCGCATTTTTCAACTTTTAAAATTTCGAATTTTTTAGAAACCGTTCTTAGCGGGCATTTTTATTTTAAAAGTAACCACCATGTCAAATACCAAGCTTCTATACAAATTTTACCACGTAAATCGCAATTTTAGAACGTTTTTTTTTTCTTCTGCCTTTTTAAATTCTGCCTTTTTAGAAAATCGTTCTTGGCAAGCATTAACGTGAGTAACAGCTATGCAAAATTTAAAGTTTCTAGCCTTAACATTCAAATAAGTCATAATTTAGAACGTTTTTAGAACACTTTTCGCGCACTTAACACTTTTAATTTAAAAAAAAAAAAACGTTCTGTGCGATTATTTACGTCTTAAATGCAACAGCCATGTCAAACTTTAAGTTTCTATTATTAACTATTTCATAGAAATCGCAATTTCGAACGTTTTTAGAACGCTTTTCGCGCATTTCAGTCTTTAATATTTCCATTTTTTTTTGTTCCGTGCGACCATTTATGTTTCAAAATTAACAGCCATGTCAAATTTCAAGTTTCTAACCCTAACAATTCCATAGAAATCGCAAATTAGAACGTTTTTAGAACCCTTTCCACTCATTTCAACCTTTGAAATTTTGAATTTCTTTCCAAACTATTGTTAGTAAGCATTTGTATCTTAAAAGTAACATTCATGCCAAATTTGAATTTTCTAGTCCTTTGAGTAAAAAAACAAATCGTAATTTAGAGCATTTCTTTCTCCTTCAACCTTTTAAATTTCTTTTTGTTTAACTGTTCTTTGTGTGCATTTGGGTCTTAAAAATTAGCAGCAATGTCAAATTTCAAGTTTTTGTATTTATCAATCCAATCAAGAGAAATCATAATTTAGAACGCTTTTAGAACACGTTTCCCTCATATCACCCTTTTAAATATCGAATTTTTTAAAAACTGTTTTTAGAGAGCATATACATCTTATAAGTAACTACTTTTCCCAATTTCAAATTCCTAATAACTTCAGTATTACAAAAATTGCAATTTTAGAACGTTTTTCGCTTTTGCAACCACCTGGGAGTAATGACACCAACACAAAATATAGCCTATGTTGGAGCAAGGATTTTCACTATCAATTTGCCACCATCTTTTTTGAGATTTTGAAATCGGTTCGGTAGTTCCAGAGATTTCCCCCTACAAACAAACAAAAAACGGAACTTCTTTACAGTATTAGTATAGATAACTGGAAGGGAAAGTTAATGGATATATTGCAGCAAAAATTATTCAATTGTAAGTAATTTTAGTGGATTAATTTAAAGAATATTTATGGTCATTATATGAAATCTCATATTTCGAGACGAAAGTGCTTGGTTTTATGACTTAAGGGAATTTCAATCTGCAAATAATGAGTTATGATAAAAATTAGATGTACCACAACCATAATTAAAAATTTAATATACCTTTTAAAAACCGAAATTTCAAAACAATACATTTAATATTTAACTCACAGGAGTATCATTATTTAATTTTTTCTGAATAGCAATTTTCTTGCGTTTACAAACATTACTAGCATATCAAATAAATTTTATCTATATTATAAACATTGTAATTTATACATATGTATTATTTTCCACACCATAATAAATATAAAATGTTCCCAACATACTCATATACTATATTTTGTTTTGCAATTAAGGGAATTGTAAATGACAGATATGTGAAATGATTTAAATCAGTAGACGGTTTACTTTGGAAAATATTAATTTGAGAGACAGAGAGAACATTGGTTTTAAATGCAATATATCGAAGTTATTTCTCCAGTTATAAAGTGTTTTATTTTACATTCAAAGAATATACTGCATAATTAATGAACTTCATTACATTAACATTATTTTTTAAGAAAATGTCTGAATGAGAAAGTAGAATGTATTTTTCTTCTAAGAATTTAATAACACCTATAAGAGCAATCTGAAATGAGTATTCTGATTTTTCATCATGTTTGATAAAAACGAGTAATTTTCCAAAGATTTACAAACATATTTCCCTTAATCTTTTATATTTGTATATATTTAATAAATATCTCAATTACGAAAACCGCTCACATCTAGACTTATTATTTATTTTGGCGAGAAATTTATATAACAGAAAACTAGTTGCGTTTTTATCTCAAGAAATGCGATACCTACTTGCATACATTCAAAAAGCTTAATTATAAGAAAAAAATAAGCAATAAAACTTTTTGAGGTACAGCACACATGTCTGTTTTGATACCAAATTGTGAATGGGTTTGAGGGGGTATCAATGCATGTTTTAAATCTAGGTTATGAGAGGAAAATGTAAGAGTTTAAAACTTAAATGTGTCAATGAATAAAAATAGATTTTAGCAGAATGTAAAACATACTATAATCAAGCAGGGCGGTCGCTCTGCCAAGCCAAGATTTAAAAAAAAACGCCACACAAACAATGCCAAGAACTGGAATAAAGACCGCTAATGCTTATATACAGAAAGCAACTTCGCAATGTTAAATCGACAAAACATGCCAGATTAAAATATCAGATATCAAACAAACCAAGTGTCGTAGAAAAAAAAACGAAAATTCTAAGAATCTATGGAAGAATTTCTTCAATTTAAGACCAAACTCATCTTCATAAGTGATTTATAAACAGAGATATAGCTTTTTTTTAAAAACGTCGAGTTACTTAAAATGATCACTATTTTATTCGTCAAACTTTTTTTTTCAAACAAGCTACAGGCCTTAATATTTGGCAGAATAAAATAAGGATTGCATTTTTGGACAAGTAATTACGTAATCTATGTGCTTTTATAAAATTCAGTGTAAAAAAAAAAAATATTTTCTATCCTTAATTAGCAAAAAACTGTTAATTAACTTGGCGATTAAAAAATTACGCCAAAACAGAGATAAAACCCGCCAACGACCATGTACCATCTGTATTAAAATAGCACAAATCAGTTACAGGTTATAATATAACCACATCAAATTTCATCTGCAAGTCAGCCATTTTCTTCTGAAGATATTTTTTTAAAAAATAAAACTTCACAATTATAAGGACACATATTTTATCAAATAATTAAATATGACTGCAAACTGTGGCAGATGATTGTTTCTAACATGAATAAGTATGAGAAATTGCCGGTTACGGATATGGATCTGGGTAGCTCAGTCGCGGAGCGTCGGCATGGTACGCATAAGGTCCCAGGTTCGAGTCCAGGTCAATTTTTCACTCATGCTTGTTTAGTGTATTTAATTGTCTGATAAAATGCGTGTTCTTATAAATATTGTAAAATAAAGTAATCAGACGTAGTGTTTATGCTTTAAAAATATTTTAAATATATAATTTACGTTTTTAGAAAGATCTTTAAAAATAAATTAGTTTTGAGGGAAGATGTACCTTCTAAAATGTATACATTAAGAGTTATCGCCATTTAAAATTTCTTTCCAAACGTAAACAAAAATTTTGAAATGAATTAAATGTGATTCATTTATTTCTAAAAATAAAAAAAACACGGTAAAGGACAGGCATTTCGTTCGAATACCTTTCACGTCATCTACTATATGTACGAGGCTAGCGAAAAAGAAAGGCTACCGCGGTGCTTTACGCGTATCTTTTTTTACAGACCGCGGGAATCACGTGAAGCTCGAATCCACCAATGCAGGTGTACGAAAAGAGCATCACGTCACTCTAGCGGTCTGTAAAAAAGATAAGTGGAACGCACCGCGGTAGCCTGTCTTTTTCGTTAGCCTCGCTATATATATAAAACACAAACGGAAATTTCGTTCCGTTTCTTTATAACTCGAGATCTGCTGAATGGAATTTGATGGAACTTGCACTGTTCAAGAGATAATTTATCAGGGAAGGTTTTAGTATGTAACACAACGTTCTACGTATATTAGCTATCGAATTATGATAGAAAGTTCTGTTATTTTGGCCGAAAAGGTTACCATTGCTAATTTTTTGTCGATCATTACTGTTGCAGAAAGAAATGAAAAGGCTACATCTCGAAAAATAAAAGAAAAACTGTTACTAATTTTATTTAAAAAAAAAAAAAAAGAATGAAAGAAAGAAAAAAAAAGAGTTTTGATGAGAGAATATTATAAAACGAAAATATTTAATTTAAACATGATTAGAAATGTTCATAATGCTTAAAAAATTATTCAAGGGGCAAGATTTCTATTGAAACAAATTTGGCGATTTATCTTTTGTTTTTGGCGATTTTGATTTTACTTTTGACTCCAAACAATTTGATTTTAAGCCAAAAAGTGTCTTTTTTTGTTGTAGAAAGAATTGAAATGGCTATACATCTGGAAAAATAAAAGAAAAAACTGTTACAAATTTTATTTTTTAAAAAAAGAAAGAAAAGAAAAAAAAGAAAAACAGTTTTGATGAGAGATTTTAGGCCAAAAGGTTTTTTTTTTTTCAAGTGTACAACTGCATTTTCGCAGTATATATTTTTTTGGTACTTTTTGGTTAGCCAGTGATATCTATATATATATATATACATGTATATATATACACACACATATATACACATATATCTACACAAATACATGTATATACATACATATATATATACACTTATATGTATGAATATATATATATATATATATGTGTGTGTGTGTTCATATATCACTGGCGCCCGGCTAACCGAAAAGTACCTTTTTTTATTCAAATGCAAACTATATTAATGTCAATATACTTCTACTTACTTCTACATATATGAAATTTCGTTCCGGCTGCTCATAACTCGAGTTCTGCTGAATGTATTTTCGTAGAACTTAAACTAAGATAAATTTTAAGGGGAGGTTTTATTGTATAACATATCGTTCTACGTAGCTTAGTTATATAATTATTCTGGGAAGTTCTATAATCAGATCAATCCGATTATGAAAGATTAGCCTTTTTAAAAGATTTTGCCGAATGGATTTCGATGGAACCTATACTGTTAAATAATTTTCTAGGGAACGTTTTATTATATAACGTTGCTTAGTTCTAGAATTATAGGGGGAAATTCGAAAATCGGGTGACCATTTTTTTAATCAAATATTAGCCTTTTCAATCTTTGATTCCGATTATGAAAGATTAGCCTTCTAAAAAAGTTCTACTGAACGGATTTTGATGAGAATTGTATTGTTAGTTAGATGCTATTTCAGAAATGGTTTTAATGTACTATATATTGTTCTACGTTGCTTAGTCCAACAGTTATGTGTGAAGGTTATATAGTCAAGTGAACCCGATTCCGAAATATTAGCCTTTTTGATAGTTTTTACTGGGCGTATTTTTTTGCGACTTGCATTGTTAAGTAGATAATTTGTAAGGATTGTTTTAGTATATTTTATATCGTTTTGTTGTTTTAGAATTATGTGGAAAAGTTCAATAATCAGATTATCAAAGATTAGCCTTTATAAAAACTTCTTCTGAATGGATTTTGTGAGTTAATTTGTTTGCATTGTTATTTCGATAATTTTTAGTGATGGTTTTAGTATATTGCATATAGTTTTATCATTCTTTAGCAAATCCTAACTGTAAATGACCAAATAAAAGAGTTGGTCCTTAACAGCTAAAATTTTGACTGCACATTAGAAAATATAATAGCGCAATCACGTCATTTTTCAGTAATGTGGAAGGATATTCCACGTAAATATACAGACTGCTTTCAAAGACAAGGTCAAATTAAACGATATATTTCGTTTGATTCAGGGTTCATTTGTAGAAACCGACCAGCGCAGCGGGCGTAGCTTGCTAGTTTTCCTATAAATTAATGAAATACAGTTGTTAAATTATTTTTGTTTTAGAAGTGAAGTTTCCATTTAAATTTATTGTAACAGTACAATGTTTAATTGAATAAAATAAGGTAAATCTAAGAAATTGCTAAGAAATTCCAAACATGCACAGGGCAACGCAAAAAAATAAAATAATAATAAACAAAAAATAAAAAATAGATAAATAAATAAATAAATAAATAAAAATCAGCTTTCAGAAATTCTAAAAATTGTTCCGCTATTCAAATTATGTATCTTCAGGGTCCATCCTCCCACTTTCAGCCCTCCCACCCAAAGGGGGCACTTTTCTAAATTTTGCCGACACTTCTCATGTGATATATCTTTGGAAAAGTCTGTGAACGCTTAATCATAATATGCAGGGGGGGGGGGGTATTTTCTAAATTTTGCACATACCCCTCATGTGATACATCGTTGGAATGGTCTGTGACCGCTTAATCCTATTATGCATCTCCGGTGTTCATCCCCCCTTTTGCCCCCCAAGCGCGATTATCTTTCACCACCAGGGGACGCTTTCCTATATCTGTTCCTACGAGTCGGATCACGACGGGGTATGGCTCATTCGACTCGACATCAATAGAGCTTTCCGATTTTAGTTCGTTTTTTCACCACCAGGGGGCACTTTCTCTGGTTCTATGGGCTAGATCACGACGGGGTATAGCTCATTCGACTCGACATCTATAGCCTTAACGATTTCAGTGCCCGAGGTTCATACAGAACAGATTGAGCTACCTGGTGGTGGAAGATGGAACTTGAGCATGCGCAGCACGACTGCTATACGGTGCCGAAGGCAGCGGGGACCCGTGTCGGAAGTTAGTTTGGTTAGAGGTTTATACTATTCGATGTGCAAATTAGGGGATTATCCGGTGCCGAAGGCAGCGGAGAACCAGGTCGGAGGTTCGTTTGGTTCGAGGTTTATCTTATTCGAGGTTTTACAAGATTCGAGGCCCCGATATAAATTAGGGGTCCGCTAGCGGGCGAAGCCACCTAGTGCTAATAATAAAAGAGCGTGATATCACGTTTGATTTCAAATGCAGCGCTGACACGCTATGTACGTATTGCATTTTTATTCATTTCATCGATAAGTCAGTGATATTTTTTAACGGGGGATAACAAGTATTATAACAAGCCACATTTAGTATGTTGTTATTAGTTTAATTGAAAAATCTACTGGTATTTCTAGTTAACCTTTTAAACAATGACTGAAAGTAAAATGTAATTTTAAATTATTTCTCATGTTTAGATTATTTAAATTATGTTTATTCTGTTTTAAAAAAAAGAAATGATATCTACAAAAACAACTTTTCAAAAGTAAAAAAAAAAAGCCAAGCGTAAAAAAAAAGTTGTGGCTAAAAAATGGTGTGATATCAAATTTCCAAGCTATTATATTACTTTTTTAACTTTTTTCCATTAAATAATTTATCATATATATAAGTCGAGTGTCTACGTATATGTTAATAGAAATCGTTTTCTCCTGTACTAAATACATCCTAACGAGTTTCTGAAAATTCAATTTTTTTCAAATTATGCATGATGGGCTTAGCGGCCATCTTTTCATATTTCTAAGCACCCAAATTTCTAAAGTAAAAGCGTAATATGTTTGCAATGTAATATGTTTATAACAATTTCGGATTTTAACTACGGATTTGGATGCTTAGAATTTTGTGAATAATATGCAAAGATGGCCGCCAAGCCCATCATGCATAATTTGAAAAAAATTGAATTTTCAGAAACTCGTTAGGATGTATTTAGTACAGGAGAAAACGATTTCTATTAACATATACGTAGACACTCGACTTATATATATGATAACTTATTTAATGGAAAAAAGTTAAAAAAGTAATATAATAGCTTGGAAATTTGATATCACACCATTTTTTAGCCACAACTTTTTTTTTTACGCTTGGCTTTTTTTTTACTTTTGAAAAGTTGTTTTTGTAGATACGGAATACACTATAAAAAGTTGAATTGGTATATCTATCAAGGGTTTTATTTAGTAGTTGTATTCTAGCTGTTAATATACTAACTGAAATGCACTCTTACAGCTGTTGCATATGAAACTATACGATAATTAATTTGATATGTGTTTTAAACAAAACGCGGAACATTGAGAATAGTCTCTAACCCCTCCCCCCCCCAAAAAAAAATAAAATAAATAAATAAATAAATAAATAAATAAGAACCTTCGTGAATTTTATTATCCAAATTGTCGCAGATATGTTTTTTTTAATTTTGAATTATGTCTTATTTTAATTTACTTAAAACAAAATGTTTTGGAGGGTTGTCTTTATAATGCTATTACAATAAACTTTGAAATTTTCAATACGAACTTCCGCTTTGATGCATATTTGTTTTTTTTCGGTAAATTTTACAATTATATACCAAATAGCAGTTTATTTGGTGAAGTAATGTAGGAATTAAGTGAATTTTAAGTTTGGAACCCCTAATGTTAAGCTATTTTAGGTGCTTTCGTAATTGTATAAATACGTATCACCTATAATTGTCGTCTGGTCCGTCCGTCTGTCTGCATATAACAGTGTAAAAACTACCCAACGGAATGGTTTGAAATTTAATATGTATAATCGTTGCAGAATTTTGTCGAGGGATTTCAAGTTTTATAAAAATCGAATGAAAACTTCAAAAGATATTAATAAAAGTTTTCTCCAATTTATTAAATACTAGCATACGTAGTTAATTCAATGATACCCCATAGGTTGCTTTGTTGATTACGTCATATTTAAGATTTAGTCATATTGTTTGAGTATTACAGAATTTAAAAACCGAATTTGTATACTAAAATTGTTTAATTATAGCAATCATATAATCTACCGACAGATTTCTGGATAGATGTCCCCGGAGAGATAGAAGTTAAATAGTAAAATAGTCTAAATTACGATTTCAAGTTCTGAAATTTTCAAAGCTGGAATTTTTATTCAATGTCAACAAAAGATAAGATGTTTCCAACAGAAAATGTACTTATTATATTACGGAAATTAATCATATTATAGTAACAGACGATACAATTCATTTTTTTAGTGAAATAATAACGACGTTTTTTTTTTCTTTTTTCATTGTCTTGTATTGAATATTTGTACATAGTATAACTTTAATGTACTAGAATTGTAATTGATTCTTCATAAAAGTGTATGAAAACTTAATTTCATAAAATAAAATTAATGTCAATAAAACGAAAATCTGCACTTATAAATTCTGTATTCATGCATTCTGTATTCTGCATTCAATATATTCAAAATAAATTCTGTATTCATGCATTTTTGCATAAGATTGCAACAGATATTGCACCAAGATCGGAATATTTATAAAACAATTTATAGTATAAACGCACCTCATTTTTCTCGTTTGACGTACAATTTCCAACCTGTTCATAATTGCAAAACAAATTACAATGGACGCTTGGATTTTGGATTTGCATATTTAAAGCTTCAAAATAAGCGATTTAAAAAATATATGTAAGTTACAACTCATATTTGTTTTAATATTAATTTCGTAACTTATATATATATATATATATATATATATATATATATATATATATATATATAAACGAATTTATTTTAACTTAAAACAGTAACAGAAATTGATCAATGGAAACTTTAAGTCAGATAATCCAAAATTACAGCTCATTCTGCTCAAGTAGTTTATTCTTCATGTTTTATGAACTACCTATTGCAGTTGCCACTGTTAAGAGTGAATTAAACATTTTAAATCGGCATAATTCCTAAAATACTTCACCAGATGGCATTCCTTTTGGTATTCAAAAGTAAAATTTACGAAAAATTCCAAAAACTACCGTCAAAGTTGGGTGTTTGTCTTAAAATTATTATTTTCTTTACAATTTCAGTATCAAGACGGCCTCCATAGCCAATTTTTAAAGATAAATAAAAAGGAGACATAAGCAAAAATTGAATGGCTATTTTCGTATTTCTATGCGAATAATCGGCAGACTAAAATATTTAGGGTTTTTATTTTTTTTCTGCAGAGTTGGGGGGCAGGTTGGGCATGAAGAAACAAGGCATGTTTTTTCATTAAAAGTGATTAAATATTTCAGATTTAGTTTCATATATTTATATATAAAAGTAAGAATATAGCATGAATTATTAGCAAAAGTAAAACAAGAAGAATTCTGCAATAAGATGGATATTTACTCTTTATGGTAAAGAAAAAAAAAATGTATATTGATTATTCAGACTCTATATTCCGATATATTGTTTCCGGTGGCTGAAATGTTTTTTAGTAAAAGTATGTTGATACGCAGATACAAATATACTCGCTTGAGTATCATATTGTGTTTTCTTCAGCACAAATCTTTATTGGTGTATCGATTTCAGACAAAAAGTTGAAAGAGCCTTTTATTCTGTGACACGGAAAGAATTTATACAGTTTTCACCAGTTTTCCATAAGAAAGTACAAAACGAAAAATTATAATAATAAACTTTTTGAAGTAGAATTATAGTTTTTACGAAAGTCACTCATGTGAAGGAAGAATGTAATTCATAAAACGATTATCCACTGGAGCTGAGAATATTACACATCAAATGTCACGCAAAAGAAAGATTGAGTATTGTAAAGAATTGTCTTCTGGTAATGAAAGTTTTGCTTTCTTTTGTATCATTTTCAGTCACTGAAGTGGATACGTTTAAATCAGGGTTGGCACGTTTTTTACGCATGACGGTTTTTACCGGTTTTAACCATGGTTTTTACCGTCATGTCGAAAACATCCTTGTCAAAAATGTCAAAAACTGTCAAAAACCAATTTTTTAGTAGTTTGTTTTTACATTTTTTTTTTCATTCTATTTTTAATATTAAGTTGTTTTACATAACATATTCAGTATCAAAAAGACTCTAAAGTATATTTATCCATCTAAGAAAAACAAAAAAGAATTGCATTAGAATAATACGTGTACATCTCTGTTAGAAGATCTCTGCAATAATATTAAGCTTTTTGGCAAAGTCTAAAAAAATTAGATTTTTTGAAGAAATCTTGTAACCTATAAGTATTAGATTAAACAATGTGTATAATTTCGGTACAATTTATTACATTGTTGAAAACAAAACTTTAAGATTCTACTTATTGAAGTGCAAATGAAAATCACCATAATTGCATTTATGAAATACATAAGATCTGCATTTTAAAATATTATATCGAATAATATTCAAATTTATTCATTGCCAGTCTATGCTTAACATCTATTGTCACACAATGTAACAGCATTTTTGCATATCTAAAATAATTTTAATGTACTTTATTAAAAATGTATAGTTAATAATTATAATAGCCTTTTATTATCATTTAATATTAATGTTAATTGCAGTTAGTAGAATCTATATTAGTGAAGATTATGACAAATATTGTTCTTTTCTTTTACTCTTGTATTTTTAAATCTTTCCCATATTAGGAAATGATCTTCTTTTAAATAAATTTAACAAATGTAATTGTAAATAATAATAATAACAAAAATAACAAGGTAAAATCAATCTAGAAATGTATTGTAAGCTACACTTACACCATAAATTGGAGGGCAATCGAAAATGATAGTTTTTGACGGAATAAACCGGTAAAAACACGGTTTTTACCACTGTCATGTCAAAAACCAGTTTTTGACGTCAAAAACCCAACCCTGGTTTAAATAATTAATTACTTATTAATATGACAAATTTGTTTTATATTAATTACAGTATTGCTAGTATGTATGTACGTATCTGTTGAACAAAAATTGTAGAAATTTTTAAAACAATATCGCAAATGCGTATATAGAACTACGCCATTTTCCCACAAAGGATTAAAAAAAAGTGATGGGATTTTGTAGTCTGTAAGTCTGTATTTGTGGGTTGCAAAGATTACATTCTCGACCACGAGACTGCGCGTTAGCTTTTTGCAAAATGTAATTAAGCGTATGTAGCATATATGGGGAGAAGTAACGGCTACGTCCGTTAGATACATTACGCTGTTCGTTATCCGAGTGCAGAAGTTTCAAATTAGTTAACAGCACGAATGGGTACTTATGTTTTGATTGCATACACATATTGTCATTTTTCATTTTCCAATGTTGGCAATGATGTTGGCTGGTGGTAGAACACTTTTTACTTCAAGCATTTCTGCAGCTACAAAGTTTGATGATGTGGCACACTTGGACAAATAAAGATCACAAATTAATAAGTCTTGCGATGTGGATGGGTATGAAAACAGAAAGAACTTACGAAAACTCTATATTGTTCATAATGCTTAACGTAACATTAGTGAAACATTCTCAACAACTTACGATGGTGAGTCATTTTTCGAGGAGTCATATATTGTGTAACCATAACACGTAATCTCTCGTTAAAAAGAAATCATTTATTATTAAATTTTATATCGCGAATAAACGACCGCTACAATTATGTGCAAACGGCATTTGTGCATATTCATTATATCACGAATTACTGATTTTGCATTTTTATCTAATTGGAAACTATTGCAAAAGTTAAAAGGTTTTCCATAAATCACATCAAAATGGATGAATCAACCCCGATAGAACTTTAAGAAAGCTTATCAGTATGTTCCATTTTTTTTTCATTTCTTTACCTCCATATAAACTAAGTCGGAAATTGTTTATTGTTTTATGAGCAGTGAGTTCGGAAATCCAAGCAGAAAGCAAAATAAGCAAAATACTAAGAAGAATTAGAGAAAAAATCATAGAGCTTCAAAAAGTTCAAATGAGAAAACTAATAACGTGTTTTATCGTATAAAGAAAATTATTTGAACCGCCTTACTAATAAGCCACATGCAGGCCAAAAACGTGTAATCTCTATCCTGTACATTTCATTAAAAGGATGCCCTCAAAATTTGTTTCTCACTCCCTAAACATTTTAACTCAAGATTTATAGTCATAAAATCAGTGCTAGGTATGTTTATGTGACTACGTCGAATTAAACTAGAGCGTCTACAGTTTTTCCTAATGGCAAAAGTAGGAATTAGCGACCAATCTTGAAAATTATATGAAAGATGGAAAAATAGTCAGATTTCTGTTGACGGCGTTCTACATTTATGTCATGAGAAAAGACCTTTATGGACATCCTGTATATTGCTTTATATTTTGTATTGTTAATTTTAAAAATTAATGACTCCTCTTAGTCAGATGAAATTCCTGATACAAATACACAAGTTTAAGAAACGATACAGAAATTATATAGAAAATGCACCTATTATACATAACACATGATATTTTCATAAACGAAATTTATTATATTTTCAATATGTAACAATATTTATTTAGCTTGAATTAAATAATCTTATTATGTATGAAGTATTCAGAAAACTAGTTTCAAGATGTTTTTTTATTATACATACTGCAACAATCAGTAGAGATATTATCATATTTAATTTCATTGTCGCAATGTACGAATGTAACATGTATCAAGGATAATTTCTAATGTCGAAATGTGGTAATTTCTATGATAATTTCAATGATTGCGTTTTGCTAATAATAGGTTTGATGCCCAAAATGAAGTTCTAATAACGTTGAAGGCTTTATTAAGGTTCTTTGAGAAAATAGCCTTCCATATTATTAGAAGGAAATAAATCAATTGCCTCTTTAATATAATTTAAATAAAAGAGTCGTAACAAGTAAAATGATTGAATTTTGAAAATGAAAATGTAAAATGATTGCAAATTAGACAATTTTGAATAAAGTGTATTTATGATATGTCTTTGAAACGGAAAATAATGCAAGAAAATATATAAATGTATCAGATAATAAATTCCATTAATAAATTTAATAAAATTAATATATTTAGGTAAAATTTATTTATATCCAACAGTGTGGATAGATTAGTAATTGAGATAATTTAAAATTAATGCTGCAAAATTTTGAAAGCCTAAAATAATTCTAACACAGTCAATATCTTACTAGAAATTATTGTTTAGAAATACTTATTTTAACATTAAATACATTCAAATATCAATAAAATATTTTAAATACACAACTTCATCGCAATTATATCCATTGTAGACATGATCGGAGTTCTGAAATCATTACACAAAACATGCTAAATTTTACCACCAAATGTCTAAAGGAGAATGAGGTAAGATGACAGTTAACACATCCAATATTTTTTTCTGAACTCAGTAATTGTGTTAAAAAGCTGTAGCTGAAAATATTCTCTTCTTATAGCAGTTCTTTGTAATATGAAAATACAAGCGATTACGCGAAACAAAAAATTACGATCTTCTTTAAAATAGTTTGAAAAGCTATGAAAAAATTAGTAAAGACAATTCCAATAACTATAGGAGTCTGATTGCAAATTTTAAAAAAAAACTTAGAGTTCGGAAGTCAAACATTATGCAAATTAATTTTGAGTTTAACTGTATCCAATATGTGGTGCATTATTATTATTATATATTTTTTATGTGACTAAAACAGCAAAACATCAAACTGTCAGTTACTACTTGTAAAGTGTGATATTTCTGCATATAAAATTAATCCATTAACTATTAGACTGTCACAAATCAACTTTTTAGATAGTGTAAATAAGGTTTATGCGACAATGATGTATAGATGTGATCATATTTATAACATAATTTGTGTTACTGTTAATTGTACTATTTTTGCGTATCGAATATTATATCAGCATTATAAATTTTGAAATATAAAGATATTTGCTTTGAATAGGAATAGGGAAGTATGGAGGTTTTAGGATATAAATTTACTCTTCATAATATAAAAAAGTAAATTTTTTCTAAGTACAATTTCGAACTAATCAATACCACATCAGAACAAATGAATTGTGAATGTTTGCAAACATATTGAAATAGCAATAAAACAAAAAGCTTATATCATAAAATCTACCTCATGTACCATATAACATACACCATATTAACTATATGGGTATTCACTATTTTGCTCTTTACCGTCTGAAGTTTTTATATAAATGTTTTTAAAAACTTTCCCATAAACAATTATATAAAAGTTAATCATGTGTGTAAAAGTTTATACTATAATAATAGTGTACAAGTAAAATGCTTCGATATTTTCAAAGAATTTGGGCATTAATTTAAGTACGAATTAAAATTAGTTTTAATTGGGTTTAATTATTTTTAATGGGATTAATTTTATATGGAAGTATTTTGTTTTATCTCAATGCTTTGTTTGAACTCGCTTAACCTGCTCGAACGTCACACAGAGTCATATAAGAATTATGGTGAGAAACAGTAAAAATTAATCCTTTTAAAATATGAATTTAAATTAAAATATTCTATATTAACTCACGAAAATTGAAATATTTTCTTTTAAATAAATAAATACTGATTTCCATTTTCTACGTATTATTATTTCTTTTCTAAAGAGCTTACTTTAAACAAATTTCTAAAAACAAAGCAAAAAAATGTAAAATAACTTTATTACGAAGATTTTATCATAAAATTCAATATTTTTCAAATGGAAAATGCAAAATATATAAAATATATATCTTGTTAGTCATGCTATAATATGAATAACTGATATAAATATTTTGTGTACTTTTTAAGTATAACAAAAAATGGCATTTTTAGAAATAAACCTTTTATTTCTAGTTACATTCAAGTTAAACAACATAAACAATTCCACCAAACAATACGTTTTAGCAAATTTGAGAAATTTGGCGTAAAAAGAGAAAAAAAAAAGAAAAGATATACAGAAGTAAAAACGTTAATATAAATTTTAAAGGCACGGGGACAAGAATTGCAACAATTCCAAAGGCACTCCAAAATTAGATATGGTGATGTGATTAAAATCATACACTAGAAAACAGTCACAAACTGTCCAAAATATATAAAAAGTGATAGGAAAAGAAATGTTAAATATTAAGGAAGAATCCGAAAATGTTAGCAAATAAATTTAAAATATAAAATCAATTTTAAAGACATTATCTTTTAAAATATAAAGATAGCCTGATGTCAAAAAATTAAATGAATGAAGCTTAAAAAAGTGATATGAAACTAAATACAATGTGTCGAAAATTTTTAAATAATGATTATTTAATACTAGAACCTACAAACTAAATTTAAAGAAGATGTAACAAAACTACTATCAAAATCTTACACAGGTATTTATGAAACCTATGTCAATATTAGATTATCTGACATTAAATGCAGTAAATGTTTCGAAAATAGATTGAATATAAAAGATATTTCTTTCAGTGTCTGTCCAAAACAAAATATTTATAGTATCTCTGATCATTATTTCTCTCAAATTATTGTAAATTATTAAATTATAAGTTTTACGTCCAAGATTTTAAAAAGAATTATATTAAAATAATTTTTATTTTAAAATAAAATATGTTTTAAGTTGACATTTGCAAGTAATTATCATTAAATATTAGTTATGCAACTGCATGTTAATAAATAGAAAACTGTATGATTTAAAACAATGTTTCATCTGTAATTAATAGATACCTTTATACCCTGTATTAAATATTAGATATCGAATGAAAATATTAGATGCATTATATTATTTTCTGGTTATTATTAAATCCCTTAGGTTCTCGTATGATCGAATTATATTCCAGCCAAACTTACAGAAAAGTTTTTTGCTGAATGTATTTCGTACAAACAGAAAATAATTAAATGATATATTGTGTTGTGCTGTCACTGTACATGAATATCTGATTAAAAGTATAGCGAGAATTTCAATCGGAAGTTAAAAAAAATAGAGAAAAAATAATTTTAATTATATAAACTATTTATGAAAATATTTCAAATATTTTCTTCTTTTTTCCAGTTAAATGTGCTAATAGGTAAAATTCCTTTATGATATCGTTTAAATTTATAATAAAAATAATTAGACCATAATTAAGTAAGGTTTCGAGCATTAAGAAATCTCTATTAAAAAGATATTAAAGAAATAATTATTAAGCTAAATTCAAAGAGTAAGCACCATTTTTATTAAACTACTGCTAGATTATGATGTCTGAAATATTTAAAAGAAATCTTTAAAACAGGAAAATTAAATAAAGCAATATAAATAAAGAAATATCAATAACATATAAAAAATGCATACAGACTGTAATAAGTCTTAAATTCTGGCACCGTCACCAAAAGAAAAAAAATTAATAGGTGTTTGTGTGAGTGTTTGCATGACGATGACTTTGCCTGAAAAGGAGTTTTTGTTTCTTTTGTATAATTTATATATATATATATATTGGATATGTATTTGTTGTTTGCACATTCAGAATCAATCTCATTTAAAATAGGATATTTTTAGTATGTTGTTTTTAAATTAAATTTAGAATGATATCTTTTCAGTATTCCCAGGGCACCACAGCGGAAAAAATAAAAGTGTTAAAGCATTGAAAATTATTGCATTTTATGTTAAAATTTTATATTATTTCTGAATTTAAAAAACAAACATCAGTGAAGGTTTTGACACTTCACATATATTCCACTTTATAGTTACGATGTCTCAAAATCTAAATATCATAATCACTGGACGAAACACCAAAAAATCCAAATTAATTGATTTAAACTGCTTGCAACGGCGTGAAGTACGTCTGCAACAACAAAAAAATAATCCCTATAATCATTGTATAAAATTGTTGGAAGACATTCTTTAAATAGATAAACGACTTGGGATACAAATGAAATTCTTAAAAGGAAGCAAATTTTGAAAAGAAAACTTTAAAAATTTCAAAAAATATGCCAATTCTTAGAAAACACTTGCAACTACCACTGCTGATTGAATGGTGACTTTAAATGTACTGTTGCTCCCAATCCGTCACAGTCTTCTGATCCTAAATAATCTGACTTAATATCTAGAAATTCCATAAAATCTAGGAGTCAAAACAGGAAAGAATGCAAATGAAAATTCTACATTTTTTTTCTCTAACTTCTAATTGTTGTACAGAAATCAGTGAAAATCCACACTGTAAACTGAAATGTCTGAAAATCAGACATTTAAGTGTCTGAAACGGATGGTTCAAAAAAGAGACACTTTGAAGTGTCCTAAAATTTTAAGACATTTGTACGTGTCTTATTTTCAGACATTTGAAGTGTCTTAAATAGCGCCATTTTTTTTTTACCCAGGCAAACAGAATGTAAAATAAATTGCAAAAAATGTGAAGTGCTGCCATCTATTGTATCATTTCGATTACGGGAGGATAATCTGAAATCCTCATTCTACCCACGATTGGGTTCGATCTCGCGTCCTTCTGTTTACGAGACTAACGCCTTAACCAATCAAGCCATCAAGACATGTGAAGGATTGGTTTTAAATTGAAGTAATGAGATGACTCGGTAGCGTGGTGATATATTTTTATAGAATTAATTTATATATTTCTGAGAAATTAAAAAAATTTGGAAAGATTTGGTAAATTTCAAATGATGGTTAAAATTGTACAATTTTATTATTTATGTGGGGGGGGGGAGGATATATGAATGATACATATTTTCAATTCAAATAGTATAAATTAAGTGATTAAATATATAACAAATTATAACACCTTGTAATTATATACTTTTTTAATTGCTAAAAGGCGTAAAATAAAAAGATTATAAAGAGTAAAATAAGTTTCTACAGAAAAAAAGAGAATAATACCTGATATTAAGTATCATAGAAAAATCACAGTTCTGGCAAGATAATATCAAGAAGAAAGCATCCAAATAAATTTCAATGAAAGTAAAATAATTTTTCCCCTGCAACCTATACTATCAATCCATTATAAGGGAAACCATAGAAGTTGTAACACGTAAAAATGCAATATGTAACGATGCAACATTTTAACTTATCAAATTTGCGTTTAATGTTATCATTTTAACAATGTCATTTAACTTACAAAAATTGTGACTCGAGTTATCCTATGGTTACAAACATGGAAATAAACATCCAAGTAAAAAATAGAAAATAAATAACGTGCATAATGTAAAAAGTACGTGAAAATTTAAATGATGGCATTACAAATGATTCCATAGATCGTGTAATTATAGAATATTCTTATTTGTGTGATAATGACTCAGATTGAACTGAAACATGTCAACAGTGTAATAAAATTTATTTTACTGTTTATAATATTTTTATTGTACACCTTTTAGCAATTAAAAGGAGTATTAAATATGATTATTAAAACTATAGGGGCGGGGTAATTTTTTCTGCGTACTTTCTGACACATTTTCCGACTCATTTTTTAACGCAAAGACAGGAAATTAGCTGTTGAAACCATTTAGGATCGTAATCAGTGTTCCACTTTTTTAATAAATGAATTGCTTTTCGAATTATATGCAGATTCTGACTCTCACTTCTCGCTCCAAAAATTTGGTTTAAAACGCCACCTTTGACAGTATTTTCTGATAGATGTGTTGTATTTTCCAAAACATGGCAAACACTATTCGATTACATAGTTTCTGAATAAAAAAAAACCCTACCCTTTTCCTCTTTTTTTGAACAGAAATGAATTAAAAAAATTGTGATAAATTATCTTCTCTGAATATGTGAACAAGAACAGGAGTCAGCTTGAATAGTGTCGCCATCTGTTATCAAATTATTTTAATCAGTCCCAATTAAAATCATTCTTATTTCTTATAGACAAAGTTGACGAAATTCTAAGGTAATATATAGATGTGAACATCTAGAAGGTAAATTTAAACACTAAAAATAAATATTTGTAATATTCTAAAGGATTTAATATTTTTAGAAATGAAAAATTGTTATACACATTACATGCAAAAGAAATTACACGCTTTTTTTCATACACTTTATTGTCTAATATTACATCCCTCTATATTATATGTCTATATTATCTATGATATATACAAATTGTAAAGCGATTTTTATTAGTCGAATATTGCAGTTAGAGACGTTGGGACGCAAGTGATTTTCCAGGGCCCCACGCAAAATTTAGTGGATGGAAAGTATTTGAAGCAACATTCTTCTGTTCCGAAACATTATTTGATATTGCTGGCATATACAGGGGCAAGATTGTATCACAGTCACCACGTATATCACACAATTGTAGTAAATTCAGAATTCAGACACTTAAGTGTCTGAATTTTGCCTTACTTTCATATGTCTTATTTTCAGACATATCGTCATTATTCAGACATTTTTCTTAGTTATTTTATACCCTGGTAACAGTAAGACACTTATGTGTCTTAAATTCAGACATCTCTGATGTCTGAATTTGCACTGAATTTTCAAATTCAGAAACTTAAGTGTCTAAATTGCTTTTTCAGACACATATGTGTCTGAATTTAAGACGCCTCTATTTGCAGTGCATGTCTCTATAGACCGCGGTATGTCAAATTTTATCTGGAGGACTACATAGTACTAGATACTACCCAATCATCTTTTAATAATGAATGTATTAATGATAAGGCATGTTTCTTTGAGACTTTATGCATGTCTGTTGTGATGATCTCGTAATTTGATTCTGTAATACCTGAAAACAAAATCCTTGAGTATTTTCGTTAATCTTTCTTCAGTTATCCCTTGCATTATTAATGTATCAATATAAGCACAAACGTATAAACGCACACGGATATTTTTTTTCCTATTTTCCTATCAATATTTTAAAATTGAACAAATTTAAAAAATATATTTTTTTAATATAAACATAAACTATTAAAGACTGTTTAAAATGCCCATATGTAAGAAATACAAAATAAGGATATTTAAATTTATGTTCCATACACTGTTAAAAATGTTTGCAAACTGTCGAGTGATTTGATTGTTTTATAGAAAACGGTTACACAATAAGGTGTATCGATTTTTAACTTTTTTTTGTTTCCAAATTCCAAGTTGATAAAAAGTTGCTACTAGACACCACAACTTACCACCAAAAATTTTGGATTTTTAAAAAAATATATTTAGGTCTCCCGCACAAGACCTAAAATTTAGAAATTTTACTTAAAAAGTAATTTTTTACAAAAAAAAAAAAAAAAAAAAAAAAAAAAAAAAAAAAAAAAAAAAAAAACACTTTTTTTTAATTGCAAGTTAAAATTCCACTAACAATAAGCATGGAAAACGATAGAAAATGTATTTCAAAAACTTAGCACAACATTTGGGTCTCCCGCACAAGACCTAAAGTTTGTTAATTTTGACGAAACTTTCGTAATTTTTAGTGTAAATGAACCATTTTTGTTTGTCGTTAAAAACACCAGACTTAAGTGTATTGTTACAGGAGGCATAAAATGACACAATATATATATATATATACATACTACATAAATAATATATAAATGTTGTATACCTGAAAAAAAGATATTTTAACGATGTAAATTGTTTGATAAAGGTGTTGAAATAAACTCTATCCTTATTTGTGATTACTATTGTTTATTACAAATGTATAAAATATTATAACGTGGAATAAAATGTAGTATATAAGTACAAAATAATGCTGATGTATTTTCATAGAACATGAGCGCAGTTTTCTTGTTCTATTTCAAATTAACTGACTTGTTTTAAATATTCGTCCTTTCATCTTGTCTTCAAAACCTGAAACGAAAGTTATATACATTATTTACGTAGGCCTACAGAGTTTTACAAAATTATAGAAATTATCCCCAATGAATTTCAAATATTATATGGAAGACAGTAAGATAAAGATGTTACTTAAAAACATTAAAAATCAAAGTAGTACAAAAAACACTTACTTATATTTTAATCCTTCAGTGAGGTTTTGTACGGGCTCTTGGTCTCGAACGTAGTCTTCACGGTCTTCCAGTCTGGCACGAATGAAACCATCTCTTTCGATCATCCCACACACTCGCTTTGAAGCTTCTGTGACTTCTTTCACAATTCGTTCCACAGCTTGAGTGTGAGAAGAAATTGTAAATTCAACCCTTCCACTTTTTCCCGTTTCCGCAATTAACTGTAACTCTTCTACGCTCATATCGGTAACAAGAGGGGGTTCGGTTACTGAAGTGGTTTGCCAGTCAATCATATCTATACAGTCTTTAGCATTAAAATTGATCTGAGGGGGTTTAAATATCCTTACCCCTTTCTTTTCTGTTTCACGAGCTTTCTGGATTCTCTTATAAGCCAAAACTCTAATATGTTTTCGTTCATCAAACAACATAGCTATTAAAACATACTGTGGGTGAGCCATGAATGCGTTTCTCTGTAACGTTGCATGGACGACATGTTTTAGCTCGTCTTCCAAGTAATTGCTGAAATGAATCATTAAAAAAAATTAATGGAACCCTGCGGGATTTTGGGATTGCACTTAATTGAGAACCATGATGGTATGTAGACTTCCATTATGAACTCTGCAAGCTTTCTCAGCTCAGGGGTCGGATCATCCATGGCTACATACAAACGAAGGATTCGATTTGCCAGGGTAAGCCACCTGGCGTGCGAGATGTTTCCGGGGTTTCGTCTGGCCAACTCTTCTGTACATGTACCTGTTGATACGTCTTTGGATATTTCGTACAGATACTTTTGGTCTGTGCTCAACTCTTTACGATTAACTTCTGGTATATCGCTTTCAATTGCAACAAAATTGACAACATCCAGCTTTTGGCAGCTTATAAGTTGTTTACCAATAGGCCCGCTAATTGTGTTTGGTCCAGAAGTTGGCCCATCAAGAGCAACCATAATTTTTCTAAATGGTAATTCATTCAAATGTAGTAGACACACAACTGCCTGCAGTGGCTGTTGTATTTTATTTTTAAATAAGGTGATAACTCCCTTTGAAGTGCCTGTGTTTGCTGCCGTACCATCACAACCAATAGCTTTTAGTTTTTTTTTAAGATCGACAGTTTTTTCTTCTCAATACATTACAAGTGATGTAACTATTTCCTTTCCTGTTCCTTTTATGGAAGCTACATGACAGAAATACTTTGATCGAGGTTCTTAAACAATAGATATGTGTTCTACCATTAAAGATTATCGGACACTTTTACCAGCTACAATTTCTTTTGTTATGGTTTCATCTTTACAACCATCAAAGTAAATGGCCAACAGATCGGAGGTTCGAGTTGAGCTTACTTCTTTACGAGACTTAAGTCTTTCACGTGCTACTTTTGATTTGTCGATTACCGCTTCTTGGTTCTCCGCAGTAACGACATTTAAGTCTCGCAAAAGTGCAGTGGCTAACTGAGCTCCAGCTCTACTAGAAATGCCCCTGCGGTCACAAGCTCGTGAAAACAAAGACAAGCGTTGTGGCAGTGCTTGTTTTACTTCTACACTTGAAACACCTTTTTGACTCGTATCAAGTACATTTATTTGACAATCACTATCTTGACATGATGTGTGAGACATTGAATCATCTGTACTATCACCAGAATCAATGTTATCAACAGATTTTAAGTTTCCATACTCAGTCTTTTTTACAACTACTTGCATTAAAGCTTGTGACCTAGATTTTCTTTCTAATCGCTTTTTAAGCTTTTTAGTCTCGTTTTTGTCACACTCTGCAATTGACATCAATCTAGGACCACGTTGGTCGAGCAAAAACTCGTGTTCTAGTGCCGGGACTTTTTTGTCAATAGAGCAAATACAGTTGCTGAGGTCACATTTGCAAGTACAAATATCAAACACTGCAGTTTCAGTTTTTGACTGAAAGCTAGTTACTGCATCTTTGTAGGAGTTAGGATACTTACTTTTAGGCCCTGAACACTTTTTAATTTTCTCCAGCTGCTCATGCAGTTTTAAGACCATAAATACTGTGTTTTTGGTGCCACAAACAGGAATTAAAGCTCTTTTCCATATTTCCCAAGTTTTAAAGCAACTCTTAACGCAATTATCTTCTTTGCAGGCTGATGTATTCCCTCTTGTTTCATTTCTATGCGCACCTACTCAAAATACTTCAAAATATCCATCTTCGTTGGCAGAACATTAAACTCACTCACATAAATAGGTTGCCCGATAACCGCCTGTCGGTAGTTTGTCTAGTTACAGGCGGTTTTTTACTCATAATGAACAACAACAACACTCAATTGATTCTTACAACAAGACTATCGCACTAAAACACAACCGTAATGCTCGCTCGCGGGCAGACGACTACTGACAAGTCTGCGCGGTGATTCATAGGTGTCGCGTCACCGCGGCGCGACAGTCTGGCCTTCCCCCACCCCATCGCTTCAAGTTGACGCTTGACGTATTGAAATGTGATTTATTATTTCACTTATTTCAACAATTCCAATCAATCCTAACGAGGCTTTAGTTACATTTAACTTTTAAACCAGCAACAACACAAATATCAAAGCACTGAAAAATGTTCAAAAATTGGCTGAAATTTGCGACTTTTAGGCCTTGTGCGGGAGATGTTGTGCTAAGTTTTTGAAATACATTTTCTATCGTTTTTTGTGATTATTGTTAGTGGAATTTTAACTTGCAATTTAGAAAGAAAGTGTTTTAGGTTTTTTTTTAAATTTTGTAAAAATTTACATTTTAAGTAAAATTTCTAAATTTTAGGCCTTGTGCGGGAGACCTAAACATTTTTTTTTTAAATCCAACATTTTTGTGGTAAGTTGTCGTGTCTAGTAGCAACTTTTTATCAACTTGGAATTTGGAAACAAAAAAAAGTTAAAAATCGATACACCCTATTACACCGACCGTAATTTAACTCTATTCTGACCATATTATTGTCCATATTATAGTCAGAATAGAGTTAAATTACGGTTATGTTACCATTTTCTATAAAAAACGGTCAAATGACTGGACAGTTTGCTGCAACTTTTTAACAGTGTATTTTAATCATAGAAAAAAAGCGATATGTAAGAATAAGATTTGTCAAAAAAATTTATTAAATGTTATTTCGTAAGTAAGAGTTATTACTGCATATTTATATGGTGTTATAAATAATAATTAAATTTATGTTGGTACAGAATATACATTTTGCATCGCACATAAATCCAGGAAAGTAGTTGGTTGCCCAGAAACGAATAACTGAAAATTCTAATTCTAGTTTCCTTCTCTAAACATTTCAGATGAAAATTTATCATAGTAGTAAGTAAATACGAGTTTCCAAGAAATTTGTCACACATTCCTTCAAATTTTCAAAATTTTCGGCAAGTAGCTGCGCAATATTTCGCAAGAACTTTTATGATCTTTTTTTTTTTTTTTTTTTTGTAGTGGGATGCATTTAGTAATTTATAAGTTAATAACTCTTAAGCATCATAAAAAGCAAAGATACAAAAATATTATTTGCTGATATGTCTACCGGTACTAAAAGAGCTTTCTTTGTGATGTTTACTTGCCATATGAAATATTATTTAACAAAAAAAAAAAAATAATGATCTCATTTCTAAAATGTATGTGATACTCATATAGAAGGATCACATGCTTTCACATTTTATAAAGATGAATGAATAAATTTAAAGTAAAGTAAATTTAAGTAATTTTGTAATTTTGTAATTTTTTACCTTTCAAGTAAATAAATAAAAATTTATAATTATTGTATAAATCAAGGTGAAAGTTTCTTTAAAGCACTGGTTTATTGTAGTGTTTTGATTTTATTGAATATAAATCAGTTCTGGATGTTAATATGGAATGTATTTTGCTTAAGCGAAAATATAAGTACGAATGTTTCTGACTGGACTGAGAGCTTGCTAATTTACGTTTCTTAAATGAATGCAAACATAATGGTATTATTCCTAAGTTTCTGAATCCCGTAACAGGCTTGTTAGCAATCTATTTCCATCATTACAAAATGCATATTAAGAAGAATTACTTACAGGCGTACATCGGGATACAATAAAGAACTGTTGGCCGTATTTTATTGAAATGTTTGGACATTTATGGCAAGCTATCAAATTTAATGATTATCTATGATTTTGATGTTTTACAGCGTGTTTTGGATCTCTTAAAGAATATTCAGAGACAAACTAAAGAAAGAATACTTCATCATATATTTAATTGATTAATATCATCAGCTCTTTGTAAATTAGTTTCCCCTTTACTGACTAATGATATACGGTTTCTTAATGAGGGGGGGGGGGTGGCGATATCTTTCAAAAGTGCCCGAAATATGTTTAAAATAGGTGGATTAAATTTTATGTCGTTATATTAAAATAAATAAGCAACAAAAATAGCACAAATAAAATATGTATAAAATAGCAAACAGCTCTTTTGCAGCCTCTAAAGCTCCATCATCAGTGCCAAAGTTAATAAGATTAAAAACTGATTTAAATGTTTAAGCAATGCAAGTATGTTTGCGTCTCCGCTCGCGACCAAGATGTAAAGGCAGTGAGACTTTTTTTTTTTTTAACAACAGCAGAGTCAGGAGTTACATGTGACTTAGGAGACCAATCAGAAGGGCTCGGCTAGTCTGGACGAGTTTAAGTACGGAGGAGAAAAAGAGCAGGAAGGGTGAAGTGAAGAAATTAATTAAATGAAAGGTAGCCTGACATTTGAAAAAATGGTGTACTGGTGTAAAAATGGTGACATATCATTACCTAAGTTGCCTGAATTTTTCCATATATGAGAAGCTTGCCAAAAATCAAAGTCGTAAATAAATGAGCACTTCTGAATTATTGCACCTTCTGAAAAAATTAAAACTGTAATTGTTAGACCAGCAATGGTTATCAATCGCAAAGTGTTTAATTTCCCAATTTTTAACACAATTTTTATGTTCCCCAAAGCGGACTTTAAGAGGTCACTTAGTTTGAGCTATGTACATTCTGCCACACTCGCAATGTGGACGTTTAAACGTAAACATTCCAACGTTAACAATGTTCGCACAGCAAATTTAATTATAATTCCATATTTTCTGAGAATTATTCATCAAATATACAGAACTTTGAAAAGATTCGATTTTAAAGTCATTTGTGCACCATTTAACAAATTAAAATTTACAGATCTCAAACATCCAATTGACAGATTTTCACATTGGGGTATTTATAAGATATCTTGCGTGTGTGATCGAATGTACATAGGTAAAACTAAACGACCTATTAATGTCCGCTTTGGGGAACAAAAAACTATGTTAAAAATTGTGAAAATTAAACGCTCCGCGATTGCTAACCATTGTTCGTCTAACAATCCCAGTTTTAATTTTTTAGAAGGTTCATTAATTCAGACGTGCCCATCGATTTACGACCGTGATTTTTAGGAAGATTATCATATATGGAAGAATTCAGGCAACTTAGTTAATTATATGTCCAGTACACCAATTTTTTTAAATGCCTGGCTACCTTTCATTTAATTCATACTCTTCACTTCCCCCTCCCCCTCCTTTTGTCCTCCGTAATTAAACTCGTCCAGACGGGCCGAACGCTTCTCTTTGGTTTTCTACGTCACATGTGATTCCTGTATCCGCTGTTGTTTTTAAATACTCACCGCCATTTCATCTTGGTCGCGAGCTGAGACGCAAGCATACTTATATGGCTTAAACTTTTAAATCAGTTTAAAATCTTTTTTTTACTTTGACACTGATGATGGAGCTATAGAGGCCCCGAAACAGCTGTTTGCTATTTTATATATATATTATTTCTGGTATTTTTACGTTGATAATTTATTTTAATATAACAGCACAAAATTCAATCCACATATTTTAAATAAATGTGGATGACATTTTTTTAATTTGGAATCATGGAATGCAATCTTTAAATGAAGTTTTGTTAAAAGTTAATGAGTTAGATTCAATGATCAAGTTTACTTTGGAAATTAAGAAAAGGGGGAAGAATTTACATTTTCTTAATATTAAACTGATAAAAAACTGTTATGAAGGTAAATTAGAGCATAGTGTTTATAGAAAGCAATGCAGATCTAGTAACATTATTTTATTTGACAGTAATTTACCTTTTTTATATAAAGTTGCTACATACAGGTTTTACGTTAAGCGTGTATTTGAAGTTTATATAGGTAAATACCAACAAAAAGAGATTGATTTCACTAAACAATTGCTACTGATAATGGTTTCCCTGCGCAATATATTAATATTTTGTTCAATCAAGGTAGACAGGCAAGACGGAAGAATGTGTTAAATTTGGATAAGGTTATTTATTGCACTTTTAAATATATCACACAACTTTATGAGAGGTTGAGAGACGTATTGTTAAGGTATAATATCAATTTAGTAGCTAAACCTCCAGCTATTTTAAAGTATTTAATTCATAGAAAAATGTATCAAATTCCAAATTGTGACAAAGCAGGCGTCTACATAATTCCATTCAGCGCTGAGTATCAAAGACTTTTATCCTGTGTTGGGATGACATCGTGGAATTTCAGAGAAATGCTGATATCAAGTTCAGTAAATGAAGTACATGAAGTAAATGAAGTACAGCTTTGCCCAGATTACATCAAAAAAGAAATATAAATTTCAACTTCAACAAAGGTAAAATAATTTTCCTAACATTAAACCACTACTTTTTCATTGCCCGTGAATCCATTTAGATTTTAATTAAAAGAGTAGTGAATGCAACGACGTCATTTCTTATAATGTTCCATCAATTTGGTTCAATATTCTAGGTATTTAAAGAGGATTAGAACCTAAAAATTCAACTTTTTTTTTCATCCTCTCTTTTAGCGAAACAGACTGACTTCGTTTGCACATGCATAACATTATTTTGTTTTGTTTTTATTTTTCTGCGTACGTTTTTCTGTTCCAGTCATAGTCTTATTCCCTCTGCGCCTCGAAATGTCTCAGGGCATATTATGTGAATCTAACATCTTTACATTTGCTTTTAATATTTTACCATTTTTTAAGCAAATAAAAATATGTTTTTAATTATTATGAATAAATTATTTTTTTGCAAATTATTACAAAAAGTAAAATATCTCATTCGTGAGAGAAGAGTGTTGTTTATAAGTAGAACGGAACAAAATAGTTATTGTTAATTTCGATAGAACCCGCAATATTAAGTCGAAATATTAATCTAATAATTTATATAGCTTTTCCTTTTTTTAACCTGATTATTATATTAAAAAAATCATGCTTATTGTTTTTTAAATATAAACAAGGTTGAATAGAATTACAATTTTAAAAAACTTGACATTGAAATATTTTGAGATATCACAAATAAAAAGATTTAAAATTTGTTTTCAAAAACATATAAAAAGCTTAATGTAATGTAATGACTTCATTTAACAATATTTTACTAATGTATGGCAAAAACTATTAAATAATAATAAAAAAAAACTTTATTGAACTTTATTTGGTTCTGCCGTCTATTCCATTAGTTTGAATTATACTACACCAGAATTAAATAATTATTTGTTATTTCAAATACCATACAAAGCTGTGAAGTGCGGTGTAATGCCCTTCCAAGTATTATTTATATTTAGACAATTATTTCTTTCATTAAATTAAAAATAAACAGTACTACTTCTTGATTTACATATAAGATTATTCTACACAATACTCACTTTTGAACACGAGAGCGTCTCTGAAAGCTATCCCACTTTTTCACTGTTTTTATGGGTTTTTTTACTAACATATCATTTGCATTTAGTTCTACCTAATAACGTAACTAACGAGCCATGATTTAATTTCGCTTCACTACGATATAATGATGAAAAAATGCAGAAAGTAAATGTGCGCTTTGAGATATTTCATTAAGGCATTTTCCTTAATTAAATCTTAATATTTTTCACTTTCCCAGTTGCATGCATTATAAAAGCAGAATAATATAAAGATAATTTAAAGGTTCATAAATGTAACATATGTTTTTCGTAACAAGATAATTGTAGATCATTAAGCTTTTTATATTAATGGAATTTTTCCAGCAACAGAGCGAATATATTTTACGTTTTAATTTTTGTTTTTTTTTAGCTAAATAACTTTCAACACTTATTTTCTTCATAGAAGCCCTATTTAAAAATTGTATCAAAAATTGACTGTTACGCTTTAATACATATATGAGTATGTATGAGTAAAGCATATTATTTTACAATATTTTTAATGTATTTCTTTTAAATGCTAAAAGGTGTAAATTAACAGAATAATACAAATTAAAATATCTTTTATTAGGTTGTTTGACATGTTTCGACTCACTCAGAGTCATTTTCAAAAACAAAAGAGAATATTCCATAATTGTACGGGATTTGACGTTATTATTTAAAATATTGTAATTTTATTTTTACGTAGGGGAACTGGGGGATGAATCGGACAAGGGATGGATGGAACATTCAAAATATTTCAGACAATAAACATTTTTTTAGTTCTTTTCTATCCTCATAGATGATACTATCATAGTGTGTTTCAGAATCAAAAGCAAGACCACATGGCTGTTTTCAATTTCCTTCAAAGTTGAATTTTCTGAATTTTATTTTTATATTTGAAGTTATTTGAAGTTTTATGCATTATAAACAATAAAAATATGTTATAGTTATTTATTTCAAGGCTCAATATTGGTAATTAAAATGAATGAATATTAACCATTGTGACTGTTAGAACCCTCGGTAGCACGATATTTTTCTTTACTTAGAATTTATTAGATCAATCTTGATACTTTAATTTTAAGCTTTGATAATAATAAAAAGTGCATGCAGCTTTCTGGCAATTTGTCATCGCGTGAAGAATAATCCACTGTATCCGATATGATGCGTATCCATTGCACTGATCGACGGGTCACTATATTTGGATATAAAATAATGTTAGTAGTAATTCAGATTATCACAAAGAATAAACGGAGATCCATTCTCGTTTTAACACTATGTATTCGTCTTGGTTACATGTGCATAAACAGGCATAGAGGCTGCGTAAAGGTGCTCTACTTTTACATTAAAATTAACATCATTTCTACATTCACACACACAACTTAACGAGAGCGATACATTTTACATACTGAAGAAAGTTTATAGGAAGCACACTCACACGCGTAAAAAGTTCAAGGTTGAAGGAGCAAGCTGCATTTTTGCTGAGTTCTTAATTTCAACACAAATCCAGCTGGATGCGTTCAATTTAGCTCACATCTGTAGTTTTCATTCGAGATACAAAAGTTGATTGTACTCTGATTTCAACAGTTAGTCTTTTTTTCGCTGCAATGTTTATAAAGATATTTGTTAGTCACTGAGTAATATTCGATGCGGTTTTCCTTATCGTTCACGACACGTGGAGTTTAGTCACGAGTAAAAGGTTTCTCCGTCACTGCCCCGTAATCTCCTGTGTGGGGAATGGTTGAAGATTCAGTTGCTTACGGTGTTTTTCATACACAAATTTGGGATTGGGTTTAGTGAGGTTATGGGCTATCATTTCTTCAGTGGGGCAGTATTGTAAATAAATTTTTTCTTCTTCTTTCATTAGTTCGATGTTATGGAAGCGTATATCTATATGTATGGATCTCTTAGAATTTTTATCATTTTCATTCATATTATCACTCATACAGGACATATTATCCTCAAATATCGTGATGGGTAGTTTTTGCGGAATATTGAGGTCGCCAAGCAAGTTTGTTATCCAACTTAATTCTTGACAGTGGCATTCCGTCAGTGACAAAATAATTTCTGAGACAAAATGGCTGACAATTGAATATATGCATCATGGGGATGATTGGGGCATTTCAAATGGGGATGAATGGGACTGTTTCATTCATCCCTAGATGATACTGAAAATTGTTTTATTAACTAAATAATATTTTATAAGTGGAAATATTAATAATTTATGTTTATTATTCTTTTAACATTTCCTCCTCATTGTAGCCACCGTCGTCTTAAGCCATTGGATGTTTTTGTTAATGGGCCTTTAAAGGCAAAGCTGAGATCAGTCCAAGATGAGTGGCTGACAAATAATCTTGGAGAGCATATTACAATTTATAACCTCCCAGCTTTAGCCAAGGAGGCATTTTTGTCAGCTTTTAGTACTAGCAACATAAACTTAACAAATGGTATTAGAAAAACTGTAATTTTCCTTTTTAACAGGAATACATTCACATACATTCACAAAAACTAATTTTATACCAGCTTATGCAACTGATAGACCACATCTAGAACATTTTAGACAGACCACATTTATTGTGTTACTGATATTTGCACATCCGTGCAACTTTAACCTTGTAATTCATTAAAAATTCAGTTAAAATATATAATATAAATTACAGTTTTTAATGCATAATTAACTGTGTTTTTACTTCTTAGTAACACTGATTACTAACACTGATATATAACAGCCATATAAAATCATATAATACAAATTACATACAAGTTTATAATTATAAATTTTAATTTGGATCATTCAATACAGAGAGGATAACATATGTGTCTCATCCGTCCCTGCTGTGGGGATGATTGGGACAGAGAGGACCTTTTTATTAATTTCATAATATATTTCTGTATAATATTAATCTTGAATAAATATTGTGCGTAAGATGTAGACAAACACCTAATGTATGAAATGCGATATATAATATTAATAATAACTTAAATAAAATATTTCAAATAAATATTTTTGTGAAAATGTTCCATTCAACCCCTATCTCCCCTACCTTTTTTAAAAATTACGCACGTTACCTTTTATTTTTACTTGGTTGTTTATTTTCAAATCTGTAACCATACAGTAACTCGAGCCACAATTTCGGTAAAGTAAAAGTTGCTGCATCATTACATATTGTATTTTTGCTTGTTAGTATCTCTATGGTGTCTCTTATTAAGGATGGATAGTATAGACTGGAGGAAAAAATTATTTTACTTTCATTGAAATACATTTGGATGGTTTCTTCTTGATATAATCTTGCCAAGGTTTTCTTCTATTATACTTAATATCAGCTCCATGCTCCTTTTTCCGTAACTAAATTTCCTGCTGGCCATGCCAATATAGTAATTTCATTAACATACCGAAAATGTGGCTCGAGTTACTCCATGGTTACAGATATGAAAATAAACAACCAAGTAAAAATAAAAGATAACGTGCGTAATTTAACAAGAAAGTACATGAAAATTAAATGATAGCATATTAAATAATAACTTCAAAGCCCAAGCGCGGAATATTCTCATTTGTTTTTGAAAATGATTCGGAATGAGTCGAAAAATGTCAAACAACCTAATAAAAGTTATTTTATTGTATATTATGTTGTTAATTTATACCTTTTAGCATTTAAAAGAAATATATTATTACAAGGTGTTATAATATTTTTAATGTTTTAATCGATATTCTGTCGTTATTTTGTTGCATGCTTTTGCGCAAACCATTTTGTTGCTCTTGTTACATATTTCAAGACCAATAATCTTCTTTTTATAAAGAGTTATATGCATAAAACATTGTTTTTTAACGTAAAAAATGTGTTTCCTAATTTCGAACATTACCCATATAATCAAAGAGAAATTAATTACATACGAATAAATACATAAAATTTTATAACTAAGATACTGCGAAATTCTAATTCATCGCATTAAATTAAAGATCTTCCGACCTTCTCAAACGCATTTGTGATTGAACGGCAACGTAATGTAACTTAATGTGATCAGAGGCACAAAAATAAAATTATAGCCCATCGCAGTTATTAAAATTTTAATTAAATTCCGGAGATTGCTTTCAGAATTAAATGTTGAGTTACAGAATAAGACATTCTTTAATTTTCAAACTGTAGCAACGCATATAATGATCTATTAACTTTAAGATGTTTGAGAAAAGGCAAAACAATGCTTTATTATTTTATTTCCATAATTTTCATACTGCCTAAAATAATGCGTATAAGTTAAAATTCACAAAATAGTTTATTTGAATATTATTCAGGGTGCATAAAGGTGCTTAGGTTTAGACATCAGTCTTTTGGAAAATTAAATTTTGCCTTTTTTCAGAAGGCATTTGGGTTTCTCTACTTTAAAATTAAAATTTCATTTCCAAGCATTTTCTGAATGTCTAATATTTCACAAATGATCCCTAGAGATCATTTTAAAAAATCGTATTGAAGATATAGATATTCTTTTAGCACGGCACAGCAGTTAGCGATATTTGTTTCAAAACTTTAAGGGCGACGTTCTAGAATGAATGTTTTTATGTCTGTACATGAAATATATCAGTAGCAGATTTTGTTAGTATATATTTTTTAAGAAAGACTATATAAAATTGTGATTGAACGGCAAAGTAATTTAACTTAATGTGATCAGAGGTACAGAAATAAAATTATAGCACTCGCAGTTACGAAAATTTTAATTCCATTCAGGACATTACTTTTGGAATTAAATGTTGAGTTAAAGAATAAGACATTTAATTTTGAAACTGTATTAAAACATATAACATGGTTCATGATCAATACCATTAATAAATATAAAATCTCCTTGTTTTTTTCTAAACAAAGAAAAGTTCGATTTTTTGTTTAAAACACAATCTGAAAGTTTGATAAAAGTGCAAAATTTAAAAAATCGTTTAATTTGTTAAAGTAATGTACATATTGTTTCATTGGTTTCAGATAAAGCTTCTCAGAAAAATCGTCTCAACTACGCAACACTGCACATCATGTGGCATTTTTTAATTTTGAAACTGTATTAAAACATATAGCATAGTTCATGATCAATAGCATTAATATATATTTAATGTCCTTATTTATTCTAAACAAAGAAAAGTTCGATTTTCTGTTGAAAACAAAATTTGCTAGTTTGATATTTTGAAAATTTTAAAAAATCATCTAATCTCTTAAAGTAACGTACATATTGTTTCATTGTTTTTAGATAAAACTGCTCAGAAAAATCTTCTCGACTACGCAACACTACACATCATGTAAAATCTAGGAAAGGTGAGTCCAAAAGTTGTATTATTCAGTATAATTTAATAAAAACTTGGTTTTTCAAAGAAGAAAATATGTGTTTTTTTATGCAAAAGACATACATATTCCAAACTCTTTCCCAACCATTCACAAGCACATCATAAAATATGTTTATTTTTTAAGCTAAAAAATTCACACCCTTGCTTTATCGCAGAATTATGCGACTTAAGGAAATAGATATTGGTTTGCGGAAGTCCGCCTAAGCAACCTGTAATTTAATGAGTTTTTATAAATGAAAATTATATGGAAAATGGTTATTAAAATTGGAACAAAATGTATTCTAAATTTACTAGATGAATGCAATAATAGATATCTGTAGCTGCTGGATAGAACCACGATACCACCATACTTTATATTGAAATTACTAACAACCGACGAATAAACAAGGACACTGCAAATAATTTTCTCAAAGTAGAAAAATGTGTTGAATTGTACTGTAGAAAAATTCTTACAAAATACAGATAAATGAATAACAAAGAACCACAGTGTCAGTCCATTATCACGTTTCAAGGTGAATATTCCTTTTAAAATGTTAGGTTCATCGTATACATTGAATTGAGTGCATTGTTACAAAAAACACATTTTTCATTAATGTTGAAGTATTTAACTTATTTATATTTCTTGAAACTTTTCTAAATTTTGTAAGAATATACGCATTTGTGCGTTTATAATATTGATTATCTGAGTAGCTTTATGCTTTAAAACCGTTAGCACATAAAATAAAAATTATAATTAAATAAATGCATTATGTATTTTCAATGTTTTTAAATTATTAACATTTTGGCACCAGTTTTGTTTGATTAACTTATATGTAGTGAATATTATTAAATTTTGTAGTAAGGAAAAGACTTTTCCGACCCCCTGTATGTTTTATATAGTACCATACTATATAAACCCCTAAATGTAATTTCTAATAAAATTCCCCTAAATATCACTTAAATGTTATCATGCATTTTTATTCTTATTACTTTCAATTATTAACTATGATGATAGGTATGATGCCCCATTCACTAGAGGCCTGGTATTTATGACTTAGGTTAAAAACTCTTGGGACAGCATACCAGACAATCCCAAAACTGCTTTGTAGGTCTCAGGTCCAGCAAATTCGTTGGTCTCTTCACTGAGCGATAACTGCCCTCCAACAGAAAATAATCAATGAATTTAGATTTGAATGACTTCGTGTCATTGTCCTTAAAGTTCCACAAAAAGCTGTTCATAAAAGCTAATTTAACTGAATTATCTCAGTCTGGTTTGGTTATGTTTCTTGAAACAAACACAATGTTAAATACGAATTTAAATATTAAAAAGATGAACATATTTCTTTAAAAAATATATTTTTAACAGATAAAGAAGCAAGAAACGTTTACGGTAAATGTATAACTACTGAAATTTAAAAAAAAAAAAACGCTTTAAAAACGTTACTGGTAACTAAATTGAATAATTGATGGAAATACTTGAAATTTAAATTTTGTACATATGTGCAGTTTTATGAATAATTACACATATAAAAAATATTGCCGAATACTTAAAGAATAAAACAACTGACAAAAATTAACTAACTTGAACATGGGGTTTATCCGGTATTGTTTTATTTTATATATATATATAAATGAAATTAGGTCATAGTGTAGCATTTACATTCCAAAATAAAAAAAGTACAGTCTCTATCACACGTACATTAGTACAGTTTAAAATACAGATAGTCTCAAATTAAAGTACACATTTCCGAAATGCTTGGTGTGAAAACTATTAATAAGAAAATCATGATATTTGAAGAGTGCCGTAAGGTGTAGATGGGGACTTTTATATAACACAACAATTAGTCCCATAAACCTACAAAACGATAATATGTTTGTACCTCACATATAACATGAACTACAAAATTTTTCCGTTTAAAGAAGACAAAACCCGTTCAATATTATGGTCACCATTGTCTCTCATTATTAGGAATCATAACATGGCATTTCATTTGTAATTTGTAGTCTTCTTCGTTTTCGAGAAAACAGAATAATCAGCCGCCAGTTTTATAGGCATTGGCTTGGTAGATCGCCACATTTAAATCCATGTGAAGTTTGACCTTCGTATGTCTCAAAGACTTAAGTTACCATGATCTCTGTCTGATCATAAACACAGCCTAGCACGCATAGTTGCTGGTAAGTGTTTAAGAAGTAGTGTTAAACATGAAAATGCCGAACAACTATTTTTAGAGCTTTCTCTCATAGGTGAGATTCAGTTATCTACTGTAGAAGATACAAACAGCAATACGTTTTTCAATGATCAAAGTTAAATTATCAGACATTAGTTTTCAAACATTTCCGTCTTTCCAAACCTGTTTGCAAAGAAATACCTGATTATGCCTATCATAGATTAGGTAAGTAAAGTATAAGATTATGTTTCTAAAAAATACTTCTCAAAGATAAAAACACACAAAAAACAGTTTTTCGTTTAAAAACGATAAAAGACTTTCTATAAAGATTTAAAAAAATAAATATTGATAGTTATATTTTGGTATTGTTATTTTACGTAAGTTGCTCACTGGTTAAAAATATATCATTCATAAATAAGTGAAAATCAAATGAAGTTGAAACGAAAAAATCTTTTTTTTCCCATAAATTTCCATTTAAAATGATAAATAATCTGTCGGAACTCAAACATGTTTTTCATTTCATATTAGCCTATGTATTTTGAACTCAAATGTACGTCATATAAGAAACATTTCTAATAGGAGCATTTAAAATGCCTAAGAATAACATATATAACTAAGCTTTTCACTTTAAGTATACATACAAATAATACATCATACATATTTAATGTTGCCTATATACAGCGAAATCAAAAGTGAAAGAAAGTAGAAAAAATGAAAAGATTTTGAGTTCAAAAAGTAAATGGATTAAGTGACAGTTGTAGGCTTTTTAAAATGTGATGGTATACAAATGCAGTAAAAAGTAATATTTCCTATGCAGAAGAATAAAGACTTTATTTACAACAAAAAATAAAGAGGATTGTTATTCAACTGAGATCTGTATGATGTAAATGAATATTTTATGCTAAGCTACATTTTTCTAACATTATACTAAACTATAATTATTACTTACCAATGATACGTAGTATAGAGTAAGTCTTGTAATTCTTTTGAAAACCGAAAAAAAAAATTGACGTATTTACACGTTTCAGACACTGGAGATTCCGAATAACATATTTTTAGAAAAGAAAATTGCCTTCTGCGTGTCTGTGTGTGTGCCTGTAAACGGTGTATCTCGCGAACAAATTAAGACAGAGTCTTGAAATTTGATATGTACTTAGTATTTAATAATGAAAAAAAGCTTATTGGATTTCAGTAACCTCGATAATCCGGAGCTTTTTTTCTCGGACTCTCGAAATATTCGTTCTGATAAAGGATATATAAAAGTTTTCGAAAATGTTTATTTTAAATAGTGAATATAAATTACAATACAAAAACGTAAATTTTGCATAAAGAATGAAGTCGATCGGATAATTACTTCCCGATATATTTGTAATCCTATTTTCCACACTCTTCGATTTTTCATGACCCTGTTTTTCATTCAACTTTCAATTCAAAGTTATATTTAAACTGGAAATGAGAAGCTTAACCCGACGCAGTAAACCGTTAATTAATATGATTATCAATTTTGGAGTTATAAAGATGTTTCTTTTAAGCAATTCAGTAATAGAGCATTTAAACGTCATCAAGCCACGATTTTATTCGAATGGCAATGCATTTTATAAATAGTTTACACATGTTTTATTTTCATATTTTATATTATGCATATCCATGATGGGTAAGTATTACGGACATTGTCTTTCTATGGAACGGTATCAGATTAAAAATTATCTTTTTTTAAATTATTATTATATATGCCTGTTTGAATATATACATGATGTCGAAAACTGTATAGTGCATTCTACGGTCCAGATAATCATTATTCACATCATGGACTAATCTCGAAATGTAACTCTTCCATTGTAGGCTTTTTCAAGTGAGATGGGCACTTAATTTTTAGAGTCTTACATAAAGATCAGGTTGCCGAACAGATTTTCTTCAAGTAGTCTTCTAGTAGTCTTCTTATTAGCAAACAAATTATTTATGTATTGTTTGTGACACACGTTATATATATATATATATGTATGTAGGATTTCAGTTTTAATACTTCAATTGCTTTATGACGCCATGATCGTCAAGTTAACTGACACTTTAGTACTATTACTATCATCCATGATTCAAATGCACGAGGAATAAATATTTTGGATTGCGAGATTTGGCAAAGTGCCAGTCTTATAATTTTTATCATCGAAGAAGCGTCGAAGTGTGGAAGAGTCAATTAGGGAACTACTAGGCCTAATTGGACTATGTGACAATTAGAATATTGTATGTTTTATGTGAGAAGTGTAAGATATTTTGAAGAAGTAACCAACGAAGCGTTGTGGAATTGGTTTCCTAGAATGGTATTAAAGTTCTTGCTTTTGTTATTTTGAAGTCTAGTTGGTCAATTAATTCAGTAAATTAACTTTTTACGTATCACCTTTCCACACACACACACACACACACATATATATATATATATATACAGTGTCTCACATAAGTGATGGGACACTTCTGCTTTACAAAAGGAAACTAATCAAATAAATTAAAAAAACATGTACACATTTTTTTTGTGGGTGTGTTTCATACTTAAATTTAGTAAGATTATTACATAACATACATTTTGTCAAAATATTAAAATATTAATTTAATAAAAATACAAATGTTTAGAACGGAGCAAAAAGTAGCTCACATAAGTGATGGGACACCATTATATATGCAACAAAAATCGTCTGAAATAAGCAATAAAAATATTTTTTGGGGTTTTATTTTTACTTAAAAGCAATTGGCAATAATTTATAAAATCGTCTGCAGTATTTCTCTCCAGTTTGTTTTGGAATTTTTGTGTTTTTTAGCTCTGTGTAGTCATGAATGCTAAACGAAAAGAAACTTCGCCTGAAATTCGAAAATTAGTTATTAATTTGCATATTGAACGTGGAAAATCTATTAGAAAAACTGCTGAAACAGTTAACTTGAGTCGTTCAACAGTTTTCAATATCATTAAACGATATAAAAAGAATCATATGATTCAGGATAAAAGAAGACCTGGCTGACCATCAAAGCTATCCAATGGAATAAAGCGAATTATCCTTCGAAATATTAAAAAAAATCCAAGAATTAGTGCTTCAAAAGTTGCTGCTGATTTACAAGCATTATATGGAATAATTGTTAATCCTGAAACTATTAGAAGGGTAATTCGATCTGCTGGATATCACGGTAGAGTAGCCAGGAAAAAATTCTTCGTAAGTGAAAAGAATAGAAAACTCAGACTAGCTTTCGCAAAATCCAACATAAATAAGAATTCTGATTACTGGAATAAAGTTATATTTGCTGATGAGAGTAAATTTAATATATTTGGTTCTGACGGTAGAATCTTGGTGTGGAGAAAACCCAGGGAAGAACTTCGCAAACAGAACTTGGTACCAACAGTAAAACATGGTGGAGGAGGAGTTATGGTATGGGGGTGTATGTCGTCCGCTGGAGTTGGTAATCTTGTTTTTATTGACAGTATAATGGATCAGTACAAGTATATTGATATTTTAAAGCAAAATTTGAAATCTTCAGCACGAAAATTGAACCTTCATAACGATTTTAAATTCTACCAGGACAATGACCCCAAGCACACTGCTCTGAACGTTAGACTCTGGCTGCTATATAACTGTCCTGAAATAATAAAAACACCACCACAATCTCCAGACTTAAATCCCATAGAGAATATTTGGCAAGAATTGGAATCAAGAATTCGCAAACACACCATTTCTTCAAAACAACAACTAAAATCGGTGCTTCAAGAAGAATGGGGTAAAATCACTCCAGAAATCACAAAAAAAATAGTCGAATCCATCCCAAAAAGATTAAATCATGTTTTAAAAGTAAAAGGAAATCCAACAAAATATTAAAACCTTTTAAAAAGTAAAATTTTTGGATAAATATTTGATGGAAAAGTAAGTGTCCCATCACTTATGTGAGCCATTTTTTGCTCCGTTCTGAACAATTGTATTTTTACTAAATTAATATTTTAATATTTTGACAAAATGTATGTTATGTAATAATTGTTACTAACTTTAAATATGAAACACACCCAAAAAATTTTTGCACATGTTTGTTTATTTATTTTATTGCAGTTTCTTTTTATAAAGCACAAGTGTCCCATCACTTTTGTGAGACACTGTATATATATATATAAGCAGGATTCTCTTTCTTATCGTTGTCCAAAAGCTTATCTTTAAATAGTTATATTTTGAGGCATAACATCTACAGAAAAAAATTTTACGAGTGATGTTATTATTATATCAAAGCCCTTCATATTAATTTTTTTTTGTAAAAACTACGAAATTTAAATTTTTATACATTTACTGCTTTCAGTGAGTTCTGTTTATCAAAGATTTCTACATACTGTAACAAAGAAATCAATAAAAGTTGCATTCTTCTACCGCCAAAATCCACTGCTATGCCTTTTATAATTTTATAAATTTTAAGATTATCATCAGATTAATTTATGATACTATAAAAAAGGTAAAACTCGTTTTCAGTTTCGCTGATTTCATTTTTTATCTAAACAATATCTAAGACTATTAAGGGGTCTTGTACCTTTTAAGCGCAACGAAAATCGAGAAAAACAATCAAAGTTTGAATTAGTGTATTTTCAAAACCTTTATATGTATAAACAAAAAGTTTTGATTATTAATTAAATACATTGCGCTTTTTAATATAATACTATTCGAAACTGACTAATATTTTACTGAATTTGCGCATTGTTGAAATTAAAATAGCTCTTTGTGTTACTCCGTAATTCATTACGCGCATGATATCTTTAGAACATAAGCATGGATTGTCATAAAATTTGATTTAGATAATAAGCGCATATGTGTGTTTAAAATGATCTACGTTTAAATATTTGCAATGATAAGATTTTTAGTTATGATTGTTTTTATTCATTAAAAAATGTAAAATTTTGAAACTTTTTACAAAAAAAAAAAAAAAAAAAAAAAAAAAAAAAATTACATGGTGAATGAAATAATTTTGACCTTAGAGTAGGTTATTTTTATAATACAAATGTGCTTATTATCTATATCAAATTTCATAACAATTCAATCATACGTTCTCCAGATATCATGCACGCAATGACTTAGGGAATAAAAAAAAAGGACAACTTTATTTTCACCAATGCTCAAATTCTGTAAAAGACTAGTCAGTTTCTAATGCTATTATAACAAAAGGTACAATCTGTTTAATCAATAGTCAAAATTTCATGCTTATACACAAAAAAGTTTTGAAGATACACTGATTCAAAGTTTGAAAATTTTTGTTCATTTTGGGAGATTTTAAAAGGTACTAGACCCCTTAAAACTTTTAAATTATGTTTTACAATTAGTGCAGCAAAAAAAGACCAAAATAATCGAAATTTGGTGATTTTTTGATTTTTGGATATTTGAATTTGAAAAATTAATATTGTTATTAAAATCTGTATCTATGTAAGGATTTCCAATATGTATTTTTGAGACGGGGCAGACAATGAATTCAAAATGAAAATAATATTAGTAATATGGCATTAAACTTAACTACGTAACATAGTGGTCATGATAAAAATATAAAATATATACGTTTAATAATTTACGATATAAGAACACACATTTTAACAGACAATTAAATACATTAAACCTTCATTGAGTGGAAAACTTACCTGGGCCAGAACTCGAACCTGAGACCTTCAGCGTACCCTGCTGATGCTCTGCCACTAAGCCACCCAGATCGACTTCCTAGCTCGGCAATTTCCCACATAGAACTATGTTGGAAACAGTCATCGGCTAGCAGTTTTGAAGCTTCAGATGACAATAATACAATGAATAACTATTCATCGGTCCGTAATTAATTATATATATTAATGTATAAACACTACTTCTGATTACTTTATTTTACAGTATAAGAACACACATTTTATCAGACAATTAAACACACTAAACCAACATGGAGTGAAAAATTTGTGTTCTTACAATGTAAAATAAAGTAATCAGAAGTAGTGTTTAAGCTTTAATATATATACGTTTAATGTTTATTTTAAAACACAAATACACACACACGCACACGCGCACATTTACACATGTATAAGCATATGTTCTGCAGTGCAATAAATAATTGTTGCGTTGAACAAATAAAGCTATTTTTCAAGATAATATACCAGAAAATGATAATATTTACCCTTTATTAATATTTGAATCATACATGGATATGATAAATATTTTAGTGATATTCAGTTACTTTAGATTAAACCACTGACTTCAAAGATAGACTCTTACTAGCCTTAACATAATTACATGTCACACTACAACGATTACATACATATTTATGAAGTCTACATGCGCAGACCTGATAAGATTGATTAGTGCAGACGGCGTGCATATTTCAGGCAAATTAAACAACATATTTTATCGAGATTCCGTAAAGTGAGATCAGTGTCAATAATTAATAATAGTTGATTCATATTCATTTAAATAAATTTGTAAATTAAATCATAGACAGAACAAAGGAAATTTAGATAATTATCTTGCATTTGAATCAAATAATGCAAATCTGTATTAATCAATATATTTCTGTATATGTTTTAGCAAGATCGTCAGAAATTAAAATTTTCTAAGGACAGCTTATAAATACGTGAAATAAACTAATAGGTCAAATATCTCATTCTTGGAAATTAAAAATGAGCGATTTAAAAGCAGGTTTTAAAAGTCTATAGACTAAAATTTAAAGTAACTTAGATTTTTTGTTGCTTTGATCTAAGAAACAAAGATTGCAAAAGTGAGTGAAAATGTTCGCAAGTGACTGTTATTATTTAACCCTTTCAGTGCGGATTTTTTTGGGGGAGTTAATACCCTGTGCGGAATATTTTGACCAAAAAAGCGACATGATTTATCTGATTACTGGGCAGAATTTTCCGGTACGAATTGATTTTCCCAAAGGGACACGATTTTCCGAACGACCCAATACAAAACTAAAAATCATATCTTATGGTTATACGAAAAGCACACTACTGGTTTGGATTATAGCCAAATTACTGCACTACGCAGGCGCAATACGTCATCACTGCTAAGCCCATGACACACTACAGTGAGCACAATACACGCCGTGAACGCCTAGGCGACTTTTGTCGACGCTTAATGTAGTCTACAGCACCCAACTCCTAGATGTCGACATTAGTAGACTCCCACACTAAAAGGGTTAAAAAATGAAATTCGCGAAAATTGTAATTGGCTGAAAAGCCTTTATCACAAAATATATCACATACAATTATATATAACATTTTACGAGTTTAAACGATGCCATTTTTATTCGTTCATAAATTAGAACTAATGCTATAGCCATTGTTGGGATTTTTGAAGCATTGCATATATTATGATATTCGTAAAGTATTCTTAAAAATGGAAATAATTAAGAAATTGTGTAGAAATAAATTGGTATTTTTCATAAGTCCACCGCACCAATATTACGCCAATAGAAGTAGACTGTGTATCCAATGTACACTGTTAAAAATAATCTGAAATTCACGGGTATTTTTCTCCTGAATTTCATAGAAAAAGTCTCTTTTCGTGACAAAATGGTATTTTCCGTTAAAAAACAGAAAATTTCCTCATATTTCCTGTAAACAACAGAACGGACGGAGACGAAAGTTGCCAACGGAGATATTCCGTTATCTGCTGCATATTTATTTTCAATATTTAAAAAACTGACAGGAAACTAAACAGAAAAACTGCACAGAAAAACTAAAAATTTAACACATTAAAATTTCGAGTTTCTTTACAACAACAACAAAATAGTGCCTTCAAATTAAAAAAAGTAACAATTTTCCCATTCTTTTCATTTGCAATTTATTTTTTAAAGTTACAAGAAAATATTCGCACTTAAAATATATTTCAAACAAGCAGATTAAAAAAAAATATATGATAGTTAAATTAAGTGAAAAAAATCAATTTTACTCAAAAAAGCAACAAACAAAAATAATGCTTTCTATTTTAAAATAATAATAATAATAATAATTTTCTTATTCCTTAAAAAATAAATGTCGAAAAATTTTAAAAAGTAATAAAAAGCACTCGCACGGAAAATATATTCTTAACAAACACATTTAAAAATTATATAATAGTTGAAAAAAACATCGATTTTCTCAAAAAAGCAAACATTTTTTATCAAATTTATTTCAGAATATAATATTCATATGTTACATCTAACAATCAAATTAAGATTATATACAATTCATGTTTTTATTCTCTATTAATATTACAATTTTAAAACGTCAACATCATCTCATAACGAAATCTCCCCACAAATAACTTCAAAATTACCAAGCTTCTAAACCCTAAATTTTTTAAGTTCTAAGCTGCCATTTTGAGAAATCTCATATCATCATTTCAAACTGCTACTCTAACAAGTGCCCACTGGTCTAACCGGCAAGACACTTGATTCGATTCATTGTCACCCCTAATTCGAACCCAGTGTCGGCCAGAAAATGTTATTGAAGTACATCAGATAGTAAATTCTACCACAATAGTCGACAGATGGCATCACAAATAGACATGTAATTTTTTTTAAACCGAGTTTATTTATAACGGAAAAATTCCTTTCTTGCCAGTTCTGCCAGGAATATTTCCGTGATTTCTGAGAGCGTTAGTGGAAAGTTACCGCTTCTGCAAACCGAGTTTGTCCTTCTTTTATCTTTCAAAACATAAAATATACTAACAGAACGGAAAAAGTCCGGCAACTTTGCTGCCAGTAGTTTTGCCATGAATTTGAGTATTTATTTTTAACAGTGTACATTGTAAAATAATTTTCTCCACTTTTTTATTAAAAGTAAAATAATGAACTGGAACCACATCTGTATTCCAAGATTCCTTTTGGAATATTGTATGAATTAAATAAAAAGCCGTTTTTACACGTTTTATATTTGATAGCACAAAAACTTTAACACAGATAGTATAATTGGGTTTTACTTAGGTGCGCAAATTGCATTCTATGCATTTTACAGACCTATAAAAATAGTGATAATCCTCCACTAACTGTGTCGCAATTAATTGTATAAAAATGTGAATGGCATGAATCGATGAATAATAACACCTTTTAAATAACGTTGTACTAAAATTTTGCTTAAAGAGTCGTCAATATATAGAAACTGTACCATACTATAAAATTCAAAATACTGATGCCCAATTTCGACGTCACATTTGAGTCATTTGAAAAATTTTAACTTCGGGTAGTAAACAGAACTAGTTTAGGAATTATGCAGGATTAAAGATTGGAACTTCAAATGTGAAAACAATTTCTAATCTTTGCAAAACGGATTCAGGATTTTCAGTTTTTTAAGCGTAACGTAAAATATATTTGGCAAAATGATCTGTGAATTTATTCACATATTTAAAGCATCTGAAAATTGATTTTTGTTAGAAAATTCACAGGTTGCATTATATATATATATATATATGTATATTTAAATAAATAAATAAAAAAAAAAATTGTAGCCCATGATCTTTTCACAAAAATCAATTTCTGGAAATGTTTGAAAGGCGAATCCAAAATTATGCGTCAGTGAAGTAATTTTTAAATTATGTTTAAAAAATTACACATCTCTACGTAGCCTGTAGGCTCCGAGGTTGGACCACTCGGCTTCGAGCCTACGACCTTTAGCACACTTAATCCCTTTGCCACTTTGTTCCTAAGTACTGAAGCGCTAACAACCGTTCAATGTATCCGGTACCAATGAGAATAATAGGCACTACTGGCTATCCCGGAGGACCATGGAAATCATAATGAACTGGAACCACACCTGTGTTTCAAGATGCGCTTGCTTTTGGAATATTAACTGACTAAAAGAAAAAGCCGTTGTTTATATATCTTCATTTGATAGCACAAAAACTTTAACATAGACAATATAATTGACCTTGGGGCCAAGGTTAGTGCCTTGAAGTTAGTTTCGAAAAAATTTCCTGCTCATGCAACTGTCAGTCGGGTGCAGAAAACTACAAGCTGCTAATAGGCACGCTGGACTAGTTTTTCGACTCGGGTGTGTAACAACCGCGCACATGCCGCCAGCTCACATTGGCGGGACCATCGGCGAATTCTCTAGCCAGTCCCCTCTAGCGGATATCTCCCTTCCTGGAGGCCCGCCAATGTGGACGACATTCCCCCTCTCCTTCTACAAGAAACTACTGGTGGACCAGCTAGCGTGAACTTCAAAGATCCTGGCTCTTTTCCAATCCAGCGACGGTGTGTACAGCCTAGTACTCGCCAAACGCAATTCTCCCAACGGCCAAGGCTTTCCACGGGCTGCGCTACTCTAAAGGAAGCCACTATAAAGGTGTCACATACGAAGTGCCCGCATACGCTTAGCCTGAAGGGTGCTAACCATGAGCTAACCGTCTTGGAACGCTATCGTCTTCGCCCCGTCGTGTTATGTGAGAAGTGAAGGCTGTTACACGATGTCTCGTGCTTTTGACAACACGCACACAGAAGCCTCCCAAAAACTCTTGCTTAAAGCAAATCCCCACCTATGACTTGTCCCATATAATAGTGGATATGGTCCTGTCATATTAGCTAGTCTTTGCCTTGAACACTAAATGGCCTAAAACCGGGCGCAGGTTTGGCCTACGAAGTGCTTTCTTTCGCATTGCACCTAGAACCGGCTTTGTTCAGAGAACCGAGCTAGTCTGAAAAATCGGGTCCATCGGAATTAACAGTACCTCTTTCTCTGTGGCTCATCGATCGGAAGTTGTGTTTTGTCAATATACATACCCCTGTCATGTCGGGGCACAGCGCTCAAAGCCAGGGTACTGGTCAACTTCTGCAGTTTTTTGGCCGAGTCGGGACCACCTGGAGGGGCTACCCACCATATTTCCCGGTATAAAAAACGCAGTTAAAAATCGTTTTTAAGTAAAAATTCTCATACATTTTTTTTTCACATTTTTTTTTAGACTATTCTCAAATTACAACTTATACATTTTCATGTGAAATATATAAAACACATTTTTAAATAATATAGTTCTGAAATTTATTAAAAATGTAAATGATTAAATGAAAAAAGCATTGCTTGTTCTAATCACGTTTAGAATATTTTTATGAACAATTTTTCAAAAGAATAGAAGGTAGATATCTTATCTGATTACGTGAAGCTAATTAAGTAGAAGGTTATAAAAATATGGGCTATCTATTGTCAACTGTGGTAATACAGCTACGTTTTGCTTGGGTTTGCATATTTATATTATATTACTGAAAGTAATAGATTACTTTATTCTACCAAACAAATATTTATTGTTAAGATAAATATCACAAAAAATCATTTATTTTTTAAATAATTAAATATTAGTAAATATAGTTGCAACTTTTAAATAAATTTTATTTAAACGTTAATGTTCGGTTCTATTCGACATTATAAAATTTGAAAATATACAATGTTTAAAAGTTTATGTACGTCCGATAAAAGCTAAAGCAAAGCACATGTCATAACCACCATCGTTATGAGACATCGTTAGTATGGGATATTTGTCGGCTTTATAATATACAACTTTGTGTGCTTGTAGAATATATAAATTTTCACTTAAATACAAACGTTTACATATCAAATAGAAGATAATTTAATGTAGAATTTAATAATAAAAACAGTATTACAATATCTGTATTACAAAAGAAGTTATGCTCATTTTAGTAGAACAAACAAACACAAATCGTTTTGAATGAGGACGTGTTTTGTAATAAAAGCGTACTAGCCAATCACAAACACTGTTCTGAGGACCAATCAAATGTCTGTAACCATAGTTTAGGTTATTTGGATGGTAAAAGAGTTATTGTTTTGGAAATATTTTGTGGAATGATGCATACTAGTACAACTAAATAGAGTATTGCTGTTTTTGAAAATTTAAAGACCTTTTTTTAATTAAACTAATTTTAAAAAATGTCATCAACAAGAAGAACTAATTGGACATCTACAAAAAGAAACCAAATTGTCATATTGAGAGAAAATGGCTTCTCTTATGCTGATATTGCAAGACAAGTTGGTGGTTTAGTGACTTGTTCTGATGTACGAATGTTCTGTTTACGTTATGAAAAAAGGAAATCAGTGGAAAATAAGACCAAATCAGGCCGAAAAAAATGCACAAGTGCTACTGCCGATAGAAAAATTAAACGGCTATGCCTTCAAGATAGAAAAATTTCATCAGATGCCATTAGATGTGAAATGAATGCAGCGGGTATTGCAGTAAGTTCAAGAACAATAAGAAGAAGGTTATCAGGATTTGGACTACAAGTTAGACTTCCAAGGAAACAAAAAACATATTTAAATCAAAAGCAACGCGAAAAACGAGTTAAGTGGGCACAAGAAAACATTAAATGGTCAGAAAATCAATGGAAGCAAGTAATCTGGAGCGATGAGAGTAAAATATCGGTCTTTGGTAGTGATGGTAGAAAATACGTGAGACGTAGAGTAGGAGAAGCACTTCACCCTGATTGCATTAAAGCAACGACAAAAAACCCAACAAATGTCATGATTTGGGCATGTATGTCTGCAGATGGTATGGGCCGAATTCAAGTGATTGATTGCATCCTGAATGCCAAAAAATACATCGAAACTGTCCTGGAACCAAAATTGATACCTTCCATCAGGGATCTCTTCCCCAACAACGCACCATTTATTTTTCCGCAGTATTCAGCTCCATGCCACACAGCAAAAGTATGCAAAGCATGGTTTCAAAATAAAGGCATAGATATATTACCATGGCCAGGAAACAGTCCTGATCTCAATCCAATTGAAAATTTGTGGCGACGTTTGAAAATTCTTGCACGAAAAAAAGGTCCATCCAATAAAAGGCAACTTATTGAACCTATAATTGATTCTTGGCACCATGTGATTACGAAAGATGAACTCCAAACACTCGTTCACTCGATGAAAAGACGCTGTGAAGCTGTCTTAAAAAATAAGGGTTATCCTACTAAGTATTGATTGTGTAAGTATCACTTTAAAAGAATGCAAATCTAACATAGTAAGTTTGTAATACAGATATTGTAATACTGTTTCTATTATTAAATTCTACATTAACTTACCTTCAATTTGAGATATAAACGTTTGTATTTAAGTGAAAATTAATATATTCTACAAGCACACAAATTTGAGAAAAATGTCCACACTTTTGGCCACCAGTGTATATTGTGATGTCCTGCTAGTCTGATAGACTGTTAAAGCAATCTAATGCATTATTTAATCGAAAACGAATAAACCTTCCCTAAGAATGCACAGATGCTGGCAGAACCAATTATCTACCATTTATTCAATCAGAATAACAGATTTTATGATTTAATATTTCAGGTGCACAATTCTTTAATTATGAACAAGTAATTGATAATACTGATGTTTACTTTTCACTGATTTTGGATATATAAGCTGCAAGATTAGAATCCCATATGCATAGCTGCAAATATACATATTTTTGTTTTCTACTATTTCCGTGAAGAAATATTAAAACTATTTAATGACTCAAAGCAAATTTGAGACTAAATAAAAGAAGACTCATTATGTAGAAATGGTGGATCCAAAAAATCGAAAGCTTTCACAGCTATGCATACGCATTGAACGGATTCCAATTTAGTTTAACCATTGAATACTAACGGTATTTTAGTATACTAAGGTATCCAGAGCCGAGTATATTTCCCTGCCACTGTTACTAATGAATTATTTTCATCTTGAATTTCTACTAGAAATATATGGGTAAGATTACTTCACGGTGATAGTGGTGGACTAAAAAGTATCAAACAATCGGGGATAATGATATACCTACCAGTGAAAATAATTCTTTCTAATGGTTAATGTCGATGTTAATAAAATTTATTGTAGATGGTAGTAGTCATCACTTTTCTTTGTTTTGCTAGTTTAATAATATTATTACGTGAAATTTTCATTCCACCGCAAAATGTTTTCAATAAATAGAACATCTCTTTTTGATATTAAACTTTAAAGCCCTTTATTCAGATGAGTAATCATTTCTTACTTATTTGTTGTAGAAAATATATTATTCTGAGATTTTTCATTCTTGAAATCACATTTAAAATTCTAAATGGAATGTAGCGTGTTGATTGTGATTAACTGTTTTAATAAATTACTTAGCAAGATTCATCACAATTATGCTACAGTTTCTTTCCTGTACAAATGTCGTACATGCGGCATAAAGATCGTGCCTCTTACGAGATATAAATACTGTTATAGTTAACTAAAGCATATGTGGTACAATAATTGCAAGTTATATGATAATTATGAAAGGAAATATTGTAACTGGTGATCAAGAAAAAATATAATATACCAGTCCAAATCATCCCAAATAGACAAATTTTGTTTTATGTATGTTTCGAAATCCACATCTTATTTCATTACAGAAATGTTGTGCAGTGACGCACTAAATGTCACAATATAATGTAAGTTACCAAGATCAGTAAATATAAGCTTTCTCAGCGTAATACAAATCTTATTAGATTTACACATGAATTCCCGAAAGTTGCTTAAAATAATTTGGAACACTTTGCGGAATGGCATAAAAATGCTATAAATAATTTTTTTAATGCAGTGACAAATTTACGAAAATTAAAAGATTTTTTTTCTGTCACTTTCTACATCAATTAACTTTTATTGAATTTGCAATGGTAAATAGTTTATGCTGTCGCTAAGTTTTTAGGTATTAATATTAATGTAACGGATAATTTCAAAATTGTAATTCTTTATCTTTGGATAATAGTAGGTGCTGATAAATAACCTTTATAGCAATAGACAAGCTAGTGGTTATAAAAGTAAAAAATATGTATTCATGTTATAAGACTAGAACGATCTCTAAATTGAATCCAAAAATATAAGTCAACATGATTTTAATATTCCTTAATATGCTGTAATTATAGAATGTTATGAAAGCATATATGCCTTACTGTTGTTCAATATTGGATAAATCAGATTAAAGCTTCAAAATATCGACATACTTGTTGTCGAAAAGAAGCATTTTTAAGAAACGTAAAAGTTTCGATGTGCTATAAACGTACAGAGCAAAATTATACTATACAGTACAGTGAATAATTGAAATTTTTTTTATATACAGCTTTTCTAAAAGGCACGAAATCTTCCCACTATCATTTACGATCTTTTCAGTTTATTACAGACCATTAATTTTATAGCTTAGTATCGGCTCACTTTTATAGCATTTGTGGGTGCATTGATTTCAGTTGATGGGGCTGCAATTCATTGAAGATCTATAAAAAAAGATACTTGGAGAGTTATATTAATGTTATCTCTTAAATGTTCCTCTTTATATGATTACAATATTGTTATGTACTTATCTTTTTTACGTATGTCTGTATTATTATTCAAATAGGCTTACAAATGAACGCTATGGTTGTACCGTGGCATTTAAATTGAGAGCCTAAATTATAATGTTTAACGAAACAACCTACCAAATATATTTTGTGTGAGGGAAGAAATCAAAGCTGCATTTCCCATTAAAGTAATTCATTACATGTCAAATATACAGGGTGTCCCTCATTATTGTTAACCATTACCTAATTTTTAAGCGGTTAGTTTTAGACGTCTAAAATTATTCCAAATGCTGTTTTATAAAATTTTTGAATCATTCTTGAGTTCTATGTGTTAAAATTAATAAATATTTCACCTTTCACTAAAACGGAAAATAATAAAAATTTCATTTTTTTAACGATCATAACATACCGAAATATATTTCATGAATTTTCAACATTTTCTGACACTAAAAACTCTAACGCATTTATACTGTTTTAAATATTTAATCGCTCTGTGCTCTATTTTAATCGTTGTAGTATGGATAATGTTTTTCAAATAAACTTATCGTTCTTGTGGATCATGCAAAAAGCTTTCATTTCCTATCTTAAAAAAGAAAGACGTAAATTGATTTTTATATGAGTGTTAGAATGACAGTGCTGTACGTCAAAAAATCTGAAAAATCTACATAACCATATTTTCAGTGAAAGTATATTAATTTCTGTTCGATGTGACAGTCAAATAAGTAATTGTTCACATAGACAGTCGCTAGACGGCAAAGCAATTTGGACCACTTAATGCAATACGACAAGTTTCACAAAACCCTTTTATTTCTCAAATTACTAAACATTGACTTACTCTGCTCTCATTCGAACCATTTGGGGATTATTTTCCATTCTTTCTTTTCGAGGGTAGTACCATCACATTATTTATAACAATGAAACCTCTCATGTATTATTCATATGAAACCTCATATAAAGTTATCAGATTGAAAAAAAAAAAAACTTAGTTCGAATTATTTGGATTGCCAATTGCATAATAACCCTATATGATTTTCATTTTGATTGTATAGTTTTTAGCTTCCATTGTTGTCAAAAATCAAGCACGCTAAAACAACGGATTAGTAAGTGCTTTCCACCCCCCATTTGAGCATAAGTAAAAATATATTTTATGTTTCTAACATGATTTTGAATACAAAAAGAAATAAAATGAGATATTTTTTGGTGAATGAAGGCTGTTTTAGTTTGAAACCTTAAATGTGGATTTCAATGCAGTTATGGAATTAACAACTGTCTCTGTATGAAAACCTCATTTGAGGTTGTTAATTATATCATGCAAATTCCAAAAACATAAAACCTGAGAGACCAATGAATAGTTTGTTCATTGGTCTGAACATAAAATTTAAAAAAAAGCAATACTAATGCTCGCAATAAAGTTTATAGCTCAAATTATATATATGTGTGTGTTGCAGGTAACAAGACAATTTACATTACATATGTGTGACATTGGAAATATATATAGATTTACTGGAACGTAAATATATGAAAGTAATACAAAAATAAATAAATAAAAAGTAATTTTCTTGGTTTTGAACCAATTTGAATTTAGTTTACAATAGGATTAAGATAATAACCGTTTTTAATTGTATAAAAAGATGGATGGGTATAACAGTTTACATTAACTATTTTTATAAATGTCTATTGTATTACTATAACTTATTTCTTGCCTTTCTTGTCTCATCTATATTGATCTACAAATGATGGGTTACGATTAAGCATTATAGCTGATTCAATGTCTATAAATAGGTTTGAATTAATAGAACGTTATCTTCAATTCCAGGACAACCTGAACAACATTTCTGCAGGTAATACTAATCGTTTAATAAGATTAAGACCGTTTTTAGATATCCTTCATAATTCATTTCACGAAGCTAGAAAGCTAGAAGAAATGCAATTGATTTATTAGATGATGGTGCCTTTCAAAGTTAGGTCTTCTCTTAAGCAATATATAAAATCAAAACCTAAGCCATGCGGCTTTAAAATATGGGTTCGTGCTGGAGTTTCTGGCTATGTTTATTGTTTTGAAATATTTCAGGAAGCAAATGGTGGAAGAATGCCCCCGTCAAAAGAATATGGAGAATCTGGCGATGTAGTTTAGCGTTGGTGCCATGATATAGCTGGAAAAAAAAACTATATTGTGATAATTTATTTACTTCAATTCCGCTTATTGAGAAATTAAAAAAACAAAATAAATATTTTGTTGGAACTATTTGAGCTAACAGAATGAAGAGCGCCGAAGAAAAGCAAAAAGATAACCAAATCTCTCATAAAAGATTGAAGAAGATCAGTTTCTGTAACTACTTCATCACAGATGGGTTGATAAAGCTACTGCTCACGTGGTGTCAGCTTTTGCAGGAGTGCAACCAATGACAAAGCAAAACTTTTTTTTTCATGCAACTAAATCAATTGTAGAAATAGATAGACCACACTCAGTGCAAATATCTAACTATCATATTGGAGGTGCAGAATTTAATAGCTTTAATTATTTTTTTTTATCTTATTTAATTATTTGATGTGTATTTATTTTTTGTTATACATTTCGTTTTTGTATAAGGTATATACGTATAATTTATATACATATAAGGTATAAATAAAGACTAAGCACCGTACGAAACGTAACTCCAATTATATATATTCTTTGCGTCTAAATACCCATCATTGATGCACCATTGATAGGGCATACATTACACATATTTTATAAATCAATTTTAAATTCCCTCTTAAGAAAGTTTAGAAAATAAGAAGCAGCTGAATTTATACTTGCCCTACTCGCTATTTAGGGAAGTATTTAAAATTTAAATATATAACAAAATAACTGCCTTTCCCTAAATGAAACAACATATAGATGGCGCTATTGCCACTTTTGGCAGATATTTTGCCAAGTCCGAACTGAACTGAAGAGAGCGAGTAACTTTTCGCGGTTCTGTAACTCGGTAGATGTAGTTGAGTTGTAACAGTTAGTTTTCGAGAATGGATCTCGTCCCGAGACCAAATGTTGATTTTCTATTGTGTTTTGTGTTTTGTCGTTTTGTGCTGTATATTATTAAAATTGTGATAGGTATATCTTATGAGTCAAGTATCTCGGACATTGGTTTACAAGCAAAGGCATTGAAGTTGACCAAGAGAAAGTTGCAGCCATTATGAAAATACCCTCTCCAAAGACTGTAAAACAGGTACAATCATTCTTACAAACTTGTTCATGGTACCGTAGATTTATCGAACATTTTTCTGATATTTCACGTCCACTGAGTAATCTTACTAAAAAGAAAGTTCAGTGGAAATGGGGAACTGAAGAAGAAAAAGCTTTTGCCACTCTAAAGCAATGCCTCGTCACCACTCCTATATTGCATCAAGCTGATATGACAAAGCCATTCTTTCTTCGAACAGGTGCCAGCGCATATGCTCTTGGAGCAGTTATACTCCAGGGCCAAGGATCTGAGGAACATCCTGTCGAGTATGCCAGCAGACTTCTTAATCCTGCTGAGCGAAACTATTCTACCACAGAGCGTGAAGCCTTACCCGTTGTATGGGCTCTAAATAAATTTCGAGCCTAAAATTGAAGGTTATGAAATCACCGTAGCCTCGGACCATCAACCTCTCAAATGGTTGATGAGCCTAAAATCTCTATCAGGTAGATTGGCCAGATGGGCGTTGCAGATACAAGCCTACAATCTAAAAATAGAGTATATCCCAGGAAAAGCAAATGTAGTTGCGGATATGCTATCCCGCCCAGATTGTACAGAAAATTCATGTGAAGTGAATACTGTCATAGTGAACTTTCCCATTAAAAGTTCTAAAGACATTCGAGAACAACAGTTGAAAGATCCAGAACTGAAGAAAATTATAGATCGTTTTGAGACTAACCCCCCTACTACGGATTTAGTTAATTGGACTGAAAGAGGCTATCTAATGAATCAGGGTGTACTGTATCGATATGCTCCTGACTCTGAAGTCGAAGAAGCTCAGTTGGTAGTTCCAACTCATGACCGTGAAAGGATCCTAAAAGAATACCATGATGCTCCGACCGCTGGACACTATGGCGCCGAAGGAACTTTCCGTCGAATTGTTAAAAGGTATTACTGGACCGGCATGAGAAAATTCATATCAGATTATGTTAAAGCTTGTCCTGATTGCAACCGGTATAAAGCCTCAAATCAAAAAGCAAGCGGGACTGCTGCAAACTCCAATTTATGCTCAAAGGCTAGAAACTATCTGGATAGATTTGTTTGGGCCTCTTCCAGAAAGTAAAACTGGAAAACGATGGATTTTTATTGTTGAGGATTGTGCAACACGGTGGTTGGAGCTGTTTGCATTATCACAGGCTACTGCTAGGGAATGTGCATTAACTCTCCTTAATGAAATATTTTTACGTTATGGATTACCCAGAAGAATAGTTAATGATAATGGACCCCAATTTGTGAGCGATGTCATGCAACCATTATGTCATCTGTTGGACCTTAAACAAAGTCTAACACCTGTTTACCACCCTCAAGCGAACCCTGTTGAGCGTAAAAATCGCGATTTAAAACCTCGGCTTGCCATTTTAGTAGGAGACGACCGTAGCTCCTGGGAAGAGCGCTTACCAGCTGTTAGGTGTGCAATGAATTCCGCAAAATGTGAAACTACCGGTCAAACGGCCGCATATTTGCAATTTGCGCGTGAGATGCGTACACTCGACGATGTTGCGCATGATTTAAGAACTGTGATTAATAACGATAATTTCGTCCCTGAAATTACCCCATACCTTAAAAATTTCGCAAACTTTTCATCTAGAGTACATGATCTAGTTAAAGAAAAGCAAGATAAACGTAAATTCTATGCGGATAGGAAGCGTAGAGCAGGTCCAAATTACAATCATGGAGATCAGGTGTGGGTGACTTTACATCCACTTAGTAACGCTAAACAAAAACGGAGTGCTAAATTCATGCCGCGCCGTGATGGCCCGTTTACCATCTTAACTCAAAAATCATTAACAACGTATGAAATTGCTCATCCAAATAATCCTAACATGTCGGTAGGCACTTACCACACATCCGCACTCAGTCCATATCGAGGTGCTGCTGAATTGCCCGTGCAAACGCTGCGGAAGCGTGGTCGACCGCCTAAAATTTCTGATTCCTCGTCGGGACGACTTCGGAACCAGAGGGGGAGGCTATAACAAAATAACTGCCTTTCCCTAAATGAAACAACGTATAGATGGCGCTATTGCCACTTTTGGCAGATATTTTGCCAAGTCCAAACTGAACTGAAGAGAGCGAGTAACTTTTCGCGGTTCTGTAACTCGGTAGATGTAGTTGAGTTGTAACAGTTAGTTTTCCAGAATGGATCTCGTCCCGAGACCAAATGTTGATTTTCTATTGTGTTTTGTGTTTTGTCGTTTTGTGCTGTATATTATTAAAATTGTGATGTCTTAAGATGTGTGTGTCCTTGACAAAACCCACACCAGACCAGCACAAACATTACAAATATATTTTTAAATATAAAATAAACAAAGAGTTGCGAGAATGAAGATAAATTATAAATATTGAACTGTTGCTGAATCTGAAGATTGAATGTTTGTTTCTTACATATTTTACTTCATATAACATATTTTAATGTTTTTGCAAAAATTGATTTCACATACGAATAGCGGAGTTCTAGGAGTTGTAAATTTTTTTTCGTAAGAAAGGTGTTTAAAGTTTCTAAACTGCAAGCCATTCAGACAATAAATGCATTTATAAATAATGCGCAATACCGTTTTTCACACTTTCTAACATAGTTGAAACGTGTTTATGACTTCAGTTTGTCTGGCGGTCTACCGTCTGGCCATCTTTCCGTTCTCTAACTGAAGTAAATATACTCAGACTGCCCTGAAATTTTTATATGTCATTGACACTTACTGGAAGTTCCATATTGAAAATGAAGTGCATAGCATTAATATTTTTTTACAGTGACAATCAAAAGTATTCAGTTACATTACGGTCAATGGGAAGAAATCGTTTCAAGTGCATTTTGATAATTTTACGCCATTCGGAACATGATGAAATTAATATACTATTATGTAGCGCAATAAAACATGCTTTTTCTAAAACATGGTGTGAAAAGCATGTATTATTCATTTACAGTGTCACACAAAACAATTGTGTTACGCAATGTTCTACGGGGAAAAATTGTGTGCAGTGAATTTAATGATTTTTCACTATTTCAAACATAATGAAGTGTATATGTATTACTGAGATGCACTATAAATTGCTCATCGAATAGTATGATGTGTATTGCGTTTATAGTTTATTTACAGATACACACAAAATTATTCTTTTACTGTCTTTGTGCGAGAATTACAATCTATGTGTGATACGTGCATTTTCAACTTTCATTTTTAAGTTTAACACATTTTTTGGGTAGTACGATGTGTGGATAAATTCTATTGATCATATAACAAAGGAAGTCGTAAGTATTACTGATTATGGGAGTGAATTTCTTATTGTATTTTTAATTGTGTTACGCAATTTCTTGTTGAAATATTTTAGTAGACTAATACAAGTTTGTGGAATATGAATAATATCATATACAAGGGCTACGCATAGAAAAATATACATTGTCGTTTATAGTTAGTAGTTTCTGGAAGTAAGTTTTAAGTTGCCTTTCGCTTTTTTACCTGAATTTAATTTTAGTTTAATATGTGGTGTGTACAAAAGTCGTTATATAATATACAGGCTTTATAAAAGATTCCGAGTGCATTTACATCGATTATCGAAAATCGCTAAAAGTAAATAATTTTCTAACTGAACTAATTTTTATCATGCTATGTAGTATATATTCCAGTCTATAGATCATATACAGAGCTGCACAAAATAATCTGCCTACTGTTTTATCAATGGGATTGTAAATGCTAAAACTGGATTTTTATATGTGTTATATATTTCCTAAACTGTTCACTACATATCTCTTTTCACCTTATTTAACGGTGAAGTTTCGCTACAATTTTCTGAATGCGTAGGAAATTGTTTCATAATCTATGACTGACGCACGATTTCTCGTTCTGGTTTTACCTTACAGGGATGAAACATAAATTTCCACGTTATTACGGGGAAAAAAATCTACGCCATGTTTTACGTGTTATAAGGTTTTGTAACACAACGTCTCTTCAGTAGGAAAATGCTTCCTCCCCCACCTTGTTCGTTATACTATAAATTCAGGATGATTTTGTTTGTTTGACAGTAAGGTAACGGTATGCTAAACCACACAATTTAATGTTGCATACCATTGATCATTGTATGGGCGGATCTGAAAAATCTTCAAGGATGTGAGCGATATTAGAAATTTCGAGATTTATATTCAACGACGGGTTAGAAAGATTTTACGACACCCTGAACGAAGAAAAACGCCACAAAACGTAAATAATAAACTCTTGATATTTTGATAGTTAGTCGACTATTATCGAACTATTATCTTATTGACGAACTATTGACTCCTTCCTACTATAACGGCCATCTTTTCTTCCAAACATCTCATTATAGCATCTATTATAGTGGTCCACTTATAAAGAAAAGACTGTATGTTATAGTGCCAGCCTATTACAGCGACGATCTCTTATAGTCATCTTCTTAAAAAAAATCATTATAATAAACTTCCTATTGTAATGGTCGTCCTTTATCACGAGATTACTTGTTAGTATTCCTTATAATTGCTATCCGTCATAGAAACCTTCTTCTTTTAAAGGTCATATGTTATAGGGTCTTTCAATTACAAAAAAATATCGTTATCACGACCATTTGCAATAGCGATCAGGATCTTATTATTGTATAGCACAGAATCTATGTGTCTAGAGCAAGAAACTTTTTAAGGTATCCCTAAGGGATTCGAGAGTATTAAATAAAAATACATGTTTTACGTAACATAATAACAAAAACATTTTTAAGACTGTTTCAACTAAAATATTTATTCTGTCCTTTTAAAAAAAAACGATATGAAATAATAAACAAAAACTCAACTTCATAAGCATCTTATTACGCACCAGACATAATGAATGCAATCAACAAAATACAGCAAAATTTCCTAGTTAATTATTTCGTAACGTTGTCATTAACAAGATTTCATATAGTCAATCGTCATATACGTATAATAGTCATAACATAGTCATAACGTATATATTCATATAATATATACGTTAATGTTTCATTTCCAGCGAATGATAATATTTGAAAAAGCGAATGCAATTTCACAGCATGCTTTTTTACCAAAGTTATAAAGTTAAATATTGATTAAAATGAAGTTGGATGAAATATATCCCACTGAATAATATCACAAATATATCACTTCGACGGGTTTACTGCGTTTGCAGCATTTCAACATTTCTATCAATATATATCAAACTTAAAATTTATTATAAAAGAAGAGCAGAAAAATTTATTACTTGTGAAAATGTAATACATCTGTGCTGCTCTTTACTCTGAATAATAGTAAAATATGAATTAACATGACATACGTTTCAAACGTTAAGAGATTTCATGACAGATTGACATAACTGAAAAGTATTTTCTATTATTTGCACATTGTTTACAGCAAACGAAATACTGACGAAATCATTTAAATCAAAATATTTCACATTAAAATTGCGAAAAAAGTAGATTTTATCATCTACTATTTTTCATCATCTATTTCGAAACTACGAAATAACACATTTAGAGTTCGTTTATTTATAGTAAACTGGTTACATAAAGAAAACGTTATGTAATATAATTACGAATGTAATTAACTACGAAGAATTATCGCAGTTGATTGATTAATGATTGTAAAATGTTATTAATATTGTCCTTTAATTAAGCTTTGCTTGATTTTATTTTTCAAAATCTTTTTTATAATTAAAATGAATTGATAAATTCAAAATATTTCGTCATTTTTAAACATTTTCTTTATTGTTTTTTCTTTTAAATATAAATATACATATACAGTATATAAAACATCGAAATTTGTTCATATGATTTAAAGTTTTAAATTAAAACGATACATAGTTTTAATATAACACTCATTATTTAACACTATATATTCTTTAGAAATAGTGTTAAATAATCTTTCTCGTTACACTTTTCAATAAAACATGAAAAAAATATATTATTTACAGATACAAAAAAATATTTTGCAACAAATAAATAAAGTTTAAACCTTGTTCATTTTTCACACGAGAAAAATGTTTCGTAACAAATTAATATTATTTCCTGTAACCCCGGAAAGACGTTTATTCTATCTGTAAACAATCAGACTTAATACATCATTGTTTTTAATCAAAGTCTGATGATAAACGAATAAAATTGAAATATATTAACGATAAGAAAAAATATATTGTAACTACACTTAATATGATAAAAGTTGCATATTTATTTTAACGATGTTTAATATAGGATTTAGGACAAGGGAATATGGAAAAGTTTTTCCATAATGTAGCTGGAAAAAAGTAATAATAATAATTGCATCTGATAAATTCAGCTAACTATTTGCAGATATGAGTCTTAGTGGTGCAAGTCTCTGTTTTTGTAAGTTGAACGATTGTTATCTTGACATATTAATTTAGCAGAAGAAGCAGCAGCATAAGTCATAGTTTCTTTAACTCTCTGACTTTCCAGCAAAATGTCAAAATTGTAACGGTGTTTACACTGTATATTTTTTTAATGCTAGCAAAAGATGATTATATTCCAAAATGATATAAAAAGTTAATTTTGTACATGTAAAAAAAGCTCCAGCTTATGAACAATTACTCATTCTTTTAAAAGAGTGCTGACTTTCTAGAATTATATGAATTTAAATAATGCATGTATTGAAGTGAAAAATAAGACTCAGTGAACGACTTTCTTTCAGTGTGGCATTCTAAGGGTTAAACTACCTGCGGATAGCATCAGAAGAAATTAGACCGTATGAAAACATGTTAAAGTTAGATCATTGGATATTTTGACCAGATGTAATACAGTATAGCGAAATAAAATAATGCTTTAACTACCAATTGTTATATTCGGCTTCATTTATAGAAGGATTTCTATGAGATGAACCAAACCACCAACACCAGTTCACCTAAAATTATATAAAATTACCTAAACTTGACTTCGAAGAAGTATTTCATATCCATAAAAGTGTAAAAATATTCTTAATTAGGGTTTTTCTACCTCTCCCCCATTATCAGATTAATGAAAAAAAAATCTATTTTTTATTTATATTCATTTCTTTTAATTAATGCCCAATAATGCTTAAAGTGATAAAAACATTAAACAGAAATATTTAAAATACCTTTTTTAATGTGGATAACATATGTTTCGTTCACAACTATCTTAAGATCTTAATGATAAATACAAAATTCTCGCATATTTGAAAATAGTAAAACATATACCACGAGATCACATGTTCAAGGTTTGTAGGTGCTTAAATTGGCCAAAACTGGGAAACGTGAAAAAATTATTATTTATTTTTATTTTTATTGCTTTTCCATCTATCGATCATCGCGTACCAAATTTTAGCTAATTCAAAGGAAATGGTTTCGTTACAAATGCAATCTTTTCGCAAATATATTTCTATGGATTCACGGATAATGGATGAGAAATAAGCTCTTGATTGAAAAATTATTTTACTATTATTGAAATCTATCTGCAACTGCTCCTTACTATATTGTCTGGCTAAAGCGGTGGTTCTTCTGTCATGTTTGATATCTGCCATATCATATCTGTTCTTTTATTCTTGTTTTAAATTTTCTGTTTGTCATTCCTATATAGTACTGTATTGTTCCATCTGCCTTGGTAAATGGGATTTCATAAACACCGGTAAGTTGGTTAGGTTCTAGTGGGTCTGTTTTTCTGCATACTATGTTTTTTAATTTTGTGGAAGGTTTTGCAATAAGACATATATTAAATTTTCTAAGTTAATATTTTAATATTTGAAAGAATCCTGGAAAATATTGTAAAGTTGATATTTTTGAGTTTCGTTCATTAAAAGTTTTCTTCTTTTTAATATTCTCCATGCTCGTAATTAATTTATTGATGGTGATGTCTTTGTATCCATTATTTCTTGCGATGTCACGTATTCTATTTATTAATAGTATAGTCCAATAATAGTAAAATAATTTTTCAATCAAGAGTTTATTTCCCATCCATTATCCGTGAATCCATAGAAATACATTTGCGAAAAGATTGCATTTGTAACGAAACCATTTCCTTTGAATTAGCTAAAATTTGGCACGCGATGATCGATAGATCGAAAAGCAATAAAAATAAAAATAAATAATAATTTTTTCACGTTTCCCAGTTTTGGCCAATTTAAGCACCTACAAACCTTGAACATGCGATCTCGTGGTATATGTTTTACTATTTTCAAATATGCGAGAATTTTGTATTTATCATTAAGATCTGAAGATGTCACCGATAGTTGTGAACGAAACATGTATCCACATGTATCCACATTTATGTTATCCACATTAAAAAAGTATTTTAAATATTTCTGTGTAATGTTTTTATCACTTTAAGCATTATTGGACATTAATTTAAAGTTAACAAGTGATTGTATTATATTATTCATTTCTTTTGTTTGACCAGTTACTTTTCTCTATTTGTTTGTTATTGAATGTCTCCTTACATTTCCGATAATTCTATTAGTCAATAATTCTCTCTCTCCAACTTGCATCTACACTGAATATATATAATCAAAATTTTATTATATTTGGCACGAGTGTCCGTAGATTGAGTGCTGATTGGAACCCGCATGCATTTCTTGTTACAACAATCGGATCTCCAAACATTACTTTATTTACTTACGTCGAATAAAATTGTACTATAAATTGATGAAAATATAACAGATTGGTTGAGATGATCTCCGTTTCTTCTGTTGAGTTAATTTTATAAAACAAACAAACCAGTGAAGCAACGATTGCAATATATACAGGGTGTTTCACAAAGGACCCCTAACTTTAAAAATCAATAATCCGGAAACGGTGATAGGGAGAAACATGAAACCAGTGTTATGTTTATTAAAAAAAATCGTAAGAATCTTATACATAAATCTCAAAATTTAGTTAAAAATAGCGCCGATAGATGGCGCTGTGATAAATAGGCGTTTAAAAAGGTGCACCTTTTACACAACAGACATATCGCAAACGAAGATGAAATTGTCATTGACTCTCTGCTGTATGTCACCGGTCTGTTTATTGAAATTTTTTGAAAGCTCACGAATTATTTTCCCATTTGGGCCTTTTGCGACTTGAAATCGCGTTTGAAAACTTCTCATTGTCGCAGTAGGACTCTGATTTAATAGGTGTTACTCGAACACAATAAACACACGTTCTTCCACGGTATACATCACTTTCGGAATTATTTTCACTATAAGCTAATAGCGATCAGATTTCAATGGCGAAATCTTCAACGGCTAGTCTTTCTATGCTTCTGAACTCTCTGTAGAAGGATTGTTAACGCTCTCAACGCCATATGTCGGTACTATTTTTAACTAAATTTTGAGATTTATGTATAAGATTCTTACGATTTTTTTATTAAACATACCACTGGTTTTATGTTTCTATCTATCACCGTTTCCGGGTTATTGATTTTTAAAGTTAGGGGTTCTTGTGAAACACCCTGTAGTTACAAAGCAATAATTTGTATCCATCAGTCATAAATGGGTTGGGAAATTCCGCATCTTATTTTATAATTCAACTAAGATACTTTTCACAAGTGATTTATCTGATGACAGATATATCAACTACAATGGTTTGAAGAATATGTAGATAAACAGAAGATTTTAATTTTATATTAATGTTATATGATCAACAGTAACGAATATAATAATAATAATATGGGGTTACGCTGACATATCGACTTTCAGAAAACTGTGATATATGTTACATGGTCATAGTAGAATATGAAAAATATTCTGAACGGAAGTTTATTCATTGCTGAGTTCCGGGTTCTCAGTGACAATCGCCATTGCGCCAAATCTTGTGAAAGAGCTATATTTGGTGAGAAAAGGAAAAATCAAAATTGTAAAATTGATATGGCTGAATTTTTTTTAATTTCTTGTGTGGGGTAGAATGGATGATCACTGCCATAGGATAATGCATGCAATCAATGTTTTTAAACTACCGTGTCACTTTGTAGGACGCTAATCATTATTCTATATCTTTAGTACCCAGAAAACTATATGTGTATGGCTTTAATGAGGTAAGTTTAACTTTACATGCCTTTTCTAACATAAATGATTTACCAGCATGTTGATAAATTATTTGACGTTTTTCAGTTTTCGAGTAAAATTAGTTTTTCGTTTTATTTTGAATTGTTTTAACCTGGATTTTGAAGCGTTGGATCGACGTAATAAGCTTTTTTGAAAATCTTAAACAATGGTCCAATAACAGGCTTGGCTTTGAACAGTTGTCCATTACTCAACATAATTTCTCTTAGGAATTCATGGATATTTCATTACATAAGGTTCTTTTTATTTTCATTTGTAATTTAATGCTAATTTTTTGCAGGTAAGGATAATTGTTTAGGTATATAATTACGTTTTGCATAGCTAAGTGTTATAACCATTTTTTTTGTTTTTGTGTTGTCCGTCCCCTGGAAGGAAGTCCAGTGGTCACCTTTGTAGGTTTTCCTAGATTCGGAACGGGGGTTAAGCAAATCTCTTAAGAGAGCCCTTGATTAGCTTCTGAGCCTCTGACTGTTCCTATTGGCTTTCAGAGGTACTTGGGGGCGATAATGTCACGACCTCTCCCTGGGGAACCGAGCATGATCCGGCCTCTTTAGTACTCATGAGCCTCTGTCGCAGCATCCGTTTATGAATAAAAGCGGGGATATGCCAGAATTGGCGGATGCCACAAGGGCGATCCCTCCGCTGTGTGAGCAATATGCCCATAAGGTCGGTCTGTTTGCATGGTAGTGGTGTTTCTCTCACCGATTTTAGCGAATTTCTAATGAAAATAAAGCTACTTAGGCGGGTAGAAAAATGGATATTTTCTCAAGCACATTTTCTGGAAAATAATAAAGTTAACAGCTTATTTATCCTAAGCAGTCCATGATAATTTGTTTTAGTAATTTGATTTGACCCGTGTAATGTTACAACTAGGCGCCTATAAAGACTAGTTTTGTCTCACTTAAATGTATGCTAAGCATTGCAATATGTTATTTTTATTTATAATTAGCAAGCTACGCCCGCTACGCTGGTCAATTTCTCTTAACAAACTTTTAATCAAACAAAATATTGACATTTCATAATTCACTTTTATATTTTAACAGAATAATAAGGCTACTATAATTTGTGACTCGTGCCAACATACGCGTCAGGACACGTCGCCCTTATCATTATATTTTTACGCGTGAAGTTTTCTCTATGGTACTCCATTGTGAAATTTGGTAATTTTTTTAATTCAATATTTGAAAATTGGCATAATCATTAGATTTGAAATTTGTAGCAAGAAATATACAATTTTTTACCTTTCAAACGACGCAGTTTGTCTAACAATTTTCTGACAAATACTTTTCTAGCTATTATTTTTTTCAGTAACTCCAAATGTTTCATTTTCCGAGATTAATTTGTGGCAAAGATTAGCGAAAAACCCAGTCATCTCATTACAGCATTTACATCTAATAAGTACCTACAATGCGAAATTTCAAATTTCTAGCTCCTTCAGTATAAAAAAGGAATTTTCGAACATTTTTCATTCCTGCACCCCGTTGGAGTTAGTGGCACCGACATAAAATATAGCCTATGTTGGAGTAGGGATTGTCACCATAAATTTGCCCCCACTACTTTTGAAATCGGTTCTGCGGTTCCAGAGATTCCATAAACATTGTAATTTAGAATGATTTTAGAAAGCTTTTCCCTTATTTCACCCTTTTAAATTTCAATTTTTTTAAATTTCTTCTTAGAGAGCATTTTTTTATAATTTTATAATTTCGAGCTCCTTCAGTATAAAAAAATTGCAATTTTAGAACGTTTTTCGTGCCTTCACCACCCTGAGATTAGTGGCACCGACGTAAAATATAGAATATGTTGGAGCAGGGATTGTCATCAAAAATTTGCCCCCATCACTTTTGAAAAGGGTTCAGTAGTTCCAGAGATTCCATAGAAATTGTAATTTAGAATGTTTTTAGAAGGCTTTTCGCTCATTCCACCCTTTTAAATTTCGAATTTTTTTAGAATTTGTTCTTAGAGAGCATTTAATTCTTATAAGTTACTACCATGCTAAATTTCATGTTTCTAACACCTTTAGTGTAAAAAAAATCGAAATTTTAGAACTTTTTTCGCTCCTGCAACCCCCTGGGTGTAGTGGCAGCGGCATAAAATATATAGCCTATATTGGAACAATGACTGTCACCATCAATTTGCCACCATCGCTTTTGAAAACGGTTCTGTAGTTCCAGAGATTCCATTGAAATTGTAATTTAGAATGTTTTTAGAACGTTTTTCGCTCATCTCACGCCTTTTAAATTTCGAATTTTTTTAGAATTTGTTCTTAGAGAGCATTTACATCTTATAAGTAACTACCATGCCAAATTTCATGTTTCTAGCTCCTTCAGTATAAAAAAAATCGAAATTTTAGAACGTTTTTCGCTCTTGCACCCCCCTGGGGGTAGTGGCACTGACATAAAATGTAGCCTATGTTGGAACAGGGGCTGCCATCAATTTGCCACCATCACTTTTGAAAACGGTTCTGTAGTTTCAGAGATTACCCCCTACGAACAAACAAACAAACAAACAAACAAAAAAACAATCTTTACTCCTTTATAATATTAGTATAAATTTAATTTACATGCTTAGTCTTTCACCAAATCGGAAGATCTCTTTGCGATCATAGCAGCATTTCGTATATTTTTGTTGCTATGTATTTCATCTTTCTTAACAAAAATCGCTTAACTCACTTAGCCATTTATGCTTCATGTCTAATTGCTTATCGGTTGCAATACGTTTGCTAATGCAGAGAATTTAAAAACTATTAAGCAATCTTCCATAATTGGGTCCACTGCAAGTTGGAGTATTTTAGTTAATGCACATTGGACGTTATAGAAATGTTTTTTGAGAAAACCAATTTACATTAAACCATATTGTTGCTAATATAGTTTTTGTTTTACGCTAAAATTTCATGTAGACTGGATAACGGAAAATTAGAAAATTAGAAAATTAGAAAATAAATCATTATTCTCATCTAACCTTCTTGGATAATGTGATATGATCATGTTACACGCTGATTGATTGATGTATTTTAGTGAGTAGGTTTTGGGGAAACATGAGACTTTTAGAAGTAACTTATGATAGTCACATTTTCTTTGAACCCTACTTGCTGTCAGTATCCCCTCTTTTTTTACCATTCCCCTGGCGTGCAATCTGATTAAAATGCACTTACTTTCTTCTAGATGCCGATCTCTAATCGATTTTGTTTCGCTTTGCTACTCTTTCTTCGAACAGTTCAAGAGTTTTCATAAAAGCATAACTCGCTGACTTTATGCTTTATGTCTGCTGGCTTTTAAGATCTGTGCCATGTAAATAACCGCACCAACAATTGCGAGCGACAAACAGAGAGATTCGCCCTCTAGTATATGCATACTCTGAGGTATGAGACATAATCTAGCGTTTCTTTAAGTTTCTCAAAATCCACATGAGTCTCCTGGAACATAAATTTTCATTGATATTTTAATTAGCTAATTGTGGTTGGATAGTAAGTATATATAGTGCGGTAGGAAATCTAATCGATGGATTTTGTAATCATTCTGCACTCGGGTACATGAATTCTTTGGTTAATTGAACACACGTTTTGATAGAATCTTCGGTTATGAATTTCCGCAGGTTTGGTAAAAGGTTGAGCTTCTTTCTACGAATAAAGAGTCGCCAGAATCCATGGTGTTCCATTTAATAGTGTTTTTACCTGTTAAAGTGACTTTTTATGTTTCTGCGGAACGAACGGTGAGGCAATTTAAAGCCCAATTAAGTGAGTTGAATTTAGAAAGTTTCGGATAGGATGCTCTAACCCTCACAGACTTTCATAATATTGAGATTATTTTTTTTTATCGTCTCCATAATATCCACCCTCTCCACTGTGAATGCCCATACTATTGCCATAAATAAATTATTTTTGTTAAATATGTGTCATGGCCTCCATGCAAGTGAACAACTCGGAAGGGTATGTTATATTGTTGAATAATAAAACAAAGAATAACGTAAACATTTAATTTCACTTATTTCGCATTCAGTCAAATTCATACAATAATTATTTAAATTTAGCAAATTATTATTTTTTCTGAGAGATTAAAATTAAAATATTAGCCGTTTAAAGTATCTATACTTGTTTGATAAACATATAAAAATGTAATTTCTTTTGAAATAGTTCAACGAAAGATTAATTTATTTTAAAAGCAAAAACATGGCATTCTGCAAATATTGCAACACATATAATGAATGTCGCTTCACATTCTTCGAAATTGTAAAATTTAAACTTTTTCCATTTTGTATATAAATAAATGTATTACAAGCTGTACAAAAAATACTAAAATTCTTTGCATTTCTGACGTGAACAATTACTGTGAGAATTTATTTTGTTTGGAAATTTCGTATTAAAGTTTGGCGGCTGAAACTATTTAGAAAATTCACTTAATACATTCCTTTTTTTTCAATTATACACCCGTGTAATGAATGTAAGTATTATAAATTTTCTTGAGTTGTTTATATTTGAAATCTTAAATATTTCCGTGTTTGCTTTATTTTAAATGCTTAAATAATCTTGTTTTTTCAATCTTTCAAAATGCCCATTAATACATCAAATAATTTAATGATATATATATTGTTTAAAACATGCGTCTATTACAAATTTATTTGTGAGATATGTTCACTGCTCTAAATGCAAATAATGAATTAAAAACACTTATTTATAAACTAAATTTCAACGAAAAAGGGTTATAAAAAATATTTGTGCCCAAATTCTATTCAGTTTTCTATGTATTGCCTTTTTTATATGATTTTGTTAAATTATTTCAAAAATGTATAATTTATAATAGTTGTGTTTTGTTTTGTTGTTTTTACTTTAGTTGATAAATAAATGCGGACTTAGATGGTCATATAAAAAGTAACATGTAAAAACGTTCAAATACTTAAACTAAAGTCAATTTACAAGTCACAAATACTTCGTATTCTCCACTGTTTTCAAATAACGTACAAGAAAGGTTACGAAGCATTATAGTGGATTTATGAAATCTTGCAGCTGATTTTAGAAGTTTGCTTGTTTACTGAAAGTTTTGCTACACAATTATAGGCAGAACTATAGTGAGCAGTGATATCGTTTGTAAGCGATACTGGCGTTTTTTGATTTCCAATGCCACAACTCTAATATGTAAAGAAATTCTGATTATGTTTTGACTTATCGTACTCGTGCTGGTTTTCGACATTGAACTTACGAATATTTAAAAAAATTCTGGTTTTACTGAATCTATAAATGTGTTATGTTGTAAATGTCTTTTTATTAATTTTTATCTTTTTTGTTGCAACAAATTAATGTAGTGTTGTAGAAACAGTTTATTAGTTAAGAATTTTCATTTTTATTAATTAATAATTGTCAGTTTAATCTTCTTTTAATTTTGAAGGCATAATTGTGAGAGATTTTTCTGACAATGTTTATTCAAATACATAGATGCATTTCTCTGGTGCTTTTTAGTAAACTAGACTAGGGCTAGACTATTAAAGGTGGGTTTTGGCATTTGGTGCTGATTTTCCTTGTGTTCTTAACTACAATGTTACGATAAAATTATACAGAGTTTGCCAAAAATATATTTCTGCGTTCTTTGGACTTAAATTTGTAGATTTCATATAGCTTTTGTGTTAGTTATTTTGTTTGAATAACGAAACTATCCCATAGAAACTTAACTTGACAAAATAAATCAATAGAACTTCAAAAATAAAAAGATCGAAACCGGAATTTTCTCCTAAATAATTTTGCCAAGGCTGTATGCAGCAGATGCAACAACTTAATTTTCTAAATAATAAATTTACGAATGCTCCTGAGTTCTAAAATCATGTACCCGAATTTCAGTCAGTGTCTATGGTAAACGAAATGAAGGAATTTCCATAGCATAAATGTTTTGCAATTTTTATTTTAAAACTTTCTGAGCCATTCGGAAAAGCGTTCTCGTTCGACAAGAAAAATGGACTATAATTAACTCACTCTGTTTTATAGCATTTACCAAAAGTCCAATTTTTAAAAAAATATATAACTGAATGAAGGACATTGTTCTGAAAATTCTGTGCTAAACCAATTCAACAATTGTAAAAGTAATTGTACGCAACAATTTGAATATAAGAACAAAAAACAATTTTGTTAAAAAAGTACAAATGCAGGGTGAACACATTTGAGCGCATTTCAGAGTTTGATAAAACCAAAACAAAGTTATGTAGCAACCGCCGTTCTCGTTTAGAGAGAGCGGTTTGGACAATTTGTTACCTGCAGGAAACAGTTCCCCAAAGATAAATTGGTCAATGTGGACCGATACCTTGGCCTGCGCGATTACCTGACATAACACCCTTAGATTTTTTTCCATTGGGGATTTGTCAAAGACTGGGTGTATGCAACAAACGTTCGCAATGTTGATGAACTAAAAGGAAGAATCACTGAGGTTATTGGAGGTATAATGGCTGAGATGCTCCGCAACGTTAAGCATAAAATTGACTACAGACTCTGTATTTTACATGCTACAAATGGAGCTGATGTAGGACTTATTCAATATGCTACATAAAACTGCTTGAAATCTGCTTGTCAGTAAAACATTAAATATGTAAGTACAATACTATGTTATTGCTTTAAGGAGCTCTGAAATGCGCTCAATAATTTATGCTCACCCTATATTATATATCTGTGTAATATGCTTCAAATTTTAAAGCGGCAAGAAGATTTCTGTACTGTCTTATGCTTCAGGAAAGCTGTGCTTCAGAGTGGGGCAGCCATGGCGGTATTAGAGGTTACTGAAAGAAACTGTGGCAACAACCAACATGTAACACGACACAAATAAACAAACCAATGAAAAAAGTTTCTAAATCCTCTTTAATTGTTTTAAAAATAGAATATTTAAACATGTTGAAGATGGCATGAAACTGTACATTAAAAAATTAACACAAAATATACCACATGTATACGTGGGTGCTAATTTTAAAAAAATCTTGTTAGCTGTAAATTTAGTAATTTATGTAAAATAACTTTTATATTTCTTTTCATTCATTCGTTGTTTTTCTCTTTTAATTTTCTATTCATGAATACGACAAGTGCAGGTAATATTTCAAAGGTAGCGTGAAGTATAAAGTTTGAGAACCATTACTTTAGAGTAACATTTTTAACTTTTACATTTATTAGATACAGCATTTAATGTATATACTGATAGATTTAAGACGTTGTAAGTTAATTAGCAATTAGCAAGTGTAAATTTCTCATCCCTACATGAATTTAACTTTCGTTTATTTCTAATAAATCGAAAAAAAATTAAAAGCATTATTTTCATTAAATTTATAGTTTCTGAGTCGCAATTGATTAAAATCTTCGCGTACTCAAAATAAAATTCCCAAAACAATTTCTTTAAATCTGTCATCGCAATCTAGAAATTGCAAGCTGCATATAGAAAATTCATGATAGGCATTTTATTCTTTTGTCTGAAATGTTCGATATCTCATATCACTTATTTCTGTTACTTAACTTCCGCTAAAAGTAAATAAAATTTTATTTGAGAGTACTCCCGAAAGAAATATTTTACATCTTGAAAGCAATAAACGATCAAACTTTGTATTACACAATATTTTTTTTTCTTTATGGAAGACTTCTGATTTCTGTCAATAATTCGAATTTCTTCAATAAAGTAAACTGTTTTACAAAAGGTTTTCTGTGTTTTAAAACCTTTTTTCCTTTTTATTTGTGCTTTTACCTACCCATCATATGTAGTATAGGGTAAGTATTGTGATCGTTTTAAAAACAGAAAAAAAATTGACGGATTTACACATTTTAGACATTGGAGATTCCGAAAAATATATTTTTGTAAAAAGAAAATTTGCTGTCCGTCTGTTTGTGTGTCTGTATGTCTGTGTGTCTCTGTGCCTGTAAACGCTGTATCTCCCGAACAAATTGAGATACAGACTTGAAATTTGGTATGTACTTAGTATGTAATAATGAGAAGAAGTTTATTGAATTTAAGTAACCTGATTATCCGAACCTATGTTTTTCGGACTTACGAAATATTCGTTCTGATAAAAGGTGTATAAAAAATTTCGAAATTGCTTATTTTAAGGAGTGAATATAAAATACAATAAAAAAACATAAAATTCGATCAGATAATTAGTGGCCGAAATATTTGTAATCATATTTGCCACACTCTTCGATTTTTCATGACCCTGTATTTCCTTCAAATTTCAATTCAAAGATATATTTTAATTGGAAATGAGAAGCTTAATCCGACGTAGTAAATTCTTAGTTAAATAAATTGTTCATAACTTTATAAAACAAGTCACCATTTAAAGGTGTGAAATAATTAAATCAATCTATATTATAAAGCAAAAATGTATCCGTGAGGAACGCTGATGTCATATTGATGGTGGCAACACTTGATCAATAAATTTCGTTTTTAATGTTCAGCTAATATTCCTTAACGAAATATAAACTTCATCAATAAATAAATAAAATAATATAAATTAAACGCAAATATCACAACGTGTAATCTAAATATTCGTTTAAAACAGACAAATTTTCAGAATTAAAAAACTGATGTAAGTAGCGAAATCTTTTCGGCCATTAACACTTGGAAGGAGGCTAATAAAAAATATCGATTTTAATAAATTTCGAAAGTTTATTTGAAAACATAAATCATATTTTTCATATACAAATCTTTTGTGTTGTTGATAGCGATAACACATACCTATTAAATATAAAAAAATCAATTAGTTTTTCAATTTAAAAAACATGGTTTTCACCTATATTATGTAATTTGGGAAACTTGGCTTTGATGCTTTCGTGTAAGAATACTCCTATTACATTTGATGGAAAATCTTCAAAGTTTCAAATATATCTAAAGAACACAGACGGAAAAAAACACATTATTTTATTCCTATATTGGATTCAAACATACCAAAATAAAATCCTCTAATTAGTAAATTTTAAGGATAACTTTCATAACACGCTAAAACTAGTGGGTAAGTGTGATCGAACATCACACAAAGGGTTCCGTTTAATATTCCTTTCAAAACACTTTATCCTTTCTCTAAATCCAAATAAATTTCATTTTCAAAAAAAGAAAAGTCATGCTTTTTATAAAGTAAAAAAGTACCGGCCTATTTTTCTCGTTTTTCGAATCTCTGAACCGGTCCGATATTGGGCGAAGCCCGCTATTATACTCTGTCATAATAATATATGCCATGTGGACATAAATGCGATATTAAAATAAGTCAATTTCAAAATTGACTTATGTCAACAATGTTATGTTAAACATGTTGTATAGAGACCTTCAAACTGATTAATTTTCTTTTTAATTTTCTAATGACGTCATATGAAGTTGCTTTCCGTATTTACACATACTCATACTCCTTGTATTATTGAGAAATGTTTGAAAATTTCCGTTTTATTACCGATATGACGTAATATTAATTGTTTTTTTCAGTTAGTGAAACTTTTTATTTCATTTTCATTTTTCACGTGGAAATATTTCAATAGAAAATGAATTATTAAAGAAAATTTTTTATTGTGGATTTTTAATTATTGGCAACTTTTATAACGAAAAATGTTTAAATTTCATAAGAAAATGCTGATAGATTTTTGGTGTTGTATTTCTATATATTAAAATAATACGATATTTTCAAATCTTATGATTTTGAGATTCATAGTAGATATTCAGTTACAAGTACACAAAATTTCATGACTGAAAGTTATGTAGTTTCTGAGAACAGGCTCTGTGACAGACAGACAACGAATCGGGACTAATAGGGTTTCGTGAGATGAACGAAACCCTTAAAACAATTAAACAACAATTAAACAGAACACGTTACTAAGCAATTGAACTTTTTTTTTACATGCAAAATTTGACGTGCTAACACTTTGAAATCAGACACATGACTGAAATGAAACACAAGTAACATGAAAAGGTGGAAGATGAATGCCTGGATTTAAATAAGAAAAAAAGGACAACAAGCAATGAAAAGTTTAAACGAAAAGAAAGAAGAAAGAAGTTACATCAAACGAAATATAAAGACAGATACAAATGAGAAAGAAACTAGTAGTCGGGGTCCACTATAATACTTACCCATCATGGATATGCATAATATAAAATATGAAAATAAAACGTGTGTAAACTATAAAATCCTGGCTTGATGATGTCATAAACTTTAGATGCTCTATTACTGAATTGCGTATAAGAAACATCCAAGGTCAATGAAACATCCTTATAACTCCGAAAATGATAATCATATTAACTCTGTTAGTGAATTGTGCAAACGTTTTAAACGCCTCTAAAAACAAATTAGAAAATGAGCTTAAAAATTTCAAGTAAATTAGAAAATACAACCTCATTATTAAACCTACAGAACTATGTATGATGTTAGAATAAACTTTGCATGGTTAATCTGCTACAGTACCTCAAAGTTTTAAATTAATAATTTCAGTAAACAGTAGTATATGGCACCTACTCTGGAACACTTTTCATACTCCACTAAATGCAAATATTGAACGATTTTTGTAAGATTTTTCATCAAAAATTTGTCTGTTTAAAATATCGAGGATGTAACGATTTTAGTACGATTTATCGAGTAAATGATGATAAAAAATGCATGATTTGCATTGGTTGGATATTTTTTATTTTTCTACTAAATTATGTAAAGACGAAGAAAGGGTTAGAGAATAAAGAGTCATGATTATAAATAATAACGTAATCAATGGAGATTAAATATTTATCAATTTGAAATGTTAATATTTAATTATTGTGGTGAGAAATTTTGACTGTCGCATTTTCTTAATAGTCTACGAAATGCTAATAAACAATCTTCCTCTGGGATAGTCTTGATATGAATAAGAAAAGCAAAGAGCAGCGTTATATAGTAAGTTATCGGTATTATATTGAAGTCTGAAATAAAAGTTAAATGATTTTTATCAAATGTTTTTAATAGCTAACCGATTCTTTCTTTTTACTTACAATTATCAATACTATTCTGGTAGTTCGATAAAATTAAAAAAATAGTTTGGTGTGTCGAAATGAACACGTCATTGACAGAAAAGAAATTTGTACTTAAAACCGATATATTCAGTAAATATTATTTAGGGAATTCGATAGATGTCCATCCGATTATTGTAAGATTGTCCAAATGATGATTATAAAATAATACTATGATAAAATCATTAATAAAATACCTTTGAAAATCTTTATATCGTATGGAATCATAAATTAATGGATCCTAAATTAAAAACAATAATAAGAATTACAATTAAAAAAACATACCTGAATCCCGCCTCTCAGCATTTCACAACCAGGGCTTGAGACCTGGCTACGGCTGCTTTAGCGGGCGTTTCCACCCTTTTTTCAATTTTTTTTGTCCTTTTTCAAAAGTTTTCTTTTTTTTTTGTCCTTTTTCAAAAGTTTTTTATATTTTTTTTTGTCTTTTTTGAAAGCCATAACGTAGGTAAACGGGCTATTCATCTGATATCTGCAGCAACAGCATCAGCAAGATTTTTTTCAAAGTTTAAAATTTTTCGTTCCGAATTATCAATGGATAATTCAACAGCTTTTAAATCTTCTAGTAAAGTTTTAATTCTGAATTTTAGTTTGCGTCTTCTTTCTTCTGACCTTCTCTTTTTGCATTTTTCTGCTGCTAGCTCTCTTTCTAACGCATTTGCAGAAGTTGTTTCATTTAAAATACTAGTTAAAAAATCTGAAACTCTTTGCTGAATTGGGTGTACTGGTGCTATTGGCATTTGAATTTGTTGCTGCTGTTGCTCCGTCATGATAAATAACACCTTTATCAATATTCATTTTCTATTTATGTCTAGCGCAACGTCAGAGCTTCCAGAATTTTCGATTAGAACGGACGCCGGGGATGGACGCACGGTATGAAATCAAAGTTTTTTTGGAACGCATTTCCGCTCTGTTTCCTGTAAATCGCGCTGCTGTTATATCTCCAATCAATCTTTGAATCTCTTATCAGAGTTCGAAGCGAAATTCAGTTAAGGCCTTGAATATATCGGTTTTATCGCATCTCCTCTTACGGAAATTAATTAAAGTCTTCCTGAGAGGCGTAAGTATTAAAAAATAGCAGGCAATTAAGAAATAAACAACCTTCCTCTAGGATAATATTGATAGGAATAAGAAAAGCAAAGAGCTGCGTATATTATTATCAATTGCATTACAATGAAGTCTGAAATAAAAGTTAAATAATTTTTATAATATGTTTTAAATGATCTTTCTTTTTACTTACAATTCTATTTATTCTGTTAGTTCGATAAAATAAAAAAATAGTTTGTGTCGAACTGAACCCATGTATGTCAGTAAAGAAATTTGTAGTTAAAACAGAAATATTTTGTATTTTCGTAAATATTATTTAGGGAGTTTGAAATTTTCATAGTTCGATAAATGTTGAATATTATTATTGTCAGATTTAAAACAAATTGTAGGATTAAGCTTTTTCTACTTCATAATCATAATAGCCGTCATTATTTTTTCCTTTAAAATGAAAAATATAACCCCCTTTATTCAGTTTTGTTATTGCATTTTCAGAAATTTTTCCATGACTCTTTTTAAGAAAATAATCTTTTTCTACATCATTAACTTCCAATCTCGCAATAGTCATATTACCAAATTTTGTTTGAATTTTCTTCAACGAAATCAGTTTGTATTTCCCTGTCTCTAAATCTTTTAACTTATGAGTTACAGGGAACGATCTGAGGCTGTTGAATTCTTCCATTTATTCAGAAACATTTTTTGAAAGACAATTTTTATAGTATAAACATCTGTACATAGAACATCCAGGTCCTAATATTCTAACGCATCTCGGTACATCTAATATTTTTATAGGAATTCCCCATTCTTCAAAGGTACTTTTCAGAAAAACGCCTCCCTTAAAAGCAAATGTCCCTCCGTATATCTGATGCAATTGTATGAAATAATCTTTTACATTGTCACTACTAATCCATAAGCCTGTATTATCTGAATATCTTTTAAATCTTAAACCATGGACATCGTTAGTACATCGACGAACTATTCCATGGTCTTGATCAGCTAATTCATAGTTAGGTGTAAACACAGAAATCGTTTCACCTATTTCTTGTTTTAAATGAACCCAGCTTATTTCTCTCGCTATAGATTTAAAAGGAAATATAAAACCTTGAACATTTATGATAAGGGTGACATCGTCCATTTATTAGAAAACAATTTTTATAAATTAAAAATTCGGCTTAAAATCCAAAGGGTACAGTATCAAAGTTATCTAAAATTCTTCTTTTATCATATCCAAACATATATCTTTTATTCATTTTATTCACTTTAATATTTCTATCTTTTTGTATCTGAAATTGGTTTATTTCTACATCTATATGGTCAATTTCCCCCGTTATTGTTTTCATTCTCTCGTCAAAATTGAGCTTAGTTTCGCTCTCATAACTCATTTTAAATCCTTTTACTTTTCCTTTTACAGAACCATCGTTCAGAATATAACCATAATCTTTACTAGCTCCGGATATCCACGATTTCATATATTTATCTTCTCCTAATTCATCGGTCCATTCGCCTAGCATACAGCCCGTTTTTACTTTATTGGAGCCATCATCGATATAAACAATACTATCTGTATCGTAATACATTACTTTATCTCCTAATTTATCAAGCATTTCATATAATCTTATTCTAGCCGAACTGGTTGTAAAAGCTGCTATATAAATATTCGTATTAAAGTTATTCTGGACATATTCATCTTTCATCTTATAATCCATTTGCACACACTCATCATTTAAAAATATCATATTCAAATCTTTAATGCGGTCGTTCAGTATAATTCTATAAAAGTCTGCCAATTCTGTAACATTCTCTGTATGTTTCATATTTTTTCTCTGTCCGAACTTTCCCCATAAAGAGTTTAAACAAATTTTGGATATAAATCTCATTCCTGGGTTTTCTTTGATTTCTCCTAACCTTATACCCAATTTCTTTTCTACGCACCTTTTATATTCTTTTTCAGTTTTGAAATTTTCAGACCATTTATCATCTGTTTCTAATTTGATTTTCAAAAACATTTTAACATAATCCTTAAATAATGTATTAGATTTTTTTTCAAAATGCCAAACTTCATAGATATTTAAAATCTTATAACCTTTTTCAATAGCCAGTTCAACTTCGGTAGTTGTCCACGTACCAGTAAAACTTCTCTCCTCATCCGTATGATTACATTCTTTATTCCGCATTTCATAACATTTTTTACATTGTTTCTTTTCGCATTTTATAGGTTTTGAACATAATTTACACAAACTGAATATTAATTTTTCTCCTTTATAAGGTAAAACAGGATGGTAGAGCTTTCTAGGTGGAAGTATTTTGCATTGTATCAAACCATACCAATTTTTATCATATTTTTCCGGATTATAAATCTTTACCGGATGACCAACAGGATAGTAATCAAAGTAATTCACTGTTGGATAAAGTGAACAAACATCGATATATCTACCCTTTTCGATTTCTTTCATTTCGTAGATTAATTTGGTAGGTTCGCACCTACCGCCGGTGAATGCGTTTCTAGGATTTAAAGGTTCTACAAAATCTCTTTTCCATTCATTTTTCATATATTTTTTAATTTCTTTGTCACTATCAAAATCGCATTCCCATATTTCAATCAATTCAAATCCTTTATCTTTTATTTTTTTATTTATTTTTTGAGTTCTTTCATACAAATCTTTCATACATATCTGATTTTGAAGATTGACAGTGGATTCTGTAAAACAGCGAGGACAACCGTGCCAATGACATCCTTGAAACTGATAAACGGTTTTATTATAAAAACCATCTACTTTATAAATCTTATCACCTAATTTCAGTTTTTTCTCACCACCGTTTAAAGCATGCTGTATTTTGATAGTGTGTTTTTTAGACAGATAGTCTAACCAAATGATCGATTTCTTACTGTATTGATCCTTTGGAATAAACTCCTCATCAATCGCTATTGTATTCACTGGAATGAATTTATCTCTGTATATAGCCATACAAACGCCAGCTAAAGTGATATATTTAAAAGGATCAATATCAGCAATATTTAGAAATAATCTTCGCAATTCTAAACATCCTTTTCTTAAAATATCAACATCAGACCTACAATATTTTATAATTTCTTTTTGGAAATCAAATGTTTCGTTTTTTGCCGATTTATACCATTTATCAAAAGATTTTCTTTGATCTAAAGTCATAGTATCATAACCATAATAGTATTTTTCAGGATATTTCCCTACATAATTTTGATTTTCCATAGTGTTAAACAAATGAGGAAAATAACCTTTAGCCAATTCCGTTAGTCCAAATGTTTTAGGAAATTCTCTTAACGGAATCAGTGTAAAATTAATAGAATCGATAAACCTTATATTATAAGCGGTTGCTTGCATATATATGAGTTTATTTCCTTGATATATTGTAAACACTTTAATTTTATTTTTAAAGCAGTATTTAGCTAGAAATTGAAAATCGAATCCTTTTCCATAATGCGCTAATACTGTATAACCGCAATGTTTCTTTTGAAATAACCATTTACAATATTCATTTTCATTCTGAAATATTTTTTCTTTTCCGTTAAAATCATGATTTATAACTAAATTGACTTGATGATTTCCTGTCTCTTGATTCGTTTCAACGTCAAAAAACATATATTTTTCTGTAAATCCTGACCTTTTACATTTCTCACACCATTTCTCTCTCTTTTCTATATTTTTGGGACAAATGTTTTTACAAGCTCCTCCCTTAGATTCTTTCCTACGTATATAACATTTATGATCTTCCATATCCCACTCTCTGCAGTTTTTACATTGTCTTTCTCCGCATTTATGATCTTTCGGTTCTCTTTCACTTCTGTTGATAATTCTCTTACATTTTAAACATTTCCACAGTGTTTTACAGACTGAGTGATTTTTATGATTTTCGAAGCAGTTTTTTCCTTTAAAAGATCTAAAACAATCATTACACTGAATATCATCTCCCTCGCAATTACTCTCTTTCTTAAAACATCTATTGCATTTTAAAGGACATTTATGTTGATCACTTCTATAATAACTGACTTTACAATAATCACAATAATTCTTTTTTCCTAAAAATCCTGTAACCGTTGTAATGACATCAAAATGATTTCTATTTTTTAAAATGTAAACACAATTAGATTTATGGGTACCGCTGTATATTCTTTCGTTAAAATTTTCTCTGCAAAATATAGTTATTTGAATATCTAAAAAAATTTCGAATTGTTTAACATGCTCTAAATTACACATTTCTAACGGAATATCACACATTTCATGCAATTTTATCGCTAAACTTTTTTGTAATTTTCTACCCATTTTTATGTATTTAACATCTAAATCTGTAAGTTTTTCTAGATTCAATTTTTCGCATAAAATTTTACGATTTAGAATAGCTAAGGCTGTAACGATGGATCTAGCCAAACAGATATTATCGTCATTTTTAATTTGAATTATACTTTTTTTATCAACAACATCATTATCGTTCAGTAATTTCAATCGTTTACCGCCTTTGGGTAAATCAACAACCGTAAAAATAAATTCACAATCTTTAATATCCAACTCTTTGTATTCAATTTTATGCGTTAAAACATCTAAATAGGTCTCATAGGCTTCTTTCGTTGACATCATTTTAGGATGAAAAGGCTGTGTCAAATAGGGATTGAATACAATTATATCTACCTTTCCTTCAATTTTTCCAATTGCTCTCCTGAATAAATCTTTTAAGATACTATAATACTGGCCCGGTGTGAGTTTGTTTATTTGTCTTATTTTATAAACATGTCTATAGGTATTAAATTTTTTTACAAATTTTTTTTCTTTCTCAACAATTTCGTAATCGGGTCTAAAGAGATTTTCCAAATTTGCTTGTAATTTTACTTTCTTTTCTGTCTTTTTAATCAATTTTTCATCTTTATATTTCAATCCATAATAATCAAAGAGTTTCTTAAGTTTTGACCTGTTTTTTGGTTCATTTATAAATTGTTTCAATTTTTCATTTAAATCGGGAAATAATTTTTTAAGGTTTACTTCTGTTTTTATCTTTTTTTCTTCATTATTTTTTGGATTAAATTCTACTGTGTTATTGTTAAATTTTAAATCAAAAGAATCGAATATTTTTTTCAATTTATTTCTTTTTTTAGGATTTTCGATAAACTTTTTCTTCATTTCATTTAAATAATCTGTTACATCTAGATTTAATAAATCTACTAAAACGTATTTATATTCACCTGTACTTTTTACATATCTTATTATCAATCTAATTAATTCCTCTTTTTTACACCCCTTAGGCTGTTTTATATTTAAAAGTTTTACAGCGTGTCTCAATTTAGATATAGGTATTGATCTTAGAGATTCCTCCATTTATATAGAAGGAATTTTATCAATACTTTTTGCTACACATTTCTAATTAGCAGATCTATAAAGGAAAGTCTGTTAAAAATTAAATGTTAAAAGAAACTAAAGGTCCATTTCGGATTTAAATTTTAAAATCGGCAAAAAGATGTAGAAAATTTAAAAAAAAGGTCTAAAAATTATAATATTAAAAAGCTGGAACAAACAGACTATGTCAGATCTTTTAAATGAAAATTTTAATGATGATATAAAATTGAATAATTTCTGAAAATGCAAAAATAAGATCGTTTACTCAAAAGGACTAATTGCTGTCCATTGAAAGAAATCTGAATTTTTTTCTACAGGTTCGCCATTCAATTTTAAACATTCAAATCGAAATCCGTTTTTATCTATTTCTGTTATTCTAACAAAAAATGGTTCGCTGTATTTACATACAGGCGTTATATGAACATTAGGATGAACATTAAAGGTATGATTCCAATCTACATTTATTCTTTCAGTTGTACAATTACCTGTCAAAATCTTTGTACTTTTTGAATTACCCATTTATTTAGCCGAAAAATCACTGTCATAATCAGGCACTTCTATTTTACGTTCAAATAAATACTCAACATTTAATATAATATTTTCATCTAAAAAATATGTTCAATTTAAAACACAACATTCTGTATAATACTTTCATCTAAAAAATATGTTCAATTTAAAACACAACATTCTATATAATACTTTCATTCAAAATATGTTCAATTTAAAACACAACATTCTGTATAATACTTTCATTCAAAATACGTTCAAATAAATACTCAACATTTAATATAATATTTTCATCTAAAAAATATGTTCAATTTAAAACACAACATTCTGTATAATACTTTCATTCAAAATATGTTCAATTTAAAACACAACATTCTGTATAATACTTTCATTCAAAATATGTTCAATTTAAAACACAACATTCTGTATAATACTTTCATTCAAAATACGTTCAAATAAATACTCAGCATTTAATATAATATTTTCATCTAAAAAATATGTTCAATTTAAAATACAGCATTCAATATCTTATAATCTGTTTAAAATAATAAATAAAATATGTTTGAATAAAAACACGACATTCAATATCATAAACTTATTTCGACGTTCGTTTGATATGATAATTGCTTTTTAAATGTCTCTTTTTATGAGCTAAAGTGTATTTTTTACCGCATTCGCAATCTAATTTTTGATTTTTCATAGCTAAATGACAACTTTTGCAATTAGCGTAATGTTCTGTTTTACCGTAACGAAATCTAGTATAAAATTGGTCTAAATTTTTTGTCATCTGACAATGCTTGCAAGATCTCTCCATTTATTAAGAAATATTTTTTAGAAAGCTATTCCAAATGTCTTCGTTTTTCTTATTAAATTTTACTTTCAAATTATTATCAATATTATAATAATCTAATATTTTCTTTATGAAATATAGGTAATTTATCGACTTTTTATAGTACACTAAATCTAAAAGCTGAATAAACATTTCTTCAGCTTTATATGGAATATTTAACTTCAATTTCCATTTCAATGCTTTAAAACGACTTATTCGGGATTTGCGTCTTTCGCTTAAAAAAACATCTATATTTTTATATGTAAAATATTCACCGTCCGAATCGTACATTATTTCACTTTTTTTCATCTGGTCATAAATCTTTAGATAGTTTTCGGGTATTTGACATTTGTTTTCTTTGTTAAAAGAATCCATTAAGTTAGAATCAGAATCATCTATTAAAACGTCTTTAAAAAAGTCACAATTCATTTATTTAAGCTTTTTTTAATGTAATGCATTTCCCTGTCTAGGCGGGAGTTTTGATGAGTAATTTTAACAACATGAAAAAAGTCCCGTCTAGGTGGGAGTTTAGTTCGATAAAATAAAATAAAAAAAATAGTTTTGAAGAGTTTTGATATTATAGCGGAAAAATTAAATTGACTTGATATCTTTTTCGTCAACCCAAGAGTTAAATTCGTCGGAATAATTTAACCATTTAACTAGACATTTCTTTCCTTTCTTTTTTATTATTTTTTCAATTTTAAACATTTTATCTTTCTTATTATATTTAACTAATTCCGGTTCATAGTAAGTTCCTTTTATTTCGTTGCCGTTCAAATCCTTTATTCTATAAGTAATCGGATCAGTGTTTAATATTTCTGAAACGATGAAAATTTCCTCCGTAAAAGTAGGCTGATAACCGCGGGTAAAAGCAGTCTGGTATTTCGAAATTCTTATTCTATCGCCAACCTTGAATTTCGGTTTTCTTATTATTTTTTCTTCGTATAAATTTTTATAAACTTCAGATTCGTTTTCCGCTCTAGTCGCTTCGCTAGGCGTCATTTTAATAGACCTATGCCTGGTATTATTATAATTTTTAACTAATTGGTCCAATACATCTATATATCTTTTAGTATTGTTGGCCGCTAGATAGGTTCTAATTTTTTTATTAATTGTCCTGTTAAATCGTTCGACTACAGAACATTTTATTTCAACATTTTCTGTTGTAAACCACTGAATATTATTATCTTTAAATAATTTTAAAGTCCATTTATTTACGAATTCTAATCCTTTGTCTGTCTGCAGTTTTTCAGGAATTCTTTCTTTAAATATCTTTTTAAATGCTTCAGTTACTTCTTGTCCTGTTTTTCTTTTTATCGGTATGGCCCACCCATATTTACTAAATATATCTATCACTGTCAATAAGTAATTAGTTCCGTTATTATATTTACTAAAAGGTTTGATAAACAATAAATCTGCTTGCCATTGGTCATCGATATGACTGACATAAATGCGTCTTCGTTTAAATTTACGAATTAAAGGCTTATGTCTGGTATAAACATCTTGGCTATGTAAAAAATCTGTAATTTGATTTTGACTGAAACCTGTTTTCCGTTTTAATTCATTGATCCCACAATAACCACTTTCAGGATGATAATATATTTTTTCTAAGATACTTTTAGGACCTAAGGTTTTCCTAAAAAAACACTCTTTTTAGAACCACAATCTAGACAAATACCTTTCATTATTGGTCTGTTATTTTTAGAAATTGCATTTTTAATATCTTTTGTTTCTGTATGGTTTTTACATTTTAAACAATAGATCTTTGTATTTCCCATACCGAAAGTTTTTTTAGCTTGAATAATCGGTTTTACAATCCCCCTTTCAATTCTTTCTCTCATCGTAGGATTTTGAATATTATCTAGTCCATCAATCATATTCTTATCGCATACTTCATTTCTACTTTTTGTATCTTTATTTTCTAAATAACATTTATCATGCTTATATGCAATTTTATCTACTCTGTTAACAGGTTTAGACGAATTTTTATACGTTAAATCTGGATTTAATCGTGTTTTCCCCCATAATAATTGTGTCCCCGGGCCTGTAAAATTATGGCCAGGTAAATGCATTTCGAAAGGTAAATTACTAATGACTTTATTCAGAAGACCCGATCCAGTTTGTCCACATTTTAAACATCCGCCTTTAAATTTACCTTTTTTAGTTAAAGACGTAACACCAAATTTTTTACTTTTACAACTCATTTATTAGGCAGCAAAAAGCTGACGCTTTCTAAGAAGAATATTTATATCCATTCAACTGTACTTTTTTCACATACTTTTCGATTGGGAAGTATACTAAATTATTTATAAAATCTTGTTCTCTGACATACACTTCTTCTTCGGAAATTTTTTTAGCTTTCAATAAATTTAACTGCTGTTTATAAAAATTATAACATTGCTTGTATTCTTCTTTTCGTTCCAAAATATTTAAAGATTTCTCAATGACTTCTACAATTCCAGAACTTAAACTCAAAGCAGCGAGGGGTACGAATGCAAAAGCTGATAATCCCGAAGCACTTAGCATAAATTTGCTAACAGATAAGGAAACACTTATCTTTTGATACAAATTGTAACTTTTCCGATAAACATATAATTTCTTTTCTAAATATTCTTCCATTTATATAGGTTCAAAATTTTTTCTGTATCTCATTTCAGAATTTACTAAATCTAGCATAAAGAAGTTACCCTTACAAGAATTATATTTTTCTAGAAATTTTTCTTTTGTAAGATTTCCGTCTATTTCTCTGATTATCCGATTAATTTCCCTAGGCTGTAGCTTAAAAAATATGAAGTAATTACAATTTTTTCTAATATTTATAGGAGTTGAGTAATAAGACTGCGTTAAATAAATAATGGATGCATTTTTCTTTCTACCTCTTATAAACAAATCCTCTATAACTTTCTGATCTTTTTCTGTAACACAATCGTCAAACACAACAAGATTTTTTTCTGAGGAATCTAGATCATCAACAGTAATAAATTCTCTCAACTCTGAAGAAAATAGTACTTTCTTTTTATACTTATCATACTGTTTTAATAATTCCTTTATTTTATTTTTACTTATTTTTTTACATTTTAAAATATCGTCTCTTTCAACACCTTCAAACAGTGTATAATTTTCTTGCAATTTAGAATACTTTGACTCAGAAATGTCTTTTGCGCATAAATATAAAGCGTCGAAATCTAATCTTAAATCACTAGGATTCTCAAAACCGTTTAATAAATTTAGTAGTAAATTTGTCTTTCCACAACCTGATGCCCCGGTTATTAATAATCTGAAAGGATGTCTGGGTAAAAAACGATGTTGTTTAGGGTCAGGCAATTCTTCCGGTTCTGTGTAATCTTTAATTTTAATCATTTATTTACTGAGAAAATTTACAGCTAGTAAAAATAAAATTACTGCCTGTAAAAGCATATTAGCTGTCAGTAAAAAATAGACGGCGAAGCTGTCGCTTCTATTTTCAAATCATATAAATGGATAAAATAAACGATTTAGAAAAAGATCGAAATAAGAAACAAAAAGAAGAATTAAAAAATGCAATAAAACTTGTCAAATTACAAGCAGATATTAGAAAAAATAATGAAGAACAGCGTGATAGAAAGCTAGGTATAGACAAAAGTTTAACTGAATTTCATAAACCTGTCACTAAAAAATTAGAAGAACAGGATAAAAGTAGAAAAGAAAATATTAAAGCTATCAATGATAAATTGGACGAATTAAATATATCTTTACAGCCTATTGCAGAATCATCTAGAATTATTCCTGATGCGATCGAAGATGTCAAAGAATTATATAAAGAACCACCACTTACTTACAATGTTGATCAAAATTTAGATATTAATTATTTAAAATCTGTACAATTATACAAACCTTCGAAACTCCTAGACAATAAAGAAAAATTAAATGAAATGTATGCAAAGGCAAAGCAGTTAAAAGAAGAATTATCGAGGAAAAAAGGCAACTTACAAAGTACAATTAATAGGGCTAGAAATCTTTCAGAGGAGGAATTAAGTCAGAAAAAGGTTGAATTAGACGCTGTTAAAAATAACGAAGAGGAACTACAAAGATATCTGGGTAGATTAACTACAATTCAAGGTAGTGAAGTAATGAAAGTGGGAAAAGGATTAGATTTATTATCTGAATTATTGGATAAAATATGTCAAGGTAGCAAGTCGAAAAAATTAAGAAATGAAGTCAAACTGCTAATAGACAAACTCATTAAAGCTAAAAATATAACTAACGGAGATAAAGAACGATTATACAATCAATTTCTTCTTTAAAGATTTTACTGTCTAATAAATGAGTTATGTAAAAAAGAAGATTCATTTGAGTGACGGGCAGATTAGTAAACTGAAATCAGCGCTCAGAAAAAAAGAAGAACTGACACTGCAGATAGACAATTCTAAAACTCCCAATTATGAGATGTATTTGACCAAAACACAGATAAATCAGATTAGCAAAGGTAAAAGAATAAATATAAGCAAAACTCAATTAGATAAAAACGGTGGATTTTTACCCTTTTTAATTCCTATTTTAACATCACTAGGACTCGGTGCTGCGAGCGGTGCGGCGGGTTGGGGAACTAAAAAAATCCTCGATAAAATATCGGGATCTGGAGTTTTTCAGCCTTGGGAAAACAAAGGATCGGGTCTAAAAGCGTCAGTGTCTAAAAAAAAAAAATCCCGGTAACAGAATTGGGTATATCCGATGAAACGATTAAAGAAAATATGAAAGATGAAAGAGGATTCAGGGGTGTTTTCACTTCCGATTTACTTCCTAAAAAGATTGGAAATTTTGAAAGCGGGATTATTAATTTAGATATTTCGACGGGTCCTGGAACACATTGGGTTTGTTACTATAATGATCCAAAATATAACTATGTAGAATATTTCGATCCTTTTGGGGAATATATATATAAAAATATTAAACTCAAAGAAAAATATATTCCCGAAAATATTATGAAATTTCTTAAACTGTCCAATAAAAAAGTCAATATAGCTCACAATGATAGTTTTTTACAAAAACCTACTTCTGTAAATTGTGGATTATTTTGTATGAAATATATAAAGGAAAGAAATAAAGGTAAATGTCCAGAATGTGTACTTAATTCATTTACTCAACAGCCTAGCGATTATAACGAAGAGTTTGTTTTTCATCTTTAAAGATTTTTTACTGTCTAATAAATGATCAAATTGAAACCAAAAAGTCATGAAAAATCAGAGGACTTCACTGTTGAATTTCCTCAACCTCTAAAATTAAAAAAATTAGCATTGCAATCTTTTACTATGACAGTTTCATGGTTTAACATAACAGATAAAACTAATATGTTTGACGTATACACAGATGAGAATAATGTTAAATCTATCACTATTCCTTACGGTAATAAAAATGTTGAAGATTTAAATATAGATGTGATGAAAGCGTTTGGTTCAGACGATCCTCCGGTAAAATTTGGTAGAATACAATCTAGACTAAGAATGCTTATTAAATTAACTAAAGGTTGGAATATCGACTTAACAAAAAGCGATTTTCATAAGTTAATAGGCTTTGAAAAAAAGGTCTACGAAAGTCATGATGAAGAGACTGTAATAGAAGGTGAAAATATAGCGGATATAACCAACGGAAACGATATTATATATATTCATTGTGATGTAGTGAATGGATCTTTAATCAACCAGAATAATTCAGAAGTTATTTATTCTTTTACACCGAGGGATGTACCGGGTGTTATCATTTCGAAAGAATTCAATAATTTAATCTATTATCCTGTGAATAGGGATTCTATTCGCAGAATAAGGATGAGAGTTACGAATCAAAATGGTGAATTAATTGATTTAAATAAAGGTTTAATTGAGTATAATTTTAGAGTCGTAGGTGAAAAAGAAGATTATGTTGAAAAAATATATCAATTGATGTTAACTAAAATTTTCTCAATAAATAAATGAATCAACACAGATTATATAGGAAAAGTAAAAGAATTCAAGGAAAAGGATTTTTTAAGGCTAAAAAAGTAGAATTGAATGAAAACGTAGATTTGAATGACAAATTGACGGATGCTGACATATTGAAAGAAATATTTTCAAAAAAGATGAAAGGAACAGGTCTGAAAATTCTTCCTAAATAAATGGAAAAAATTTATGATCTGAGAGATACTCATTATTATTATAATAACGATATAAAAAGTAGCGAATTAAAAAAAATAAGATTGCCTAGTACAAGCCATAATGACAAAAAAGAAAATACGACGTTTCATTTCGAAATTACTGATACCAATGATCCTGTTTCATTATCGGAGAGTTATCTGGAGACAAAGTGGAAAATTGTAAAATCCAGTGGCGCATCTATAAATGATGAAAATGTCGCCGCAGTGTGTTCTATGAAAGGCGTAAAACTTCAGATAGGTAAACAAATAATCGAATCAGTTGGAGACTATCACTCCTACATTCTACAGGTTAAGAGACTGAAGGATTATACCAGAGATTATTCAACATCTGAAGCTACCAATATAGGTTTTTATCCAGATACCAGTGATAGTGCTGATAGAAATAAAAGTTTACTTCAAGACGATGGTACGATAATTGCTACCACCCCTGTAACAGATATCGTCAATAAATTAAAAATTGTAAAAAATGAAAACTACAATAAAGGATTTAAAAAAAGATGGGAATTGTCGAAAAACAGCAATACAGTTACAACATGGACGCCTTTAAAGGAAATTTTTGATTTCGTCGCAGAATATAAAAAAGCCATTTCTGGATTCATAATAAGACTGGAATTCCAAAGAGACGATAGTAGAAATATGATCTATACAGACGCTGCAAATCCAGATTATAAAGTAGAAATTGAAGACATAGCGCTGTGGGTGAGATACGTCGACTTTAAAAATGGTGCGGAGATTCTCTATAATGAGTTAAAATTATCTAACACGGATATAGAAATAAACTGGAATCAGTATGAAATTAACAGATCTAGTCCTATTAATAAATATAAAAGCGGTTCTGATTCTATATCTGCTACATCCGATGAAGTTTTAAGATTATTCGTAATACCGCAATATTTCGAAAGAAATGAAAATCCTAAAAAGAATAATATGATATTTGATAACTTGGATATGATCGAATGTTGGTTGATGATTAACAGATCGCCGTTACCAGCAGAGCGATATACTATGGATTTTGGTAAAAAGGAATATAATAGATTATATGAATCTTTTCTGGAATCAGGTCTCAATAATCTAAACACAGAAACCGGTTGTATGGTAAATTACTCAGATTTCGGTAAATTATATCCTATAATTCATTTTGATTTGTCAAATCATGTAAACTATACTACTCTGGAAAATTTGAGAATAGAATTCAATTGGAAATTAGAAAAAGAAACAACCAAATAATATGTATTTTACTATATTTTAGAAGTAAGAAAGAAATGTATATTAAATATGAATAAAAAAGAAATTACTATGATTAAAACCTTAGGAGAATAACATTTTTTAGTCTTTATAAATGGCTGTTTATTATCCGCCGTATGATAATCCTGTGCGAAAAGGCCCTATCGGACCACCCGGTATAGGTTTTAAATTAACGGACGAGGGTCATTACGATATGGAAAATAAAATATTAAAAAATTCTTCAGATCCAATCGATGATTTAGATTTATCCACTAAACGTTTCGTTTTGAATAAAATAGAGAATAATCATTTTGAATTAAGAGATTTTATAGACAAAAATAATACTAATTATGACAGTAATTTTGTAACTTTCACAAAAGAAACGGCTGAGAGAATACAAGAACTCGATGAAAATACTTTACATCTAATCGAAGGAAAAGCTTACGACGCTAAAGGAAAAAGAATAGGCAATGTTGCAGACCCATTAGATGCAAAAAATGTTGTGAATAAGCGATATTTTGAGAAAAACGCGTTAATATTAAAAAATGATAAATTTGATGCAAAAAATAAAATAATTACGAATGTTTCAGAACCCGAAAACGATAAAGACTTAGTCAATAAAATATATGTAGACAGTAAAGATATCTGGGTTACTATAAAAGATGATTTTCAGACTTTTACAAAAAAAGAATTTACCAAAATAAATTTCGATAGGATGAGTTCTAAATTACTGGATCAAGAAATGCGATTATCTACAGATATGCATATGAAAATTAATATATATTTAATAGATAATGGTAGATATTCAGATATAGAAATAGAACTTAAAATCGAAGATAAAAGTATTTTACAAATAGAAATAAGTGATAATTATAAAACTTGTTTTGCCAATGGAAAACGCGGTGACATCGTTACATTGTGGATAAAACCCAGAAGGGAACACTTTCCAGTCACTTTAAAACCTTATATACATATTGAAAAAATTGCTTTTTAAAATAGGTCCATTATTAAATGGATATCAACTGGGACGAATTTTCTAAAACTAAAAATTTATCCGAAGATGTCCTACGAAATTTGAAAGATCAACTCAATTGGAAGTTAGTTTGTAGATATTCAGTATTATCCGAATCTTTTATGGAAGAACTCATAGATTATATTGAATGGAATGTTATATGTATACACCAAAAACTTTCAGAAGAATTTCTAGAAAAATATAAAGAAGAATTCGATTGGAATTTAGTATCTAAGAATCAAAAGCTGTCTGAAGGATTTATACTAAAACATTCGAATTATATAAATTGGGTTGTTATATCTCAATATCAAACTTTAAGTGACGAATTTATTCAAACCTATCATGAAAGATTAGATTTACATAAAGTATCCATGTTTCAAAAACTTTCAGAAAACACTATGTGCAAACTGGAAGAAGGACTAAATTGGTTGCAAATAGCCCGTTTTCAAACATTTGGTGAAAGGTTTTTAGAAAAATATATGCATAGACTAGATTTTTGCAATCTGATCGAATATAAGTTTGATCAATTACCAGATAATTTTTATAACGATAACTGGAAAAAAATACTTTCCGTTCAACTGGGTGAATTAAATAGAAAATTTGGTCATTATTATGAAGAAGAAGAACCTCATAGAGAAAGATTAATGGATGAAATTTTCGAATTAAAAAATATTTTAATACGATTTATTAATGAATTGAGACTACTTTTGAATAAAGATGAAAAATAAAAATGTTTATAAAAATGCTTCTGTATAAATGGTGTCAGCTCAAAGATTAGACGATATTATAATTCATAAACACAATCATTTATTTATCAATTTAGCCCATAATAAAACATTTTATACATTTATTTCATTATATATGAATAAAATTTATCTTCAATTAAGTAAAAATATTATGAAATTACCCCTGGAATTTATAAGAAAATTTAAAGATAAACTTGATTGGAATTGTATATCACAGAATGAAAAATTATCAGAAGATTTTATTAGAGAATTTCAAAATAAAGTCAACTGGGAAGGGATCTCCTATCATCAGACATTATCAGAAGATTTTATTAGAGAATTTCAAAATAAAGTCAACTGGTTTTATATATCATTTCATCAGGCACTATCAGAAGATTTTATTAGAGAATTTCAAAATAAAGTCAACTGGGAAGGGATCTCCTATCATCAGGTATTATCCAAAGATTTTTTAAAAGAATTTGAAGATAAAGTTGACTGGGAATGGATATCATATATCTACGGTTTTTAATTAACATTTCAATTTTAAGCCGAAGGATTATATCCTTTATTTGACGTCAAATTTTTTTCTAAATAAATGCTACAATATTTTGTGATAACTGTTTAATTGTCTTTCGCCTACCTTTCATTATTTCAAATTTGACCCCGTTATTACAAATTATAGCATCGATAACTCTAATAATTATACTATATTTAATAGTTTCAATGATACAATAAAATTAACTTTGACCGCAAAAATATACAAAATGGATCAAGCCTCTAAATTTTCTCAACCTGGAATTTATTTTTGGATAGATGTGATGACAATTGGAATATAATACCAGAAACAAAAGAATGGTTTGATATTTATATTCCTGGACTTATATTATTCTATAGCTTTTAATGCAACTAAAGATTTTAGGATTGGTGCTGATAACTTACTATATAACGCTGCTCTTTGCTTTTCTTATTCATATCAAGACTATCCCAGAGGAAGATTGTTTATTAGCATTTCGTAGACTATTAAGAAAATGCGGCAGTCAAAATTTCTCACCACAATAATTAAATATTAGCATTTCAAATTGATAAATATTTAATCTCCATTGATTACGTTATTATTTATAATCATGACTCTTTATTCTCTAACCCTTTCTTCGTCTTTACATAATTTAGTAGAAAAATAAAAAATATCCAACCAATGCAAATCATGCATTTTTTATCATCATTTACTCGATAAATCGTACTAAAATCGTTACATCCTCGATATTTTAAACAGACAAATTTTTGATGAAAAATCTTACAAAAATCGTTCAATATTTGCATTTAGTGGAGTATGAAAAGTGTTCCAGAGTAGGTGCCATATACTACTGTAAACTATATTTACCTATTATTTGTAAATTGAATCATATGCCGTAACAGTTAGTCAATTTTTATTAAAGTAAAAATATTCTCTAATTAAATTCTTAATTAAAATTACTGTTTCAAGTTACCTTTACATTCAGTCATCGCTATACATTTCTCTATATTGCTTTGTATTTACAATTTCAGGAAATAAATTAAAAGTGCATAAGTAATTGTGTGCGAATTTTAAAATGTAGATCTTGTTTAAGGTTTCTCAAATTAGTAAGGCTCTCATAGCTGCAGTCTTGCTTTCCGTGTTCAATTGGTTGCAATGGATCCTGAAACAAGACAAAAATATTACATTTTAGCAAGGAAATAAGAAATGATTATATAAATTATTCCTATGTTTGGATCTTGCTCTGCTTTGATAAGATGTAATTTATATTATTTACAAACTGAAATGTAATTATCAGTAATTTAAATTAATGGTAAATTTTAATTTTCTTCATGAAGTTTGTATATTCTTTAGTGAATAAAGCTATATCAATACTTAATAACTTAACTATACGAAGAACAAGATTAACGTGTTTTTTGTTTGTGTTCTGTATATATACTGAAATTAGATTGACTAGCAATTTTACCCGAAATTAAACATTCATTACAACAGCGAACATTTATTACACTAGAAATGTTTTATATGCAATGCAGATAAAGTTTCTAAAATCCCTTCGTTTATTTTATTGAATTATTAAAATTTCAGATTTTTTTTTTTTATGAAAGTACAGAATTTACGTAAGAATTTATGTTGACCACTCTTAAAAGAAAAAAAACTCTGAAAACATAGTCGGAATTTCACGAAGAAATAAAACGGATCCCGAATACCTATTGTCAAAACGAATTCATGTTGCCAGTTACCAGAGGGTTTCTTTATGATTTCTTAAATATTTTCATCAGATTCTTTTTTGTAACTGCCGCTTAAAAAATAAAGAAAAAGAAAACGGGATTTAAATATTTCATTTATACCGCCGATAATCCTATCAATAATAATAAAAGTGATACTTTAATGGATTTCTTTTAATATGGATTATATATATATATATATATATATAATAAAGTACAACTGTTTATTTATATCTAAATGCTTATGAAGATTATCATATAAAAAAATATGTAAACAATTTCAATTTTATTCATTAATAATATTTTCGAATTTTGAAAAATCAAATTGAAACTTTAAAATTAGAATACTGTATTCTACAAGTTATTTAACAAAATTGACCTAAACATATGCATTACTTGATATTAAATACTACAATTGATGAAAATATGTCAAGTGCAGCTGGTAAAATATATATTTCTATTATCATTTTATAAACACTTCATAAATATGTAAATCCACCTCAAAGCATTCCTGCACACGAAACTTGATTAGTGCAAAGTAAATTTTTGTTTACGTTAAAATCAGTGTAATAAGTTTAATAATCCAGTGTTGGATTATATAAACACTAAATCCTCTCGCTAGGTTGAGAAAATTTAAATGTTAGATGATTAATCAATAATTATGATGAACAGTATACATTACATCCAAATAGATAATTAAAGAACTTCGAAAATAATTCTGGATAATTATTTTATTATAAGCCAAAAGATTAATAAATAAATCATTGTAAATATAAAATACTGTTTATTACTATATTTATTATTACATTTTTTTTTTTACTTTTATATGTTGTTATATGTACGGTTAAATTTATAACTTCTTTATACTATATATATATTCTATTTTTCTATTAATCATTTATAATGTATTTGAAAAGGAAACCTAATCAGTTGATATAGAAAAATACTAATGTCGCTTTTGATTTACCACAGATTTTAGTTCGCTAACTTATTTCGAGTTGGCTTTTTTAAAATATAAAAAATATCTTTTTAAAAAAGCTACCAAAAATTTAAGGATGTTGCAAAAGGACGTTGTTGTTTTAAAGTTGTTTAAACTTGTTATAAAGTTGGATCGTAGTTTATGAATGAACGGACGTTTTCTCGTGCGTGTTGTCTTCTTTATTGTAGTACATGTATTTTAAAAATATACAACAATTAAGCTAAAGTCATTAAACTAGATTAGTTGAAAAGTATATTTTACTCTAGACTGCATATCATTGATAATGGTGGTGAATTACCAAAATGGAAATATTTTTATTCTAAAGAATTAGTTTTGCTATTAAATGAACCATTATTTTGTTCTAAAACGAATTGTTTTCGTTTACCATAACAATAGAAGCGATGGAGATATTTGTTTCTGCATGGTATTCCCTAAAATCATGAATTACCTGAATATAGTAGTATGTGACTATGCATAATCATAATTGAAAATAAAAATAAGTGTAATATATGATCACTTGTATATAGTTAAAATATAAAATGCTTTTATTTTTATTCATAAAAATGAATGTCTTTTCACTGTCTGCTTTCTTTTTAGGTGCGTTCGTAATTATATAAATACCTAGCACCTATTGTCGTCGCTTGGTCCGTCCGTCTGTCTGTTCGTCCGTCCGTTCGTCTGTCTGTCCTTCCGTCCGCATATAACAACGCAAAAACTACCCAACCGAATGGTTTGAAATTTAAGATATATTATCTTTGCAGAATTTTGTCGAGACATTTCAAATTTTATAAAAATCGAATCAAAACTTTAGGAGATATTTATAAAAATATTTATTAAGAAATTTGATTTTTTTTTTTTTTAAATCGGTGCTTTCTTGTTATAGGAGCTTCCGAAGTTTAATCGTCAAGCGACCGAAATACTTATTTTATTACAGAAATTAATCGGCAGACGATATAATTCATTTCACAACGTTAAAAATCACCAAGATCTGAATATTTATATAACTAGCTATAGTACGAACGCACCTCATTTTTCACGTTTGACGTACAATTTCCAACTTGTTTCCTTTTTTTGTGCCATCCGATGTATAATAATATGAATAGTAGATTTTAAAATTCCATTAGACATTAACCTGACAGCATACATATTTTAAGGGATTTTTTAATTCTCATAAATATATAATAGTTTCCAAGGTGACAATTTCGCAAACTATTAGTTATTAGGTTAACACAGATTTTATGAGTACATTTGCAGATCAGACGGAAACATTTATTCAGGAACTACATCAATAAATGAACAAATTTAAATACCAAATTTTGACAGGCTGGGATAATATTAACTGGCAATGAAAAACATGCAGATATCCGAAAATGTCCATGAAAACTCCTTAAAAAAGAGAAAGATATAAATCGATAAATTTAACTGAAATGTATTTCGCAAAATGTTGAAGGAAAAAAATGACACAAAGGTAATAAATTTTACAAATATTACAAAATTTAACAAAGTGATAAATAGGTAAATGCAAATGAAATTTATTTCGAAAAATGCTGTTAGAAAGATATAAAAAAAATAAATGAAGACAATAAATTTTAAAAACTTTTGATTTTTAAAACATACATTGAAAGGCTTATAATAAATTAAAAAAAAAAGTTATAAATAAAATTTTAACTTATCTTTTTCTTTATATAGTACATATATATGAGTGTAGACATTTCTAAGTAGATGTGTTCGCTTATGTGTAAGGCTTTAGTCTTTTGTTGTAAAAAATTCCTGTATTATTTAATTTTACCATCTTCTGTAAACTTTATTATCTTAAAAGGATATCCAATGTTATTTCCTTGTTAGTATAATAGTAAGAATCTAAATGTCATGATTTGACTGATTGCGTTCTCTTTTCTGTAAAGTATAAATATAAATGTTTGATTATGTTAAGAAATTTTGGAAGCACAGTCTTTTCAAATTAAACATTTTGTTTCCACGTGTTTGAATTTTTCTTAGTCTAAAATATGTGGTTGCTCATGCTGCCTGTAATAAAACAAACTCTCTTGACTAGAGTAGTTATAAAAATATTTGTCTAGAGTTTAACAATTATAAATTTCTTATAATGTGGTCATTGAATTTACAATGGCGTTCAAACATATAAAAATACTTTTCTAGCATTCTGAAAATTTATTTCGGATCACTTGATTTTCGTCATATCTCAAATATTCGGAAAAGTAAGTCACGTAAATAAATCTTACCTTTCACATAAGATATGACGTCAAAATTTTGTTATTTTTGTTAAAAGATGGTATTTTGTCAACTGTGTATATGATAACGTCTCCTTAAACCATTTTTATGCACAATCATACCCAAATTTGATCGCGTAACTAATTCATTTTTTTTATTTAAAAAATATAAATTCATAAAGTATTACTGAAAAATATATGATAATAAAATGTTGAAAGATAAAATATGCATATTATAAGAAAATATAAATTTCGTGGGTTACCATTTGCAAATATTTCAATTACCTAATACACATTTAAGTTATATTTGTTTTCTGAAGAGAAATTTTATTTGGACGTCGAGATATTTTATATATTTACATATAAATTTATGCAGAATGATTATGTCAGACTTACTTCTACTAATGGTATTATTCATTTTCCAACGACAATGCGATTGCGCAAATATATATCGAACACCAATGGGTTATTTTCTACCTATTTTCTGTGTAATTATCCATATGATATATTTTTGTTGTGAAATATATATATATATATATATATATATATACTTTCCTACGTATATAATGCAGTGCTGTTTAAACAATATCCTGATGCAAAAAAAATTATTTATTAAAATTTCCATTGCATTGCTATTTTATCCGTTTTCTTTAAAGATATACCGTTATTTAACAATCCAGTTATACTACCTAACAAGAGGGTGTTATCAAAGATCACACAAAATAGTTTCATTCAATATTTCTTTCAAAACACTTTATTATTTAATTAATAAATCCAAATCATTCATTTATAATTATTAAATTCTTATCATTTATCAATACACTTTATAAATAAGAACATAGATGACAGCACCATTAAATTTAATTATAAAATTATAATAAGAGGAAGCTATTTTTTAATCAAATTAAAAATATTCAAGAACGGCTTTTCAAACAACTGTAATAGCATATGTTTTTAATCTGAAAAGCATATTTAAATAAATGGTTTATTTTTGACGGAAAAACTCTTTCATTTAATTAAATCCATCGGACAAGGATATGTAGTCCAAGGGAAACAATAAAAAAAATCAACTTCCGCCGTCGAGAATAGAGCCCGGAAACTTTTGGTTTGAAGGGAGAAGTTCTATCACTGAACCACCTAGCCTACGAAAAAAAAAAACCTTCTGTTTTAAAATCTAAATCGCAGAATTTTCATTAAATTAAGTATTTTAATTAAAATAATATCAGACTTTTCCAAAAATGTGTTGTTTACCGTGTGGTCGGAATTAATCAGCTGCATGTAGGTAAAGTTTCAAGTGTCTAACTTATACAGTTTCCAACAAAAAACTTTGTGACCGACAGACAGAAGAGGGAGACGAATATGGTTTCGTCAGATGAAAAAAAACCCCTTAAAAATGGCAGTTTCTACTTTCCATTTCAGAATTTAGAAAAAAATATTTGCTGAAACCAAATAATAAAAATATTTATTATTCAATATAACATTTATGAGTTTTATAATAAATTCTCCGTCATAAGTAAAGGAATTTAACAATTTTAAAGAAAATAAATTTAATATCCGCATATATTGAGGGATAATTTTGTAACTTTCGGTAAAGTGTCTTCTTGCCTAACACCATATGAAAAAAATTGCTCGACAATATCATAAAAAAATACCGAGTTAAAAAATTTAATTCAAATTTTGCGTTTTATTTAAAAAGTCGCAAACATATCTCTTTGAAATATGTATTTTTTTAATGACACATTTTGAGAGAGGAAATATCGTACTTTTCATTCTGTAAAAAAATTACCGGTTATAGCAATTAAAAAAATACAGAAGCTTTCAAGAAAGCGTCCCCCTAAAAACGTTTAAAACGTAAGCTTTAAAAAAGCACTTTTTTAACCCTAGAATGCTACCCTTTGAAAAACTTACGGGAATGATAACCATTCGTCTCCCAGACGAATGTGGGTACGCATGCTTAAAATAAATTTTAAAAGCTAATTAGAATAAATGTATACTTTCTGCAGATGACTTTATCAATATCGATCTGGAAGTAAGCAAGAAAACAGGATTTATTTATTTTCAAAGAAATCTTTACACATATTACGTGATGTTCACCACACATTGCTCTGGAACATGTTAGACAAAAGTTGCGCGTCATGCTGCACAAATTGTACGGGCAAAATGCACAATCTTTCTTTTTTTACATTCAGATTGTTCGAGTTTTAGAATGTTCATATCCAATTTCAAAATTTCACTTATAATTGTCCTTGTTGACCGGGGCAAAGTGGATATGTTGAGATGCTTCTTCTTCCATGGAGAAAGAAGATCTTCACTTAGCTTTATCGCGAACTTTTTTCTGGATAATGCTTTTTCGAATTTTTGAGCCATGTTAAGCACATATATAACATGTGCATTAAATAAACTGATATTTATCATACCATAATACACATAAAGAGACCACCAGCGTGTTTCCCTACTACATGACCTGTTATTACATATCTGATCCAATGTGTCTACGACTCTTTTTGTGGAAAAAATTCTATGATATATTTCGATCTGCTGACCTTATCTTACTTAATTGAGGAATAGATGACCATTTTGCCTTATCTTTACCCCTGAGCTGAATTTTGTCTGGATAAATTATAGACGTCTCATGACCCAAATATTTTCGAAATTTGTCCAACACATTCACTTTTATTTGATACACTGCGGTTTTCAATTTTAGCTTCGTAATTTGACTTCATATTTCTATCCTCCTGGGTTTTTTGTTTCAAGCATTGTTTTTTTTTATCTGTATTGTCAGAGGATAATTCATAATTTTCATCTCTATTGCTGTCTGTGATTTCGTCACTTTCAACTGCAATTAAATCTTCATTTTCTGATTTATTCCCAGAAAAATAATTTTCTTGATCACTTAGCTCTTTTAATAGTTTCCAGATAGTCTCAGGTCTACCCCAAACATTTTCTCCGACAAAACGTTTTAATGTGTTACGGCAGCACAGCAAAACAAAAACTAAGTCAGATTCTCAAATGCAAACATAACTGCTAACCATTCGTCTGCGAGACGAATATTGTTCTGAAAACACCTTGTGCACAAATATTTCAGGAAAAAGGATTATCCTTAAGTGTAGTATTTAAGGTCAAATTAAGGTACTGAGTGGTACGACCCATTTCTTTTTTTGGGAGAGCCAGGTCAAAGTTACTTGTTGTGGGCTTCGTCCAGGAGACGAATGGGTAGCATTCTAGGGTTAAGTCACTATTTGATTTTCAAAAACAATAGACAAGAATAAATGATCGGTCAGACGCTTCAGCAATTCTTACTAAAATATGAATAAAACAACTTAATCAAAAGCCGAAACCGCATTAAGAAATCATTTATACCATTGTTTTGAGGATTAAAACGTTTCCACTAGTACATATAAAATCTGAAAAGTGAAAAAAACATATTAAAATAGAAAAATGTACAAGAAAAACTCACAAAATGTGACAAGAATGGCTAGAAATTTTACTTATTGTTTGTGTTTTGATTAAAATAAATTTCTATAATAAATTATCGAAGACATTATTGCGGTATTTTGTTTGAAAACAAAATGCTTGTTTAGTTTTTCTTCAACAAAATAATAATAGTCGACTAAGTTTATCTTTTAATATATATTTTAAAATATGCAATGAATTCACATTCTTTAAAATTAGTATACATTGTTTGTCATTTTGGATATAAATTCTGGTTAAAGTGTGGATTCGCTGAAATGTAAAAGGAGTCAATTACACTGGCACGAAAAATTAAAGGAACAACCATAAAAAGGTGCGTTATGTTAATTTTATTATGGGAACTTCAATGAAAGGTGATTAGTTGATAACTCAATATCAACGTTATCACGTAGTCCAACGAGATTAACCTTTGTACAGAAAATGTGCAAATTTTTGAGCCGGTTCTTTCAGCACGTGTGAAAAAGAGTGCACATGGGTGATTGGACGTCTAATTTCAAGGATTGTACGTGTAGTTGGAAAAAATGTCGCTTGTAGTAGATGGAATATGTCATCCAGAAGACATTTGGCCGATTGTGATAAATGACGTGTCATGAGGGTAAATGGTAGCAGAACATACACTAACAGGGGCCAGTAAAGACTTAAAAATAGCTAAAAGCGTCATGTCAAGAATCTGAAATCGGTTTAAAGACACTGGTAATGTGCACGGACAATCAGGTCAAGGTCGAAAACGTGCCACATCAGACTCTTGGGACCGTTATTTGGTAACGATCGCTAAAAGAAACAGGCAACTGACGTCATTTCAGATTGCAAGGGAGTTCGCTGCAGGAACAGGAAATCGACTATCCAGATTTACTGTGAGTGACAGGCTGCATAAAAGAGGGCTGTATGCAAGGAAATCCATGATTTGTATTTCACTAACTCCGGCAGCAAAATGTATCTGGTTAAAGTGCTGCAGAAAACATTGTTATTGGAGTACCACGTACTGGAGCCGAGTTCTCTTTACGGATGAATCCGGAATTTGTTTGAAAAGTGATTCCAGACATGTTACCATATGGAGGGAGAAAAACACACGCAATAATTCCGCAAACATCCGTGATAGGTATCGATACATAGGTCCTGGAAACATGAAATGGTTGGGCATCATTTTGAATGGCCGCACTTAACTACACATTTTTACCAGTGCAACTGTGAACGCTGAAATATACAGAGATGAAGTTCTTGATCCTACTATTCAAGTTGTTTAGTGGTGCAATCGGTAATACCTTCCTACTAATGGATTATAATGCGCGTCCTCATCGTGCTGCATTAGTGACTGATTATCTTGAGTGCGAAGGAATCCAGCGAATTGAGTGGCCTGCATATTATCCGGATTTAAATCTGATGGAACATGTAGTTGACGCACTAGGAAGTCAGTTTGTATCTCGGCAACCTCCACTGAATACTCTCTAGGCGTTTTGAAGTGCTATTCGTCTTGAATACACTTTGTTACGCAAGCACTTCTGGATAATCTAATTCATAGTAATGAAAATACCTGTAAAGCTTGCATTTTGGTCAGGGATGACCACATACCTTATTTATTTCCCTGTGTGTCTCTAAAATGTTGTAACAGTACAATTTCTTTATCCCCTCTTATATCAACTTTTCTATTTTTTATGTAAAATCAGTCTTTTTGCAGAAATAGGCAGTTCTGCATTTTGAATATATGCCAGACATTGCAAAATAAAGATCTTGTGCAAATTTCGTGTTCTTACCTGAAAAAATATTCAAGTTTGGTGAGTTTTTATAGTTGTTCCTTTAATTTTTCTCGCCAGTGTACATATAAGAATAAAGTAAGCTGGTTTAAAGAACTGTAATAATTTAACTCCTTATAAAGGTGTTATAAAGTATCATTGTCAAACATTTCATGCACATTTCAAATATAATGTCTATGTATTTCAGATTATATACAAAATCAGGATTTAAATGGTGTTTGCAGTTTAAATAAAATCTGTAAATATTTGAAGTTTTAATCACAAAAAACAGCCTGACTCAAAATTTGAATTTCGAAACTCTCGTTTACAAACAAATATTTAATTTTCAACAAGATTAATTAGAGTAGTTTAATATGAAATTTCGATCTTTTTCAACAGGTGTGTTTTACAAATAAACATATGTTGAAAATATTTTCTACAACGATTACGATTTATTTGATCTTTTCTTATAATTTCTTATCAAAATGTTTGCGATGAAGTATTATTTTTTTTAGGTTATTGCATTAATTTAGAAAGATAAATGCACAATCTGCAAGGAATAGATTTTCTATACCTGCCAATCTGATTAACATTCTTATTATATTGAGATAATCGTTAAACAAATTAAACATTCCAGTTCCTCATCAACGGCTTAGAAATGTTAAAAAGAATTTTTTTTCTTTTAACATAGAATGAAACAGACTTGAGGTTACTGGTTCCTAATATAATGTTTGGTTGAAAATTGTCGTTACAGCGAACTCACCAACACACATTCACACAGTTATTTGATTGTATAAGCCTCCTTGTCTTAATATTATCCGGGTTATCTATGTACCTGCGGCAACTCAAAGTTGACTTGCCAATTACCACTTGTTATGCGCCAATTTTTTTCCGCTGTTTAAAACGATGTATTGTTTGTCAAAAAATAGAATCATTATATATTTTTATAACACGCTTTGTACAGAAACAAGTAATATAAACACTTTTTTTTAAAGTCAATTCCTACTTAGGTCAAATAGAAAAAATTTTCCAACGATCTACACGCTTCGCCACTGACGGTATTTATTCCTAAATTTATAGCCTGCTAAATAGCTTACATAAGAGAAATTTTTTAAATGTATTAAAAATTAAATAAAAAATAAATACCTAAAATACCAAAAATTAATAGCTCGAAAAGTATTTCTCACAAAATTGTTAGACAAACTGCGTTAGAAAGGTAAAAAAATTGTATTTTTCTTGATATAAATTTAAAATCTAATGATTATGCAGTTTTTCAAATATTGAATTTCAAAAATTACCAAACTTAACAATAAAGTGCCATAGCGATGTTACAGTTAGTGATAATACAGTTTTTTTCAAATATTAATTAATTAATTAAATTTTATTATTTATTTTTAGTTTTATACTTCATTTCTGTTCAAAAGTATAGACTCACTCCACATTTATAGTCTCCTTCGCCCGCGAGCCGCCTGATCTTCGTCCGTGAAGAGCCCCAATATCTTTTTACGTGTGAAGGTGAGACTATAAATATGGAGTGAGTCTATACTTTTGAACAGAAATGAAATATAAAATTAAAATTAATTAATTAAATTTAATTATTGAATTAATATTTGAATAAACTGTATTAACATCAATTGTCAGCCAGTACAAGTTAAAAAAAAATTATTTGAACTTGATAGGATGAATAGAAAATATTTTATTAACGATTGAAAATCCCAACAAGATATATATAGAGAGAGTGTGAGCTAATGGTAGGAATTTAAAAAGAAACGGAAATATGCATTTGACTTCAAAATATGCGTCTTCCACCTTATTTTAAAAAACTAAGCTTAGAGAGACGACAAATATTAAAAATAGAGAAAATTTAAAATCTTTAAAACAAACACTTATATTTTATATCAGAATACTAGTTTAGACACTGAAATTAGCCTAAATATAACTTTAGACGAATAGTCTATGATTAGTTTTAGATACATTTAGTATTTAAAATTGTGCTAATTTTGGGGATCGTCGAGTAAAAATTGTGAATCTAAGGTTCAGATTTATTTTAATAGGAATAGAAAAAAGGGCAAGATAAATCATTTAAATGCTTTACAAATAAGTCGTACCACTGTCACACGTATTAAACATTTTAGAGATTTCTTTTTCTTTTTTGCAATGACTATATGGTCCCCAAGCTATTGCATTGATTTTTTTTAAACTAAAAATAGCATATTGGTTTGAGCTGAATATTTGCATTCCATATTAAAAGCTTCTAGAAAAAAAATGTTAAACAATTCACTAATGAAATTTAACTATTTTATGAATAATTAATTTCATAAATTGTATTTCACCGATAATTTTTTTCATTAATGGAAATCACATAATTATATTTGAGATGATTAATACTAATAGAACACACACACACAAAAAAAACAGCGTGAAAAAATAATTGATATGGTAGCTATGAAAAATTAATTTCAATATTAGAAAGTTACAATTTTTAAATAATAAAATAACTGGACCGAATAGTTTACTGTTCGGTGTCTTCAAATAAAATTTACTCCAAAATAGAAATTCCAAGGTAAATTTGTGTTTTAGCATTACAAATTTAATGTTTGATTATATTTTCTTATGCCAATGAACACCCAATAATATTTAATGAATATAAATTTAGGAAAGTCATAATTCTGAAGCGAATGACTATTTCCGTTTACTCTTTGAGTATTTGATAATTAACGTGAATAAGATAATTTTTTTTTCTTTGACAGGCGAAATCTGTTTTCATTAGTTGTTGCACTGCCACGACGGCCTATACGCCGGCTACACATTTCACTTGTCTAAAGAGCTGTGTAAAAACAAGAAAAATCACTGTGGGCGATTTCGAATACCATGGCAACATCTATTGTCTGTCTCCATTCCTCCATTTTTCTGACAGTATGTACGCGAGTAAACTATTTAAATAATATGCGGAAGGTTGCACAATTTTAGGAATGGCTATTTATTCTTCACCATTCAGCCTGAAAGCACTGAATATTTTTAATTCCATGTAAGAACTATCACATGACCCACATGCATCGGAAAAAATGCAGATTTCGTGCAATGCTTCTCACATCATGAAACAATTACAATTGATGTTGTCTCCCTTTTGTTTTGGCATCGTTGGAAATTACTTTCGCCGCCTTGTACCTTAAAAAAACTTAACCATAAAATAACCTATCAAGCAGGGCGGTCGCTCTGCCAAGCCAAGCTTAAAAAAAAACGCCACACAAACAACGCCAAGAACTGGAATAAAGACCGCTAATGCTTATATACAGAAAGCAACTTCGCAATGTTAAATCGACAAAACATGCCAGATTAAAATATCAGATATCAAACAAACCAAACGTCGTAGGAAAAAAAAACGAAAACTAGAAGAATCTAAGGAAGAATCTCTTCAATTTAAGACCAAACTCATCTTCATAAGTGATTTATAAACAGAGATATAGCTTTTTTTTAAAAACGTCGAGTTACTTAAAATGATCACTATTTTCTTCGTCAAACTTTTTTTTTCAAACAAGCTACAGGCCTTAATATTGGTCAGAATAAAAAAAGGATTGCATTTTTGGACAAGTAATTACGTAATCTATGTGCTTTTATAAAATTCAGTGTAAAAAAAAAATATTTTCTATCCTTAATTAGCAAAAAACTGTTAATTAACTTGGCGATTAAAAAATTATGCCAAAACAGAGATAAAACCCGCCAACGACCATGTACCATCTGTATTAAAATAGCACAAATCAGTTACAGGTTATAATATAACCACATCAAATTTCATCTGCAAGTCAGCCATTTTCTTCTGAAGATATTTTTTTAAAAATAAAACTTCACAATTATAAGAACACATATTTTATCAAATAATTAAATATGACTGCAAATTGTGGTAGATGATTGTTTCTAACATGAATAAGTATGAGAAATTGCCGGTTACGGATATGGATCTAGGTAGCTCAGTCGCAGAGCGTCGGCATAGTACGCATAAGGTCCCAGGTTCGAGTCCAGGCCCAGGTCAATCTTTCACTCATGTTTGTTTAGTGTATTTAATTGTCTGATAAAATGCGTGTTCTTATAAATATTGTAAAATAAAGTAATCAGACGTAGTGTTTATGCTTTAAATATATAATTTACGTTTTTAGAAAGATCTTTAAAAATAAATTAGTTTTTGAGGGAAGATGTACCTTCTAAAATGTATACATTAAGAGTTATCGCCATTTAAAATTTCTTTCCAAACGTAAACAAAAATTTTGAAATGAATTAAATGTGATTCATTTATTTCTAAAAATAAAAAAACACGGTAAAGGACAGGCATTTCGTTCGCAGGAATACCTTTCACGTCATCTACTATATATACGAGGCTAGCGAAAAAGAAAGGCTACCGCGGTGCTTTACGCGTATCTTTTTTTACAGACCGCGGGAATCACGTGAGGTTCGAATCCACCAATGCAGGTGTACGAAAAGACCATCACGTCACTCTAGCGGTCTGTAAAAAAAGATAAGTGGAACGCACCGCGGTAGCCTGTCTTTTTCGTTAGCCTCGCTATATATATAAAACACAAACGGAAATTTCGTTCCGTTCCTTTATAACTCGAGATCTGCTGAATGGAATTTGATGGAACTTGCACTGTTCGAGAGATAATTTTTCAGGAAGGTTTTAGTACGTAACACAACGTTCTACGTATAATAGCTATCGAATTATGATAGAAAGTTCTGTTATTTTGGCCGAAAAGGTTACCATTGCTAATTTTTGGCGATCATTACTGTTGCAGAAAGAAATGAAAAGGCTATACATCTCGAAAAATAAAAGAAAAACTGTTACTAAATTTATTTAAAAAAAAAAAAAAGAAAGAAAGAAAGAAAGAAAGAAAGAAAAAAAGAGTTTTGATGAGAGAATATTATAAAACGAAAATATTTAATTTAAACATGATTAGAAATGTTCATAATGCTTAAAACATTATTCAAGGGGCAAGATTTCTATTGAAACAAATTTGGCGATTTATCTTTTGTTTTTGGCGATTTTGATTTTACTTTTGACCCCAAACAATTTGATTTTAAGCCAAAAAGTGTCTTTTTTTGTTGCAGAAAAAATTGAAATGGCTATACATCTGGAAAAATAAAAGAAAAAACTGTTACTAATTTTATTTTTTTTTTAAAGAAAGAAAAGAAAAAAAAGAAAAACAGTTTTGATGAGAGATTTTAGGCCAAAAGGTGTTTTTTTTTCAAGTGTACGACTGCATTTTCGCAGTATTTTTTTTTTTTGGTACTTTTTGGTTAGCCGGGCGCCAGTGATATATATATATATACACACACATATATACACATATATCTACACAAATACATGTATATACATACATATATATATATATATATATGTGTGTGTCTGTGTGTGTGTGTGTGTGTGTGTGTTCATATATCACTGATGCCCGGCTAACCGAAAAGTACCTTTTTTTATTCAAATGCAAACTATATTAATGGCAATATACTTCTATTTACTTCTACATATATGAAATTTCGTTCCGGCTGCTTATAACTCGAGTTCTGCTGAATGCATTTTCGTAGAACTTAAACTAAGATAATTTTTAAGGGAAGGTTTTAATGTATAACATATCGTTCTACGTAACTTAGTTATATAATTATTCTGGGAAGTTCTATAATCAGATCAATCCGATTATGAAAGATTAGCCTTTTTAAAAGATTTTGCCGAATGTATTTCGATGGAACCTATACTGTTAAATAATTTTCTAGGGAACGTTTTATTATATAACGTTGCTTAGTTCTAGAATTATAGGGGGAAATTCGAAAATCGGGTGACCATTTTTTTTAATCAAATATTAGCCTTTTCAATATTTGATTCCGATTATGAAAGATTAGCCTTCTAAAAAAGTTCTACTGAACGGATTTTGATGAGAATTGTATTGTTAGTTAGATGCTATTTCAGAAATGGTGTTAATGTACTATATATTGTCCTACGTTGCTTAGTCCAACACTTATGTGTGAAGGTTATATAGTCAAGTGAACCCGATTCCGAAATATTAGCCTTTTTGATAGTTTTTACTGGGCGTATTTTTTGCGACTTGCATTGTTAAGTAGATAATTTGTAAGGATTGTTTTAGTATATTTTATATCGTTTTGTTGTTTTAGAATTATGTGGAAAAGTTCAATAATCAGATTATCAAAGATTAGCCTTTATAAAAACTTCTTCTGAAAGGATTTTGTTAGTTAATTTGTTTGCATTGTTATTTCGATAATTTTTAGTGATGGTTTTAGTATATTGCATATAGTTTTATCATTCTTTAGCAAACCCTAACTGTAAATGACCAAATAAAAGAGTTGGTCCTTAACAGCTAAAATTTTGACTGCACATTAGAAAATATAATAGCGCAATCGCGTCATTTTTCAGTAATGTGGAAGGATATTCCACGTAAATATACAGATTGCTTTCAAATACAAGGTCAAATTAAACGATATATTTCGTTTGATTCAGGGTTCATTTGTAGAAACCGACCAGCGCAGCGGGCGCAGCGGGCGTAGCTTGCTAGTTTTCCTATAAATTAATGAAATCCAGTTGTTAAATTATTTTTGTTTTAGAAGTGAAGTTTCCATTTAAATTTATTGTAACAGTACAATGTTTAATTGAATAAAATAAGGTAAATCTAAGAAATTGCTAAGAAATTCCAAACATGCACAGGGCAACGCAAAAAAAATAAAATAATAATAAACAAAAAATAAAAAATAGATAAATAAATAAATATAAATAAATAAAAATCAGCTTTCAGAAACTCTAAAAATTGTTCCGCTATTCATATTATGTATATTCGGGGTCCATCCTCCCACTTTCAGCCCTCCCACCCAAAGGGGGCACTTTTCTAAATTTTGCCGACACCTCTCATGTGATATATCGTTGGAAAAGTCTGTGAACGCTTAATCCTATTATGCATCTCCGGTGTTCATCCCCCCTTTTCCCCCCCAAGCGCGATTAGCTTTCACCACCAGGGGACGCTGTCCTATATCTGTTCCTACGAGTCGGATCACGACGGGGTATGACTCATTCGACTCGACATCAATAGAGCTTTCCGATTTTAGTTCGTTTTTTCACCACCAGGGGGCACTTTTCTATCTCTGGTTCTATGGGCTAGATCACGACGGGGTACAGTTCATTCGACTCGACATCTATAGCCTTAACGATTTCAGTGCCCGAGGTTCATACAGAACAGATTGCGCTACCTGGTGGTGGAAGATGGAACTTGAGCGTGCGCAGCACGACTGCTATGCGGTGCCGAAGGCAGCGGGGACCCGTGTCGGAAGTTAGTTTGGTTAGAGGTTTATACTATTCGATGTGCAAATTAAGGGATTATCCGGTGCCGAAGGCAGCGGAGAACCAGGTCGGAGGTTCGTTCGGTTCGAGGTTTATCTTATTCGAGGTTTTACAAGATTCGAGGCCCCGATATAAATTAGGGGTCCGCTAGCGGGCGAAGCCAGCTAGTGCTAATAACAAGAACGAAAAATCATGCGTCAAGCATAGATTATGTAGCACTTTCCAACGCTTCCAAAATAATTTTACAAATCATACCGTTTAATAAGCTAAAAGATAACTTCTAAGTAAACAATTTGGAAAACGCATAACATATTTAAAAACATAATTTCAGGAATTTCCAACATATACAATATTCGGAAAAATATCCGAATACTTTTATTCAGCCCTGTATAGGATATATAGAATTGTATATATACTACATAGGATGCTAAATTTTAGTTCAGTTAGGAAACGTGTAGCACATTTTAAAATTCTCCGTCTGGAGTTTGTCAATAAACAGAAATGTGTTCGCGAACTTTTGTGCTGCCCTGTATAGGATCTACATAATTTATACACACCACGTAATAGACAAAAAGCAAGTTAACATTAAAATCGCGTTCAGTAACTTAAAACGCACTTCCAGGAATTATTGTTAACAGACAGTAGATAATTCTTTTGCGTGTCCCTGTAAATGAACGATGACTGCTATACACACAATATTCCGTAGTAAGTCTCTTGTAATGCACCTTAGTGATCTATATAAATTTCAATGCGTTTAAAATAGTGAAACATTATTTAAATAAACCGCAGACGATTTTTCTCCATAGACGTAATGTAACGGAATTATTTTTACTGTCCCTGTAAAGTAACTATAAGTGCTATGCACACCCTGTTCCATATTAAGCTTCTTCTAATGCACCTTAGTGATATATATAAATTTCAATGCGTTTAAAATAGTGAAACATTATTTAAATAAACAGCAAATGATTTTTCCCCATAGACCGCAATGTAACGGAATTCTTTTGAGTGTCCCTGTAAAAAAACTATAAGTGCTACACACTTCCGTTGAAATAGGGAACATGCTATAGATAACGATAATAACATATAAAAATTGCAGAGCAATCCGAGCATATTTACGGGAGTTAGAGCACGGACAGACGGCAGACGGCAGACGGCAGACGGCCAGACGGCCAGACGGCAGACGGCCAGACGGCCAGACGGCAGACGGCCAGACAAACCGAAGTCATAAGCACTTTTCAACTAGGTTGGAAAGTGCTAATAAAAGAGCGTGATATCACATTTGATTTCAAATGCAGCGCTGACACGCTATGTACGTATTGCATTTTTATTCATTTCATCGATAAGTCAGTGATATTTTTTAACGGGGGATAACAAGTATTATAACAAGCCACATTTAGTATGTCGTTATTAGTTTAATTTAAAAATCTACTGGTATTTCTAGTTAACCTTTTAAACAATGACTGAAAGTAAAATGTAATTTTAAATTATTTCTCATGTTTAGATTATTTAAATTATGTTTATTCTGTTTAAAAAAAAAGAAATGATATCTACAAAAACAACTTTTCAAAAGTAAAAAAAAAGCCAAGCGTAAAAAAAAAAAAGTTGTGGCTAAAAAATGGTGTGATATCAAATTTCCAAGCTATTATATTACTTTTTTAACTTTTTTCCATTAAATAAGTTATCATATATATAAGTCGAGTGCCTACGTATATGTTAATAGAAATCGTTTTCTCCTGTACTAAATACATCCTAAGGAGTTTCTGAAAATTCAATTTTTTTCAAATTATGCATGATGGGCTTGGCGGCCATCTTTTCATATTTCTAAGCACCCAAATTTCTAAAGTAAAAGCGTAATATGTTTGCAATGTAATATGTTTATAACAATTTCGAACTTCAGATTTTAACTACGGACAAATAAATTAGATAAGACTGATATTTTGAGAAATTGATTTTTACTAGTTTGAAATTATTAATTACTGTAAAAAATAAATCATAAGATGAATCTTTAAGATAAGTCATCATTATCTTAAGACACAATTTTCAGATCATACAAATCTATAAATAAAACGCTTAAAATATTTGCTTAAATAACAATTTTGAACTTTAACTACGGATTTGGATGCTTAGAATTTTGTGAATAATATGCAAAGATGGCCGCCAAGCCCATCATGCATAATTTGAAAAAAATTGAATTTTCAGAAACTCGTTAGGATGTATTTAGTACAGGAGAAAACGATTTCTATTAACATATACGTAGGCACTCGACTTATATATATGATAACTTATTTAATGGAAAAAAGTTAAAAAAGTAATATAATAGCTTGGAAATTTGATATCACACCATTTTTTAGCCACAACTTTTTTTTTTTTTACGCTTGGCTTTTTTTTTACTTTTGAAAAGTTGTTTTTGTAGATATATATATATATATATATATATATATATATATATATATATATATATGGCAATTTATCTAAATAAAATTTAGAAAATGCTTTTTTGAACTTTTTAGTTTAGAAATCACGTTTTTATTAATTATGTTTTAATCTTAATAAGAAATATTTATAAAAAGTTTAAAAAACAAATAAATTAACACGAGTGCGTTGCAGTTGGAAGAATATAGGTTTTAAGCTGAGTAAACAAAGCTCAAGTATATTTTGATTTTCTTATTTCAAATTACGTATTTTAAATGTTTAACTTTGGAAAATAAAATTTGTTCTAAAGAGAAAAAATTGAGATAAATGCTTTGCAGAATAGAATACTACAGAATTTTAAACTTATTACATAATGAAAGAGAACTCAGTTTTGAATTACTGAAAAAATCATGAACATCATGAACAAAGGATTCAGTAACATGTGACACACTTTCATTTCCTTGCCTTCGTTCTGCTCCTACTTAAGAATCAATTCATCACTTGCTGCGAAAGGCGAAGAAATGTTTTTTTTTTCTAACTGAACAAACACCTGACATAACTCAAGAGAAATTACATTCTGTGGAAGTGAATGGAATTTATCTGGGTTTCTTTCAACTAATGTGATAAGCTGATATGTAACACACATCACAAGTAGCTAGTGATCGTGTTCAGAATTTTAATTAAAGGTCTTTCTTCGAACATTTTACAGTTTTCTTTTGTAAATATAAATATGATTCTCAATACGCTGACAGTAAATTCTGCAGCATATAAAATATATAAACTTGTTCGTAATAATCTTTACAATAAGAGTAATTGAATAATTAACTTTATTGTGTTTTAAAAAAAAAACAATTTATTTTTTATCAAAAGAAATATACTACGTGAAAAAAATTTGAATATTTTTCGTCAAATTTTAGCAAATAAACAAGAAAACAATGTTTTATTACAAGTTGAAGCATGAATTTCACTTTAAGACATACTCCACTATGTTTCAAAATTCTAACATCGTGGAATTAAACTTGACTGAAAGCAAAATTAACGAATTAGCCTTTAAGATTATCTTGTGTTTTTGTTTATTAAAACATTATGAAGATAGGGTAACAATGAAAATATCAGAGAGGATAATATCTCATATTTTGTATATGATAAAACATCTCTGTCTATGAATAAAATCTTTTGTGGATAAATATACACTAAAAACACCAACGTTTAACACACAATATCAAACTATAGTACAATGGACAGACGTACGTTTCGTGAGTAACTTGGACTCACGTCCTCAATGTCAGTAAAATAAAAATTAAACATTACTGTATCCCCACGAAACGTACGTCTGTTCATTGTACTATAGTTTGATATTGTGTGTTAAACGTTGATGTTTTTAGTGTACATCTCTGTCTACTTCATGTAATATATTTCAGGTGTTAAAATACACCTAAATATTACTAGTATTCTCATAATCACTTTGTGAACATCATATCATGGTTTTAGAAATAATGAATTGAATTGCCTAAAATACAGTTTTCTCCATCCACGATTAACAATCTTAAAACTGATTCTAACCACAATGATCTCGAAGAAATCTAGACAGCTTTCAACTCCGAAACTACTGTTAATAGATTAGTAAATTGTTTTAGATTTGATATGTTATCACATAGCCATTTTAATATTTTTCGAGATCTTATGTTGTATTTATATTAATGTATTCATATATTTAAAAAAAAATATGTTTAAAAAGTATGTTACCTCTGTAAATTTTCTCAATGCGATATTCCTTTTCTGTACTTTTGAAAATTTGTTGTATAGAAAAGTAATTTACGAAGTTTAATGTTTTTTTTTTCTTTTCGTCAATGTTTGTTTTTTATAGAATCAAAAATCATATATTTTACATAGATGAAATAGTATACTTCATATATAGTCGCTTGAAAAAGAATAAAAAAGAAACCTTAAAAAATATTTAATTTAAAATTACTTATAATGCGTATGAAATTGCTTGATTTAAATGAAATTACTTTTAAGATTATTAACAATAATCTTTCTGACCTGATACCATAACATAATGCTTCACATTTAGTGCAGAATTTAAAAGTTACTTTCACACATTCTTTAGATATATGAAATATAACATATGAATAACATAGTATACAATATGAATAACAGAGCATAACATAAATATGTTCAGTGTAAATAATTAAAAAAATACAATATTAATAACAATACATAAATTAAAGAACGACCTATAATTCTTTACTTATCTTATTTGTTCACGATTTTAAATAAATTTGTATAATCTGTACTTCTTCTATTATTCTTACAGTAAGTTCAGAAGAACACAAACATAAATATAGCAGACCATAGCAGAATATAATATAAATATGTTAAATGTAAATATTAAAATATACAATATGAATAACATCCCGTAAGTTAAAATAAAAGATTTGTAGTCCTTTACTCAACTTATGTGTTTGCAATTTAAAATAACTAAGTATAATTTGTTCCCCTTATGTAATTCCTAGAGTAATATCAGATGAACATAAGCATAAATATAGCGGAAAATAGCAGATCATAATATAAGTATGTTAAAGGAAAGTAACAAAATAAAAAAATTGAATAAGTTAGCTTAAAAATATATAGTTTTTCAATTATCTTATTTATTCGCACTTTAAAATCAATTATCATTATTTGTACTCTTTGTATAATTCCTATAGTAAGATCAGAACTTATTATTATTATTATATCTAAATTTTAATGCAGCCCCACTAATTCTATCTGGACAAATTATCCAAATATTTTTTTTTTCAACGGGAATTTCGTTTACTTCTAAAGTTCTACTCCTCTGTTTCAAATAAATTCATCTATCTTTCTAGGGATTCTTTCAAGGAAAATTTGCTAAATCTGGAATATTTGAAATTAAATAGCAAAATACACTCTGCAATTAATTGGATATATAATTAATTATATTAATGAAATCGATTCTGAATAATTGGGGCTGTCAGCAGACGGAGATTTCTAATGAAATCCTCGCGTTTCCAATAATAGGGTGTAAAAGGATGTTTAATATGTTTGCAAAATCAATAAATGTTCGATAAAGTGCAAGTTAGATTAAGAATATGTTGCAGAAATCTTTCAACTTAAAATATATAATATTATTATTTAATTAGTTGCTCTACAGCGATTGCTCCAGATTTGCATTTCTATTTACTATTATGTGTATTTTTATAGGTTATTTGCAATTTTTTAGTAATTATAATGGAACATTTACACGGACATTTACTGACACTACAACATCTACATAACAAGATTTAATTATTATTACTGGATATAAATTAAAATATTCCTTGATTATAGCAACCTGATAAATCTGTTTTTCAATTAAAATATACATTAAACAAATTAATTGCATATAAATGGATCTTTCTATAGTACTAATTTCTGGACATACTAATAGTTATAAAGGAATGAAAAAAAATTATAATCCAACTATTTTCGATATACCTCTAATGTAAAAAATACAGTGTCTTGTAACACTTATAAGGTATCCATCAAAAATATCATATAATGATATGGTATAACTCAGAAATGATCCTGTTATATTAATGTGACTTCATGTATGAAATACAACGGTTTAAACACTAATTCTTGATAAATTATTTCAAGTGCTAAACACACAATTTTACAAAATCTAGCCATTATATAATAGTGATAAACAATGCTAAGTCATATTGATTTCCCATAAGAATAGAACGGTTAAAACGCGCATTTGTTTTTTCTAGATTTCCTGCACTGTGACGTGACAAAACGATCTTAGAAAGAAAAAACAATTAGTTATAATAATATACCTTTATGTTAGATGTTCAAACTTCTCACCGTCATCTGCAAAGCATATTTGGATCCTTGTTTGAATTTCACGTTGCACACGTTGGGGCATAGATGGTGACACGTTGTCATAAGCGTCCATAATGCGTCGTTTAACGTCCTGCAATGTTTGTGGAGGGGTCGCATACACCTTCTGTTTCCTAACCGATTGTTTCTTTCTTTCTAAGATCATTTGTCATGTCACATAGTAGGAAATCTCGAAAAAACAAATTCGCGTTTTAACCGTTCTATTCTACGCATTAATGTCCACAAGGTGTCTTTTCGCACTAAATCGATGACGCTCTACAACTTTGTAAATCACTTTTTTTCTCCATCTCTTTCCGTTTTCGAGAATGGAATGCTAACTCCACAGCATTTCACCAGGTGGCGCCGTAATCGGTTTCATTGAGTAGCGCATGGCTAATTTACTATACCTAGACACCACTTTTATGAATATAGCATGGGCATACTGTATGTATGGGCATACTGTAGTGGGCATACTGTATATATGGATAAATTAGAAATTGAGAGAATGCTGTTCAGCCCATTCTTGTGCGGTGACTTTGAAATTCTAAACATTTGAATACTACACCTTAATTTACATTTGCGTTCAGTTTCAATTCACTGACATAATTTTTTCCATTTATTTTTTCCAAATTATTGCAATTAATTAATAATAATTTTGAAACATTTATATATATATTTACTGAAGTTTAAAAATTAAATATATGTTTCTTCAACAATAATGAAAGATAACAACAACATTCCTAACCAGTCCTTTAGAGAAAATATTTTAACTTTTACATTTGTAGTTACAATATTTAATATCTATAGTGCTAGTTTTAAGAAGTTGTTAGAAAACAGCAATTGTAAATTTCTCATTCCTACAAGAATTTTATTTTTCTTTATTTCTAATAAAACTGAAATAATGTAAAACTACTATTTTCATTGAAATAATAGATTTTGCTTCAGATTTGTTTGGAATTTTTGACAAATTCAAAGTAAAATTCCCAAAACAATTCCTTTAAATCTGACATCGCGATATTGGAATTGCAAGACTTAGAATGTTTATGAAGTGCATTTCATTTTTTGTCTGAAATGTCCATATACATTATCATTTATTTCTGTTACTATTTAATAAAAGTAAATAAAACTTTATTAGAAATTACTCCCAAGAAATATATATTTTCCATCTAGTAAACAATAACCGATAAAACTTACATAATATTCCCTTTTTTATGAAAGATTTCTTGATTTCAGTAAAGAGTTCGATTTTCTTCAATAGAGAAAAATTATTTAGATCATTAACATAGATCATTAACATTTTAGAGAAAAAAAATTGTGGTCATTTTTTAATTCCGAATGAATACTTAATGCGTACATATATATATATATATGTATATATATATATATATATATATATATATATATATATATATTTCTATCAAAAATCTATTTAGGGATATGAAACTTGCCCCCCCCCGGGGGGGAAAAGGGGGGCAACTTTGAAATCTTAAATGATGACACCCATTTTTTATTGCAGATTCGGATTCTACGGGAAAAGATACGTAACTTTCGTATTGAACATTTTCTTCGAAACATTATAGATGGCGTTGTAATCAAATGCAATGCTGTTAACATTGCTGCTAACATTGCAATTTCTGGAAACGCTCCAATAACTCGAGAAATATACATCAAATTGAAAAACGGAAAAATATGTGTTTAATATTTTAGAAAAATGGTAACTTTGATATCCCTAAATAGATTTTTCAGAACTATTGAACATGCATTTTTCCGTTTTTCAATACGATGTAATTTTCTCGAGTTATTCGAGCGTTTCCAGACATTGCAATGTTAACGATTCTCACAGCATTGCACTCGATTACAGCGCCATCTACAATGTTTCGAAGAAAATGTTCAATACAAAAGTTACGTATTTTTTCCCGTAGAATCCGAATCTACAATAAAAAATGGGGCTCATCATTTAAGATTTCAAAGTTGCCCCCTTTCCCCCCCGGGGGGGGGCAACTTTCATATCTCTAAATAGATTTTTCAAAAATATTGAACATGCATTTTGCCGTTTTTCAATCCGATGTATATTTATCGAGTTATTTGACCGTTTCCAGACTTTTCGGACACCCTGTATATCTATATATAAAGGGACAGGAGATTATATGTCGAGTTTATTTTACATTTCATCATATTATTGCCATTATCATTTACGTTTTTATTTTTCTTTGTTTATATATTTTTATTCCATAATGAATAGAGGAAAGCATATATATCGTCGGGATATCGGGGGATATCGTCGGGATAGCTCAGTAGGGACAGCGTTGGTACGGCAAACCAAAGTACCCAGGTTCAAGTCCTGGTTCCGGCATATTTTCGCTCTGCTGGAAAAATCTCAACTATGATACTCCAACCATTGGATATAATTTACCTAGTTGAATATGCTTTCCTCTATTCATTATGACCTAATTACATGGTATACAGGAGTTTCCTTGCTGTTTCAAGATTCATCATGTAAATTCTATAGTTATAGCTCAGATGAATGAAATTTGCGCTGCAGTTCGCAGCCTTGTCCAACAAATAAGAGTGAAATATGTCAGTCCAGGATATCGTTGGGTTACCTCAGTAGGGAGAGCGTTGGTACGGCAAACCAAAGTACCCAGGTTCGAGTCCTGGTCCCGCTCTGTTGGAAAAATCTCAACTATGATACTCCAACCATTGGATATATTTTTTTCCATTTGCTGCACCATATCTTCTTTACTTGTAGTATCAACTTTTGATTGGTTGTTCCTCTTTGTTTCATACTTTGTTCCTTGCAATTCCCTCCTATTTTTTGCTTTTATTTCATTTTCTTTTTTGTTTCGGCTCTCAAAGTGATAGTAGATCATATTCTGCATACAAAAAGAAGGTTAAGTTGTTTAGAAACGCTGTTCTATTCGTCTCCTTTATCAAGAAATTCGACACGATCATAAGTATGAAATATTATTCTTTAAATTTAAATACAGAAATTGTTTGGGTATGTTTGAATCAAATATAGCGATTTAAAAATGTCCCCTCCCACTATGATCTGTAAACATACTTCAAACATTTAATATATTTCATCAAATATATTTTGAGAAAATTTCTTTTACACACTTTCCAACATAGTTGAAAAGTATTAACACATACTAAAAAGTATTAGCAGACCTAAAAATATTACACATTCTTTGAGTACTCATTTTTTCTTTGGAGACGTGAATGGAAAAATGAAAAGAAAGGAAACAACGAATGAATAAAAATAAAAATATATATTATTTTACAATGAGCTGTAATTAAGTAGTTGTGTCCGTACTCTAACTCTCGTAAAAATACCCTTATTGCCACTTAATTTTTATATGTCACTTGCTGACTCGCCTGGCGTTTCAAGGGCCTGTGATAATTAATAACTTTAAATATATTAAAATAAATGTTTTATGGTTTTGTATATTTAAAGAAATTATTTCTAAACGATCCGAAAACTGCTCTCAAAGTGATAGTACGTCATGTTATGCATGCACAAGGAATAATCAGTTCTTTAGAAACGAGGTTCTGATCGTCTCCTTCTTCAAGAGATTTGTCGTGAACCGCAATTATTCAAAATTATCTTTAAAATTTAATTATGGGAATTGTTTCGGTATGTTTGGATAAAATATAGGATTAAAAAAAGTTTTTACTCCGCTCTATGCTCTTTAGATATAGTCGAAACTTTCAAGACTTTTCATTAAATGTATTTGGAGAAAATGTCTTTTTACCACATTCCAACAGAATGAAACTAGTCGTTGGGGGCCTCCGTAATACTTACCCATCAAGGGTATGCATAATGTAAAATATTAAAATAAAAATGTGTAAACTACTTATAAAGTGCATTGCAATTCAAATAAAATCGTGGCTTGATGACGTCACAAACTTTAAAGTCTCGATTACTGAATTGCTTGAAAGAAACATTCTTATAACTCCAAAAATAATAATCCTATTAACTAGCAGTTTATTGCATCTGATTAAGCGTCAAATTTCCAATTAAAATATATCTTTGAAGTGAAATTTGGATGAAATACAGGGTCATGAAAAATCGAAGAGTGTGGAAAATAGGATTCCAAATATCTCGGCCACTAATTATCCGATTAACTTCATGCTTTATGCAAAATTTATATTTTTTTATTGTCTTTTATATTCATTTCTTAAAATAAACAATTTCGAAAATTTTTATATACCTTTCATCAGAAAGAATATTTCGAGAGTCCGAAAAAAATTGTTCCGGTTAATCGAGGTTATTGAAATGAAATAGGCTTATTCCCATTATTACATACTAAGTACATACCAAATTGCAAGTCTCTATCTCAATTTGTTCGGGATATAGAGCGTTTACAGACACACAGACACACACACAGACACACAGACGGACGGCAAATTTTTTTTTCTAAAAATATATTTTTCGGAATCTCCAGTGTCTAAAACGTGTAAATCCGTCAAAAATTTTTTTTCGATTTTCAAAACGATTACAAGACTTACCCTATACTACGTATGATGGGTAAGTAAAAGTGTTTACGAATTCTGTTTGTTTTTCTGTCGGTCTGTCCGTGCTCTAAATCTCGTAAAAATACTCGTACTGTATGTAATTTTTATGTTATTGATATTTACTATAGAATGTTCACTATTGAAAACGAATTGTATGGCATATATAGTTCGTTTACGAGACTAAAAATAGTTTCCGATGCATTTTACTGATGTTAAAGTAATTGAAACAAAATTAAATTGATAAGCATCAGTGAGGTAGACTAAAGCGTACTTTCTCAAGATTAGAGATTAAATAGTATTTATAATTTGTTTACATAGGCGCAAAAATAGATCAGCAACAGAATGCACTGTGATTGATATCATTGTATTAAAAAATGAAATTTCAAAATAAATTCTTAATAATATTCTGTTAATTTTGGAAAATGTTTTATAATCTATGATTTTTCGTTCATTTTTATCTCTCTTTTAACTCTTTTCCACTCTTCATGTTTCACAAATTTTATAAAGTAATGAAAATTTAATAACATTGGGTTAGGGAATTATACAAGAATTTTGAGCGCCTTTAAGTATAACTTACAAAATGAGCTTAAATAACTAATTTTGGAAAACAACCTCATCATTTAGTACCTTGTATAATATCACATTAAAACGTGTGAAGACATAATATGTGACAGTACCTCAAACTTTCAAACTAATAATTTTAGTAAACTCTTTTTAAATTGAATTATATGCAGGGCTTAAATCGCGCCGGAGCCCACCGAAACCCGGCTCCGGTACGTCTCTGCTTTTAGTAAATATTTAAATATTGGTCGGAATTCACCGGAGTACATAAATACTGGGCTGCGGACCCCAGTGCAAGCGCTTCCATAAAACCGAAGCCTAAATTACCCTTTCCTTTCCCTCCCATATCCCATATATTTTGCATTATTTTCTATCAAAACACTATATGGGGCATAATGTATTGCACGCGTAGGATATGGAAATGAAATGGGCTCAATTTTTAAATCACTCTTCGACCTCGTGCGTGCTCGAACTCAATCTGTCTGTAAATATAAAATTATATTTATTCATCTCTCTCTATATATAACAAAAAGAACGAAAAATCATGCGTCAAGCATAGATTATGAAACACTTTCCAACACAGACAGAACTCTGTAACGAAACTTCACCGTTAAATAAGGTAAAAGAAGATATGTAAGTAAACAGTTTAGAAAACATATAAAACATTGAAAAATACAGTTTTCGAAATTACCTTCCAGTGTCAAAATAGTAGTCGAATTATTTTGTGCAGACCTGTATATGATCAATAGATGTGGATATATGGTATCATAAAATTTAATTCAGTTAGAAAAATCTTTTATTGAGAATTTCATTAATGCAAACATAAATGTAAGAGTAAGGACGGTAAGAATATCACAGGGACAGTAATTACAATTAAATTTATGGAACACTGTTTCTCAAACTGTTGGTCGCCAACAGATAACGAGAAGTTGCATTCAATCCAAAATAAAAATAAAATGTACAAAACTACACGTTATTAACTAATAACAATCAAATATTACATAATTGGTATTGATGTCAATGTGGTTTGATAAGTGATAATGGGGATACATTGTCAAAATGGAAATATTTTCATTCTAAAATGTTAGTTATGCTATTAAATAATCCGTTATTTTGTTCTAAAATGAATTGTTTTCGTTTATAATAATAATAGAAGCGATGGAGATATTTATTTAAGCAAAGTATTCCTTAAAATCACGATTCATCTGAATATAGTAATATATGTAATTAGACATAATCATAATGGAAAATAACAAAATGTGTTATACAGGATCAATAAACCACATTGGAATATATTTAATGTATGAATTTTTTTATCTTAAAAGTGAATGTTATTTCACTTTTTTCTTTCTTTTTTATTTTTATTTGTCCTCTGATTTATTATAATATGGATAGAAGATTTTAAAATGTCATTAGACATTAACCTGCCAGAGACATCTTAGCAGGGCGTACATAATTTCGCGGATTTTGTTATTCTCATGAATGTATAATAGTTTCCAAGGTGACAGCAATGAAAACTAAATTGTATCAGGTCAACACATATTTTTAGAGTATATTTTCAGATCAGACGGAAAGTTTGTTCAGGAATAAATGAATAAATTTAAATATTAAAATTTGACAGGCTGGGATAATATTAACTACCAATGAAAAATACGAAGATATCCGAATTTTTCTATGATGTTTTTCTTAAAATAGAAATAAATAAATAAATTTTAATTTAATTTAATTTAAAAAATGTTGTTAGAAAAATAAATAAAATTGTAATATCATGACAGCCGAATGACACACCGATTCTTCTTTTTAAAATTTAAATACACAGTTTATTAAATATGAGAGCTGGTATTTACAATAATATTTACATTATATAGATTTTCACTAATATTCATAAAAATTCGACCAAAACCACATTACTTCTTTAACCCATTAAAGCCGGAATTATTTTCGTCTTTAAAATGCAAAACTTACATTTCACACCAGTATTTTTAAATTAGCAATTGTTGTTTGCTTTATCAAGAACTTGGAGTCATAAAAGAAAGATAATGTTTCCGTAAAAAATAGTGGTTTATAAACAAAAAAATGGTTGAACCTTATCTGGTAACATATGGTACCGCTAGGCTTTAATGGGTTAAAACAACCAAAATATTCTCGGATGCATTCCACATCCTACTCCTCCGAACAAACCACCATTCCTTCTGTCTTCTCTTCACTTCCGTTTTCTTTAAAACAAAAAAGGGTTGGAAGGATGTTGGTTGCATGACAAAAATGAATACAAAATATTTTCAAACATTTTGATTTCTAGTAAATACATCTATATGTTTATAAAAAATTAAGAAACAAAATCAAACTCACTTTTATTTTATATATATATATATATATATATATATATATATATATATATATATATATATGTATATATATATATATAGAGAGAGAGAGAGAGAGAGAGAGAGAGAGACGTAAATGCATATATATAGTGCGCCTATATGCCTGTGCGTCTGTGTGTAAGTCTTCATTTTCAACATTCCTGGATCATATAATCTTACCATCATATAAACTTAACTGTGTTTGCCTTATTATCCGAAACTGAACAGCTAATGCTATCTCTTTGCAAGTATGCTGGTATGAAATCAAAATTTCATTATTTTTATTTCGTCCTCTTTTCTGTAAAGTATAAATAGGAAAAAATCATTATATTATATAATTTTGAAAACACTATATTTTCAAATAAAACATTTCGATTTCTCGTGTTTAAATGTTTCTTTGTTTAAAATGTGCGGTAGGCCAAGTTGCATATAATAAAACAATTTCTCTTGACTTGAGTAGGCTTAAAAAATATTTGTCTAAAAATTAACGATCATTGATTCAAAAACGAAGCCAAAACATCCAGAAATATGCACATAAAAAACTTTTTATGCATTTTGGAAAAGTATTTTGGAATACTTGATATTCGTTGTAAATGAAATATTTGATAAAGTAAGTCACGAAAATAAATTTTACCTTTCACGTAAGACGTGACGTCGAAATGTTGTTCTTTCTTGTAAAATATTATATTTTATGAATAGTGTATATGAGAACGTCTCTTTAAATCCATTTTATGCACAATCATAATCAAATTTGTGCGCGCGATGAACTCATGTTTTAAATTAAAAACATATGAATTTTTAAAATATTACTGATACATATATGCGATAGATGAAACATTCCTTGAAATACTAGGAAAAAGGCTACATAACTTGTGTACCCGGAAACAACAATACAGGGTAATTAAAATTATGTATAAGATAATATTAAGGGGGTAAATATACAGTTTTACATACATTTATTACATTATCGTTATGGCAATTTATATGCATATTATATTAAATTTTAAAATTACAATTTCAAATAGCCCCCATGATTAAAATTCTCTATATAAATTTCTTTCAGGTTATTTCTGGTAGTTTGCATATATGCTTCTTCTTGACTTTCATAATTATGTTGTAGTTATGTTGATAGATATCAGTATTTATTTTTCATTTGTATTTGCTGCATGGGTGGAGGAACATGATATTAATATAAAATATCGTCGTTGTTTGCAGTGACTTTTTTTGAAGTTTTTTATGACAAGTGTGCATGTAATGCACTTGCCTTAATTTTATCAATTAATTTCTGATTGTTATATGACTTTATGCTTAATAGGGTATTTTGATATCTAATGAATTTTCTGCAATAGTATTTTGTATGGTTTCGTACTTCATTTATTCTACTTGTTCCATTGTATTATATTGGCATTGAAAGGTAAAGAGAAACCAGATTTAAACCTAAACTACTATATCGTCTACAGTTGGTATGGATTTTTGACTTAAAAATCATAGTTCCTTTAATTACCTCTTTTCTGAGACCTTATTTTATTTTCATTTTTATATTCAATTAATGTATAGCTATTTTATATCTTTGCACAGGTTAAATAAATGATTATATATATATATATATATATATATATATATATATATATATATATATATATATATATATATATATATATATATATATATATATATATATATATATATATATATATATATATATATATAATCATTTGTATAATTTTATTATTAATAGTGATTATTTCTTTCATTTTTAAAACGAATATTTGTATAAATTCATGTCAATGAGGTGAGTTATTTACAACCTTAGATATATTTGTTTTAAGTTACATTAAAAATGATGGAAAATAAATATTTTGGAGCTATGTACCATATTTATGTGCAGATAATTTATTCTTAGTCGCACAAATATTTTAGTTTATATATCTATACACTAAAATAATCTCAGACCGAAATCCACAAACTTTTTTTTTATAGTTCGATCTACAACGCCATAACTTATGCAAATCCTCATAATGAAAAATTAGGTCGTATTCAAAGAAGATAATGTTATTTTATTTTCTCATTTAATGGCAAATGGAATTTTTTAGCCCTAACCCCTATATAATGATTCGCTTCGTGTATTTCCATTGATGAAATAATTCCACTTTCAAGCTTATATAAATACAATGTTATACAGATTAAATAATGTCGTATTGCAAAGCAAATTTATATATGAAGTCATGTTTTTCTAAAAACATTTAATTAAATAATTAGCTTTATTCTTAACGTTTATTTTGCATATTTTAAAAACTAAACAGTATCTTTAGTAATAGAAATTTTGGATTAAAATTGAAACATTAATATTTATAAATATTATTAATTATTTATTAAACACAGAATAATCCTCAGTAATACAGAACAGTTTACAGAACACTTGTTGCTTAGCAGAATATATATATATATATATATATATATATATATATATATATATATATATATATATATTACTGACATTGGATCTTTAATATATATGATACATTCCTGTCGAAAATTGGCACATTATAGACGATCGCTATTGCTGTCGACTTGAACGTTCTTTCCACCAGACAATCGGAACATCTCAGTCCGAAACCACTAAAATTACCTGATAATCATATCGAGGTAGCCGCAGTCGAGATCGTTGAAATGTAGTCATGACACCCGGACAGGGCATCACTTCGAGTCACTCACCATGAAGACAAATCTCGAAGTATATCACATCGGAAATCGTAGTGTATTAGCAGTCGTAAAAATTGAGCAGAGGCAGTGAAATCCAGAAGAAATTTCCCAAAAACATTAAAAAGAAGACTTAATAACTTAATAGATGAGCAGTGGCTTTATTGTGATCACAGAGATGAAAGCAACTCCACCAACTTTCGCTTCATTAAAGCTGAACACATTTGAAGATATTGAAGAATTAGTAGAGCTTGAAGAACATACTACCGATGCATTAGTGTAGACCCCCCAGTGACGGTAATTAGATGACAACCACTAATTCGTGTAAATTCTGTCTCCGAAGCCAGTGTAACCGTATAAATACTTCAAAATTTGGCCCAAAGGTACAAAACGCGCGAACAAGCTGGTCCACTCGCATCCATGTTCGGAGGGCGCTAGGGGGATAAAGAAGGCGGAGCTTTCTCGCTAATGGATGAAAAAATGAGGCCACGAAGACGTGTCTCTGACGTATGATTAAAACTCTTTAACAGAAGCGGCAAATTAAAAAGGTAAAAAGGCCTTTGGGCGCGAAAACCGCTTGGAATCATGGGATGCCGAATGAATTAAATAGAAATAAAAATGGTATTATAAAAGTTCCAAAGAATAAAAATTAAATGTCTCAAAAGAAGAAATTAGGCAGGTGCGTTTAGAGGCAGTGTTGCAATTTAAGAGAATAAGGTTTTAATAAATACGTGTAGCTTTTAACAGATTAAGATTTTTAGAATGATAAATAACAGAATATTTTGATTAAGTTATGGAATAAAATACAAAATAGATTTAAGAGATATTTTAAAAAGAGAGGGAAAAAAGAATTGAAGAATTTGGAATAATTTAACTAAAGAAATAGGGCGAAAATTTTTTATTATTACATATATCTTCTTAATTGAAAAGTATTGTTATTTCTAAAGATAAACATTTTAGTGTCTAAAAGCGAAAGATACCGACAACTGGGGTGACTTTGTCTAATTTTTTGCCTCGTGTTCTCTTTAACACTAGAACGTCCAAAGCGGGCTATTTGACCGATAGTTGAAGATTTCTTCACATATTTTAGTTATATTTTATAGTCCGATAATTTCCTTCCGTTACATTTTCAAAAATGTTTCTCTGAACATATCCTTTTACTAAAAAAGTATATTTTAATTTTTTCATTAGATTTGTATAAATATACCTAGAAATTCCGAAGCGGTTATTTTGACCGAGTCAGGTCAAAATCAAGGAATGCGGAATCCTATTGGCCAGAACTTTTTTTTAAACAGCGGTCAAATTGACCTTTACGGTTTTTGTAGGAAGTTTGATTATGTAGTCTTTTTAATGTTAAACATCCAAAAATTATGAAAATTTTCATTTAAACAATTTTTATTTTTGTATATCCAAAATATCAGCTGTAAATTTGAAATTCTCATTCAGTATTTTAAAAGTATAGATTTTTTATTAATTATATTTTCTGAGACTTTATCTTATTACTAAAAAATCATTCAATAAACCTTAAAAAACTTGTAAGAAAATGCAATTTTCACTAATATGATAGAATAATAAAACATAATAAAAAATACACGTTATTTAGTCATTAAAAAACACAAATTTTGTATGAAAGTGAACAGAAAATCGAAAATGTATTAAAAAATGACCATCATGCAAGACATGTAAAAACAATTAACAGCTAAGACATGGTAAGATTAATGTACAATAATAATGTTTAAAACACACACACACACACATTTAGATATAATCAACTATTTCATACATTGAAAAAACATTTCTTTTAGAAGAAATAGGTCTTTTCGGGTTAATTTGTTTAAGCTCCTTTCAGGTTATTCTTTAAAAATAGTGATTGGAATTGAATATTTTTCAGTTACTATTCATTGGATTAATAAATATTGTAGGATAACGTCTACCACTGCTAGCAGCGTTTCATCAGTATATTTTTTTTTATAATTACGACTACCTACATGAGATTTTAACGTATGAGGGATTATTACACCAGCACATGTACAAAATAATAATAAATATATACTACTACAATGTTTCTATTTGCAGTAAATGTTTTCTTTTATATTTATACATTCATAAAAATTAAATATATTAAATAAACAAAATTGCTGGTGACATTTTCACTAGAAAAGCTAAACCCAAATTTGCAATGAAAATGCCGGTTGTGAATAAAGTCAATGTCAAATCTGAAATATAAAAATTTGTAATATATAAAAATATTATTGATTTGTAAATAACACATATTAAGAAAAGAAAAAAATGCTATTACCACGTTACAGCATGAAGTATAAATAACTTTTCCAATCAACAGATTCTCTCAGTAAAATCACGCGCAAAAAGGTGAACAAAACAACAACGCAAGTTATGACAAACTCAATAGGTAAAATGCTGAATTAAATAATTTATATTTAATCTACTCCTGCAGTCTATCAGAATTCGGCATTACTAATTAGATTTATTGTAACAAATTATTACACGTTTTGTTTTTATCCGCGGGATGGACAAAGTCACCGCAGGGTAGACAAAAATTCACCGCGGTGTACGGTAGCATATTAGAATTTGAAAAAAAAAACATTTACAACTAGCAAATAGAAAATTGTTTGTTATTTATTTAGAGATTTTATAGCTTTTATTGGTGTAGAATGTAAATAAACATGAATGGTGTGAAGTATAACTTTTAAAAATATTCCAATGGTTACAGATTAACATACATATCTTCATACGTTTTGAGTTACGTTTTGTTAATTTCGTATAGTTCACTTACATGCCAGAGAATTTTTCTTGTATATGCGCATCCCGACAAAATTATACTAAATTTATTTTGATTTTTTCCAGCCAGAAAATGATAGATAATGTAAATCGTCATAGTTAAATTATAGGCCCCGTTCCAAGGAGAGAAGCTTATTTCAGTGCCTCATTTCACGGTATATGTAACACTAATGGAATGTTTTCTACCATCTTATGTATCTTATCCATCTTATGTATCTTTCATAAATTCCTTTGATGAAACAAAAAAAAAACAATTTCTAGACTAAATTAATATAATTATATGTAGATTAAACAATGCTCTAGCGCAGAAGAAGTTATTTATCTTTAATCAATTATTTAAATAACTATATTTTTCATAAGATTTACCCTGAAAATTTTAATTAAAATTAATTATTATACAATTTTGAACAGAGGAAAAAATTTTCAACTAGTTAAATCATATACAATAGTTGGAGTTTCATATTTGGGTTTTATTCCAACACAGCGAACTATATCCGGTCCAAGACTCGAACCTGGGTACTTTGGCTTGACGCGTCAAGGGTCCTCCTACTGAGCTACCGAACGACATTCTGGCTGGCATAACTCACTCTTATTTGTCGTACCTGGCTGCGAACTACAGCTCTAATTTCATTCATCTGAGCTATAACTATAGCATTTGCCTAATGAAAGTGTCATATAACATGGAAACTACTGCATACCATGAAATTAGGTCATAATGAAGAGAGGAAAGTTTAATATGCTTGGGTGAATGAACTTAACGCTACAGTTCGCAAACATGTCCGACAAATGAGTGCGAATTATGACAAGCAAGGTACCGTCTGTGTAGCTTAGTAGGAACAGTGTTGACAAGGCAAAAAGAGGTATCCATTTCTGAGTCCTGGCCCGGATATTTTTCGCTCTGTTGGAATAAACCTGAACTATGATACTCCAACCATTTAATATGTATTATAATATTTAAAGATAGTTTATAAGACTTTAATTTAACGCTGAATAATCTTAAATATTTCAGAACACTTATCACAAAACATGTTAGTTTATCACAGATTAAAAATATTAATTACATCGTGCCTTAATTTTTAAACAGAAATTTGCTATTTTTAAAGCTAAAAATCTTGTGTCTAATAATGAAAGATACCACATTAGAATTTAGGAAAATATTCACTTTAAACGAATGAAAAAATATATATATATATGTATGTTATAGTTTACACATTCTATCAGTGTAAAAGAACATATACACCCTTATAGAAGAAAATCTGGACCCTATAAGTAAATATGCATAGTGTGAAGTACACCCTGAAAATATTCCACATATTTCAGATAAAAAATTACCTAATCTATATTTTTTAAAGTTAAGTTATATATATTTTTAAGAGAAACTTTATTTAAATGTCCAGATATTTTTCTCATATATATTTATGCAGAATGATTATGTCAGACCAATATCTATTAACTGCATTATCATTTTTTGAGCAATAATGTGATATATTACGCAAATGCTGATAATTAGATTAAATGACGCATTCAAAAAAGAGAAGCTTATTTTAATTCCTCATTTCAAGGTATATGGAACACAAAATGGATATTTTCTGCCTTCCTTGTGTGTAACTATCCGCATGATGTAGTTTCTTTAATAATAATAAAAAAAAAAACTACTTTCCTATACTTATATAATGGTGCGCTGATGAAACAATGTCCTGATGCGTAAATTTATTTTTTAAACTTTTAATTGCATTATTATATTTTCCACTTCATTTAAGGAAATACCGTCGTTTCATAATAAAAATCTGCTACCTAACAAGTAGGTAAGTGAGATTGAAGATCGCACAAGTCGTTTAATATTCCTTTCAAAACGCTATATTCTTTAATTATCTAAATCATTAATTTATAATTTTTAAATCCTTACTACCTAATATATAATGTTTTTAAGTTAAATTATATTATTTATCTGCATGAAAGTTTATTTAGATATCCATGTATTTTAATTTTATACAATTGTGCAGAATGATTTTTTCTAGTGACTGCATTTTTAATTTATCAGTCACAATACGATAAATTTCACAAGTCCTCATAATTAAATTAAATGGCACATTCAAAAAATAGAGGCTTATTTTAATTCTTCATTTCAAGGAATGTGGATCACTAGTGGGATACTTTCTGCCTATCTCATGTGTAACGGTCTGCTTCATTTATTTTAATATAACGGCAAAAAGTTCAATCCACCTATTTTAAATTCATTTATCTCCTTTGATGAAAACGGGAAAAAAAGACTAATTGTCTGATTATATAACGCTGTGAAGATTAAACAATTTCCCAATGCATAGATGTATTTTTAAAACGTTTAATTGCATTGTTACTTTATAAGTTTTCTTTGAAGAAAAACAATTATTTCATAATCAAAATCAGCTTCCTAAAAATGACACTATCCATTTACTTTTCAGAATTTAGAAAAATAAATTATTAATAATATTAAAAATATTTTTTATTAATTTTTTGACATTTACAATTTTGTAATATATTAATTACGACTACCATGTTTTTAGAAAATCCTCGGTCATGTAAATGAAGATATTTGTCAATAAAAAAAAATTCAAATATCTGCATATTTTGAGGGATTCTTTTTTTAGCAACTTCCTGTAAAATATCACTTTTTCTACAAACATGTCTTTATTTTTTAGCAAAATACTGCGTTAATAAATGTTTAATTGTCATTTTGTCATCTAACGTCATCAAACCCCATTAAAATGTTTATTTGTCATCAAACCCCAAGATCACAAGAGAGAAGTGAAACTTGTTTGCTGATATTTCAGGATAAATTTCGAAAATAAAGGACAATCTTTACAACCAAAAATTTTAGACAATTTATCTGAATATTATTTATAGTATGTTTTTATAATTTTTATTGTTTTGAAGTCCCAGTGTTTATATATCTAAACATTTAATCGTGATAAATAATATTTAAGGAACGTTTAAGAGAAAAAAAAATTATACAAGTGACTTGCAGTTTGAAAAGTATAGTTTTTAAACTTACTGTGTAAGTAAACATAACTCAAGTATACTATGAATTTCTTGTTTCAAATTACGTATTTCAAATGCTCAACTTTGTAAAATAATGTTTGTAGTAGAAAAAAGAATTTCAGATAAATACTTTGTAATGGAGAATGATACAGATTTTAAACTTATCACATAATGAAAGATAGCTAGTTTTTGAACTGCTAAAAACATCGGGAACATAATGAACAAAGGATCCTTTCAGTAACATGTGATACATATTCATTTCCTTGTCTTTGTTTCATTTCTACTTAAGAATCAATACACCACTTGCTGCGAACGACGAAGACGTTTTTCTAACTGAACAAGCACCTGACATTTCTGAAGAGAAATTACATTTTCTAGTAGTGAATAGATTTGTGACAAACTAATGTGATAAACTTATAAGTAACACACTTCACAATGAGCGTGTTTAGAATTTCAATTAAAGCTCTTTCTTCAAACATTTTACACTTTACTTTTCTAAACATAAATATGATTTTGAATACGACGACTGTAAATTTTGCAGCATATAAAAAATATAATTTCGTAGGTAATAATATTTCCAAATAGTGCATATGTGTATAAAGTGTAATGATTCCAAATATTTAATACTTGAATTCATGATGTTTAAAAAAACAGCAATTTATTTTTAATCTAGGAAAATATCGGATGTGAGAATATAGTAAAGTTTGAATGTTTTTCTGAAAATTTTAGTATATGAAAAAGATAACAATTCTTTATCAATTTTTTAAATTTATGAAAGTCACCTTTAAATTTTGTTTTTAAACATAAATCTGTATTATAAGGGAAAATCATGCTCATGAGTAACGTCGTCATCATATTGACGATGGCAATACTTGACCAAAATTTTCATATTTACTGGAATCTTTTTAACATCCAAATATACCACAAATTTTATTTTTATACCGTTGATGAGGATAAATTCTTATTGAAATGCAATTTAGTAATTTTTTTAATGATTTTTTAAATAATTTTTAAGCATGACTTTTTCTTTTAATTTTTCTGTATCGCTTTTGCAGCACGATTTCAAAAAATAAACCAGTTTGAACATAAAACAGTATAAATATCTCATCGTTTATTTCCGGCTTTTATTCCATAATCATATTAAAACTCTTCGTCAATAAATAAATAATATAATAAAATAATATAAACAAAAAACATATTTAACAGACATGTATTCGAACTATACCAAAAACAGTGAAATTATCAAAACATTAATAAAACACTGCTGTAAGTAGTGAAGTGCTTACAAATTTCTTCGGACTCCTGGAATGTGCGTAATATGAAAGGATCGCATCTTATAAATTTCAAAATTTTTATTGAATAAATAATTGATATTTCTCAAATAAAAACATATTTTTGTTTTTGTTGGCAGGTAATCTATCTATCTATCTATCTATTTATATATATATATATATATATTAATTGTAAAAAAATTTTAAAGTCTTCAATAACAAAAAAGTGTTCTTCACTTATGTTCGGTAATACAGGAATCGTAGGTTGCATCCTCAAATAATTTTAATGAGAGTTTTAAAAACTAAGAAAATCACAGAGAATAATGACTCGTGAGTACGTACTATTTGTGTAAATTTGTAAAATTTTTAGGTTTATAAAAAACACGTAAAACTTTTTTTTGCATTTTGGGACAGTTTCTCCCGTATTATGTAATCCGAGAATCCTGGGTTGGGTACCGTAATAATTTTAAAGAGACGGTTAAAATGAGAAAATCAGGGAAGATACTGTCTCATGAGTAAGCGTGCTTTATTAAAACATTCCTGACTTATTCATGTAATATTATTAGAGTCATAAAAGACTCGTAAAGCTATACAGTATTAGCACCATTACCCTGCGAGTTTTTTATCCTTGTCTAACAGATATCATCTGGAATTTGCTTTAATTCAGTTTTTACCATCGATGTTAATTAATCTGAAAATAAATTTTACATATACCGATCTCGGCAGCTTGGAAAAGCCTGTTCTATATTATAAATTTTATAGATTTGATAGTTTATACTTAATAATCTATAAACTACTGTTTCCAGATTAATTATATATTTTTAGACTAAATATATTTTTTAAATATTCATTTTAATAATTTTTAAGATCTCATGTCGCATTTATATTAATTTACTCATATATATGTTCATTACCTCTTTACAAATTAACTGATTGCTGTATTAATTTTATATAATGCAGGAAATTTGTTGTATAGAAGTCTAATATACAAAGTTTAATAACTTTCCTTGTCGTCATTTATTTTTCATGGAATTCATATATTTAGATAAAGGAAATATAGGACCATATATTTATTTGCTTGAAACAAATGTTAAAAATATTAAAAGTAAATATTTTAAAAAGTTCATGCAGTTGCATAAATAAAAAAAATTACGTGTAAGATTTTTAATGATAATATTGCTTGCCCATAGGACTGATACCACTAAATACAGAATGACATTTAGTGTAGAATGAAAAACTTGCTTTCCCACATTCTGTACAAACTCTTTAAATACTATTTGTCAACAATTTCGTTTCAAAAGCTTTGCCCCCCCTTTTTCTTTTTTAGTCACACTGAAATATTCAACAAATTAACGAACTGTATGTTATTTTTCATACATCTTCATTGCTGAAATCAATATACAGTTCAATCATAAATGAACTTTGCCTATACAAAAAATTTCCTATATTATATTAAAGAAATAATGCAGCATTGAATGGATTTGCATAGCGGAAACTTGCATTATAACTACATTAATCGAAGTAAGACATAAGATCTTGAAAATTATTAAAATATATATTTAAAAATTTATTTAGTCTAACAAATACATATTAGTCTTAAAACAGTGGTTTATAAATTATTAAGTAAAAAACTATCAAGTATATAAAATTTATAATATAGAAAAAGACTTTTCCAAACTGATTAGAAATTTTCTAGATTATTATAGTTAAAATTTATTTTGAGATTCTTTAACGTGGATGGTAAAAACTGCATTTAAGGCAATTTCAGTTGATATTTATAAAAAAGGGATACCGTGCTCCCAAAGTAATGGTGCGAACACTGTGAAGTTTTACGTGTCTTTATCAACCTAAAAATATTACATGGAGTAGACTGGAAGGTTTTAATAAAACCCACATACTCATGACACATTATTCTCTCTGACTTTCTGATGTTAACACTTCTTTTAAAATTACTAGGGAATCCAATCCAGGATTCCTGATTTAACTAATATACGTAAAGAACATGTTTTAAACATTGTATACAATATTAATAAAAGAACATAACATAAATATTTTAAGTGAAAATGACAAAATATGTATTATACATAACATTACATAAGTTAAATAAAGATATAATAAAGATGTAATCCTTTACTTTTATTATTTGTTTACACTTTGAAATACATTAGTATAATTTGCTCTGCTTATGTAATTCCTATAGTAAGATCAGAAGAATATAAAAATAAGTGTAGCAGAACATAGCAGAATAGAACATAAATTTATTAAATGTAATTAATAAAATATACAATATGAATAACATTACATTAAGTTCAATAAAGATATATAGCCCTTTACAATAAATTAGCCAAATATTTATTGTACCAGGAATATTTCTTTACTTTTAAAGTACCACCCCTTTATTTCTAAATAAATTGAAATATCTTATAAGGAACTTTTACAGGAACTTTTCTAAATCGAGAATATTGCAAATTAAATACCAAAATACACTCTCCAACTACTTGAATATATAATTAATTTTATTACAGAAATCGATTCTGAATAATTGTGTCTGTCAGCAAACGGAGATTTCTAATGAAATCCTCGCGTTTCCAATAATAGGGTGTAAAAGGATGTTTAATATGTTTGCAAAATCGTTAAAGGTTCGGTAAAGTGCAAGTTAGATTAAGGATATGTTGCAGAAATCTTTTAACTTAAAATATATAATAATAATATTTAATTAGTTGCTCTACCACGATTGTTTCAGATTTGCATTTCTATTTACTATTAAGTGGATTTTATAGGTTATTTGTAATTTATTAGTAATAATAATGGAACATTTACACGTACATTTACTGACACTACAACATATACATAACAAGATGTAATTACTATTATTGGAGATAAATCAGACTATTCATTAATTGTACGAACCTACTAAATATGTTTTTCAATTAAAATATATACATTAAAGAAATTAATGACATTTAAATGAATCTTCCTATAGTACTAATTTTTTGACATACTAATGGTTATAAAGGAATGAAAAAATGATAATGCAACTATTTTCGATATATCTCTCATGTAAAAAATATAGTGTCTTGTAAGACTTATAAGGAATAGATCAAAAATATCATTTAACGATATGATATACTCAGAGATATTCCTGTTATATTAATTTAATTTCATATATGAAATAAAACGGTTTAAAGTTTAATTCTTGATAAATTGCTTCAAATGCTAAACGCATAAGTAAAAGAAATCTAGTTATTATATAATACTGATAAACAATGCTAAGGAATATTGATTTCCCATATCTGTGTCCGAAATTGAAGAAAATGCAGTAACATCATTTTAGTTTTTGCATACATTTAATTGGTACCTACGTATTATGCGGGACAGGTTTGAGAAAATTGCGCCATGCATGACGCCAATATTACTATTTATAGTAACCCTTATTATTTTTTCTTTCTACATGGTAACTATAATTACCGGCTCTTTCGAGGAGTGACACACATTGGAACGGGTTAGTCCATTTAGAAGTCCCGGAACAGAAGGTAGGGACAGAGGAAAAGAGGATATCGGGAGGGTACAATTAACATCTGGCTCCTGATTTCAGCACGTGTTTCAGCTCATTTATCTTCGAGTTTTGTTTGCTAGTAAGTTGGTTATATTTTGTGATATCTGATTTTCTCGCATATGTGCTGTTTTCTTTCTAATTATTATTTACCTGATGACGACTCGATTTGGTACACGTGTAATGTTTCTTCAGATCTCGGAATTACTCAAACTATTTCTCAATGATCTCGACATTAACGAATTTCGTGTATTTTTAGGGATTCCAGTGCAACGAGGTTGCTGCATCCAGTAATGTTTTCTCTTTTGTTTTCATGTTCGCGAAGCGATCATACATACGGTTACAGTGGTCCCTGCTTTAACGAATTTCGTGTATTTTTTTTTTCGCATTCCATTACAACAATGTTGTTGCATCCAGTGGTTTTTTTTTTTCATGCTCGCAAAGCGATCATACATGCGGTACAGCGATCGCAAGATTAAGGAATTTCGTGTGTTTTTGGGAATCCCAATACAACGAAGTTGCTGCATCCAGTGATTTTTTTTATGTTGCCAAAACGATCACACATGCAATACAGTGATCGCCACATGAACAAATTTCAGGTATTTTTGGGGATTCCAATACAACAAGGTTGCTGGATCCAGTGATGTTTTATTTTGTGTTTTCATGTTCGCGAAGCTATTATACATGCGGTTTGGTGACCACTGTAATAACAAATTTCGTGTATTTTTGAGGATCCCATCACAAAAAGTTTGCTGCATCCAGTGATGTTTTTTCTTGTTTTCATTTTCGCGAAGCGATCATACATGCGGGACAGTGACTGCCACACTAACAATTTTCGTGTATTTTTTGTATTTCAATACAACGAAGTTTCTGCATCCAGTGATGTTTTTGTTTGATTTTCATTTTCATAAAGCGATCATATATGTGGTACATTGATCGCCGCATTAATGAATTTCGTGTATTTTCGGGGTTTTTTTTCATCTTTACATTGATCGTTAACTTTTATGTAGTTTTTTCTTAAATGTGTATATAAACATTGTTTCTTACTGTTATATCTATCGTTTTAAATTCGTCAAAAAGAATAGTTATATTTTAAACAAATATGCAATATCTAATAAAAGAAATCCTATCTGTACCTATGACCCCTGCTAAAATCTCCCATTTTGCGCCACACATTTTAATTATTTATTTATTTATTTACCATTTTTAAGAATGTTATGTATTAAATAATATTAAATTACTGTTTTGTATATGATAAGCAATGATAAACAAGATTGGTACTTGGCAACCGTTTTTGGCGATCTGTCTCCTGGATCGGATAATACGTAAGGACCATATAATTTTATTTTGTCGTTAAGAGGTGTTAAGCTTTTACAAATATCTTTGTTGCCTGCTCACAAAAGCTTCGAATGTTTCACTCTTTCATTAATTTCATTCATTTTTCGAATATTATTTAAAGCTGCACTCGTATACAGGTCCATGCAACCCATTCCATTTGTCTGGAAACTCGTATTTAACTAGTGTTTCACAACTGTAGTTTGGTGAACTGGAAATCCGAACTGTTGAAACCAAACATTTGGAAATACTGTGAGTAGCAGTTCATCCATAAAATCAGGAATAACCACATTCAGAATCCTATTACCATATCTGTCTCTTCTCAACGTACCATCATACAATATGAGTCCAAGCAAGCGGATTCTGAAAATACCACAGCATACATTAAACAAATTGCTTCTGATGATGCACATCACGTACCACGAATATATTTGTGTCAGAACAGAAATGCTCATTTTGAGGATTTTTGGGAACCACGATCTGCTGGTGTGCCAACTGCCGTGCAGTTTCGTTCGCCATGTGTACCATTAAATCTATCTTATATACCAAAGTCCTCGACGCTAAAATTTGTTTCCAAAATGTGATGCTGCCTCCCAAACTATCAAAGGAGATAGTTATGACTGCAGTTATCCATTGTTGAAGCGATTACTCTCAAATTATTTTCTTTCATTGTTGTAATAATTTTCCCAATTATACGCATAAAACTATATATTCATATCCGTTAGCGCCAAAATTGGTGACATTGGCGACAAAATTGGTGACATTTGGCGACCAAAGTAAGTCTTCATAAATGAAGCTAATTTGGCTATTGCTCAATAATTTGGCGAATTTCTTATTCAAATTCAGTATTAACGAATCTTTCGTAAACGTTTCTTTGCATTTTAACTTGCTGTTTTCGTGTAACATTAGCTAAAAATTTAACGATATAGGAAAGCTACCTTTTCCTCCCGTTACAGGCCGGAAAGACTTTTTTATTCTCAACCTTTTTTACATTATTTTGATGTTATAAGGTATTATTGAAAAAACATTTAAAGACACTTTTATAAAACAAGTCGATAAATTCCAACCAAACAGTCTACGTGACATACATATCTACGTGAGAAGTTTCTGCTGAATAAAAGTTTTGCCATATAGAACAAAATATTATCTAAATCTTTTATTCAGAAAACACATGAGGAACTTATTAATTAATTACTCAACAAGAGATACGAGAATACAGTTTCAATTTGGTTAAATATCTTGAAATTCTTCTTCTCAGTTAAATCATCTAAGTAATGTGTAAATATCAAATTAAATTAAGTTACCTTTCACGTTTATAGGATGGAAGTAAGTCTACAAAATTATCCATATTAGAATTTGGCTCCAATTATCCATATTAGAACTCGCGTATGTTTAATTAATCATATAAAATTATCTGAATGGTTTCTCGATTAAACACTGACATAATTCATCCGACATTTATAACACAAATATCGTTATCTTTCACTGTACACTGATGCTACCCATATACCCGAAACCTGCTTTTGAAGACTTAATTCGAATTTATTAATGTATGTAAATTCTGTGCGAAAATGATTCGTGTTGTATTAAATTGACATTTCACAGTGTCAGTTTGATGCCATGGCTTAATAATGTTTGGTTCAGAACGACATATGCAGAGTGATCAAGAATTGAATAAAATGTTTAAAATGAATACGAGACATTGTTAAATTGCGTTGAGACACAAAATAATCCATTTCACTATCTTACACGTAAATCTTTCTGAATGGCTATCCATAAATGTTATATAGGTTGTTTACAATGTTTCATAAAAATTTCAAGCTTTTATTAGAAAAACAAATGAAGATATTACATGTATGGAAAGTAGTACAATATTAGAAATATAAAGTGAAGTTTTTATGCATCAATTAATAAACCTCTATATGTACACCATTGATTGCACGGTGGACGTCAAGGCGATAATCGTTTTTTTCTGATACTGTTTTTTGTTCACTTGTGCTTTATCCAATTCTTCACCGATCTCTACCCATTTCTTCTGCTATTTACTAATTGACGGATTTGGGCACATGATATCCCTGGAGACCGGCTGAGTAAATCTTTTAAAGCGTGTACGAATAAAACGCGCCTTGACGTGCTTTGTGCAACCGCTGGAGCGCATATAGAAGTTTATGAATTAGTGCATAAAAAACATAAATATTTACACATAATATTGTACTATTTATACACGTATGTATTCATTTGTGTTTGTAATAAAAGCTTGAAATTGTAAAAAGATTTTGTGGACATCCTGTATATTCTATTTTAACTAATATCGAACAAATAAGGTTTATGCAATTCCTTTGTATATATATATATATATATATATAATTAAAAAAAATCCCTTCTTTTCGCCATTTTCTTTGGCCTTATTCCAAATTATCACCATTCTATTAAATTACTAAATGTTATCTATTTTATTGATTTAATATTTCTCTGTCTTTTATTTATATCTTAAATCCCCTGTTTGATTTAATTCTATATCTTAGTCAAAATATTCTTTAAATCTGTATTCAAAAAATAATTCTAAATTGCAAAAACTTCCTACAAAGCATTTGATTAAATTCCTTTTATTGAGACAGTGAAATTATTCTTTCAGAATATTTTTTTCTTTACATTCTTTTTATTTTATTATTTTCAGATATCGTTCGATTGTCCCATCATCCCCTGCGTTCGCGCGCATATTGTTTCCCTCCAAAATTCACCCGATGCTTGTAATGAGTTCTCTCTTGTACGTCAGATTAGGCCGCCCTTAACCTAGTTTCATAGCCATTGATCTTTAAGTTTTTTGGCGCTCTATTTTTGGCCACACCCCTTTCTCCACTCTATTGGTTGGTAATTTAGCACGTTAGTGTTCTTACACCAATTTTTTGTGTATAAAACATACCGCTCGGGCAAGGGCCCGAGCGGTATGTTTTACCCGCGCCGTATGTTTTATTGACCGCAGAATTTTGCTCATTTTTGGTTGTTCAAATAATATGCAGCTCCAGTGATCCCCATTTTCTCTTCAACAATTGACTTTCCTTTGTACCTAGTGGGTCATCTAAGAACATTATGTTCCATCTTGTATATAGAGTGTAGCTAAAGTATTGTAGTGTCTTCAATGTCTGTTATCCATTGGATGTGAGCATCGTACTCCCGTGCTGACTAATTATTCTCTGCATTATGTAAACGGATGACATTGCTACTAATAAAATCTTTGATCGTCTACCACGAGTCCAGTTATTGACTGCTGCTCGGCTATGTGTGTCAATTATTCGGGGAGTTATTTCAGTACCTGGTTCGGCGAAGCAATGGACATACTTAATGATGTGACGTCTGCAAAATTTTCATAGTGGCTACCCCATAATAATAAAATCCGGTAGCCACTACTGACAATCCTTATTACCTGCAATATATCGTAATATAGTAAAGCCGTGCAGGATTTAAAAACCTACGAAAGTCTCGGCCAACAACTTCATATATGAAACGACTTCCTCGAAAGACTGGTTTCGACAAAGCTGTTCTCATTTGGGTTCCTGGATACTGCAGTGGAAAGCAATGTTGAAGAGACTTTTATAATTCACAAAAATGTGGATCATTCGTAGTAACATATGGAAATTCACCTTTTTTTTTCTTTTTTAAAAATAAAAATAAACAAGCGTAAACGAGGAGTCACAACTTTAGGACTGTTTGGTATAATTTTTATTTATTACTTCTTTTTTTTCAAAAGTAACTTAATTCTATTATTGTGTGTGTTCTTATTTTATTTATTTATTCCATTTTCATTCTGTGATATTTATTCATATGAAATAATTCTATTTATCGAAAAAATATAAGTAATATCCTTTCAATTATTATTTAAATAAAAAATTTATTGATGTGCAAATTCCAAACTGCATAAACATTTTATTAAATACCGATTACATCAGGGATTGCGTAATGGTCGCAAAAGTAACTTTAGAAGTTTATTGAATTGAAGAGTAAAAAAGTCCTTCCGGCCTGTACCGGGAGGAAAAGGTAGCTTTCCTATATCTTCGTTTTAAAATGTTAGCTAATTTTACACGAAAACAGCAAGTTAAAATGCAAAGAAACGTTTACAAAAGATTCGTTAACACTGAATTTGAATAAGAAATTCGCCAAATTATTGAGCAATAGCCAAATTCGCTTAATTTATGAAGACTTATTTTGGTCGCCAAATTTGAGAATATTTCGCCAAATGTCGCCAATGTCACCAATTTTGTCGCCAATATCGCCAATTTTGGCGCTAACGGATATGAATATATAGTTTTATGCGTATAATTGGGAAAATTATTACAACAATGAAAGAAAATAATTTGCGAGTAATCGCGTTTATGTACTGTTTTGTTTCAAAATGTCAGCCACCCTAGAATTTCAAACTGCTCTATCTCAGCCATTTTTTAAGATAGAGATAAACCAAACAATGCTCTGGAATCCTTGTATCAAGGCCTAACACTTAAGCAATTTGAATTTTTAACTTTTTTGTATATTTATTTTAGTTTTAAATTTTGAATTTAAAAAATTAAGTTTAAAAAATTAAGAGTTTTAAATTTTGCGGTATCTTGAAACAAAATGGCGGACCAAGTTGGCCTACGAACTCGGTCGAGACATGGGTTAGCTTAATACACACAATTAGTTTCATCAATATTGATTTATAAATACGAGCGTTATCGTATGACATAAGTCATATATATATATATATATATATATATATATATATATGGATATATCTATATATATAAATCAACATTTGAACGGAGGGTGGTTTTGGGGTCTGGGGGTCATGATCGGTGAAAATATATCGAAATTTTCCGGAACTGCTTTCCTCCGAACGGCTGCAATAGGTAGCTTTATACTTTTTTGTATTGAAAGCTACCTAAAGATGTTATCTCAAAGGAAGCATTGCGTTGAATTGCGCAAAATTAGAAGGATAAATTATTGTGTGCAGTTTAATTTATTTGTTTATTTCATTACTTTTGTTTTATTTATTGATACTATTCTCCGGGATGACAAAGCAAGTAAAAAAAAAATGGCTCTTACGGACTATTGCTACTTGTTTAAAAAAAAATGAACTTGGATATTATTTTATTATTTTATTTCATTCTATTTTTCTTTTTGCGATATTATTCATGTACCGTAAAATCTATTTATAGAAAAACTAGAGTAGCAGTTTTATATTTACTATTTAAGAAATAAGAGGATTTTTTGTGTTTCGTGACAATTGAACTATAATGGTGAAAGAAATTTTAATTATGAATTTGACATTTTTACTGTTGAATATTATTTGTTCTTGTTATTTAAATTATTAAGAGTTAGATACTATTACAGTTGTTGTTAAGTTAAAGATTAATATATTATGAATTGATGTTAGGTATTATTAATATTATTATTATTATTTGTTATAAGATAGATTACAAAAAAAAAGTATGTTTTTACTAGTAAGATAAACTTAAATTATTTAAAATTTTATAAGTAAATATTATGTTTTGTTGATTCATTTACTGTGTAGAATTATTTCTGTTGCAAATCTCTATAATTAATTGAATTCAGTAGGGAAGTTCTTTCAGAGATGTCTATCAGTGTTTTGAGGGTGGAATATCATGTTTAACAATAAACTAAGGGTAAATGGATAAAGTTTGTTAAAAATTTCAATAATTCTGATAAAACTTAAGCCAGTATATCCAATCTGAAGTTTATAACACTAAATTAACTTGGGATTCTATATTTTATTGAATGGAATTTCTGGTGTGAGTCTATTTTTGTTCCAAATCCTTATAATCATAGAATTCAGTAGGAATAATGACTAAAGGATGGATTTTACTAGGAATTTACAGAAAATGGAGTATGGAATAATGAGCTTTGCAATAAATATAACAGAAATTTAATTACAGACATTATATGTTTTGCATATGTTTTATATGCATTTCAGTAACCATCTAAATTTAATTTTAATAAATTTTAATTACTTATTTTCATAAATAATATGTTGTTACTTTTGCACAATATTAGTAGTTTTTCTACTGCAGGGATTAATTGCTATTTTCAGGAAATGACAGTATATTTCTGTAAGTTGTTTGTTGGTTTAAATGAATGGTTTTGGCATGACATGCAGGGATGTCTGTTGATTTCATGATTTATTGTGTTTAAAGGTACACCATTAATAACTTTATTATTTATTCTTATGAATATCTGTTCCTTTTATGGTCTTAGTCACCATTGTATGATCAATTATCTATAACAACTTACTCTAATTTCTTCTTTTGGCAATTTACTATTTACCACTTTCTTAGGCAGTTAAGTTAAATTAAATTACTTTTTAGTATTTTTATTTAACTATGTAAATAAAATTAATTGAATTATCAAACTAAATTTAAATTAACTTAAATTACCACCAAAAAACCTTGAGTATGAATTGTAAATATGTAAATATAACTTAATTTTTTTAAATATATTATTTATGTTGTTTATTTTGAATTAAATTTGAGGAGAAATGATGCACTTACCAGATTACTTAAATACTTAATATAAGGACTTAGAATTTGTGATGGTGATAATTATTTAACAAAATGCTAGATCAGGTAGAAGTTAATTTACTGAGACATGATGAAGAAATTGGCATTATGTTACTGTAGTAAATTGTTCTATTAGGTAAGTTTGAGTTTTAATAAATCTTATGCTGACCAATGTGGTTTACACCTCATTTTGTCCATAGCTTGGGTAAAAATAAATTCATTATTTGCCAAGATCTTTAGCATTAATAAATTTACTAAATTGAAGCAAACTTCCCTGATTGTTGAAAGGTAATGATCATTTGGAAAAAATTGTGTATATTTAGGAAATTTTGAATAAATGATATTACTAGAATTGAGTTCTTAAAGTAAATATGATGTAATGATTAAATACTTGATGATGATGAAGAATTAAAAGGAAGATAAAGAAGATAATAAAATAAAAGTATTTAAAGAGAGAAATTGAAAAGTTTAGGTAAGGTGCATTCAAAATGTTTCTAATGTTATGTAAAGAAAATTTTGATGTTGTTGTTGTTGTTATTTATTCTTTCTATTGATGATACTATTATTATTGTTGTTGTATTTGTTACTATGATGAAAAAGTTCTAAGATAATCAGTGCAACATATAATTTTTTAAGATAGTAAATACAATTTAATAGATTCTTATGTATTTTATTGGATAAGATTTCTGATTGAAGCAAACTTTAGTTCTTATCAACATTCTTATAACATTCTGATTCAATAAGAAAGGGTAAAGGATTATGAATTGTTTTGCCAGATATTATTGATAAAATATAATCTAAATTTTGTTCGTACTGTTTTAGTTGCATAAATTAAACTTATTCTTTAAACTCTTACTTTTATAGAATTTTCTCAATAATCATGTAATAGATACCAATTTAATAGCTTAATTAAAAGTTATAATAGCCACAAAACTAATAAAAATTAATAAAATAAATTATGATTACTAATCTCAATTCTTTTTAGTGTGACAGTGTGTTCCTAGCACACTAGTAATAGTGTGTGAGCTCTTGGGAGTATTACTGTTGAAATTTGTATTCGAATTAACTTTTATGCTGGTATAATTGATTGGTTTGGATTGAGAATTTCTTATATTGAATTGAATTGGATTACAATATTATACTTTAAATTACTAAAAATTAACTAAGCAAAATTAAACTATTCTTAAGTAATAAAATAAACTAAATATATACTTTTTTTTCTTTTCAAGAGTTTCAGAATTTTCCAATGCATAACTTGAATTATTTTCCTGTTATTAAAATAGAAGAATATTGTCACTACCCAGGTGACCAGAAGAAACCACTATTAGTTTATTGTTATTATTCTTAGTATGGTATTATTTTTCTTGCTATTATTATTATTGTTATTATTTTATTTATAGTATTTTATTGTGTTAATAATATTCTTATTGCTAGTTTTGAGTTGTTGCTAGTATAAGGATAAAACAAATACTTGAAAATTACTGAAAATTGATGTGATATTTTTGAATTTTATTATTAGTTATACTATTATTTAATTGATGTTGAAAGGGAGAAATTATACTAGTAATTACCATAAGATGAATTAAGTTAATGTTTGATGGAACTCAAACTAGATGATAATTGAAGTTAAAATTTACATGAAGTGGAATATGGACATATACTCCACATAACTCCATTTAACTCCATACTTGACAGCTGGACTATTATGCTATGATATGGAGTACCTGAGTTAATTTAAGAACCTAAATACTATTGTACAATTTGGTTCATAAAGTCCTCAACTAATTCATAATTTTGTGTGATAAGTGTTAATTTTATTATTTTACAGTTTTATTGTTATTGTTATTTATATTATTTATTTATTATTATATGTATTCTATTATTGTATATTATTATTGTGCCATGACAGCTAATGTCAACATGGACAGGCTTTTGTTGATCTTTCGATATTTAAGAGAGAACCTGTTGAAATCTAGGTGTACAACTAGGTGTAAAGCTGGACTTTTTGAAAAGGAAGAGATTCTCAATTGGACTCTATAGTTATTATCAATTGTTATAGTTAGAACAATTGTGATATAGTTAGTAAAAAGTTAAGGTATTAAGACATTGATGCAAAATTTTAATAATTACTTTGTACATTCTCAGTTACCAGATTGTGAGCCGAGTCCGTGTGGTATGTTCCTTCAATGAACTTGCAGGTCAATGACATGCCAGTTCATTCGTTTTTTTGGGTGGGGGTATATGTAATAATAAAAAAAAATCCCTTCTTTTCGCCATTTTCTTAGTCCTTATTCCAAATTATCACCATTCTATTAAATTACTAAATGTTATCTATTTTATTTATTTACTATTTCTCTGTCTTTTATTTATATCTTAAATCCCCTGTTTGATTTAATTCTATATCTTAGTCAAAATATTCTTTAAATCTCTATTCTAAAAATAATTCTAAATTGCAAAAACTCTCTACAAAGCATTTGATTAAATTCATTTTATTGAGACAGTGAAATTATTCTTTCAGAATATTTTTCCTTTACATTCTTTTTATTTTATTATTTTCAGATATCGTTCGATTGTCCCATCATCCCCTGCGTTCGCGCGCATATTTTTTCCCTCCAAAATTCATCCGATGCTTGTAATGAGTTATCTCTTGTACGTCAGATTAGGCCGTCCTTAACCTAATTTCATAGCCATTGATGTTTAAGTTTTTCGGCGCTCTATTTTTGGCCACACCCCTTTCTCCACTCTATTGGTTGGTAATTTAGCGCGCTACTGTTCTTACACCAATATTTTGTATATAAAACATACCGCTCGGGTAAGGACCGCAGAATTTTGCTCATTTTTGGTTGTTCAAATAATATGCGGCTCCAGTGATCCCCATTTTCTCTTCAGCAATTGACTTTTCTTTGTACCTAGTGGGTCATCTAAGAACATTATGTAAGTATTGTAGAGTCTTCAATGTCTGTTAGCCATTGGATGTGGGCATCGTACTCCCGTGCTGACTAATTATTCTCTGCATTATGTAAACGGATGACATTGCTACTAATAAAAACATTGATCGTCTACCACGAGTCCTGTTATTGACTGCTGCTCGGCTATGTGTGTCAATTATTCGGGGAGTTACTTCAGTACCTTGTTTGGCGAAGCAATGGACATACTTAATGATGTGACGACTGTGAAATTTTCATGGTGGCTACCCAATAATAATAAAATCCGGTAGTCACTACTGACAATCCTTATTACCTACAAGATTAGGTTAGATTTGATGCAAGAACAGTCTGTGCCTCATAAATTTCATCAAGATAAAATGGTATGGTTGTCTCCCTGATATTTGTAACTTACAATTTTTTTGTATCTTTATATTCTACATTTTGTAAATTTTCTCCAGTCTCCAAGAAATTTGAATAATTTTTTATGTGCACAGTACTACAGCTGCCAGAACAACACTCTGTTTCGCCAAATTACGCTCTACGCTCGCTAATATATCACAACTTGCATACAATTGGTAAAATAAAATAAAATTTTGAATATAGAGATCAGAAAAAAGTTATTTTATCCAATGTTACTACTTATTTTAATAATCGAGAGCGGCAACCATATTAGAAACACGGTTTAGTGGACGATTTATAACATTATTAACTTTACAATGTATACTAAATTTTAAAATAATAAAAGTTGGCGTGTTTGTTTTTTATGTATGAAGTTATTTCTTGCGCAACCGAAACAATAAAAAAAATCGGTATAATAATGATGACAGTCCCTCAGTACGCTACAATTTATCTTGTTACCACTGTACCGAAAGGAAAGAAGGAGTGAAAAACTTTCTAAAATACCATTTCATAGAAATTATTGGGAGTAGATATAGTGTAGTCACTTTTGAGACGAAAATTACATTTATTATTATTACTTTTTTTAAGCTTTTTTTAAGTTTCTTTAAACAATTAAAACAATTTTTTTTAAATATAATAATTGCGATAGGCTCTGCTTTCAAATGTGCTACATTTTTACTTCGGAAACACATTTTCCATAATGGTGAAAGAGCGAAAACGATCTAAAATTTGAGTTACTTTAAATTGTTGTGGTAGAAAACTGCATTTCATAAAGTGGTTACTTTTAGCACTCAAACGCTCGATAAGAGCGATTCTTATAAAATTTATAGATATTGGTGTATAAGTGGTAATACAGAAGAAATAATTACATTTAATTTGTGATATATATATATATATATATATATTATATATATTTACCAATATATACCAATACAACAATGCAATAATTACAGATGTCTCCTTTTCAAAATTCCTATTACTGTCATCTTACATCCATACCCAATAATTAAAGTATTAATTTACTTTAGTTTGCATAATTCTAATTTTCTTCCGAAGTTTTGAAATTTTTCGTGATATTTTTCGACCTGCTAGTAAGTATAGTTGATTTTTTATCTTCAAAAACTGTATCATCTAAAGAAAGATATTATGTTTTCAGTTTCACAATTTACACAAGTACTCATGACAAAAATAATTTTTAATAAAAATAATAAATTTTAATCCTGCTATTGGAATAAATGTTTTCAGCAATAACCATATGATCACATCTATGGTCACAGAGGAGTTTAAAAAAATTCGTATAACATTCTAGTTTTTCATTCCGATAATTTTGCATATACCTTGCGAAAAATATATTTAATACTCATCCCTATGGCAGTGTTCTGTAAGAATGTAATTCCCTGTTAGTATTTGATTTGTCCATTCGCATTTGACTAAACAGAAGATTCTTTTCGCAATTCTTAACACTAATATTTTACGCATGAAATAACTGTTTTTCTTGTTAATTAAAGTTCTGATTTTTTTCGGATATGCAGTAAAGATCATATCCAAATTGGGTTATAATACTTTTAAAAAAATGGCATTTAATATGTACATGAAACATCGTGATTAATAAATATTAATAAATCCTCTCAAATTGTATAATTCTAAAGCAAAATACTATGCGAAAAAGGATTAATGAAACTTGGAATTACTAAATATATGCTTTTTCAGTGTTTTGAAAGCTGTGATATCTGGCGGGAGAAATATTTGATGCCCATTTTGTGACATACAAAGTGCGCGTTTTAGTAACCGCATTTGTCTGTCTGTGTATTCAATTACCCCTACCCAAATATTACTATTTCTATTTTCATTATATACCTCATAGATGATTTCCAAATAAAAATTGTAATATTCTGCGGTTGCGATTTCTTCGGAAGGATATTGTCTCTGTATTTTTATTACATCTGAAGTAACTTCTCTTTCTTACATGTCGTATATTTTTTAACTGGTTGTACCTCTTTATGTCCAACTTTGATAAAGTCATTTACACCTCTTGCACGTTTTCCTTTCAGTTCTGTTTAATTTCAGTATTGCTTCTGCTCTTAACGTGATAGTACGTTATAATGTGCATACAAAAGGAATATAAGTTGTTTAGAAACGACCTTTCTGATCAACCCCTTCTTTATGAGGTTTGAGGTAAAACGCAATTATTAAAAATTATCCTTAAAAGTTAAATATGGGACTTGTTTTGATATGTTTGAATAAAATATAGGAATTAAAATTTCCTCCTTCTATGTTCTTTAGATATATTTGAAACTTTAAAACAATTCATTAAATTATTTTCAGAAATCTTTTCTTTTTAACACTTTCCAAGAAAGTTGAAAAGTGTATACGAATTCGTATTATCTGTCTGTCTGACCGTGCTCTAAATTTTTGTAAAAATACTCATAGTACCATGTATTTTTTTTATGTTATTGATGTTTACTATAGAATGTTAGCTACTGAAAATGAAGTCTATGGCACGGATAGTACGTTTTACGGGGACATAAAAATTATTTTCGTTACATTATCATCTACGGGGAAAATAGTTTCATATGTACATTGCTGATGTTACAATAATTCAAACACAATGAAATTGATAAGCATCACTGAGATAGACCAAAACATGACTTTTCAAGACTACAGAATAAATAGAATTTATGGTTGGTTTACAGAGATGCCCAAAATAAATCTGTTACAGGGAGTACTATGATTGATTTCAATGTATTATTTCATTGTATTTCATTCAAAATATTAAATTTTGTAATAATATTGTTTTAGTTTTGGAAAGTGTTTGATAATGTCCGAACTCCGAACCATGATTTTTTGTTCTTGTTTATCTCACTTTTAACTGTTTTCTACTCTAATTTTTGCCAGATTTTATAATGCAATGGAAATTAATTACACTGAGTTAGTGAATTATGCAATAATTTTGAACGCATTTAAGCATAATTACAAAATGAGATTAGAAGTTTAAAGAAAATTTGAAAAACACCTCATCTTTATGTACCTTGTATGATTTCACAATGAAACTTTTGGGATTAATCTGCGACAGTACCTCAAAGTTTTTTACTAATAATTTTAGTAATCTCTTTGTAATTTCAATTATATATCATAACAGTTTCTTAATTTCATTTAAAAAAATTACTTTATAATTAAATTCTTAATTAAAATTACTGTTTTAAGTTAACTTTACATTCATTTATTTCTCCATATTGTTGCGTATTTACATTTTCATGAAATAAGTTAAAGCTGCATACATAATTGTGCGAGAATTTTTAATTATAATACTCGTGTATGTTTTTTAAAATTAGTACAGCTTCCATAGTTGCAGCCCTTGTTTTCCGGTTTTCAATTACTGTAATGAATCGCAGGGAAGTACGACAATTTTACAATTTAGCAAGGAAATAACAAATGATTATATAAAATATCCCTGCTTTTGCAGCTGTACATTGCTTTTGTAAGATGTAATTTCTATTATTTACAAACTGGTATGCAAATATCATTAATTTTAATTAATGGTAAATTTTAATTTTCGAAATGGAGTTTGTAAATACTCCACTGAATAAAGCTACACCAATAATTAATAACTTAAATATACAAACGAGATGTACGTCCGTTTTGTATACAATTCTATATACAAAACTAAAATTTCATTCAGAAGCAATTTTACTAGAGATTACACATGTATTACAATAGTGACCATTTATTACACTAAAAACTTTCAAATTTGCAACCCACAAAAATATACTAAAAAACCTTAGCTAATAGTATTTTATTTAATATTGTTTACGATTTTTTTTTATGTAAGTACGGAATCTGTATAAGAGTCCATTCATAAAAGAAATACTGAAAACATAGCCTATATTTGGACGATGAAATAGAAAGGACCCCGAACACCTCTTGTCAAACTACCTGTTGTCAATATAATGTTTCCTAAAAATCTTTTGTTTTAATGACTTCTAGAACTTTTTTGGTGAGAATTGTATTGAGTAATTGCCTCTTAAAAAATAATCTAAACGATATGGAGATTTAAATGTTTAATTTAAACTGTCGATAATCTTATCAATATTAACAAAAGCAGTACGTTACTGGATTTTTCTTTAAATGTATATATAATAATGTACAAATATTCATTTATTTCTTAAAAGTTTATACGCTTATTCTATAAATATAATATGTAATTAATTCCAATTTCAGTCATTAGTATTATTTTCAAATTTTTAAGAATCAAATTGTACCTTTAAAATTAGAAAGCAGTATTCTACAAATCATTTAATAAAATTACACTAAATATATGCATTAACTGATTTTATATACAAAAGTTGATGAAAACATGGCAAGTGCAGCTGGTAAAACATATATTTGTAAAGTCATTATAATTCTACATACACTTCATAAATATGTAAATCTACGTCAAACCACTGCTGCACACGAAACTTGATTAGTGCAAAGTGCATTTTTGTTTACGTTAAGAACAGTGTAATAAGTCTAATAATCCAGTGTTGGAATATACAAACACTAAATCATCTCACTAAGTTGAAAAAAAGTAAATGTCCAATGAATATTCAATAATTATGATGAAAATTATTTATTACATCGAAACAGATTATTAAAGAACTCCAAAAATATATTTCGATTGATATATAAACTATAGACCTAAAGGATAAAAACGAAATCATTGCAACTAAAAAATACCGTATATTACTATATTTATTATTACTCATTTTTTAAACTTTCATGTGTGTAGTATTAAATTTTATAAATTCTGTATATACCACCCTTTATTTAGTAATCATTTGTAATGTTTTTGAAAACGAAGTCTAACCAGTCGATATATAAAAACTCTAGCGTCGCTTTTGACCTGCCATTGATGTTAGTTACCTGTCTATTATTTCTTATTAGCTTTGTTAAAATAGGAAAAGTATCTCTCTATATTAAAAAAAAAAGTAACCACCACTGTAGTAGCCGCCGCAGCCGCCTAAGCCGCTGTCAATGAAGATTTTGTGCCTAAGGGTCTTTCTGGAATTAATATTAAGAAAACTATTGCATATAAAAATATGCATATTTGTAGTTTTATAGTGAAATATTCGATAAACACGCTCAAGAAGACAGTTTTAAAATCGAAAATAAATTTTAAGAGATATTAATTATTAAAGTTGGTCGAAATAGTTCTCTTCAAAAAGTTTTATATGAACGAAAAATATGCATTGGAATTTAACCATAATTTAACAAAATATAGTTGACAAGCTAGCAGTGTGCAGAGTGAAATTATTTTTATTTTTATTTGAGTAATTTTTTGAGGTTATATTTCAATTTTTTTATTAAAATTAATTTTTTTATTTCATTATTTTGATGGAGATTTATTTCATATTTCAAAAGTTTCCATTGTTTGAATTGTTGCCAGTTTGTGAAATATCACACATAATAATATCCATTTCAATAAAAAATTGTATATACACGTGAGCACTAAAAATAGAGATAAAACTTTAAATTAATGATTACGTGCTAAAATCAGTAATTTTAGAAAATTACGTAATAAAAATATACTTGCGCGTGAATATTAAAAAGAAAAATAACTAAATTATTACACATTCAAAGTATTAAATGGGATACTTACGTCCTATTTAAAATGCTGAAATAACAATATATCCAAACAGTTTCAATTTTAAAATATATTTTCGTGAGAGATTAATTTATTTCGACATAGTTTTTTATATATTATTGCAAATTTCAAAACAGCAGAAATAATAATATTTCCCTTCAATTAAAATCTTTATTTTTACATTTAATAATAGGAAGAAAACTTATACATATTGAAAACGATGCATTTAAAACATCTTACTAAAAATAATTTTTGGTACTTCTCCATTATACAATTGACAACTTTCTAGTAAAAAGAAAATATCTCCAAACTATTCGAAAAATTCTAATGCTCAAAAAAACAAATGCAAGAATGTTGCTATTGGAATCTAAAGCCCCACTCGCTAAAGTGTCCACTATCAGTAACTTTAAACAATTAAATTTATAATACATTAATGAAAATAGAAACAAAAAAGTAATATTACATATTTATTTACATGCGATTTTTTTTAATTATCCCCCTCAGCTGATGGATAAGTGTTTATGACATCAGTTAAAACGGATGTGTTGTGCGTAACTATGCATAGCGACATTTTTTTCAGCCCTTTTTCTGTTTTACTATCATGGTAGCATCTTTTAAGGTCGTTTTTATTATTTAAATTAAGGAAATAGCTAATAAATTTGTAAAATATCATTAAAAATACAGATAAATGTCGAATACAAATCTCTCGATGACATAAAAAAAACGAGTAACGCATCTATCTGATGTCAATTGAATATGACGCCAGGGTAACGCAGTTTTGCCGTTAAATGCTATATTTTAGCGATAGTTTTTTTTTTTTCAAATTAGTGTGTCTTTATAGTTTGCGGTGTCAGAACGGGAGTAAGTAAGCGTTCCTTGTTGGAGGCAGAGTCCTCTATTCCAGTAAAATAAACCACTGAAAAATTAAAGAAGTCGCTTCAGACGACAGTCAGAATTCCTAAAAAATTGTTGAATACATGAACATCGGGGAATTTTATAATGATGTTATAAAAAATTGGGTATTTATCCATTATCCCGTCGACCACTATCCGAAAAAGAAAAAAAAACTATCGCCAAAATATAGGATTTAACGCTAAATGTGCGTATCGGGGTGTCACATTCAATTGACATCAGAAGCGTTACACGCGTTTGTTATGCCATCGAGAGATTTTTATTCGACATTTGAACTATATAATGAACATACTTTTGCTTGCGTGTGTTTTCTTCTTTATTGTCGTGGATGTGTTTTAAGATTACGCAAAAATAAACTAAACACATTAAACTAGAGTAATTGAAATGTATTTTTAACTCCAGTCTCTATATCACTGACAATGATGGCAGATTATTAACAAAATTAAATGTATTCTTAAGATTGGATGTTATTTAACTTTATTTTCTTGGCCATCTGATTTATAATAATATGACAGATTAATATAAAACGTCATCCGACATTATCCTGCAAGAGATATTTTAGAAGGACATACCTATTTTTGGGGATTGTGTAATTCTCATGAATATGTTATAGTTTCCAAGATGACAGCTTCGACAACTGTTCAGTACTAGGCCAACACAGATTCTAAGAGTATATTTTCAGATCAGACGGAAAAGTTTACTCCGAAAAGGATTGAATAGATGAATAAATTTAAATACTAAAATTTGACAGGCTGGTATACTATCATTACATTAAGCAGGCAAATATAAAATTTTACTAAAATTTATTACATTAAAGTTATGGCAATTTATATGTCCAATATATTAATCTTTAAAATTCCAATTTTAAATATCTCCCGCTGTTAAAATTCTTTAAATGATTTTATTTCCGATTATTCCTGGTAGTGTACGTACATGCTTCTTATTCACTTTCATAATCATGTTGTAGTCCACGTATATGCTGATATATGTCAATATTTATTTTACGTTTGTATTTTCTGCATGGGAGGAACATGCTTCAAAGATAAAAATGTAGTTGTTATTTGTAGTGACTTTTTTACGGTTTTTTATTACAAGTGTGCATGTTATATACTTGTGTTAATTTTAACATTTAATTTCAGATTTTTCTATGATTTTTATTACGATATTTTGATGTCTAAAGAATTTTCTTCGAATAGTATTTCGTATGGTTTCGTACTTCGTATAACCTCTGCTTATCGCATGGTATTTTCTTGGCATTGAAAGATAAAGAGAAACCGCTTTAGTCTTACTGTAACGTCTCTAGTTTGTATGGTCTTTGGACTATAAGATCATATTTCTTTTAATTAACACTTTTATGAGATCATTATTTTATTTTCGTTTTTAGCTTTATATTTATTAAGGCAAAGCTAGGAGAGTTTGCGCACAATTCATAAGAATAAGAATAAAAAATCTAAATATTAATTTTTTGCTAAACTATCCATGAATAATTTTTACTTCATTTGTTTTTTATGCATTTCGAATACTATTTTGTTGTTATGTTGTAATTTAATATAACACTTGTAATAAAACCAAGAAAGCTATTTTGCGTAATCTGTCTTTACAGGGTTGGTGTGATTGCTCACATGGGTAGGAGAGTTTGTTATTAATAATAACTACAATTAAATAGTTAAGAATAACAATTTCACTTAAATGAAATTGTTTTAAGGTTTTTGTGAACAAATATTATTGTATTAGGAGTGACTATTTCAACCTAATGATTAAAGAATCAGAAAAAGGAAAAACTTTTAAAACCGATTAAAAAATTTTAATTAAAGGGAAAAAATTAAAGGATCAGAAAAAGCAAGTCGAAATAAGATTACAAAATGACATTAAGTTACTTAATAACAAGTTTAACTTAAAATTCATTTTCATTTTTCATTTTTTATGCAAATTTACCAATAACCTGCGTAATCTGTCCTAGCATGGAAACTAATGGGAACAATGCGCCATCTCTCCTAAGTAGCAGATGCGCAAACTCTCCATTTTAGGTAGGAGAGATTTAGTGGTCTTTTATTTAAACATGGCCGCTACTAAAACGAACCGTTGGTGTTCCCACTGTTAGTCTAGATTAGTAGCTTATGAGAAATCGTTTAATTTTTTTGTTCTACTAACATTGTATAGAAGTTCTTACGAACAGCTATGAAAATTGAAGCACTGACTTTGGGTAAACAAAACAAAATAGCAATGCTTTATCTTACACGCTCAAATCAATCAATGTGCACTTTCAAGTAGACACTCCACTACTGCTGCTGCACCGCTACCTGAGCGATCACTATACTCTTTCCCTTCGAACCTCTATGCGCGCAATCTCTCCGACCGCGCCATCTCTCCTGGCTTTACCTTATATAGCTATTTTATATCCTTGCACAATTTAAGTAATTGATTATACAGGATGATTATAATCACTGGTCATAATGACCTGATATTTTAAAACGATATACTGTCAGTCTAAAAAAAATGCTTATATATTTATTTCCATAAAATTGTCGCAGAGTAAAACGAAAACATGCATTCGATTGGGAAATGTGCTGCTTTTAACTTATGTTAGAAAACTAAGCTTAAGATAACAGCTCATATTGAAAAGAAATAAATTTTTAAATCTTCCATGGAATTCCCTAATTTTTACACTAGAATATGAATTTAGACTCTGAAATTAGTCTAAATATAAATTAAAAGAATTGTCTGTTATTAGTTCCAGATATATTTAATATGTAAAATTGTGGTAATTTGGGGAATCGTCGTTGGACAAAAAATCGTCACTTTAAGTTTTAGTCTTATTTTAACAAGAGAAAGAAAACGCTTTTCTTTAAAATTCGTTATACCACTGTTATATTTATTAAATTTTTTTATGAATTTTTTCTTTTTAGAATGACTATATGTTATTTAAATGTTATGCGGATGGCGTTTGCACAATTTTAGAACTGACTATTTATTCTTTACTCTTCAGATTTTACGAACACACCCTGCTAGAACTGAATACTTTAAATTCCATATTGGAGCAATCACGTGACTAACATGCGCGGACACATATTCCGTGCCTTACTTCTCATAACTTGAAACAATTAAAATCGCTACCACGTGCTTTTGCCTTTCGTCTAGTTTTCTCATCGTTAGAAATCGACTTCATCGCCTTGTTTTTATTCATCTGTGTGTATGATGCACAATTTTTAGAAATTGGATTGCTTTTCATTCACAAACAGCAACAATACAGTGCAAAAAATTTACGAATACTTCTTAGATATAAAATCATTGAGAATAATTTAAAATAACCGAAAAATCTCCAAAATGTCGAAAACCTTTCTGTTTTTGTGAAAGACCTCAGGAGAACAACGGAAAGATTTTTCAGATATTTCCGGAAGCTTTTCTAAAATAAAAGACAATCTTTACTACCTAAAATCTTCGATAATTTATCTAAATATTATTTATAAGTATGCTTTTTTTAACATTTTTGATTCGAAATACCAGTGTTTATGTATATAAACATTTATTCGTGATACGGAATATTTATAGAATGTCTAAGATACAAATCAATTTAAACAAGTGCGTTGCAGTTGGTAAAATACAGGTTTAAACTTACTATACAACTGCTGAAAACTCAAGTATACTTCGGATTTCTTGTTTCAAATTACGTATTTCAAATGTTCAACTTTGTAAAATTAAGTTTGTATTAGAGAAAGAAATTTGAGGTAAGTGCTTCTTAGTGGAGAATGCTACAGAATTTTAAACTAATTACATAATGAAACAGAACTTAGTTTTTGAATTACTGAAAAAATCGTGAACATAATGAACAAAGGATCCTTTCAGTAACATGTGACACACATTCATACACTTGCCTTTGTTCCACTCCTACTTAAGAATCAATACATCACTTGCTACGAACGGCGAAGAAATATTTTTTCTAACTGAACAAACACCTGACATTTCTCAAGAGAAATTACATTCTGTGGAAGTGAAAAGAATTTATCTGAGTTTCTTTCAACTAATGTAATAAGCCGATATGTAACACACATCAAAAGTAGCTAGTGAGCGTCTTTAGAATTTTAATTAAAACTCTTTCTTGAAACATTTTACATTTTACTTTGGTGAGCATAAATATGATTTTCGATACGCTTACAGCAAATTATGCATCATGTAAAAAATATAAATCTCTTGTTAATAATGTTTCCAAAAAGTATATTTGAATAATTGATTTTGTGATGTTTATAAGAAAACAACAATTTAATTTTTGTCTAAGAAAATTAGGAAAGTGAGAATATAATAACTTTTGGATGTTTTTCGTGAAATTTTAGCAAATGAAAAGAAAACAATACTTTACTATAACATATTAAAGTATAACAGTTTTTCGCCCATCTTCACGACATATATCACTCTTTTTGAAAATTCTAACAACGTGGAACTGATCAAAACTGAAGGAGAAATTTATGGAAGAGAACTTTAAGAGCATCTCGTGTTTTTCAGAATAAATCTATATTATAAAGCTATGAGTGACGCTGACATCATATTGTCAGTACTTAACCAAAAAATTCGGATTTACTGCAAACTTTTAAACTTCTAAATCACACATAATTTAAATGTTTATATCGTTGATTGTATTTTTTTTTTAATTCAAATGCAAATTGTTTAAAAACTGTATATCATTTTACTAATTTTTTATGGTTTGTAAAATAATTTTCAAGCATGATTTCAAAAAAAGTAATTCTTTATTGCGTGCAGCCAGATTAGTAAAGATAAAAACGTTTGAACTTAAAACTGTACAAATAGTTCAGCGTTTGTTTCGGCTAATATATCTATATATATATGTTATATATATATTTTTTTTCCTTCGCTTATCCTTCGCATTTATTTCGCATTGTTCCTTTAAATTAATCTAACTTCTGACATAGTCATTATTTCCTTAATTCTTAATAATATTTATTCCTATTTAATGTCCTTTTAAAAGTAACACATACATTAATAATTATCTTATTCCAAATCTTATCTAAAACTTTAAGTTCATTCGTAACTTTTATCAACTCCCCAATCTATAAACTTCTGCGAGACACTTGTTGTCATTTCGAATGTTTTTAAAAACCTTTTTTTTATTTATTCCATGCTTTGCTTCGCGCGCTGGGTATTTTTCACGTCAAAATCAATGCGCAGCTACGGTGGGGATTCTTTCGTGTTAAATCTTCTCCCTCGCACCTCATTCGCTTAGCTTAAATTCGCCTCTCACTCATTGGATCGTGCGCTCGTTACTTCGTTGTCAGTAACCCTACGCGCGGGTAACAAACTTCGCTTGCAAGCATTAGGAGAGCAGATTTTTGTCGTGTTTGGAAGTGCTGACCAAAGCGTTATCTCGGTTTTTACTGACATAGAATTTCATAACAGCTCTTTAAGATCTATTAAATGATGTAGTGAGCTATCGTCAAGCCTGAGGGCAATAAGTATATCTGATACTGTGGGAACTGTTACTGGCATCGTCATGGTTGTTAATAAACGATTTATCTGGAAATTGGCTGCTCCTTATTGAAGAAACTCTTGTGGTGTCTCATCATTGCCTAACCTCCTCGCCATGATTCTTGATACCGACTGCAGTCATTCTATATATTTAACAAACTGTCATTTTCTCTTGGAATATTAAATCATCTTCGTAAAAAGTTCACACACACACACACACACACACACACACACACACACACACATATATATATACATACTTGCCAACTTTCAACTAAACTTCCGTAAAATGTGAGTTAATTTGATCCAGGTTAAACACGTTTCCAACCAGAAAATATATCTGAGATAATAATACATGTTTAGTTTCATTTTTTTTGTGGAACCTATTTAAATGCATTTCTTAAAAATAATTCTGGTTTGAAACGTGTTTAACCTCGATTAAATTAACCCATATTTTACGGAAGTTAAGTGCGAAGTTGGCAAGTATGTATATATATATATATATACAGGGTGTCCACGTATAACCTGACCGACCTTTCTTTTCTCAACCGTTGGTCCTAGATGCATACTTCCGATTATAAAAATGGTTTAAATAAGGTAAAAAAATATTTTAAAAGTAATTTGGGTCAAGAAAAACATTTATTAAAAAATTACGAAAGTTAAATTTTTATACGGTCCCCTGTCCTATAAGTGATATTTAGTAAAAATTTACTGTGAAACTAACAAGTAAGACAAAAAAAGTTCCATTCATCTAACATTAAAATTGACCGAATAATAGCTGTTTAAAGTTGGAGTATATTTTTTGTTGCAAAATAGGGATCATTCACAAATGTAGTAGAAATATAAATAATCGTCAGATATATCAAAAAAATAGTTGAGAGCAAAGAGAACATTTCAATCTAATATAATTGTGAAATCTATAATCATTCTGACATATTAATGCAAAATATACAATTTGTACTGAACATATAAGATGATAAAAATAACAGAATTTCTTTTAAATAAAAGGATTAAAAACAACAACCTTAATTCTTTACAACATGATACAGATTTTAAAATGCTGTTAGATTACACTGTCTTTCAAATTTTGAGTTGTGCCATGTTTTTTATCTTTTGAAAATTGATTCTTATGTATTTTTAGTACTGAATCCGAAAATGACCTTCATTTTAAACCATCACGTTAGGATTTTTCTCAAATCGCAAATTTCAAAGTTAAAACTGATCCCTCCTCCCCTCCCAACCTCATTGGACCCGTGAGCTGTTTAGCTTTAAGAAACCTAGTATAAGCTAAAAATTTGAATAAGCGATTGAATTAAATAAAATTAAACTGAATAAAAAAGTCTTAAATCTATTTTATAATATCAGATTTTTCGCTATTTTTTAACCTTGAAATTTACGATTTGTGAAAAATCCTGATATGATGGTTAAAAGTGAAGGTAATTTTTTTTATTATTATTCAGTGTTAAAAAATACATAAAACGTAATTATAAAAGTTAAAAAACACAACCATCGCAGGTTTATGTTACCTAATCTAAAACTCTTTTTTAACATGTTGACGATAATCTATCCGAATTTTTTTGTGTTATCCTCTAATATAAGTATGTATAAGATAGTAAGCGTCGAACATCATAATAATATTACATTGTCATCGGATTTAAGTCAGTATGTAAAATTTAACTTCGATCGGACATTTGAAAGTGAGTTAAACTTCGAGTACAAATTTTAAACTGGAAAGACGATAGTTGCAAGTTAAATAAAACCTTATAAAAATAACATAATTTTTGTTAAAAGAAATCATAGCCTCAAATCCTTTCAAAATAAAACATATGTTAAAATACAATTATTTTAATTATTCTGAAACTTAACTAATAAAAATAAACTCAATCGTAATAGTTGTACGATTTCTTTCAAAGCGCAGATACCTTGAAATAAGTTTAAGTACTTTATATACGACCCCTAAAAGCATGGCCGAAATCATCTGTTTTGAGATGCAAAAAAGCGGTATAAGTCAAGCATTTCAAAGTTTCATAACTCGGTCAATTTTATTGTTAGATAAAAGGGACTTTTTTGTCTTACTTGTTAGTGTCACAGTAAATTTTTACTAAATATCACTTATAGGACCGGGGGACCGTATAAAAATTTAAGTTTCGTATTTTTTTAATAAATGTTTTTCATGACCCAAATTGCTTTAAAAATAGTTTTTTACCTTATTTAAACCATTTTTGTAACTGGAAGTATGCATCTAGGGCCAACGGTTGCGAAAATAAAGGTCGGTCAGGTTATACGTGGACACCCTGTATATATATAATGTAAAAAATCTATTACAGTCTTCAATAACTAAACTTATTTTTTCTTGTATATTATGTAGTCAGAGAAACCCGTATTTGATCCCCTAGTAATTTTAAAGAGAGGATGAAAATGAGAAAGTCAGAGAGTACAATGTTTCATGAGTATGTGGGATTTGTTAAAACATTCCTGTCTAATTCATGTATTATTTTCAGAGTGATAAAAGACAGGTAAAACTTCTCAGTCTTTGAAACATTACTTTGTGAGCACTTTATCCCTGTTTTACATATATAAGCTGAAATTGCCTTAAATTAAGTTTTTACCACCCACGTTAATTAATCTGAAAATTGGTTCCATTTAGACAGTTTTTGAAAGATTATATGCAGTTTGGAAAAGCCTTAAATAAAAAAGAAAAACGTATGTACATGAGAATTTTATACTTAATCTATAAACCCTTTTTTCAAGATAAAATTTTTAGAGTAAATATTTTTTTAAATATCCATTTTTATAATTTTAAAGATCTTATGTTGTATTTAAATTAATTTACTCTATATATGTACCTCTATATATGTTTCCTCTATACTATGCAAATTCACTCAATGCCATATTCCTTTTATATAATGTAGAACATTTGTTGTATAGAAACAAGAAAGTTTAATATGTTTCATTTTCGTCAATTTTCTTTTTTATGGAATTCATATTTTTATAAAAAGGAATTACAGTATCACATATTTATTAGCTTGAAAAAAGAACTTAAAAATATTAAATATGCGTATAATATAAAAATGCGTATGAGGTTGCATAGTTAAAAATAAATTATGTTTAAGATTGTTTAATGATAATCTTTCTTTCCCAGAGAAATGAAACTACTAATTATTGCATCACATTTAGTGTAGAATTAAAAAGCTGCTTCCACACATTCCGAATCTTTGAATACTATTTGTCAACAGTTTTCATTTCAGCTCCTTTGTGATTTTTTTTTTAGTTTTTCTTTAAACTAAAATATTTAATAACAAACGAAATATATGATATTTTTCAACAATGAAGATAATTGACAATTATCATATTAATTACATAATAAACAATATCGGTTGCAGAACATAAAATAAATATTTTGAGTGTAAATAGCAGAAAATAGAAATTTCAATAACATTACATTCGTTAAATAAAGAATTTAATACTTATACTACATACGTTAAATAAACACTTATAATCCTTTACTTATCTTATATATTCACACGTTGAAATACATTAGTATAATTTGTATTATTTATGTAATTCCTATAGTAAGATCAGAAGAATATAAGCATACGTATAGCAGAACATAGAACAGTAGTACATAAATTTACTAAATATAAGTAACTAAATATACACTATAAATAGCATTACATAAGTTAAGTAAAGACCTATAATCCTTTACTTATCTTATCTGTTCACTCTTTGAAATACATTAGTACAATTTCCCCTCCCTATGTAGTTCCCCAGCTAAGGTGAAAAGAATATAAGCATATGTATAGCAGAACATAACGGAATATTACTTACATTTAAAAAAATGTAAATAACAAAATATACAATATGAATAACATTATATAAGTTAAATAAAGATACAATAAGAATGTAACACTTTAGTTATCTTATCTGTTCACACTTTGAAATAACTTACAAGGAGACCGCCAAACATGGTGCGCACAGATTTTGATGATTTTAAGGTATGTTATAGAGGTCAAACCCCTAACTATCCTGGTCAAAGGTTTCCTTCAAATGGCCCTTAGTTTTTGAGAAATTCGGAGTTAAAGTTCAGCATACGTTTATAATACCCAATATGCTACTTCGAGCGAGGTCTCTGTGGTGCAGCGCTAGCATGCGGGATTTCTGAACGCAATGTAAGGGTTCTGTCCCCTCCTATGCCTTTTTTTTTTTAAATTTTTGGCGCATTGTACGTTTCAAACAGAAGTGGGAATTCTACGCTGAACTTTTTTATATATATTATATATATATATTTTTTAAATATTTTTCCTAATAAATTATAGTATGTTTCATAAAATCTTATAGCTTTTCTGCAATTATTAAACTAATATTCTACTTACGAAACTCCAAGCTAATTAATGTATAGATTTATTTATTTATTTATCATTATTTACCTTTTTATATTTTAAGCACAGTTCTGAAAAAATACTTTTTTTTCTTTTTTTTTTTTTTTTTTTTTTTTTAATGTTATACAATTTTATTTTGTATAACTTATACAAAATAATTTTCACTTCGAATCTCCCAAACGTATGTGAGATTAGATATTTTCAAAGAAATAATAAAATTTTAAAGCAGTAACACTTATATTTAAGTTTTTTCCAGTTGTATAAATATTTAGTGCACTCTAAATACATTTATCATTAAAGTTCAAACTCAATATCATTTTTCAATCGCACAAAAAAAATGACAGATTACATTTCAGATTTGTTTTCAATCTAACAAGAAAAACACTGCAAATATCACGCATAAAAATTTAACTGGAAAAGCAAAAATCGTCTGTAAATGAGAGATAAAATTTGAAATACACACAAAAAAATATATATATTTTTTTAATCGTCTGCTGCGACTTTCATGGAAATATCAGAATGAAATTATTTTCCTTGGCATAAGCTTTTTTGCAGCCAGTTGCAATGTTTGGAGTAATACTGTATATAGGAAAATTCTCTAGATTGTAATATAATGGAAGGAACAAGCACTGATATGGACAATTCTGGCTTGGAAGAAAAACTAAAATATGAAGTAACGAATGCTCTAAAATATTGCGAGACATTGTTAGAAAATGATAATCTCTTTACACATTCGCCATCTGTTAATATTTCTAGTGCTTCTATAGCAATGGCTGAAGAATTCCATAGCTCAATTTTAGACATATTGGACAGTCGGCAAATTATTTATTCCGATGAATTGATAATGATGAATGAAGAAGATGAACATAACGAATTTACAGAGGTATGTTTTGTTACTTTACGAAAAATATTCATTATATTTATTGTTCAATAAAAAAAATCGAAATCAAATAATTTAATTTTAATTATTTATTCATGTAGTGTCCGGGATTTCACGAAGATGAAGCGAATTTTGTGGCTGAGGAATTTTCACCCGAACCACGAGACTATATCCCATTGTGGTACAAAAAGAATGCGGTTGCTTTAGCTGAAGCCCATCCAGAATGGAATTTAAAATCATCGCAAGCTAATGGAGCAAGTCGCTTAAAACAAAAGCATCTCTTACGTAGATGGAAAGATGATGTAAATCGTGGAGGTACTTATTTTGACAAATGGAAAAGCATCGATTATGAAACGTATAAAGATTTGTTGAAGCTCGAAATAATATGGAACAGGTAAAACAAAACGAAATTTTTCAATTTACTGATGTAACTGCAAAAAAAATTGAAAACTATTATATTAATTTATTAACTCATTTTTTATTACTAATATACAGGTCACGACCCGGACTTTACAACACTGGGCAATGAGTGCGGCGGCTTGTTTTCAGTCGGATGATTTCCATTTCCTTGCAAGTCCCAGATGGGTAGAAATATTTAAAAAGAACCATCGGATAAGACAACGTAAAGTGACGAAATTTGTCAGTCACAAAGAAATTAGAACGATTGAAGAAATAATGGAAGCGGCTGAAAGATTCCGTGTACAAACAAAAGTGCTAATTAGTAAATTTGACTTGGATTACGTAATTAATACGGATCAAATTGGATGCCAGTACCAAACAACTTACAACAGATCACTTGCTGAGCGAGGAGTTAAATCAGTGTTTGTCAAAAAAAATTTGAATAAATTAACGCATTCTTACACAGCACAGTACTCTCTTACAGCATCTGGAATTGTTTTACCCTTCGTGTTCATTTGCTTACGTGAACAATCTGGAACATTTGGTCCAATTGTTCAAAAGAAGGTAAGTGAATTGAGCGCCACGTTTAAGAACGTAATCGTTACGTGTTGAAAATCCGGTAAGTTGACAAAGCAAACCTATGCAGAATATTTAAAAACTTGTCTTCTTCCCTACGTTAAGAAAAATACTTTTCTTTTGATAATTGATTCGTGGGGAGGTCAGACAGATTTGACAATCTGTGATGAGATTTTCGAAAATGAAAATGGGGAGGTATCATGCATAAAAAAAAATAATTCCACCAAAATGTACCCTGTTTGCCAGCCATGTGATGTCTATTTTTTTCGCCAAGTAAAAAATTTCATGAAAAGGTTACAAAATGCAACAAGTTTGCTAGAAAACCAGAGGGAAATATCTTCACGAGAAGATATTATAAAAATACATTCAATTATATTACATCAATTTAGCTCCCCTCACTTCCGCCCTATGATAAGATACGCATGGTCTGCATCAAAATTAATAGATAGCAGAGAAATTTTCATAAATCTAAACGATTTATGCTTTCCAACAACATTGTTAAAAATATCATGTTCGTGTAAAAAAGTTGCTTTTATAAATTGTGCTGTTTGTAATGCAATTTTATGTTTTGAATGTTTTTACGATAAGTATCATCCAACTAACTGTGTATTTACTAGTGATGATTAAGCATTTTCGTTTCTCATCTTTTAACGTATTTACCGCAAGTTAAGTTTTAAAATGCATACATACTATATTCATTTACCCTTTTTTAATGTATTTATCGTAAATCAAGTACTAATATATACATATATATTAAATTTATTTATGCTTTTCTCCAACAATGTTAAAAACATTCATGATCATGCAAAAAAGTCGCTTTTTATAAACTGTGCAGTTTTTAATGTCATTTTATGTTTTAAAGATTTTTACAATAAGTATCCTTTATTAAATGTGTATTTATTTGGACTTATACGGGTGATAATTAGCATTTCTTTTCCAACTTTTAATGCATTTTTTAATATATATAAAAGTAGAGTATTTAAAAAATATATATTATGTTAATTAAGGCATTCTTCCAACATTGTTAAAAAAATTTCATCTTAAGAAATTCTTTTTATGGCGATTTTTAATGCCATTTTATGTTTTGAATACTTTTGCGATATGTATCACCCAATTAATTCTATATTTATTTAATTAAAAATGTCAATGACGGTAATGATAAACATTTTTGTATCTCATCAGTTAAGATGTTGCAAGATGTTTATAACGAATCAAATAATATTAAAAGGATATATTATTTTGTAAATGTTTTCCTCATCAATTACTTTTTTTTAAAAAAATAGAAAATGCAAGTAAAAAAAGTATGTATTATTTTATAACTATGATAAATAAATAAATAAATAAATAAACATAAATGCCAACAATAATAGTAAGTTAAAAAAAAGACGGGACTTCTAGACTTTAATTATCTTGGATTTTCGTCGACACAAATATTAGTTTAATAATTGCATAAAAACTATAAATTTTTATGAAACATTCGAAAATGTAAATATAATTTATTATGAAATTATAAAAAAGTTCAAGGATGCAGAATTCCCACTTCTGCTTAAAACGTACAATGCGCCAAAAATTAAAAAAAAAAAATAAATAAATAAAGGCATAGGATGGGACAGAACCCTTGCATTGCGTTCAGGAATCCCGCATGCTAGCGCTGCATCACAGAGACCTCGTTCGAAGTAGCAATCTATTGGGTATTTCAAACGTATGCTGAACTTTAACCCCGAATTTCTCAAAAACTAAGGGCCATTTGAAGGAAACCTTTGACCAGGATAGTTAGGGGTTTGACCTCTATAACATACCTTAAAATAATCAAAATCTGTGCGCACCATGTTTGGCGGTCTCCTTGTTAGTATAGTTTGTCTGTCCTCAGTATGTAATTCCTATAGTAAGATCGGAATAATATAAGCACACATATAACAGAATATATTAGAATGGAACATAAAATTATTAAATTTAAGTAACAAAATATACAATATAAATAAAGTTACATAAGTTAATTAAGACCTATAATTCTGTACTGATCTTATGTATTTCACACTTGGAAACAAATTAGAATAATTTGTCCTCCTAATTTAATTCCTATAGTAAGATAAGAATAATCTAAATATAAATATAGATAAACGTATCAGAATAGAACATAAATATGTTAGATAATAAAATATACAATATTTAAAAGATTACATAAATTAAATAAAGATATATGACCCTTTACAAAAAATATTCAAATATTTATTGAGCACGGAGTATTGCTCTACATCTAAAGTACTACTATTCTGTCTCTAAATAAATTAAAATATATTATACGGAAATTTTACAGGAAAATTTCCTAAATCTGGTATATTTGAAATTAAATAGCAAAATACACTCTCCAACTACTTCAATATATAATTAATATCATTAATGAAATCTATTCTGACTAATTGGGGCTGTCAGCAAACGAAGATTTCTAATGAAATTCTCGCGTTTCCAATAATAGGGTGCAGGAGGATGTTTAATATGTTTGCAAAACCATTAAAGGTTCGGTAAAGTGCAAGTTTAATTAAAGATATATTGCAGTAATTTTAAAGTTTAAAATAATATAAAAAAATTAATGCACGATAACGATTGTTTTATATTTACATTATTATCTATTAATTGCATTTGTATTGGTTATTTTCAAGTAATTAGTAATAATTTTGGATGTATGCATTTACTGATACTTAAAAAAATAACTTTTTTGTTATTTCAGCTAATGAAAGTAAAAAGCTCCATTTTTGTACTACTTGATTTTAAAAATGAGAATCCAATTCTTGTATTCATAAAATTATTCATCCACATTAAAATAATAAATATATGTTATTGTTGTTGTTGTTGTTTCTAATCGTAAATTATCTAGCCAATAGGCTAGACCAAGTCCATGAGTCCAAAAATTTGGAGGAAGTCGAAAACGATGAAAGGACACTCCAAAAGGTCACTCATAGTCAAGTCCAAACAGGAAAGGAGATGGTCAGGGGTGGACGGTGCAGTCTTGTACTTTCCACAAATGGGGAAAATCTTGATACCGTTGTCAAATTTCAGGCATCTCAAGTGTCCACTCAAGAATCTTGAAATAGCAGACTGCTGGTCACGGCTACCCCGAAGAGCAGTAGCTCCTTCAGGCTTTTTGCCCCAATGCCAGTTGTAAACTGGAGGGGAACGCCAAGATGCGTCGAGAGTAGATTTTGTTCTTGAACAGATCTCCAGAAAATTCAAGGTGGAAGTGTGCGGTGTTATGATTATATTATGCACGACATTAATACTATTTTAATGATGATTATTGGAGATAAATCAAAGTATTCATTAATTATAACAACCTGCTAAATCTGTTTTTCAATTAAAATATACACATTATAATACTTTGTAACAATACACTTGTTTTACTTTTTAAATAGCGTAAAAAATCATTTTTATAAACATTAAAATACATTTTATTAGACTGTTGACATGTTTCGACTCCATTGGAGAAATTTGAAATTATTAATTCGAAATTTAACTTTACACGTACTATTCCATTTTACGCACGTTATTTTTTTATATTAATTTCGATATTTATTTCTGTATTTGTAACCATAGAGTAACTCAATTGGATTAGTAACTATAGAATTTAATTTTAAAACCATGCAATTGTAGAATATTTTATTTGTTTTGATAAGGGATCCGATGGAGTAGAAACATGTCAACAGTATAATAAAACTTATTTTAATGTTTATTTTCTTTTTATTTTCAACATTTTAGCAATTAAAACAAGCAAAATATTCACATTCAAGATGCCTCTTTCTATAGTACTACTTTTTTGACATACTCAAAGAAAAAATATAATCCAACTGTTTTCGATATACTACTCATGTAAAAAATACCGTGTCCTATAAGTGTTATAAAGAACTGATAAAAAATTATGTATAACGATGGAGTAGTATAACGGAGATATCTGTTTAATAGGGTGTCCATAAAAGAACTCCAGTGTTTCGAAGAATTTTTTTTTTTTTATTCAATCATTAAATTATGTTAATCTTATATATATATATACTTAAAGTTAACTGTATCTAGATTTTTACAATTTAGTAGATTTTAATGTGTGCCCCGTTTGTGGCACGGCATACATCCAAACGGTATTCAACCTCTTTCCTGTGTTCATTCAACATGTCCTGGCCAACATGTCTGGAGTGATGTTTGCCACACAATTGATTATTATCCTTCGTCTCAACGATTTTTTCGTTCACATGAAGTACGGATTCTATCGACGTTCTCTTTTGACACTCGTGGTCTACCACGTTTATTTTAACACACTTACCGTTTCTTTAAATGCACGTAGCCACTGACGAATGGTTTTGTCCCTAGGTGCATTACCACCATTCTCGCGCCGAATGTTGTGCACTGTACAATGGTAACAGTTCCAGTTTCTGTAAGCCAGATAACACACTGAGCCTTTTGTCGTGGCGTCGCCATCGCACTGCTTTAACTGAATGAATAGTGGAATGAGCGTCTGCTACATTACTTCAAGGTCAATAACGTGAAGCGCTAACAAGTGTAGAAAAAAACAAACTGAAAGTGATGTGGATAAAATTTGATGAACTGGGATATTTAAATTCGTTTCATCAGTAACTAAGTATTATAATGATTACCCTCTTTTTTCGTACCCATTTGTCTAAACGAATAATACTATTAAGGTTATTGTTTGCAGCAATGAAGCAATGATTTCTTCTAAATTAACTGACCTGACCTAAATCATACCATTCACTCGATATGATTTTTTAAAACCCCGGAGTTCTTTTATGGACACTCTGTATTAATTTAACTTCATATATGCATTACAATGGTTTAAAAATGAATTCGTGATGAATTGCTTCAAATGTTAAACACATAATGTTACAAAATCTAGTCATTAAATGATACTGGTAAACAATGATAATGCATATTGATTTCCCATATATGTGTAATTCCGAAATTGAAGAAAATGCAGTAATGTTGTTTTATTTTTGTATAGGACATGATGTAGAAATATAATTTTATTTCGTCCTTAAATGATGTTAATCTCTTACAAACCCCTTTGTTGGTCACAAAGTTTACGATTTTTTCACTCATTTACTAATTTTATTCATTTTTCGAATATTATTTAAAGCTACACGTGCATACATGGAAAGTTTTGAAATTATTCTAAATTTTAACCTTACACTATATAGTGATGCATGGCATATGTGAATCAATTAAAATTTCAACCTGCACTACCACTTAAAAATAATAATCTCGTTTCAATACAGTGATTTTGTAAATGACGTCCTAATGGCCTTTACCGTTAACAGCTTTTTTAATGTTAAAACTGTGGTTTCTTTTAAACAATTGTAAGAATATTTAAATTCGTTTCATCAGTAACTAAGTATTATAATGATTACCCTCTTTTTTCGTACTCATTTATCTAAACGAATAATACTATTAAGGTTATTGTTTGCAGCAATGAAGTAATTTCCGAAATTTTTCTTTGAATGATTTCGTCTCTGCTAATAAATGAACTTGGCTGTAACTTAGCTGTGTCTAGATTTTTATACTCTGCATAACACTTTATTAATATAAGAGTTTCTGTTATACGAACAAAATTTATTGATCGTTTATTTCATAATATGTATTTTAAGAATTCAAGATTTTCTTTTTTATTATTAGAAACAGTTATGTACTCCGACACTTGATATATACTTTAGGGAACAATTAATTTTTAGTAATTTTATCATAAATATTATAATGTAATATTTATGGCAATCATTTTTTAATAAATTATTAATAAGAAGTGTAAAATGGTCTTTGCAATGCATATTAGCTTATAGAAAAATAATAATGCGCAGAATCACATGTTTACCATATTTGGTAAAAGCTCTAATGAAATTCCATCACTCCACATAGATTGAAAATTTAGGTAATCATAGCTTATTATCTATTTACATGTATATACGTACACTGTTTTTATAAAACTTTCAGAATGTCAATTTTATGAAATATTCATTTACCAGATATAGATATGAAAACATTCAGTTTGTATTTATAAAGATTGCTTTCAAGATACATTCAATAAAATTTGTTGTTTAATTACTTAAATTGCCATAACTCGGAAACATAATTGGTAATCCGGTTGCCATTCATTTCATATTGCAGCGGGTTGTAGGATGTTGTTATGGCAACCACTCCCCTAAATAGTATTTTCGTTATCATCTTATCTATGATATAAAACAAAATCACCGACATTTAAATTGTCTGCTTAAATGTGACGCTAACTCGAAAACTGATAATTTCATTTTTTGCGACTTTTGAGAATGTTTTTATTTTTAGGTGCGCTGACAAGAAATACTAACACATATATTACAGAATCATTAAAAGAGTTTGTACATTTTTCATTAGGTGAAGTATTTTTTGTTTCGAAAAATAATACTATGGTAGTGATTTTTTATTATTTATGTGTTAATTTGTTGCAAATAAAATCGATAAATCAGAGTTTTCCATCCTATATTTTGCATAAAAAAATATACTGTTACTTTTGCTATTTGATTTAATTTTTAGGTTATCTTCAAAGCTAGCAGTTTAGATTCAAACACCTTTCGCTATACGTGAAATCTATACTAATATTATAAAGGAGTAAAGATTGTTTGTTTGTTTGTTTGTTTGTTTGTTTGTTCGTTTGTTTGTTTGTAGGGGGTAATCTCTGGAACTACCAAACCGATTTCAAAAGCGATGGTGGCAATTTGATGGTGACAACACCTGTTCCAACATAGGCTATATTTTATGTCGGTGCCACTACCCCAGGGGGGTGCAGGAGCGAAAAACTTTCTAAAATTGCGATCTTTTCTATACTGAAGCAGCTAGAAATTTGAAATTTGGCGTTGTAGTTACTTATAAGATGTAAATGCTCTCTAAGAACAAAATAAAAAAAAATCGAAATTTAAAAGGGTGAAATGAGCGAAAAGCGTTCTAAAAACATTCTAAATTACAATTTCTATGGAAACTCTAGAACTACCGAACCGATTTGAAATTAGGCGTTGTAGTTACTTATAAGATGTAAATGCTCTCTAAGAACAAAATAAAAAAAAATCGAAATATAAAAGGGTGAAATGAGCGAAAAGCGTTCTAAAAACATTCTAAATTACAATAGCTATGGAATTTCTAGAACTACCGAACCGATTTGAAATTTGGCGTTGTAGTTACTTATAAGATGTAAATGCTTTCTAAGAACAAAAAAAAATCGAAATTTAAAAGGGTGAAATGATCGAAAAGCGTTCTAAAAACATTCTAAATTACAATTTCTATGGAATCTCTAAAACTACCGAACCGATTTTAAATTTGGCGTTGTAGTTACTTATAACATGTAATTGCTCTCTAAGAACAAAAAAAAAAAAAAATCGAAATTTAAAAGGGTGAAATGAGCGAAAAGCGTTCTAAAAACATTCTAAATTACAAATTCTATGGAATCCCTGGAACTACCGAACCGATTTCAAAAGTGATGGTGGCAAATGGATGGTGACAACCCCTGCTCCAACATAGGATATATTTTTTGTGGGTGCCACTATCCCCAGGGGGTGCAAGAGCGAAAAACGTTCTAAAATTGCGATTTTGTTTATACTGAATGAGCTAGAACTTTGAAATTTGGCAAGGTAGTTAATTATAAGATGTAAATGCTCTCTAAGAACAAAATAAAAAAATCGAAATTTAAAAGGGTGAAATGAGCGAAAAGCGTTCTAAAAACATTCTAAATTACAATTTCTATGGAATCTCTAGAACTACCGAGCCGATTTGAAATTTGGCGTTGTAGTTATTTATAAGATGTAAATGCTTTCTAAGAACAAAAAAAAAAATCGAAATTTAAAAGTGTGAAATGAGAGAAAAGCGTTCTAAAAACATTCTAAATTACAATTTCTATGGAATCTCTAGAACTAGCGAACCGATTTGAAATTTGTCGTTGTAGTTACTTATAAGATGTAAATGATCTCTAAGAACAAATTAAAAAAAAAATCGAAATTTAAAAGGGTGAAATGAGCGAAAAGCGTTCTAAAAACATTCTAAATTACAATTTCTATGAAATCTCTAGAACTATCGAACCCATTAGAAATTTGGCGTTGTAGTTACTTATAAAATGTAAATGCTCTCTAAGAACAAAATAAAAAAAAAATTCGAAATTTAAAAGGGTGAAATGAGCGAAAAGCGTTCTAAAAACATTCTAAATTACAATTTCTATGGAATCTCTAGAACTACCGAACCGATTTCAGAAGTGATGGTGGCAAATTGGTGGTGACAATCCCTGCTCCAACAGCCTCTTTAATAAAAAACTATGCGTTTCTGACGACTGGGTTTTTAGCTAATTGTTGCCACAGATTAATCTCGGAAAATGAAACATTTGAAGTTACTGAAAAAAATAGTAGTTCGAAAAGTATTTGTCATAAAATTGTTAGGCAAACTGCGTTTGAAAGGTAAAAAATTGTATTTTTCTTGATATAAATTTCAAATCTAATGATTATGCCATTTTTAAATTACTAAATTTCACAATGGAGTACCATAGCAAAACCTTCATGCGTAAAAAGATAATGATTAATGGCGACGTGTCCTGGCGTGTATATTGGCTATAGCACGAGTCACAAATTATAGTAGCCTTATTATTCTGTTAAAATATAAAAGTGAATCATGAAATGTCAATATTTTGTTGGATTAAAAGTTCGTTATAAGAAATTGACCAGCGTGGCGGGCGTAGCTTGCTAGTATATAATAAAAATCAAGTTAAAAATTAAAAACACATTATTGTAAAAATAATACCGTTCTATATAAAATGGAGCCCTTTATGTACCTACTTTTACGTACCGCGCTAACACATGTTGTTCTTTAGATAAATCAGCTTTTATAGTATTTGTTTTTATTTCTTTTTTAAAATTTATTGATGTGACGAAAACATTTTATTGAATGTGCCAATCTTTATAATTACAATCTGAATTTTTTCACATCTATGAAAATTGAAAAGCATTTTATTCTTACGATCTTATTTTGAATAGGTTTTTAATCGAAACAAACATTCTTAAAAGTACTACTGATACAGTCAAAATTCTAGTAGGATCCTAGTAAGTTTCTGCTGCTACGTTATGACAATTTAGCATTATTTTTATTTTAAAATATTCCATAATTAAGGCTTCTAATTTAGCGGAATTTTATATTAAAAATATCTACCACTTTTTTAAATAGTAATATTTGCCTTCTTTAATTACAAAAATCCGTGATTAAAGAAACCGAAAATTTGTATTTGGGAAACGTAGTAGATATTTAGAATAAAAAAATCTGTTCATTTGGCAACACTGACCAATGATATATATATATATATATATATATATAAAATCACGGATCATTAAAATAAAACAAAAAGTACAAATTAAAAAAAAATAGTAAGTTTTTTGTAAAAAAAAACTGTCTTAGCAACAATTATCAGTCCAATCTCCAATTTATATTTTAAAATCCACTTACTATAGAAATTCATTAGTGTATAGAACTTACTGTAAAAGTTTAAAAATTCTAGTCAGTTGTACTTTAAACACGGCCAAATTGTATTTTTAATACTTCGACATGTTTATATCTGAATAGGTAAAACCTTTATATAAGTTTCAACAAGATATTAAAATAACTTTACATAATAATGAACTTGATAGTATTTTATTCTGTAAACAGTTCCAACTGTAGAAACATTTGATAAAATACCGTAACACTAACGTGTAGGTAAGTATACATTATAGAAATTAGCACAACTAATCAGTATGAATTATTTTGTCTTTGAATTCACCAACATCATAGTCCGTGAGATAGCGTCACACTTCTGCCACCACTCTCAGTGTCGATGATTATGATATATTGGATAGATTAGTTGGTACAGATAAGTAAACTCCCAGTTAGCAGACGCCTGAATAGTAGGTGTTTCCATAACAATATCGAACAGCTTGCTGGAATGTAAAATGAATCGATTACTGATGTTACCCCAACTGAGATACATAATCAGTAATTCAGTTGTCATTAATTTGACATTGCACAGAAGTGTGTGATGTTCCTATGGCAATCCCCAACACCTTCTTGATTATCTACAAAGCCTTCGGACGGATTTGTGACCTCACCGTTCAAGGACCTTTTCACCCGATGGAACTCCGTGCTCTTCTTGTGCGTTAAAAAATACTGAATTGTTATTTATTTTACGAATTTTCCCACTACATGATTTTATTTTATAAAGCCAAACATTTATTTCTCATTTCCTTCTTACCTTGTAACAAAAAAAAAAAGTATTAATGTTTTTTTTTCCTAATATGTAAAAATTTGTTTAACGGTTTTTCAAATTTGATAAATTCAAATTTTACCAAATATACATTAGTAAGTAAAAGATTAAATATTTTGTTGGATATTTTTATTTACAGGAGTTAAATTACATTCAATTAATGCTTAAAGAGAAAAAGAATAAAACATGTTATTTTTCCTGGGTCCCGTTTTGTGAAAATTTAAAATTATTTTTGAGAATTTATCATAATTTTGTTAAATTTATTATATTTTTGTGAAAAATAACTTTTTGTTACGAAATATTAAATACAGCTTCTCAAATTCAAAGCAAGCAATTAATAATAATAAATTATTTAAGCCCTTCTGCTAAAATTTTCCTTTCTGGTGAACTTGTTGTCTTTGCAAATTACACATTTTAAAACCTAACAAAATAAAAATAATTAATGGAGAGTGGATGGAGTTTTATGGAATGGAATTTTGGGAAGGGTCCAGTTTTATTAAATGAATTTTTGTTAAGGAACCGGTTTTATTAAATGGATTTTTGTGAAGGGTCCTAAATAGGACCCGATTTTTCATGGATTGACCATTAAATACATTAAATAATAATTAAAAAGAGTAATGTTAAGCCAATTTGTAAATTTATTAATAATAATTATAGACCAGATAGATATGTCTGAAAAAAAAAAAATTCAAAATAATGTGTTTGTGAAAATGCTTTGTATTTTCAACCTTTTTTTTTTTTTTTTTTTTTTTCCAAATATGTTAAAAGTTCAATTTTTTTATTTAATTTTACAAGATTATTTGTTTATGAATAATTAAAATTTTTCATTCATTTCTGAAAAGTAATATTCTATTATTGAAAAATACATTTTGTTTCTTTTTATTCTTTATTCTATGAAAATAGTTTACATTTTCACTTTTTCTTCATTTATAACTAATTTATAAAACTAGCAAATGTTATTTTTTTATGTCAGAGGATATTAAAGCTTATAATATTAGTGATTTACTTTGATGATTCCTAAATTTTCTGTGTATTTATTTACATAACTTTCTCCAAATATTTTTACTTGCTTTTGATAATATTGAACATAAATTATTTTAAAATATCTAAGAGTACATAATAATATTTCTATGGGTATAACTCTTAATTGTAAAGGCAATAACATTTATAATCCGTAATTGTTGGAAACTATTTTTATAGTATTTATTCTATAAATTAATTAAAATAACAAAAAAAATATGACCAAACAAGTATCATTAAATCCATCACTTCATCTTAACAAAGCATTAATAAACACAACAGATAATATTGTAAACAATGTTGTTTTTTTTAACTATAAATAATGAATATTTTATTATCTAAATAAAACATGTAAATAGAATAATAAATTTTAATTAATTTCCTTAAGTTTTAAAATACGTTGCGGTACTATAAATTGTTACCTTCAAGACAAAAATTCATGTTGTTAAAAGTTTAATAAATTTAAAATAATGTTTAGTAAAATAAATTAATAACGATAATAAAATTATACAGACTTAATATAATTCAAAGTTTAGTTGGATTATTAAAATATGATTATTTTATAATCTGAATAAGATATGTATTATACATAAACTAAAATATTAAATTTGATTAAATTCAACAAGTTTTAATAAGAGTATAGTACTAGATAATTTTAAATAAATTAAGATACTAATTAAATAGTTAAAATTTTAACAATATTATGCATTATTTAAAGTTGTTTAAAATTCAGATTGATTATTAAAGTTAAAATATAATATGCATACAATAGATTTACCTAACTGACTGAAATACTAATATTAGTATTTATTCTGCAACATATAAACTGAAATCTATAGAGGTTAACCTGTGTAGATTACATATAAGTTAACAATAAACCCAACATAAGTTTTATATATATAATAAATGATAAATTTTATTTACATTCGATAAATTTTAAAATATGACCAGTACTAAAATTTATAATTTAAAATTCCAACAATTTAAAAATAAACCTTTTGAAAATTTAAAAAGTAACAAAAAAAAAATTGCAATGTTAAAATATCCATTATTTAATGTTATTTAATTTTATTGAAACAAATATTACGCTAGACTTACTTATTTGACTTTTAGTTTTAGTAGTGTTTATTCTAAAACTTATTTAATAATAATAATAATAATAATAATAATAATAATAATAATAATAATATGCCAAATGAAATATCATTCACTTAATCTTCAATCCACTGTTAAAACACAATCAAATCTTTTTACATTCAAACTAAATTTTAAACTATATTAAATATTTTACAATTTTATTATTATTAATATTTTTATTTATATTTTTGAATTTTGTTAAACTTTTAACTCTATAATTTAAAATATAGTAACATAAATGAATTACAATAGTAAAATTACATAACTTTAATATAGTTCAAAGTTTAATTTGATTCTTAAAAGAAATATATTATGCAGAATAGATTTATAAATCTTAGATATATATTATGCAGAATAGATTTATAAATCTTAGATAATGAATGCTTTAGAATGAATTCTATAACATAATTTTAAAAAAAAATGCCGAAAGAATTATCACTTAAACGAGCAGAAATGCCTGCCAAATCCGAATCAACTATTATGTTTTTAAAAAATCTAATCATTGAAAAAGAGTTATTACAAACCACTCGCGTTCCAAACACCTGGTAAGTTATATATATAGCTTATACTCAGTATATAAAAAGCACGCAACATATTATAAGTAAGTAATATAAATAAGTAAATGCATACATATATTTAAGATTTATCAATATAAAACACTTACTTTATTATAAGTTGATTAAATTATCCTGAATTATCCATAAAACTTTGTAAATAGCACTTAAAAACCACTCGAAAATTCAATTTCATGTACTTTTTCTCCAAGAAACGCTGTGCTGTTGTAGGGTGGGAGAAAACCACTTGAGGCGAGTCGGTGTACCGTTCCTGACGTCAGACAGGTCAGGAAATTCCGTCCGAAGGCTTTGTAGAGAATCAAGCAGTTGTTGCAATACCCAGTCCCTTCGGCTTGTGTGCTAGCTGGCGTTCCGTTTCCTTATGTGTACCCTTAAGTCTCTCTTGTATACCAAAATCATTGAAGATAACAAAATTTTCCAAAATGTGACGCTGCAGCCCAACCTATCAAAGAAGAGATCGAAGCCATGACTGCAGATATCCATTGTTGCACAGATAGTATAATCTGCAGTAAAACATTTAGTTGGTGTTGTAACATATTGCAACCAGTTTCACGTTTCTGAATTGCATATAGCGGATATAAATAAAGTTTGTAATTAATTAAATAGTTTTGTAACACTCTGTATAAAATTATATAAGCTGAGTTTTGAAATATTTGTCTATTTTTAAGTAAGGAATATCAATTCCTATATATATATATATATTTGTTTTGGGCGAAACTTATTAATCTGTAATTTTCTTTCATTTAAATACTTTGATTAAGATTTTGCTCACACATTGTTAAAAAAAATATATAAACTAAAAAGTCGCCAATAAAGTCATTATGCAAATCATTATTTTAGTCTGACCATTTGACATTACTATTTCGATGTCATAAGTCATTACTGAAAGAAAAACATTTAAAGACAGTTTTATATAACAGGACGTTTACAATTTGTAACCAAATATTATCATATCGAATCTTTGTCATATAGAACAAATATCATCTAAATCTTTTATTCTCAAAGCGCATGAAGACCTTATTAATTAATTACACAACGAGAGATACGAGAATGCAGTTTCAATATGCATAAATATCTTGAAATTCTGCTTCTAATTTAAATCATCTAAGTAATGTGTAAATATCAAATTAAATTAAGTTACCTTTCAAATATATAGGATGCAAGTAAGTCTAAAAAATTATCCATATTAGAACTTGGATCTCGTGTATATTTAATTAATCATATAAAATTATCTGAATGGTTTCTCGATTAAACACTGACATAATTCATCCGCCATTTATAACACAAATATCCTTATCTTTCACTGTACACTGATGTTACCCGTATATACGAAACCTGCTTTTGAAGACTTAATTCGAATTTATTAATGTATGCAAATTGTGTGCGAAAATGATTCAAATTGTATTAAATTGAGATTTCACAAAGTAAGCTTGATGCCATGGGCTTAATAATGTTTAATTCAGACCGACGTATGCAGACTGTTCAAGAATTGGATAAAATGTTGAAAATGAATACGAGACATTATTAAAGGGCTTTGAGATACAAAATATTCCATTTCATTATCTTAGATGTAAATGTTTATGAATGAGTACCCGTAAATGTTATACAGGGTGTCCAGAATCTCCCATTAAAATTTATAGCGTTTATTACAAATCAAAATGAAGAGGTACATGTATGGAAATTAGTACAATATTAAGATTATAAATTGAAGTTTTTTTGGCATCAATTAATAAATTTCTGTGTGATTCAAATAATAAATAATACCCAACTCTAAATTAATATTCTTAATGCTACAATATAACAGATTCAAGGGTTTAATTAATAGCTACACGATATCGCAAGACTATTATGAGGCTCGTGAAAGGAGATGTAAAAACAGAATGCGGGACAAAATAGTTGTTGAAAAATTTTATAAATTGAAAAATGTCATAAAACAAGAAACACGTAAGAAGGAATTAATATTGAAAGAAGAGATGAATGAAAAACGATATTGTGGAAAATTTAAAAAACGTGATTAAAATTATTCAAATAAAATAAGGCCATCCTGTACGAGAAATAATTTTGTTGATAGACGTCACAGATATTGTGAATATCAGAGAAGATTTTTAGATGTACAACATAGAAAGAAAATGGTAAATTTTTGAAAGAGAAAAGATGAAATTGTGTAAAAGAAATCATACGATATTAAAAAATAGAACAAGTATTAAAAGTCATTTTAATGATCCACGTAGAAATATATACTTCTAGTGTAATAATTACCGTTGGCAACATGAACAATACCCTACCAATAGTTTTGATTATAGAAGATATGAAGCTAAATATTTTAAAACAGGTGATAGATTTGAAGGGAAAAATAGTTCTCCCACTTTCAATGCGGATGAGTATAGAGACTGGAAGACGTGATTCTTTTTATAGAGAAAGAAGAAAATTATTTAGACATATAGAGAACACGATGAACAATGTCAAACATCTACATCAACCGAGTATATGAAACTCTATCCAATGAATTATCTGTTGAATGTTATGCGATGTATCGTTATGTGTATATGTGTATCGTTATGTTTTATATATTTGAACTATATGAACAAAATGTGAAAATCTATTCCATTGAGTCACTGGACTGTCAGGATGACCGAATGTGGGATTAAAACAAAAATAATACCCATCTCTACATTAATATCCAATCCACAATGATAAAAACTAACAGACTCAAGTGTTTAATTAATAGCTACACAATATCGCAAGATAATTATGAGGCTCGCGAAAGGTGAATTTTAAAAAATGTATAAATTAACAATTATAGCATATACTCAGATAACTGCATAAATGAAATTTTCTCATACAAAAAAAACGCATAATATAATTATCACTTTGTTTTTGTTACTTCCATCTAATAAAAAATATATTTTAATAAACTGAATGTATATAATATATCTTTCTGAGAACTGTCGCTTCTATAGCAGCAATGCTGCATTTTTATAACTTTTTTTTTTTATATTTACACAATATTTCACGAAGAATTAATGAACCAAGATTTTGAAAACGCAATTTTATTATATTGTTTCGCGCTAACTTTAATCTATTACTATTTATACTCAGCGTGCCTCTTTAAATAGAAATGAATAAAAAAAATAAATATGAAAAACTTATTATGAAAACTGTGCAGAAAATTTGCAATTCAAAAAATACATTTATTTTTACTTTTCACAATTTACAAAGTTTTATAAAGAATGTTACACTTATATTTGAAATTCTAAAACTTTCTTTTTTTTGTTTTTCCTTCAGAAACAAATGCATTGCATGAGAACTCCAAGATAACACATTCTTCACATTCTTCGGCAGTCAATGTAGGAAGAACATTTCTTAAATTTTCATTGTCGTAATAAAGTTTTATGCTAGAAAATATGTAGAAACTTTTATCAATTTAAGTGTTTTTTTTTTAAATATACATCATGCAGAATTTCAATAATTATAAACTTTATCATGCAAAACTTAAATGTTTTAAATGTTTCTAATTTTCTTTTAATTAGACTCTGCGAAAAAAATGATTTTTGAATTCCTGCGCTTTTTACATTGTAAGGGGTATATTTTATATTGATGTAATGTAACATTTTAATTTAGGATTAATGATATACTTATTTTTTGCAGTGCTTCAATCAATAAAATGCATACATTACTTGTCAAAAATTATTCGAGTAACGACGTATTAAGTGTCTCCATCTTAAAATGATTTTAAACAGTAAATATTGATAAAAATGTCAATAACCCACGTTTTGCAGTAATAAAAATGACTATGAATATTATATTAAACACCCAACACAATAATTATCATTGCAATAATTTCTTAATATTTAATTCTAAAAAAACCTCTTACCTAATAAAGATATTGTTGATTAGTTATTTATGCTGCATAAATAATTGAATGTTCTTGTGACAGAAACATCCCAACTCTAAAAAAATCTCGGATAATATAATTATCACTTTGTTTTTGTTACTTCCATCGAATACAAAAATATATTTTGATAAACTATATGTATATAATATCTCTTTCTGAGAACTGTCGTTTCTGTAGCAGCAATACTGCAGTTTTATAACTTTTTTTTTTCTAATTTACACATTATTTCACGAAGAATTAATGAAATAAGATTTTGAAAATGCAATTTTATTATAACATTTCGCGTTAACTTTTATCAATTGCTATTTGAACTCTGCGTGCTTCTTTAAACTGAAAATAAATTTTAAAAATGACATATGAAAACATATTGTGAAAACTGTACAGAAAATTTGCAATTCAAAAAATACATTTATTTTTACTTTTCACAATTTACAAAGTTTTCAGAAGAATGCTACACTTATATTTGATATTTTAAAACATTATTTTTTTTCCTTCAGAAACAAACGCATTTCATGAGAACTCCAAGATAACACATTATTCACATTCTTCGGGAGTAAATATAGAAAGAACATTTCTTAAATTTTCATTGTCGTAATAAAATTTCATTCCTGAAAATATGTAAAAACTTTTGCTAATTTAACTGTTTTTTTTCTTTTTAATATACACCATGCAGAATTTCAATAATTATTAACTTTATCTTATAAAACTTAAATAATTTAAATGTTTCTACTTTTCTTCTGTTTAGACTATGCGAAAAAGATGATTATCGAATTCCTGCAACTTTTTAAATTGTAAGCGGTATTTTTTTATTATTCATGTAATGTAATATTTTAATTTAGGATTAATGAGATAATTGTTTTGTAATGCTCCAATTGATAAAACGCATACATTATTTCTCAAAAATTATTCGAGTAATACAGTCTTAAGCGTCTGCATCTTAAAATGATTTTAAACAGTAAATATTGATAAAAATGGCAATAACCAACGTTTTGCAATAATAAAAATGATTATGAATATTATGTTAAAAACTAAAACAATAATTATCATTGCAACAATTTATTAATATTTAATTCGAAAAAAACCTCCTTCCTAATAAAGATATTGTCAATTATTTATTTATGTTGCATAAATAACTGAATGTACTTGTCACAGAAATATCCGAACTCTAAAAAATCTTTGATTCACAAGTTATGATTTGTTTAGAACATAACTAGATTTAAAAACCCGCTAGATTTTAATTTTAACGAATAAGGTTAAAATACAAATTATTTCGAAATGGTGAAAATAATATTTACGATTATTTTAGTGATAAGCAAAAAAAAATTAATTAAAAAAATATATTTTTTGCGGAATAAATACTAGTTAAATTTTAATTTTCTACCTCCATAATAAGTTGCATTCTTTTTCATCTAAATCTTAATTAAACAACGGGAATTCCTAGGCATTTTGCGTAACGTAAGAGTTTTTAGTTAATTTATCTAGATGCAATTTTGATTTTTTTCATCTATGACAATATGCTATTACAGAAAGTTTAAAAAATATATATAGTCATTTATTTTTCCAGTAAATAAAATAACTTTCAGAATGTTCACTTATTCTACTTCAAAATGCATTAGAGTTTTCCAAATGCTCCTAAGGATATTCACCAAACAAATTTCTTTAAATCTTACATCAATAAATAAAAGTAGAGTACGTCATTAGAGATATCTTTATCTCTTTCTCTCGGAGAAACAGAATATCGAAAATTCCTTATTACTATTGCTTAATATGTCATAAATAACTTATTTCATATTATTCCGTATGGAGATATATTTTTCTTTTCTAATATACATCATTGAATTTGTATTAAAATTTGTATGTAAAAAGATTTTGTGTTTAGCTGAACCATGACAGCACACATCTCAGTACCACTTCCATACTCAATGAATTACATAGCTTTATCCAATATTATTTAATGTATAGTAGAAATATAATAAAAGAGGTAAGACATTCCTTTAAAAACATTTAAATAGTACTTTTAAGATTTCAATATATATATTTTTATATTAATCCCAATTTTGATAATACAAATTCAATTTATGTCGACAGTTTAAAAGCACAGTGTTGCCGAATGTTATATCGCAAAAGTTATCTCGCATCATCTATTAAATAATATAATATTTTCACCGTCAAATGAAAGTATGATAAAATGAATATATTATTTTAAAAATATTATTTTCATATCGTAGTTCAAAGACGCAAAAATTGCATATTTTAAATAACCCTTGCACTAAAAGTTTGAATGAAACAAATAGAAAAATGGTGAAGATTATTTCCTTTGCAATTCTATAAAATCAAGGGTCTAACATCCGGTAGATGCTCGAATAGTAAACAAAACCTGTAACGAAATACCTTAGCATTGCTAGTTACACACTTATATGTATAATGGAATGATATATATATATATATATATATATATATAGTATGAGAATCTTTAGAATGCTTTAATAACGATTGGAACTATCTATGACGGTCAGATATTGTGACTTTATGATTTATTGACAATCAGAATTTTTTAAATAATAATGGGAGGGAAACGTTTAACTTACTTTCCTGTCAACCATTTTCGATAAAACCTAATCTATAGCCTGAAACATGCGTTAATAACGCTAATTGACAATCATGAAGCCGGAACAAACTTGTCAGATATTTCCTTGGTGGTATGAAAAACTGCTGAATTTTCGATAAGTAAATTTGCAAAGATTTCCGGTAAATGCTAGAAGCGTAAACAAAACCTGTAACCGAATAGTCAGATTTATTTAAATCTTACTTTGGTTTCGGCCCGGGTTCCTCAGGCATTAGTATTTATTTTTCTCAAGAGCAGTAGTCGTGTAAATGTGTATTTTTAAAATAGTACTATTATTGTTAATTACCATTACACTTCTTTAAGATAAATTTATTTGTATTATCAATAACATACGTATATTAAAAGTCATCATCTAAAACATAGTCCGATAGCCACTTAAAAAACACATTGGATTAAGTTCGACGTTTTTAAAAATCGTAATCCATACACAGTTCTTCCACACATAACGCCTTTAACGCTTGTTTCTTTTCACGATTTCACTTGCTTTTTATTCCTTCTAAAAACTCTTATACACATTTTTAACCATGTAGACACAAATATACACCATTCACTTATCTCATGGAAAGTACTTTCGCTCCTCTCCGGACTCTCTATCGCTCTCTAGTCAGATTTAATTTAAACAATGACATAATTTCACATTGCATCGTCATTGTTTATACTCAATTAAGTCTTAGTGATACTTGTTTGCTTTCCTATTAACCACTTCCTATCAAAATTAATCTGTCACTAAAAGTATTTGTTGACAACTGTAATGGATAAGCATGACGTCGGAACAGACTCATAAGATTTTTTCTGGGTGGTATATGTAACCATGCTTAATTCTCGATAAACAAATTTGTACAGATTTTCTGTAGATATGAAAATAGTAATGTATGTGAGAAAAAAGTTTTAAAAACTGTCAAAAAATAGTGTGATTTAACTTAAATATTGACACAAGTTTTCATTGAATCGTCATTGTTTACATGTAATTTAGACTTATTCAGAATTGTTTACTTTCCTGTCAACCACTTTCTATAAAAAATTAATCTGCTGCTAAACATATGCGCTAACGGCGATAATGCATAAGCATAACTCCCGAAGAAATTCATAAAATTTTCCCTTTGTGATATGTAACCCTGCTCTATTTTCGATCATTACTTTTTAAATATTTCATGTAGATGTGAGAATCCTAAACAAAATCTCTCACAAAATAGATTTGTTTAACTTAAATAATGACAGAAATTCAAATTGAATCGTTGTTTATTATACGTAATTAAGTTTTATAGGTACTTGTTTATTTCTTGTCAGCCACTTTCTATAAAACTAATCTGTCGCCAAAAGCAGACGTTAACGACATTAATAGATAAGCATGACAACGGAATAAACTCATAACATTTTTCCTGGTATGAAACCCCGCTTAATTGTCGATAAAGCAATTCGCAAAGATTTCATGTAGATGTATCAATCGTAAACAAAACCTTTTAAGAAATACACCCAGAGAAAAGTTTTGTTGAATCAACAAAAATTTGGTTGGCCCAACAAAACTTTCCGTTTTTATGGGTCAATGGAAATTTTGTTTGAGTCAACAAGAAAAATATTGTTGATTTTTTTGCAGTTCCAACAAAAAATTTGCATCATCAATAAAAAAATGTTTTGTTAATTCAAGTAAAAATAGTTCAATTTTACTAAAATTAACAAAATTCTTTTGTTGAAAATTTTCTCAAAATAAATATTATTATCTGCTACTTTAAGAGTTCTTTTCAGTTTCGGACACAAAAACTTTTGTTTAAAGAACAATTGTTTTGTGTAATTTTAAGATTTTTTTTGTTTTAACAACAAAAGGTTTTTGTTACAGAAACAATTATAATATTTACTTTAAAATTACATTTTGTATAAGAACCAATCTAAACTTAACTATTTTTTAATTCATTTCCAGCAGTGTACTACGCCTGTAATCCTTGAATAATAACAAATGAAATTTTATCCTGCTTTTTTTCAAGCGTAAACCGATAGATTGAACAATGTCCCATGCCGGGACTCGATCCCGGGTCCTCGGAACAGCTCGCTGAGGATCTACCACTGAACTACAAGGAACGATATCCAAACTCGACATTTCTCACTCTTATATATGTCGGACCGGCTGCAACCGCAGTACAAGATGGATATTTCACCATGAGCACAGGGTCCTCTTAAGACATAAAAGTAGGGGAAGCCCGACGTTACTCTGGGGTCCCCCTCTACCAATTGCTTTGTTATTAACTAAATCCATTTTTGGTATGCTGCCACAATTTCAAATTTTACCATCAAAATTTCGAGTAAACAACAATTTAGAAAGAGCGAGCTTCTTCGTAAGGAAAAAGAGCATTATTTACCCTGATTGATTTTTATTTTGTAAAAATTTATTCTGAAAAATAAATTTGGGGATACCTTTGTATTTCTTTGGGTAAGCACGGGCTTCCCGGGCCTATTCGGTAAACAGACTCTGCATGAGCATACAAATTTCTGAGGCAAACATGACACGAAAATACAGAGCCCAGCATATAGTAACATATAGTTAATTTTAAATTCATTTTCAGCAGTGAATTACGCCTGTAAAAAGCAGGATAAAAATTCATTGGTTATTATTCAAAGATTACAGGCGTAATTCACTGCAGAAAATTAATTAAAAACTAACTGTGTTGCCGTATGCGGGGGCCTGAGAGCGCTATTCTGATGACCCGGGTACGATTCCCGCTTTGGAACAATTTTCACTCTGTCGGTTTACGCTTCAAAAAAAGCAGGATAAAAATTCATTGGTTATTATTTAAGAATTACAGGCTTAAATCACTGCTGAAAATAAATTAAAAAATAATCCTTGCATTAGTTTTTGAGATTTATTTATAGTGAAAATCATGAAAAAAATAGCATAGAAGCGCCACCTGTTGAGCTATTTACACAAAAACACAATCAGCTTCTATTTATGTAAAGATCTAACTAAATATGTAGTGTGGTGTAAATCAATGCATTAGTTCAGGAGAAATCGCGAATCTATTGCAGAAATCGCGAAAATTGCAACATAGCAGCGCCACCTGTTGCGCTATTTACGCCAAAACTGATCAGCACCAATTTATACCAGGAAGTAACTGAATATAAAGTTTTATTAAATTCCGTGCATTAATTCTTGAAATAGAGCGCCCACAAAATTTTTGTCACATACAGACAGACAGAGTCATAGACAGTCATTTTCTAAAAACAGTCAAATTTTGTTCAGGACCTTCTAAAATCCGTCGAAAACCAGAAGTTGAAAAACTTCATGACTCCAATATTTTCTTCTTGTAAAGATAGAAGAAAGTAATAAATGGGATAGAGGAATTTTTAAAACTACCTTGGTCCGTGCCAATTAAAAAGTTTTAATTATCCAAAAATTATGTTAATCCTTTAATTATATAGCTATATAAGTCAAATAAACCAAGTTACGTGAGAGAGTTATGGCTACTACACAACAATTTAAATTTTGTATAAATTACAAATTTAAATTACAAAATTATGGTAAAATTAAAAAAAACAGATTTTGTTAATTCAAGTAAAATTTATGAAATTTTGTTAAAATTTTGTAAGAATGTTAACAATATTTTTTTGTCAATGCAACAAAACCAACTTTTTACTTTAACTAAAAATTTTGCTTGAAATAACCAAAATGTACTCAACGAAACATGGTTTGTTGTTTTAATCAATTCCTTTTTCTGGGTGTAGTGTGATTTAACTTAATTAACGACATAAGTTCAGACTAAATCGTCATTGTTTATACATAATTAAGTGTTACTTGTAATGATTACTTGTAATTCATACTTATAAACTTTCCTGTCAATCCCTCTCTATTAAAATTAATCTACCGCTAAACGTATGCGTTAACTGTGATAATGGATAACTCAGTTTTCTATAAGTGAGCTTCTAAATATCTCACGTCCATGTGGAGTCCTAAACAAAAATTTTCACAAAATAGTGTGATTTAACTTAAATAATGACATAAGTTCACATTGGATCGTCATTGTTTATACGTAATTAAGTTTTATTGGTACTTGTTTATTTCATGTCAATCCCTTTTTATAAAACACATTTTTCACAAAAAGCATGCGTTAACGGCAATAACGGATAAGCATGACACCGGAGCAAATTCATAAGATTTTTCCTTGATGTTATGCATATGCAACCTTGCTTAATTTTCGATAAAGCAATTTGTAAAGATTTTATGTAGATGTGAAAATCGTAAACAAAACCTGTCAACGGGTAGTATGATTTAATTAATTAATGACATAACTTCAGATTGAATCATCATATTTTGTACGTAATTAAGGCATATTAAGTGCACCTTAACGCACACTTTTTTCGATAATACAAATCAGTAAATTGTTCCGTACGCAGTAAGTCTCAAAACTTTACTATATATTTCAAAATACTAGAGAAAAACAGATAAATATAACAAATAATCTATAGACCACAATATAGAAACTACATTGGTTTATCCACAAAATAAATATAATTAGAATATGCTTATCGCGTGCGAACTGCAGCTCGAAAGTTGAAAACTGGTCACATTTATGCATTTTTGGCATTAAATCACATAGGTTGGCGATATATTTTGTTTACCGTAAATGGTCGACCGGAAAATAAACACGTACGAAATCAAAAAATTGAGTACTTTTTTTTTATTGACGTAAGTAGTATAAATTATTCAGACGGTAGTATTTTTATGTACGAAATAAATTAATCCATGTATGCTATACTCATTCTTTCATAATAAATTTTGAAGATTGTCGCATTTAATTACAATTTTCCATTATGAAGAAGATCAACCATTAAAATTTGATTTCAAAAGTTATTCACTGGCAAAGTTTCATACATAACATTTTTTAAAATACATAAAGTTCATATTTGCCTCTAAATAAATTGCAACGCGTTCCATAACATCAGGTCTACCTTTGAAAATAATTTTAACTTCTAAAAATTTACATTTTCTTGACTTAATTTTACATTTTTAAATTTACAATTTCTTGACTTAAGAAAATTTCGGAAAAAGTAATGTCGTAAAAAGAAGACAAGAAAATAGTATTTTTTAGTTAGTGTTGAATACGAAGTTTCAGTTATATGGGCCAGATGATTGGCAATTTTAATGATGACTTCCTTAGAAAAAAACATTATTTTTCCAAACGCAAAGCGAGGTTGTTTCGTAACGGTTTCCCAAGAATGCTACAGATTGCCAAATAACTGTATGGCTTACATAAGAAATACTCTGGAACCAGTATCGGTTGGGTCCTGTTGCCAACGTAACTAGTCAGTCGACTTCGTTTTAAGGAAAGCTGGCATTTATGTACCAAGCCGATTTTCTCTCGTTCAACCAGACACTCATACGGACGAACTTCCGTTCTTATAAGTTTTAGAACATTCCTAAACATCAACCCTACTCACTCATTTTCTTATGGAAGCCACACAGTATGTACTTAATGACCACTTGTTAAGAGTTTCTGAAGAAGTAGGGAGCGCACAAATTGTTTTTGAAGATAGTGACCCAAATCACACTGCAAATTCTATGTTTGGGGGTTTACCTCTTTATGGTACCAACGTTTTTTACTAGCTTGCTGTAAGTCGAGATTAAAACCACATAGTAAATATAGGCTGAACACGGCAAAGAGTTTATATGGCAGTTGAATACAATATTCTATAAATAAACTGAAACAAGCATGTTTTCCCTGTATGACATATTATCCGCTTGCGTTACTTTTACGAACATACAATGCCAATAAGAATTTAAGAACGGAGTCGGAAAAAAAGAAACCGATTTCCTAATAAAAGAAGGTTTATAACTGTATTTCATTTGGCAGACCTATCATTTTCCTAAGCTTATTTTTAATAAATTGCTTCCATTTTTGTTAAAATATTGACTATAACTTTTGGTTTTTCACAATTTGTTGTTATATGAGTTTCATAGTTGTATAAAACATTATTTATCATTAAAATGTAATATTTCTAAAGAAATCTTAAAATTTTGACATCGACGTATCATTTTTAGCACATTGTATTACACTAGCTAAAAAATAAATATTATTTTCTCTTAATCCTGCAACGTGTTTTAAACTTTTGCAGGGTGTAATTCTATTCATAAAAGAATAATTTATTTCGAAATGAAAAAAAGATATTAAAAATAAAACTTCTATTATTCATTTTCTATAAATATACAACGAAAAATTTCATTTAGATTTTTGTAGTAGTATTACATTTTGCATGAGTATTATTCTCCATTAACATAGTATTTCTATCTCATTTGTACTACAACCTCTTAAAATTACAGTTTCTACGAAATAACTTTAAATTAAATTGTAATTTCCTTTGTATCATGTCTTTATTTAACAAAGGACCTTTCATCGGTATAAACGACGCTATCGGTGATTAATTTATCACAGTCGTTTAAATGATAAAGCAAAAGTTTTACATCATTGTTAAGGGATTACCAAATGCGTACTTTAATATTTTGCACAATACTTAACAAGAGTTTACATAACAATACCCAGCATCCAATGCTTGATCTTTAAAAGATAAACATCATTAATTTAAAATTTTATTAAATTGCAATTTGCTCCATTATTCGTGTGGAACTTCATGTTTTCTAGAGTAAACCAAGTTTATATATTGTAATAATTAAATCAAGAATGAAAAGGAAAGTACATTATTTTTATTCCATTAAATATCGAAAAACAATTTTCAAATAAATTTGTTCCTATTTCACTATACACAATGAGGCACATGAATTACTTAAAGAGGATCATTTCTAAATTTTACCATCTTTACAAAGTCTTTGATATATGAAATGTATATATATATATATATATATATATATATATATATATACTAAAAATGGTTTTATATAATTATTAATTATGAAACAAAAAATAAACAATTACAAGTATGAAGAAAATATATATTCATAACGTTGAAATTTTTTAGAATCCCACTTTAATTCTATCACTAACACACTTTTAAAAATATTTTCCATACAAACATTTACTGGATTTAAAATAACGAACATTTAAATAATAATTAATTTCTACATTTCAAAAATATTTTTCGATGAATTGTAGTAATATTTGTTTCTTGATTATTTCTTCAATGACATACTTATGATTTAGCATATATGATACTTATCTCAGCTTTCTTCGAGTTATTTTTGAATAAATATAGACGTAATTATTTTTATTGTTAGATAAAAGTAATAATATTATTCTATTAGTAACTGGAATATATGAATTTATTTAAATTCTTAATTGGTTGTTTCGATGGAGAACACAGAAATCAATTATGAATTTTGATAGTTATTTTGTAAAAGTAAAAAGACAAAATATATATGTAATCTGTATGTATACATGTAATATGTGTGGTATCATTGCTAAACAGACAGGATTATGGAATTAAATCAATTATTAGTTCTGTGTAATTTTATTAACGATGTATTTATTTTTAATACTTATTTAAATGAACATTGTTTAGTTAAATTATTTTTTTAATCAAATAATAATGTTGCTTTGCATATTATTAAATATTTGTTCTACGATTTTTTTCTCCATTTGATAAAAAAAAAATGCTTTTCAAAACTTGTCATCGAACAAAAATGGAAGATTAATTTTGCTTCGGAATACTAAAAAAATTAAAACCTTTTCTTCAGAAAAATAGAATATAAAGTTCGGTTCTATTTTTGTACATCTAATAAGGTTACGATAATTCAACGGAATAAAAAAATTGCTTTTAAACAAAAATTAAAATGTATAAAACTGTGCTCTCTCATGTGGTGTAAATTTCGACATTTTTTTCATAAAACACTGCACTGTCTTCGTTAATGTTTGTATTGAAGAATCACAGGTGCCTTTAATTTTTTTATTGAAGACGAAACCACACACACAGACACAAATACAAATTATCACGACACATCACAGAAGCTATAGGATGTAACAGATCCAAGCTGAAACTTTTCGAAGAAATTACATACGGCTGATCAGCACATCTATATTATTTTCACCTTCATCACCTCTCTCCACTCGACCAACACCCGTCGAGATTCCGATCGAACGCTCTTGCTACTCATCCAGCACACGTCGAGACTCTCTCCTCTTCTCCTCGCCGCAGGCCGCCATATGGCGCAGTTTTTACCTACCCCTCTAGATGGCGCAGTTGTTACAACACCTTTGTAACAATTGATCGTTTCGACTTCAAAATGATATCAATTAATTCAGCATTACTATATATATAAAAATATACCCACTGGAACTTGTTCTAAAAACTTCGGTATTTCAAAATTGCACCCCTTTGTTCCCTCCAAAATATGGTAAAACAACTTTTTTTTTTTTTTTTTTTTTTTTTTTTTTTTTACGTTCGGATCTTTATTTCTAATGTTAAAAGGAAGTTCTTATATTTTCGTGAATGACTCCCTGGTAGTCATTACAAAACCCTGTTTTACCTGTACTATTTTTTTCTGTAACAATGGAAGTAATACGATTCTCATCATTTTGAAGAAATTTCAATAAACACTTTTAAATTTAAAATAAAGTATAAAATTGAAAATATTGAAGTAAAAACAGTTTTTCCTCATATGAACATTTTTCAATTAAAAAAATAATTATTATTAAAATAGGTACTGTACAAATCCCCGGGCTGATGAAGAAAAAACCGGGTTGTGTTTGAAATTTGCCGATTATGTGTGCAATGTAGATTAAAATGCAATGTAGATTAATGCAAATAGCATTTTCGAATAAGGAAGTTCAGTTCGTATGAGGGAAGTAGAATCTTTTTCACATTTACGTTGCAGTTTATATATTTCTGGAACTAAAAACTGACTACCAATAAATTTGTATTTCCTCCGTGGTATGCCCAAGATAGCAGCCATGGCAAGTCAGAATTCCGTGTACTTTGCCACAGATTTTAGGTAACGCATTTAACCAATATTTGCAAAGATGTCTGTTTTTAAAATGCTAAGATGCTTTTTTTTAATCGAATTTAAGTTTTATCTTATTGACGAATCCTTCTTGTTTAAAATTTCTTTAATAAAATTGATGAAAACTAGCCAAACATGTGAAATGAACTGCAAATTGTAGTAAGAATGCCTGTATCTCTGTAGTTTTGCCTATTGGTTTATATTATTGCAAATATTACATTACAACAATAACTAGTCGGATGTGCCAATCCCAAAACTTTCTTTATCTCAGTCATATTAATACTTCACAATTCGCTATCACATCGCCAATAAAATCAATATTTTTCGTTATTCTGTTGTACGTCAGCTGCTTGTGAATCGTCGGATTACCGGGATGCGATCAACTGATGTATACTAAAATACGGACCTGCTTGCCATAGCCAAAAACATAGAAAAAAAATTATTCAATTTGAAGCATAACTTCATACACTTTTCGATGATACAATAGTAAAAATGGAACAAAAATATCGATCACAGCGCCCCCTTTCGACGAAATATCCCTAAATTCTAATAGAACCTGCTTGCCATAGCCAAAAACATAGAAAAAAAATGTTGTTCAATTTGAAGCATAACTTCATACACTTTTCGATGATACAATAGTGAAAATGGAACAAAAATATCGATCACAGCGCTCCCTTTCGTCGAAATATCCCCAAATTCTAATAGAACCTGCTTGCCATAGCCAAAAACATAGAAAAAAAATGTTGTTCAATTTGAAGCATAACTTCATATCCTTTTTGATGATACAATGAGGACGGAATGACGGACAGACAGACATTTTGTAAAATCATGTTTTTCGGAATCTGTGACCCCTAAAATGTGTAAATCCACCGAAAACCGGAAGTCGAAAAAAATTTCGATTACAATACTTTCTTCTATTATAGATAGAAGAAAGTAAAAATCATATAAATTCAAAGGTTGTTAAAACATTTTTCAACGATTATGATGATAATAGCTACGCCCGCTACGCTGGTCAATTTATCTTAATGCACCTTTAATCAAGTGAAATATTGACTTTGAATTTGACCTCCTATTTTAAAACCCTATGGATCTTTACTTAGAATGTCCTTCTGCATTTCTGAAAACGATACGAACGCTATTGCGTTATTACATTTTTAATGTTTCAGACGAAATTCGGACTGTTAAGGACAAATTAGGCCAATTCTCTGTAGAAAAGAATATGTCTAAAAGTTCCAGAAAAAGACTCCTTCATTATTAAAAATATTAAAAACTTTCTCATAAGACTATCACTATTACACAAAAGCGCTTTCAACCCGGCTAGAGCGTCATCAGTTGTAACATTCAAGCATTCGTCTCTTCGCTATATATCTTAGTAGGGGTTGAAGAATTTCCTTTACTCGAATTCGATTCCGTCATTTTTCCCTCTTCTTCCAACATCTTTTTTCCAGCGGAAATCTAGCATTGCGTGTACCATATCATTGCAAACGTCTACTTTGGATGCATTAATGTCTATTGCTTCACTTATTAGAGCATTATGCAGATTTTCATAGTTCGCTATTTTTTGTATTTGTAGAGTTTCAAGTTTAATAGGGGTTTTTATGTTTAATCTTGCAAGCGCTGTTGACTGTTTATTTAGTTTTATTTAGTTTTAGACTGTTTATTTAGTTCTTTCATTAAAATAGGTATTCAATTATTAATGTCTGTATATTTAATATTTATTCTTCATATTAACAATTTTTCACTCAGATATTATCTAAAAAACGTGGTTAAAAGTTCCATAAAAACAGTCCATCATTATTAAAAATGATAAAAACTTTTGTATTTTTTTTAGATAATGTCTGAGCGAAAAATTGCTAAGATGAAGAATAAATATTAAAATTATTTCGTTAGAATGGAAGATTTGCTTAAAAATTTATATTATCGTTTTATTGTACAATGAGAAACAATTTTGTTTTATTATTTTCTCCTTATACAAAAATTTAAAAGAAATAAAATTATTAATGTTTTATTCTGCTTTGTGGTGATTATAGAAAATAGAAAAACCATAATTATGAATCATATAAATGTATAATTTTGTATTGTAGTTTCATAAAAGCGCATTATATGTAAAAGAAAATAAGAAAATGCATGCAATAAAAGAAAGTGTTTTCTCATATGTCAAAAAGATTCTTTTGACAAGTGGGATTCATCAGTACAATTTGGAATCTTATTTCGTCTTCGGTGTTTTTCTTGATTAATCCATTGTCCACTTTAGGGATAACATGAACTCGTATTATTTGTCACAATTATTGGATGAGAAGCAAAAAGAAATATGTGTCGATTCTATTGACTGTCTTGTTTCTTATGTTCTTATGTAGCAATAAAATTAAGAGTTTGGTGTGTACAGATTATATAAGTAAAATAAAAATCAATGTCTAAAATTGTGTGAATTGTTAGTTTTTTACTATTACTTACGTTATATGTTAAATTTAATTAGAGGTTTTGGATATATTTTAAAATTTAAGATGGAATATTATTCAATATTTATATATGAACACAATTAAAAATTTAATTTTATAATATAGATTTACAATGATATTTTAATGCTTGTTTTGCACATTTAATTATAACTTGCATTGAAAATTGGAAACTCAAGAAACGTTTCTACAAGAAGAAAAACAAGAAGGAAAATTTTCTGTTCTCACGTACAAGATTACTTCTGAATTCACAGACAGTTTTTTTTATATATGGATTGATTATTATGGATAATATTAACCAAAGTCTTACTACTTATCTTTAATATACTGGGAGACCATAAAAATGACATTATATGAGTTCCGAATGGACAACAGCGTTCAGGGAATCGAAATTAAATGCAGGTATTGCAAAATATGTAATCAAACATGTGATTAAAAACATAATAACTGAGCTTTTACCGTTACGATTGCAATAATGACATTTTAACAGTTTCGAAACTTTCCATTTTTAAATCACATTTTTTCGTATTAAAAGCTGATGCACATGGTGAAAACAATTAAATATGGTAAAAATGGTAACTGCTATGCTAACAACAGTAGCTTAAAAGAAATTCATAGAAGAACATTAGGAACAACAAAAAGATGATAAAAGAACATTTTATCCGGAACACATGATTTTCAAGTGGCTGAATTTAAAAACGATGACAAATCGCATGCGACAGATTGTAGACAACACATTTATATAACGGTGGTATCTTAATTTCTTTATTTTGAAATAGGTCCAAGTGGCGACAACTTTCATTACTCGCATATTTTCACCAGTTGTTATATTCTTTTACCACCGGTTCTAATTTTATATAATATAATGTTTCCGTAAATTGAAGTACATTATTGGCGCAGGTTTTGAACGATGTAGGAGTTATATCAGCCGGACTTTTGTGGCAATTTGGTCATGATATATTAAAAAGACTACTATGTAACCAAAAGTTTTAAAAAGTCAGGTTCCAACGAACTTGGTGTAATTACTGGCTATTGACTATTTTACCAAATTGACGATGTGCAGTAAACGAAAGTGACTGCCAGTAATATCTCACAACGATAGAATTCTAAAGGATGATGTCAAAAAAGTATTGAGTTCCTTTCATTACATATATACATGGTAATAGTTTATCTGCATTACAACTTAAATTAATGGAATTAATTGAACAGAAACAATTAATATTCAATATATCTCTTGATACTCCACATAATACTATTGCAGAAGTAATTACTAACATGATATTTCTTACATAGTTAATAATTTATGTCCAATTAATTTATAACCTACTATTTAAATAAATATATACTGAAATTGAAATGTTTAATTAGAAATGAGATTTAACTAGCTATTTTTTTAAATGAATATAATCGTTAAATCTTGTTCCTACTTCAAACACACTGAGATGCATGTCATTTTTTTTAAACATACTTATTATATAGAATGTGGAACCCAAAGAGTTTTATGTTTTTATGTTAAACATAAAACTCTTATGTTTTATGTTTAACGTTATGTTTAATGTTATGTGTTATGAATTTTATGTTTTGAAGTACAATATATTTTATTCTAATTGGACTAAAAATTTAAAGAATAAATAGATTGTTTTATAATATTTATAGTAAAATTATAAATTGTAAGGAAAGTAACAGCTATTTAGTCAATCTAATTATGAAAGAGAAATTTTATTAATTTACGTATCAGTCTATATGTATTTTAAAAAATTCAAATTATTAGTTAAACATTAAAAATAGATACGCAAATCTGAGATAACCGTTATTTTAAAGATATTCAATTTATGTTCTTTTCATCGTTACTAGAATGCATCTCTTATCTAATTTTAATTTTACCTCATCTTTAACATTTTGTAAACATATTAAACAATCTTCAACACCCTATTATAGAACAGTGAGAAATTTCATTAGCAATTCCAGTTTGTTGACATTATCAAACATTTAAATCGATTTCATCGGTATAATTATGTGCTCAAGTTGTGGGAATGTGTATTTTTATTTATTTTGAAAGGTACTAGACAGAGGAAAGGTATTTTATAAAGAATTCTTACAGAATGGAATGAACTATTTGAGACAGTTGGCTATTTTTTTGGCAGCATTGAAAAAACAAATACAGAGATATTTTTTCATTAGCAAAGTAAAAACAAATATTGTACAACAAAAAAAAAAGAGATTACGTTGTAGAAAAACAGAGTGGAATAAAATATAAAACAGTCCTGCACGATTCCAATTTCTAATGTGAAAATGTAGGATATAAATAAAGAAAATAAAACAACCGTGTGTTCTATAATTTTCATTTACAAATTAAAGCCAAAGAAAGCGATATAATTGAATGCGGATCTCGGACAAACTTATTCTAATGCAGAAAAAATATTTTAATACCGTAAAAAAATGTCGAAATATTTTCCGATAAAGGATATCTATATTCCGTACGAAATATGCGAATCAGAGTCCTTTAAATTGCATGATGTACAATTGACGATTTATTCCTAAATCACATTTTTATTCAACAAGACATGCTTTGACACTGGTTAACATATCAATACTGGTAAAGTTATTTTACTTCGTCGAGGAGTCGGTCACTCGCAGCTTGCAAAACTATATGAAGAATTGTATACGTCCAACGATACTAACGGACTTATGATACTCATAAAATGTTTTAAGATAGAAGAGTTTTATGTGATCGCTCTGGCAGTGGTGCTCCATTTTTCTGACACACCAATATTTCTGCTCCGGTTTCCTCAATTAATTTTCTAAGGTATGTATCCGATTATGGGTGGTGTAATGCAAGAAATTTGCACGAAATAACTGATTTTCTAAATACTTTATAGTGTCAACCTGTATGAGTACAAGTTTAAATACTTCAGAAGAATAGATCAAATAACGTAGTTAAACGTGAAAGATAATAAAAGTACTTTGAAAAATATCGTGGAAAATCCAAAGTTTCTGTTCAGCGTCTATTTCATAGATGGGTATCATTTTGCATTGCATAGTACAGTAGTGCGAAAAAAATTAAATATATGTTTCCGATTCTGTATAGCGCGGAAAGGTTACCTATGACATTGATAAAAAGCATTTTTTTAAAATTCGGATAACATCTTCTGGTCGCACATACAACCTAAACTTTCCGAAAATTGAAGAATTTCAAGATTTCTTCATATTAAAAGAAAAATAACTCCATTATATATTCACATGCTATGGCATGGAATAATTACTTATGACTTTGATAAAAAGGATTTTAAAAAGATTGTTGTAATTGGATAACATCTTCCAATTGCACAAATACCTTAAAATCCAAACAAATCGACTTTTTTACTATTTTTCAATTTAAAAAAATGTTATGCGTTACGTTTTTATACCCGTGTAGATTGAATTGATTAATGGCATACCTCAAGGTATACCGTGCAGCTCTTATCTTGTCATGAAAATTTTCGGCATTAACAAAACAACAATGAACCCACCTCAGGAAGCATGATGCACTTTGAGTTCCATACACAAACTTCAAATCCAACTAACCACGAACTCTTGAACAATGTGTGTTATCTGCTTACAATATATAAAATGTATTACATACTTTATCACTTTCTGTAGAAAATTTTTAAAATCAGAAAATCATCCCATTTTAAGTCACCGATTTCGCCACTTTAAACTATATTTTAAAAGAGACAACTTTATATTCTGTTTTTTTTATATCTCAGATTTGATTGATTTGGTTTATAACTTGTTATAATGTAACTCTCCCTTGACTCTGATCCACAAGCTTACAGTTATGCTTCTGAAACTATTTGTCCGCATCTTTCCACCTACTGAGTAAGGCAGGGAAACATTCCATTTAAATATGTCTCCAGATTCTATGAAAGATTCGAAATAATCGTTAGTCATGTTTGAAAGTAGAGGTGGAGGATGTAATTTTGCTGAGTTCCAATCAATGAGTTCCAATCAATGAGTTCCAATCAATGAGTTCACTGAAATCTGAGGTGTTCTAGTTGAGTGTTGGAGTAACACATTTTCTAATAGTTTTCACTTTAAAAACACATTTTCTGACTTTTAAAACTCTTCTCAGAACAAGGGTTTTTCAGATGAATGTTCTTATCAAAATCATAGTAGAAAGAAAATTTCACTGTGGGCGGGGAATGCATTTATTTGATCACGGGTTCTACATCTTATTTCAGGTTATCAAGTAAATAACGAGAAGTTTCAATAGCTCTGTATACATAAATAGGGCAATTTAAAGTATTTTCTTACATTAATTTCAAACTATGGTGGCGTGTAAGAATTTTTCAGAATATTAACTATGGCTTTTAACTCATATTAGGGTTATGCTTCATCAACATAAAGTCTAAGAAGTATAATGCCTTTTGTAAGTCATCTGGAGTACAAAATAGGGCCAGATTACGATGAAACAATTCATTTGCACAGTTACATGTTTTGATTGCAAGGCAAATATCTAAAACATATTTCTGATATTTGTATAAATTATCTTGATCCACTGCGGGGGTTTTACAATCTATTAGTTCAAAGACTGCCACTGACAGTGTTTCAAATCCCATGAGTTTTGGTCACAATAGTACTCAAAATGATATTCTATCTACGTGCTGAAAATGATGGCGGAATGACAACTAGATGAAACAGATGCAAACAGATTGTCCATTGCCATGTACGTCGAACATCGACTTCAATTTGACAAATCATGCCATTTTTCCGACAGTGTTGGTGTAAATACTGTATCTTCCAACAACGTCTATGTCTTCTAGTGAAGACACGTTTTTATTCAGGAATAGCAGTATGTTACATGCAATTTTTCTGCTACTGAGTAAGTATCCTTGCCAATACTTTGGAAGTTTCCGTTACGGCTCGATACTAGCAACAAACTGCTTTCGGTTGAGCTTCGATAAAATATGAATTACCGCTACTAAGTAATTTGTTGAAAGCTCTAAAAATAAATATAAAATCATCATGCATTTTTCTATATTACAAAAAAAAATGGTGTGGCTACATTGCCTCCATTTAAGTGAATCCCTTCTAATTTCTTCTATATGTATAATGATAACGTTTTTGGAACTGCAAACATTTTCGACATACTTTCATCGATTAATTTACTCTTTGAGATGTCCTGAACATGATTTGACATTTAGTGAAAAAATTTCGTCCATCTGTATGTTTGTACGTGACGCATGGTTTTGGGCGCTCTATGTCACTAATGAACGGAATCATGGACGTTATCTTGACATAAATTGATAGTGATAAGGATTGGTTTTAATTATTGCTACGCCTTCCACTTTTATGAATTTATGGAAAGGTAAAAATTAATAAGACACTCGGCATATAACATATTATTCATATTACTTTTATATCAGATGGACTTTTTATGTAACGCTAAATATTAAACAACCAGTCATTTAAACAAACAATATTATATGAAAATATTTTGATTAGCACACGAAATGTCTCTATAAAATTAATAATACATAAATCACACAAAAATATATTGTATTGAAAAGTTGAGTATTTCACACAATGTCTGGCGTGAAATATTTTATAAAACTTAAGTTAAATTTCCGGTTTGTTTAGTGTTAAATAACAAAATGATTTAAAAGAATTCCATCGAATAATGTTCAAGGGCTAGAATCGCATAAAATGTTTGATATAGTGTTATTAGAATATATATATATATATATATATATATATATATATATATGCATATGTATACATATATCCTAAATCATGTTTAACTTTCTTCAATTACTGAATTCATCTCACGCATTTTATTTACTGTCACTCTTTAAAAAATATATATGAAATTAAATTACAGTTTTATAAATATTTAATGTGCTGTTTTTATAAATATTTTTTTTAGTAACCAAAAAATAAATTCAGATAATGTTGTACTTTACAAATATTTCATCTGATAAAAAAAAAAAAAAAAACTTAATTATATTTTAAACTTTAATGTTTCTTGTGTAACGACAACTGTATTAGAATTGTAATTATCCTAAAATAATACATCATCGTCTAAGCTATCGATATCTGAAGACAAAAAAGAAGTTACACATTAATGAAAAAAATAATAATGAAAACAAACATAGCACTCAAATAATGATATAAATATTCCAATATATCTAATTTCCATTTTAAAAAAATGTTTTTACTTAGTTTTAGGCATTACTTCAAAATGCTATATAATATGAAATATGTTGTATTGAAAAAAAAAGGTTACATGCATATATCTTTCTATTTTTTCGCGTTTTATAGTTTTGATAGTAATAAAGTTTCATAAGAATATTGGACAATATTCCAGTGTATGTAGAAGTTAAATTAACTGTAAAGTTTCGATTAAAAATATTTATCAGTGATTTTTAATGTGAATATAGCGAAACTTTTTTTAACAAATTATTTCCAATATTTATGAATACATGAGATGTCTATGAAATTGTACAAATTTCAGACTATTTATTTAAAGTACATTTATGATTCGTCGCTTAAATATAGATATCTTTAAATCTCAACATAATTCAATACCATATTTTCCATGTAAAGATTTATGATGTGAATGATGTTGAAAGTATTAAATACTATGCTTGAAAATAAGTAAAATATTTATTTCTGTTGCCAAATTAATTTATAATTTTGATTTCTGAAATTACAAATTTGTTACCTTTTTTTTGTTCAAATTTAATTAGACGACAATTTTTTTTCCCAGAGGTTTTCGTGAAATGCCTCATCTTTGATTGTATTATTCTCCTTCGTGGTCTCAAATGCTAAAATATCTTTTGTAAAATATACAATAATTAATACAAATGATGCTTCACTCGTACTTTATAAATATTTATTTAAAGTGTTTTTAAAATATTCTGCAATAAATTCACATTTTTTTCTTTTTTAAATCAAACAACATTATTTTTAAAAATTTCCGTTTATAACTATAAAAAATATATTCTTACTATCTAAAAAATTATAAATGTTTTAAATTTTGGTTTTCAGTTGAGAACATACTTTAATGAATCGGTGCGTGGAATGAATGTAACAAATTTTACAGCAATTAACGGAATTATTGATCAGAGAAAAAATTAAGCGAAAAATACCTCCAGAAATTAAAGAACACTTTGAGGAATTACCAATGAATAAGGAAGTCAATATACTGGTTGAGAAACTAGATGATTTTGATACAGTGCTAAGAGGGTATAAAACCGCCATATAAACTGCAAAATATCGTAAACAAGGAAAAGAAATATATAACAACTGGCGACAAAATACACAGCAAAATATTATAAGACCAGATGCAGAGCCTATTGATTTACTATTTATTTGTTATTACCGCAAATTACCTGGCCATTCCGCCACCAAATGAACAAATAAGCGCCAAATAAGTACGCAATCATATCATAGCAATCCGATTACAAAAATGAATGAAAACGACTTACAGAGAACAAGTGTAATGAATTTATCAAGAGTGGTAATCAACGCCAATGCAAAAACATTAATGAGAAGCCCACGAAAATAATAATTGATATCGCAAGTGATGTAAGCCTAAAGAATAAAGAATACTACGATGAAATAAGCGCGCCTAAATTGTGCCAAGAAAAAATGTATACAGGGTGATTCATAAAAGATGGGCAGAACTTTAAGGGGTTATAGTACACTTAAAGACAAATAATATTAAATAGGAGACTAAGGGTCCCAGACGTATTCCCAAGGAGATAGGGGGCATTAAAGTTTAGGGTCCGAAATTTCAAATGATTATAAAACATGGAAAAATTGGTCGATTCGTTTGCGGTTTTTGCAAAAAATTTTCTTTATGCCAGTATTTTCTTGAAATAAAATTTTAAAGTTCAATTTCAAAAAATGCCGATAGGGGGCGCTTTAGACTTTGGAGTAACAAACAACTATTTTTTAACGTTATTTTTTGTATTTCTTTAAATGATTTCGAAAGCTTAGACTTAAACTTAAATTTTGATCTAAAAATCTGAGTCCTAACGAGTAGTTAAGTAGCGTAAACTGAAATTTGAAATTTGAAACCCTTCTCCCCCCAGAACAAAAATCAATTATTCCCGATCTTTGTGTCGTAGATTAGGCTCTAACTACTGCCGCGTTTTGCTAAAATTATTCTTTATGTCAGTATTTTCTTGAAAATAAATTTTAAAGAAAATTTTCAAAAAATTCCGATAGAGGGCGCTTTAGACTTTGGAGTAACGAACAACTATTTTATACCGTTATTTTTTGTGTCTCATTAAATGCTTTCTAAAGCTTAGACTTAAATTTTCAGCCCAAAATCTGAATCGTTAGACGTGGTTAAGTTTCTGGGGAGAGGGGTTTGAAATTTCTACTCCTGAGCACAGTTCAGTTTACCATGTCCACACATTGTGTGCTGTGATACGAGGTAAAAAGACACAAATTAGGATTATGTTACCAAAGCATATTTATTAACATGTAATCACAATAAATGTTCAAAATTGTGACCACCAGAGGTTATGCACGCAGAACAACGGCGACGAATGGAACGGCGAACATTCGCGAAAACATCAGGCTTTTCGAGCACTTCCCCTACAGCGGCGGAAAGTCTGGCGACCAGTTCCTCGGGGGATTCAATGGGTGTCTCATACATAAGAGCCTTCAATCGTCCCCAAAAAAAGAAATCGAGCGGTGAAAGATCTGGCGAGCGAGCAGGCCAAGCAACAGGACCACCTCGACCATTCCATCTGTTCGGAAATGTGATGTCCAGATAGTTGCATACGTCTCGTACGTAATGGGCTGGCGCTCCATCGTGCTGGAACCACATGACCCGCCGGATGCGTGGAGGAACAACGTTTAACAGGTCTGGCAGCACATGTTGCAGAAATGTGAGGTATGTTTTACCGTTGAGGCGTTCAGGAAGAAGGTACGGTCCGATTAGGTGGTCTCCGAGGATTCCTGCCCAAAGATTGATGGAAAAGCGTCTCTGATGAGCATGTGGATACGTAGCATGTGGATTGACATCCGCCCATACATGTGCATTGTGTGTGTTAAATGTACCTTCACGTGTGAAGGTACATTCATCGGTGAAAAGCACAGTTCGTCCAAAATGTGGATTTAGCGCGTTCTGCTGCAGAAACCAGCGGGCGAATTCAATACGATTTGGATAATCCCCTGGAGACAGTTTCTGGACTCGTTGCACATGAAACGGGAGCAAATGTTCATCCTTCAGTACCCTCCAAGTCGTGGACTGTGAGGTATCCACCTGGCTAGCCACTGTTCGTGTACTTGTACTTGGCTGCGCCGCTACTACATCCAGAATGGCTTCTGCAACAACTACTGATTCGTCCTTTTTTGCACGACCTGCATTCGACCGGGAAGCGAGAAATGATCCCGTCTCACACAACTGTCTGTGCAAGCGCTCGAAAGTTTTGCGGTTAGGCAACCGCCTGTTAGGAAATCGCTCTCCGTACATTCGTTGTGCCTCTGCACCATTTCCATCTGCCGCTCCGTAAATTAAATGCATCTCAGCCTTTTCCTTATTCGTGAAGGGCACCATCTTCCGATTCATTACTACAGCGACTTACACTTGACTCACCGTTCAGTGGTTTTTATGCCTGAATCGTGTCGAAATTTTGCATACGTGTTCTTCTTCTTCCCCATTTGACATTTGCATACTTTCTGTTTCCTTCTTCACCCGGTGACTAGCGTCAGGAATGGAGCTTTAACGTTTGCATGAGCGACGTTTCCAACTGTGCCAGTGCCTTTATGAGTGAATTCCGACTATGCAGTCCTTGACGAAAGTTGTATTTTTGCCTCGTATCACAGCACAGAATCGTTGGGCATGGTTAAGTAGTGCAAACTGAACTATGTTCAGAAGTTGAAATTTGAACCCCCTCCCCTCGCTACTGAACCACGCTCAGCGATTCAGATTTTGAGCTGAAAATTTAAGTTTAAGTCTAAGCTTTAGAAAACATTTAATGAGACACAAAAAATAACGGTATAAAATAGTTGTTCGTTACTCCAAAGTCTAAAGCGCCCTCTATCGGAATTTTTTGAAAATTTTCTTTAAAATTTATTTTCAAGAAAATACTGACATAAAGAATAATTTTAGCAAAACGCGGCAGTAGTTAGAGCCTAATCTACGACACAAAGATCGGGAATAACTGATTTTTGTTCTGGGGGGAGAAGGGATTCAAATTTCAAATTTCAGTTTACGCTACTTAACTACTCGTTAGGACTCAGATTTTTAGATCAAAATTTAAGTTTAAGTCTAAGCTTTCGAAATCATTTAAAGAAATACAAAAAATAACGTTAAAAAATAGTTGTTTGTTACTCCAAAGTCTAAAGCGCCCCCTATCGGCATTTTTTGAAATTGAACTTTAAAATTTTATTTCAAGAAAATACTGGCATAAAGAAAATTTTTTGCAAAAACCGCAAACGAATCGACCAATTTTTCCATGTTTTATAATCATTTGAAATTTCGGACCCTAAACTTTAATGCCCCCTATCTCCTTGGGAATACGTCTGGGACCCTTAGTCTCCTATTTAATATTATTTGTCTTTAAGTGTACTATAACCCCTTAAAGTTCTGCCCATCTTTTATGAATCACCCTGTATATTGACTGGTACATTTATGATTCGTCGCTTAAATATAGATATCTTTAAATCCCAACATAATTCAATACCATATTTTCCATGTAAAGATTTATGATGTGAATGATGTTGAAAGTATTAAATACTATGCTTGAAAATAAGTAAAATATTTATTTCTGTTGCCAAATTAATTTATAATTTTGATTTCTGAAATTACAAATTTGTTACCTTTTTTTTTTGTTCAAATTTAATTAGACGACAATTTTTTTTCCAGAGGTTTTCGTGAAATGCCTCATCTTTGATTGTATTATTCTCCTTCGTGGTCTCAAATGCTAAAATATCTTTTGTAAAATATACAATAATTAATACAAATGATGCTTCATTCGTACTTTATAAATATTTATTTAAAGTGTTTTTAAAATATTCTGCAATAAATTCACATTTTTTTCTTTTTTAAATCAAACAACATTATTTTTAAAAATTTCCGTTTATAACTATAAAAAATATATTCTTACTATCTAAAAAATTATAAATGTTTTAAATTTTGGTTTTCAGTTGAGAACATACTTTAATGAATCGGTGCGTGGAATGAATGTAACAAATTTTACAGCAATTAACGGAATTATTGACCAGAGAAAAAATTAAGCGAAAAATACCTCCAGAAATTAAAGAACACTTTGAGGAATTACCAATGAATAAGGAAGTCAATATACTGGTTGAGAAACTAGATGATTTTGATACAGTGCTAAGAGGGTATAAAACCGCCATATAAACTGCAAAATATCGTAAACAAGGAAAAGAAATATATAACAACTGGCGACAAAATACACAGCAAAATATTATAAGACCAGATGCAGAGCCTATTGATTTACTATTTATTTGTTATTACCGCAAATTACCTGGCCATTCCGCCACCAAATGAACAAATAAGCGCCAAATAAGTACGCAATCATATCATAGCAATCCGATTACAAAAATGAATGAAAACGACTTACAGAGAACAAGTGTAATGAATTTATCAAGAGTGGTAATCAACGCCAATGCAAAAACATTAATGAGAAGCCCACGAAAATAATAATTGATATCGCAAGTGATGTAAGCCTAAAGAATAAAGAATACTACGATGAAATAAGCGCGCCTAAATTGTGCCAAGAAAAAATGTATATATTGACTGGTACATTTATGATTCGTCGCTTAAATATAGATATCTTTAAATCTCAACATAATTCAATACCATATTTTCCATGTAAAGATTTATGATGTGAATGATGTTGAAAGTATTAAATACTATGCTTGAAAATAAGTAAAATATTTATTTCTGTTGCCAAATTAATTTATAATTTTGATTTCTGAAATTACAAATTTGTTACCTTTTTTTTTTGTTCAAATTTAATTAGACGACAATTTTTTTTCCAGAGGTTTTCGTGAAATGCCTCATCTTTGATTGTATTATTCTCCTTCGTGGTCTCAAATGCTAAAATATCTTTTGTAAAATATACAATAATTAATACAAATGATGCTTCATTCGTACTTTATAAATATTTATTTAAAGTGTTTTTAAAATATTCTGCAATAAATTCACATTTTTTTCTTTTTTAAATCAAACAACATTATTTTTAAAAATTTCCGTTTATAACTATAAAAAATATATTCTTACTATCTAAAAAATTATAAATGTTTTAAATTTTGGTTTTCAGTTGAGAACATACTTTAATGAAACGGTGCGTGGAATGAATGTAACAAATTTTACAGCAATTAACGGAATTATTGACCAGAGAAAAAATTAAGCGAAAAATACCTCCAGAAATTAAAGAACACTTTGAGGAATTACCAATGAATAAGGAAGTCAATATACTGGTTGAGAAACTAGATGATTTTGATACAGTGCTAAGAGGGTATAAAACCGCCATATAAACTGCAAAATATCGTAAACAAGGAAAAGAAATATATAACAACTGGCGACAAAATACACAGCAAAATATTATAAGACCAGATGCAGAGCCTATTGATTTACTATTTATTTGTTATTACCGCAAATTACCTGGCCATTCCGCCACCAAATGAACAAATAAGCGCCAAATAAGTACGCAATCATATCATAGCAATCCGATTACAAAAATGAATGAAAACGACTTACAGAGAACAAGTGTAATGAATTTATCAAGAGTGGTAATCAACGCCAATGCAAAAACATTAATGAGAAGCCCACGAAAATAATAATTGATATCGCAAGTGATGTAAGCCTAAAGAATAAAGAATACTACGATGAAATAAGCGCGCCTAAATTGTGCCAAGAAAAAATGTATATATTGACTGGACTTAGCGTAGAAGAAACGAAACCAATAGGATTTTTCGAGCACGAAATACAAGTAGACAGCGAGAATTAAATGATGATTTTATGTAGTGTCAGATCTGGAATGCGATATATTATTATGTGTTAGTGGAATATAGAAGATGATAATTATCCGTCACGAACGAAAGCGTGAAATAAAAAAAATATCGCCAAGAAAAAAAGCGGGAAGAATGAAACCATTCTGTATTGTAGATATTTGAAAGCGATAAAGAATTATAATAAAAATTTAAAATGCGTAGCCATAACAGCAAGTAAAAATAAAATCTTGAAAATAACGTGATACCATTTTTTTCAAGAAATATTTTAGTTGATGGACGACACAAATATTGTAAAGATCAAAAAAATATTTTTATATGTACAATAGATGGGAAGTAAACGGGAATCGTTTAAAAAGAAAGGGTTGAATTATGTAAAAGAAATTGCATGAAATTAGAAGATAGAAGACAGAAGAAACATTAATATGCACTTTAATGATCGTCGTAGAAATCTGTACTTCTGGTATAATAGTAATTATAGGCCATATGAACAGTCATTAGGTCATGTCAATCGATTTGATTATGAAAGATATGAAGATAAATTTAACAGAACAGATTTGATGGTAAAGCGAAACGCCATATTAGTTCTCATACTTTCATTGCAGATGAACATAAAGAAGAAAGACATAGGTATAATTATTTTTATAGAGGAAATATAAATTAGTTTTTAAAATTTATTCCGTTGGGTCACCGGACTGTCGGGATGACCAAATGTGGGATAAGAAATTAATCAATACCCAAATATGCATGGATAGCCAGAATAATACAAACTCAAGGATTTAATTAATAGATAATTGAGATCGCAATAGAAGACATGTGATAGATAAAAAAGAGAGCGAGATATACGTGTTGTTACACAGTTTGTACTAAAGTATGATGGTCTATAATCCAATATATATGAATAATAAAGGATTAGAAGTGTAATTCTATCTCAATTACTGTGTATAAATATATTATATGTTTGAGTAGTGTCATCGTCGAATAATTTGGTTAGGTAAGTAATAAAAACTGTTTAAAACTTATATTGAAGATCTATAATAATTTCATAATTATAAACCAAGTATATATTTAAGTTATTGCGAGAGTATAAATAAGAATTCCTACAGATATAATCCATAAAGATAAATAAACTCCATTATTTTTTTCTGCAACAATGGAAGTAATCCGACTGCAACCATTTTGAAGAAATGTAATATTTTTTTTTAATTAAAATTAAAATATAAACCTGGGAATATTTTAAAACAAACCTAGTCGTGGGCACATTTACCAATTGACAGCTTTAAAAAACAAAAATAGTAAAATTGTTTCTGTAGAAAGGTAAAGACATAGTATTAAAAAAACAGTCATGTGTTTTAAATATATAGATGTTTATAAAATCTATAATTCTATTCTATAAAGAAAAGCAATGTAAGTGTGCATCTAAGAGCTGCAAATATCACATAATGTGCAACGATTGGAATTCCAATGATCCATGAACTGTTAGAAAATTCTCGTGTTTTCTGACACAATTTATTAAAACAATATGTAATATACTGTTTGCAATTTAGTAAATTAATGAACGTATTGCCAAATTTTTGTACTGCGCCACAACAAGTGTTAAAATTTCGAAAATTCCTTGTTCTTCTAATAATTAAATTAGAAATATATTTGTAGTATCTTCCTAATTTTTTTAATCGGCACACAGTTTGAATTATTGGTGATATTACTACCCTGATATATTAGCGCAAAGTTTCATGTAAATTGGTTTGGATATGTGCCAGGTTATTCAAAATAGATGCAACGGCGATAAACTCTTAAACCACTGATTATAGAAACCAAATACAAAATTGGTGTAGTGGTAATAACGGTAATACAAAAGTGTACAAATCAGGTATAGATTTGAAATGTGTTATTTATTTTATCAGCGACTGATACATTCAATGTTTATTTTGCTATATTACCTCATTTTCCTATAACTTTTATTTAGAAAAATTTTACCTTGCATAGAACATTAAAAAAAGTATCATTATTACCAAAATTTAAACCGGTTATGATACTTTCCATCTTACGAAGTTTCAGTATTTTCTGCCTCTAAAAGGAAAATACGCGTTATTAAACATTACTTCTATAAAAAACCGCAAATTTGAAAAAAAAAAATTCCGACAACTTTCGAAGAAAAATCTTGACTGTTTCATTGCTTATAGATTATTATCATTCATTATATAATAATTGGTACGATAATGAAATCTCCAGATAAGTAATTATTACTATTTACTATATTACTATTTTAATATTATATTATATATTAAATACTATATTTTAATTATTACATACTATTTATTATATGTCAAATACGTTTGAGAAATATATCACTGTTGCATTCATTTATGTGTTACCTTTCATGTTCAAAAGACGCAAGTCTTCAAAATATTGCATATTACAATTTGAATCTTCTGTAGATTTAATTAATTTATAAAGTTATCTAGCGGTTTCTGGATTAAACGCAGACATAATTTGTCAGTTATTTCCAGAGCAAATATATTTATTTGTCACAGTGCAATTATGTTATCCGAATATGGGATGTCGGCTTTTGAAGATATATAATAGAAATTGACTAATGTGTGCAATATGCAGATTTTGTGCAAAAGTAATTCATATTGCATTTAATCTAAATTTCACTTAATCGATTTGATGCTATGCGAATAATAATGTTTGTTTCAGAAGTTATCTAGTCTGATGAATTAAATCAATTGGATATCGACTGGATTATGAATTCAATGTGCTATATGTAAAAAAAAATAATAATAATTAAAAAAAAATTGAAAAAAAAATTGTAGATTTTATATTATTATTCGAAAATCTTTTTTTTCTATTAGTAAAATGCATTTTTAAAGTAATTAATTATACTAACGATACTTATAATTGCATTTTTTTTTACAGTTTATGCTTTCTTATTTGAAGAACAAAATTATTTTAAGTACTTTCAAGGATTCAAGCTTTTAATTTAGTTGGAAAAATATTCTAAAATTATAAATTTTGAATTTTCTCTTTTCAAGTAATAGTTATACTATAGGAAAGTATGTCACCTATCTGAGTATTACATTTATTGGGAATTTTTAAAGTCAGGTTTGTAATGTTGTCTTTAATTTTTTATTAGAAATAAGCTTGAAAATCAGATGCGAAATGCTACGTGAATGAATAAGATTAATTTTACATATTTACTTGATAACAAATAAAGATGGTCATGCCAGTAAATTGTATAATTTATGCGAATTAATTATGTATTATATCATTTAATTTTCAATTTTTATGTTTATGTAAGCATGCACTAATAGGTTGTGTATAACTTTCATAAGATTATCCGAGAACATCAGAAATAATTTATATAATAATACTTGCGGTTATGATTATTTCTTTTGACTTTGGAATTAAAATATAATGTTTAATAATATTCGTAATAGAGTTACAATAAGTCTTTTCTGTTATTTCTTTTGCAAAGTTGTTTTTTTCTTTCGTCATTCTAAAGCGCTGTCATCCTACAACTGTAACAAATCTAGTTTTATAAATGGGCATTCTAAAGAAGGGTGAAAGAAGAGTTAAACAATATATTGGGTTGTCCGAAAAGTTTGTGCCGTTTGGGAAAATCACTTCGTACCGGAAAATTCTACCCGTTAATTATTAGACTTTAGATTAAGGGAATCAATCTCTAATTAAATAATAGAACTTTTAGGTATGAATTGATTTTCCCAAACGGAACGAACTTCCCGTACAACCCAATACATTTATTATTATTTATTTTATAAAACCACAATTTTCTGTAAAATAATATGAAACTATGCATCAACATTCTGAACTTGTTCTTGTTCAATATTATCATTTTAGGTCGTTTAGTTATATTCTTTTATCACATTTTTCTTTATTAATGGTTTTAAAGAAAAAGACAAAACATCCGGTCTTATGTCATGGTGGAGTAAGACCGCATCGATATGTTAATTTTATAGGAATGAATGAGATTAGGCTTTCTTAGAAAAGAAACAAAAAAAAAATATTTTCCAACTTTAATTAATAAATTTTTTTCCGGTTTTACCTCACATAAGACATCCAGTCTTGAAGGTCTTAAACCAAGATTATGTGGCTCAGAATGCAATCGGAAAGATTGCACCTATAAATGTTAACTTTCATTATGGGAAGTGCTTACTAAATAATATAAATTAGTTTTGGTAAGTTTAAAGTGTTAATATAGAATAATTTTCAATTCTAGCAAACCTTAAATCAAAAACTGATTAAATAGACTTTGAAACACGAAAGCTACACAAATGTCCGTTTAATGATACGGAAATGACTACTTTTAACCTCTTTCCTGCAGGATACGTATTTCAGTCAATATCCGGTAGAGGGCTGATGAAATATTGACGAAACGTAAATACCCTTTTACATACTATTGCACTGTTTACCCTACTTATTTTTATTTTATCAGGGATGAGAGCGCTCCAACCCGAATGGCCGACTGTCACCACTACATTTTAATAGTATTTGTCGCCTTATTTAAGAACATAATTTCTGAAATTCAATACGGTGAAGAATACTATTAAAATTTAGTGGTAAAAATTGGACATTCGGTTCGGAGCGCTCTCATCCCTGTTTTATCGATTCATTTTTAATACAATTTAAAACAGAAATCGGATATAATATTTTCAGTAAATTCTAAGATCTTTGAGTTACAAATCGCACTTTGTGTATTTTGTGTTTCATTGTTTCATTTATATATATAAAAAAAGAAAAGAAAAAATAATTTACATGATTTATGAAACTATGCAACTCATATTTAATATAAAAAAAAGCTTTGATATTTTACATATCGCAGCTATTATATGAAGAATTTGCACAATTACATACGAAATTCTTAAACTACGAAGAGTTTTTTAAATTCTTATTGTAGCAGTAATTTCGTTCCATGACAAACCCAAGACCAGAAATTCTTACAGATTTAGACGGTATATTTATAAAGGTTTTTTTTTTCATATTAAAGTTTTATGTTAGCAAATACCTATTCAACCCATTCAATTTATATTTTTGTTTGTTATTGTTTATGAGGGTACATCATAAAGATTTTGATTATATTTATTCGTGTTTAATTAAGATATCATGTTGTAAAGAATCTAAAACAAACAATCTGCAGGAAGTATTTTTCAAAATTCATAATTTATAGTAATAATGATATTATTCTCAATAACGTATTTGCATTGAATGTAAGTAATTAAAAGTATCGCTGTAAGAAACTTCAACTAATAACGAGCTTTGCAAAAATATAAAAAAATAAAAAAGAAGAAGGAGAAAATATAGTCTAATTTTCACGGCTCTGTAGCATGAATTACATCTCACTTAATCTCCTAATTCGTACTAAAATGCATATGTTGATGAAAGAAATGAGTTATCTTTTCCTGTCATTGTCTACATCGAAAAGATATGATACAGTTTCCTGCCACATTTTTCACTTCCAATTTTAAAGTGCATTCATTTCCTGCATCGTAAATTGGTGGAAAGATTAAAATTTTTACATAAAGAAAGAGTAGGCATATATGTGTAAGAATGAAGAATAGAGAAATAAAAAAACACTCTCCTCTTGAGAGCTACAGAAAACGCTATTCAATAACGCAAGCAAACATATCATTTTGTAAAAGAAGAAAATACCATTTTGTTTATTAAAAAATAAAGGGAAAATAGTTTATAAAATCACTTCCCTGCTGCAGTTAGGTTTAATTGTTTATTTACTAATCGTGAATAACAGCCTAACATTACTTGCTATTTAATATTATGCTTTTATTTTAATTTTTAGCATGCGTAATTGAGAAAAGGGGTTTTTCTAATTGATCAAAATCTTTGTTGAACTATTTGTCACTCTTTTGTTTCATTTTATTGATACACAGATAATTGCAAAAAAAAAAATAAATAAATAAATAAATCGATATAAAGATTAAAGTTTTGGTCGCGAAACTTGTAATATCGCAGTAGATAGAAATGTTTTTTCATGTACGTGTAAATATCAGACAAAAAAAAACAGAGGATATACCCCTTCCTATTCTCCAATTCCTGCAACAAATATCACAAACTAATGTGTCATTAAACTTGGAATAATGATGTGTTTCGAAAGTGGACTTTCACTGATAATTAATGGATGAAGGTCAACAAAATAGAAATTATTCTTCCTTATCTTTTTCTAACAGTAACATTCCTTCCGGTATTCATTTTTTGTATATATATATATATATATATATATATATACATTTTGCAAAATGTTATCTATCGCCGACCTTTAATTTATCAACCGTTGGTTGTAGACATATAGTTCCAACGACAAACCGTTTAAAATGAGGTAAATATTCATGTTGGGGCGTTAATTAGACAAAAAAATCAATTTCATAAAAATTACGAAATCGACACTTTATACGGTCCTCCGGTCCCTATAGTTATATTTAGTAAATGTTGGCACATATCATGACAAATACAACAAAAACAGTTTGACTTCTGTACGACAAAAAAAGACAGAGTTACTAAATTTCAAAGTTTGAGATTTTTTCACATGATTTTGTCTTTCATTCGGGGATCTGTTAAAAAATGAATTAGAGTAATTCGACATCGAAATCAGGGTGCAATGTCCTTTTTACATCAAAACTACCTTTAGCCGGTATCGCTAAATAGGTGTATCACCAAAAAGGTTTATTTCATCTAAAAGTTTGAGCTGACTTTGAGGGTTCGTTTACAAAGCGAAGAATGAAATATTGAAATGAAACAGAAAAATAAATATCAATTTATTATCATATTAGAAAACGGTCTACTATAAAAAATGAATACATCAAAGACCGGAATTTACTAGAGATACAGCTCAAAGTGTTCTCCATCGGTGGCAATGCACAATTGAATGCGTGGCAGTACTGAGTCCTGGACACGTTGGAGCATAGCAGGTGTAACTGTGCGACAAGCAAGTATGATGCGATGCTTCAGATCAAACAGAGAAGTAGGCTCAGTCACATACACCTGTGCCTTGAAATAGCCCTATAGGTAGAAGACCAAGGGAGTCAAGTCCGGTGAACGCGGTGGCCACTCTACAGGACCACCATATCCAATGATCTGTTGACCAAATTCGTTGGCTAGATACGCACGAAAGTTTGATGATTTATGCGGATGGGGCCCCTACAGGTTGAAACCACACCCGACATGCATTTCGTAGAGGCAGAACTTCATACCAATCCCGTACCGTGTTTTGTAGTAGGTGCAGGTAATGTTCGCCCGTTAGGGTTCCATCGTAGAAGATGGGCCCAACAATCTGAGTTCCCCATATACCACACCACACGTTCGTTGACCAGCGTACCTGGTGTCGTACTGTGCGGGCGATGTGACGATTTTCCAGAGACCAGTAATGCACATTTTGCACGTTTACAAACCGTCTTTCGTGATCACCTAACATCAATGCTTGCACCAGTGTTGTATGGTATGAATGCGCACCATGTGCATGTAATAACTGCCAGACTCGCTGACGCTTGTATCCACATGCCTCGCTTATTTCCGCCGTTCCTTGGATTTAAAAGGGCGAATGTCAGTACTTCCTCTGGTGTCACTCGAACATTACACCTGGCGCGTCTACTTGTTCTGGGTCGTGGTGCAACTGAGCCGGTCTCTCTAAAACGGTGCAATGCATCAGTTATTGTTTCATGCGTTGGATGTCGATCTCTAGGAAAACGCTCTGAATAAACCCTCGCAGCCGCTCTAGCATTCCTTTGACATTCACCATAAATCAGTATCATTTCGGTATATTGATTGTACGTATAGCCTGCCATCACAACCTTTGCGCTGACTAGCATGTCCACTGCTAGTGGCTCGTGTTTTATCCCGAACGCGTTGTGTTGCGGTACTATTGTAATTTGCATATTCTTGATTTTCATGCTCGTTATATTTCGGTTGGTAGTTGGCATTCCGCTGCCATTTATCAAGATTTTTGTGAGTATACTTTATTTTACTGATGTCGATTCTATTGTTCGTATTCGTCACTATGGCACGATTCTACAATCGGAAGGGGTGTTAAGTTGATATGAGTATTTTCCGATGTTCTAATTTGCGTTCTCTTGTAGTTTAGCACTTAGCCAAACACAGCTAAACAAACTCGACTCAACCCTATTTTGATAAAATCAAAACAGACTGGACGCATTCGCAAAAGAGCGGAAGGTTTTATTTTCCGATAACAAACAATACCTAATTTCAATGTTGAATAGTTCAGTTTGACACTTTTCTCCGGCGGGGGGACATTATACAGTTCGGGGAGAAATTGCACTTTCTGGCCATTGAAAACACAAAATCTCACAATTTCCGCGAGAGTAAATTCATTGCTCCGGGGGGAAGGAGGGGTTAATGTCCCTCCAGGGTTACCACCTGAATCCGAATAATTTTCCTTTTGAATGTTCTTTGACCCGTAAAATTAACTTAAATTTTTAGATAAAAAAAACCTTTTTCGTGATACCCGGTTTTAGCGATACTGGTTAAAGGTGGTTTCACCTGCTATGCTCCAACGTGTCCAGGACTCAGTACTGTCACGCATTCAATTGTGCATTGCCACCAATGGAGAGCACTTTGAGCAGTATCTCTAGTAGATTTCGGTTTTTGATGTATTCTTTTTTTATAGTAGACCGTTTTCTAATATGATAATAAATTGATATTTATTCTTCTGTTTCATTTCAACATTCCATTCTTCGCTTTGTATACGAGCCCTGAAAGTCAGCTCAAATATTTAGATGAAATAACCCTCTTTGGTGATACATCGATTTAGCGATACCGGCTAAAGGTAGTTTTGCCGTAAAAAGGACATTGCACCCTGATTTCGATGTCGAATTACTCTAATTTATTTTTTATCTAATCCCTGAAAGAAAGACATAACATGTTAAAAAACTGAAACTTTGAAATTTAATAACTATGTCAATTTTTGCTGTACATAAGTCAAACTTTTTGTGTTGTATTTGTCATGATAATGTGGAAGAATTTACTAAATATAACTATAGGGACCGGGAACCGTATAAAAAGTTAGATTTTGTAATTTTTATAAAAATGATTTTTTACATTAAATAACTCCACAGCATAAATATTTACCTCATTTTAAACGTTTTTGTAATTGGAACTATATGTTTACAAACAACGGTTGAGAAATTAAAGGTCGGCGATAGATAACATTTTGCACCCTGTATATATATATATATATATAAATACAAATAATGAATACATATATATATATATATATATATATATATATATATATATATATATATATATATATATATATATATATATATATATATTCTTCAGATTATTGTTCAAATTAAATCAGTTCGAAAATAACGTTGTTTCTTTTGAAACAAACTTCAATCAGCTTAAAAATCAAATATTCATTGTTATAATGAAGAAAGATAAACAGATTCAAAAATACATTCCTGAGCCTTAAGATGTCCTAATGCTCATACGAAGTGAATAAAGTCCTAAACAATTTCTTTCTTAAAATTTGAAAATTAAGTTTAAAGTAAACTGAAACGATTTAAGACTGAACTATAAAGCAGTAAATAAGGAGATTTAAAACAAGGATTATTTTTCTTTATTTTTCTTTAATTTTTACTTATTATTCAAGGCGCTATTAATGTACAATAATGTATGGTAAAGAAAAAAAAGTAGTTACCTTTTCTGATAATAAAAATTGAAAACTATGATTTTTCCTGTTTTTTAATAATGTTACAAAATTTGGACAAAAAATGTTCAATGGACATTTGATAATCATAAAACCAAATTAAACTTTTAAAATGTGTCAAGTATTTTCATATTGTTCGAAATGTTTCTGTAAACCGAATATATCGATGGACTTTTTTTAATACTGGAAATTTAATGAATAACAATTAAACGTGCTAACATTTATGAGATAATAATTAAAGCCGACTTTATGAAACAAATTTCCAAGGATTGTTTTTTTTTTTTCAAAATTTCTTATAGTTCAAAGAAAATAGATCTAGATCGGTGTAAGATTGAATTTGAATGGTGAAAGTCATCAATTTATAGTACTGTATCTTTCTTTAGATTTTAAAAAGAATAACAATACAAATAAACTTAATGCAAATATCAAGTAATTTCTGCAAAAAACATGTTTAGTTTATTTCTGGGGACGAAGTGTAAACGACTTGGAGATGTTTCTAAGAAAATAGCTATAAACAAATAATTTTAATGTAAAATGAAGAATTTTTTTTTTTTTTAATTCTCCTGAAACGTTTCTGAGATTCGCATAAAAATCTTCATATAGTGATGAAATTGTCATGTTCCCACTTAGAGGTAAATATTTAAAAACTGTAGAGTATTTTTGGCCATTTCCTCAATAAAGTTGAAGGACTGGAATACATACTCATAGTTGTTGCTTTTATTTTCCCAACTTAAAAATTCTTTTACTGTTTCGTTTTAGTAAGCATTAATCAAAACGCTTTTTTAAAAAGAAAATTCTCCTTTATCAGGAATATTATCAAAACTAATATGCCAACTCAGCGATACATTTTCGTAACTAATTTGTATGCTAATATTAAAAATACCAAAAGCCATTTTATTTTGTTTTCTTTTAGCTTTTTAATGCAAAAGGAAACATGCAAAAGATTTTATAACTACATTATTTATAAAAATCACCTTTCTATTTATATGTTTTTATTTATTTAATGCAAGAAAATGTATTAACGTTAAACTCATATTTCCAAATCAAAATTATTTTACTCACTTAGGAGACATAAAGTGATATAAATACGTTTAAATATTACAAAAATATCCTATTAACTATATTTTAATTATAAAAGAATGCATAAAAAATGAGGAATAATTAATCCCTTGATTATTTCCACTTTTCTTTCGCGTTTTAAGTAAACCTTCGAAATAAAAAGGAAGTACTTTTCTTTTAAAATAAATTTCAAAAATATCTTTTTTCGTAGTTCCTTTTCTATAAATAAGTAAAAAATTGTTTCATATTACGAATTTCTAAAAGCTTTTGCTAAGTCATGTTGAAATTAAACATTGTTGTTGGGCTACCTTTTATTCAGTAAAATTTTTACGCTGAATAAAAGTTGTATTGAAAATTGTATTACAAAAATACATATTTTCCATCAGCAGTTTGTAACAATATTTTTTATGAAAAATTTGCTTTTTGATGGTACTTAAATCTGAAATGCTTTCCCTGCAATATATATATATATATATATATATATATATATATATATATATATATATATATATATATATATATATATATATATATATATATATATATATATATATATATGCACATCTATATAATTCATATTCCCAATTGAATAAAATTTAATATAAATACAGGATAGTTTCTTTTTAATGATAATTTTACTCCTCATAGATGAAAGATGCCAATTTTACTATTTATTCTACATTTATAAGAAGAAAGTAATGAATTCATTAATTTTTTGTTTTATATTTCTTTGGTGGATTTACCGATTTCAGATGCTTCAGATGCTACTCGATTACTTTAGCAGGGATGTTAGTCTGTCTGGTTGAATGTTATGCTACATTTCTAGTCGATATAATTCTAGAAATAATGCACAAAATTTCATAAAACGTAAAATTTATTTAAAGTTGCCCATAAATTAATGCTGTGAGATATTTGTGAATGTCGTTCAGCATGTGGTTCTGTTAAGCTGTGCTCGTTGTTCTGTGCATGATATATCTGTATCTATGTGATGGTACTGCACATAACTTTGTATGTATACGATGATTATTAGTAAAATATTTGCTGATTCAATTTCGGTCTTGATCAATAAGAGAGACACTGCTATGCTATGCTTTTTGCGATGAATACTGCAATTACATATTAGTTTATATTGATTAGAAACACACCAACTTTTATATTTGTTTTAATTACCTATATATATATACATATATATTTGTCCATTCATCTAATTACCCAATAGAGAGTGTTGTTGCAGAATGCATTTTTTAGTATAAAATATAGAGAAATCTCGAACCTGCATAAATGAAATCGCATTGAGGGCAGCATGAATAATTGGACTATTTGAATTAATATATTTGACTAATGCACAAAAAAGTTCTCCGATGTTTTCATCATGCTAATGTATTCTGGTTTATGTACCTCACTAAAGTAAAAGAAAATAGTTTACAATGAATTCCATTGTATGAACTAAATGATCATCTGAGCAACGTTAAACAGATTTAATAGCGGCATCAATTTAATATAAGTAAAATCATTTTCAGAGAAGAAGGAAAACAATATCTGTAAAGCATCTTAAACGTACCTATTGAAAATAGATTTTTGTTTTTTTGCTTATTTTTAGATGAATGATTTAAAAAGCAAATGAAAGTGGCGTGTAACGTTATGAGAACAATAATGAAGAAATTCTTTGGTAGATAAAACGTCAAAGTGAGGCAGGGACGTAGAAACCTTTCCAACGTAGAAATACGTCAAATACGTATAAAAAATACTACACAAGAAATTAAAGTAGAAATATCATTCACAACAGCAATTAAAATGAGTATTAATATGTTATATTTTTATAATTATTTATTCTTGCGTATTATATTAATAGCATTTTTTTAAGACTTTCCAACATATTAGAAAAGTGGTTATGACTTGAAATGGAATCGAAAGAGATAGGGAAGACCGCTTTTGTGATATGGCATAAACCAATCACACAAGAGTGCGAACCCATTCTAAGAACACAGAACAGAAGGAGACTAAAGAAACGAATTGAATTAAAAGAAATTACAAGGGAAAATATGCATAGAATAAACTAAAAATACTAAATAATGAAATAAATAAAAGAATTAAAAACGAAGGAGATTTAATAATAATAATAATAATAACAATAATAATAATAACAATAATAAAACTTATAAATAAACAGTAAATAAATAAAAGCTAATGAAGTAAAATTATTATATATACAAATATAAAAATTAAATACCAAATTAATAATAATAATTATATATATATATATATATATATATATATATATATATATATATATATATATATACAGCGGAAAGGAATTTTTTTCTTCCAAGCTGCAACTGTTATTCTTCTTCTGTTAAGAGCTCTTCTGATTGCAGTCATAGTCTTGTATGATTGAATTATGCCTTCTGCTCTACTATTTGCAGCTTTCTTTATTTTGTCACTTTCCCTTCAGTCTCGCTCCTGATTTCAAAATGGTAACACATTTTTTGCGCATGAATAAGAAAAACAAAGTACTTTTGAAAGACCTAGCGCATTTTTTTACATTTATGGTATTCTTATTTTTTTTTCCTTTTCTGTATCACACCAGTTTGTTCAATATTTTAATGAAATATTCTATTGTAAAAAAGGCCTGCGAAACTCAGCTGTAAAGACGAGTCTCTGAATGTTTATTTTTCTGCTTGAATTTTTTCTGAATATGTAAATACACTTTAAGGCCACATTATGAAAAACGGTAATGTATTAAAGTAAAAAAAAAACGGTTTCAAGTAGTTTATTTTAGTATCTAAAACTATACTTCCAATATTTAAATTAACGGAATACATTTAAAGGCAAATTGAGCTATTTCGATTAGGATACGATTAATTATATATAAAATTATAAAATTAAATGATTAAATTATATGACTTGCTTCAGAACAAAAAAAGAAAACTAAAAACGAATAATCAGATATTTTATTTCTTGTAAACTGCATAAGAATTGAACAAAATTACTTTTATTAGTTTTGTTGCGGAAATAATTTTTACTATACAAAAACAGATAAAAAAGTTTTTCAGACAGAATTTTTGTTTCGTCAATGTTTTGCAAATGGATTATTAACCCTAGTATTTTCCAGTGGTATCTCGGGCAATAAGTACTTTTCACGGCACTGTATTTTTAATGGTTTTGGAGCAAGCGTTTTTACTTAAATTTCATTAGTAGACGCTATTCTGTAAGGAAATGTTTATTTTTTTTAAGAATTAATCTTGCATTTAATTTTATAAAACATTCATATTAGACACCTTGAGGATTATTTAATACCCGTGTGAATCGCAATATTTTTCAATTTAAATATTTGATTGTTTTATTAATTTTATTTATTAGAAATTATATTACGTTTTTTAACATATTGAATTTTTACAATATTTAACTTATAATCCGCATTAGTGTTTATATACTAAATTAAGTTGTTTTACGTGTGAATTTTTTATCTTAACGACTTCCAGACCTCATATACCATACATTAGACAAGTGAAGGCATTCTGTTTACTGCCCTCGTGATAAAGTTAAAAATATATAATACATTTTTTACCATATATGTAAAAAAACAAAATTTTTGGAGATGTGTGTGTATGAAAATATATCAAAACATAGTTTTTGTTTTTAGGTGTTCTTCAATTATTTTGCGCGAGAACAAATGATTCGTTTCTCTCACGACGCAATATTAAAAAATATTGAAAAATAGAGATTTCTGATTATTATTTCATATCTTACTGATCTTCAAACATATTGTGAAATATACTTTTAAAATATGTTAAAAATGCTATGCGAATAAGTATAATTATTCGCATAACATTTTGTATACTGTTTTGCGTGAAGCTCATCACACATTTATGTTGACCTTTTCATAATTGTTTCCAATTTAATGGATATTTTTATTCAGAAATTTCGAATTTTTTTTCACTGATTTAATGAGGGAAATTCGTGTATAAATAAAGTTAAAGTTACTTTTCGAATTTATTGTATGATCTCGGAATTTCGGAAAAAAGAAATCCGCTAAACACAGTTTGTTATGCAAAGGTAGTGTGTCATACTCCACTAACAAGAAATACGTAATCCTGATTTTTCGTAATATTTTCAATACTTTTATTTGAATGAATGCTGAAATCTAAATATAATAATCGACTTATACCTGATCTCGTTTATCAAGGAAAATTTGATATATTGACTTACTTAATCATCGAAGAAGCAACAAGTTCTTCAATGGATTTTTAATTAAAATTCTATCAAAATATTATTTTGGATATGCAAGCCTATTAAACATATATATATAATATGTACATTCAGTAACGTAGTTTTATCAATATTAGCTAAAACACGTAAATAGGCCATCAGTGAATTTTCCTATTACGCAAGATATTGTTTCTCATCTTATCGGGAATATCCACGACCTTGTCGATAGAAGTATATAAAAATAGTATTCATCATCACGTAGTCACTTTAATAATTCATCAACAACTTCAAATCAAATGCAACGACCACTTACAGCACCAGTTAGCGTCAAACATTACAGTTAGCGCTCCTATCTCGAAAACTGTACGACATACGTTTTACATGTAAAAATAACTTTATTTGAAGGCTTGAAATATATCTTTTTTATATTCTATCTCCAGCTTAAATGTGCCACAAAATGCATGTTAAAGTGTGGCTATATAGGGTGCATGAACATTTACAAAAAAAAAAAAAATAATAACACGTGTAAGTAAAGTACAACTTTTAATAAGAATAATAAATTAAGTATTATAAATGTGTCCAAAATCGTAACACATGCAGAATGCAAGATGCATTGCTGAAGATACTGGAGACATTTGATTTAATTATATTATTGAAAAAAAAATTAACCTTGTTTAAATGTGTTGATTTTATTATTGAATGTACATCTGTCTTACCTTTATGTGCTCTGTACCATAGTCACCAGATGAGAACTCAAAGTACCTGACGAAAATACCGTTTATATATTAACTTGTTTACGCACACGCACACACGTATAAATCATGATTACACTACTTTCTTTACAATATGTGCTTGAAAAGTAAAAAGGAATGCACTTATTTACAATTTCTACGATCATGTAAAGCAGCTCATCCTATTTCAAGTTACAATAACAATATAGGGTTACTTTTTTTCAGATAAAATAAATCAGAATTTTATAAAACATTCACTTGAAATTTTATATTATATTTTTTTCATTAGTATTTAATATTAAAAAAGGGTATATTTTGACCTGCCTTTTGACCTTTTTGTATTTCCATGTGTTGAAATGCAGTTGAAATTGCATAAATAGCCTGCAACAATAAAGAATTTGGGGTTCTATTTTAAATTACACTGATATTAAACGATATAGGAATTATGTCTCTAGAATTTGGCTGTCATAGTAACTGCTGGTTTTTTAATCAATTTTAAAAGTTCGCCATTTTTTGTTATAGCGGCCCCCACGCATTAATCGGCATGTGACACAGATATAGTTAGGTTGTAAAATTGTCTCAACTGGTTTTCAGTTCTAAAGTAACCGTACAAGTTTATGGTGCCGCCATATTGCTTTTTCGTTGAAGTTCCACAATATTTTTCAATTGCATGTTGTATTGTTTTTCTATAATCGCCTGTATTTATTTTTATAAATATGGAAACAATATTTGGCTTAGCTTGTACTGAGATGGATGCATTCTCATTTTTTCAAAAGCGAGGGCTTTTTTCCAACAAATAACTATGCGCAAATAGTCATGATATGAAACTATATGCTACTAATGATGAAGCTATTCGCAGATGCAACGTAAACAACGGTAAAAAAAATCCGCTGAGTCGGAAACTGATTTTAGTGGTTCGAAAATACTGTTTCTAACTTATTTAATGTTTATGTATTCTAGTACAGAGGAATTAAAATCCATAAAATTGTGTGAGAAACAAGTGCATATGGGTAAGTGCGACAGTTCATAGGAATAGTTACACGAGAGAAGTGTTTAAAAATTAAAAATTTGTTATTCTTGTGAAGCATTGTAAAAAAATATTGCGAAACATTAGCATGCATTTGTTATGAAACATTGAAATATGTTCTTATTAACTTAAAACATTATATTATTGAATGCAGTGTATTTCATTTTAGGTACATTTCTAGTTTACGGGCCATGGCGAGATAGAGAAAATGTCTTAGGCGAGTTAAATAAATTTTTTGGCCTATTTTCTGGCATCTTATACACTGTTTCATAAATACAAGCATTTTTTTTAATATTTATACAATTTAGTTGATATAAATATTCAACACAAGCAAGGTATGTTACAAAGGCATTTTTTTATCTAAATAACCGTAATAATAATAAGCAAATATGTAAATTTAATTAATAACATATTACCTTTATAATGAAATAGGTTTATTAATAATATTATTATTATTTAAGATAATTTCTGCCTATAATTTTCAATTAACTAAAAATGTATTAGAAGTATAAAAGACACAAATTGCCTTTTTACTTTTCGCTTTTGAGCAAGTTGTGTTGTTTTTAAGGTTTTATTTTATTTAAAATTATATAAAAAAATTATATCATTAAAGTAAAAATTCATTTCTTTTTTATGCATTTATATTATTTCCCAAATACTTTAAAATGTCCTTAAAAACAATGATAAATATTTGGTTCTGAATTTTAAATAATTTTAAAGTTGTGTGTAAAATGTGAATTTCATTATTCAGTAAATTTGATTCAAAAAAATTTAGATATATTGGGACAGTATTTGAATAATTTGTATTTTGTTTTGAAAGTGTCAGATTTCTTCATGAATATGTAATACGAATTTCCTTTATTGATATTTTGAGAATAAGCTTAATTTACACTACAGATGTATGCAACGTGATAAGAATTCTGAATATATGAATATTTTTAAATAATAAAGTTTTTCATCATCAAAGTGCTCTGAAATAATCTGACGTACTGCAAAATATTCATGAAGTATTTCTGCAACAAACTATAATATTTATCAAGAATGAAATTATCCGGCTGTCAAACAAATCATAAAAATTGTTTGCGTTTAGAAAGAAAAAAACATTGTAAACACTCCGACACTGATCATTTAACGTTTATTTGACTTATTTGGGCAACTTCGTAGATTGTTGCTTAAATAATTGGACAGATTTTTAAAGCCAAGTAAAGTTGGGTAAAACTGCTTACCTTACTGTTAGTTGCTTCTTGAATACAGAATGTATTGTAACTTAGCGTGTATACTATGCAATAATTATTTTACAATACTATCATATTAAACATACGATTAGTTCGTCAACGTTTTATTAATAAATGATTATTTTTTTAAGTCAAATCATTCGTTTTAATACCACGGGTTTTTTAAAATTTCATTGATACATTAATCTTACATGAAGTGAAAATGTTTTACTTTTCTTTCTTCAAAAGGACTAACATATTTTACTTAAAACTATAACTAAATAAAGTCAAAATAATAATTACGACGATAATTGGTGAAATAAAATATAAGCAGTTAAAACAATGTTTTAAGCTCCAGAAATTTTTATTCTATCGCAAACATGTTTCGGTAGCATTTAGCGTACCTTCATCAATGCAAAGAATGCTGTGATTTTGCTCAATTATGTGGAAGAGAAACGGATTCAACGTGTAGATTCTTTAATAAGTTGAAGCCGCTATTTTTTCTGTTGGCTGTTACTTGTAATTTCCTTTAATTATGTTAGTCAATAAAACATACCCGTTGAATACCCTTCACTTCCATATATTTGAGCAAATCATTCTTTGCACAGATGAAAGTACGCTGAATGCTACCGATACCAGTATTGCGGTAGAATAAATGTTCTGGTTACTTAAAACGTCGTTTTAATTGTTTATAAGTAAGGACTATTTCAATAAAAAGACTCATGGTTTAGTATTTAAAGGGAAACGGGTAATTATTTTCATTACAATTTGAGAAACAGCAGAAAAGAAGTTCACTTCATTATCAGCTTTATAAAAATCATAATTATTATTGGTCATGTACGTTTCACGTCAAACATATTTTACTTAGAAGGGTATTCATTTATTGTTTTCCAGTATCCTTTTTTTTTACTTGTAGGATATCCAGTTTACCCCCAAGAAAATGAGGTTCGCAAAGCAAGCCATAAAGTTGTACCTATAAATGCAAGCAACAGTTTCACTCTGGGAAATAAGTCCTTTGTTAATATGCTACAAAGAATTATGTAAAATATTACAATAACCTTAAAATGTCTTTAAATGTATTGATATATAAAAATATTTAAAAATTGTGAACATTAAAACGAAAAAATAATAAGAATATAAGTGTTCCAACACAGAAGCTACTCAAACGCCAGTATAGTGGTTCTGTTTATCTGATACATACACAATAAACATCGTCCATTAATCCTCTTATATTAATTTATATCCACTTGATTCTGATTTGTCTGTGCTGAAATATCTGTTCGTGTAACTTCATTTTCAATAATACCTGTAACTTTAAAACTAACTATTTAATTTCAATATATAGCGTGTCCGAGAAAGGTCTTTATCATTTTAAACATTAATAACAAAAATACTAACTAATCTAAGAGTTTTTTCTGGTATCAATTGCCTGAAATATGAAATGACAAATCATGAAATCATCAGTCATCAATCCTCACTATTACACCACAAATGCTAAAAAACACGCGGAGGATAATCGAGTACAGGCTTGACATTCTCCGTGCTACTAACGAAGCTCACGTACTGCTATATTGAAGGTACTGTAAAATAACTCTTACATTTCTTCATTCTTTTGCAGCAAACTGCATTTCATTTCACCTGTTATTATTTTTGTTATTAATGTTTGGAATGATAAAGTCCTTTCTCGGTCAGCCTGAATTTACTAACATTTAATATGCAGCATTTCCATTTAAAAATAGTTCACAGCTCAAGCCAAGTTTACCGAACAAAGTCTACATTCAACGGCTGAAGCCACATTCACCGAACAATGTCTACATTCAACTGCTGAAGCCACGTTCATCGAACAAAGTCTACACTCAATTGACTCGAAGCGAATCAGGACAGACGCTTCGTATTCAGATAGCGAGGTACGGGAGATAGACAGTGAACAGATTGCGCCATCTATAGGAAAATATATTCACAGAGACTCAAACATTCAGTCCTCATTGACTTAAAATATACATAATACAGTACAATTAAAAAGAAACTAACACGTGCCAATACAAATTGAACTAACCAGCACTTAACTTTTAACATCAAATAACATGAAAATTTTAAACTTACCATTACAGGTTACTTTTGTTCTTACTTACAATTTTTTTATTCAATTTGTTTCTAATCTAAATCTTTAAATTTATTTTAATGTCTTTAGAGTGAAATCTGAACTATAGTAATAAAAAGAATATAAAATAGTATATAAAAAACAGACAATTTTCTCATTCAACCCTAATTCTCATAATTATTATTTAAAACAACACAAATGTCACAAAACACATATGCATCATTTAATAAAACTTTACTTAAGGTGTTTTTCAAACATACATAACTGTATTTCACAATGATAAAAATCTAGCGCTTTCTAGCAACCTTAGCTCGTCATCAGGGTTATAAAACTAACACACAGACATACACAAAAAAAATAGTCTAAATCTGGTAAAAACATCGTTTTCTGCTGAAGAATGGTCAAACCATTACAAACAGGTCACTAGGTGTGGGAAGCTTTGGGAGAGATGTGCTAATCTTATTCAGTCTTGAACAATCTGTAAAAAATTATACCACAATTTAGGGATGTTGTAAAATACCGAATCATTGCACGTATTATCATTTCGGGTTAAAATTTCTATGTATTCATTTATTATTGCTGATGAAAGGAGGATGTGGGATTAATTAATTTAGCTTTATCAAAATCTATTTTAATCGACTGCTCTTGTTCTAATCTGGAAAGTGCCGTTTTACTTCTATTGTACATGATATCTGCAATATGCTCTTTTAAACGAATTTTAAATTTTCTTAAAGTCATACCAATGTAGTCTTTAACTTTATAACATTTCATCTTATTTTCTATTATTTCTATAGTAACTGGGATTCTATAGATTTTTGATAAATCTTCTATCGGTATGGGATCAATCTTCTTATGTAGTAACGGTTTCAATTTAACTGGAGGGGATTCTACCAAATTTATTTCATACTTCTTTAAATTATATTTTTAATTTCTCAAAAAGTTTCGGAATATATTGAAATTTGTAAAATTTAGTTGGTTTTCCTGTAATTTCTTGCTGTTTGTTATCTTGATAATCATATTGATAAATTAACTTATTGACTAACTTCTCTGAAAAACCATTCTCATTTGCTATAATTTTAATTCTGTCAAGTTCTTTATTGATATAACTATCAGTACATACTGAAAATGCTCTACGGATAATCCGTAACAGTCCGTACGTGTAAAGATACGCTGTGATTATGTATAAGGCATGTTTGACTGTACAAAGATTTATTAAACTAAAGATATAAATAAGTCAACTAAAGATATAACTCAACATATTAAAGTTATAAACATAATTAATAAATATGATGTCGAAAGCTGCCCAGCAGTCTTTCACAAGACGTTTCACCAGTGACTGCCGAAAGCAAGTGTCAAAGAGTTTCGCTGAGTTCTCCGTCTGTCTCTATACTTGGCAAAACCTCGCCGAACGTTCCCCAAACAGAAGAACGCTGTTTTGCTCTGCTGAGGAACTGAATTATGCTTCAGCTTCCACGTTCCGATAACGGACATTTTCGTCTCCGCAGGAAGGAGGTAGCCCAATCACAGAAGGTTTCGCCGAAAACAATTAAAATCGGAAATCAAAAACTTAAAGACGTCGACCAGCGGGTTTGGGTGCGCTGGGACCACTTAATACATTGGAGGACTACAGCGGTTTTTGGCATATATTTATTACTGAAATTTTAGTTTATGCATTACATTTTGTTGTAACATCATATTTTCTATTTGAAAAGTGACTGTTTAAGTAAATATTTTAATTATTGCTTGGCAGAGAATATGTTTTTCTAAAAATATTTTTTTTGAGCTTTAAATAGCATTGCTTCAAACAGGATTACATCATATAACATTTATGCATAGTTTTCAATGTTTATTTTTAGGGAAAAATTCTGTAAACTACAGTAAAAAAGGATATAATCTTTAATTAATTGTTTATATTTTAATTAAAACATTTAAAAAATTACAGTGTGTTTCAGTCTACCAGAAGGAGCAAAAACAAATTTTCTGTCTAAAAGAGCTAAAACAAACGAAATCTGAAAATTTTTCTGTGCGATCTATGTGATTTAATAAAAAGTGTAGTATAATGAGACAAGTATCATAAGACATCATAATATCACAAAATAAAACTGCTTGAGGAAATTATCGATAAATAACATTTATTGTCTAATTAAATTTTTAAATAGTAATGAAAAAGTATTTTCGGTTTCCATTCAACAGAATCCATTCTTAGAAAATAAATAAATTTAATCTTCTAAAATACTTCGTATCATCTATAATCTTTATATTACGTTAAAAAAATAAATACTGGATTTAAAGTTTAGCTCCAAAATTTTTATAAAAACTGTTTTAAAACTTTTTGAATTTCCGAAATAATGAAGATAAAAGATTTTTACCAATTTATCTTCCTATAAAAGTTATTCGCAGATTTTTATATTATAAAATATAAAATAAATATTTTTCTTAGAAAATAATGTTCATACCACTTTCGGAAAATGTTATTGCAAAACATTAATTTTTAGTAGAAACTCAATTTTAAATTTAACTGCAATTTTAATTTATCTTTCAACTTTAAAATATATTTAACTCTCAGCAATCAAGTCGTAATTAGAAATAAACATGTGATTATTAAAAATTCCATAAAGAAAATAATTGAAAGAAAAAATATTTATCAGAGATTCTTACAATAGAAAAGAGCAATAAAGTATAAGAAAATCAAAAGGGCGAATGACATTGAAGTGCCATTAAATAAACATTCCCTTATTTAAAGTGATACATAACAATTTATTGAATAAAATCTTTCCTATTACTTATGAACATTTCAAATACCCTGAATCTGCAAATATGTCTAAATAAATTTATCAGGAGCCAAAACAATATTCTTGAATATTGTATGAAACATTCCCTGAATCTGAAGAATCTGTCTTAATGTAAAGCTCTTATGATCTTGTCGCCTTTTGCGTTCACTGTAGTACTTCTCCTAGTCTTGAGACCTTAGTCTTATGGTATTTGTGCCACCACCGGTATTAGACTGATACCGGACATTTTATGAAAAGAAGTTATCACGTAAATAATCAATTAATAATTTATTGATTAAATTAGCATGAAAAAATGTTACAGTGATAGTCATTATTGGTCAATACAGATTATTATCACTTGCCGTATGTGAATGTCGAACGACAACCTTCCTGATAGCACGTTTTACTCTATTTCGTTATGTACCACTCGTACACACCGTTCCGTCTACATTGTAATAAATTCACCCTGGACCAAACTGTCCGATATACGTTTTCTCTGCGAATCTACATACTCCTCTGCACTCTTGGCTCTGCACGTCTATCCTCTACGCTGCGCACAGACGACTCATGCGTCCTACTCTCTCCATTACACATCTACGAGTACGACGTCTCCCACTCTTCAGACCATTCTCCAAATCAACGGGGCCGTGTCCCTTATTTCACGGAGTTCCCGTACCTGTAGAAGCATTTCTTCTCGAAGATTCCACCCCTCTATTATCCTCTAAACCCAGCTCGCTAGGAATTCAGTACTCATTGTATTCTCCTTCCAAAGCCGGATTATTTACTTTCAGAATGATCTCGTGAACCTCCCACAAATATATAATCGGATCAGAGAAATTCCATTGTCAATCACATTGTCAAGTCTTACAGAAAAAGAAAAATATGTATCAGAATACAGTAATATATAATAATGATTAAATATAATTAGTTAAATTAATTAGAAATATACAATATAGGTTCTGTTAAAGTCAGAAACTTGACAAAAGTCATTGGGGCAAAAACAACATTCTTGAATATTGGCCGATTATGGAACAAAATGTGTTATTATTATTTGCGTCAGATTCACTTGTTTATTTGAATTGTCAAGACTTACCCCCTCTTATGAACATTCCCTGAATCTCCAAATCTCACTTAAAATAAAACTATTGGTGTAAAACAACGTTCTTGAATACTCGACGACCATGGAACAACATTTTTTATTATTATTTGGGTCAGATTCTTCTGTTCTTTTGAATAATCAATATTTACCCTCTATTAGAAACATTCTCTGAATCTGCAATTTTTTTTAAATAAAACAATTAGAGTAAAAACAACATACTTAAATATTGACGATTATGGACCATTTTTTTTTATTATTCTTTGTGACAGATTAATGTCTTCTTTTGAAATGTCAAGACTTACCCCGTCTGATGAACATTCCCTGAATCTGCAAATATTTTTTAAAATGAAACCATTGGGGCAAAAACAACCTTATTGAATATTGGCCGATTATGGAACAGAATGTGTTATTATTATTTGCGTCAGATTCACTTGTTTATTTGAATTGTCAAGACTTACCCCCTCTTATGAACATTCCCTGAATCTCCAAATCTCACTTAAAATAAAACTATTGGTGTAAAACAACGTTCTTGAATACTCGACGACTATGGAACAACATTTTTTATTATTATTTGTGTCAGATTCTTCTGTTCTTTTGAATAATCAAGATTTACCCTCTATTAGAAACATTCTCTGAATCTGCATTTTTTTTAAATAAAACAATTAGAGTAAAAACAACATACTTAAATATTGACGATTGTGGAACATTTTTTTTTATTATTCTTTGTGACAGATTCATGTCTTCTTTTGAAATGTCAAGACTTACCCCGTCTGATGAACATTCCCTGATTCTGCAAATATTTCTTAAAATGAAACCATTGGGGCAAAAACAACATTCATGTATATTAGAAGATTATGGAAAGTTTATTATTATTATTATTATTATTATTATTTTTATTATTAGTGGCAGATTCATCTGTTCTTTTGACATGCATATTTACTCTCTGTTCGTTCGATTGCAGAACAGAGGGAGTTCTGAAACTATGATACGACAGCAATCGTTTGAATACACTGTAGTCAATGTATTGTTAATTATACTTCCGGTGCAATTGTTAATTATACTCCCGGTGCCCGGATTTCTTGCAACATCGAGGTCTTTCTCATCTACATGTTTAAACTTTTTGTTTAATTTTACTTATGAAAAATATAATAAGACTTTGATGAAACAGTAAATATAAGACTTCTAAACTACAAGTAGTGTTAATATTAAAATACGTACAAAATGCTAGATACAGTGTGTAATGGGGAAATTAAAATATAAAAACATTCAAAAATATGTTAAAACTCACAACGGTTTCAGCACAACCCACATGGCCGTCATCAGCCCGTTCCAAAACCGTTCAGAATTTTAAAATTTTTTTAATGACTGTATATTTTCATTTCACATTATACATTGTTTCCAGCATTTTATATGTATTTTATCATCTTAACACTACATGTAAATTACTTACAGTGTAAATTCTACTCTCAAGGTTCTAAACTATATTCTGTATTTTATAAAAATATAATAAAGTATGGGCAAGTTTCTTAGATCATACAATGATATTTTTAAGTAACATATACAATTTATATGAATGTTCACTTTCGGAAATAGTGGGACAGCGTTTAAAAAGAAAAACAGAATTTGTTTTCTAACATATGTTATTTATAAAAAAAAAGAACGTGTGACATCAATTTCTTCAAGATGGCACAGAAATAAATTGCAATGGTAATCTTAAGTTTTTGTAAAATTATTATTAAGTTCCCTATCTATTATTTTCTTTATAATGATACAATTGATAAAAGTATTATCCCTTCCCCTTCCCAATAGAATCCCTTCTCTGAAGCTAAAATAAATTTAAGCTTCCAAATACCTTATGTTAACTATGTTTCTTACCTTACGTTTAAGGAAAAAATATTGTTCTTAATTCTTAATTTCAGATCTTTGTCGAAATCTTTCTGAAATTTTTTTTAATTTTCCGACTGATAAAGATAAAAATAATTTTGTCAATTAATCTTTTTATAAAAATTATTCCCGAACTTTTAACTAGGAAAATAAACTTGTTCCTTTTGAAATTACTTTGATAGCACTTTAAAGGAATTTTTTCGTAAAACAACATTTCTTTTTTCATAAAAGCTAATTTTAAATTTAACTGACTCCAAGTTTTCATTTTAATGGAGATATTTTAACTCTGTGCTATCAAATTGTTATGGGAAAGAAGCTTATGTATATAAAAAAATGCAAAGAATGTGAAAGGAAATTGAAAATTTTTATGAAAGGCTGATGTTATAAAAGTATAAATAAATGCATGAGAAACAAAAGGATGAAAAATATTATTCCAAGAATATTATTAAGATAAGTATTTGAAAATAAACTATTTTTAATTATTAAAACTACGTTTTACATTTGAATGTATGAAAAGTTACTTTTATATTTCCTTAATATTAAAAAAAATCTTTTAATCTTGAATTTGAATTACCATTGGAATCGAAACAGTTGGAAAGAAAATGTCTTAAATAACGAACAATTAGTTTATTATGCTCATTATTTATAAAATAAACCCTACCTTACAAGAAGAAAACGCTTCCACAGTCCAATAAGGCATACATTACACAGCAATATCAATCTGAATTTAAATTACAGTAACACAGATAATTCTCAAATACGTAAAATACAGCAATACAAAATAAGGTATAAATCTAATGAACTATTCACTACAATGAAAAAAAAAGTACTTACAATCCTGTTATGTATGCATAATAAAATACATCAATAATAACAAGGGTTAAAATTATACTAAGGTAAAAAAAAAATAACGGACATTAGGATATTGGATTTTAAGCTATTATATTCCCATTACATTCCAAATACAGAGAGTGTCATAAATTCGCGCAAACTTAAAAAATTCATAATAAAAAAAGTAATGATCGGAAAAATTTTTGGTTTTCGGGAATGTCATCAGAGAGAGAATGCATTTTTGTTTCCATGTATAAAAAAATTATTCGAAAATAACCGAAAGAAGCAACTAACACATCATACTGAAAAGTTTCATGAAAATCAGACTAGCAATAAAAAACCTGGCTGGAAATGAATTCGTCGTTCGATTTCAGACCGAGCGTTAACTCGACTTCGACTTACCAGACCAAGCGTTGGTGGTTAATCTTTTCTACAAGAATGGTGATTCGACGACTGTTGAATTGTGAAAAATCGAACGGAGACAGGACTGAAGGAGCAAAAAAGCAATATTTCATTAAATTGTATACTGCGACATTTTGAGGAAACGGGAAGTTTCTAGGATCGTCCTAATTCGCATAAAAAATCTCTGTATGACGCATGAGCGCTCGCTTTCGGTTATTTTTGGAATATCTTTTTATATACATGGGGGGAAATGCGATGTCCCTCTGATCATATTTTCGCAAACCGAATTTTTTTTCCTTGCGTTACTTCTTTTAGTATGACTTTTTTTTAAATTACACGAATTTATGACGCAACCTGTATAATGCAGTAATGAAACACCTCTTTCGGATACAGTGGAACAATTTGTAATAGTTATGCTGATATATATATATATATATATATATATATATATATATATATATATTATTTATTTTGGCAACATCCCTTTTTCTATGCATTTATGAAACGCACAACGATGAATGAGCTATCATTCGAAAGGTTTTCATACCGGAGTCTGTCATGATACACTCACATTTCGGTAATGTTTATTCGGAATTCTTTCAGCGAATTTTTAATTTTTCGGGATTTCTTTTTCAAAGTACCATATTTAGCCGCAAAGGATTGTTATTCATCTACCAATATCTATTTGATAACTTAACCGTCCAATCTTTATTCCCCTGAATGGAGCAGACTTTTAAGAATCAATTAAAAAATACATATATCAAATATATATTTTCTTAATTAAGTAATCATTAAAGAAAGTAATACGATCATTTTTTTCTGAAACGCAGGGAAGAAAAAGCGGGGGAAAATCCGGCGTTGCTTTCCTAAGTAACCTTTTTTATCGCAAATACCCGTTAATATTACTAGGTAATTTGACATTGTGCTGGAGAAGTTTTTTTAGTGTTATTCGGCACGTTTAAAGAGGCCAAGTTCGTTTGTAAGAACACACTAGCCTAGTGAGACAAGATTCTCGTATATTTAAAGTATTTCCAGGAAAATGTAAGTTTATTTAGGGCAATGTTGAATTCAAGGAGTGCCCCGTGAGAGACATCTCCCCACCTAGAGATTCCCCCCAATGCAACTGTAGCAATCAACCCGGGAGAAAAATGTTTTTATTCAACACTAATTATAGATACACTTTATTATTCCGTACACTTGCAAAATTGGGCTGGTCAGCTATCTTTTAAAGGCACAAAATATTTTAGAAAATGCTCTCAAAGTTTTAAGAAGATTTTTCAAACTCGGCATTCACAGAAAATTCATCATGATGAAACAATTACTTGTAATTGAAGATGTATTTCGTATAAGAAAATAAGAAATGTTTTAGAATTTTCTGGTGCTTGAAAATTATTTACGGTGTTGAATGGGATTTTTTTTTGTTTTTTCTCTTTTTGTAAAATAGCCTTAATATGTATTTATCTTTTAATGTATCTTAATGTATCTTTATCTTAATATCTATTTATTGCCTTGTTGTGTAGAAAATTTCTTACTCAGAGTATGGGGGTGGAAGTGGAGGGTCAGAAAATCATATGTTATATTGATATTCATTTTTCTCAGACTAAACAAGTTACAAACATTTATTGTTTGGAAACTATTGTACCCTATAACTCCAATAAGCGATGATAAAAAAAAACATGACTTCAGTTCCAATTGTTCACAGTAGAAACTCAGCATTCATGATCCGTCCTTATTCAATCAAGTGCCAATGACTTCACGCGCTTGGGCTGCTGGTTGTCAATTTCTTCCGCGGGAATGTGCTCATCTTTTTGTTCACGTTAACGATGTAACGGGAAAATGCACGGTGCGACGGTGATTCTATTGTAGGCGTGCAATTGGAACTCAATTTTCTTTTACAGTATCCGATTAACAAATGCGCAGCTCAGTAATACTAGTGATAGTTCTGTGTCATCTGCTTAAAAATCTCTTTCAATGATTTCATTATCACAAACAAAATCGTCAACCAAACCTCGTGCTATATCGAATTCAATCAAAATTCGTTTTTGAATCTCAGTTTCGTGATTCATTTTGCGCGGTCATCCTGATATTGAATGATATTCCAAATCAGGATCGTCATTTTAAAATTTGGATTAACATCAAAACGCTGTCGCTCTTGACCCAACGTCTTCACTTTTTGCAATGAAAGGATACACATTTTGATCCAATTTTTAGTCGCTACTTTACATTAGAATATGGATGTATTTTTCACATGGATGTATTTTTATGTACGGATGTATACAATAATAAAATTAATTTAGGCTGCATTTTATACAACGCTTAATGTATCCCTCCGGCTTAAACGAGTTTGACATACCTGGTGTATTCAGTGAAATGACACATTTAAAAATTCAATATAAAAATAAGGTATATTATTTGTCATTTGATTACCTTACCTCAAGAATGCAAGAATTTTTCAACAATAATATTCTCTATTGTGTAATGTTATCTATTTTTACAGTAGGCTTAACTTCTATAAACAAAAATATATATTCACGCTTACCTTTTGTGGTTATTCCAGTTTACGTTTAAAGTTGAGCAAATAAATAGCATACATAGCGTATATTGTTTAGAAGCAAATGTTAAATTTTAAAATTTTTCCAACAAAATACTCTCTGAGGAAATATCTTTCAGGATCGTATCGCACTGTCAAATTTCCTTTTTCAATCTCATAAAACTTTATTGTAAGTATTTCATGTATTTTTAAAGAGAAAGAGGATGCGTAATACAGTTTATTGCATTTTTCAATGTTTTTTTTACCGAAATGTCTAGGGTTACATGATATGGTATTCCAAACGTTACATGATATTCCAAAGGGATTTTCTATTTTTTTGAGAAATATTGCATTAAAATTTTATAAAAATGGGGTGTTTCTATTACATCATTTTATATTTCAGCGATTTCATGAATAATGCATTACTTATGTGATAAAGCAAGTGTCTTATATAAAGGTTATATTCTATTAAACGCTGTGTCCTTTTTTTTAATAATAAGCTTTTTGAAACATAATCGAGCAAAGTTTTTTATAATAAGAACATTCAAAGTAAATTTGAAACTTCTGAAACATTTTACATATTATAGCAAAATAAAATGTTTATTTCCAAGCAGTACACAGCGGCCTAAATATATGCAAACATTACTTTACGTATGTCTGATATAAATGGTTATGGAAGCCTTAATAATATTTGAATCTATGTACCAGTAATTAGTATAATTTATCAAATATTTACACCGTCTTTAAGATGCAATTGTTGTGATTTGTTAAAAATGAATATGTAATTAAAATTTTCAGTGATTTTTTTTAAATTCCATTTTATAGCAAAATAATTTTAGCGTTTTTGTTATAAATTATAGCAAATAATTTTAGAATACGTTGGCCGTTGACCCAATTTTGGAAGACTAGGAAGATTTCATTTGATGAAAACTAGAGAATTTTTTTTCTATCAGAATCAGTTATCGAGGTTTTTCCACATGTTAATGGTTACATGATTCCAACTGATATATAAAATGAAAAGGCAATGAAAATAAGAATATTTTAATTTTTTGAAACAATTCAGATTTAAAAACCCACTTTTATATGATTCACATTTCTTTTAAATATAAAATTTAAACATTTTTCTTTCTGTGAAATATTTTATTGCTTTATTCACTGAAATTTACTCTTTTGTAATCCAAAGATAGAAAAGTCCTGCCAGAAGATGATGTATTTTACGAAATATATTGTAATGTAGAGAGATTTTATTTAGGCTACCAGAACAACACATAGCACCAAGTTGAGAGTCCCGGAGTTGAAAAATTAACAAATTAAAATGAATGAACCGAGCATTATTTAAATTCAATTATCAATATCTGCAATGATTGTAATGCTCCACCTTTTTAGTAGCAAGGTGGCTAGAGAATATTTTAATTTATGTTGGTCATAACGGCCATATTTCTCTGCTAAACTCTACTATAAATGATCAAATAAAAGAATTGGTTCTTAATAGTTCGGATTTTATCTAACACATACGAAAAGATAATAGCGCAATGGCATTCGCATTTTATACAGCATTGCAGAAGTATTTTCCAGGTGAAGGTCTATATTACTTTAAAATACATGGTCGAATTCACCATTTCGTTTGATTCAAGCGTCATTAGGAAAATGGACAAGCGCAGCGGGCATAGCCTGCTAGTATATATTATTATGTATCTCACAATTTTACTGATGATTCTAAGAAACAAAAACCCAGTTAAAGGTAAAAAAAATTAATAAATAAAAAAATTGGAAACTGCTTCTATTTCTAATAGAAAAGAAATCAATCCATACAAAGTTCTTTAATAATCTGAAAAATGATGTTGTATCGGTATAAGGAGTAAAAAATAGTATATTTATTAAGAAGCACTTTAATCCCGCGCTTTCACTTATTGATGAATTGCTGTTTCGTAGATAGCGGTAAACAAAATAAAATCCTATACTACTAGGGAAAAAAAAAACAGAATTTTCTTTAGGACTTTATCCTTCTTTTCTTCAAGAGATATTTTAAATTGTTTTTCGAATTATATATTATATTAGTAAAAATGTTTTTCTTTTCTAAAAAAATAGAGTTATTTCATTTTAAGTTAAAAAGAAATTCTTCAGCTTTAAATTTTCAAAAAATATTTCTTTCCGTTTTTAGTTTTTTTTAAAGCAAATTTTATTTGCTTATATTAGAATGTTCTTTATAATGTGTATCCAGTTAACACTAATAATACACATTTAATACTAATATCCAGTTAATACACTTTAAAATACAACTGTATAAACAGACAAAATCATCTAAATAAAATATATCAGAAATGCTACAATTTTCTTCTAATTTTAATTAATTTTTCTTAAACTAATTAGGTTATGCATAAAATCCCATAACGTTTGCGAGGCGAAAAAATAAATATGCTGCTGAATCAGTAGATAACGCATGCATCCATTGAAGGCCCTATTCTATCCCCATAAGAACAACAAGAAAGATAAATCACTCGTCAGACGTAGATTATGAAATGCTTTCCAACACTTTCAGAATACGTCAACGAAACTTCATTGTTTAGTAAGATGAAAGAAAATAACTGAATAAATAATTTAGAAAAAAAAAACATAACACAGATGAGCACCAAATTTCAGAAATTAGCTTCCATATTCACATTCCTTTTTTGTTTTGAACATCCCTATATATGATCTATAAATATGTATACACGCCACATGATTCGCAAGTTGTTTTTTTTTTAACGCGTCGGAAAACACGTAACAGGTTTCAAAATTTGCTTTCTGCAATTACCGCCCTTAGAAGATATTTAGAATTCAGTTTTTTAACCTTGTATATGACTTTATTTATATTCTACAAACATGTGTTAGTATATTTTGTAAATTTAAGTTTGAAATTGCGTAACACATTTAAAAATTCCTCTAAGCAATTCACGACCATAAATAGTGACAGTTAGGAATTATTTTGCCCAGCCCTGTGCTGAGCTATAGAATTAATACACATTATATAATGTTCTAAATTTTGGATGAGCTTAAAAAGCAGTAACAGCGATTATCGCTCAGAAATTATTGAAAATGATTTTATTTTTGTGTCCATGTAAATGAACAAACAATGGCTTATGTGCTGCAGTCAATGTACATTAGTTTACTTACGTTTTAAATAGTGTATCATCTTTAAATTACAATGCAAATGATTTATCCGCATAGGAAATAATGTAAATGTATGATTTTGTGTGTCCCTGTAAATGAATGCTAAAGGCTATGCACTGCATATTCTACAGAAATTCATTTCTATTGCATCACAAAAATGCACATCAATATTCTTATATTTGAAATAGTATAAATTCGTTAAAATACAATGCAAACGATTTTGTCCCAACGCCATAATGTAGCGGAATTGTTGTGTTCCTGTAAACGAACTGTAAACGCTACACACTCAATTTGCAATAGGAAATGTCTTATGGTAAACGACAATTATATATACGAAAGTGCATGATATTCCTAGTATATTCACGCACGTTTATTCACGGACATACAAACAGCAGTCATAAACACTTAACTTTTCAACTAAATTGGAAAGTGTTAAGAACGAAAAATAACTTATCTATCTTGACAATATCATTTTTTCCATACATACAAATTAATAACTAAACAAATTAAAATACAATTTCTGCTTGCATGCTTTTTCTTAATTCGAGAGTATTTTTTCATAAACAATTGAAAATATAATAAAGAAAATAATTAACTCTTCGTAAAAAGTAGCACCACTTAAATTGACTATTGCGTAATGGAAATTCATAAATAAATATACACTAGTGTGCAAAACTTAAGCAACAAACACAAAATGCTAATTTCTGAACCCGTGAGTACTCAAAAAGAAATTCTATAAACAGCAAGTGTAGAAAATAGGTACTACCTTAACAGCACAGACAGTCCATGTGAAGTCTTCTTGACATCACAAATGATCACAATTGTCACAGTCACTACAATGAACAGAAATGTGATATCTTTCATTCGTCTCATTTTTACTCTCATTTGGTCAGTCCACTGAACAGTCACCATGACTGCTGCTTTTTGACGAGTCCCCAGGTGACTTTACAATGAAGTCATCTTTTGACTGTCGTATGACTGTCATTTTGACACTCCATTGTAAAGTCATCATAATACCTGTTCTGTGACGAGTTCCCAAGTGACAGAAAATGAAATTATCTGGTGACTTTTCACAAAGGAGTGCAATGATGACTTCACAATAGAGTGTCGATCAGCGGAAAGTCACCATGTTACTTCATTGTGACATTATTTGTCAACTCATCACAATGCAATGCTCATTGCAATGCTCATTTCATGCAATTTCGTTATTTCTCCTTGCGATCTAGTTATAATTAATACCGTTTGCGTTATCGGCCTAATGCGTCTGCATGTTTCCTTCTTGTGGCTGGTCTATGTTCTATCTCGTAGTCATATTATTCGATGAGTAATGCTCATCTGGCTACTTTAGGTGTTAAATCTTTTTATTTAAGGTTTTCTTGAAGCCATCGCAGTCTGTTACAATCTTGAATTTATTTCCCATTAGGTAATTTCTGATTTTTTTAGAGCTTCTATTATGGCTAATACTTCAAGTCCATAACTTGAATATTTCTCCTGTTGTGGCGTAGGTTTTTCGCTCATGTATTGCAATGGGTGAAATTTTCCATCGTCTCCTTTTGGTAATAAAACTGCGCCAATCCCTTGGCTCCTTGTTTATATAGTTGAAGAACTGGTTTTGTTGAAAATGTTCTCTTTAACTCATTGAAAGCCTAGAGCTGCTCTCTTTCAAATTTGAAACAATTCCCTTTCTTTAATAAATCACTTAGAAGTTTGGCGATTTTGGCATAATTCGGGATAAACTTTCTAACGTATCCTGTTAAACCTAAAAAGGATTGTAATTGTTTTGTTGTAGTTGGTTTAGGAAAATTTTGCACAACCTTTGTTTTCGCTTCGGACGGTTTTATTGTTCCATTTTCAATTATATAACCCAAGAATTCTATTTTCTTTTTAAGAAAATGGCATTTTTAAAGTTAATTTCTAAACCATATGCTGATGCTACTTCTAATACACGTTGCAGCTTCCTTATTCCGTCTTATTCATCATCTGAGAGAATCACAAAATCATCCATATATACAATAATAGTGCCTTCTCGCAGTAAATCTTGCAATACTGTGAATTATCTCCCCGATATGCACAATCCGAACGGACAACGTAAAAATTCGTATTCTCCTTCAAAAGCTGTATACATACGACTGATTTCTTCAATTTTGGAAAAAAACCTTTTTTAGGTGCGTTCGTAATTATATAAATACGTAGCACCTATAGTCGTCGTTTGGTCCGTCCGTCTGTCCGTCCGTCTGTCTGTCTGTCCGTCTGTCTGTCTGTCCGCATATAACAACGCAAAAACTACCCAACCAAATGGTTTGCAATTTAAAATATATTATCTTTGCAGAATTTTGTCGAGACATTTCAAATTTTATTAAAATCGAATCAAAACTTTAGGAGATATTAATAAAAATATTTATTAAGAAATTTGAATTTTTTTTAAAATCGGTGCTTTTTTGTTATAGGAGCTTCCGAAGTTTAACGTCAAGAGACCGAGATACTTATTTTATGACAGAAATTAATCTGCAGACGATATAATTCATTTCACAGAATTAAAAATCATCAAGATCTGAATATTTATATAACTAGCTGATACATATATATCTGAATATTTATATAACTAGTTAAGATATTTGTATGAACAGTGTCATAAAATATATACTTAACTAGCTGTTTAACCCGTTCTACGCACGGGATATCATGAATTTAATTCTAAAACGTGCGTACGAACGCACCTCGTTTGTAATGTTTGACGTACAATTTCCAACTTGTTCAAATCTATCGTCGTAAACACTTTTAGATTTTGTATTTTATCAATCACATCCTCAATTAACGGTAGTGGATAGCGATTTTTTAATATTTTTTGATTTATTTTCCTATAATCTATGCATAACTGGTGCGATCCATCTTTTTTCTTACTCAGGACTACTGGAGCCGCAAAATCTGAGTAACTTCGTCTAATGATCCCATTTTCCAACCACTGTTGTATTTGCTTACTGATGATTTCCTGCTCAACTAGAGGGAATCTCCTTGGTCGTTCGCAGATATGTTTTTCATCTGCCAGTAGTATCTCTGACCCAGTATTTTTTGTTTTATTCGGTTTATATAATTTTATTAAATGACGTATTTTTTCTATGTTAGCTAAATTTGTAATATGAGTCAAATGCACCTTGTCATTTACGCAGTCGATATTAACCATATCCCCCCAACCTCGATTATCGTTGTTTATCCTTGATGTAGCTACTTCATTAGTTTTTGACGGAAATTCATTAAATTTAATGTATTCTACTCGTCCTGTGTTGTCGCTTATTATTCTAACAACATCTTCCACTACTTTTAACTTCAAGACTTCTACTGCTTTTTTACGTATTATTAAATCATATTCAGTCTCTTGTACCACGTAAAATTTATCCTGCATTTCTATATCGTCTACATAGACTTTATGCCAGATAAAACCCGTTGGCTTAATTTCTTTTCCACAGTGCCCGATATAGATAAATTGTCGCCGGTTAGCTTTGCCACGTTTATTGCAGTACGATATTTTGAATTGGCGATTGAAATGTCTCTCCCTGTATCGATTATTACGTTTGGTTTTATTCCGTGCATATCTAGGATTCTTCCTTTTTTAACATATAACGTCCCCATATTAACTATTTTTTGCGTGTTTTGGGTCCTATCTTGGTATTTTGTTTCTCGCCAATTTTGATTACGTTGCGGGTTAAAATTTGAATATTCGTGTTGTGTTTTACTCTACAAGGTACCTTTCGAATTCACGGGACCAGGTTTGCCACATCTAAAACATATTATATGCGAATCTTTTCTTCCGTAATTCACACTGTGACTAATGTCAACTTGGCGTCTTTTCGAATTGTCTTAGTCAGCCCCTTTCCATCTTCTGTCCTCAAAACTGCCGCTTATATTCTTAACTGATTGTTTATTGAAAACCCTTCGTTGCGTTTCGTAAATAGCTAATTTATTAACTAAGTCATCAATTTTCTTTATTACTATTAATTCCTCTGCAAAACGTGTCTTTGTTTCTGCAGGTAAATTATGCCTAATAAAATTAACTACAATTTATTCCGATAATTTTTCAAAGTTATCTATTTGAAGACCTTCAATCCGTTGTTGAAAATACACCTTGATCTCATAAGCGAAATCGCGCCAATTAGCCGATGGCTCCTTTTTAGATGAGAAAAACTTCAGCCTAAACTCTTCTGGCGATAGTTTGTAGCGTTTTAGAAGAATATTTTTTATGTAATCATATCATGAATTTCGGGTTCTTTTACTCTAGTTATTATATTAATCACATCTGATGGCATTAGATTAATTAAATAGTTTACCCATTCTTTTTTATCAATACCCGTTTGCGCCATTTGCCTTTCGTACATAGCCAAATATAAACTAATATCATTCGAACTATCATATTTTGTTAATAATCTAAGCAAATCATAGTGCTTACATCGATTTGCCCTTGGGTTCAGATCGATGTGTTCTTTTGGATTTTCCTGCATTTGTATTTTTTTTTTAACTCGAAATCTCTTTCGCGATCTTTTTTGCTCCAATTCTACTTTCCATTTTCTCCCTTCCATTTCCATTTCCATTTTCAATTTCTTTTCTTGAATCTCTGCTTGTAATTTCTTCTCTTCAATATGCAATCGCCATTTCTTTTCTTCTATTTCTGATTGTAATTTATTCTCTTCAAGTTTCGATTGCGCTTGTAGTTTTTTCTCTTCTGTTTCTTCTTCTGTTTTCTCTGTTCTAAATGCCATAACTACTTCTAAGCGATCCTTTATAAAATCTTCATCGTAATTCTCCCAGCTTTTAATCAGCTGTATTAAAACATGGATTGTTGGTTTTTCTGGTAATTCAATTCCGCATTCCTCACAAGAGCTTCCTTAAATAATTTCTGTTAGCTTTATTTAGGGTTCCCATGTCTATCTTTCAAAATTGTACTTGGAGTAATAAGATTGCGGTTTTCATACTTGCCTTGCTAATTCATTGCCCAACTTTTAATACTGGCGGTTTATAACCCTTTACCTTTGATTCCTATTTCACTATTTGTTCAACTACTAGTTGCTTTTCCTTTTAATATCCTGGCACCGGGAGTTGCTCTTCTTTTTAATATCCTGGCACCGGGAGTTGCTCTTCTTTTTAATATCCTGGCGCCGGGAGTTGCTCTTCTTTTTAATATCCTGGCATCGGGAGTTGATCTTCTTTTTAATATCCTGGCACCGGGAGTTGCTCTTCTTTTTAATATCCCGGCCGAGCCCCCAGATATTTAGGAAGGTAATATGTAAAAAGTTAATTTACTGAATTAATTGAACAACTAGATTTCAAAATAACAAACATACAATATACGTATTGTCGCATAGTCCAATTAAGCCTAGCAGTGCCTTAATTGACTCTCCCACACTTCGACGTTTGAACCTTGGTCTCGCGATCCAAAATTTTTTTAACTCGTGCTTTGAAATCATGGATAATAAAAATACCAGAGCGTCAGTTAATTTAATGATCACGCACGTCATAAAGTAAATTAAGTATGTTTAAATTCAAATCCTACATATATATAAAGTTACCTTCTTTTTTTAGAAAAAAATGGCTAATCTATTTAAATGCACTCGAAACCTTTTCTACACCAGTGTATATTGTCTGAAGTATTTTGCAGACACCACACATTAAACAAACAATAAAAAACTACGCTTAAGCAATCCACTGCCATAGTCTGTAAAATATACGAATTCCCTTGTGTTGCCCTGTATATGATCACCGAATTTAAAAACATCACTTGCTATAAAACGATTCATTTAAACTTGCAAACGCAAACCAAAGTGGAAAATGCACTTATCACACATAGACTGTAATTATCTCATGTATACTGTAACCGATATATTTTGTGTGTCCCTGTAAATAAACGCAATGCCCGCCATATTTTAAGCGATCCTTTTATAGTAAAACTTCTGCATATAAATTTCATTATGTATGAAATAGTGAAACATCATTAAATTATACTGCAAACGATTTTCATCGTAGAACAATGTGCAACAGAATTAATTTGTGTGACCCTGTAAATGAACGATAAATGCTTTGCAATATATATTCTACAAAAACATGCTTTAGTGTGTTTCATAATTATATATCAATTTCATAATGTTCCAATGGCGTAGCATCATGAAAATGCACATGAAACGATTTTTTTCCCTTTGACTGTAATGTAACGGAATACTTTTGACTGTCACTGTAAAAAAACTATAAGTGCTACATACTTAATTTTCAATAGGGGACATGCTGTAGTAAAAGAAAATAACATACAAAATTTTCAGGGCAATCTGAGTATATTTACACGAGTTAGAGCACGGACGGGCGGCCAGACAAATCGAAGTCATAAACACTTTTCAACTAGGTTGGGAAGTGTTCAAAATGTGTGTTACCAAATGAAAAAAAACAAAAATGGTACATTTTTATTGCTGAGACTATCCCTATCTTAAAAATTGCAGTCATATCATAAAATAAAACTTTATTTTTAATCTAATGACACTTTTTTAATACTTTCCAACCTAGTTGAAAAATGGCTATGACTTCGGTTTGTCTGGCCGTCTGGCCGTGCTCTAACTCCCCTAAATATGCTCGGATTGCCCTGAAATTTTTATATGTTTTTTGTCGTTATCTATAGCATGTCCCCTATTTCAACTGAAGTGTGTAGCACTTATAGTTTTTTACAGGGACAGTCAAATGTAATCCGTTACATTACAGTCAATGGGGAATAATCGTTTCAAGTACATTTTGCTGACGCTACTTCATTTAAAACATAATGAAATTGACATATAATTATGAAGCGCATTAAAACATGCTTTTTGTAGAATATGGATTGCAAAGCATTTATTATTCATTTACAGGGTTAAACAAAAGAATTTTGTTACGCATCGTTCTATGGGGAAAATTCGTTTGAGTGTAATTTAGTGACATTTCACTATTTCAAACATAATGAAAATTATATGCATTACTGAGGTGCACTATAAATTGTTCTCTTGTGTCCATTGCGTTTATTTACAGGGACACGCAAAAGATACTGGTTACAGTACATGTGCGATATTTACAGTCTGTGTGTGATAAGTGCGTTTTCAACTTTGTTTGCGTTTTTAAGTTTAACTAATTTTTTCATAGAACGTGTGTGTTTATAAACTCGGTTGATCATATACAGGGCTGCACAAGGAAATTCGTAAGTATTACAGACTATGGAGTGAATTGCTTAAGGGTAGTTTTTAATTGTGTTTAAGCATTTTCCTCCTGAACTGTATTAAGTAGACTAATAGAAGTTTGTGGAATATAAATAAATTCATATACAGGGCTAGGCAAAAAAAAGATACATTGTCGTTTACGTTTGGTAATTTCTGCAAGTGAGTTTTAAGTTGCCTTTTAGATTAATAGATGGTGTGTACTAAAGTCTTCAGATAATATACAGAGCTGTACAAACGATTTCGAGAGCATTTCCATCGATTGGCGTAAATTGCTAAATGTGAATATTCTAACTGAACTAAATTTTATCATACTGTATATCCATATCTATTGATCATATCGAGGGCTACACAAAATAATTTGACTGATTTTTTGACACTGAAAGGTAATTTCGAAAACTGTATTTTTCAATGTGTTATATGTTTTCTAAACTGTTTACTTACATATCTTCTTTTACCTTATTTAACGGTGAAGTTTCGTTACAGTTTTTTGGCTGTATTGGAAAGTGTTTCATAATCTATGCTTGACGCATGATTTTTCGTTCTTGTTTTTCTTTTGTAAGCGATCAGAGAAAAGAGGCGGGAGAGCTTTTTTTCTCTTTTTTACAGATTAACTGTACAATTCTTCCAGCTAATTTTTATTCTAATTAGAGACCTAAAACTATTTAAAGACTTCAAAATGACTCGAACTTATACAATGAAAGTTTTCCTAATCTGTATAAAAATAAAATAGATCGCAATAACACTCTTTATTCTATTGATATTGTAAAAGAAAATAATGGACAGCCAGTGTGGAATGAAAAGATAGTTTTCGCCCTCAATTGGCTGCAGTTGAAGGATTTTCGTAATTATATACTAACAATACTTTAGAGTTTGAAGTGACTTACGTTTAAGTAGTTTGTCAAAACTTCATAAAAGTTGCTTTTCACAAAGACTAATAACCGGATTCTTAAATTAAAATTTGTATACTAAAAATATATAGGACATTTTCATTTAAAAATCAATATATTAATGGCTGTATATCATTATAGCTCTAAATTTTCAGGGTTGTTTTCCTAAAATTAGCTTTTAAAATGCTTAGAAAATATTATTTTTACATCAGTTAATTATTTATTTTCAGTAATTTAAACATTAACGCATTGAAATAGAGCAAATTGTTTAGTTTTACATCGATCTGTTTCAAATCATTTGCACGAATGTTTTAGTTTTAAATCATCTTTTTTAACACTTTCAACCTAGTTGAAAAGTGTTTATGACTTCGGTTTGTCTGGCAGGCTGTCCTTGTTATAACTCGAGTAGATATATTCGGATTGCCCTGAAATTTTTGTATGTTATTATCGTTTAATAAAGCAGGATTCCTAATCAAAATGCAGCGTGTATCACTTATAGTTTTATTTACAGGGACTGTCAAATGTATTCCGTTATATTACAGTCAGTGGGAAACAATCGTTAAGCATTTACTTTGATACGTGACGGCCATCTTTGTTTGTCAGGCCGTGCGGTAAAGCAGGAGACGAAAAACAAGTCTGGTTTAAAACCAAAACCAGTTTGTTAAAACCAAATAGGTAGGGAAGTTAAGCGAGATCCACTTGATTTTCCTCAAAATTAACATAAAAAGAAAGACTTTTGCTATCGACTTGTATCTGCTTAAGAAATCAAAACTATATTATAATTAGGATTAAACTATTCAGGTACAATTTCACGATGCAACAATTTTATATTTCAGACTTAATAAGCAATGATGCAGGCTTAAATCAACTTAACAGCAGCACGAAACTTAACTATAAATGCTGAGGCTAATTATCAATCTCAAGACTCGATGCGAAGTCTCGAGGCTAAATCTATCTAACAAGGAGAGTGCCAAGCTTGGTAATCACAGATTTTGATTATTTTTACATATGTTGTAGGGTAGAAGCCCCTTAGTCTCAGGTTCAATGGATTTTATACAACGCTCCTTAGTTCTCGAGAAATGGGGGGTCTAATATTATATCACAACTTAAATACTTACTTTGTAACGAAATAGCTGAGTCGGCCGTAGCTCAGTTGGTATGGCGTCTGCTCGTTGTTCAGAGGGCCCGGGCTCGATGCCGGAGCGCGCTACGTTTGCTTTTCTTTCGCATTTTTTTTTTATAAACATACTTATAATCATAATTTAATAATCTCAATAAAAAATTTTGTTAACATAATTAAATTTTAATTTAGCATTTTTGATTTTTTTAAATCACTTTTAAAATGTATTCCATATATGCTTTATCAATGCAACGATACTGAATAATTGTGTCGATTCGTGATTGTAAAGAGACATCATTTATAAATTGTCTTAACAAGGGAAGTTAATGCGATGATAACACTACTCTGTTTTTAAAGTGAGAAGCTTAATTATATTAATCTTTAGCATAAAAATTAATGCACCACATTTATGTTTTATTTTATTGTAACTAGAGGGCGTCACAGCAGACTTTTTTTATTTCTTTTTTTTTTTAGTTTGATGCAGTTAAGTGTTTTTTGTTTTCAGTATTTATCGCACAAGTGGTATCATTCTATAACAGCTCATAATCGTATAAAAATGGAAGAAGCAAGCTGTAGTTCACAAGAAGACCAATCTAAAGTGTCGGGATTCGATGAAAATCAGAAAAGTGATGTCACAAATGCGTTGAAGTACTGTAAAATTTTATTGTAAAACAATGATTTTTTAACAAATAATCCAGCATCTGAAATATCTTCGTTTTCTATTGCGATGGGAGAAGAATTCTATAATTCGATAGTTAATATGCGGATTTGACTTTTTACGATTTTTGAAATTTAATAGTCAATAATAGATCCAATTTTTGTAATGCTCTTTAAATGATGAGAAATGTTTAATAATGGTTTAAAAATCAAAAATGCTAAATTAAAATTTAATTATGTTAACAAATTTCTTTAATGGGATTGTTAAATTATAATTATATTTATTAAAACAAGAGAGAAAATCAAACGTAGCGCGTTCCGGCATCGAACCCGGGCCCTCTGAACAACGAGCAGACGCCATGCCAACTGAGATACGACCAGTGCAATTATTTTGTTACAAAGTACGTATTTAAGTTGTGTTATAATATTAGACCCCCATTTCTCGGGAACTAAGGAGCGTTGTATAAAATCCATTGAACCTGAGACTAAGGGGCTTATACCCTACAACATATGTAAAAATAATCAAAATCTGTGATTACCAAGCTTGGCACTCTCCTTGTAAGTCTCAATCTCAATCTCAATACTAAGTCTTACAAGCTAAGTCTGCTCTCCCCAGCTCCTCTGAGCTCTGTTCTGAAACGAAAATTCACTGCTTATATACTCCACGGTATCGATTGACCAGCTCCCAAAAATTTGCATAACTGAAAGAACACAGCGACTCACAATTTCCGAGATTCAGACAACCGTCGAATGTTAGAGAAAGAGAGCATTGATAAAACTTATACGCACTGGCCGGTGATTGGACAAAAAATTACGATCTCATTCAAACATCGCCTACTCACGTGACCAGAGTAGTCGATCCCTTACAAATTATGCTACACCTTCCGAAACATGGTAACGTTGATGTACGCACAATTATGAAGTGTAATAAAGCATGCTTTTTGTAGAATATGAGGTGCAAAGAATTTATTATTCATTTAAAGGGATTCATCATACAAAGAATTTTGTTGCACATTGTTCTACGGGGAAAAATCGTTTGCAGTATAATTTAATGATGTTTCACTATTTCATACATAATGAAATTTAGACAACGACTTCACCTGACAAAATGACGTCATTTTAAAAAGGTATTCAACTTATATTTTGATTCAGAAAACCGACATGTTATCTAAATTTATCTCTAAATAACACGTAATTTACATCGTTTTTAGGGTTTCGTTCATCTCACGAAACCCTATTACCCCCGCTACGTTGTCTGTCCGTCACAGAGCCATTCTCAAAAAATATGTAATTTACAGAGTTGAAACTTAGTGTATAAATCTGAATAGCAGCTGTAAAGAGCTCAAAATATTAAAATTTGAAAAATTCGTATTATTTTAATAAATAGAGATAAAAAAACCAAAATTCTAACAGCCTTTTCCTATTAAATTGAAACATTTTTCGTTATAGCAGATGCCATAGATTTAAAATCCACAATGAAATTCTTTCTACAATAATTAATTTTCTATCAGACGATTTTCACGTGAAAAATAGAAACGAAATAAAAAGTTTCACCAATTGAAAAAAAGATAAAAATGAAATAAAATTGATTGACGTCATAGTCGTAATAAAACGGAAAATGTCTAAGATTTTTTAATAATACAAGGAGTATGAGTATGTGTAAGTGGACAAAGCAGATTAATATCACGTCATTAGAGAATTAAAAAGAAAATCTGACGTCATATAGGAAGTTTAACTAATTTTTAAAATGTTTGAGAATAATACAAAGCGAGTATCAATATAAATAATAGAGAATAGTAAATATATGAGTTTGAGAAACATATTGAATCGTGATAAAAATCCGATTATGGAAATATTCGCGTATTTTAACATTTTGAAGGTGTACAATTTGTTTAATTTTAAAATTATTTTTTTAAATATTGCATTTAGTCCGTATGACGGATATTATTATGACAGAATATAATAGCGGGCTTGGACCGCTATCCGGCTGGTTTAGATATTCGAAAAAAAGAAAAAAATAGACCGGTAAATTTTTACTTTATAAAAAACATGACTTTGTTGTTGTTGTTGTTGCTAAATGAAATTTGTTTGAATTTATTAAAGAAAGGATAAAGTGTTTTGAAAGGAATATTAAACGAAACCCTTTGAGCGATTTTCGATCACACTTACCCACTTGTTATTTATTCCTGCTCTAGTGAGATTAAGAGGAATGATTAGAATTCTTTCGCAACGGACTTTTCTGCCGTTGTCAAAAAATTGCAGTGCACTTTTGGATGCCTAGTTGCTAGATTTAGACATGTCGTATAACGATGTAGGCAACGACCGGCGTTATCATTTACGGTTTTATTGCTCTTACATCGCTTCTAAATATACCGCAATTTCAGTTTCCACATCATCAGAAACATATTTATTTATTTATTTATTACTTTTTTTTAAGATTGTTGTGTATGTCACTTTATGAGAAGAAAAGGATCCCAGATCGTGGAAAAAAGGGACAACCTTATCGATTATTGATAAGGAAATAAAGAAACCATTCATAAAAAATGAAAACATTAAAATCTGCCTGATCTTCAAATTTTATATTCTTATTGTAAAAAATTCATTGTTACATAAAAATTGATTAGCTTAAAATAATGGTTGCCTTCCAGAAGATAGAAATTTGAAACGAATGATTATTATTGAAGATGACATTTTTAAGATATTTTATTTCGTCGAATTTTGACGGTATATACTTTCTACTTCGTGAGTTACATAGATTTTACTGGCCATAATGCAACACGCTGTACTAATATTATTCATAATTTAATTAATGACCCCAATTATATCACTCAAACTTATTTGAATTCTGTCACGGTATCTAGTATATTGATAAGATATTTTTTGATAGAATATCTTGTGTCTAATTATCCGCTTAAATAATTTTCTAAGATAAAATATATGTATATATTCTCTCGAATATAATTGAATATAATGGAAAGCGGATTAAACAATGTCCTAATTTAATGTTGAAGTAAATGTGTTTATAAATTGATGCATTTTTAAATACAAATATTTAGATGATTAGCTTTATACTTAAATTATTTTGAATGTTTAAATTAAAATGAAGCGTTCTCTTCAAGAATAATAATAAAAAAAAATAATTAAACGTTCAGCAGCGTTAAATATTTCAAAACGTTTTTGAAATAAAGTGGCATTTTCGTTAAATTATTATACGCTCATGTAATAATTGCATTTTCACTAAGCATTTTAGTTAATTGAAAAATAATTATTATCATCACTTACGTAAAATTAGAGTTGCAAAAATCCCGTTTATTCCCAGATTTATTTCCAATAGACCCGGTTTATTCCCAGGTTTATTCCCAATAGACCTGGTTGATTCCCAAAAAACTCGGTTTATTCCCAAAAAAAAAAGTTTATTCCCAGGTTTAAACCGTGTTTTTTCTAGCCTTTGCAACTCTACGTAAAATATATGAATTTTGAACAAGATATTGTATAATTTAGAAAAATATTTACAGCAAATTAAATGTAAAGATAATTTATTTTGTAATTATAAATGTAACGTATGAAATTCTATTATGTATAAATTAAATATTTGAGTGCTAGAAGTTATTCTGGCACATTTCTTACAAAATTTTATGACGATGTTAAGGTAATCTATCATATGGTAAGCCTAAAATTTTAATGTTTTAATTATTCGCGAAAATATTAAACACCATGCTTTTATTTAATATTTTTATAATAAATAATTTGAATAATAAGTTTTCTATCATTGGTAATTTGTAATATATAATTAAATATTTTCACATTTCTGAGACATGTGAGTAACATTTGAGTCTCAAGCACCTAATGACGTGGATTACACCAAACTATTTTTACGCGTGAATCACGCGTGCATTACGTGTAGTGCGCTGTTTTGTATAATGATTAATATAGATAATTTTGTATTTATTACTGTCTTTTCTCTAATAATTGACTTTTCAGGCAATTATGAATGTCTATATGAGACATAGCTGGAAAGAAATTGCGAAGCATTGCTGTTGAAAAACTACTAATAAAATGTAGGAAGTGCAGTTAATTTAAATATATATATATATATATATATATATATATATATATATATATATATATAATTTTTGAACACAGGGGTTTCAAAACATGTAGATTCGACGAACAATCTCCATAAAATTTCAAGTACTCTTAAAAACTTTTCGTGGGTTTCGAGCATAAAAACAGTCAATATTTATTCAAAAATTTATCAACCATAATAACTTTTCCTACATTTTATTTAGAAAATGCAGAAAGTTTTATTATAATTAATTTTCAAAAAATATTAATACATTTATTTTTATATAAAAGTAACATGCATTGTTATGGTGAAATTTATGGTTTTTATTTTGCGTATTTTAATAAACGTGAAGTAAGTTAAAATTTTATTTACTGCTAATATTTTAATTCTTTTTTGTATCAATTAATTATATTCAATTAAAAGTTGCATTGTTATTACATACTAGGAAAGAAAAGACAGTTATGCTACATAGAAAGAAATATGTTAAAATTATTAGATGGGATTCAAAAATATTTGTAAGTTTGTCAAATTTATTGAATCTCTAAAAGTCCATGGTATCAACAAAGGTGCTTGTACACAAACGCTTGATAGACAGTGTTATGGGTTATTATTAAAACTGGTTGAATAATTTGAAAGTAACTGTTTTTCCTCAATTAAAAAAAGGAAAAAATGTAGTACATTACAGTTTTTTTTTAAATTCTTATATTGTTTAAAATAAATTGATTGATAAAAAATCGAAAATAGTGTGCGAGATTCTTTTTCTAACTAAGTAAAAATGTCGTCAGGGCTATTCTTAAGCCCAGAACATTGTTTTGAATTGCCAACGCTCTATAAACTTGGCTAGCTGGACGCGTTTCACATATTTTGTCAATAACAGATTGTCAGTCAGGAATCAGATCAACGGAATAAACCGTCGGTGAAGTACCTGTATTATGTTGATGAATATGTGTTTACCCTGCAGTAATGTAAACTAAACACACCGATTGGTAACAATTAATATGTTTAGCAATCAGTTCAGTATCAGTAAAGTATCATTTTTATAATCAGTATGCCTTAAATACAAGAAGAGAAAATACAATTTGAATTATTTCGAAATGAATGAGAAACATTCCCGGCCTTAAGTCGAATCCATAACTCTGGCTTAAATTGATAACGCTCGTAAGTAGAACGCTGAGACCTCGAGTAGAGTTCTTAATTTGAGTGTGGACAATTTAAACCACAGTCCTGGTTCGACTCCTACTGCCAAAACATAAGCTGATATTCATTGAATTGAAAACTTTGTATCAGCGTTCCAAACAGCGATAATACTTTTCATATCAAGTCAGTAAAGTTCATTAATGTTAAAAAACACTTCTTATGTAAATCCACAATCATTTCTATTTATGAAATAAGATATCTAATTTAATAACAACCATTTTGTAAATAATCGGATAATAACTTTTTTTACTACAGTTTTATTTTTAACATCAAATCAGGTTACCAACATATACAATTACAGAGATATTCCACTTCCCCGGATCATTAACTAAATTTTAGAAAAAAATAATCCCATTTCTCTTAGTGATTTATCAGAAGTGATGATACGATTGAGCTTAATGTTTTCCGCCAAAGAAATACTTTCTGAAGGTTTTATGCTGATTGATTTTGTCTCTAGCGATAAATAAACGAGGCTATTACAACTAACATTATTATCTTCTAGAAACGTGTTATTCTTATAGATAGCTCTAGCAATATGTACAGAATATAATTACCAATATATTTGTACATTAATTGTTTTAATAATTCGACATTTTATTTGTTTTAAAGTAGTTGTGGTATTTTGTTTATAAGTATTAGGGAACCATATAAATAGATTTTAAAGAACTTTCTTAATAGATTATCGTTCAGTTTTTCAAATATATATTTTTATGCAATATATATTACCGTATATTCCGGCGTAGAAGTCGATCTGATGTATAACGCGCATCTGAAATTTTTGACTTCCTTTTTCAGACTACTACTATATTTCACACAACTACTACTATTTTATATTTGCCATATTACGCGCACTTCCTTCTTTTCAAAGATATGTGCCCGAAAATGTAACAAAGAACATTAAAAATAATATTAACTAGTACTTTTTTATGTATTAAGTTGGTCGACATTTTTAAGCTAATACCGTTCATAATGTTTGTAAATACACTGTAAAAAATGACCGATGTTTCATATTTTATGAAAATATGCTATAACCACGAACGAAAATATAATATAATCTTCTGAGTTATCCGAAATTTCAAATAGCATGTTACATTGTCTTTTAAATCCCCAGAAACGAATACATCTTCAAAATTTAAAGAATAATTTATAAAAACAAATTATTTGTAGCTTCCCGAATTTTTCAGAAACGTTCCCGAAGGGTTTTTATAGTGTATTAATTAGTGTCCTCAGGCTGGAATACCTGTTTTTCGAATGTTATCCATTCTCAAGTACACGTTTTCAGCCGTATAAGTAAATTTATACATGAAAGAGTAAATAAATAATCTTAATTTTAATGTTATTGTTAATGCTGTAATTTTGCATGTTTGTCTGTTAAACAGTTTTTTTGTTCATGAAAATGTTTACTTCAGAATTGATAGCATTCTAAAAACAGGTATTCCAGGCTAAGCTTATATTATATTTTCGTTCGTGGTTATAGCATATTTTCATAAAATAAGAAACATCGGTCATTTTTTACAGTGTACGTAGCATGCTCTGAAACGTAGAAATATCATTTCTTGTGTTCATATGTTTTTTGTTATTTTTTAATCTTTCAGTTACATAAATGGTATATAAAGCGCAACTGTCAATTTAGATAACTTTTTTTCTGGTAGCAAAAGTGAGCATTATACGGCGCAATATACGGTGCATGCATTTTGAGAATATTACTACTCTAAAATCGGTTAACATTATGCTTAAATAATGAAAATCTAAAATTATATTAAAAACACAAAATGTGAAATTTTCTTCGCAGGAAAAAAAAAAAAACAATAAATGTGCACGAAATATGCGAAGGAAAGGTATACTAAGGATTCGAATATCCCGAATAATAAGAATTCGATAACTGTGAATACTATGGATTATGTATTCTACACTAACAGTTTGGGTAAGGCCAATATTTCCAATATTTCAGAATATTTTGGGTATACTAAAGTTTAATGTCATGTAAATCGTCTTTCAGTATTTTATGTTTAATCTTCTATCATATATTATCAACACTCTACTTTAAATGCGTTTGTAAAGAATTAAAAACCTGAAACTTATGTTATCTAGTATGTTAATCAAACATTAAAATGTTTTGCATAAAAATTGTTTCAAAACAGAAAATTTTCAAATATATTTCTTTATTTATATGATGTTTAACAGGAAAAAAAAAGACTAAAAATAGCTGATTTTTTGCTATATTTTTATAACATACTTTTCAAACTAATTAGGTAACACAACGATTTTTTGAGAAATGTATATAAAATATTCAGTTTCAAAATTTGAATTCATAGTGACTTACGTATAGAACTTTAATTGGACATTAACATATTACGTTATCTGTTTTAAATACAAGAGAGAAGACTTTACTGTGTTACTTACAGTAAACTGCTCAGTCATTCGACCGTTTTCATAGTTAACGGTTACTTAACTATACATAAAATCGATCCTGACCAATGCGAACACTTTCGTAATTTGGTCGAGTAACCGCTGTTGAAGATGAAGAGAAGGTGCACACAAAATTAATGAGTCATGAACTTAGCGAAAGCGACAAATTCAGGCTATGTCACTATGTTCAACGAAAGGATTTTCTCCTAAATTGCAATCAAACTGAAACTGTCCATTGACAGTCCTTAAGAGATTAAATAAAGTGGTTGGTTGAGTTAGGAAGTTACCTTCCTCTAAAACGAATACAGTTTATCGTTAACATATTATGATGTAAATTAAATTAATTTCATTACACCAAGGGCATATCTTGTCAATAATTGTATATTCCTTGTAAATAATTATATTATGTATTTGTTAATTGTATGTTTATGTTTAATTTTTTTGCTGCGTCTACTCCAAGGATCGTTCTGCTCAGGACTTGCAGAGCTTAGGAGAGAGCACTGTTACATTTTTTCTGTATTATATTATTATTTCTGCATAACTAGGAGAGCACTAACTAGGTGACGTTGCGCTTTTCTCGTTAGTGGTAGTTCCTTATGTTCGGTTTTGACTATCTTGGATTCACAGCCTAAGAAGGACAGCTCAGACGAGAAGACCAAGTCTCTAGAACATAGATGTCATTCCCGGTACCCTTTATTAAAGTTAAAAAATATATACAATGCGTGTATACAATTAAGTGGGCATGGGGCGTGGTAACAAATACTATGGCATTTGTCGGAAATAGATTTTTTTTTAAATAGAAAGTTTTTTGAAAAGTCATAAAAATTTACTAAATTGAGATAAAAAATTTATTTAAAAGTATTTTTTTTCCTATCTGAAGAAGGAAAATTTAAATTATTCTGTATTTTATATTTAGATGTCCTATGTAAGCGATAGCGCAGGACATTGTCACCATCTCTATGACATTGTCACACCGTGATATTTTTTAAAGATGTATTTCTAATATTAATTGGGCACAAATTATAAACCCATCCACGATGAGCATCTTTATATTTCAACAACCTCTGACACCAGTTTTTCCATATTGTAATTGACTTATTTAATCGCTTAAAATTTGATATTAGATAAGGGGAGAAATTCCCTAATAAAATACTGCTTTTAAAGTTTAAAGGATTCGTGAGCCTTAAATGGCAATAAACGCGCCAATCGTCGTGAATGAGTTAATATTAATTGACTAATTTCTGATACTTCTAATATTATCATTTGAATCCCGCAATAGCCGAAATTACCCCAATGCTCTGAAACCCACAATATCTCTGGATAACTGAAAGGATTTTTTCCCCTTTAAATGGGTCGGGGTATTGTAAAGGGGGTGGTCTCTTTCAGTGATGGATGGGGTAAAGTGTTGACATTTCTGGACAGTTCAGAAAGTAAAACAAGAATTTTTTTCAGTAACTGGAGCAATGAGTGTATATTCGGGAAGGGAGAATAAAGGGAGAATAAAGGGAGAATAAAGGGAGAATGCAGTAGGGTCATGTCTACTAATTACCTAGTGAAAAAAAGGGGGAACGGAAAAAGCGAGTATTTTGTGCTATTTTGTTGGGATTCTAAAGTCATTCAGTTTTTTAGAGCTTGTGATTTAAAGAGTTAAGTAGCACAGCATAAGTAACTGCGATTTAAAAGTCCATAGTGAAATAGACCCACCAGAGGCTGAGAGGTTCTGCTCTCAAAGCTGGAAGATGGGAGGTGATGGGCTCAAACCCCTGTCGCACCCGTCGACCTAACCGTTCGGAGATTTCCGTGGTTTTCTTCTAACCTTGCCGTAAATACGGGTTATGACCCCTTAGAAAGATCCCCACGGAGGGCATTCCCTCTTGGGCCTATATCCCTAGTGTAGATAATCGGCCGTCATAAAATCAAACAACCATAGTGAATTAAAAAAGAATCTTGTTTTTAAAAAGGCAATTTTTCACTTATTAATGAGAAAGTTTATTTTATTCCTATGTAAAAAAAAAAGTTGTTTATAATATTCAATCAAACGAAAAAATATCAGAATTACAAGTGATACACGTCAGATTCTTCTTATTATTTATCAAAAAATGCTATTAAACACAAGTACTAATTTTATTTAAAATTATATCGGCATGTTCTACGATGAAAATAGAAAGCAAAAATATCTAGAAATATTTAGATTTTTACTAAATACCAGTGGGTGTATTTTTTATACATAGACAAATGTTTTACTTACTCCGTTACGAAATTTGCATAATTTAAAAATTGCGTGCGAAAAAGTCGAAACTATCTATTATTCAATAAATTTTATTCGAAACGAATACAAATCTATTATGTTTACATTTAAGTAATCATTATTTTGTTTTGAAAGTGTCAAATTTCTTCATGAATATGTAATTTAAATTTTCTTCATTTATTCTTTGGTAAGAAGCTTAATTTATTCAGGAAATATGTAAAACGTGATGAGATTTCTGAATATATGAATATTTTTTTAAATAATAAATCAACATTCTCCTTCATCGAATACTCTGAAAACAACGTATTCAATAAAAAATATTCATAAAATATTTATGCAAGAAGAGGCCGTATTTAACATCGAATGATATTATCTGCCAGCCAAACAAATCATGAAACGTTTTTTTTAATAAAGATGCAAGATAATTTTCATAACACACTTGCATTAATGAGTTAACATTTGTTTGTGTTATTTGGACATCAGTGAAAATTTATAAGTAATTTGGCAGATATTTGTCAGTATTGTAAAGAACTGGAAAAATATTGTTCAGGATTGTAAACAATTTGACAGAATGGCGTAACGGTATCAATAGAAATTTTGACTAAAAAAACCACTTTTTGTAAATCCCTAAAGACTTTTTTACCCAAATAATTATAAATTTCATGTACGTCTAATTAAATGTCTCTATAAATAAACAATTTTCAAGAAAAGCAAAAATTTTGTCAATCAACTTCAGACCTTCTTACTGCAGATTTAACATTCATTATATATATTCATTAGTAAAAAGTACATATAAATTTATTTGAAAAATAAATAATTACAAACACATCTTTAAGTATTTGTTTCATGAAAATATTAGTCATTATATTTTAAAATAATCTCTATTTACACACCATAAACTGCAATTCAGTAAAAATATCTCAGAAGCTATTCTGTTGAAATTTACTGATTATAATTAATCTGCACACATTTAATGTTATTTAGATAATATTAATAGTTTATAATCCAAATTTTCGAATTATGTATATTTTTTTTTTTCCAAGAACAATCTTCATATTTAAAAAATTGTATTTTTAAGTAAATACAATATATATATATATTTGTATATATGCATATACTAGGTGCACCCACTGAAATTCGTCAGAGAGGATATTTCAGGAAAAAACTTACTGTTAAAACTTACAAAGAAAAGAAAAGTATAGTTAGAAATATGTTATAGGTTAGGTAGAGGTATGAATAGGTGAATCAATATATGAATTAAGAAATGACATGGTTTCAATTTTAAGTTCATGAAGCTTCTTTACGTCTTAAGCACTATCTACTCAAATAGAAAATAGTTTTATTATAATGAGAAAATGGCCTCTATAAAGATAAATAAATTCCTATACTTCTGTTTACTCTGCAACAATAGAAGTAATCAATTGCCACCATTTTGAAGAAATTTCATAAAAAACATTTAAAAACAAAATTAAAATATAAAAGTGTAAATAATAAACAAAATCTAGTGCGGGAACATCTAAAAATGAGCAGCTTTCATTTTAAAAAAAATAGCAAAATTGGTTCAGTAGAAAGCTGAGGACAAATGTATCATTTCATTAGTCGTTTAATAATTCGTTTCACAAAATCGTTCCATAAATTTGTTTGATTAGGATTTTATATAAGGGTAGATATATGTAACAGAATAAATAAGGTTTGAGCAGCAACACATAAAAAGTGCATTTATGTGTATTTTGAATATTTATTTGCAGGAAAGAAGTTATGAAAAATTTTGCAAAGTATGGATAAATTGCAAAATTATTTAAATAATGTTTATTTTCTTTATACAATTTATTTGGAGCATACAATTCAATTTCTAAAAAACTAGTTACAGGAGGTGAGACAAATTAAAACTGTAAAAAAGAACTTTCTTATTGCTACGTTAATTGTTCTTTTGTTTTCGAAAAACAATTGCCAATAGAAACATTGTTTCTACATTAAAATCTTTTGACATGCTACATATGATGAAGGTATTTTCTAAAAGAATATCTTCTCGATAATAAAAATAAATCTAAACTTTTGAAACACCTCGCATCAGTCATAATCCTTATTTTACGACAAAAAAATACTTGGCTTAATTTAGCTTAAGAACTTTAATAAAAAACTTTCGAAAACTTTTTGAATTTTTCAAATGATGAAGATAAAAAAAGAATTTTGTCAATTAATCTTTCTATAAAAGTTATTCTTAAACTGGGAAAGTGAAAAATAAAATAAACTTGTTCCTTGTAAAATATCGTTGATAGCACGTTAAAACAATTTTCTTTTTTGTAAAACATTCTTTTTACACACAAACTCACTTTAAATTTAACTGAATCCGACTTTTACTTTAATAGCGATATTTTAATTGTAAGTCAGCAATTATTAGTTGGAAGAAAACTGGAAATGGGATGAATAGGAACTTAAAATGTAAGTTTCATGAACTATTTATAAAAGATTGTTTCAAAAAGCATAAAAAATACAAAGAGAACAAAACAATTATCGACAACATTTACAAAATATGTTTAAGTTTTCTTTTAAAAAAATTCTCTTTAAAAGGTATATTTTATGTTACATTTAAAAAAATATGCAATTATTTTACTTTGTAAGTCAGCAATTATTAGTTGGAAGGAAACTGGAAATGGGATGAATAGGAACTTAAAATGTAAGTTTCATGAACTATTTATAAAAGATTGTTTCAAAAAGCATAAAAAATACAAAGAGAACAAAACAATTATCGACAACATTTACAGAATATGTTTAAGTTTTCTTTTGAAAAAATTCTTTTTAAAAGGTATATTTTATGCTACATTAAAAAAAATTATGCAATTACTTTATTTTGTAAAATAATTTCAATAATGTTGTATCAACAAATTATACTTGAATACAAACCTCTGGCGTCACAAATTTATTGATGAATATATAACTATAGAAAAATTTAACATTGAAAACATCCCTTTTCTTTGCTGGAATGTAGAAAAACTAATGATCCGATCATATTATTACGATCATATTATTAATTATACTTCCATATTTTCCGAAAACTACTAATTAGATATCCAAAATTTTGATAAAATGCGATTTTAAAGTAATATATACTCCATTTAAAAAGTCAAATTTACTAATCTCAAACACCCAATAAACAGATTTTCCCATTTGCAAATTTACAAGATATCATGCGAGTGTGATAAAATGTATATAGGTAAAATCCAGCGACCTTTTAAGGTCCTCTTGGGGAACAGAAAATCAATGTTAAAAATTTTGACATTAAACGCTCCGCTAACCATTGTTGGTCTATCCATTGTTGGTCTAACCATTGTTGCTAAACATTGTTGGCCTATCAATCACAGGTCTTCCACATTTGCAAAGTTCTTCTCATTGGTCACGCGGAAACTTTTGACTCCGCTTTTTTTTGTTTTTTAACACTTACCGCCATTTTGCCTTTGATCGCTATCTACATTGCTTGCATACTTCCATGTTTTAAAAACTACCGTCTGGTAATTTTAACCTTTGCATTGATGATGGAGCTTTAGAAGTTGCCTGCCCTTTTCTATAAATATATTTATATTTGTGCTAATTTCACATTATCCATTTATTATTTACTAATATGCATCGTTTGAAGACACTTTTGGCTTGTTAAGAAAACGAGCGCTATCTCCTTCCATCCCAACGAATGTTTCAATGACATTTATTTATACATGGCATTGGTTCTTAACACGCAATTTAACCCATTTACGAACGCTTCCAGTGGGGTAGCGAGCATGAGTGAAAATCCCACGTCAGTCCGAATCCAACTTTTCTCCTCTTATTTGCAACCTGAAACGACATTTATGAAACGTGTACTAAAACTAGTTTGAGAAAAGTAACATAGCGAGATGTGGACGATTTCCTCAGTTGAGATATTTCTCAAACAAAAAAAAATTGAGGAAGTAACATTACAAAATATTTAAAATTATTTTTTTTTATTATTATTCTAAACTATTACTTACTGTGTGAAGTTAATTAAAATATTATTAATCTATAATCATCTATTCTTAACGATTAATTATCATTTATAAATAGACCTCTTAAAACATTATTTATTTTTTCCCGGATCATCAAAATTAACTAATAAATATATGAATTTTTATTCGAACTGAAATAATAAATATATAAACATGCATTTTGCATAAATAAATTTACCCTTGACGCATTTTGGTATGAAGGAGAAAATATTCTTCTGTGAAAAAAAATAGAAGATCTGATCCCATTGAAAGTTATTCTACAAACTTCAATGTATAATATTTATTACGAAATCATCATAATTCCGCATCATAATTAATTGAAAGATATTCCGTTATCCAATGCACAATTTCGTGGCCAAAAGAAATTAAATAAAGAAATATGCTCAGAATAGACTTAAATTACGGTTATGTAACCATTTTCTATAAAAACGGTCAAATGACTGGACAGTTTGCTGCAAATTTTTAACAGTGTGCGATAGAAAACTAAATTTAGTTTATAACATTTATCTTCAATTTCATTATTAAGTAACTTGACAAATGTCGCAAGGTCATAAATAGAGAATGGTGATAATCATTATTTGAGATAAGCAACAGAAGACATAGTTTAAGTTCGGGGTAATAAATAATTTACATATTGATCGATTTATATACAATGGTGATTTATTAAAGCAAAAGGATGTGATTCAAAAATGACAATTTTGAGTAACGGCTGATGTTTAAAATTATTAATTTACTAGTAATCCAATAAAAGATTGTGGTTAAATGCTAAGTGTATATTATCAATAAATTTCTGAACATGTGTCATTACAATTAAAGTAAAAAATTGCATTATGTTAATTTTGTCTTTTATATTTTATGTTTCAGCGAAGTTTTGTAAATATATTTTTTTTTGCACCAATTTAAATAAAATACTACTTTTTTTTTTATACTGAATACTTTCTACATTCTTGTGACTTATTATTGGTGAAATACTTGTTTAATTTTTGCCATTGGAATGCTCAAAGAAAAAAACTCTTTTACGTTAATTTAGCTAACTAAAGCTCTTACTAAAGTAGCAGCTATCGTGGTCGAAATTTACTTCAAAAGCAAAATCATTTCACAAAGAATAGAAGTTATAGGAATCTGTGTTTTAAATAACATATCTAGCATTAATTTATAGAAATAACACTTTAAAATAATTTAAAAAAATTAAATGCCGCATTAGTTTTCATTTAAATACGTTACACCAAACCTGTATATTTTAAATCTTGAATTTGTTATTTAAAACTTAGTATCCCATTTTCTAGTGCATACCATGCTTACAAAGAATATAAACTAATGTATAATTTTTGTAGTTATTGCAGTTTACGTTTAAAATAAAGCATATAAATGTGACGTGTATAGTGTATGCTATTTTGGTACGAATGTTAAATTTAAAATTTTTCTTACACGATATTCTCTGAGGCAATATCTTATACAATTCTATCGCACTATCAAATTTCGGTTTTCCAATCTTATAAAATTTTATCGTAAAAATGTCATATATTTTTAAAGAAAAAGGGGATCTGTAACAGCACTTATTGCAGTTTTCAATGTTTTTCACCGAAATCTCTATGGTTACATGGTATATTACTCTAAAGCGTATTTCTACTCTTTTTGCGAAAACTTGCATTTGAATTTTATAAAAAGGTGTTGTTTCTATTTCACTATTTTATATTTGACGATTCCATGAATAATACAATACCTATGTGATAAAACAAGTGGCTTATAAAAGAATATAATATTGCAAACTTTTTAAATTTTTATCCAGAAAGGTCGTTTTATATATTTGTGCTAAAAATATTTATTTGAAAATTTAACAAGACTAATAAAACAAAAATTTGAAATTTAATTTTTATTAATTTTAATTATATATTACTCTTTATTATTTTAAAAATAAAACTTCATTTTAAAGTTACACATCTCTGTAAATGTGCATAAAGATTCGAGTTTGGATTTGAAAAAAATTATATTCGACGCAATCAGAATAATTTTAAAGTAATTCTTAATTAATTTTATGTTTACTTTTGATTTATTTTATTTTATTTTGTCGACTATTTGCATTAATTTAGGAAAGAAAATTTTTCAATTTGTTCCATTTGATTTTCAAAACTTAGAATGTTACAAAAACATAAACACTGAAAAAAAATTAACATTTTGAAGGCTAGATAGACATCAATGTTTTTCTTCTCGTATGCGTTTAAATAAAACTTATCGATAACGCTTTAAAGAGATTCCATTTAAAACTTTTTCATCATAAATCATATTACATTATTGAAGAATAGCAATCAAAATTTAGCAATTTAAGAAACTAAATATTTAAAAGGTGTTAAGAAGATTTTCTTCTTTATTGATATAGTTTGCTCATTACTGAACGATGATACATCATAGGTCGTATATGATTAATTCAATACACTTGAATTTTTAATATCTTCATTAATATGATGAATTACCCTTAATGGCTTTCGAAAATTTGGCAAATTAAATTAACGCTTACTATTAAAATTATTGTAATAGTAGCGAATTTTTTGTCAACCATAAGAATAAAGATTAGCTAACTATAGATATGATTTTTCAATAACCTTAAAATTTCCCTAAGAAAATGATATCTTCTAATGTTTTTTATTAAATGCCTACGTTAATTAAATACATTTGAAAATTCTGTGTCCTTTTAAAAAAGTTAGAAAATTAGCATCTGTTATAATACCTGTATTTCTCAGTGTAGCAATATAGGCGCAGGATGTGATTTCAGATTGGAGCTTCTTTGCAAACTATATAATACCACATAACATAACTTGACAATACTCGCATATACTAATTCGGGAAGACGAGTTACATATAATGAAATGTTAGCTTGACAACAATGGGATGATCTATAATTGTTTAAAACTCTCTAACCGAACAAATGTTTGCAACTCTTGTGTAGCCAATGTCATATATTAAAACAATCTATCTTATCTTCATTGAAAATGAACTTTTTATTCGATAAAATGATATTTTCCTATAAAAAAAAGAGACGAATTGCGAAAATATATCAAAATAATAACAGCTGAAGAAACTTTTTAATCAGAGTAAATGCATTACATATCCGAGAATCGTCATCAAAAGTTCACACATGCACATACAAACAAAATAGTCATACATCTACCTTTCTTAGAAAATGCGAGTAAAAAACTTAAAGCACATGTGGTGGGTAGAAGATAGGTTTTATAGGTAATAGTTCTAGCAATTATTGCGTATTAAATAAATCAAGAATTTCATATAAGAAGAGGCTCATATTTATCACAGTGCTAATTTAGACACACTTGAATGCAACATCGAATATTCGAAAAAAATATTGTTATGAATTTTGTATATATCTGTAAATATTCCATTTGTTTAAATTTATTTTATTTTATTATTGTGAAATTTGCAGTATTATTAATGTATTTCCTATTGAGCATCATGTAACTCAATGCTAAAGGCCTCAGATGGTTTGAAAGGGAAACAACCTTACACCCTCATCTTTATAATGGAAGTCTATGGTAAAATCGCCAAGGAATGGGTTTATCGCCAAGTTGGCGATGGTTTTGGCGACTTATTTTTGTCGCCAAATTTGGCGATATATCGCCAAATGTCGCCAAGTTGGCGACGGATTTGGCGACTTTTTGTGCAACCCCCCCCCCCTTATACCTGTACATTGGTATCCTTTCTTGCTTTGGTTCTCTATCGAAAGTTAAAGCACTTTCTGGTAATTTCTAGCATCTGAAAGCTCTGGAATAATCTGGAAAGATCTCTGAAGCCTATATAAGGGACCTCCACCAGTCCAGTGAGTGAGTTGTCTGTCAACTGCGATTGAATTCATACGAGAGGCTTTGTATTGAGAACTGTGTTTCTCGGATCGATTTTGTCGTTGATACGTCGTATTGAACGCATTGTTTCTGTGTGAAATTTTGCTTAGCTTTTATTGGATTTGAAGATTACTGAATATCTTGTAATTTTCAGAAGATATTTGTGATCGTATTGCACTGTTTATAGTGAATAAAGCCTTTTTATTGTTCTTATATATTGGCATCAGTCCTTTCGAACCCCGAGCTCACAACATTTGGTGTCAGGAGTGGGGTTGAATGCCGATTACCAGAGCAATGGAGGCGCAACTGACTAAATTATTGGAGAAATTAGGAGAGATGGATGCGAAAATGACTGCGAATCAGGCTGAGATGTCAACCAACCTTGCCGAGTTGAAAGAAGAAATGAAGAAGGAATTGACTGAGAATCAGGCTGAAATGAAGGAAATGTCGGAAGAAATGAAGAAGGAAATGTCAGCGATAGACGAGAAAATGACTGCAAACCAGGCTGAAATGAAGGAGATGTCAACCAACCTTGGCGAGTTGAAAGAATTAATAGATAATAAAATAACATCTTTAAATGAAAGAATTGACAGCGTGGAAAACAAATTTGAAGGAAGATTTCAAGAAATAGAAGAAAATGTTCAATTGACAGCCAAAACCGTAGAAGAAAGAGTTGAAGAAAAAGTTCAAAAGATCGCCAAGACCGTTGAAGAAAACATAGAGAATGTAAAAAAAGATTTGGAAAAAGTCAAGAAACAAAAGATAACTGCCGAAAACTATCCCGAAGATGTCAAGTATCAAGCTATGCTTCCTCGGGCCTCTATTAAACTCTCAACCTATGACGGAAAATCCTCATGGCCAGTTTTTAAGACACAATTTGGGATCGTAGCGGACGCCAATGGATGGGATTCCCAGACAAAGGCTTGCCAGTTAGCTGCTTCTCTACGAGCTGATGCTGCCGACGTCCTACAGACTTTGCCTGCAAATGAACCGCTGGATTTTGAAACGCTCGTCAGTGCCTTAGAATTGCGCTTTGGCGAGAAATGCATGAAGGAATATAGCCGACTCCAGCTCAAAACTCGACAGCAGAAATCCACTGAATCCCTGCAAGATCTTGCTACGGATGTCGAGAGACTTTCCCATCTTGCTTATCCTGGCTGTCCGACTGAAATTAGAGAAAGCTTGGCTCTGCAGCATTTTATTGATGGTGTGCGTGACTCTGAGATCCAGAAACAACTCCGGATTGCAGATCTCAGTGACTTAAAAGGGGCTTTAGTTTATGCCCTGAAATTCGAGGCAGCCCAGCAAGCTACAAGGAAAGATCGACACTTTGTGCGAGTAGCCAACCTGCCTGAGACGTCGGATAGAGCTGTGGAGCGCTGTCAGCAGCAGATGAATGACATAATGAGAAAGATGAACTCCTTAAGGGCCAACAAACCTTACAGGAAGATCAAGTGCGGGAAATGCGGTGGAGAAGGCCATATCCAAATCGACTGCCCAAGGCGACCCAGCACCGAAGGTAATAGCTCACCCGCTAACGGTCGAGCAGGAAAACTGATCAATGGCCATCTTGCGGGGCGGAGGTTTCCAGATCTTAAGCAGCCTCATTTTCAAGTATGTGAAATTTCTGCAAGAAGTTGCGGCGAGAACGGAGTTTTTCTGGTCGGAAGTGTGAATGATTTGCCCTGTAATATGATCATCGATACAGGAGCCAATGTGACCATCATTCGAAAAGATCTAGCTCAGCGGCTGAAAGAAAAACCCTTCTGGATCCCGCCGCGTGTTATTCTTCAAACTGTGACCGGAGATAAGATCGATATACATGGAAGAATGACACTGAAAATAAAGTTTGGGAACGCCGCTTATCGCCATACAGTCTACGTGGCCGATATTTCAGACACTTTCATACTCGGACTGGACTTTTTAAAAGAGCATGGATTTACACTGGATTTTAAGAATAATGAGTTACGCTCTGCTCAAGAAGATGTCACTATTTTCAAACTTGGAAATGAGTCCGGGTCTATTCAACGGATCACAGCCAACGCAGATGTTATCATCCCTCCACGGACCGAAATGATGATACCTGGATTAACTGGAAACGAAAGAATTTTCCAGTATGGCTTGACTGGATATCCTGAGAAGAGCCCAAAGGGAGTGCTAATAGCATCAGCGCTGGTAGATCTGTCGATAGATGTGATACCCGTGAGGATGGCGAATGTAAGTGAAAAATCTAGAATTATCCAGAAGGGTGAAGTGCTTGCAACCTGTGCTCCAGTCACCTGTGTATGCAAAGACCCGAGCTTGATGTTGTCGGAGCCACCTACAAGTTTAACACCTGAAATTGGACGAAATGAAAATTTATCTCCTGAACAGAGACATGCCGCAGAAAGACTGTTCCAAGAATTTAAGGATGTGTTTTCTCAAAACGAGAGTGATATTGGTCGCACTTCACTGACACGGCATAGAATTGATACTGCCGGCCATCCACCGATTAAACAGCATCCCAGACGTTTGCCGTTCGCTAAACAAGAAGAGGTGTCTAAGCTCTTACAACAGATGCAGGATAGTGACATCATCGAACCGTCATCAAGTCCGTGGGCCTCTCCCATCGTGTTGGTTCGAAAGGAAGATGGCTCCACAAGATTTTGTGTGGATTATCGTAAACTTAACGATATCACGAAGAAGGACAGCTATCCTCTACCAAGAATAGACGACACGCTAGATACTCTTTCAGGACATAAATGGTTTTCCACACTGGATTTGAAGAGTGGATATTGGCAAGTAGAGATCCATCCTGATGACAAAGAGAAGACCGCATTTACTACTGGACAAGGACTTTGGCAATTCAAAGTTATGCCGTTCGGGCTCTGCAATGCTCCAGCAACGTTCGAGCGCCTCATGGAGACAGTGTTAAAAGGCCTGACTTTTGAAGCTTGTCTCATCTACCTAGATGACGTCATCATTGGTGGCCGCACGTTTGAAGAACATCTAGAAAATATTCGAAAAGTGTTAACGAAGCTAAGAGCGGCGAATTTAAAGCTGAACCCTCTGAAATGCAAGTTCTTCCAACGCGAAGTAAATTATTTAGGACACATCATCTCAGCTGAAGGTGTTCGAACAGATCCTGAAAAAGTGTCTGCAGTAAAGAACTGGAAGCGTCCCGAAAACGTCCATCAGTTGCGAAGCTTTCTGGGACTATGCACTTATTACAGAAAGTTTGTACAGGGGTTCTCCAACATCGCAAGACCCTTGCATAGGCTCACTGAAAGCAAGCAGAAGTTTCTATGGAAACAAGAATGCGAGAATTCCTTCCAGCAGCTGAAAGAAGCTCTCACATCCTCTCCAGTCCTAACTATCCACACCCCGACAAACAATTCATTGTGGACACGGATGCTAGTCATGAAAGTGTCGGTGCTGTACTTTCCCAAGAAATAGATGGCCAAGAACGAGCCGTAGCATACTGGAGCAAATGTTTGTCGAAACCAGAGCGGAATTATTGCGTCACTCGTAAGGAGTTATTAGCTATAGTAAAAGCCATAGAACACTACCATCACTATCTCTATGGCAGGAAATTTCTCCTTCGTACTGATCACGCATCCCTAACATGGCTGATGAATTTTAAGAACCCAGAGGGCCAAGTAGCCAGATGGATACAACGACTCCAGGAATACGACTTTGACATCAGGCATCGTAAAGGCTCATCGCATGGTAATGCTGATGCCTTATCAAGAAGACCGTGTCCCGAAAGTTGTCGCTATTGTTCCAGAGCGGAGAACAAGTATAATCCCGAATATGTCATACGCCAGACGAAGACTTCACTATCAACACCACCAGATCCCTGGAGTGATGAGAAGATTCGAGAAGATCAAATGGCAGATTCTGACATCAAACCAATCTTGGAGTTATTAGAATTTTCTAGCACGAAGCCCAATTGGAAAGACATCTCGACTTACAGTCCTACGACGAAGCAATATTGGTCTCTTTGGGACTCCCTCCACGTCAAGAATGGTGTCCTGTTCCGAAAATTCGAATCGGAAGATGGGAAAACATCTCGGTGGCAGTTGGTACTTCCTCGATCTCGAATCCCAGAGGTCCTCGAAGAATTACATGGCAGTCCCACTGGTGGCCATTTTGGAATCATGAAAACATTACACAGAGTCCGAGAGCGCTTCTTCTGGGGAAAAGCGAGAGCTGACGTCGAACAATGGTGCAAATCTTGCGATGCATGTGCAGCTCGGAAAGGACCAAAGAAACGTAGCCGAGGAAGACTACATCTCTACAATGTAGGAACACCTTTTGAACGCATCGCCCTTGACATCCTAGGTCCTCTGGCAAGAAGTGCTGATGGCAACAAATACCTCCTTGTTGTCATGGACTACTTCACGAAATGGCCTGAAGTTTATGCCATCCCTGATCAAGAAGCTTCTACGGTTGCGGATGCCTTGGTACACCAGTGGATATCAAGGTATGGAGTCCCCCTTCAAATGCATTCTGACCAGGGGAGAAATTTCATCTCTGCTGTGATTGAGGGTCTCTGTCAACTTCTCGGAATGGACAAAACTAGGACGACGCCTTCACATCCACAGTCGGATGGCATGGTTGAGAGATTTAATCGTACCATCCTCAACAATCTCTCACTGCTAGTCTCAAGAAACCAACAAGACTGGGACCAAAAACTTCCCTTGTTTCTTCTCGCCTATCGCATCGCCGTCCATGAAACAACCGGCTATTCCCCGTCTCAGATGCTTTTCGGTCGTGATCTTCGTCTACCTTGTGATCTGATTTTTGGTCGCCCTCCAGATGCGCCTTCATCGCCAGAGGGATACGTGCAGAATCTCCAGGCACGATTTGAAGACGTCCACAACTTGGCTCGAGAGCGGATCAATATACGGACGGAGAAGATGAAGACTAGGTACGACACGAAAGCCACGGGACATCAATTCAAAGAAGGTGACAAGGTTTGGTTTTATAATCCGACTCGACGTAAAGGACTTTCTCCCAAACTGCAATCGCACTGGGACGGTCCTTATACAGTCCTAAACACACTGAACGATGTCGTAATTCGGATCCGAAAGTCACCAAATTCGAAGCCTAGAGTCGTTCATTACGACAGGCTAGCTCCATACTATGGCCATAGTACATAGTTCCCATAGTACTTAGTTCATTGATTGTAAATAGTGTAATGTAAATAATGTAGATTAGTATGACCACGGTCTTGTATATAAATTAATGTAAATATTTATTTTGCTTAGCATTATCATTATTATTGTTATTATTATTTAAATACTTGTATGTAATAATGTCTATGCTTTAATTTTATTTTATTTTTAAATAAGTGTATATTTTGTATAATTCAGCATCATGAATGTGTTTTGAATAGTATAGCATTGGTTGGTAACGGGTTTGCTTTCCGATCAAAGGTTGAACTGCCCGGGACGTGCAGTCCTTGAAAGGGGGGCGATGTTATGAATTTTGTATATATCTGTAAATATTCCATTTGTTTAAATTTATTTTATTTTATTATTGTGAAATTTGCAGTATTATTAATGTATTTCCTATTGAGCATCATGTAACTCAATGCTAAAGGCCTCAGATGGTTTGAAAGGAAAACAACCTTACACCCTCATCTTTATAATGGAAGTCTATGGTAAAATCGCCAAGGAATGGGTTTATCGCCAAGTTGGCGATGGTTTTGGCGTCTTATTTTTGTCGCCAAATTTGGCGATATATCGCCAAATGTCGCCAAGTTGGCGACGGATTTGGCGACTTTTTGTGCAACCACCCCCCCCTTATACCTGTACATTGGTATCCTTTCTTGCTTTGGTTCTCTATCGAAAGTTAAAGCACTTTCTGGTAATTTCTAGCATCTGAAAGCTCTGGAATAATCTGGAAAGATCTCTGAAGCCTATATAAGGGACCTCCACCAGTCCAGTGAGTGAGTTGTCTGTCAACTGCGATTGAATTCATACGAGAGGCTTTGTATTGAGAACTGTGTTTCTCGGATCGATTTTGTCGTTGATACGTCGTATTGAACGCATCGTTTCTGTGTGAAATTTTGCTTAGCTTTTATTGGATTTGAAGATTACTGAATATCTTGTAATTTTCAGAAGATATTTGTGATCGTATTGCACTGTTTATAGTGAATAAAGCCTTTTTATTGTTCTTATATACTGGCATCAGTCCTTTCGAACCCCGAGCTCACAACATTATCCGAGAATCGTCATCAAAAGTTCACACATACACATACAAACAAAATAGTCATACTATCTACCTTTCTTAGAAAATGCGAGTAAAAAACTTAAAGCACATGTGGTGGGTAGAAGATAGGTTTTATAGGTAATAGTTCTAGCAATAACTGCGTATTAAATAAATCAAGAATTTCATATAAGAAGAGGCTCATATTTATCACAGTGCTAATTTAGACACACTTGAATGCAACATCGAATATTCGAAAAAAATATCATCTTGGAGACAATCAAGATTGTTTTCAGCATTACGAAGAGCTACTGAGTTGCATATTATTGTATCTGAAGTTTTATACACTAATTTCTTGAAAATGTCGAAATCTTTTTATACAAATATTACGTGATATTTGATTTGCATTTGTATTCATATTCATTACTGGCTTTGGATTTTCGACTACATTGGGAAATACATTTATGGTAAAAATTGTTTCACACATGTGTATGTATGTGCATCACATTGAAATTTTATTTTTAAGAATGATCAAGAGTTTTCATTAAGTAAGTTAATTTTGTTTTTACGTATTTAAAAATTCCCCATCTCTTTATTTGTTAAAACATGGCTCAGTTAATAATTGTCCAAACACACAAGCAGTTGTTTAAATCAAGATTTTTACTTGATATATGAAAATCAATTGAATATTGTAATAAACCCGTTCAGCACATTACAGCACAGAAGTATAAAATAACAATTTATTTACACTGTAAATAAATAAATAAATAAATAAATAAATAAAATATAAATACAGGAAAATATATTGTCATCGCAGTTGTCGTTTACTCTCGTATTTTCACATAATTCCGTTTCGGCATTTCTCCGATTTTGCAATAAATATTTTATATTTTTTAAATTGAATTTTTCTTTTATTCAATGCTGAAAAAAGTAAGTATTTGTAACGCAATTTATCACGCGTACGGATTTCTGCAGTCTTGCTTCCTTTTTACAGTCAGCAGTGTTTGACCATGGCCTGGCAAGCGTATATAGAAGGGGGCAGATACCCCTAGTTCTTCAAAATAAAATAAAAAAGTTATTAATTGAGACTCAAATCTTTATAATTACGAAAAATACATCACTTTGACACAATCACCGTAATTTTTTATCTTAATATTTATTAATGAACAAATTTATTTTAAGTGAAAGATAAAGTTCTTTTCACTAGCTCTAACTTTCCATAAGTACTTCTCATTTTGATGATCCACGTATCATTTCAAAGATAGTTTAAATTTCAATAAGTTTTTAAACATATATTTCAAGCACAATTTGAAGTCATGCTTGCCGGCGAGAATGTTTCGCACATGAAATGTGATATCAATTTAATTTTGCGTTCTATTCTTTCTTCTTGGACACTTTGACGTCTCCTTCTCGCAAAATAAAAGTTCTTGAAATTTACTGCATTTAACAGCATTTGTGCTAAATATTTCAATTTTATCAATGATCGTCTCCTTATAAATTATCTTATACCCAGTTCTCGAAATAAACTAATAATGACAAAGTAAATCATAAAAAATTATATTTATCTACTCTCAACAGCAATTATTTTTAACTACTATTAACCACTACCTCAATTTTAAGCATTTCTACAGTTCTTCATGTATTTAAAGTACAATATTCATTTACTTGTTTTGTGATTTTATGCAATGCAGAGATTAAAAAGTGGTATTGTCAATTCGAAGTATGTTATTCAGATAAAACATGGTTATAACTTTTATTTACATTAACATTTTATTTTTACATTACATTTTATTTTTATTAACAAACGTTATAACTTGTCACGTGAACTCACCTTTGCAATATACTGCGATCCCTATATCTGACCTAACTGGAAAATTAAGTCGTTTAGCTGCATTTGTCATAAACATTTTTAATTTTATGAATGTAAATAGAACTACTTTTTTACACATGTCATCATTTTCGGTGGAAGCAGCTTTGAAATTATAAAAAAATATTAAAAAGCACTTCGATACAACTGTATTGGAATGTAAAAATGTTTTGAATATAAATGCGAGTTGAGAAAGACATCATTTTCTCTGAGAAAATCATACCACTTTTCTGCAATTAGAATTCCTTGTAGTTAGGTTTAAGGGAGACATGATTAAGAGTTCCTTCAACCTAAAATCACTACAAGAAGAAAGAACTACCGAAATAAATTACATCAAATAGGCCTCCTCGCATTAAGACATTCCAGTTTTCCGAATAAAGATGCACATTTTCTAATAAACACGTGGTCGTTTTCACTTGCGAAAGCACCATTCCTGAAATTAGGTTCTAATCTCATTACCAAGGGATTGCAAAATCAGTTAAAACCCTTAAATTACAGCTGTATAGAAATGTATCATTTTTAAGCACGAAAAGTGCAAGTTATTTTTTTTAATATAATGTTAGTTTCATTGACAGAAGGCATTCTGCCTATCAGCAATCAAGACAATGGAAGTGTAGGGGAGAAAACTATAATAGATCACTGGCTCTAATATTGATACAGGAGGGATGAAAAATCAGTGTATTACGTTATTTATACACAAATTTATAAAATAAGCAAATGCACGTTTCCCTTCGAAGGCGTTTTAATGGTGTCATTTTCACAGTCAAAAGCATGTGTCTTTCATTTAGACATTAACCTTTAGCTTCAGAGCTTGTGGAATGCAAAAAGGTCTGAAATGATATCTTTAGCACGTAATTATAGGGAAATGTTACAGTTTTGTTTTCTTTTGAAATAGTAAATAGATTGATCGATTAACGAATTTTGCGATTTCCCATTTAGAGGTCTTAAGCTCCTTTGTGATCTCAAACACCATCTTTTGAAATTGTAAATATTTTTTTTGTAATGAAATTATAGCATTCATTAAGATAGAATAATCCTTAATATTTCGTTTTTTATCCACAACATTAGAGTAACCCTGTTAACTCTAAAAACTTTCATGAAAAAAATTTAAAATAAATATAAAATATAAAAATACACTAGTGTTGGACCATCGACAAATAAACAGCATACAGTAATATATATATACCGGGTGGTTATAATATAAGTTTCTCTATTTGGAGCTGTCTGTAGCTCGAAGGAATAACCCGAATTAAACCAAAATCGATACGCTTACTATTCGAGAAGGGGGAAGAAGATTGGAATAAAAAAATAATTGCAATAATCGCCGACAGATGGCGCTTTTGAGTGTGAAATGTAATGTGTAATATTGTGCACCGTGGAGGTGCTGCAAATCTCAATGGCTTTACGGCATATCACAACATGTGGAAACATCACTCCTAATGCGTTACATTCCGCAGTTGACCACGTTGTGCACCGCATGGATTTTGTCCTCCAGCACAATGGCTATGTGGAACCTGAACATGATCGGCAACGCCATGCGAAAACGTAACCACATTCACTATGGCATTTTCGAATAAATTAGGTGTGCCATCCGGTTTTACGCCTTTATTCTTTATTCTTGTATTACACATTACATTTCTCACTCAGTAGTGCCACCTGTCGGTGATTATTGTGATTAATTTTTTTACTGTTCCATTCTTTTCCCCCCTTCTGGAATAGTAAGGGTAACCGTTTCTGGTTTCATTTGGTTTATTCCTTCGAGCTACAGAGGGCTCCAAATAGAGGTACTTATATTATAACCACCCTGTATGTATATTAAAATAGATAAGCATAATACCTTTACGATAGTTTACAAATTTTAGTAGTTTACAATATGTTCCACAAAACATTCACGACATGCTCTTAGCATTTCCCAGAATACACTAAGTTCATACACTACGTCGTAACTATGGAACATGCTATATTAAGATTCGAGCTGGTAGCTGAAAAGGATGGTCGTTATGTGGAACATGTTTTGTTGTAATAAAACTTGTAAACTATCATAAATGTATGCTAAATGTGTAATTCATTAAAATACGCCCTCTGGTGGCGAAATGTTTAATAATTTTTTTCGCTCAAACAAATTCTCATCTCTTCATTATGTCCTCCACAAAATTGAACAACTTTCTGAACAATAATTTTGTCTGCAGACTACCTTAAAATAGTATCGTTTAATTAAGGACACTTTGTATTGAGATTACTTATAGACCGGCAAGCGGCAGCACAGACAATCATCTCATCGAGTTCACGGCTGAAATTCCAGAATTAGTTAAAACTCGATTCGCATATTAAAACGCAATCGGTTTGCCAAGTCTTATCTTGGTGGAAAACACCTTAAAACCCGATTTTATGGGTTGGCTCGCAAGTTTACCATTGTGTATTCCTGCACCCAAAGGTATGAAAACATGGATGATTGGGAACAGGAAAACACAATGGTACACCTACGAGCCAACCGCTAAAATAGAGTTTTCGGGTGTTTCCACCAAGATATGACTTGGCAGACCGATTGCGTTTTATTATGCGAATCAAGTTTTAACTAATTCTGAAATTTCAGCCGTGAACTCGATGAGGTGATTGTCTGTGCTGCCGCCTCCCGGTCTATTAGTATTTGAGCACAATATGTGTATTCCTTGAAATGTAATTTTTTTAAAATTATCTTTTACGATATGCAAGCAATATTCTTTGGATACTGCAAATATATTATTATATAATCGAATTTTCTAAATTATTTTTCTAATTTTGTATATTATTATTGATATAACAAAAGTAATAAAAATTAAATTGCCTATAAAAACAGATATATTTTGCTTTACTTTAATTTTAGGTATAGTATGTCACATTCTTGTAGAAACAATATATATTTTTTGTTATTATTCTAAAATAAACGAGTAATAGAACGAATAATCTGAAACGAGTAATCGCAAAAAGCCTTAAATAAATGAATAATATATGCAAGAACACCAACCTTACAAATTAAAACTATACAACGTTTTGTAATAATCTAAACAAAAAACATAATATCAGCTCATAAAGTAAAAGTAATATATGTATTTTTTAGAATCACTTTAATCTAGCTCTTTGATTTATTGATGAATTACCCTTCCGTAAATAGAAGAAAACAAAATAAAATATTATGTTTCAAGACAAAAATAGAATATCCTTTCTTCTGACTTTTAACGGAATTTTTTATTGTCTGACGGATATTTTTTAAATAATTTTTTTTCTAAAAATTTTATGATTTATTTTACTTTATTTTAAAGAGAAAGGATATATAATAGCATGAGAGGTTGTTTGGAAATTAAGTACATAGTTATTATTTACATGAAATACATGTGTTATAAGAAATTTAAATAATTATAAAGTTACTATGATATAATTTTTTTATTTAATAATTTTGAAATTTTATTGTTTTCTTAATTACAGTTATTCAGTCTAAAGATATTTTAATTATATTTTTTAAATTACTTTCATATTTTATAGTTATATTTTGGTAAATAATAATAATGATAATAATATTAATTTAACCGTTTAGTGTTTTGTGTTTGTGCAATATTTAGTTTTTTCGTTTAGTATTTGTGCAATGTTTAATTCAATCTTTGAAAAACAATTATGTCCGTCAACATGATTATATTAATGTATTGGGAAGTACTAGCGTTTTAGTATGAAATGTTTTAATATACGTTGAAGACAGAAGAATAAGGCGGAAAGGATGATTGCAATATACATTTGTACCACTGGGATTCAAAATGAAACTTAGATACACTATCGAGTAGAAAGTATAAAACTGTGTTTGCGAATAAATTCCCGTTTTACTAAAAACAATTGATTATGAAATTATTTTGTGCGGTATAAAAATACAATATATATATTAATACTATTTGCACATAAAAAAGGCAAATTTCTTTTGTCTTTTCTTCGCAATTTCTTGGCAAGTTTCATCGCAACGAATTGGTTATATTATAATGACTCTGCAAAAGAAATTAATTCCTTTAAAATGTATATTTTAAATTTAAGTACAGTGTAACTCTAATTATTCGCTTTAAGGTGTTGTGTAAGCAATCTGGATATTCTGAAATACATATAATTGGGTAAATCATTAAAAAAAAGTCAAATAAAAGGTTTTAAATTTTTTTGTTTGTTTTATACAATTGTAATCCTAATGTATTTTAAAAATAAGATGAATTTTCCTACAAATTGTAAACTATGCAGTACACTACTTACTACATCTAGAGTTTAACACATTCAATAAAGTTATTTTTGGCGTGATTGTGTGCTTCTATTTCCTTGAAGAAGTTACTGGAAAGAAGCGTGGCCTGGTCGCCTTCAAGCTGCCATTCCATTCATTTAAAGAGAGTATCAAAACAAACCAATACGTCATTCGCAGTAGGTATATTTCGGGTTCAGTTTAATCCAGGTCGCGTCGTCAGCGTCTCCATTACCCTACTGAGATAAGAACACAACGGTGTAAATACATTATGAGTAAAAAGTACTCGGTAATTATCATTTAAAAGAGGTGCATAAAAGGCACCGTGACAATTTTTTTACTTTTTCACACTTTTTTTTTTTAACTTTAATATGCGGGGTTTGAGCATCATCGGTGACTTAAAGTGTTGAAAGTAGCAGTTTTAATAGTCATACTATTGAGTGATCGGTGATTTTTGACAATGAAAAATAATTTTAACAAAGCATTTGCCTTACATTTTGTGTTTAAATTTAAAAATTTGTGTACCATACATCTGGAATATCTCCAAAACGTCCTGTTGATTTTGCACCACGATAATGCTGCATCGAACGAAGCTATCATTGGGCAAGAGTTTTGATCAAAAACGCAACGAATGTAATCGACCAGGCGACGTATTCACCTGATTTGACGGAGTGTGACTTTGTCTACTTCCGAAACTAATATTAACACTTCAAGGAAAGCGTCAATTGAGGCCATAGAAGAAAAATTGCTGAAGGAATTGAAGGACATACCTCAATCAGCTTACGAAAAATTTATGGTTGATTTGGCCAGTCCTGGAATAGTTGGATTCGGCCCGGTACTTTGAAAGCGACAAAATAAATTTTGGATGAATATTTTCTTTTTGTAGTTTATTTAACAATTGTGAGTACATTTTTACAAAATATAATTTCAAGAAGAGTTAAAATTTTATATTTCAGGATCATTAAATTACATTATCAACATTCGGTTACGTCATAGGCATTGATGAATACAATAATTTTTTGTGGATATCTGGAACTTTTTAGGAAGATAATATATTTTTATAACCAGTCAAAATTTTATATCTCAGCGCTATTGAATTGCATTATCAACATTCGGTTATGTCATAGGAATTGCTATCTAAACAGCCTGGAATTTTCAAGATGATGGTCTGCTCGTTTTCAATTCAGATCCCCCACCCCCTCCCCCCTCCTCAACCTCCTATTAATTTTGCCAAAAATCATTTTTCACCAAATTATTGTTAGCAACATCTATGGTAGAAACAACTATGCATGGATTGCGGTTTGGGATTCGTCCACATATTAAATTTGTAGCAAATTTCATTTACAAATGGTCGCACACATATTCCTCACGGTATTCGAATTTCGTGGAAAACAATCCCCGAAATCTGCCGAATTTATGTATGTTTTCTTAAACTGTCATAAAGTTGCAGAAGAAAATGCTTTAAAGGTTTAATTATAAATTTTAAAAAATAAAATTAAGTTCTTACATAGAAAAGTATCGGAATACTTAATTAAGAACAAATAAACTATATAAATAATACACTGGGGAAAACAATTAAAAGGACAAACGTTTTTTGTTTTAAACAAAAACAAAACAAGTTATCCTTATACGCAAGTAAGGTATCGGATGATAGTTAAGATCTTTGCGGACACACCCGCCACATAGTAGTCTGTGTCGTCATAAGGCAGTGGAGCTATGATCGCGTTTGTGTAGAGGTACCTCATTTGCTCGCCAAAGCTTGTAGCGTAAGGACGTTTTGAAACATCGTAGCATAACCCAATCCTTGTTTTTTGAATTTCTTTGTTTACCCATCTTTAGTATGGCTAGTTATCATCGTCTAGATGATGCCACGAGATGGCGGACAGTTGGAAGACTCGAGGCAAAGCCAATCACAGGCTACCTGTTGTAAAGACCTCGAGGTTCCGAGAAATGTGGTGTCCACTCTGTGAAAACAGTTCACAGAGACAAGATCAGTAGTCCGCAAACTTGGTCAAGTCCGCAAAAGGGCAACAACGCCGGCTGAAGACCGTTATTTGAAACTTCTAGTCAACAGGGATAGGTCCGCGACAACGACACAACTGCCCCGTCACCTGTATAATGCAACAGGGACATCCATTTCACGGATACCAGTTACCCAGAGACATAATGCAGGTGGCCTGTATGCCAGGCGCCCAGCAGTCTGCATCCTTTTGACTGTGAACAACAAAAAGACCCGTCTAACATGGTGCCGGGTACACCTGTCTTGGACAGAGGATAGTTGGGAGTGGGTTCTCTTCAGTAATGAGTCGCGATTCAGTCTGGACAGTGACTCGAGACGTGTTCTCATCTGGCGAGAACCCGGGAGTCGATATCGGCCCTCCAACATTGTTGAAAAGGACCACTATGGTGGAGGTGGTCTGATGATCTGGGCAGGCATAATGACAGACGAACGTACTGACCTCCACGTGTTCGATAGAGGTACTCTGACAGGTAAGCGGTACAGGGACAAGATTCTTGCACCCTATGTGAGACTTTTCGTGAAGCATATGGACCAAATTTCCTTTTATGAACGATAACGCCAGTCCACATAGGGCTCAGTTGATGGACGAATACTTTGAATCGGTGTATGTTCAACGAATGGAGTGACCTGCGATGTCCCCTGACCTTAATCCTATCGAACACGTATGGGACGCCCTTGGACTATCAATTGCAGCTCGCAGACCAGCTCCAAAGACCATCGATAAGCTCAAGGGTGCCTTGGTGCTGAAGTGGGTGCGGTTGTCACAGGGATTTTTAAGTACCCTGGTAAACAGTATGAAACGACGATTCGAGAGTTGTGTATCTGTTACAGGCGTCATACACCTATTAGACATGTTTTTCTCTGACTGAGAGATTGTTGGTCAGCTGCTGAGCTGGACACGTGACCAGTTTCCTTATTTAGGGTGCAGGTTGCGTCCATTTTTGTTTCCCATATATTGGTCTTATATCGGATGATATTTTGGCCAAGTTTGCTTTTATTTGCTTTCTTAGTTCTATTTTTATTGCAACAAAACCATTTGTCCCTTTAATTGTTTTCACCAGTGTATATATAGAATATACTAAGATATATACGATGAAATTTTCAAGCTATCTCGTTACATTTTATAATATTTCATTCTATGAATGATAGCTATAATAGGAGACGGTTCCCTTATAAATAAATGTAACATTGTGATAGTGAGTGAATTTAGATTTTGTATAGCTCATTCGATTTGACTCATTGAAATTATTAATTTCATACCTCACATACCTGATATTCAGTTTTAATAATGACAAGGGACCGGGTCAAAGTTCAAAGTTTCGTCCATTTAAAGATATTTTCTGTGAAAGAAATAAGTATGATTTAAGTTAACAAATGGTTCTTATACTGACATTCGTGGTAACTATTATATGGTTTTATTATTACGGTTATTATCAGATATTGTAACTTCAGATTAATTGTCGATATGCTATTGGACAGGCGGTAGGTTATCGCAAGTTGTGAAGTCGACTAGTTTTGTTCATTCTGTCACTATATTTTCCCGAGTAACAGCAAAATCATTTGCGTAGACACATTGCCGGTCTTTTCCCAGTTTTTTATTCACTTCGTATTTTGCGGGACTTTTGCGTACGGAAGCATGCGAAGGGGTATTCTGCTAGTGTGTTATTTTTGGCAACTTGCATTATTCAAATTTTTTGGTAAACGTGTGGCGAACATAACGGATGAGCGCTTTTTATTTATTGTGTTCAAATGTATTTTCATAGAAAGTGGTATGTGACTTTAGCTTTGTCTTATTTACAAAACATGAAGATTCTTATGCAACATGTTGTTACTATACTCGCTTATTTTTTTCTCATATTGTTCTTAAATTCTACGTTTGTACTCTGAAAAAATATATCTGTCTTTGTTTTTTAATTTACGAAGTTTTTAGTCAGGTGATAATGTTCGTCACTGTGCTTAACTCTGATCTGGTTCGTGTTTAATTTTCTTGAACCAACCCCTATTAATATCAAACGTTATACTGATTTTTTTTCAATTTTTTTAAAGATTGTTCAAAGGTTTTTTCACAGATATCAGACTCTTGAAGCTTGAAAATTAAAGTTTTGGACTTTGATACCTACGTTAACATCATGTTCAATCGAAAGAACGTCGCTCAACTTCTGTTTGAGAAATATCAACATGAACCGACATTCACAGTTACCATGAGATACAAGATTACGGCATTTGTCTTTCAAATAGGAAAAGAACAACGACCGGCAGAAGAAATTAACTTCGAGGAATACATGTACGACACTAGCGCATTTTGCAGAGAAGACGACGAAACACTGAAAAGGTATCAACATCATCTAAAGCGAACCTTTCTTATCAACCGTCATTGAGCCCTTCAAAGAAAATGAATATCAATTTTGACTGCAGTTCTAACGAAGACATGATGATAGTTCTTAACTCTGCAAAGAAATCAACTGGTAAATGTTAGAAGGCGTCGGCCCTCAACAATCGATTCAGACCCATTTTTACAGATTCTATGCCTAATGAATCTGTGTATATGAACTTCGGCGATTAAAACAGCTCACTGACAAGAAAGGATCACCATTCTAGACATATCGACAAATTCATTATATCGCCAAAAAGGAGTTTGAGACAGCTCTCTTTGAAAATAAATGAATTTACGAAACTGACATTCTCATTTGGGATCTTCAAGCTAATCAGGTTGTCAAAGAACTGACTTTCAAGGCGTCTAGGACGTGGAATCGAAAATTTAAAACAATGAATCGAGTTGTGAGTCGCGAGATCACCAGCATCACAACTCGCATTAATTGTATACACGGGCGCACTCTTTGGGTACAATGTGCAAATTATGTTGCGAATGTCAAGTCATTTTCTTCTGCTTGCAGTTATAACAGTGATCCGTATTCTTTCAATTACGAAATGCATTCCAGAAAAACTCTGTCTTTCAATGTCACACAATACGTCTCTGGTTTGATTAAATTCAAAGGTGCTATGACATTCGTACACCATCCAGCCTACAGTTTCAATGAAAGGTCATCTATTTCCTATTCCTTTTATCTGTATTCAAGAAAAAAAGGGGTTGCCTACGAAACTGCCAGTTTCTATTTTGAAGCCAAACAACTGCTACATCATCTACTCAACATTGGGAAAATTAACTACTTATCTATTAAAATGTGGTACAACAATATACAGGGTGTTTCAGTTAAACGTTTCAGAACTTCTAAGAGGAGTAGGGTACATCCTCACAACTCGAAATCATATAACAATGTGGGGTCGGAAATGCTTTTCTGAAGCGGTGTTGTACACAGAAACACCATAAAGAAAAGAGACCGTAAGTGAGAAATCGTTTTAATAATACATGAAAAGAAGCAAAAGGTACATGGATTAAAGTAAGTGTTCGAAGTTGCTTCCACGGGCTACAATGCACGCCTCACATCTCCGACGCATGGACAACCGAACATTCTAGAATACTACAGGCGAATTTCAAATTTCTCCGGCAGCTACTGTGTTTCTTGCAACCAGCTCCTCAGCATTGTCAACAGGGGTGTCATAAACTAGCGATTTCATATGACCCCAGAAATAAAAATCAAGACATGATAGGTCGGGTGACCGAGCAGGCCAATGCACGGGACAACCACGTCGGATCCACTGTTGACCAAATGTGACATCCAGGTAATTACGAACAGCTCCGCTAATGGGCAGGGGCTCCATCGTGTTGGAACCACATTGCCTGTTGCGTCGATGCAGAAATCTGTTCATCTCTCAAAAGTTGTGGCAATACTTGCTGCAGAAAGAGCAAGTAGTTATCTCTGGTTAGACGACACGGTAACAGGTAAGGTCCGATGAGGTGATCTCCCATAATACCGGCCCATACATTGACCGAAAATCGAATCTGTGCTGCACGACGTCGTATTGCATGCGGGTTCTCGACCGCCCAGATATGGTCGTTATGCGAGTTAAAAATTCCTTCCCTTGTGAAGGATGCCTCATCGGAAAACAACACTTCAGCAGGAAAAGTGGGATTTGTAGCACATTTTCCAAGGTACCACTGTGCGAAAGCAATACGAGGTGCGTAATCCTCCGGTTGCTGTGCCTGGACACGCTGCACGTGAAACGGATGCATGTCTTGTTCTCGGAGAATCCTCCAGACGCTGCAAGGTGAAACCCCGACTACGTTTACTAGACTTCGTGTACTCGTTCTTGGATTCCTCTGTACATGCTGCAGCACATTCTGTTCGACGGCTGGAGTCCGTGCTGCTCTTACCCTGACCCTGTCAGCTCTTTCAAACGAACCTGTCTCAGCTAACCTTTCGTGCAGTCTTGCAAATAAATTATGTCTGGGAATACGCCTCGTCGGATATCGTTCCGCGTACAAACGCTGTGCGACTGGCCCACTACAATTTGCAGCCGCGTACACCAAATGCATATCGGCTAATTCTGCGTTCGTGTAATCATCCATCCTACTAACTTGGCGTTCTTGTGCGAAATGAAGATTCCCTGCACGAAAGCTGGGAACTTTCGCACAACGCCATCTACTGCGTCAGGAAAGCATTTCTGACTGCCCATTGGTATATGATTTTGGTTCGTCAGGATGTACCCTACTCCACTTGGAAGTTCTGAAACGTTTAACTGAAACACCCTATATATATATATATATATGTGCCAGAAGTGAGACGAGGAAGATAAAAGCCGTTCTTATGCATGATGCGGTAACTCTGTTTTATTTATTTATTTATTTATTTATTTTACTGTAATGTTCTAAAAATCCACTTAAAACGCGATTTCTTTTCCCGTACTGCAGCAAAACCTTTTGTCTGTACAAAATAATTAGAAACACCAATTTTTCTTTTTATAATAGATAATGCTGCATTATATTCCAAAATTATATTCCAAATAACTCCATGAATATGTAAAAAATTATCAATTTGGATTTCAGGACAGTTTTAATATTACTTATTAAATAATAATTATTTGGGCTATTCTCAAATTCTAAATAGCTATTCTATCTCATGAAGCCATTTTAAAACTTAGGCACATGAAATGTTCAGGTGTTTTTATTTAGAAACATGAAAGCGAACAGCGTTTTCATTTCTCGATAGAAACACACGTTCTTTCTGAAAATACTGTCAAATTTGACGTTTTGAACAAATATTCCCGACGAAAAGCCATAGAAAAGTCGTCATGAGACAACAGTCGAATATAATTCAAATGTAAAGCATTTATCGATAAAAAGGAGGAATATATAAGAATCATTCAAGAGCCATGACTGAAATTTTGTGATTTTCATTTAAAAAAATCCATAAATATCACAAAAAATTTCATAATTTTGAGCAGGGAAGAATATTTTTAGAGAACTATCTTAAAAGTAATTGTTCTTAAATTGCATCCTAACAGCTTTAGGGGAGTGTCTTTAAAAAATCTCTTTCAAAATTTCTGAATTTTAAGTCCTATATATTGAGTATGAGCCTCTCCTAAAATAAGCAAATTTTAAATTTTTTCATCTCATACTCTAATAGATGTAGGGATTGATGCAGGTTTGTTCTCTCCTGTGGCCCATTTTGTGAAATGTATTATATTTTTGTGAAAAATACATTTCGTAACGAAGGAAAAAATCTTGTTACTCAAATTTAAACTACGTATTAATCAACATTAATAAATTCTTTAAGTCTTCCTAGTTTTGATGGGCCTAGTTTGGTGAACTTGCTTTTTTAAAATTGGATATTTTAAAATCTAACAAAATAAAAATAATGAATGAAGAGTGTGTTTTTATTAAATGAAATTTTGTGAAGGGTCCTAATTTATTAAGATGAATTTTTTGAAGAGTCCTATTTTATTAAAATGAATTTTGTGGTCTTTTTATTAAAAAGAATTTTGTGAAAGACCTGTTTCATTAAATTATTTTTTGTGAAGGAGCTCTAAATAGGCCCCGAATTTTGCCTTGATCGACATTTGAGATTTGTACCATAATATTATAATGAAAATAATGACGTACAAATAGGCAAAATTATTCTGGTATTTTCATTTTATTGCACATATAGAATGTATGCCGAATTTTATTTTCCGATTATAATTTTTTAGGCATATGGGGTTTTCTGTATTATACTTACTGGTTTTTGTTGTTCTGTAATTTTTCCATTTCTGTTATATGCATACTTAATATGCCGCACGAGGAGGATCGCGGGAAATCCTTTTGCACAAAGGGGCTTGTAAGAGAACAATATTGAAAATCTCTCTTCCATGTCTTATAATTTAAAAACAGGCCTTTCCGATAAAATATATAGAGTAAGAATGCAGTATAAACACTTCTTAAAACAGCTGAAAAGGGATAAATAATGTTTTTTCTACAATTGACACTCCACACAAAATAAACACATTACTCCCTTAGTTGTTCCGAGCGAAAGAATGTGGGGGTAATTACATGAACATGACATATAAACCATGCCTCTCCCATTTACAAGTATAGGAAACTAAAATGAGAGAATTGTAAGATTCCATTTTCCCAAATTATTCCTTCAATAGGTCAGGCTTTAAAGGTAGTAAATTTTTTCGATTGTGCCGATGTTAAAGAGTTAACCTATTGAACACCCATATTTTCTAGAAGATGGTTTCCTTGGAATAGAAAGTCCCAAATATGCAACTGTTATATGTCTTCGAAAATTAAGCATGCTCAGACTATTATCTCTAAATAGCTGTTTGAGATTGAATGAAGCAACTAATGCTTTTTCAAACAAATTTACAAATAAAGTTCATATTTTCCCATGCATTGAAGTAAAATACGCTGCTGCATGACTATGAAACAAGTCAACTGCGTTTTTATATTTGTTGTAGGATATAATGCACAATGGTATCTTAACTTGTTTTCTGACACACCGTATTCTTCTTTCTACAGTCGATAAACTTTTTGTTTCTGTAAAATTGGTCATTACTGAAACAACTCGATTTTTATTCCATCGAACTGCTGAATCTTTGTTCTTTGTATCGCAATTGCTGTCTGAATAGCCAAGTTATCATTTTCAACATCCTTTTAGAGGGAACAATTTGGCATTTAGACATTCTATGCCCTCTAACAGAACCTTTATTGAAGAAGTTTTCATTTGTAAGAATGGATACAAATTCACAGTAAATAAAGAGATTATCCCTATAATTTTTATGTATTTCATGGATTGTAATTATTAACAGCAAAATCTGGACTACTGTATGATATAATGGTATAATTCATAATTTTCTTACTGGGTTTATTCTTTTGTATCTTTGGATTTTGTTATTTTGCTCTTTTGGAGTTTTCATGGCTTGACTTTTAGATATTGCTTCTTTTGATGGCATGCTGTCGATGGCTTTAAATTCTGTTTTGCTCTGTTTTGCACCGTGGTATGCTATAATATGATAGAGAAATCTATTGTAGGATGTTAGCATTTTTAATTTATATCCAAAGTTTCTTGGTTTTCCTTTTATATACATCTTACAACCAGACTTCCCAAAGTATCTGACAATTATTTCGTCAATATTTAAAATATATAAAATACTCCGAATTGTGGAAGATCTTCGTTTAGCAGATCAAATTAGGTTTGAGAACAAGTTACTCTCCCCCCACCAAACTGTCTGGCAAGTGCTTTGCACCTGTCAGGCAGACTGTTAGGCGCTTGCGTTAGTTGTAGACTAGCAATGTTCGGAATGTAGCAGAGAAAGAAATGAGTTTCTCCATTATTAACTGTTGAGTGTTAGGTAGTAGTGGATTGTACCATCATCCTATTTTATAGACAGTCGAAAATGCGCGGAAAATTTATCTTCCTGATAAATAATTTACAATGTTTTTTACTGGTATAAAATTATGTAATAATACCTAAATAAATTTATATGTGTGTTTTTCTTGGAACTCAAAATTTAAAAAAACTTGTATGTTAAAAAACTAAAAATAGAAATCTGCAAAAGACGCCATATTAAAAAATTGATAAAAAATATCCAGCATTAATTTAAACATGCGATAAAGACAAATATATCGTTAAATGACTCTCGAATAATAAATCGTTTTTAATTCGAATTAAAATATCCAAAATAATTTATATAGAGTCCGCAAATGTGTGCTGTTCTATTTTTAGGACGATGATGCAAAATGGATTTTAATCCGAAACTTTGGTAAGGGGGATGACTGAAGTTTGGATAATTGAAATGTTTATGCATTATTTTCGTCTGGACCCTAGCTAATTTTAAGTGACTATTTTCCTATTTTTTTGTACAGATTTAAATATTTTTCTTTTTATTAGATTAGGGGATGTCCATAAATTGAAAAAAAAAACGCTGTTTAAGATAGATTTCTGATTTATAAATGTTTATTTTAACAGGTTTTACTATATTTAGATTTATTTATTAAATTTTACTGCGCGATTCTTCTTTCTTTTTCTTTTTCTTTTTTTTTTCGAAGTGACTATTTCACATACATTTATAGAGATTAATTATTTTTTCTTTAAATAGATTTGGATATGTTCCTGGTTTAAAAAAAAAATATATATATATTATTTATCTAAAAGCACGACAGCAGAAATTGCATTTTATTTTTTCTAGTTATTTTTCTCTAGATAATATGAAAAATTTAGGTGACTATTTCGCCTATTTTATATACAGATTTAAGTACTTATCTTTTATTAGATTCGGAGATGTCCATAAATAAAAAAACCCGCTGTGTAAGGTCGATTTAGGATTTATAAATGTTCATTTTAACAGGTTTTACCATATTTAGATTTATTTATTGATTTTCTTTACGCAATTCTTTTCTTAAATGTCTATTTCTCATACATCTATACAGACTTAATTACTTTTTTTCTTTAAATAGATTGGGATTTGTTCATGGATAAAAATAAAAAAAAACCCTTTGAATTATCTAAAAGCACGACAGGAGAAATTGCATTTAAATTTTTCTAGTTATTTTTCGATAGATAATGAAAAATGACTCAAAGATAAATGATAGGTATTGTCAAAGGGGATAAATTAATTTTCCCTTTCATTTTTATTGTTAAGGAAATAGGACATTCGGCGAGTGCATCTACTAACTTACCTGTTTAATTAATCGTCTGTTCACATATTTTATATGTTTTTAAAGACTACATAATTAGTTTGAGAAAAATTAATTAGAAATAGAAGAAAGTATTTAGGATTTCTGAAGAATGTTATTTAGATTATTTGGTCAGTGTGCAGATAATAAATTTCATAAATTTTTTTACAGATTTCACGAAGTTTTTTTTTTTTTTTATATACATACATAAAACACATTTCCTATAATGAACAGAGGAAAGTATATTCAACTAGGGAAATTATATCCACTGGTTTGAGTATCATAGTTGAGATTTTTCCCCAATAGAGCGTAAATATGCCGGGACTAGGGCTCGAACCTGGATACTTTGGTTTTCGTAGGGAGAGCGTTGGTACAAAAAACCAAAGTATTTTTGCTCTACTAGGAAAAAATCTCAACTATGATAATATAACCATTGGACACATTTACTATTTTTTCTATTTAAAAAAATAGTTAGGGAACTAAGGTTGTATAATTGTACTACGAGATTTTTTTTTTCAAAAATTACGTTTTAGTATTTGATTTCGTAACGTTAAATACTTTAAGAAGGCAGGTGCATATATCTGGGATAAATGAGTAAAGCAAAATAAAATAATATAAATTAATTCAGACATTTTGTTCTCATTGATGCAGTTTTCAGGTGAATGTATCAAGATATCGCAGAAAATCACCTAAAACTTTCGAATGCCATTTCTATATAAGGAGACAAGGAACCTACAAACTCATTTTTTTATTATTATTTTTAATTTCACTTTAAATACTATCCAAGGGCACACTATCTGCATTATGACACATATTTATCAAACCAGAAATGAAAAAAAAATTGAAGAAAAATAAGAAATTTTCCTGAATATTTTAACCGTTACGAAGAATTTTTCAAAACGCCCCATACGGATTCCATACCAATAAAATCACCAATATTTTTATGCATGTTTGGTTTATATATACAAGTAAAACAGTGCATCAAAATTTATAAATTTGAATATAAAGGTAATAAAATAATTATTTTCTAAATGTTGTGAATTTTTTCTGCAATCATTTTTCTGCAATTAACTACCTTTAACTTTTGTAATTATATTTAGTTTTAAAAAAACATTCACATTTTTGTGACAAATATAATAACAATCAGCTACAAAAAATTTCGAAGCATTCAGGTAGAAAATGACGCGCAAGGAGCATTTTGAAATAATGGATGCTGACAAAATTTTCAAAATGAGAAAAATAATTTTAAAGATTTAGTGTTTGTAAACATAATAAAATATACCCTCAAATGGACAAAAATCATATATATGCAAAACCTATGCATGTTTAATGAATGATTTCACCAAAATAATTATTTATAAACATTAAATTTAGGTCTTAGTACAATATCAATAATTCTTGAATGATACGAAAAACTAAACATTTTGCGTAAAAATTGAGATCGGTAATTTATCACAAGATGAAACCACAAAATTCATCAATTCGTTGCGAAGAAAATTTCAAAATTTATCAGTCAGTCGCAGTAAAAAGTGAATTTTGTCTGTCGCTCAACGAGGGAGGGGTGAAATCGAGAACTTTTGTAATCTGCCGCAAGATTAAACTGTGAAATTCACCAATTCGTTGCGAAACAAAATCATAAAATTTATCAATCAGTCGCTGTAAAAAATTATTTTTTTCAGTCACACGACTGGGAGTAGGGAGGGGTAATTTAATTAATTTGTCGCAAGATGAAACTGTAAAATTCATCAATTCGTTGCGATGCAAAATCTCAAAGTTTACCAGTCAGTCGCAGTAAAAAAACATTTTTTTCAATCGCTCAGTTTGGGCGGGGGGGGGGGGGTATATTAAGAATTTTGGTAATATGTCGTAAGATAAAACCGAGAAATTCATGAATTGGTTTCAAGAAAAATCTCAAAATTTACTCAAAATTTACTCAAAAACACCATCTAAAAATGACTAGTCCCTGTTGGAACTTCAAGATATTTAAATAACATTTTTCTTAAACATGCTTTTTGGTAAAACATTTTTCTTTTAAGCAACAATATAAATATTATAATATTACTTTAAAGGCATTGCTATAACGATAACAAAACAAATGAAAAAATTTTAAAAAAATGTGTAGTCTTCATTGGCGTTTCTAATTTAATATAGTTTTAATTCTGATGTGTTTTCTCTTTTGTGTAACATTTATTTTTAAAATATAACAGTTGTATAAAGAAAATAACAGTTACATGTTTCACCATTTCATCTTATTGCCTGATGTAAAAAAAAAAAAAAAAATGCTATTACTAAAAATGAGAATGAGAGTTTAACCCTTTGACTCTGTGTCCTTCGTCTTCCATGGGTCAAAACAACAAGTAGCAAAATTGTAACTATACACACTTTTTGAAGCGATTGTTAATTTTTATTTTTTCCTCCATTTATGTACACTCAGACGACAAAAATATAAATTTTAATACACTATATTGCCAATGATGATTGGTCACTTGCGATTTTAGACGTTTTGTTAAATATCTGGAAATATACATGAGGAATTATCCTGAAACTTCAGGAGTGTAAACAACATGATAAACGTCATATATTTCCGCGAAGATTTTTTCCTGAAATCCCATTAGGGGCCATCAACAAATTGAAGAAAAACGAATATATTTTGGATAACCCTGTAGAAACTGATATTGCAAATGCATTCAAACTGTAGATTATGATTAAGTGGCTTATTGTAATAATTTTAGATCATTTTTATGAAGATAGCATGTATACTCGAAGAGAAATTGACGTTTTTATAAAAACAGTCCCAAATTTTACCAAGTTTTTTGCTTATAATTTGCAGAGTTTTTAATATAAAAACAAGTTATTTTCAGAAAATATGACAAACAAAATTGTACACAATACCCTGCAATCAAAATTAAAAAGTAATAAAAATTGTATGAAAAAGGAGCAGGTTTACTAAATATTGTTTCACTGTGCATGCGCGAATTCAATCAAAATATACTGTGCATAATATATTAGCTAAATGTATAGACCAACTTTTGTGAAAGTATCAAAAACATAGCTTGAAAATTCTGATAGTAATCATCGATAGAATAAGCTCAAAATTCGCTGTTCCCAAAAGGAAGCAAAAAGATGCGAGGTTGTATCAAATATAGAATGAGAGACACTTCATTCTCATTATGTCAACTTTCGTAAGCTAGTACACTATATTGACAAAGGTGACCGGTCACTTGCGATTTTAGATGTTTTGTTAACTATCTAGAAAAATACATGAGGAATTAACCTAAAACTGCAGGTGTGTAAACAGTATAGCATAGGTTATATATTTCCGTGAAGATTTTTCCCGAAACCTCTTAGGGGGCTGTCAACAAACTGGAAAAGATCGAATAGTTTTTGGATAACCCTGTAAAAACTAATGTAGCAAAAGCGTTCAAACTCCAGATTATTAATAAGTGGCTTATTGTAATATACTGTGTTCATTTTTATGAGGATGGCATGTATACTCGTAGAGAAATTAAGGTTTTCATAAAAACAGTCCAAAATTTCGCCAAATTTTTTGCTTATAATTTGCAGAGTTCTTAATATAAAAAAAGTTATTTTGAAAAAATATGTCAAACAACATTGTACACAAAACTCTGCAATCAGAATAAAAAAAAATAAAAATTGGATGAAAAATGACCAGGTTTACTAGAAAATGTTTCACTGCGCATGCGCGAATGCAATCAAAACATAATGTGCATAATGTATTATCTAAGTATATAGAGCAACTTTTGTGAAAGTCTCAAAATCATACCTTTAAAATTATGAAAATTATTGTCGATATAATAAGCTTGAAATCCGTTGTTCCCAAAAGGAAGCAAAATGATGAGGGGTTGTATCCAAATAATAGTAGTACGTGCAATATTGTGTACGCTATTTTGGCACTAATCAACAGATATTTGATACAATCCCTCATCTTTTTGCTTCTTTTTGGGAACAACGGATTTCAAGCTTATTCTATCGACAATAATTTTCATAATTTTCAAGGTATGATTTTGAGACTTTCAGAAAGCTTTCAGTTGCTCTATATGCTTAGCTAACACATTATGCATATTATATTTTGATTGCATTCGCGCATGCCAAGTGAAACATTTCTTTAGTAAACATACTCATTTTTCATTCAATTTTTATTATTTTTTAATTCTGATTGCAGAGTATTATGTACAATGTTGTTTATCATATTTTCTGAAAAAAACTTTATTTTATATTAAGAACTCAACTCTGCAAATTATAAGTAAAAAACTTAGCGAAATTTGGGACTGTTTTTATAAAAATCTTAATTTCTCTACGAGTATACATGCTATCCTCATAAAAATGAACACAGTATATTACAATAAGCCACTTATTAATAATCTCTAGTTTGAACGCTTTTGCTACATTAGTTTTTACAGGGTTATCCAAAAGATATTCGTTATTTTTCAATTTGTTGATAGTCCCCTATGGGGTTTCGGGAAAAAATCTTCACGGAAATATATAACCTGTACTATACTATTTACACACCTGCAGTTTCAGGTTAATTTCTCGTGTATTTTTCTAGATAGTTAACAAAACGTCTAAAATCGCAAGTGACCGGTCACCTTTGGCAATGTAGTGTATATTTGGAGACAACCCCTCATCTTTTTGCTTCCTTTTGGGAACAGCGAAATTTGAGCTTATTCTATAGACGATTACTATCAGAATTTTCAAGCTATGTTTTTGAGACCTTCATAAAAGTTGGTCTATACATTTAGCTAATATATTATGCACAGTATATTTTAATTGAATTCGCGCATGCGCTGTGAAACAATATTTAGTATACCTGCTCATTTTTCATACATTTATTATTATTTTTTAATTCTGATTACAGGGTATTGTGTACAATTTTGTTTGTCATATTTTCTGAAAATAACTTGTTTTTATATTAAAAACTCTGCAAATTATAAGCAAAAAACTTGGTAAAATTTGGGACTGTTTTTATAAAAACGTCAATTTCTCTTCGAGTATACATGCTATCTTCATAAAAATGGACCCAAATTATTACAATGATCCACTTAATCATAATCTACAGTTTGAATGCTTTTGCAATATCAGTTTCTACAGGGTTATCCAAAAGATATTTGTTTTTCTTCAATTTGTTGATGGCCCCTTATGGGGTTTCGGGAAAAAATCTTCGCGGTAATATATGACGTTTATCATGTTGTTTACACTCCTGAAGTTTCAGGATAATCTCTAATGTATCTTTCCAGATATCTAACAAAACGTCTAAAATCGCAAGTGACCAATCAATATTGGCAATATAGTGTATTTGTGAATGATGATTTGCTGCATTTACTCAGTAGGGCAAGATTTAGAGTATCTTAAAAAAAAAAAAAAAAAAAAAAAAAAAAAAAAAAAAAAAAAAGACAATGGTCGGGCTGGATTTTTGGATTTAAAAATTACACAGTCAGACGGTTAAGGTCGGATATTCTAATGCCTTAGTTATTAGAATATGCCTCTTTCAAAAATTACTTCTCCAATAATTGGGCGGACAACTGCTAAATATTATATCAATTTCCTATTATAAGATGTATATATATGTATATATTTCCCTTTATGTTCGAGATAATTATCTGTATTAACTCAGTAACGACGATTTGCATGCTTACTTGCTACTAAAGTCACACGAAACCTTTAAAATGAAAACAAATATTTTAGTACAGAATTTTTCCCCTTATCCAATCTCAAATTTTGGGGTGATTAAATAAATTAAAATTACAATATGAAAAAAACTGGTGTAAACTGGGATAAAATAATTAAAAAAAGTGTATAAGTACTCGGCATGATTGGGTTAAAAACATTTCTAAAGTCTTATATAAAGTGTGTAAACCTAAAAACGGAAACACAAATTTTAATTGTTTAAAAACAACACAAAATGTCACAAAAACATATATGCATCATTTATTAAAAACTTTTACTTTAGGTGTTTTAAAAATACAAAACTGCATTTCACATTAAAAACCTAGCGCTTTCGAGCCGTCCTGGCTCATCATCAGGGTTAAAACATCACCACGCAGATACACACAAAAAACACACAACTAGTCTGAAACACAGTAAAAACATCAATGTCTGCTTGTGTAATTGCTATAAAACACTAATATTTTGTGAATGAAAACCGGCACATGATTAAAATATGACGACACTTTTACCAAGGTAGATTTTCCTCTGGATCGATACGTGTCTAGTCAAAAAAAAAATTCTTTCACTTCATGAATCGTAAACAAATATGCATTTATATTTATAGATGATGTTCATGTTTGTCAACTTAACGTAGGCAAAACGTTGAGCTAAATTGCTTGACGTTTAGTTAAGTTTCTGGTAATTTTCAAGTAGTTAGAATACATTATCTTATATGTAGAAAATAATACATTATGAATGACTAATTATGCAAGAATTGTTACTTTTCGCCTACAGTGAATTGAGGAAAACGACTTTACTTGAGTGCGTGACGTCACATGCACATTATCTATTTAAAACATGAAAGCGTTTAAAGAAATCCAATACTAATGTACTCATAGAAAAATGTTAAACAATATTATTAAATACTAAATTTAACTCAGAAATTATATTTACAATGTAATTTAAAAATAATTTGTTAAAATTGCGTTTTGAAATTACCTGATTTTTGATGCAAAATATTATTTCTCAAAAATTTATTATTCTTTTAAGAACTGGATAATAATTTCAAAGCTGGTGATATGAAAATGTCGCCACTTTGTCGAATTTATAAAAAATATATCACTTTTTTAAATTAAAATGAATGTTTTACATTAAAACAATTACGTCATTTTTTCCGATAAACCATTTTACTTTTTATCTCGTTTGTTTTAACACCCCTTTTTGAAGAATGATTAATTGAAAATACTATATTGTTTTCTTTAAATCCAATTTTTATTAATAGTGGGTAGTTATTATCCACATAAATTTAAGGAGTTTAAATATGCTTCCTTTGTTGAAGCTCAAGCTGATGATTTCTAAATGTCAATCTTTGACAGACGATTTTTGATTATTTAGAATAAATTGAATCTTAAAGTTTTCATACGCAAAAATATGTTTTTATTTCTTTTAAAATTAACAAACCAGTGGAAACAATTTACATTTGTCAAATTAGGACCTAAGTTATTTATTTTTATCTCGAAATACATTTACATAAATGTACTGTGTCGTTTAAACGCACTTACGCGAAAAAAATATCACATTATCTGCCAAAATTGACGTCAGTTTCGGATTTCAAATTACAGTGAGATAATTTGAATTTTTATTGATTTATAAAACTATTGTCCATATACAGTTTCTTTTAATGGGAACGGGAAAGAATTTGCATTAGAAATTGAAAAAAAAAATAGATTTCTGTAATGAAAAAATACGGAAGATGTTTGAAAAAAGTGGTAAAGAATGGACTGAGAATGTTTTAAAGTTGACAGTAATTTTACTCGTGTTCTAAAACATAGGTACATGGAGTTTCGTTCCAATCGGACAAAAACTGTAGATTTGAATAAGGAACATACATACATACCAAGAACGACTTTTATATATATAGATAGATAAAAAAAGATTTTTATTGTTTGATTTTTAACTAATATAGCAAATTTCGTTCCCTTTTAACGGTTTATTCTTTGGAAAATTTTCTTCATGGATAGAAAACTGCACATTTCTTTATCATGTTTATAGCAGATAAATGGCGTAGAAATTCAAGTATATTACCGTTGCAATCACTGTTGCAATTTTATAAAGAGAACTTGAACCAATCGATTGCATCGACAGATATATTGTCGTATACTTCTACATTGTATTTTAAGTGTGTTTTTATTAAAATATCACTTAAGATCAGAACCTCAAGCAACTTTTTTAAAGAGTGCTGAAAGAACACTTTTGATTCTGTGATAAAATAGAAATTGTGTTAACAATGTCAAAAACACTCAAAAGAAATCTTTCGTCAATTTTTATGTAATGTAAGAATTGGAATTAAACTGACTGGGTTTAAGAAGTGCCACTTCAGTTCTAGACAGTTTTGTTAATTACTTAAACAGAATTAAAATGTTTAAGGAAATATTTAATTTTATTTCAGGTCACTTGGAAAAGGAAGATAATTTTTCGGAAATGACTTTCAGATGATTTCTTTTTTCTTATAGCTGCACAGTTAATGATTTCTCTTTATAATAAGTAAACACATATGCAAATTTGAAATAATGTATTTATGAAATTTGCGAAATATAGAACAAGACCTAATTTTATTTTTACAAATGTTTTTTTTTTGTTTTTCAAATTAGTTTTTATTGCTAACAAGGCCTAATTAATGGTTGTATGAGTCCAAGGACTTGGTCACTAAAAGTTCAGGGGACTGAAATAACACATTTCGTCATCGTAATTTTCAACAGAATCAGCTACAAAGCTGAAAATACTCCTTTTTATGTTTCACAAAGTCTTATTTTAAATTGCGAATGCTATTCCTATTCGATTTCAGAAATAACAGAAATGACCCACTAATGAATAACCAGCCAGAGACATGGTTACTAAGTACGACGAGGAATAAACCCTTCTGCCCTCCAACATTAGCGGGAGTCTCAAATGAGTCCTGAAATATCGCTTGAGTAGGAATACCCTCGATTCATACAAAAGTAGTTTACGTGATTTAAATGATTTAAGTGTTTTATGTTTCATAAACTGTTTAATATATAACATAAATATCTCCTAACTACTGAAGGGCATGCGGGATCTCCTCAAAATTGAACTGAGTGAGAAAACATTCTTTTGATGTTCTCGAGAAGACATTATTAATTTTTAATTTTGAAATGTACATTGACATATTGACAGAAACAATATACCTGTAATAGCTGTGGTAAAACCCTTGGTAGTCAAAAACTACAACTGGCAGTAGGCAAACCGGAATCGTTCATTGTTTTTAAAATTTGGATATTGCTATATTCTGTTTTATACTTCCTATGTAAAGATGGGGCTTTTGTATAATAACGAGCCATTATCATAATAAACAGTGTTAACCATGGGATGAAATAAATGAAAATGGTATATCCTAAAAATATAGCGATCACAATAACGAAGCTCAATTTACTCGCGCCTATAAAACGACAATAAGTATATTAACGTTGATTTGACGTAATCATTGTAAAGTCCCTCAGCTTTATAAATGAGAATTTACGTTTTCTTTGGCGCGTAGAACAAAAAAATGTACGATTCTTTGACAGTATAGAAAACAATTGCAAAACATTCACCCAAATGCGTAGCATTTAGTGAATTTATATTTCGTATGAAATTATTTATAAAAGGAAACTATAACAACATAACTTCTAAACATAGAATATTTTTGTTTATTTTAATAATGGCTCAGATTGAGCTGAAACATATATGTCAACAGTCTAATAATACTTATTTTACTGTTTATAATACTTCTATTTTACACCATTTAGCAATTAAAAAGAAGTAGGGAAACTACCTTTTCGTTCATTAAAACTCAATTTACAGTGATTACAAGAAAATAACGTCATTTTCCAGACACTTACACTCATGATGTTATGTTTGTAACAAGAAACATCGTGAAGCATTTCACTATTTAAAGATACCTTCTTGATTCTGTTTAATTCAGTGTTTAAGAACGTAGTTCGTTTACATATCCGTTAAACTTGTGTTTTATTTATATTAGTCTTTTATTTATTTATTGAGGAAGTTTCAATTTTGTAATGGAATGATAGCCGGAAACAAAAACATTTATATTGTTTTAAGTGCGAATGTGTCAATCTACCGTAAACGGGGTGCAGGTGATAGATATAGATTATTTTTTTTTAAATCATGCTTTAAAATTATTTTATGAACAATAAAAGTCAGTAAATTGAGATACAGTTTTCGATCAAATTGCAATTAAAAGAGAATTTTTCCCTATTCCACGATGCAAAAATTAAAATTGTGCAATGATTAGAAGTTAACAAATTTGTTAAAAACAAACATTAATTATTCCGATTGAATCTTCAATATGACGTTAACACTACTCATGGTCATATTTTGCTGAAAATAAGGATATTGTTCATACGCAATTTTTTTTGTTTTTATTTGTCGCAACAAGAAGGGAAAATATGGATTTGGAAGCAAAAAAAGTAGGGACATTTAATGCAAAATATATGACACTTTTGATCTATAAGTATTCCTTAAGGTCACGATTTACTTTTGAAAACAATGTTGGCCAAGATATACATCACTGTGATCAATTAGATGGTCATCGCCTTAACAGTTTAGGTGTTACAAAGGAGTTACAAATGAGTTACAAAGAAATCATTGTAGTCGTCGCAAAAGAACTTCGATTCGCTCAGCTCCATAGCACATTAATATCAAAAGGTATAATTTTTTATTGCATAACTTGAACGTTAAATTTGTCTGAAAAAATGATTTATTAATTACTAAGAAGTATGAAAGAAATATTTACATATTGCAATACTTGTACAATACACATTTATTAAATTATCATAGAAAAATTGTTGAATGTATTGTAAGAGATAAATGATACTCAAATGTTTATAAAGAAATATAGTTAGTAGACAAATTTTATATTTTAAAACCTAATTATTCTGAATGAACAAAAAGTATGTAAACAATTATAAAATATTCCATACTATCTCTTTTCAATGAAAAAAAGAAAAACGCTAACATTAATTATCAGTTTATTCACAAATATTAATTTAAACCCCAGAGCAATATATTACTTTAATTCGGTCATTATTTTTCGCCTAGGAAGACACCTTACACAATATTACTCTGCGTTCCACGATAGAATTATTGAACATTTTAGATATAAACATTTTTAATCACATTATAAATACATTATAAATAGTGAATGAATGCCATTATATAAGATTATTAGAACGGATATTTAGGTATAAAAATAACAGCAATAGCAGATAATGCAAACTGGATAATAATAACATATTTGTAGTAAATTGACATTGATTTTGTAATTAAGTCTAGCTCTTTTTCATATAAGTGTAGTTTCTGTTGAGTACATTATATAATGATGATATTTTTACATTGGACTAAACAGTGTCTTTAACATATTTCTTTCTGAATGTAAGGCTTTTATTGAATTTGTATGAAACTTTCATCAATATGTACTTTCAGTATATATAATGGACGTTTGTTCCATTATCCTTATGACAGTTGCAGTATGAAATATATTGTTTCTTAATGTTATGCAAAAATTCTGGGAAATGACTAAGGCTACTGAGGAAATAAAATTTAACTGGCTTGTCTCAAATAAAAGCCATATCCAGATTATTTTTAAAAAATCTCAACCGTTAGATTAGAAGTTGTTTATTATGCTGTTTATTGGAAAGGCCGGTTAAAGGATTTTAAGGAATAAATATTTTCAGTTTATAAGAATAAATTTGTATAATTAATTTTTGAAAACAAATTTATTTCATATGAGATTGTATTTAGTTAAACCTATATAATAGAATTTTGGGAGTGAAGACCTATTCCGGTAGATGTATAAAGTGTTAATTTGTTGAAGTTTAAAAGCTTACGTAGTGCTTTTATCCATTAGTTATCCATGAATATAAATTTTTATGTCCAATTTGAAAAATCTTCATCAAGAAGAATCTGGTCTCTGATCAAGTTAATTATTTGATTGTACAGTTAAAAATCATATCAATGTTCTTTCAGCATGTGGTTTACTACATGCTGTGTAAGATCATCGATTGTTCAATTTCGTATTTTAATATTTGAATATTTTAAAGCATTGTAACAGCTAGTTGTTATTTAGAAGAATTTCAATTGGTGCTACACCCATGAGGATACACAATGCATATGTTGAGATGCTGTGATATACTTTGATAATATTTAATAAAATCATCCTTTGTAGGAATTTTAATTTACGTATGTCATGGGATTTAAAATCCAAAAACCACATCTCAAACCAAATGTTATCACTTTTAACACTACAGTGTTGTACCCTCTTTTCACTATAAATGATGTTACCCACGTTAAAAAATTCGGACTTTTTAAAAACCTAATATAAATATCACGAGTTTTTATTTTGTCAAATCTAAATGTTCAAGCCCTTGTTAAATTTCCTGTTAGGTAAGAGGATAACATATTTGGTATTCTTGATGATTGTAATGTTCTTTTGGTTTAACTTACAAATACATTTTCTATTATTCATAAGGTTTGGAATAGCCTCCACTGCTTTTGTATTTTCAGTTAAGATACGAAGCTTTAAAAGAAATCGATGAGGTGTTATCAAATCGTGTTTGCAATATTGTTCAAAGAGCTTCTAGTATTTATCTCGACAATAATTATAAACGAATTTGCGTAATTGCGCCCATTGCGCCCATGCAATCCCATTGCGAATTTGCGCCAAAAGATTTATCTCCTTCTCTTTATATAGTTTTTTTTTTGTATAGTCTACAATTAATAGTCATAACAGGAACCTAAACATAACCCCTGGAAACATCTTTTGAATGTTTTAAACCATCAATAACCTGTATAGTAGTTTAGTTAAAACATATCAGTCTTTCAGATAAATGTTTTTAACATACATTTTTAGTTTTGTGGGAGGGACGAAGCATCGAAAATAACTGAAATGTTTTATGAATTTTTATTTGAATGTAATAATGCCGCAGTATTTCAGTTTGAAGATTTAGTCTTATAGCTGAAGAAGGAACGTAAAATAGGATGTGTCGGTTTGCAAGACGACCGTAGTTAAATGCATTATATTTTATAGAATAAAAAATGCGTCCTAGATTAGACTAAATACTGTAATTGATTTTAGTTTTGTCTGTCATAAAAGTCTACTCCTTGTTCAAAAATTAATTTCAAATAATTTTTCAAAATGAAAAAAAATGCTCAGTTTACATCAGTATTTTTAATTTTTTACAAGATTTTCTGTTAGTTTTGAAGAATTATATTGTTCGCCTTGTTCCTTTAAAAACTCGAAGAGCCATGTGTTAATTATACAAAATATCTTCGTTTTCCCCTTTTTTTCAATTGGTCTTCTAGAATTGGACATGGTTGAGAAATGTTGTGCCAAACGTTAACATATTTTTCCTATATGTAATTATTCTAAATTTCTATATTTCCATTCATATGGCCAGTGTAAATAATCTTGTATCCTCAGATGGATTAGGCTTCTTCCAAAGTATAAGTAATTGTGATACTTAAAATAAATGAATAAATTAGTGACAAATGAATAAATTAGTGATAGCAATATTTTTGTTTAACACATTTTACGAACGTATAGACATAAATGAATTAAATGCAATTTGTATTTAATATTTTTTCGATACCGATGTTTAAATGCCCTTTTTTATCCAGAGAAACGTTTTGAGCCTTTTACATCATTTGGTGTTTGTTTTCTTAAAAATGTCTCTAATCCATTATGATACCTATAAAATCAATTTTCTACATCTCTCAAATACATTTAATTATTTTCTGAATAAAAAAATAAATTAAAATCATAAAATCTGATTTTTAATTAAACTTTCTTAAAAAAACAAATTAAACAAATTTGGAAGATATTTTTCTTAGCATATAATGCAACACATGTCCACCCAAATTAGCATTAAATTCATTACAAATGTAATATATGAAATAAAAGTTTGATTAAAATTGAAATATTTGCGTCTAAAAAAATTATACTAAAAGAAAGAGTTCCGCGTGGGTTGTATGTTGATAATCGTAATCATGTCGACATTTTCTACCGATCAGTATTGCGAGGTGGTCTTGATTTACGGTGAATATGAACGCCGGGCAAGAGCGGCAGAGTGACTATATCGTGAACGTTTCTCCGGGGGGCCACATCCTTCATGAAAAATCATAGTAAAGACAATGAAACGATTCCGGGAGACGGGCAGTGTGGAAAACAGACCTCTATGAGGCAGACCAAGAAGTGTAGGACCGCGAGTGCAACCTGCAGATGTATTAGCATTTGTCCTCGCCCATTCTCAGAGCAGCACAAGGGAGATCAGTTCACACTGTGGCCTCTCGAAAATCCGCATTTGGACCATCTTGAATGAACATGGTGCTCATTCTTACCGGCCTACATCTGTGCAGGCACTAATAGCAGGAGATGAAAATAGATGCTATGATTAGTGCAACTTCACGATGAACCTCTTAGAGGTCTAGCCAACGTTTGTTGCCGACATAATATGGACGGATGAGGCATGCTTTTGCGTAATACTGTGTACAATAAGCAGAACATCCATTTGTGGTCGATAATAATGTTAGATGTGCTGTCGAAGTTCAACATCAAGTTTGCTGATCAATAAATATCTGGTGTGGAATATTCAAAAACAAACTGATCGGCCCAGTATTTTATGAGGGCACGTTAACGGGATCCCACTACTTGGAACTTTTGAACTTCTAAAGGATGTAATATCCGATTTTCTAGAGAATTTGCTGTTGGGTGACCTCCGGAATGTATCGTTCCAACACGATGACGCCCCGCCTCCCAAGGCATCAGTTGTCCAACTGTACATTCGGGAGACATTCCAGCAACAAGTTATGGGGTATAGTGGTTGCGTAGAATGGCCTCCACGTTCATCTGACGTGACGCCTTTGGACTTTTTCCTGCGGGGATACATGAAACAGTGAGAGTATGCAACCCCTCCACCAACACTGGTAGAACTTCACTGGCAGAACAACACTGGTAGATCGAATTTATCATACATTTATCGATAAAACTACTATTTTTCATGTTTTTATATGAAACTTTCTTTGTTTTTATGAACGGAAAAAGTTTAAAGATCACAATAACTTTAATTTTCGTAGATGTGACGCCAGCTGCAGAAATAGTTACTTTTTTTTTTAAATTAAAAGGAAATTTCGATGTTAAAAAGAATTTACTAACCACTTGCGCTGTAAAGACACGCCTATAGATGATTGTGCGATTATATTGCATAATATTAAAGTTTTGTGCAACTATTTTTAAAACTAATCTCCGTCATATTTAATCTCATTAAATCGCATAAATCCTGTCGTCAAATAAAATGATGATTACGATTAAAATTAGTGACAGGCGACTTCGTAGCTATGCAAATAATTCACGGGAACCTCTCGTAATACAATGCATGAATTTTCAGCGCAATTGATGAAATTGGTTCTGCATTGCACTTTTAACAGGGAAAGAGAATGATATTGAAGCCTTATGATTGAAAGCCTTGTGATGTTGAGCATTTTTTATAGTATTCATTGGACGTGAACTCTTATTGAATTTAAAAATACAAAAGTTGAAATAAAGATTATTACACAATTTTTTCTGTTTGTATCACTTAAGCATTTTTATCATTATTTTAAAATATTATTGTCATTTTTTTCCTTCTCCCTATTCTATCTTAATGGTGATAGTTATTTATAAATAGATCGTAAAGAATCGAATTGCGACATATAGTAGTGGGTATTATGAAGTGAGTGAAACATCTTCAATTTGTATGTGTATTTCAAATATTAATCATAGATTAAATCAGTAAAAAATAATTGCACAGGAATTAAATAAAAAAATAAATAAGTTAAAAAAGGATCAATACGTTCATACAGCCAATATGAAATCTTTATGGTTTTCATAATTCTAAAATTTTTAAAACAATGTTTTAGCAGATTTTTTTTTAAATATCTGATGGAATATTCTTTTTAAAAGATTTTGTTTGAAAGTATAATAGCTGAAGTATTCATTCTGTGATACACAAAATGAAAAAACAAACTATACAGTCTCCTTAAAATATATAAAGAAGTATTTAATTAAAGAATACAATTTACCTTCGTGATAGGAAGCTTATGGCATAAAATTTAATTTTCGTCATCTCACATTGATCAATAACAATAAGTTAAGAAATATATTTTTTATTCGTGAAGAAAATAATATGAACAGCAAACTTGGAGATTCACATAATCCTTATTTCATAATGGAAGTCTTAAAGAAATTGCATTTGGGAATTCGCTTTTCAGGCATTTCAAAATCTAATTATTTTACTAATTAAAATGATTATAAAAGCATAAAAAAGGAAACAAATTTCGTTTTTTGATTTAGATTACGGGGAGAAAGCATATCTTTGTGTGCTACCGTTTCCAAAAAGAGATAAATATTTTTCTTAATTTTGCGTATTCGTAGTACTGCATTACATGCTAGAACGAAAGAAAAAAGATTAAAAAAATTAAATTGGATGATGTAAGATAACACTACTACTTCTTATTTTAAAATGCATTTTTCATAAACACATTATACGAAAAAGTGCATTAAGGAAAGAATTTACTATTTTCATAAACTGTATTCCATATTCGTTTGATTTTAATTATAGCACACTTAGAAAAACGCAAAATTTAAAGCTTTACAAAACGAATATCGTGAAACATTATTATGAGAAAGAATTACTTTAAAGAAATATGAAAAAAAAACACAGCATAAAGATTAACCAGGTACTGCTATCTTGAACTTGTCTTATTCCATATTTTGTAATTAGTGTATGCTTTATTTGTATTAACAGTCTCTTTATCTGAAAATAGCATTCTTCTGTCTGTTTTAATATGTTAGAAACTCTAAAGAAAGCCTTAATATCGTAGATAGCATTTGGTAGCATTATTAATAAATGTTATATCATGATTAAGTCCAGGTTATTAATTGCAGTTAAATTGCATAATTTCGAATTTCTTTCCGAATGAAAGAAAGAAGATATTTGCAGCAACTTTGACTGGAAACAAGGGTTTAACAAGAACGAAAAATCATGCGTCAAGCATAGATTATGTAGCACTTCCCAACGCTTCCAAAATAATTTTACAAAACATACCGTTTAATAAGCTAAAAGATAACATCTAAGTAAACAATTTGGAAAACGCATAACATATTTAAAAACATAATTTCAGGAATTTCCAACAGATACAATATTCGGAAAAATATCCGAATACTTTTATTCAGCCCTGTATATGATCTATAGATTTGTATATGCTAGAATGCTAAATTTTAGTTTAGTTAGGAAACGCGTAGCACAGTTTAAAATTATCTTTCTGGAGTTTCTGTCAATAAACGGAAATGTGTTCGCGAACTTTTGTGCTGCCCTGTATAGCATCTACAGAATTTATACACACCACGTAATAGACAAAAAGCGAGTTAAAATTAAAATCGCGTTTAGTAACTTAAAACGCACTTCCAGGAATTAGTGTTAACAGACAGTAGAGAATTCTTTTGTGTGTCCCTGTAAATGAACGATGACTGCTATACACACACTATTCTGTAGTAAGCCTCTTGTAATGCACCTTAGATATATATATATAAATTTCAATGCGTTTAAAATAGTGAAACATTATTTAAATAAACCGCAGACGATTTTTCTCCATAGACGTCATGTAACGGCATTCTTTTGACTGTCCCTGTGAAGTAACTAAAAGTGCTATGCACACCCTATTACATATTAAGCTTCTTCTAATGCACCTTAGTGATATATATAAATTTCAATGCGTTTAAAATACTGAAACATTATTTAAATAAACCGCAAATGATTTTTCCCCATAGACCGCAATGTAACGGAATTCTTTTGAGTGACCCTGTAATAAAACTATAAGTGCTACACACTTCCGTTGAAATAGGGAACATGCTATAGATAACAACTATAACATATAAAAATTGCAGAGCAATCCGAGCATATTTACGGGAGTTAGAGCACGGACAGACGGCAGACGGCAGACGGCAGACGGCCAGACGGCCAGACGGCCAGACGGCCAGACGGCAGACGGCCATACGGCCAGACAAACCGAAGTCATAAGCACTTTTCAACTAGGTTGGAAAGTGCTAAAAAATAGCTTATTCATCTGTGTGTACCGCATCCAAACCAAACATATAAAAAATTCAACATTTTCTCAGATAATCTTCGTAATAATTCCGATAAATTGGGAATTTCAGCTATAAAACCGACTTTAAATCACTGGAATATAATAGATTTAACAAATATGTCATTTTTAACAAAATACATGTAATATTTATTGAAATATCATATACCATATAGCAGAAAAAAAGAAGATGTGTTAAGCTAGAACTATGAAGAAAATACTTTCAAACAGTGTTGAGTAAGTCGGCTCTTATGAATAACAGAGTGAATAAACAGAACGAAATAAATTCATCCCGTTCCACTGTGGATTGCTTTCATGTCGACTTGGGGCATCTTATTAATAAATGGTTAGATCTGTTTTTCAGGTGCCATAATATTTTATTTCGTCTTTCTCCTTTCTGGCTTGATGCACATTTCTGCAAACAGAGTAAGCAGATTATTACTCCAAGAAGCAACGGCAAGAAAATCTAACTTTTTAAAAGTTGAAATTTTCGATAAAGAAAACATCGGTTTTTTTTTTATCGAATTTTCCAAAAAGTTCGATAAATAAGTAAAAGTATCGAACCCAATCGAATCTTTATAGTGTTTCTTTATGGTTGTAATGTATTAGTCCCAGAAGCAACTGCAAGAAAATTTAACTTTTTAAAACTTGAAATTTTCGATAAAGATAGTTGTCGTCAAAAGATAGTTGTCGACATATCAATGCAAAATTGGTATCGTTGACTGAAAGAAACCTGAAAAAAAGTTATTTTACTTCCAGTGTTCATTTAAGTTAATTAGTTAAAGAAATTGTATTTGCTGAACTATAGTGTTTGCAAATTAGTATTCAAATATAAAAGGCTGCTAAGTGAAAATCGTTGTAACTAATGCAAATCATCCAAAAAAAACCGCTGATTTTGGACAATTGTTCAGTTTATTTATTCAAAAAGGAAACAACTGATAAAATATAAAGCTTACTGATGTCAACAAAAATATATAGGTTTTGACAGTTAAATTAATGTATGATTGGTTTTAATTATCCTAACATAGGACTGTTTTTTGACAACTATTTAATAAAAACAAATATGTTCTGATTGAAAAAGGAGACACCATTCCAAGTTTAATGATATCTTATTTGTTGTCTATTTGTAAAATATTGGTGAAAAACAATCGGGTTGCTTTTTATTTCTCCTTTGAACCTGAAAAATGTTTAGTCAAAATACATCATGTATGGAAAACGCATTTAATTTTCATTGCAATCAAAGTCTTTTTATGGAACAATATATGATAATATATAATTACTGTGTGGTCTTATAAAAATAATAAAACAAATTATGTGATATTACAAACTGTAAGAAAGGTAAAATTGTCAAATTGTATACAACATTATACAGGGCGTCTCAAAAAGGTTAAAACGCGATTTAATTGTTTGCATGCTGGCGATAAATTGCAATGCAATTCCAAAAAACGCTCAAAATGATGTACGGAGTGTGGTGATTTTACAGTTTTTAAATATCTATAAGTCACCCTTCTAGGCAAAAGTGATCAATTTTATTTTTGTTTCTTTTTGCTGCAGTAAAATGATCACGGAATACCGCATATCTATATTAAAATCTAAAAAAAAAGCTGAGAGTTTAAAAAGACACCTTTTTTTTTTTACAATTTAAAAGGCTATTACATTAAAGTAAATAGGGACCATAAACTAGTTCGAAACAACTTTTTTGATTAAAAATGTGTTAACAAGAGTGAAAAAACTGCATTACAATGAAATCTAAATTAAGCACTATACAGGCAGAGATCATTTAAAGAGGTAGGTTCCACAAATAGTAAAATATTCAGATCAGTAGTATACATTAGAATTATGTAGAAAATAAATAAGGGAATAAAAAATACATTGTCTGAAGTTTGTTATTAAATCTTTTAAAATTATTTTGTTATAAATACTTGCAACAATGAAAAAAAAATATGTTGTTTGAGTTCAACTCTCAAGAGCTCCCCTGCGGGTTATTGTGAAAGTTTTAAATATTACATGCAAATACTTTGCTTTTTTTTCCAGTTAACTAATGTCATGTCTCAACTTGATAAGTACACTCTCAGAAAAAACTGTAAATTTATGAGCGTTTTCCCTTCAATTTTCACGGGCGACAGTCTTATTTGGTGAAAAACTGTCTGATCCACTAAATAAGCGGCCTTATCCCTTAGATACATAAAAAATTAAGAGCAATCCACATATTCTTACAGTTCTAGCCCATATGTTAGCAAAAATATGGTACGACTCCATACATTGTCCTCCGCTAAGGTTTAACTCTTCATTTTACTCGTGTTTCGAAAATTTTAACCCGCCAAAACAGAGATTCTGTGATGATTATCTAACGTGCTACGTGCTACGGAACAGTAAGCAAAGTGTTATTGTGTTTTAAAGTGCATTATAATGCACTAATATAGGAGTAATATAGCACTAATAGATGCAGTAATATAGCATTATAATGCGCATTTCCTGTGCATTATAATGCTATATTACTTTGCCCCGTAAAATTACGGGCTGCACAAAATAATGGGCATAGATTTTTTTTTCTTTTACGGTGTTTTACTGGAATCTCTGCTGCCGGCTTCTGCCCGTAATTTTACTGCAAGTTTTTTTACAGTATACTTGATAAGAATCCGTAATTATATTTCGTGTCTAATACAATTTTCGAAAACTTTTCCCTTACGCATTACCGGTTCTTATTTTCGCAATAATTTTAATTCAAACATGTATATTTCTTATGTGAAATATAATTCACATTCACAAAGATAATTTTCAAATACAACTCATTCAATTTTAAAGATACGGATTTGCAGTTGTTTTGCAATGATATTGCTATAGTAAACGTAAAAAAAATATCTAATTTAACAATTTTGTCTACGAACGTCACAAAACATTTTGATAATAGAAGGAAGTTTTTATTAACAGAATATTACGCGTTACCTTATTTTGAAAAAAAATACAATTTGCATAGACTATTTTTATTTAATAGAAGAAAATGTTATACCCATTTCAATTTTTATAGGTACATAAATTGTGCAGTTACATGTAGCATTTTTACGATAACGCAGATTTTTTTTTTTTTTTTTTTTTTTTTTTTTTTTTTTTTTTTTTTTTGATAAGGCCAAGAAAAAATTACACATTTTATAAAAGATTAATGTTTTCATTAATGTTTTGATCAAAGAAAATCATGCAATTATTTTCAGCAATATAAATCGTTTGTGTTAAATCACTGATAGGTAGACTAACAAATGGATCAATGTCCATACTTTTTCGCAGTTTGTAAAAAATGTATTACAAAATCTACAACTGGTTCACAATATCGACGTTATGCATAAAAATATATAAGAAACATATTCAGATTTATATCTTTGATTTAAAGTCCATTAAAAATAACACTATAATGACTGTTCGTTGCATCAAAAATGTAAGCTTGTAATAGCAGCAAAATAGTAGAATACTACAACAATATTTACGTATGTTTAGCGCACTAAAACATAAAATGCATATTTCAATTTTAAAATTTTCATCGCTTTCGCTTTTTATAATTTGTTTTTTCAGATATTTTTTAATATGATTTTTAGCTTATATTATGATAATTATGAAAGAAAACGATTAAGGGTTTGAGGAAAAAAATTAATAAAAATTAAAAAAATGACATTACATTGCATTAATCACTTACACATGCGAAGAAAAAAAATCAAAATTTATAAATACATATTTAACTTTTTTTTATATAAAATTTGAACAAATATGTAACAAAGAATGTGAAGCAAATTTGAAATTCATTTCATGTATATTAAAATTAGTTACAGTTTTAACATTCAGCTTTAAAGAATATTCAAGCATCTTATAAAGAAATATGAAGTCTTCGTCACGTTTTAGAACTCGAAGTTCAGATATTCCTGTTGCATAATTTATGAAACTGCTCTCGCTCGAATTTTTTCAGATTGTTTTAAGATTATTATTTTATGTATGTTTCAGTTTCTAATTATGGATTTGTACCTCGCCGTAACGATAAAATTTGAAATATTTTTTCGCATGGAATCACGTAACTGTCTTTATTTTCAAACTCCCTTTTATTAAAATGGGAAATGTAAAATTGATATTATAGCTTCTAAATTTAAAGTTGAAAATGCATAAAGCATAGAAAAAATAATGTATATTATACAAATTAAGAAATGAAAATAAAATAAATAAATTGCAAATTTGCTATTCGCGTGGAATATGTTAAATCGAATTCAACTCATATAAAGAAAATAATTGAGTTTAAGTGTTTGTTGCACTGACAACATATGATGATTTAATTAATGTATTTGAAGAAAGAAATTTTATATCAACCATTTTGTGATAACAACAATATTCACCTATAAAATTATCTATTTCATATGATTTTGAGCTTATATTATGATAATTATGAAAGAAAACGATTAAGCGTTTGAGGAAAAATTTAATAAAAATTAAGAAAAATACATATTATACATAATATTAAAACATTAACATTCTTAACTTTCAATATTTTCAGATTATCAATGTGAAAAAAAGATATTTCTTTTATTAAAACGTAATATTAGGATTTTTTTAATAAGATATGAAATACAATATCTGAAAGGCTACGTCAAATATAAACATATTTTATGCAATAAAATTGTTGCTTTTTTATTGATATATGCACAAAACTTATTTTATGTAAAACAGATTTTATGTAATCACATAACAACCGTAAGTAATAATCTTTGATCTCATGAAAAGCGGTTAATTTATCAAGTTTTTAATGTAAAGTAAAATAAAATTATTTTTTACTCATTAACAGTCTTATAAAATTCGCATCATTATCTAAAAAAATGAGCCAGAAAATAGTATTTTATTAAACTTATAAAATCCAAAAAAAAAAAAAAGTAACAACAAGATTCAATTAGAAATAAGGTAAATTTCGTTTTCTGATTCACTTTTCATTTCATCAAAGAGTAATGAAATTACTGTACATTTCTCTTATTCTTTATTTCTAACTGTCAAAGGATTTCTATCAAATGAGATTTCGATAAAATTGATTAGCTTTATTCAGTATGCCATTCATTCACTTCGTTGTAATTACGTTAAATGTTTTTTAATATATTTGGAAATAAAAGGCATTTAAACAATTTTCTCCTTTTCCCATCATGCATTTTGTTCAAAAATATAAAACACACACTAAACCGTAAGACCTAGGTGTAGCTTAATAAAATTGCTAACATTATCCTGGAATTAGTGTCGCGTCGGTCTTTTCCCCGCCGAAATTCATTATCTTATAACTCACCATCCCTTAATCTTACAATAGTTAAATTCCGCGTTGCTGTTCTTGGCTATTCATCCTTTTGTGTATTAAAATTGCATATTAATCCTGCGTTTTCTTAACATTTTATTGCATTCTAGAGTTTAAATTTGTATAAAAGACCTCTTTCCGACTACTTGCGTTAGCTGATTTATTTCTCCTTCCCTTTCTTTTTTTTCCTTCGCAGCAAATTTGTCGGCAAATTTTTTTTTGAGAAGCATGGATTATCTGTCGTTTTCTCTTTTGTGATTATTTTTTCTGTTATTATTGCTCTCAATTTTACTATCTTTAGAATGTGTCATAATAAAATTTTAACTGTTCAGTAAGCTTTAAAACTTTTTGATAATTTAAAAGAGCATTATATTAGTGATGAAGTCAGTTCATCAGAGAAAGACAATGCTTTAGTTTAAAAAGAGGATGAAGAAACTGATAACGAAAAAAGAGAAAATGAATACCCCCGAGTATCAGATTATTGCAATTTGTAATCTGTTGGGACCATGATAAAACATCTTCTACTAGATTTCCTGATGGAGGAAAATACTGAAAGCCAAACTTTAAATAGTGAGATGATGTATTTATGTTTATGAATATACTGTTATCAGTTTTCAAAGTCTGAATATGGATGATGAGTGGATTGGTTATTAATATGCCTGCTGTGTTCTTGAGGGAATGGTAGAATGCCCATCCCAAAGGAAGTCCTGTAAAAACGTTTTTAGTTTTGTGATAGTCTTGGATTAATGCAATATCTATTTCATTGTCTCGGATATAGGTTAATAATTCTGTATTGGCAGCTTTGCAGTTGTTAAGGTTTACTTGAACTATTTTGATTCCTTTCATGTCAGAAAGATGGTGAGGTTTGAGTAGCTTGAATTGAAGGAGAATTTTGATCGATTTGCAAAGAAACGTTTATTAACGGGAAGACGAAAAACTATTGTATAATGAGCGATTTCTATAGCAGTAGAGGTCTTGAAAAACATAACATTGAGTAGAGCCTGAACTGTGGTTATAATCGTAACGTTTTCCAGAAGGGTCTGTTGAATTATAACAATTTATGCATTTGTGAAGCTTTGTATTATTTTTATGGATACAGGTGAATGAATTATGATTTTTCGTGCAAAATTAACAGATCTCTTTACTTCGACATCTGTCCTTGCTATGACCAAATAATTGGCAACGTTCACACCTTATTAGTGGTGCATTAAGTGCAATTTTGTATGTACAAGAAACCGACCAACAGACGATTTTGATTTAATAATTTAAGTGTTATAGTTTCTTCCAACTCCAAGACTAATCTATATGTTTTTGTGTATCCTTCGATAAGATTTTATGAATATTTTGCGTAATGTCATAGTTGAATTCAGTGCTGATTTTCTTTAAGATTTCTTCCTGTGGTATTTCTTTTGGAATACCCAAATTATGATCTTCTTTCTATTTTCTACTACCAGTTTTGATTCTATTAGATCTTGAATAATCTTATTTTCATCAATCTTATTGAGTATTAAATCGACTTTCCGATCAGTGTTAGATCGTACATTAAGGTGTTTCTATCACGCGAAAGAGTACAGTAGATTTTGGGCAAATCACTTTTAGCGCATAATTCTCTGTTTAATATATCTCTGATTTTAAGCATATGCATTTGTGTTGAAAGTTTTCTTTGAATTAGGATTGCTGATTTAGAGTAGCACGGTGCTTGATTTGCTACAATTTTAGCATAGGAATGAATAGGTCTAAAATCTCAGTATGGATGGAGTAATTTTTGATCTAATATGTGTGATTCTATTTTATCTTATGAAAGCCTTTTTTTAAGTACACTTTCAACGTTGTTGGGATATTTGATTATTATTTTTTATTGTCTGGTTCTCTTATACATATATGTGGAATTAATAAAGAATGGAGCAGCAATAGTACATCATTTTTTTAAATGATCATTTTTATTTCCTTCAATTCTTATTTGAATAATACAATTTTATTACATTCATAACAGCGTATTTACCAAATCATTACTAAATTTACCTCTCCCCACCCTTTGAAAAGTAAAAAAAAAAGATACTTTGTAAAATTAAATGTTCATTTAAATATATTTCATTAAGTGGATTTTTCCAGATCATTAAAATATAAATTGAATTTAAATTTTTCCTCAAAACTCTTGCTAAATTTTCACAAATTCTCAAATTTAATTGACAGGATATCACCGAGGGAAAGAAATTTTTAAAAAATTTTCTGTGTACGTGTGAAAAAATACTAACGGAAACGTCTTCTGCATTTTTCAGTTTTAATTATTCGCTTCGTGTGTTTTGTACAGTGTAAAATATAACCCTTTCAAAGATCTTGGAAATGGATTCGGAGTATAATGAAGTGCATTGTTTTGGTGATTAATTCTTTTTATGTAATTTATTAAGTAAATAAAGGATCAAATATATAGCTATAAGTTATTTCAATGAAAAGTGCATTTGCCCATCGTTAAATTAATGCGTACAGAAAACTTTTGAATCATTTGAGCTGCTCATATTTACTCTTCTATTACAAATCTGAAATAATTACAAGAAGTAAATATGGGAAAAGAAAGATGTTAATTCTTTTTGTATTAGAATAAGTCAAATGTTTTGACTATTTTATTTTAAAATTTCATATTAATAATACTTAAGTTTATGTATTCTATGATTTGAATAAAGGAATTCTTATACTATAAAATACCAGATCCTTCCTAAGAAATCAATAAGTTTTTAAAAGCATAATTTAATTCCGATAGTGTTTCCTTGAAATTTATGTTTGATTTTTAAAATTTTTATTTTCAACATTGTTGATAGCTCTTTTTTCTTTTGCTTGCTTAACTTTTCTTATCCAAAATTTCTTATCGAAAACGTAATTATAATATGATTATTTTAAATGATTCTTTATAATTTCCACGAGTTTCTTTTCAGATAAGAGAAATATAAATATACTTTTACAAAAAAATACTCACCAAATCTTTATTCAGTTACTTCTCCTTCCGCTTGAACAGAGTAATTATACTTTTATTTACTAAAATCGAAATGACCCTTTTAATGTATTTATTTAATTGGATTTTATAAGATCATTAAAATAGATGTTGAATTTTAATTATTCATCAAATAACTTGCTAGACCATGACAAGTTCTCAAAGTTCAATAAAATGATATCAACAAAGAAGAAAAACTAATATCAATTTTTCATTTCATGTGAGCGAACATATCAACAACCCTCTTCCATATTTTTTCATAGCTAAATATTCGCTTCATATGTTTTCTTTAATGTAAATTCTTTCAAAGTTCACTTTAGAGTTCTAAACGGAATGAAATGTAGTATTTTGTTGATTCATTATTTTTAGGAAACTTGTTGAATAAAACTGGATGATCTCATATAAATATCAATACTTTTCGCGGAATCTACGCGAATACATTTACGTAACATTAATAACAAAAACCTGATTAATCGTGGAAAACCAAGTTTCGTCATTTCAGGTATTGATATTTATTATTCTATAATTACTTGGAGATAATTATCGGAAGAAATACTGAAAAAAATCTACATTATATTTATTTGGCTAAAGTTCGAAGAATTATCATTGTTTAGTTCACAACAATAGTATTTATAAATAAATATTCTGTGTTTTGAAGGAATGAAATTTTTACCACACGAAACACTACATTCTTTATGAGAAGCCAATAACTGTTTTTAAGTATACATACAAATGCGCAAATGAATAAAATAAGAACAGTTTTTAAAGTGATTTAATAAAATTGCAATAGTGCTTCCTTGAATTTAATTTTTCATATTTAAATTTATAAATTTAACATTGTTAAAAACACATTATTATTTTACTTGCTTTCATTCTGGTGCTCAAATTGTTTCAACGAAAGGAAAAAGTAATTATTACATGCCATTTTAATAATGGATCTTTACTATTTCCATGATGTCCTGTTCTAATAATAAGATTTTCTTACTTTCACAATCACCAAAACATTTTTTAGTTTTTTTCTCCCTCCCCTTAACACGATTAATACCTTTACTAAAATGAAAATGTTCTTCTAACTGGATTTTTTAATTAGATTTTGCAAGATCGTAAAAGTAAAAATCGAATTTTAATTTCACCAATAATCACGGATTAGAAAATGACACATAACGAAATTTATAGCAAAAGATATCACCGAAGAAGAGAAACTAATTTCAATTGTACTTTAACATGAGGGAATCTATTTGCGTAACATCTTCCGCATTTTCTAAATTTACGCATTCGCTGCATGTATTATCTTTAATGTAAAAGATGATGTTTTCAATGCTTATCGAAGAGAAATCAAAGCTGAATTAAGTCTACTCTTTTCCTTTATTATTACTGTTATTAAACGTGCACTGAGAAAAATGACATTTTCAAAACTGTGTAAATCGATGTTTCAGTTTATTATGACATTTTTGTTTCAAAGGATCAGGGTACATAAGCCGTGTTTTTGGCCCATGAAATAAAATTAAAATTCGATTTTGTTATACTAACTTAATTATTTCACTTTTTAATATTATGAGGTTTATCAACAATGGTTTTTGCATTTTGTTCAGATTTATGTGACTTACACGAGCTCAAAGTTCGTATTATTCGTAGATTTTGATGAAAAATACGCGATTTTTCTAATTTTAGCTCATTTATTTATATGAGCGCAACCGTGCAACACTTTCTTCTTTACATATATTATAAAAGACTACAAAATGTACAATATATGTAAAATTAAAAGTGTTGCAAAGCTGTGCTCATAGTAAAATATTAAAAATAGAGAGTTAAGTAACTATAATCCCTCACGTCACTAAGAGACTTTAGGATGCAGCGCAACGCGTTTTAACGTGCTAAAATGAACGTGACTATGCTTTTCCGAACAAAATGCAATAACTATTGTTAACATCGTACAGGATAAACCTTTTAATCTTAAAAAGCGAAATAATTAAGTCAGTATACCAAAATCGAATTTTAGTCTTATTTCAAGGGCCAAAAAACACGGCTTATGGACCCTGATTCTTTGACGACCCAATGCTTTGAGTTATTGAAATACCAGTAAGTACTCAAAATATTTAAACATGGGCATACTCAAAAATGATTAAAATCAATTCAAACTCATTTTTGTAGTATGAAAATACTCAAAAATGAGCACATGTTTTATTCTTGAGTGTGTGCATGTTTTCAGAAATAAGTATATAAATGTTTCAAACTTCAGTAATTTTGATTCGGAGCCATTTTGAGTATGTGACTTACTCAAATTTGAGTATTTTTTGCTCATTTTTGAAAATGTCGTTTTTAGAGTGTGGTTATTAAAAGAGTGATATGTTACTTTATCACTATTTGCCGTGTCACCTCTACAGATAATTTTCGTAATTTATATCATGATGGCCTATGTCATCGTGGAATTATTGGCTTATGAAAATTTTTGTATTTTTTATAGTTTTTGTTTTATTTCTAAATGGAGATAAATACATTAAGTTGCATTTGGAAAATAAACATTGTAAACATTTATTTGTTAATATATTTCGAAAAGTACTTTTTGAAAGCCATATTTGAGCCTGAAAAAATATCTGTTTACAGTAGGATCCAAGAGTCCTTGAAATACTTCAGCAGGCAATAAAAATGAAGTAATTCGTATTCAATGACGCGGTTTGTCGGAAAATATTTTTTTTATGATAGGAAGTTTTTTTAAGCAATCTAAAATATATATCTCCAAAATTCTCCATAGATGTTACAATGCATTCAAAGCTGTTTTAAACAAGTTGAGAATTGTACGTAATATAGTTTTATATACCAGGTGAACAATAATTTCTTCTAAACATTAAAAACTCATGACAAAGTAAGAAAATATGATAAAGAAGCGCGTTTTGCATGAAATGGTTCACAAGGCAGTCGGATTTCTTTTAGCTGCAAAAAAAGTTTTAGTTAAAACAGTTGGCGCTAACATTCCATAGATTCAGCATAATTATGCAAATTAATCCTGCTCCATTCGACTTCTGGTTGTGCGGCTATTTGAAATCACTTGTGTACCGTTTATCACCTAGAACATTGGCCGAACTCAAATATTTTATCTGTCGTGAGGTTTCTGCAATTCATTCCGACATGTTGTATTCAGCTGTAACGGGCGTTGTGAGTCGCCTTAGCTGTGTCATACAATGTTCTGGAAGTCATGTTGAACAATTGTTATTGCAAAAATAAATGGAAGGAACGTACTGTTGTCCTGATCATTGTGTTTCGACAGCGCCCTCTACCAGTGACATTTTAAACTATATTTTCTGCTAAAAAAGTCCCGACTACTTTGTGAACCCTTTCTTGGAAACCACACTTCTTTATCATAATTTCTTCCTTTTTCATGAATTTTTAAAGTTTTTACAACAAACTTTTGATTTACCAGGTATATTCAGATCTTGGTGCAATAGCTGTTGCACTTTTATGCAAAAATGTTTTTATAATTAGTTCCCTGATTTTTGAAATATCCTGTTCCGCTACGAGCATTTTATTTTTATAATAACAACATATTCATCACATAAATATTCAGTTAATTCTGCCTATCGTTTAAAAACAAATAATTCTTTCACATAGTAAAATAGAAATGTTCATTCAATTTTTTTTCTTAACGGAACGTTCCAAGATTATAAAATTATAACTTGGATTTGAATTTTATCACGAATCATTCGAAAATAAAAAAAGTTTAAATTTAATTAAAGTATACCATCGAAAAATATAAGGTATATTTATTAGTTTGTTTTACGTGTTAAAGAAAGATGTCCAGTATTTTTCAGATTTAGTTTTTTCTGTATGTGTTTTCTTTAATCTGAAATACAATATTTTTAAAGAGGGTTCAAAACTGAATACAGTGCTTTATGCATATTTTTACTAGCAAACCACCCAGGTGTTGCTCAGTATTACCCTGAAGCTGAAACCAAAAGAGATGGAGATAACTGGAATATATTTAATCGATAATTACATGACAAAGATACAGTGCGTGAAATGATTATACTCCTTTTGCAAATTTTAGGCAAACACAAAAAACATAGTTACAATTTAATAAACACATATGGAATATAAATTATTATAGTTTACATTATGTACAATGAACATTCAAATCTCCTTTGTTCAAAAAATAGATTTATACAGGCTTTGTACATGTTTAAATGAAACATAAATTGCGAAATAATTATGGCCTCTTTTAGCTTAATACCCCCTATAATAATTGTTGAAACAAGAAATCTTTAATATTTGTTCCAACGGCCTTTAGCATTGTAGCAAGCTTCCATTTGACGGGACAAGCTTTCATGTAAGTCTTGAATATATTTCATATTCCATGCATCAAGAATAGCTGTTTTTAAATTATCCTTAGACATAAAATGTTGGTCATTTTCATAAACTTTTCTTGCCATATACCAAACATTCTCTGTTATATTCAAATCAGGTGATTTGGTTTACCAACGTTTTAGCAGTTTCATTTTTCGCCGACCTGAACCATACTTGGATGTTTTTTGACACATGAATTTTGCATTTGATCTGCTGAAACACCCAATTTCTTCCGGCCATTTGAAGTCCATTTCGAGGAAACTGTTTACTTAACATCTTCAGGTAATCAGAACTGTTCATTTTCCATATAGGAATTCAATGTTGCTTTTTTCCATCTTATCGCGCCCCATATCATGATCGAACCACTACCTTGTTTTCTAGTGGAAAACACTAAAGGTTCTTTTTTATTATCCTTCCAATAGGTGTGCTTACAATATGGACATTCCAGATTAAGCTTTTTCTCAGAAAAAAAAATTCGTCATTCAGTGCTCCAACTCATATTTCTACAACCGAATACTTTCCGATTAGTTTTATGAATTAAGAAAACATCGTTTTTTTTTCAGGAATTTCCTCGATCTAAATCCAAATTTATTCAGCAACTGTTGTGTTTGACAATCAGTAACTGGCAAATTTAATTCATCTCGTAATTGTCGAGTTGTTACAATTTTATTTCATGTTTTGCCCTTCAGAAGAAGGACTTCCTTCTTTATACCTGAGTGTGATCTTCTTCTTTCCATACTCTAATGAATCTTTAAGGTAATTTTGAACACCTTTAGGACTTCTGTCAATAGATAGTGCAATATCTGTTGGATTCATAGACGTTTGTATTCTTAAGACATCGATTTACCCCGTTCAATATCAGAAAGTCGTCAGCCAGATGACATATTAATTATTTTTTTTTTAATCTAACACTTAAACAAATTATTTAATTAATTTTCTATTTAAACCGTTTTTACAAATTAAAACAAAAATTTTCCTGCTAAACGATATCCATACAGATGAACTCTCGATTGAGTAAGGCCATAATTTCTTCGCTTCTAAAATCCATATTTCACTGATAAACTTTCATAACACATACACACTTACTTATACATTCACAATGCCTGTTTAATTTGAATGTTGCAATAGAGGAATTAGCACATGATTTTTTTTTATCGTTATAATATATCAGATAAAATTGTGAGAGGCCATAATTATTTCGCGCACTGTATTAATTTAAATACTTTTAATACGAAAGCAGTAATTTTTAAAAGATATTATTGGAGGAGAAAGTTTATTTAGCAACAATTAAGAAGTATTCGGATGAGAGAAATTCAAATCTTATAAACATTTCCTCCTGAAGTATAATTGACATTTTTAAATAGAATATATGGGCATTATTAATATTACAGAATCGCGCACTGTATTAATTTAAATACTTTTAATACGAAAGCAGTAATTTTTAAAATATATTATTGGAGGAGAAAGTTTATTTAGCAACAATTAAGAAGCATTCGGATGAGAGAAATTCAAATCTTATAAACATTTCCTCCTGAAGTATAATTGACATTTTTAAATAGAATATATGGGCATTATTAATATTACAGAATCGCGCACTGTATTAATTTAAATACTTTTAATACGAAAGCAGTAATTTTTAAAAGATATTATTGGAGGAGAAAGTTTATTTAGCAACAATTAAGAAGCATTCGGATGAGAGAAATTCAAATCTTATAAACATTTCCTCCTGAAGTATAATTGACATTTTTAAATAGAATATATGGGCATTATTAATATTACAGAATCGCGCACTGTATTAATTTAAATACTTTTAATACGAAAGCAGTAATTTTTAAAAGATATTATTGGAGGAGAAAGTTTATTTAGCAACAATTAAGAAGCATTCGGATGAGAGAAATTCAAATCTTATAAACATTTCCTCCTGAAGTATAATTGACATTTTTAAATAGATTATATGCGCACTATTAATATTACAGAATCATATTCTGTCAAAAGTGGGGTTCTAATTCAAGCTGTCTTTGGAAAATTAGAGTTTACTCCTGGTAGATTAGACCATTCGGCCATTCTGACTGCCTTCAACGTTTTTCTATCTAAAACAAAAAAGTAACTTCGAAACTTATTTAGCACATATGCAAATCTGTTTATTTAGATCTTAAATGTTGCCTTTACGTTTTAATATTATACGAAAAAATCTGATGAATAACTTACTGATATACTACGTTATTGCTATGTTACTGATATCCGCAGCTAGAAGGGTATTTTGAGTAATTTATATGTACTTCACTATAAGCGTATATTCGTTTCTTTATTTTAAAAAAAATGTAGAATTTCAGAGGTAAAATATTTTGCAGAAAGCAAAATACAAATACAACATGTCATTTTAAAAATAGTTCTTTATTATTTCTGCTATTTCCATTTCAGAAAATAAAATCTTTTAAGTAATTTCATAACAACATATTCACCAAATCACAATGCAATTTACCTGCCAACCCCGTTGAAAAAGTAACATTTTTAATTATTAAAATTGAACTAATCATTTAAATATACTTCTTTAATTGGATTTTGGCAGATCATTAAAATAGAAATTGAATTTTAATTTAACTATTAATCCCCTCTTACATAATGAGAAACCCTCAAAGTTAAATTAAATAATATCAGCTAAATGGAAATTTATTTGATTTTTTTTTATGTGAATGCATAAGCAAAACGTCTTCCGCAATTTTCAGTTTTAATTATTCGATTCCTACGTTTTCTGTAACTTAAAAGACAATACATTCGAGATTCACCAAAAGGGATTTGAAGCAGAATAATGAGAATTACTTTGATGAATAATTGTTTTATGAGATTAGTCGAGTGATATGTATCACAATTTTCCATGGTAGCTATATGATTAATTTTATGTAAATTAAATAACAATGGTCTAATCAAACATAAAATGGAGATAATTTTGAAATTACACTTTAAAAATTTGCACCTTTGATTATTTATTACAGCTTTGAAGTAGAAAATTTTTATTACTTTGCTGAATAAATATTTTTATGAAATTAGGTGAGTGTTATATTTTTCGCTTATATATAACTACGGCAGCTATAAGCAGCTTTTATATTTTAAATAACAATGGTATATTCAAAGTTGAAATTATTGGGTGGTGATAATTTTGATACTGTTACAAATTTTCAACTTTTTTGTTTGATACTGTTACAAATTTTCAACAAATTTTCAACAACAAATTTATGTCTGATTTGAAGTAGATAATGTTTATTACTTTACTGAAGAGATATTTTTATGAAATTAGGTGAGCGTTATAGTTTTTGCTTATAATTACGATAGCTAGAAGCAGTGCTTGAAAATTGCAGTCCCCAGGTCGCCACTGTCAACGAAATATTTTTATCTCGCGACAAAATTATTTAATCTGATGCTTTCGTTTTCTTTTTTGTACAAAAAGTGACATAAGAAATGAACACAAAGAGCACTTATAATAGTTGCAGGAGAGTTATTTCCGTTTCAGAAATACATTGTCCAAAACTCGGCTCAGCAAGTGAGAAAAAGCTAAAAGTCGCAATAAAATAGTCTGGAAAATTAAAAAAAATTGGAAAGAACAAAATTTACTTTATTGGGATAAAAGATGGACACCAGATACATTTTACGAATGCCAAAAAATCGCCGCGGAATACAAAAAACGCAAAAATCACTCAAAATACAAAAAATCACAGAGGACAAAATTTACTATACTGGGTGAAAAACTTGAAACTGGATTACTTTTACGAACGCCAAAAAACTATCGCGGAACGTCAAAAAAAACTACAAATCACATAGAAAATTGCTCAAAATTAAAAAATCTTAAAAGACAAAATTTTATATATCCACTAGAAGACTAATTCCATTTACAACTGTTGAAAAATTGCAGCAAAACTCCAAAATTGTTATTGGGTAAAAGTTTGAAACAGTATTCCTTTAAAGAATATCAAAGAATTCGGCACACGAAAAAAAGTAGAAAATCGAATAAAATTAATTAAAAATTCTAATAAAAAAAAATTGGTACTATTCTAAACTGTGCAAGTAATAATTATAAACTATGCTTGCTAACACATGGGCTGATAAGTTCCCGGTCTAATAAAGAAAGCACAATTTTTTAACATAACTTTATAACTTTATAACTTTAATAAATAACATAACTTTAATAATAAATATTAATAATTTAATAATAATAATAATAATAATAATAAGGATTTAATAATAATAATAATAATAATAATAATAATAATAATAATAATAATAATAATAATAATAATAATAATAATAATAATAATAATAATGATTTAATAATAATACTAATAATAATAATAATTTAATAAATAAATAATAATAATAATTTTATAATAAATAACAACATTTTTTAACGAAAAAGCTCCAAACAGTGCTTATAATCATCGACTCGTTGTTGTTTTTGGTCAAAAGTCAGCACGCGCGGCAATTTGACAACAGATTATTCATAGACAAATGTTCATTCAAAATACAGTGGTGGATAAATTATAAGACACCTATCAAATTTGACATACAGTGAAAGAAAAGATTAAGAGCTTAAAAATGCTTTATCAAATACGACAAATCATAAATTTATCACACGTAACTGTTTTACAGAAATGATATTTTTATAGAGTTTAATAAAAAAAAATTAAAATATCATGGACAAAATTATAAGACACCCTAACATTTTAATTAAAACACCTGCTTTTTTTTTCGAAATATGCAAATTTTTTGCTCGCTGTTATGACGTCAGCAGTTAACTAAAGCAGACGATAACCGACTTCACGCATTTACAAACATGCCACGAGGTACAGAATTGAAAGAATGTGAAATTCTCGAAATTTGGAGATTAAATGGAACTGGTGCTTCAGTTAATAATATTTCAAAAGTTATTAAACGCTCTAGATGAGCAATTTCAATTTTTTTGAAAAGCGGAAGTAATGGATCGGTGATTAAAAGATATGGGCGTACTCCTCGCTTGTCCTCGAGAGACAGACGCCATGTGCTTTCACTCGCTACACAGAATAAGATGACCACTGCAGGCAATAAAAATGCTTTGAAAATGAATTGTTAAAGGAGAACCATTCGCAGGGTGTTGCATAATACTTCTTATGTGAAATTTAAAATATTGAAGGAAAAAACACCGCTTCTAAGGCGGCACAAAATGGACCGTTTAAACTTCGCTAAACAAACTATGGCCTGGACCTCCAAATGGTACTTTGTATTATTTTCTGATGAAAAAAAGTTTAACCTGGATGGTCCTTACGGGTTTCACTATTATTGGCATGATTTACGGAAGTCTCCTGATGTACAAATGAGCCATCAAATGGGTGGAGGCTTAGTAATGGTTTTTCGCCTCAAGGGAAAACCGATATCGTTTTGTGCATTCAAGAATAAATTCCGAAAAGTATAAGAATCTTCTTAAAGATCATCTAGCCATATGCGGTGAACTTCTTTGTGGCGAAAACTACACTTTCCCGCACGATAACGCGTAGATTCATACATCACATGTAACAAAAAAGTGGCTTTCAGAGCAAAGTATTAATGTTCTTCCGTGACCTTCTTGCTCCCCAGACGTAAATTCCATCGAAAACTTGTGAGGGATCTTAGCTCGTGAAATTTACCGAAATGGGAGGCAGTTTACATGTGTCGAAGACCTAAATAATGCTATAAGATGTGCTGGGGCATTCAGTATCTCGTGGCATGTTTTTAAATGCGTGAAGTCGGTTATCGTCTCCTTTAGTTAACTGCTGACATCATAACAGCGTGCAGACAGTTTGCATATTTTGAAAAAAAGCAGGTGCTTTAATTAAAATGTTAGGGTGTCTTATAATTTTGTCCATGGTATTTTAATTTTTTTTTAAAACTCTATAAAAATATAATTTCTGTAAAACAATTACGTGTGATAACAGAATAAAGTTATGTTTTTGTCATATTTGATAAAGCATTTTTAAGCTCTGAATATTTTCTTTCACTGTATGTCAAATTTGGTAGGAGTCTTATAATTATGTCCACCACTGTAAAACCTACACGTTCCTTGGATATCTTCAGAGTCTGAGCCGTCTCCTGCATCTTCACTTTACGGTTCCCCAAAACGATTTTGCGAACTTTTTTTATGTTTTCTGGAGTAACCACATCTTTTGTGTGGTGCATCACTGGTGTCCATTCAACCACTTTTAAATTCAGCAAACCAGTCAATAATGTTTGATTTACCTGATGCAGTGTCCGGATAACGCTTATCAAGCCTAACTTTTGTTTGAACAGTGTTTTTCCCCATCAAATAACAATTCTTGAAATTCTTGTTTATCCATTATTTATCAACAAAGTCGTTCAACTAAAACCACTCTAACGTTTTATCCACACGGCGAATCGTCATTACATTTTTTCTGTTACCTTTTAAGGGTTAGTATTTACTAAAAAAGCATCGGTTTGGTGATTGCAACGCCATATGTGTACCAGACCGGGAACTTATCAGCCGATGTGTTATTATTTCCTCTCAATTAATTCATAAAAAAACTTTTGTGCTTTTACAAAATCAATGATCGAGAAAGTGGCGGAAAATACTTTTTATTGACAACTAGAAATTTTTACTGGCCACCATATTTTATGAAATTTGTAAAGCCCTGTTTATAAGAATATTTGTAGGTAACGTAAATGATAAGGACCTATCAATCATGGGATTCTGGAATGAACATACTTTTTGCATTGTTATCGGTATTGCTATTTGTATTATATTTTTATTTATTATTGCTCATATTTTTTCATTGTCATAAATTGTGGGAAATAAAAAAAAAGTAACTCTCGGAAAATTGGAATAAAAAATTTTTCATTAGACTATTTCGAAATTTATCGAAAAGGATACGAATCAGAATAAAGTGTTCAACTTTTCTCATGAATGCCTTTTGCGAAATTTGATTGAATGAACTGTTACCCACATCACACATTTTGCGTAACCTATATGAATATTTTCCAGTAAATATATACAAATGCCTAACTACTAACCAAAATATTGCGTGAAGAAAACTTTGTGATCGTTTCATGTAGTCGCAGATATACTTTTATTACGTATTGAAGATAAATACAGAAAGTAATTCTCGTACAACTGGTATAACGACTATTTTTGTATTAGTACATGTCGATTTCTTTCAGTGATAATTTATATTCCCAGATGCTTAACAGAAACCTATTAATTTTATAGAAAAACAACTTTATTTTCCAGTGAGTGTGGGTTTCGCTTAATTCGTAATTTTAAAATCAAAGAAAAATAAAATTTTAATCTCTCATTTTCACCCATCAGTATGAGTCTTTTTGGCAGTCATATCCGTAATCTTTCACTAATCCATCTCCTCTTAAAAAAAATAAATTGATGAATTACAATGTATCTGTCCTTAAATGTTTCTCCTCCGAAAATTACTAAATTTATAGCACATCCCTACTTTTTTCAGGTATATATATATTTACAGGAAAAGTTGATAATAGTAGGGAAGCAAAATCAATCACGATGCGAAATTACTAGTGTAGCAGATAGGTAGTCTGCTACCTAGCAAGTTATGAGACACTAGTATAACGTTGTCAGATCGATTTTATCCGGTGTTCCAAGTTGAGGAATATTTTAAATTCAAAATATCTACCACTATCTCAGAAAAGTAATCTTAACTTTGCTTAATAAGAGACATTCCAGAATTAAATAAAGCGACGAAAACTAGTCGGAAAAGATGTAGCTATTTTGAATAAAAACAATTCCAAGATCTGACAACAATGTTTTGCATTGTTATTTTTCATTCTCCAATATTTCATATTTTTGTAATATTGTACAATTTTATTATTCTGTAATTTTATAAATTTAATAACCAGCAATATTCGAATATTAAATGAAACTGTTTTTCGTTTGCAGCGTCCTCTGAAAGCAGGTGCCTCCGGCAAAACCGAAAGCGCGACCAAACGTGTTCTGAAAAAAGAGGCGCCAACTCTTCGTTTAAATATAGTTCCTTATCAATTATCTTAAATTATGTTACGAAAATAACATTTTCTTACACTCCTGACTTCCTCATCAAATGATTATTCAGTTAATTTACTCAACCCTTTGAAAGTTAATAATGCTTTCACTTAGTAAAATCGACAGGTTCATTTAAATATTCTTCTTTAATTGGATTTTACAGATCATAAAAGTATAAATTAAATTTTAATTTTACAACTATTCACTATTAGATAATAGCAAATCCTTAAATTTAAAATAAAGGGTATGACCAAAAATTAAAAATAATTTTTTATTTTACGTGAGTCAATGCATTAATTGAACGTTTTCCGCTATTTTCAGATTTAGTTATTCGAATCGTGTGTTTTGTGTAGTACAGGTCAAAAACTCTTAGAAATTATGCACTATTTGTTTTCTAGAAGTTTTTTTTTCTTTCTTCCAGTGTAAAATACATTATTACAGCATCAGAAAAAACCTTTAAGTTTCAAAAAGCTGTAATTTTTTTTTTCTAACAATGTATCCAATATACCAATCTTGTACTACCTTACGAAAGATTGCATGCACCAAGTGTAATAAAAATAACAACAGTATCAATTAATGGACTACTAGTTTTTTTTGTATCTTAATAAACATAGTGTATTCATTTTGGGCTCCCTTTTTTATATCTCCTGTAAAATATCTAGTTAAAATTAATAGTGCTGTGCAAACACATATTATAACAAAATATCGTGGCATAGTGTGTTCTCATCAGGACGACAATATTTCAGAAAACTACACATTTCCCAGAAAAGAACAGTACTTCTAAATTTCTACAAAAATACTTTTAATGCATTCCTGTGATAGGAAAAGGAATCGGGGAATTTGGAAAATTAATGGTTTTTAGCCCATAATGTTTTAATGGCTAAAAACTATGTAACTTGTGGAACAGTTTCATGGTGATATAGCCATGATAGTCCAATATCATCCAGTGCGATTCAAAAGTTCTTTAAGACATTTCAAAGAAAGAATATTATAAAAAAATTCAAAAACAAATATATTATAAAAAGAACATTCTAAAGAAAACTGTAAGTCCATGGGATAAAAGTATTTTTAGAAAAAGACTGAAATTTCTAATAAGACTTTGCAACAGCCCATAAATTTAAAGCTACCCAAAAATGGTGAAGAGAGAATCAACCACATTCTACAGACTCACTAAAACAAAACCCTAATTACCCAGTTTAATTTTGTTACACTTTTTGTGGGGGAGAATGTGAGAAAAAAAAATATTGCTGTAATTATCACTAAAAATGTCGAATAGTTAAAGAAAAATCTAATTTCTTCATGAGAAAAATATTTAAGAATGAGTTAAGTAGAAACTGTGAAAAGTTTCCAAGTTACTTGACAGCCGCGGACAAAGTAAAAGGCATTATCTTTGAAAATTAACTTCTATTTATGTAAATACTCTTTTCATAAATTAATTTAAACAATGACATTTTAGATTATTACCATTTAAACTTTCATGGTAAGTTAATTGTGAGTTCAAAGAGCTTTTGGTGGCCCTGTACATTGAAAACAAATTAAACGAGATTTCAAAAGATGTCAATCCGAGCTATTTAAAACATTTCCTGATTAGGATATCAACGATTTATAACAACACGCAACTGGTATCTGATGTAGTAATTGATCAAATTAATTTTAAATATATATCTCATGTAATAATGATTCTTCGATTAGAAAATTTTAATTATTCTATTATTCCATCATCTCCATATTTTTCCAAGACTGAAGTTAGTTATTATTCAATATTAAAAGATCCCGAATCCGCATAATTTTTTGTCACAAAATTATCCACAGAGATGCATGCGAGAGAAACCATTCAACAAGAAATCATGACTATTTTCTGAATATTGATTTTTTTTAAAATACAAGCCATTTACATATTAAAAATTGTTATAATTTTTTTTTCAAATAGAAACACCCACTTTTGAAAGTCTGTTTTTTGATCGCATCGGCTCGCGTACATACTTTTTCGGAAATCTTAATAGTTACATCAGAAAATGTGTTGTGGGTTTATTCATAAATTTCGGAAATTAACAATGTTACAAAACAGTACTGAAAATGATCAGTCACCAGTAAAATTGTACAACAAATCTGAATATAATAAAAATGAACTTGCCTTTTTTTTGTTTAATCTTTGCCCGCGTTTTTCACCACCTGGCATTTATGTGCTCTTTTACGAACATGTTCCGTACCCTGTTTTTTTCCTTTTCAACATTAACAAGTAGTTAGTTATAACTACAGCTATACCATTTCATTTTTTTCCAAATTTTAGACTCTATCCTTAATCTCCTTCGCTTTACTTTTTTATTCCAAATTTTGTTTTAATCTTTTTTTAAAATTTTTCATCTATCCTTTTCATTGTAATTGTTCATTTTTCATGTAGATAATACACCATTTTAACTTTTTCCAACGGTTCTTACAAGACATTCTACTCACTATTAGCCTGGGCACAAATTTAATTGCTACTCGGAAGCCCCTTAACCGACATCAAATGTTCGGCAACAGCGTTTAAAAATTTTCTTTTCTGTGAATTCTGTGATAACAGAAGACAGTCACCGTAGACACTCAAAAAGTAAAATATCTGTATATCTTGAACTAGTAATTCGAAAGAGCTGTAAACTGACACACTCTTGTTTTTGACAATTGTAACCCATTTTATGTAAAAAATGAATGCAGTTCATAATTCATATTTTTTTATGAATTTATTAACAATTTACATATTTAAAATTATGTTTTTTTAATGTAAAGAAAAGCTTCGAATATGTTTGGTTCAATTTCTTAAGAAATTAATTGGATATATTTTGGGAAGACAAACATTAAAGTTATCATGTGGAATTCATTAGCTTTTTCAAACTTTCACCTCTTCTCACTCTATGAAGATTTCAGAAAAAAGACAAATATTATATACATTTTACTGGACTGCAGTGATCCAAATAAATCAAATATGTTGTCAAAAATATACTTCACGATTTCTGAATTTAAAGTTGTACATATTTTTAATATCTAGATATTCCTATTCTAACAATTTCATTTTACCGGAAATTAGACACATTTTCCAATTGAATAATGCATTTCGCATCTGTGTGCGATAATTTGGTAATAAAATAATATAGGTTTTTTTCTAACTATCTGTATCTATAGTAAAACCATAAATATGCTTATTAGTACGTCTGATGTCATGACGATAATTTCATAATCCTGTCGAAACAGAAAAAATCGGAGAAATGTAACAATCCATTGTAAATCTACGTTCAATAAGCCTTTTGTGCATTCAAACATAGCTAAATGTTACACACACCTACACACATAACAAATTATTGCCATACTTGGCGGTATTTGACGAAATATTGGCAACTTATGCCAGAATTAATTCACGTAAAACAAGGTGAACTTTTCGATAACTAGCCAATTACTAACTAGGCAATTACCAACTGAAATATAAATAAACTCATATTCGTGCGATTTTTATAATATTGTGAATAAAAAATTAATATATTGTGAGATAGATTAATATATTGTTTCTATAAAAGTCTGTAGATAACATATATGGCTATAGAAGAATTTTGGTATTTTTTTTAATTGAGGAAAATTGCTAAAATTACATTTAACAGAATTAATGTTATAAACAATATAATTACTATTTTAAATTAGTTATTGTTAATATTTTACTTTTATAATTTTTGGGTGAGTCAAACACAAAGGAACGTCAAACAAGCCGGTATATTCTGTATAGTGTAATATCTCCAATAAAACTTTTCCAGGTATTGATAGAAATTATTTTGTTGGTTTTTAAAATAGTTCTTTTAAAAATGAAAAGATGGAATTTTATATTGTGTGGAGGAAAATAATACAAAAAATTCTTATTTTCTTATGTCCAAAAGAAATTTTAAGTATATTGGTAATTTTTTAGCTCTGCTTAAACTATTATTAAAATTATTAATTTCAAGGGCTTGAGGCTCAGCGAGCGGGACTTCGGAGACCTCTGGATTCTTTCAGACAGTCGCAGCTCCCTTCAACACCTTCACAATTGGATTACAGTTGGAGATAAAACTAGTATTTCCACCCTTCTTAAACTTAAAATCATTTCAAAGCTCCATGATGTTCATTTTCAGTGGATTCCATCCCATGTTGACATTTATGGCTATGAGCAAGCTGATCGCTTGGCCAAGGAGGGTTGTTGTCAATCTATACCTTCCTCTTCAGCCCTTACCTACTCAGAGCATCAATCTAGAGTTACATCTGAAATTTTAAAGGAGTGGGAGGTCCCTCCCAGCCACCACTGGTACGCGGGCAAAGAGCCGGGCTCTTCGTTCGCTATCAACTGTGACAGAGCCTCTCGAACGGCGATTTCAAGATTGGCAGGTGGACACACGAAAAGTCTCTCGTTCTTTGAGGGCAGAAAGATCTTCAAAATCTGCACTAAATGTCAAGCTCAACAGGCCTCTGCTGAACGCATCCTGGACTGCTTAGGTCTTTTCAGAGAAGACTTATATGTTTCCCCCCTTCTGGTTCTGGACTTTCTTAGGATTAACGGAGTATTGGATCTTGTCTGACTTCGTCAGACAGTTGGAGGATAAGCCACAACAACAACAACATGATAGAAAAGTGAGCAGAAGTGGAAGAAAAGTTTAACTTGTTCTGCGCAGTCGTCTGCTCACTGTGGTCAGTCTGTCACAGATTACTTTACATTGTTGTAACAACCAAATGTTCATTAATAAAATAAATAATTAAGAAACACAAAGTTTTTTTGGAAAGTCAAAAAAATTCATTCAGTTAAGATACAAATTTCATTTAAAATTACTTTTTTTTTTTTTTTCATATTCGAAAAATAATCATTGAAATTATGCGATATTTAGAAGATATGTGAAAGTGATAAAAGGAAAGCGATAACGCTGCCACCACCGATTACCACCACCGTTATGCCTTTGGCATAACTACTTTTTTAGGATGCCTGTTTAGGTTGTTTTACTAATATTATGTAGGCACAAATTACTATATTTATATTAAATGAGTAATTCCTAATATTTCTAATATTAAGTAGCACTTTAATAAATATATATTTAAAAGTCTTCAGTGAAATAGATTGAACCTTAACTCTAAAAATTCATTTTTGTATTTTAAATTACATACAAATTATGAGAATTACGAGTGATGCACGTTCGATTCTTCTCGTTCCACTAAATTAAAGAGTTTATTCAATATTTTATGAATATGTTCTATAATTAAAACAAAGTGTAAAAATATCATTAAATATTTATATTTTTACAAAATACTAGTGGGTGGTTTTTCATCAAATATATTTTACTTACCCCGCACTGTTAAAAATTTGCAGCAAACTGTCCGGTCATTTGACCGTTTTTATAGAAAATGGTTACATAACCGTAATTTAATACTATTCTGACCATAATATGGGCAATAATATGGTCAGATTAGAGTTAAATTACGGTTATGTAACCGTTTTCTATAATAACGGTCAAATGACTGGACAGTTTGCTGCAAATTTTTAACAGTGCGTTACGAAGTTTACATATTTTTTAAATTGCGTATAAAAAAGGCGAGACTATATATTATTCAATAAATTGGACTGGAAACGAATACAAATGTTTTCGGTTTATATTTAAATAATCAGTATTTTGTTTTGGAAGTGTCAAATTTCTTCATGAATAAGTAATTTGCATTTTATTCATTCATACTTTGAGGAGAAGCTTAATTTATACTGGAAATATGCGCAACGTGATGAGATTTCTGAATATATGAATATTTTTAAATAATAAATCAGTATTGTCCTTCATCAAAATACACTGAAAACAACTTATTGAATAAAAAAGATTCATAATATATTTATGCAAGACTCTACAAAATTTAACATCGAATGAAATTATCTGACTGTCAAACCAACCAAGAAGATATTTTATATTTTTAAGATAAAGATTCAAGACCATTTGATAATACATTTGCATTAATGAGTTAATATTAGTCTGTGGGTATTTGAATTAAATTTGATACTTCAAATTAAATGTATCTATAACTACATTATTTTCAAGAAAACAATATTTTTTTATGAACTTCAGAATTTCACTTCAGATTGGTGTTTTAATTTTTATATATTCATTATGTATATTCCTTGGTAAAAAATATATGTATATATTCATTAGTAAAATAATTAATTGAAATCACATCATTAAATATTCCTGTCATGCAAAGTCTAGTCAAAATATTTTAAAGTAATCCTCAGTTTTTCATATAAATTGCAATTTTATCGAAAAATCTCAGAAATATTGAGTTTATATTGAATGATTGCAATTAATTTGCAAACATTTAATTTTAACCGGAGAATGTTAGGAGTTTATAACTCAAATTCTTAAATTATGTGTTAAACTTTTGTTGCAATAACAATCTTCATATGTAAAAAGTGTCTTTTTAAGTAACTATCACAACAATCACTTTGTGTATTTTTTTTATAAATTTAAAAACAAATAAAGATTGAACGCTACTATATAAAATAAATTACGTGTACTTTAATTAATTATTTATAGGGAAGAATGTATGCAAAATACAATAAAATATGGATACAATGCATAATAATTTAATTATTTTATTAGAAAGTGGAGCATATCATTATACCTCTAAAAACATAGTGGCAGGGGGTGAGGCAAATTAAAACTGAAAACAAAACTTTTTGCTTTATTAATCCCATAAAATACAACATATAAATCTATTTCATAAGAATACCACAGAAGTAAATTGCGTTAATTCTTCTAAAGTTTTAAGAGAGAAAAAAATACCTATAGGCAATTAATCCTTTGAAATGATACCTAATACGATAAAAGTTCTTTTTCTCTAAAAGTATTTATCCTCGGTAACAAAAATAAATTTAAACTTTTGAAACACCTCGTATCTGTCATAGTCCTTATTTTACAATTAAAAAATGTACATTAAATTTAATTTTTAGCTTAAGAACTTTGATAAAATCCTTTCGAAAAATTTTTGAAATTTCGAAATGATGTTGATAAAAAAGAATTTTGTCAATTAATCTTTCTATAAAAGTTATTCCTAAACTTTTAAAATAAAAATTAATATAAATTCTTTTCTTGTCAAATATTTTTGATAACACATTAAAACACTTTTTTTACACACTACCCCAGTTTAAATCTAATTGAATCAAACTTTTATTTTAAAAGCGATGTTTTATCTCTAGTCAGCAACTGTTACTTCAAAAGAAACTGAAAATGGAGTGAATATGAATTGCAAATGAAAGTTCTCCTAAAGTATTTATAAAGATTTGTTGCAAAAAGTATAATGAAATACAAATAAACAAAAACAATTAGTGTCATAATTTTTATAGGATAGGTTTAAGCTGCGTATTTAAAAAAATCTTTTTTAAAAGGTATATTTTATATTACAATATGTACGTTTTTTGAAATTACTTTATTTTGTAAAATTTTCGTATAATGCTTTATCGCCAAATTATACTTGAGTAAAACATTCTGGGACTACAAAAGTATGAATCGATTTTGAGTGACTGACCTGTTATCTAACTATAGCTCAATATCATTCAAAAACATACCTTTTCTTTGCTGGAAAGTAGGAAAACTAATGTAGAGTGTAGGAAAAAAGTATAATAAACAATAAATTATAACAATCAAATAAAAAATATATAAACTTGCATTTGTATATTTACCTCTGACGCATTTAAGTGTGAAAATGAAAATATTTTCCGGTAAAAAAAGGAAGGTTCGGTGCAACTGAATGTTATTCTTAAAACTTGAAACTATATTATTATGTATGCTATATCATTTTGTATATTATTATGTATATGATTTGTTATGTTTACTGTTTCTTACGAAATCATCGTCTTTCCGCACTGCGAAAGAAATTCCGCTATACAATACGCAATTGCGTACCAAAAGAAAAATAATAATAATTCCCTTTTTTAAAAGTTTAGAAATAGGAGGAATGGATTTTGCTGTAAATCATAAAAGTCATAAACCTTCGTAAATCAATTAGTAGTATACAGAACATCTCACAGTCTCATAATGGAAAATTTAATAGATGAAAACAATGTGCTTAGCATTAGTCACTAAACTACCTTTGTGACCAAATAGAATTTACTGAACTTTAACTGTAAAACTACGTTTTACAATTCATACGAAGGAAAACTAATTTTAATTTGTAACACTTTATTTTCAAATTCAGTGCCAAGTAATGTCACAAAAACGATGAGGTCATAAATAGAGAACTGTCATAATCATTATTTGAGGTAACCGATAGAAGAAACTGGGTACGTTTGAGATAATAAATAATTTACATATAGATTTAAAATCAATTTATAAACATTTGTGTTTTATTATAACAAATGATGTGATTCATAAATTACAATATTGAGTAGCGATGGATAAAGATATTATGTTACTAGCAATCCAATAAATTATTGTGATGAATTGCTATTGTTTATATTATCAATATATTTATTAACTTAGTCACTTGAGATGAAATATTTTAAGTACAATATTGCATTATGTTAATTTTTCTTTTATTTTTAATATTTTTAACGAAGTTTTGACTTCATTTGGTTTTGTATCAATTAAAATAAAATATTATTATTTTATATTATAAACTTTCTACATTCTTCAGACTTATTTTTCTGGTAAAATAACTGTTTAATCTATTGTTTGCGAGTGAAATGTTTGAAAAAAATCATGTAAGCGTATATAACTAACCACAGAACTTCCTAAAAAAGCAGCTGCCATGACTAAAGAACCAACTATGTTTGAAATTCACTTAAAAAAACAAGAAATTATTTCACATAGAGTAGAAGTTAGAGCGATCTGTTTTCAAATAACATGTAATAACATTAATTTATAGAAATGATGCTTTCAAATCATTTCCACAAATTAAGTACCTCATTATTTTTCATTTAAATAAATTACATCAAACAAGTAAATTTTGAACTTTGAATTCGTTATTATCCATTTTTTTAGTGTATACCATGATTACAAGAATAGATATTAATTCATACTTTTTGTAGTTATTGCAGTTTACGTTTAAAATAAAACATATTAATAATATGTGTAATGTATGCTATTTTGGTACAAATGTTAAATTTTAAAAATTTCATAAACAATATTCTCCGAGGCAATATCTTTTACAATTCTATCGCACTATCAAATTTACTTTATTCAATCTTACGTTTTTCATGTATTTTTAATGGGAAAAGTGATATCTTATACAGCTTATTGCATTTTTCAATGTTTTTACCGAAATGTCTAGGGTTATATGGTATGTTACTCTAAAGGATATTTCTACACTTTTTGCGAAAACTCACGTAGAATTTTACCAAAAGGTGTTGTTTCTGTTTCACAATTTTATATTTGACGATTCCATGAATAATGTAATACTTATGTGATAAAAGAGCTGTCTCATAAAAGAATATCATATTATAAACTTTTTATTTATATAAAAACAGTTCGTTTTTGTATATTTGTGGTAAAATTATTTATTTTAAGATATAATAAGATTAATAAAACAAAAAAAAAATAAATATAATTTTGAGAACTTTTAATTATATATTTCTACTAAATATTTCCGAAAATGTAAATTCAATTTAAAGTAATAAACATTGCTATAAATGTACATAAAGAATTGAAGTTTGGATTTGCAATAAATATTACACGCAAACTGAATAATTTTAAAGTACTTCTTTATTTATTTTTATTTTTATTTTTATCTTTATTTTTGTCTACGATTTTCGTTATTTTTATGATGAAAATTTTCTATTATTTATGAATAGCAAAATAATTAATCCATCAAGACTCTATTTCCCATCTATTATCCGTGAATCAATATAAATCTATATGCGTAATGTAAATATTTGCAATGTATCCGCCTCATTTGAATTACCTAAAATTTAACACGAGGTAATTTTCCGTTTTAAAAAAGCAAATCCGAAATATTAATTTTCACGTTTACAGTTGGCTACCACAAGAATCTGTTTTTACTTATATGATCTCGTGATTCATGTTTTCAAGTGTATTTTCCAAAATTTGTGAGAATATTTTGTTTATCATTATATATTTTGAAAATGGCGCCGTTATGAGCGTTGAAACGTATGTCCATCAATAAAAGGTTTTTATAAGCCTTTAGTTGTTTCTATTTGTATCACTTAACCATTTGATCTGTATTTTAATTATAATTAGTGCGCTAATTCTGTGATTTTAAATATTTTCTTATTTTTAACTAAAAATATTGCCATAATCTTTAAAAATGAACCTTTCGAAGGCTAGAAATCAATGATTTTCTTCAAGTTTCCTTATTACTAAAACTTTTTCAATAACTTTTCAAAGTGATTCAAGTTAAGAACTTCCACCGTTAATCATATTACATAATTGAAGATTTAAATATATAAAAGAAATTTAAGACTGATCTTCTTCATTATTGATGGTTTCTTTATTACTGAACGATGATAAATCATAAGTGATATATGGCGAATTCTATACACATCAATTTTTAATACCTTCATCAAGACGGTAAATTATCTTTAATGGCCTATGAAAGAGGGAAAAATAAAGTTAATATTTACTATTAGAATAAGTGTAATAGCGACGTCCCTTTTTGGCAGCGATAAGAAACAAGATTAGCTAAAGATAGATGTGATCTTTCGATAACCTTAAAATTTCCTTAAGATAATTCCATCTTCTTACTCATTTTATTTAACGCCTAATATAGTTAAGTTAATAAAATACATTTGGCTATGATGTGTCCTTTTAAAGAAATTAGAAAAGTAGCATCCGTTATAATACGTATATTTCTCAAAGTGGCACTATAGGTGCATGACGAAAGCTCAGATTGGAGCTTCTTTCCAAATTATATAATCCAACATAACAAAACATGACAATAAATTCGGGAAGACGAGTTACACTTACAATTAAATGTTATCTTGACGAGTATAGAAGGCTCTATAACTGTTTAAATATTTCTAGCCCAATTAATGATTGCAACCCTTATGTAGCCACTATCATAAATTTTTATAAAAGGGTTATCCCCGAACTGGGTTCGAGCAAGAAGCGTTTGTTTCGTTACTAAAAGCTTTTGGACACCACTAATTTTTAATTGCAATCTTCGCTTTATTACTTGGCAGACATTTTTCGATTATATAAAACACTTATTTTAGTACGGAAAAAGTGGTGTATCGTTCCTTTTTTTAGTTTATGGTGTCGAAGAAGGCCCAACAGATAAGGGGTTAAGGTAGATTTCTCATTTGTACATGTTCATTTTAACAAGTGTTACAGTATTTAAATTTACTTATGTATTTTCGTTACGGATTATTACGAATTATTTCAGATCGTATGGATTATTTCACAATTTTTAAGTGACTATTTCGCTTACATTTTTATACCTACTTAATTACTTTTTCTATAATTAGATTCGAAGAAGTTCCTGAATAAAAAGCCATTGAATTATGTAAAAGCATGGAAGAAGAAATTGCAATTTAATTTTCACAGTTAGTTTTCTGTAGATAATGGAAAATGCTTCAAAGAAAAAGGAAAGATATTGTCAAGGTGGATAAATTAATTTTCGATTTTCTTTTTATTGTTTAGGAATAGGACATTCAGTGGGTGCATCTACTAACTTACCTATTTAATTAATTGTCTGCTTCACATATTTTGTGAGTGTTCTAAGGAAAGATTAATTAGAAGAAATTATATAGCATTTCTGCAGTATGTTATTCGGATTATTTGGTCAGACTACTGAATTTCATAATTGATTATGTAGTTAACGAAGTTCTTATTTTACATAAAACACATTTCCTATTTTTCTATTAAGAAAAATAATTAGGAGAATAAAGAAAGGCTTTACAATTGTTTTAAACAAAAAAAAATAAAAAAATAAGTTTTAGTACCTGTACTCTGAGCGCAGTTACATAACTTAAGGAGATATGGACACATATCAAGCGTAAATGTTTTAAGCAAAATATGATAATAAAAAATAATTCAGACATTTATTTCTCGTTAGCGTTATTTTTACGTGAAAACATAACGATATCAAACAAAAGCATCTAAAAACTTTCGAATGCTATTTCTATGTTAAACTTGTTGGCATGCAATAAACATTCTTCTATAGGAAGTGTTTCCCCAAACCCGGTTGAGAAGTGATGGTCTATAAAAAGTCCTAATTAGATTAAATTGTGTATAATGCAGTTCGTCTTTCTGTAAATTCGTCATTTGACCACGCGACAGCAATCTTGGGAGTCTTGAAAATCTCCCCTAATCTTCGAAACAACTTTCTTCCTTTCTTCTGCTTCTTCCGTTTGCATTCCATTTTTAATTCTGTGATTTTATCTTTTTACCTACCCTTCATACGTAGTATAGGGTAAGTCTTGTAATCGTTTTGAAAATCGAAAAAAAAAATGACGGATTTACACGTTTCAGACACTGGAGATTCCGAAAAACATATTTTTAGAAGAAGAAAAATTGCCGTCCGTCTGCCTGTGTGTCTGTAAACGCTTCATATCCCAAACAAATTGAGATAGAGACTTAAAATTTGGTGTGTAGTTAGTACGTAATAATGGGAAGAAGCTTATTGAATTTCAGTAACATCGATTATCCGGAACTATTTTTTGGGAACTCTCAAAATATTCGTTCTGATAAAAGATGTATAAAAAATTCGAAATTGTTTATTTTAAGGAATGAATATAACAGACAATAGAAAAACATAAATTTTGCATAAATAATGTAGTCGATCGGAATATTAGTTGCCGAGATATTTGCAATCATATTTTCAACACTCTTCGATTTTTCAGGACTCTGTATTTTATCCAATTTTCAATTCAAAGCTATATTTCAATTGGAATTAACACGCTTAATCCGACGCAATAAACCGTTAGTTAATATGACTAATAATTTTGGAGTTATAATAATGTTTCATTTACGCAATTAAGTAATAGAACATTTAAATTTTATGACGTCATCGGGCCCCGATTTTATTCGAATTGCAATGCATTTTGTAAGTAGTTTACACGTGTTTTATTTTCATATTTTATATTATGCATATTGATGATGGGTAAGTATTACGGTGGCCCCCAACGACTAGTTTAATAAAGCAGGGGCAGTTCCTTATGATCATCATCCCGAGTTCCTCATGTATTTTTTTTTCATAATTTTAACACGGATCTAGATTTTTTTCCGTTTTGATGCAATATTACTTTTACGCTAGTAATATTAAAAGTAGGTATCCAAATCACAAAATTTAAGGTTTACTAAAATTTAACGAACATGTCATTTACTGAAATATAACGAATATAATTATTTTGCGTGCTATTCATGTGACAAAATCTAAGACTTGTGTATAATGCAGTTCGTTTATCTGCACATTCGTCATTTGACCACAGCTATCTTGGGAATCTTGAAAATCTCCCCTGATCTTCGAAACCGCATTCTTTTTTTCTTCTGCTTCTTCCTTTTTCATTCCATTTTTAATTCTGCGATTTTAACTCTTATTTTATAGTAGAAGGTAAGTATTGTAATCAGGACTTATATGTATGTGGGGGAAAACAGAATATGGACCAAATAGTGTATTTGATTGAGCTCTCATTTCGAAAATACATTGTTGGCTACTGCCACAAGAACTGTGTACATTTTCGAACGAATGGGTCATAGCGTTTGGTATACAATCTAATTTTAAACCATTTTGTTTACAGAGAAAACCAATAAGTATCTTTAAAAGAAATATGCGATTAATTATTTCAATTGCTCACGGTCCATACAATATTCTTATTTTACCAGAACGTTACTTAATTAAGTAAAACTTGTTTTTCATTAAAAACAAATAAAACTCACATTCAGTTCTATTACTGTGATATAAATCTATGGAAATTTAAGCATTGTCTTTTGTTGAGAAAATATGGGGAAATATCCACATTTAAAACAAGTCAAAACTCCCGATAGTGAATTTTCATTAGTATCATCTCCCTATGTAGATTTAGTTATTTTTTTTAATTATCTTTATTTCAGAACGGTTTGAATGCAATTTTATTAAAACTTACGTCATAATTTTAGAAAAAGGTTATAGCTTTTATAACTGAAAGCACACATTTTCTGTAGAACATCAAGTCTTTCACCATTGAAAATATTTCACATTTGTAAAATTTGGATCTTTTTTTTTTTTTTTTTTTTTTTTTTACTTGATGATATAGTATTTTGCGAATTATTCAGAAGGAAAGCGGATTCACTATAAATTTTTTATTATTCAGTAAGAAATTTTCTATTTCTTTGATTCGCCATCGTCGTAGAAGAAGTTTACATTTGAGATATCAAGAAACTGAATAGAATATATCAGCAAAGAAAGTGCAGTTAATATTAATTTGAGCAGTTTTTATATCTGACTTATAATAAAATCCAAAGGCGAGAAAGTGTCTGTAACCAATCCGGGCTGAACCACTCTGGTCTGCGAGTCGACCGTAGTTAAACGCCATGTTAGGCTTACTAAAAAATAATATGCTAACACATTACCACTAAATGATAATTTCTTCTACTTGAAATAATGTCTGTTCACCATATTTTCGTATATAACATGTATATCATATCCAGTTATAATGTTTTAAGTTTTAAATTAAAAATAACAGATTAAACATCCGATTACCTGATGTAAACAAACGAATAATGTTGCCATTCAAAAACACAAATCCCATATCTAGAAAAAAAATGAATGACTCTTTGAACGTTTCATTAAAATATCCGATTATGCTCTTAAAATACTCGTAAAAGCATATTAAGTCTTTAAATAATTTATAGGATTTCTTTAATTTATTTATGTAAGCATTTCTTTTTTCTGTAAGCGGTTTTTTCCGAAATAGCGATGACAGATAGCTTTCATAGAGAGGCTTTGCGATGATTCTTCAGTATTTTACATTTCGGCGCAGTTCTGGCGCCATCTATTGGCGATAAATATAAACGAAGGAAGTTTTTGTTGAAAAATATATTTTATATAAAATATTAATAAAGTTGTAAAATAACATAAAATGTATATAAGCATATTTTAACACCATCTATGGACAATTAATATAAACAAAGATCTTTCTGTTGGAAAAAATATTATACAACATAATAATAAAGTTGTAAATAATATAAAATGCATATAAGCATATTTTTAAACTAAGAAAAATTCAGGGTGTATTGATTTATTTCAAGATCAACTTTTAAAAGCTTCAGCTTAATATCATATCTTTCTTAAAAATCAAACTTGGTTAAATCAAATTTTAATCGCCTAGCTTATATCCAATTAAATTCTGAAATTTTGTTTGCATTGAAAAATGAATATTTCTTATGAAACGCAGTGATAAGGAATATATAGTACCGCATGTCACATATGTTAATTATATCAATGCCGATCAAATTTTGATTTTTAACATAGTAACGTTTAAACCTAACTTTGTAGTGAAAAAAAAAAGTAATTTAATAAGAGAATGTGAAAAGATATTTTTCAGTCATACTAATGCATTTAATAATTTCAATTTACTGAAGAAATAAAATAAGATGATTTTTAATGATCAAAATTTATTTTGGTTTTTTCAGGCATATTTTTAAAATAAGACAAAATCAGGTTTTAATTTGATGAATACTTTTAAAAGTTAAAGTTATATTATTTACTTTCGTCGTTGTATTTATTTTAACTATTTCTTCATAACTGGAAAACTTCGTTTTTTTCTGTCATTTTAAATGGGATATTTTCCTACTGTGAATTAATAAGCTAATATCCATAAAAATGCAATATTCTGTCTCTTTTTCTGCTATGTATTTGTTTCTTCGTGAATGGAATTCTTTGTTCTTAAAGAAATATTAAAATTCATTTCTATTATACTACTAACTTAGACAATTCAAAACGAAGAAAATTTTAATGTTTTGTACAATCGTTAAACCATTTCAGAATTTGCATTTAATTTTTCTTATGTAACCAAACAATGAGCTGTGAGTCAAGCTCTTTAGAAACTCATTAATATTTTTTTTCAAAACCTTTCGCACATGGATTATTTTTTAAATATTTTTGAATATTTTGTCCAATCGTTGAACCTTTTCAGAAATTGAATATTGAGTAAAAGAAAAAAAAAATCCTCATCATTTGTATTTGTAGAAATCATTTGCCATTCTTAAAATATACTTTTCTACAATACAAACCTTTCAGTACCAAAATCTGCATGCTGTTTGTTTGTATGAAGTCTTATGAAAATGAAACGCAGATCAACATTCCGTCATTTTTGACGGGCGTTATATACTAGCCGTTATATACTATTTTTTACAGGACCAACGCTTACGGTAAAAAAAAAAAATCCCTGATGGCCCCACCTACAGGCAGAGGTATATTTCGAAGTGGGTGGTCTCAAATGCCACATCATGACTTCTGCAATTCCCAATAAACATGTGCCCCACGGTCTGCGGCTTCGAAATCTACCTGTGCCTGTAGGCCAAGCCGTCAGGGATTTTTTTCTTATGAAACGTAATTAAAATATAAGGAATACATAGAACAGCGTAATTTGCATTTAATTTTGCTTATGTAATCAAACAATGAGTTATGTGGTGAGTCAAGCTGTTTAGGAACTCATTCATAACACCTTTTTTACAAAAACTTTCGCACATGGATTGTTTTTTAATATTTAATTGGAATGTTTTGTCCAATCGTTGAACTATTTCAGAAATTTAATATTGAGTAAATATATATATATACTCATCATTTTTATCTGTAGAAATCATTTGTCATTTTTAAAAAGTACTTTTCTACAATATAAACCTTTCAATAATAAAATCTTCATGGTGTTTGTTTTTTTATGAAGTCTTATGAAACTGGAACGCTGATCAACAATCCGTCATTTATGACGGGGGTTATATACTAGTTAAAGAATAAAAATCAGAATATAATTTATATATATAGTCAGATTTTATTTTATTTAGAATTTAATTATTCATTTTATCATGCAGATTTTGGCTTTTTTTAACGGTATGCCTTAAAGAGTCGTTAAAACCATGATGAAAATGTTGTAAACTGAACACCTATTATTTACAGTACTAATGCTTCCGGCAGCGCACTCATGGGCATAGCTGGCATTCATTTTCAGAAGTCGTTAGTACAGCGATCAGTATGATGTGCACCTCTGTCTAGTTGTTGAAATGGCAAACGATATAATGGGAACCTAAAATAATTTTTCTATTAGAATAAAATAAAGCAGAACATTCACTCAGTTTATAAAGGCGCAATATTTTGAACCTGATAATACGCTAGATGGAATTATCATTCGAATAAGTTTGAGAAACAATCAAACCACTATTTAAGATGTAATGAATCATAGCTCTGAAGAATGTAAACATTTGGGAGAAAAGTACTAAATAAAGCGGGATAAAAGTCCTGTTGGTGAATTACAGAATTTAAATATGTTTCAGTTATCATGACACGATATACAAAGATACTTGTAAAATGTTTTTAATTAAATGAATTTCAATTGGGTCACTTTAAACTTTGGAGTACAGGTAAATTTAGACTTAGGTTCATTATTTAAAAACTGCTTGCTGCCTAGAATGTAATAAAATTTTTTTAGTATGTCGACTTTGCAATATAGATGTGAGAAATCAAAATTGTTAAAAAACAATTTTGCAATTTAGGACAAAATGATGGTTTTTTTCGTTATCTATGAAAATTTGAGATTATTCTATCTAGAAATACTAAAATAACAACTTATGAAAACGGTAAGTGAAAAAAAAATATTCTTTTTTTTTTAAAAAATCAATATGCAAAACAACAAAACAAAAGTTTACCAATTTATTTTATACAATATGAATTAGTCGTAAGTTATCGTTTTCTATTGCAAAACTACAGAATCAAGAGCCAGGTACCAAATAAAATAAAATTTTAATTTTAAAACACGAATCGTCGTTTTTTTATTTCAGCACGTATGTTCGCTATACATCTAAATACATTGCTTCTAATCTGAAACTTTTCAGTTAATGATTTATAAAGCCTAAATACGAACACCCAGGTGCACTATTTCAGGCATATAAATAACTTTCCGTACTAATCATATAGCTAGCTCTGCATGAGATGGTCTCATCTAGAAATTTCACACAAATATGTGCGTACGGAAACACTTCTCTTTAATATTATATTAGGTTGATGCAAAGTTCTACACTAAGTATGCAACGAAGTCAGCAGGAGTCGAACCCGCCGCCTGCTTTTACTCTCTGAAATGATTAACGCAATGGTGTCTTAACCACTCGACAACGGAGGGCCCTTCGAAAGCGATAATTGCATCTACTTGGAATGTTTAGCAGAGTCGATGTACAGATGCCGCATGAATTAACGGAAAAACGGTAATTGGAAGAATTGGCTTTGCGTAAAAACAGTAATTGGCTTGTGATTCGCTATTGAATCTCAACCAAATCGAAAATATTTGAAGTGGATGGTTACAGGGAATAAACCATTTGTTTTTGCATACTATTAAGCGTAAGAGGTCATAGTTTACGGTCGGAATACCTCTTCATCTAGCGCAAAAATCAGTTTTGATATGCTTTTGGACAGACTGGCAGGAATCCAATGGATAAGCATTTACCTGGAAAATAGAACATTAATTCGGTGGAAGATTGTTCATAAAAGAACCGAGCATTCGACTAGATACGGTGCTACACAGACAACAGAAATATCTGTGTTCCACCACGACAATGCTAGACTGCACGTGTCTTTGACTACACAATACAAATGTTTTTGCCCATCCACTGTAATATCTTAATTTTGCACCCTCTGAATATCATTTATTTAAAATGTATGAAAACAACTTATGTAGTAAAACTCTACTTGTGTGGCACACTTGAAAATCACTAGGGTCAATTCTTCAACCAGAAACTTAGGAAATGTCACGAGTGCGGTATCATCTAGCTACCGGAAAAATTAAGAAATGTAATCGAAATGAACGGTGCATACTATATTAATTAACTGTAGTTTTTTATTAAAATTTTACATTAATTTTTGTCAAAAAATGGACATACGTTTGCATGAAACCATTATATTTAGCATATGCATGTATAAACCGAAAGCTTCTGAAAACGGTAAAACTGCATGCAAAGTAGTATTTCAGCTGATCCCTTCTTCATTATTCGTATCAGTATATTTTACGTTCGGGTAAAAATGTCTAGTTGCCTTAATAACCCCGATTTTCAAGATATTTAACTCACTGATACTAAAATTAATTTCCATTTTTCACATTCGATTCAAGAGTTTTTCGAACGTATGTATTATTAAAGTACGATTGTGTTTTTAAATGTAAAATACTTTTTCATTTTATTTTTTGAAAAGCAACACTATAAAGACTATGATATTGGTTTAAATGCATTGCTATATAGATAACAAAAGAAATTGAAACTGTAAAAAATAGAGTAGTATTAATTGACAAATTTTAATTTAATAAAATTTTAATTGTAATGTGTTTTCTCACTTATGTAACATTTCTTTTATAACAAAATAACAATGTCTTGATTGAATATTTCATCTTATTGTATAATTTTTAAATTTTTTTTTCTAAAATGAAAAATGATAGTTTAGCCCTTTGACTCTGTATCCTGCGAATTTCATGGTTAACACAAAAGGAGAAAAATTTTAAATATCCACAAATTTTGAAGCGTTTTTTAAATTTGTTTTCAAATTATGCACTGGCAGAGGATAAAAATACAAATTCTGATATGTTTGAATGATAACGTCCTACATATGTAAAATGTGGGGAGACTTGCAGTATCTAATAAAATTAAACAATGGGCGGAATGATTTGAATTTAAAAAATCAATAGTCAGAGGATTAATCCCGGATATTATAACAATTTAATTATTAGAAATGCATCTTTCAAAAATGATTGTTCCAAAAACAGCCGGAATAGACTTTATCTACTAAATATTGTGTTATTTTCCTTTTATGAGAAAGCTCTAAATAATTATATTTATTAAAGTCGCTTCTAATATCTGAACCTAAAATGTTAAAAAAAAAATAAAAAAAAATAAAATAAAATAAAACTCTAATGTATTTTCTAGTGTGATGCCCTACTCTTTTACTCATTTCTATTGCTTTAAATATGAATTTTCTATTGTACATGCTCTATTTTAATAGCCTCTTAAGTTTCCAAAACGTGCTTAATCGATCATTCGCTATTTTACTTCACTTTGCATTGAGTGACATTTAAAATAGATTTATTGAGATCTTAAAACTTTTTATATCGGGAAATGTGGGAGAAAATTGCCCCCACATATTCGTCTGCTCGAACAATCGCGAAATTGAAATAAAAATTTCATACATTTATGGCTGAATATCTGATCAAATACTTTGATATCTGACATATACTATATGTCTTTTCTTTCAAATAAACGCCGATTTTCGTATCATTATAATGTACAAAAGTCTTTTTCTTTCTGTAAATATTATGTATTTTCATTCAAATATGCCGCATTTTATCATGCATAGGATGCATGAAATACTGCATATAACAGCCCCTATTAAACTATTGAAGTCACAAAAAATAAAAGGTTACTTCACAGTATACAATCATAGTAAACGAAGAAACAATAATGTAAATAGCCGGTTTAATAAATGTGAAACTTCAGATGCTCCTGATACAGAAGTACCCAGCTTCGTTTTCGATACATACTGGATATAAAATCACTCTTGTACAACACCATTTAAATCTTTGCGTTTTGTCGCAATTATGCGAATACTCTTTGGTAGAATTTATGCACTTAATGCCGAGACGTTTCTGAGGCTTACCGTTGCGACCCAAAATGGTTTTGATTTCTGTCTATACATCTGTCTGTTCCCAGATAACTCCTACAAAAAGCTTACAATTAGGTACATATTAGGTAGGTATGTTGGTAAAGTACACGGATTTAGCTGTATAGTTTTTGGTTAAAGTATGGTTCATTCGTTTGAAAAATATAGAACATTATTTTTCATTTAATAATACTTTCCTATGGGAATTCAAACAATTTTCAAATTGTCCATTCGTTGAAACGAAAATGGCGTATTTGATTACTGGATTTGATAAAATTTTATGTACATGTTCGGGTAATATAAAACATTTTGTTTTATAAATTTATTTATTTGAAATGATGCATATTTTATTCTTTCTCTTTTTTTTATTAGTTCCCAGGCAACTGTATTTCCTTACCTAAAAAATTCATTCAAATACTCCCCAATTATGAAAGATTAAGCTGAAAGTTTGGTAGAGGGAGATAAGATGTTATTTAATATTTCAAAATATGGGCTGCAGCATAGGTTTGTGTCAAATATAAACGGTATTAGTAACATTACAGTTTAAATTTAATGTGGATACTATTAAAAGGCTATCACAAAAAATACTTTATAGCGCCAAATCACGTTTGCTATTTAGTAAATTGGCAGTAGACACGAATATGAATGATTACCCAATAGGTTTATAACATTACAAATATGCCTATATTAGGGTGATTTTAGTATGCTATCATTAGCGAGTAGATCATGTATCTAAATACTATGCAATAACCATAAAAACCGTTTTGTAAACAAAAATTGTAAAAACATTAGATTTTTAAATTAGATGTAAGGGAAATTTAATAGAGTCAGTTTGCATTTCCATAAGTCGCTTTCGTACATGTGATTTTTTTCAACTTATGCATCAGATGAAGGTGTTTCGTGGTTGTCATGTAAGTAAATATTGCTATTTGGATATTAAAATAACATGAATTCGTTTTCCAAACTGATGCTTATTCTAATAAATTCGCAGTGTGAAACGGAATCCAAAATATACGATAATCAATCGCACAATCAATAGTAAATTATGAATGTAAATTTATTGAGATTACGGGGGTTGATGTGGGCAAGGGTTCCCGGGAAAAATATACTTTTTTACATAAAAACTAGAAGAATATGCAATTGATCAGAATTTCAGAATGCCATTACTTAACAACGTGTTTAATTTAACGCTTCTAATATCCGAAAAATTCGCTTAAATGCTTATAAATATTTATGCCATTTACAAATTTTAAATTTTGGCTTGTAGTATGTTGAATATTATGCAAAGTGTAATAAACATAATGACTTCCAGCGCTTACGTTGAGGCTACAGATTTGCAAATTTACTAGTTTTTAAATAGAATCAATTGCACTGCACACGTAAACCAGGGGTAAGCTTTTAGATCAATAATAGAAAAACTCGAATTCTTTTATTCTCTGTGTCTGATATTGCACAAATCCAGCTAGGTACGCTTTTTTAATTTGTCAAATTAGACTAATTTTACATTCAATAAAAACTTTATTAGTCAATTGTACTAAAACCAGACAATGAACGTAAATATTATCTTTACTTTGAAAATTTGATATGTCTTTCTATCTATTGCCGAATAAACAAACTACAAACGTATTATCTACAAATCTAATTATATAATAAGAAAGAGGTTTGTATTGTTTCTTTTTTAATGAATACACCAACTTTATTTCCCATTTAAAGATTTATTCTTTAGTAAAAAGTTTTCTTCAAGGATAAAAAAACTACTTTTTTTATCACATTTATAGCCCATAAATTGTGTAGGAATTCATGTATATCACTATTGCAATCACTCTAAAAATTTGAAAAAAGATTGCATCGAAAGAAATATTGTCATGATTTTCTACATTGTATTTCAAGTATGTTTTTATTAAGATATCACTTAAGATCAGATATCAATAGCAGTGTTTTTAAAGAGTATAATAAAAAGGCACTTTTCTCTTTATGATAAAACAAAAATTGTGTTAAAAAATGTCAAAAACATTCAAAAGAAATATTTTGGCAATTACTTTGTGTTTATTTTTGTAAATACACAGACGTGATTTTAGAAGTGCTACTTCAGTTCTAGACAGGTGTTAGATGTTTTATTTAAAAGGAATAAAAGCGTTCAAGACAATATTTAATTTTTATTCATGTCACTTGTTAAAGTAATAAATTGCAGATGAATGCTATTTCCTTATCATATTTAATCGTTGCCATTATTAAAACAAGGAAGGTCTCCATACGCGCATACTCAGAAAATTTTAAAGAATATTACAGAATATTCTTCTCTTGAGGATATATACGTTTATAAAACATATTGCTGCGGAATCTCGATACAACGTCCATAACTAATTATGAAAATTTCGTGTTTTTGGCGATTTATCTCTAGTTGGCGACACAATGAAAAAAACACGATGTTATGATAAATACTCTTTTAGGAAAACTTTTTCTACTCTTTATACTGGAGTAGTTTAAGTAAATTTAACTTAAATAAAATCTTTTTAAACTACGGTTTTGCCATACGCATTTATATGTTTATATATATATATATATATATATATATATATATATATATATATATATATATATATATATATATAAATGAACGATAGTTTTTGTATATATATATATATATAAATGAACGATAGTTTTTGTATATATATATATATATATATATATATAAATGAACGATAGTTTTTGTACAGTTTGGAACAAAATTTAAAGTGATCAAAAATGCTTCAAACTAAAACTGAATGTCCGATTATGAGCACTGTCAATTTTACTTCGATATTGTGTGTGTCAGAGATAACAAGAGAAAAGTATTGTAGCTATGGAAACAGCGACTTGTTCAGTATTGAAATGTATTAATGAGAGCGTTCTTAATCGGGCAGTTACTCTTAAAATACATTTAAAACTTATATTATCTTCCGGCGAAACCGTGTAAATCAGCAATACGTAACTTGAATATATGTTATACAGGCTTATAGAAAAAATAATATGCTATTTAATCGTTTAAGTTTAAATTCATAAAGTACTCTACGCATTTAAACACTCATTTAAGCAAGAATTTTCAAATATAGATTGCACTTGGCGTGGAAAAAAATTTTCTCGCTAAATCGTGACAAATACACGAAAGTATTGTAGTTTTTTACGGATTTTCTACTGGAATTCTTCAACTAAATTTGAGTGATCCTTTATTACGTACATTAGTAGTTCCATTAGCAATTTTTTCAAAATATTCTGAGTATGCGCTTTAAAGAGACCTTCCTTCTAAGACGCTGCCGAAACTCAGACGCACCTTATTTTATAGCCGCTATATGAATGATTTTTCTGTTAAATTAATAAGATAAACTAAATAACAAAAAAAAAATCACAAAAAAAGGAAATTTTTAAAGACAAAAATTATGAAACTTGCGAAATCTACTAAAGTCTTAATTTTACTTATTCTACACTCTTTTTCTCCAAATTAGTACTTATTACTGACCTAGTCTCATATTTTGACGGTCATACGGGTGCCAGGACCTGGGTAATAAAAAATCAGGTGTCTCAAATAACATATTTCATACATGAAGATAGAGATGAATAGAAATGACCGCCCCGGATACCCAGCTTTCGCTTTAGAGTTGTAGTGCAATTCCGGGGCGACATGTATGAGGACATAAAAACCAATTCACATTCAAATAAAATTGTTTTATGAAACGTCAATAATTTCCAAAAAAATCAGCTACAAAGTTTAAAATGCTGCCCATTATATTTCACATACATCTTATTAATTGTGAATGGTGTTCGTATTCGATTACAGAAATGAATAAAATTACCCACAAGTGAACAACAAGCCAGAATAATAGTTTCTAAACAGGACGAGGGGAAAATCGTTCTGCCCTTCAGCAAAACTGGGAGTCTTGGGTGAGGAAATCTCGCTGGGGAGATTCTACATTTTGTAAAATTATTTTATGTTATGATTCATAAACCTTACACAGTATAACATAAATATTACCTAATTAGGTTAGCGCTTGTGAACCTACACAAAATTGAGCAGAATAAGAAAATATTCATTTGATGTCTTCCTGAATGTATTGATATATTTTTCTTAATTTCAAGTAAAAATTAACATATTGACAGAAACAATATATCTGCAATAATTCTGGTAACGCTCTTGGCTGTCAAAAACTACAACCAACAGTAGGCAAACAAGGATTGTGAGAGTTTTTAAATATTATATTGTTTGTTTAAAAGCATTCTGTTTTACAATTCTGTGTCAAGATACTGTCTTTTAATTGATAATGAGTCATTTTCATGAAAAACCGTATTACCATGGGGACCTTACGGATAAAATAAATAAAATAAAATATTCTAACAATTCAGTGAACACAATAACAAATGTCTTATATACGCGCCAATAAATCGTTAAAATTACAATCAGAAATATTGACGTTAATTGACGTAATCCTTGTAAAATACCTCAGCTTTATAAATGAGATTTTACCTTTTCTTTTGCGCGTGTCATAGAACAATATCGCTTTTTTTTAATATTGCAAAAAATTCAACCAAATTTCGTTGCATATAGTGAAATTCTATTTTGTATGGCAATATTTTTAAATGAAAACTTACCTTTTTCAATAATAAATTCTCTATCTACAATGATTACTTGAAAATGTCGTAATTTTAAGATGTTTATAGTAGAAACAGTGACATAAATAATGCTCAAATGTTTACATAGAAATGTGGTTAGTGTACGCATATTATATGTTAAAATCAAATTATTATGAATGAATACAAAGTATGTAAAAACATTATTAAATATTCGATATCAGCTCTTTCCAGTGTAAAAAAGAAAAGGTATAATAACTATCAATATATTTACAGATAATAGTTTAAACACCTGGGCTGTATATACCTTCTATACGTTAATTATTTTTCGCATGGAAAGACACCTTGCATAATATTGTTCTGCATCCCACGATATAATTGTTGATCCTTTTCGATTTAAAATTTTCGAATCATATGATAAATTCATTATAAAATGTAAGAATGAATACCATTATGTAAGATTATAAAGGAACTAAGAATGTTACATCCCATATTTCTAATGGAGAACATGCCACAGTAAGCCTTAGTAACAAAATCATATTACTCAGAGTACGTTATTTCCGTTTTCACAAAATGACCCCCATTTCCTCCCCTCCCTTGGTTTGATTTTGCCCATTAACGAACTTGACCGAGATTTTATGCCCTTTGAATTTATGTATCAGTTTGGAAGAGATTTGTGCAGAATTATTACTGTTATCGTGTCTATAAAAAGTGACATAGATAGATAGATAGGTAAAGTTTTGAACCGGGGGTGGTTTTGGGTTCTGGGAGTCATGATCGGCGTAGATCTGCAAAAATATTTCAAAAATTCCAACATAGGGGAGAATGTAATAGTATTTCTTAACGAAATCTACCTAAAAATGCCGGTTAATCACAATTGAAAAAAAAATGACGGCTAAGACTAAACATTCCAAATTCGGACCGATGCTGGCAAATGTAATCGGACCATTAGCGGATACAAGATATCGGTCCAGCATCATTTGCCGACTTTAGTCGCTTGTCGATATCTAACCATAAGCGGAGCGATAACAGAAACTGGCATTTGAAAAAGCACGGTTCTTTAGTATTAGTAGCTGACATACAACCGGCACTTTACCGATACCACTGTCCCAATGCCGACACAAAACCGACACTGCCGGCTGCGGTGCGATCGTGTGCCGAAAGGTATGTGTTTGCTGGGCAGTTCAAACAAAGAAAACATAAAATATAATATCGATTTATTTAAATGTAGTAAAAGGTCTGGAAAAAATTATGCATTAAAATTAAAAACATGACAAAGTTCTAAAACAAATAACTAATTTATTTACAATATTGAAACATTTTAAATTGCAGAAAAAGTAAAAATACTTAAATACAAATACCATCATTCTAACAATTAAGGGCATCACTATATTTTATGTAAATTAATATAATTCCCCTTTTTTATTCTTAAATTTGTTTATATAATTCATATTCGATTTTACCCAATTAAAAGATAAATTTAATTGAAAATTTAGTGATCAAAATTTTAAGTACATACAAAAATAGTATTTCATAAAAGGCAAGTTCTCCTGGAACTCAATTTAACTTAAAATTTAATATGATGTACATATTCATAAAATAATATAAGGACAGGGTAAACTTCATACCTTTATATTCTTGAGTTGAAATTGATATATATTCTTGAGGTTGAGGAAACATCCTCTTTCTGAACGTCAGTATAAGTGACAGCTAGTTTCTTCTGGATACTTGCGCGTTATTGTTACACTTATTTCATTGTTCATACGCTTTCGCTGACGTGCTTTTTAATAACAACTAACTCATAAAACCTTTGTTGTTTTAACCCTTCTTTTTGGAATTAAAAATTCAATTCAAACGATCATAGGATCTATTGACAATGAACAAATCGCGATCATAAAATATAGCAGTCAGAAGCATAGGACTTCAGAAACCTCTAAGAGACCGCATAAGGTTAACTCCATAAGACTTACAGAGAATGAATAAATTCAACTTCTGAAGGAAGATTAACTTCAGGCAACTGTTCGAGAGAGAATAATTTTTCCGAAAAAGACTACACGAGAAAGATAAACATATCTGAATTCCCGGGAGAGATCAACTATATCTCCTCCAACAATATCTAATCTTGTTTTTGGCCAACCCCCAAAAAGGTATCAAAATGTCAATAATTGCTGTTGTGAATTACCATACACAACATATTTTAATAGTCATTCAATTCTTGGTTTACTAGGATTGCCTTTCTGACGGTCACTGGCCAGAAGCTCCCTGCGCCCGAAACTCCCACGCACCAGGGGCACGGTCCGCCACGAACTCACTTGATTGTAATTTTAGGCTACACACGACGATTGTTGCAGCTGGGCCCATAGACCATTCGACCATGAAATTTTCATTCTTTTTAGCTAACAGGCTCCAAAAAGCACTTCCAAAATAGATAATTTCATAAAGGTGTCATTTACGGCAACCTAGTCTGTTACGCTTTATTGAGATTTTAACAATCACAATGCTTATTTACTTTGTTTAACAATGACACCATATACAATAATTATACTATGTACACAACAAAAATACACATATCAGATGTTACACTGCCATTGCAAATAACAATAATACTGTAATTAAAGAAAATATGTAATTAAAAATTTATATTAATAAACATAACCATTATTTAAATAAATTCCTATTCACAAGATTGCTAGAATTAAAGAGTGGTGGAATCATGCCACCATGTTCTAGCTTAATGACGATTTTTATTCAAATATACCTCTTAAAGGATGTGAAAAATGTAAACGCTTACTATTGGGTATTATGCAGTTCATGCAGTTACTTATAATTGTATATGAATGTAAAATATTAATCATAGATCACATATATTAAAAAAATAATAATATTACAATAAATTAAAGAATACTGAGTATATTCATATATCCAATATTAAATCGTTATGTTTTTTAAAATTCTAAACTTTTTGAAACATTGTTTTAGCAGCAGAAATTTGAAAGTCACCGATGGAATATATTTTCAAGAAGAGTTTCTTTGAACGGAGAAAACTAAATTTTTCATTAGGTGATACACAAAATGAAAAACCAAACTATAGACTCTTCTTTAAAATATAAAGAAGTATTTCATTAAAAAATAAAATTTCACATTCTGCTAGAGAGGTTATGACATAAAATTTAATTTTCTTTATCTCATATTGATCAATAACAATAAGTTAAGAAATCTATTTTTTAGAGAAGAAAGTAATATGAACAGCGAACTTGGAGATTCACATAATCCTTATTTCATAAAGGAAATCTTAAAGAAATTGAATTTGGGAATTTGCTTCTGATGCTTTTCCAAATCTAATTATTTTAGTAATAAAAATGATTACAAAATGGTAACAAATTTCATTTTTTATTTAGATTACGGAGAGAACACACATGTTTGTGCACTGACGTTTTCAAAACGAGATTAATATTTATCTTAATTTTGTGTTTCTGAAATATTGCATTTCATGCGATTATAAATAAATAGTTAAAACAATTTAAATTAAAATAGATGATGTAAGATAACACAGCTAATTCTTACTTGAAAATGCATTTTTCTGAAAGATGTAAAACGAAAAACAGTAGTAATGAAAGAAATTTTTATTTTCATAAACTATATTCCGCGTCTGTTTGTTTTTAATTGCAGCACGCTTAGCGAAACTTAAAGTTTAAATTATTCCAAATCGAATATAGGAAAACATAACTATGATAAAGAATATTACTTTAAAGCGATGTGAAAATACGTAGCATTCAGAGTAATCAGTTGCTATTATTTTGAGCTTGCCATGTTCCATATTTTGTAATCAGAATATTCTTTGTTTGTATTAGCGGTTTCTTCATCTGAAAACAATATTATTTTTTCTGTTTTAATATGCTAGAACTGGCATTTCATTTTTAAGTCTAGGTTAGTATTTGCAGTTAAATTACATACATTCAAATTTCTGTCTGAACAAAAAAAAATATTTACAGCAATTCTGGAAACAATGATTAAAATATTAGCTTATTCGCCTGAGTGAACCTCATCCAGAAACAAACTTATCGATATGAAACGCCAAAAAATAAAAAAATATATTATTTCTGTTTCCTTTATCCTATGAACCAGCGTCGCTAAATTTTTTCTTATATTATTATGTGAGTAAAAATAAACAATATTTTCTCAAGCATTCTTGGTAACATTTACCGCATAACAGAAAAAAAAGAAGGTGTGTGAAGGTAGAACTTTTAAAAAATACTTTCAAAAAGTGTTGTGGTCAGCCATTTTGAATAAAAGAGTGAATTCACAACACTGAATAAATTCATATCGTTCCACTGTGGATTGCTTTCATGTCGTCTTGGAGAATCTTAATAATAAATGGCTAGTTGTATTTTTTTAGGTGCCATAGTATTTTATTTTGTCTTTCTACTTTCTGCGTTGATGCAAAATTTTGCAAATAAAATAAGTAGATTATTAGTCCAAAAAGCAAAGCCAAAAATTTAAGTTTCTAAAAGTCGAAATTTTTGATAAAGAAAACATCTGGTTTCTTTATTAAACTTTCGAAGAAGTTCGATAAAGGAGTAAAAGTATTGAAACCAATTGATCCTTCATCGTGGAATGCATTTGTTCCAGAAGCAATTGCAAGAAAATTTAACTTTTTAAAAGATGAAAGTTTTGATAAAGATAGTTGTTATCATATGAATGCAAAATTTTTAACGTTGACTGAACAAAAATTGACAAAAGAGTGAATTTGCTTTCAGTGTTCACTTAAATTACTTAGTTTATTCGTAAAAAAATAATTGGTTTTGCTGAACTGTAGTGTTTGCTGATTACTATTGAAATATAAAAGAGTGCTAAGTGAAACCCAATATAACTAATGCAAACCATCTAAACATTAAGGCTGATGTTGTACACTTGTTCAGTTTATTTATTCTGAAAAAAACAGGTGGTAAAATATAAAGCTTACAGATGTCAACAAAAATATCTAGTTTCCGGTAGTGAAATCTCAATATGAATAGTTTTAATAGTCCAAAAATATGGCTTTTCTTCGACAACCATTTAACAAAAAAAAAGTATGTTTTGAGTGAGAAAAGAGGCAACGTTCCAAATATTAGTACATCATATTTCTTCTCTATGTGTAAACAATTAGACAAAAACAGTTTGTTTGTCTTTAATATCTCCTTTGAACGGGAATATATGTTTTAGTTATTCTTTTTAAAAAATACATCACGCTGGAAAACTCATTCAAATTCCATTACAACCAAAGCCTTTTTATTGAACTATATGTTATAATATACGAGGGAGAGTCATTAAGTAATTCACAAAAAAATTATTATAATTTTGAATGATATTCACTTCAAAACTATTTTTATTTCTCAACACATTCTCCACCAATATTTATGCACTTATATCACCGTTTTATCAGTGCCCCAACAATAGCTGCATAGCATTCTTTGAGTTACTGTCTCAGCCACAGTAGGATTTCAGGTTGAAACTTTTCATCCTCTGCGAACATCATCTTGCTTCCAAGATGGTTTTATAGTGGACTCAGCCGATGAAAATCGCTTGAGGCTAAGTCGAAGCTGCATGGTGGATGATGAAAAAGTTACCAACCAAATTTTTGAATTATCTCCTGCGTTCAACTTAAAGTCCTAATGTGCCTAAGACAGCAACCCAAAGAATGTGATGCAGCTGGTGTTGGGGCACTGATAAAGCGGTGATGTAAAAGCATAAATATTGGTGGATAATATGTTGAGAAATAGAAATAGTTTTGAAGTGAATATCATTGATTAGTTATTATTGTATTATCTTTTGTGACTTACCCTATGACTTGCCCTCGTATAATGACTGTGTAGTCTTGTGAAAAGTGAAACAAATCATGTTATATTACAAAATTAAAGAAATCTAAAAATGTCAACAATTTTATACAGGGTGCCCTGAAAAAGTTAAAACGCGCTTTATTTTATTTTTTTTTTTTACATTTGGAGATAAATTGCAATGCAATTGAAAAAAAAAAAACATTTAAAACAAAGAAGGAATTGTGATTATTTTATAGTGTTTAAATATTCACAAGTCACAAGTCAATCCTAGACAAAAATGATCAAATAGATTTTTGTTTTTTTTTCCTGCAGCAAAATCATCACGAAACACCGCATATCTATATCTTAAAAACTAACTAAATTATAATTCAGAAAAAAAGATGACTCGCACCATTTTTTGTACAATATAAAACGCTATTGCATCAAAGAAAATAGAGACCATAAACAAGTTGGCAATAATATTTTCAGATTAAAAATGTGTTGACAACAGTGAATAAATTGCATTACAATTCAATCTAAATAAACCACTGCACAGGCAGAGATCACGTAAAGAGTCAAACGTAGGTTCCACAAATATTAAAACGTTTAATTCAGTGGTATAAAATAGAGTTATTCAGGAAAAAAATAAGTGAATAAAAAATATATTGTTTCAACCTACAAGGTGATTTTGTTTAGCCTATCTGTTACGCCTGTATTACATCTTTCTTTTGTATACTAATCCATATTAATACCATTAAACCATTTCTCAAACTGACTGTAGTGCCACTTTTATTTGGTCGACACGTATAATGAGTGTTCATTGTATCAAAAATGTAAGCTTATAAAAATAGCAAAACATTAGAATGCTAAATAAATATTTACATATATTAAACACATGAAATCATAAAATGCCTATTTCACTTTTAGAATTTTCATCACGTTTGCTTTTCGTACATTTCTTGCAGATTTATAAATGCAATAATCACTTACAGATGAGATTGATAGATATGAAAATCTATACCTTTAATATTTTTTATAAATTTTAAATGAGAGTGAAGAACATTTATTTTACTTTTATTGCGAAGCAAATTTGAAATTCATTTCGGGTATATTAAAATTAGTTACAGTTTTCAGTATTCAGCTTTAAACATTATTCATGCACCTTACAACGAGGGCTTTATCTAGGCTTAGTCCCGTTTTAGAACTCGAAGTTCACACATTCCTGTTGCATAATTTATGAAACTGCTCTCGCTCTAATTTTTTCAAATACTTTTAAGATTATTTTTTTTATGTATGCATCAATTTGTAATTATGGATTTGTGCCGCGCCGTAACAGTAAAATTTCAAATATTTTCTTACATAAAATCACGTAACTGTCTTTATTTTCGTACCCTTCTTTATTAGAATGGGAAATGTAATATGGATAATATAGCTTCTTAATTTAAAATTGAAAATGCATAAAATGGGAAAAATAGTGTAATATAAATTACAAATAGTCATACAAATTACAATGCGAAAACAAACTTATTCAATTACAAATTTTAGAGTTAAAAATATTAAATCCAGTTCAACTCGTATTAGGGAAACTGATTAAGCTTGAGTGGTTGTTGCACTGACAACTTATTACGATTTATGACTTAATGTATTTGAAGAATCAAATTCTGATATTAAGCATTTTGTGATAACAATAATATTCGCATATAAAATTATATATTTTATATGATTTTTTACTTATACTATGATAATTTTAAAGAAGACGATTAATCGTTTGTAGAAAAATTTAATAAAATTTTAAAACATGATATATTATACATAATATTAAAACATCAACCTTCATAACTTTCAATGTATTCAAATTATCTCTGTGTAAAAAAAAAATAATAATAAAACATAATGATGCTTTTCTTAAATCGTAATATTATGAATTTTTTTATAAATATGAAATACAATATCTGAATGGCCATTTCAGATATAAACTTATGCAATTTCTAAGCTATTAAATTTTGCTTTTATTTATATATGCACAAAAAGAATTTTATGTAAATAATTTATTACATAAATGCCATAACTAATAATCTTCAAAGATGCAATTCGTGAAAAATGTCTATTTTACCAAGTTTTGATATAAAGGAATATAAATTAATTTTCTTACTCGTTAAATGTCTTATGAAAATCACATCACTATCCGAAGAAAGAGCGAGAAAACAGTATTTCATTAATCCTATAAATTACAAATAAAAATGTCACAGGATTTAATTAGGAATAATGTAAATTTCGTTTCCTGATTCACCTTTCATTTCATCCAATAGTAATGAAATTACTGCACATTTCTCTTTCTTTCTTATTTCTAACTGTCAAGCAATTTCTATCAAATGGGATTTCGACAAAATCGATTAGTTTTATTCACTATGCCATTCATTCATTTCGTTGTAATTACGTTAAATGTTTTTTAATGTATTTGGAAATAACGGTGCATTTAAACTATTTTCTCCTTTTCCCATGATGCATTTTTTTTCTAAAACATAAAGAATGGCACTGCGACCGAAATACCATGGTGTATCTTATTAAAATAGATCACATTTTAAAAGCAAGAATTTGCATGTGCACTCTAAAAACGACAGTTTCAAAACTGAGCAAAAAATACTCAAATCTGAGTATGTCGCATAGTCAAAATGGCTCCGAATCAAAATTACTCAAGTTTGAAACATGTATATACTCATTTCTGAAAACATGCACACACTCAAGAATAAAACATGCTGTGCTGATATTTAAGTATGTCCATGTTTAGAAAAAGAGTATGAATTGAATTCTATGTGCTCAGGTTTGATTATTTCCATGTATCAAAAATGAGTTAGAACTGATTCTAATTATTTTTGAGTATGTCCATGTTTCAAAAAAAAGTATGAACTGACCTCTATGTACTCAATTTTGAGTATGCCCATATTTCAATATTCTGAGTATTTCTGGTATTTTGGAATTGAAAGTTGGGTCGTCATATTTGAAACAAAAAATTTAATAACAAAATGAAAACATCGATTTACTCAGATTTGAAAGTGTCATTTTTCTCAGTGAAACACTCTGAGATAAATTCAAATTCCAACTTACATATTCAAATAAGTCTGCTCCAGATAATTACAGATACAGCTTTCTGCTTGATAAACAATAAAAAATAAACACTCGAAGTTCGTAATAGAACAATTTTGAAACGAAAGAAATAGAAGACTAATTACTATGATGAAGAGACAATTTCATAACTTAGATTGGCATGCCAGAAAGCAGTTGTCGAAAACATATCTTCAGTAGTAGTAAAAGTAATTTAGGACCCACTTTTCTTCAATTTCGCTTGATCTTTTACGGACAAAACTGACAATTGCAGATTCTCATCAGACATACTTTTATGCATGTTCAGAAACACGGATTAAAAAATTACATGAAGCTATTATAACGTAGAACTAACCGGTAAATTATTGATCTTGATGTTTTCCATAAACTTTAAACGGGGGTTCGGATAGCACCTGTCCACGTTTGCATGTATTCTGGGAGAGATGTGTTCGAGCTCCCGTGAAAAAGATATTTGCGGCATAAAAATTGAATATACAATGAATGACCGAAATAATTCACAAAAATTTAAATTCTTAATTCATATTAGTTAGATGTTAAAACATAAAATATGGATACGTTTTGATAGGACAATGAGATATAATTACGACATGATATAAATAACAAATAATATAAGTCACAAATATATCAAATGAGTTGGTAATCTCTTATTGCTGTGCGTTGTATATCCTTCAACATAGATTTGCAGAGAACATATTGGAAAATTAATTGTCTCAGTATACTGTCACAATAGAGTCAATTGTGAATGTAAATTAACCAAAATCAGGTCCAGCAGCCCTCTGAACATTTTATGATTGTCACATTTTCATATGAAAAAAAAACAGCAAATGCAATATAATTAAAACATCCATCTTGATTATAGGTGTCAGAATTGGGAGTCTGGTATCACTTATTACAAAATATCTGGTATCACTTATTACTAAGCACGCACTAGAATAACCTGGACAATAAAAATCCGAGTGTAATTTGTCATCGACAGATTTCAAGATGCGCGCATGCTACTGATAATGGTTTCATTTTGACATATAATAGTATATTCTAACTGATTTTGGACATACATGACAAAATACTATTTATAATAAAATAAAAATCAGCCGTTCTTTAATTTATGAAGAACATTGTATAAAATAACAAATAGTATTTTTTTTTACATTATAGCTTTTTAAATTGAATTGCACACTGTAAACTGAAATGTCTGAAATTCAGACACGTAAGTGACTGAAACGGATGGTTCAAAAACAGAAAATTTTATGTGTCTTAATTTTTCAGACGCTTGTTTGCGACTGAATTTCAGACTCTTGAAATGTCAGAATTATCGCCATTTTTTTTTACCCGGGCAAACAGCTACAAGAAAATTTTTAAAAAGTGAAGTGCTGCCATCTATGTAATGTTATCACCTTTAATTTTGAGTACGGGAAAATTGCCTACTTTCCTAGGCGAGACTCGATCCTGGGACCTTGTGGTTACGAGCTCAGAATCTAACCGATTGTGCTATCAAGACTTGTGAGTGAGTGCTTTAAATGGAAGTAATATCGGAAATAAGTCGGCTGTGTGTTGATATTTTTATAGGAAATAGGGTAATTTATTGCTTAGTTTTTTAGGGTTTCGTTCATCTCAAGAAAACCTTTTACTGCCGCTCCGTTGTCTGTCTGTCACAGAGCCATTCTCAAAAACTATGTAACTTACAGAGTTGAAATAGACTGGGAGGCGGCAGAACAGACAACCACCTCATCGAGTTCATGGCTGAAATTCCGGAATTAGTTACAACTCGATTCGCATATTAAAACGCAATCGGTCTGCCAAGTCATATCTTGGTGGAAAACACGTGAAAACCCGATTTTAGCAGTTGACTCATAGGTTTACCATTGTGTTTTCCTGCACCCAGTTCTCCATGTTTTCATACTTTCTGATGCAGGAAAACGCAATGGTAAACCTACGAGTCAACCGCTAAAATCGGGTTTTCACGTGTTTTCCACCAAGATATGACTTGGCAAACAGATTGCGTTTTAATATGCGAATCGAGTTTTAACTAATTCTGGAATTTCAGCCGTGAACTCGATGAGGTGGTTGTCTGTGCTGCCGCCTCCCGGTCTAAAACTTTGTGTATAAATCTGAATATCAGCTATAAAGAGCTCAAAATATTAAAATTTGAAAAATTCGTATTATTTTATTAAATAGAGATAAAAAACCAAAATTCCAACAGCATTTTCTTATTAAATGTAAACATTTTTTGTTATAGCAGGTGCCAAAAATTAAAAATCCGTGATGAAATTCTTTCTACAATAATTAATTTTCTATCAGACGATTTCCGCGTGAAAAATAAAAATGAAATAAAAAGTTTCACCCATTATAAAAAAGATTAATATGAAATAAAAATGAGTGAAGTCATAGTGGCAATAAAACAGAAAGATTTCTCAATAATACAAGCAGCATGAGTATGTGTGTATGTACACAAAGAAGATTAATATCACGTCATTAGAGAATTAAAAAGAAAATCTGACGTCATATCGCAAGTTTAATGGATTTTTCAAATGTTTCTGGATAATACAAAGCGAGTATGAAAAGAGTAATAAAGAATAGTAAATATATGAGTTTGAGGAACTTATTGAATCCTGATAAAAACCCGATTATGGAAACATTCGCATATTTTAACATTTTGAAGGTGTACAACATGTTTAATTTTGAAATTATTTTTTTTTAAATATCGCATTTAGTCCACATGACAGATATTATTATGACAGAATATAATAGCGGGCTTGGTTATAATATCGGGCTGGTTTAGAAATTCGAAAAAACGAGAAAAATAGACCGGTAAATTTTTACTTTATAAAAAACATGACTTTTTTTTTGGTTGCTAAATGAAATTTATTTGAATTTATTAAAGAAAGGTTAAAGTGTTTTGAAAGGAATATTAAACGAAACCCTTTGAGCGATCTTCAATCACACTTACCCACTTGTTTAATAAATGAGGTTAATTTATTACTAGAGTTTTTCTATTGTTAATGGATATTTAGAATGTAACTTGATTAATATAATTTATTATAGAAATTTTCTTTGCTTAACAAATGGTTAGAACATAGTTTTATTCATTTCTTGCTGAGAAAATTGGAAATTTTGAAGAATATTTTGGGAATATTTGGTCAATTTGAAATGATGGCTAAGAATGTAAAACGTTATTATTTATGTGGGGGGAGGATATATGAATTGTGCAAATTTTTTAAATGTCTATGTGTTAAAAATTTATCACAGACGGATGGATCAAGGCAGTTTTGAATTCAGCGGTGGTCCGGCAGAAATGCCCCCCCCCCCCCACAACTGGGTTTTCAAATTTAAATATGATTATTACAAATACCAAATTTATTCTTCCAAGTGACTCCAGAATGATTTACACGGTAACAGAAGAAGTAAATAAGCATTTTTTGTAAGTGAACCCCTCTATGAAGTTCTATAATTTATTTTTAAATGCTTAAAAAATCTTAATTTTCAAACTTGAGATAAAAAACTTAATTACGTATATAAGTATAATCCTTGAGAGTATCAATCATTACTTGATGTTTTAAAAATGCATTATATTTGTAGAATTATATTAATTTAAACAAACCTTGTATTGATGTGAAACCTATAGCATAGTTAACGGATATATCAGGTCGCGGCGGTGAGAAGGTTAAAGGACAATTTTAATTTATATTTTCTTTTTAATGTTATGTGTTATAATTTTAGCTAAAACGGGGGGATTCAGGAGGATAGAACATCCTGACAGAAAAAAATGTTTTATTTTATTTTATTTTATTTTTAGAAATATTGTAAAAACCTAATTTTGAATATTTAATAAATCCTAATTGTTAAATTTTACATCACTTTTATGTTAAAGATTGTTTGCGTATGGAGCGCTGACACAAAAATCATAATTTAGCCTACTCCTTATAATAATTCAGAATTACTTCATAATAATTATTCGTTCAGTCCCTTATATCCCATTGTATATGTGCTACCATCTATTATCTATTTTGCATATATGTTTCGGAAACATTATCTGATATTGCTGGCACATACAGTGAGAGGCACGATTCCATCACAGTCATCTCGCATATATCATTATATCAAATATGTGTCGTAACCAGTGTGCAAAGTCGAAGGGTGGGGATGGAAGGCTTTGAAATGGGGCTGATTTAGATTTTGTCTTTGCCCCTTCTATTTAAGGATATAGGAATATAGACAGAAATAGAAAGCAAGTCCCCACTGTCATAAAACTTTTGTTTATAAAATATTAAAATTCTTAAATGTAATAACTGATGTTATTCCTTTTGAAAGATTATGAAATCTAGAGGGGCTCAAGAAGTTGCTAAGAGGGACTCAGAATCAGTGTTGAATACAGACATTTTTCTCCAGGAGGGATTTCTGCAAATCCGGGGGGGATATTTTAGAGTTCCGGGGACTGCACTTTTTGACCATTAAAAGCATAAAATTTCAAATTTTCCGGGGGGGACATTTCAATGCTCCGGGGGGGGGGAGGGCAGGTCCCTTCCGGGACACCTCCTGAATTCATCATAGGGTATTATACTTATGTGTCAAATGATAACCTATTTTAATGTTTTTTTGTATGCTGAATCAAATGGTACCAAATAAATTCTTCTAAGTCAAATAGGTCGTGAGAGATTGCTAATTTTCTTATGTAACGATGTCTTTGGCACCAAAATCTCAAACTTTCTATCAGTACGAGTAATAATTTCTAAAAATACATCCGTTACTATAGCAACGGAAAAAAAACAAATTAAATATTTTCGTTAATTAATTGTTTTGGTTAAAGTATTGAAATTACTATATCGGTTAGAAAAAAATACAGAGACCTGAAAAAAACTGTTACTGATTTATTTGAAATACAATGAAAAACGTTTAAAACAGAAATAATATTCTAAAACGAAAATATTTTAATTTAAATATGAGAGCAGTGTTTATACGGCTAAAAAAGGTTTCATTATTAAAGATTAAACAACTCTTGGCGATTTATCATTTGCTGGCTTATGTTTATTTTTATTTATTTTATTTTTTTACAAAATCTTTTAACTTTTATTTTAAATAAGGTGTCATTTTTACAGATACAAACATTATTTGCTTAATTGATAGTTGTATATTATTTTTACATATATTTATGTAACTGTGTATTATTATTATTTCCATAAATGCCACGATTAAGAGAATAAAACGTGCTTGCTGAAATAGAGTTTTGATTATTCATATTTCAATCCATTTATTCATGATATATTGGTATAATTTACACTGTTAGCTAGGTTTTCTTGAAAGGTTTTAGTATATAATATTCTGCGTTGCTTTGTTATGCAGCTACAGAGGAAAGTTCTAAAATTAAGTGAACACGATTATTTAATACTAGTATATAACCCCGTCAAAAATGACGGATCGTTGATCTGCGTTTTATTTTCATAAGACTTCGTACAAACAAACAGCATGAAGATTTTATTATGGAAATGTTTGTATCGTAGAAAAGTACATTTTAAACAAAATTTTAAACAAAATTAAAATATTTAAAAGCTTTAATATGATTCTACAAATATTTTAACAGCAGAATAGGATGTAGCATAGGTTTTTCATTAAGCCTAACATGGCGTTGAACTATGGTCGATTCGCAGACCAGAGTGGTCCTGCTCGGAATCGTTACAGACACGTTCTTGCCTTCGGATTTTATTATAAGTAGATTACCTTTCAATAGAAATTCTGCTGAACGAGTGTTGATGGAAGTAATTTTTCAGGGATGTTTTTTGTATATAATGTATCATTCTACGTTGTTCAGCTATAGAGCTATTGAAAAAGTGATGGGGAAAGGTTAATTCAAGATACATCTACTATATATATATATATATAATGCAAATTCATATTTCATTACGGACGTTTATAATTTGAGTTCTGCTGGTTGAATATTGGTACACTGTTAGTTAGGTAGTTGGTTTTTTTGTTGGAGGGAGCGATCGTTGGTAATTCTCTGTAGCAAAGTTTTCTGAAGCATTGTTTTTTTTTTCTAATGCGAAAACATGACAACGAATTCGACTACAAAAATCATATACTATATTTATAAAAGGCAAATTCATATTTCGTTCCTATCAGTTATAACTCATGTTTTACGGAATATATTTTTATAGGATTTCACTCTTAGTTAATTTGTTTTAGAAAGGTTTTAAAATAAAGCACATCGTTCTACATTGCTTATTTATAGAACTACGGGTGAACGTTCTAAAATTAGATAAACCCGATTATAAAAGAATACCTTTTTTAAAGTTCTACTGAACAGATTTTGATGGAATTTTAACAGTTAGTTAGATAATATTTCACGGAATCCTTTTCTACATTGTTTAGTTATGGAGCTATGGGAGAAAGTTGTGAGTGGAGTAGTCGTAAAAAAAAACAGGGGTTATACGCTATAGGCAAAGAGTATATATTAGATAGTATATGTTATAGCTACGGAGGGTGTGCAGAGTTTCTTAAATTCCAGATGGTAGACGATGTATGTCAGCGTATACTCTCTATAACATCCCTGAAAGTTCTATAATAAGATGAGGAGGATTATAAAAGTTTTACATTTATCTACCTACTACAGGGTGACCAGAAATATCAAAACGGTCTAATTTGACTTTGATGATGAAAACACAAAAACATTTGCACAATCAAATACTTTATTTATTAACAACAATGAATTAGTTGGTTGGTTGGTTGGTTGGTTGCGTGAGGTTTAATGGTACAAGGTCCCATTGGCAACAAGCTGCGCCACGTAAAATTTAAGAAGAAATATATCATAAATATCCACAAAATGTAATGCTAACAAAATCCAAAATGGAAACAAAGCTTAATGAGAAAACTATCTGGATTGTGTTACACATCCAGATATAGTCATACAATTGTATAAAACAGTGAGAAATACTATCTAGATGAGGTTACCCATCCAGATGTCAAGTTAAACAAGTGTGAGCTAACATTGTTAAGTGATAAAACATGAAGGATATTAAAAAAAACTATATCTCAAAATAAAAGCCTGCATGCTTTAGAAAATGAAAGAATGTCTCATGAGGTGTTTCTCCAATAAGGATTGTCAAAGTGGGATATGATGAATTAAAATACAATCTATACAAGTGCCAGATGGCTGGACAATCAGTTGAAATATGTTTAACAGTCATGAGATCAAAGTGACAGTGAAGACACATGGGTGCATCCTACCGAAGTAAAAGATGTTTATGAGTGATTCTCGAATGTCCAATTCTCAGACGAGTCAGCAGAACAATCAGTTCTTCTAGCGTAATTAATAGGCCAGATGATCGGATGTGACCGATATATTACCGGAAGTGACGCGTTGAGACACAAACACAAAAATTAACACATGCATGAAAAACATTGTTTATTTACAACGTCGTCGCTAAATGCTTTTTTTACAGCAATGTATGCAATAAATGCTCACTATTGCGGCCACCGACAGTAATGCAAGGTTGGTAGCGTCAGTCGAGTGATTGGCGAACAGATTCCCATACCCTGGGTATATCACGTACGCGTGAAGCCGCACAGGATAGTCGAGCAACGAGTTCTTCAATGGAGTCAACTGTAGTTTCGTAAATGAGGGCTTTCAAACGCCCCCATAGGAAAAATTCAAGACTCGATAACTCTGGTGATCGTGGTGGCCATCGGACTGGCCCACCACGCCCAATCCAGCACACCCCAAAAGTAGCATCCAGGTAATTGCGGACTTCCATACTGAAATGTGCTGGCCCACCATCATGCTGAAGCCACATTTCATTGCGAACGACAATCGGAACTTCTTGCAGCAATTCTGGTAAAACCTCTTCCAGGAAAATCCGATAGCAGCGGCCATTGAGTCAGGTTGGTAGGAGATATCGGCCTATGAAGGAATCATTCACAATACCCGCCCAAACGTTCCAACGCGTTGTTGGAATGCGTGTGGGCGTGTAGATTTCCTGTTGCCCAAACATGAGAATTGTGGACATTTAAAACGTGTGTAAAAATCGCCTAATCTGCACATTAGCTATAAAAGCCGGCAGCAACGCACTCTGCTGCAAGAACCATTAGCAGAAAGCCACGCGCAGAGGGTAATCACACGTCTGCAAAGCTTGGACTCTCTGTATGTGGAATGGGGGTGAACCTTCTGCGTGTAAAATTATTCAAACGTTTTTTTGACTAACATGTAGACGACATGTTACAGCCCTTGTACTTGTGCCGGGTGTTTCGTCAACATGGTCCAAGATGGCTTGTTCCATGTGTGGTTGTCGTACAGTTCTTGATTGACCCCTTCCGTCAGTCAGGGGTCAATTTTATGTCACAATGAACCATTTTCACAAAGTTGTCGATGTAATCACTCAAACATTTTGTGGTTCGGCAGCGTCTACTTGGAAATCGTTCTTGATGTAGCCGAGCGCTGCTGTGCCGTTACCTTTAGCAGCACCATACATCAGATGCATTTCTGCCTTTTCGCTATTAGTAAATTTGCCCAGCACGGCCAAAATCTTAAGCGCAAATGCCGTTTGAAATTTTTTTGTGTTTGTGCTTCAACGTGTCACTTCCGGTCATATATTCATATACAAAAATTGTTTCTTACAGTGAGCTCTACCACCCCTCAAAATTTGTCCCATGATTTTAGACTCACCCTGTATATTCATTTTTCATGTTATATAAACACAAATGAAATCCCAATGATTCCATTTTGCGTGTTATTCTAATTCATTCATTCGTTATTCATTAAGGAAATTTTAATGCTGTGTTACAAAGGAATTTATGGACATAAATACTACTAGATTTTTCGCAATGAGCCAATTAGTGTTAATAAGTGTGGAAGTCTGTTTAAAGTATAGTACAGTTTTCAACGTTCTTGGGGTAACTGATCATTATTTTATATGCTCTGGTTTCATTATCCATATTTCTTGTATAATGAATAATAAATGCAATAGTAATATATCATTTTAAAAATACATTATTATTATACCACAATTTCCTATTCGAATAATATAATTTTATTCCTTTCAAAATAACGCATTTGCCAAATCATTACTAAGTTTACCTTTTCATACCCTTTAAAAAGCAAATATATATATATATATATATATATATATATATATATATATATATATTGTAAATTTGAAATGTTCATTTGGATATATTTCTTTAATTGGATTTTTACGCATCATTAAAATAGAAATTGAATTTAAAATTTTCCTGAAATCACTTGTTAGATAATGACAATTTCTCAAACTTAAATGATAGGATATCATCGTAGAAAAGAAGATAATTTAATTTTTTCGTTTTACATGCCCAAAGATACAAACAAAACGTCTTCTGCATTTTTCAGATTTAATTATTCACTTCAAGTGTTTTCTGTAATTTAAAAGATTATCCTTTCGAAGCTCATGGAACCGGATTCGAAGTGGAATGAGTTGCATTGGTTTGGTAATTAATACTTTTTATGTTATTCGTTAATTAAGTGTAGGATTTGATATTTCACTATTTTCTGCTGCAGCTATACGAATATTTTAAAGTTATTTTAATAAAAAGTACCTAATTCAACGTTAAAGAAAAATTTTGCTTTATTTCAGCTGTTCATAGTTACTTTTCTATCACAAATTGGAAATAATTACAGGAAGAAAATATCGGAAAATTAATATGATACTTACTTTTATATTAGAATAATTCGAATGTTCTTTTTTTTTTCTCAATTTTTATAATAATATTAATTATAGGTATACATTCTATGCTTTGAATGAAAGGAATTCTTAGAGTATAAAATACCAGATTATTCCTAAGAAGTCAATACTTTCTTCAAAGCCTATATACGGAAACTCAGGTTAATCACGTAGATAAAAAGTAATAAAAAATATTTAATTAAATTCCGATAATGCTTCCTTGAAATTTATTTTTGTTTTTTAAATTTTTATTTTCAACATTGTTGATAACTCATTTTTCTTTTGCCTGCTCTAATATTCTGAGCCAAAATTTCTTATCGAAAGAAAAAAAAGCAATTGTAGCCTATTTTTTTTTTTAAGTGATTCTTTATAATTTACATGATTTCCTTTTCAGTTAGGAAAAAAATCTAGCTATGGAAGGTCCGCAACTACCAGATCGGGATTTTGTTGAGAGTGGTGTCATTGGAAAGCTCTTACCACTGGGATCAAGGATTTGTATGCAACTACCCGTACGAATGCAACTGGTGAAGAGATGTAGGCAGATGTATTTCTGGCATTTATTTACAAGGAAAGACACTCTGTGCGGTAGAAAATAGAGTTGACAGAGATTACAGAGCAGACAGTTTTTGCTTTGTGGAAATAGTAACTTCATGGATGGTAGAGCATTTCTGAATAGCAATGGCTGAAGCACGAGTGCTTCCAACGGCATGTACATACAATGAAAGGGAGTGTTTCGCAGTTGTCACTGGTGTTATTAGTTAAGTTAAAGCATACCTGTTTAACTTATCAAAAAACGGGACCCGTATCTCTAATTAAAGCCTTTTGAAAGCATGGCATCGAAGATGGGCGAGGACAATTGGTTATTGGCCCAAGTTATGCAGTTTTATTATGCTTTCTCTAGTGGTCATGTCGACAAAATGTGGGCACAATCTTCTATTTCTCACTAAAGGGAAGATGGAACCTTCACCAACTTTACACTGGCACCAATTTTACACCAACTTTACACAAGTTACATAACTGCACTGTAAGTTGTCTTTTCTACCACACAGAGTGTATTGCCTGCATAGATAGCGACATGGAGAAATCAATAAATGACAGAAATACATCGGCCTATAACTTTTCACCAGTTGCATTCGGATGGGTTTCCAACGACACCTATCTCGACAAAATCCCGATCTGACAGTTGGGGACCTTCCCTAGTCAGTACTTTCTAACAAAATACTTAACAAATCTGTATTCAGTTACTTGTCCCTTCGCTTAGAAAGAGTATTTATACTTACATTTACTAAAATAAAAATCATCCTTTAAATGTATTTCTTTAATTGGGTTTTGTAACATCATTAAAATAAAAATTGAATTTTAATTTGTATACAAATTGCTTGCTAGATAATGAAAAGTTCTCAAAGTTCAATAAAATGATATCACCAAACAAGAAAAACGAATATCTATTTTTCATTTTACGTGAGCGAACGTATCCAAAACCGTCTTCCATACTATTTCCTAGCTAAATATTCGCTTCTTGTGTTTTCTTTAATGTAAACCCTTTCGAAGTTCGCTTTATAGTTAAAAACGGAATGTAATCAAGTATTTTGTTAATTAATTATTGTTAAGAACTCTCTTAAATAACTGGTTGATCTTATATAAATATGACTACTTTTCGCGGAAACTATATGAATACTTTTAAGTAAAATTAATGACAAATGCCCAATTAATCGCAGAAAAAACAAAAGTAAAATGTAAAGAAAAATGTTGCATCGTTTCGGCTATTAATATTTATTATACATTTTTTACTTGGGTATAATTATCGGAAGAAATACTGGTAAAATTTACATTATGTTTTTTGGGTATAGGTCAGTGGTTCCCAACGGGGGGCGTACGCCCCACAGGGGGGCAATTTGACATTTCAGGGGGGCAATTCCAGATTTTTGTGAACTCACACCCTCTGAATTATTTTTGTGATAGTAATGCTGTAGACTGAAAATAAAAGTTACACATTCAAATTAAAAAAAAAACAAAATGAAAAACAAAATGTTTTTTTAATTACTTTTTAAAAAGTCTCCATTCAAAATTTTAAATACATTACTACCAGAATAATTGTAGAAAAAATTATTTAAGATATTTAGATACTTTTATATATTTAAAAATTCTTTATAATTTTTCTGATTTATAAGTATTTTAGAATTTTAAACAACTTTCTCGATTATTTATTGAATGAGTCGCACTGCAATATGTCACATGGAAATCAATTTTACACATGAAACTATTCAAGTGTATACTTAACAATTACTTGATGACCTTTCTTTACAGAACCTTTTATCACGTTTTATTCTGATTAGAAATTGTTGTGTAATTTTATCGCAGAAATTCTGTGATTAAATAAGACAAAAATGTTTATTCAAAATTATTAATTGGTCTAATCAAGGATTCTGAGCACTCTATACATCACGCATACATGGCGACCGTTGCGAAGAGATTAAAAGTGACCTTTTATGTGCCAACGATAATTTAAACTACGAGTAGTATCAGATGATTATAAAAAATATTTGTTTCATCCATTACGTTCGGTATGTTTCAGGATCAATGTTAAATGTTTTTTACTCTATCAGTTCATTCATTTAAATTTTTATAAGAATTATATTTTTTAGGGGGAAGGGGGGGCATCATCATTTTAGAGATGTTTTGGTGGGGCACGGCCAAAAAAGGTTGGGAACCACTGGTATAGGTAGAAGAATTTGCATTGTTTTGTTCACAACAAAAGTAATTATATTAGATATTTATATTAGATATTATTGATTATAAGTTTTGAAAGAACGTAATTCTTAGCGCGTAAAATACTATATTCTTCATAAGTCAATAACTGTGGATAAGTATGTATACAAATACGTAAATGAATCCCACAATTAGACATTTTGGGTGATTTAATAAAATTGTAAATATTTTGAAACTTCCTTAAAATTAATTTTTCATCTGTTTTTATAAATTCAACATCATCGAAAACACATTATTATTTTATTTGCTTTTGTTCTCGTTCTCAAATTGTTTGAGAGAAATGAAAAGTAATTATTACATGCCATTTCAATAATGATGAAATTGAATTCATTATTTTCGTGATGTCCTGTTCAAATAATAAAATTTTCTTAGTCTCACAATCACCAAAAAAATTATACAGTTTTCTTCTCCTTATCTTTAACAAAATTAATACTTTCCTTTACTAAAATCTAAATGTTCTCCAAAATCTGCTTTATAATTGGATTTTTCAAGATCGTAAAAGTAGAAATTGAATTTTAATTTAAAAAATAATCACCTGTTAGATAATGACAAATCGTCAAATTTAAACGAAAGGATATCACCGAAGAAGAAAAACTAATTTAAATTGTACTTTTACATGAGCAAATGCATTTGCGCAACATCTTCCGCATTTTCTAAATTTACACATGCGCTGCATGTATTATCTTTAATGTAAAAGATAATACTTTCACTGATTATTGAATAGAAATCAATGCTGAATAATTGGTTTATTATTTTTATGAAATATGGAATAACAAATTGATCTGTTACTTCTATTACTATTTTCAGCGGCGGCTATACGATAATATTCACAATTTATGCTATGAGGGCCTATTTTGTCATGGAATTATTGCTTGACGAAAAAATTTGTATTATTTTACAGTTTATGTTACTTCACGAAATCGACATAAATACCTTAATGTGCTTTTGGATAACAAACATGATAATTGTTTATTTGTTAATGTATTTCTAAAGGTTCTTTTTGAAAGCTAGATTACCTCCTCAGAAAAAAAAATATATTTATTGTGGGGTCTAAACGAACTTGACACAATTTAACATGCAATAAAAAATACGTAACTTGCATTCGAGGATGCGGTTTCTCCAAAAATACTTTTATGATCGAAAGTTTTACATATTTATTTCAACGATCTAAAATATTTATCTCTAATATTCCCCTTAGATGGCCCTATACATTCAAAGATGCATTTTATAAATTCCAAAACTCAAAATATGCTGCTACAGATAATTGCTGCTGCAGATGCACAATCTACTAACACGTTTCAATGTGCGTGCACTTTGTAGCTGGAACCATATTTAAACGGTACCCATTCAGAGCCCGACATGCAGTTTGTAGACCAAGGCACATCATGAATTTCTACGTCACCCCCCCCCCCTCCTCAAAATTCTCATTTACAATTGATAGTATAGAATATTTCTAGCATTTGAATATAGGTACTTTCAAATTGCAAACAATACATTAGTGAAAAACGTGCACTATATGCTCGTAGTTTACAGAATTATTCTATATTATAAACAATAACATTTATACTTATAACATCCATACAGTTTTCAGATATATTTTATACAATCATCAAATAATTTCATTTTTTAAAATTACTATTTGGAGCTCAAGGATTGGGCATTGCAAGGGTACTCGGCGAAAATCTATCTGTGTACACAATTTCACTATACACGTTAAAATATGGAATAAGAGAGTACAAAATACATCGTCTCTAGTCTGTAGTTAGAGGACACCTTCTGTTTTTGTCCCTTTATTGCAGCTTTGAAGGTATAGCAATATCTATGGGGAATTATAAAGCAAAAAAAAAACCCTTGATCATTAAAAACAGTTTAGTGCAAAACTGAAGTCTCGTACTTCAATGACTTGATAATTTATTAAGTTGTATAATGTGACAAATACTTTTGGCCAAACCTTTACTTTAGAAAGCGGTAATTAGAAAAAGTGTTAGAAGCACATTAAACCTTGTTGGAGAGATTTAAAATTAAAGTTATGAATTTATAGGGAGTTACCGGAATCTATATATCCCTCCTCCAAACAGGAAAACACCAATTACTTTAGCGAAAATTTGATGGTATATATATATAAAAAGGGTAAAGTGATCGTGCAACCTGGGAAAAATAGTTGTTTGAAACACCAAAAATTAATTATAATAAAATAACAATGGTAATATTAATTTGCAGTCCCTCTAAAAATTGCACTGCGTTGTGTTATTATTTTGTAGAAAATTTTATCCGTATGGTTGAGACAGCTATTAATTTCTGCACACTTTCCAACACTTTTATTTACATTTGATAGTATAGAACACTTGTAGTATTTAAATATAGGTACCTGCAACTTGCAAACAGTGCATTAGTGCAAAACGGGCAATGTATGCACGTAGTTTACAGAATTATTCTATATTATAATAAATAACTTTTATACTTGTAACATCCATAAAGTTTTCAGATACATTTTATACAATCATCAAATAAATTCAATTTTTAAAAGTACTATTTGGAGCTCAAGGCTTGGGCTTTGCCAGGCTACTCGGAGAAAATCTGTCTGTGTACACAATTTCACTACACACGTTGAAATATAGAATAAGAGAGTACAAAATACATCGTCTGTGTACACCATCTGTTTTTGTCCCTTTGTTGCAGATTTGAAGGTATAGCGTTATCTATGGGGAATTATAAAGCTAAATTTACGGATTTCTTAAAAACTATTTATCATTAAAAACAGTTTAGTGCAAAACCGAAGTCTCGTACTTCTAAGACTCGATATTTAATTAAATTTTACAATGTGACAAATACTTTTGACCAACCCTTTAAAAAGCGGTAATTTGAAAAAGTGTTAGAAGCACAGTAAACCTGATATTTGTTTTATTCTAAACAATAACAGTAATATTTATAGATAAAAATATTATGTTTTAGAGAACAGCAATTTTCAGGGCATAAAAAGATTCAATTGTCTGAAAGGAGATAATTAATGTTACAGAAAAATCAGACATACGAATTTTCAAACGAAGCACATAGGTACAGTTTATGAAAAAACAATATAACATTTTTCCTTGACGACAATTTTTTGTGTTTTTAACATCATTCACGTATTGTCATATTGTATTCCTATTTTTTTCACATATTTAATTAAAGAAAAAGAAAACAAAATGAAAAAGCATTAAAGAAACTATACCTTATCAGTTTTAAAATGTGTGTTTTTTTAATTATTATTTCCGTGATTTCTGTAATATTCTGTTCTGATAATAACATTTTTTTACAGAAACAACATATTTACAAAAGAATTACTTCGATAATTCTGTCTATCGTTTAAAAGAAATAATGATTTCACGTAGTAAAATCGAAATGTTCAATTAATTATTATTCTTTAATTTTATTTTACTAGATCATAAAATTATAAATTGAATTTTAGTTTCATCACTAATCATTTGTTAGATAATGACAATTTTTCAAAGTTGAGTGAAACGATATCACCGAAGAAGATAAGCTAATTTTTTTGTGTATTTTACATGAGCGAAAGTATTAGGAAAACATGTTCAGTATTTTTCAAATTTAGTTATTCTCTCATTCTCTCATTAATGTGAAATGTATTTCTGAAGAGAGATCAAAGGTGAATAAAGTATTTTTGACGGATTTTTACGAGCAAAGTGGCATTTTGCGGTATTAATCTGAGGATGAAACCAAACGTTTTAGATCATAATGCACAGAGGGAGTTCATTATGACGTAATTACATGGTATACAGAAATTTCCGTGTTATATCATATTCATCATGTAAAATGCTATAATTATAGCTCGGATGAATTAAATTAGTGCTGCAGTTCGCAACCATGTCCAGCATATAAGAGTGTATTATGCCAATCCGCATATCGTTGGGATAGCTCAGTAGGAAGAGCGTTAGCACGGCAAGCCAAAGTACCCAGGTTCGAATCCTGATCCCGGCATTTTCGCTCTGTTGGAATAAATATCAACTATGGTACTCCAACCATTGAATAGATTTTAGATTTATTTAATTGAAATTCTTATGCCAAAAATTTTAATTTAAATATGTTTAATACAAAATCAGTCATTTTTAAAAGACGTTATTAGGTGGGAAATTTTATTTAATAACAATTATGAAGCATTCGGAGGAGAAAAATACAAATTCTGTAAACTTTTCCTATTGAAATAAAACTGATTGGCATTTTTAAATGTTATCGAAATTTTATTAATATAAAATATAGTTAAGCTATAAGTTTTAAAACGTCATGTTCCTCTTGAAATTTAAACGAAATATATAAGAATATTTATTTTACTGAAAAGGTGCATATATTAAAAAATGTTTTTAAACGTAAAAACTCGTCAAAAGTTGTTAAAAAGATGTTAACCAGAGCACTTTCAACTGCCCTAAACAATCACCATAAGGGGAAATTCGGAGAGTACTGTCCGATATCCCCCTGATGATGACTGTTACTGGCAGCTGTGGTGTCAGTATTATACCGTAAAATCAACGTTATATATATTTTTTTTGCAGTGTATGACAAAGGACAAAGGACGAATTAAACGTTGAGTAATTGCTTGATAAAAAGTTTTGTATCAATTCCCCAGTTTAAAATAGTTTTTGCTGAAAAAAAAATGCAACATATCATTTTAAAAATGTATCTTTATTATTTCCCCGATATCCTCTTCAGAAAATAAAATATTCTAAGTAATTTCATAACGACATGTTCACCAAATCATAATTCAATTTATCTGTCCCTCCCGTTGAAAAGTAAAATTTTATTTATTAAAATCGATATAATAATTTAAATATACTTCTTTAATTCGATTTTGCTAGATCATTAAAATAGAAATTTACTTTTAATTTTACCATTAATCTCCTGTTAGATAATGACAAACTCTCAAGTTTAGATTATATAATATCAGCTAAGAAGAGAAATTCGATTTTTTAAATTCAATGTGAATGTATAAACGAAACGTCTTCCGCACTTTTCAGATGTAATTATACGTATCCTACGTTTTCTGTAATTTAAAAGATAACATTTTTGAGATTAATCAAAAAAGAATTGAAGCAGAATAAAGTGTATTACTTCACTGATTAATTGTTTTGCGAGATTAATTGAGTGATGTGTTTCAGAATTTTCCATGGGAATAATTTTCCATAAGATTAATTTTATGTAACTTAAAAAATAAGAGTTTAATCAATTATGGAATTACTTGGTGGAGATAATGTTGGAAATATTACAAATTTTCTTCTTTGTTTATGTATTACAGAATATTACAGATTACGTGAAATAGAAAAAATGTATTACTTTTTTAATAAATATTTTTAAGAAATTGAGTGTTATATTTTTCGCTTTTATCTACGATTATTATAAGAATAGTTGTACGTAACGTTCAGGAAACAGACCTAATAAATAATGGAATTCTTGTATTGTTATCTGTATTATTATTGTTATTTGCATTATATTTTTATTTATTTTTGTTCAGCGTTGTTTATTTGTCGCAATTTGAGGGAAATTTTAAAAAGATGGTTTGTTCATTAGAATAGTTTGAATTTTATCAAAGAAGATAAAAAACAGAATTAAGTGTTTCAGTGCGGCAATAATTCCTTTTGTGAAATCTGAATGCATGAATCTTTACCCATATCACTTTTTCGTTTGACCTATACTGATATTTCTAGTAAATATGTAAGAAATTCCTAATTAATAACCGATAGATTCTGTGAAGAAAACTTTGTAATCATTACATATAGTCATAGATGTACTTTTATTCTGTATTGAAGATAAATACAGAAAATAACTCTCCGAAAACTACCATGATAACTATTTCTGTATTAGTACATGTCGATATGTTTTAGTGGATAATTTATGTTACAAAATAAATAAAAGGAATCTAATAATTATATAGAAAAAGTAGTTTATTTTCCAAAGAATGCAAGGTTCTATTAATTTGTTATTTTATAATGAAAGTAAAATACTATTTTAACATATATTTTTTTTTCTATCAATGTCGATGTTTTTTCGGCCCATATCTTTTATCTTTGTATAGTCCTTCTCCCCTTAAAAATACAACGACGAAATTCCATATAGCGGACTTTAAAGGTTTCACCTACACCATAGCAATTTCAGATGACATGTCTGTTTTTTCAGTTATACATACATATTTATTTACAGGAAATTTTCAAAATCGTAGGAAAGTCGTGTCTTTAGTTTCAACAATATTAGTTTAGTCAACTTTTAGTTTTAGCTCAATTTTACACAGTGTTACTAAGTTTAGGATTTTCTTAATTCTAAATATCAACCACTATTTCAGAATAGTAACCTTCACTTTGTTTAATGACAGACATTCTGTAAAATAAATAAAGCGACGATCACTAATCGGAAAATTAATAGCTATTTTTAACAAAAACAATTCTTGAATCTGACAACATTATTTTTCATTGAAATTAACATTCTCGAATATATATTTTTTTTGTCATGCTATATAATTTTAGTATTCTGAAATTTTATAACTTCAATGAAAAGTTGTAACAGCCATTGCTGTCAGTGAGAGTGAACCAGGCTGTTCAATAGTAAAAGAGATCACAAGAGGTAAAAAAAAAAATCCAGTTTATTAAAACTTAATCGGGCAAGGATTTGAGAAAGGACACCACTAAATTTTCCCTACTCAAAATAATTTAGCTTTCCCGAAACTGTACTTAGCAAAATAAAACTTCAGTATATCTAATATAAAGATTCAAAACGAACTTACAACTTTAAATATAACAACAATCAGAATGACTTCAGCAAAAATCCAACTCCACGCTGCAAACTAGTCGAACACTTATCTCAATATGTCCGCCTAGACTAATGCAACTGCTTATTCTCTTTTCAGCTTCAGATTGATGACTCAATAGTAGGATATAAATGTACTCTCATAGAGGAACAACTCGGCCCAAGTTCCGATTTCAAACGCATTCTGCAGCTTATACACTCAAACATCGGTTGACCAGCTATAACAATTTGCATAAATATCGATGAAAAGCAGAAACTCACACGTTTGGAGGTAGGTTTTCATAGTCATCCGTCGAAAGTTAAAGAATAATACCCTTGATCAACTTTAACGCACATGGAAAATTAGTGGACAAAACAACATTTTCATTCAAAACATCGCCTACTCACATGATCAGAGTAGTTGATCCATCAAAAAGTAATATTCGAATATTAAAGGAAACTTGTTTATTTTACTTCCTTATGAAGGGCCGTCGGCAAAAAAACTGAAAACGTGCTAAACAAGAACGAAAAGTCATGCGTCAAGCATAGATTATGTAACACTTTCCAACGCTTCCAAAATAATTTTACAAATCATTACCGATTAATAAGCTGAAAGTTAACATCTAAGTAAACAATTTGGAAAACGCATGACATATTTAAAAACGTAATTTCAGGAATTTCCAACATATACAATATTCGGAAAAATATCCTAATACTTTTATTCAGCACTGTATATGATCTATAGATTTGTATATATACTACATAGGATGTTACATTTTAGTTTAGTTAGGAATCGCGTAGCACAGTTTAAAATTCTCCTTCTGGAGTTTCTGTCAATAAACGGAAATGTGTTCGCGAACTTTTGTGCTGCCCTGTAAAGGATCTACAGAATTTATACACGCCAAGTAATAGACAAAAAGTGAGTTAAATTTTAAGTCGCGTTCAGCAACTTAAAACGCACTTCCAGGAATTATTATTAACAGACAGTAGAGAATTCTTTTGTGTGTCCCTGTAAATGAACGAGGACTGCTATACACACAATATTCTGTAGTAAGCCTCTTGTAATGCACCGTAGTGATATATATAAATTTCAATGCGTTTAAAATAGTGAAACATTATTTAATTAAACCGCAAACGATTTTTCTCCATAGACGTAATGTAACGGAATTCTTTTGACTGTCCCTGTAAAGTAACTATAAGTGCTATGCACACCCTATTCCATATTAAGCCTCTTGTAATGCACCTTTGTGATATATATCAATTACAATGTGTTTGAAATTGTGTAACATCATTAACATAAACCGCAAATGATTTTTCCCCATAGACCGTAATGTAACGGAATTCTTTTGAGTGCCCCTGTAAAAAACTATAAGTGAAATAGGGAACGTGCTATAGATGACGATAATAACATATAAATATTGTAGGGCAATCCGAGCATATTTACGGGAGTTAGATTACGGACAGACGGCAGACGGCAGACGGCCAGACGGCAGACAAACCGAAGTCATAAACACTTTTCAACTAGGTTGGGAAGTGTTAAAAAGACGCACCTACTCTCCGGTTTAAAATAGTTCTTTATCAATTCCCTTAAATTATTTTATGATAATAACATTTTGTTACACTCAAGCCAACAAATTCACCAAATGATTATTCAGTTAATTTACTCAACACATTAAAATGTAATAGTACTTTCACTTACTAAAATCTACATGTTCATTTAAATATTCTTCTTTAATTGGATTTTACAGATCATAAAAGTATAAATTCAATTTTATTTTTACCACTAATCGCTTATTAGATAATGACAAATCCTTAAATTTCAATTAAAGGATATGACCGAAAAATAGAAACTAATTTAAATTTTTCATTTTACGTGAGCAAGTGCATTAACTGAACGTTTTCCGCAATTTTCAGATTTAATTATTCGCATCGTGTGTTTTGTGTAATCTAAAAAGAATTCTATGAATGTTCTCGAAAATATCTAGAAACAGAATGAAGTATAAAAATATTTTGAAATAATTTGAATGACAGCAGCCTAATCAATCACTGAATTGTTCGGTTAAGATAATTTTTGTATTGCTTCATGTATTCATTTTTAATCGTTTATTAATAACTGACATAAATTACAGGAAACAAGTCTTGGAAAACGTGCATAAGTATTGCTTGCTAGGCTTTCTGTGCTCTCATTCACTGGAAAATGTATTATTAGACCATCAGAGAAAAACCTTTTATATTCAAAAATTCATAATTTTCAGAATAATCAAAATTTATATTCTTTTAGTGTAGCCAGGAGACAACGCCATAGTGTAATTATGAAAAAAATCCAAATAAGCAGCAATCGAAAGAGTATAGTGAAATGTGTTTTTAACACATAAATCATTTGCCCTCGTCTCCAAGATATCGAGATATAAATTCTTAAAATTTGCTAATTTATTTGTTTACTATAGAGAGAAAAGGCGTGGTTCTGATTCAGAAGTTTTAATAATCAGATTAACAGAAAATACAAAATATATTTCGATATAGTAATATAAAAATGCAAGAAACACGCAAAAAAATGCTATTGACAATTGTGGTACTAAACCAAAACTGATTTAAGTATAAAAAATAGTGACTCCCAGAACATTTCATGAACTTAATTCTAGTGCAATGATTACAGTGGGCTACCTCCTGCGAAAAACAAATTTGCAAGGGCGTTTCAAATGGAAGTGGCCCAACTTGCACTAACCCAGACTTGTACCAAGTATAGAGAATCATCTAGGATTATTGTGGCGCACTAATCTGGAAATGAAAAAGTGACTGGAGTTTGTTGTTACGCAATGACTCTTCCTTCCATCCTATCGAAACCTCCTTCCATCAAATTAAATCAATAAATTAGAAAAAATTATGACTTTATGTGTCGATAACGGAGAGACGAGGACATATGATTTATGCTCAAAAAACAAGTTTCACTATGCTGTTTCGATTGTTGCTTATTTACAAGGAGGGTGCCAAGCTTGGTAATCACAGATTTTGCTTATTTTTCTATATACTGTAGAGTAGAAGTCCCTTAGTCTCAGGTTCGGAACAGATGCTTTACACTCACGCAACGATTTTTGGCGACTTTTTGGTTGGCGCGATTTTCAAGTCCAGGCCAAACCAATAACTTAAGGGTGCTCGTCAGTAAACTTCCCGATTCCTCGCGCTAATGCTATTCCTATGGGCATAGGATGCATTCGTATTTTTAAAATATCTCCCCAGAAAATTAATATTTTTAACTTCTGTTTTCTGTGTACTGTTCTTAAAGAATGTCTCTTTTTTTCTTAGTTATCAAAATATTTCTAAACTATGTGCTTAATTTATATTTTTATGTGTTAAAATCTTAGCGAAACTGAATAAGATTTTAACATCTCATATAAAATTCAGTATATATTTTAGAAAAAAAATGACAACTAAGAAAAAAAGAGACATTCTTTAAGAATAGTACAAAGAAAACAGAAGTTAAAAATATTAATTTTCCGAGGAGATATTTTAAAAATACGAATGCATCCTACGCCCATAGGAATAACATTAGCGCGGGGAATCGGGAAGTTTACTAACGAGCAGCCTTAATACAATAGTTATGTTGCCATTAAAGAAATAAATTCCCTAAATTTGGCGACTTTTTTCCTTTTTATAACCGATTAAAAAAAAAAACTATGCGTGAGTGTATGACATCATAGCCTCAGGTTCAACGGATTTTATACAACGCCCCTTAGTTCTCGAGAAATAGGGAGTCTAATATTATAACACAACTGAAATAGTTACTGTGTAATGAAATTACTGTGTAGGTCGTAGCTCAGTTGTTATGGAGTCTGCTCGTTAATCCGTGAGTCCGGGTTCGAGACCGGAACGCGCTACATCTGTTTTTCTCATTTTTTGTTCTATAAATATAATTGAAATTAAAATTTAATAATCGTAATTAAAAATTATAATATTGTACATTAATTATAATGTTATTCTATTTATTTTCTTTTACTGTTTGTAGCTATATGGCGGTATAAAACATCAGTAAACGGTTGACTTTTCTTTTAAATCACTTATAAAATGTATTTCACATATGCTTTATCGATGCAATGATATTGAACAATTGTGTCAATTTGTAATTTTAAAGAGACATCATTTATATATTGCCTTAACAATCAATGCAATAATAATACTACTGTTTTAAAAAAAGAAGCATAATTATATTATAATTTAGCATACGAATTAAATTACAACATATATTTTTGCATATTAAAGATTGTAATTTATATGATGTTTTTAATAAAATAAGGTATGATTTTGTAACGATTTTTGAATTTTTACAAGTTAATAATAGATTTAATTTACTAAAAAAATTTCTTTAAATGATGAAAAATGTTCAATAATGGTTTAAAAATCAAAAATGCTAAAATAAAATTTAAGTATGTTAACATTATAATTAATATACGATATTAAAATTTTTAGTTGTGAGATTATTAAATTATAATTATAACTATATTTATAAAACAAAAAAATAAGAAAAACAAAAGTAACGCATTTCGGTCTCGAACCCGTGTCCACAGATCAACGAGCAGACGCCATAACAACTGAGCTACGACGAAAGCAGTAATTTCATTACAGAGTAACTATTTCAGTTGTGTTATAATATTAGACCCCCTATTTCTCGAGAACTAAGGGGCTTTGTATAAATTCCGTTGAACCTGAGGCTATGATGTCCTACACTCACACACAGTTTTTTTTTTAAATCGGTTAAAAAAACGAAAAAGTCGCCAAATTTAGGGGATTTTTTCTTTAATGGCAACATAGCTATTGTATTAAGTTATTCGTTTGGCCTGGACTTGAAAATCGCGCCAACCAAAAAGTCGCCGAAAATCGTTGCGTGAGTGTAAAGCATCTGTTCTGAACCTGCGACTAAGGGGCTTCTACCATACAATATATATAAAAATAATCAAAATCTGTGATTACCAAACTTGGCCCTCTCTTTGTTACATTTTTTTTTCATTATTACGCTAACGGCGTGGTTTCCTGGTAAGAAGAATTAAGTAATCCAATGCTGCACTACCGTACGAAAGTTTGCACGCACCATGAATACTACAAATAACAAAAATCACGATTAAATGACTACTAGTTTTTATTTATTTATTTACTTATTGGTATCTTAATAAACTTACTATTTTTACTTTATTTTTTTTATTTCAAATTTTTATCCGATGTCATCTCAATCAGAGAATTAAAATACTGGCTGTATAGTGCTAACATTAATCTATGAATATGGTGGTGTTGTGATTCTTGGCTGCTCTTTTATTTCTCATGTAAAATACCTGGTTAAAATCAATGATGATACGTGGAAATAATGTGTTAGAAAATATCATGGAAATAATATCATGAAACAGACATTAGAAAATATCATGGCCTAATATATTCTTATCAGGAACACAATATTTGAAAAAAAAAACTTATGTACCAAAAATAATAATAATTCTTAATTTCTACAAAAATACTTGTGATACATTCCAGTGACAGGAAAAAGTAGATGGAATCGGGAAAAATTAATGCCTTTGTCCCCATAACCATTAACCCTGTCACTTGTAGAACGTCAGAAAAAATGTGGTATATTTAACGAAAATATAAACTGTGCTTGAAAACAAATAAGTCAGAATAAGTTAGGTAGAATCAGTAAAACGTTTACAAGATATCTGAAGGCAGTGGGCATAGTAAAGGAGAACCTCATTGAAAATTAACTTATATGTATGTAAATATTCTTATAATAAATGCATGTAAATAAACGGATTTTCAATTTTTGCCCTTAAAGGTTTGGTAAGTTAAGAATTCAATTATTGAGATGATACATCATGCAAAATGATAGAGATGTAAATAAAACAACGTTAAAAAACACCATAACTTAAATTTTCTATAGCATATTAGTTTCGGCAGCATTTAGCGTACCGTTCTCAGTGCTAAGAATGCTGGAAATTTGCTCATATATATAGAAAAAGATGCGGATTCAATAGAAAGGTTTAATGAACAGGAGATAACGGGTTGCAGCCAATAGGAAATTTATATATTAACACATGAGCTGATAAGTTCCCGGTCTAATAAAGAAAACATAACTTTTTAACAAAACTTTATAACTTTATAACTTTATAACATTATAACTTTAATAAATAACATAACTTTAATAATAAATAATAATAATTTAATAATAATAATAATAATTTTATAATAATAATTTTATAATAATATTAATAATTTAATAATAATAATTTTATAATAATAATTTAATAAATGAATAATAATAATAATTTTATAATAATAATTTAATAAATGAATAATAATAATAATTTTATAATAATAATTTAATAAATGAATAATAATAATAATTTTATAATAATAATTTAATAAATGAATAATAATAATAATTTTATAATAATAATTTAATAAATGAATAATAATAATTATTTAATAATAATAATTTTATAATAATAATTTAATAAATGAATAATAATAATAATTTTATAATAATAATTTAATAAATGAATAATAATAATAATTTTATAATAATAATTTAATAAATGAATAATAATAATAATTTTATAATAAATAACATAATTTTATAACGAAAAAGCTCCAAACAGTGCTCATCGACTCGCTGTTGTTTTTGGTCAAAAGTCAACACGCGCGGCAGCCACTTTGACAACAGCTTTTTCATAGACAAATGTTCATTCAAAATAAAACCTACACGTTCCTTGAATATCTTCAGAGTCTGAGCTATTCGGGAACGTATCAGCCCATGTGTTATTTGATTTAATTAAATCTTTCGGTTCAATCCGCAACTTCCAATTGGCTGCAACCCATTATCTCCTGTTTTTCAATTGATCATTAACACTTTCGGTTGAATCCGCATCTTTTCCTATATATATGAGCAAATTTCCAGCATTCTTAGCACTAAGGACGGTACGCTAAATGCTACCGAAACTACTATGCTACAGTAAATTTAAGTTCTGGTGTTTTCAATGTTTTTTTTTTTTACATATCTAAGTTAGACATTTGTTCAAACAGAGATTTAGTCGAACCAGTAGTTTGAAAAGTTTAGAAGAGATTTGGAAAGATGTTAATTATGATTATTTGAAAGATTTATAAAAAACACGCTACTCGTATTTCATATAGTACGTGATCACAAATGCGAAAATTAATTATAAATGTGTGTATCATGTAATAATGCTTTCTTTATTCGAAAATTTCAATTATTGTATTACTTCATTATCTCCATATTTTTCGGAAACGAAAGTTAGTTATTAGCAATTCATATATTAAAAAAAAAAACGAACCCGCAAAATATTTTATCACCAAATTTTCAAAAGAGATGCAAGATAAACAATTCGATAGAGAACCGTGTTCGTTTTCCTAAAATTGATTTAATTTTAAAATAACATCTGCATATTAAAACAGGAATAAAATTTATTTTTCAAATGGTAACACCCACTTTTGACACTTTGTTTGAGTTCCTTTAATCAAATCAGCCCGTGTACATACTTTTTCGAAAATCTTCTAGTTATACACTGTGTTCCAAAAACAATGATCTCAGATTTCATTCCTTAATATTGATCATAGACATATATTATAAATTACAAAGTTACGTAAAAAAAAGGTACAGAATTTTATGAAATCGATTAAAATTTCCAGGATCCTTTCCAATTGATATTATATATATATATATATATATAACGAAAAATCTAAAAGAAAATGGTTTATTAAATACAAAATCTCAATTCAAAACAAACAATATAGGAGAGTTGTTATAATTAATTTTATTATTGCACAATTTGAAATGTATCACGTTAACGAAAACATATTTTACAGCTAGACAGTTAAAAAAGCCATACTTTTTAAAAAAATTACAAAAAAAGCTTAAAATAATAATGAAAGATTAAAAAAAGCATTAGCCAGATTAACATATATATATATATATATATATATATATATATTAATCTATATTATATAGATTACATAATTATATATATGTTAATCTATATAATTAATAATAACACCAATGATCATATGTATTCATGTTAATTAATTTAAATTGAAATAAATGATGAATAATTATAAATAACGGGAATATTATTAAAAATAGCACTATAAATATGTAATTGGTATCTTAAGCTATTCCCTAATAATTAAATATTATGTCCTTTCTCGGTAATATAAATTCAAACTTTTAGGAAAAATACCCTTATTTTAGCTACAATTTTTGTAATAAGAACGTGCCTAATCAATTCGATTTTATGGATATTCCATTCTTCAGGATGAATTCTTTAAAGAAATTTATGAAGGCCATAAACCTTTTATGTGAAAATCACCGAATAATTTAAATGCATTTTGAAAAAGAAAATCACAACCTCTTTTTATCTGTTTCAATAAAAGGTATTGCAGATAAGTATTTTTTGCTAATTTAAGCGAAACGTGCTCGAATAGATGAGAATGAGAAATGTATACGTAAAAGTATTACTAGTCTAATATTTCTGAATTGAAAGCCATTTATTAATATACACTTTTTCTGACTTTAGAAAAATACCTTCTTACTATTTAATATCGTGCATAGAATTGCCGCTTTTAGTTAATGTTTTCCTTTCTTTTCTTTTTTTTGTGTTTGTTACGCATCGTTTATTTGAAAAGATAATTCTAATATGGTAAGGAAATGCAACAACAATTCAGAAACATACAAAAGAAATAACATTTTGCACTAAACCTCGAAAATTATTTTTAATATTTCAATATTTAGAAAAATTTACTTATACATAACGCATTAGGTATTTTTCTTAATGATATTGTGTGATGAAAAAAAAAAAACCTCAATATATTGATTTATAAAAAAAAGTGTGTTCCATTATTTACGCTTTTTTATGAAAATTTGTATTTGTATTTTTAGAATTAAGATATTGTTTATTAAAGAACTCTTATTTAAGTATAAATTAAAATTAATAACCTTTTAGCAGAACATTTTTTTCTTGAAACACATCGTTTATTTGAAAAAATAATTCTGATATGGTAAACAAATGCAAGAAGAAATCATAAAGCTAGAAAAGAAATTACATTTCGAACTAAATCTCAAAAATTCTAAAATGTGCTACAAAGCAACATGAATTAGCATTGAAAAGCTGTTTTACCGTCGGATTACATGGAATTGCTGTATTAAGCAATAGCTTTTAAAAGAAAAAGCATTCAAAACACCTTTTTCGCGTAAAGCTCCAAAGTGTGTGCATTCATCGGAACTAATATAACAATTACTAGCAATTAAATCTTTATTTAAAACTTAAGTTTAATTGTAATATTAGACTTTTACCTTAATTTCACGATGTAACAATACAAATCATTAATCATTTAGGTGTTAATATAATGTAAATATGCTTTCTCTACAATCAGACAGTGTCCTCAAGCGACTTCTTGCTTCAGTTTAATCAAGGTGTTCTTAAGTAACACAATTTTAAAATTGAAAAATTAACTATTTTTAAAATTCTATTCTCTAGAACTTTAATAAATCTGTGTCATTTATGATACTGAGTAAATATAATCATAACCAAAATCACCGGTAAATTCTGATTCACGAAGGAATGACTTAAACATTGATGGATGCGTAGATACGTCGCTAGCATGTCAAACTATCGAATGTGTCACCACTATATTTTATTAGACTTCTTCGCCTAGAAAGAATACTAATAAAATTTTTTTGAAGAACAGGATTGCCAGATTGGCTTTCTTATTTATTCAGGGATGCCCAATTCATACCGGTAATTTTGAATTAATTTACCGAAACATTTTTACCTTAAGTAATCACGAAATGTGTGTCGTTAAGTAAAGCAAAAATTTTTGTTGGAAATTTCTGGTATCAATTCGGAATTTCTGAATAAAAGTAAGAGACCAAACTGATATCGCTGGTGAAGAATACTACTACAATTTAGTGGTGACAATCGGCCCATTTTTATAAGTAATGAAAAATGCATTTTTTCACATTGTATAGTTTGACATGGTAGCGACGATATAGTAAACACACACTCCAATATGTAATATACGACTGACCTATGAAATCTCTTCATAATAAGAAAAACATAGTTTTTTTGAAACTTTTCATACTCACATTTGAAGCAACTATGCTATATATTTAATCAGAAAAAACATTTATTAACAAGCCACATTTATTTCTTTAAATGATTTATTATTTAAATATTTATCTGAGAAACGATTGGATTTATGCTATTTAAAATTATTTTAGATGCCAGTTTTTAATGAGACAGCTATTTATAATATTTTAATATTAAAAAAATTAGCTTTCACATAGCGCATTAGGTGTATTCTTAATGGCATTGTATTATAAAAATTTATTCACGGGAAAAAACTCCTCAATATATTGAGTTATAAAAATGTGAGCTCCATTACTTACGCTTTTTTATATGCATTTGCACTTGTAATTTCAGAATTAAGATATTGTTCATTAAAAAACTCTTATTTAAGTATAAATTAAAATTAATAACCTTTTAGCAGAATATTCTTTTTTTTCTCATTTAAGTGAATTACCTTGTTTATACTCTTTCACGCTGGCTTATATATGAAAATATGGTATTCTAATTAATTTTTTTAAGTAGTACGCTCACATAATTTTGTACCCTTTTTTAAGCTTCATTTACGGCGTACTGTAAAATTAAAACACTCATTTTTTAAAGGAAAGAGATTTATAGAAAAAAATTAGTTCTTCGACATTGCATATGTAGTAAGTATAAAGAAAAAGTGCTTGAAAGCTTTAAAAGACTATTTATTTAATAAAATATTTTTTGTAATTACACTTTAAATACTGATCGAAATTTGCCTGATTAAATATTTTATGAATTTCAATCCTACGAAACTTCCATTGTTTATGTATAACACTATTTAATGCGGATTTGAGAATTGAAACCACGATTTAAAACGACGAAACTTTTATAGTCATCGAATAATGCATTCCAAAATAAGTATTGGTGTTACAATAATATTAATAACTCAAAGTTTTACCAAATCGCTCACAGTTTAGATAATAATTCTAAAAGTGTTTACAGCTCAGTTTCACTTACTAATCGTGTATCTGCAGTGCACTTGGCTGAATTTAAAGAAAGCACCTTGATCTTCCGACATTTATGCAATGATTTCTCTTTTAAAGCGTAATCGTTCTAACTTTTAGGTAAGAAGATATTTTATTTTACACGTGTTTATATTCTTAGAACATTGAGTTATGATACGTTTTCCGAAAGCTTATTTCTTTCTATTTGACCAAATTTACTTCAATTTGAAGAAATTTATCAAATTGAAACTTTTACATCGTGCAAATGGCGACCATACTCATGCTACCAAGGTGGCCATCTTAGAAAACAAATATGGAAATCAGTGTAGTAAGGGTGATTTTCAAACTTTCTACATAAATATCTGAAAAATACCAATTGTTTTTAACACCAGAAATCACTCAAAAGAAGTGAGAAATTCCTAGAAGAAAATCCCTGAACTACCTTGCAGAAAAATTACTTCAAGTTCTTTCCGTGTCATAAGATAAGAAGATTAAAAGGAAAAACTCGAAATATATTAAAAGAAAGAAAGGGTTATCAGAGCATTATAGTAAGTAAAATAGTTTGCCGAGTATGTTTTCACATTTTAAAAGTGATCTCAATGCATAGGCCACCTTTGGGACACTGTGAGCCAAAGGTGGCGCACAAGCTACAATTTTGAAATTGTATTATAAGAGTAATTAAATTTTATTTTACAAAGAAAATTATGCTTGATATGTGTTAGAGATATGTGTAAAATTTTAGAAACAAAAATTGAGCCACACACATCCAACCATAAAATTATAAAAAAAATCATCAAATCTTAACTATGGCTAACTTAGGTTCACCTACCTTAGTAGTTAATATAAATGTTTAAAACTAAACTGTTTTATTTTCGAATATATCAAACTATAAAAAAATTAAAAAGGTACGAAGATAAGCATAAAAATCGTGGAATGGAACTGCACTGAAACGAATGAGAAATATGTATATTATTTGAATATGTTATTCTCTACGTTCTTATTAGAGCAGTGATAAAATCCCGAGATACGCAATATTTTTTTTGAAGAAAATCTATCATTCTGATTGTAATGAGATTTGCCTCTACTTTAAGATAAATTAATATTTTATTATTGAATATAATACGTGTAAAGATAGAAATACCTTTTATATAAATGATATTTAAATGTTTGTAAAAGAGATTACAAACAGTTACATTTTTTCATGAAATATCTTGTTTAGCTAAGCTCACATTGCTATCTCTTTAATCTGTAGAGAAGTAATAGAAACAAAAAGAAAAATACAATTGATCGTTGAATACGTTTGGAGGCTTCATTAAGTAAATATTTTTCAAAGAAAATATTTAATATTACATATTTTCTTTGTCAAAGTAATGTTAATCATTGTATCACTTTGAATTTTTTTATCAGACGGCATTCTTTTTCAATAAATATAAATGCTAAAGAAAGGGAAAACAAATAACAAGTTTTGCCTTTTAATGAGATTAAACGTAAAATAGTTTTGGATTTAACGTAATTTTCGGGTGTAGGAAATCGAAAAAAAGTAATAAGCTCTTACAAGATATATAAAAAATAGATATTAATACAATAATATTGTAATTATTGTTAAAAACATATAAATAATTAATAATAAAACAAATGTTGTGTCAACGTGTGTATTTTACCAATAACCCAGCATCTGGTGTACGGGTATTAAATTTGCACACATACTGACTGACGAAATAGTGTTTAATGTGGAACATTCTTTTTTACTATTAAAAAGTAAATAATTTTTTCATATAACGCAAAGCTTGATGACAAAAAATAAATGAATGGATCTGCGTCTATTATTAAATAAATTATATTTGATAAACAGCTTGTCATTATTCGTCTGTACTGCAAGCATAGCATTTTCGTAAAGAAATATTTTGCCTTTTCGTAAAAGTTGTGAAAGGAATCTCATTCAACTGAAGTAAAAAAAGCACACATTGCTTTTAAATTATTGTTTCCATTACGCACGTTACTATAATTTTTCCAATATTTCAGACATGGGCTCTGTGAATATTTTTTCATATACTGGTAATAAAATTTAAAATTCGTAAACTGCAACATAAATAAATAATGAAATTATAAATAATACGTAATAAGTAATAGAAAGAAAAAGACATACGCACACACACACACACACAAAGAAAAAAAAAACATAAACCCAAATTTATCATTTATATATCATCGTAAATAACTCTAGTACAGATTCTTTCACAATATTATTTAGACCAAACTATTGTTGAATTAATTTTTTAAATGTTCAGACAAAAGTTGTAACAATCGTCAGAACAAATATTGTTCTCTATTTTTCTGATTTGATTCGAGCACTGATTTAATTAAAAATTTACTATAAATTTGACTTAATATTAATTTAGATACTAACGATGTTTTAATTTATAAATACATTTGTTCTGTATGTGTGAAGAGAAAAAAAAAAAAGTTTTTAATTTCAAGATTTCGAAAAGGAAAGAAGTAAAATTTAAACTCTTAAAGAGCATAATTCTGAAATTAACGCTTTCTATCCCCGTGTTGCACATCTGCAACATACCCAAAAGTCATGGTTATTTATACAAAGGGCTTAAAAAGACGATTTTATTTATTTCTGCTATTTTCCAACACGACAGTCAATCTAAATTGTTCATAGAACTCTCAACATATGGCGATACTGAGTTAATTTTTCATAACAAACTTTTATTTGGATTTGATTAGTTTCACATTTAAATTTCTAAAACGAACCTCGCAAATAAAATTTACAATACTGATGAGAAGTATATTATATTTGTTTATTGCAAATATGAAAAAAGTGCCCTTTGGTCAAGAATTATTTATTTTTATGTTTTAATTTTTTAATTATTTTTTACATGCTTAAAATCATGCATTCTATCACCTGAGTTAATATATATTTTTTTTCAAATCGGAGTAGTCTGGTCACAAATGGTTAAAAGAAATTTCTACAATAAATAAAAATTAATATAATTTACATTCACGTATTTTTACACTATGTAGGTTATCCCAAAAAGATTGAAATGGTCTGTAACTTTTTTACATGTTGGATATACGCAGGCAAGAAATTGCTGGCATAAATAGCAAAACTGTTCAAAATAAGGTGAAAATTAAGATTGTGTTAATGACATAATTTTGCCATTAAAGGGGTGCAGTGGTTAAAATTTCAAATTCTTAATTCACATGTTTTGATTTAAATTTAAACACATTTAAATGATGTTTTCTCTGAAATGTATCCTTCTATAAAAATAACATTTTAGATAAAAAAAAAATTCGAAAACTTTCAAAATTCCGTTTTAAAAATTTTTAGATTTTAAAGTTACTTAATTTTTGTTATGCCTCATGAACCACTTGCGCGATTTCATTACTTTTTGAGTATTGTATGCAGAAAAGGTTTTTTGTTAATTTTTCTTCAATATTTATAAAGATATTACTTTAAAAATTATAATAAATTTAAAATAAAAATAAAGACGATTTTTGAGAGTGAGTTTTATTTCAAAGAATATATTTTCAAACTTTTCTCATGAAATTAAAAATTCTAAATACAGTTTATTAATAACATAACATAAAAACTCTGGACAAAATTCCATACATATATCTTGAAAAAAAGTTTAGATATAACCTTTTAAAGATGACAAATTATGAAAAGATATATTATTATATCAATGGGTTACAGCTCTAGCTACGGGCAGGGCAGTACTGATAGTATAAATCAAAACTGCTATATTAACTGATGTAATCATCGTGGAAATACACAGTTTTCTTTATTTAACTTCCTAGAATTTTATTAGTCAGAAAATATAAAAAAGAAGATATTAAGATTTTAAGATTTTTGACACACAGACCAGTCTTTTTTTTATATTTAAGTTACAATTTCTAAATCATTATACGGTTACTAGGTCATTTAAGTTACATTTTGAAATGTTTTCTCCACGCTTTTACAAATAAAACAGTAAAGACTCTTTTCTCGTACGACCAAAACTCACCGAGTTGTGATACTTTGAGTTTTAAGAAATTTCACGAATAAAAACACTTTTTTCTTTTTTTAGTTCCGGAAAGCAACGAAATTTCCAAAAAAAAAATCAAATTACTACAACTCGGTGACATTTGATCGTAGATGATGTATAACTTTATTGCTTTACTTGTCAGAGAATAGAGAAAAGTTTTCTAAAAGCTACTTATAAGACGCAGGAACTGTATAAAATTTTTAAAAAGTGTAAATCTTCGAAAGTTATTCAGAGAGCTGTTTCATCAACATAGAACCCTAACTTATTTTAAACACTTTTAAAATTTGCATTGCCTATACAATGAGAAAAATGACACTTTCAAATATTAGTAAATCGATGTTTTCACTTTGTTATGAAACTTTTTGTTTCAAATATGCCAATGCTTTCAATTCTGAAATACGAGAAATACTCAGAATATTGAAACATGGACATACTCAAAAATGAGCACATGAAGTTTCGGAGAGTGAGTGTGTGCATGTTTTCAGAAATGAGTATATATATGTTTCAAGCTTGAGTATTTTTGATTCGGAGCCATTTTGACAATGCGACATACTCAGATTTGAGTATTTTTTGCTCAGTTTTGAAAATGCCGTTTTTAGAGTGTACATATCTCCAACCTGCAAAAATTAAAAGACGTATCAATCTGTTTTGGACACCGATTATAGATAAACAACTATAAAAATAAAACCAGAATGCTCTCATGCATCTCATGCATGTACTACAGCTAAAACTGTTTTAAATTTTGAAAATATTTTCTCAAAATCTTCTATTAAATCTTATATTATATATGCACTTTCGTGTTTAAAGTGCTCAAAACACTATATTTAGAGACATTTACACCCAAATTTAAAGAGTTACCAACCTTAGAAAACTTCTTCATAATTCCTCTGTCACAATAAACAGTATGATATCATGCTTTAAAAAGTAAACTAAGAAAATATTACTAACAACATCCTTATTCTTTATTATTATAAAGAAAATAAACAGAATTAAAAAAAATTAAATCTAAGAGATAATTTTATCAAACAACAAAAAAATATGAAAAATTTAATTAAGGTAATACTATACCTTTTTTTAAGAAGAAAATACTCATATATATATTTAAACTACAATTATGAATTTTTTTTCATATATCCTGTGGGCAATAATTTTATGTACACATTTTGGAGGTAAAATACAAAAGGGAATGGCTTTCAGATTGATTTTGTTTAAATTGTTTTAATAAAATAATAATAAAAGATATTATTAATATATATATATATTAAAATAATAGGTTGAAAAAAAGGAAAATCAATTAATATTCTGTTCAACGTATATCATTAATATTTCATATTTTACAATTATTAGCCTATAAAGGAATTATCCCTAACCTTGTTTAGTTATTTAGATAATGAAAGTTATTTCTAGTTGCTGGGAATAAAATGGACACCTATATATATAGTGTACATAGAATATTACCTAATTCCCAAAACATCTTCCAAGTACTATTAACTGCTACATTTATGATCGTATATTCGTTGGATAAAGCTTTAAGGATTACATGAGCATTTAACATTTATAAGACAAAGCTTTGAGCTATTTTTCGGGGAAACCCTAACTTATGAGGATTAAAATTTTTTCTACCCAGTAATTAAACAAATTATAACTCTGCATGCACTAATTAGTCGTAGACATAATAACTAATACATGATGTACAATAATAGAAGACGAAATGTTAAATTGAAAACTATTAAAATGTATTTTCAAAATATTTACGAAATTACAAGTTCATTCATAAAAGAAATTAAATTGTTGGTTTTTCTATTTGTGAAAGTTTGTAAATTGTAATTCATAAATACAGTAAATCTCAAATTATACATTAGCTTGACTATTCAAAATTATATAACTTTAACTAAGCGTGAATTAAAATTATTAGCCGAAAAATGCGAGGTTTTGCATCCTTGGAGAAAAATTCACGTGACTTTTTTCAGTTACAAAGAAAAGAGATATCACCTTCGGACTTTTCCCTTATAGACATGTTCCTTATATATTTAAATGTTTGTGTGTAAAAGAATGTATAATACGCCTTGATCAACAGGTTGTACTTGCAGTTGCGCGCCGTGAACTTCCAATGTATCGACCGTTTTTCTCCGGTCACAAGAATCTGAAAAAAAATGGGTCGCCAAATTGTGAAAGTGCATTAAATTTTCTAGAGCTTATACAAACATTTACTTTAAAAAATTGATTTTTGACAAAATGTTGGTAATTTGAACAAATAAGTTCATTTTTACGCATTTTCTTTACCTTTTATGATCTCTAAAAATAATTATTTAATGAAAATTATACTTTTTAGAGTAATATAAGCTACGGTAAAAATTATTACCTTTCTCTAAAAAATTAAAGAAATCGATCGAATAGTTCCCGAGAAAAATCGTCGCCCAGTTTGAAAAACATGGTTTCCTGAATAACAAAGTTTAAAATTTACCATAACGCTGCATTAAATGAGCGACGGACGTTACGTTCAACAAGAAAAAAAGATTGTAAAGAATTGAAATATAGTGAAACCCCTTTAGGGAAACGATCTAAACATTTAATGAAGCCAACGAGTAAAAAATCCAAAATTTCGGCACAAAGAAGTAGAAAGTACCCTTAGCCCTAGAAAGGAAAAAAAATATTAGTTTTGACTCTTTGTCAGGATAAATTAAAAGGAGAAATTACTATGAAATGGGGCATTCTGTCTTTATAATACCTGAAAATTATTAAAAGAATCTATAAACAAGCTAGCATGAGGTACAATGTCATTTTCAAGTGGTTTTCAAGGACTCTTAATGGTTCTAATGAAGGGAATAAACGTGATTCTTCCATTGGTATCTATGTTTCTTAATATAGCAAAAATCCATAAGTTTCATAAGTAAACATAAAGAGATTTATTTGATGATTTTTGAATAACGCCGTAACCGGAAAGGGGCATCATTAAAACTGCTGTCCCGTGCCTAGTTCTCTACTGCCGCACACACACATACTATTTAGAGTTTTTATGTAAAATTTATTTTGGACACTTGCGGTCAAATACAAGATTGACATTAACATAATGAAATTATGAAGTCAAAGACCAACACTTCAATATGAGCTTATCGATAGTTATAAAATTCCTATTCGGGATATGATCCATGTCTAATGCCAGCCGGAATATTATCAATAAAAGAACAATAATAAGATAAGTATTAAAAACATAACTAATATGCGCTGTCTTATTTATGTCTTCCTCATTCACACGTAAAAAATCCCATTGATGAATGCAGGCTCGCCTCCCGCTGCTTGATAGTAAATTGAAAGTCACAAAGGCTCTGTATACTTCCAACATGATTTCTGGTTGTAAAATCATGCTTTTTAAATGTCTTGAAACCTTGTACTCTTCCATATAAATCCTGTATTTTTGGCACCGTGTAAAAAAGATTTCACAATACAGTGTGCTCCCATAGGGAACACAATTAAAATCAAAAACCTTATTATGTACACAAATATGCAATGTTTAATCCTATTTAAAATTCACCCCTTATTCTTATTAATATTCCTAATACTCCCTACACTGTAAAAAATGACCAATGTTTCTTATTTTATGAAAATATGCTATAACCACGAACGAAAATATAATATAATCTTCTGAGTTATCCGAAATATCAAATAGCATGTTACATTGTCTTTTGAATACCCAGAAACGAATACATTTTCAAAATTTAAAGAATAATTTATAAAAACAAATTATTTTTAGCTGCCCGAATTTTTCAGAAACGTTTCCGAAGGGTTTTTATAGTGTATTAATTAGTGTCCTCAGCCTGGAATACCTGTTTTTCGAATGCTATCAATTCTCAAGTAAACATTTTCATGCTCAAAAAAAATGTTTAACAGACAAAAATGCAAAATTAACAGCGTTAACAATAACATTAAAATTAAGATTATTTATTTACTCTTTCATGTATAAATTAACTTATGCGGCTGAAAACGTGTACTTGAGAATGGATAGCATTCGAAAAACAGGTATTCCAGCCTGAGGACACTAATTAATACACTATAAAAACACTTCGGAAACGTTTCTGAAAAATTCGGGCAGCTAAAAATATATATATATATATTTAATAAATTATTCTTTAAATTTTGAAAATGTATTCGTTTTTGGGGATTCAAAAGACAATGTAACATGCTATTTGAAATTTCGGATAACTCAGAAGATTATATTATATTTTCGTTCGTGGTTATAGCATATTTTCATAAAATAAGAAACATTGGTTATTTTTTACAGTGTAGCCCTATTTCTGCTCCCACCTAAAAAATGACTGAAAACACTATGGATCTAATCAAGATGGCTGACCTTGTCTTCTCCTCACTGTGAAGAAATGTATGAACGTAGAAAAGAACTACCAGATATGTCCAAGATCGTACTGGACTTCTGACGTGGACCGTACTAATAATACATACCTTTTTAAAGAGAAAATGCCTTATACGATTATTCTCAGCGCTTATCATTGCATATTATAATATTTTGAATCTTACTAATTTTACATAATTGTTCTTTTTTTACGATATTTAAATTTGCCAAATTGTGAAAAACTCAAGCTTAATTATATTGTAATCCTCGATTCCATAACCTAAATCACTCGGAATGCAATGTTCCTATCCGAAAATTGCAAAAATCTTACCTAAAATTGCTTTAAAATCTTAGTTATTTTTAGTATATTTTTCAATGTACTCCAAAATCATTTTGTTTTGCTTTAGATAAGCTTGTTTATACACCGCTTTTATGTGTTCTTCTGTTTTTTACATATGTTTGCGTGCAAGTCAAATCCGTGTTCAAATGTGCCATGAAAGAATTATATATTTCTCTACCCAAAAAAGCATAGCTTGAGTACAACACGTGGCTCTGAAAGGCGACGCGTTACATGGAAGGTTAAAAAAAATCCACTCACATATTCTTTTCTAACGCGTGGGTCTGCCTCTAATGGAGGTCCTGACTCGACTGTTTAAGTGCAGGAAATGGCAGAGATTCATTAAATGCGCACAGTAGTGCTTCTGGATGAAGGCTGGATTAGGACATATCTCAACTTTCTTGTGGTGTCGTATAAATAATTGAAGTTTAAACCAATGGTCGCGGTTTTCCGGACCACACACTCGTAGCCTACCTTCGGTCTCGAAGACTTAGGCATACTTCTCTTAGAACCGACCACAATAAGAAATTTACCCGACTACTTCCCTGTATGGGAATAAACCATGTATGGGAGTTATTATTACCATATGATATTGATCAAATGAAAGCATTTAAGTGTTTCCCAAACTCACAAGTCTAAAAGAGTATGCTGAAATTATACAATATTTGGTAGTTTCGGCATGTCCGATAAGTATATTTCGACTGGACTAGCTCATGAAGACATGAATAGATAGACAGATTTCGTTAAATGAAACACGAATAAGACTAATATATTTTTTATTTTTGAACATTTAGAAATCAAACATTTACAAATGTTTCCCTAATAAAATTATACGCCATTCATGCAGAAAAATAATCATGACATCGGTCATTTTCAACCGATGCTTTAATACAATTATAGTCCAATCTTGCAGAAAAAAGTCCTTCCGGCCAGTACCGGGAGGAAAAGGTAGCTTTCCTATATCTTCGTTTTAAAATTTTAGCTAATGTTACACGAAAACAGCAAGTTAAAATGTAAAGAAAACGTTTACAAAAGATTCGTTAATACTGAATTTGAATAAGAAATTCGCCAAATTATTGAGAAATAGCCAAATTGGCTTCGATCATGAAGACTTATTTTGTTCGCCAAATTTGGCGATATTTCGCCACATATCGCCAAGTTTGGCGAAAATTTGGCGCTAACGGATATGAATATATAGTTTTATGCGTATGATTGGGAAAATTATTACAACAATAAAAATTTTTGTAATGTGTTGTCTTGTTTCAAAATGTCAGCCACACTAGAATTCCAAACTGCTCTATCTCAACCATTTTTTAAGATAGAGGTAAACCAAAAAATGCTCTGGAATCCTCGTATCAAGGCTTAACACTTAATTAAAAAATAAATTTGAATTTTTAACTTTTTTGTATATTTATTTTAGTTTTGAATTTTTAAGTGGCCGCCATCTTGAAACAAAATTTCGGACCAAGCTGGCCAACGAACTCGGTCGAGACATTGGTGAGCTTAACCCTTTCGGAACGGGTGATGCATATATGCATCGTTAAAAGTTGTATGTGAAATATGTTTTTGGCACCACTAATAAATAATTGTATTATTTGTCTTTTTTAATTAGAGTATTTGTTGGTATTTTACAACAACAGGGAACTGTTTAAAAAAAGTGGTACAAACCAAATAAAATTTCTGTAAGCGATGCCGTCGCGAAAGGGTTAATACACACAATTAGCTTCATCAAAATTGATTTATAAATACGAGCGTTATCGTATGACATAGTTCAGATATATATATATATATATATATATATATGTTATATAAAAATTTATTTCCTTCGCAAATCCTTCACATTTATTTCGCATTAGTCTTTAAATTAATCTAACTTCTGTCATAGTCAGTATTTCCTTAATTCTTAATAATATTTATCCCTATTTAATGTCCTATAAAAAGTAAATACCCGTATATTAATAATTATCTTATTCCAAATCTTAATCTAAAATTTTAAGTTCATTCGTAGCTTTTATCAGCTTTCCAATCTATAAAATTCCGAGACGCTGTCTCATTTCGAATGTTTTTTAAAAAGCCATTTTCTTTTTATTATTATTATTCCATGATTTTCGCGCGCTCAGTAATTTTCACTTCAAAATTGATACGCGGCCCGGGAAGGAACTCTTTCCTGTTTTAGCTTCTCCCTCTCGCCTCATTCGCTGGTCTGGAGGTCGCCTCTCACTCATTGGTTTGTGCGCTCATGACGTCGTATTCTGAATCACTCCGCTGATTGAACAAAACTGGCTCGCATCCTTCGGAAAGGAGGGTTTTTGACGTGTTTGGAAGTAATAACAAATATGTATCTGGTGTTTTAGTCCCGTAGAATTTTCATATCAGCTATTTAACATCTTTAAAACAATGTAGGATCCATCGTGGAGCCCGAAGGCGATAAGTTTATACCCGTGGGATTTGTTACGGCAACGCTCTTATTCTAAATAAAAGATTTGTCTGCAAATTGGTTGGTATTTACTGGAGAAACTCTTGCGGACTTTTTTCATTGCCTCACCTCTTCGCCGTGATTGTTAATATCGACTGCAACTTGCTATATCTTTGAAGGACTGACATTTTCTCGTGGGGTATTGCATCTCGTAATGTCTCATCTTCGTCAAAACGCCACATTATATATATATATATATATATATATATATATATATATCTGGATATAACTATACATATAAATCACCATTCCAACGGAGGGTGGTTTTGGGGTCTGGGGGTCATGATCGGTGAAAATATATAGAAATTTTCCGGAACTGCTTTCCTCCGAACGGCTGCAATAGGTAGCTTTATACTTTTTTGTATTGAAAGCTATCTAATAATCACGATGAAAAAGAAAAGAAGACCTACTAGATATTTAAAAAAATACACTTCGGCACTCTTATACAACTTTGAGCAATATTTTTAAATATTTGCTCTGCAGATGGCACTGTTACATAGGTCAGACAGTCGAATTGTATTCGAATTAATTTTTGTATACCTCTATCGCAAAATACGTTTTATTCATGATGTTGTAAAGTATAAAAAATTATATATCGAAAGCTAGTTTATTATTCTGTATGGGGTTAATATATAAAAATAAATACTTAAAACAATAAATGAGATACTGGAAACGTGAATATGTTTCAAGAAAGACTTTTAAATTAGTATCCAATTATAAACATTTGAGGGATTAATCATTTTTAAGCATAAAATCATGTAAAAAAATAAATTATTCTCTCTCAAATAACCAAACGGACGCATCTTTAAGAAGACATTCATACCTTTTTAAAGAAACTTGTATGTTCTTAAAAATGTTCTCCATTTCAAATATTTCATTTGAATTTTGTAAATATTTGTTTATATTATCAAAATATTTTTCAAATAATAAGTGTCACCATGTAAATAATCCTTTAATTTATGTAGAATGATTAACAGACGTGGTAATCCATTGAAATAAACTTTAAAAAGTATTGTATGTAAACAGATTTCCTAGCAATCTATAATATCAGTCTATTTTTGTAGAGTGATAATATCATGTTTGTGTTGTTTTAAGGATATATACAATTATGTTTTCTGTAACTGTTAGCCATTCTATAATGGAGGAAATTTAACATGTTCTTCTATTTTATATTTATTACAAAATAGCTTGATATTATAGTAAATAATGTATTTAATATTAATGATATTTGTCAGTGCATAAAAGTTAATCCTCAAAGCTGAAATAACTCGTGTTTGTAGGTAAACACAAGATTTTTTGAAAATTAAATAAGCATTTCATTTCTAATTATCATCTTTTCGTTTCACTATTTTTTTCATGGCTGTACTCATAAAATGTATTTGCATTTAACAAAATTTGTTTTGAGAATTTTCGTAAAAGTATTTTCCAACTGAAAGATATCTAAAAAGTTAAATAATTCAATTTACATACATATATGCCGGGGGGTTATACTATAAGTATCTCTATTTGGAGCTATATGTAGCTTGAAGAAATAACCCGAATGAAACCAAAATCGGTACACTTACTATATGAGAAGGGGGGGATAGAACAATAAAAAATAGTTGCAATAACTGCCGACAGATGGTGCTTTTGAGTGCGAAATGTAATGTATAATACAAGAACAAAGAATTAAGGCGTAAAACCGGCTGGCATAGCTAATTTATTGAAAAATGTCACAGTGAATGTGGTTACGCTTTCGCATAGCGATGCCTATCAAGTTCAGGTTCCACTTTGCCATTGTGGTGGATGACACAATCCTGGCAGTGCACGACGTGCTCAACTGCGGAATGAAACGCATCAGGAGTGATGTTTCGCACATGTTGTGATGTGCGATCTTTTAAGTCATTGAGTTTTGCGATACCTTCGCGGTACACAACGGCGTTAGCACCGACAAACCCCGTAGCGCTATCTGTTGGCGATTATTACAGTTTTTTTCCATTCTTCTTCCCCCTTCCCAAATAGTAAGTGTACCAATTTTGGTTTCATTCGGGTAATTCTTTCAAAAAACAAACAGCTCCAAATAGAGATACTTATATTATAACCACCCGGTATATGCTTATTTACTTTTCTGTCTATTTATGTACAAAGAGAATAAAATGGATGTCCTCTAGTAATTCAAAAACAATTCGTTCTAGGAAAACGTTACAATTTCTAATCGATTCTTAATATTCACTGCCAGAAAGTCATACACACAAAACAATAATACTTCAGGGACCGTTTTCATATTAAAAATTTTAAATTATATTATTTTCAGTGGCAACACTATTTTTTCGAAATACTTGTATTATTGAAAATATTTTCAGATACAAAATTCAAAGTTATTTAAAGGCACACTTGTTATGTTAAAATACTTCAAAGATTTCACCAATAAGAAATTACACTAAAAAATTCTTTTATAATAACTAAACTCCTACTAATTTTTTGCATGAGCATATGCTCTTAATCTAAACAAAGTTATCTAACAAATTGTCCCAAAAGTGTATTGAATGTTTTAAAAATTCAAAACCTTTTAAACGATCATAGGTATTGAGGTAATCCTTGGAAAAGAGGGCTTATCTTGAATCATACCACAACCATCCATCCGCCCAAAACATAAGACGCATACTGGTTTATATGTGTTTGTACATGAAGTATTGCATGAAATCGTAAAATACTTAATAAACGTTATTCTATATGTTAAAAAAATTATATTGATGGAACCTTGTATTGACGGATTAACTCGCCTTTATGTTACATGAATTCGAATTTTTTATCGGAATTATCAAATTAAGTGAAAAGATTCAATAATTATTATACTAAAAAATATTCATAAAACTTGTTACAATCCGCGACGTTTTAGGATTTTTAAAACGAAATATGAACAAAGAAACCTTTCGTAGACTTAAAGGATTTTCTTTAAGGATTTCCACAATTATAAAATCATCTATCAAATTCAATACTGACTTATATATTGTTACTTTTACTGACATTTATACTGTGTTGACTTTTATACTGTGATTTTTTTCGTATGTCATACAACTATTTTAAAATTTCTATGCGTCTTTGAAGGTATTGAAGGGAGTGTGGGTATGTAATAGAGTAGGGCGAGTTTTTTTTTATTTTATTATTATTATTATTATTATTATTATTATTATTATTATTATTATTACTGTAGCGCGAAAAGTTCCGAATTTGTAAAACAAATAATAATGCATGAAAGCTAAATAATTGTTAATATATTGATATTATCAATATATTATCTCGATATTATAAGTATTTATTAATATCTTCCAATCGCGTATAGACTTAAAAGTTAATGAAAATAGACAAAATGCCATTATTTTACATTAATGCGTATGATCATTAAACTTTATAACATCTGAATATTATAGCGCATGTTGCTAAGTGCTAAAATCATCGAGAATAATTCACAATTAAGTTTTCGAATTAAACAACACCTTTTCTTATTCTGCAATAAATTCAAACTGGCGAAAGATGTTCGCGCGCGTGTGTTTTGGGCTTTACTCCCTTCTTTCCGCTATTCATCGCTTATTATGTTTCAGTTTGCATAATAATTGCTATGGTTTTCTGATGATTTGGGGATTTATAATCAGTGCTTCGAAGAACAGAATCACAAAATATGTACTTGAATGTATGAAATTTAGTATTCTTAAGGACTTGAAATAGAATAAGCGTACCATACGTAAAGACTTGGTTTGGTGCTGTTTCAAGGAAAGTTATAATTTGTCTGCAGCCAATAGCCGAATTATTCACGCATTAAAGTGTTGTTATTGTGTTGGAAGTCATGGAGCTGGTACACGTTATACAGTACTATGAGATGGTAAACAATCTTACTTAGCGATGAAAGAAGGCTGTTAAATTGAAAATTAGTGGGGCACTATGATTAAAAGAAGGTTTCAGAATGGAAGAGATGATTGATGTTTTCCAATTTTTCTGAAACTGGTTGAGTATGATAGAATAATTCCGTTTTAAGATATAAGGAGTACAGTTAGTAGATAAATGTTTGAGAACATTGTTAGTAATATTATCACTTACAGGGATTGTCGTAATACCACCATTAGACGTGATTTAAATATTTACTCCTTTATTGAACGGATCAAAAAACTTTCTAAAAATTAAAAAAATATATATTTATAAAATTCCCAAAGAGATTTCCCTTTCATTTCATTCATTCATTATTGGGTGAAAGCCCAATTATGCACACCTAACCAGTAACTAACATTTGAGCAAAAATCTAACTCAAATAAGCATTTTGTTGTAAAATTTTGCAAAGTAATATCATCTAATGATAAATTAGAAACTTACTTTTATTTTAGAGACCATTTATTCACCAGTAAAGGCCACAAATATTTTCATCAAGGAGTAAACATTTGAGAACACAAAATTTGTCGCTTTCATGCAACCATTTTGTTTCTAAAATTAAGGAAGTGTTTTCTTAATCTACTCGTAATGATACAGCCTAAAATGTTTTCTTAAAGTTATACATGTAGAAATTAGTTTAAAGATGAACAGGGCCATGATTTAGGGTTTATAATTTAGTTTAATAGGGGTTGCTAGTTATTTGTTCCTGATATTTCATTTCACCAGTCTCTGATGGAGGTGTCAGTTATTGGTTATATTAAATAAATTTGTAATTTATTATTTGAACAGTTTAAAATGCATTACATTAAATTAAATTTATCATGCAGTAAATATCATTAAAATTTATGTCGTTTTACCCGTGTCTGACACCACATGTCAGTTACTGGTTCATAAATGTCAGTTATTGGATATCTGCATTACTAATAATTTAAAACCTGAAAAAAGACAAATTTATCTGTAGCATATCATGCATAAAAACTTAGCAGAAAAAAGAAGGGAAAGGAGGAATAGAAGTAGAAACAAAAGCTTGAGCATAAAAAGGGAAAGCATGAAAAACTTGAACGGAGGGATCGGATGTAGCGCACTACAAGTAGCGAAAGAACAGTGATCGCTACTTTTACAGTAGTTTGTAGTGTAATATGTTGCATTTTGGAGCAATGCAGTGTAGCGAGAAGCGCAATAAAAAAATAAGTAGTTTGGTACTACGCTACTTTTAATGCTACTTTAAACTCAGGTAAAAAAAAAAAATTACCATTTTGCAAATTGCATCGCTGAAATTTGCTTCTGACAAGATGGATCTGTTCAACAATTTGTGAATATTAACTGCAGTGTATAGTAACGCATCGCATGAAGTCCATACATTTTCCACATTGATGCTTGCTCCTAAAATCAAGTATTAACCTACCAAAGGAATTAATTTACTTGCTGGCAACACTTGTCTACTCATGATTTAAAGCTGTGTTTCTTATTATTGGGAATTATTTTTTGTGACAGGTCCAAGGTGTTAGTGGTTAAAACGGTAGCGTGGAGCCTTTAAAATGAACCGCTCCAGTCAATCGTTGAAATGAATTTTGTTAAATTCAGCACTTAAATAATTAAAATTACAGTTTCTTGATTTACTGAAATTGCACAACAAAAAATATGAAGGGGTCATTCGACTTCTGATTATTTGGCAGTCAAGAAAATGTCCAGCAACTAACAATAGTTCGTAATATCAATAGATAACTGGTGTCAATAATTCCCGCTAGAAGATAGGAACGGGAAAGGTGTTCATCATTTGTCTGACCCTGCTCGAAATATTCCGGATTAAGAAGCCGGTCAATCACCTTCGAAAATACGGGGATGGATTCAAAGTTCGTCTTTATTCAAGAGAGGTTGAGAGGAAAACTGCGTCCCCTCACGAGTATAAACCTACTCGTAACTTCGCTCCCAGCTAACTGACTTTTCTTTTCTCACCCTCCAAGTTCGCTCTCGAAACAATAGGATTCTCAATAGCCACTAAAATGTCTATTAGATGTCGTCGGAGTAAAAGTCTTCCATGATAGGCGGAGAAGGCATTTCACCATAATATCCCCTTCCAGTCTCAGGTCAGTCCCATTCTCACGTTCACGGAATGTTCGGCTTGACCACAGATATTCATTTCCGTACTTCCTATTCATCTCGCTGTCTTCAAAACTTCAAGTGTGATCATTGAGCAAAACTTTTGTAGTTTCGCGACAGCTTTGCGGACTTAGTTTTCTGTTGGAAAAATATCCCAAACACATGTGAACTTACTATACCTGTTTTTCAGGCTTTACTAGCAGGGTTTTGGGTGAGACATAAAGAATTTCTCACATATTGTTTACATTTAGAGTTGTTTTCTGTTATTTTTTTTAATTATAATACTTCACTTAAATTTGCTACGAAATATGCAATGTTTGTATAAACTAAGAATTTGGTGACAAACATAATACACTTTCTTGTATGTTATCGTTCTGAATTTTTTAATTCCCTAGGTTATGTCGCATTTATTTATTTATTTAATTGTATCCTTGCAGGTGTGATATTACGAAGAGTCGCTTTATTATTTAATCCAGTGTCTTCAATTTGTAGTATACATTGAACCATTTGACCAAATCTGAAATTAGCGCAGTAGTGACTACTTTTAAAAAGTAGTTTGTAGTCGCAACTTTTTAAAACAAGTAGTTGTAGGTGTAGTTAACTATATTTTCGATAAAGTAGTTGTAGATTAAAATAAAAAAAAAATACATAAACAATAAAAAAGTAGATTTTCCGACCCCTGTTAACAATAAAACACGTGGTTTATTACCAAGACAAAAGATAAAACAAATCTCCTTTATCAGAATCCAGTGAGAGACAGTCTGAAACAAATATTGTATATGAAGACTCTTCTGACCTGGATGAAGAAACAGCAAAATGTTGGACCAAAATAAAATATAACATTCAGCTGAATAAATAATACTGTTATGCTGTGTATCACGATGAGAAGTTTAACATTGGACATATTGTTGAAGTCAATGAAGAATATTGCAAAGTAAAATTAAAAAAACGAAAAAAAAAAGAAAAAAATATATATTTATGGTTATAGGAAGATAAAGACACGCGCGAAATCAAAAGACTATGATTGATATCTTGTTAAAATAACTATAAATGCATTGTGCTTGCTTAAAAGAAAAGGGTTAATTTTGTAAGGCTACAATTGTTAACACATTGACGGACAGTAGAAACAAGTGAAGTTCGAAAATTGACACTACATGTTTTTGTAATTTTTAGAATATTAGAAGTATAGTTTTACGCTTTCTGCTTAAATAAACTTAATTTTGAATAATTCAGCACCTTTAATTAGGTTTCACTACTCCCTTCACAACCACGTCAGGGTGGCTAGTGGTCAAGTAAAAATACAATAAAAAAAAGTGTTAAACACCAGTATATTCTTATAGAAAATTTTATGTTGATTATTCGATCAAATAATCACTTTGAATTTTTCTATAAGAATATACTGGTAATTATCATTTTTTACTATATTTTTCCCTGACGGCTATAGCCGTCATGCCACATAGTGAACTTCGCTTTCGCGACTATAGCCGCAAGTGTCCGTCAACGTGTTAAAATAAAAACTATATTAAATGATGTCAAATGTTTAGTTCCTCTTTTGTTTATATTTAAAGTAAAGGACTTAGAAACTATAACTATCTTTCAAAATTTAAATAACACTTTTTATTATAAATATTAATGTATTTTGTTTTTATAATAAAGAATAAAGTGTTTTTAAAGCATTTTAATATTTTGATATAACGTGTCAGTCATTGATTCACTTTGTATCAGTTATTGATGTTTCAAAATAGAGATGGTGTAAGTTACTGGAGTTTTTGACAATATTTATAGAAAAATTAATTTTTAGTAATAAAATATACAATTTTTAAAAATTTTGCCAACAATATTTTTTTAATCTACCTCTACTATCTCTTCAAAAATAAAGGTAAGTATAAAATAGTTTTAATTTTTTGTAATAGTGATTTGAATGATAAAGAATCCTTAATGTGTCGAAGGTTTCATCCTATGTTCTTTTAATAAATTTACGTGACTGACAATTCCCCGTAGATATACCCCCCCCCCTCACACAGAGAGAGAGAGAGAGAGACCATTGGGTTGGGCGAGACCGCTAATTAAGCAATGACTGTTCTCGTTTCTTTATTTCGATTGTGAAGATATTAGTTTTGCCTTTGAAAAACGCGTAAAGTTTAAAAAGTATGCTTTCTCATAATGTCCAAATAATAGTATGTAATTATTTCAAAGATAAAGTTATAGTTAGTACACAAAATAAATTGTATAAAAAATGTTGTACGTGAATATTGCTAACTGAGCTGAACGGATTCTCTGGTTAACCCATGAAATTTAAATATGCAATGGCACTGAGAAAAATAAAATGCCTGGCGATATTTGTATATATATATATATATTTTTTTTGTTTTTGTTTTTTGTTTTCTATTATTACAATTATTATTTTAAGGTATATTTAGTACAGAATAAAAAGACAAAAAGCCTTATTGAACTCGGGAAATATAATAGTTAAAATTATTAATTTAAACAAATTTATTAGCTAATCATAAAGTGAAAAAATAACTATTTATAATAAAGAATGTATTCAAATGAGAATTTATGAGTAAGATAATATAATTAAAAACACATGTTTAAACTACATTTATGTTTTATGGACGTTTTCCTTTCTGCATAGGAATATAGTTTTCAAAATCAATTTCATAAACTTGCGAGTTAGACATTTCAAACTTAAATAAAAATATTTATCAAATATGGAAATTATGATTTTGCATCCTGATTCAATTTGTAGAAAGCATTTCCAGATGTTATTCAATAAAAATTTTCCGTATTCCACTTTCTATGCTAATAAATTATATACACTATTAGAAACGTAAAAAAATTATTTTCGATTTTTTTGTTTTAAATATTCATAAAACCTTGTTCAATTAACTTAACAAGCATGCATTTTATTCATTGACGACGTGCAGCTTTAATTAAAGGGAAAATAATTTAAACTGAGAGTGCTAAACTAATATTAAAATATGTAATTAATCTAAAGTGTTAGCTCATAAATATTCAAATATTGTACCTACAGCTTTTATAGCAACATGTTATTCTAAACATTGTACCAAACAAACAGTTTTTTTACTGTCGTGATTCATAAGAGATAAATATTAATTCTTACTTGGTAAATTTTAATATAACCGGTATTTTGTTTTTACAATAATTGTTTAAAGTCTTATGTAAATTTAAAAGCTAAAGTAAATGAAATAAATCATTCATAAAATTGTTAAGTCGTATGAATAAATTAAACAAAAGCATAAATTATATTATTAATACCAGCATATTATTAATCGTTTGTTCAGTTGATGATATTCAGTGGTACAAACGTGATTTAGTAAAAATAAACACGTTTAGAGTTTTTCGTGCATAAAATGCATTTGATGCAAATATTAATGTGACATACAAATTTTAATGAATTTGAAAAAAAAATTAAATGGCTTCATAATAAAATAATTTAATGTTTTTAAAAAAAAGTTTCATAAAATTGGAAATACATTTTCAGAATTAAAAAGTACAATATTCCTATCTAACTATATAAAATATATATAGCGTCAGTTCAACAGGTCTTACACTTTTAACAATTTTGTGCTGGTTTGAACCAAATTTTGGGGCTGCAATATCTGCAGCTATAAGATGGAGAAAACCCATTCAGACATTTGGAGATCCTTTTGAACTATACCTTCAAATATTCGAATAAATCGTGATTTCACCATACTATGGTTGCAACTAATGCAACACCAAAAGTTGGCTCTAATTAACTCAAAAATGTCAACAGTGTGATTTACAGATCTTCATATAAAATATATACCAAAACACTCCTATGTACAGTGGCATCGACACAACGAGATGATGTGTTTCTCAAACCGCACTCGGTATTTTCTAAGAGAAGTATGCGACAATTGTAGTGATAATGATATAACCATTGTAAATTTAAATCTCATCTATTTAAGTGTCTCCTAACCATATTAAAACGAAAGCTCTCTTGGAAGGCTTTATACTTAACCGAATACAATTCAATGACAAGCAATGATAAGTATCACGAGATGATGAAAATGTTGACTATTTTTAGTGCATTGTGCTAAAACAAAAATAAGCAAACAAAAAACATCTTTAGAGACAAACAGATTTAAGGCAGAACTTCTTAGTGTATCTCATTTTCAGCAATTCAAAAATGAGTGTTTTACAAAACATAGATAAACGTAGGTGCATTTAATGGCTACAATATATGTCCTTGATCCTTGAATAACTATTATTCATTCATAGAATGCTCTGCGCAAATTTCAAATCTCTTAAATTATATTTGTTCTCTCAGATATTATTTTATTTCAATCTTAAAAAAGTTACCTATTAAAGTACTTATATGTAATTTAAAACTAATGAAGTAAATACCAAAATGAAGGATTTCAAACCTTTGCAAATTATATATTGGATTCAATTGTAAAATAAATAAATAAATAAAATAAAAAGATAAAAGAAAACGAAAAAGAGATTTCTACTTGGTCAGTACTTGAGATAGAACGTGACTGGACAACAGACTTTGTGCTTAAAGCCCAAGATGCAGAATAAAAAAAAATCATTTTTTTAAAATATTTGCGAAGTTTTGAAGCATTTTAAATAAAAAAATGTTTTATTAAAAAAAAAAAAAACAGTACTTCATTTCGTTCATTTGAAGGAAAAAATGTGTATAAAACATATTATATATTTAAAAATTTTTGCATGTATATAAAAATGCAAGGACTTCTTTCTAAACTTTTTTTTAACCTTTTTGTGAATTTTATTTTTTTTAATTTTGTTTATACGATAATTTTTTTATACTGACGAAGGGGTAAATAATATTTTTGAAGGGAGTTTTTATATTAGTGTTATAGAGTCATTTTCTAATGCTGGTTTATAAAAATTAAAAAAAGGGTAATTTGAATTTGAAATTATTTTTATTTCTCTGTGTGCTATGGGGTAAAAGTCTTCTAGAAAAATGCTGATTGTACGTAATGTGTAGTTGTAAATAATGTGTACGTCCCTCAACACCTTAATAATAGCCTTTAAACACTTTTGAAAAGACAAATGTCAGCAGCTCTATTTCACAATCATACACATTCAATCCTATAAATACAGATCTACGAACGAAATTATTGTCTTGTCTAGGAAGTTGATAGTCGGTTTTATATGAAGGTTTGAATTGCATAAAATTATTAAAATACACTACAAATGTTTTTACGGACAGTCTATAATGTAACGGAATTCTTTTGCGTGTTCTTGTAAATAGTACACACTCCATTTTGAAAAGCGAGCGTGTCATACTGAATCTCAATAACATGTATTAATTACATGGCAATATGAGTATATTTACAAGAGTTAGAATACGGGCAGGCACACAGACGGCAAACTGCAAACAGATAATCCAAAGTCATTAGCCGTTTTCAACTGTGTTGGAAAGTGTGAAAAACGAACCTAGTGGTAGAGGCAATTGAGAGATGAGAATATTGTTTAAGAACGCTGCATATCACTTACCTGTAAAAAAAACTGTTTGAAATGTACCATCGTAGATTTTCTCGAAGAAATAAGGACGATTAACAAAAGAAGCTATGAAACATTTCCACACTGTCACCTTTAGGTCATGAAAACGTTTTTCCACTAATGGATGAGGATTCTCAATGACCTTAAGTGTAAGTTTAATATGTTGACACATTAAGTTAGTGAGAAGTGTGTCTTGTATCTCTATAAAGTGTTAACGTCCCTCATGGTACGATAGGAACGTTAAGATAAACTGACAGATTCCGCGTTTTTATAAAACTTTTTCCCTAATAAATCTTTATGACGCAAAGATAATCTGAATATACATAGCACTTATAAATGAAATTCCATGGACGTTCATTTTAAATGTTATTTCTTTATTTTTCATAAAAAGAATGTTCTTTACAGAGAAATCTGAACAACGTCCTTTGTCCGGATTGTACAATACTGCTTTCAGTTGGTCAAATGTAACTATTATACCATATTTGTTTGCATCGTAAGCAAAAACCCACATATTTCACTGACTTTCCGTGAAAAGCGCATATTTTTATTGTACATAGTTTACTTATTATTATACTTTCGAAAGTCTTGGAGCTTTTAAATTACTCTTATTACCCTTAAACACGTGAATTGTTATTGTGGAATTGTACGTTGATTACAATCTGTTTTTCCATCTATTGTACAAGCAAATTAATCTTCTTGAGACACAACAACCTCTACATATTTTTGACTGCATCAGTTAAAACATATGGAGCCACGTGTCTAGAACGCCTTTTAAACGCGTTATATTTTCAAAGCTTTAATAGTAAAATGCGTTTTACTTGCTGCTTCATGCATCTGCTATCACAAAATACAGTCTTTTCAAGAAATAAGCTATCCAAATGAAAGAGCTCTGGCGCAGTTCCACTGCGCCGATTGCGAAGAAATTAAAACTATAGATAATAGGCTAGTATTTTATGAAATTGTATTACACAAATGTTCAAAAAGATTGCAGTCTGGTACTCCGATAAATTTTTAATAAACTATAGTGTCTTAGATGCCTTCAGATAATAACAGTTTAACATGTTGCAATAAATGCTTAATGTGAACTTTTTCATCTATAATTAGAAAGCTACATTTTGAACAGTGAGTGCTATAAATCTTGCCGAATATCTGAAACATAATGACAAATACTTTCTTTCATATCTGGCATATATACTATTATGTGATTTTAATATCGTAGCGTGTTGACATGAAGGGGATATTTTGAGCGGTTATTAATATTTTCTGTGGAGATAGTTTGTGAATTAAAATGTCCAAAACTATTGATCATTTAGATATGCAAATTAGACGGCCAAAATATGACCATGTATTACATGAGTAATCCAGGTATTAAGATCTGGGTAGAAACGTCACGTAAGTTTACATATCTTATCGTGGTCACTCGTAATTTTTAGTATTTTTATTTAGTATTTTTTATAGTTCTATTACTGGGAAAAACAAAGTATAATAATTTTTGAAGTTACAGTTAAGGTGGAATCATATGATAAAATAAATTTTGTAGCTTATTTTAAGTGATTTTGCTGGTGGTGCTACAGTTGAAGAAAAAGTTTTGCAAGTATAAAAGGATTTGTATAGCTCAGGAGATTTTAATGGAATATTTTTGATAAACTAATATTCTGCCTTATTTAATTAAAACATTTTGGCGACAATTATTATATGGCAATAATTTCTTGACGAAAAAGTTGGTATTCAAATCCCCTGATTAGTAAGACCCCTGTTTAATACAGTACATTCAGAAGAATAAAAAAACAGTATCTAATTATTACAACTTTTACAGATGACGCTCATCTCTGATAAGTAAAGCTGCCAGACGATGATGACACGCTAATCAACATTGAAAACCTATTCAGAGAAAATACCTGAAAAATAATGGCGCATAGCATCTTTCATTAGACAAAATAATATATGCTAATCATCGTACACGTGTGAATTCAAGTAGTCACCTAACTCAATGTCCCATGATGTAATATCTGAAGGCCTTTGTAGACCATTCATGCAAATAAATGACTCAGGATACGGTTCTCTCATAATGTCGACTTCAGGAATGTGGTGACAGGAGTAGTGTTGTGTGAAGGCGCTGTATTTCGCATAAAGTGTGGGCTTGGTTTTCTTGCAAGTGAGTAATGTCTTTATACTTTAAAAGAGCTACATATCACTCACCTGTCAAAAAACGGTATGAAATGTACCACTGTAGATTTTCTTCAAGAAAAAGGGACCAATGGCGAAAGAAGCTGTGAACCAGCATCACGCTGTCAGCTTTAGGTCATAAAGTTGTTTTTCCCCCAATGCATGTGGCTTAGCACATGCTAAAATTTTGCGAATGACACTTACATTTAGTGAAAAGTGTGCCTTGTCGCTGCACAATGTGTTAATGTCATTGTTAGATCATTGTACGATAGGAGCGGTAAGCTAAACTTGCCGATTTTGTGCTTTTATAAAACACTTAAATAATAGAGCTTTATCACGAGAGGGTAACATGTCTGAACATAGTAGTTACAGATAAAATTGCATCGGAGTTCCTTTCAAATGCAATTTCTCTAGTTTTCATAAAATATTTTGAACAGAAACTTCCTTACAGACCACCAGCAAGCTTACAGTCCTTACCAACATCATTGGACCAGATTTGGCTCAATAAACCCATATGCTTATAAAATGCATGGTATCGTTTGGCAGTGTACAATATCGCCACCTGCAGCTCAAAATAGTAAGCATATTTTGTATTATAGCATATTTTGTTGCATGATAAACCAAAGCTCCCATATGTACCAAAGCATTTCTGTGAAAACTGCATATTTCTATTGCACATATTGTACTAATTGCTAAGTTTTAAAAAAGTCTTTGGGACTTCCGGACACGTTGTAATACTTCAGATCACATAAATTATAACTGTGGTATAGTACGTTGTTTACATTCTGTATCTCTAATCATTATAGGAGCAAATAAACCTGCTTCAGCTACAGCAGCCACCACATATTTTTTTCTGCAGTAGTTAAATCTATTGAATGCCCTCTATTTTTACAACTTTAATTGTAAATTAATTTTTAGTTACTGCTTGATGTAACAACTATCACAAAATATAGAATTAGCAAGAAATAGGTTGATTTTGATTTTGAAGGAAGGTTGATGTGAGACCAATAAGCTGCAAGGATATTGTCTCAAATGATCCATATATATTTATTTACAGAAACATACATACAGGACATCGACAAATTGCATAAATCGTCTTGAAGAGGACAGGATAAACACAAGGAAATAAAAACAACTGAGAATTACAGCCCGGAACTCCACAAAGATTGTGCAACGGAGTTGACGGGAGTTGAACTCGCCGCCTCTCCTGTACTCTACAGTGATTAGCCGAATGGTGTCTTAACCACTCCGCCATGGAGGACCCCAATAAATAGGTTACCTACTTCAAAGCGTTCTGTTGTAATTTCTACTGCTTCGATTAAGACGAAATTCGAACTACAGATGATTTAAAGAATAAATTTGTATTTTAAGAAATTTTAGTGCGATTTCCTTTAAAGGTTGTGGTGTAGCACTTAAATAAATGTTGGATAAACGTATGAATTTTAATATCTTATATGACTTCAGATAAATTCAAAATACTACAATAAATGTTTAATTTGTCCTTCTTCATTTTCAACAACGTGCCATGTTGTAATTGCAATACTACATTTTTAATCACCGAGTGCAATAAGTGTGGCCGAATATCTTAAACATAATTAGAAATTAAATAATTACATGTCAGTGGTTTTTTTCAACGATTCCCTGAAACGATTCCCTTTTTTATTTTTATTTATTTTATTTTATTTTTTGGTGGGGGGGGGTCATTTTATTCAGTTAGCAATGAAACTGATAATCCATATTTCACTATTTTGATATGAAATTACGCATATCGTTTTCTTTTTAATATCCCCTAGACATTTTAGCAATATTTCATGTACACTGGCCTCCAAAAGTTAAGGTACAACCAGTTTTTTGTGTCTAATTTGCAAATGAATGAATATAGAAACAACAAATTTGGAAGAATGCGCGCTAAACTGTTATTTATTAAATGCGACATAGAAATTTACTTAAGTTAAACGTATAAATGAAATTACAACAAAAAAGCACTCATGGTGGAAAATTCCATTCTTGGAGAAATCAGTACATCGCAGTATTATGCAGTACAATGTGACAGAAACATTAATAAACTGGTTCTAATACGGAATATGTCGACCCCGGACTTGAATGCATTGGCGACATCGACTTTTCATGCTCTCAATTAAATTGTCGGACACCGAAATATGTAACGCTGACCAGACATGGAGTAAGACTTGTTCCAGCTCATTTAATGACCTTGGAGGAGGACTTAAAGCCGCAACCTGTCTTCCACGATAGTCCCAAAGATGTTCTATAGGATTCAAGTCTGGAGAGTGAGCTAGCCATTCCATTCTCTCCAAACCGTGATCTCAAGATAATCCTCAACAACCACAGCTCGGTGTGGTCTCACATTATCATCCATTAGAATGAAACCATTGCCAATAGCACCAGCATATGGGCACACATATGAATCAAGGATCTCATCCCGATATCTCGCACCAGTCACAGTTCCTCCATGGAACACATGCAGGTCAGTGTGACCTTCGAGTGAGATCCCTGCCCAAACCATGATTCCACCATTTCTGTACCTGTGTGTTTCGACAGTGTTTGATTGATGGTATCGAGTGCATTGTTCTCTCCAGATCAGAAGAATTCCTGAATCGCTTTCCAGTGTGAATTTGGACTCGTCTGTTAAGAGTACAGAAGCCCACTGTTGTCTGATCCATCAAACATGTTCCCTTGCCCAACAAAAGCAGGACCTTCTCTGTCGTCTGTTGAGGGGGACACACACAACTGGTCGCCTTGCATAGAGACCTGCATTGTGAAGATGTGTTCGCACCGTAGTAGCGGAGATTCTTCTCCCTGATGCTGTAAAGTAGTCTGCAATGAGTTGCGGCACAGTAGTGCGTCTTCTCCTTCGGGCCGAAAGAGCTAGAAACCAGTCTTCTGCAGGTTTTGTAACACGTGGGCGGCTTGGAACATGTCTTCTGTAGACAGAATCTTCGGATTCATACTGATCCCAGAGTCGTTGGACTACACTGCGAGACACATTGAGCCGTCTAGCATTATCGGCCTGTGACAACCCCATTTCCATCCCTCCTACCGCCTGCCACCTTAATGAATCGGTCAAACGACTTCTAGATATTTCTATAGTCTACTGGCTGTTGTGAACAAAACTGACAGCAATAGTTCGAATACAACAAAACTTACACGCGAAATTACGAAAGCTTCGTAATTGCATATTTTTCTCTCATTCACAAATACCTATTCTTTTCTATAAAATAAAAGTGGCAGCTGTAATTTTTGCGTAAGTTTTTTTAAAGCTTATTATTGTCATTCATATAAACTATGAAGTTTAATCTGACTGCCATTTTTTGTCTGGTGAGCTTCGAAAAACATGTTGTACCATAACTTTTGGAGGCCGATTTATATAAATCCGTAATTGAAGCTTTCACGGGAGTTAAATAGACAAAAAAAAAAATTATATTTATTGCTATTATAATCTTATACATGTTATACTAAACATAAATAGGTAATACCCTACTAAATTAATATTAATTTTGAAAAATAAAAATAAACGTATATTATTTGCAATATTTATAAGTTAAAATGCAGTGAAAGAAAATACAAAAGCCTTTTTAAAAATAATATGTATCATATTTTAATAATTGAGGTTATTAAAAACCACTAAATTAAAATCTTTTGTTAGATAAATTCCTTTATATTTTCCAACAAATAATAAAATAATTAATTACAACATTTTTTAAGATCGTAAATAAATTAAACAGTTATAAATAAATTAAAAAATTTGTTTACGCTTGCTAAATTTTCTCAGAATTAAGTCGAGTGAACTAATAGAAAACTAGTATGTACCTTAATTTTTTTCTCCTCTAATTGATTGATTTTCCACCGGCTTAATCATGTTTTCTGCATAATTAATGGTTTTTCTCGTTAGATGCTCAAGTTATTTACAAGCCTGCTAGCCTGCAAACAGACATTAATTGGTGCTTCCGAACTAGACTCAATAATGAGCAAATTGAATGTTGCGTTATTTATTTTCAGAGTTGCCTAATCTTTCTAATTCGCTTCTTAATTGCTATGTCAATCTTATTCAGAAGCGTATTTTTGTTGATGTGCTTGACGTTACTAGTTTTTGGCAACTGAAATATTTTTATATGAAGAATATGCAATTAGTCTATTTTTTAAATAACATTTAAACTAGTTTTATTAGCATTTGAATAATATTTGTATACTGTTAAAATACTTCAAATAATATAATATCACCACCCGACTCATTCTTTGACAGGGTAACTTATTCTTTAAAAAGATAAAGAACCAACAATTAATTAAAAAAAAAAAACTAAATCTATCTGAGATAATATTTAATCATTGATTAAAATTTTTATTTTTTTGGCACTTTTGTGTCATAATGTCCAATGTACTTTTAAAACAGATTTGTTAATTACCTTCTTTATAAATATTGTGAATGAATTTATTTTTTCATATGATGGTGCACATACTCTAAAATATCAAGTGCGCCATAAATTCGTAAAATTTAAAAAAACAGTAAAAAGGAACAAATGAAGCTAAACAGTTCCAGTTTGCACGAATGGGATTAGAGAAAGATAGGATTTTTTTAATAAAAACAAAAATTGTGGTTCAAAAAATTACCGATAGATGGGTTTGGCATGCATAATATGACGCAGATTTATGCGAATCAGGTTATCAGTAAAAAAATTCGATGCACATAGCTTTTTCATTTGAAGCCATCAGTATGCTATATCGTTATCAGATCAACCGTTGTTGGTTTATGCTCTTTTACAAGAACGGGGAATCAGCAACCGGCGCATTGCGAAAATTCGGCACGGTAAAAAGGCTAAAGACGAGAAAAGAACACGTTTTATGCGCTGGGATACTGAAGATTGCTTGACGCTTCGAAAAACTAGTCATATCGAGGAGCGCCCATGAAGTGGAATGCCCTCTGCTTAATATTATGCATGGCAGCGCCATCTATCGGTACTTTTTGAGCCACAACTTATTTTGATATTAAAGAAATCCGTTCTCCCTCTAATACCATGCGTGCAAACTAGAATTTTTTGACATCTTTCTGTTTAATGAATTTTTAGTTTTAAAGAATTTATGGCGCACTCCGTATATATATAATATTAAAAATATGGAGAGAGTTATGATATATCAATGAAGCCATTTCGTAAATAAAGGACAGAGAAACCGTTGAAAGTTAGAGGAGTTTGACTAATAACAGAAACATTTTTCTTGGGGTAAGGCGTTACACATTTAGTCTTTCAGTAAAACTTACTACCATGCGTCACAACAATTACACAGAGCTCGAAACTTTCAGAGGTAGGCAACGTAAGAATATTTATTTGATGGCAGTTACAGTGAACATAAGTATTGATATATGTTTTATCTATGAAATTTTACAGATTTTCACTTTTTCATATTTTTAGCATTTTGTTAGCAAAAAATTATGATCATTTTTAATAATTTCTAACATAGTTCAAAACTAGATACATTTTGACACAATTATTCAAATTGGTAAAAAAAAAAAATCATATGTGTTGTAATTTTCCAACTGAACGAAAAATGTCTGGGCCAGGATTCGAACCTGGGATCTCTTGGACTGACAGAATCAGACTGACAAAAATTATTTTAATGAAAAAATTTAAAGGTCGCGTAGTTTAAAAAAAAAAAAAAATCAGAAATACTAAATATTGTTATTTTTTCAAAATATTGGAACTTTGGTAAATAAAATTTAACAACCGACAATAGACATTTTAATTACTTATTTTATATTAAAATATTTTAATTACTTATTTTATATAAAAAATATTGTAATTACTTATTTCATATTAAAAATACTTTAATTAAAATATTTTGCATCTAGTTATCCATTAAATAAAGTAATCTAAACTTTTATCTATATTTTGTAGGACCATTATCAAGAAGATTTATTTATATAACTAAGAAAAGTATATGATTATTCGCCTTAAAAAAGGAAAAAGGAATGAAGAGAAAACATAAAGGAGCAAAAAAATTCATACAAGAATTATAAAAGAAATCACCTTGATATCCATGGTTTCATTTAATATATAGATAATGTATGAACATGTAAAATAAGATTAAACTAATTAAATATATATATATATATATATATTATAATTCGTTAGCTATGAACAGCAAATTTTAAGTTCTGGGTTTTAGAGTCAGGCTGATAAAAATAAAATTAATGAAAAATTTTAAAGGTCGCGTAATTATAAAAAAAATATGAAATACTAAATATTGATATATTTAAAAGAAAATGAGACTGTAGTAAGTAAAATAAATCATTCAGTTAATATTTTTGTTAAATTCTTGCTAAATTAATTCAAGAATAATAGGATGTAAATTAAAAGCTTAAAATTATTTCACTTCATTAGTTGAGAAAGCTAGACTGACAACACCATCTATCGTCTTATATCTATAGGAATCACTTACACAATATAATAATTCATCAAATTTTCAATACTTAATTAATTTAAAAGCAACTAATTAAAAATAAAAGTATATTTATAAAGGAATATTCAAGTTATTTAAAGTTAAATTTTGAGAGCAGTGGCGGCACGTGAATGTCTTTTTTGGGGCACTAAATGCATGCCTGGAACATTTATTATTTTCATACCATTATTTTTTTAAAGAAATATTTTGGTTGTTTAATGGCAAAACTTCTGCCAATATCTAAAATAAAGCATTTATTTTTAATAATAGTGGTAAGAAAAGAATAAAACTGGCAGTCATGCATTTAGTGCCCCATTTAAAGCTGGTCACGAGCCGCCACTGCTTGCGTGGTACCATCTAGTTTATCTAATTTTGAAAGAAAAATAAACTTTTGCAATGCATAGATTAAATTTATTTTACTTTATGTTCTGTAAACTAAGATAAAAGGTTTTGAGCAAAACTAAAAAAGACTCATTCTTTAATAGATAAACAAGAAGTCACCTTAACCCTTTTTATCCTGACGGTACTTATAAGTACCATTTTAATGAAACACCTATATATTCGTAATATGACCGTTTTTTCTAACGGTATTCACAATGGCACAAAGAGTGTATTTCTGACAGCAGGCAGGAGATGGCAAATTCAGGCACATATCCTCTTTCTTTGCATTGTAGGGATTTTACATTTGCCACGCTACATTCGAAATCCATTTTGTAATAGAATTGACATGCATGCTGTTCTTCATTTGAGTAATTTTAGTGGTTTATTACCGGTTATTTAGTACTGTTATTTTCTATTGTTTTCTATACTCTACATATGAACATTTCCTATATTTTATTTGAAGCTTACTATTTGAAATTTACTATTTTATTTTATATCATAGGGTAAAAAATTTATGGTGGTCACAGTTGCATAATTAACCACTAAAACACTATAAAAATTATTTTCCTCTTTCCTATGTTTATTCTGCACCAAAACTTATCCAATGATGCAAAAATACAATTAAAAAGTAGCTGGAAAAATAATTCAGGATATAAAGGGTTAAAGCTCCATGAACCGGAAGGTAGCTGAACTATGCGAGCAAACTCAAAAGATTCTTAATAGCATTCTTTAGAAACAAAACTTTTTTGAAACTACTTCGAGAAATGAAAGAAAAAGGAAAAAACGAATAATTTATTACACAGGTGTCGAAAGTATAATTCTTTGCGAATTTTCTTTCTTTCTTGGGCGTTTCTGCAACAGGTTTTTTAAAACGGTCTTTTATGCTTTTTTCTTTCAAGGCAGCAACAGGATATATATTTCATCTTCTTTTCTGCACAACAAATCATGCTACAAACTTTTTTGACAGCTTTTCACTTTGGAAATTCTATACTGTCTATAAAAATTATTATTTTATAGAAGAAATTGTTTCTAGAATTGTTTTTCCTGAAATAAATTATTTTAAGATATCTAGAATAAGGAAGATAAAGGAAGGCCACTTTGCAAATATTTGTCACAGTAAAAATTAGAATAATATACATGATAAGGTTGTATTAAAATACTATTAAGAGGAAATTTTCAAATAAAAGAATGATTTTTTTTTATATAAAACGTTTCTAAAATTCAACATTCGAGTTTCTTATTCCAGTTGCAATTCAGCTAGGTTTTTTGTCAATACATTAATACATTTGTACATGCATTTGTATGTACATTAACACATTTGTACATGCATTCGTTGTACATTAATACATTTGCACTTAATCCAAAGATATTTCAAGTATTTTATGAAATTTCGGAGATTTCCAAAACAAAAGAATCGTATTCCCGTTTTCTTGTGCAGAAAAGCTGCGACATTTTGCGTAAATGTAATAGACATATGAATTTTTTGCATGAAGTCTGCGTTATATATGAATAAAATCTTGTGTGGATAAATATACACTAAAAACAGCAACGTTTAACACACAATATCATAGTACAATGGACAAACGTACGTTTCGTGAGTAACTTGGACTCACATCCTCAGTGTCAATAAAATAAAATTAAACATTATTGTATCCCCCCAAAGACATGAAATTGAATCGAATTAGGGTTTCTCGATTCAATTTCATGTCTTTGGGGGGATACAGTAATGTTTAATTTTATTTTATTGGCTCTGAAGATGTGAGTCCAAGTTACTCACGAAATGTACGTCTGTCCATTGTACTATGATATTCTGTGTTAAACGTTGGTGTTTTTAGTGTATATCTGCGTTATATAGTCATAAAATAGTCTTATTATTTTTTCAAGAAATCGTGTTTCAATTTTATTTACGCATTCATAAATTAAGATTTTTCACAAAATAAAATCATCAATTATCATATATTTGAAAAGGGAGATTTTAAAAATCCGTTTTTCACAAAAAAAAATCTATAAAAATGGGAATTTTAATAATCAATCATAAAAATGCTGAAAAAATTTGAAAATCCGTATAAAAACTAAGCACGTTAATGTAATTAAATAGAAACCTTTAAAAGTCCTTTGTTCGGAAATATTTCTAATTAAGGGTAAAATAGGAATAGAAAGTCATTTGTCAAGAACTTTGCATTGTGGTTGAAAATAAATGTAATTTACTTTTACTTTTGGAAAATATTTACATCAGTTTTATTAAATTACTTATCAAAAGAAGGAAATCATTTGTACAATATAGTTTAAATAAAAATAACAAAAAGGACATTTTGGAAATTATATGATTTTTATGAAATTGTTGAATAAAGTTGCTGATTTTTCAATGAAAATAATCAATTTGAATGATATCATTTAAAAAGGTTGGAAAATGTGTCAAAAATAATTTTTCCTTTGAAGATTTGACTTCTAACTTTGGAGCCTGTGGAATGAAGAATACTTAATCAGAAGATATTTCCAGTATTTTATGAAATTTCGGAGTTTTCCGGCACAAAAAAATCGTCTGCCTGTTTTCTTGTGCAGAACAGCTGAGACATTATTACATAAACTTTAATGTATAATAATAAATCAATGTGTTTTGGTCGTAGAAGAATCAAATATTTACTGTTGTACTAGTCCGATCGTGGAGAAAAGATTTCTAAATTTATAAGTACATAATTTGAAATGTGTCACTTTTTGAAATTGACGAAGGCAGGACGATTTTATTGACATAATCTGAATTCCTTATATCTTTTGCAATTTGCATTACTTACGAATCTCCAACAGATTAAAAATTAAGGCTATTAATTCAATCATTTTGGGGTACTCTGTATCTGGAATAATCTCTATAATTTCTTATTTCATCCCTGTTTTACACAACAATGGAGTAACCCGGGAGTACTGCACTGGATAAATTTTACCAAAAGTGACTACACTCGCCTCCAAGAAAACAAATGAAGATAAAAAACATGCAAATTAGAAGACTTGTGGATTAAACAGATATTTATCGATTTTTGCTAAATTTTAACATCAAGCATGATTTACAAATAAAAAATTGCATTATTTGAAGAAGTCCACTCTTTCATAAAATATGGTATTTTTTTGTGAAAAAACTAAATAATCGGATTTTAATATGGCATGTGCCTGGCCCTACTTGTAATGCATTTGAATGTCACCAACTTTCCATGCTCTAAATTAAGTTGTCGGACAGTGGAATGGGAAATAACTCCCATACATGGAGCACTGATGTTTCCAGCTTACTTAACGACTTCGGAGGAGGACTATCGCCAGCCACCTGTCTGCCGAGATAGCCCCAAAGATGCTCTATCGGATTAACGCTAAAGGATTGTGCTGGCAATTCCATTCTCTACCATATATTTTGGAGACCAGTGTATTTTAAATTTCAAAATTTTGAGAACTATTGTGATTCTTACAAATACGTAATATTGTATACAGTATTGTAATATACAGTATTGTACAGTATTGTATACAGTATTGTAATACAGTAATTCTATCACAACTATTTTAGAACTACCCTTTATGTACATTTATTTTTAGAATATTAAGTGTACGTTCATTTCATACTCACACACTGTACAACTATGTAATTTGTTGAAGTATTTATATTCCTAGTTATAGTACAGGGTGTCCCAAAAGTCTCCGTACAACTTCAAAAATTCATTACAAAAAAAATAATAGGCCTACCCCAAAATATTTACAACAGTACATAGACTAACTTAAAAAAAAAATTCTACTACCTTAGTATACTTGTACATAAGATCCTTTCGTAGCACGAAGAATATCAAGTCGATATTCCAATTCCATCCACGAGCATTTCAGCATGATAATATCAACAGTAGTTAAAACTGTTTGATGAAATAAAATGTTGAATTAAAGATGTTTGATGAATGTTTGATGAATGAAGAAATGTTTGATGAATAAAAGTTAATAGTCTCATGGAATTTAAACAAAAGATCCAAACAGCAGTAGCTACTGTTGATGTTAGCATAAAAAATGTTCGTGGATTGAATTGAAATATCGTCTTGATATTCTTCGTGCTACGAAAGGATCTCATGTTGAAGTTCACTGAGGCTGCAGAAAAAAAACTTTTTAAGTTACTATATGCACTGTTGTAATTATTTTTGCTGTAGGACAATTATTTTTTTTTTTTGTAATAAATTTTTGAAGCTGTACGGAGACTTTTGGGACACCCTGTTTTATGCGGAAAATTTTCGATTATAAATGAAATCAAGGTTTTGAGCATTTGTTAAAAATATTAGTTAATTTCAATAATTGAGTTCGTAAATTGTTTAAAAATAACACATTTGAACTTTTACAAATCAAAAACATAATGGAAAGAGATTTATGCTGAATTATTTGTTGTATAATTTTTATATGAATTTTGCATTCTTATTTACACTTATGAAAAATAAAAATAAAAAAATCAATACCTTACTGTGCAATTTTTCTTTCTCCTTTCTAAGAGAAACAACAAGAAAAAAAGAAAGAATTCATTCACTAACAAATTCTATCTGAAATAAAATGAAGAATTTCAAAAACTGCAAACACAGCTTAACAAGTGATTTTGGAGGAAATGATTGCGAAAAGGAATCATGACTACCTTTATACACTTATGAGGCAACCTCAACAAAAAAAGAAATAAACATAAAAAAGAATAAGTCCTTTTTGTCTATGTAATTGTGGATACTGCTCACTTTAAAAAAAATATTCTGAAAATCATGACGGTCAAAAATTTTAATAAGATGTATATTTTTTAATGAAAGATTTACTTTAAATCAGTAGAATTCATAATATCTCATATTTTAATTTCAGATATTCTAATCGTAAAAGTACATTGAGAGTAAAACTTAAATTTTATATATATTAAATTTCATTTTGTGCCTAATTTGTAATTTATTACGAGTCTTATCTTACCGATTTTAATAGATTTTTATGAGAAATAAAAAATGCTGTATTTGACATTTAAATACAGTAAAATGAAAAATTTCTAGCAAAAATATATTTTCTTTTGGAGAAACTGTTTTAAGTAATATTCTCAGTATTAAAGAGAAAACGGATTGAAATCCAAATTACTGGTGCCCATAACAATTTTACCTACAAATATACCAAACTTTATGGCATAGTATTTAAGAAATTCATATAGATATAAATGTTGTGAAATTTGTATTAACAAAAGTCTCATATACATGAGTAATAAAAGTTTCATTGAGAAATATATATTTTAAATTAGTATAATTCTTTTTTATACTGCACGTATACGTAAACAGAGGTAGTTTTTTAAAGTGGGGGTTTGCAAAAAAAAATAAAAAATATTTATTGTTGCATAATAAACTTGTTGCAAAAAACGACAATTGTTGGTTGTTTGATTGGTTAATTGTACGACGGCAGATTATCTACACGAGATATATAGGCCCTAGGGGGAGTTCACTCCGTGGGGATCTTTCTAAGGGACCCTAACCCGTATTTACGGCAAGGTTCGAAGAAATCCGCGGAAAACTCCGAATTGTTACGTCGACAAGCGTGACAAGGGTTGAACCCAGCACCTCCCGTATACCAGTTACTTTTGAGAGCAGAACGTCTCAGCCACTGGAGGGGCGACAATTGTTGGAGTCAATTTCAAAAGATGAAACTATTGTGTTTTTGAAACCGAAAATTTTACTGTGTCTTCAATTGATGTTGCTCCTGAAAATTGCCCATATACGACATACAAAGTCTGTGTTTAAATTATTTACGGTTCTATTTTAAATACATATACGATATACAAGAACTATCTTCACATTATTTACAGTTGTATTTTAAACACATTTCAAATAACAAACCGAAGTAGCTATTGTGGATTCAATAACTGCTTCTGATAACTGCTTAATTTTGACTTTTAGTTAAAAATATTTTTAAATGATGACTTACAGAAATATTACATAACACCGGGCAGCTCTAATCAAGAACGATCTTTCAAATTTCAAAGACTGTTACAGTTACTCATATCACGTTTTAACACAGGGTAGACCTGGCTAGTTTACATCATTTTCTGATTTTTACTTTTCAGTTTTTTCAATGATTCCTTAAAAAATAAATTACCAACGATGTTTATAATGGAACTCCATGGCAGCTAAATAATAAATAACACATCACTTAAAAGAGTAAAGTTTAAATTATATTAAATATTTAAAAAAATTTATATTTCGGACAAGGTATATATATATATATATATATATATATATATATATATATATATATATATATTACGATAAATTGCAGGTAATAAGGACTGTCATTAGTGACTACCGGTTTTCTTATTATGGGGTAGCCACCATGAAATTTTCGCAGTCGTCACATCATTAAGTATGGCCATTGATTCGCCGAAACCAGGTACTGAAGGAACTTCACCGAATAATTGACACACATAGCCGAGCAGCAGTCAATAACAAGACTCGTTGTAGGCGATCAAATGTATTTATTCGTAGCAATGTCATCCGTTTACATAATGCAGAGTAATAATTTGTCAGCACGGGAGTACGATGTGCACATTCAATAGATAACAGACATTGGAAACACGACCATACCTTAGCTACACTCTATATACAAGATGGAACACAATGTTCTTAGATGACCCACTATGTACAAGGGGAAAAACAATGTTGAATTGGAGAATGGGTTTCACTGGAGCCGCATATTATTTTAATAACCAAAATAGAGCAAAATTCTGGCGGTCCTTGCCCGAGCGGTATGTTTTATGCACAAAAAATCGGTGTAAGAACACAGACGCGCGAAAATTACCAACCAATAGAGTGAAAAAAGGGGTGTAGCCAAATGGAGAGCGCCGAAAAACTTAAACATCAATGGCTATGAAATTAGGTTAAGGGCGGCTTAACCTGACGTACAAGTAAGAACTCATTACAAGAATCGGATGAATTTTGGAGGAAAAAAAATAAGCGCGCAAACGGAGGGGATGATGAAACAAATCGAACGATATCTGAAAATAATAAAATAAAAAGAATGTAAAGAAAAAATATTCTGAAAGAATAAATTTCACTGTCTCAAAGGAATTTAATCAAATGCTTTTTAGGAAGTTTTTGCAATTTAGAATTATTTTTAGAATAGGGATTTAAAGAATATTTTGACTCAGATATAGAATTAAATCAAACAGGGGATTTAAGATATAAATAAAAGACAGAGAAATACTAAAAATAATAAAATAGATAACATTTAGTAATTTAATAGAATGGTGATAATTTGGAATAAGGGCTAAGAAAATGGCGGAAAGAAGAGAATTTTTTTTTTATTATTACATATATATATATTTATACCTTGTCCGAAATATATATATTTTTTAAATTATAAACCATTTTAGCGTGAGTAAAAATAGCAGGAAGACACTTTTTTAAGTTGAACATTTATTATAATAAATATGAAAAACCTTGTTAGAATATTATATATCATTGACTTGTATATTTAAATTTATTTACAATTTTCTTTATAAAATTCTGAGCAATTTGCGTCCATGAACTACCAGTATCTAAAGCAGACCCTTCTTCTTTACTTCATTAATCAATGTAAGTTTTTGATTTAATTTAAACTGCTCCACACCTATGAAATTTATCTATTTATCCTTCTTCATGATAGTCTTTCTCTCCCATTCTTCCATGTCATTGAAGGACATTTTCCTTTTTGTTTTTTATTTGTGGTAGATCCTTCATCGAATTTTGGATCCACATTCACAACTAAACAGGACGTGTAGGAAACTTACTTTCTTTTCAACGTTTCTAGCCTCAAAAAATAGAATGTTTTCAGCGAAAAAACGAGTTTTAAGAAATTTTGGAGACTTTCCTGCTTTTTTTGTCTAGTAGTGTATCTACTAGACAAAGTTTTTAGGAATCGTCTTCTTCACTGTAAAAAATTTGGTGTAAAGTGTCTGAAGAAACCTGTGGCACATTTCTGCCAAAGGTTTTCCCAGGAATTTCACCAAAGAAATGCCAGGAAACTTACACAAGTCAGTTACACACAAAACATATGGAACTTTACACAGATCACCGATCACTCTTTTACAATAATTCTCTCTTTTACAATTAAGTTACACAAAAGTTCAAAAGTATACCTGAGAAAACTAAGGAACGTTACACAAAAAACATATGGAGCGTTTCACAGTTGATCAGTTAATTCCACTTGTTCAAGTATTCTGAAACGTTACACAACATTGTGGAAGCTGTTACACCAAATTTCTCGATATTCTCGGATCAGCAGAAATAATCCAAGAAAACCCAGGAATGTTACAAAATAAACGTCAGGAACATTACGCATATTTTTTACAGTGTTCCAGACCTCTAAAATAATCTATGTATTCAAATTTTGTAAATTAGTGATACTTATATATGCATATAAAATAACGAAATATATTGAATTTCACCACAAGTATCAATAATCATTACATTATCTTATTTTCTTTCAATATGTTTAAAATAATTCGAAAAATTTTCTGCTTATCGGCTTCATAACAAAACTTTATTATTATCATTAAAATTGTTAGTATTTGTTAAAAAAGCTTTGATAAGTTTAAATATTCATATTTTTATCATGAAATTAGAAACATAATTTCCTTATCTCGGATTGCCAAACAAAGATGGCACATTTAATTTCAAAATATATACTTTTTTCCCTTTATTAATGAGCATAATAAAAAGCACACTTCACATATGAATAAATATATATGATTAGAAATGTAGTACAATGTATTCCAATAGTATTTCTTTTCCAGAGATTTAACTTCTAAACCGCTTTTAAATTAAAAGTTACCTATAAAACAGAAAAATTCCAAATTGCTTTGATAATTCATTTCTTGAATCGTTAAATAAAGTGAAAGAATAATAAATTTTATAAACAATAGTTCCATACATACAAAAAATAATGAGCTAATTATACATTCTACAGTGATTTAAAAACTGACTTATGAATAGATCCATGTATCTTCTAGATAAATATTTCAGGAAATTTACTTTTCCTTTCAGATCACTAAATAATCTAATTAAAATTAACTTTCGGTAATGATTAATATTTAAAAATGTATACAAGATTAAATTTATATTAACGGATTCATTTACATATATTTTTTTTAATACCAATTAAATGAAATTGTATATTTCCCAAATTTTACGAAATCTGCGACGATTATTTTAGTTTGTTTAATATTTCTCCGGAAATGTAGAGGAAATAAAAGTTTTCTCGAATGCAGTTTCGTGAAAAATCTTTATGTGTTCAATATTATTTAATGTGGTTTCAGTATTATTTATTATTATAAATTATCTGTTAAAACTAATATAAAGAAAAATTGAATTTGTAAAAAATATATTTAACTTTTTGTAATACTTATCTGACGTTATGCTTTCGACAGAATGTGTTGATAAACTATTTCCTACATCGCTTCGCAGTTGAATATTACAATTTTAAGATTTGAGCTATTCAACAATTAACTAGAACTTGATTTTTTAGACTTATGAGAAAAGAAAAAAAAGTTTAATTAATTAAACTATTTTGTTGGTATTTCTGTAAAGTATACAGAAATTTTGTGCCATTTTTTTAAATAAAAAGTGGACTATAAGGTAACGCGTTTGAAAATAAGTCTTGTAAAAAAGAAATAAATAGCATAAAAATGAGACTGCTCATTTAACAAAAGTTTAGAAATTTATTATTTCACCATACTGGTGGTGAGAAAAGGGAGTTATCAGAAGCATATTGTGGGTTGCATTGAGCAGAATATAATTCCATAACATTTCTTTGAAATCTACAAACACTTTATCTTCAAACTTTAAATTCAATAGTTTGTAATTCCATTGTGATTGACAGTACGACAGCAATATATTAGTGATAAATTTGTTAGTCTTAAGTATATACTTATTTGATAAGTTTTTCTTGTTCTCGAGTTGGTACATAAATTTCGTTTTATGAATATTGTGTTATATAGGAAGGCGACCGTAGAAAGTTTTAAGTCATCGAACTTATCACAATGCACATATCATTCGATAGACAATGTTTTCTGGTATGTAAAAGAATTGGTTTCCCCGATCACAATCTTTCCTAAATTTCCAGCAGATTGTATGGAAATTTAGAACCAAACGCATTTTGAAATAGCGGCACGGTTTATGGGAAGTTCTCTTTTACTGCGGTAACTTCAAAATGCGTTCGCTTCAGCTATCCACTGCGCTCACTTTTTTGTATCACTGTGTTCACTTGTAGAGGATTTCTTTTCTTTTGTCAATTTTATTTAGTACTCGGACACTGCTATGGAGATGCACTGCACATGGAGGAAGATATGCAGTGCATCTGCACTGAGACTATGTTTTGCCTGCTGCTATTTTAATTAATCAATTATAGTAAAATAAATATCATCTTTATCTTATTACAAGTCTTAAAATTTATACTCATTGACTTTTTAATCATCAATCGGAATCTGCAAATTTTCCTAGCTTTTGGGCCCGCCATGGGACATGACATCATCGACCATTCAACAATTGGACACACCTGAAGAAATATTTGATGCAGCATGAATAAATATAGAAGTGATACTCAATCTCATGTTTCTTTATTTAGTGTATGTGTCTCCATCAGTTAAGGTAACTATTTTTTATTACTTTTATTTTTAAATGCAGCTGGTAATTTTTACGACGGCTTTTTACGTTCGCGCCAGTATTAAAAAAAATATTTCAACAGTATAATATAATAACATAGAAATTGTTATTGATACTTTGCAGTTCATTCACTTTAAACAAAATACCACAGATTAAATGTTTAGTCCCTTGGCTAATTTCTCACGTGTTCATGCCTTAATGTTCATCTGGCACTGTTTAAAATTACTACTACAGGGTCTATATATTTTCCTCCATGTGCAGTGCATCTCCATAGCAGTGTCCGAGTACCAAACAAAATTTACGAAAGAAAGAAAGCTCCCTACTACTACCGTTGCATACAAAAAAACTAAGCACCGTGGATAGCTGAAGCGAACGCATTTTGAAGTTGCCGTAGTAAAAGAGAAATTCCCATAAACCATGCCGCTATTTCAAAATGCGTTTGCTCCCAAATTTCCATACAATCTGCTGAAAAGGTCATGTCCAAACGTTTGGGCCTGTCAGGTCATAGGGAGCAAGAATTACATAGGGACTTGGAGTCAGAAGCGCGATCGTGACGGTGCAATTGCGTCATGACCGTGACGTAAGGGAAAAAAAAGAAAAGATTACAAACGGTCTATGAAGACTTTTATTTAAAAAAAAACTTAATCGAAGTAGAAATCGATTGGGGTTGTAACATTTTTCAGTTGTATTTTGTACTTTGATTAAGTTTTTTTGTAAAATAAAGGTCTTTTTGCACCGTTTGTTAACTTTTCTTTGCGTCACGGTCACGGTGCAATTGTACCGTCTCGATCGCATTCCCAACCCACAGTTCCTATTTTATTCTTGCTCCTCATGGCCTGACACACTCACACGTGTCGTTTAACATGACCTTTTGAACACCCTGTATATTACAACTAATATTAAAGTAAAGTAGAAAACGCCCTCTAGCGCATTCACTAGTTGGCGCTCTGGCCAACTTGTCAATACAATTGTCCCGCACATAAGAGCTATGGACATAACCCCCCCCCCCCAATTTGTTCCTATGTATACTACGCAGTTATCTCATTTCACTCTTTTTATAATTAAAAATACATTTACAAACATTGAAAACAAATATGCCAAATGATGACATGATTTAAAGAAAAAGATATACTGATTTGAAATTTCGAGAAAAAAATTCTGGCATCGTAATTGTGAATTAATTTTTATTAAATAGAAATGAAGCTTCCAGCTTTTATAACTTCCTTGCTTCTTTCAATTCCTAGAAAATCAATTTTTATAATATTACAATTCTAAAGTATCCGCATGTAAACGGGCTCTTTCCTCAAGATCTCCGTAAAACAATTCCAATGTACTTACGCATAGCAGGCAACTTTTACAAATACTTATACCAATAATTTATATTGCAAATTTTTGCCTCATTTAATTTCATAAATTCATTAAATATGGCAAAAATATCTATTAAAAATTAATGTTAATAACAAAACGAAAAAAAAATAGCAGATATACTTGTGTGTATTTTCGGTATATACCGGGTGTCCCAAAAATGACTAATGGATTTAAAAATTCAAAAACTTGCAAACGGTGACAGATATTTAAAAAATTCTTGTAGGAGGGTTATGTATGATGTCAGGAGTTTTTGTACTGTGATTCTTGATTTTAGTTCAAAATTCAAATAATAGATGGGCGATCAGTCGAGGCCGAAACTGACCTAACTCAGCTTTGAGGTGAAGGAAGGAGATTAAGGCTATGGAGTGGGTCTCATTCGCCAGTACAATCTTGCTCTTAGACCCCGATTCTGAACTCATTCGATATTATTTCAATGGAACGCGTTGTTGCCATGGAAACAACAAATTCTGCGATAGAGGAATACAACGTTCAGAACTGGGCATGAATTTAACAGGCAGTATTCAAATTTGCAGGCGATTTTACACTTTTGAAGTTTTATTTTCCTGGATCAAATTACTTTTTATGGTCTGATTTATAGAATTTTTTATGCATCGTATTTTAAAACTAGGTGAAGAGATCTTGCTGCAATCTTGCTCTTAGGGACCGATTTTGAACTCATTCGAAATTATTTCAATGGAATGTGTTCTTGACATGCAAATAACAAATTCTTCGATATCAGAATACAGTGTTCGGAATTGGGCATGAATATAAGAAACAGTATTCGAGTTTGCAGGCGATTTTACATTTATGATTATTTATGGGAATTTTATCCAACCAATTTGCAAATTTAGTTAAAATTTCACGAAATGATGGCAATGCAGTTATGTGAGAGCTGTTCATAAATCGAATCTGTCACATATTCATTCGTTATTTTGCTACGCACTCTGCTAGTGAGTAATTTTGAAAGGGTACGTTATTGAAAATTGTTAATCATTGGAACAGAGGATATTTCTTGTTTTGAAGTATCACCGCCTGGAACACAGTTGTGGTCAAACGAGTTTGTGGTCAAACAGTTTTGAAAGGAAATTTAATCTCCGAGATGGCCGCCAGACAATAAGATAAGGCTTTGTTCGGTAAATTCGGACGAACGGAGAACTCCAATAACTCCAATAACAGAGAACTCCAATGATGACCGTATTGAAAATGTCGGCCGTCGTCGCGTTGCAGTTACAGAATCGACTGATGAAGCCGTACAGCAGGTCATCGTACAGTGGTCCTGTTCTTCCGTTTGCCGTGTTGCAGCTCGTGCTGGACTCCGAAGAATGACCAGGCACCGTATCATGCGCCACAGTCTTCACATGATCCCGTACAGGATCCAGACTTGCCAACCCCTGAGAGAAGATGACATTTTTGCACGCTGGAATTTCGCGAACACTATGCTGCAGCTTTTGGATGAGGGTGAAATACATATTGGAAATATATGGTTCTCTGACGAGGCATATTTTCACCTCGATGGCTTTTTAAATAAGCAGAACTCGCGCATTTGGGGAACCGGAATTCCTCATGTTGCAGTACCGTCATCCCTGCATCCCCAAAAACTAATAGTCTGGGCCACGATATCCTCCAAAGAAATAATTGACCCATTTTTCGAGAACAAATTATGAATGCTGCGCAATATCTTGAAATAATGGATGAATTTGTGGTGATCCATAATGGTTTAGAGGACCGATCGAACGCCTCATGGTTCATGCAAGATGGTACTTGTCCACATCGAACGCCTGCAATATTCGATTTCCTCAGCGAGCATTTCAATGATAGCGTAATTGCCTTGCATTATGACATGCATACAGGAATTGGCATGTCATGGCCTTCTTATTCTCCGGATTTGACGACATGTGACTTTTTCTTTGGGGGTATCTGAAACACCTGGAATACCGTCAAACTCCACAAACAATTGCGGAACTGAAACAACACATCTATACTGCATGTGAGACAATTCAGTGACAATTCACAGACAATAAAGTGATTATTGTAATACTGAAAAATCTCTCTCAATCCCTCCTCCCCCTCTGACTACTACTACCAAATTTCACTGAAAAGCTGTAAACCGAACCATCTTGCAAAAAACATTGGTAAACAACCAGTAAGAACGACCCACCCTCTCATCACATTCTAATCACATTACATGACATGCTAGCAGCAAAGAATGTCGTTTTCTGTGCATGAGATGGAAAATGCCTTTTAAACTTTGTTCTTTCGTTAACACTACAAAAACCGCCTGATTAAAAATCCCGATTAAAACATAAATTAAGTTTTAAAATTATAATTGCATTCCAACAAAAAGTGCTACGTCTTACGGTCTTAATTTATGTAGAGATAACAATTTCAATAAAAATTTGGTTATGGCCTTCAACAATTTAAGTACTACTAAGTTTTAGAGTATTGTCAAATTTAATTTGAACTTAGTTTATCATATTAGATATTATTGATGTCTTTATTATTAAAAAATATATGCATATTAGCATGCGTGTAGAAAAAGTTACCAAAGTGTAAAAATTCAAACTCCAAGAATTCTTTTAACACATTTTTACAATTTAAATTGGATCTGGATAAAACATATTTACTAGTTTTATTTTATCAAACATCAAGGTGAAGCTGCAAGTACAATATTTTAATATCAAACTTTCAAACAAAATTTTAATTAACTAGCATTTATTTTATTTTTTTAATTTTAATGCAACAATAGAATACTCCTATGCAAAAGGGATAAACAAGGCAACTTTTAATATTTGTTTTTAGATAGTTATTTTGAATAAAAATATACTATTAACCATTTTCACGATTATTTTTCAACATTCATAAAAACCTACTGACGAACTTACTTAAAATATCTAAAATTTCTTAGAATGTAAAAAATGTTATGAAATACTAAATCTCTCCACCTAGTTTTAAAATACGATGCATAAAATAATCTTTAAATCAAACCATAAAAAGTAATTTTATCCGGGAAAATAAAACTTCATAAATGTAAAATCGCTTGCAAATTCGAACATTGCTTGTTAAATTCATATCCAGTTCTGAACGCTGTATTCCACTATCCAAGAATTTGTTATTTCCATGGCAACAACGCATTCCATTGAAATCCTATCTAATGATTTCAGAATCGGTGCCTAAGAGCAAGATTGTACTGAAATGAGATTGAAGAATGGGACAAGATTGAAGAATGGGACCCACTCGATAGTCTTAATCTCCTTCCTTCAGCTCAATGCTGAGTGAGGTCAGATTCGGCCTCGACTGATCGCCAATCGCTGTCAGCTCCATCTACTGTTTGAAATTTGAACTCAAATCCAGAATCACAGTAAAAAAACTCCTGACATTATACATAAACCTCCTGCAAGAATTTTTTTTGAAATATATATCACCGTTTGCAAGTTATTGAATTTTAAAATCCATCAGTCATTTTTGGGACACCCTGTATTTGGTATAATGAATAATTCATAATTTATCAAGATTCTGAAATGTTGCACAATGATATTAATGTGAAATTGATTTTTTTATATAGTTCGTATTTCTTATAAAAAAAATCTCGAAATAGCCTTATATATCAGGCTGTCAGTGTAATGTTGCTATTTAATGTAATCCATAGAATTAAGCATTGTTGAACATTTGCATTATAACGAAAAAAAAATTACGATATTTCAGAATATTGATAAATTATGAATTATTAATTATACCAAATATAAAAATACAATCATGTATATCTGCTATTTTTTACATATAAGATAAACTCAACGTTCGCGAGGTTTTCCTCGAACATAACCCTCGATAATGATTAGATACTGTACTTACAAGAATGTATTTTTAGTTATTAATTAAATTTAATTGCTACATTTGAAACGACAGAACTTGCTTTATACACTTAAAAAACATTCAGCTCTAAATTGTATTTACTTCATGTGTTACTATTCATGTTTTTTTTTTCTCTTTGTTATACTTCGGTTATAGTGGTTATCACTAGTTAGAAATTATTTAGAAACTACTGTTCAAAAGATATCATTTTTCGTTATAAAATAAATTACGCAAGAGCAGCTTCAAATTTAGTTTCATGCATTGAAAACTTAGTTAATATTAAAAAAAAGAAATCATAAAGCTGAAAAATCGATGCAGCTTCTATGTGAGTGATTTAACTTCTGCATATGTGTTTGGCATAACGTATTACTAATAAATATATTCTTTTGTTTTTTAAATTTCGTGCCACTCTAAATAAAATTTCATAGAACCTAACTGCTTTTATGTCAAGAAAAATAGACTCAACATTCGTGAGGTTTCCTGTAACGTAACCCTTGATTATGTTAAGGGTTACTGTTCTTTCAAGAATGGATTTTTATTTAATGAATAAACTTTAATTACTACATATAGAACGACAGAACTTGCTTTATACATTAAAAAAATATTCAGCTCTACATTTCATTTACTTTAATAAAATTCCTGTTTTTTTCTCCTTGTTACACTTTGATTATACTAGTTATCACTAGTTAGAAATTATTTATAAAAACATTTTGCTAAAAATATAATTTTTCATTATAAAATAAATTACACAAGAGCAGCTTCAAATTTAGTTTCATGCATTCAAAACTTAGTTAATATTAAAAAAACAGAAATCCTAAAGCTGAAAAATTATAAAAAGTTTTGAAGACAACTTCTTTTAGTCAGGAAATGCATTAAATAAAAATATGACAAGAATTTTTTCGATGCGTTCAATCTTTAATATATATATATATATATATGGAAATAATTCATTAATTTAAACTTGAATCTCTTTTAATGTATGTAGTTATAGTTGAGAAAAACGTGTTCGGTTTTTCTTTATTAAAAATCTAGTGAATATATTTTTCTTATAAAAACATTTTTTTTTAATTAAATAAAACTGTTCTCAGTAAATTGTGGTTAAAAAAGAACTTGTTTAACAAAAATTTAAATACATTTGTCCTTTTGATTTTATATTGTTTAGTTTTCCGCTAAATTATAATTGTACATTTTTGCTTTATTTTCCACAGAATTTTTAGGAATAGCATATTTATTCTAATAAAGAATATCTTAATGCTATTGGATAAAATATTGATTTTATTAATGTTATGATGAAAATAAAAATTATTTTATTTTCATTTTATTATTGGATATGCAAAACGTTACTATTTTGCAATTTTATGTAGATATTTTGTATTCGTAAATAATTTAATATATAGCCCCTTTAAGAACGGCGATGTATTCTAATTCGTAGTTACTGGTATCGTGTGCCCACACATTTGCGTTTTGAACACAAACACACAATTTTGTATGCATAAAATATCATTAACAAATTTTGATTAATTATACATAATTGTTTTAATTAATTACAGTTATTTAAAATATCTGAAACTTGTTATTGCACATATATGTATATGTTTACTGGATAAAATTAATAGTTTTATGTACTTTTAACGTGCCCCATAAATTGTTCCTCACCATGTATTGGAGAAGATACGCATGTACATTTTTATTGCTCTATTTTATGACGATAGGAATCAGTCCGTCTGAAGTTAACCACTTAACAGTTTTGCCCGAGCAGCTCTCGGGCAAGAAGAATTTACTTGCTTCGTTACTAAAAGCTTTTGTATACCACTAATTTTTAACTGCAATCTTCGGTTTATTAATTGGCTGACATTTTTCGATTTATCAATCAAATATTTTTATGCGGAAAAAGTAGTGTTTTGGCTCTATTTTTCGTTTATTGCGTCAAGAAAACTAAACTGTATAAGGGTTAACAATGAAGACTGACAATACAGAGCGAACAGATATACGAGGGGAACAAAGCTGTTATTCACTTAAAGTCGGATTTCCCACATGGGAGAGTGTTGTGCAAGGGCTCTGCTTACCACAGGGCCCAATGACAGCACCCAGAAAAAGGAATTGATTAAAGCAACAAAATATGTTTTGTTGAGTACATTTTGGTTGTTTTAGCCAAATTTTTAGTTCAAGTAAAAAAATTGGTTTTGTTGCTTGGACAAAAAAATAGGGTTGACACTCGTACAAAATTTTAACAAAATTTCATCAATTTTACTTGAACTAACAAAATTTGTTTTTTAAATTTTACAATATTTTTGTAATTCTAGCAAAATTTTGTTATTTTTGCAAAATTTAAAATCTTGTGTAGTAGCCATATCTCCCTTACGTAACTGGATTTATTTGACTTATATAGCTATTTAATTACATAATTAACATAATTTTGGGGTAATTAAAACTTTTTTTCATTCGGACGGACCAAGGTAGTTTTAAAAATCCCCCTGTCCCATTTATTACTGGCTTCTATCTTTGAAAGAAGAAAGAATTGGATTCATGAAAATTTTCGATTTCCGGTTTCCGACGGATTTTAGAATGTCTTGAACGCGATTTGACTTTTTTTATCTCAAGAACTAATGCACGGAATTTAATAAAACCTTTTATTCAGTTACTTTCTGATATAAATTGTTGCTGATTACTTTTTGCTTTAAATCGCGCAACAGGTGGCGCTGCTATGTTGCCTTTTTAGTGATTTCTGCAATAGCTCTATCTCATTTTCAGCAGTCAATTACGCCTGTAATCTTTGAATAATAACAAGGAAATTTTTATCCTGCGTTTTGCAGGCATAATTCACTGTTGAAAATGAATTAAAAATTAACTATGTGTTGCCATATGCTGGGCTTTGTATTGCCGTCTGATGTTTGCCGCAGAAATTTGCGTGCTCCTGATGACATTCCATCTTGTGCTGCGATTGCAGCCGTTCCGACATATATAAGAGTAAGAAATGCCGAACTCAGATATCGTTCCTTGTAGCTCCGTGGTAGAGCCTCAGATCGCTGTTCTGTGGACACGGGATCGGAATGGGCAATTTTGATTCTCTCGGTTTGCGCTTGAAAATAAGCAGGATAAAAATTCACTTGTTATTATTCAAGGTTTACAAGCGTAATTCACTGTTGAAAATGAATTAAAAAATAGTTAAAATTGCATATTTAGATTGGTTCATTTAACAAAAGTTTTTGTAGTATGAACAAAACAAGTTCGTAACATAACATATTTTATTATTTAAACAAACAAAATGTATTTTGTTGAAAAAAGAAAAAAAGGTTGTTAAAATAACACATAGCATATATCTACGTAACAAAAAGAATTTTGTTAATTCAAGTAAAATTGAACCATTGTACTTGAATTAACAAAACATTTTTTTGCTGACGATACAAAATTTTTGTTTGGAATTGCAAAAAAAAATCAACAATATTTTTTTTGTTGTTTCAAACAAAATTTCCATTGACCCATATTTAAACAAAAAGTTTCGTTGGGGCAAACAAATTTTTGTTGGTTCAGCAAAACTTTTTTCTGGGTGAGATTACGGGTTTTGTTTACAGTTCAGCCAATTTGAACTCTTTGAGGTCACTACAGGTCAGACATGGAGAAGTCCTTTCTCAAACCGCAACAAGTGGGAGCTCGTATCTGCCCGGGTCCTCTTAGCCTCTGTTTCTGAATTCGAGAAGTCAGTTTTTTTCCAAGAGTATAATTTCTCGATATAACTTCAGGCGTACACTGACTCATTGCTACGATTTCGTAAGAGTAACTTCTTAAAATAACTCTTTACCATGATTTCGTAGTAATAACACCTTAAAATCTCTCAGAAAAATGACTTCACAGATAACATGATGAATTCAAATCTACATGAGCTTTTCTTAAGCTGTGCTAGCCCCACCAGTGGCTGAGAGGTTCTGCTCTCGAAGCTGGTAGACGGGAGGTGCTGGGTTCGATCCCAATCGCGCTCGTCGGCTTAATCGTTCGGAGTTTTCGTGGTTTTCTTCGAGCCGTAGATTTATCCATGCGTAAATACAGGTTAGGTTGGTTCCCTTAGAAAGACCCCCCGGGCCTATGTCCCAAGTGTAGATAATTGGCCGTCAATAATCAACCCAACCCAACCCTTAAGCTGTGCTTCAACGTTCCGTGAATTCATTTCACAAATTTAATTTAACCGTGACATGTCTGTGAATAAGATGTGTAATTGTTATTGGACATTAAATACGTAGGAATGCTGAATAAAGACTTATATGTGAATTGATATTCTTTATTGTGTGTGTATCCTTCTGTGCCTAGAAGACATGTTAAAGCCCTGTCATAAAGGTGAATCTTCTTGAATTAAGTTTATTGTATTAAATATTTGTATTTATTGTCTTCAGTGAACAGGATGACTTTTTCTTAGTTAATAAAATTCTCAATTAGTATTAGATAGTGTTTATCTTAGGTATGTGGAAAAATTTAGAATATGTTAATGAATTTGAGTATGTGAATGAGAATAATGCAAAATGTTTGCATATCCTTAATCGGGAATTCAATTGCAATGTGTTCTTAAAAATTAAAAATGCTTAGTTTTTCTTTAATCCAATTTTTGGATATTTTTCGGAACCGACAAATACTATTTAGCAATATCACTGACTAATGCAATAGAAGTAACAGGAATAATATTCGGAAGCTGAGAGCTAAAATGTCTTAGATAAACAGTTTCATAGTGCATTCAAAAAGCCAAAATGAACAGCAACTGGACTGCACTCAAACTGACTGACTGCAGTAGGACCGGTTTTGGAATAGTTCACTGCAGTTACGACGACATGCCACGAGTAATAATGCATAGATAACTTCGGCCACACTCACTTATCCTTTTTCAAATACATGTGACTTCATTCATCATGGTACAATTTAGTGGAACTATATATGTGGCGTTTTGACTAAGATGATATACCACGAGAAATAATATTCCATGAGAAAATGGCAGTCCGTGAAAGATGTAAATTGTTGCAGTCGATATCTACGAACATGGCGAAGAGGTGAGGCAATGCAAAGAGTCCACAAGAGTTTCTCCAGTAAATACCAGCCAATTTGCAGAAAAATAGTTTATTTAGAATAAGAGCGATGCAGCGACAATTCCCACAGGTATAAACTTATAGCCCTCGGGCTTCACGATGGTTCACTGCATTGTTTAATAGATGTTAAAGCTGATATGAATATTCTACGGCACTAAAACACCAGATACATATTTGTTATTACTTCCAAACACGTCAAAAATCATCCCCTCCGAAGGATGCGAGCCAGTTTAGTTCACTCAGCGGAGTGATCCAGAATACGACGTCACGAGCTCACAAACCAATGAGTGAGAGGCGACCTCCAGACCAGCGAATGAGGCGAGATGGAGAAGCTAAAACACGAAAGAGTCCCTTCCATGGTCGCGTATCAATTTTGAAGTGAAAAAACCCCAACGCGCGAAACCTAGAATGGAATAATAATAATAAAAAGAAAATGGCTTTTTAAAAAACATTCGAAATGAGAAAGCGTCTCGGAATTTTATAGATTGGGGAGCTGATAAAAGCTACGAATGAACTTAAAATTTTAGATTAAGATTTGGAATAAGATAATTATTAATATACGGGTATTTACTTTTAAAATGACATTAAATAGGAATAAATATTATTAAGAATTAAGGAAATAATAATAATTAAGTTAGATTAATTTAAAGACTAATGCGAAATAAATGTGAAGGATTTGCGAAGGAAATAAATTTTTATATAACATATATATATCCGAAACAATTACTATTTGAAGCATTTACCTCGCATACCGAGAGAATTAGTTGAAATATTTACAAAACTTGTAACAGTGTCAATTTGAATGGAATTGCTGAACCATTGCGTATTTACATTTTGATTAATAAATCACAAAAATTCAAATTATAGCAAATTAAAGAGGGGAGTTTACTTTAAAATTCCCAAAATATGAGCAAACTTTTGTGTACATAAAGTGTACACACTGTTTAAAGTAATAGTACATCGAGAATGAAATGCGAGGTAAATTTAGTCTTGCTCAAACAATTTCACTCTGAGAATTTCAGAATTATAAACATAAGTTTCGTTGTTTATCAAAATAAAAATAAAAACATTCAGTTTTTTCATTAAATGTTATTTAATTGAAAAAAGTATTGTACAAAAAAATAACATTTTTCATACTTCATTGTTCCATTCAAAACTATATTAAGTGTGTCAAAATATCTTAAATAGACTAACATATAATAAAGCCACTTTTTAAATCTATTCGAAAAAATTTAATTTCTTTGAAAAACTTCTCATAATAATATTTTAAAATATATTTTTTAATAATGTGACTTTCTTTGTTACAAACAGAATATATAAATTGAGCAATATCTTAGTTAAAACACGGAATCTTCATTTTTAGGAAAATAATAATTTGAAAACTTAAATGCATTGAGAAAAACGAAAAATGTCTTTTAAAGCAACTTTTAATTTATTTTTTCATTCGTTATTTTAAAAGCCTTTTTATAATATTTTCCTTTTCTTTATTGCATTCTATGTAAGTAATTTTTTTTATTGTTGTAGAATTCTGTACAAAAAAATGTGCTTTTAAAGATTTCCTTATTCTGAATGTATTTCTTTTAGGTTAGATTTTAGAATGAATGAAGAAAGAAATATTTATTTATAATTAAAAAGTAGAAAGATATATCCTTAAATATATGAAGTGCTTCATTAGTAGTTTTTAAAGAATGTCTATTCATATAAAATATTTGAGAAGATGTTTTATTCCCCTAAAACATATGTTCATTAGTACGGTAAATGTAATTCAAAAAGTATATGCAAGAAGCTTTATATTTATGCCGTGATAATTTTATGATATTATAATATTAGCAGAATTTGTATATTATTAGCTAAATAAATACAGCATAATATAAACTCTTTGTTAAAATTGTCTGTCGATGAACATATACTAATTTTTTTTTAATTGATTTTTTTTTTGTCATTTATATTTGAAATAGAATATTCAATCTAAAGGAAAATATGCATTTAGAGAAACTGTTCATTTGTAATTTTAATGAGGATAACAACAATAATAATAGTTTTTTTCAAAGTATGACGAGGACAAGTCTTATAAAATTCAAACTTGAGAATGGGAACAATCGAAAAATATTGATACTTTGCGCTGATATGTGTAAAACGCCATTATTGGTTTCATACTGAAGTAGATTTCCCTACACTCGTAACCAGGGATGTAAAAACTGGACGCCAATGAGCCGATTGCCACAACTAAATTTTAGGATTCTTCGCCTAATAAGAATGCTAATCAAATTTGCGCGAAGTATACTAATAAAATTTAGGCGAAGAATGCTAATAAATTTAATGGTGTCAATTTTCTTGTAGAATGCTATCAACAAATTGTTGCTGCAGTAAATATGATTTTAAGGTTATCGAAAGATGACGGAAATGGTTCTCAGAATGGTTATGGTCGGTATTATGACCCACGTGCAGCTCTATTATAAATTAAGATAAAAACCACTGTTCAACTATAAATGCAATTTCTATTATATATGTTATACCTGCCCAGCAAACATTAGGGATTCATAGCCGATCAGTGTACTTCAACAAACTAAATATTTTTATTAAAGACTAAAAGCAAATTTAAGTCATCAAAATTGCAGATGATTTAACAGTTCAATCTTAGCTAATTTTCTCGTGACATGCCATAATAATAAGCTTCTCCGAGATATTGGTAGGTGCCACTGAACAATTGAAAGAAAACTGTCGTCGTTCTCTTGAAAAAACACTGTCTGTCTAGCTGAATATTTGTCTCAAAGTGTCCTGTCAATGTCACGAAGTATCACATTAACATATTAGAATAAACACGATAGTAATAAATTAAATTCACAACAGTATCTTTAGAACTAATCACATAATAATGCTGGACTTTTTGTGACTTTTGTGAACCAGTGACTTTTTTAAATGAGCTTACAAAAATGCAACATACGTAGTTTACCCCCTCCTCCAAAAATTCCCACTGATGGCCATTACTTTGCACAATCATGACTATCATTTCAATTTCTCAGTAGTAGCATTCGATTACTAATTACTTTTACTAATTCATGCTATATTTAAATTTTACTTAGGAGGTCGTATACAAAAGGAAATCGTACCAAACGCGACATTTTTTAATACTATGACCTAATTTTTACATCATATTTCATTATTAATTCTCCATAAATTTTACCTTACAATACAAAACGGCAAAACCTGCGGTCGTTTAATAATACTGCAAGTTTAAAATATAATAGAGAACTCCTAACGTGAAGTTCATTTTTAAATGCTGCAAACCAGATTGCAAGGTGGATAGTTCTTTAAACATAACTCAAAACTGCTTGGAAAACTAAGCTGTAATTTTGTTTTCGCACATTTAAAGCTTCTATGAATAAATTTCTGCTAAAAACATTCTAGGCCACAGTTCATATTTTCAAAGAAAAATATTTTTAAAGTATACATATTAAATTATTTTTCGAGAAAATATGTATTGTTTGAATATTTTAATTCCAATCCAAAATTCATCTCATTCACTCAAGCAGTTTTTATGTTAGCCTTAAAAAAGTATCTACATTATCTGTTTTTCAACGATTTAAAACGAATTTAACATTAGAAGTTCCACACATTAAACCTGCATCATTGCCTAACTGGGTGACCGAAGAACATGCCGTTTGGTATTCTAAGGTACTAGAGTAAGAGAGGTACTAAAGTATACTAGATAATAGGGTGAATCGAAAAGTATACGAATTTTTTTTTTTCGAAATTACTTTTGGCGCGGAATGAAAATGTTGCATTTTATGTATAATAGTTTACACGTTTTTTTAAAAATTGATATCCATTCATATCTTCCGGTTCCCCAAGCGCCCCAAAAATAGCTAAAAATTGAAATTTTTATGAAAACCTATATATTTTTTTGTATTAAATTTCTTTTGGCGTGGGGTGTGAAAGTTGTTTTTTATTTATATTAGTATGCATGTTTTTTAATCGAAATCCATTCATATCTTCAGGTGCCCCAAGCGTCCCAAAAATAGCTTAAAATTGAAGGTTTTATGAAAATTTATAATTTTGTTTGTTTTATAATTTTTTTTAATTCTATTTGGTGTCGTGTGAGAAAGTTGTGTAGTGGGTGTATTACATAATTATGTAGTTTACATATATATATATATATTTATTTATTTATTTATCGAAATCCATTAATATCTGCCGCTGCCCCAAATATAGTTAAAAATTGAAATTTTTATGAAAATGCATTAAAAATTTTAAATTTACGAAAATTGTTTACAAATTTGGCAAAGTGTTTAATTTATAAAGTGTAAACTTATAAATAATAATAATTTCATAATAATACATGAAGTATAAATTTAAAAATCAAAGCACTAAATCATAAAAATTATATAAATTGAACTTACGTAGCAAATATTTTACTTCTTTTAATTTGGAAATTTACATATTTCTAAAGTTTGTAATCCTTTTTAGGAATAAAATGTTTGATATGGCGTCTTGATTTTATTCTATTCAATATGAAACCGTGTCTCTTTTATTGTCCAGATACCCTTTCCGATGCCTCAGGCACTGGAGGAGTGCTCTTTTATCATCTTGTGTATGGCATGGATATTTTGACCATTCCTCCGTTTTTCCTACTTTTACCATGCCCTCAATTTCTTCGCAAGGCACATTCATCAAAACAGATGGTTCAAAACGTCTAACTCATTGCCAGTCAATAAGTTCCCAATAATACTTTGCTTTGAAGTGTATTTTTAGTACTTGAAAAATTCTTAATTCTGGTAATCCTCTATCTTCATTTCTAGCACAAAATAGTTTTCTTATTGCTGAAGACCTGATAGGCTCTGTGTTATCTGAGAGCATTGATAATAACAAATTTTCCGGATAACAAAATAAGCTATCTAGTTGAACAACAGCGTCTACAAACTTTCTTATTTTGAGTTCGAAATATCTATAAAATGTGATAAGTTTCCAAATATACCGCTGTCCTTTTGTAATGGAGGGCTTTGTTTTGACTTTCAAATATATGTTGTAAGAATGATGAGATTCTCAGATGGATTTTCTGTGGCCACCTACATACTTAACGTTCTACCTGCATTCGTTGGCCATCTTGAGTAAACAGCTGGAACAGGGTTTTTAAATGCCAGGTCAGAACCACTTTCACCACGTGATATTTCTGCGCAAATATCATATAAATATTGCTGATCCTTGCTGAGAACCATTCTATCTATCTTATCTGGCATATTTTCCACACATTGAAGAAAAGGAAGCTACAGGTATCTCCTCGCAGGTTTTGATCACTGTACCAATTGGCCCACAAAAGGTCTGTAGCTTCTCCTGCTGCAAATGTAACGTGTCCGATATGCAGATAGTCAGGTTCCTTTACAAGAATGTAATGTTCCTCCTTTGTGATCTTTGTATAGCACATTGTGCTCTTCATCACTAGCACTTTTGTATTGTCTTTTTCACATCGGAAAATAATCCGGTTAAAATACCAGAGACACGTCAAAACTGTTCGTCTCTGCAACTAAATTTCCAACCTTCGTACGCTATCGACGAATTTTGTTGAGATCTACTAAATTCGAAGTCTCTTTTCTGTGTAGAATTCCAATATCTTGTTAAACAGCACTGGCAAATTGAAACAGCTGTTCTATTTAAAATTTGGTATATAACAATATAGTATAAAAATAATTTTATACGTTTAATATAAACGATAAAGGATTTGTCATCCCCTGGATCTAATAATTACACAATACAAATGATTATTTAACTCTTATTTTAACTTATAATTTTAAGTTCAAAATTTGCATAAAAATCGATTTTCGGCAAATGTTTAAGTATCTTGGGGCACCCGGAAGACATTTATGGAAGTAAAAAATGTTTTGCATGTGTGCTACTATGTTTAAAAGACAACTTTCGCACTCCGCCCTAAAATTAAATAAATAAATAAATAATAAATAAACAAAACAAAATAAGAATTTTCATAAAACTTTCAATTTTGAACTATTTTTGGGGCGCTTGGGGCAGCGAAAGATATGAATGGATTTAAATTTTAAAAAAAACATATAAACTAATATGCATAAAAGACAACTTTTACACACCGCGCCATAAGTAATTATAAAAAATAATAAAAATAATAAAATATATAAATTTTCATAAACATTTCATTTTTTAACTATTTTTGGGGCGCTTGGGGCACCGGAAGATATGAATGGATTTCAATAAAAAAACAGATGTAAACTAATATACATAAAAGGCAACTTTTGCACCCCGCGCCGATTTGATTATCCACATTTCGATTTTTCGATCCATCCTACTAGATAATCCAAATATGACGTAAAAAATAAGTGTTTGTATTGAAAATTTTCATTTGTAGTCTACCACTAAGCAAAATTGTTTTGTATACCATTAATTATATTAGACTTTATTCCTAATTGATTGGTACAGGCATCTTTTCATACGATGATTTGCGGCAGAGTAATGACCATCGTTTGGGTTATGTTGGGTGTACTGCAGATTGGAGGGTGAAACCCCCAGTGACTGACACTTTAAGTATTTTTTTCTTGTTCAAGTCTCTATTACCAAGTTTTAAATATATTTTATACTTATCTTTGTTTTTGAAAGTATAATAAAGATACGTTAAAAAAATATTATTGACAAAATTTTGACAAATTATTCTTTTTATTACTAAAACTTAATTTTTATTCATAAATATTGTCAATATATCTAGTAACTGAAACCATCCCTTTTTTGAAAAACTAATAGGTGAAAAATAAGTCATAACACTGAAGACAAATAAGTTACCACTAGATGACATTACTTTGCAGAATTTTACAAGAAAATGCTTATTGGAGTTAGATATCTGGTGCAGTGTCAGTTACTGGTTAGGTGTCAATAACTGGGGGTTTCACCCTACTCTAGAAGATAGAATTTCCCCTTAGGTACTCGGAATGTTTTTCTGTAGATTGTGCGATAACAAAATTAATTTGTATGATAAATATGAGAGTACAAGGATAATAAAATCAATAAAAGTGTGTAATATAAACTCTTTATATACTCCATAAAATATTTTTCACACAATTTATTGAAGAAAATCACGTTGATATTATACGGCACATGCTCTACATACCTGCTTCCTTCACCGGATAAAGCAATCACGGGTTATATTATACGGTAAACTTACGTCCCTCAGTAACGCTGACATCATACCGGCATTATTTACTTTTTAAATTCGCATACTTTTAATATGTACATCATCACATAGCTAAGAAAAGGTACTTTCACAAGTACTTTGCTTGCAAAATATATCTAAATTTAATGAATTTTAATGTATTTTCTTTTTTAATAATTTTCAAGATGGATTTTTTTAAATCTTTTTTTATCGCTTGCCCCATTATTACGACAGGTAACCCGTTTGCACTTAAAACTATATAGAAAGTTCAGCTTTTGTTTCCGGCTAATATTCCTTAACGATATTAAAACCTGATAAATCTTCTCTATATAAGGGTAGATGCAACATACAATATATTGAATTGTACAGACAAAATACACATTTGGTTAAAAAAATAAATAAATAAATAAGTAAACATAACTCTGAAACTATTAACTCAGAAAATTGTCGCAGAGACACACGAGATGTATCGTTCGAATGAGATTTGTGTATGCTTTCTGAATCTAAACCCTGTCTTTGAAATAAAGTTCGATTATTTTTTTACAAACTGTATATACTTTCAAGTTTTAAAAAGTAGCACTCTTTTTTCACACTTTCTGCTGGTTAATTGGAAGAAATCAGCCCTTTGAACACATAGTTTTTTCATTCTTTCTTTCTTAAATCCTCATACAGTTAGAAGAGATCAAATTTTGAGCAACCAAATGTTGAATCGACGTGACAAACTTTAATTTCATTTTTCACAAAATATCACGGGTGTAAAAAGTGTTTTTCTTTGGCAGATACATTGGATATAACGAAACATAATCTAAGAAATTTTGTTTATTCACAAAAATATATTTAATTCTAAACAATATTAAAAAATTCATATTTCGCAATTCTGAGTATTTTTTTTTTCATAAACTAGGGAGATGTCTCTCTGCGAGCAATGCTCACTATTCCCAGTTCACCACCAGGGGCTCCAAAACTTTACTAATTTGCTTCAGGTGTGTCATTTCAAAATATATTTATCAATAGAAAATTTATCAATATACAACAAGGAATCATATACAAGTAACTGAAACATAACAATTTATTTTTTGACGAAAGGATTAACTCTATATTAAATAATAAGTTTATATTGGCATACTTTAGCCAGCACCGGTTGGCGCAAATTTAATTTAACTTTTGTAGCCCGAGTGTTTTGGATGTGTAACAAACATTTACACTTGAATTTAAATATTTGACTCCATTTTTATATACTGCTATGTTTTAAATTGTATAAACCATTTTTATATAATTCACGCTTGAATAAAAACATTTGCCTCCATAGCAGCTCCCGTACGCTTCACTGAGTTCAGAAAATAAATAGAAATGATATGTTTACGTTTGGCGTGACGCTGAAAATGAAACCCTACAGTCGGCCCAAACAATTGGCGGGTTGCTTTGAAAACCTCTTTCCGTCCAATGAATACAGTCCTTGTTCCACGTACAGCATCTCTCCGACCAATGAAGACAGCCCTTGGGCCTAATGATTTCAGCGATAACCGACTTCATATTACAAGCCGTATTTACGGTTTTTTTACTTCTCTATTTATTCTCTGAACGCTGTGCATACGCTTGAAACAACATTGTTGCTAACATCGCTTGTGGTTTTGTCATTCTTCTGCATTATTGGCGTTAAATTACATTGCTTCGCATAAAAATAAAATAGAAATCATAAAAAGCAAATACGATATCCATCACAAGAACAATTATTACAAGTACAGTTACATAAATACTTTATTTTCATGGAGGAATGTACCTCTTTTCTTGCGAGAATGATGTACTTTTCACCACAGGGATTATTCCAAACTTCCAAGATAAGGTCATTATTTAACGCAATCGTTTTAAAATGAGCAACGTTATGTTTTAATCATTGCTTTTTGCGGAAGTGATCGGATATATTGCTACCTTTCCGAGAAGTCTTGTAGGAAGAAGCCGCAAATTCCGCAAGAAAGCGTCTCTGTCCCCTACGAGCTATAGTCACCAGACCCTGCAATGATACTATGCCGAACAGTGGTGATCTTCTGTAATAGGGTTGTCCTACATTTCTCTTTCAATGAGGTATTTTTTATTCCCATGATCTCATCCACCGAAGTTGCGACAGCTGACGGGTGTTTTCGGGATTGATAAATAAGATCAATCAGACATTTGAAAATCAGCTTGTATTACATATTTAAGTAAAAAACGTCACTGCCCCTCGGACTTTTATAACGACGCTATGGACAACAGTCTTCCTTTGGGTTCGAGGCTACAAAAATTCTTCTGTTTGGGAATAACATTCACAGCCATGTTATTGAAAATTACGGTGTTTAGAAAAATTATCTTTATATTTTCTGTATATATTGACTTTTAGATATTTCTGGGAATAGATATAGCTTATGCGCGAATTCATTTATCTATTTTAATGCATCTTCATGCATATTTTTCGTGTTATTTTTAAAATGTAAATTGTTTATTTTAATTAATAAGTATATACGATTTCTTAAAATTTTTGTTTGACGAATAGTAATTCGTTCAAAAAAATATATTTTTTACGCCTGCATTTACCTGTATTTATGATACATAAAGTAATAAAATATATAAACAAACATACTAGTCCCTACTTTTATGCCACGTGATTTCCGTTGTGACGTCACATGAATATTGTCCATAAGAAAATCGTTTTAAATGCATCGTTATAATATATGCGTGATTTTCACTATTAAATGCGTTTCACGTGTGATAATTTAAATTTTTTAAATTTTTCTTTCTCTTTTTAATGTTTGTGTCTAATTATTTAATTTTACGCATTTACTGCTTTTAACACGTGATCGTTTATTTCTTATTTTAGTTCTTAATAATCCTGTGTAAATGCATTTTTAATTGAATTGGGATATTGTTATTTGCACAGCTTTGCAAATTGTAACAATTTAAAATAATGAGCTTTTCTGAATATGAAATAAATCCCTGTTGAAATAATGAATATTTGAAGAAAAAATTTAAAAAAAAAAAACCTAAAAAAATAGTCAAATTAAAAAAATAATTGGAAATTGCACACCAAAAGATACAAATATTGGTTAAAATACTATACATAATTTTCATTCTATCTCGGAACTATTTTGACTGACTTCAACATTAAGTAGCTCTTAAAATAATTCTTCGATTTAAAATCTATCTACTTTAGCGCGTTTATGGAACATTTATCTATAAAACTACCAAGTTTTACTACTAACAAGTACAAACTACCAAGCAAACTTTTGGTAGCAATTGTTTTCTTAGTATTAGCCAAGAAAGACAACCTGTCACTAAAGTTTCATTTATGTCGTCAGTGTCGAAAGCGTTAGTTACTTTGCTTAGAATATAGAGAAACTAATCAGATTATTCCTATTCTTCAGATGCAGAGAAATTTTACATTTTGGCATTCAAAAGGGAAAATTTCTGCTTTTGATTCCATCACCAAAAAAGAAACATGTAGAATGTTATAGGTAAATTTATACATATATATATATATATATATATATATATGAATATATATATACAGGGTGTATCTGAAATGCTTCAACAAACTTAGAGGGATGATAGTACTCATGAAGACGAACAAAAAATGCAATGGAACAAGGGGTCGCAAATGACGTTTAACCCTTTCAGGGGCAGTGGTATGTTTATGAAACCACTTAATTTTAATTCCAAAACGCCACAATGGCACCAGAACTTTGCTAAAATCTTTTCCATTTAATATGCATGTGAAATATAGCCTATTTCTTATTTACAATTTTTTTTTTGTAAATTCCGGTGCCAGTCCATTTCCAGACGCATTTTCTCGATTTTCATCCTTTAATCATTTCAGGGGCAAAGTACTTTTAGTACTAAGATGTTGAAATAAATGACTGGCACCGGAATTTACAAAAAAATTTGTATGTAAATATGAAAAAGGCTATATTTCACATACACATTAAAACGGAAAAGATTTTAGCAAAATTCTGGTGCCATTGTGGCGTTTTGGAATTAAAATTAAGTGGTTTCATAAACATACCACTGCCACTGAAAAGGTTAAACGTCATTTGCGACCCCATGTTCCATTGCATTTTTTGTTCGTCTTCATGAGTACTATCATCCCTCTAAGTTTGTTGAAGCATTTCAGATACACCCTGTATATTTAATTATATATATTTATATATATATACATATATTTTATTTTATAGTATTTAGAATTTTTATGCAATTCTATCGGTTATATACTAATTTTAGATTTTCGTTTGTTTATAAAAAATGTATTTGTAAAAAGCATACGAATTGCCAAAAACCATTTAAATCTCCCCCAAAGAACATTTCACTATTTTTCAACATCTTCAATTCTCCATTGGGAGCCGTTATTGCTCACTTTCAGTGTCACGGAGTTAGACAAACGACCAAACATTAGCTGGCAGTACTTTCAGACACCCCATGTTCAAGATAAATATCACAATTTTTCCAAAAACGTTTTCGACAAAATAAATTTTATGGCGCGGAGGTCGTCCTGCTTTTATACAAGTACTCTTCTATAACTACATCAATATCAGGTAGTTTGCAAAAAGTCGAATTCGTAATTTTCAGATCTTTTTTTATAATAGGCAATTTAGTAATACTAATAATTAAAAAAATACTTACATTTTAGAATAAAATTGTAAAATTATTCTTTTATGTCCTAAAGTCAAAGTATCTTATAAATGTACTTTCTAGTTGCTGTGCAGGTTTTTTTTTCTGGTGACAAAGTTATTCATTCTGCGCTTTTTGTGTTAAAAATTTTGCCTAAGTAATGAGCACAAAAGGCAATTTTTCTTTTACCCACTCGTACCCGTGCGAGGCAAACCGTGATTTTCCTCTTCTCTTGTACTTTTAATTGGATAACCAAGTTTAAAACCCATTTTCTATCCCATCCACATAAATTGATATTATTTCCCGCTCTACTCAGCTAGCATGTCACTTGATTAGAATGTGGGGGAAAGGAGAAATAACAATAAAACAGTAAGAAATGGTGTCAATCCATCTTCTGCGGCATCTAAAATTGAACACAATTCTAAAAATTTCTCATTTTTACGAAAAATATGCATTTTTTTCTACAACACAAACTGCTGTCTCTTGTGATAAAATATTTATTTTTTGCTTTATGTTAACGGTTGCTTAAAACATTACACTCGTACTCTGTGTAAAAATTCCCTAATTTAGAGGAACGGTATAATAAAATACATATACATTAATCAAATAACCATACATTAATGTGCACTCAATTAATTAATATAGACAAAAAAAACTTGTTTTATCTGTAAACTCTAACTATACTTTATCTCTTCTAATCTCTTTTGTCATTCTTTTCATTTTTAAACACTTTATGTAAAGTGGCTATCAAATATTTTCATCATTATTTCTCTTCTGTCATTTACATTTTAGGATTACATGAACTTTGCCCTTTTCTGCAGTTGTAAATAATCGTGTTTAGAAAAACTTTTAAAAAAGGAGAAATGACCTTAAAGGGATTTTTTTTAAAAACTAATTCCGAAATAAGTGAGAGAATACAGATGATATTTTTAAAGCGATATTTATCGTCAAAACGAATTTGAAATTCCTTCTGTAATAATAGCTTTAATATTATGAAATTGAAAATGAAGAAAACAACTTTTCTATTTTTTTAAATATTTTAATCGCCTCGCGTTAGTAAAATAAAAATTGGAATTGTTTTTTATAATTTATAATTTTAATTTTAAAAATGTTCATGTTTAAATTGAAAAAAAAAATGGTTAATTTTAATTTAGAATGGAGTATTTATGGTTGTTTTCAGTTTCGATTATACAATGTACTGTGATTTGAAGGAAAATATATGGAATTATAATGTAAAAATAATCTAGAAATTAAAAACTACTGGAGACACATTTACCGTCTATCCAGCGTGATTTCAGAAAAATATAGCTTAGATTTGTTAATTTTAGTTAAATTGTAGTTCAGATTTAATATTTATGCATAGATTGAGAGAAAATTAACAAAACAAATTGGAGAACGGGGAATCTATTATTAACAAAATAAATATAAAAGTAAAAATAGCTCTTTTATATGCATTTAATGTTTAACTTGAAAATCACACCTAATTTTATGACTGCAATTGAGTATTTTTCCGAAACAATTCCGTTAAACTACCTGAATATAACGTGGGCACCAAATCCAAAAAATCACTGCTTTGATTTACGTTTGATAGAAAACGCGATCGCGTGAATCAAAAAAATATATATATGGTTTTTTCTATGTTACTTTTTAAAGTTACAGCTAACAGGAAAGAAAATCAAACATTATTGAAACTATCTTTTATGATTTCTAAATTAATTTCTGAACGCATTTGTTGAAATTATAATTGTATTTATATAAAACTATTAAATGTTGAAAGTGCATATTTTTAATTATTACACCCTATTTTTTTATTTTTTTCTCTTTTTTAGTGTTTAAAATTGAATCGTTTCAGTTTTACAGCCATTTGGCTTATTTTGGTGAGGGTGTTTTTTAAATTGTAATGTGTATATTATTCTAACCCTCGAGAATACCTGGCGATAGATTACCCGTGGCAGGTGAAAGAAAAAATGCCTTAAAATAAATTTATAAGTTTATAATTAAGTTGTATTGTTTAAAATTAAGTTGTATTGTTTATAATTAAGTTGTATTGTTTATAATTCAGTTGTATAGTTATATAAGAGGATGGAAACAGATGGAAACACACCTGTAAACACATTTTTTACAATTCTAGCTATCAAGAAATGGGTGAAAATTGAATTGAAAATTCCATGTTTACATACAAAAACCAAGTTCAGTTACATAAAAGTCTTTCTAACCTGTACCGGGAGGAAAAGGTAGCTTTCTTATATCTTCGTTTTAAAATTTTAGATAATGTTACTCCGAACCAGCAAACTAAAATGCAAAGAATCCAATTACAAAATATTCGTTAATACTGAATTCGAATAAGAAATTCGCCAAATTTGTCAAATATTGGCCAGTTGGCTTCATTTTTGGAAACTTATTTTTATCGCTAAATTTGGCGGTATTTTTCCAAGTGTCGCAACGCTTGGCGAAAGTTTGACGCTAACGGACATGAATATATCATTTTATGCGTATGATTAAGAAAATAATTACAACAATGAAAAATAATAATTTGAAAGAAATTACGTTCAACAAAACCCATACCTTAATCGTTGGTTTTTTGTAATATGCTGTCTTGTTTCAAAATTCAGCCACCCTAGAATTTCAAACTGCTATATATCAGCCATTGTTTAAGATATAATGCACGTATAGCATTATCTTATAATATGTAACGTTATTTTATAGCATAAATTATTTTTAGATGCCTTTCATTTTTACATTTTTCTCTGTACGTCATATATATTTCTTTAATATTAACTTGTTTTTAATTATAACTACTCCATTTTATAAACGGTAGTGAATATATTAAATCTGCTAATAAAGAAGTTTTATTTTATTTTTTTTATCGGGACTAAGTCTTTATTTTATTTTCAGAAGTTTTTCTTTATTTCCAATACTCAAATAAGATGAAAAATTTTAAACATTTATTAACTAACGAGGTAAATAAATATTCATACGTTCATGCACTTATATGGCCCTCACATTTTCATCTAAGAACAATGTTATTATTTCTTAAATGATTGGTTTATGTTAATTGATCAAAGTAGAAAATTTGTTAACAATCCCTAAAATTTACATAAATGTGATCTATTTCTTATAAAACGATTAAAATACAAACAATCTTCTAACACTATAGCTTTAGTGTACTTGAAACAAAATTTGGCAGTTGATGGATACTAAAAATAGAATTAAACTATGTCATGGAGTAAGTAGGAACTCAAAAATAGTATAAGATGCATATTGAATAAAGAGCCTAATTAATTCAAAACTTTTCAATTTGTTATTTTCTACCTAATTTTTTTAATTAAATTCTATGTGTACTTAATCATATTAAAGAAAACATTGTTTTTAATGCTAATATCTATTAATTAAGAAAGAGTTTCTTGCTTCATTTCATTTATAATTTCAACATAAATATGCATATTACTTCTCAAATAAAATTTTTGGATTTCAATTAAGCTTTTTAAAAATGTCTTACGATGAATCGCAATTAAAAATTTACAATTTAAATTAGCAATTATTAAGTCAATATACTTCAAGATAACATTTATTCAATCTTTACGAATCTTTATCAGTATCAACTTATGCTTCGTTGATACTGATAAAGATCTTTAAAATATTAGCGTATGTGTTCCTTACTACTTGCGAGTTCTTTTGTGAAGACCTATATCTTATCAATAAAAATTATACACACCACCGTTATGTGCAAAAATTTCGCCAAACTTAAAACACAACAGAAAACGCACTTATAGCAATTAATACTCAGATCCAGTACTGTAACGGAATTATTTCGTGTGTCCCTGTAAATAAATGATAAATGCTAAGCACCCCATAGTTTGTAGTAATCATCTTGTAGTAACTTATATAAATAACTTTTATAAATTACATTACGTTTGAAATAGTGTAGCATCATTAAAATACACTGCAAAACTATTTGCCATTATTGACGGCTATACAATAAAATTATTTTGAGCGACGCTGTAAATCAATAATAAATGCTTCGTGCACGATATTCGACTGAAAGTAAGCTTAAGGAACACTCAAAAATGCATATCAATTTGATTTCGCTTGAAAATGAACTGTAAATGATTTTCCCCTACAGAATAATAATGTAACGGACTTTTTCTGAGTGTGCCTGAAAAATAACTATAAATGCTACTCGCTTCATTTTCAATAGTGGACATACTCTAGTATACACAATCCTACACTGTAAAAAAAATTCTTAAAATTTCAGTAGATGTACCGTAAATTAACTGTACCTGTACCGTTTTCACTCTTTACGGTATGAGTACCGTACTTCTAAGTTATATTAAGCCAAAAAAACAGTATATGTACCATTTCGATTATAAACGATATTTATACTGTAAAAGGATACTTTTTCAGTAAAAAATCGCTATTTATACCGTAAAATAATTATTTTTCAGTACGAAAAAAGCTGATAGCCCCACCTTGGTGTACTGCAACCCCTGAAGTATGCGCAGAGGCCTGAGGAGAGGGCGGGGGTGCAGCCGGTGCATATACTTTAAATATTTTACGGTACATATACCGTCCAGATAAATTACGGTATATATACTGGTCACAAAGTTGCCAGTATATGTACCGTAATTTTTGACCAAATTTTTTAACAGTGTATAGTATGGCTTAACACCATCAAAATGCACATGAAACCATTTTTTCTCGCTGACCGTAATGTAACAGAATACTTTTGACTGTCCCTGTAAACGAACTCTAAATGCTACATACTTCATTTTGAATAGAAATCGTGCTTTAGGAAACGTAAATAACATATAAAAATTTCCGAGCAATAAATGTATATTTACAAGAGTTAAAACACGGACAGATGTACAAAGAAACCGAAGTCATAAACACTTTTTAGCTATGTTGAAAAGTGACAAAAATACAGATGGTGTACGGCGTGCACCATTACATCCCTTCCACAACAGACCTGCTTAAAATGTAATTTAGTGTTTTAAAAACCGACTTTTCGAACTTTGAAGTAATAAAAATAAAACGCAAATACTATAGTTTTCACATTAACGCCGCTTATGAATATTGTTTCTAACTGCATGTGTTTGGTTACTCTTTTCAAATCGTATAAATTATAAAAATAAATATCTAACTATAAAATTTTCTTTAAATTGATTTACCTTTATTTAATAATTTTTTATTTCTTTAGTAACATTTCCAGAACTTTTTTACAGCAGTACATTTCTTAAATGATAATTACTTTTAAGTAAATCCCACTCATCTGAACACAAAATGTAATAATATTTTCACTTTTTAAATTCAAAATTTTGATTTAAATGCAATTCCTTAATTAGATCTTGTCAGATAGTTTTAAAAAAAGAAATGAATTTTATCTCTGCCACTAATCGCAAATTATAGAATATTAAATATTTGAAATTAAATTGAAAGATATTACTCTCCAAAAGACGAACTAATTTCAATTTTTCTTCTTTATAGAAGCGAAGATTTTGATTGCACTCTTTCCTCATTCTGTGAATTCAATTATACGCTTCAAGGGTTTTCTGTAATATAAAAGATAATCCCTTTCAACTATATCAAAAAAGATTAGGAGCAGAATGGAGCTGCCTCCTTTTGCTGATTAATTATTCTTTTAGCGAAATCTTGTGAAGTTGAGTGACCTGCTACATGTTTCATTTTCATATCAGTGGCAGCTATAATGATAAAAAAACAAGATTTCGTTTTCAGTGACTGACGCGACAAGTGCCTAATTATTTGAGGAAGCGTTTCGTGAAGAAAGTTTTCAATTCATGTTAATTTATCAATGTTATTCTTTCAGTTACGTATTGATAATGATATTTAAAAATATCACTGAGATAATTAGAATAATTGTTTTCCTTATCAATATTTTAAAAATATTTCCTCGGTAAAAATGCGTATTGCAAATTAAATAAAACACTTAATATAAAGGAACGGAAATTATATCTGAAGCATTGAATAAATAAAAAAAATATGATAATGATTTTATTTTTATTATAAGCACTACCTTCTAATGTTTTCATTGTAAAATTCTAAAATAATTCATTACTTTTATTTACAGAAGCGAATTTCTGAAGACAAAAAATCCGATAGGTATGTAAGACATTTCTCAAAAATATATTTTTTCTTTGCATAACAGCGCGAAAGTTTCTGACACTTTTAAGGATTCATGTTTATACGTAAAAACATTACAAATGCAATTCCATCTTCAGTTATAAGCTATTAAAGACTGTGTGCAAGAATATTAAAATGCAGAAAACCAGCGTTAAAAGTTCACAAATAAAAATATTATTTGTGCCTTTTTAACGTTGGCTTTCTGTATGTTAATATAAGCGATTGTTTTCTCAAGATAGCAGTTTTTATCCTTTTAAATGCTGTCGCGTACAGAAATTTGTTTAAAAACGGTCGTTTTGGTACAATTTTTGAAAAATCTTCTGCCTTACAAAAAAATAAAAAAAGCTCTTCGATTATATATATTTCGGAATGAGAGCACCGTTTACGTTTTTTGTAAAATAAAGGTCTTTTTACACCGTTTGTTATCTTTGCTTCACGGTCTCGGTGCAATTGTACCGTCTGGATCGCATTTCCAACACCCAGTCCCTATGTAATTCTTGCTCCCATGACCTGACACACTCACACGTGCCGTTTTGATATGACCCTTTGAGACACCTTGCATATTACAACTAATATTCAAGAAAAGTAGAAAACGTCCTCTAGTGCTTCCAATAGAAGGCGCTCGGACCAACTTTTTAATACAATTGTCTCACACATAACAGCTATGGACATAAACCTCCAATTTGTTTCTATATATACTACGCAATTGTCCCACACATCACAGTGTGGACATAAATCTCCAATTTGTTTCGATGTATACTACGCATTTATCCCACTTCATCCCTTGTATAATTAAAAATACATTTACAAACATTAAAAACCAATATGCCAAATGATGACATGATTTAAAGAAAAAGGTTATACTGATTTGAAATATTGAGAAACAAATTCTGGCATCTTAATTAGGAATTCCTTTTTATTAAATAGAAATGAAGTTGGCCGTTTCTATAACTTCCTTGCTTGTTTCAATTCCTAGAAAATTAATTTTTATAATATTAAAATTATAAAGTATCCGCATGTAAACGAATTCTTTCCTCAAAATCTCCTTAAAACAATTCCAATGTACTTAAGCATACACTGTAAAAAAATGGGTCGATCTACTAAAAAAAAAAATTTCTCATTACTCCTTGCAATTATTAAAAAAACTTTTGTATTATTACTCAGTTACAAAAAAATCTGTAAGAATTACTAGAAAACAGCTAGCAACGATATCGGTTTATAATACCGGTTACAGAACGTTATGTGATATATAAATTTACTAAAAAAATTTAGTAACCTCAGGTTTTTTTTTACAGTGTAGCAAACACCTTTTACGAGTACTTATACCACTAATTTATAATGCAATTTTTGATTCATTTAATTTCAGAAATTCATTAAATAGGGCAAAATTCTCCATTAAAAATTCATGGTAATAAAAAACGTAACAAAATAGCAGATATACTTGTGTGTGTATTTTCGGTTTATATTTGGCATAATGAATGATTCATAATTTATCAAGATTCTAAAATGTTGCACAATGATGTTAATGTGAATAGATTTTCTTATATAGTTCGTATTTCTTTTAAGAAAACCTCAAAATAGCCTTATATGCTAGTCTACCAGTGTAAAGTTACTAATGTAATCCACAGAATTAAACGTTATTGAACATTTGCATTATAAAGAAAAAACAAATTACGATATTTCAGAATATTGATAAATTATGAATTAATTATTATACCAAATATAAAACGAAAATATACAATCATGTCTATGCGCTATTTTTTTACGTATAAGATAGACTCAACATTCGTGAGGTTTTCCTGGAACGTAACCACTGACTATATTAAGGGTTTACTGTACTTACAAGAATGGATTTTTAGTTAAGATTAAACTTTAATTACTACATATGGTACGATAGAACTTTCTTTATACATTTTAAAAATATTCAGCTGTAAATTTCATTTGATTTAACAAAATTCAGGTTTTTTTTTTTTACTCTTTGTTATACTTCGGGTATACTGGTTATCAGTAGTAGGAAATTATTTAGAAAAAACTTTGTTAAAGATATAATTTTTTATTATAAAATAAATTACGTAAGAGCAGCTTCAATTTTAGTTTCAAGATTTGAAAACTTAGTTAATATTAAAAAAAAATAAATCATAAAGCAGAAAAGTCGAACAGTTTCTACGTGAGTACATTTAACTTCTACATATACGTTAGGCATGACGTATTATTAATACATATATTTTGTTTTTCTAATTTTGTCTTAATTTTGTTTTTATAAATGTTGTGCCACTCTAATTAAAACTTCATAGAACCTAACTCAGTATTGTTCCAGAAAAATAGACTCAACATTGGCAAGGTTTTCTTGTAACGTAACCCCCGACTATGAGGGGAGGGGGGTTAAGGGATTACTGTACTTTCAAGAATGGATTAGTGAATGAATAAATTTTATTTTCTACATATGGAACGGCAGAACTTGCTTTATACATTAAAAAAATTTATTCAGCACTAAATTTCATTTACTTTAATAAAATTCCTGTTTTTTGTCTCCTTGTTACACTTTGATTATACTAGTTATCATTAGTTAGAAATTATTCATAAAACACTTTTATAAACATATTATTTTTCATTATAAAATAAATTACGCGTGAGCAGCTTCAAATTTAGTTTCATGCATTCAAAACTTACTTCATATTAAAAAAACAGATATTATAAAGCTGAAAAGTTATAAAAATTTTTGAAAACAACTTCTTTTAGTCAGGAAATGCATAAAATAAGTAAAAATGTGACAAGATATTTTTTCTATCTACTTGGCAATGTATTCAATTTTTAATCATAAGAGACGGTAGTTTCTTGAGTGACGCAGCGGAAAACCGAAAACAGTAAGCCCAAAACCGAAGATTCCGTCACTCTCATGTATACAGCTAGCAAGACATCAAAGGAAAATCGAAACGCCGACATTTAATATCCTAGTAAATATGAGGCATACCGTTTCGATTTTTTCACATTAGTCTTATATCTATGGCCTAACTCTATCCTGAAATTTATAGATTTCTACATGCAGTAGATTTTGAGATCTGGAAACCAATTTTTAAGCGAAAATGGGAGATGTAATGGTGTAATGGGCACAGAGGTGTTATCTCCAAAACGGCTCGAAGTATTTTTTTTTAAATTAATATATTATATTAATCGGTTTTAGATGAAGCGTGTAAGATTTTGAGCTAACGTAGGAAAACTCTTGTTTTTTATATAATCCAGTTTCAAAATCGGACTCTTTTCTTATGCTTTTTCTGGTAGACTAACATTACAGATTTTCGGCCTTTTCACCCTTTTTTATTACTGCGCAGTAAGGATGTTCATGGCTATCACGGTTACAGTTAAAAGTTAAAGCATCTCCATATCGTTGAAAAACTATTTAGATTCTTTTTTTTTTAATAAGAAAACAGTTTATTATACATTCCAAAATATGTATTAAATTAAATTATGGTTAAATTTTTTTCTTTCTTGTTCGGATGCAAACAATTCATATTTTTAATCTGCATTTGGTCGAAAAATGATTTATCTTTAATTTTAAAAACGAGAAATTCGTAATTACATGTATAAAATTCGATTGATATTTATTATATTGGTATTTATGATTTCAAAATTTTTAATAAGAAATTGTTTTTTTGCTAGTATACAGTGGACAAAGTCTCTAGCCTCTAGCCATGCCAACCAACCAATCTGTTGCTGGACATAGATCTGCTTATATCTTATATCGCTTATTCGTATAACTTCGGCTTGGCTGTCACTAGTTTGTCTTTGGTTTGCCTCTTGTTAGTTAGTCTTGACTGCTAAATTTTTATATTTCACAATTTAATTACAATACTTCAGGTAAGAATGCTTTTTAACTTGATTATTTCCTGTATTTATAATCAGTGCAAAAACCCTTAACGGGTTAAAGTTTGTGACGCAGCACTTTACTTTTTGTCTGTAAGAATTTCAAATACGGGTCTTAAAATTAATGATATCAAATTTTGAGTGACGGTATGCTATAAATTAAAAATCTTCTCTTTTTTCCCCCCTATTGTTATATTGATATTCAGTGGTGCAAATATTATTTTCCACATGAAAAAATATGTATAAGTTTTTTGCACATGCTTGTCATTCACATCTCTGATAAGTTCAAAATATGAATTTTAAAAGAAATGATATCAAAATTCATGTGACGCCTTCATGTGACTTTAATGGGTTTGTTTTAAAATCCAATTTAATTTATTTTTGGTTTGTCTCCTTATGTATATTTACACATGCTAACAATAATTTTAGTTTTCCAATACATCATTAAATATATCACTTGCAATAAGCCTGTATTATGCATTGAAATGTATTTATTTCAATAAATTGATTTCTCTTTTGTGCCATGCTGTCGAAAATTCAAAGAAAAATTTATGTAAATAGTTTTTTTGCATCATACTATCCATTTGCATACATTTCACTTAGTTTGGATACTATGATGCAAAATAAACCTTTACATAATGTTTTCTTTCAATTTTCGACAGCATGGCACAAAAGATAAAACAATTTATTGAAATAAAGAACCTTTAGTAGCTTTTTCGCCAATCTTAAATTTTGCACCCATTAAAACATAAGAATGTTAGTAACAAAAAATTATTATAAATACAGGAAATAATCAAGTTAAAAAGCATTCTTACCTGAAGTATTGCAATAAAAATTATGAAATGTGAAATATAAAAATTTAGCAGTCAAGACAAACTAATAAGAGGCAAGCCAAAGACAAAATAATAACAGCCAAGCCAAAGCTAAACTATATGAATAAGTGATATAAGCATAAGCAGATCCATAAGCAACCGATTGGTTGGTTGGCATGGCTAGAGACTTTGCCCACTGTATACTAGCAAAAAAAATATTTCTTATTAAAAATTTTGAAATCATAAATACCAATAATAAATACCAATCGAATTTTATACATGTAATTACGAATTTCTCGTTTTTAAAATTAAAGATAATTCATTTTTCGACCAAATGCAGATTAAAAATATGAATTGTTTGCATCCGAACAAGAAAGAAAATAAGGAGACTCATAAGGTTAGACCCCTTGACTCATATTACCTTTATTTTTAACCTCATCGACAAAATTAAAACTTTTTATGTACCGGATTGACAATACATTTTTTTATCGCCCGATAGACAAAATTCTTGATTTTTATGCACCTGTTTGATGAAATTTGGGATTTTTACGTGCAAACTTAACGAAATTAGAGTTTTTTCATGCCCGATCAACGAATTTTTTTTTTATGCAAGCGTTTGATGAAATTTGCGTTTTTCATGCGCTAATAAATTAAATTCATGATTTTTACCCGCCTGTTTGACGAAATTTATAATATTTTCTCCCCCTATCGAGAAAATTCATGTTTTTTCTGTGCCTATCGATGAAATTCATGATTTTTGCACATTGATCTACGAAATTCCTGATTTTTATGCTGCAAAATGACAAAATTTGCAATTTTTTCAGAGACTAATTGGTATCTAATGCAGTTTAATTCATTCGACTCAACAATTTTTATGCACCTCATCGACAAAATTCATACTTTTTACGGGCCGGATTGACAAAAAAAATTTTATCACCCGATTGCCAAAATTCTTGATTTTTATGCACACGTTTGATGAAATTTGTGATTTTTATGTGCAAACTTTACGAAATTAATGATTTTTTCATACCCGATCACAGAATTTTTTGATTTTCATGCGACCGTTAGATGAAATTTGCGATTTTCATGCGCTAATAAATGAAATTAATGATTTTTACCCGCCTGTTTGACGAAATTTATGATCTTTTCTCCCCCTATCGAGAAAATTCATGTTTTTTCTGTGCCGATCGATGAAATTCATGATTTTTGCACATTGATCAACGAAATTCCTGATTTTTATGCTGCAAAATAATGAAATTTGCAATTTTTTCAGAGACTAATTGGTATCTAATGCAGTTTAATTCATTCGACTTGACAATTTTTATGCACCTCATCGACAAAATTCATACTTTTTACGGGCCGGATTGACAAAAAAATTTTTTATCACTCGATTGCCAAAATTCTTGATTTTTATGCACCCGTTTGATGAAATTTGTGATTTTTACGTGCAAACTTCACGAAATTAATGACTTTTTCATACCCGATCATAGAATTTTTTGATTTTCATGCGACCGTTTGATGAAATTTGCGATTTTCATGTGCTGATAAATGAAATTCATGATTTTTACCCGCCTGTTCGACGAAATTTATGATCTTTTCTCCCCCTATCGACAAAATACATGTTTTCTCTGTGCCGATCGATGAAATTCATGATTTTTACGCTGCCAAATGACGAAATTTGCAATTTTTTCCGAGATTAATTGGTATCTAATGCAGTTTAATTTATTCGACTCGACATCGACAGGATATATTGATTTTAGTTTCAAAATTCACCACCAGGGGCCGCTTTCCTCTCTCGGGTTCTATGTGCCCAATCACCACGCAGTATGGCTGATTCAACTTGAAATCCACAGCCTCAAAGATTTCAGCTATGTCTGCATAGTACAAAGTGCGCCCCCTGATGGTGGAAGATGGAACTAACGGATTTTGCAGCTAACTCGAGTACTATGGGTCCGATCACAATGCAGTTTGCTTCGACTCAACACCGACAGGATATATCGATTTTAGTTCCAAGTTTCACCACCAGGGGATGCTTTCTATCTCGGGTTCTATGTGCCCGATCACAACGCTGTACGCCTCATTCGACTTGAAATCGACACCTCGAACATTTCAGCTATGTCTATAGAACAGAGTGTGCCCACTGGTGGTGGAAGATGGAACTAACGGATTTTGGAGCTAACTCGAGTTCTATGGGTCCCATCACAATGCAGCTGAATTTATTCGACTCGGCATCGACAGGATATATTGATTTTAATTCCAAGTTTCACTACCAGGGGGCGCTTTTCTATCTCGGGTTCTATAGACCCGATCACGACGAGGTATGGCTCATTCTACTCCAAATGGACAGCCTCAAAGATTTCAGCTATGTTTGTATAGAACAGATTGCGCCCTCTAGTGGTGGGAGATGGAACTAACGGATTTTGTAGCTAACTCGAGTTCTATGGGTCCCATCACAATGTAGTTTGATTCATCGACAGGATATATCGATTTTAGTTCCAAAATTCACCATCAGGGGACGCTTTCCTATCTTGGGTTCTATGGGCCCAGTCACGACGAGGTATGGCTCATTCGACTCCAAATCGACAGCTTCAAAGATTTCAGCTATGTTTGTATAGAACAGAGTGCGTCCCCTGGTGGTGGAAGATGGAACTAACGGATTTTGTAGCTATGGGTCCCATCACAATGCAGTTTAATTTATTCGACTCGGCATCGACAGGATATATCGATTTTAATTCCAAATTTCACCACCAGGGGGCGCTTTTCTATCTCGGATTCTATGGGCCCGATCACGACGAGGCATGGCTTATTCGACTCGAAATCGACAGCCTCAAACATTTCAGCTATGTTTGTATAGAACAGAGTGCGCCCTCTAGTGGTGGAAGATGGAACTAACAGATTTTGTAGCTAACTCTATTTCTATAGGTCCCATCACAATGTAGTTTGATTCATCGACTCGATATCGACAGGATATATCGATTTTAGTTCCAAGTTTCACCACCAGGGGGCGCTTTCCTATCGGGTTCTATGGGACCGATCACGACGAGGTATGGCTCATTCGACTCGAAATCGACAGCCTCAAACATTTCAGCTATGTTTGTACAGAACAGAGTGCGCCCTCTAGTGGTGGAAGATGGAACTAACAGATTTTGTAGCTAACTCTATTTCTATAGGTCCCATCACAATGTAGTTTGATTCATCGACTCGACATCGACAGGATATATCGATTTTAGTTCCAAGTTTCACCACCAGGGGGCGCTTTCCTATCGGGTTCTATGGGACCGATCACGACAAGGTATGGCTCATTCGACTCCAAATTGACAGCCTCAAAGGTTTCAGCTATGTTTGTATAGAACAGAGTGCGGCCCCTGGCGGTGGAAGATGGAACTAACGGATTTTGTAGCTATGGGTCCCATCACAATGCAGTTTAATTTATTCGTTTCGGCATCCACAGGATATATCGATTTTAATTTCAATTTTCACCACCAGGGGGCCCTTTTCTATCTCGGATTCTATGGGCCCGATCACGACGAGGTATGGCTCATTCGACTCGAAATCGACAGCCTCAAACATTTCAGCTATGTTTGTATAGAACAGAGTGCGCCCTCTAGTGGTGGAAGATGGAACAAACAGATTTTGTAGCTAACTCTTTTTCTATAGGTACCATCACAATGTAGTTTGATTCATCGACAGGATATATCGATTTTAATTCCAAGTTTCACCACCAGGGGGCACTTTCCTATCGGTTTCTATGGGACCGATCACGACGAGGTATGGCTCATTTGACTCGGAATCGACAACTTGAAAATTTTCAGCTATGCTTGTATTAGAAAGATTGCGCCCTTTGGCGGAGGAAGATGGAACAATCGGGTTTTGCCATGCATTTTCATACTTCTAATTATGTTACTCTCTCGCTGTATAATTTAAAAGTTGAATCTTGGATTCCTCTCCCTGGGCCACCACCCTCATATTTTGATTGGGGTCCAAGGGGTCTTTTTTAGCATTTCTTTAAAATTTTATTCTAATGATTAATTTATATATGCTTAATTTTGACTAATTGACATTTTCATCAATAACCTTAAAAAAGTAATGATATCAGTACAAAAACCCTTAACGGGTTAAAAGTTGTGACGCAGCACTTTGTTTTGGCTCCATAAATTTTAAATATGGGTCTTAAAAGCAATGATATCAAATTTAAGTGACGCTATGTTAATAATTTTTTTTAAATCATAATTTTCTTTTTAGTTTTATTTATATTCACAGGTGCAATTATTATCTTAATATGAAAAAAATATATAGAATTTATTCGCTGATACTTTTTCATTCACATCTCTCATGATTTAAAAATATGGGTTTTAAAAGAAATGATATCAAAATTTGAGTGACACCTTGACGTGAATTTAATAGGACACTTTTAAATTTCAATTTAAATTATTTTTGGTTTGTCTTCTAAAGTATATTTACACATACAAACAATACTTTTAATTTTTCAATACACTTTTTAATATATTACTTTCACTGAGCCTATATTATGTATTGAAATGTATTTATTTCAATAAATTGATTTATCTTCTGTGCCACGCTATCCAAAATCACAAGTAAAATTTATGTAAATGATTATTTTGCGTCATATTATCCACTTGAATACATTTCCCTTTGTTTGGATTTGTTGTTCCATTGATAAAAATGAAAAATATCTTTTAAAGCAATTTTTAAAATATTTTTTCATTAGTTATTTGAAAAGCCTTTTTATAATATTTTCCTTTTCATTATTGCACTTCTATGTAAGTAAATTTTTCGTTATAGTTGAATTATGAACAAAAATGTACTTTTAAAGATTTCCTTATTCTGTATGTATTTCTTTTAGGTTAGATTTTGGAATGAATGAAGAAAAAATATTTATTTATGATTAAAAAGTAGAAAGATATCTTCTTAAATATATGAAGTGCTTCATTAGTAGTTTTAAAAAATGTCTAGTTACACAAAGTATTTGAGAAGATGTTTTGTTCCTAGAAACATATGTTCATCAGTACGGTAAATATAATTCAAAAGTATATGCAAGAAGCTTTATATTTATGCCTCGATAATTTTAGGATATTATAATAAAAGCATAATTTTTATATTATTTGCTAAATAAATACAGCCGAATATAAACTCTGAAGCAGAATATAAACTGGCTGTCAGAACATACACACTAAATTTGTCTTTTTTCTGTTTTTTAAATTATTATTATTAAAATACATTTTTGGCATATGTATTTGAAATAGAATTTTCAATCTAAAGGAAAATGTGCATTTAGAGAAATTGTTGATTTGTAATTATATTGATGATAACAATAATTATAAGAAATGTTTCCAAATTAAGACGAGGACAAATCTTACAAAATTCAAACTTGAGAATTAAAACAACCAAAAAATATTGACAATTTGCGCTGATTATGTGTAAAAAGCATGTATTATTTTCATCCTGATTGCGATTTCTCTACACTCATAACCAGTGGTGTAAAAACTGGACGCTCAGTTTTACAATTAACACAATCATATTGCTCACTTTCAATGTCACCGAGTTAGACAAACAAACAAACATTAGCTAAGCGATATTTTCAGACACGCCATGTTCAAGATAGATGTCCCCGTTTTTGTCAAAACGTTTTTCGACAAATTAAGTTTTATGGCTCATAAGCGCGACCAGCGTTATACACGGCCGGTGCATGACGTTTAAAACGTCACATGCAGTGGATCATTTTTACACAGCGATTGGTGCAAAACAGGTGGCGCGTCGCTTTGCACCAATCAGCGTGTAAAAATGATCCACTCCATGTGACGTTTTAAACGTCATGCACCGGCCGTGTATAACGCAGGTCGCGGCGTAAGTCGTCCTGCTATTATACAAGCATTCTTCTGTAACTGCATCAAAATCAGGTAGTTTGCAAAAAGTGGATGTCGTAATTTTCAGCTAACCTGAATTTTTAACGAGATCTTATTTTTTATAATTGGCAATTTAAAAATACCAATAATTTAAAATTATTTAAATTGTAGAATAAAATTGTAAAATTATTTTTATGGCCCAAAGTCGAATGATGTTATAGTATGTAAATGCAGTTTCTAGTTGCTGTGCAGTTAAGCACTAGAAGGTCCATAGAAATCCGTAAAAGCTCCGTAGTACACAGGGCTTGACAAATGCAAGTCTTTTTATCTGGCGGAAAAGTTATTGATTCTGGGGCGTTTTTTTGGTGCACGATTTAGCAAAGAAATGAACACAAATGACATTTTTTCTCTCACCTAATCCTACTCGTGCGCGGCAAACCGTGATTTTCCTCTTCTCTCCTACTTTTAATTGAAGAACCAAGTTTAAAACACATTTTATATCTCATGCACAGAAAATGCCATTATTTTCCGCTCTACTCAGCTAGCATGTCACGTGATTAGAAAGTGGGGAACAGGGGAAGTAACATTAAAGCAGTAAGAAATAGTGTCAATCCAGCATCTGCGGCATCTAAAAATGAACATAATTATTTTAAAAAATCTGAAGGTTTTTTTTTTTTTAATTAGATTTTTGTGTTTAAAATTAAAACTGATTAGTCTATCACATTCATTTTAAAGAATAATAACATATCAGCGAATATATGCAATTCATTTGAAATTATATTAAAACGAAAAATAATTGTAACTTTTATTTTTAATTTGGCAAAAATAAGTTCATAAAATGGAAATTTTAAAATAATAAAATCAGACTTGTTTAATTGATTTCGACAGGAAAATAGGCGAAAAATTGTTTTCCTATTTCGCTATTTAATTGTTGCCCTTTTCATTCGATATAGATTTTACAACAATCAACTATACCCGACTATTCCGATTAATTCAACCTTTATAGTATTTCATTATTTTTTTCCAACATATATAATTTTTATAAATTTCATTTGAAAACTTAGTTTATATTATCTTTCTATATTCTGTACTATTCTAAATTATGTAATCAATAATTCTGAATTATGCTTGTTCTTATTTTTTCTCGATTAATACTTAAAAGACTTTAAGAAAGGATATAGGCCCGGGGGAAGTGCCCTTCGTGGGGGTCTTTCTAAGGGAACCTAACCCGTATTTACGCATGGATAAATCCACGGCTCGAAGAAAACCATGAAAACTCCGAACGATTAGGCCGACGGGCGCGATTGGGTTCGAACCCAGCACCTCCCGTCTACCAGCTTCGAGAGCAGAACCTCTCAGCCACTTTTGTGCTTTTGGAAAATCAATGATTGTGTAAGGGAGGAGAAGTAAATATTTTTTACTGGCAACTACAATTTTTTGCTGGCTACCAGATTGTATCAAATTTGTAAAGCCTGGCTAATACATATTTTAATCATACCTAAATTCATAAATAGGCATAAAGGACAATATAGTGAATTATTTAAAATATATATTTTTTAGATGTTTCAGTTAAAAGAGACAGATCCAAAATGTAGTTTTTCCATTAAATCTGAATTTTATTACTTATTTTAAACTATCAACGGAACATGTCGTTTTTATGTTGTTGATGTTTGCCTTGTTTTTTTATTATAATTCCAAATTATCAAATGACTGTGCAAATACACTTTTCGTTTTGTGAAGAAATCTTCATTTTTACGAAAAATAACGTATTTTTGTTCTACAACAGTAACTGCTTGTCTCTTATGTTAAATATTTATTTTTTGCCATAGTTTAACAGCTTCTTAAAACATTACACTCATACTCTGTGTAAAATTTCCCTAATTCTGAGGAATACAATATTCAAATAAACATAATTCATTGATATGCACTCAATTAATTAATTTAGAAAAAATACATAGTTTTATCCGTAAACCCTAACTATAATTTATCACTTCTAATCTGTTTTGTCATTCTTTTTATTTTTAACTACTTTATGTAAAGTGGCTATAAACGATTTTCATTATTTACACTTCTGTCATTTATATTTTTGGATTATATAACTTTGCCCTTTTCTGCAGCTGTAAATAATAGGATTTAGAAAAACTTTTAAAACAGGAGAAATGATCTTAAAGGGATTTTTTAAACTAGTTCCGAAATAAATGAGAAAATATCAATGGTATTTTCAAAGTGTTATTTATCGTCAAAACGAATTTTAAATTCTTTCTGTAATAATAGCTTTAACATTATCATACATTCTAATACGAGCAAATCTTGTGTGCGGTAAATATATTCATGCATATTTTATCTAAAAAATGGCTCTAATGAATTTGACGAAATTCGGTATCGTACTGTTTTGGGACACCAAAAAACCATTGGGCTAGGTCACATGTTCGAAAAAATTGGATTAGTCGGTCATTTTGGGTTTCCATGGGTCAGGGTCAAGCTAATTGAATCTAAAAACGGTTCAAACGATTTTGACTAATATTTGTATCTTACCATTTTTGGGCACGAGAAGATTATTTGGCTGGGTCACATGTTCGAGAACTTTCGATTATAGAGTCATTATTGGGTAAACGCGCGTCAAGTTAATTTTATCTAAAAAACGGCTCTAACACTTTCGATTAAATTTTGTAAAAATTATTATACCCTATTTTTAATATTTCATTTTCTCCATTTTAGTGTTTAAAATTGAACTGTTTTTGTATCACAGCCATTTGGCATAATTTGGAGAGGGTGTTTGGGTGCATAATTAAATTGTAATTCGTATACAATTGTAACCCTCGAGAATATTTGGCGATTGATCACTCGTGGTAGGTAAGAGAAAAAATGTCTTAAAATAAATTTGTAAGTTTATAATTAAGTTCTAAAAATAATAAGATGTTGTATTATCACCGCAAACACACCTCTAAACATTTTTTTTAAAAAATAATTTTAGTTTATCAGGGTGTGGGTGAAAATCAAATAGAAAATACCATTTTTACATACAAAAATCAAGTTGAGTTAAATAAAAGTCCTTCTGGCCTGTACTGGGAGGAAAAGGTAGCTTTCCTATTTTTAAAATTTTAGCTAATGTTACTCCAAAACAGCAAGCTGAAATGCAAAGAACCCGATTACAGAAGATTCGTTAATACTGAATTTGAATTACATATTAGCCAAATTTGTCAACTATAGCCAAGTTGGCTTCATTTATGAAGACTTATTTTTAGTCGCCAAATTTGGTGGTGTTTAGCTAAGTGTCGCCAAGTTTGGCGAGAGTTTGACGTGAACGGATATGAACATATAGTTTTATACGTATGATTTGGAAAATAATTACAACAATGAAAGATAATAAATTGCAAGAATTTGCGTTCACTAAAACCTATAAATTAATCGTTTGTTTCTAGCTCACAGGCTATTAATGCCTGAGAGGTAATATGCCTGCCCGTTCTGTATGTATGTATGTATGTAGGTATGTACGTATGTACGTCACGCGATAACTCTTGATAGAAATATCCGATTTGCTTACAATTTTGTTTATAGGTTCATTGTCATAAGGTGCTTTCCTGATTAGTTTTGGGGGTTCATTGGTTAAGTATAAATGGGGAAACGGTGGGGGGTAACCCCCATAATTTAAATAAAAGGGCTTTTCATGCAGAATTATCCGATGTACTACAAATTTTGTTTATAGGTTCTATATAATAAAGCGCTTCCATGATGACTTTTGTGGGTTCATTGGTTAAGTATAAAGGGGGGGATATGGGGGCTAATCCCCCTTCTTAATTTAGATAAATGGGTTTTTCATGCAGAATTATCTGATGTGCTTCAAATTTTGTTTACGGGTTCATTGTGATAAAGCGCGGTCCTGATTAGTTTTGTTGGTTCATTGGTTAAGTATAAAGAGGAGGAACAAGGGGGCTAATTCCCCAGTAATTTATTGTCGGTTTCTTTATTTTTCGAGGGCATTATTCTTTGAAATAAAATAATATAATATACAAATATTGTGAATTGCCTGTAAGCTCAATGCCATCTGTTATAACTGGCCACTTTTCTTTTCATTTGTAATATGCTGTCATGTTTCAAAATTCAGACTACTAAATTTCAAACTACTATAGATCAGCCATTTTTTAAGATGGAAGCAAAACAAAAAATGCTCCGGAATTCTTGTATCAAAGCCTAAAGCTTTAAAAAAAATAATTTTTTTGTATGCATTTTTTATTTTGAAATTCTTTAGTGGCCACCATTTTGAAACAAGATGGCGGATCAAGCTGGCCAACGAACTCGGTCGAGATATTGGTGAGCTTATTACACACACTTAGTTGCATCCATATCTTTTTATAAATACGAGTGCTATCGTATGATAGATCATGTATATATATATATATATATATATATATATATATATATATATATATATATATATATATATATATATATATAAATCAACATTTGAGCGGAGGGTGATTTTGGGGTCTGAGGGTCATGATCGGTGAAAATATAACAAAATTCCGGAATTTTCCGGAATTGTTTTCCTCCGAACGGCTGCAATAGGTGGCTTTATACTTTTTGTAATGAAAGCTACCTTAAAGAGTCCAAAAATAGGGATCAGTTGATGGTTTGTTTTTAAAGTGCTCTTCATGAAACAAAAACCTCTATAATCACATGTTTTCGATAATATATCAAAGTACATTTCATTGTGAAAATGATGGCTATTAGATCATTTGTTGAAAGCGTTGCTAGCAAATATGATAGAACATTATGATTATGGATGATTGCTTCAATTTTACAGGGTGTTTTAGGACTATGTGTCAGAAACCTAAATAAGCAGATTTCGTAGAGGAATGTGGGTTCGGAAATGCAACGTTGAGGAAGTAGATGGCGCTATTCAGTTCGGTGAATGAAAGCGCTTCGTTGGCTTGAAACCTCATTCCACGCACGGATTTCGAGTAACATACATGGTTACACCAATACCGAGCTTGCCGACATGCATTTCATGTATAGGGTTACGCAAGGAAATGAAATGGCTGATAAAAGGATGTATGTGGAGCGATTCCAGTGTAGGAATCTGCCGGATCTCCAAACTTGCCGGGAGTTGTGCGTGAATGGATCATTTTCTGCTTTCTGTCGTGATATGGCCACTGGATGATATTGCAGCATCCCTGCAGTGGAAGAAGCAGTATTATGCACAGTAGAGGTTAGTCCATTGACAAAATCGAGAGCGTTAGACGAGCATTGAAGTGTGAGCCCTGTTTGGAGGACTTTACATAATGACGGAATGCACCCATATCATTTAAAGACGATTAAGAGCCTGACGATTAAAAGTGCGGAGAATGACGATTCAAGCCAAAGAAGCACTTTCATCCGCCAAACTCAATATCGCCTACTACTGCCAACCCCGTATTTCCGCACCCCCATTCCTATACAAACTCTGCTTATATAGATCACCTCTATTTGCCTTTACATTTCTGACATATAGATTTGAAACACTATGTATGAATATTTAATTAGTAAATATTAAATATGTAAATGCATGTAGCTGTAAAATTGTGGAGGCGTAGGTGTAAACTATGTAAATGTGTTTATTTACAAATATATAAGTGTAGGAATGTAGACATAGATCTTTTTCTATTATAATGTACGTATAGCATTATCTTATAATATTTAGCGTTATTTTATAACATAAATTACCTTTTAGACGTCTTTTGTTTACCTTTTTTCTGTAAGTACTCAATTTTTAACACGTTCCAACTAAATTATAAAGTGTTTATGACTTCGGTTTCTCTGTCCGTCTGCTGTCTGGCCGTGCTCTAACTCGCGTAAATATACTCGAATTGCCCTGAATTTTTTGCATGTTATTGTCGTTCACTATAGCATAATGCCTGTTGAAAATGAAGTGTGTAGCACTTATAGTTTTTTTACAGCGACAGTTAAAAGAATTACGTTACATTACAGTCAATATTAAAAAATCGTTTCAAGTGCATTTTGATGATGCTACGCCAATTGAAACTTGATGAAATTGATATAAAATTATGAAGAGCACTAAAACATGCGTTTTGTAGCATATGGGGTGCAAAGCATTTATTATTCATTTACAGGGTCAACTAAAAAATTCTGTTGCACGTTGTTCTAGAGGTAAAAATCGTTTGCAGCGTAATTTAACGATGTTTCACTATTTCAAACACAATGAAATTATATGCATCACTGACTGAGGTGCACGATAAATTTCTCACTTAAAAGTATGGTGTTTGTGTTTATCGTTCATTTACATGGACACACAATATATATCGGCTACAGTATACGTGCAGTAATTACAGTCTATGTGTGATAAGTGCGTTTTCAACATTGGTTTGCGTTTTTAAGTTTAACAAAATTTTTCATAGTACGTGATGTATATAAATTCGGTTGATCATATGCAGTGCTACACAAGGTAATTCTTAAGTATTATAGATTATAGGAGTGAATTGCTTAGGGTAGTTTTTAATTGTGTTACGCATTTTCCTGTTGAACTGTAGTTAGTAGTCTTATAAAGTTTGTGAAAAATAAATAAATTCATATACAGGGCTATTCAAAGAACAAGGTACATTGGCGTTTATGGTTGGTAATTGCTGGAAGTTTGTTTTAAGCTGCTTATTTATTTTTTATCTGAATTAAATTTCAGCTTAATATGGTCTGTGTACAAAAGTCTTTAGATAATATACAGGGTTGTACAAAAGATTTCGTGTGCATTTCCATCGATTGAAGAAAATTACTAAATGTGAATTTTCTAAAAGAACTAATTTTATCATGCTATGTAGTATATATCCAAATCGGATACATCATATACAGGGCTGCACAAAGTATATCGACCTAATTTTTTACTGTGGTGATTAATTGCTATAGCTAGACTTTTAAATTTGATATATGTTTCATACACTGCTAATAAATAAGTTATTATGTTTTTATAGGTACTAATACTTTATTTTATTTTCTGAAGTTTTTCTTCATTTGCAATGCTGAAATAAGATGCACATTTTCTAATATATATTAGATAACGAAATAAATTAGTATTCATGCTTGCACTTACATGTCCCTCACATTTGCATCTAAGATCAATGTTATTATTTCTTTATTGATTAAAGTAGAAAATTTGTTAAAAATCCTGAAACTTTCCATAAAAGGGATCTACTTCTTATAAAACGATTAACTTATAAACAGAAAATATTTTAACATTATAGCTTTAAGGTACTTGAAACAAAATTTGGCAGTTCATGGATACTAAAAATAAAATTTAACTATTTCATGGGCTAAGTAAGAATCCAAAAATAGTATCAGATTCATACTGAATAAAGAGCCTAATTCATTCAAAAAATTTAAATTTATTACTGTCTACCTACAATTTTTTAATTATAGTTTCCAAATGGAGAACCTTTTACATTTATGCAAGATGGAGCTCCTTGCCACACAGCACGAGCAGTAAAGGCTTATTTACCACAAGAAAAAATCCCTGTATTGGACAGGCCGGGTAATTCACCAGATATGAAACACATTTAAAATGGTTGGGAGCTGATGAAGAGGCAGTTGGCCAAAGATGTCATAACGAACAAAACTCAATTGATAGAAAAACTTATCCATGTGTGGAATAATCACCCACACATGCAAAAAACTATTCAATGTTGCATTAACAGAATGCCACGACGAATAGAGGCATTGATTGTCGCCAAAGGAGGCTCCATGAAATATTGATATTTTCTAATTTTAAGTAAAAAGTTTTTCAAGTTCAATAATTTTAATTTGACTTACAAAAATAAATAATTTTAAAGTCATTGGCGTGCTTTTTATTCATTCTTACCCCATAATTAATGTTTATTCTGAATTTTAATTGTGTATACAATAATATCTTGTCTATGAAGATAGTAATATGATTTTACACAAAAAAACACGAGTGCATCTAATAATGTGGCCAGTGACTGTACTTCTTATAAAACGACTGACTTATAAACAGAAAATATTTTAACCATATAGATTTAAGGCACCTGAAACAAAATCTGGCAGTTCATGGATACTAAAAATATAATTTAACTATTTCATGGGCTAAGTAAGAATCCAAAAATAGAATCATATGCATATTGAATAAAGAATCTAATTCATTCATAACGTTTCAATTTGTTACTTCCGACATAAAAATTTTTAATTATATTCTATGTGTACTCAATCATATTAAAGAAAACATCGTTTTTATTGCCAATATCTATTAGTTAAGAAAGAGTTTCTTGCTTCATTTCATGTATAATTGTAATTTAAATATGCATATTACTTCTCAATTAAAAATTTTGGATTTCTATTAATCTTTTTTAAAATGTCTTATGATGAATCACAATTTAAAATTTGCAATTTAAATTAGCAATTATTAAGTCAATATACTTCAAGATAACATTTATTCAATCTTTACGAATCTTTACCAGTATCAACGAAGCATAAATTTGTTTAAATAGAAAATTTCAGTCTTCGATAATAAAAAGGATTTAATTCAAAAGAAAGTTTACATTTAGAAATTAAAAGTTTATTTTTTTATTTTTTAATGTACGAATAAATTATTTTGTTTCGAATCATTAATTTATCGCGTTTAATTCCGATATCATAAGGAAATACGAGATAAAAGCTGAATTAGATTGTATTATTATTTTCAAATGTCATTAAGTTTCATTATGTGTCACTCCATGCCAAATGCCCTAAATTTGGATATGGTTTCTGCTCGAACCCCCTTCGATTCCAATGTAATCGGTACGGTTATTAAATGTATATCTGTAAACTGTCAGATTCAGGTGTAATAGAATTGAGAAACTAGGGATGCTTTTGTAAGAGTCTACTATTTCACTGCCTAGGAATAAACGGTTTATAAAGTCAACCCCAAATTCAGATGTCTACATCTCAAAAGGGGAACTTCTGATTTGATAAACGTTAGAGCCATTAAAAAAGTTCATATCTTATTTCAGAAGAAAACTTTTGTTTTATTTCTGCGCTCATCCGTATAAAGTAATAAAAGCAAGGTTCAAAACACCTATTTTACGTGATATGAGATTCGTAGATATATACAACTGCAAAGTAAAATCCGGATTACTCTCAAATATAGATTGAACGAATAACGCTATAATTGTGACACAAGTATATACCTATATAAAATCAACTATGAGTTATCTTATCAGAGTTACTACAACGCCCGTAGTGGTTACACTATTAAACTATCAATCCCATTTCAAAAACTATTACAGATACCAAAATTTATGTCGTTGTACATGTAGAAATAACTTCATTATAATCTCTGAAATGTTAATATTTCGATAACTAATCACCTGTTTTAATAACTCACTAATCATTTTTAGAAATGTTGCATTATACGGAAGATATATATATATTCGAATAAAGCTAATACATACAAACAAGATGTTATTTATTTTAGTAAAAAATTCAAATTAAGTATGCTTAAACTTTCCACCATTGTCAGCAATGTTTGTAACTGCATGTTAGAGAATATATGTGTGCGCTGGTGGTCACATTCAGCATACATAACTTGAAATTCTTATTGAAATAATCTGCATACATGTTACCTTGATGACGAGTGTCACTTTTATTAGAAAATATATATATGCCTTATAATTCCACACTTCTTCAAGTAGTTAAAGGCGTATTTACACAAAATTTTCATTTTCCTTCTTGTGAAATTTATGAACCTAAATACCAGAAAATATAATTAGAATTTATCCTTATTTAATCTTATACTTTGCTCATAAAAGTATTTCAGAACACCAAGAACTTTCAAATCAGGATATTCCTATAACGATAATTAAGAATACACAAAATCGCTCCATCGCACACTAAATACAATTAGACTTTCGTTTATAAATTCGAAGTTTTCAATTAGATACAGTTAGTTAAATGGATTTTCTACGATCAGAAAAATAAAAATCGCATTTTAATTTTAAATTTAAACGCCTATTAGGTAATGCTAAATATTTAAAATTAAAATCAAGGATATTACCCAATAATGGAAACTAACTTCAGTTTTTTTCATCATACAGAAGTGAAGATTTTAACAAAATTTCGCGCTCATTTTCTAAATTCAATTACTTGCTTCACGGGTTTCCCGTAATGTAAAAGATAATCCTTTTCAATTTTATCAAACGAAGATTAGAAGAAGAATGAACTACACTCTTTTACTTATTAATTTTGTTTCGGAAATCTTCTGAAGTGGAGTGATCTGCTGAAATATTTAAAGGACAAGATGTTAATGCAGTTATATTTTCACACACTGTCTTACGATGCATCCTTTAAGAGACTTAATTATGCTTGCTAAATCATGAAACTGTTTTAATACTATTTTCCATACTTGTTTAATAAAAAAAAATTTTCTCGATATGGCTAAGGAAATTTTTAAACTACTTTATTAGTAACATATGAGATGAAACTACAATTGAAAATCATTAGATTAACCTGATACAAAATATATATTTTCCAAATTATTCTATTTGCATTCTCATAAATTCTGAATTTTTTCTGAGATTTGCATATTGTTTAAAAAACAAAATAGTTAAAAATGAATTGATGGAGGTGGAATACAAAAGTAATATCTTCATAAACCTCATAGACTAAAATCTGCAAAATTTTAGGCACTTAAAAGAAAACCTTAGAGAATATTATAAAAAGTATGTAAATCGCACAGAGGATTTTCTTTATATAACAGAGTATTCCGTGACAGTAAAACGCACCCCATCCATACATTTCAGTTAATCAATTTTAAACTCTTTTATCATACTTTATGAAGGCATTTTAAAAAAAGTAATAAGAAGTATTTTGTTTTATTTAAAAAAATAAAATTTATTTATCTGACAATGTCAACAAAATCATTGCACCTAACGAAAGTTCGTGATATATAAAATGCCTGACAGTAATGATCCCTTTTACACCTTTGTGTCCTGCGCAATACTTTAGCGCGAAGCGGCAATCGATGTAATACTTTTTGGAAGATATTGGCAATAAACGTTAACTTTTAAGTATTTATAAAATATTAAACCAGTAAAATGTCTTAGTACACAATAAAAAAGAAACTTTAGAATAATTTTACAAAAAACGTGTTTAAAATCAAATTTGAGTGATGAAACGCTGAACAAAATTTACTCTAAAATATTACCTAAATTAGTATATTGTGTATATGCTATGCATTTACATATAATACATTCATAATAATAGAGTTAAAAATAAATCTAAAATTAACATAGTTGAATATCGATTGAATGAAGCAATAAAGGCATCTAAACATTCAATTTAGCTTTCCTTTGCAATATTACGAAAATGCAGTTGTAACAATAATTTATGTTATTGTTCATTATAAAGACATATCATTAATTATCTGCGTTTCACTACAACAAATTTTGAGTTGTTTTCATACGCTTTTATATACTATTGACTGACTAACAAGCAATCTGACATACAATAACTTGACTTGTTAATTCGAAAAGTTAGTCTGTTTAACGAAAAGAAGCCGCTATTTCCGGTTAAATATTGGCTAATTTAAATTATGATTCAATTTACTCATAAATTTAAATTGTGTTCTCACACACATAACAGGGTTTTCTATTACAGTTTAGGGGTTCTTATTTTTCTAATGTATTGATATTGTACAAATATCTCTTTGTATACTAAATATAGTCAACGGAAAAGGATTAACAAAATTAAAAACTATCTTTAAAGTATTAGCGCCTGTGTTCCTTACTGCTTGCGAGTTCTTTTGTGAACACCTATATCTTATCAATAAAAATTATACACACCCCGTTATAGGCAAAAATATCGCCAAACTTAAAACACAACAGAAAACGCACTTATAGCAATTAATACTCAGATCCAGTACTGTAACCGAATTATTTCGTGTGTCCCTGTAAATAAATGATAAAGGATAAGCACCCCATATTTTATAGTAATCATCTTGTAGTAACTTATATAAATACATCAGTGATTTTTATAAATTAAATTACGTTTGAAATAGTGTAGCATCATTAAAATACACTGCAAACTATTTGCCATTGTTGACGGCTATAAAGTAAAATTATTTTGGGAGACGCTGTAAATCAATAATAAATGCTTTGCGCACGATATTCGACTGAAAGTATGCTTAAAGAACACTCAGAAATGCATATCAATTTGATTTCGCTTGAAATAGTGTAACATTATTAAAATGAACTGTAAATGATTTTTCCCTACAGAATCATAATGTAACGGACTTTTTCTGGGTGTGCCTGAAAAAGAACTATAAATGGTACTCGCTTCATTTTCAATAGCGGACATGCTCTAGTATACACAATCCTACACTGTAAAAAAAAATCGTAAAATTTCAGCAGATGCACCGTAAATTAACGGTACCTGCACCGTTTTCACTCTTTACGGTATGAGTACCGTACTTCTAAGTTATATTAAGCCAAAAAAAAAACAGTATATGTACCATTTCGATTATAAACAATATATATTCTGTAAAATGATAGTTTTTTAGTAAAAAATCGCTATTTATACCGTAAAATAATTATTTTTCAGTAAGAAAAAGCTGGTATGCGCGCAGGCCTGAGGAGAGGGCGGGGATGCAGCCGGTACATATACTTTAAATATTTTACTGTACATATACCGTCCAGTTAAATTACGGTATATATACTGGTCACAAAGTTGCCAGTATATGAACCGTAATTTTTGACCAAATTTTTTATATAGTATGGCGTAACATTATGAATATGCACATGAAACGATTTTTTCTTGCTGACCGTAATATAACAGAATAATTTTGACTGTCCCTGTAAACGAACTCTAAATGCTACATACTTCATTTTCAATAGAAATCGTGCTTTAGGAAACGTAAATAACATATAAAAATTTCCGAGCAATCCATGTATATTTACAAGAGTTAAAACACGGACAGACGGACAAAGAAACCGAAGTCATAAACAGATGGTATACGGCGTACACCATTACATCCCTTCCACAACAGACCTGCTTAAAATTTAATTTAGTGTTTTAAAAACCGACTTTTCGAGCTTTGAAATAATAAAAATAAAACGCAAATACTATACTTATCACATTAACGCCGCTTATGTATGTTGTTTGTAACTGTATGTGTTTGGTTACTCTTTTCGTATCGCATAAATTATAAAAAAAACAAAATATCTAACTACAAAATTTTCTTTAAATTGATTTACCTTTATTTAATATTTTTTTTATTTCTTTAGTAACATTTCCAGAACTTTTTTACAGCAGTACATTTCTTAAATGATAATTACTTTTAAGTAAATCCCACTCATCTGAACACAAAATGTAATAACATTTTCACTTTTAAATTCAAAATTTTGATTTAAATGCAATTCCTTAATTAGATCTTGTCAGGTAGTTTTAAAAAAAAGAATTGAATTTTAACTCTGCCACTAATCGCAAATTATAGAATATTAAATATATGAAATTAAATTGAAAGGTATTACTCTCCAAAAGACGAACTAATTTCAATTTTTCTTCTTTATAGAAGCGAAGATTTTGATTGCACTCTTTCCTCATTCTGCGAATTCAATTATACGCTTCAAAAGTTTTGTGTAATATAAAAGATAATCCCTTTCAACTATATCAAAAAAGATTAGGAGCAGAATGGAGCTGCCTCCTTTTGCTGATTAAGTATTCTTTTAGCGAAATCTTGTGAAGTTGAGTGACTTGCTACATGTTTCATTTTCATATCAGTGGCAGCTGTAATGATAAAAAAAACAAGATTTCGTTTTCAGTGACTGACGCGACAAGTGCCTAATTATTTGAGGAAGCGTTTCGTGAAGAAAGTTTTCAATTCATGTTAATCCATCAATGTTATTCTTTCAGTTACGTATTGATAATGATATTTAAAAATATCACTGAGATAATTAGAATAATTGTTTTCGTTATCAATATTTTAAAAATATTTCCTCGGTAAAATGCGTATTGCAAATTGAATAAAACACTTATAAAGGAACGGAAATTATATCTGAAGCATTGAATAAATAAAAAATATGATATTAATGATTTTATTTTTATTATAAGCACTACCTTCTAATGTTTGCATTGTAAAATTCTAAAATAATTCATTACTTTTATTTACAGAAGCGAATGTCTGAAGACAAAAAATCCGATAGGTAGACATTTCTCAAAAATACATTTTTCCCTGCATAACAGCGCGAAAGTTTCGGACACTTTTAAGGATTCATGTTTATACGTAAAAACATTGCAAATGCAGGCCTTATCATAGAAGTGATTTTGAAATCGATCATTTTATTCCATTTTTCAAAAAAGGAATTCCATCTTGAGTGATAAGCTATTAAAAACTGTGTGCAAGAATATTAAAATGCAGAAAACCAGCATTAAAAATTCACAAATAAAAATATTATTTGTGCATTTTTAACGTTGGCTTTCTGTCTGTTAATATAAGCGATTGTTTTCTCAGGATGGCAGTTTTTTTTCCTTTTAAATGCTGTCGCGTACAGAAATTCGGTTAAAAACGGTCGTTTTAGTACATTTTTTTGAAAAATCTTCTGCCTTTAGAAAAATAAAAAAACTCTTCGATTATATATTTTTTAGAATGAGAGCACCGATTACGTTTTTTGTAAAATAAAGGTCTTTTTACACCGTTTGTTATCTTTGCTTCACGGTCACGGTGCAATTGTACCGTCTGGATCGCATTTCCAAGACTCAGTCCCTATGTAATTCTTGCTCCCCATGACCTGACACACTCACACGTGCCATTTTGATATGACCCTTTGAAACACCTTGCATATTACAACTAATATTCAAGAAAAGTAGAAAACGTCCTCTAGTTCATCCAATAGAAGGTGCTCTGGCCAACTTTTTAATACAATTGTCTCACACATAACAGCTATGGACATAAACCTCCAATTCGTTTCTATATATACTACGCAATTGTCCCACACATAACAGTGAGGACATAAATCTCCAATTTGTTTCGATGTATACTACGCATTTATCCCACTTCATCCCTTGTATAATTAAAAATACATTTACAAACATTAAATCAAATATTCCGAATGATGACATGATTTAAAGAAAAAGGATATACTGATTCGAAATATTGAGAAAAAAATTCTGGCATTCAGGCATTAGGAATTCATTTTTATTAAATAGAAATGAAGTTGGCCGCTTAATGCAAATTTTTGCTTCATTTAATTTCAGAAATTCATTAAATAGGGCAAAAATCTGCATTAAAAATTCATGGTAATGAAAAACGTAACAAAATAGCAGATTTACCTGTGTGTGTATTTTCGGTTTATATTTGGTATAATGAATGATTCATAATTTATCAAGATTCTGAAATGTTCCACAATGATGTCAATGTCAATGTGAATAGATTTTCTTATATAGTTCTTTTTTTTTAAAGAAAACCCCAAAATAGCCTTATATGTCAGTCTGCCAGTGTAAAGTTACTAATGTAATCCATAAAATTAAGCGTTTTTGAACATTTGCATTATAAAGAAAAAACAATTGACAATATTTCAGAAACTTGATAAATTATGAATTATTAATTATACCAAATATAAAACGAAAATACAATCTTGTCTATCCGCTATTTTTTTACGTATAAGATAGACTCAACATTCGCGAGGTTTTCCTGGAACGTAACCATTGACTATGTTAAGGGTTTACTGTACTTACAAGAATGGATTTTTAGTTTAGAGTAAACTTTAATTACTACATATGGTACGATAGAACTTGCTTTATACATTTAAAAAATATTCAGCTCTAAATTTCATTTGCTTTAACAAAATTCATGTTTTTTCGTCTTTGCTATACATCGGGTATACTGGTTATCACCAGTAGGAAATTATTTAGAAAAAACTTTGTTCAAGATATAATGTTTTATTATAAAATAAATTACGTAAGAGCAGTTTCAATTTTAGTTTCATGATTTGAAAACTTAATTAATATTAAAAAAAAATTAAATCATAAAGCTGAAATGTCGAACAGTTTCTACGTGGGTACATTTAATTTCTACATATACATTAGGCATAACGTATTATTAATAAATATATTTTGTTTTTCTAATTTTGTCTTAATTTTGCTTTTCTAAATGTCGTGCCCCTTTAATTAAAATTTCATAGAACCTAACTCATTTTTGTTCCAGAAAAATGGACTCAACATTGGCAAGGTTTTCTTATAATTTAACCCTCGACTATGGGGGGGTAGGGGGTTAAGGGATTACTGTACTTTCAAGAATGGATTAGTGAATGGATAAATTTTAATTACCACATATGGAACGGCAGAACTTGCTTTATACATTAAAGAAATATTCAGCACTAAATTTCATTTAAATTAATAAAATTCATGGTTTTTATCCTTGTTACGCTTTTATTATACTATTTATCATTAGTTCGAAATTATTTATAAAATACTTTTATAAACATATCATTGATATCATTTCATTATAATGCATATAATGCATTTCATTATAAAATAAATTACGCAAGAGCAGCTTCAAATTTAGTTTCATGCATTCAAAACTTAGTTAATATTAAAAAAACAGAAATCATAAAGCTGAAAAGTCCTAAAAAATTTTTAAAACAACTTCTTTTAGTCAGGAAATGCATAAAATAAATAAAAATGTGACAAGATATTTTTTCTATCTACTTGGCTATGCATTCAATTTTTAATATATATATACGGAAAGAATTCATTAATTTAAACTTGAATCTTTTTTAATGTTTGTAGTTATAGTTGTGAAAAACGTGTTCGGTTTTTCTTTATTAAAAGTCTAGTGAATATATTTTTCTTAGAATAACTTTTTTTAATGCGATAAATAATTTAAAAATTGTTTTCAGTTAATCGTCGTTAAAAAAAAAAAATAAAATAAATAAATAAAATACATTTCTCCTTTTTTTTATTTTATATTGTTTAGTCTTCCTCTACATAATATACATTTTCTTCAATTTTGTTTTATTTTCCACCGAATTTTTAGTAATAACATATTTATTCTAATAGTGAAGATCTTAGTGCTATTCGATAAAGTATTGATTTTAATCATGATTTTTATGATGAAAATTAAAATTATTTTATTTTCATTTTATTCTTTGATATACAAAACGTTACCATTTTGCAATTATACCATTTTTAGTTATTATTTATACTGTACAATTACTATTTTTATTATCTGCCCCTTTAAAAACGGCGATGGGAATATCCTAATTCGTAATTGGTAGTAGCGTGTGTCCCAAATTTGCGTTTTCAACAGAAAAATATTATTCTGTATGCATAAAATATCATTTACAACTTTTGATTAATGATAGATATTTGTTTTAATTAATTGCATTTATTTAATGTATCTGCCGCTTTTTATTTCGCGTATATGTGTATGTTTACTGCATGAAATTAATAGTTTTAGGTACGTTTACGTGACTCACAAATTGTACTTTCCATGTATTGGAGACCACATGCATGGACATTTTTATTGCTGTATTTTATGACGCCAAGAATCAGTCCGTCTAAAATTAACCACTTAACAGTTTTGCCCGAGCGGCTCTCGGGCAAGAAGCATTTGCTTGCTTCGTTATGAAAAGCTTTTGGATACCACTAATTTTTACCTGCAATCTTCGGTTTATTAATTGGCAGACATTTTTTGATTATACGAGGGGCAGTTTTAGTTTTCCAAAATTGTTTGCAATTTAGTTTTCCAAAGTTTGCCTGCTACGCAGGCACTGCAACAGCTCCATCTACTTGATCGCGGTCGACCACTACCCAATGGTATCGGTGTCTTGCACGTTCGCGTTCACCTGCTGTGTCGTCTTTCGCTCATAGCCGTTCAACGCTACGTCCGTATGCAAACCCCTGTTTTTTTCCTGGAGGGCTTTTGAAGCTTATAAAGCGGTATGACAAATGTCTCAATGTACTTGGTACTTATGTGAAAAAATAAAGTTATGTTTTACCTTTAATGTCTCATTACATTTTTTGTCTTTCATACACACCTCTGTCCACAGTCGCCAGGGGAAACTTATTTTCCGACTGCCCTCGTATATGGCAAATATTTTTGTACGGAAAAAGTGGTGTTTCAGCTCTATTTTTCGTTTATTGCGTCAAAAAAAGGAAACAGTTAAGGGGTTAACAATGAAGACTGGCAGTACAGCATGAACATATGCGTAGAGGGTGTCTTTTTCTTAATCGATAAATTCCTCAATTAATTCTACATAATGTTTATCTTAGCTATGTGCAAAAATTTAGAATATGTTCATGAATTTGAGAATGTGAATGAGAATAATGCAAGATATTTGAATATCCTTAAACGGGAATTTAATTGCAATATGTTCTTAAAAAATTGAAATGCTTAATTTTCATTTAATCCAATTTTTGGATATTTTTTGGAACAGACAAACACAATTTACCAATATCACAGAGTAATGCAATAGAAATAATAGGAATAATATTCGAAAGCTGAAAGCTACAATGCCTTAGATAAACAGTTTCACAGAGCACTCAAAAAGCCGAAATGAACAGCAAGTCGACTGCATTCAAACTGACTGACTGCAGTAGGATGAGTTTCGGAATATTTCACTGAAGCTACGACAACATGCCACGAGTAATAAGGAGTGGAAAACTTCGACCCCACTCACTTATCCTTTTTCAAATACATGTGACTTCATTCATCATGGTACAATTTTGTGGAAATATCGTCCCTACCATGTCAAACTATCGAATCTGAAAAAATACATTTTTCATTACTTTTAAAAATGGGCCGATTGCTACCATTAAATTTTATGAGAATTTTTCGTCTAATAATAATACTAATAAAATTTCTTTGAAGAATAGGGTCTTAACAGGTTGACACTTAAGCCTTCCATTTTTATTTAGAGATGTCGAATTGATACCGGAAATTTTGAGAAAAAATCTTTACTTTAAATAATCGTTAAATGTCTGTCATTAACCCCTTCACGACGATCGTCTTTTACAGAATTTTTAATCTTTTACCCCCGGTTTATCAAAAAAGAAATTTTCGTCTAATTGAATCGCAGAAATGCTAAGATTTAATAAGCCAAAGCTTACAATAAAAAATAACTGGTTGGGATAATCAAGGATTCTGAGCATCTTATGCGTCACGTATACGTGTCGCTCGTTCCCACGGGGTTAAATCAAGCAAAATTGAATTTTCTGGTATAGATTTGAAATTTCTGAATGAAAAAGGGGAAGCCAAACTGACAACCCTGGTGAAGGATTCTATTAAAATTTAATGGTGACATTCTGCCCATTTTTTAAAAGTAATGAAAAATGCCTTTTTTCACATTCGATAGTTTGACAGGGTACCGACGATATGTATGTCCAAACAAATGCTATTTCCGGGATTTACCTCCGCATACCGAGAGAATTAGTTGAAATATTTACGAAACTCGTAACAGTGTCAATTTCGATGGAATTGATTAATCATTGCGTATTTACATTTTGATTAATAAATCACTAAAATTCAAACTTATAGCAAATTAAAACGGGGAGGTTACTTTAAAATTTTCAAAATTTGAAAAACATTTGTGTACATAAAGTGAACATACTGTTTAAAGTATACCTCAACGAAAATGAAATGCAAGATAAATTTAGTCTGGCTCAAACAATTTCGTTCTGAGAATTTCAGAGTTATAAGCATGAGTTTCGTTCTTTAGCAAAATAAATATATTTATTTCAGTTTTACATCAAATCTCATTTAATTGAAAAAAAAGTATTTTACCAAAAAATGACGATTTTCCTGCCTCATTGTTCCATTAAAAACTATATTAAGTATGTCAAGTATCTTAAATATACTATCATATAATAAAGCCATTTTTAAAATCTATTCGAAAAAAATATAATTTCTTTGAAAAAACTGACAGTTCAGAATAATATTTAAAAATATATTTTTTAATAATGTGACTTTCTTTGTAACAAACAGAGCATATAAATTGAGCAATATCTTAATTAAAACACAGAATCTTCATTTTTATGAAAATAATTATTTTAAAACTTAAATGCATTGATAAAAATGAAAAATATCTTTTAAAGCAATTTTTAATATATTTTTTCATTAGTTATTTGAAAAGCCTTTTTATAAAATTTTCCTTTTCATTATTGCACTTCTATGTAAGTAAATTTTTTGTTATAGTTGAATTATGAACAAAAATGTACTTTTAAAGATTTCCTTATTCTGTATGTATTTCTTTTAGGTTAGATTTTGGAATGAATGAAGAAAAAATATTTATTTATGATTAAAAAGTAGAAAGATATCTCCTTAAATATATGAAGTGCTTCATTAGTAGTTTTAAAAAATGTCTAGTTACACAAAGTATTTGAGAAGATGTTTTGTTCCTAGAAACATATGTTCATCAGTACGGTAAATATAAGTCAAAAGTATATGCAAGAAGCTTTATATTTATGCCTTGATAATTTTAGGATATTATAATAAAAGCATAATTTTTATATTATTTGCTAAATAAATACAGCCGAATATAAACTCTGAAGCAGAATATAAACTGACTGTTCTGAAGCAGAATATAAACTGACTGCCAATAAACATACAAACTAAGTTTGTCTTTTTTTCTGTTTTTTTAAATTATTATTATTAAAATAAATTTTTGGCATATGTATTTGAAATAGAATTTTCAATCTAAAGGAAAATATGCATTTAGAGAAATTGTTGATTTGTAATTATATTGATGATAACAATAATTATAAGAAATGTTTCCAAATTAAGACGAGGACAAATCTTACAAAATTCAAACTTGTGAATTAAAACAAACAAAAAATATTGACAATTTGCGCTGATTATGTGTAAAAAGCATGTATTATTTTCATTCTGATTGCGATTTCTCTACACTCATAACCAGTGGTGTAAAAACTGGACGCTCAGTTTTACAATTAACACAATCATATTGCTCACTTTTAGTGTCACCGAGTTAGACAAACAAACATTAGCTAAGCGATATTTTCAGACACGCCATGTTCAAGATAAATGTCCCCGTTTTTGCCAAAACGTTTTTCGACAAATTAAGTTTTATGGCTCGTAAGCGCGACCAGCGTTATACACGGCCGGTGCATGAGGTTTAAAACGTCACATGCAGTGGATCATTTTTACACAGCGATTGGTACAAAACAGGTGGCGCGTCGCTTTGCACCAATCAGCGTGTAAAAATGATCCACTCCATGTGACGTTTTAAACGTCATGCACCAGCCGTGTATAACGCAGGTCGCGGCGTAAATCGTCCTGCTATTATACAAGCATTCTTCTGTAACTGCATCAAAATCAGGTAGTTTGCAAAATGTGGATGTCGTAATTTTCAGCTAACCTGAATTTTTAAGGAGATCTTATTTTTTATAATAGGCAATGTAAAAATACCAATAATTTAAAATTATTTAAATTGTAGAATAAAATTGTGAAATTATTTTTATGGCCCAAAGTCGAATGATGTTATAGTATGTAAATGCAGTTTCTAGTTGCTGTGCAGTTGGTAAGTGCAGTTAACTGCAGTTGCTGTGCAGTTAACTGCAGTTTCTGTGCAGTTAAGCACTAGAAGGTCCATAGAAATCCGTAAAAGCTCCGTAATACACAGGGCTTGACAAATGCAAGTCTTTTTATCTGGCGAAAAAGTTATTGATTCTGGGACGTTTTTTTTGTGCAAGATTTAGCAAAGAAATGAACACAAATGGCATTTTTTCTCTCACCTAATCCTACTCGTGCGTGGCAAACCGTGATTTTCCTCTTCTCTCCTACTTTTAATTGAAGAACCAAGTTTAAAACAAATTTTATATCTGATGCACAGAAAATGCCATTATTTTCCGCTCTACTCAGCTAGCATGTCACGTGATTAGAAAGTGGGGAACAGGAGAAGTAACATTAAAGCAGTAAGAAATAGTGTCAATCCAGCATCTGCGGCATCTAAAAATAAACATAATTATTTTTTAAAATCTCAAGGTTTTTTTTTAAATTAGATTTTTGTGTTTGAAATTAAAACTGATTAGTCTATCACATTCATTTTAAAGAATAATAACATATCAGCGAATATATGTAATTCATTTGAAATTATATTAAAACGAAAAATAATTGTAACTTTTATTTTTAATTTGGCAAAAATAAGTTCATAAAATGCAAATTTTAAAATAATAAAATCAGACTTGTTTAATTGATTTCGACAGGAAAATAGGCGAAAAATTGTTTTCCTATTTCGCTATTTCATTGTTGCCCTTTTCATTCGATATAGATTTTATAACAATCAACTATACCCGACTATTCCGATTAATTCAACCTTTATAGTATTTCATTATTTTTTCCTAGATATATAATTTTTATAAATTTCATTTGAAAACTTAGTTTATATTATCTTTCTATATTCTGTACTTTTCTAAATTATGTAACCAATAATTCTGAATTATGCTTGTTCTTATTTTTTCTCGATTAATACTTAAAAGACTTTTGTGCTTTTGGGTTGGGTTGATTATTGACGGCCAATTATCTACACTAGAGATATAGGCCCGGGGGAAGTGCCCTTCGTGGGGGTCTTTCTAAGGGAACCTAACCCGTATTTACGCATGGATAAATCGACGGCCCGAAGAAAACCACGGAAACTCCGAACGATTAGGCCGACGGGCGCGGTTGGGATCGAACCCAGCACCTCCCGTCTACCAGCTTCGAGAGCAGAACCTCTCAGCCACTTTTGTGCTTTTGGAAAATCAATGATTGTGTACGGGAGGAGAAGTAAATATTTTTTACTGGCAACTACAATTTTTTGCTGGCTACCAGATTGTATCAAATTTGTAAAGCCTGGCTAATACAAATTTTAATCATACCTAAATTCATAAATAGGCATAAAGGACAATATAGTGCATTATTTAAAATATATATTTTTTAGATGTTTCAGTTAAAAGAGACAGATCCAAAATGTAGTTTTTCCATTAAATCTGAATTTTATTACTTATTTTAAACTATCAACGGAACATGTCGTTTTTATGTTGTTGATGTTTGCCTTGTTTTTTATTATAATTCCAAATTATCAAATGACTGTGCAAATACACTTTTCGTTTTGTGAAGAAATCTTCATTTTTACGAAAAATAACGTATTAGGTAGCTTTCAATACAAAAAAGTATAAAGCTACCTATTGCAGCCGTTCGGAGGAAAGCAGTTTCGGAAAATTTTGATATATATTCACCGATCATGACCCCCAGACCATCCGTATATATATATATATATATATATATATATATCTGACCTATGTCATACGATAACGCTCGTATTTATAAATCAATTTTGATGAAACTAATTGTGTGTATTAAGCTCACCAATGTCTCGACCGAGTTCGTTGGCCAGCTTGGTCCGCCAATTTGTTTCAAGATGGCGGCCATTTAAAAATTTAAAACTAAAATAAATATATATAAAAGTTCAAAATTCAAATTTATTTTTAAATAAGTGTTAGGCCTTGATACGAGGATTCCAGAGCATTTTTTGTTTTACCTCTATCTTAAAAAATGCCTGAGATAGAGCAGTTTGAAATTCTAGGGTGGCTGACATTTTTGAAACAAGACAGCACATTACAAAAATTTTCATTGTTGTAAAAATTTTCCCAATCATACGCATAAAACTATATATTCATATCCGTTATCGCCAAATTCTCGCCAAACTTGGCGACATTTGGCGAAATATCGCCAAATTTGGCGACCAAAATAAGTCTTATAAATGAAGCCAATTTAGCTATTACTCAATAATTTGGCGAATTTCTTATTCAAATTCAGTATTAAAGAATCTTTTGTAAACATTTTCTTTGCATTTTAACTTGCTGTGTTCGTGTAACATTAGCTAAAATTTTAAAACGAAGATTTAGGAAAGCTACCTTTTCCTCCCGGTACAGGCCGGAAGGACTTTTTTTGTTCTACAACAGTAACTGCTTGTCTCTTATGTTAAATATTTATTTTTTGCCATAGTTTAACAGCTTCTTAAAACATTACACTCATACTCTGTGTAAAATTTCCCAATTTCTGAGGAATGCAATATTCAAATAAACATATTCATTGATATGCACTCAATTAATTAATTTAGAAAAAAATATATAGTTTTATCCGTAAACTCTAACTATAATTTATCACTTCTAATCTGTTTTGTCATTCTTTTTATTTTTAACTACTTTATGTAAAGTGGCTATAAACGATTTTCATTATTTACACTTCTGTCATTTATATTTTTGGATTATATAACTTTGCCCTTTTCTGCAGCTGTAAATAATAGGAGTTAGAAAAACTTTTAAAATAGGAGAAATGATCTTAATAATCTTAATAAATGATCTTAATGAAATAAATGAGAAAATATCAATGGTATTTTCAAAGTGCTATTTATCGTCAAAACGAATTTGAAATTCTTTCTGTAATAATAGCTTTAACATTATCATACATTCTAATACGAGCAAATCTTGTGTGCGGTTAAATATATTCATGCATATTTTATCTAAAAAACGGCTCTAATTATTTTGACGAAATTCGGTATCGTACTGTTTTGGGACACCAGAAAACCATTGGGCTAGGTCACATGTTCGAAAAAATTGGATTAGTCGGTCATTTTGGGTTTCCATGGGTCAGGGTCAAGCTAATTGTATCTAAAAACGGTTCAAACGATTTTGACTAATATTTCTATCCTACCATTTTGGGGCACGAGAAGATTATTGGGCTGGGTCACATGTTCGAGAACTTTCGATTATAGATTCATTATTGGGTCAACGCGGGTCAAGTTAATTTTATCTAAAAAACGGCTCTAACAATTTTGATTAATTTTTTTAAAAATTATTATACCCCATTTTTAATATTTCATTTTCTCCATTTTAGTGTTTAAAATTGAACTGTTTTTGTTGCACAGACATTTGGCATAATTTGGAGAGGGTGTTTGGGTGCATAATTAAATTGTAATTCGTATACAATTGTAACCCTCGAGAATATTTGGCGATTGATCACTCGTGGTAGGTAAAAGAAAAAATGCCTTAAAATAAATTTGTAAGTTTATAATTAAGTTCTAAAAATAATAAGATGTTGTATTATCACCGCAAACACACCTCTAAACATTTTTTATTTTTTTAAATAATTTTAGCTTATCAGGGTGTGGGTGAAAATCGAATAGAAAATACCATATTTACATACAAAAATCAAGTTGAGTTAAATAAAAGTCCTTCTGGCCTGTACTGGGAGGAAAAGGTAGCTTTCTTATTTTTAAAATTTTAGCTAATGTTACTCCAAAACAGCAAGCTGAAATGCAAAGAACCCGATTACAGAAGATTCGTTAATACTGAATTTGAATTACATATTCGCCAAATTTGTCAACTATAGCCAAGTGGGCTTCATTTATGAAGACTTATCTTTAGTCGCCAAATTTGGTGGTGTTTAGCTAAGTGTCGCCAAGCTTGGCGAGAGTTTGACGTGAACGGATATGAACATATAGTTTTATACGTATGATTGGGAAAATAATTACAACAATGAAAGATAATAAATTGCAAGAATTTGCGTTCACTAAAACCTATAAATTAATCGTTGGTTTCTAGCTCACAGGCTATCAATGCCTGAGAGGTAATGTGCCCGCCCGTTCTGTATGTATGTATGTATGTACGTCACGCGATAACTCTTGATAGAAATATCCGATTTGCTTACAATTTTGTTTATAGTTTCATTGTCATAAGGTGTTTTCCTGATTAGTTTTGGGGGTTCATTGGTTAAGTATAAATGGGGAAACGGAGGGGGGGGTAACCCCCATAATTTAAATAAAAGGGCTTTTCATGCAGAATTATCCGATGTACTACAAATTTTGTTTATAGGTTCTATATAATAAAGCGCTTCCATGATGACTTTTGTGGGTTCATTGGTTAAGTATAAAGAGGGGGGGATATGGGGGCTAATCCCCCTTCTTAATTTAGATAAATGAGTTTTTCATGCAGAATTATCTGATGTGCTTCAAATTTTGTTTACGGGTTCATTGTGATAAAGCGCGGTCCTGATTAGTTTTGTTGGTTCATTGGTTAAGTATAAAGAGGAGGAACAAGGGGGCTAATTCTCCCTTAATTTATTGTCGGTTTCTTTATTTTTCGAGGGCATTATTCTTTGAAATAAAATAATATAATATACAAATATTGTGAATTGCCTGTGAGCTCAATGCCATCTGTTATAACTGGCCACTTTTCTTTTCATTTGTAATATGCTGTCGTGTTTCAAAATTCAGACTACTAAATTTCAAACTACTATAGATCAGCCATTTTTTAAGATGGAAGCAAAACAAAAAATGCTCCGGAATGCTTCTATCAAAGCCTAAAACTTAAACAAAAAATATTTTTTTGTATATATTTTTTATTTTGAAATCCTTTAGTGGCCACCATTTTGAAACAAGATGGCGGATCAAGCTGGTCAACGAACTCGGTCGAGATATTGATCAGCTTATTACACACACTTAGTTGCATCCATATCTTTTTATAAATACGAGTGCTATCGTATGATAGATCATGTATATATATATATATATATATATATATATATATATATATATCAACATTTGAGCGGAGGGTGATTTTGGGGTCTGAGGGCCATAATCGGTGAAAATATAACAAAATTCCGGAATTTTCCGGAATTGTTTTCCTCCGAACGGCTGCAGTAGGTAGCTTTATACTTTTTGTAATGAAAGCTACCTTAAAGAGTCCAAAAATAGGGATCAGTTGATGGTTTGTTTTTAAAGTGCTCTTCATGACACAAAAACCTCTATAATCACATGTTTTCGATAATATATCAAAGTACATTTCATTGTGAAAATGATGGCTGTTAGATCATTTGTTGAAAGCGTTGCTAGCAAATATGATAGAACATTATGATTATGGATGATTGCTTCAATTTTACAGGGTAGTTTAGGACTATGTGTCAGAAACCTAAATAAGCAGATTTCGTAGAGGAATGTGGGTTCGGAAATGCAACGTTGAGGAAGTAGATGTTATCTGATGTGCTTCAAATTTTGTTTACGGGTTCATTGTGATAAAGCGCGGTCCTGATTAGTTTTGTTGGTTCATTGGTTAAGTATAAAGAGGAGGAAAAAGGGGGCTAATTCGTTCGGCGTATTCAGTTCGGCGGATGAAAGCGCTTTGTTGGCTTGAATCCTCCTTCCACGCACGGATTTCGAGTAACATACATCGTTACACCAATACCGAGCTTGCCGACATGCATTTCATGTATAGGGTTACGGAAGGAAATGAAATGGCTGATAAAAGGATGTGTGTGGAGCGATTCCAGTGTAGGAATCTGCCGGATCTCCAAACTTGCCGGCAGTTGTGCGTGAATGGATCATTTTCTGCTTTCGGTCGTGATATGGCCACTGGCTGATATTGCAGCATCCCTGCAGTGGAAGAAGCCGTATTATGCACAGTAGAGGTTAGTCCATTTACAAAATCGAGAGCGTTAGACGTGCATTGAGTGTGACCCCTGTTTGGAGGACTTTACATAATGACGGAATGCACCCATATCATTTAAAGACGATTAAGAGCCTGACGATTAAAAGTGCGGAGAATGACGATTCAAGCCAAAGAAGCACTTTCATCCGCCAAACTCAATAGCGCCTACTACTGCCAACCCCGTATTTCCGCACCCACATTCCTATACAAACTCTGCTTATATAGATCACCTCTATTTGCCTTTACATTTCTGACATATAGTTTTGAAACACTCTGTATGAATATTTAATTATTAAATATGAGTGTAAATGCATATAGCTGTAAAATTGTGGAGGCGTAGGTGTAAACTATGTAAATGTGTTTATTTACAAATATATAAGTGTAGGAATGTAGACATAGATCTTTTTCTATTATAATGTACGTATAGCATTATCTTATAATATTTAGCGTTATTTTATAACATAAATTACTTTTTAGACGTCTTTTGTTTACCTTTTTTCTGTAAGTACTCAATTTTTAACACTTTCCAACTAAATTATAAAGTGTTTATGACTTCGGTTTCTCTGTCCGTCTGCCGTCTGGCCGTGCTCTAACTCGCGTAAATATACTCGAAATGCCCTGGATTTTTTGCATGTTATTGTCGTTTACTATAGCATAATGCCTGTTGAAAATAAAGTGTGTAGCACTTATAGTTTTTTTTTTTTTTTTTTTTTTACAGCGATAGTTAAAAGTATTGCGTTACATTACAGTCAATATGAAAAAATCGTTTCAAGTGCATTTTGATGATGCTACGCCAATTGAAACATGATGAAATTGATATAAAATTATGAAGAGCACTAAAACATGCGTTTTGTAGCATATGGGGTGCAAAGCATTTATTATTCATTTACAGGGTCAACTAAAAAATTCTGTTGCACGTTGTTCTAGAGGAAAAAATCGTTTGCAGCGTAATTTAACGATGTTTCACTATTTCAAAGACAATGAAAATATATGCATCACTGACTGAGGTGCACGATAAATTTCTCACTTAAAAGTATGGTGTTTGTGTTTATCGTTCATTTACATGGACACACAAAATATATCGGTTACAGTATACGTGCAGTAATTACAGTCTATGTGTGATAAGTGCGTTTTCAACATTGGTTTGCGTTTTTAAGTTTAACAAAATTTTTCATAGTACGTGATGTATATAAATTCGGTTGATCATATGCAGTGCTACACAAGGTAATTCTTAAGTATTATAGATTATAGGAGTGAATTGCTTAGGGTAGTTTTTAATTGTGTTACGCATTTTCCTGTTGAACTGTAGTTAGTAGACTTATAAAGTTTGTGGAAAATAAATAAATTCATATACAGGGCTAGTCAAAGAACAAGGTACATTGGCGTTTATGGTTGGTAATTGCTGAAAGTTTGTTTTACGCTGCTTATTTATTTTTTATCTGAATTAAATTTCAGTTTAATATGGTGTGTGTACAAAAGTCTTTAGATAATATACAGGGTTGCACAAAAGATTTCGTGTGCATTTCCATCGATTGAAGAAAATTGCTAAATGTGAATTTTCTAAAAGAACTAATTTTATCATGCTATGTAGTATATATCCAAATCGATACATCATATACAGGGCTGCACAAAGTATATCGACCTAATTTTTTACTATGGTGGTTAATTGCTATAGCTAGACTTTTAAATTTGATATATGTTTCATACACTGCTAATAAATAAGTTATTATTTTTTTATAGGTACTAATACTTTATTTTATTTTCGGAAGTTTTTCTTCATTTGCAATGCTGAAATAAGATGCACATTTTCCAATATATATTAGATAACGAAATAAATTAGTATTCATGCTTGCACTTACATGTCCCTCACATTTGCATCTAAGATTAATGTTATTATTTCTTTATTGTTAAAGTAGAAAAATTGTTAAAAATCCTGAAACTTTCCATAAAAGGGATCTACTTCTTATAAAACGATTAACTTATAAACAGAAAATATTTTAACATTATAGCTTTAAGGTACTTGAAACAAAATTTGGCAGTTCATGGATACTAAAAATAAAATTTAACTATTTCATGGGCTAAGTAAGAATCCAAAAATAGTATCAGATGCATACTGAATAAAGAGCCTAATTCATTCAAAAAATTTAAATTTATTACTGTCTACCTACAAGTTTTTAATTATAGTTTCCAAATGGAGAACCTTTTACATTTATGCAAGATGGAGCTCCTTGCCATACAGCACGAGCAGTAAAGGCTAATTTACCACAAGAAAAAATCCCTGTATTGGACAGACCGGGTAATTCACCAGATATGAATTACATTTAAAATGTTTGGGAGCTGATGAAGAGGCAGTTGGCCAAAGATGTCATAACGAACAAAACCCAATTGATAGAAAAACTTATCCATGTCTGGAATAATCACCCACACATGCAAAAAACTATTCAATGTTGCATTAACAGAATGACACGACGAATAGAGGCATTGATTGTCGCCAAAGGAGGCTCCATGAAATATTGATTTTAACTAATTTTAAGTAAACAGTTTTTCAAGTTCAATAATTTTAATTTGACTTACAAAAATAAATAATTTTAAAGTCATTGGCGTGCTTTTTATTCATTCTTACCCCATAATTAATGTTTATTCTGAATTTTAATTGTTTATACAATAATATCTTGTCTATGAAGATAGTAATATGATTTTACACAAAAAAACACGAGTGCATCTAATAATGTGGCCAGGGACTGTACTTCTTATAAAACGACTAACTTATAAACAGAAAATATTTTAACCATATAGCTTTAAGGCACCTGAAACAAAATCTGGCAGTTAATGGATACTAAAAATAAAATTTAAATATTTCATGAGCTAAGTAAGAATCCAAAAATAGAATCATATGCATATTGAATAAAGAATCTAATTCATTCATAACGTTTCAATTTGTTACTTTCGACCTAAAAATTTTTAATTATATTCTATGTGTACTCAATCATATTAAAGAAAACATCGTTTTTAATGCCAATATCTATTACTTAAGAAAGAGTTTCTTGCTTCATTTCATGTATAATTCTAATTTAAATATGCATATTACTTCTCAATTAAAAATTTAGGATTTCTATTAATCTTTTTAAAAATGTCTTACGATGAATCACAATTAAAAATTTGCAATTTAAATTAGCAATTATTAAGTCAATATACTTCAAGATAACATTTATTCAATCTTTACGAATCTTTATCAGTATCAACGAAGCATAAATTTGTTTAAATAGAAAATTTCAGTCTTCGATAATAAAAAGGATTTAATTCAAAAGAAAGTTTACATTTAGAAATTAAAAGTTTATTTTTTTATTTTTTAATGTACGAAGAAATTATTTTGTTTCGAATCATTAATTTATCGCGTTTAATTCCGATATCATAAGGAAATACGAGATAAAAGCTGAATTAGATTGTATTATTATTTTCAAATGTCATTAAGTTTCATTATGTGTCACTCCATGCCAACTGCCCTAAATTTGGATATGGTTTCTGCTCGAACCCCTTCGATTCCAATGTAATCGGTACGGTTATTAAGTGTATATCTGTAAACTGTCAGATTCAGGTGTAATAAAATTGAGAAACTAGGGATGCTTCTGTAAGAGTCTACTATTTCACTGCCTAGGAATAAACGGTTCATAAATTCAACCCCAAATTCAGATGTCTACATCTCAAAAGGGGAACTTCTGATTTGATAAACGTTAGAGCCATTAAAAAAGATCATATCTTATTTCAGAAGAAAACTTTTGTTTTTTTTCTGCGCTCATCCGTATAAAGTAATAAAAGCAAAGTTCAAAACACCTATTTTACGTGATATGAGATTCGTAGATATATAAAACTGCAAAGTAAAATCCGGATTACTCTCAAATATAGATTGAACGAATAACGCTATAATTGTGACACAAGTATATACCTATATAAAATCAACTATGAGTTATCTTATCAGAGTTACTACAGCGCCCGTAGTGGTTAAACTATTAAACTATCAATCCCATTTCAAAAACTATTACAGATACCAAAATTTATGTCGTTGTACATGTAGAAAAAACTTCATTATAATCTCTGAAATGTTAATCTTTCGATAACTAATCACCTGTTTTAATAACTCACTAATCATTTTTAGAAATGTTGCATTATACGGAAGATATATATATATTCGAATAAAGCTAATACATACAAACAAGATGTTATTTATTTTAGTAAAAAATTCAAATTAAGTATGCTTAAACTTTCCACCATTGTCAGCAATGTTTGTAACTGCATGTTAGAGAATATATGTGTGCGCTGGTGGTCACATTCAGCATACATAACTTGAAATTCTTATTGAAATAATCTGCATACATGTTACCTTGATGACGATTGTCACTTTTATTGGAAAATATATATATGCCGTATAATTCCACACTTCTTCAAGTAGTTAAAGGCGTATTTACACAAAATTTTCATTTTCCTTCTTGTGAAATTTATGAACCTAAATAGCAGAAAATATAATTAGAATTTATCCTTATTTAATCTTATACTTTGCTCATAAAAGTATTTCAGAACACCAAGAACTTTCAAATCAGGATATTCCTATAACGATAATTAAGAATACACAAAATCGCTCCATCGCACACTAAATACAATTAGACTTTCGTTTATAAATTCGAAGTTTTCAATTAAATACAGTTATTTAAATGGATTTTCTACGATCAGAAAAATAAAAATCGCATTTTAATTTTAAATTTAAACGCCTATTAGGTAATGCTAAATATTTAAAATTAAATTCAAGGATATTACCCAATAAGGGAAACTAACTTCAGTTTTTTTCATCATACGGAAGTGAAGATTTTAACAAAATTTCGCGCTCATTTTCTAAATTCAATTATTTGCTTCATGGGTTTTCTGTAATGTAAAAGATAATCCTTTTCAACTTTATCAAACAAAGATTAGAAGAAGAATGAACTACACTCTTTTACTGATTAATTTTGTTTCGGAAATCTTCTGAAGTGGAGTGATCTGCTGTATGTTTCATTTTCATTTCAGTGGCAGATATAGTGATGAAAAACAATCAGCTTTCAGCGAATGACGCGACAAGTACTCAATTAATTGTGAAAGTATTCCAATAAGAAAATGTTCGCGCTATTTTAGTACATCACTGCTGTTCTATTATTAGGCGTTGCTGATAATGTTAAAAAGTAATTTTGGAATAAATAATGGAGTTCTTTATTTTATCACTATCTTTGAATTCTGAAAGGTTAAGGTTAATATTATAAACTTAAATAAAGGAAAAGTATAAAAATGGAATTAAATATCTGTTAACTCCGAAAATATTTAAGGGACAAGATGTTAATGCAGTTATATTTTCACACACTATCTTACGATGCATCCTTTAAGAGACTTAATTATGCTTGCTAAATCATGTAACTGTTTTAATACTATTTTCCATACTTGTTTAATAAAAAAAAATTCTCTCGATATGGCTAAGGAAATTTTTAAACTACTTTATTAGCAACATATGAGATGAAACTACAATTGAAAATCATTAGATTAACCTCATACAAAATATATATTTTCCAAATTATTCTATTTGCATTCTCATAAATTCTGAATTTTCAGAAGATTTGCATATTGTTTAAAAAACAAAATAGTTAAAAATGAATTGATGGAGGTGGAATACAAAAATAATATATCCTTAAACCTCATAGACTAAAATCTGCAAAATTTTCGGCACTTAAAAGAAAACCTTAGAGAATATTATAAGAAGTATCATCTTGTAGTAACTTATATAAATACATCAGTGACTTTTATAAATTAAATTACGTTTGAAATAGTGTAGCATCATTAAAATACACTGCAAACTATTTGCCATTGTTGACGGCTATAAAGTAAAATTATTTTGGGAGACGCTGTAAATCAATAATAAATGCTTTGCGCACGATATTCGACTGAAAGTATGCTTAAAGAACACTCAGAAATGCATATCAATTTGATTTCGCTTGAAATAGTGTAACATTATTAAAATGAACTGTAAATGATTTTTCCCTACAGAATAATAATGTAACGGACTTTTTCTGAGTGTGCCTGAAAAAGAACTATAAATGGTACTCGCTTCATTTTCAATAGCGGACATGCTCTAGTATACACAATCCTATACTGTAAAAAAAATTCGTAAAATTTCAGTAGATGCACCGTAAATTAACGGTACTTGCACCGTTTTCACTCTTTACGATATGAGTACCGTACTTCTAAGTTATATTAAGCCAAAAAAACAGTATATGTACCATTTCGATTATAAACGATATATATACTGTAAAATGATAGTTTTTTCAGTAAAAATCGCTATTTATACCGTAAAATAATTATTTTTCAGTAAGAAAAAAGCTGATATGCGCGCAGGCCTGAGGAGAGGGCGGGGGTGCAACCGGTACATATACTTTAAATATTTTACTGTACACATACCGTCCAGTTAAATTACGGTATATATACTGGCCACAAAGTTGCCAGTATATGAACCGTAATTTTTGACCAAATTTTTTATATAGTATGGCGTAACATTATGAATATGCACATGAAACGATTTTTTCTTGCTGACCGTAATATAACAGAATAATTTTGACTGTCCCTGTAAACGAACTCTAAATGCTACATACTTCATTTTCAACAGAAATCGTGCTTTAGGAAACGTAAATAACATATAAAAATTTCCGAGCAATCCATGTATATTTACAAGAGTTAAAACACGGACAGACGGACAAAGAAACCGAAGTCATAAACACTTTTTAGCTATGTTGAAAAGTGATAAAAAACAGATGGTATACGGCGTACACCATTACATCCCTTCCACAACAGACCTGCTTAAAATTTAAATTAGTGTTTTAAAAACCGACTTTTTGAGCTTTGAAATAATAAAAATAAAACGCAAACACTATACTTATCACATTAACGCCGCTTATGTATGTTGTTTCTAAATGTATGTGTTTGGTTACTCTTTTCGTATCGTATAAATTATAAAAAAACAAAATATCTAACTACAAAATTTTCTTTAAATTGATTTACCTTTATTTAATATATTTTTTATTTCTTTAGTAACATTTTCAGAACTTTTTTACAGCAGTACATTTCTTAAATGATAATTACTTTTAAGTAAATCCCACTCATCTGAACACAAAATGTAATAACATTTTCACTTTTAAATTCAAAATTTTGATTTAAATGCAATTCCTTAATTAGATCTTGTCAGGTAGTTTAAAAAAAAGAATTGAATTTTAACTTTGCCACTAATCGCAAATTATAGAATATTAGATATTTGAAATTAAATTGAAAGATATTACTCTCGAAAAGACGAACTAATTTCAATTTTTCTTCTTTATAGAAGCGAAGATTTTGATTGCACTCTTTCCTCATTCTGCGAATTCAATTATACGCTTCAAAAGTTTTGTGTAATATAAAAGATAATCCCTTTCAACTATATCAAAAAAGATTAGGAGCAGAATGGAGCTGCCTCCTTTTGCTGATTAATTATTCTTTTAGTGAAATCTTGTGAAGTTGAGTGACCTGCTACATGTTTCATTTTCATATCAGTGGCAGCTGTAATGATAAAAAAACAAGATTTCGTTTTCAGTGACTGACGCGACAAGTGCCTAATTATTTGAGGAAGCGTTTCGTGAAGAAAGTTTTCAATTCATGTTAATTTATCAATGTTATTCTTTCAGTTAATTCAGATAATTAGAATAATTGTTTTCGTTATCAATATTTTAAAAATATTTCCTCCGTAAAATGCGTATTGCAAATTGAATAAAACACTTATAAAGGAACGGCAATTATATCTGAAGCATTGAATAAATAAAAAAATATGATATTAATGATTTTATTTTTATTATAAGCACTACCTTCTAATGTTTGCATTGTAAAATTCTAAAATAATTCATTACTTTTATTTACAGAAGCGAATGTCTGAAGACAAAAAATCCGATAGGTAGACATTTCTCAAAAATACATTTTTCCCTGCATAACAGCGCGAAAGTTTCGGACACTTTTAAGGATTCATGTTTATACGTAAAAACATTGCAAATGCAGGCCTTATCATAGAAGTGATTTTGAAATCGATCATTTTATTCCATTTTTCAAAAAAGGAATTCCATCTTGAGTGATAAGCTATTAAAGACTGTGTGCAAGAATATTAAAATGCAGAAAACCAGCATTAAAAATTCACAAATAAAAATATTATTTGTGCATTTTTAACGTTGGCTTTCTGTCTGTTAATATAAGCGATTGTTTTCTCAGGATGGCAGTTTTTTTTTTCCTTTTAAATGCTGTCGCGTACAGAAATTCGGTTAAAAACGGTCGTTTTAGTACATTTTTTTGAAAAATCTTCTGCCGTTAGAAAAATAAAAAAACTCTTCGATTATATATTTTTTGGAATGAGAGCACCGATTACGTTTTTTGTAAAATAAAGGTCTTTTTACACCGTTTGTTATCTTTGCTTCACGGTCACGGTGCAATTGTACCGTCTGTATCGCATTTCCAAGACTCAGTCCCTATGTAATTCTTGCTTTCCATGACCTGACACACTCACACGTGCCGTTTTGATATGACCCTTTGAAACACCTTGCATATTACAACTAATATTCAAGAGAAGTAGAAAACGTCCTCTAGTTCATCCAATAGAAGGTGCTCTGGCCAACTTTTTAATACAATTGTCTCACACATAACAGCTATGGACATAAACCTCCAATTCGTTTCTATATATACTACGCAATTGTCCCACACATAACAGTGAGGACATAAATCTCCAATTTGTTTCGATGTATACTACGCATTTATCCCACTTCATCCCTTGTATAATTAAAAATACATTTACAAACATTAAAAACAAATATACCAAATGATGACATGATTTAAAGAAAAAGGATATACTGATTTGAAATATTGAGAAAAAAATTCTGGCATTCAGGCATTAGGAATTCATTTTTATTAAATAAAAATGAAGTTGGCCGCTTAATGCAAATTTTTGCTTCATTTAATTTCAGAAATTCATTAAATAGGGCAAAAATCTCCATTAAAAATTCATGGTAATGAAAAACGTAACAAAATAGCAGATATACCTGTGTGTGTATTTTCGGTTTATATTTGGTATAATGAATGATTCATAATTTATCAAGATTCTGAAATGTTGCACAATGATGTCAATGTCAATGTGAATAGATTTTCTTATATAGTTCTTTTTTTTTTAAAGAAAACCCCAAAATAGCCTTATATGTCAGTCTGCCAGTATAAAGTTACTAATGTAATCCATAGAATTAAGCGTTATTGAACATTTGCATTATAAAGAAAAAACAATTGACAATATTTCAGAAACTTGATAAATTATGAATTATTAATTATACCAAATATAAAACGAAAATACAATCATGTCTATCCGCTATTTTTTTACGTATAAGATAGACTCAACATTCGCGAGGTTTTCCTGGAACGTAACCATTGACTATGTTAAGGGTTTACTGTACTTACAAGAATGGATTTTTAGTTTAGAGTAAACTTTAATTACTACATATGGTACGATAGAACTTGCTTTATACATTTAAAAAATATTCAGCTCTAAATTTCATTTGCTTTAACAAAATTCATGTTTTTTCGTCTTTGCTATACTTCGGGTATACTCTAAATAATTTCCTACTGGTGATAACCAGTAGGAAATTATTTAGAGAAAACTTTGTTCAAGATATAATGTTTTATTATAAAATAAATTACGCAAGAGCAGCTTCAAATTTAGTTTCATGCATTCAAAACTTAGTTCATATTAAAAAAACAGAAATCATAAAGCTGAAAAGTCATAAAAAATTTTGAAAACAACTTCTTTTAGTCAGGAAATGCATAAAATAAATAAAAATGTGACAAGATATTTTTTCTATCTACTTGGCTATGCATTCAATTTTTAATATATATATACGGAAAGAATTCATTAATTTAAACTTGAATCTTTTTTAATGTTTGTAGTTATAGTTGTGAAAAACGTGTTCGGTTTTTCTTTATTAAAAGTCTAGTGAATATATTTTTCTTAGAATAACTTTTTTTAATGCGATAAATAATTTAAAAATTGTTTTCAGTTAATCGTCGTTAAAAAAAATAAATAAATAAAAATAAAAAATAAAATACATTTCTCCTTTTTTTTATTTTATATTGTTTAGTCTTCCTCTACATAATATACATTTTCTTCAATTTTGTTTTATTTTCCACCGAATTTTTAGTAATAACATATTTATTCTAATAAAGAAGATCTTAGTGCTATTCGATAAAGTATTGATTTTAATCATGATTTTTATGATGAAAATTAAAATTATTTTATTTTCATTTTATTCTTTCATATACAAAACGTTACCATTTTGCAATTATACCATTTTTAGTTATTATTTATAATATACAATTACTATTTTTATTATCTGCCCCTTTAAAAACGGCGATGGGAATATTCTAATTCGTAATTGGTAGTAGCTTGTGTCCCAAATTTGCGTTTTCAACAGAAAAATATTATTCTATATGTATAAAATATCATTTACAACTTTTGATTAATGATAGATATTTGTTTTAATTAATTACATTTATTTAATGTATCTGCCGCTTTGTATTTCGCGTACATGTGTATGTTTACTGCATGAAATTAATAGTTTTAGGTACGTTTACGTGACTCACAAATTGTACTTTCCATGTATTGCAGACCACATGGATGGACATTTTTATTGCTGTGTTTTATGACGCCAAGAATCAGTCCGTCTAAAGTTAACCACTTAACAGTTTTGCCCGAGCGGCTCTCGGGCAAGAAGCATTTGCTTGTTTCGTTATTAAAAGCTTTTGGATACCACTAATTTTTACCTGCAATCTTCGGTTTATTAATTGGCGGACATTTTTCGGTTATACGAGGGGCAGTTTTACTTTTCCAAAATTGTTCGCAATTTAGTTTTCCAAAGTTTGCCTGCTACGCAGGCACTGCAACAGCTCCATCTAGTTGTTCGCGGTCGACCTCTAGCCAATGGTATCGGTGTCTTGCACGTTCGCGTTCACCTGCTGTGCCGTCTTTCGCTCATAGCCGTTCAACGTTACGTCCGTATGCAAACCCCTGTTTTTTTTCCTGGAGGGCTTTTTGAAGCTTATAAAGCGGTATGACAAATGTCTCAATGTACTTGGTACTTATGTGAAAAAATAAAGTTATGTTTTACCTTTAATATCTCATTACATTTTTTGTCTTTCATTTTTTGTCACCAGGTGAAACTTATTTTCCGACTGCCCTCGTATATGGCAAATATTTTTGTACGGAAATGTGGTGTTTCAGCTCTATTTTTCGTTTATTGCGTCAACAAAACGAAACAGTTAAGGGTTTAACAATGAAGACTGACAGTACAGTATGAACATATGCGTAGAGGGTGTCTTTTTCTTAATCGATAAATTCCTCAATTAATTCTACATAATGTTTATCTTAGCTATGTGCAAAAATTTAGAATATGTTCATGAATTTGAGTATGTGAATGAGAATAATGCAAGATATTTGAATATCCTTAAACTGGAATTTAATTGCAATATGTTCTTAAAAAATTTAAATGCTTAATTTTCCTTTAATCCAATTTTTGGATATTTTTTGGAACAGACAAGCACAATTTAGCAATATCACAGAGTAATGCAATAGAAATAACAGGAATAATATTCGAAAGCTGAAAGCTACATTGCCTTAGATAAACAGTTTCACAGTCACTCAAAAAGACGAAATGAACAGCAACTGGACTGCATTCAAACTGACTGACTGCAGTAGGATGAGTTTCGGAATATTTCACTGAAGCTACGACAACATGCCACGAGTAATAAGGAGTGGAAAACGTCGACCCCACTCACTTATCCTTTTTCAAATACATGTGACTTCATTCATCATGGTACAATTTTGTGGAAATATCGTCCCTACCATGTCAAACTATCGAATCTGAAAAAATACATTTTTCATTACTTTTAAAAATGGGCCGATTGCTACCATTAAATTTTATGAGAATTTTTCGTCTACTAATAATACTAATAAAATTTCTTTGAAGAATAGGGTCTTAACAAGTTGACACTTAAGCCTTCCATTTTTATTCAGAGATGTCGAATTAATACCGGAAATTTTGAGAAAAAATCTGTACTTTAAATAATCGTTAAATGTCTGTCATTAACCCCTTCACGACGAGCGTCTTTTACAGAATTTTTAATCTTTTACCCGCGGTTTTTCAAAACAGAAATTTTCGTCTAATTGAATCGCAGAAATGCTAAGATTTAATAAGCCAAAGCTTACAATAAAAAATAACTGGTTGGGATAATCAAGGATTCTGAGCATCTTATGCGTCACGTATACACGTGTCGCTCGTTCCCGAGGGGTTAAATCAAGCAAAATTGAATTTTCTGGTATAGATTTGAAATTTCTGAATGAAAAAGGGGAGGTCAAACTGACAACCCTAGTGAAGGATTCTATTAAAATTTAGTGGTGACATTCTGCCCATTTTTAAAAGTAATGAAAAATGCCTTTTTCACATTCGATAGTTTGACAGGGTACCGACGATATGTATGTCCAAACAAATGCTATTTCCGGGATTTACCTCCGCATACCGAGAGAATTAGTTGAAATATTTACGAAACTCCTAACAGTGTCAATGTCAATGGAACTGATGAACTATTGCGTATTTATATTTTGATTAATAAATCACAAAAATTCAAACTTATAGCAAATTAAAAAGGGGAGGTTACTTTAAAAATTTCAAAATTTGAGAAACCATTTGTGTACATAACGTGTACACACTGTTTAAAGTATACCTCATCGAAAATGAACTGCAAGGTAAATTTAGTCTGGCTCAAACAATTTCACTCTGAGAAATTCTGAATTATAAGCATAAGTTTCGTTGTTTAACAAAATAATAATAAAAAAAATTCAGTTTTTTAATTTTAAATCTTATTCAATTGAAAAAAGTATTCTACCAAAACATAACATTTTTCATACCCCATTGTTCCATTCTGAACTATATAAGTGTGTCAAAATATCTCAAATAGTCTATCATATAATAAAGCCATTTTTTAAATCTTTTCGAATAAAATAAAATGCCTTTGAAAAACTTCTCAGAATAACATTTAAAAATATATTTTGTAATAAGGTGACTTTCTTTGTAACAAACAGAATATATAAATTGGGCAATATCTTAGTTAAAACACAGAATCTTCATTTTTAGGAAAATAATAATTTGAAAACTTAAAGGCATTGAGAAAAACGGAAAATGACTTTTAAAGCAACTTTTAATTTATTTTTTCATTCGTTATTTTAAAAGCCTTTTTATAATATTTTCCTTTTCTTTATTGCATTTCTATGTAAGTCAATTTTTTCTGTTCTGTACAAAAATGTGCTTTTAAAGATTTCCTTATTCTGAATGTATTTCTTTTAGGTTAGATTTTAGAATGAATGAAGACAAAATATTTATTTATAATTAAAAAGTAGAAAGATATATCCTTAAATATATGAAGTTCTTCATTAGTAGTTTTTAAAGAATGTCTATTCCAAAAAATATATGTGAAGATGTTTTTATTCCTAAAAAATATGTTCTGCTTTATGTTGTGCTTTTAAAGATTTCCTTATTCTGAATGTATTTCTTTTAGGTTAGATTTTAGAATGAATGAAGAAAAAATATTTATTTATAATTAAAAAGTAGGAAGATATATCCTTAAATATATGAAGTGCTTCATTGGTAGTTTTTAAAGAATGTCTATTCCAAAAAATATATGTGAAGATGTTTTTATTCCTAAAAAATATGTTCTGCTTTATGTTGTGCTTTTAAAGATTTCCTTATTCTGAATGTATTTCTTTTAGGTTAGATTTTAGAATGAATGAAGAAAAAATATTTATTTATAATTAAAAAGTAGAAAGATATATCCTTAAATATATGAAGTGCTTCATTAGTAGTTTTTAAAGAATGTCTATTCCAAAAAATATATGTGAAGATGTTTTTATTCCTAAAAAATATGTTCTGCTTTATGTTGTGCTTTTAAAGATTTCCTTATTCTGAATCTATTTCTTTTAGGTTAGATTTTAGAATGAATGAAGAAAAAATAATTATTTATAATTAAAAAGTAGAAAGATATATCCTTAAATATATGAAGTGCTTCATTAGTAGTTTTTACAGAATGTCTATTCAAAAAAATATATGTGAAGATGTTTTATTCCTAAAAAGTATGTTCATCAGTACGGTAAATATAATTCAAAAAGTATATGCAAGATTATTTATATTTATGCCTTGATAATTTTATTATGTTATAATAAAAGCACAATTTGTATATTATTAGCTAAATAAATACAGCCTAAATATAAACTCTTTGCTAAAGTTGGCTGTCGATGAACAGATACTAATTTCTTTTTTTTTTTAATTGAAAAAATTTTTTGGCATTTATATTTGAAATAGAATATTCAATCTAAAGGAAAATATGCATTTAGAGAAACTGTTCATTTGTAATTATAATGATGATAACAACAATAATAATAATTTTTTCCAAATTATGACGAGGACAAATCTTATAAAATTTAAACTTGAAAATTGGAACAATCGAAAAATATTGATACTTTGCGCTGATATGTGTAAAAAACATTTATTGGTTTCATACTTATGTAGATTTACCTACTCTCGTAACTAGGGGTGTAAAAACACTGGACACCAATGAGCTGATTGCCACCTCTAAATTTTAGTATTATTTGCCTAATAAGAATGCTAACCAAATTTGCGCGAAGTATACTAATATAAGTCAGGCGAAGAATACTAATAAAATTTAGTTGCGTCAATCTTCTTGTAGAATGCTATCACCAAATTGTTCCTGCAGTAAAGATGGTTGTAAATTTAGCTAAAGATGACGGTTCTTAGAATGGTTATGGTCGGTATTGTGGGCCACGTGCAACTCTGTTATAACTCAAGATAAAAACCTCTGTTGAACTATAAACACAATTTCTGTGGTATATGTTATCCCTGCCCAGCAAACATTAGGGATACATCGCTGTACAGATTAGCGATGAACTTCAACAAACTAAATATTAGTATCAAAGACTAAAATCAAATTTAAGGCAAATGATTTAACAGTTTAGTCTCAGTCAATTTTCTCGTGGCATGCCATAATAATAATTTTCTCCAAGATATTTGTAGATGCCACTGAACAATTGAAAGAAAACTATCGTCGTTCTTCTGGCAATACACTGTCTGTGTAGCTGAATATTTGTCTCAAACCGTCCTGCCAATGTCACGAAGTATCGCGTTTTCATATTAGATTAAACACGAAAGTAATAAATTCAGTTCATCACAGTTTCAATAGAACTAATCACAAAATAATGCTGAACTTTCTGGGCTTTTCTTTGCACTTTTTTAATGAGAATACAAAAATGTAACATACGTAGCTTACTCTCTCGCCTGAGAAAATCCCTCCGATGGCCACTACATTGCGCAATCATTACTCTCTCTACTTTGCGACTAGTAGTATTTAATTACTAATTACTTTTATTAATTCATGTTATATTTAAATTTTACGTAAGGGATCGTATACAATTATAAATCGTACCAAACGCGACATTTTTAATACTATGGCCTAATTTTGACATCATATTTCAATTCTGTATATATTTTACCTTACAAACAATACCAAACGGCACAAAACGGCAAAACTTGTGGTCGTTTAGTAATAATGCAAGTTTAAAATATAATATAGAACTCCTAATAGTCTAAGAGCTAGCAACGTTTTCGTTACCTGATTTTAGCATGGCTCATTTTTCTATATATTTTTTCCTCTTTATTGTGGAATACGAATGCAGCCGGTCTGACTGGTGGGAGACGTTCGTTTACCTGTGAGGGGAGGGGCAATGCAGGTAAAAAAGTGACAAAATTACGTCATTTTAGCATGAATTGTATTTGTAATACTTGTTTCTGCTGACTATTAGTGGTATTAATCCATTATTGCCAGACCGTTTCAACGTTGCTAAGACCGTACCAGACCCTCATTTGTAGGTAAAATGAGGTGTCAAATTCACGTCATTTTAGCAAAGCTGAAATTTTAGTATGTTATACTTTGGCTATCAGATAAGCCATAATTAATTTGCCAGACCGAAATTAGGTTGCTAAATTACTGCCAGACGCCGATTTATTAGAAAAGTTGGCAGCTTTTGTAGCGTTTTGGCTACTTTTAATACACAGCCAAGCCGTGATTCTTGCCAAAGAAACGATCCTTGCTTTATATATATATATATATATACATATATATATACGTCATTTGAAGAAATAAATGCTTAATTAAAAATATTTCTTACACTTATTTGACGTGTCGTCTTCAATGAAAATATTTTTTCTTCCTTGCTTATCGCTAGCAATTTATTAGTTACTAGCAAGCTACGCCCGCTACGCTGGTCAATTTCTCTTAACGAATCTTTAATCAAACAAAATAATGACATTTCATACTGCACTTTTATATTTTAAGAGAATAATAAGTGTACTATAGTTTGTGACTCGTGCTATAGCCAATATACACGTCAGGACACGTCGCCCTTATAATTACCTTTTTACATGTGAAGTTATGGTATTCCATTATGAAATTTGGTAATTTTTGAAATTCAATATTTGAAAAACGGATTAATCATTAGATTTGAATATTATACCAAGAAGAATACAATTTTTTACCTTTCAAACGCAGTTTGTCTAACAATTTTCTGACAAATACTTTTTGAGCTGTTATTTTTTTCAGTAACTCTAAATGTTTCATTTTCCGAGATTAATCTGTGGCAACGATTAGCGAAAATCCCCGTCGTCAGCAACGCATAGCTTTTTATTAAAGAGGATGTTGGAGCAGGGATTGTCACCATCAATTTGCCACCATCACTTTTGAAATCGGTTCTGTAGTTCCAGAGATTCCATAGAAATTGTAATTTAGAATGTTTTTAGAACGCTTTTCCCTCATCTCACCATTTTAAATTTCGAATGTTTTTAGAATTTGTTGTTAGAGAGCATTTACATCTTATAAGTAACTATCATATCAAATTTGATGCTTCTATCGCCTTCAGTATACAACAAATCGAAATTTTAGAACGTTTTTCGCTCTTGCACTCCCCTGGAGGTAGTGGCACCGACATAAACTATGGCCTATGTTGGAGCAGGGACTGTCAGCATCAATTTGCCAGCATCACTTTTGAAAACAGTTCTGTAGTTCCAGAGATTCCATAGAAATTGTAATTTAGAATGTTTTTAGAACGCTTTTTCCTCATCTCACCCTTTTAAATTTCGAATATTTTTAGAATTTGTTCTTAGAGAGCATTTACATCTTATAAGTAACTGCCATACCAAATTTGATGTTTCTATCTCCTTCAGTATACAAAAAATCGAAATTTTACAACGTTTTTCGCTCCTGCATCCCCCTGGGAGTAGTGGCACCGACATAAAATATAGCCTATGTTGGAGCAGGGACTGTCACCATCAATTTGCTACCATCACTTTTGAAATCGGTTCTGTAATTCTAGAGATTTCATAGAAATTGTAATTTAGAATGTTTTTAGAACATCCCCCTGGGAGTAGTGGCACCGACATAAAATATAGCCTATGTTGGAGCAGGAACTGTCACCATCAATTTGCTACCATCACTTTTGAAATCGGTTCTGTAATTCTAGAGATTTCATAGAAATTGTAATTTAGAATGTTTTTAGAACGATTTTCGCTCATCTCACCCTTTTAAATTTTGAATGTTTTTAGAATTTGTACTTAGAGAGCATTTACATCTTATAAGTAACTACCATACCAAATTTGATGTTTCTATCTCCTTCATTATACAAACAATCAAAATTTTAGAACGTTTTTTGTTCTTGCACTCCCCTGCAGGACGTGGCACCGACATAAAATATGGCCTATGTTGGAGCAGGGACTGTCAGCATCAATTGTTATTATGGGTAGACCTTTATGGGTTAATATGGATAGACCTTTACATGTATTTATTTATTTTCCACAAACTTCTATAAGTCTACTAACTATAGTTAATCAGGAAAATTTAATTAAAATTAAATACGAAAAAAAACTCACTTATTATACATACACTGCAATTATTGTACGTATACTGTAACCGATATTTTTTCTGTGTCCCTGTAAATGAACTGTAAACGCAATGCACACCATACTTTTAAGTGAGCAATTTAAAGGGCACTGCAGTAATGTATATAAATTGCATCATATTTGAAACAGTGAAACATGATTAAATTACACTGTAAATGATTTTCCCTCGTAGAGCAATGTTCAATAGAAAACTTTTGTTTGACCCTGTAAATGAGTAATAAATGCTTTGCACCCCATATTCTACAAAAAGCATGTTTCAGTGCGTTTCATAATTGTATATCAATTTTAACATGATTCAAATGGCGTAGCAAGCAAAATGCACTTGAAACGATGTTTTCCCACTGACTGTAAATAACGGAATAATTAAGATTGTCCTTGTAAAATAACTATACGTGCTACACACTTCATTTTCAATAGGATCATGCTATTGCAAACGACAGTAACATACAATAATTTCAGGGCAATCCCAGTATATTTACGCGAGTTAGAGCATGGACGGTCTGGCGGATAGACGGCAGACGACAGACGGCCAGACAATTTTTTTCAACTAGGTTGTGAAGTGTTAGAAAAGAAACAGAGCAAACATTATAACCATTTTAATAAATTCACTAGCAGGCGCTTTCTATCACGCGTAATAAAAAACAGTGAATTTTCCATAATCGAGTTCCTTGCTCACTCCAAATTAATGTAAAAGCATGAATTTCAGTCATAAAATTAAGCGTGATTTTTTAAGATAAACATTGAATGCTTATAAAAGACTGGGTTTTTTTTTAACAATTTTTATTTTTATACTTATTTATTTTCACAGCTGAAAATGAATAAAATTCGTGTCATTCCCATACCAACACAACTTACATTTATCAAGTATAACTAAACTCTGAAATAAAATTCTGAATAAAGTGTGCCTCTGTCAGTATGGGATTATGTGTAACTTATGACTTATGCGTAACTTAAGATTTTAGTTTTTTCTTCTCACCACCAAAATAATTATTCTTTAATCTATGATCTGGCGACGACAATAGTGTTGATTTTATTACAAATTACATTCTGTTTCAGAGGCATAAAAAGAAAAGTTTATTGTGAGTGTAGTGGAGATATCAATCGCAGCAACTGGTGAAAGAAATGAACATATGTCCCTTTAAATTGATAGCAAAAGAGAGAAATACTGCCTTTCATTGCATTCTCACGTTGAAATATTACTGTTGATGCTAGTAGTCATTTGTCTGCTATAAACATAGAGAAATGTTTTACCATTACTAACGCTAAAGAACATTTATGCAGGACTGCCACTTGCGACTGTTTTTTATAACTAACACTTTCCAACATACCGGGTGTTCCAAAAATGATTGATGGATTTTAAAATTCAATAAATTGCGAACGGTGACAGATATTTAAAAAATTCTTGCAGGGGGGTTATGTATGATGTGAGGAGTTTTTATTACTGTGATTCTTGATTTTAGTTCGAATTTCAAACAATAGATGGCGCTGACAGTGATTGGCGCTTTGAGATCCTACATTAGAGAGAGATTGGACATTGACGGAATGTCCGCCATGTAAGTTCCAAAGCAAGTGAAACTCAGTAGAACGGAATGTATTTCCATGACTATCTTAAGGCATATAAAACAAATTTTGCATGGTTTTAATAAGGACGAAACTGACACCCCTCAGCATTGATGCACCGCCCAATGAATACTAGGCCTGAGGATTTTTTTTCAGCGTTTGAACGGTCCCTCGAACTTCAACACCAATAATTTCTAAAAGTTTTCTTCGTCTAGTTTTTCTGAGATCAAATAAGCCAAAGAAAACTTTTAGGCATTATTGGTGTTGAAGTTCGAAAGACCATACAAACGCTAAAAAAAAAAAAAAATCCGCCTGTGACAGCCGCCATTTTTGTCAGTGTGCAGGCCTGGTATTCAGGGGGCGGTGCTGAGAGGCATCAATGTTGAGGGGCGTTAGTTTCGGCCAAGACTGAGCGCCAATCGCTGTCAGCGCCATCTATTGTTTGAAATTCATATAAAAATCAAGAATCACAGTAACAAAACTCCTCTGACAACATACATAATTATTCTGCAAGAAATTTTTTAATATCTGTCACCGTTTGCAAGTTATTGGATTTTAATATCCATTAGTCATTTTTGGGACACTCGGTAGTTGAAAAAGGTTTATGGATTCGGTTTGTCTGTCTGTCTGCCTGTTCATACTCTAACTCGCATAAATATAGTCGGATTGTCATGCAATTGATATATGTTATTGAGGTTTAATATGGGATGTTCGGTAATGAAAATGAAGTGTGTAGCCTTTATAGTTCCTATACAGGAATACTCAAAAGAATTCCGTTACATTACGGTTTATGGGGAAAATCATTTGGAGTTTATTTTAACGATTTTACACTATTTCAAACATATTGAAATTGATATATGAGGACCTCAGAAGGATGCTTACACAAAAATGTTCGAGAAATTCAATCACTAGCTCAAAACAAATGGCTATGCTGATTATATGCCAAAAACTAAGAAGACATCACTTCACCAAAATGTTATTAGTAACTCTGTAAGAGCATATCAAAATATCACTAAACTCTGTAACAGCGCTATCAAAATTCCACTTCAGAATTCTGGAATATTGCTTTTAAGAAAACCATGTGGATTCCAACATATATATGTTATATAAAAATTTTATTTCGCAATATTCCTTTAAATTATTCTAAATTCTGACCTATTCATTATTTCCTTATTTCTTAATAATATTTATTCCTATTTAATGTACTCTTAAAAGTAATAACACGTATTTTAATAATTATCTTATTCCTAATCTTAATCTAAAACTTTAAGTTCATTCGCAACTTTTATCAACTCCCCAATCTATAATATTCTGAGAGACGCTAGTTGTCATTTCGAATGTTTTTTAAAAGCCATTTTTTAAAATTATTTTTATTCCATGGATCGCTTTGCGCACCTGGGGTTTTTCACGTAAAAATAAATGCGGCGTTGTGTTGGGGGTTCTTTCTTGTTAAATCTTCTCCATTGCACATCATTCGCTTAGCTTAATTTCGCTTCTCACTGATTGGCTCGTGCGTTCGTTGCTTCTGTAACTCTCCGCAACTTTAATTAAACTCGCCTGCAGGCATTTGGAGAGCAGATTTTCGTCGTGTTTGGAAGTACTGACCAAAGCGATATTTGGTGTTCTGTGACTTAGAATTTCTAATCAGCCCTTTAAGATCTATTAATAATGTAGTGAGTTAACGTCAAGCCTGAGGACTATAAGATTACACCTTGATCCTGTGGGAACTGTACTGGCATCAGTTCTGTTCATGAATAAACAATTTATCTGGAAATTGGCTGAATATTATTGGAGAAATTCTCATGGTGTTCCATCATTGCCTTACTTCCGCGCCATGATTCTTGATAGCGACTGCAATAATTCATCATCCGTAACCAACTGCCATTTTCTCGTGAAATATTAAATCATCTGCATAAGAAGCTAACATATACATATATATATTTTTTAAATACAGAATTTAACACTTTACCACGTTGGCGAATTCTCAGCTGAAGATACTTCTCCAAACGATTTTTCTCCATAGAACATAATGTAACGGAATTATTTGAGTGTCCCTGTAAAGGTGAGTGTTATGCATAATATGCTATAAATATAAGTTCTATGCACACCATATTCTACAGTAAGCCTCTTGTACTGCAACTCAGTGATATACATCGATTTCAATGTTTTTGAAATTGTGTAACGGCATTAAAATAAACCGAAAGAGATTTTTTTCCGTAAACCGTAATGTAATGGAATTCTTTTGAGTGTCTCTGTTAAAAAACTACAAGCGCTACATACTTCATTTTCAATACCTGACATGCCATAGTAAACCGCAATAACATATACAAATTGCACGATAATCCGAATATATTTACGCGAGTTAGAGCACGGACAGACAGACAGCCCTGACTTTTCCTGTCAAATTTAAACATTTTTCGTTATAGACGTTGCCAAAAATTAAAAATCCACAATGAAATTCGTTCTACAATAATTAATTTTCTATTGAACGATTTCCACGTGAAAAATGTAAATGAAATAAAAAGTTTCACCAGTTGAAAAAAATATTAGTATGAAATAAAAATGATTGACGTCATAGTAGTAATAAAGATTTCTCAATAATACAAGGAGTATGAGCATGTGTATGTACAGAAAGGAGATTAATATCGCGGTCATTAGAGAATTAAAAATAAACTCTGACGTCATATTGGAAGTTTAACGAATTTTTCAAATGTTTGAGAATAATTATGAGCAATAAAATTATGAGCAAAGCGAGTATAATTATGAGCAATAGAAAATAGTAAATATATGAGTTTGAGAAACATATTGAGTCATGATAAAAATCCGATTATGGAAATATTCGCATATTTTAGCATTTTGAAGGTTTACAACATGTTTAATTTAGAAATTATTTTTTTAAATACCGCATTTAGTCCACATGACAGATATTATTATGACAGAATATAATAGCGGGACTCGCCGGCTATCGGGCTGGTTTGGATATTCGAAAAAACGAAAAAATAGACCTGTAAATTTTTACTTTATAAAAAACATGTTGTTGCTAAATGAAATTTATTTGGATTTATTAAAGAAAGGATAGTGTTTTGAAAGGAATATTAAACGAAACTCTTTAAGCGGTCTTCGATCACACTTACCCAGTTGTTGACTGATTGTTTTTCTGTGGTCTTAACCCAACAGATTACGGATGATTTCGAGTGCTAGTTTAATGTTTTTTTTTCAGCCAATCACTTTTATTCTGTGTGTGTGTGCGTGTTTGGGAATTTTTTTTTCAAACTGAATTATAACACTGTAAAAAAAGTCAGATGTTTCTTAACCAAGAGCGAAGATATACATTATCCACTTCCGAGATACTAACGATTTCGAAAATAATTCATCTTTTAAATCCTCAGAAACCGATATACACTCTGCTGCAAAAAAAAATATTTATGTATCCAGAAAAAATTGAGCCAGAGCTACGAAACTTGGCGTTCTGGTTTCATTTCATGATTTATGTAAAGTATTCACATTTCAACACCAATGAAAAATGGGGGGGTTGTGCAATGCACATTTAAATTGCGCAGCAGGCATCATATAGTACAGCCGGTACTCAAATTCCCGGGGTAATTAGAACTGGGCGTTCACTGGGCGTTTGGAATGAAGATCACATTCCAAAAAAAAAAATAGGTGTTGCCATTTGAAATTTTTGAAATTTTGTCACTGTAACAGTAACTGTTGGAATTGAACTGTTGTTTTTCATACGATTCTTGAGCGCATACCTTAAAATACATAAAACCAAAATTTCAGTCAGTTCCTGTGAACGGTGTGACAGTTAAGGACTCATATATCGGGATAGATTTTTTATAATCACCCTGTACTATCATTGTTTTTATACTCGACGGTGCTACGAACATTTGTCCGATTTTGAAATAGAGCGCATCCTAGGCATCAGAGAAGTGGATTGGCCAAACGTATCAGCCAGTATGTTGGTGAAAGCGATACGTTACTTGTGCGTCGTTGGCAGCAGTGTATCAGAGAAGGCACAGTCAGTCCCGCGGTGGCTCAGGACACCTACGGGCTACAAATGCATGAGAGGAACTAGCAATCAAAAGAGCATCCACGTCTGCAGCAACAGCGCTGCTATCATCTATTCGACGCCATTTGCCACTTGATATGGATCTAGTGGTATCAAGACCTACCACATGTCGACGACTTGCCGATTTTGGGCTCAGATCTCGCTTATTAGGCCTATTAAGGCAGTTGAAACTCAACATAGGCAGTGTCGTCTGGATTGGTGGATGTCGGCTGTCTGATTGTTGGCTGTCGGGTGTCTGATTGGAGAAATATGATTTTTAGCGACGAATCTCTCTCAGTGCTGATGACCACCGCATATGTGTGTGGAGGCAGAGAGGTCCGCGGTCCAATCCTGCATTTGTTACTGAATGGCGCACTGTCATAATACCTGATGCGACAGTCTGAGGAGCGATCTGGTGGTACAGCCAATCATCTTTAGACGTGCTGCACGCTACTCTGATAGTTCGCAAGTATGGTGACGACATTTTGCATCCGGTGGTACTGCGTATGCCATCAAGTCGCCCAAGTGCCATTTATCAGCAAGACAACGACTCTTGCAACGACCATTACAAGGATATAATGTCCTTCCGTGGCCTGCCATATCAATAGATCTTGCTCCAATAGAGCACTCAGCCGTCTCGGAACGGCACCGAACTTGTAAAAAAATAATATGAAAAGATAAATCTATACTAGTATTGCTCTCCACAATTAATACTAATTCCTGATAATCTGATGTAATAATATAATATATAATTGTAATACGGGCATTACAAAAACGGGATGTTCTGTTTTTAGGCTATTTAAATCTTCCTTTGTTAGAATAACTTTCCTGCAAACAGCTATACCATTACTCTTCACGTTTTTCTCTGTTATTTATATCTGCACTAATAAATAGCCAGCATTTTAGTTTTTTTTTTATTTTTACTTTCTTCTATCTATAATAGGAGAAAGTATTGTAATCGAATTTTTTTTTTACTTCGACGGATTTACACGTTTTAGGAATCAGAGACTCCGAAAATCATGTTTTTATAAAATGTCTGTCTGTCCATCTCTCCGTCCTCATTGTACATTGAAAAGTGTATGAAGTTATGCTTGAAATTGATTTTTCTATGTTTTTGATTATGGCCAGCAGGTCCTACTTGAATTTGGTGATATTTCGACGAAAGGGGGCGCTGCGATCGCGATTTTTGATCGACTTTTGTTCGATTTTCACTATTGTATCATCGAAAAGTGTAAGATGTTATGCAGATAATTAACCAAATTTTTTTTCTATCTTTTTGTCTATAGACTGCAGGTCCAAGTTGAGTTCGGGGATATTTCGACGAAAGGGGTCGCTGCGATCCCGATTTTTGTTCAATTTTCACTATTGTATCATCGAAAAGTTTATGATGTTATGCAGATAATTAAACCAATTTTTTTTCTATGTTTTTGACTATGGACAGCAGGTCCTACTTGAATTTGGGGATATTCCGCCGGAAGGGGGAGCTGTGATAGCCATTTAAAGATTTCAAATTCAAAAAGATGTACAAAAAAACTAGAAATCCTAAAAGTTTTTTCCATTAAATGTTCGACCTTGATCCGGAGAATCCAGAGCAATTTTTGTTTTACTTCTATCTTAAAAAGTGGCTGAGATATAGCGGTTTGAAATGTTAGGGTGGTTGACATTTTCAAACAAGACAGCAGAATTCATCCATATATGCTTAACAGTATATATTTATATTCGCCAAAGTCAAATTCTCGCCAAGCTTGGCGACAGTTGGCGAAATATCGCCAAAATTGGCGACCAAAAATAGGTTGCCATAAATGAAGCCAACTTGGCTGTAGAGGACTAATTTGGCGATATTTTCATTCAAATTCAATGTTGACGAGAACTAGGAATGAATTTTCTTTAATTGGGTTCCACGCATTTTAGCTTCGTGTTAACCAGTAAAATTAGCTAAATTCGTAAAACCAAGGAATAGGGAGGATATCTGTTCCTGTCGGCAGAGGCCAGAAGGACTTTTCGTAGTTTAGTATACATCAATTAATCGTATCCCGGTAACCCGACGATTCGCAAGCAGCTGACTTTAAATATTTAACTGATTTTTTGTGTAAACTGCTATTTTTAATATTGTATAAAACATTTTTGTATAATTCACCCTTGAATATAAAAATTAGCCTCCATAGCAGCTCCCGTACCCTTCACAGAGTTCATAGAATAAATAGAGATGATATGTTTACGTTTGGCGTGACGCTGAAAATGCACCCTACAGTAGGCCCAAAAAACTGGCGGCTTGCTTTGAACACCTCTTGCCGTTCAATGAATCCTGTACTATATAAATGCACTTTCTAGTTGCTGTGCAGTTTTTTTTATCTGGCGACAAAGTTATTGATTCTGGGCTTTTGTTGTTTAAAAATTTACATAAGAAATGTGCACAAAAGGCAATTTTTCTCTTACCTACTCCTATTCGTGTGCGGCAAACCGTGATTTTCCTCTGCTCTCATACTTTTAATTGAAGAACCAAATTTAAAATGCATTTTCTATCCCATCAACATAAATTGATATTATTTCCCGATCTACTCAGCTAGCATGTACGTGATTAGAATGTGAGGGAAAGGAGAAATAACAATAAAATTGTAAGTAATAGTGTCAATCCATCCTCTGCGGCATCTAAAATTGAACACAATTCTAAAAAATTCTCATTTTTCCAAAACATATGCATTTTGTTCTACAACACTAACTGCTGTCTCTTGTGGTGTTATGTATTTTTTGCCTTATTTTAACTGTTGCTTAAAACATTACATTCATACTCTAAAATTTACCTAATTTAGAGGAACGGGATATTCAAATAAACATACATTAATGTGCACTCAATTAATTAATTTAGAAACAAAACTTGTTTTATCTGTAAACTCTAACTAGACTTTATCACTTCTAATCTGTTTTGCCATTCTTTTCATTTTGAACCACTTTATATAAAGTGGCTATCAACGATTTTCATTCTTTACTCTTCTGTCATTTAGATTTTTGGATTATATGAACTTTGCCCTTTTCTGCAGCTGTAAATAATAGTGTTTAGATAAAATAGGAGAAATGATCTTAAAGGGATTTTTTAAACTAGTTCTGAAATAAATGAGAGAATATCAATGGTATTTTCAAAGTGTTATTTATCGTCAAAACTAATTTGGAATTATTTCTGTAATAATAGCTCTAACATTATCATATCATATATTCTAATGCGAGCAAATCTTGTGTGTGGTTATAGATATATGCAAATTTTATCTAAAAAACGGCTCTAACGATTTTGACGAAATTTTTGTATCCTACTGTTTTGGGACAGAAGAAAACCATTCGCTTAAGTCACATGTTCGAGAAAATTGGATCAGTGGGTCATTTTGGGTCACCAAGGGTCAGGGTTAAGCTAATTGTATCTAAAAAATGGTTCAAACGATCTTGGCTAAATTTTATATCCTATCATTTTCGGGCACGAGAAGACTAATGGCATTGGTCACATGTTCGAGAACTTTTGATCGGTGAGTCATTAGTGAGTCATTAACGCGGGTTAAGTTAATTTTATCTAGAATACGGCTCTAACAATTTTGATTAAGTTTTGTATCCTACGAGGTTCGGGCACGAGAAAATCACTGGGCTAGGTCAGACATCCGATAAAATTTGATTAGTGTGTCATTTTGGGTCCATTGTGTGTCAAGCTAACTTTATCTAACACACGGCTCGGACTATTTAGATTAAATTTTGCCTCCTATGGTTTTCGGGCACGAGAATGTTGGGCTAGGTTATTGTTCGAGAAAATTCGATTAGTGGGTCATTTTGGTCGTGGGTCATTATGGGTCAAGCTATTTTTATCTTAAAAACGGTCAGAGGATTTGAACTAAATTTAGGATCCTACAGGTTTAGGGAACGAGAAGACAATTGGTCTAGGTCACATGTAACAGAAATTTCGATTAGTGGGTTATTTTAATCATCGGTGATTATGGGTCAATCTATTTTTATCTTAAAAACGGCTCAGACGATATGAACTAAATATTGTATCCTGCGGTTTTTGGGCACTAGAAAATCATTGGACTAGGTCACATGCTCGAGAAAATCCGATTAGTGGGTCTGTTTGGTCCTGGGTCATGATATTTGAACTCAAAGCTAATTTTGACCGAGCGTACTTCGGGTTTTTCTGCTCGTAAAATTAAAAATGAAGAAAACTACTTTTCTAATTTTTTAATATTTTAATCGTCTCACGTTAATCCTGAAAAAAAAATTCAGGGATTTTTTTTTATTTATAATTTCAATTAAAAAAAATCGTAATTAAATTGGAAACATTTTTGGTTAATTTTAATTTAGAATGGAGTATTTATGGTTGTTTTTAGCTTCGATTGTAGAATGTACTGTGATTTGAAGGAAAATATATGCAAATATAATGCAAAAATACAAACAAGAAATTAAAACCTACTGCCAAACATTCGCTGGCTATCCTGAATGATTTAAGAAAAATGTAGCTTAGACTTTTTTAATTTTATTTCAATTTTAGCTTAAATTTAATATTTATGCATAAGTTGAGGGAAAATGAACAAATAAAATTGAGGAACGTTGAATAATTATGAACAGAATAAATATAAAAGTAAAAATAGCTCTTTTATATGCATTCAAAGTTTAACTTGAAAATCTCACCTAATACCATGACTGCAATTCATGATTTTCCAATCAATTTCCGTTAAACTACGTGAATATAACGTGCGCACCAATCCCGAAAAATCACTGTTATTATTTACGTTTGATAGAAAGCGCGGTATTGTGAATTTACTTTTAAAAATTATGTTTTTTTCTGTGTTCATTTTTAAATTACTGCTAACAGAAATGAATCTCAAACATTATTGAAACTATCTTTTTATGATTTTTAAAATTGATTTTTCACCTTATAATCACATTTAATTTATATAAAACTAATAATGCTAAACGTGCATCTTTTTTAAATTATTACAGTCCATTTTAATATTTTATTTTCTCCTTTTTAGTGTTTAAAATCGAATTGTTCCTGTTTCACAGCTATTTGGTCTAATTTGGCGAAGGTGTTTGGGTGCGTAATTAAATTGTAATTCGTATACTACACAGAGAAAAATCACACTTTCAAATCTGAGTAAATCGATGTTATCCTTTTGTTATGAAATATTTTGTTTCAAATATGACGAACCAATGCTTTCAATTCTGAAATACCAGAAATACTCAGAATATTGAAACATGGACATACTCGAAACTGAGCACTTAGAGGTCAGTTCATACTCATTTTTGAAACATGGACATACTCAAAAATGATTAGAATATGCTCAAACTCATTCTTGAAACATGGACATACTCAAATATAAGCACATAATGTTTTATTCTCGAGTGTGTGCATGTTTTCAGAACTGAGTATATTATATATATATATGTGTTTCAAACTTGAGTAATTTTGATTCGGAGCCATTTTGACTATGAGACATACTCAGATTTGAGTATTTTTTGCTCAGTTTTGAAAATGTAGTTTTTAGAGTGTATTGTAACCTTTGAGAATATTTGGCGATTAATCACCTGTGGCAAGTAAAAGAAAAATGCCTTAAAATAAATTTATAAGTTTATAATTAAGTTCTAAAAATAATAAGATGTTGTATTGTTACCGGAAACACACCTGTAAACATATTTTTTTATAATTCTAGCCTATAAGGAAGTCAGTTAAAATCGAATAGAATATTCTGTGTTTACATTTAAAAAACAAATTGAGTTAAATAAAAGTCCTTCCGGCCTGTACCGGGAGGAAAAGAGAGCTTCTTATATCTTCGTTTTAAAATTTTAGCTAATGTTACTCCAAACCAGCAAGCTAAAATACAAAGAATTCGATTACAGAAAAAAATTCTTTTATACAGAATTTGAATAAGAAACTCACCAAATTTGGTAAATATAGCCAAGGTGGCTTCATTTGGAGATTTATTTTTAGTCGCGTTGTTTCGCCAACTGTCGCCAAGCTTGGCGAGATTTTGACGCCAACGGATATGAATATACACTGTAAAAAAAAATGCAGTAAAATTACGGGCAGAGGCCGGCAGCAGAGATTCCAGTCATACCCCGTAAAAATAAAATAAAATAAAATAAAAAAATACATGCCCATCATTTTGTGCAGCCCGTAATTTTACGGGGAGAAGTAATATAGCATTATAATGCACAGGATATAATGCACTTTAAAACACAATAACACTTTGCTTACTGTTCCGTAGCACGTAGCACGTTAGATAATCATCACAGAATCCCTGTTTTGGCGGGTTAAAATTTTCGAAACACGAGTAAAATGAAGGGTTACACCCTAGCGGAGGACAATGTATGGGGTCGTACCGTATTTTTGCTAACATATGGGCTAGAACTGTAATAATATGTGGATTGCTCTTAATTTTCTACGTATCTAAGGGATAAGGCCGCTTATTTAGTGGATCAGACCGTTTTTCATCAAATAAGGCTGTTGCCCGTGAAAATTGAAAGGCAAACGCTCATAAATTTACAGTTTTTTCTGAGAGTGTATAGTTTTATGCGAAAGAAATAATTACAACAATGAAAGATAATAATTTGAAAGAAATTACGCTCAGTAAAACCCATAAATTAATCGTGTTTTTTTTCTAATATGCTGTCTTGTTTCAAAATTCAGCCAAAAGAGAATTTCAAACTGCTATATTTCAGCCATTTTTTAAGATACAGTCGAACCCCGCTATAATGAACCAGGGATATAGTGAACACTCGGATATAGTGAACTTTTTTGCTAGTCCCGTCTGAACTCCCATTTAACTAATGTTATTTTATACGTTTATAGTGGACAGCTGAGATTTTGGTAATTCGTTTATAGTGGACTCAAATTTTATTTCCCCAGATTTCTTTTTTCAATTCTCCAACTTTAAACTTGCACTAGTTGTGACTACAAATGATGACATGGCTTTATATTGTGTTGAATTTCACTCTTTCACGCTCACCGCCTAAACAGCACATGCTTCTTCTTCCCCTCTTTTCCCTATTACAGGAACCTCTCTTATTCCTTTCTCCTTAATTCTAGGAATAAGTTCTGATATTCACTTGCTAACTTCGTCCCCCGCCCCTCGGTATAATCAGAACAGTCCAAGAATGTCCTTCATTTTACAGTGTCTCTCTTGATTATTCTTTAGATTGAATTGAGATAAGAAGACGTTTTTTCAAGATCAGCTAAAAATTTTGTAAAAATGGCGAATTCTTTGAAAAGAAAAGCATTTTCGATTGATGATAAGGTAAAAATAATGAAACGTATTGAAGATGGAACAAATCAATCGCACTGTGATAGGAATTTTCCTTGTCAAAATCTACAGTTTCGAACATTTGGAAAAATCGCAGTGCACACAATAAAAATTTGGATGCTTCCAAGAAACTATGTCGGGCTGAAAAAGAAAATGTGGAAGAAGCTCTATTAAAATGGTTCACCATTCAGCGGGATAGAAATCGTCCTTTGACCAGACACATGCTTCAAATTAAAGCGAATGAGTTTGCCAAAAAATTCGGAGAAAACAGTTTTGTGTGCTCTAATGGATGGCTGGATAGGTTCAAAAAATGGAACAATATTTCTTCTGGAAAGATTGTTGGTGAAGCAGCAAGTGTTTGTACATCAAATGTGGAAAAGTGGAAAGCTCAAGTGTGGCCAGATGCAATCCAGGATAATGAAGAGAAGGATATTTTTAATGCTGACGAAGCTGGATTATTTTACAAAATGACTCCCGATCAGACGTTAAAATTTAAAAGCAAAAAGTGCAATAACTGGAAGCTCTCGAAAATGAGAATAACTGTTCTTGTATGTGCAAATATGAACGTATCAGAAAAGCGAAAATTAACTGTTGTGGGTAAATCCCAAAAACCAAGGTGTTTTAAAAATGTTAAAATACTGTCCGTCAATTACAAAGCTAATCAAAAACCCTGGATGACTTCCAGTTTTTTTAAGAAGAACTTCGACAATGGGACAATGATTTGTTGAATAGCAAAAACGTAAAATTGTTCTCCTTGTTGACAATTGCACAGCTCATCCCCACTTAGGAAATCTGAAATGCATTAAGCTCGTTTTTTTACCTCCAAACACGACTTCTGTACTACAGCCCATGGGCCAGGGCGTTATACGCAGCCGGAAGTTCCACTATAGGAAACAGCTAGTGATGCGTATTTTGGAGAAGTATGAACAGAACAATACGGAATACAACATCTCACTCTTGGAAGCAGTCGTTTTGTTGGAAAAGCGATGGACACAGGTGACATCAGCAACAATCCGCAACAGTTTCCGACGCACAGGTCTTTCGAAAGATGTGTTGTGGGAAGGAAAATATGGCAACGTGGAGGACGAAGATGATGAAGAAATCTTACCAATAGCTCTGTGGCTAGAAAAGCATAATGTGAACATTTTTCCAAAAGACGATACTGAGCACTTCTTGCGATACTGAAGTGTATACTTCTGGTACCCCCACAGATGATGAAAATGTATCTGGAGTTAAACAAAAGAATGATGATGAAGAAGACTTATAAGACGATATCTCGGAAGTAAAATTGGCAGCGAATATCCTGAACCTTTTTTTTTCTATAGAAAATGTGGACCAAGAAATATTAGATTCTTTACTAATTTTTGATAAGAAAATTGATGAACTCTACTTAAAATCGAACTGCATTCAATCAAAAATCACAAATTTCTTCCATAGAATGTAAAAATAAAATCATGTTTTAGTAAGTACCTTTTTTCTTTTTATTATTTGATTTATTGTCAAATTAATTAATTAATAAATTGTAAGTAAATAACGTATTATAGCAATCATTATTTTTAACAATGCATCATATACTAAAAAATCAATAATAACAATCATATACAAAAAAATATTTTATTTTTAAAGAATTTGGATATAGTGAACCATCGGTTATAGTGGACAGATTTTTGGGTCCGTAGACGGTTCACTATAGCGGGGTTCGACTGTATAATGTACGTATAGCATTATTTTTATAATATGTAGCGTTTTTTTAATATCGTAAATTACTTTTTATACGCCTTTTATGTTTACCTTATTCTCTGTACGTAATATATAGTTCTTTAATAGTAACTTGTTTATAATTATAAATACTCCAGTTTATGTTTATAAGCCCTAATGAAAATACTAAATCGGATAATCAAGATGTTTTATTGTATTTTTTATTGGTACGAATCCTTTATTTTATTTTCAGAAGTTTTTCTCTATTTCCAATGCTCAAATAAGATGTAATTTTTGTTAATATTTATTGAATAACGAAATAAATAAATATTCAAACGTTTATGCACTTGCATAGCCCTCACATTTGCATCTAAGAACAATGTTATTAGTTCTTAAATGATTGGTTTATGTTAATTGATCAAAGTAGAAAATTTGTTAAAAATCCCTAAACCTTATATAAAAGTGATTTGTTTCTTATAAAATGATTAAGTTATAAACAGACAATATTTTAACAATATAGATTTAAGGTACCTGAAACAAAATCTGGTAGTTCATGACTACTAAAAATAAAGTTTAACTATTTCATGGGCCAAGTAAGCATCCAAAAATAGAATCAAATGCATACTGAATAAAGAGGCCTAATTCATTCATAACGTTTCAATTTGTTACTTTCTACCTAATTTTTTTTTTATTTAAATTCTATGTGTACTCAATCATATTAAACAAAACACCGTTTTAAACATCGTTTTTAATGCCAATATTGATTAATTAGGAAAGAGTTTCTTGCTTCATTTGATGTATAATTCTAATTTAAATATGCACATTACTTCTCAATTAAAATTTTTGTATTTCTATTAATCTTTTTAAAAATCTCTTAGGATGAATCGCAATTAAAAATTTACAATTTAAATTAGCAATTATTAAGTCAATATCCTTCAAGGTAACATTTACTCAATCTTTACGAATCTTTATTAGCATAAACGAAGCATAAATTAGTTTAAATAGAAAATTTCAATCTTCGATAATAAAAAGGATTCAATTCGAGAGAAAGTTTACATTTAGAAATTAAAAGTTACATTATTATTATTTTTAATGTACGAAGAAATTATTTTGTTTCGATTCATTAATTTATCGTGTTAAAGTCCGATATCATAAAGAAATGCGAGATAAAAGCCGAATTAGATTTTATTATTGTTTTCAGATACGATTAAGTGTTATTATCTGTGTCACTCAAAGTCAGCTCCCTAAATTTGGATATGGTATCTGCTCAAACCCCTTCAATTTTAATGTAATTGTTACGGTTCTTAAATGTATATCTGAAAAGTGTCAGATTCAGGTGTATTAAAGTTGGGAAACTAGGGATGCTTTTGTAAGAGTTTACTATTTCACTGCCTCAGAATAAACGGTTCATAAATTGAACCCCAAATTCAGATATCTACATCTCAAAAGGGGAACTTCTGATTTGATAAACGTTAGAGCCATTAAAAAAATCATATTTCATTTCAGAAGAGATCTTTTATTTCATTTCTGCGCTCTTCCATATAATGTTTTAAAAAAAGCAAGGTCAAAACACCTATTTTACGTGAGATTCGTAAATATACGTATACAACTGTAAAGTAATATCAGGATTACACTCAAATATATATTGAACGAATAAAGCTATAACTGTGACATATTATTTTATATTACCTATATTAAATCTTCTATGAGTTGTCATATCAGAGTGACTTCAGCGCCCGTATTGATGACATTATTAAATTATCAAACCTATCTCAAAAACTATTGCAGATACCAAAAGCTATGTCGTTGTACATGTAAAAATAACTTAAGTATCAGCTCTGAAATGTTAAACTATCGATAAACAATCACCTGTTTAAGTACCTCACTAATCATTTGTAGAAATGTTGCATTATAAGGATGATATATATTTTCTAATAAAGCTAACACATGTAAGCGAGATTTCATTTATTTTAGTAAAAAATCCAATTTAAGTATGACTAAACTGTTTACAATTGGCAGCAATGTTTGTAAATGCATGTTAGAGAATGTGTATTGCTGCCGTTGGCGGACACATTCAGCATAAATAACTTGAAATCCTTACTAAAGTAATCTGCTGACATGTTATCTTGATGACGATTGTCAGTTTTATAAGAAAATATATATCTGCCTTATAATTCCACCCTGCTCCAAGTAGGAAAAGGAGAATTTATACAGAATCTTCTTTTTCATTTTTGCGAAATTTATAACCTAAATAGTAGAAACTATAAATTTAAATTTATCCTTATTCAGTTTTATACCTTGCTCAGAAAAGTATTTCAGAACATCATGAACTTTCAAATCAGAATATTCCTTTGATGATAATTCTGTATATACAAAAACGCTCTATCGCACACTAGATACAATTAGACTTTCATTTATAAATTCAAAGTTTCCAATTAAATACAGTTATTTAATTGGATTTTCTCCGATCAGAAAAATAAAAATTGCGTTTTAATTTTAGTCTTTAACGCTGATTAGGTAATGCTAAATATTTAAAATTAAATTCAAGGATATTACCCATTAAAGGAAACTAACTTCAGCTTTTTTCATCATACGGAAGTGAAGATTTTAACAAAAATTCGCGTTCATTTTCTAAATTCAATTATTTGCTTCACGGGTTTTCTGTAATGTAAAAGATAATCCTTTTCAATTTTATCAAACAAAGATTAGAAGAAGAATGAACTACACTCTTTTACTTATTAATTTTGTTACGGAAATCTTCTGAAGTGGAATGATCTGCTGTATGTTTCATTTTCATTTCAGTGGCAGATATTGTGATGAAAAACAATCAGCTTTCAGCGAATGACGCGACAAGTACTCAATTAAATGTGAAAGTATTTCAATAAGAAAATGTTCGCGCTATTTTAGTACATCACTGCTGTTCTATTATTAGGCGTTGCTGATAATGTTAAAAAGTAATTTTGGAATAAATAATGGAGTTCTTTATTTTATCACTATCTTTAAATTCTGCAAGGGTAAAATTAATATTTTAGGCTTAAATAAGGGAAATGTTTAAAAATTAAAATTATTACCTTAACACCGGAAATATTTAAGTAAAATGATTTTAGTGCAGTTATATTTTCACAAACTATCTTAAAAGGATTTTACAGGCATCCTTTAAAAGACTTAATTATGCTTACAAAGCATGTAATAATCTAAATACTATTTTCCATACTTGTTTAATAAACAAGTAATAAACAAGTATGGAAGCATTGTTTACAAGTATACATTGTTTTTTTTTTTTCGATTTGGCTGCCGAAAAAATGAAGTTTTATTTTAAACTACTTTATTCGGATTGTATGCGATGAAGCTACAATTGAAAATGAATAGATTTACATAATACAGAATATATATTTTCCAAATTGTTGGATTTGCATTCTCATAAATTCTGAAGTTTCAGTACATTTGCAGTGAATTTTTAGTACATTCAGTGAATTTTCGGTACATTTGCATATTGTTTAAAAAACAAGATATTTAAAGATGAATAGAAGGAAGTGGAGTACAAAAATAATATATCCATAAACTGCATAGACTAAAATCTTCAAAAATTTAGACAGTTAAAAGAAAATATCAATGAATAACATAATGAAAAGTGTGTAAATCGTATAGGATTTTCTTTATATTACAGAGTGTTCCGTGACAGTAAAACGAAACTCATGCACATTTTTTATATTAATCGATTTTGATTATTTTGATTATACTTTATGAAGACGTTTTAGGAAAATAATAAGAAGTATTTTTTTTATCGTTTAAGAAATTAAAATGCATTTACCGAAGAATGTGAACAAAAATGCTTGCACCTACCAAAAGCTCGTGATGTTATAAAATGTCTGTCATTAATGATCCCTTTTACACTTTTCTGTCCAAATCAATACTTTAACGCGTAGAGGCAGTCGATGTAATGCTTTTTGGACAATATTGGCAATAAACATTAACTTTTAAGTATTTATAAAATATTAAACCAGTAAAATATCTTAGTACGCAATGAAAAAGAAACTTAATAATTTTACAAAAAACGTGTTTAAAAACAAATTTGAATTATGAAACGCTTAAAAAAAATTATTCAAAATATTACCTAAATTAATGTATATCCCACTCATTCACATATAATACATTCATAATAATATATTTAAAAACTAAATCTAAAATAAACACAGTTAATATCGATTGAATGAAGCAGTAAAAGCATCTAAACATTATATTTAGATTTTCTGTACAATGTTACGCAAATGTAGTTGTAACAATAATTTATGCTATTGTTCATTATAAAGACACACCATTAATCATCTGTGTTTCACTACAACAAATTTTGAGTTGTTTTCATACGCCTGTGCATACAATTGACTGACTAATATGCAATCTGACATACAATAACTTGACTTGTTAATTCGAAGAGTGGGTCTGTTTAACCAAACGAAGTCGCTACTCAGCTAAAAATGAACTGCAGTGATACATAAAAAAATGCAGTTGGAGGACTGTGGTGATTTGGCACAAATCCCTGCAGTGTTTTTGAAGTCGACATAACTACAGTTTATTACAGTTAACTACAGTAATTGGGCAAAAACTGTATTTTGCTTTTCTTTCTTTTTTTAGTGGCGCCATCTATGAGCCATCTTAGCCTATTTACTTATAAATATTTTACCCTACTTGCCGAGATATGATTCAACTGAGGGTGTCACATTTGGAAGTGGAGTGTCTTATCCATTGAGCCACTGGGTCTTAGTAAAGGTTTGATTGCATGGAGTCATAGGGAGAGGGTGATTAGATAAGCAGAATTTTTTATCGTTGGTAGGTAATTTGACGGTTTGAAAGATGGGATTTTGAGGTGAATTTTTATAAATGATTATTTATTTTTTTATAAATGTGTGTGTACTTCGAAATTAATTTATCAATTAAATCTGAGGAATAAATATCTTAGCGGATATTATTTATATAAAGAATTAATTTAGGAGATATATTTATATTTTAAATGTGTTATACAATTTAACTTGAAAAAAAAATAATTTTTATAAATAGTAATTTCGAAAATGAAAATTTTTAATACAGTTGAAGCACTTTATAACGAACTACGATATAACGAAAAGCACGATATAACGAAATGCTGATAGCCATTTAGTTGGTCTGTATGTTAAAGAATACTGAATTCGAAACGATATAACGAAATATTTATAACGAAAAGCACGATATAACGAAAATAATTCGAGCATACAAAGTGAGGAAAAAAACGATATAGCGAATTTTTTACTTTTTTTACCTAAAAAATGGCCGGGAAATATAATTTTATTTCTCAAATACCAGACATTTTTTTCATGAGATAAACTTCAATCTTTTTCTCTACGACCAATCACATATTTTCAATACTTCCAAGATAGATTTGGGGGAGGGGCATTTTAAGACAGACAGAGGGGCGACAGCTTAGCTGAACTGGAATTATGTTATTTTTTATTTGATGACTTATTTCATTGACATATTCTTTTCCTGTAAATTTATCGCGTGTTAATTTTTAAAACTTTTTGTAAACTGGCTATGTCTGTCAAAAAAAAAAAAAAAAAAAAAAAAAAAAAAAAATGTTTGAGTTTAGAAGAGAAAGTTGAAATTATAAAATGTGTCGAAAATAATGTTAAAATAAGCGATGCATGTACATTAATGTACATGCATAATTGAAAAGCTTGCATGATGAAATGCCTTTTTAAAGAATGGATTTTAGATTTTGACGAATAGATGCAAAAAGCCAAACGTTCTGCTTATTTTAGACACCGTTTCAACGTTTCTTCACATGCGAGTTCTGTTCGTATTTAATTTATTAAATTACTTTTTTTACCACCTAACACTACATCTAAAGTGCAACCATGAGACCAAGGAGTTATTCATTCGTTTAAAGCTAAATACTGGAAGGTGCTTGTGAAAAAATAATCGTGAATTCAGATGACACGAAATAAACAAAAATAGACGAACTGAAAGCAATTTATCTGATAAATAAAGCTTGGTGCAATGTTCTGTTAACGCTTTTCAGTTTCGATATTTTCCCCATCACCTTCAGATAATAATGAAACTGTTTCTTTACCTAAATTGGAAAATACAGATGAACTGATTTCATCCTTTTAAATCTGATTTCCGAGTTTAAATTTGATCAATATGTTAATGTTGATTCAAATACAATGTGAAATGAAGAATTGGATGAAGAGAATATCATAAAAAAAGTAGAGAAGATGAGGCGTACGTTGGCACTGTCAGTGAGCTGAAAAAAACATCCTTCGAGAAGATTTTACCATCTGATGCACTTGAGTATTTACATATAATTGTGCGTTACATGCACGATGGAAACTTGTTAACGAATGAAATTAACATGTATGTTGTTAAAATAGGGTGTACAATATTAGTCAATGCTATTAAGAAAAGAAAGCAGAGCTTATTAACTCCATTCTTCAAACCTATAGGTATGCAAAACGGCCCTTTAAAAGAATTAAATCAATAATATTTTTTTACATTTAAATTTGCCCGTTTTTTTATGTGTAGCATAGTAAGATAGATAAAATATCTAAAATTCAGTCATCCAGATCTATCATCTCAAAATAAAAATTCTGTGTTATGACTGTGTATTGTTCTGTTTGTAGTAAAAATGTTCCTTACTATGGTGGCTTAATATAATATGAATACATAAGGCCTAGCTTTTTTTTATTAAACAAACGTTATTTTAAGACATATCTTTATGTAATAAAAAGTCCTTTTTTATGATTGTCTCCATTATATGGAATTCTGCATACTCAGATTACGTTCAGACCATAATAGTTGGGATAATTGGCGTTCTTACTATGTAACGAAATAATTCGTTATAACGTTTTAACGAAAGCACGTTATAACGAGCAAATCATCGGAGCACTTTCGATTTCGTTATAAGGTGCTTTGACTGTAAATAGTATTTTATTATAAAAATAGATTTTTGTGACGTGACTATTGATAAGGTTGTTAATAATTTTTTGTGAAGTTTATATTTTTATAGCTTGTGAAATAATTTTATTTTAATCTTAATAATTAATAATCTTTAGATAAAATAAGAAATATAGTTGCTGCTTTTAAAATTAATGCGTAATTTTTAAAAAAATTGAATTAATCTGCGAATTAGTTTTTTCTGTTTTATTAATATATATATATATATATTTGTGAATTGACAAGTTTATACTGTTATAGCTTGTAAAATAATTTAAAATAAATTTTAATAATGAAAATTTTTGAATAAATAAGAAAATTAGCTGTTGTTTTGTAAATAAATACGTAATTTAAAAAATAAGCTGAATTAATTTGCGAACTAGTTTTATTTTCTTTGTACGATTAAGTTGAAAAATGATTAAGTATATATATTTAATTATTTTATATAATTTGAAGTTTTAATTGAATTTTATAATATGAATTATAATACATCTGTGGTTCATAACACTTTCATTTTTTTAAATTAATTCTTAAGATAATGATATAATATTGTATGAATATTTAATTAGTATAACAGACAATATGGTTTTAATGCATTAGTTTTGCACTTAAAATATTATAGGGGGCCACTATTATGTTTCTGCCCCGAACCCCCGAAATCTGTAAGTCGGTCCCTGGCTAAGTCAAACATTTGAACGATAAACAACATTGATTGATTTTTATATGTATATTTGTTTTGAATTTTAAAGTTTAATATCTTTGAATATTTGTTTTGTTTCACTTAAAGAAGGAGGGAGAGACTACTGTCACAGGCGCCCAAATTACGTACTTAAAATAAAAGTCTTGAAAACAGTATAAATTATTATTAATAAAGTAAATAGTGAGTCATGCAACAATAACAAAAACTGGAAAGCTTTAAAATCACTTTTAAAACTGCAGATAAACTACAGAAAATATAACACAAGATTTATATGAAGCAAGTTCTGTAAAATTACCTCACAGTAACTACAGTTATACCGCATATACATCAGAAAATATACTTCTGAATTAATGACTGTAAAAATAATTCAACTGTACTGCATTTTTACTACAAATGTAAAGTCTCATTATTTTTTTAATTTGTGGTTATAAAATGATTTTACATAAACTACAGTATTTTTTCACAAAGTAGCTCAGAGTATTTAAAAAAAATTACTGCAAAATTACTTCACATTAGCTACGAAATAACTGAAGTATTTTTACAGTCGAGATTGCACTACAGGTTATCTACAGTTGACTGTAAAAAAACTTCAAAAGTACTTCACTTCTGTAGAAAAACTGCAGTTCATTTTTAGCTGGATATTTCCGGTTAAACATTGGCTAATTTAAATTATGATTCAATTTACTTATAAATTTAAATTGTGTTCTCACACACATAACAGTGTGTTTAGAGGTTCTTAATTTTGTAATGTATTGATATTGTATAAACATCTCTTTATATACTAAATATAGTTCACCGAAAAATGATTAACATGATTAAAAACTATCTTTAAAAATATTCGCGCTTGTGTTCCTTAATGCTTGCAAGTTCTCTTGTGAAGACCTATATCTTATCAATAAAAATCATATACACCACCGTTAATTGTAAAACTTTCGCCAAACATAAAACACAACAGAAAAGGCACTTTTAGCAATTAATACTCAAATCCAGTACTGCAACCGAATTAGTTTGTGTGCCCCTTGTAAATAAATGATAAAGGCTAAGCACCCCATATTTGACAGTAAGCATCTTATAGTGACTTATATAAATACATCAGTAACTTTTATAAATTACATTACGTTTGAAATATAGTGTAGAATCATTAAAATACACTGCAAACTATTTGCCCTTGTAGACGGCTATAAAAAAAAATTGTGCGAGACTGTAAATCAATAATAAATACTTCGCACACTGTATTCGACAGAAAGCATGCTTAAGGAACACTCAGAAATGCATATCAATTTGATTTCATTTGAAATAATGTAACATCATTAAAATGAACTGTAAATGATTTTTCCCTACAGAATAATAATGTAACGGACTTTTTCTCAGTGTACCTGAAATAGAACTATAAATATTACTCGCTTAATTTTCAATAGCGGGAATGCTCTTCTAGTATACCCTATCTTACACTGTAAAAAAATTTCGTAAAATTTCAGTAGATGTACCGTAAATTAACGGTACTTGTACCGTTTTCACTCGTTACGGTATGAGTACCGTACTTCTAATGTATATTAAGCGTAAAAAAACAATAATGTGTCATTTCAATTATAAACGGTATGTATACTGTAAAATGATGGTTTTTCAGTATAAAATCGCTATTTATACCGCAAAAAAAATATTTTTCGGTAAGAAAAAAGCTGCTAGTCCCGCCTCGGTGCACGGCAACCCCTGAAGTGATGCCCTAGATCTTGTTACGTAATGCGTTCAGGCCTGATTAGAGGGGGGGTGCAGCCGGTACATATACTTTAAATATTTTACGGTACATATACCGTCCAGTTAAATTACGGTATATATACTAGTCACAAAGTTGCCAGTATATGTACCGTAATTTTTGAACAAAATTTTAACATTGTATATTATGGCGTAACATCAACAAAATGCACTTAAAACGATTTTTTTCCGTTGACCGTTATGTAACAGAATACTTTTGACTGCACCTGTAAACGAACTCTAAATGCTACACACTTCATTTTCAAGAGCAAACTGGCTTTAGGAAACGTAAATAACATATACAAATTTCCGGGCAATCCACGTAGCAGACCTGCTTAAAATGTAATTTAGTGTTTTAAAAACCGACTTTTTGAACTTCAAAATATAAAAAAGACAAATGCAACAAAATTTTCTCATTAACGTCCCTTTTGAATATTGTTTCTAACTGTATGTCCTTGGTTACTCTTTTCATATCGTATAAACTATAAAAAGAAATATCTAACTATAAGATTTTCTTTAAATTGAGTTACCTTATTATATATATATATATATATATATTAAAAATATCTATAATATAATAATTATATTAAATATATATTACTTAAGCATTTTATCTCTATTTTAACTATAAATTTTGATTGAACTTTATTTAATAATTTTATTTCTTTAGTAACAGTTCCAGAATTTTTTTGATGCAGTATATTCTTTAAATGATAATTACTTTTAAGTAAATCCCCCTCAGCTAAACACAAAATGTAATAATATTTTCACTTTTTAAATTCGAAATTTTGATTTTAAATGCAATCCCTTAATTACATCTTGTCAGATAGTTTTAAAAAGAAAAATAATTGAATTTTAATTCTGCCACTAATCGCAAATTATATAATATTAAATATTTGAAATTAAATTGAAAGATGATACTCTCCAAAAGAAGAACTAATTTCAATTTGTCTTCTTATTATAGAAGCGAAGATTTTGATTGCTCTCTTTCATTATTCTGTGAATTCAATTATACGCTTCAAGGGTTTTCCTCAATATAAAAGATAATCCCTTTCAACTATATCAAAAAAGACTAGGAGCAGAATGGAGCTGCCTCCTTTTGCTGATTAATTTTCTTTTAGCGAAATCTTGTGAAGTTGAGTGACCTGCTACATGTTTCATTTTCATATCAGTGGCAGCTGTAATGATAAAAAAACAAGATTTCGTTTTCAGTGACTGACGTGACAAGTGCCTAATTATTTGAGGAAGCGTTTCGGGAAGAAAGTTTTCAAATCATGTTAATTGTCTGAGTGCAACGAAGACTCATACACAGCGCAGTATTACTACAGCGCCTAGAATACATAGTGTGGAAACCGGCAAATGGTGTAATGCTTTAAAAAGTGCTAAAAAGTTGTAGCCTATAAATGTGCAACGGTGCTCCTACGATAATGTTGCAACCATAGACAAAAAAATGCGTATCACGTTTTTTAGCCACGTTTTCATAATTTTAAAAAAGCTTATAAAAATCACTAAGTCAGAGGAGAAAAGGATATATAATTTAAGTATTTAAAATACCTACCACCAGCCGAAACATTCTAATAAAATGTCAAGAGCTAGCAGATGGCGCTGCGAACCCATACTAAAACTTTCAGCAACGTTGTACATCTATTGGATACAATTTTTTAGTACTATTTTGTGGCCGGTTTCCACACTATGTATTCTAGGTGCTGTAGTATTACTTTGCCCCATATATAGCTACGATGGATATTAAAACCTTTCGTCAAGCATAACTCAAAAAATATTTAACGGATTTCGTTCAAATTTTTACAGCAGGTACCTATAAAGGTGACAACGACGTCTATTTATTACCAAGAATAAATGCTAAACCGTTTGGAAATTATATTAAAAAAATAGATAAAAAAGCACAATTAAAGTACATACGTCACGAAATTTTGTGGTACGTCATTTTCACCGGCGCGAGATTTTCGTAGACAATCGGAATTGAAAAGTTCATGGAGTACAAGGAGCAAAAAAAATATGCACGCACTAATATTCAGCACAATAAAATATATTTCAATTGAGTAGAAATCGAAAATTAATCTGGATTTTTTTCTCTTTGAAAGAAAAACCCCGCAATAACTTAGTAGACTTGGTATTAGAGATTTGGCGCAAATCTCAGCAATAGCAGCTTTTTTTATTTCTCATGTGTAAATAATAAAAAAAAATTCTTTGGTGTTTAAATAAAAGGTTTCGATTTATGGCATTATTTCTTTTTTTTTCTCTTTTTAGCATTTTAAATGGGATTAATGAAAGGCACGTATTTTAAATTAAATGTGTGAAAGGTTTATATTTAAATGAAATGAATTCAATATGAAAATGTTATAGGAACAATATTTGGCGATTTATCAGCTGCGCCAGGATAACATAAAAGTACCAATATATCAAACGGTATGTAGTATGTGAAATAAAACAGTTATAATCACCCATCGTACAAGAAAAAAACTAATATTCTGCATTCAGAGGGAAAAATCCATCTCATGTGCCGTAAGATTTGGCGAGTTCTTTTCTGGTGATAAGTTTTTCGATGTGATTGTTGGGATCTGAAGGATTTGGCTTACTTTTTCTAAATCTTATTTTTTTGCAGATGTAGTATTATGTAAATATATTTTTTAGCAGATATTTTTCTATTTTGTATATTTTCTATTTGGCATTTGGAAAAGAGATTTTTACCTTTTTATCTGTGCATTCGGAAATATTAAAAAATAAAAAAAGATTTACATATATCAAGCGCTTAATTTTTATACGGACCACTTCTCCATTTTTAGATTTGGTACTTTTCGGTTAGCCGGGCGCCAGTGAAATTTATATATCTATGTATACATATATATACATATATCTATACATACACACATTTATATATGCATGTATGTATATATACATATATATATACACATACATATATGTGTGTATGTATACATATATATATATAGATATATACATTTCACTGGCGCTCGGCTAACCGAAAAGTACCTTAGATTTTAAATGCTATTTATTATTTACTAGCCGTTTATTAATTGTTTACAATTTAACCCCCTGACAATAACAATTATTTATCACAAAAATGCCTCTTAGGTTTGTTATATCAGTTTGTTTATGTGTTTTCATTACTTATTAAAATATCGAATATGGCGATAAAATTTCATTTTAGCATCGTGCTTAAATTTTTAAGATGGCGCAAAAACATGCTTTAATAAACGTATGTTTGTAAATATTTGAAAAACATGTTTTACCGCTCTCTTGAAAAATTTTGTAAGTTGCTAAAACTACCTTTTGGCACCATTTAAAATTTTTTTCGCCAACCGACATAGGATACGAAACTTTTTCCCATTCAGATACACATGCAAGGTTGGTCTCAAACAAAAGTAAAGCTAGCAACAATATTGTTTTAACTCTATAAGAGTTACAATAATGATATTAAATACTCCGACTGGCTTTGGGCCCAATTACGAAAGTTTCTCCTACAAAAAAACTGTAGAAGAAGTCTTTTACATTTGTTTCAAATGAAGCTCGGTCTACAAGGTATTAGTTAATAATACAAACAACACTAATGGCATGGAGTCAAAAGTTTTAATTTAAATGTATATATTTGAATCCCTTCCCCCCTACCCCCCCCAAAAAAAAAAAGAAAAGAAAAGAAAAGAAAGTTACAGTAATGAATTTAAAATGGCGTTAAGCCACGCTTTCTGGCATAAGCAATTGGCTGCAAACGCGATAACGAAACTTAATAACATGTAGCTAATATAGCCCTCAGGGTACTTTGCAGTTATACAGAACTTGTGGTTTTTTTAAAAAGCTTGAGACAATTCAGGTTTAAGAAGTTGAGATTTACTGTCAAATGATATAAACAACTATGAACACAAAACTGATGAATTATTATTCAGGTTTATGTATGTATTTTTAAAAAATGCATCTGATTACACTTATTAGATAAATTGCTTCTGTTTGCATTTAATAACTGATAAACGGCTTCTGTATTATAAATGAACTGTTTAAATATTGGGAAGAGGTAGCGAGAGGTAGAAAGACGAGTAAACAAACGGGTAGACAGACGGGTAGTGAGATGGGTAGAGAGACGAGTAGCGACATAGGTAGACTGACGGGTAGCGAAACGAATAGACAGACGGCTAGAGAGAAAGGTAAAAAGAGGGTTGACAGAGGGGTAGCGAGATGGGTCTCGAGACGGGTAGCGACACCGGTAAACTGGAATGTAGCGAGAAAGATTGTGTGACGCGTAGCGTGGTAGATAAAGAGACGAGTAGAGAGATGAGTACAGAGACGAGTTGACTGACGGGTAATGAGATTGATAGCGAGACGGGCGAAGAGTCGGGTACAAAAACAGACGGATAGTGAGACGGGTATACAGACGAGTAGAGAGACAGTAGATGTGTACGGAGATGGGTAAGAAGATGGGTAGAGAGGCGTATAGCCAGACGGGTAGAGAGACAGATAGACAAATGGGTAGCGAAGTGGATAGAGACACGGCTAGACATACAAGTAGAGAGGCGTATAGCCAGACGGGTAGAGAGACAGATAGACAAATGGGTAGCGAAGTGGATAGAGACACGGCTAGACATACAAGTAGTTAGACGGATAGACAGACGGTTAGAGAAATAGATTGGCGGGTAGCGAGACTGGTAGATGAATATAGAGACGGGTAGCGAGACCGGTAGAGAAATATAGAGACAGGTAGCGAGACGTGTAGAGAGATAGACAATCAGTTAGAGAGACGGGCAGAAAAACGAATAGGGAAACAGACAGATTGTGGTGCGACAGACAGACAGGCAAAAGAAAAGTCTGCGGATTGGCGCTGTAAAGGCGCATTAAAGCCGCAGGGGGCAGAGTCTCCTATAGAATAACCAAGAAGTATCTGTTAAGCTTAACTTTGTAATATATATAATTTTCAATTTTGCCGATATGGAGATTTAATGTAAAAGTTATTTTACAGAAGTCATCGAAAGATTTTTTCTATACTTTAATAGTAATTTAGACTATAGTTTTGCAATCTGGTTTGTAGCAAAACATGCTATCAATGTGGTTTGAAGTGTAAGAGTTGTTATAAACAGTTATACAAATAATAGATATATAATCAAGGAAGAAAAATTTTAAATTCACACACAAAAAAGGTGCAACAATGAAATTAAATTTGCGTTAAGTCACGCTTGATAGAATAATCTATTGGCTGCAAATCCAATTACGTAACTTTAAAAAGCTTGGTGTTTTAAAAGATCCGGCGTTTTATTTTTTTTTTCAAGTTTTGCGCAATACGCGCTTAAGAAAATGAGATCCTTTGCGACATGTTAAAAAAAATTATGACAACACATCTGATGAACGGTACTTCTTTTCTAATTTTTAACAGTGTATATGAATTTATATATGATATTTTGTAATTCTATCATTTAATTTGCTCTTTTTCTTTATATTGTAATTGTTAACCCTATGTTCTCAGCAATATCCCTCAGACTAATCCCTTTGAGGGAAGTCCTAGTTTATCAATGTTATTCTTTCAGTACGTAATAATAATGATATTTAAAAATATCACTGGGATAATTAGAATAATTGTTTGCGTTATCAATATTTTAAAAATACTCGGTAAAATGCTTATTACAAATTGAATAAAACACTTAAGATAAAGGAACGGAAATTACATCTGAAGCATTTAATAAATTAAAAAATATGATATTAATGATTTTTTAAAATTTTAAAAATTACCTTCTAATGTTTTCTCAGAATCTTTCTAAAACGATTAATTATGTTTATTTACAGAAGCGAATTTCTAAAAACAGGAAATCCGATAGGTCTGTAAAGCATTTCTAAAAAATGAATTTTTCCCTACACAACAACGCGAAAGTTTCTGACACATTTAAGGATTCATTTCTAAAAGTAAAAAATTACAAATGCAGGTTTTATTATTGAAGTGATTTAAAATCGAATATTTTATTCCATTTTTTGAAAAAGGAATTACATCTTCAGTTATAAGCGATTAAAGCCTTTCCGCAAGAATATCAAGAAGCAGAAAACCAACGTTAAAAATTCACAAATAATAATATTATTTGTGCATTTTTAACGTTGACTTTCTGCCTTTTAATATAAGCAATTGTTTTCTTAGGATGGCAGTATTTTCCTTTTAAATGCTCTCGCGTATAGAAAGTCAGTTAAAAACGGCCGTTTTGGCCGAATTTTCGGAAAACTCTTCTGTCGTTACAGACAAATTAAAAAACTCTTCGATTATATATATTTTGGAATGAGAGCACCTGCCAATTCCATGTTTTTGCGAACAAAAATGAATTCAGAAATGTGTTAGAAAGTAGTCAGTTTAGATTTGAGAACAGTCCTAATGAACAATATATTTGTTTTATCTTTCTGTTTCGAAAGAATGAAGCATTTTTAAGCGCTTTTATTGAAAATGCAAATGAAATAACATGAAGCTACATTTGGAAACCAATTAGATTAACTTGGTACAGTAAAAAATCCAAATCCTCGCATTTTGATTATCTAAATCTTGCTGTTGTGTTTGTCTTTACGAACCATACATCAATACACTTTCAAAAATTATAGAAAGTATAAATAAATAAATAAAAGTCATTTTCCGAGAACATGAAAATAATACAGGGTAAGTCAAAATGAATATAGCGATTACAAACGACTATAATTATTTAATGGAAAAGAATTTGTCGATAAGATTAACACAGAATGTAGACGAAACTTCAAAATTTTGTATACATACGTCATAAATGTTCTATGTGATTTCTCTTGTTCACACGGACAACATCTAGGCGGTAGTCCATTTCACGCCATACATTCTGAAGCATTTGTTCAGTCACCGACGCAAGCGCATTACAAATGCGTACTTTGAGTTCTTCAATTGTTTTGGGCATGGGAGGCACATACATATACATATGTCTTTCACATAACCCCATTGAAAAAAATAGCAGGGTATCAAGTCTGGAGATCTCGGTCGCCAAGATCAGAAGACATCGTCGGCATCTCCACTTCGACCGATCTATGGAGTTGTGTGAAAGATGCCTCCAATGGGATGTGCCTCCCATGCTCAAAACAATTGAAGAACTCAAAGTACGCATTTGTAATGCGCTTGCGTCGGTGACTGAACAAATGCTTCAGAATGTATGGCGTGAAACGGACTACCGCCTAGATGTTGTCCATGTGACTAAGGGAAGTCACATAGAACATCTATGACGTAGGTATACGAAATTTTGAAGTTCCGTCTACATTCTGTGTTAATTTTATCTATAAATTATTTTCCATTAAATAGTTATAGCCCTTTGTAATCGCTATATTCATTTTGACTTACCCTATATATCACTGTCATTAACAAAGTCGCAAACTGTTTAGCAAATATTTCTATTCTGTTCTTTTTATAACCAGTTGAATAATATTTCAAGTAATGTAGAAACGAACAGAACTGCATGGATGGTTTCGCGATTTTCAATGAAATTCAATACTGTTGCAAAGAAAATGTGAATTGTTAAAAAAATAACAATATACTATCGTCGTTGTACCGCAACATGACGACCTCGAAACGCGACAATGTTGTTCTACTTAAAATTTTAACCGAAGAATCGTATATAAATTGTATATAACAAGACGTCTGAACTTCCGGAATAAAACGCGAAACATTTCTCTGCGTTTAAAAGGTTTTCTTTAAAAAAAATTTCATGAGAAAAACACATCGTTTATTATAAAATTCCCCCATATTCCCTAAATGCGGCGGAAATTCCGAAAATGGTTCACGTTTTTCCCTTTTTTAACTTTGAAGATCAAATAACCTCTGTTTCATATTTCTTATCTCTGTTTCATAACTATGTTTTCAAATTAGAGTTCTAAAATATCGTACGCATTTTGGTGACTGGTTTTCTTCAGAGACCTATTAGCGACGAACTGGATACCCAAAATGTGGAGAGACTTCTTGGAGATTAAATGCGGTATGTTTATATGGTATTTTCATATATCGAATTAAAATGATGTTTAAAAATGATATGATTATTTAATTAAGCAGTTGGTTATTAAATTAGGAATTTATATATGATCTTCCAATAGTGTTTTTCTTTAATCTGGTACTTAAATACGTGTTTCAAATCATCAAAATAGAAAAAAATACATGTATGTATTTTTTCTAAAAAAAATGACATTTTGCCATTCAATGGGTGTGCTGTTCCAGAATTATCGTTCGATCCCAATGCCATTCAACGCTATGAAAATTTACAAAATCAGAATCATGAATTAAATGAAATAATTAATTCTATACCAGTCATACCCATCAATGACTTGGATGATAAGATTTTATCTGTTAGCAATGATTTGTGCACTGACCTTTTTACTGCTAATCAAACAATTTTTTTGATGATTTTTATTTTAATGAATCGAGTATTAATAATGATTTTCCACCTAAAGAGTTTTTTAATTTTTTTGTATTTCCTGTTTTCCCTTTTTTACGTTTCCTGATTTTTAAATTAGAGCTGATTTAGTAAAGATGGTGAGTGAGGACTTAACAACTACTGCTGACTTCTGCAGGCACAATTTTTTTAATTGAGCACCATGAAGGCAATAATAAAACTTCTCCAATAATGTGCGATGTCCTGTTGAAACAAATTTAAAATTGAATAGAAATGAAAATCATGAAGATTTTGAATTTTTGCAAACAATGAATTCGTATTAAAAAAACATGCAAAAGCAAATCAGATTCTGTTTAAGAACAGTTTGGAGTGCAACCAGGGAAATCGCACTCACAAATATATCTTCCTTAAACTAATCCATCTCACGCTTTTGAAAGCTCTTTGTTAAAAACAGTTTCATAAACAAATCAAAATTTAGCCAAAAAATAAAGAACAGTAGAGTCAAACATTGCTGAATGCTTAGCAACTGATGCATACATCAAAAACATAAAGAGGACAATGAAGTGAAAGAGAAAAATCAAAGATAAGAATTTGAAAAGAGAGAACACTTAAATCTTAAAAAAGCGAAATAAAAAAAATTCGTTCAAAACTCCGTGCCAGTCGCTAAAATAACCTAAAAGTAAAGATGCAGTAGAAACAGAAGTTACGAAGTAGTCTAAAACTTAAAATTTTCTAGATCCATATTATTCAGAAACCAAAAAGAAAAAGATGAGGCCTACACGGAAAATGAAAAGCAAAAATTATTTATGAGCAAACTGAAAAACGGGCGATTTGGTAAAACTTGTTGTATCAGTCATTCATTATTTACTTTTTTGTTTTTTTTTCATTGTCAACGTTAAAAGTGCATTAATTATGAATGTTGAAGTATGCATTCTATAATTTTAATGAATTCAAAGTTATGTATCACAAAGTTATTTTTTTATTACCTGAGTTATTATTAAATAAAGTTACTAGTAGTTTAAGTAGTTCAATAGTAAGCTATTGAACTTTCAATTTTATGTATTTCAACTTTTTGTTAAGTAAATGAAAAAAAAATTATAGAAATTAAATGAATGTTTTAAGATGAACTGACATATAAAATATATTGTTACATTTAGCACAAAAGCTGCAAAAATTACATAAATCCGACAGTCGTATATTGTTGGCTTATATTACAGATAATAAATAAATTTATACAAAACAAGTTAGTTTTGAACTAAAAGCACAGTATTCAATAATTTTCTGCTTAGTAAAATATATATTTATTTAATAAAATGCCAAATATAGCCTAAATGCGACAAAACTATGGAGAATTCTGTCGCGTTTCGGTGCAATGATCTTACTGCGGTATAAAAATAAAAGCTTATTAAACTACAAAAATTAAAATTTCCGAAATTTTAGTCAGTTAAAACACAAGTTTTTTTTTTTTTTTTTTTTTTTTTTTTTTTTTTTTTTTTAAGCATGAAATATAAATCAGCAATATTTTATTTTGAAGCAGTGTGAACATATACAGGACTTTCATCAGATGGTGCAGTGTAGCATGAAAACAAAACGCAATCCATGCATATAATTATTCATAATCGATTTTGAGCTATTTCTTTTAATAAAGTTCATAAAGATATTTTAAGGAAGTCAGAGGTATTTCTTTTTCGAATTTACGATTTTAAAATATACTTCTCTTACAATATAAACAAAAATTCCCACGCCGTGTAACAAACTCATAAGTCGGAAAATATATCATCTTTTTGCACCGTCACTAATAGACATTTTTTTATACTTTTATGTCTCCGCAGTTGTGTTTTAAGAAAAGCGTCAGGAGTTCTAATTTTTGAAATGTATTCACAATAAACAGAAGCTTGTAAGATTCTTCAAATATTAAACCGGAAAATACACCTTGTACAGAATTGAAAAAGGAATATTAAAAATATTTTTTTAATGTTTTAAAACTAACTTGAATACACAATAATTGAATAGATTATTTTCTAAATTTTTATCAAAACTAATAAACATCTTACGGTCGAAAACATTCATATAAACAGCGTACAGAATATTGGTCTAACAGAGCAATAATAACAATATTTAAAGGAAATATTAAGCATTTCTCTGAATTTCTTTGAAAATATCGTTGTCACATTATATTAGTATTATCAAGTGCTATTTAAGATTGTAGCATATTAATTTATGCATTATTAACTATAATAATTTACTATTTAATATTTCGACACAGTTTTTATGACTTTGACCACCGCCTTTTAATTTCTGAAAATAAAGAATGTCTATAAGGTAGATTTTTGGCCCTAATGTTTTTAACTTGCGTATGTGTGCGGTAACGTTAAGAAATAATATTTTATTTTAAATCATAATTAGAACTTGAGATAACAAGAAATATGCAAGCAGCAAAATTACGTTTATACAGATTTAATTATTTCTCTGTATTCTTAAAGAAAAGTCACAACAGCATAGATCTTTATCTTTTTCATCGATTTTGATTAGCTGAAGGTGGTAGCATTTATAATAAAATCTCTGTAATCAGTATTATAAGATTTCATTTCTTTGGTCCCCTAAAAGTGCAATTACACTGGATAATTTAAGTGTCGCTGGGACTCGTCAATATTTCATCCATCTGGAATACTGACGAGTTTCTGTACTGGACAAGACTTTTCCACGTCAATTTTTCATGCATTTAATTAGCACTTCCTATGACAGCAATCTGTCATAGATATAAATTTATTTTTACATTTTATTTTTTAAAATCAAACCCCACTTAATTTTAAAAAACTTTCCACAGTCTTCAGTTCCCCTGTAGATTAAAAATCGTAATTAGCTCTCTTAATTTCAAAAAATTGCAACTGTAATCTAAATGTTGAATGATACGAATTCGTCTCTGGTTAAATAAATAATTCTTTCCATTTAAGCGTTACAATAATTGAATAAATAAAAGATAAATAGTAGTTTCTACATCACAGTTAGATATCAAGATTTATTGCAAACAAGTTAAATTACGAACATTATTTTTGGCTTTTAAATCTATTTTTATAATTATCCTTATCACTCATAAAACAATCAACATGTAATTCATTTTCACTCTTTATTCATTCAATCTGCAAACAAACGCAACAATTCCTCAGCTTAATTATAGCAATAAATAAGTAAAATTACTGTTAAAACATTATTATATTCAATGATATAGTTATATTCAAAACTTATGTGATAGTTCTATAAATAATATTCTTTATTTTGTGCAGTTTTGCATCCATTCATACCCATAAATTATTATTATTTCATTTATTTAATTAAGGTTTTTTCCAATGGTAGTAGTAATCTTCTATGACGTCAATACCCACTCTCTCTTCTTACATGGTATTCCAAGTTTTTATATAATACACTATTTCGTGTTCTGACCACGGATCGGGTCAGAAGGGCCCGTGCGTGGCTCTTTGCACCTTCTGTATCTCTCCTCCTCCAGTCTAATAAAATTAGTTCTGCCGACAAAAAAATCGAGTTTTTTTATTCTGAAGTATATCAACCTGGTTGCTCTAATTTTAATTCAAAATGGATAAGATTAAATTCAACAAGTAAATAACAACAAGTAAATAAATGACACCATACTTCCGGGCGACATTGGTCCTTATTCATTTTGACGAATACTATAAGCGACAAAATTACTCCGTTAACCCTTTATCTAATGACGGTACTTTTAAGTACCATCAGAGAAAACTTTGTATAAAATTTCTTTAATCTGTCTAATAATGATAATAAGTTTTTGTTTTTATACAAAATACTTTTCTGGATCACATTTAGAAAGCACAGCAAAACAGTGAAAGCTAAATATTTTATAAAGTGGTATTTTTCTCAACCTTTTACATAAGTGTAGATCTTCTCTTTTTAAAAATTGTTATATGAAAATTTTGCAACTGTAAAAACCTTTCTATTTAATGATAGGATCACAATACATTTATTTACATTGTTCCGATAAAGAATTGTGATATTTCCTTAACAGCATTTTCTGTTAATTAATCTAATTATTCTTGTAAATATTTCACAAAAAGAGCTATTACTACCACATTATTAAATCAGTTTTAATGAAAAATCTTATCTAAATTTCATATTATTATAATATAAATTGTCTAATATACCTTCAGACATCAAAGAAGATAATTATTGAGATTGAACAATTTGTTGATTCATAATTCGGTAGATAAAGGGTTAATAAAAATCTTCTTGTTTTTCGAGCAAATATTTTGAAGCCATATGTTTAATATGGTGTCGCCCGAAAGTAGCGGCAACTTTTATCACAAAACGGAAGTTAGGTATGAACAGTACTTTAATATTTAAATTTCTACCTTGAACTGATAATACCAAAAACCAATCAGTTGTGAACAGCAGTTATTATATTTTATCCAAGCATATATATCTTTAAAACTGTATATCTCGACTGTATTTAAAAAATTTCGAAGAGTTGTTGAAACTGTATGTTGATTATCAAATCACATATTAATCCGTAAATAAAGAAAGCAAAGTTTTGTCTCGCATCTAGCATTTACGGTTTTGACTGTCTTCAAACCACAACCACAGAATTCTTATTTATATTTTAATATTTCTCTTTTTGTATCATATACGAGTATCCACTAATATAAATATTATGCAAATAACCTTAAAATATATAGTTGTAACACTTATCACAGAATTAGTACCGACAAACACTCTCCAACTCCACTTGAACAGGATTAAAACAAGTAGCAATGTGTAGTTTAAAGTTTTAAATGAACAAGTTGTCCTAGTTGATGTTGTGTTTTCTGTTGCAACATTGTCATTTTTATATATAATTCATGATCTATTTAATAACATATTAAAAGCAAAACTTATTCCGCTATTGGACTAATATTAAAAAATCCTGATAAATTTGAAAAGAAACCAGTATTTGTTTGAAATATTTCTAAATATATATAAGTTTTCAGAACTTAACTATGTAGAAATACCGCTATTTTGGTAAAAATATTGCTTAAATATAAAAATAACTAATTTTAATGCAATGATATTATTATAAAGAAGAAATATTTGTTCGTTTGTTTATTTGTCTGTGGGAAATAATATCAGGAACTACTCAACGGATTTAAAAATAATGGTGCTAAAATGATGGTGACAGCCTTTGCTCTAACATAGGATATGTTTGTCGTTACCACTACCCACAAGGGGCTACAGGAACAAAAGAGTTCTGAAAACTGCAATTGTTATAATATTGTTGCGATAAGAAACTTAAAATTTGGCATAGTGGTTACTTTTGAGATGTAACTGCTCACTTAGAATGGTCTCTAAAGAATTGGAAAATTAAAATGGTGGATTGAGCGGAAAACGTTTTAAGAATCTTTTAAATATTTGTAATTATTAGATATAGCAGCATAAAATTTGACGTGTAAGACCTAAATCCTTCCAGGCTCTAAACAATTGTGAAATGAGCAAAAAATGTATTTTAATCATGATTACTTCAGAACTACACAAGCAATTTCATAAACGCTTTCAAGATAATGCTAGCAACAGTTTCTCCTTAAAAAGGAGTCCTCTGCCATCAAAGGGGTGAAAGCGGCAAACGTTCTAAAATTATGATTTCTTTGAATATGTTGAGAATAGAAACATGAAATTTGACATGGTGGTTAGCTTTAAGATCTGAACGCTTGCTGTGAGTGGTTATAAAAAATTTTGAAATTCAAAAGTGTGACATTAACCAAAAAAGCTCTGAAAACATTCTTAGTTACTATCTTTTTAATTGTTAACACTAGAAGTGTAAAATTAAACTGAGTATCTACTTTTAAGACGTCCAGAACAATTATCGCTCGTACAGAACAATTTATAAAATTTCGAAATTTATAACGCTTGTTTCTTTAAGTTTTATGTTTCTAATTCTAGCAGATAATAAGATTTTATCGTTTACATAGTTGAGTAAAAATACTTTTTAATATATTTTTACTTTCTTCTATCTTTACAAGAAGAAAGTATTGGATTCATGAAAATTTTCGACTTCCGGTTTTCGACGGATTTATACGTTTTAGAAGGTCCTGAACACGATTTGACTGTTTTGAGAAAATGTCTGTCTGTGAGTCTGTTGAGTCTGTCTGTCTGTCTGTCTGTCTGTCCGTCTGTCTGTCTGTCTGTATGTGACACAAATTTTGTGGGCACTCTATCTCAAGAACTAATGCTCGGAATTTAATAAAACTTTAGATTCAGTTAGTCCCTGATATAAGTTGGTGCTGATCAGTTTTTGGTAAAAATCACCCGGCAGGTGGCGCTGCTATGCAGCATTTTTCGCGATTTCCGCAATAGCTCTATCTCATGAACTAATGCTCGGAATTTAATAAAACTTCATATTCAGTTAGTCTCTGATATAAATTGATGCTCATTAGTTTTTGGTAGAAATCACCCAGCAGGTGCCGCTGCTGTGCAGCATTTTGCAGGATTTACACGATTTTAGCGATAGTCATATCTCAAGAAATATTACACGGAATTTAATAAAACATGAGTTTCAGTTAGACCTTGATATAAATTGGTGCTGATTCTTTTTAGTGTATGTGAAAACTGTGTGAGATAGAATAAATTTTTGGGATTGACACATGCGACTAGTTTTCAGTGTCATTAATTGATGTTCATCGTGTACTGTTATATGTGTCTGAAGTGATCAAACGTCTTCCAATTAGGTAGAAGGTAGAGGCCTGCAGTGAGAGATTCTAGTTCACGAGGATCGCTGAAAACGTACGTGAGAGGTCTAAAATTGAGAACCTATTTCAAATATACTTACTTCCAGTTCTGGATAGAAAATCGAAGTTTTTACAGGAATTTATTTTAGTAACATCTTCACTGATCACTCCAGCCACTCTTAGAAGCATCTCTGCCAAACTGCTCTTTCAACAAAAATATTCCATATGATAGACAAGCTATTAAAAAGGTTTCGTACATCGTCATTCTTCCTCATTTTCCATGAATAATCTAATTCTCATTTTGCTATGCTTAATGTTTTTGCATTGAGAATGTAGATAGTGTTGCTAATCTCTCTTCTTCTTAAAGATTTTCTGAAAACTTCAATGAATGTTATAGTGGTAATCTCTTGATTTAATTCTAAGTATATTGCAGTAGTAACAACACATATAAATAGCAATATATAGGGTTTCTTAACGTCATTGTGATCTTTAATGCACAATGTAACTAAATATCTAGACCTGAAACCTTTGAATGGATATGCTACATTCATATTCTGTCAGCAGGTATAAATGTAAAGATGTGAAAGAAAGGCTTAACATGAAAATTTCAACATATCCAACATAAACTTCTTTATTGTTTTTTATTCTTCTCGTATGACTATTTAAATCAAAATTCTCTGTCCTAATTGTATAAAATTTTCCACGATACATCCGTGATGTGATTGTTCGTAACAATCAATGGCGATAACGTCGGATATGTGGCATATACTAGGCAATAAAAGTGACTTACATCCATGGTAAGTGTGTTGTAATCGTTCACTAATCAAAATATTTTTTCTGTCACTTAACCATTTGCACTTGAATGGTAAATCTCACTCACCACGGTGTCCTGCGTAAATCGAGGCTCCAAATGCACTGGACACCAGCATTTTAAACTGATTTTCTTCGCACTATTTAACACATTTTCGGACAAATGTGCGTTAACGCACCATTTTAATAGATATGTTTTTATTAACACTGTGACGTATATTTTTCACTAATTTTATTTTTCTGCTATTTTTAAGTGTTCTGGAGATATTTATAAAATATTAGTAATTCCATTGAAGTAATCATTTTCTGTTGAGAAATTTTCAAAATACGCTGGTTTCTTACTTGAAACGGTTATTGACAAATTCGACTTTTTGAAGATGTACAATTATTCCACTTGAGATTAATCCTATGTTTTTATAATGGAGTAAAGTTGCAAGTTCTGTAAATAAAATAAAAATAAAACAAATGCCATAAAAAACTTAATTTTTTTCATTTAAATGTAATGGTAAATTAATAATGGTAAATTAATAATGGTAACATCAAATTAAATAAAATATTATTTTTTATGCACGAAACTTTTTTGGTGTCTTAATGAATTTAATTTAAGCAAATTTCAATGCAAATTATACCACATTTTATAAAATTTCTATGCTTGGCCTAAAATGGGTTAATGGATGAATTATCTAGGATTAATAATGGTGTAATTGATTACTGGTGTACAGAGCATTTGGAGCGCCAATTTACGAGTGACACCTGGACATACTAGTGGTGAGTGAGAGTCACGTCTTGAGTGAAAAGTGTTAAAATCAGATTAAACGATTAATACTAGAGTCTACTGACACTACATTTTCTTGCGTTAGTGCGGACTATTCTTCGGGATTCTTCTGTTGACAAAGAACAAAATTTCTTACTATGAGTCTTTCCTGCATTGTGGACGAATTCTGAATCCATATATTTATTAGTATTCGTAATATTTGTCTTAGTTTACTGAATCTTCAGATTTCAGAAAGAGCTTCAAGCTTTGTTATTACGAGTGCAGTGCAGTTTACTGCTAAATATTTTTTATTTCCATATTCAATTTTCTGGAAGTCATAAATGTTGGGTTGTGGCCTTTTAATTTTTGCACTTTCTTAGACTTGGTGGCCCAAATCATTATTTCTGTTTTTTAGGCGGATAAAAGTTTTACTTCGTGACAAAGAATCATAAAGGTTTTTCATTTTTTTTTGGAAAATGATTTCAAAAATCAAGATCAAATATTTTCATGATTTCATCTACTCTGTACTTAACAAACATCTTTACTTTTTGAGAAATATTTTTGATCCAGTGAAGAACAGTCACGGAAACGGATCAGAAGCTAGTCTTTACATCCTTTGATAAACTCAATTAGAGTCGAATGAGACGGATCCATGTGACTTTTATCAAGAAGCTCCAACTTTGGCAAAGTTTGGAACTGACGCCTCTTTAGTCTTTGAAGTGACTAAATTTAAATAGTATTTTTCGTCAGTGTTTCAAAAACATCCATAAATAACTCCGATAATTTTATTTGTTTCCATCTACGACGACAATGATACAAGTTGAAAATTTTTGAACTCTTTGAAAAACTGTCTAAGCCGGGAACTAAACCCAGAAACTTTTGCTGACATTGACGATCTTCTTTCAATTAAGCTACATGGAACGAAGGTCGGCCCAGTTCACTCAGAATTTTTTTAAAATTATTTTCTTCAGTCCCACATAAGTTAATTGAAAGAACATTGGCAATTTAGGCTATATTAAAATTTATTTTTGATTATCTAACAGTATATCTAATTTTATAAAATTCAGATTTACTTACATGAGATTTAATTTAAATGTGTGTTCCATCATAGATTAATCTTGAGGAACTATTTAGAAACTTATATTTATCTAATGACCAGGCTAAATCCACAAATATACAAACTTTCAACAATATATATATTAACTTTCCGATAGCAAGAATATCTGGAAACTGATCGAAAATAAATACAGCATTTGGCAATTTGTTTCAAAAAAAATATCACTAAATATAAAATGATTTGTAAAGAGTATGCGTAATTCAATAGTTTTTTTTTTTAATCTGCAGGCATTTTCTACTTCAAACATTTAAAATTAGATTATATGTGTGTTCAGCCGTATTAAACAAATACAGATTTTCATTTTAATACCCATTAAGAATTTTCATTTATTTAAGTTATAATTCTAATTTAAATATGCACATTACTTCAAAACTATAGATTGTGAACTTGCATTAATCTTTTTATTAAGTTTAAACATTTACAATTTAAATGAACAATTATTAAAGCTATATATTTACAAGATAACATGTATTTAATCCTTACGAATCTTATATATATATATATCGGTATCATGGAAATATAATTAATGGAAATGTAAAAATTAAATCTTCGATTATAAAAATGTTTAATTTAGGAGAAAACTTTCCTCTTTGAAATAAAAAATTGGATTATTTATCTTTTATCATTTCCATTTTCCGTGATTGAAAAACTTTATCTCATTTCACATGATTAGTTTATCAAGTTAAAGTCAGCTTTTATAATGAAATATGAAATAAAAGCTAAAATTAAATTGTATTAATGTTTTTAAAATTTCATTAACGTCGTTTTGTTATCTTAGGAAATTCAGAATAGAATCTTGATAAATATTTTTGATTCTATAAAAGATCCATTATCTCCATTGCGTTATCGCTTTTTTAGACAATATTTTAAAATATCTCTATCGTGTGCTATAAGAATTTAAGTTATGCTTCCTTAAATTAATTTTACCTTTTCAATTTATAAAACAAATTGTCCTTAATATGTTTCTAAAATTCAAATCATTCTTTATGAAACGAACATATATATTATCAAGTATTCTGTAAAGTACTTTTTTTTCTAAATTTTCTATGTATTGTGTGGTATGACTAATTATTGTGTACTATGAATAATTATACATTATTTTTTTAAGTATTTTGAATCAGAAAAACATTAAAACATATTTGAAAGAAATAATTTTCAATGACACACGACACTTGAGAAAAAGAAATAATAATTTTCAATGACACACGACACTTGAGAAAAAGAAATAATAATTTTCAATGACACGCGACACTTGAGAAAAAGAAATAATAATTTTCAATGGAACACGACATTTGAGAAAAAGAAATAATAATTTTCAATGTTATACGCCACTTGCGAAATTTTATCTAAAATTATTATTATTATAAAAAAAAACTGAGTTAGTTATGTCTATTTATTTAGAGAAAATCGCATTTTTGAAATAATATCCTGTACTTTACTACAAAAATAATACTATATAAGAAAATAAACTATATCTTTGAAAATATTAGTTCCTAAACAAAAAAAAACAAAAGAACAAAAAAAAAAGTTAAACAGTAAAATTAATCTTTATGATACCGAAAAAAATATCAGTTTATGGGGGAAAAAATGTAAGATTTGACTGTTTGTGGTCAGAAACAGCTTTTTTCTTAATTTTATTTCTTAATTTAAATATGCATACTGCTTCAAAGTAAAAGATTTTGTGATCTTAATAATAATTTATAAAAGTTTTGCCATGAATAGCAATCTATACTAATAAAAGAAAGTTTCGCTCTGTGTGTGTGTCTGTTGGCGATGGCTAGGAAGATCTAGCCCACCTAGAAGGCTGCAAATTTAGATTTAGGTAGTCCAATCCCTCTCCTGGTGCAACATTGCGTCAGAATTTTAATATTTTAATTACTTTCTGAAATATTAATTAAAATGCACAAAGAACTCTCATAAAAAATACGCTTTTTTCATCGGTTGGTTGGTTGTGTAGCGTATCTTCTCAGAACACATTAAATAAATCAGAGTGACGTTGCATAGATAAGGACTTATAACGAAATAGTGCCAACATTGACTGCAGCTACCTGCATATAGCCAAGCTAATACAGCGCCATCTACTCACGGCAAAATACATAAACGCCACCTGTTTAAGACATTTACAGGCACGTTTTTCTTCATTATAATTATCTGGGTTTAAGGTTTTCTTTAAAACAGGACATATACTATTATGATAGAGACTACTATTACAGAAAACTTTATTTAACAGATTATTTGTTATATATTTGCGGGAATGGCGAGGGGTAGGGGTCTAATTACATTTAACAATTTTAACCCGTAGCATTTAATTGTTGTTTTATATACAGAATACCGCTATTTTAGATCTCAGTTTCTCAGTAATATCTCAGTAATAATGTTCCGAACTTCTCCATTTAGTTCCATTTTTACTAAATTATCGTAAAACTCAGCATTCATTGCATCAAGGTGTATTTCTAAAAAGCTATTACCAGTATTTCCGAATAATAGCCTAAGCCAAATTTCAAAATAAGTTCCTATCTTAACCAAATGAATCAATCTTTAAAGATGTATAGTGATCCTCCTAATTAGTTATTTGCTGAAGGTCACTTGAACATTCGCCATCCCACCCCCTCCGGGGCCCTCCTTCAAAGTTTTCTCTAACTATTTCCCGTTTCCATATCTCAGCAACTATCTTTCCGATTTCAATACAAGTGATTCCAAACATTATAATTAACTTAATAGTTACCCTTTATAACATTAAACTAAATTTATGAGTGGTTACCACTATTTCTGAATAATAGTTTAAGCCAAATTTCTAATTAAGTTCCTAGCTTAACCAAACGAACGAATTTTTAAAGATACATAGCGGTTGTCCTAATTAGTCATTTGCTGAACAGAACTTGAACATCCCCTCCCTCCCCCCCGAACCCTCCTTCAAGGTTTTTTACTTAACTATGCGCCGTTTTTATATCTCAGCAATTATCTTTCCGATTTGAACGCAAGTGATTCCAAACATTATAATTAACTTAATAGACACCTTTATAACTTATTCTTAATTTATGAGTAGAGGCTACCACTATTTCCGAATAATAGTTTAAGCCAAATTTGTAATTAAGTTTCTAGCTTAACCAAACGAACGAATTTTTAAAGATGCATAGGGATCCTGCTAATTAGTCATTTGCTGAAGGGAACTTGAACGTCCCCTCCCCCACTCCCCCCGGTCCTTCCTTCAAAGTTTTTCCTCTAACTATGCCCTGTTTCCGTATCTCCGCAACTATATTTCCGATTTCTACGCAACTGATTCCAAACATTATAATTAACTCAATAGTAACCTTCTATAACATTAAAGTAAATTTATGAGTAGCGGTTACCACTATTTCTGAATAATAGTTTAAGCCAAATTTCTAATTAAGTTCCTAGCTTAACCAAACGAACGAATTTTTAAAGGTATATAGTGTTTGTCCTAATTAGTCATTTGCTGAACGGCACTTGAACATCCCCTCCCCCCCGACCCCTGCTTCAAGGTTTTTTACCTAACTATGCCACCTTTTCCATATATCAGCAACTATCTTTCCGATTTGAATGCAAGTGATTCCCAACATTATAATTAACTTAATAGACACCCTTTATAACATTAAACTAAATTTATGAGTAGAGGCTACCACTATTTCCGAATAATACTTTAAGCCAAATTTGTAATTAAGTTTCTAGCTTAACCAAACGAACGAATTTTTAAAGAAGCATCGTAGTCCTCCTAATTAGTCATTTTCTGAAGGACACTTGAACATCCCCTTCACCTGGCACCTCACTCATGATTATTTACTCTAACTGTGCCTTATTTCCATAACTCGGCTTATAATGTTCCGATCTTCTCGAAACCAACTCGATTTTGTCGCACGCCTACTATACAGTACCGCAGGCAACGTTAACCTGTCTCAGAGGTTCTTTCCGAAAGAGGTTGCTCCCCTGGCGGTGGAAGGGGGAAATAAAAGATTTTCCGGAGCGTGCGAGCGTGCCCGGTATACGGTGTCGAAACCATCGGAAACCTTGGCCAGAGTTTCGTTTTTTAAAAGATTTCAGTTTATTACACGGGCTCGGGCAACGCCGGGCGGGTCAGCTAGTATATAATAAAAGTATATGCAAAAACTATGCATATTAAATTAATTTAATTTAACGAGTGTATTTAAATTAAACTACATAAAATTAAGGAAACATCTGTTGCTTAATTAATCGATAAGCGCATGCGCTAAAATCAATTTAGCATGCGCTAATCGATTTTAGCATGTGCTAAAATTGATTAATAAAGAAAAAGCTTTTTCTTAATTTTATTCTACCTAATTAAAATATGCATATTACTTAAAAATTAAAGCTTTTGTACTTTTATTAACCTTTTTTTTTAAATTTTTATCATGAATTGCAATGTACGAATTTACAATTTAAATTAGTCTTTATTAAGGCATTATAATTTAAAGATAACATTCATTGAATTTTACAAATCTTCTATCAATATCAATGAAGCATAAATTAATCTAAATGGAAATTTTCAGTCTGCGCTAATAAGAAGGATTTAATTCGTCAAAAAGTTTTCATTTAGAAATTGAAAATTGCGCTATTTATACTTTTTATTCATTCTATATTTAATTATTGAAAAGGATTATCTAGTTTCACGTCATTAATTTATACAGGGAAGCGAACAACACTTATCTGACTCTATCGGAATAAATCATTGTATATTAGTGATAGAGAAGAGTATTGGTAATCAGGATCTAAGAATGTTACCAGGAACAATAGAAAGTTCTGAATCTTTGAAAAACATGACATTTTTCGAATTCTTGCCAAAAATAGACAATGCATGAAACTTAGAGAAGACTACACATCACCGTACGATGAGTGTGTTCAGGAATCTGGGAAAATTATTGACATTTCATTGGCTTAAAAGTTCTTCAAAATACTCTCAAATACAATACATCAAGCACACTAACAATGTAGTGTAGAGAAGCAGTAGAAATATACACTGATACTATTGCAAAAGAAATTTAATGACAAACTGAAGTATTGGTAACGTTTCTCACTTTTGTCTTGGTACTTCTTTCGAGTTTTATAAAATAGCATTCTTGCAAGTGACCTTAGTTTCTAAATTTCTATTTAATTATTTCTGTTAAATTCAACTTTATCAGTATCATTTATATATGAGACTTAAAATGTAATTTAAAATATCCAAAAACTAGTTAAAAATAGAAAAAAAAATTCTTCTGGGAATAAATAATTCACTCTGAACCCCATAAAAACTACAACTATAGGCGTCTGATACACGGACGTTTTTTAAAGTACTTTTCAGTTTTTAATCTGCATTTTCAATATTTTTGTAACTTTGTATGTCGGGTTTCTCTTATTCATGTGAAATAAGATAAAATAAGGAAGAAATTATTATACCATGTAGTTTTGAAATCAATTCTTTATTACTTTTATAATATTTTGTTTGGTTAATACATTTCTCTAGTACAATCTATAAGAAAAAAAACAGACTTCACCTTCCTCCCTCTTATCAGTATTATTATAAAATAGGCCCAGAGAAAGAACAAGAATAGCTATTCATTTTGCAATTATATGTTCTTAAAACATATGTTTAAAAGTTGGTGTAAGAAACCTAATCTTCTTCATATTCAAATTAAAACAAACTTTGACATTTTGAATATGAACACCTAATTTTGAGATATTTGGATTTTTTTTTTTTTTTTTTTTTTTTTTTTTTTTTTTTTTTGTGATACCAAACGAGAAGTCATTCGGTTACTTAATTTACGAAATAATCAAATGTAAATTTTGCATCTTCTAGAGGTAAATTATATTTTAATAGTTGCAAAACGAAATGCAATGGGGTTAGATGATTTTTAAACATATGCCAGAAACTACTTGACGGAAAGAGTTTTAACGTTGAATAAGCATATGAAGCTTATAGATATCGATTTCTGTTTTTTAAAAAAATAGCCTAGAATTCATACTTTTAACGAAGATTAATTTGAAAATATGTATTATTCAAAATAATAACTCCAAGAAATGAAAGGAATTTTCATTTTTCATTTTGCGGTACAAAATATTTTAACGGTTAAAATTTTAACGAAGATTTTTCATCCTTACTTTCTAAATTCAATTATTCGGTTTACGGGTTTTCTGTAAAGTAAAAGATAATCATTTGCAAACATTATCGAAAAAGATTAGGTGAAGAATGTATTTTAATGGTTAATTCTTTTTGGAAAATCTTTTGAACTTGGATGATCTGCTGCATGATTCATTTAAATATCAATGTCAGATGTATTAATAAAAAAACCCACATTTGTTTCAGTTGCTGACGGAACAAGTGCCTAATTAATTGTTGTAGCATTCGGTGAATTAACTCATCGTGCCATTTCAATTTAACAGTGTTATTGCTTCATTCGAAATTATAACAATGTTAAAAATTAAATTTAGAATTATTAGTATAATTAGTTGCTTTCTTAGTGTTTTTGAAACCGTTGCTCTGTAAGTATGAATGTTAAATATAAGGGTGAATGTTTCAAGGTACTATAATTGCAAATAAGATACATAAAGACTTCAAACGAAAAACAATGGTAATGAATGTTGTTAAAAGTTAAAAGTGTCAAGAACGGCGCGATAAAACATTTTATAAACAAAATCAAATTAAATACATATCTGCCAACCTTCTGGATTTTCTAAAATGGAAATAAAAAAATTTATAAAATCAAAAATAGCCATATAGAAACAAGAAAAATTTTATTAATTTTTCTTGTTCAAATTGTGTTTATTTCAATATTTAAAAAAAAAAACGGAAAATTTCGAGCAATGACATTACCACATTTGTTAAATTTTAGGAATAACTACATCGTTTCTGGAATTCCTAAGTATAAAAAAAGTTAGGTCATGAAACATCTGTTTTAAACATTTACTATTAAACATCGTTTTGGTAAAATTATGTTTTATTGGTATTTAATTTGTTACTTATTGTTTATTAACTGTCAAATTATGAATGTTAATGGAATCTTTATTTAATTATTATAAAGTTATTAAGTATTTAAAAAACTGATAACAATTAAATTAAATAAATTAAGAGGAACCGATATGTATATAATGCATTGTCTCATTTAAATACTTTGGACATCTCATTTAGGTTTTAAGTGCTTTAAAAGTGACAAAAATGATCTAAGTGTGACAATGATACATCATCTTCAGAATACAAAAAATAATTCATTTCGGTCAAAACAAATTAGCGTATGGCTTAAAAGATTAATAATCAATATATATATATATTTTTTGCTTATGTTTGGCCTTTTATATTTAATAAAATGCTAAGTATACCCAAAATGTGACAAACGTCTGAGAAATTGTATCGCATTTAGGCACAATGACCTGATCTATTATAATCATACCAAAACTCCTGCATTGTTGTATGCCTACAATTTGATCGTAATGGATATAAAATTCACTGAAAGCTTCCTACAAACTATTGTGAATTATGTATAATTATGTAAGATGCAATTGTAATATTCTGTGTAATGAATTACTCTTTATTATTTTTTTTTCATTTTAATCAGATTTTTTACTTTAACTACGGTACAAAATATACACTTTCGAGTACTTTCACGCTAAATCGCTAAATGATAATTTATTTTATTTACAACCCACTCCATCGCTCACAAAATGCTATAATAATTTCGTCTTCTAAATTCAAAATGTTCAATTAAATAAATTCTTTAATTTCATTTTGTCAGATCATAAAAATAAAAATACAATTATAATTTTATCATGTGAATCACAGATTAGGTAATGATAAATATTTAAAATTAAATTAAAGTATATTATCGAGTAATACAAACTAAATGCAATTTTTCATCTTACGGAACGGAAGATTTTGACGGATCTTCTTCCTCATTTTGTAAATTCAATTATTCACTTCACGGGTGTTCAGTAATGTTAATTATAATCTTTTTAAAATTATCAAACAAAAAAAAAAAGATTAGAAGGATAACGAACTGTATTATTTCACTAATTCTTTTTATAAAATGTTACGAAATTGATTGATATGATGCATGTTTCATTTTCATATCAGTTACAGCTGTATTAATAAAAAACAGTTAATTTAGAAATTTCAATGACTGACGCGACAAGTGCCGAATTAATTGTTGGAACATTCCATGAAAAAAGTTTTCAAATCATCGCAATTCAATAATGATATTTTTTTAGCACGAATTGATGATATTATTAAGAAGGCAACTTTGAGATAATTGAAATAATTGTTTTCTCTATCAATATTTTTGAAACGCTTCCTGTTTAAAATGCGCATTTCAGAAATAAAAGAAATACCAAATTTTAAACAGTGGAAAGTATTTCTTGTAGCATTCAAAACAGTTAATAATCATGCATTTTAAATTCTTAACTTTTTAATGATTATATCATAATGACTAATAAGATACTCTTACAAACTAATTAATATTGCTTCCTGAAAGTTATTGTAAAATTATGCTTCCTGAATTTCTGAAAGAAATTTTAGATTCACAGTTCGTAAACAATATATGTTTTCTAGTTTCATTTCGACCATAGAAATAAAGAAATTCGTTTTCTAAAAATGATGTTGACTTTAGAAATAATTTTTAAACACTTGTTCGTAAAATCCACTTTAGGCAATTTAAAGAAACCGTAATTAAAGGGAATGGAACTAATTAACATTGAACTATCTTTACAAAATTAAACAATATAACCTTAGCATTTAATAATTTTAATGAACATAATACTTAATGTAGGTTCAAATTAAGTATTATCGTACAATGCCTTTAAAGGTATGTTCCTAAAATGATTAATTTTTCAAAATCAAACATGCGATTTCCTCAAGGAAGTTTTAAATACAAATTTTAAAAAGTCAATAAATTTTATTATTTTCGATTTTGCTTACGAATAATTTTCCATTATAAACTATTTTTATTGTTTGTGATGAATCTACATTAGGACAGACAACAGCTATACCTTACCATGATATAACATTCTAAATAATTTTATTTTGATTTTATTTATTTCGAGAAATTCAATGTTTCAGAATATCACTGAAAAAATAATTGTCCAAAAAAAAATTATGCGCACTGTTATAAAAATTAGTTATTTTTCCTAGAAACTTTTTAATTAAAAGAAAAACAAATGATTAAGAAAGAATCTGTGGAACTTGTGAGGGTGAAATCTTAAAAAAAAAAATCATCTTAATACTTCAAAAAGTGTTGAAACAACTAAATTAAAAAGCAATAACATTATTTTATCTCTGTTTCATTATGTAAAAGATGTTGTGTTCTTACGAAACTTTGTTTGCAAAACGTAGTCGCCAACACTCACACCTGTATTTTCGAGTATTATATCGCATTGCCGACTGTTTATAATTAGAAACACTTAATTATTTGCTACTGAAAAGGATGAAATATTTTCTCTTGTTGCTTAATATATTGAAACCATACAAAATACGCATCAATAAATGTTTCCAAAAATTATTAAAAATATCAATGTTTCAATGTTGTTTTATTTATTTTTCGAATAAAAGTTAAGATGTTGTTTGAATCAACCTTTGATTTAACGTTTCAAGGTTTTTTTTAATCAATGTTTCAATTTAGATGTTGATTAAATCAACATTTGACTGTTGCTTTGATAAATGTTTTAGAGAGTGATTCAATGCTTCAATGTTTTTTCAACCATTGGTTGAATATCACGAGGTTCTACTTTATATTTAGATATTATATTTAGAATTAGGCGATGAATTTCTTACAACATACGCATGTTTATTACACGTACACTAACAAAACAATTTCCGTAAATTTCTTTGAATTAATGTCACTGAAAATTTTTTAAATGTTCCTAATCTTCCTAATACAATGCAAGTATGCGTGAAAAGACTATTTTTACTGTAAAATTACAGAGCCTCAATTTGTCACAATACACAAATTCTAATATTAAGGTGCGACAACTAATTCTAACATTAAGGTGGTTCTGGAAACTCAAACATCAGATTACAAAATGTGATCATGTTCACTAATATTATAAACCAGAAACGTTTGTTTGTTTATTTGTCTATTTTTAAAGGTAATCTCAGGGACTACCAAACTTATTTAAAAAATAATGGTGGCAAAATTCTGGTGAAAGTCTGTGCTGTAACATACGCAATATTTTTTTTCGATACTTTTACACCTCAAAAGGAGTCAGGAGCAAAAATCATGCTAAAATTACGGTTTTTGTGATACTGTCGGTGGTGGTAGAAACTTGAAATTTGGCTTCATGATTACTTTTATGATGAAATACTCGCTAATAACAATTTATAAAAGTTAAAAAAATTGAAATTTTAAAATGTGAAACGAGCAGAAAACGGTTCTAAAGATGTTTCTAAATGCAATTAATTTGCAACTGCTACACCTAGAAACTTCAAATTTAACATGTCTGTAAGATTTAAGACATAATTCGCACCGAACAGTCTCTAAATAATTCAACAAATTATCAATCAAATTTAAAAGGTTGAGAAAACAGAAAAAATTCTAAAATTTCAATTTTTCTGAAACTGCCGGAGCTGAAAACTTAAAATTAGGCACAATGATTAGTTTTAAAATGTACTATATTCGCTAAGAACGGTTTCTGTAAATTTGAAATTCAAAAGTGTGAAATGAGTGGAAAAAGTTATAAAAAAGTTTTAAACTACGATTTATTTGGAATAGTTAGGACTAGAATCTTGAAATTAGTCATGGTTTTTTGTTGTGAGACGTACATACTCGCAGAAAACAGTTTCTAAGAAATTAGAAATTTAAAAAGTGAAATGAGCAGTAAACACTCTAAAGTCACTTTGGAAATACTGAACCGAATACAAAAATTCTTTTAGGATACAACTGGTGACAATCTCCGCTTAAAACTGGGCTAATTTTTATCTCTGTTCAATTGATGTCAAAAGGATAAAAGAGTGAAAAACATTAAAAAATTACGATTTTTTAAATAGACTGAAGCTAGATACGTGAAATATGATGTGGTGGTTATCTTTAAAATTGTAATGCTCAGTAAGTGCAGTTTTTTAAGAAATCGAAATTTAACAATTGGAAATGAAACTAAAATAGGATGAAAACGTTCTAAATTAAATATTTTGTAGAATTCCTAGGACTAAAAACCAGAAATTCGAGAATGGTAGTTACGTTTAAGACGCACTCAGAACAGTTTCTAATTTTTCAAAAATTAAAAGGGTTAAATGAGCGTGGAAAGCTCTAAAATCACGATTCATTTGAAATTTCTCAGCCGATTTAAAATCATTCAAGTTTGATTAAACTGACGAATGGTAAGAGTTTATTGACTCAAATGGTTTGAAGTTAGCGGAGTATAATGCGAATATTGAACATTAGGCTAGTAAGGAAAATGCGGTTGCTGACGCTTTGTCTCGTAACACACATGAGTGTATGCAGGTGGTTAAGAAGGTAAAAATTTGTGTATTGTCATCACTGATGTTGAGGTTCAAACGATCAGTGAGTTAGGGAGATGAGAAATTTTTCTGATTTTGGTGAATTTTTTCGTTATTTGGAGCCACATGGAATTGGTAGTTTAAATTGTAGCAATTATTCCAAAATAATCGCAAGCGTTCGTTAATTCACGAGTTTGTATGCCTGCTATTCTTCGTAAAGCAATTCTTAACCACTTCGGGACCGGCGGCTTTTACACACATTTTATTCGGTTGGCACCACTTTTTTTAAAAAAGCTACCTTTACTTAAACTATCACAAAACTGCTCTAATTAGAGAAAGCAAATATTACTTTTATTTTTTACTGGTGCCTAAAACAACATCTGTATGCTCTTTTTGAGGGTGCATATATGCGACCATGGTCCCGAATGGTATTTAAGACCCCGAATGGTATGTGCATTTAAGACATTTTTGGAAAAGTTTTGCAAAATATGAGGAAATGCTTTCATATGAATTCCCTAAACGTCTGATTCAGTGTTTCATTTTTTTTATAATTCGTTTCTTTTTGGGATAGGCGTCTTGGCAACCTAGAGAGATGACCTTGGCGAGAGAAGAAAATTTGGCAAAACATTTTCTGTCAATCTATTCCCATTTTTTTATATACAAGCAATCATCATATATATTATTTATGTTGTCATCATCCTTTTTTCTATGCACATACAAAACATACAACGATGAATGAGGTAAAATGTACCAGGAAATAATCTCAAAGACTGCAGTACGAAAGCTTCGCACGAGTCCTTCTGGTATATATTTATATATGTATAACCACACACACACACAAGATTTGCTCGTATTAGAATATATGATAAGTAGTTCAGCATTTGTTTCCCTCTAATATTCAATAGCAAAATTTAAATTTCCTCAGTAAGTGAATAAAAGATTATAATATAAATAATATAATATAAATAAACATGCAGCAAATAAAAATTTATTTGAATGCTTAATTGATATTTTCTATATAAAAATGCTTTTTGGTGTTGTTAATGGACAATCTAAAAATATATAAACATAAAAACATCTATTAGAGTTTTCAATAAAGAAAAACTAGTTTCACCTCTACTGTACACTCAGGGAAGCCCATGTTGGATCCAATAATATACTTTAAAATTTAATATAGCTTTTATTTAAATCCACCGAATTTTTTATATCATAAGCAGGTACTTCCTTATCCATCTGAATATAATAATCTTATATCAAAGGTATCTACGCTTTATTTTAAACATACCTTGTTCTTAGATTAAATGTTCAAGTATTGTGTTCTTTAGTAAAATATTTTCAATGCTACGCCATTATTTATCCGCATCGAATAAATGCACAAACGTAGCCATTAGTTTCCGAAATGTAAATATTCTCAGATATATGTACGTAATATTGCTTATCATTATTCCAGTATTTCGCAAAGGTAAGATAATATTCTTCCTTTGGTCTTTTGTTATTCGAATAGAACAATTTTATTGCAAAGTTTTTTTTTTATTGCTAAGTTTTGTGTTAATTTATTATTCAGATAAGATAGTTTCTGCTGCAACAATTGTGGCAAATTTTGAATATTTTTGAAACATTTACGTTATTAAAAAAAAACGATTTAATTATTAAGATTTTAAATACATTTTAGGAAGCTTTTGTACTTCTATTATAAAAATTTGTTCATAGCAGATAAAATATTTTAATTTCATGTCTGCCAGTATTAGTTTTATAACCGTGAGTAATTATATTCTTAATACTCTCTTCAATCTATAATATAGAAGAAATTATCGTAATCGAAATTTTTTTCGACTTTCGGTTTTCGACGGATATACGCGTTTTAGGGGTCTAATATCCCGAAAAACTTGTTTATACAAAATGTCTGTCCGTATGTCTGTGTATCTGTCCTCATTGTATCATTGAAAATTTTATGAAGTTACGCAAAGAATTGAACCGAATTTCATTTATATGTTTTTACTAAGGCCAGCAGCTCCTAGTTGAATTTGGGGATATTCCGGTGGAACGAGCGCTGGGACTGATATTATTGTGTTATTTTCATTATTGTATCATCGGAAAGTATGTGAAAGTATACAGACAATTGAGCCAAATTTTATTTATATGTTTTTCAATATTGCCTGCAGGTAACAGTTAAATTTGGGGCTATTTCGTTTGAAGGAGGCATTGTGATAGCTATTTTTGTGCGATTTTCTCGATTTTTCGTAGTGAAGTTTTAGATGTACATCGGCGGCTCGTGCAGCGAATGGAACTTGGCCCTTAGCAAGCAGCTGTCGTACAACAGAAATACAAAACACATTGATTTTGTCACCGTTGTGATAGCAATTTTTGTAGTATTAACATGTATGAGATAGCAGACATTTTTGGGATTGGTACATCCGACTAGTTTCAAGTAATGTCATGATGAATCCTTTATACTATCAACAGCAACAACAACAACAATTCCATTAACAATGAATTAACACACGAAATGTGGCCGAGTGGTTAAGGTACCATTCCGCTAATCGCTTGTGAACGTAAGAATCAGGTCGGCGAGTTCGACTCCCGCCAGCTCCATTGCACACACTTTGCGGAGCTCCCAGGTGTAACTCTCTGTTATTTCCTTGTGCTATCTTATCCAGAAGATTTATGTAATTGTCAAAGTCATGTATGCGTTTCTGTGAATAAAAAATATGGATCATTCGAGACAAACAGCCTTGTAGCTTAAAGGTCTCAAAGCAACCTCCGTCAAATGTCAAACACACGAAATAGTTAATTTAATTATTTTTAATAGACGATATATTATAAGTAGTCTATTTATCAAAGCATTTTAAGAAATGAATCCTTATTTCTATAGAATTTCCGTAACCGCTTGTATAATGAATAACTTGTTCGTCTACCTTCCTATTAACTACATTTCAAAATATCTAAGTCTATTGAAATAAACGTATTGACAGGAAAATTCTGTCTAAATTTTTTATACAATTTAGACTGGGAAATCATAATAACATTATTCGTTGAATGCAATTCAGTTTTCAAATTACAAGGCATACTAAAAATTTATTTTTTACACTTTCTTAGGATGAATACAAAAATAAATTCAACGGAAAACGTAGAACTACATGAAAAATTTTGAAATGCCTCTACATACACGATTCTCTTTTTATTTTGAGAAATAAAAAGATTCATAGATAAAATTTATTTATCCAAAGCATATATAATAACTGTAACAAATTTTCTGAGCAATTAAAGATAAGCAAATATTTTGTAAGCAAATATTTTACCTTTTGAATTACGCATCTTTCAATATAGTTTCATTTATCAGACGTAATGTAGATTTTATGTACATTTGCTTTTCTCATCAAACGCCTTCAGAAGATATAATTGTATTACCTCTGAATATTTTTTCATTGATAGCAAAGTAATTGAAACATATGGCCTTGGAGAGAACGATTTTCGAAGAATTTTTACCTTATGTAAATATTCTCTAAGCAATGTTAAGAGTAATACATTTTTTATTTGATGTAAATATTTAACTGTGTCACACAAATCTTTAAATATTTATGCAAACTTATCAAAAAATAGATTTCCCATAAAATGTTTAATTAACTTTTTAATGTGCACATGATAAATTAAGCGCGTTTCTTTCAAGATTTATAAATATCTTCTATTGAATGCGATGTTGTTAATACATTTAAAATCTGCAACATCAGAACTTTTATAAATAAAATGTCCAAAATTTTGTATTGCTATACAATTGCTTCAATAACTCTACTTTTAGCCTCCTTGGATTTTCTGATTACGAGGTATGTTTATATTTCTACAATTATATAACGCTTTTTACTTTTATTCATATATTTTTTTTATTTACTATTTCAAAGAATTAGTAAAAAAAAAGACGTTTTCTGCAAACAATAATCAAGCATGATCAAAATGGAGATTGGCACAAAAGAATTTATTTTTGCGCTTCCGCTGATAAGGTCCAATTTTGTGCCTTATTTCTGCGATTGTTTTAATATACTATAAGATCTACATTTATTGCATCTGATAGATATTTTGGGAAAATGATTTAATTGTATTTTACACGATGAAAACCATTGAATAATTATTAATAGTAATATAATATATAAATAGTGTTAATAGTAATTAAATAATAAAATGAGAAACATTTTATTATTTACTTTGCGAATTTTTTTTGCACTAGAGGCCTCTGTTTTCCACGTGTTACACTTGATAACCCCCGTTGAATCACTGCAGTACACTGCAGTAGCAACATTGTAATTTGCTCCATTTTAATACGACAAACAAAAAAATAACAACGAATGCAGAAACTCAGTAGCCCTTTGAAGATAAATATTACTTTAAGAAATGAGCTAAGTTAGTGAAATAACCATTAAAAGCTCTTTTAATTCAATTAAAAAACAGTGCCTTCCCCACACTAATCACAAACCAAAATCTGGGGAAAAAGAACTGTAATCGAAGATTTTGTGGAATTTATGCCACATAGTGTAATCGTAATAAAATCTTTAAGTTTTATGAATAAAAAAGGACATTAAATTTTAAATAGGATTACTCTTTCATCAGGAGAAGCTTAAAAAATAAACAAACAAATGCGTGTGAAAGCAAAAACTATGTGATTTGCTGAATACGCTTTCATACAAAATAAATATATACTAATTTTCAAAATTAATCTATTTATATCAAAATATCATTACTCTTGTTTAGTTTATTAAAACAAGCACAAGAAAAAAATCAATGATTTCTTTTATTATTGATAAAATTGTACAAGATTTTGGCAATCGTAAATTTTAAAAAATCGAAAAATTATTTATTAAATAAGAGAAAAAAAAATAGAACAGATACAATGAACGATTGAAGTAAAGTTGCAAATAAAAATTAGAACCACGTGCATAATACCTGAACAACAGGAATGAAATGCATGTCACAATGTTGCAAAAAGGTGGTTCAATACAGGATAAATGTAAAATCACTGAAGAAAACTGAAGAAGATTGCGTGTCTTTCCGTCAAGGTGTCGGTCAGAGTGAGTGCATAATAAACAATATGATGTCAGAAATAATTGACTATGATAAATTATAGGGCTGCCATTTAATAAGAGAAATAACAAATATAAATGAAAAAAACGGAATTTATTCTAATTAACTATGCATTAATAGTAGAACAATTCGAAAAGATTATGTTACATAATGAAAATGCAATTAAAATAAAATAAGAAAATTAATAAGGTGATAAAGGAAAATAATAAAATTATTATAAATTACTATTAAAAGTTAGTTAAAAATTAATAAATGGAAAAAAAAATTAAAACAGCATTAAATCAGATGAAAATGGAGAATGTTACAATAATCCTCTTTTTATAATAAATAAATTAACCATTGCGCATTAAATAACCATACAGTAACAATCTCCTCCATACTCTCCCCTCAACTCTACCGGCCTGCCTTTTCAGGTGCGTTCGTATAAATGCCTAGCATCTATAGTTGTCGTCTGGTTCGTGCGTCTGTCCGCATATAACAATATAAAAAATACCCAACTGAATGTTTTGAAATTAAATATATATATATATATAATCATTGCAGAATTTTGTCGAGTAATTTCAAATTTTATGAAAATCGAATCAAAACTTAAAAAGTTATTAATAAAATTTTCTTCATTCGAGTAAATCCTATCATATGTAATTAATTCAATTACACCCCTTGATAGGTAATGAATCTGGGTTGCCATTGTGATTACGTCATATTTAAGATGCAATCGCAACCAGCCATGAGTTTTTCTTATTGCTAGAAGCTTAAATATTTTATATCACCGTAGCTTAAATATACGTTACTAATACATTATAATCTACATGGTTAGATGTTGAATAAAACAGATTTCCGTATTATTAAAGAGGACAAAACTTCCTGTTATGGAAGTTGCGTGTATCTTTAAATGCAAACGATGATATTAAAAATTCTTTTTTAAAATTTTTAATTTATTTTAAATATTACAAATTTTACTGACGACTATATAAATACAATCTTACCGGCATTATATAAAACAAAAACAGTCAAATATTTGGAAAAAAACATGAAAAATCTTTTGAAATTACGATGTAGAAATCACTATGATTAGCTAATTTATTACACAAAAATTTTTGAATGTTTTCCCATTCTACTGTGTCTACAATATCTGTTCCACATGTCATTCTTCTACGTGTAGTAACATATTTTGGGAGAAAAGCACAAATGTTAATTATTGAGATCAGAAATTTGACTCAATGTATACAAATGATTCGGAGTCTGGCTGCATGATATTTAAATACAATTTCTGAATTGAATTTCCCTTGTCAAATTTTAGTGACAGGATTGAAGTATATGATCAGAGGAATGTCTTAATAATATTATGCACAGCAGCTTTGAAACATAGTATCTGCAGCAGGAATGTAATATTTAAATGTCTTTATACACAATGAGCTGAATGAGTATGCTTTAACGGAAAATTTTATTAAAGAGTCAGGAATCAGACTATTAGGTATTTGGATACATGATTGATACTTGTTACTAATCATGTAACTGCATTCTATCTACTTAAAAGAGATTTTATGCATCATAATTCGGAATGATTATGCCACCATTGTTTGCAATTATTCTCGATTTGAATTATCGAATTGAATGTTTTGACACTTTCAAAAGCTTAATCTTTGTGGTATATTTCTGCTAATATTGGATGTAGATTAATTATATATAGAAATAATCGTAGGCAAAATAATAAAAAAATAGTCACTAATGTCTATCCTACTATGTAAAGGGAAGGCCTGCATAATCAATCCCAGGCTTGATTTCATGGATTCATGGCCGTTTCAATACTTTCTAATTTTAGCCGCTCGTCTGATTCAATACTTTTTATGTCTTAATCTAGTTTCATAAATATAAACAAAAAGTTCTAAAAGAAATCAGGGAATAAATATTTATTCTACTTGCATCACAAACAATTTATTGTTAATTAACAATTTCAAAATTATTCTCAAGAATGCAAGCACAGATTAATAGAATAAATCATTATTAATTTCCTGACATTGACAGTTTCAATGTCACTTCAAGAGAAAAGGATGATTCAAAATTCTGCTGCTAGATTTTCATAACGTGCTTCTTCAAATCCGCTATTGGATTTTCATAGATATTAACACATATGTTCTTTCCAATCAACAGTAAAGCACGCCTAAATTGAATATCCGTTCTTGAGTATTATTTAAAATCCATGGTAAAATATTTAAAATATATTTAATCATTAAATCAAAATAAAAATTGTATTGAATAAAACATTTTCAGTTTAAACATACTCTTCGTTAGAAAAATTTTGATATATATTTTACAAATTTTAAAGATATATATTAGTCTAAAAAGTTCTTATTTTCCAAAGTTCTTTATAAAAGTATATGAATCTTAAAATACAATAATTCAATTTAAATTTCAATATTCAACGGTCAAACGTAGTTAATTTATAAACTATTTTCTCTTCTGCATGTGCACTTTATCTCTTTTAGGTATCCACGCTATCAAAATTAGATTATATATCTATTTTCACATCATTAATTTATCCAAGTAAATTAAATTGTTATGAAATAAATTTTATAAAACTTCAAGCAATATCATATTAATTTGAAATTTCTTTAATCCTACTTCATTGAAAAACAATATAATTCTTCCTTTTCCACTCACATTATCTTTTAAAAGTATCTCGCTATGTTCATTAAATTCGTTATTTTAGTTTTCTGTCGTTGCAGGTTTCGATGATTATAGAATTTGTTATCAGAAATATCTTTAATACGTCCAATAAGTTTATTTTTTTATGAACAATTTTCTGATATTATTCTATCTTTGTAATTAATTTTCTAATTGAAATAGATAGGAATTTATTCAAAACATATTTATTAAAATTAACTAACAATTCTTTAGTTTTAAAATAAAAGAATGATTTGAAATTTATCATATACAAATAAATATAATTTGAATTTTCTCCGATATCACAGTGGAATACTTGGCTATAATCATCTAATTTGTTTCTCATAAACGTATACAATTATCCATAATTTTATAAAAACCTAATAAAATAGAAATCCATTATACATATCCTTCATATGCACCAATTGGTAAATTTAAAGTAACACGAAATACATATGTATATTGCCAAACTATTCGTGTGCTTTCTTTACCTTGCGCTAGATTTACACATTTTATAAAACTTGAATATACTGTAAGATTTCTTGCTTTAGCAATTTACTAAAAACGGAGTTTGGCAAACAACAAATTTCTGGTCTTTTATAATGAATATTTGAACAATATCGTATCTTTCTACATTATTTTCCTGTTCAAACATCTTTTTCTGTATTATTTCTCACAATACGAAAATTATCCTCTTAAGACAGAACTCAGTTATATACAGTCCTATTTTTACAGGTTAACCGTTTGATTACGGGATTAGTCTAGCTATTAATTTTACATTCAATCGTATCACTATTTACAAAAAAATTTCTTTGTGGTTTATAGCTCTTAAAAATATCCTACTATACACTCTCAGAAGAAACTGTAAATTTATGAGCGTTTTCCCTTCAATTTTAACGGGCAACAGCCTTATTTGATGAAAAACGGTCTGATACACTAAATAAGCGGCCTTATTCCTTAGATACTTGGAAAATTAAGAACAATCCACATATTCTTACAGTTCTAGCCCATATGTTAGCAAAAATACGGTTCGACCCCATACATTGTCCTCCGCTAGGGTGTAAACCTTCATTTTACTCATGTTTCAAAAAAAATTTAACCCGCCAAAACAGCGATTCTGTGATGATTATCTAACGTGCTACGTGCTACGGAACAGTAAGTAAAGTGTTATTGTGTTTTAAAGTGCATTATAATGATGTATTACTTTTCCCCGTAAAATTACGGGCTGCACAAAATTATGAACATAGATTTTTTTTGATTTTTTTTTTTACGGGGTATGACTGGAATGCCGGCCTCTGAACGTAATTTTACTGCATTTTTTTTTAACAGTGTATGTGTATGACAGAGATTTATTTTTCACATGTCGTACGAATAGAATAAAAATATAGTCCTGAATAAGCGCGAAAACTTAGTTCGATTGCTCAAATGGTATTTACCGTTAACTTTTCTGGTGCCAATTACGATCAAGTCCAATTCGAATAATTGTAAGTACCATTTGACATCCCGAACCTTGTTTTTGTGTTTAACTGGGAGGAGCAATGCAGAGGAGCAAAATGTATTTTATCATACGTCACAAATCCCTCAAAATAATTTAAATTAGTCGTTTCAAGATAATTGACACGCACGGAACAAAAAGTCTGTGAAAATTATGGAAATATTATGTTTCTTTTCTAAGTTAATTTCCTTTTTTATAAAATTTACTTTAATTTATATATGTCTGATGTGATTCAAGAAATAACAAGGACGAAAAAACGTGCGTCCAGCATACATTATGAAACACTTTCCAGCACAGCCTGAAAACTGTAACGAAACTTCACCATTAAATAAGGTGAAAGAAGATATGTAAGAAAACAATTTAGAAAACATATAACACATTGAAAAATACAGTTTTCGAAATTACCTTCCAGTGTTAAAAAATAGGCGAATTATTTTTTGCAGACCTGTACATGATCAATAGATGTAGATATTTAGTATGATAACATTTAGTTCATTTAGAATATTCACATTTAGCAATTTTCGCCAATTGATGGAAATGCACTCGAAATCTTTTGTACACACCACATATTAAGCTGAAATGCAACTTAAAACTCACTCGCAGCAATTACCAACCGTAAACGACAATGTATCTTTCTTTTGGGTAGCCCTGTATATGAATTTATTTATGTTCCACAAACTTTTATTAGCCTACGAAATATAGTTCAGCAGGAGAATGCGTAAATACAATTAAAAACTACCCTTAAGCAATTGAATCCCATAGTCTGTAATACGTACGAATTCCCTTGTGTAGCTCTGTATATGATCAACCGAGTTTTTAAACACACACGTACTATGAAAAAATTTAGTTAAACTTAAATACTCAAACCAAAGTTGAAAACGCACTTATTACACATAGACTGTAAATATCGCACATGTACTGTAACCAATGTATTTGGTGTGTCCCTGTAAATAAACACAAGGACACAAGAGAGCAATTTATAGTGCACCTCAGTAAATCATATAATTTTCATTATGTTTGAAATAGTGAAATATCACTAAATTACACTGCAAACGATTTTTCCCCATAGAACGATGTGTAACAGGATTCTTTTGTTTTACCCTGTAAATAAATAATAACTGTTTTGCACTCCATATTCCAGAAAAAGCATGTATTATGTGCGCTTCATAATTATATATCAATTTCATTATGTTTTAAATGACGTAGCGTCATCAAAATACACTTGAAAAGATTATTTCCCATTGACTGTAAAGTAACGGAATACTTTTGAGTACCCCTGTAAAAAAACTGTAAGTACTACACACTTCAGTTGAAATAGGGAACATGCTATAATAAACGACAATAACATAAAAAAATGTCAGGTGCAATCCGATCTTATTTATTGGAGTTAGAGCACGGCCATACGACCAGACAAACCGAAGTCATAAACACTTTTCAACTAGGTTGGAAAGTGTTAAAAATGATCCGGAATTAAGAAAAATCTTATATTTCAATTGGAAAATTGAGAATTAATGCTGCTGTTGAATAATTTTCATTCAGTATACATAGTTTAATGTCCATGGTGCCCTTTTCGGTTGTTAAAGTATTGACTATTCAGACTAATATAATCATTTCTAATATATTTCACTTTAAAATTTGTAACATCTTGAAAACAAGAACGAAAAATCATGCGTCAAGCATACATTATGTAACACTTTCCAACACTTCCAAAATAATTTTACCAATCATTACCGTTTAATAAGCTGAAAGATAACATCGAAGTAAACAATTTTGAAAACGCATAACATATTTAAAAACGTAATTTCAAGAATTTCCAACATATACAATATTCAAAAAAATATCCGAATACTTTTATTCAGCCCTGTACATGATCTATAGATTTGTATATATACTACAAAGGATGCTAAATTTTATTTTAGTTAGGAAACGCATAGCACAGTTTAAAATTCTCCTTCTGGTATTTTTGTCAATAAACGGAAATGTGTTCGCGAACTTTTGTGCTGCCCTGTATAGGATCTACAGAATTTATACACACCAAGTAATGGACAAAAAGTGAGTTAAATTTAAAATCGCGTTCAGCAACTTAAAACGCACTTCCAGGAATTATTGTTAACAGATAGTAGATAATTATTTTGTGTGTCCCTGTAAATGAACGATGACTGCTATACACACAATATTCTGCAGTAAGCCTCTTGTAATGCACTTTAGTGATATATATATATAAATTTCAATGCGCTTAAAATAGTGAAACATTATTTAATTAAACCGCAAACGATTTTTCTCCATAGACGCAATGTAACGGATTTCTTTTGACTGTCCCTGTAAAGTAACTGTACGTGCTATGCACACCCTATTCCATATTAAGCTTCTTGTAATGCACCTTAGTGATATCTATCAATTACCATGTGTTTGAAATTGTGTAATATCATTAAAATAAACCGCAAATGATTTTTTTCCCATAGACCGTAATATTACGGAATTCTTTTCAGTGTCCCTGTAAAAAAAACTATAAATGCTACACACTTCGGTTGAAATAGGGAACATGCTATAGACAACGACAATAACATATAAAAATTGCAGGGCAATCCGAGCATATTTACGGGAGTTAGAGCACGGACAGTCGGCCAGACAAACTGAAGTCATAAACACTTTTCAACTAGGTTGGAAAGTGTTAAAAAATGAAAAACAGATTTTAGATAAATTTAATTAATATGCTTTACATTTAATCATTTTAAATAAAACTTAAACGAGTGCATTTGATATATCACTGAATAAGTTTATACGCAATGATTATTTGAAAAAAAAAAAAAAAAAAGAGATTTTTTTTTCAATTTATTATGTCACAGAATAAGTTTCTACACAATGCTTATGTGAAAAAATTAGATTTCTTTCATTTTTATGCACGAGTAAAATTCCAAAGGATTCGAGGTGTTAAAATTTTCAAAGGAAGTAATCTTTTTTCTCATATTACTTAAAAAAAGAATAGTTCATCTTATACTGATCTTATGCCAAAAGAGCTATCAAGTTAAAAAATTAACAAATCTTTTCTAATCGGAAGAGAAATCGTTGTTTAAAAAAATATTTTTGTGATGCATTCTAATTTTTTTAACTTATTTCCGATTTAACCATTTCCATTTATTTCCACAAAAATTTAAATATGTTTTTAAAATAAAAAATTTAGTAAAAGTATGTAGGTGTTAACGGAAGTTTAGCAACTACTTTCACAATCTGTCGTCTTGTATTATTATTATTTTTTAAGTGTTTCTTTTTTAATAAATGATTGCACAAACTTAAAAACAAAAGAAGCAGATATTTATCTATATAAAACAAAACATTTTTGTTTTGTTTTACATTTTTAATTAAAAAATAAATATTAATTTGTGTAAAACAAAATTTTTATTTAATAGATGTGTGAAAAAAATATTGTGTTGTTCTTTTTACTTTATTTTTAAGGTGAGATCAGTACTATATTTTGTTTCCAGATTTTACTATACTTGTATATAATTTACTTTAATTCATAATCACCTAGTACCTGTATCATATTTTAGCTGTGTAAAAATGCACCAAATTTTATTTTTGAGTTTAAAGATAAAAAAATTATATATTGATCCAATTTTAAATTTTAATACTCGACAGGGAGCGCTGTTGTTCTGTTCTTCTATTATTTTAATAATTACTGTAACAGATCGCTTTGTTAAATTCGAAGAAATGAACTATGCTTTTTATTCATAACCGATAATGTTTTTATAAGTAAATTATATTAGAATTATATAGAAGAATGATTTGTGATTGTCAGAGCATACTATTTTTTGTTTTGTGTTTTATGCGGAAATAGTGATAGAATTCATGTTCTGTTGCATCTTCTTTTCGGAAGAAACTACGAGATGTTCTAAAGTAAATTTAAAATCACATTCGAAATAACAATATGACAAAAGTAACTTCTGCCACAAGCATAAATTTAAAATAGCATAAAATAAGAATACCTCAAAAACATTTCACAAGCTGTTCTGTTTTCTGAAAAAATATGTAGGTGTCACTCAACGAGGTTGCTTTCTTACGTTTCTAAACATAGAATGACATTGAAAATGGAATCTATATAACTTATAATACTTTTTTCTCACATTTTGTTGCAGAAATAAAAGAAAAATGAACATACACTTTTTGAGTGGCTTTTTTAATCATTGATAATTTACATTGTTTTATTAAGAATAAGAGTATAAGTTAAGAGTATAAAATAAAACAATGTAGTATGAAAATAAAAAAGATGAAATAATTTTATAATTGTTAAATTTTTGAAAGAATTCATTTTTTTAATAGTAAATTATTAACAAATTAAGGCCTCTTATTATCTGCAATGATTTTGTTTTATTGAAACTGCGTCAAAATACTTTAATATAGGTGTAATAAGGTTTTTTTTTTTTTTTGTACCGAGTAACTCTTAAATTTTTTTAATTGAAAATAGTATCAAAAAGTTGTTTTGTAAAATTAATTTGATATCCTAGGAACATTTTACAATAAAAAAAAAAACTAATATTGAATTTCCATTATATATGTAATTTGTTACTTATATTAAAATTTATTGAAATTAATATTTTCCTGTAACTACGTTTTTCGTTTATTCCAAAAGATAATCTGTAACCATACTTTATCTTTCACCGAAATTCGACGGATTATTTATTATTTAAATATATTTATTTCTACTTTGAATTAAAAAATACCGTTTACATAGTATTTGTATTAGTATATAAAATTTAGGCCATGTATTTACATCAAATACTCATAGGATTCGACAATCCAACATTCTCCATATTACGTATTGACGTCGGCAAAGTGAGATTAATCCACGTTAAACAATCAATGCTCTGTTGATTTCATTTTTTCTAGAAACCATGTTGCGAATGTTTCTATTTCAGAGGAATCGGCCGACAAAAACTCGTGCAATTACTTTAATTTGTACAGTACAAATGCAATTCCGTGAGTGATACGTTGAACCGATGAAATGCCCCCCCCCTGCACTTCTCCTAATAACATAACAGTTTCAAGAGCACTGCTGTTCTCTGGATCATTGTGCTGCCAAATCTTTCATACTAAATACTTTGTTCTCCAATGACGGCTCATTTCTGTTAAGAAGAATTTTTCACTCTTTCTACTTCGTGGATGAGCGTTCAAACAATCTGTTTCTCAGGACATAAAATGGAAGTCTGGTGGACGTATTATATCTTGATGACATACAATTGCGTATTTTCTCGTCTTCACTGTTTTGGTAGATTGAAAGTTTCGCAATGCATGTATTGCTGACTAACGTTTCGTTTATAACAGCTTCTCTTAAAAATGTTTGATAAGGTAACGATAACATACGTGAATGAAGAATTAACATAGAAACCTATGCATTATGGATGGTCTGATTTTCATAAATGTGTTAAATATATAGATATAATATAACAATTCAGCTCTTTTCTATAGGTAATATATAAAACTAAACCTTTTTTTGTTAAAGAAATCCGATTTTCTTCTGATTTTCTTTTCGTGCAAAACATACTATTTTTTCACCAATTGTTTTTTAATAATTTTATTTAAGTTTCATCAAACTAATCTACTAAAATAAACCTGTATATAATGGCGCAAGGAAGTATTCGGAAATTTTGAAGATATATTTCACTTCCTCCTCTGTTAATTCACTGATTTCTACAGCAAAACAATGTATACGCTAAACGTATGTATATTTTATTCTTATATTATGGATTAAAGAAGGGATTTTTATATTATGGATTAAAGAATTACAAAAGTTAACATCGTGCCAAAACCATACCCATGTGTTGAAACAGGGAGGCAATAAACGAAACTTGTAAAATTTTAGATGCGATACAAATATTCGATTTTTTCTTTAAAATATTTAGAGTTGAATTTTAGAAAATTTGAATCAATTATTACGTGATGTCAAAGAATAAAAATATACAAACAAAGGGTGGTTTTAAAAGTATATGAGATGGAACATGTCAAAATTCGACAAAAGAAAATGTGTAAAATATCCTCTTCAATCATTGTTCCTTCAAATTCATATATTTTCGAAAGCAGCCGTTGTTTTAAGCTAATCAATTTTTATGTAAAAATGGAGAACATGTTTTTCTACAATAATAATATAAAATATGCAGATGTGGAAGATTTTTAATGTTTTCATTCTTTATATTGTTACTTCGTCTCCCTTTCCATAATCGGTGTTGTCCTTTTCCTCTTATAAAGTGACATACACAAAGGATTTTAAAAAACAAAAAAAAATTATATAATCCCAATCATAATCTGATGCAACATATATTTCAACCAATTCAAATTAACTTCATATTGATTTCAGGCTCAAAATAAAATAAAAATCTTCTTTTTTAATTAACAAGTTTCAGCTTAGAGTGAAAGTGCGGTATCTTATAGGTAATCTGATATTATGATTAATTGTATTTTTTTCTTTTGCAATTGGACTGAGCAATCAATTACCAATTGTGAATCTTTGAAAGAAACTAATTTAAATTATTCAAAGAAACGGATGATCTTTTTGGAGGTACATTAAAAAAAATCATTGTCGAAAATTATTTCAAAATATACTAAATTCACCTGAAGTGTTCAAATAAATTTCATTCAAAAATACACTTTACATTATCCGATAATATAAAAAGGAAATTGTGCGATTTTTAGAAGTGATGTAAGAGCGATGAAAAAGAAAACGATAGCGCCGGTTGTTGTCATTATCGTTATATATGTCTATCAGAAGCAACTGGTTATTGCCGGGCATCCAAAAATGCCCTACGTGTTTTTTTTGTTTTTTGAAAAGGCAGAAAAGTCCGTAGAGAAGAAATCTAAATAAAATACCTTAATATCAGTATAGGAGAAATGAAAAGCCAATGTAAATTACGTCATTTAGAAATAATTGTATAAAAAGTGCCAGTTTTCTGAAATAGAACAAATCTTTTTCAATTTTAACGCCTTTTTAAAATAACGTCATTTTGAAAGAGGGAGGCGTTGTCTGCTTGAAAATTTGGTCTCTAATTTCAGAGCTGGTGGTGTAAAAATATTTGAAAATGATGTCATTTTGTTTCAGTTACAGAAAAATGTAGCAGTTTCATATTTTTAAATTGATGTTTTCTTTAAAAATGCTATCAGTTAATTTTTTAAGGAACTTCAGCCTCTTTTGGTGCTCTTAAACACGATTTATTCAAATTAGAAACATTTTTTTTATCTTTCAGTTTTGTATAAATGGCATCAGTAGAGGTATAATAAATTAATACAAAATAATCCCAATAGAAAATATCCTCGTGACGTCACAGCAAATACAAATACAAATGTAATAGGCTTTTAAAACAAAGTACGCGTGTTTAAATATTTTTATCGAATTTTAACATGCAAATTAGAAATTACGCCCAAAAACGCACGTGTCTGAATATCTTTCAGTAGTTCCCTTGTTTCTGCTACAATGGAAGTAACCCGATTACCATCATTTTGCATTAAAATTCAGAAATTGCATTAAAACATTTAAAAATAAAAATAAAATGTAAAAATGAGAATACTTAAAAAATAGCTACTCAATCACATCTACAAATGAACAGCTTTCATATAAATAAATAATTACAAAAGATTGTTTATTAGGAAGTTAAGGGCAGATGATTAAAAAAAAGAGCCTTTTGTTTTAAATATATAAATTACATTCAAAACATCCACTTGAAATATTTTATATTGTTTATACTTTTTAGTGTTTAAAATTTTTCGTTGTTGCAGTTTCACATAAATATTGTCATATTTTGGCGGGAATAGTTTAGCGCATAATTAACTTCATTGTTTTTGTAATTCGTAGACAGTTGTATGCATAAGTATTATTATTATTTGTTGATTTATTAATTGCAGCCGGCCAACAAAAAAATGCCTTAAATTGAATTTATTAATTTATAATGAAATTCAAAATATATTAAAATATTGTATTATCATCGGAAATACATCTGAATACATATTTTTCATTATTAAAGCATATCAGTAAGGGAGTGCTAAATCAATTACAAAAGTAGATCTTTACATAAATATCCAAGTTAAGTTAAATTAAAGTGTAAAAAATGAACTATTATTATTTTACTAAAAACTAGCTATACCCGGTCACGCGCTGGCGGGTCCCTCTCCGTGGTCCCGACCCGACTCCTTTGGTGGAGGAGGTGACCGGGAGCGAAGCATTGCGCGGACACACCGTCAGGTGACTCCGAATCGGCCCTTTGAGTAGGGAAGTTGACCGGGCGCCTATCATACGGAGTGTTCGTCGACACGACGGGGACAGGAGGTGACTGGTCTGGGTTCCTCATCGTGGTCCGCCAGTGGGAAAGGAGTCTCTGCATGGCCGGAGTCGCCACTCTATGGCCCATTGGGGTTCGGCCATTTTGGGTTGTGGGCTCGTGGGTCTCCTCCTCGCAAGCACAGGTTCTCTGCGACGCGAGCACAGCCTGTGATCGGAATTTTCCGTAGGTGGCAGGCAGACGACTCCGTAGGCCAATCCCAAGGTTCACGTGGATCTTGGGCAAAGGCTAGCAAATGCCAGCCGGATCTCTCCAAAACTTGACTAAGGAATTGACGGAAGCACGATCGATCTTTGTAGAGCACGAAATCGTGATGACTCTGTTGTGCACCGATCGTCGGGAGATATAGCATGCAGCAACTATCTGCGACGAGACGGAGGCAGAGGTGAAATAGTCCCAACACGAACCCCCATACTCGTGGAAGAGGACCTCACGAAATCCACTGCAGCTGGAGAGTTGTGAGCCGACCTCAATGGTCACCGCAGGAAGTGCCTGAATCGAGGAGACGGTCACCATCCGAAGGCGGACAGCCAGAGGCGCCAGGGACGCGAACGTTCTCTTCGAGAAAAGGACCACCCTCTTTCTGCCATGTGATTACGAGGAACCGGGCCGGAGGCTGCCGACTAACGCGGCATCGATCAGCCGAAACTCGAGACCTTGGTCCGAAACCCAGTCCGAGCACGTCTTTTGTGCAGCCAGGAATTTCCACACCTGGCGGGCGGACTAGTGGCACGCCTACTAATTTTCTCGCTACTAATCTCGATCGAGCCCGTCTCTTTGGCGCGCTCAGAGGGGGTTTCCACGTCATCTGGAGTCCGATAGTGGTTCTTTAGGATTCTTCCGTTTTTGAGTGTTGTGGATGATCTCGTAGTTCTGGAGTTGTCGCTGGGTTACCGGCTAGTTTCGCCTAGTCGGGTTCAACCTCGCGCCAAACTGCGTAGGGACGACCTATCCGAATCCCGTCTATGGGAAAAAACCGAATTTCCTCGTGGTTCTGGGTCGGAGAGAGGCTTCTTCTGCTCTTTTTAGTGCATAACATGTGAACCTCACGGCCGATGAGCCCAGTAGTTTGCTCTTCCATGCATGTCTATGATCAGAAGCCGTGGGAAAGCAAGAGCCGTCGGAGTAACTCGACATATGACCGAGGGACCGTTTCCCCCTGTGGGGTTTCGCGAACGAGGCCGTCGGGGGTTCTCTGGCGGTTCATCAGGTGTATGTTCCACGCGGAAGTTTCCCCAGAGCAGGGTTACTGCCGCAACGACCTATGGCGTCGATACCTGGTAAAATGGTCTAGGGTTCGCAGAGGGGCGGCCCATGTCCGATCGCAGCGTCGGACGAGACAAAGTCCTGGTGCGTTAAAAGCCCTTTAGAAGCTTGGGCGCGATGGCCGGAAGCGTGCCGCGGGCTACCCCCGAGGGCGTCTGGCGGCGCAGGATAGTTTTATACCCGGTCACGCGTTGCTGTGGCTCAGTCTGGTTAAATTAAAAAGAAAGAAAAGAGAAAGCGCAATTTTTTAATATGTTTAATTTTACAATGCTTGGTGCTTAAAATGTATGTTTTTATATACTTACAAGTCCCCTCCCAACAATTTACCCCCGGAGGATGTATTGTAACTTTTTCCGACACCCATCTTGGTGATATATCCTTAAAAAGCCTTTGAACCACTCTGTCACATTATGAAAACCCGTCCCCTTCCCCTACGTTGCCTATATATCTATAGAACAAACGTCAGTTCAAAGGAAATGTAATGACCATGAGCGTAGTCTATATTACGCTTTTAGCGAAGTAATTAAAAATAATCATTGACAATATGCACATGTATATACATGCAGAATTTTATATCGCGTGTATTGGTCTTATCTATATAAATAAAAATGTAAATGTTCGTTTGTTCAAAATCTTAAATCTCCGAAAGTTCTTAACCCATTGCTTCGAAATTTTAACTGAATATGTCAATAATTTTAATGGTAATGTCAAAAATTGTAATAATTTTAATACAACGTTGCATTTGAATACGCGCGTGTTTTTATACGTCTACTATTCTCTCTCCCCCCCTATTCCCCCCTGGGGTGTACGTTTTAACTTTTTTCTGACACCCATCATATGACACATCGTTAGAAAGCCCTTGGACCACTCTTTCATACTATTCTCCTCCCGTTCCCCTCCCCCTACTTTGCTCCGGCGGCGCAATTTTTGATACATTTCGTTAGCATTTTTTATTTATATTTGTTTTTTCTTTTGTTTTTAGTTCGTGTTTTTTTTCTTTTTTAATGGTTTGCAATTTTCTATGTGTTTGTTATAACTTTTCAAAGAAAGAAAGATATAACAATCACATATATAAAATTACAAAACATTAAAAAAGGAAGAAAAACAAAGAAAAAACAAAACTAAATAAAAAATACTAACGAAATATTTCAGAAAAATGCCCCTGGAGGGAGGAAAGGGGGGGGGGTACGGCCTACATAATATTAAAGAGTGGTTCAAGGGCTTTCTAACAATATATCACATGATGGGTGTCATAAAAAGTTTAAAAAGTGCCCCCAGGGGAAAATAGGCAGAGGGAGAAAAGTTATCTAAAAACATGCACGTATTCCAATGCAACGTTTTGTTAAAATTTCAAAGTAATTGATGAAGAACGTTTGGCGATTTAAGATTTTGAACAAACGAACGTTTACATTTTTATTTATATAGATAAGACCAATACACGAGATATAAAATTATGCATGTACATACAATTACATATAGTTAATGATGATTTTAGTTGATGAAGCTCACGGTAATTTAATTTCCTTTGAAATGACGTTTGCAGTATAGATATTAATTGAGAATTAAACGATTAATAATGAATGTAAATGAAAATGAAAAAGCTACACATGATATTGGTCATAATAAGAATATTCCGTCTAATTAATTTTTCACTTTCACAGTTTGAAGTGTATAACTGAAACGATGATAAAACACTTTTAAAATATTAAAAGAGTTAGTAATAATCTATTTCAAAAGTTATAATATTTAAAACCTCTATATTTTTAATACGGTGCTCTAGCAACAGTAGAAAATGAAAGGTTATACACAAATATGCTTTTGATTGAATTTACTTTAAAATTAAATTCCTCTTTGAATCATTGATACAGGAAAAATAGAAATATCTGATTTTCTTTAAAATTTAAAGCAGTGCGGAAATAAGCCATATTTCTGCTAAGTTTTTATGACATATGATTTTATTTTCTTTATGTCTTATTGAGCAATAACAATATTAAAACAAGTTGGAAATTGTACGTCAAACGTTACAAACGAGGTGCGTTCGTACGCACGTTTTAGAATTAAATTCATGATATCCCATGCGTAGAACGGGCTAAACAGCTAGTTAAGTATATATTTTATGACACTGTTCATACAAATATCTTAACTAGTTATATAAATATTCAGATATATATGTATCAGCTAGTTATATAAATATTCAGATCTTGATGATTTTTAATTCTGTGAAATGAATTATATCGTCTGCAGATTAATTTCTGTAATAAAATAAGTATCTCGGTCGCTTGACAATTTAACATCCATCGAAAGCTCCTCTAACAAAAAAGCACCGATTTAAAAAAAAAAAATCAAATTTCTTAATAAATATTTTTATTAATATCTCCTAAAGTTTTGATTCGATTTTAATAAAATTTGAAATGTCTCGACAAAATTCTGCAAAGATAATATATTTTAAATTGCAAACCATTTGGTTGGGTAGTTTTTGCGTTGTTATATGCGGACGGACAGACAGACGGACGGACAGACAGACAGACGGACGGACAGACGGACGGACCAAACGACGACTATAGGTGCTACGTATTTATATAATTACGAACGCACCTAAAAAATGCAATTTTATTTAGAGAATAGAATAATATGAACAGGGATTCCATAATCCATAGAATGCCTCAGAAGATTTAGCGAAATTACTTTTAGGAATTTCCTTTTGACATATTTCCAAATCTAATTATTTTAGTTATAAAAATGATTATTTAAGTTTAAAATGATAAAGAATTTCATTTTTCCTTCTTTAGATTCTAAGAGAAATATATTTTTTTCAGTCCAGTCTTAGAGAAAGAAAAGTTTTTTATAATTTTACATTTTTGCCCAATTTTTCCTAAGTAATTTAATACGGTAATGACTGTAATAAATCTCATTTTAATTTTAAAAGTGGAAAAAAATGTTTGCCTGAAAATGTATTTCGTTTTTCAGATTTTCTACAAAAATATTAATAACAATGATAAAATCTTTCAAGGAAATGTTAAACAAATAATGGCTAAATAATAAACTAAACAATAAGAAATGAAAAATCGAACATACAATTTCAAGTCTACAAGTAGTGGTGATGCGGTATTATTTAAGAATACAAATATATATAGCAGTACATTAAAAGAAATATTCCCTCATAACATTTATAATGGTATATCCACTATACTTCCGCGATTGTTAGAGTTTATAGAGTTGATACATATACAGGGTGTTTATAAAGTCCCGGACCCATTTTGATGTTTAATAACTCATAAAATAATAAAGATAGATTAAAATTAATAACATAAATGGTTAGATAGACTCAAAAGTTTCATGACCATTGTCAATGAACTTCCACGTGTGCCCCCTTCGTCGCACGGAGAATATCAAGTCGATAGTCAATTTCACGCCAGGTAGCGGCAAGCATGTCGGCATCCACAGACGCTATTGCGGTTGTAATTCTGGCTTTTAAGTCATCAATGTTCGACACCCTCCTCCTGTAAACATTGTCCTTTACAAATCCCCAAAGAAAAATGTCCAGCGGCATTATAACAGGTAATCTGGGTGGCCAAGGAATTGGACCTCCTCGCCCAATCCATCTTCCTGGAAAATGGTCATTCAAAGAAGTACGAACGATGGTACCCCAATGAGGTGGTACACCATCTTGTTGCAAAAAGACATGTGTCTGAAGCTCTTCTAGTTGTGGAAATACGAAGTTTTCCAGCATGTCTAACAAGATGGTGCACCACCTCATTGGGGTGCCATCGTTCGTACTTCTTAGAATGACCATTTTCCAGGAAGATGGATTGGGCGAGGAGGTCCAATTCCTTACAAATTGTAAGACCTTACGAAAACCATAGGATGCAAAATTTAGTCTAAATAATCTGAGCCGTTTTTTAGATAAAATTAGCTTGACCCACAGTGACCCAAAAATGACCCACTAATCGAATTTTCTGGGACATGTGACCCAGCCCAATGATTTTCTCGTGCTCGAAAACTGTAGGATATAAAAATTAATCAAAATCGTTAGAGCCCTTTTTTAGATAAAATTAACTTGACCCACGTTGATGCAAAAATGACCCCATTAATCGAAAGTTCTGGAACATGTGACCCAGTCCAATAGTCTTCTCGTGCTCGAAAATTGTAGGATACAAAATTTAGTCAAAATCGTTTGAACCGTTTTTTAGATAGCTTGACCCCGACCCATGGTGACCCAAAATGACACACTAATCGAATTTTCTCGAACATGTGATCTAGCTCAATGGTTTTCTAGTGCTCCAAAATGGTCGGATACAAATTTTCATCAAAATCGTTCTAGCCGTTTTTAAGAAAAATTTAACCACACACACACAGTATTTGCTCGTATTAGAATATATGATTAAATAAGGTTGTAAAAACTTCTGTTTACTGTGCTGTTTTATTTTTTTTAAATGCAATTTTGTGTAGCGAGAGTCTCATCAAAATAGCACTTAGCTGGACACATCAATTATCCTGAAAAGTTCTGCATAATAGCTATTCTTTTGTTGCTGTGGTCTTGCGTTCCACGTTCTAAATAATGATGCGATGCTGAAATACTGTTACATACGAGCAAAATATATATATAAAAATAATAAAGAGTCATTAATAATAATAACGATATTAATAATACTAATAATACATACATTTAATGATTGTAATTTAAAAAAGTGTAACATTATTCCTTAATTCATAAATATACACAAGACGGGGAATTTAAAATCAAATGGTGAAATCACCCTACCACATATCCTAAAAGCTTAAATAAAAGAGAATAAATTACAACAGGTTGTTTTAAAAAGATTCTCATTTTAATAATTAATAGCATTTCCGGAGAACATCTATGGCAGAACGTGCCTTAAAAGGTAAATTTCTTAATTTGAATCCCCCAACATCACACATAAAACGCTATATTACCTTCACTTTTTTTAATTCAAAACGTTCAATTAAATACATTTCTTTAATTGGATATTTTCAGATCGTAAATGTAAAAATTGAATTTTAATTTTTCAACTAATCGCATGATGGGTAAAGATAAATATTTAAAATTAAATTAAAGGATATTACAGAAGAGGAGAAACTAATGTTAATTTTTCATGTATGGATAAAGATATTAACGGAACACATCTTCCGAATTTTCTAAATTTAATTATTCGCTTCACGTGTTTTCTGTAATATAAAATATAATCTTTTCGAACTTCATCGAAAAATGTTAAAACCAGAATGAATCCTTCTTTTTTTCCGGTTAAAAATTTTTATGAAATTTGGTGAGAATTGTGTGATTTTCTTAGTGTTTTATATATATATCACTGGCAACAGTATGAAAGGAAAAATATCAATTAGTTCTCAGTGACTGATGCGACAGGTACCTAATAATTAGCATAATAAACCCTCGAACAAATATTTGAATAATTTTAATTATTCATTGTTTTTATTTTATCACGAATTGATAATAACGTAATATCTTAGTATATCTTAGTAAATAGTATATCTTAGATAATTAGCACTATATCTATATTACTATTTTTTAAACATTCCACAATGTATATTACAGAAACAGAAAAAAAATGTATCAATAGGCTGAAATTAATTTCAAAGTATCAAATTAATGTTTCAGAAATACTATTTGCATATTTAAGATAAATATTTCTTTGTAATATTTTTAATGATATTTTTGCTATTAAGCACTTTAAAGTTTCACTGCTTGGTTTATCCGTGAAAAAAATGCATTTGTGATGTGGGACTTTAAACTTAGTATAGGCTGAAAATAAAATTAAAAATTACAGTCGGCCAAATTTCCGACTGTAGCATGTAAAAGAATTTATACTGTTTATTCCTTTAATTATCACAGAAAAAAACGGGAATAGCTATTCCACTAGAAATTTTGTCTTATAATTAATGTTAAAAAATACGCATAGGGAAAAGAAGCCGAACCAATAGTACGCAAGAAGTTTTCGCTGATATACTCGAAAAACTTATAGCGTATCATGTTTCTGGTATAAATCCCACTGTGTCTGTTATTATAACACTTAAAATTTTGTTCGACATGCAATAATATTAAACTAGTGGGATGTGCCAATACCAGAAATTTCTTCTATCCCATACATGTTAATATTTCCAAAAGCGTATTTTTTTTAACTAGGCATTTTAGAATCCATAAATGTATCATAGCCGTGTCACCAGATTTACACAAACATCTAATTAGCACCAACTTATGCCAAGGCCTAACAGAATATAAAGTTTGACGAAATTCCGTATATTAGTTCTTGAGAGAGAGTTATTGCGGAAATCTGGAATAATGCAACATAGTAGCGCCAGCTGTTGGGCGATTTACACCATAAATTAATCAGCACCAGTGTATATGTAAGTCTAAATGAAGCTAAACTTTAATCGAAATCCGTGCATTAATTCTTTGGGAAATTTACACCACACCCTAATAAATCTGAAGTTTGGTGAGAATCCGTGCATTAGTTATTGGGATATAGCTATATTGATAATCCTAAATAATGCATCATTGCAGCACCACATGTTGGGTGATATACACAAAAAAACTGATAAACAACAAGTTGTATCAAGGTCTAACTGAAAATACCGTTTTATTCAATTCTGTGCATTAGTTCTTTAGACAGAACACCCACAAAATTTGTGTCACATACAGACATGCGTGCGCAAACACAGGCAGACAGACAGACTCACAGACTCACATACAGATATTTTCTAAAAACAGTCAATCGTGTTCAGGACCTTCTAAAACGTATAAATCCATCCGCATAAATCCGGAACTGGAAAATTTTTATTAATACAATACTTTATTATAGAAGACAGGAAAAATGCGTTATTTTTACATGAATTATTGTATAGTCAATTTCAGTGTAAGCGCTCCGTATTTGGGGTACAGCGGTTTTACCGCAAAAACATTCAACATGTGCGTTTTCAAAATCATTTTGCTTCTCTATAGAATTTAGAAGATTTTATTTTTCCAATTAAATTGTAGCAGATAGTTGAAATACCTAAAATTGAATGCCATATGGACTCAGTTCTATAGTCATGTAAAAACAAATGAAACATGTATGAATTACATTTTGGCTCATTTTTAATTTATTATTATTGCTTTCAATTCATCACGAATAAGTTATCGAGCTCAAACAGATACATAAATAAATTAGGAGTTGAATTTATGATTAATAATAAATTAGTTTAATAAAATATCTGTGCAATAAAATCCTGAATTAAGATATTTTTAAATTAGAATGGTTCTAGTATGTTAGAATGCCCGTAAATGATATTTTTGAGATTTTCTTCACACACATGCAAAAAGGTTCCCCGTTCCAGGCATAGAGGGTCCTCTTCATAGTGTAATTGCACTAAACTCTGAAATTTTCCATACGGACACCTAATTTGGACATTATATATGGCATTTGCTTTTGTTTTATGCATAACCCAAGAACTGTTCCTTGGAAAATTGGATTCGCATACATGAATCTTCTAAAAAATTATTCCTGTCAAAAATATTCATAGATTAGAAGTCATATTTTTTTTTTCAAAAATACATTTTTTTTTTTTTTTTAATTTCGAAACAAACATAAAGTGCAGCTTATACTATAATAAGCAGCTTATAATATTTTAACAGAAATGAAATTCTAAAATCTTCAAATGTGCAAATTCAAAATTTCCTAAGTCGTTGTTTAAAAAGCTATCTGCATTGCAGTCTGTTTTGCAACGAATATAAACGAATTTAACATTAGAATTTCGAAACTTAGAATTATCCCAATAACTAAATTACATGACAGAATGAAATGGAAAAACAAAATGTATCCAAGATAAAATTTACCGAAAAAACACTTATTATAGCAAAATAGAAGTTCCAAAATTTAAACCTGTAAAATTCCTAAAATATTTGACGGAATGACTTCCAGTTTGGTATTCGGTCTTGCAAAAGGAATTTATTTTCAAACATGATGTCAAAATTTTTTGTTAGTATTGAAATTTTTTAACAATTTCTATATGTAGACGAGCCTCTAATATTCAAGGTTCGAGTAGTATAGTTGAGGTTTATTCCAACAGAGCGAATAACTATAGATACAGCTCTCTTAGAAATGAAACTAGAGCTGCAGTTCGCAGGCATTTCCAGCAAATAAGAGTGGATTATGTCAGCCAGGTATCTTCCGGATGCCTCAGTAGCAAGTGCATTGCCATGGCAAGCCAAGGTACCCAGGTTCGAATCCAGCCTGGACATTTTTCGATCTGTTGAAATAAACATCAACTGTTCTACTCCAACCTTGATTTATCACTTCTCTTGATTATGCCTTAATTGCTTTTATATTAGATAACGACTATACGATAACTTGTATTCATTAATGTTAATTAACCACTTTTCGGTTCCTTAGGAACAGTTAGATATATTTTATTATTAATTTTGATTAGGAAAATTATCATGGTATAGAGGAGTTTCTGTGTTATCACAACTTTCATCAAGGAAATGCTTTACTTATAGTACGGATGAATGAAACTAGCTTTGCAGTTCACAGACATGTCCAGCAACTCTCTTTATCATTAGTACATTATGTCAGCCAGGTATCGTAAGGATATCTCAGTAGAAAGAGCAATGACATGACAAGCAAAGGTACCCAGAAAAAAGTCCTTGACTGGAAATTTTTCGATCTGTAGAAATAAACATCAAAAGTGATACTTCAACCTTGATTTATCTAGTTGAAAAATAATTCCCTTCTCTTGATTATGACCTAATTAGATGGTATAGAGGTGTTTCCGCGTCATCACAACTTTCATCATGTAAATGCTTTAGTTACACTACGGATGAATGAAACTAGAGCTGCAGTTCACAGACATATCCAGCAAATAAGTGTTAATTATGTTAGCCAGGTATCATAAGGGTATCTCAGTAGAAAGAGCATTGGCACGACAAGCAAAGGTACCCAGAATTGAGTCCTTGCCTGGAAATTTTTCGATCTGTTGAAATAAACGTCGACTGTGCTATCCCAATCTTGATTTATCTATTTGAAAAAAATACATTCTCTTGATTATGACATAATTACATGATATATAGGAGTTTTCGTGTTATCACAACTTCCAGCACGTAAATGATTAAGTTATAGTACGGATAAATGAAACTAGCGCTGCAGTTCACAGCCATGTTCAGCAAATAAGAGTGAAATGTGTCAGCCAGGTATGGTAAGCGTATCTCAGTAGGAAGCGCATTGGCACGACAGGCCAAGGTACCCATATTCGAGTCCTGGCCTGGAAATTTTTCAATCTGTTGAAATAAACATCAACCGTGCTACTCCAGTCTTGAATATTTTATATAATTGTTATTTTTAAAAGTATATTAATGCTTTTCATTATACTGGTACTGAATAAAAAAGACGATACTATTAACAGAAAACGAGAAATTAGAATTAAGAAAAAATAACTATTTAAAATCAACTTTTTTGGCTCTTTTTTTCTTAAAAAAAAATTATGCAAAATATTATTACGAAAAGAAACATACAAAACAAAAAGCGTTCGAAGTACAAAAAAAATTAAAAGGGGGATGAGGAGGATAGTTTAAACAAGAAAAAAAATTGCAGCTTATTTTTCTTAAAATTTGTCGGGTTTCATCCGGTGTTTTCAAGTAAAAAATAAAGTAAAATATAAATTAAGATGTGTTTGCTTTTATATTAGATAACGACAATATGTCTTATATTCAGTAATGTTAATTAACTACTTTCCGGTTTCATAGAAACAGTTATATATATTTTATTATTAATTTTGATTAAAAGAATTATCATTTGAATACAATGTACTGTTTTTACTTTAGTATGGAATAAAAAATAACAATCATCTTTAAAAATATTAATTATCTTTTTCATAAAAATAAAAGTAGTAGCCAATTTAAAAAATATATTTAATAATAAGGATAAACATATATTATTTTAAAATTAATATCTAACCTGCTTTTCTTTACTGAAAAAATATATAGTGTGTTTTTGATACATTTTAGTATTCCTAAGCGCTATTTTAAAAAAGCGAATGTTATTAGTTCTAGACATAAGCTTTTAACAAATTATAAAAATATTTAATATTTCTTCTTTTGGAATTTACAACAATAAAATGTTCTTTTTTCTTAAAAAGTAAGTAAGAAAACAATTCAGTTTTTTTAATTACTGGAATCTTTAGTATTTTTTTATTCTATATGCATTAGAAGAAAGTATGTATACACTGTTAAAAATTTGAAACAAATTGTCCAGTTTTCCGACCGTTTTTATAGAAAAACGGTTACATAAGCGTAATTAAACTGTGTTCTGACCATATTATTGCCAATAATTTTGTCCGAACAGTGTTAAATTACGTTTTTGTAACCGTTTTATATAAAAACGGTCGAATGACTGTACAGTTTGTTGCAAAATTTTAACAGTGAAGGAATCACGAAAGCTTTCGACTTGCTTTTGTTGAGGGATTTACACATTATTTTAGGATGTCCTGCACACGATTTAACTATTTTTATAAAATATATGCTTGTTAGTCTTTGTGTGACTCAAATTTTGGACATGCTCTGTCTGAAAACATAAAACACGGGAATTAGTCAAACTTCAGATTGTGTTAGACAATGATATAAATTGGTGCTGGTTAAGTTTGAGTCTTTATTGCTTAATATAGATTGCATTACTGCTGCATTGCATTACTGCTATACTGCATTTTTGATGATTTCTACGATAGTTACACCTCAAGAAGAAATGTACGGAATTTCATAACGCTTTATGTACTTTTACACTTTGATATACATAAATGCTGATCATGTTTGGATGTATTTCGCCCAAAAGGTGGCAATACTATTCGGTGTTTTCCACTATTTTTCAATAGCTATATCTCAAGAACTAATGCATGGGACTATGCATTACAAAATAGATACGAATTAGGTTTGGTTGCATACTACTCAATATGTTGAACTTGTGGCTGAACAGGTTTGAAAAATTAGAAATTAGCTGATATACAAGGTGCGGCTATTAATTTCCAGAACTATAGCAAGAATTATTAAAATTGAAAGTTCGTTGGTTGGTTAACGATAATAATTGAATGGTCACGTATCTGCGTTGCGCGTTATTCTCACTTTACTTTCTGGTATTGAAACACGCAAGCACACGTTCGCTGTCAAAGCATTGCTGTTGAATTGAAAATACTGGAGCTGAGAATAAACATAAAATTTTGTTTCAAATTGAGAAAAGTACTAGAAAAACACATAAAATGTTGAAACAAGTTTGCGGTAATGACGCATCATCCCGTTCTCGCATTTTTGAATGGTTTCGACGTTTTCCTGATGGTTGGGAAAGCGTTGAAGGTGATCCACACACAGGACGACCGCTCTTAATGCTGTCCGGACCTGGCAACCGCAGACTCTTTCCTGTTTTCCAAACTAGTAAAATTACTGATGGGCACAAGATTTCTGGATACTGATAACATAAAGGTAAACGTGAACATCCGAAATTCAAAGGATTCCGAAAGATGACTTTTCATGCTGTTTCAAACAAATGTACAGCCGCGTTTAAAAGTTTTGTTACTTCAGACAGAACTTACCTCGAAACATATTAAAGAGTTATATATTGTACACTCATATTTCGGAAGTTGTTTCACAAGTCCTGAAAATTAACAGCCCAACCTTGCATAAAACATCCAAACCGAAGCATTAATATAGATTCGCATGTAATTTTTTGCTTTAAATTTCGATCAATGTCCCACAAAAAGCAATCGGGTGTTTTTGTCTCTTCTCCAGATTGTTTCTTTATACACGAGTTAAATAGTAACAATATTATATTATTTTAAAATACTCTAAATATCGGGAAAGTAAAAATTGCCAAACCATAGGTATATGCACCATTTTGGTTTTTTATTTTTTTATCGTTATAGGATAAATATGACTAGTTACAGGAAATTAAAATTTCAAATTACTTACTTTATAGAACGCTCAAAATTAAACATAAATATAGTGTAACTTAAAAAATGGAAAATGTAACTTATTATTCCCAAAATGAGGAGTTTCGTTTTTGGTAGCGTAAGCAATGTCTTTTAGGAGTGTACATTTATGAACAAACCTCTATTACAGTTGTTGAAGAATGAGACTTTGCTTCAGTTATGAGTGAAAAATTTCGGTACATGTTAGTGTGCAGCCCAAAAGATTCGCAGGTACAAATTGAATCTCATTACTTATGCTACACGCTATATTTTGAAATCCAACTACGATCAGCTATTAATTTCCTCATCACTGAGATATTCGATGCACATGTTACATACATGTGCATCGTGCATTATACATGTTACTTTACTTCTAGGTATCAGATGCTAATGAAACACATTTTTCACAAAAAGCAATGTTTAAAGGTGTAAGACGAATGAAGCATCATTAAAAAAAACTTGAAACCTGAAAATAGAATAACGTGTTATTTCTGTTCATATACTTTCCCGTTCAAACATAAAAAAGGTTACTATGTATGATCAACTGTAAGCCACTCTTTAAAGTCACTTTCATACTGTCATTAAGTTTTTCAGAAATGTCAATGATATCATTAATATCAGAACTTACTTTAGCTATGTCGATGGACGGAAACAGTGACTTAAAGTCAATAATTGATAAAATGTAACACTGAGGAATTTTAAGCTTTTTAATACTTTCAACAAACTCCACTGTGAATTGATCACATAGCTCTAAGGTGGTAGAAAATCCTTTAATAATAAAACAAAAGCGTTTTCCAAGTAATATGTTGGTACCTGACACCTCATTACAATTGGGTGTAAAGGATACCCCTCTTTATGATCTTTTACACTCCAAACAAAACGTGGAATAAATCCTTGTTTAGTAATGCTTAACTTCTCCTTCATATGATCTGGCCAATTCTCCCTTTCTATAATATATTTTAGTTCCTTGTTAATTTTATTCAATGGGCATTTCTAAACCATAGTACAATTCATCTCTTCAAAATTTTTAGCATTTTATTACTATAATCAACTTGATCCATAATTGCAATCATATTTGATTTATCTGTCTGTATGAACAGAATAACTTTTGTTTTTTTTCCATTTTCTAACTATTTCTAACTAGATTGTATTTTCTTTATTTGAAAGGTACTTTTGAGAAGTTGAAATTTAATTTTAAAAAGTTTTATGCTTTGTTAATTGTGAAACCATCACCAAAATTAAAGGATTTATTTAATTAGCAGTTTGATTCAGTAAAGCAAGATGATCTGTTGGGAGTTCATGAGATAACTTATGTTAATGAGGGAGGAGGGACATTAAATATTTCATGCGTAGGACTGCGAGAAAATTTAGTATCAGGAAAGGGCAGCATTAGTCAGACATTAGATTTGGTCGTGTGCATAAACAGTTTTATCAAGGTTATATTTGGAGATGGTTATTAGAATATTCTTTAATGACAGTAAATTGATTTTTGTTTCAAATTGTTATCTTAAGTCTATTATAAGTGAGTTCATTGAAATCTATTGATGTAGATGTCTAATCTGCAACGATACCTTTTCTTGTCCTATTCCAAATTTTTAGTTGGAATTACTAAATAAATATTTTAAAGAAAACTTAAATAAGGGGAGGCAGGGGAGTAAACAACCTTAAGTCGATGTCTTTGGTTTCTTTTAGTGATTGATAATGTAGAGCGTTTACGTGGTTTGTATGTTCTATATGGTTCACTGTCCTGTGTAATTTGTCTTGATTGACGTTGTATTCTTATGATAATGGTTTTTATCTTGAAAGAAACCGAAACATTTCAGTGGTTTATTTGTTTTATATGCATATTTTGTGAGAGACATTAATTAAGTAAAAGAACGTTTTCACGTGTTTATATGTTTATGAATATGTGGAGCTCTCTTTTAAATTTTAGGATTTAAAACAATTTGTAGTATATATAACTTTTTTTAATTTAATGCTTATCTCAAAATATTAATTGACTTAATTATTTAGAGTTTTCAGATTTTTTTTCTTATATGTGCACTTAATTTGAGAAGTAAAGAATTCCTCATTTTTAATATATTAAAAAATGTTGTAATTGCTAATAATTTTTCCAGATACTCCTTTAATTCAAACCCCATAAAAATATCTGTATATTCTTAGAAGCGAAAATAATATACCATTAACAAAGTTTGTTTCTTTATCTGTAACCATACGAAATAGTTTAATTTCTAGAGTAAAATCCGGTCCAAAAAACACAAGGATTATACTCAGTCAAGCATGCTATTTCAAACTGATTTTTCTTTTTTAATTTTTTTCTTTTAAATACAATATTCAGTTTTTATCCATCATTGGAGCCGATGTAATGATACAAATTTTCTTTAAAGTCTGCAAGAGAAATTAATTACTTTTAGAGAAACTTTATTTTTTTTTAAGTGCAGATCTCTCTCATCGCTTTATCACTTTATGCATTACATTTTGTAGAAGGAAAACAATATTAAAAATTGATTTTTAATAAGTTTTCTTTTAATAAATCTTTTGTTTTAATTTTACAACCGGGTTGCAATTTAACATTAGAAGACTGCTTCTTTAAACTTACATTTAAATACATACATTTTCCAGGTACATACATGGTGACCTAGTACATATATTGCAATTAAAATGACACAAAGTCGTTCATTAAAATCTTCAGAGAAACTCGAAGAAATTGTGAATTTATTAGAAAATATTTTAAAAATATCTACCGTCAACACAAACCAACGTATAGAGACGTGATTAGTTTCGATGACCCAGAGTTTTAAATATGGTGCACATTTTGTACTTTTACAGCGTGTTGGCACCTGTCCAGAATACATACATGGTGACCTAGTACATATGTTGCAATTAAAATAACACAAAGTCGTTCATTAAAATCGTCAGAGAAACTCGAAGAAATGGTGAAATTATTATAAAATATTTTTTTTAAATATCTACTGTCAACACAAACCAACGTATAGAGACGTGATTAGTTTCGATGGCCCAGAGTTTTAAATGTGGTGCACATTTTGTATTTTTACAGCGTGTTGGTTAAGAAGACGAGGTCTTCAAATAATTGAACGTGTAGAGACGTGATTAGTTTCGATGGCCCAGAGTATTAAATGTGGTGCACATTTTGTACTTTTACAGCGTGTTGGCACCTGTCCAGAAGACATACATGATGACCTAGTACATATGTTGCAATTAAAATAACACAAAGTCGTTCATTAAAATCGTCAGATAAACTCGAAGAAATGGTGAAATTATTATAAAATATTTTTTAAAATATCTACCGTCAACACAAACCAACGTATAGAGACGTGATTAGTTTCGATGGCCCAGAGTTTTAAATGTGGTGCACATTTTGTATTTTTACAGGGTGTGGGTTAAGAAGACGAGGTCTTCAAATAATTGAACGTGTAGAGACGTGATTAGTTTCGATGGCCCAGAGTATTAAATGTGGTGCACATTTTGTACTTTTACAGCGTGTTGGTTAAGAAGACTAGGTCTTAAAATAATTGCAGATGAAAAACATCACATGGGTTCATGTCAGCGATATAAGGTGACCTTTCTCAACACTGCCGAATTTGATTTGCAGTGAACAAACCAAAAATACGTGAATGAATGTTGTTCTCTAGACAGGAAAACTAAACAGAATCTGCATGTGGATCCTATTGCATGCGATGCTATGGTGATCCAAACTACTCTGGAGTGAAAATTCAATAAATATTTATGTTAAAGATGTTTTTCGATTTTTGTATTATTTATTTTCAAACTGTTATACTTCACCACATTTTAATTTTCTTTTGGAATAGCATATGTCTTCCTTTTCGTTCAAAATGTAAAGTGTTTGTAGTAGAAACAGAATGTTGTGTGTTAATTTTTGATTATTCTAATAACATCAATGTCACGTCTGACGCACCTCTTAAATAAGAAATTTTCGTAAAATAACTTTATCATTTTAAACACAAATCTTTGACCCTGAAACATATATTTATTCAATGTCCATGAACACAATAAATGTAAAATTGAATAAATAGAAATAATAAAATAGAATACCAAGGAATTAAATTTACTCAAGACACTTAATATTTCAAAAAAGCGTATGAAATTTCAAGTATGTTAAAGAGATTTAAATGATCATGTATTTAGTAACATAAATATGCAAATTGAGATTATGAGAAGCATTTAATAATGTGCAATTTGATAAAGGGTTGGTTAATTGTATATGTTTTAAATTTTCGTGAATGATATTTTTTGCTTAATTTATTAATTGATACTTGATTGTTCTTTAAATGTTACTGGACAGCAGTCACGAGTAACAGCATGTTAGCTAAAAAAGTATATTGTTTTTAAATAATAGATTATTCACATTTCATCTGAGCATTTCAAACAACATAAATAAAATTTAAATATACTGATATAAATGGGTATATTATTTGTTAGGAAGTGTAAATATGAATAAATTTGTTTATAGTTAATTATAGCAGTCAAAGTTTTCGCACCTGTATAGAAAAAATCTCAGAGACACAAAATACATTAAACTAGATGTGCAGCAGGAATCACAAATAACTTTGCCTACGAGTATAATATATATTGAATCATGCATTAAAATGTATATCTACTATTACATAAAAAAGATAAAATACAGGGTTATTACAAAAGAATCATAGTGTTTCCGAAGCGTTTATTTCGGAACATAATTGGATTACAACAATGAGTAATACATGAAAATAAACCGAAAGTATACAAGATTGACATCCATACTACAGATGTTCAATATGTGCTCGGCGTGATATATGAGTGATACGGCAGATGTCAAGGCGATAGTTCAGTTCACTCCACATATTACTTAGCGTCGATGGTCGCGAATGTAGTCGTGATGCGGTTCCACAACTCGGCCAAAGTGCTAGGTAACGGTGGTACGGAAACAAGTCTTTAACATATCCCCAAACGAAGAAGTCATACGGCGAAAGGTTGGGCGACCTGGGCGGCCATGAAAACAGTGTCTTGTCATCCCGGCCACATCGAACAATCCATAGTTGTGGGAGTTTTCGATTAAGGTAGTCACAAACCTCTTTGTGCCAGTGTGGCGGAACTCCATTCTGTTGGTAAATGAAACCGTTGATATCGTGTTCCAGTTGCTTTCTGCTGCCCTGTTGCCATTTTGAACACGACGTTCGCGCAGCAACCAGCAACCATAGCAACCACACGCGCCTGACACATAGGCAGAGCGAAACTGTAGTTAACGCCCTCTCGTTTGAGTTGTCATGGAAACATATACGTTTCCTAGTTCGCACGTAGTAACGTATCAAAACCCGATGATTCATTTGTAATAACTCTGTATTTAAGAAAACTGACGATTTATCTTTTAGATATACTTTAACCCGGGAGAAGTCGCATGGGGTATGACATACCCCGAGTGCGTAAAGATTTTACAATTATCACCACTACTTTTCGAAAAGTAATCTTTAGCGTATTTTATCCTACAATTTGTAACAGTTGTCACTGACTTAATAAGTTGAGAATTATTGTCTGTATTTATTGGTGACAAAGTAAAAACTACTCATACCCTAGATATGCGCGATTTCTCCCGGGTTAAATAAAACAAATTAAATTTCTGGATGAAAAATATTTTTCAGTAATATATCTAGAAATAATAGTAGTTTGCTTAATAATTAATGCAAAATTAGACCTTTAAACTAATCGGATTTTCCATTTTTCATTTATCAACGAATTAAGTTTTATTCTACTGAAAAATAATTATATTTTCTAAAGAAAAGAATTATTCTTTAAAATTAGTAAAATAGAAGCTTTATTATTCTCGTTAGATTAGAAAACAAAGAAAATCAGCTTCATTAACTAATATACTTGATTTCTTTCATATCTCCTAAACTTTAAAACTTCCTATGAAAAATGAATAACTCCAGGCTGAAAATTGGCAAGAATACAGTCAAATATGTTTTGTTGCATATAATTTGAACTTCTAAAATATAATTTTCTTAAACACTTTGTACAAAAATCTAAAACGAAAACAGCGAAAATATTATAACTCGTTTATTCTCGAATATGCTTCCGAAAGTGCAAAATATAAATTGCTTTAAGACTTCTTCTGCATTATCAAAACAGCTAATGAAGTGATTAGTCATCTTAAACTAAATTTAAAAATGAATATGTTATGATTACATTTTCGCATCTGTGTAATAGTTTGAATAATTTTTCATTGTTCAAATCCTTGGTAATTTAATTGAAATCAGCTTTTACGATATCCTGATGTTTAAAAAAAATATTTAAATTATATTTGTGAATTTTAGTTTAATTTGTATGATTCGTTATCACTAAATCTGTATTAAGCTAGAACTGCTAATTAATTTTCAATAAATAGTGATTTTTATTTAATGTTATCTGTTATCACCATTATAATTAGAAAATATTCAAAATGTAATTTGTTTTGTTCGATCTCTTTTGCGTCAGAAAATCGTTTCTTTAGTCAGCAATTTAAGGTTGTTTACTATCAGCAACTTATTTATTTATTTTCTAATAATGGAATACGTATTATATAGATCAGAGAAATTATATTTCACGAAAAAGCTGTGGATAAAAACATTTTTCCATGAGTTTTCCAAGATATTTTCCATCCTTTTTTTAAATAGATTTTTTGTTGAACGACTGAAAATTTGTTTAATTATATACAGTCTGTTAAAAAAATATAACTCAAAATTCCACCTTTTTTTAACAAAGACAGCATTAATGCGAAGTTCAAATAAAGTGTATGAAATAAATCAATTTTCAGAAAAAACATGCGTCAAGCATAGTTTATGAAACACTTTACAGCACTTCCAGAATACTGTAACGGAACTTAATCGTTTTAAAATGTGAAATCAGATTTCAGAAAGTATAATTTACAGCCTGAAAAGTACCATAATTGTTTTGATCTTCCCTGTACATGGTTTATAAACCTGCATATACACTACAGTGAATTTTAAAATTTAGCTTATTTAGAAAACGCAACAAACAGTCGAAAATTCACTTTTAGCAATTTCCACCAATGGACTGAAATGCACTTGAATAGTTTTCTACAGCCCTGTATATTACATACATATTTGTATACACTCCTCATATTAAACTAAAATTTTATTCAAGAACAAATGTACAAAACAACTGAAAACGTATGTTCAGAAATTTCCATCCCTAGACGGTAATGTATTATCAGGCTGTTTGTGCAGCGCTGTGTATGTATTATTAGTATAATAAATATAGTTCAGCTGGCAAATGCATAATTCAGTTAAAAAACACCATTAAGCAATTCATTCTTATACATATTAACAGTTACGAATTATTTTGTGTAGTCCTGTATATTAGGGTGGAACGAAAAAACTTTTTTTTAATTTTCAAAATGCTATAGTTTTCAAAAGTTGCCTTTGATCAAAATAAAGACGAAAACTAAATATTAGAGTAATTGGATTATGTTTTCAGGTGCCGCAAGAAGGGTAAACTTTAGGTTTTTATTAAAATTTTGACAATTTTCGCAGTTATGTAAAAAAAAAATAATAATAATTTCAATATGCTATAGTTTTCAAAAGTTGCTTTTGATCAAAATAAAGACGGAAATTAAATATCAGCGTAATTGGGTTATGTTTATAGGTGCCGCAAGAAGGGCAAACTTTAGGTTTTTATTAAAATTTTGACAAATTTTGCAATATGTTTAATTTTTTTTTCAAGCTATAGTTTTCATAAGTTAACTTTTAAATCAGTTTTAAATCTTTTTAATCAAAAAACATGGTAAACTTACTGTGTAATACATTTTAATTACAAAAATAATGAAACATAAATAGTGTACAAAGAGGTAGAACAAGAACAAAGTTCAGAAGAGAACACTATACTATCCCAATTTTTTTATTGCCTCTACGTCCAGTGTCTCTGAAACCTGAAGTAATCAAAATCATAGTCCAATGCGCATGAAACTGCGATTTGTGGCTTCTACTTGCGATCGAACTTGAGTATCAGACAAAATTGCTGCAACAATTCCAAGTGCCGCTCTGCAGGATATTGGTCTGATTAGTGACGAAGAACTAAGTATGATAGAAATGTATTCACAGAATGAAAATTAGATGAGATAAAATAAAGAACCGAAAAAGATATGTAGAAGAAACTGTAAAACTAGTTACTTAAAGTAATTGTTTTTTTATGTAAGAAAAGACAAGACTGTTGTGCAAGAGAAGAAAGGTATTAAGTATTACAAATTAACTGTTATCGAAGAACATATATCACTTGTTCCAGAACTTGTATCAAAATTTTCAAGACACGTAAAACCGATTTCTGGCACTGGAAAAGGTATAAAAGACAACATAATGACATTTTTAAATGGCAACAACCAATACTTAAACATTACTGCAATTGGATATGATGGAACTGCTTCGAACACTGGATTGAATAATGGTGCGATTGCTTTGTTGGAAAAAGAATTATGAAAGCCACTGCAGTGCTTAATTTGCCGGTTTCATGCAAATGAACTACCCGTTCGTCATCTATTTTCTTTCCTAGATGGAAAAACTAAAAATCCAAATGAATTTGGAGTGAAAATAAGGCGACAACTGGAAAAGTATTATGAACTTCCAGTGACTAAGTTTTCGCCTATTGAAAATAACATTCCATTGCTAAAATTTAAGGATAATTTAAGTATGGACCAAATATATTTCTTAGAAATGTGTAACACAATCTCCGTTAGAAGTTGCTCTTCTGATTTGTCTATGAAGAAACCAGAAAATATTTTTCATTCACCATGGTTTACCTTAGCAAACAGAATAATTCGGTTGTAAGTGGGAACAGAATATCCATCACAAAATCTCCAAATACTGACTGAGTACATTTTGAAAGTGTATGCAACTGTTTGGTTTAACGTAAAGTTGAAACCATCTATCTATGGACGAAGCACTTGTGAAAATGTGCTTCCTATTTACGTTACCTCAATTACACTCCTAAAAATGTAATTGATCCAATCAGCCAAAGCAATGCATACTTTGCTGCGCATGAAAATGTACTCCATTGTATTATACTATCAAGTGATAGAAGTCATTAAGGAGTTTGCATTACTTCGAATTGTAAAAGCAGGGTCTGAAAATGAAGTTGGCATCAGAAATTTTTTAATTCCTGTATGCGCATAAACTTTGATGTCACGGATTATATTGATATGATTCAATGGCATCATCTTAAATTAACATAGCCTCCTATGACGATGTATATTGCTGACGACAAACTAAAGAAGTAAATAAAGCATGCAGAAGAACCTGATCATGAGAGTCAACTTCAATTTTTCCCTATGCCACACACAAGCAGTTAAAAGGATTGTTAAATTTGTCACCGAGTCATCCTTGTCAGTTTGCAGCACTTCTGCAAGAGATGCATTGATAACAACCAAAATAAATTTTCTAAAGGTCATGCCAAGATTTGAAAAAAAAAAACCAACACAATGAGTCAGTGTAATTATTATGGACCATGTGTGATTACTATGGACATTAGAGAAAAATTAATGTTTCTTAAAAATAATGTTTTGCTTTAAGAAACAATATAAAGTAAAACCTATTTTAACGAACACCCTTATATACGGTCACCCCTCTCTTACGGCCAAATTAAAATTTCTCAGCGAACATTAACCTCTCGTTATAACTAACAACCAATCTTCTGCAGTCACCTAATTTTTTCAGACCATTTTTTTGGACATAGGTGTCCGTTAATCAGAGGTTTCACTCTTTTAAAGTTTTTCTAAATAACTGTGATTTGTTTTACTAAGATACGATAATTAAAGATGGCATTTCTTTCATTTCAATGTAGTACTATAAGAATATGTTACTGTAAAATTAATAAAAATCGCTAAATCCTACAAAATAATTCTTTCTGTAATGGCATCTAAAAATTCGTAATACATAGAATGTGCAAGTTTTCTGCAAAAGTATCATATTTTGAATATTCTGTTTATAAAATATATGTATGTTATGTTAATAATCAAAAAAAGAACTTTTTTTAAAAAAAGGCAATTTTTATCGTTTTTTCATAGAAAAGTCATTTTTGAAGCTCTTTGCGGCACCTGAAAATATTTTAGTACAGCAGCAAAATTTTATATTCTTCATTCTAATCCCAAAAGGCAACTTTTGCCGACTATAGCAAATTTCTAACTGAAAAAAAATAAATTACCATTATTTTCGTTCCACCCTACTGTATATGACTAATAGAATTTTTTACACACCACGTAGTATGCCAAAATTTAGTTACGCACTAACACACATACCACATCTGAAATCGCACCTCCAGCTTTTATCGTCCGTAGACAGTATTGTAACCGAAACCTTTTGCGTGTGCCTGTAAATGAGCGAAAACTGTTACGAATGTCTTTTCTACAGTAACCATCTTATATTATACTGCACCTCAATAATTCTATAAAATTCATTATGTTTGAAATACTATAAAATTATTGAAATACGCTACCAACAATATTTTTATTATAGAGCTTTATGTAACCAAATTGTTTTGAATGACATTGTAAATGCACACTTCATTAAATTTTTTATGCACTCAGATGTATATTTGATAAGCTTTTTAAACTCCTAATGAATTTTTACGACATTTTCAGAAATATAAATTCAAGTAACATATTATTATTCTGAAAAACAAATTTTATATCCAAATTTATTTTGAAAGCATATAATTTTTCTTTTTTTTTTTTTTTTTTTTTTGACCTCAAAACATTTTTTTTTCTGGTTAGCAGAATAATGAGGTACGTAAATCAAGCTTTTTTAAGAAATTTAAAAGTATTTAATTTACACAATGTTTTATTCTAAGAACAAACTATACATTTTCTACGAAATAATAAAATATTTATAAACATAATGCCATAAAAAATGGGAAATATTTCGAAAAGTATGTTTTTAATATATTCATTCGACACTTCAAATTACTCTTAAAATTTTTTTGATTTGTGTTCCGTAGCATTTCTTTGTAAGTTAATCTTCTATGTATTGTAGTATATATAAAACGTGCTTTTTCAGAATTTTGTTATTTATTTTTCTTTGAGATACTTAAAAACATAAAAGCACATTGACTTTTTGAATGAAAAGTTTACATAAAATGAAATCCTCTATTTAAATATATGAGAAATTTTTGTAGTATTTTAATAAAAATAAAGCAATAAAATCAAAATAAAATTTATTGTTCAAATTATGAAATTTATCGATAATGTTTGATAGAAAATATGTGAAAATAGCTTTTTTTTAATTTCTACAAAAGTGTATTTAACAGATTATACATAAGAAGTTTTAAATAACAAGGGTAAGTAATATATTAAACTAGTAGAATTAGCTCGCTACTCTGGTCGGGTTCTTTAAACGGACATTGAATCAAACGAAAAATATGCATTAATTTGACCTAGCGTTTTAAACCAGTATGGACCTTTACCTGGAATGTCTTTCTGCTTTGCTGAAATGATACGAGTGCCTTTGCGATATTACATTTTCTAACGTTTCAGACAAAAGTTTGGCAGTAAAAGGCCAACTCTTACAGTCAATCATTTACAGTGGCGGGATTTAACGATAGAAAGATATGCAATATTCTAAAACCATCCCTGAAAATTATCTAACTAACAAACCAAGTTTTATCAAAATTAGTTGATTAGAACTTTTTAACCTTTCCCAATCATGTTCACCTGTATATTGAACTTTCCCCCATAATTCTATAACTAAGCAATGTATAACTATATGTTATATACTAAAACCACTCCTAAAAAGTTTCTAACTAACGTCTTAAGTTTCATCGAAATGCATTCAGCAGAATCTTTTGAAAAAGCTAGTCATTCTTAATCGGGTTCACCTGATTATAGAACTTTTCCCCATAATCCTACAACTAAGCAATGTAGAACGATATAAAATATACTAAAACCTTTCCCTGAAAAAATATCTAACAAATAGTGCAAGTCATATAAAACTCATTCAGCAAAATCTGTTAAAAAGACTAAACTTTCATAATCATTTTCATCAGATTATAGAACTTTCCCCATAATTCTATAACTAAGCAGCATAGACTGATATATTATTTTTAAAAAATATTCCCTGAAATCTTAAATATTATCTACCTAACATTGGAAGTGCCATGAAATCCATTCATTAAGAACTCAAGTTATAAACGGCTAGAAAGAAATTCCCATTTGTATTCTATATAATCATGGTGATTCGATGAATGATTCCTTAAGCTCCGCTAGTATGCACTGGAAAAAAGTTTGTAAATTAACAGGTATTTTGTATAATTTTACAGAAAAATTCACTTTTTCCAGCACGTGGTCGGATCCAGTAACCGTGCTGCAGGAAACTATAATTTTGTAATGTTGCTATATTTTTACGACAAAAATCTATTTATACAAGGACAAATGGCGTTTTTACAGGCTTTGTATGGATATTTTGTTGTTGGTATTTCCCCGTCATTTTACACCGTATATTGTACAGTGTATCACTTTTATAGTTACTGACGTAAAAGTTGTTGCAACAACTTTTATAATCATTAATGTAACCATATTTATGACCATTGTTAATTAATCAAAAAAGGAGACTAGAAAAATAATCATAACGGATTTTTGTGCCCTTTATATAATTAAACTACTAAAACTCGAACAACCAAATCTTATTTTTTACCATCGTGCAATAGCCCATTAGCATTCATGCAATACGGCTGAATAAATATTTTTTTTTCTTTTTCTTTCTTATGAACTGATTCAATCCGAAAGTTATATGTTATCGGCACCTATGCTATCGCCGAACGTAGCTAGTTTCGATATATTTCACAGTTTTCAATTTCTCGACCTGTCTGTCTACATTATAAAATGTACATTTTCAAAAATGGGCAAAAAGTACTCAAATCTGAATGTGTCGCATAGTCAAAATGGCTTCTAATCAATATTACTCAAGTTTGAAACATGTATATACTCATTTCTGGAAACATGCACACACTCAAGAATAAAATATCATTTGCTCATATTTGAGTATGTCCAATGTCCATGTTTTAAAATTGAGTATGCACAGACTTCTATGTGCTCATTTTTGAGTATTTCCATGTTTCAAAAATAGGTTTGAGCTGATTCTAATCATTTTTTAGTATGCCCATGTTTCAAAAAAGAGTATGAACTGACCTCTATGTGCTCGGTTTTGAGTATGTCCATGTTTCACTATTAAGCATAAGGTAAAGCTAGGATAGTCTGCGCACAATTCAAAAGAATAGCAATAAAAAATCTAAATATTAATTTTTTGCTAAACTATTCATGAATAACATTTACTTCATTTGTTTTTTATGTTTTTCCATTGCTATTTTCATGCTATGTTGCAATTTAATAGAACAGTTGTAATAAAACCAAGAAAGTTATTTTGCGCAATCTCTCCTTATAGGGTTGGTGTGATTGCGCACATGGGTAGGAGAGATTGTTACTTATAATAACTACAATTAAATTGTTAACAGTAATAATTACACTTAGATGGCATTGCTGTAAGGTTTTTGTGAACAAATATTATTGTATTAGGAGTTAATATTTCAACCTAATAATTAAAGAATCAGAAAAAGGAAATAATTTTAAAAACGATTAAAAAATTTTATTTAAAGGAAAAAAATAATTAAAGAATCAGAAAAAGCAAGTCCAGATAAGATTAAAAAATAAAATAATGTTACTTAATAACACGTTTAACTTAAAATTAGTCCATTTTCATTTTTCATTTTTTATGCAAATTTACCAATACGCTGCGTGATCTCTCCTACCATGGAAACGAATGGGAATACTGCGCCATCTCTCCTAAGTAGCAAATGCGCAAACTCTCCAATTTTGCTAGGAAAGATTGCGCGGCCGTTTATTTAAACATGACCTCTTCTAAAACGAACCGTTGATGTTAACATTGTTAGTCTAGATTAGTAGCTTATGAGAAATCGTTTAAGTTTAAAATATTTTGTACTATTGACATTGTATAGAAATTCTGATGAAGAGCTATGAAAATTCAAGCACTTACTTTGGGAAAACAAAACAAAATAGCAATACTTTATCTTAAACGCTCAAAGCAATCAACGTGCACTTTCAAGTAGACACTCCATTACTGTTGTTGTACAACTACCTGGAGTCGCTGCACTCTCACTCTACTCCTTCCCCCTAAACCTCTATGTGCGCAATCTCTCCGACTGCGTCATCTCTCCTGGCTTTACCTTTTTTCTGGTATTTTAGAATTGAAAGTATTGGGTCGTCTTATTTGAAACAAAAAGTTTCATACCGAAATGTAAACATCGATTTACTCAGATTTGAAAGTGTCATTTTTCTCAGTGTATCTATTTATCATCAATCTTGTTTATAAATCTTCTGCAAGTGTATTCTGAAAAGTTGTTCATATTTTACAAATATAAATATCTTTATTTGTGTAAGAATTTTATTTTTCATTTCTTAAATTCTTTTTTTTTTCTTTACATTTTTTCATTATAAACAAAATTGTCTATCATCAGTTAATTGTAATTTTAATCAATTTGCTTCGATTAGCAGATTTAATGAAATATTATAAAATAAATAATTTTTTTTTCAGAAAATCAGTTCAATATCCTTTGAATATTCCTGAAAAATTAATTTATTTTTTCCCTTTCATATCATGATCAAATCTTTGAATGAAAACAGTCAAGACAATGAGAAATATATTTAAGGGTATCCAAATAAGCTTCATTAAATTTTTATTTTTGAATTTAAACCTTTTATTTGAATTATTTCTTTATTTCGTTAAACTATCTTTTCTGCATTCAGAAAAATAATACATCATTAGAAGAAACCAGACAAAGAAAAATCTATATCTTTCAATAACCTTATATTGAAAGACTAGCTGGAATAAAGGAAACGTGAATGAAAAAAAAATAATTTTCTTTAGATTCATCGATATCCCTGAACTGTTGTTAAGAGCTCCGTATATTTTATTATATAGTGGAAGACCTTTAATTTATAGAAAGCATATTTCAAGAAATGGAATTTAAAATAGCCTCATACACATTTGAAGCTATGTTTTATTACCTGGTGATGATAAAGCTAATAATGAAACTTAAAATAATGAAACTTAAAATACCCATTTTTCATTTAAATATATCTTATTTTCCATACAATGTTCTAAAGCCGTATTACATTTTCTCAGATGTTAATTAAAACCATGCAACAGCTTTCAATAAAGCTTTATTTAAACAATTTAATTAAAACTATGTAAATATCTGCGAAACGTTTTGACGGACGTTTTCTCAAGCTTTCCTTATCGAATGTAGACCATATTAACCCCTTCGGCCCTGATTTTTTTTTCAATTTTGGGAAAAAATTACTGGTATGCTAACAAAATTAAAAATAGCTATCGGAATTACAGAAGTTAGGGTTGGTTGGTTGGTTGAGTGGAGTTTTATGGCACAAAGTCCCTTTAGGGACATGCTGCGCCAAAAAAAAGATTAAAATAAGAACATCAAATTGAAATATGATATTGATTTAAAACTTTGTCATAAAAAACAAGATGAATGAAATTAACACAATAAATACAAAGAGTGATATGATGATAAATGCATAGTTAAAATCAATCAATGAAAATGTAACACAATGTCTAATAGAAATAAACACATGTTTTCAATATTAAAATATAAACAATCTTAAAACTAACAATTGGTAAGATTTCACAATGTTTAAAAAATACAAACAAATCTTTACATTATATAGAGTAATGATTTTCAAAAAAAGTAAAATATCTAATAATACAGCACAAAAACTGGTATATTTACAACACAGAGAATTAAATAAACAAAATAAAATCAAAATAAAATCATGTCGGCTCGAACTCCTCAAAAACAGTATTTTCGGTATCTGAGTCATAGCTGTAAGAGTCTGACTCCATAGCCTCTTCCACATAGTGGATTAGCTGTTTGGAATCCTTTGTTTTCTTTATTAATGGGCTAAGGCATGATTTTCTGCTTTTTCTCTTCACAGTTTTCCACTGTGAAGAAGCTTGGATTGAGGTTTTCTTTATTTCTTTCTGTGGATATGATTTTGGTTTTTCTTTTTGAGTAGGTGAAACGGGTTTTTCTAGTTTGTTTGCAGATGAATCAGAAGTTTTTCCTGACTTGTGTTCAGTTGACTGTTTAAATTGACGATTATTAGCATATTCTATTATCACAGGTTCTGATGATGGTGCCCAACATTCTAGATCAGGTATGGCTTTTTTAAAAGTCGGACAGTACACATCACGGGTTTTCTTCTTTTTAGTGCTGGTTAGTGTCATAGAGGGATCATTTGGTGGTAATGAGAATTCAGTTTGAGTGCTTATATGTCTTAAAGATTTTGTTTGTTGTTTAAGTAAGCTGGAATAGGAAACTCCTACAGATGGTGTTCTGGATTCTACAAGTTTTCGAGCTTCAGGATAAGAAAGTTTTTGGGTGATTTTAACTGCAAGGATTTCTTTTTCACGAGTCCAGTTTGGGCAAGAGCGGGAGTATGCTGTATGGTCACCCTTACAGTTTGTACAACATTCAGGCTTTTCGCATGACTTACCATCGTGGCCGACTTCTGCACAACGTGCGCAGGTAACAGAACCACGACAGGTAGTTGTAGTATGACCATAGCGCTGGCATTTAAAACAACGGAGTGGGTTAGGTATATAAGGTCGGACAGGACAGCTCAGGTAGGCAGCTTTAATTCTGGTTGGCAAAGTAGGGCTATTGAAAGTCAGAATGATGTGCTCTGTGGGAAGCACTTGCCCATTCCGACGGATAGTAATACGGCGTGCATCTATGACATTTTCTTCTTTTAAATTTTGTAGGAGTTCGTCTTTTGTAGAGAGTAAAAGATCTGGTTCTGATATTACACCACGACTTGTGTTTAGAGTTTGATGGGCCTGAACAGAAACAGAAAAATTGCCTATTTCTTTGCAATTGGAGAGAAATTTTGAGTGTTTGTCTGAAGAGACCTCAACAAGTAAATCCCCAGACTGTAGCTTTTTAAGTGAATAACCGTCTCCAAAAACAGATTGAAATGTTTTCCCAATAAGAAATGGTGAAGTTCTCTTAAAAGAACTATCGGAAAGACTGTCAGTACGATGGATAACAAAAAAGCGAGTGAATGATGTATTCTGCACAATTTGTTGCTCTCCAGATGGGAGAGAGATAGGAGGAGTTGAAGTTTTTCCATCCATATTAAAGTGAAAACAAATTCAGACCCCGGCCGCACCACCCACCACCGAGCCCAACAAGGGGATGCACATTCATGCACCAGTGCTAACCAGGGCCCATACGCTCACATGACACACCTATTTCAGTTTCCACCCTTAACGAAATGACTAGTATGTGCCTGCTCACTTGATCCCTAGCCAGTGACAGACAAGTCAGCTGACCAGCCGATTGATGCATACGGGACCAATATGCACCTCCCGTCTACCTGAAGCAGAGGCCAAAGCAGTTTGTTGGTTTCCCTCAACCAGGATCCCCCTTTCCAGGGACACGGGTCGCCATGCACGGCAAACGCATGGGTGGTTTACAATTCTCCACAAGTCGATATAAACAGGATGATATCGGCTTATGCAGAATTGCCCTCACCTCAGAAGAGGAAACCACAATGAGAGTGAAACAAAGAAGAAAGATTAGACAAGAGAATGGAGAGGAGAAAAGAAAAGAGAAAGATCGCTCAGGTGCCCGGGGTTGCGAAGCCCGTGAATACCTAAAGAAGGTATCCCCCTGGGGGGCAGAAGTTAGGGTTTAATGAAAGTTAACGAATGCGTTCTTTACCGAAACCTCACAAATGTAGTTATTTTGCGTGTTTTACTTACCCATCATACGTAGTATAGGGTAAGTCTTGTAATCGTTTTGAAAATCGAATTTTTTTTTTTGACGGATTTACACGTTTCAGACACTGGAGGTTCCAAAAAACATATTTTTAGAAAAAAAAATTTGCCGTCCGTCTGTGTGTCTGTGTGTGTGTCTGTGTGTGTGTCTGTGTGTGTGTCTGTGTGTGTGTCTGTGTGTCTGTAAACGCTCTATCTCCCGAACAAATTGAGATAGAGACTTGCAATTTGGTATGTACTTAGTATGTAATAATGGGAAGAAGCCTATTTCATTTCAATAACCTCGATTAACCGGAACATTTTTTTTCGTACTCTCGAAATATTCGTTCTGATGAAAGGTATATAAAAATTTTCGAAATTGTTTATTTTAAGTAGTAAATATAAAAAACAATAAAAAAACATAAATTTTGCATAAAACATGAAGTCGATCGGATAATGAGTTGCCGAGATATTTGTAATCCTATTTCCCACACTCTTCGATTTTTCATGACCCTGTATTTCATCCAAATTTCACTTCAAAGATATATTTTAATTGGAAATTTGACGCTTAATCAGATGCAATAAACCACTAGTTAATAGGAGTATTATTTTTGGAGTTATAAGGAAAAACCTCTTTCAAGCAATTCAGTAATCGAGCCTTTTTATGACGTCATCAAGCCACGATTTTATTTGAATTGCAATGCATTTTATAAGTAGTTTACACATTTTTTTTTTAATATTTTACATTATACATATACATGATGGGTAAGTATTACGGTGGCCCCCAACGACTAGTTTCATATAACAATAGTCTAGGGAAGAATTTTTGAAGACGTTTGGAAAATGTCGTATTACAACTAAATTAAACAAGCATAAAAATTTAGTAATATTTTTTATCTTTTATCACAAATTACCAATTCGGAAAAGGATTCCCAAATTTAGATTTAAAGTGTGAAACGTATGTTTTAATTAAAAGAAATGCCAACGGCTTGCTAATAATTATGAAAATTATTATTATTATTATTATTACTAAATCCTAAACATAAATGAAGTCATAATAGGAAATGTAGAAATTCATACTATCACTATTAGGTGCTGGAATTAATAAAAATAATGTTTAAGACAAAATAATACTCAATAAAAGATATGTCCTATTAGTAGGACGTCAGGGCCGAAAAGGTTAATGCACGAAAAAAATCTTGCATTGGATTCAGTAGACTTTCAGAGGGCGCGCTAAAAATTACCTGACCAGTGGGCGCACGTCATATCCTTTTACTACAGAAGTGCTTCGTTTAGTTAAATTGTTAAAAATACAAGAAATTTCCCCATATTAATAAAACAGATAAGTTAGATTAGCAACCAAACATATGAATAAAGATGATTAAATTTTAATAATATTTGCATGCAAATTTTTTTTTAAAGTATACGTTTAAAAGTATACCAAATATTAATGATGAATAAACTAGGTTATTTTATAATAAAAAAATCTGTCATACATGATTTAATGCAAAAAAAACAAACAGAAGAAAATCTGTTGCATTGAAGAAATATCTATTACTTAAAAAAAAAAATTCCTGGTTCTTCTAACTAGTAAATCTGCTGATCAGGAGCCTCAACATCAGCTCTGTAAGTCATTTGTTTTTTAATTCTCATTTTTGATATTATTTAACATCGTTCAATCCGCAATTATTATTTTTCAATTGCATGCATATTTATAAGCATATAAAATTCTTCGAATGTTCCAGAAATTAGAATCATTAAATTAAACGCGGTCAACAAACACGGTATCAGAATATCATGATATTCTGAAATTCTGATAAACTGCTTATTCTTTAAAATTTAAAAAAATAAATAGGCATTCATCCTTCCGTAGTCTCATTAAATTTACATCCGTTTAGATTTAAAAAAAAAAAAAGGTATTTTACAAAAATAGTGCGAGTTCCTTGAATTTTACTATTTTACAGTCTTTGAAATAGGTTGCTAAGCAACGGATAAATTAAAGTGGAAAGTAAAAATAAACGCTTTTAAAAATTGTAAAAAATATGAAAATAAGATGTTTATATTTCCCGAACAGATGCAAAAAATTTTTCAAATATTTTAAGCAATTAATTTCTAAATTCTATTAAATTTAAACTATTGGAAATCCATATCGAAAATTTAGCATTCACAATTTTACGTCTAAAACCATTAAGCAAATACTCCATTTTCATTTCCGATAAAAATGAAATGTGAAAAATCGTCTGCATCCCCATAGGAAAGCATTATGATCTAAAATACAATGTTCTATATTTTCGGAACGAACGAACCAAATTTAACAAAAAACTATACAGCTAATTCTGGATACCTTGACAACATACCTACAAAACATCAACTTAATCGGACCATTTTTACGGCAGTTATCGAACAGACAGACAGAAACCAAAAACTTTTCGCGTCTCCACAGTCTGACACGACGTTTCGGCAAATATTTCAGATATTTTTTCTTTGTTTTTGACAGAAATATTTTTTACAATGTAGTTTTTTTTTTCGTTTTAGACATCATGGCAAATTATATTTTACGCTCTATTGTAGTTTTATCTTTACAAATATAAATACAGTAATCCCTTATCATTAGCGAGGGTTACGTTCAAGGAAAACCTCGCTAATGTCGAATCCGCGAATGTTGAATATATTTCGGCACTATATAAAAGGAGTAACGTTCTATGAAATTCCAATTAGAATGGCACATTATTAAAAAAATATATTTATTTATTTATTTATTCATAATGTATTATGACTAACATATATGTAGAAGTTAAATGTACGCACCTATTTATAAACATAACATTTATTTATGAAAGATAATAAATTACAGCTAAAAAAGCATAGGTTTTTGTATAAGTAATTTAGACTATCTCTATTCGCATAGATGTGATAGTGTATCAGTGGGTCAGTATGCGATACAATATTTAAATACAGCTAAATGCTTCAGAAATGAATTTGTTTTAAATCTATGTGCAGCTTCAGTTCCATCTCTACGAAAAAACTGAACATTTTAAATGAATAGATTAAAGATGTCGTTACCTTACCACTTCTACTATCACCATTGCAACGAATAGTCTGCGGTTTTTATTATTTTACTTTCTTTCACTACTCGCTCCTTTTTCAGATGACAACTGAAATCTGATTTCTAAATACATACTTAGAAAACACAAGGGAAATAATCTTTAACCACTGTGAATTCTGATAAAAAAAGAGATAATATAAAAATCGCGAATGATCAAATCGCAGATTCTGGCGAAGTTTTCCGCATTTTCATGTTCATGAATAATCAAAACTCGCGAATTTTAAAATCTCAAATGTCGAGGGATTACTGTATATATTCAACTGATTTTTCTTGATCGTCCTCAGATATATATTGAAAACCATTTGTAAAAAGATGTTCAGCAAAGAACTTATCTAAAGATCTTTTGTGTGATCATGTAAACAAAAATAATCACTCAGTGAATTAAATACGTATTAAATTATTACAAAAGTAATCTGTACAAAATGGAATAATTAATAAATCTACTTGCATAAGTGGCATGAGATTCAAATTTTCAGAAAGACACACGCTGCATTAGACATCGGAAAAACTCATATTTTCTTCCGAAGTAAATTAATGAATTGAGTAATAGCAGTGACCTTCAGATACATATATGTCGCAGTTTAGAACAATAAAAAAATTCACATTTTTCACAATATTTGCGCGTCCACGCACATTAACAGGTTAATAAAGTACAATTTATGTTTTCAATCAGACAAAAAATGGCATATTCGTAAAATTCTAAATACAGTAATGTCTAGAATTGAAGAATTGAAATTAACTTATTAGATAAAATAGTAAAACATGAGAAAACGGTATGTATCTATAACGTGTTCCTAACTTAAATTAAACACGAAAGAAAAATCATTCGTCAATCATTGATTATTAAGCACTTTCCAACACATTCAGAATAATGTAACAAAACTTCATAATTTAATAAGGTGAAGATGATATTTCGAAAATACGTAACACATTTCAAATATCAGTTTCAGAAATTACAATCAGTAGTCAGAAAATATCCCAATTCTTTTGTGCATCCTTGTATACCCTTACGAAAATAGTTCGTAGAGCTGTATAGAACTCTATAGAAATCTTTACAAGTTTTATAGAATAGCCATTCTATAGAATACTATTTGTATAGAGTTTTAAAGAGTTCTATAGAATATTTTTTCTAAAGAAAATGTTTCTATAGAATTCTTAAAAAATCTATAGATTCTTATTTCTAGAACAGTTTTTCTATACAGTACTATACATCTTATATAATTAAATTCTATAGACTAATGATTTTATACGATTTTTTCATATAAAATATATTTCTTAGTCTTTTAAAATTTATGTGTAGTAATTTATTTATAACTATATATTAAAATTAAAAAATAATAATTAATTTTGTAATACATCAGTTTAGTATATAATCCCTTACAAAAATTTCTTATAGAATTGTATAAAAAATATTTATATAAAACACATTATAGAATCCTATAGAATTATGGCCCTTTTTTCTATAAGCTTGTTTAACTGAAAGCTATAGAAATATCTGTAGAAGTTCAATAGAAATGTCTGAAGAGCTTCTATAAAAATATCTATAGAAAAAATATACAGCTTCTATAAAATATGTATAGAATTTTATATAGAATCACGGTGGTCACCCTCCCAAGTAGTAACCACTCTCGATGTTGCTTGCCTGCAATGATCGGACGAAGAACTATCAATTTCAGCATGACACAACCATTGACAGTCTCTGAACTCTTATTACACTATTTCAACTTTATTTCTTTTGTGATGTGATTTGCATTCCCAATCATAATAGTCTTGCAAAAATATTTAAAGTCTAATAAATTAATATTTGTTAAAACGGAAACAATTGTTTAAATATTTACAGTTCAGATTAAAATATTTGAATAAAAATTAGAATATTATTAGTGAAAAAAACTTATTAAATTAGATGGATGATTTTTTTAATTTAACAGCAAAATATTAAATGATTATAAAATTAACCAACAAATTAATGAATTATAAACAAATTAATTAATCATAATTTAATTCAGTAGTTTGACTGCTATAATATGACATTAACAATTTAATCGCAATGTATTAGAATTGAATTAAATTATATAGATATATAATCATATTAAATCTATGGAGTGCAATTATATACTAAACTGATGTATTACAAAATTAATTATTATTTTTTAATTTTAATATATAGTTATAAATAAATAACTACACACATAAATTTTAAAAGAACAAGAAATATATTTTTTTTTAATTAAAAAAATCTATAGAATCATTAGTCTCTAGAATTGAATTCTATAAGATGTATAGTATCTATAGGAAAACTGTTCTATAAAAAAATCTATATAACTTTTAAGAGTTCTATAGAATCATTTTCTTTAGAAAAAGTATTCTATAGAACTCTTTAAAACTCTATAGAAATACTATTCTGTAGATTAGCTATTCTATAGAACTGGTAAAGAATTCTATAGAGTTCTATACAGCTCTATGAACTATTTTCGTAAGGGATTGTACTCCATAAATTTAATATGATAATATATATATATATATATATATATATATATATATATATATATATATATATATATATATATATATATATATATATATATATTAAATTATATAAATTATATAAATATATATATATAAATTTTTATATATATATATTTATAATAAATTATTATATATATAAATTGTCAATGAAATATTATATCAGTCAAATTACTGAATTAAATTATGATTACTAAATTTGTTTATAATTCATTAATTTGTTGGTTAATTTTATAATCATTTATTAATTTGCTGTTAAAACCATTCATTTAATTTAATAAATTTTATTAACTAATAATATTGTAATTTTTATACAAATATTTTAATCTGAAATATAAATATTTAAACAATTGTTTCAGTTTTAACAAATAATAATTTATTAGACTTTAAATATTTTTACAAAATTATTATGATTGGGAATGCAAATCACAAAAGAAATAAAGTTGAAATAGTGTAATAAGAGATCAGTGACTGTCAGTTGTTGTGTCATCCTGAAAGTGCTAGTTCTTCGTCCGATCATTGAAGTTAAGCAGCATCGAGAGTGGTTAGTATTTGGGAGGGTGACCACCTCGATCCTATACACATTTTTATAGAAGCTCTATATTTTTCTATATATATTTTATAGAAGGTCTACAAACATTTCGTTTGAACTTCTATAGACTTTCTATTGAACTTCTATAGATATTTTTATAGTTTCTGGTCAAACGAGCTTATAGAAAAACGGGCCATAATTCTATAATATTCTATAATGCATTTTCTATAAATATTTTGTATAGAATTCTATAAGAAATTTTTGTAAGTGTATGATCTATAGAATATATACTACATAGTACGAAGAAATTTAGTTCAGTTAAGAAACGCATCACACAGTTGAAAATTCACTCTCAGTAATTTCCATGAATGAGCGAAATGTACTCAAATTCTTTTGTGCAGTCCTGCATATGAGCTATAGAATTTACACTATGCAAAAATTTAGCTAAACACAAACCAACGTTGAAAACGCACTTCCACCAATTATCGCTCTAGACAGCAACCACTTACGGTATCTCATACAGTAACCGAATTTTTTGTGTATCCCTGTAAATGAACGATATAATGCACATGACTTTTGAATCACATTCTTCACATGAATTTAATTATGTTTGAAACAGTGTAAATGTATTAAAATACACTGCAAAAGACTTTTCCTCGGAGACCATTATGATACGGAGTTTTTTGTATGACACAGTTTAAATGAATAATAAATGTTTTGTAGCCCATATTCTACAGCAACCATGTTTTAGCTCACCTCAGAAATGCATGAGAATTTCATTATGTTTGAAATGGCGTAACAGCATTAAAATTCACTTGAAACGATTTTTGTTTCCCATTGACCTTAATGTAACGGAATAATTTTTATCATCCCATCCCTGTAAACGAATTATAAATGCTACACACTTCATTTTCAATAGAGGGCGTGATATAGTAAACGACAATGACATATAAAAATAACAGAATGATACAAATATATTTACGAGAATTAGAGGACGGAGGGACGGACAAACGGTCAGTCTAGCAGAAGACATAAACACTCTTCAACTATGTTAGAAAGTGTCAAAAAGAGTATATTGTAGAAAGATAGTGTACTTGTTTATACTGATGCCTGTGTGAAATGGAACATATTCCATTTTAGGGAGTTGTTTTCTGTCACTAGTTATATTCGAAAATGTTTACGCGGAAAATATTTTTTTAAAATAATATTAAAAGATAAGAACATAAATCGATAAATGGTCTACAAGTCCGTTAGAGGAAAACGCTCTAATTTCAGGCGAAGTAAAACATTCGTTACCGTTCGTGGATATGAGTTAATTAACTTTTAATTATACTGTTTAAAATTTTTGAGCAAAGTTAAGACACTTATTGTTTCAAAGTAACTGTAGATTAACCATAATATCATTCTTTTTAAGTGTCAAGAAATTCTATTCGTGATTGAACCTCGAAGGTGATTTTCATCTTTCACAAAGAACTATAACTATACAAAAATAAATCAGAACAAGTAAATCTTTGCATCCTCATCATGCTGCTTTAAGCAAGCATAAGGATATCCGACAGGCTTTCTGGAGTTTAAAACGTTACTTGCAAGTCGGAGGCGTACGGTTCAAATCTCCGTTCAGTCTGGGGCGCCTCTTTCGTGTCTACCGTTTAAACATACCGGTCTGATTAGCACTTGTTTATACTGAAGCCTGTGTGAAATGGAACATATTTCACACTACAAGTATAATTGTATACAAGTATATTCACAAGTATAATTGTAGTCTTGTTAAGTTTCAATATTTCATCTGCATATTCTTGAACAATTTAGCTCTTGACTCCGCATTTTAGAAGTTCAATTTAAAAGAAAATTACTACTATTTATTTGACCTAATGCCAGCTCACTTGGCGCTATTTCTCGTTTGTTGACTCTTGGCGCCACCGCGAGGTTTTGTTTTGTTTTGAATTTTGTAATGCAGAGTTGCCAAGTCTCCGGATTTTTGTACACCACTATTTTCTTCGAGAAAATGTTGTTCTTTTAAATCACAGAATACTCCAATTAAACAACACAACATTTTCTGTACTAAAATACTGGTATCCAAAAACCCGGAGACTTGGCAGCTCTGGTAATGGAATGAATATGAAGTATATATATAGACGTTTAGCATTAAAATGTTATAATCGAAGATATTGTTGACTTCTAATGAAGAATATATTGTGAGTTTAAATTCCTTTGATGTGTTTTTAATGATGATAGTATCTTACAGAAGTTTTGTAAAATAACGCAAACTTGATCAACCTTAATGTTCCTGTCTTGATATGAGAAACACGTAGCGGCTCGTGATATTAATAAAAACTGTGGAAATCGAGTTAAAATTTTTTAAAACTTATAAATTCACGAAATCCATTCGGGATTATACTTTTATGTAAATTTATTGAATTATGCATGATGTTTTTTTTTCGATTGCATTTTAATATTGTATTATTCCAAGTTCATGTAAAGAAACAAATCATGGTATAATTTTTTATCATCTGATGGTTTAACCTACTATAACACCTAAATTTGTTTAATAGGGTTTCAGTATAGTAGTTTCAGTATAGGAAAATCTAATTTCAACATCAATTGCAAGAAATCTTTCCTAAAATAATATTTAATATCTAAGTAACAAAATTACGTGTGGATTATCTTTGAATTGTCAAACTGGACTTCTATTTAGCCAATGATATTCGAACAATTATTGTAACTCCAGAGAAAAATAGTGCCTTCCCACATAGTGACTGAGTATGTAAAAATTGTAACTTTGTAAATGGAGGGTGAGACAAGTGATTTTATTTTCATTTGCGTTTACCGTTATTCTTCAGAAATTATTAAATAGATTTTTTGCTGTTATATTCAAAATATATTTAACAATTTTATTTTCTGAATATATTTCTTTCAAACTACATCTTAGTTAAATTACTGAATTTTTATAGAAGTTACAAGTCATAAGAGCTACAGTTGCCGAAACCCTTAATTATTTTATTGATTAATAAAAAAAAATTCCACTGCACTACTCATCCAAATCAAAGCCATCGAGAGTGAAAATTTTTAACTTTAAGAAGTTCTTATTCAATTGAAACTTTTCATATTAAAGTAGTAAGCTAATTCAATGCAATGAATAAAATATCTTCTTAGAATCTCTTAACTTCAAATTCTTTGAAAGCATTTTTTCGCATAGATTTGTTTTATCAAATACTTTAAAATATCCTTTCGTTATATCCTCTAAAAAATCAGAGACTTAATTTAATAAAAGCAACAATGTATTCTTTTTTAACAACAATTTTAAGAAACATTTGGATCGAAAACATACAAATTCTTAAAATAAAATTCACTAATATTTTTGTGAGTTTTAAGTCTATTTAAAGTCTATGTATTGAAATAAATATATTTTTGTGGAAACGTTAGTTGAATTCTGCTAGGAAGACAGGATGTGGTTTGTTTGTCTATGTCTGTGTTCCTCTCGCACGCGGGATAACGGTTTCAAAAGTATCCGATTAGATAAATGTTCGTTGGAGATGTAGTTTAAGGTCGTTGCGTTTTCAATGGATAAACCGTTTGTTTTGAAAAAATTTAGAGTAAAACAAATAAGTTATTAATTTATATATATATATATATATATATATATATATATATATATATATATATCAGTTTTGTCATTTTTAAGTAGTTGTGCTGATATAGAATTTTTAAAGTCTACAGTTTGATAAAAAAAATGTGGAAGTGTAAAAATGTAGTAATGCATATTTGTCAATCTCTATTTCGTGCACGCGTGAGACAAAGATCATAAACGTTATCCAACGAGACTAAAATTTTTTGGATATGTTTGCGAGGCATAAGCTCTCCCAACGTAGATTTGTTTAAATGCAGAAAACTTTGCTTATAATGACGCTACGGCATTTTAATTGTCTCACGACTGATACTGATAAACTAACTAGATCTAGTCTGGCATTTTTACACATATACGTTGACAAGGCTGCAACTTCGCAGCGCAAGATGGAATGTCATACATGAGCTCACTATTCTGTGGCCTACATGAGACGAATAAGTTCCCATCATCGGATAATATATCTAAATTCATAATTAAATCAATCTAATTATGAATTTAAGTAAATCTGCTTGTAGTTTTCAGTTTAAATTTGACGGTATATAACATTCATAAACATTATACACTCAGTAGTCAAAATATTTTCACCAGTCCTCGCTGAAACTTATATTCTTAATATCGGTTTTAAGATCCATCTAATACAGTATACAGATATGCTTTGCAAATATTCAGAGTTGTATTGCAGTACAATTTGTTGTGTTATAGCACTCCTGTCTCTACAAAGAATATGTATCAGTCTTTTGGAACTTCTATTGCTCACAGGTAATTCTCGCCCCTAATTACACTTTTCACTAAACATTATTTGACTTAGTTGCAATTCTTTCAATACGCGAAACTCTCTTGTACGAGAACAGCCGAAATTGTTAGAGATTTCTGATATACTTCAACCGGCTCTTCTGGTGCTCACAATCATATGATATTCACTCAATATCATATGATAAGTCACTCAAATCTCTTTTTTTCTTCATGAATACGAAAAATGCAAAATTAACTGGTGCTTGTAACCAAGGGAAAACTTTTTGTCAAATAGTTCAATTTATTAAATCATCGCACATGCTGCATGCACTGTAAAAAAAATCACAGTATTTTTACAGCAAAAAATGCTGGCAATATGGATGCCAGCATATTTTGCTGTGAATTTACAGCCGTTTTGTTTTTCATGAATAAACAGCACTTTTGTAAATTCACAGCATTTTTTGCGGTTAATTTTACAGCAGTTCAGTTTTTTTATTTTACAGCTAATTTGTTAGTTTTACAGCAGTTTTTACTGTTAATTTTAACGCAATTTTAACAGCATAACTGTAAAACTTTTAACATTTGTTATTGATATTTTTATCCCCCTCCCCCCCTCCTCTCCGTGTATTGTTTTTTTTTCCTTATTTTAACCTGAGACATATTTCAAAGACTTTGGGCAGTAAGTATTACCTTTTTGTTTACTTATATCATGTTTTAATATCATTATTATATAATAGATTCTGTTATACATATATAAGATACAAATTTCGGTTTTTTGTCAAGTATATCACCCACAAAAATTTTAGTCATTTGCCTATAGATAAAATGTTTTTTCAATAAATCATAACAAAGGAAGATTTTATCTAGATTTTAATTAATTATTCAGTATTTCTTTACAGGACTTTGTTTATCGGTTTGTTTGTATTTGAAAATACCTACTAATGTAAATCATATATATATTTTTTTTTCTCCAACAAATTTAGGGTTATTTTTTGTATCTATTTAAATATTTTTGTTTATTCAATGTAGTCATTATTTCCCCACCTCTCCACACGGATATACAAAACTTTCTGATATTTAAACTATCATATATATATAATTAATAACAAGACCTTATTGTACGGAACTTGCCGATATGGAAACTTTATATTGATAAAAAAATTATTGTATGCTAAGATAATTTTATAAGTCTACATTTAATTCCATAAATATCAGGTCCGATTGAAAAATGAACACGGGGAGAAAAAAAAAACACTTATGAGTTCAAGAAACGCAGAATAAAATAATAATTTAAAAAATCTGCTCACATAAAAACTTTAAAATTAAGTGTAAAAATAAATAGATAATGGACAATAACATTAAACGAGTTGCTGCAAAATAATTCTGCGACAGTAAACAAACTCAAGGAATATTTTAGGAATTGATAAAATAGTGCATCCAGATTACTCATAATAAATGATTTGAAAATTGAAAATAAATCACTGACCGAAATATCGGCTAAATATATTAAATAAATAAAAATATTTAAATTACCGTCGAAAGTGAACCGGAAACTGTAGGCTCGTAAAATATTTATAGGATTTAGAACGTATATTCGAATGCCAACGTATGAACTGGAGTTTTGAAAAATATATAATAGCGTAATAAGGCATAGCTAAAAACAGGGATCTTCTTTTTAAAAAAAATCTGCTTGCATAAAAATTGCCAGTGATACTTGTTAGACGCAAATTATACGTAATAATAACAAAGTCCTGGGAGAAAATACGGAAGAAAATAAAAAAACACATAACCAAGCAAAATAATCTATTTTTACGATTTAAAACAAAATATTTATTCTAGACTTGAAAGCTAACTGTCGTGATATACACGTGGTTTAACAACAAAATTTGTATCTGATAATTATATGACAGAAATTATATGATATTAAAACAATAATATAAGAAAACAAAGATAAAACTTACTTTTATTCTTTAAAATATGTTTGAAATAATCCACTAAGTGGTGTAATTAATAATTATTACACCTTTATACGCTCGCATGTAACGGCGGCCATTTCTCTCATAGCCTAGCGTCAAAGCGTCACTACTGCAACTGCCTGCACCTGCCCGCTGCCCCACTGTCCTTATCTGCCTGTGTTTTTCTTTTCCCCCTCATTTGAGAGATATAGCCAACAGATGTCGCTTTCTATACTGCTTTTATTACTGTAAATTAACAAAAGTGCTGTGTTTGAATTCTAGATGAAATATTAACTGCATTTTTTGCAGTTTTTTCTTCCGTTTTTTTTTACAGTGTGGACGCGTCGCAGTTTGAGCGAGAAGTGGTCATAATACTTTGGCAACTCAAAGTTTAGTATTTTGATTTTATTTTCATCACGCAATATGTAAGAAAAAATTACCATGCTTCAGTTTTATTGATAATCATACAATAAACATGTTCATGCATGAAAATGCAGGTTAGAAACTGATGGATTTCCTGAATTGTCAAATTGGCATTAATAGAATATGAATGTGACATGAAGACTGGTTAAAAATAGAACTTTTCAAGCCATGACGGGCATAAAAAAAAAAAATTATAAAATTGGTATGTATAGGGTATTTCATAATATTGTATTTCACTGAACAAAAACATCAAAGCATACTCACATAATAAGTATCCATGCAGCGTATTTTATGAAATGTGTATAAATGGTGTTCATATAAAGAGTATGTATAAAGAACGTTTTGAATATAACGAATGTATCTGACCAACTTCAATTCATATTATATTTTAACCCTGTGATATTGCGATCTGAATACAGGAAACTGCAAATTTTATAGGAAATAATTAACATTGTATTTACATAATATATGCATGATAATTTATAGCAGTGCTGTATGTGGGATCGTAAGTTACTTTTGATATATCTAAATTATAATATGTTTACACATCATAAATAAAATATATAACATACTGAAATTGACCAAAAACATTTGTTAGTTATTAAAAAGACAGTATAATTTATGGTGGAATGTAGTCCACCCGTCGAAAAATATAGAACTTTTTGTATTGAATTTGTACTGTTTTGCTAACATTTTTCACACCTAAGGGGATTCTTCACTCACTTGAAAACATCCGCTCGTTAATGTTAAACCTATGAACAGGTTGTTTTCGAATTTCTCGTTCAATTTGAAAATTTTTAACGATTTTTTTTGCATAGGATAGCTGAGAAATATGGCTATTTTTTACTTTTTCGATTTCAGCTGTAGACTTTTTTAATAAAGGCACTTTCACTTTCGGAACCGGTTTCAAATGTGGAAGTACCTTTATTAAAAAAAAAAAATATGCAACTGAAATCGGAAAAGTAAAAAAATAGCCATATTAAGGATCGGCCTCAGCTATCCTATGCAAAAAAATCGTTTACAAATATTCAAATTTAAACGAGAAATTCGAAAAGTACCTGCCCATAGGTTTAACATTAGCGAGCTGGTGTTTCCAAATGAGTGAAAAATCCCCTTAACTGCATTACACTGCCTGTCAGAAGAAGATAAGTTTATTTCTTAAGTAACTAAACTTAAACTAAACTTAAATAACTAAACGTGACACATACTGATATGCGCACACGGGCATACACATACACACTCATACACATATGTTGACACTCATTAAGCGTTGAATAATTATACCACATTCTTAAAATGAGAAAAGTTTGATAATATTAAACTGGAAAACATACGGCTATTGACTGTTATGCTTCTTATTTGTAAAAAGCAACCAGCAAGATTTAGTCTTCTTACACCATGACCTAAATGCGGCTTCATTCTGTATAATCTTTTGGCAGATATTTATAGAAAGAATAGCTAAATGCTGGAAAAGTGCAGGTTTAACACTTCACGTGCATCGGATTTAATACACGTACCGCTGGTGATATCTTCAAACATCACACTTCTCTTGAGCTGCTTTTGTTTCTGCTAGATAATTTTCAAACATTTTTATATTTGACAACTGTTTCAGCAAACAGTTGCACTTTTACAGATCTTCAGAATTTTCAGTGTCACCAGTTAGTCAAAAAGTGCATCTAATTTTGAAAATCCGTATAAAAGAGGCATAGATTTAATAAATCTTCAAAAAATAGATATTTTCGAAAGACATATATGCAGCTATATTTTCTGGGAAGTTCAAAAATAACCATACACAATTTTTTATAATTACGCTAATTATGACTAAAGATATGTCTATGTGAAATACAGAAATGTTGATGCGTGTCTATAGAAAAAAGGTGAACATTTATCAAAAGGACTTTTAAACGCAATTTTCTTTATGCAATGTGTTATAAATCATTATTCGAAACATCTCAGCAATGAATGTTTTTTTTTAATTATTATTATTTATTTTTTACGCTGTTCTATTTAATTTTACTTGTTTTCTGTATGTGAAGATGGAATTTTAGAATCGATTTCCTGATACGTTCTGATATCCTATAATTATTAAAATTAGATACACAAGTATGTTTCCGATGACAATACAAAATGTGAATACATTTAGAACTTAATAATAAATCAATAAATTAATTTTAAGGCATATTTCCATAACCCAACCGCAGATGAATCTGAAAATAATCTTTATGGTTACATTTATTTACAATTTACCAAAATAATAGAGTTAATTACGCACCAAATCACTCTACGTGGCTGTAAAACTGCAAGAACAAAATCATTTAAACACTAAAAATTTAAATATATTAAACAAAACTAAATAATGTTTGTATGTATTATTTTTGAAGTACTATTTTCTCATTTTATAAAATTCGCATCAATTAAAATTTGTATCAACGTTGGGAAAACAATTTAAAAATCCTTTGTAAATAGTATAAATAATGCTTTTCAGCGTGATTTTTAAGATTATTAAAAGCTTATCGAAATGTTTTAAAAGAAAATTTTTACATTTATAAAATTAGACATCCGTTCCTTCTTTTTAATAAACAAAACAAAATCAATTTTTTTTATAGAAAATTTATTCATTTTATTTGACAATCCACCATTTCGTCAAAAAAAACTAACATTAAAAAAATCGTCGGACAAGAACAAGACAATTAATATTTTAGTGTGCTTTTTTTTTTATAGTTTCAGAGAAAACCATTCAGAGGAATCTTTTGTACCAAGGAAAACAAAACGCAGAGGACAAATGAACATTTTTAAATAAATGTCACCCTTTTCAATACACATTAATCGACAGTTGGTTTTTGAAAGTTCAAATTGTGTGTTTTTTGGAAATCATACATATTTCTACCACATTCCTAGATCTGAAAAAACAACCATGCTTTTTTTTTTCAAGCCTAAAAATTCCCCTTTTAATTGAAAATTTCTCAAGCTGCAGACTACACCTTATTTTTATTTATCATAGTTACGAAGACATGTCTAGAACTGCCTACAGCTGGAATTCTTGAATATTATTAATTTCGAACAGAAATTTTCGCTTTATATAATGCTAAAATTATGCAATTCAATAAGCCAAAGTTTATTATACGGAAATAGAAATACAGTAATCCTTTAACATTCGCAAGGGTTACGGTCGAGAAAAACCTCGCAAATATCAAATCCGCGAATGTTGAGTCTATCTCTCTGCACTTAAAGAAGAGTTCCGTTCTATAAAATTTTAATTAGCATGGCACAGTATTTCAAAGAACAAAAGGATACATGTATAAACAATACGTTATGCATAACCTATATGTAGAAGGTGAATGCACTCTCAGAAAAAAAACTGTAAATTTATGAGCGTTTGCCCTTCAATTTTCACGGGCAACAGCCTTGTTTGATGAAAAATAGTCTGATCCACTAAATAAGTGGCCTTACACCTTAGATACTTGGAAAATTAAGAGCAATCCACATATTCTTACAGTTCTATCCCATATGTTAGCAAAAAATATGGTACGACCCCATACATTGTCCTCCGCTAGGGTGTAACCCTTCATTTTACTCGTGTTTCGAAAATTTTAGCCTGCCCAAACAGCGATTCTGTGATGATTATCTAACGTGCTACGTGCTACGGAACAGTACGCAAAGTGTTATTGTGTTTTAAAGTGCATTATAATGCTATATTACTTTTCCCCGTAAAATTACGGGCTGCACAAAATGATGGGCATGGATTTTTTTTTTTTTTTTTACGGGGTATGACTGGAATCTCGGCTGCCGGCCTCTGTCCGTAATTTTACTGCATTTTTTTTGCAGTGTGTACACACACTTTTAGAAATATGACATTTATTTATTGAACATAATTCAAATTAACTGACTGGAGAAATAATTACAGTTAAACAAAATATAGGTTTTTGGACAAAAATTTCGGCTCTCTGTATTCGCAAGGAGATGATAATGTATTAGTGGGTCAGTATTCGATAATATATTAAAATACGATATTTAAATAGAGCTAAATTATTCAGAAATCCTTTTATTTTCCATCTAAGTGCAGCTTCAGCTCCATCTCTACGAAAACCTACGCATTTTAAATTAGATTGAAGATGCCGTTAAATTACCACTTTGAATTCTCCCATTGCAATGAATGTTCTACCGTTGTTATTATTTTGCCTTTATACAACACTCGCTCCTTTTACAGTTGATCACCGAAAATTTATTTGTAAATAAGATGTACTAAGAAAACACAGTGTAAATAATCTTTAACACTAGAACGACTCATGAGCACTTTTGTTCGTTGATTACTTTTGTTTGGTTGGAAAAATATTTTTGAAATTTTTTTCACTTTTCCTAAATAGATAACAAGCATTTAAAAAAAATCAGCATTCTAGATTTGTTAGTTTTTTGAAATATTGGACAATATTGAATACATATATTTGAAATATATATATATATGAAATATTGGTGAAAAAATATTCATTTATAAATTTTGTTTTATTTTAGTTAGCATTAGTTTTAATTTGTATAACAAATCAATCTTTATAACAAATTAATTCCCTTGGTTACAAGCACCAGTTAACTTTGTATTTTTCATATTCATGAAGAAAAAAAGAGATTTGAATAGGTGTAGCATGATCCAAATGATCGCCCTGTACACTCTAAATAAGAAAGAGTGACTATTCACTCCGGAGGAGTGGATATGCACTCTATCGCAGAGTCAAAATTTGCCCAACCTCTTTAGAGTGACTATTCACTCTAGGAAAAAGTGAAATTCTTGACTCCCTGAAAGAGTGAATACTCACTCCTGAGAAGTGAATATTCACTCTGAACAGGAGTGGATACTCACTCTTTCAGAAGAGTGACTATCCACTCTTAGAAAAGGAGTGAGTTTTTTCACCCCTGATAGGAGTGAATAGTCACTCTTTCAGGAGTGACTAAAATTCTTGAATAAAAAAGAGAAACACACACGCCTGTTCGTAGGCGGTCACCCTCCCAAGTAGTAACCGAGCTCAATGCTGCTTGACTTCTGCGCTCGGAGGAGAACTAGTACCTACAGTATGCTACAGCCGCTAGCAATAAAAAAGCTGTTATTACATTATTTTACCTTTGTTTCTTTTGTGATATTCGAGCACACTTATTACATTTGTGTAGAAATCATAAATATTTACGTTTGTTTCTCAACTATGTAAATAAGAAAACTGAAACCTTCTTTTTGTGTCATATAATACAGAGACTGTTCGCACATTTTTTAGACAAATTTGATAAATTATTTTAAAAAATGGAATTATTTTAGAGGAAAAAATTCTGACAACAACTTATTATGTGTAATTTATATTATCGTCTGATACTTTCAAATTTATTCTTATTTCAAGATTGCGCATTCAAAAAAGCTGTGAATGGCAAGATGCGTTTTTTTTTTTCGAACAGAAGTATGCTAATTCCACAGTCTAAAATGATTGCAAAGCGCATAATATAAAACTTTTTAGTGCAAAATAAACATAACAATTGATTGGAAAGTGCTATTCCAAAAATCAGTACATATACATAGTAAAAAGATACCAGATGAAAAAGAACAGGGAAAAAAATAGCCCATTTTAAGGCGGAAAACGAAGTTTCAGGTAAGGATTTATGACTATCGCAAATTTATCTTACAATGGGAAAATAAAAATAAGAATATTGGACAAAAATGTTACAATCAATTCATTATATTATTAAGAGAATGTGTTACATCCGATATTTATAGAAAAAAGGCCATTTTCTTTATTACAATGACTTTTAAAGGGTGAAACTGCATCAAAGCAAAGCTACTGCTCATACTTCAAAAACTACCGCTATGTTCGTTGAAAACATTAAAAACTCACACAGGTAATTGTATTTATACTCTTTCAACATATTCCTCCAGTCACCTGACGTTTCTCTTATGGTTTATTGTGCATTTGGTCTGCTGAAAAGAGCTCTTTCAAAGGGCAAAACCACCACGATTGATCGAATCTGGAAAGTTTTTAAAGATGCATGGGAAGCAATAACCCTGTAAATTTTACAAAAAACCTTCTACCATCGAAAGCATTACGCAGAATTAGAATCAAGAAACAAGATTATCATAGAGATTATTTCAGAAAGCAATATTCATATTTTAAACGCTAAAAACAACGCCGAAATCGTCTAAAAAATGTGCGAACACCCGTCTGTACATTTCCGCTAATGACAAAAATTCCGTTACAACAAAGCAGTTACTTATTTATTCATTCATTTTTTTTCTTGCTAATAATGTTTCCATAATTAGAGCCGGATTAAGATTGTCCGAGGCCCAGGGCCTGTTTACCAAATAAGACCGTGAAGCCGAAGCTTACCCACTGAAATACAAAGGGCAGCCCAAATTTACTTTTCAAAACTAATTTTTAGGGGGGAAATTTCAGTCAGGGTAAAAAACGTATTTTTTTTCTTAAATTATAGCTGTTAAATTTTTCCTAAGACTATTACCGACACATTTATACTTTTTTTTTCTTTTGCTATAATAAAATGGTATAAAATCAGTGATTAAATGCAACGTTTTTCATTTCTCTTATGTTTTACATTTTAATTTCAAACGTGCTAAAAATACCAGAAAATTTAATCTGTATAGTTATATTTTGTTTATATTCATAAAGAGGTTAGAAATGATATAAAATATGTAGAATAGGTTATTTAAATAAAGAGGAAAATAATTAGCATTCAGAGATATTAAATTTCTGTTTATAAAATAGAAGCAAAATTGTGTTGCAGCTAAGCATAAATTTACTTCAAATATTTGTTTTCCCTGCACTTTTCTTAGCACTGCCAAATCCTGCAATTTGTAAAGCATAAAATATATTTCCTGTCCATAATTCTATCGATTCATTTATTATTTCAATGCCTTTTTCAGTTTTTTAAAAAATCGTGCTACTATATATATAGGATTTCATTTTAGGCGTTTCGTTTCGTCCGAGAACTGACGCCATCTTGTGGTTTTATTGGAAAAAACTGTTTATCTTCACTCTCAACGGAGTGAACTATTTCACTCTTGTCAACGGAGTGAGCAGTCACTCCGTTGTCGAGAGTGATAATTCACCAGAGTGATAATTCAATAGAGTGATAATTCACGAGAGTGATAATTCAATAGAGAGATATTTCACTCCTTTCTAGACAGTGGAAAATTCCACTCTTTAAAGAGTGCATATTTATAAAATTCACTCCTAAAAGAGTGAAAATGCCTCTCACTCTTCCAAAGAATCAACTTCTCATTCCTTCCAATTTTAGAGTGTAGGCGGTACACTGACAGTACTTTAAAAAGTCAATAAATTATCAAGTAATATTAAATATAAATTAAATATAAATGATGAAATACACGTAATTTACATATTTTTTTCGTTGTATGGCATTTAAATTAGTTTTACCGTTGTTTTTTCAGTAGTTTCATCGAGGGGTCAAAATGATCCCTTCCTGCCGATCCAGTAGGTAAGATTTTTCCGCCATTCTAGTGTTAACCACTGTAACCCAGCTAAAAATGAACTGCAGTTTTTCTGCATAAGTGAGGTAATTTTGATGTTTTTCTACAGTCAACTGTGGATTTTCTGTAGTCCTATATCGACTGTAAAAATACTTCAGTTATTTTTAATCTAATGTGAAGTATTTTTTTAGCTAATTATTTCAAAAATACTGTGAGCTATTATTTGCAAAAATACTGTAGTTCATGTGAAGCATTTTACAATCAAAAATTAAAAAAATAATGAGACTTTACGTCTGCAGTAATATTGCAGTAAATCTAGATTAATTTTACAGTCATTAATTCAGAAGTACATTTTCTGATGTATCTGTAGTATTACTGTAGTTGGTGTGAGGCAACTTTATATAACTTAATTTATCAAAAGCTTGTGGGATATTTTTTGCAGTTTATCTGCAGTTTTAAAAGTGATGTTAAAGTTTTTTAGTTTTTGCTATTCATACAATATTATATCACTATATTACACATTAATTTAAAAACTAAAAGTGCTATGAGCAATAGACGTATTTTAAAATATATTTTTAAAATAAACTAAAACTTCTAAGTAAATAAAATAATTAAATGTAAATATATATCAGTACAAAAACCCTTAACTGGTTAAAAGTTGTGACGCAGCACTTTCTTTTGGCTCTAAGAATTTCAAATATGGGTCTTAAAAGTAATGATATCAAATTTGAGTGACGCTATGTTAATTTTTTTTAAATCATCATTTTCTTTTTAGTTTTATTTATATTCACAGGTGCAATTATTATTTTAACATGAAAAAATATGTAAAATTTATTCGCTGATGCTTTTTCATTCAGATCTCTCAGGAATTCAAAATATGGGTTTTAAAAGAAATGATACCAAAATTTGAGTGACACCTTGACGTGAATTTAGTAGGATTGTTTTAAAATTCAATTTAAATTATTTTTCGTTTGTCTTCTAAAGTATATTTACACATACAAACAATACTTTTAATTTTTCAATACACTGTTAAATATATTACTTTCACTGAGCCTATATTATGTATTGAAATGTATTTATTGCAATAAACTGATTTATGTTTTGTGCCACGCTATCCAAAATCATAAGTAAAATTTATGTAAATGATTATTTTGCGTCATATTATCCAAACAAAGGGAAATGTATGTAAGTGGATAATATGACGCAAAATAATCATTTACATAAATTTTACTTATGATTTTGGATAGCGTGGCACAAAACATAAATCAGTTTATTGCAATAAATTGAAATTCTTAGAGCCAAAAGAAAGTGCTGCGTCACAACTTTTAACCCGTTAAGGGTTTTTGTACTGATATCATTACTTTTAAGCGGTTATTGATGAAAATTTCTTTCAGTCGCAATTAAGCATTAGGGTATAAATTTATAAGAATAAAACTTAGTGGCTTCGCCCACTAGTGGGTCTCGAATCTAACTGAATTCTCCATTTGTATGACAATCCCTTAATTTCCACATGGAATAGTGTAAACCTATAACTGAACGAACCACCAACCCAGGTCCCTGCTGCCTCCGGCACCGTATACCGGTCGTGCTATGCATGCACCGGATAATACCTTAATTTGCACATCGAATAATATAAACCTTTAACCGAACGAACCTCCGGCTCGGGTTCCCGCTGCCTGCGGCACCGTATAGCTGCCGTGCTGAATAATACGATTAAGTGGTCACAGACCTTTTAAACAATATATCACATGAGGGGTGTGTGCAAAATTTTAAAAAGTACCCCCCTAGTGGGAGGGGCAAAGTGGGGGGGATGGATACTGGAGATGCATAATATGACTAAGTGGTCACAGACCTTTCCAACAATATATCACGAGGAGTGTCAGCAAAATTTAAAAAGTGCCCCCCTGGAGGGGGAAAAGTGGGGGGATGGACACCGGAGGTGCATAATCTAATTAAGTGGTCACAGACCTTTCCAACGATATATCACATGAGGGGTTTTTCAAAATTTCAAAAAGTACCCCCTTGGGGGGGGGCAAAGTGGGGGTTTGGACACATTAGATGCATAATATGATAAAACAGTCACAGACCTTTCCAACAATATATCACATGAAGGGTTTGTGCAAAATTTAAAAAAAAGTACCCACCTTGGGGGGGCAATCTGGGGGGATGGACACCAGAGATGCAAAATATGACTAAGCGGTCACAGACCTTTCCAACGATATATCACATGAGGGGTTGTGCAAAATTTCAAAAAGTACCCTCTTGGAGGGGCAAAGTGGGGGTGTGGACACAGGAGATGCATAATATGATTAAACAGTCTCAGACCTTTCCAACAATATATCACATGAAGGGTGTGTGCAAAATTTTAAAAAGTACCCCCCTTGGGGGGTGGCAAAGGAGGGGTGGACACCACAGATGCATAATATGACTAAGCGGTCACAGACCTTTCCAACAATATATCACATGAGGGGTTGTGCAAAATTTTCAAAAGTACCCTCTTGGGGGGGCAAAGTGGGGGTGTGGACACTGGAGATGCATAATATGATTAAACAGTCTCAGACCTTTCCAACAATATATCACATGAAGGGTGTGTGCAAAATTTTAAAAAGTACCCGCCTTGAGGGGGCAAAGTGGGGGGATGGACACCAGAGATGCATAATATGACTAAGCGGTCACAGACCTTTCCAACGATATATCACATGAGGGGTTGTGCAAAATTTCAAAAAGTACCCTCTTGGGGGGGCAAAGTGGGGGTGTGAACACAGGAGATGCATAATATGATTAAACAGTCTCAGACCTTTCCAACAATATATCACATGAAGGGTGTGTGCAAAATTTTAAAAAGTACCCACCTTGGGGGGGGGGGCAAAGTGGGGGGATGGACACCAGAGATGCATAATATGACTAAGCGGTCACAGACCTTTCCAATGATATATCACATGAGGGGTTGTGCAAAATTTCAAAAAGTACCCTCTTGGGGGGCAAAGTGGGGGTGTGGACACAGGAGATGCATAATATGATTAAACAGTCACAGACCCTTCCAACAATATATAACATTAGGAGTATCAGCAAAATTTAGAAAGTAACCCCTTGGGGGGGTCAAATTGGGGCATGGACATTATCATTAATTTCGTCAATCAGGCATGAAAAAATCATGAATTTCGTTGATAGTGTATTTAAAAATCATGAATTTCGTTGATCGGGTATGTAAAAATCTGTGAATTTCATCAATCGAGCACAGAAAAAACATGACTTTTGTCGATCGGGGGAGGGGGGATCATATATTTTGTCAATCGGGCACGTAAAAATCTTGAATTTTGTTTATCGATCGCATAAAAATCACGTATTTCATCAAATAGATACATAAAAACCAAGAAATTCCTTGATCGGCACATGAAAATCATTAATTTCATCAAATGCATGCATAAAAATCAAGAAATTTATGAATCAGGTACATAAAAATCATCAATCGGTGCATAAAAATTATGAATTTCATCGATTAGGCACGAAAAAAATCATGAATTTTGTAGAACGGACGCATAAAAATTACCAATTCGTAGAGTAGTCGCATAGAAATCACGAATTCATCAAGTGGGTGGTTAAAAATCAGAAGTTCATCAAGTAGGTGCATAAAAATCACAAATTTCATCAAACGTTTGCATAAAAATCAATAATTTCTTCGATCGAGCATGAAAAAAATCATGAATTTCGGTGATCAAGTGCATAAAAATCTTGAACTTCGTTGATCGGTGTGTAAAAATCATGAATTTTGTCGATCGGGTGTGTAAAAATGATGAGTTTCAATAATCAGGCACAGCAAAAACATGAATTTTGTGGATCAGGGAGGGGGAGATCATAAATTTTGTCGAACACAGATGTAAAAATCATGAATTTTGTTTATCGGTGCATGAAAATCACGAATTTTGTCAAACAGGCACATAAAGATCAAGAAATTCATTGATCGGCATGTAAAGATCATTAATTTCATCCATCGGGCATATAAAAATGATGAATTTAGTCGATCAGGCATGTAAAAATCACAAATTTTGTCAACGGCGCACATAAAGATCAAGAAATTTGTTGAACGGCATGTAAAAATCAGAAATTTTGCTGAACGGGCACATAAAAATCACGAATTTCTTTAATCGGCGCGTAAAAATCATAAATTTCGCCAATCTAGTGCAGTAAAATCATTAATTTCATCGATCTGGTGCAGAAAAATCACTATTTTCGTCGATCTGGCGAGGAAAATCATGAATTTTGTCAAACGGACATGGGAAAAAAAGAAAATCAGAAAATCCTGCATTTGGTCGGTTTTCTCCATATTTTTCAAGTCAGTTTTTCAAGTTTTATTGCCGAGTGGTGATTGGCGAGTGCCTATTTTCACCTTTACCCAAAAACGAATAACATCAAATTAAAAGGAGAAAGTTATTAACTATTTACGGGAAAAAAACTTTAACGGCCATGTACTTAGCTGTACAAGGTCTTAACTTGAGCGTAAAAATGAGGAAACGTGTTTCCTTTAGGATGCTCAACTACTGTATAAAGCGTCGACAAAAAGGGGTGACAATCCCGTGCAAATGACGAAAACTTCCAAAACTGAGTGTTGAAAAAACTTCTTCCAAATTTGCAATCGAATAGTGCCCTATATATGGCCAATGCTACATCTACATCACATGCCTGTTGAAAACCGCACTCCTGCAAAGAATTCTATAGACTGGCTGAAAAACAACAAAATATACTGCGGCGAACAAATGCAAAAAGTAGAACTTTTCTCTCATAGAGAGTAATCGTCCAAAGAAAATCATCTATAAAATTGATAATAAAATTCTTGTTTAGAAGGTATTATTTTTTTTAATATTTTAAATGATAAAATTTTATCCGCCCTTCCAAATTGTTTGAAAATACAAGCTGCAATTTATAATAGATAAAATACTCCCCCCCCCCTCCCCCAGGTATTTTGTTTATTTATTTATTGTTTTTTATTTATTTTGAATTGATGGTTCTCCATTTCAAAATTTTCATTTTATTTGATACTTTGATGGTCTTATAGCTGTTTGTGAAGCTTCATGCATGTTTTGCTGTTACTGTATATTAATTTTTCAAATTCATTTTTAATAAACTTATGCAAGTAAATAGTTTTAGAGCCCTATGTTGTTTTCAACATATTCAGACAATTTCAAACTTTGCACTCACCAACACTTAATTTATAAGATCTGACTATTAAAAAACATTGCGAAATAATTAACAGTGGTTTTCTCTAAAATTTTTTTTTCTTTCTTCTATATGTTTTCAAAATACACCGCTGTACAAGAAACCCTATGTAAAATATTGATATTTATGTAAGTTGTAATCAAAAAATTAAATGTATTAGCAGCAGTTGAAATTTAATAAATTTTTAGAATTTACTTTGAAGAACAAACACTTATTACAGTCAACAGTAAACAGTAAACAGTATTTTATACAAAAATTGGGAAAAGTTTAAGATGATTAAATTTGTGAAGAGTTAATTTTTGGTAGGAAAAAGTTTTGTGAAGTGTCCTGTTTTAATATGAAAAGAAATGTGAAATAACCTGTTTTAAAATGAAAAAAAAATGTGAAGGATACTGTTTTAAGATTTAAAAAAAAAATGTGAAGGATCCTTTAAAGGTGTTCTTAATTCTTCTTAAACAGAGCCCTGCAATATATTTACTAAAGTTGTATTTTTTCTGTGATTTAAGCACATATAAGGAATTTCATACCTCTAAATTAGTAATTTTAAATGATTTTTAAAGTCACAGGTAAATGATAGAAAAATTGAAAAATAAAATAGCTATTTGTTTACTTTTTAAACTCTGAATTTAAAGTAAATAAGAACTTATTTATTCATTGTATAGTAATATTTTAGAGCTAAAAAAATCTATGTGGGTTAAAATGATTATATTCTTATTCTTATGTTTCGCGAACAAATAGCAATTTTTTTACTGTATTTTTTAATAATTTTTAATGTAACATTTGACATTGAAACAATATAGTGCTTGAAAACAATTTAACAAGCTTATTAAAAAATGAATGTGAAAAATTAATATAAAGTAAAGGCAAAACATTCATGAAGATAGAAGTTTGTCACACAACTGTTTGTAAATGTAATGAGAAAAAAAATGATAACAATGTAATAATACTGGCAATATGAATGCAATAAGGTAATGCCTGGGGTCGATCCAGGAAAATTTTGGGACCTATTTAGGGCCCCTTCACAAAAATCTATTTAATAAAATAGGTCCCTTCACAGAAATCAATTTGATAAACTAGGCCCCTTCACAAAAATCAATTTGATAAAATGGGTCCCTTCACAAAATTCTATTCCATAAAAACTTACTATTTATTATTTTGTGATGTTTTAAAATGTGTAATTTGTAAACAAACAAGTTTACCAGAGAGGAAAACTTCCGCAAAAGGATTTAAAACAGGTTTTGTTTATAAATGATTGGTTCGAATTTGATTAAATCGATTTCAACTTTCGTTACAAAATGTTATTTTTCACAAAAATATAATAAATTTCACAAAAACAACCTTTACTTTTCACAAAATGGGCCCCAAGAAAAAAAACCTGCATCGACCCCTGAATGCAATGAGAAAAAGAAAAAAAAAAGCTAATTGTTTACTTTTCAAACTCTGGATTTAAAGTAATTAAGAACTTATTTATCCATTGTATAACATAAAACACTTAATTCAGAACTAACTTTCTGCATTTTCTTTTACAAAATAACATAAAATAATATTTTAAAGCCATAAAAACATCTAACTGGGAGTTGCCCAACAAAGCATCTCTCCAAAACGAAAATTTTTATAAGAACCAACAAGGAAAATAAAATAAAACAACAATGAATAAATAAACAAAATACCTAATAGTAAGTACAACATCTTTGAATTATTCCCGTGTTTATTTTTTCCGAATTGTTGAACTGGTAAAAGACAAAGCTGTTTGTTGTACTTCAAACACTCGCTAATTTGTGCTTCGCGCATTGATACGATAATAGTTGGTTGGTTGTCTTCGTTGCGAAAGAAACAAAGAAATGAAAAATATTTTATCATTAGAAAATGAAAGATTTATTATATTTAGCAGTAAAATTGAATACATGTAATTAAAAAATATTTCCTCATTTTGAAAAAGGAATCGAAATAATTTTTCGAATATATGCATGTTTAAAATCTGAAATTATTTCTTTGTAACAAAAAGAGAAAACATATAAACCCCAATTGAATTTAATACATACGTTTTACATGTTTAGAGTATATAATTCATTGTTTTTGCATTTAAAAAAATCTAAATAATTAGCCCGGTCACAAGCTTTATTGATAACGGCAACCGTACATCAATTTTTAACTGCAATTCCCGGCGGAAGAAGGGAGTGAATACTCTATTGCATTTGTACAGCTTGGCTTAAGAAAATAGTCCCATTTTTTTAAATCGGATTATATAAAAAACTAGAGTTTTCCTATTTAAGCGGATAGGTGGATTCACTTCATATAAAACCGATTAGTATCATATATTAATTTTAAAAAAATCCTTCGGGCGGTTTTCGAGATACGCTGTCTTACACCATGACACCATTACATGCAGAGCGAAAAACTTCCCATTTTACTTAAAAATGGATTTCCAGATCTTAAAATCTACTGCATGTAGAAATCTATAAATTTCAGGATAGAGTTAGACCGGAGATATAAGACAGCTGTCAAAAAATCAAAACGATGTACCTCATATTTGCTGAGATATTAAATGTCGGCTTTTCGCTTTTCCTTTGAACTCAAACTAAGTGTATATATGGAGTGACGGAAATCTTCGGTTTTAAGCATTCGGTTTTCGGTTTTTTGCTGCGTCACTCGAGAAACTACCGTCTCTCATGATACAAGATTTTATTAAATATTGCTTATAATGTTTCAATCAATAAAAATGGCTTTAATAAAAATATCTAAAGTTCTCATGCTTTATTTAATATCGTTTACAATTGCTAGAACCCATACAGATACGCAAATTAGTTTATTTAAAATATATCTCCAAGTGTATATGTATGAAATTTTCATGCAGACACAACTTTAACTAGTATTAACTGTATTATAACAACAGAATTTGTGAAAGCGCTCATTACAATTATTATTCATTTATAAAGTTAATCATAGAAATAAAAACATTTTTTAATTATTCACCTCAAAATCTCATCTTTCACACTGACAAGTTACCTACCAACGAAAAAATTTCTGTTTATCTGATCACCTTCATCGTATGACCCCATTTAATCCGCTCACTACCAAGACTTACCATCGGATTGGATAAGACCCTCAACTTCTAAACTTGAGACTGTCAGTTCGAATCCGATCTCGGTAAGAGGGGAAAATATTTCTCTATAATATTAACAAATAAATATTCTAAGATGGCTCATGGATAACACCACTAAAGAAAGTAAAGTACAATATTTTTTTTTGCAAAATGACTGCAGTTTATATACTGCATTAATTTTCAAATTGTATCGATTTCAAAAATTATGTAGGGGATTCGGCCAAATCAATTCCCATTGGCATTTTATAGCAGATTTTTTGCAGTTCATTTTTAGCTGGAATGTTCGGAAAAAGAAAGACTAAAAAAATCGCGAATAATCAAGTTAGATTCTCGCGAATTTCATGTTTTTCTCCGTTTTCATATACGCAAATATACTCGCGAATGTTAAAACCGTTAATGTTGAGGGATCACTGGGCTATATCCTTTTAAAGCTACACTATCAAAAAAAATTATGTATTGGAGGTTTTCCCTCATGCTTTTTGTTTCATTAAAAGAATAAAATGTCCGCTATAATTTACCCAATTTCCATCCCATATACTTAAAATTCACTGGTTTAAATTGAAACTTAATTGAAATATTCCATTCCAAAGTTCCATTTTCGTCAAATCACAGTGGTGTTCCAGCAAATTTTGTTGCTTGCTACATTTTCGTCTTAAAAACGGAATTTTTACGTATATACTTTTTTCCCCTAAAACACGAAAAAGTTCACTAACAAAAAGCTCAAAGTTTGCTGAAACTCTCTAGTCGAAAACCGAAAATTTCTTCTAATAAAAAAAAAAAAAAATTCTAATTACAATGGTGTTCCGAGAACTTACTGCATGCACGTTTTGCGTTTTTTGACGATTTTTTACAGGTTTTCTGTATCATACACATATGTCCAATGGTTGGAGTATCATAGTTGAGATTTTTCCAACAGAGCGAAAATATGCCGGGACCAGGAATCGAACCTGGGTACTTTAGCTTGCCATGCTAACCCTCTCCCTGCTGAGCTATCCCAGCGTTGGCACGGTAAGTTAAAGTACTCAGGTTCAAGTCCTGGTCCTGGCATATTTTCGCTCTATTGGAAAAAATCTCAACTATGATACTCCAACCATTGGATACAATTTACCTAGTTGTATATACTTTCCTCTGTGCATTATGACCTAATTACATGGTATACAGGAGTTTCCGTTATATTTCAGATTCGTCATGTAAAATGCTATTGTTATAGCTCGGATGAATGAAATTTGCGCTGCAGTTCGCAGACTTGTCCAACAAATAAGAGTGAAATATGCCAGCCACGATATCGTTGGGATAGCTCAGTAGGGAGAGCGTTAGCACGGCAAGCCAAAGTACCCAGGTTCGAGTGCTGTTCCCGGCATATCTTCGCTCTGTTAGAAAAATTCTCAGCTATGATACTCCAATCATTGGATATAATTTACCTAGTTGAATATACTTTCCTCAGTTCATTATGACCTACACATATGTTTTAGAATTTTTTTTCTTGATAGATACATTACTTTAATATATATTTTTTAATGTTTGAACATTTTGACAAATATATGAATAAAAAAATGGAATAACTTAAATAAAACTGTTAAATGCAGTCAGATATGGATTGAAGCTAATTAACTTGAAATAAAAAGTTTGGAATTCTCTACTCAGTTAATTGGTTTTAGTTGTTTGCTTCATTTTTTCCCTTTTTCAAAAAAGGAATGCAGGAAGTAAATTATATAAAAAAGTAAACAAAACTAAATTTCGATGTAAACAAGATGAAAAAATTAATTTTAATCGGAAATGTTTTTCTATCCTTAAAAAAATGCTAACCCAATTTAAATATTTTACGCTTTAAAAATAATTGGTTAAATATGTTTCTTTTAATGTTTTATTAAACTTGAGCATTTTTTATTTAGTAAATAAAATGAGTTTTCGGCTTTACACATCATGGGTTTTTTACACTTAATTATACATTTTTTTTTTTTTTTAATGTAGACTTAATTTTTTAGCTGTATTTGTATATATTATTTTGTCTGTATTATTTCATAAATGAAAAATACAAAAAAAAAATACTTTATTTAATATATTTATACTTTATTTGAATTTATCAATTTTCAGTATTTTACAGTTAACTAGAGAGTTCTGCTGTAGATTTTACAGTTTCACTAGCTGTGAAACATTTTAAAATCTTTTGATAACGTGAGATTAAAAAATTGTCATGGCGCTATGTAATTCTGTCATCTGATACTCCGTAGTTAATGAAACCATCATCAATACCTTTAATGTCTAGTAACTGACCACTGGCAACTTGAAATTATTTCTCTTTTAGTTATTTCTCTTAGAGTTGTCGCAGCAGAGCCAACATACCAATCACCGTTAGAAAATTCACTTGAAGCGTTCAGACATTAAACATTTCAGTATGCAAGTATGCAATCTTTTTTAACCCTCTCAGCGTGAGAGGGCTTTCCTGCGTTTTCATAAAAATGTTTGTAAAACTAATATTAATTTAAATTTTCTTTTATGATTTGTATCAAAAATATGCTTTACTTCTCTTTATCTTAAATCTATCTTAAAAGACAATTCAGTTTAAAATATTTTTGCCTACAGTTGATTTAAGTGGCTTTCTTATGCTATTCAACTTTCAATAAATAACAAATTTTCTTTATATGCCATGGCTTTTTACAGTAATGGCAAAGCTTTTTTTTATTTGTTCTATGAGTTAATTCTATAGCTGCCGAATTGAATTGAATTATACTACTATTAATCTATCGAAATAAGAGATAGCAACACTATACTGTGTTTTCTTTAATTAAATGTATTATTGGCTCCTACTAACAGGGTATGTTTCTGTAGATCTATCTTTCTAAGCTGTGTGAGAAAATGGTGTGCTCGAAATGGCGTTGTGGAATGTTTATCGGCACGAAAGTGAAGGAATAAATATATTTGTTGATGAGTTATTAAAAGGACTCTTTTCATTTATTGAAATATTATTTTCTTGTATTTTTAAAGATGACAAAAGTTTTGGATCGGGTAGATTCTTAATTTCGAAAATCGGTATGTGTATTTGCAATAATAGCAATGTAAAATTTAGAAACAAGGAGCTAAAAATGTTGATGTTATTAAATAAGTGTTTTCTTATAAATGGAGAAGTCAAAAACTATGTTTTGAAATAAATGTGCACTGACGGACGCAGAAGTAACTGATGCTAGAAAAAAATACATATATATATATATATATTAGAAAGCGCTAGGAAAGACTATATAAAGAAGAATATGTCATTACCATGACCGGTGTATCATTTTCATGGCAAACATTTGTAACTAGTAATTGTATCAAATCTGCAATACGAATTGACTCTGTGTTGCAAAAAAATGTTGAAATGACTTGTTTACGTGAAATCAATAAACGAAAACCTGAAACTGCAAAGTTTAGCTACTTAATTATGCATTAAATTATAAAGTAAAGCATAGCCATCGGTAAAAGTGACTTCATAACATTAGTGGCAACGACCTGGGTATTGCATTTGCTTTAATCGCACATATATTTGTTGCTAAATACCACATAATTTGATTTTTTAGAATTTACACCAACAAACGGAATAAAACTCTACATTCAAATAAAATTTCTTTGTAAAATGCAACAAAATTTACTGATTTTTAATTACTTTTTAAAGACTTTTCAAAGAGAAATTTAAAAAATATATGCCCCATAATATAAAGTGAGGTAATGTCAAGAAACATTTGCCATAATAAATACACAAAATAAATGCATTATTGGCAGAATTATCACGAAATGTGTTGTAAACGTTTGCTTAACTTTCCTCACATAGTAAGAAAAAATATTGCTTTACAGTAAAAAATTGCTGAATAAAAAATTGTATAACTTTGTAAATAGAAATACCATAAAATATATTAGGACATAAGCTACTTTTTCCACTTAAACATGTAATTATTTAATAATTTTTTTTAATTTTATAATTTTAATATGTGATTCATATAGTTATTGTAAAAACGCTTTTTCGTGTAGTTGGTGAACGATCTAAATATGTATTAAATGTAAAATATGTATTTGCGTTTCCATTAAAAAAGTATTTTCAGCTAACTTATATAACCTGGATACACCTATTTCAAACCCGTGGATATTTCATTAAAGCTAAAACAATTAAGTGAAACTGTAATAGATTTTCGTGATTGATAATTGATTTTTAAGCGCAAGATTTCGTATTTGTATAATACGTTATCCATATCATGATCGCAACCTCATTTTTCTGAAAAATCTTTTCTAGCTGCAATTTTGTAGACCATATAATTTATGTTAGTTGATTGTTTTTAACCCTATCTTCGTACCAAACTTAAAGTATTTTACAGAACATGTATTCTTTAGTTTCTGGTTTAATTAAATTATAGGACTACTTATCTTATGCTAATGACTTTCTAATAAAATTTTATAATTTTAATAAAAATTCGTAAAATATAAATTAAATAAGACCTCTGAGCTCAATTGCCTTTCGAAATTCCTTTCTCGAAATGCTTACCTTTTTCGTATTGGCGTTTTCCAAAGAAAGCATTTAAAAAAAATGTGAATGAATATCTCGAATTTTCCACTTGATTAAATTAATTTTCGACAGGAAATTTCTTTAATTAAATTCTTTTTCTGCAAATTCAATCTGTTAGCATTTCATTAACATATTTTATTCGCTTTAAAAACAATTTCGAAGTTATGTTTTCTGGAAAAATTAAGGAGATTTATTTCCAGTACCTTCGTTCTAAAAGAAATGGGATAAATATAGGTAATAATCGAAATAAAATTTACATACTTTCGAAATTTCTTTAAATTATCAAAATGTTTTATTAAAACTGAACTATTATGATGATTTTAGGTAATAAAAATGTATAATAATTAAAGAAAATTTTTCCTGTTACACTACCTGCGCAAATGCACACTTCTACGATGTTCGGCATGAAAATAATTCCAGAAATAGTAAAGTCTACCTCGAAGAGATTTCTTTCAAAAATTCATTGACACTTTTTAAAAATATAGTTTTTTAAACTTAGCTATTAATCTATCTCACGCATCTGTAATAGCTTATAAATGCAGGGATATATTTCTCTTTTGACATTTTCCATAATGGAAATGATATTAACTTTAATTATCAGAGGGAAATCTGCTGCCTAACCTGGGAGGATCCTTGCCAGTTATTTTCACATTGAAGTCGTGCCCCGTGGCTGTTTGTCTCAAGGCATGTTTACTTCACAAATAATGCAGCATTGTATAAATTTTATGGAGTTCTTGCTTTCGTCTCTGAATTTTCAAACAATCGTCTATTTCCTAATTATATAAGACAATCACTCAATATCATTAAACTAAAGATGTATATGCTTAACAGAACATATAAAGGCTTGTAAAAACCTTTTAATATAAAGATCGACAAGTTTCGAACGCACAAACGACGACATTTGCAAGATAAAAAATTATAAGTAACCTATTATCGCAAACGTTTTTGAAAATAAACTTGGTAAACATAAACCACGAGATCATATGTATAATAAATTTATTATACATATGATTTCGTGGTTTATGTTTATCAAGTTTATTTTCAAAACAATTTGGGAGAACAGTTTATTTGTCATTTTTTACATTGAAAATGTCGTCGTTTGTGCGTTCGAAACTTGTCGATCTTTATATTAAAAGGTTTTTACAAGCCTTTATGTGTTCACTTGTAACATATACATCTTTAGTTTAATCGTCCATTTGTTATAGTTTAGTTTCCCCTTATTTTGTTTATATCTGTTGCGATAACAATCAGGAAATTTACAAATCTATTTGTAAATTTCCTGATTGTTATATATCTGATCTTTACTTGAATACAACTCATTCTCAGAATACGATTTATAAAAACTAAATCGTTCTTCATAAACTATTTTTATTTTTCATCGTTTGTGATTCCTCGTTAGTTCAAACATCATGTTTGTAATTCCAATAACGATGAGTTTTCAAATTTTATATTGGCTTCTCAATAAAAACAGGAGCAGGAGATGTTTTCCTAATTGGTCAGAAAAGTTCATTTTATCTTATCTTATAATGCCAGGTAAATACCTATGATTGGTACTTGAGTAATATTGCTTGCACCTACTGAGCACCTAAACCATCATTAAATTAAAGAATTGATTACTCCGGCATATTTTTGTAGCACCTGGACCTGAGAGACACGGCGAGCATAGTGTTGGAATAAAACTCAAAATAATGGTGTATAGATTTTTGTATATGTTGTCTTAACCACATCGATAACTTTTAAATATCAATATATTTTCATTGCTATTAAAATGAGAGGGTTGTACATTGTGTCGTTATATTAAGAAAGCCAAGCAAACTTTTAAGGTCTGCTTGGGGATCATAATACAAATGCTAAATTTGGGGACATTACACGCTCCGCTATTACTAATCATTCCTGGTCTAAGAATAACAATTTTAATTTTTCGGAAGCTTCTATAATTCCGAAATGCTCATCTATTTAAAAATCTTGAATTTTGGTAAGATATCATATATGGAAGAATTCAAACAGTTTGGTTAATGATATGTCTAGTACACCCATTTTTTTAAAAATCTGGCTCCCATTTGTTTATTTCACTCTCTTCAATTCATCCCTTTTTTATTCTTCCTACTTTAACCCGTCCAGAGGCAAGCCAACTGGTTAAACGCGTCTGATTGGTATCTTCGATCACTCGGGAACACCTTACTCCGCTGTTTGTTTTTCAAAACACCATTTCGCTTTGGCCTCGAGAGGCGACACTTACATACTTCCATGTTTTAAACACTTCCATACGATAATTTTAAAATTGGCATTAATGATGGAGCTTAAGAAACTCCAAAACAGCGGCCGCCCATTTTTAAAACATATTTTACATTTCTGCTATTTTCACGTTGTTCATTTATTTCTTAATAATTTCCATTGCTACCTAATGTTTCAATACACAAAATGGATTTTGGTTTTGGTTTATGCTAAGTATTATTATTTTAATAGCTATTAATCTTGTTACTACATATTTTTAACATTATTAACATTAATGTTTATAAAGTTGATAAAATTATTTCTGGTATTTTTGAAGCAATTTTTTTTAATTTAGAAGTAGTAACTTTGATAATAGCTGTGAGTCAGACGATTTTTTTATTCCGTACCTGTATTTTCAATTTTGGAGATTAGACTCTCCAGTTGAACAGAGTTATCGCAGAATGCATCTTTGTGGATGAGATTTGAGACACAGCCACATTAATTTATCAAATCTAATTTTTTGTTACATCCCTTTGGTTTTGAGGTCTGGATATTTCCTTGTGATAAATTATCGGATTTAATTAGATTGGTATTTTTTTTTCTTTACAATGCTCCTTAAAATCAGTTATAATAATTTCGGTAAAATATCTCATAAAACTACTTTTAAAAGCTGTCTTACTTCTATAAGCTTACTTGTTCATTATTTAAAAAAATAATCAGTACACAAACAAAACTAATTCATTAACACATTCATGAAAAGCACAATAATCCACCTATCAGATAAGGTTCATAAATTAATACAGAAAAATGACAAAGCGTGCCTAAGTATCTTTGACATGTTGGTGAACAGAAATGTCATTTCAAACAACTGGATGGAACAAAATAGTGTCCTCTTTCCTAATTTCTTATTTCGTTTCTAATGTTTAGTCAAAAATCATATAAATTATGAGGAGATTATTTTGTGACTGTGATAAAGATATTCTCACATTACCTAAAACTCTCAATTAGCAATATAAAATGGCCAAACTAATAAAAATATTTATAAGTAAGTACATTTTTCTGTTTCTGAAAAAAAAAAATCTATTTATTTGGAATTGAAAAAGGCTTAAAGTTGATTTTAACATATATAAAATAACAATTTCTCAAAAAAAATGGAAGTATCGGTTGTAAAAACTGATTAATCGATATATATTTCGTCTCATATCGGTGTCAAAGATCGATATTTTTACCCAATTTTTCGATATTCTTGATATACCAAATTTTAGCGGAAATTCCTAGGCACGCGTGATAGTGTGTTTATTAATACAGTAAGTACTTTAAAAGCATAAAAAAAACTTCTTAATAACACTATTGTCATGACTGGCAGCGCCAAAGTTTATGGCAACCCTTTTTTTTCCTCTTCTACTACTGAGTAGGAGAGACGAGAGGAGTCGTTGGCGGGAGGCCAAAGTGACAGGTTGTATGGTGCTATGGGCACGGTAAAGAAATAAAATATAGTTGGTAAAAGAAGGAATAATAATATTGTAACTGCAGCTACTAGTATGCCTTATATATTTATGTGTGTCCATGTCTGTGTGATGTTTTATCGTGTTCAATAAACTGGTTTATTGCAAATTAGTTGCATTCATCTGAGCCTATAGATATGTAAAGAACAAAATGGGATATTAATAAAATATCGGTTCTAAATTATAAAAAGCTACGAATGTGAAAGAACCAGGAGTAAAGCGTTTTAAAAGGTGTATGACACGCTCTCTTTCGAGAACCAGAGATTGGATTTCTGAAAGAAGTAAGTCGCATTTCTTTTTTTATGTTTATTACTGAAGCAAATAAGAAATAACTTGAGTTAATCATGTTTGAGAAATATTTTATGCTTGGAAACGATGTATTAACTGTAATATTATGAACTTTATTGAAACGAGATAGTATAGATATTTATAGAGTATATTTAGAGTATTAGTAAATAAGTGTTATTAAATAAGTGTTGAGAGTTAAAAGCAAAATGTTTAACATAAAAGGATTAAAGAAAGAAGACTTAGTTGTTGTTGCCACGGAATTGGGCCTAAAAGTAGAGAGTGAGCACAGGATAATTGATTTAAAAGGATTAATTGAGGGAAGTGATCAGTATTCAAAAGATAGCGAATTTGTAAAAGAATTTTTAAATACAACGGTGTCAGACCGCATAGAAAGAGAGAAGCGTGAGGCAGAAGTCGCGAAAGTTGATAAAGAAAAGTCAAAATCAGAACAAGAAACGTTATTAGAAATTGAAAGAACTAAGCTTGAACTAGTTAAAGCTCAGATAGAAATGGCTAAAATCCAGAACGAGTGTAAAAATTCTGATACAGGGGTGGATGGACCTAAGCCTAATTCGTTAGAAACACTGATCCAAAGCGTCAAAACTTTGACTATTGCAGTCCCCAGCAGGCCTGAATCATGGAATTTATTTTTTACGTCGCTCGAGAAAGCATTCGAAATTAAAAATGTCGCAGAGGAATTAAAGGTCGAGATTTTGTTTAATTTGGTGGGTGAAAAAGCAGCGCATTTGTTAGTGTACGCAAACACGGAAGAAATGAAAGATTATCAAAAGGTTAAGGCGTTAATCTTAAAAGAATTTCAACCCACACCAGAGGCCTGTCTCGAAAACTTTCTTTTTGCAAAACGATCGAGAAACGAAAATCATATGCAATTCGCGAGTAGACTTAGAGCCAATTGGGATTTCTATTGTGAATTGCGAAAAGTAAATGATTTTGACACGCTTAATGAGTTAATTGTCAGCGACAGATTATTAAGTTCACTAGATTCGGAGACGCGAAGCTATGTGAGGATAAAACAATAAGATAATTGGTTAAAACCAAGGCAAATCGCGGAGGTATGTGATAATTGGTTTTCATCAGAGGGCAGAACATTTTCGGAATTATATGATAAACCGGTAAAACCCCGCAGTGACGAATCCGGAACTGCAAATTACAATAATGGAAAATATATACCACCCCATGTTAGAAATAATTTCACTTTTCGTAGCGATAGAAAATCAAACGCGTCAAAAGAATGTAGACTTTGTAAACAAACGACGCATTTGCGTTTTTGTCCGAATAATAGAGAAAAAGATAAAATTGGAAGTTTGCAAAATCAAACGAAAAAAGATTCTTTTGTCGGAAAAAATAAACACGATGATAAAATAGTCGCCAAGGTTAAATGTTTTGGAAACGAGCCAATAAGTACACTACAGCCACTTCAATTTGAACATTTGTGGATTGGAGGGAAGGAAGTAAAATGTATTTTAGACAGCGCCGCAGAAATACCTGTAATAAACTCTAATCAAATACCGGATTCATTTAGAAATAATGAAAATTCAAAAATTCAGCTAATATCGGCTTTTGGAAAAAAAATAATTGCTAATCTTATGACACTACCTGTAGCCCTAAAATCCGGAGAGTCAAGTTGCATATTTAACAACAGTGTAGACGCACTGTTTGCCGTTACGGATAAATTATATGGGACATGTATTATAACACCGACTGTTTACGAAATCTTACAGTTAGCTAGTAACGAGGGGGGAAAGGAATGTTCTTTGGAAGATGATAGACAGAAATGTTCTTTGGCGCCAGTAAATGATACGCGATCAGAAAAGGGAAATGAAATTGAAAGAAAAGAGGGGGAAGGCAACCAAACAGAGGGGGATGATATAAATATTGAAAATTTATGCTGGCGAGGTGAAAATCAAACCGCGGAAAGAGAATTAACGATTAGTTGTATTGAAATTAAAGATGATAACGGAGATTTGAATGCAGGTCAACGATCAGATGCAAGTATATACAGGGAGCAACAGAAGAGTTGCGAAGCATTACAGGGTGCTTTCAAAGACGCGGAAAATGGTAAAAACGGGTTCGTTATAGTAGATAATTTGCTTTATCATAAAGAAAGAGTCACGGGGGATTGTGTTACGCAATTAGTTGTACCAAAGGTAAGGAGGGGGGAAATTTTAAAAATTGCTCATGAATCGATTTTCGCTAATCATCTCGGTATGAAAAAAACAAAATAAAGAATTCGTTATTCATTTTATTGGCCGAATATGTCACGGGATGTAGAGGACTATTGTAAATCTTGTAAAGACTGTCAGTTACGGAGTAGAGAAAGGGCTAGCGATCAGATACCCATTGTTCCAATTGGGAGACCGGAACTTCCGTTCGACGTTGTAAATATTGATATAATTGGAAAAATTGAACCACCTTCAGCGCGTCGACATCAATATGTACTTACCTTAGTGGATCAGCATTCGCGGTGGCCGGAGGCGGTCCCATTAAGAACAATTACGGCTAAAGCTACGTGCGATGCATTATTAGAAATATTTATGCGAACAGGGATACCGCGCGTAATAGCGAGTGACCAGGGCAGAAATTTCGTATCAGGTTTAATACACGAGTTTCATGCTAGGCTAGGAGCGGCTCCTAGATTTGCAACGCCAGGACATCAGCAAAGCTCGGGATTAGTGGAGCGATATAACCAGGTTCTGAAACGCATGTTACACCATATAATTCGGAGCGATTCTAAAAATTGGGATAAACACATTCCTTATTTATTATTTGCCTATAGAGAAATTCCGAATAGTACCACGGGGGTATCACCATTCAAATTAATGTACGGAAGGGAGGCAAGGGGCCCATTAGCAGTATTAAAATCTACATGGTCAGAAGAAATACCACTACCCATAAATCTTGGAAAGAGCGCGACCGAATATCTTCAAGAGCTAAAAATTAATTTAGAAAGGGCGGCGGAGCAAGCAGCAATAGTAGCGGAAGTTAAGCAGGGCTCGTATGCGAAGTACGCTAATCGAAGAGCGATTTACAAGGAATTTAGACCAGGGGACCAGGTATATTTATTAATCCCGGATTCCACGAACAAACTTTATGCTAGGTGGACGGGACCAGCCGAAATTGTAGCACGCTGTAAGCCTGATTCTTACAAAGTAAAATTAATGAACGGGAATGTTAAGAATATTCATGTAAATAAAATAAGAAAATTTATTCCTAGGGTACGGGCGGTGGGAGTAATCTTCGAAAATGAAGAAGAAATAGGAGAAGTCCATCCCACCCCTAGTGTGAATGATAATCCAAACTTGTTTAACATAGAAGAAGTAGATTTAAAGCACTTAGAAAATACAGAAAGAAAAGAGATGTTAGATCTATTGTTACGGTTGATTTCAACAAATTTTTTTTTAATCTACATTAATTATTTAAATCACTTTCTCAACATTTATTTAAAAGCACTCTTTTTTTCTGTTTCTAATAAAAATTTAAATAAATAAAAGTAATTGTAATAATTATAATAAAATCAGTTTTTATTTTTTCTTCTTTCTTTTTCTTTTTGCAAAGTAATTTCAACGTTTATAGTCTAACGTAGCTTCCTGTTTTTCAAATACGAAAAGCAGACAGCAAGGGAGGGATGTTTTGTCAGTAGACTGCACAGGTGGAAAATTTGGAGTCATCTAGTCTGACTTTGATATAAGAATGACCGACCGCCCTGTATAAGAATTACGTTATCTTATGAGTGTACTATACACGCAATTAGGCTTTGTAAGTTTACGTCAGGCTTCAATTGGCTCTGCTATCAGGCGGATAGCTGGCGCCCATGTAAACAGAGGCTAACAGGACCCCCCTTCAGCACACGCCATGGGGGTGATGCATGGTTTCCTTCCCCCATGAAGCGGCCGGCAGAGTGGAGCGGCAAGCTGTAGTCTTCACGATGAGTCCATTTTTCCTTTTGTTTCCATTCCCGTACCCCTGGCAGAGTGGATCGGTCCCGTTTTTCAAGCAGCGCGGTAGAATGAATGTTTACGACACTTGTTGCTTGGCCAAGAGACCTGTCGTTTGACTCGTAAAAAAAATTCGACTTATTACGGGGCTCGAAGATTGGCCTGTGGGCTGGATCGCGAAGTTGTTGAAGGCGGACAGGTTTCTGGAAGATTTTTTTTTTGAGAGTGGGGCATTGATGGCCCTACATTAACCATCCTAAATCATGATGTTATGATAAAAAGAGGTTATAAGGGCATTTTCGAATTGCGGATCTATTACTGTTAACGAGAAATTAAGAAGAAGATATGTGTAGCCTATTTTTTTTTGGCGTAGTGGCGCTCCAAGATTATGACTTCTTAACCATCAGAAGTGATCATAGATATTGAACTAAACCGGTCGTTAGAAGTCGTAGTGTTCTGAGTTACGGTGATGGCTATCTTCGAATAAAACACATGCTTCAGGAAGGTGAAATTACTGACTCCGACGGTGAAGTTCTGGACCGTAGAACGATTTTCCCCTCCGGACTAGATGATGGACCTAGTAGTTGATGGCAAGTGATGCAGTGAGATGAGAGGATTGATGAATGTTAGCTTGAAACCACGTCTGAATTTTTCCCCAGCCTGAATACTCCAGCTTAAGTGCTTCATCAGATTTTGAAAAAGGAGGAAATGCTCCTAAGTGCCCATTGACTAAAATTGTAGAACTCTCTACCTGTTGTAAGTACTATTTGCATAGTTTTTCTTTTTATTTATTTGTACCTCTTTTAAAAAAAAAAAAAAAAAAAATATGTTTGCTATACCAGAGTTTAAAAGTGAAATGAATATCTTTGGATAATTTCAATAAGAATAAACATTATGAACAGAAATAGTCTGTAGGTTAATATATAATGTTTGTATGTTTGAACGACCATTAAATGGTAATATGATGGTAATTTTAAAAATATGATGTGTAATTTAAAAGTAACCAGTGAGTGGTTTCAACTTAAAAGATCAGCTGTTATATTGTTTTATTAAGATTATTTTTGATAACTTAGTTGCTTCATTATTTTAAATGTTCAAATAAATTGTGTTTTTTTTTTGTTTATTATCAAAGTTGGTATGTTTTTCTTTGTATAAATCTCTAAATAATTAATTTTTTATATTCACAGTAGACCTATAAGAATGGCCTAACCTTTCTGTGATTAATTAAAAAAAAAAAAAAAAAGGGAGAGAAAATTCAACTTTATTAAATTAGGATTTTAAAATTTCTTAAGTTTAAATTCATAACTGACTGTTTTAATGAACATAAATTGAAGTTCACTCAATGTTATACAATCGTATTTTTGATCTTGATTTAAGGATGGATAGATTAATAAGTGAAACAGTAATATTAAATTTAATTTCATAAAATGTTAAATTAAGCTTTAACTCTCCTCTTTCAGAAACATTGTTTTTCTAAAATATACACCAAAATTGTTTTATTTTAAAAAGTAAAAAAAAAAAAAAAAAAAAAAAAAAATATCCAGTCATTATACACCACTATACGATTCTTGGTTAACCGATCGGATCTTGTTCAGAATCTCTATGGTTGTTCTAAAATTTTAGTACATCATCATATCCCTATTCTATTAACGGATTTAACTCTTTCCCCTTTTGGTCCTCATATTGGAGGAATTTCAGGTTGCCTGCATTTTTCCAAATTATATGATGATTACACTTTTGTTAATTTAATGTGTATGGAGATTTGAGCTTGATCGGGTTGGAGTGGAGTTGGGTGTTCTTTATGCAATCCAGTATGCTACTTGATTTAGAAATCTGTTGCCCCTTACTACATTTAATATTGTCTTAAAATGATGAGTTCAAAATTATCATTGTTGTATTAACCTATTCGGATTCTTAAGTTTTGATATTTTGATTAGTTTAATATAATTTGCTACCTTTTCCATGGCAACAGATTTCAGTGGAGCTAATCAGGGTATACTTATTTTTTTCTAAATATTTAATTGTCAAGTGAAGATCGAGTAATAAATGAGCTTTTTAAGTTTAAGTAAGTTGTGTTTTAGAAAGAACCCCAAAACTCCACAACACTATTATACAAATATAAAGATTTATTTTCAAAAAAGGTACAAATAGCTAAGGTAGGCGAGCACAAAATTAGATTAAACGGGGAAGAAATGAAAAAGCCATATGTTTATAGAATTCCAGAGGCGTTGAAGCCACAAGTAGACAAACAAATCGAAGAAATGTTAGAGTTAGGACTGATTGAAGAGAGTGATGCGGAGGCGCCACACCCGGTAGTGTGCGTGATGAAGAAAGATGGGGCTCTTCGACTGTGTGTAGACTTTAGAGCATTGAACGCAATCACAAAAACTGACGATTTTCCGATGGAAAACGCAACGGATCTTTTGTTCAATATTGGCAGGGCCAATGTAATAACTACAATCGACTTGCTAAAAGGATATTGGGCCATACCGCTGGAAGCAGAAAGCCAGGGTTTGGCATGTTTTAAGACTCACAGGGCTCAATATCGTTTCAAAGTGATGGCCTTTGGGCTCCGGAATGCAGCTGCGACCTTTCAGAGAGAAATGAATAAAGCGCTCTCAAAATACAAGAACTTTGCTAGAGCTTACATCGACGATATCGCTGTTTTTTCGGAAACGTGGTCTGAACATATGACGCACCTTGACACGATATTTTCAAAATTACGAGAATTACGGTTCTCAGTGAACCTGAAGAAGTGCGCCTTTGCAAAATGCCAGATTAAATATTTAGGACATGTCATCGGGTCCGGCAGCCATCGAACCGATCCAGATAAAGTTGAAGCCATACGAAAATTAGCCGTCCCACAAACAAAAAAACAACTTAAGCGTGTCCTCGGTTTATGCAATTATTACCGCGATTACCTACCTAAGTATGCCGAAACTGCATACCCATTGACAGAACTTACTAAAAAGAACAGTCCCGAGAAATTGTGCTGGTCGGAGGAACATGACAAAGCGTTCAACGAACTAAAGAGGGGTCTCGTTGAGGCCCCTAGTCTTTATACACCCGTTGTGGGGTTAGCATTCACTATTCAATGTGACGCATCTGCAATAGGCATCGGTGCATGTCTATCTCAAAAGAAGGATGAGAGACTATATCCAGTCAGTTATGCCAGTCAAAAGCTCACCAAAACTCAACAGGCTTGGCCGACCATTGAACGGGAGGCCTATGCGGTTATCTGGAGTCTAAAGAAGTTCGAGACTTGGATTTTTGGTTCGCCCGTGGAACTTATCACCGATCACAACCCACTGACTTTCGTCACCAAAAATGCTCCCCAATCTTCCAAACTGCAGCGATGGGCACTGGCTTTGCAGAAATATGACATTACTATCTCACACTGTCCTGGTGCTAAGTTGACGAACGCTGATGCACTGTCGAGACTGGAAACAACAGACTAATAAAACTGACTGTAGACTTTTTATGAACAATTAATGACTTTTAAGAAAGACTTTTGATAGTTCACTTTTATTTACGCGGCAGCTGTAATTCTATACCATCTATTTCATATTAACTGTATTCTATATTCCATTTGTTATTTGTATTTAGTATTATATATTATGAAACATGAATTGTATTTTTATATTGCAGTAGCTAGCAGGAGTTTCCAGAAATGGTTCAGGATGTTTAAGTATTTTTTTGTATTTCTTTTATATATATTGTAGTTATTAATGTTTATTAGTAGTTTAATAGTAAAGGAGGAAGTGTATTGACAATGCCAGTCTGGATTTCAGATTGAAATAGTGGCATACCCCTTTTTTCAATGTTAGGTGGGGGGTGTCATGACTGGCAGCGCCAAAGTTTATGGCAACCCTTTTTTTTCCTCTTCTACTACTGAGTAGGAGAGACGAGAGGAGTCGTTGGCGGGAGGCCAAAGTGACAGGTTGTATGGTGCTATGGGCACGGTAAAGAAATAAAATATAGTTGGTAAAAGAAGGAATAATAATATTGTAACTGCAGCTACTAGTATGCCTTATATATTTATGTGTGTCCATGTCTGTGTGATGTTTTATCGTGTTCAATAAACTGGTTTATTGCAAATTAGTTGCATTCATCTGAGCCTATAGATATGTAAAGAACAAAATGGGATATTAATAAAATATCGGTTCTAAATTATAAAAAGCTACGAATGTGAAAGAACCAGGAGTAAAGCGTTTTAAAAGGTGTATGACAACTATAAAAATAAGAAATGCGCTAGGCCTTTCGAAAAAATTTTGTCTTTCTTCATCAGGCGCAAAAAAGACGTGCAACCACTTTGAAGGCAGGAGCAAGACTGAAAGGAAATTGGAGGGAAAGAGGAATACGTTAAGAGAAAAGCCAATAGGAAAGCAGAAGTCATCAGCCAATCACAGAAGATAATTACCTAGAAAGCAGAACATAAGGAAAATTATGAAAAAAATAAAAAATATATATATATTAAAATGAATAAAAAATGAAATCGAAATGGGTATTAAATATACAAAATATAATCAAACATAAAAGTTAATACCAAAATGAAAAACAAAATTATTATTATTATTATTATGTGGTTGAACTGAACAACTTTTACCAAGCTGCAGATAGCATGGTGGAATCAGATTTTTTATTAACTATAACCTCGCGCTTAAGATAAATAGCTACATTTTCAAGAAAGTTCAATTCAGAGGGGCTATTTGGCATTAAAGATAATTTTAGCATTTTGAAAATCAAAACTGTGGCCGAAATCCCAAGAATGCTTGGCAATAGAAGATTTAGAAATTTCCTGGTTAGTGACATTACGGGAGTGTTCTTTTAAGCGGGTTTCAACATTTCTTTTAGTTTGACCTATATAAGAAAGATGACAACAATTGCAAGGAGCGTTATAGATTCCCCATTTTCGAAGATGGGGAAACAAGAGACTTAGTGGACGGGAATTTAAATTTATCGACACGTTTAAAGACAACACTGAAGTTGAAGCGTTTTAAAACTTTAGCTAATTTGAAACATAAAGGATGATAAAAAGGCAGAACAGTTAAATTATCAAGATTATTTTTAACAGATTGAGCAACACTACAACAGTTGTGCTCATAAATGTTGTCAATAGATGTTTTCATCCAAACATACTAATGCCAAAATCAAAATTGTAATGTCGGAGAACATGCATGTAATATATAAATTATCTCATAATATGATTTTTCCTCATTACACTAGTTACTTTTGAAATTTTGACTTCACGTTTACATAGCTTAATATTGTTACTTTTTAAACGACACTTATAAATATCAAATCGTTGCTGATTTTAATAGAAAATTAACACTATTTACACCTGACATTGCAAAAATGCCTCCAAGACAGCTTGAACAAAAAAAAAAGGTTACATACATATTTATTTAACTTAAAAACGTTACAGTAAAAACCTTATTTTGCATTATTAATTAATTTATAACCACTATTTTAAATTATTATTCGAATCTAGGTTATTAGTGCTTCAAAAAATAAGTCAATATTTTAAAAGGCTACTAATTTTAGATCCCCGTATGTAAATCTAAAATGAATAGCGACGTAAAATATCAATTTCACAAATATATTTTTGACTGTGATTTGTGGTATCTTTATTTAGGTGCAAACACTGGGGATGAATATTCACAGATTTGTTCTAACTTAGTCTAAAGAGGTTAAAAAACTAATTGTTGAATCAAAGCATTTTAAGAAAAATATATGTTTCATTGTTTCATTAGTTGGACCGTCATCCGGGTAAGAAAGAAATTCTCTTGTTACACCGACAAAGAGAGGAAAATCAAAACAACTTATAGAAACAGTCAGCAGTCTGATAAACGTCTGGGAGTGATTGGAATAATGTACACTGGAATATTTTTCGACGTCTCGGATGCGGTTTATGGTGGTGTTCTTATACTGCGTTCACAGAGAATATTTAAGATATAGCTGACACACAATTTTGGAGGTGGAACGGCCAGGAATTAGAATGACTATTCATACCACAAAACTTATCTAAGATAATTCATTGAACGTCACTGTATCTATGACTTGAATAATTTTGAAGTGTGCGCATGCGCATAAGTTAAAACGAGCCTCGACAGACAATCACATAAAGCGGAACTCCGCAGGAAATGATAAAAAATTGGGTGTGGAGGATGTTATATATCTTAAATAATCGGTGTGAACGTAGTATAGTGATATTTTTAATCATGTTACTGTAATTCTTCCTAAGTCTGTTATAATATTTCCGTTACTCTCCGTACTTTTCATTAAGACAGAATCTGGCTATGGGTGTGACATTATTAAATCACAATAATATTTTTCAGAAAGTTGAATTATGTAATTGCAATCAAATATAAAATATTTTTGTGAATTGTAATAGAGAAAAATGACATAATAAATAAACTATCTAAATACTACAATATATAGAAACCCAATAAATCAAAACATCGGGATAGGTCTTAGATTCTAAAAAAATCCTCAACTTAAAAAAAATAATAATTAGTATTTCGTATCTATATTTCACGCACATGGAATGAAATATGTGTGGTTTTCACAAATTTCACTGAATCATAATTGTCATTTCATGTTAAAAAAAATAGCCTGTAACAGACTTTACTTTTTTGTTTCGTAGTTATGTATAAGTGCCCTGCAGGACACAATTTTAATAAAAAGTTGATGCTGACCCTGTAAATTGTATGTATTATGCAAGGCATATATAAAAACGAACGTTAATCATAAACAATGATTGATTTCATATATTCCTTTTTAAATTTCTAACTTACAAATATTTCAGATTTGAAAATCGATCATATAATGAGTTAACAAAGGCTGTTCGATGTAGTTAACAAAGGCAACACGTCCGCATTCATTGGAAATGTACGTATTCTGTGATCGCCTTCCTTACAAACTATATCAGGGCTACACTAGATACCGTGCTGGCTCATTCATTATCATGACGTTACAAATGGTGGCTGGCCGCGACCAGCGATTGGTACAAAGCGAAACGACAAAACGTAAGACATACAGCAATTGGCACAAAACGATAGGCGCGTCGCTTTGGACCAATCGCTGGGCGCGGCCAGCCACCATTTGTGACGTCATGATAATGAATGAGCCAGCCCGGTATCTAGTGTAGCCCTGACTATATGTATATTTCTGTGTATGTTCGGTTATTTTTAATATAATAACTATTCATTTTGAAAACATCGCTTAATTTTGGTAAAATAAAAATAATTAAAATAAAGACATTTCAAAATGTTTGGATAACCAATTTTGAATAAAATTAATGCCATTTTATATCCTCTAATAATAATTTGTTTTTATAGACATTTAATCTATTTATTGTAATATCTCTGCAACGAATATTACAGAGAATTCGAAATCGGAATACCAAAATTTCATTATTGCTAACTGAATAATATTCAATATAACGAGATGTTATGCTGTCTTCATTTATATGCCAACTTTAAAATATAAATGTACAGTCTGAAGTCAATTTAATTCTTTATATTTTCGAGACATTTATATTGCAATATAATTATTGTCTTTATGCTAAATTATACGTATTTTTACTACGTTAATATTACGTTAGGTTATCGTTTACGTTAAAAGTACTTATCGGTGTCTAATTGTTTTACATTTTATGACAGAATCAGTCTATGTTTATTACGTTTTTAACACATTCCAACTTAGTTGAAAGGTGTTTATGACTTCAGTTTGTTTGGTTGTCTGCCCGTCTGCCGTACTCTACCTGGCATGTTCGCTATTGAAAATGAAGTATGTAGCTTTTATAGGGCGTTTACTGGGACAAAGAAAAGAATTCCGTTACATTATAATAAATGGGGAAGAAATCGTTTGCGGTGAATTTAATCTACATTACTTATTTACACCTCAATTTATTGTATGACAAAATTAAATTTCTTAATAATATTCTATTATTCTTTGAAAGAGTTTCATAATCTATGCTTGATGCATGGTTTTTCGCTCTTGCTATGGCATTATTTGAAATACTTTCACTTTTATAGATTTACCATTAGACAAAGAAAAGTATGTTATTTTTCTGCTTGATACTTGAATCTCGGACTAAGTAACGACGTACATTTTTTTTTTCTTCTGATAAAAAGGAACATTTTATGAAAAGCAATAAGAAACTATTTACTCTGTCTTTTACATGTAATTGCGTTAATACGTAAAAGCTCAGCAACTGAAAAGAAGATGTTTCCTAAAACTCAATATATGTCAAAAAGTTTTATGATTTACTTTCAGTAGAAAAATAAGAGAGCGTACGTCTTTATTTCCCTTAGGAAAAATCATAATGAATCAAATCTTTTTCTGACTGGAATTTATATATATATAGAATTTGAAGAAATTGCAAAATAACTAAAAGGGGATTCTTAATTTATTTTTTATGTAGCTATTGAATTTGATTTTACTATTCTACCTGCGAAAGAAATATTTCTGGAACATGAATGAAAATATATTTAAAAAAAATGGGAATATATAAAAACATGCTACGTTGATAAGAATGTTCTTTTTTCACCACTTATTACATTTGTCTAATATTGTGGCATTATTATAGTGAAAGTTGTTTGTTCTTTCCTCAAGGAGTAACAGTAAACAAAATTGTTGATTTTATCTTTTTGTAACAATTAAACTATAAAAGATGTTCTACAAAAACATATAACTTAGTACGTTTTTTCTATATTTTTAACACATTCCAACATAGCTAAAAAGTGTTTATGACTTCGATTTGTTTGTCTGTCTGTGCTTGCTCTAACCTTTGTAAACATACACAATTGCCGTGTGATTAACGTATGATAAACATAATTTTTATTAATGTTTCAATTAATTTTCAGCATTGAAATTCGCACGAAATTATTGAATAATAAATACGTGGATTTTTCACATTGCTAAATGAGTGTAAAATCAACAGAGTGAAAAATGTCCAAGCCGGGAATCGAACCCAGAAACATGGAATAACGACCCAATGTTTTACCATTTAGATAACGAGGACGATACCCAGTCTGGCATATATCACTTACAGATGTTGGTAAGGCTGGAACCGCAGCACAAGGTAGAAAGGGCATCACGAGCACACAAACTTTGCGGCAAACTTGAGATAAATATAATTTTTAATAAATTTTTCAATTAATTTTCAGCATTGAAATTCGCTAATTTTCAACTATGTTAAAAACTGTTAAGAAGTACAAATATTTAATTAATAACATAACAAATTATATCATTGTTTTCAAACGATTCTTGTAGATTCTTAAAGTTATAGATTGTTCATTTAATTATCCTATAAATTCCAAATAATTTGAAAAGCTTCCAGTAATACATGACATTATATTTTTGCTAATATTGTGTTTCAGAGTAAAGTAATAACTTTTACATAAAATTTATGGTTCAAAAAACCACAAAAATTGCTAATGTTAATGATGTTAATGATAAACAAATAATAATTAGGATTTATCAATTTATCTTAAATTAAAATAAATTTATAAAAAAGGGGTAAATATTAAAAAACAACAAAATGTATATGGATTGGAAAAAGAACTGTTCGAAATAAAACCGTTGAATCTTTAAGGATAAATGTCCTCGAAAGCTAGTTAAATAAAAACTTTCTTTACTTTGTATCACATAGCTCTTCTTATTAATTTTCTAATCTTGTTTTTGAAAGTTAATGCAATAAAAATTTTTAAATGGATATATAATCATACATGTATATGTGTTTGTTTCACGCACTGTGTGACTGTCAAAATTTTTAAACTTGTAAACATCAATAAATACTATTGCTATTGCTCATATCCAGGGCTTGACAAATACGGTCGCCAGGTCGCCACTGGCGACCAAATATTTTCTCTGGCCACCAAGTTATTTAATCTAATGGGATTTTTGTTGTTGTTTCTTCTTTGTAGAAAAATTGACCTAAGCTTTCTTGAAAAAAGCACAAATGTCCCTTTGAAAAAATAAACTTTGAAATTATATTCACACAAAAAATATTTTTAACTTTTTTTTTTTAATTTGGCGAAAATAAGTTCAGCAAATGTAAATTTTAAAATAATCAAATCAGGATTATTTGAGACTTCGACAGAAATATAGACGAAAACTTGTTTTCCTGCTTCACTATTTCGTCGATGCGCTAATATTGCTCCTCAGCAGATATAGATTTTGTAGCATTCAACTATCTGGACATTTGAAGCATTCGATAATCAGCATTTTCCGAACAGGCCGATTAATTCACTCTTTACAGTATTTTTATTTATTTATTTATTTATTTATTTATTGAAAGATATATGATTTTGATAAGTTTCATTAGAAAACTTATCGTTTTATTATCTTTCTAAACTACGTAATTAATAATTCTAAACAATGCCTGTTATTATTTTTCCTCAATTAATTCATAAAAACTTTTGTCCTTTTAAAAAATTAATGACGAGGAAGGAGAGGGTGGTAAATATTTTTTACTGGCTACAACAATTTTTTTCTGGCTACCGCATTTTATCATATTTGTAAAGCCTTGCACATATTAATGACCATTTAGATGCCCTTAACGAACACTACTATAAACTTTATCATTTGTAATCATCTTATTTTTAATTAAAAAGTTCGCTTACATGTTTGTGCCTAGAAAAACTTGAGAGAACAATTATGTACTTGTTATCATGATAAATTATTTGTTTTGTATGTAGAGTTGTTCAGTGAATTTCTATTATGTAACAACATTCTTGAATAAAGAATAAAGACTGTGTTAAAAGAAGATTTAAATCTACGCATGAATTGTATCAATGCATCAAATCAAAATGTGTATTCTTCTTCCACAAACATTAATTTCGAAAGATATTCAAAGAAATAAATAACATTTTAAAAATTGATATATTTCCCGGAAAAATATGTCATTCCGTATGTCATTCTCAGAATGTATTTACATACATATCTAAATTTGGAATGGCATTGAAATGGGAATTTTATGCATTACATTTTCATTTTACTCACCTTCCTTCACAGAAATGACAAATACAACTTTAGTATTTTATAAAAATTTACTACGAAATTTGTTTTATAATATGAGCCTCATTTTCTCATTCTGAATAAAAAAATAACTTCTATTAAAAAATTATTTCTTAACTAACACTTTTTTTCCGTATTATCTAAAGAGGTGGAAATAAGTAAGAAATGAGTTTCATACGAAATCGGAATTGATATTTGGTAAAGTAAATTTTTTAAATATTTAATATTGTTTCTTATCTGTCTATTCTAAACAAATATCTAACACTGCTGCTGCTGTCATTTCTGTAAATGATTTGTTTGTGTGTGTGTGTGACCGGAGGTCATTTTCGGCTAATATTAAGAAAAATATTGCTAATAAAAATATAAAATTGATCGTTTTACAGAAAAATGTACGATAAAAACGCTGATGCAGGCAGTTTTTAAATCCAAAAATTATTATAAGAGCTATTTAATGTTACGCACAATATAGTTCAGTTAAAAAAGTTTTATAGGATCAAAAACTATGCATAGCAATTTAAACATCTTTCTTAGGCACATACGAAGGGGTATCAAAAAGTTTTTGCCCTCACATAGAAATACCGGAGTGACATTTATGAAATTTATATATTTTAGTTGAACCTCGATTTAACGAATATTTTTCTGTCCCGACAAAAAGGGTGCTAAAATACTCTAATTTAACGAATTTTTAGCTTTGATTTAATAAACAACAATCGCTGAAAAGAAAAATCGCATTCGCACATAAAACTAAAACTTTGAATTTTTCGCATATAAAATTTTGAATCTTTCACACCCTAATCCAAGTGTTACAAATATTATTCTCATTCCTGGCGGATTCGAAAGACAGTCTTTCCCCCTTTTCAACTAGAAACATTACAAAGAGCACAGATAAGGAGAGTCGTAGAATGACTGTTTAAATGTACCTCTACCTTTTCACGAATCCGTTGACCTTGATGACCGGGACTTAAAATGGGGACTAAACAAAGACGATAGTGCCTCTGCTCGAAACTGCCGATTCGTTGTGCATTGCGCGTGTTACACTGCTTTGAGTGTTCTTTGTTTGACTGATCTGTACTGTGCAAGGATGGCCAACGAATCCAGAAAACGCAAAAGGTTTTCAATTAATGAAAAAATGTGTTTATTAAAAGAGATAGATAAGAACGTTGGGAGTCAGAAAAGCATCGCAGAGAAATTTGGAGTTCTACGCTACCAACTATTCTAAAGAATAGAAAATATATTGAAGAATGCGCTGCACGCTGTGGTGAAAAAGCAGCTTCAAAAAGAAAATATGTGAAAACCAGTTTTTTTTCTGTTGTGGAAGAACAGATTATGTCTTGGTTAGCTGAAGCTACAGGAAGAAACATAGCTATCAGTGGACCCCTTCTTTAAGAAAAAGCTCAGCAAATTGCATCTGAGCTTGGTGAAATGAATTTCAAGATTTCAAGAGGTTGGCTAGACAACCTAAAGAAGAGGATTAACATTGTTTATAAAATTATTAGCGGAGAAATGCTGTAACAATGCTGTAAATAAGTAAATTTTAATTTTTAGATAGCACAGTTTTATTTAAGTTTAATATGCTCAATTAAGCCCCAACGCTATTACTAAGTTAAAAAAATGAAAGCCGAATAAGTCTTGATTGTTAAGAAATAAGCAACTAAATATATGGACGGGAGACTGAAGGAGACGCCATTACATCTGATCCTTGATTGAAGATGCAAGGGGGGGGGGGAGAGAATGTGTAAAAAGTGGATAACCACTGTGCTAAATTATGTGCCCGCCCACGCAGTAATATGTTAATAAGGTACAAATAAAAAATAAATTTGTTGAAAATGGATATAATCTATAAAGTATGCAAGGATAGAACTCTCATCATATTTTCTTACAAAACAACGAAAGGAAAATTGATCATAATACTAAATAAATGTTGTATTCATAATTATATGTAATAAACAAATAAATTTTTAAATGTTTTCTGCAAGAAGTTGTTTCGAGAAAATTATCTTTTAAAACGTTTTAAGTAAAATCTAAATATATACTCAAACGAAATTATTTTTAGACGATAGGTTAAAAATCTATATATTTAAAACGCTAAGCGATTTCTTTCGATAATCCGTGAGAACAAACTACTGCATCAAATTAAATCATTCTTTTTTTAAATGAAAGATAATTGGACACAGATTTGTTATCGTGCATTCGTTTCTTCGAAAATTTAATTAATTAGCCGTAATTTTTAATTAAACTTTTACTTTTGCTAATGATGTCATAATCGGAAAACGCCCACTGTTGCAAGGCATAGAGTTTACTCTCTGAACTCAGTGGTTGCGAGGATATTAAGAGAAATAATCAATATTAAAAGCTCGCGGCTTTTAGGCCGAATTTTTTAATTTGCAAGTTAAATTTCCCTAAAAATATTTATCCGCGTGTTTTCAAAGCGAATAAAACTTCATATTTATTATGACGTCACGGGAATATTGTCCATTGGGTTTATTTTATCATTATGCATTATAACTTTGTTGATGCTATTTTTTCATTCCAATTAAATGCAAAATACATTTTTATTTGTATTCCTGGTGTTTAAGCGTTAAAGTAACGGATATAAAGTACGTGTGAAAAGTTTGCGCCGGTGAAAATCACGTTATGCTTACCTCGAAATGCATTTTAACATTGATAAAACTGAAGATAAAAATGTATTGGTTATGATTGTGTCAACATGACTTAATTTTAACTGATTTTTCCACTCATAATTATAAAGATTAGAATTGGAGCCGTCATTGATTTCTTCATCTTGATTGCATACCTTGATTACATGTTACCAATTACTTTTTTTTTTAATGATAGTTTAGAAGATTTCTTTTTTTAATAAACAAAATCACAAAAGTAAACGATTTCAGGAAATTTAAAATGATTAAAAATAGTGTTATGGTAGAAAAAAAAATCTTGAAATAATGATTGTATTTTTAGCTAGAATAAACAATGTAAAACTAATATTTCATAGGAATTATTTTGGTAATTTTATTATAAGTTCATTTAACAGTTCTTTATTAGCGCATATTTCTTTCTCTGTGAATTTCTCTTTCGATGTCAAAAGAACGGTTTTCAACTATTGGACGCCAGCCAAAATACAGTGGCAATTTTTAGAAATGTACAACGGTTGTGACAACAAACGACGCTATCGCTTTAGCTTTTATCGCGGTTACATCACTTCTAAATACTCCAAATTTCTATTTTTTACTACATTTTACAACATTTTACAATTTCATTTCTTACATCATCAATTAGAAAAAAAATTAGATTTCGATTGAAATTTATTTGAAAACTGCCGCTTAATTTAACGATTTTTTAAATAATTTTCAAGCATGAACACTTTTTCAATTCTATCTTATCAATGACCACCAGTTTGCTTCAGTAATGTAAAATAGCCCCTGGGAAAGTTACCACAATTTAAAATAGAATTTCCAAACCATCATAAAAAGTGAATAATAATAACAGTGATCAATCATAAGATCAGATTATCCATGAGATAGAGCATTTTAGCGCTAAACAAAAATCTGTCAAAAAAAAAAAAACTATTTTTAGTTTATGAACATAAAATTGATATGTTGAATTCGTTGATGTATATGTTCCATCAGAAATCAGAATATGCTAGGAATTGTATTTTTATATTTTATTACATTTGCCAACTGTGTAAGAGGAAAAATATCCTCGACTGTGATGGAAAAGGGATAATCATCCTGATTATGTAAAGGAACCGAAGAAAAAATACAAATAAATTACACTTGAAAACATAAAAAATCTCCCTCATCGGCCGATTGATTTATTACTGTAAAAAAATTCTTCATCTTTACATAAAAACTGATTAGCTTAAAACAATGGATGCGTTTTAGAAGATATGGATTTGAAACGAACAATGATTAAAGAGGACATTTTTAAACTTTTAATTTAAACATTTTAAGACTTTTTTAAGGTCAAATTTCTACGGTGCTTTTGGGCAGATGCAAAGCACATGCGCATAGGAGCTCATTCGGTTGCATTATTACAGGGGGGGGGGGAGATGTGTTCTTTATTTACTATGTTCTTTTATTTACTGAATATGATATGACCGTAGGGATATACTATTTGTATATACTTCATAGGTCCATGAAATTTTTTTCTTGCCGTGGGGAGTATGGCGACAATGTGAAACTAATTTGCATTACACAGTTGTTTACGGATTGTTTGTTAGGAGTTTGCATCGGAAATAGTACTGTATTTGACTGGGGAAAAAAAACTTTAAAAATAAAATATTTGAAAGTCCATTTCATACGCACCCCTTTTTTAAATAATAAAGAAGCTTATTTTACTGATATTGTTATAGTATTTTTTTATCGTCATATTTTGACGGGTTCCTTCTAGTTAGAATTTAAAATGTATTGCTAGAGTGATAGTAGTAGTAAAACTTACGTATAAACAAATGAAGTATATCTATTGTTATTCTTTCATAGAATATGTTTTTTTTTTACTCTATATCAATTTTTAAAGAAAATCCTAGAGGCTTAAAGGATTAAAAAAAATATTTTCTTACGATGTTATTTTTTACATCAGTTTCGTGTGCTTGCTTTGTAAAATAACATTTTTTTTATGCGAGAAAAGTATTTAAAAAATACAGAATGTTTTCTATGTTTACATAAGAAATCCGGTAAGAAACTCATTTAAGAGTAAAATAATTTGTTACCCCTTAAAGATTAAATTGAGATCGAAATGATGAATTATAATTTTTCCGTGATGCATTTTCATTAAATACTTTAAATGATATATTTTAATTATATATAGTTTATTATCACCTGAGTAATCAATATTGTTAGAGCTTTTTCAATTTGCTCATCGGATATCACTTATTTAGAGTTAGATAATTTCGATAAATATAGAAAAGAATTGATTGATATAAAGATATATATTGATAAAAAGATTGAAAAACAAATGCACAAAGATTCGTACTCAACATTTATTGAAAATAAAATCAATAGCTATAATCGAAATAGCTGTATATATTTTACCGTCAAAACCTGACTGGACTCTTAATTAATTGCTATATAGGTATTAATAAAACAATAAAATGTTTCACCAAAGCCATTTTCTAGACAAACGAGAATATTCTACAATTAATTGCATTTATTTTCTTTACTAATTGCTAAAAAGTGTAACAGTTAAAAGTTTCACTGAAGCCATTTTTCAGACAAACAAGAATATTCAACATTTGCACCGTCTATAATTCAAAGATTTAAAACACTATCATTCATGTTTTTCACATTCTCTCTCAGATGAATCAGATTACTTTAATTTATTTTTACTTTTATGTTTATTTCATACTTGTAACAATGGAGTAACTCAACCCTTAATTTTGGCAAGTTAAATGATGGTGCTGTAATGAGTTTTTAATTTGCGTTAGGATAATTTGATTGGTAGCTATAAACGCAAAACTCAATCTTTAAATCATAGAAAAATTTTATTTCTGTTGTAAAATAACACTAGAATGAATCGTTACACTTAGAAATTCTTAGGTTAATTTGTCTTTACAATTAACTCGCAGCCAGTGTCACTTCTGAATGAAAGTGTTAGTTCTTAAGAAACAGTTCAGGCGACGAAAGTTTTGGTAATCACAGATTTCTCGCTCGGCTAGCGATTTGAAATGAGTTCAAACTAAGGTGTGGTGACAGGGTGTCACTCTAGTCTCAACGGTGAGTTACAACTTCCACAAAATAAAGACGTGATGTCTCTGATCTTTTCTTCCTTTTGCTGGTGTTCAGCAATTTTCACCTCCGGACGTGGTGTCCGGCCGATAAAACCAATTTCTCTCCCGGGAGATGATTCTCCGCTCTGCAGGTCTCCAAATCCGACCTCTCTAGTTGATCCCCGACTTCCAACTCATCCGTCCAAACTCCTCTTTTTCGCTGCTCGCCGAAGGGACGGGGGTGGGGGGTTTGGGCGTTCTCAAAGCCCCATAACTCCGTTCCTCTTCTCTGATTGAGAAATAAGAGTTTGTACTTGGCGCCTCGTTGCCACTTTATGTCTTGTCCTAAAACAGGGGAAGTCTTCGGTTCTTTGTTTCTCGAGAAGAATCATATCTATCACCTTCCCGCCGTACCAAATTCTCCACGTCAACTTCCATTTGAGTGAGCCAGACGCCGCGTCTAAGAGACTCGCTCGCGGGAAAAAAACCTTTCCCAGGCGTGTGAACATAAGGACTTGGAAAGTTTCATTCGATACTTCCACATAATTGAATGAAATCTTTACAGTGCATATTTAATTTTCATGTGTTGAGATTTGAACTACAGAACTGATTTCAAAAGTAATGGTGGCAAATTTATGGTGACAGTCACTGCTCTAAAACAGATTATATTTTATGTCGATGGGTTGCATGAGCTAAATACGCTCTAAAATTGCAATTTTCGTAATATTGAAGAGGTTAGAAATTTTAAATTTGCCATGGTTTTTACTTATAACAGGTAATTACCCTCTAAGAACAGTTTAATGAAAATACGAAGTTTAAAAGGTAATATGCGCGAAAAGCGTTCAAAAGCGTTCTAAATTACGTTTTCTATGGAAATTTTAAGGATATTAACTTGAAATTTAACATGGCTTCTATCTTTCAGACGCAAATACACCAACCGTTTTTTAAATAAATTCTAAATTCCGATTTGCGTTCTAATTTCCTTTTTTTGTGATACTGAAAAGACTAGAAACATGAAATTTTTCATGACGGTTACTTTTAATATACGAATGCTCGCTAAGAACCTTTTTTAAAAAAAAATCGAAATCTAAAAGGGTGAGATAAGCGAAAAGCTTTCTTAATTACGATTTCTATGGATTTGTTAGGGGTAGAGGCTCGAAATTCGACTGTTACTTTAAAGCCGTACATATTCGCACAGAACAATTTTAAAGAAAATTCGAAATTTAGAAGTGTGAAAGAAATGCGCGAAAACGTTCTAAATTACAATTTCTATGGCATAATTAAAGATAGAAATATAGAATTTGACATGGCTGCTATCTTTAAGACGCAAATACATGCACGGAACATTTTTTAATCAAAATTTAAAAGGTGCAAGACTGAAAAAGTGTTCTAAAATTGCGATTTGTGTTGTACTGAATGAGCTAGAAACTTGAAATTTGATATGGTGGTTAGATTACTCATAAGATGTAAATACTCTGTAAGAATGATTTCTAAAGAATTTGAAATTTAAAAAGGTGAAATGTGGGCAAAAAGCATTTCAAAAATGTTCTGAATTACGATTTCTATGGAATTGTTAGGGACAGAAACTCAAAATTTGATATTATTTTAATTTTATGTTGCAAGTTGCTCGCACATAACAGTTAAAAAAATCGAAATTTAAAATAGTAAAATGCGGGAAACCAATCTAAATCTATTCTAAATTACGATATCTGCGGAATTGTTAAAGATAGTAACTTGAAATTTGACATGGCTTTTTTCTTGAACATGGGACCTAGCCCAATTTTCTTCTCGTACCCTAAAATGGTAGGTTACAATTGTAGGATATCTAAAAAATGGCTCAAAATATTTTGACTAAATGTTGTATCCTACCATTTTGAGTTACAAGAAGACCGTTGGGCTAGGTCACATGTTCGAGAAAATTCAATTAGTTTGTCACTTTGGGGTTTCTACGGGTCAAGCTAATTTCATCTATAAAACGGCTCTAACGATTTTGACTAAATTTTGTATCATACCGTTTTGGATTACGAAAAGACCATTAGGCTAAGTCACATATTCGAGAAAATTCGATTAATGAGTTATTTCGGGGTCACTACGGGGGAAGCTAATTTTATCTAAAAAACGGTTCTAACGATTTTAAATAAATTTTGTATCCGACTATCTTGAGTTACGAGAAGACGATTGGGCTAAATCATATGTTCGAGAAAATTTGATTAGTGGTTCATTTTTGGATCACTACGGGTCATGCTAATTTTATCTAAAAAACGGCTCTAACGATTTTGACTAAATTTTACATCCTTCCCTTTTGGGGTACGAGAAGACAATTGGGAATTGTCACATGTTCGAGAAATTCGATTAGTGGATTAGTTTTGGGTCACTACGTGTCAATGAATTTCAAAGGTGAATGAAGGTTGATACAGTTATTAAATTGTTGAACAGTTCGCAGCAAACGAAGTCAGAAAGCTGGCAACATTTCGCAAAATATCCCCAAAATTGACGAAATGTTGGCGACATTTGCGATATTTGGCAGGAAAATCGATTTTCAAGATTACCAAAGCCAAATAAAGCAATGTTGCCAAGTTTGTGATTTTTCAACAAATTTTTCCGACATTTGGCGAAAATAAAAGCTTTTCGAATCTGAAGGAATTTCTAGAAATCCCCAATTGGAGTCGAGATACATGATTCAACCAATCAGAGTCAATAAACGTTATCAAAAATAGAATTCAATCAATCAGTGTGCAAAGAAATGATTGTTATATGTTGTACAGAAACTTTGTTAATATATCGAGTTGAGCAGAGAGTGAATTTTAACCAAGCGTAGCTCGGTCTGTCAAACTGGCATATGATAATATGAATATATCTTGTGTGTATATATATATATATATGCAAATTTTATCTAAAAAACGGCTCTAATTATTTTGACTAAATTTTGTATCCTACCAGTTTGGTGTATGACAAGACCATTGGTCGAGAAAATTCGATTAGTGAGTTATTTTGAGGTTAAAACGGCCCAATGTATTTCAATGGGAATGAAGGTTGAAATAGTTATTAAATTGTTGAACAGTTGGCAGTAAACAAAGTTTTCAAAGTTAGCAACATACGGGAAATTGGGCATTATTTGGCAGTTGTGGCGACAGTGCCAAAATTTGGCTTTTTTAAGGTTACCAATGCCAAAGCACATGTTTGACGCCAAATGGAAGAATCGCCAAGTTGGCCATTTTTCGACAAATTTTAACCTTTGACGTATCAGAAGGGATTTGGAACGGTACACGTCTTATTGTGGCGTATCTTTGCAATAATATCAACAAAGCAGTGATAATTACTGGCGAGCATTCCGGTCGCGGGGTTCACATATTCAGAATAACACTGAACTCAAGCAAGGTCCAGCAGTGTTGTACTACGCAACGCCCCCAGATTCCCTTGCGGCCGGCGGCGTTCTACATCACCTTCCACAAAGCTCAAGAGCAAATATTCGACTTCGTAGGCGTGGATTTAATGGCCGCCGTCTTTATGCACGGAATGTTGTACGTTGGTTCCTCACGAGTAAAAAATCGTTCAGGCCAAAAGTCCTGCTACCAAAAGAATGTGTTCAACGAACTAAAAATGTAGTTTTGAAGGATGTCCTTCCGTGGTAAGTATATAAAAAAATTTAAATTTAGAAATATGTACACAGTTTTAATATCGACTGTTAATATCTATAAATAAATTATCTGTAAATAATACTGCTATAAAATAAAATGCTTTAAAGTCATAATACAGCGGTAATATATTGTTATATCGGGTTGAACACAAAGCTAAATTTAACTGAGTCTCGTTCTTCACTGCTAGTGGAAAACTTACTTTAATAGTAGATGTTACGGGCATTAATTTGATTATATACTAATTATATTTTAAGACATTTATAAAGGTTTTATTTTTAATCATTTTCCCCTATACATCTGAAAATTTTTAAAAACTTCGAACTGGGAAAATCAAAATGTAATTACGAAAATAAGACAGCTGGTGAGATTAAAAAATGGCATTATAAAAATTCAAATTCAGTATTTTAAAATTCGTAATGTGAGGATCTTTTTCATTTTAAATTTTTAACTAAAATTTCATAAATGAAAAGTTATAAATAGAAAAAAGTAAAGTTGCACGTAAACAACATGAGCATTTATTTTTTATAAACCATAAACGTGTTTGGATGATTTTAAATTAAAAAAATATATATTGTTGTGAGCTCGGGGTTCGAAAGGACTGATGCCAATATATAAGAACAATAAAAAGGCTTTATTCACTATAAACAGTGCAATACGATCACAAATATCTTCTGAAAATTACAAGATATTCAGTAATCTTCAAATCCAATAAAAGCTAAGCAAAATTTCACACAGAAACAATGCGTTCAATACGACGTATCAACGACAAAATCGATCCGAGAAACACAGTTCTCAATGCAAAGCCTCTCGTATGAATTCAATCGCAGTTGACAGACAACTAACTGAACTGAACTGGTGGAGGTCCCTTATATAGGCTTTAAAGATCTTTCCCGATTATTCCAGAGCCTTCAGATGCTAGAAATTACCAGAAAGTGCTTTAACTTTCGATAGAGAACCCAAGCAAGAAAGGATCCCAATGTATAGGTATAAGGGGGGTGTTGTTGCACAAAAAGTCGCCAAATCCGTCGCCAACTTGGCGACATTTGGCGATATATCGCCAAATTTGGCGACAAAAATAAGTCGCCAAAACCATCGCCAACTTGGCGATAAACCCATTCCTTGGCGATATTACCATAGACTTCCATTATAAAGATGAGGGTGTAAGGTTGTTTTTCTTGCAAAGCACCTGAGGCCTTTAGCATTGAGTTACATGATGCTCAATAGGAAATACATTAATAATACTGCAATTTTCACAATAATAAAATAAAATAAATTTAAACAAATGGAATATTTACAGATATATACAAAATTCATAACAATATATTAGTAAATGAAAAATTCTCTGTTTGCATTTTTTACAAACACTAGCTGGCTTCGCCCGCCAGCGGGCCCCTAATTTACATCGGTAACTAAAATCGATAAAATCCCTAATTTACATCGGTGCCTCGAATCTTTTGTATTCTCCGGCTCGCACCCCCCTCGAACCGAACAAACTTCCGACACGGGTCCCCGCTGCCTTCGGCACCGGATAATCCCTTAATTTGCACATTGAGTAGTATAAACCTCTAACCGTAGAACCTCCAACCCTGGTCCCCGCTGCCTTCGGCACCGGATAATACCTTAATTTGCACATCGAATAGTATAAACCTCTAACTGAACGAATCTCCGACCCTGGTCCCCGCTGCCTTCGGCACCGTAAACCGGTCGTGCTACGCACGCACCGGCACATAGAATAGTATAAACCTCTAACTAAACGAACCTCTGGTTCGGGTCCCCGCTGCCTGCGGCACCGTATAGCAGTCGTGCTGCGCACGCCCTGCAGTATACGTTAGTTCCACCTTCCACCACCAGGTGGCGCAATCTGTTTATACGATCATAACTGAAATCGTTAAGGCTTTCGATGTCGAGTCGAATGAGCCATACCCCGTCGTTTTCATGCCCGTAGAACCGGAGATAGGAAAGCGCCCCCTGGTGGTGAGACTCTGAGCAAAAATCGATAAGCTCTAGTATCCTCTATCGACGTTGAGTCGATTGAGCCAAACCGCGTCGTGATGTGACCCATAGAACCCGAGTTGGATGAAAAATCCTTTAATTACACCTTCCACCACCAGGGGGCGCAATCTGTTCTATACGAACATGACCGAAATCTGTAAAGCTATCGAAATCCAGTCGAAAGAGCCAAACCACGTTGTAATCGGGCCAATAGAACCCGATTTCCGAAAGCGTCCCCTGGTGGTGATGTTCCTGTGTTGACTCTCTGGTTTATTTTACTACGATCGAAATGAAGTTGATTCTTTACATAGTGTATAATCTCTGATCCATCGAATAGAAAGTTTCTATAACTCAAATGGCAACATTTCTTTCCGACGAAATGAAAAAAGGATGCGTTTTAAAACGACAAATTTAAATATATCGCATCCCCACACAAACACGAAATCATAAACCGGGTGTTAAATAAACTATATAGAATCCGATATATAAAAAATAGAAATAAAAAAAAATTATTTTGATATCTTTTGGAGCTTCCGAAAAAAGTAAACAAAGCAAGTATTTGGAGTGCAATCGGCTGCTTGAGAATACAAATATCCTAGTAGAATAGAATTTTAACTATGAAAATATAATTATTTCTCAAAATAAATCATATATTCGGAAAGCCCATTCAATTCTGTACGCAAAATGAACAATGATTTTTTAAATAAAATCGTTAATAAATTAGATAATTACTTCCAAAGCAAAGTCACTTATTACACTTTGATTAATCTGTGCTTGCGCCGAAAAACGCTTATTTCTAGAAACGGGTTTCACAAAAGAATTTTTTTGAAATTGATAATACTCGAATTTTTTTAACTGAAAGGTGTCTTTCTAGAGCTGAATGTATGCACTTTTAGCTTCTTCTCTAGGAATTTATGTAATTTGATAAAAAATAGCTGCGGCGGGGGGGGGGGGGTATACATTGGCAAATTAGAGGAAACACGAAAGTGACGTACGGGAACGATCGGTTTCTAAAGGGTTAATGTACATATTTTTTAAAACTGAAATATATGTTTCGAAGAATAAGAACGTGGCTATGATCTGGTGTATTTTATTTGTCTCTATTCACATTTTCCGAGTCGATGCGGATTTTTAAACATGGGCCGAAAAACGAAAATTCATGCGAGTGAGTCTCGGAAACCATTTTTTTAGAAGGGTTAAAAAACGAATTTTTCGAAACTGATACCTGATTTTAAAAGGAAAAAGAACGTAGATTAGGCTCGGTATTTTTATTTTTTCGTATCTTGTTTAGAAGCCCAGAAATGAATTTTTAAAGATTGCAGAAATAGCTGAAAAACCGAAAGAGACTTACGGAAAAAAACGATTTCGAAAGGGTTAACTGATATATTTTTTAAAACTAAAGGTTTTATAGTGATTTCGAAAGGAGGGAAATGTACATGAGTGTGTTTGTTTGTTTTTTTGTTCTTTCAGAGAGCCGATGCGCGATTTTAAAAATCGCAGGGTATCGAAATTTGCAAAAGTGAGTCTGCGGGCGAATTTTTTTCGAAGGGTTAATATTTGTATTTTTCAAAAACGATCGCATATTTCGAACGGATAAAGAATGTAGATCTCGTCTGGTATTTTTAGTTTTCTCTAACTTGTTTGGAACGACCTCTGCGAATTTTTGAAAATCGTCGCAATTGCCGAAATCGCGAAACTGTGTACGGAAAATATACATTTTCGAAGGGTTAACTGACGTATTTTTTTTAATGGAAGGGGGAATTGGAGAGGACAAAGACCGATCTTTTATTTGGTGAAATCCGTTTATCCGAATCTTTCGTAGTCCGGCGGATGCGAGGTTCGGAAGAAGGGAGAATATAAAAAACACGAATTCGACCCTTTTTGATTATTTTTTTTGAAAGGGTTAATATCGAAATTTTTTCGAACCGACCGGATCGTTAGAGACGTAAAAGTACGTTCTTTGAGAATATATTGACCGTTTTTTCGTATTTCTGTCGGTTCGCCGTCGGCGAGTTTAGACAGTCGTAAAACGAAACCGGCCGAAGCGATTTTTTTCTTTTTGCGGAAGATGAGAATTGAGCTCTTCTGGGCATGCGCGGAATAATTTCCTGGTAGGTTTCTTTTTAGTAATTAAAACAGTTTTGTTCGTTAATAACTCCCTTAATTATGGGCCGATTTTTTCGAAACTGCAATTCCTGGAGGTCCGGATTTTTCTGAATTTTTTGATACCGAAAGCGCTTCGCTACTCGCTGCGCTCGCAGAGTTTATCCGGGTACAGATACACACACAGACAGACACACAGACGTATACGAACATTAATAATAAGGATTAGACATATGTTTATTTTAGTTTTTAAAAAATCAATTTTTCTCCTTCGTAGATGCTAATTTCAGCCTGTTTACTTTAATATTTTTTATTACGTTTATTTAAAAGCAATTTTAATAAATAAGTATTTCATGGGCTTCAATGAATATTAAGAATAAATATATATTTTCATTTAAAGCGATGGTAATTGCGATTAAAATAAACCTAATTATCAAAATTTAATAATGAATAACATGAAACTTAAATTAATGGTTTTCCATAAATATATTTTATATATAATTCACTGTAAAAAATTTTAGCTACCACAATTATCGATTCTTTTTTGTGCTTAATCGTTTTTAAGGGGAAAAATTAAAATATCTATTATCAAAAGAAATAATAGTTCAAGAAGTGAAATTAAAATATTTCGATTATGCTGTTTTAACATTTATCGAGTCTCTGTTTAATTTCATAAACAATTCAATTTTTAGGATTACTAACAAAGAATTGGATACCACGAAAAAGCGGAGTTTAAAAGACAAAATCTTTGATATGTCCAACAGAATGAAAACAATTCAAAAAATTCTAACATTACAGGTATTTTTAAGTGAAATAAAAATATTTTGTATCATAAATTTTATTTAATAAATGAAATAAAGTCTGTACCACAGAGAAAAAAGTAAAGTTTTATTACATAAGTTTTCATGCGCAAAATATGCTAAATTAATTTAAAAAAATCCCTGACGGCTCGGCCTACAGGCACAGGTAGATTTCGAAGACGCAGAACGTGGGGTGCCTGTTTGTCGGGAATTGCGGAATAAATGACCTTTTTGCGATGATGCTGCAGTTGGAACCGCCTACTTCGAAAAATAACTTGTTTGCAGGCGGAGCCGGCAGGGATTTTTTTGTTTTTAATTTTTTTTGCTATAACGGTTGGTCCTATAAAAAACTTGTCAATATAAAAGTTTTAGGTAATACTAAGAGGATTAATAATAAATTTACGCGGATTTGATATCTTGTGAATTGACGAAGCTATGATTTTTTTTCTCCTAACCCCCCCCCTTTTTTTCCCCCCCTTGGGGACATTTTTAATTATATCAAAAATCTGTCATACATACAATTTCGGCCCTTTTCCTAGAAGTAATAACAACTTTAAACGGATTCAATACGTATAATAATAAAGAAATTATGAGGATTTTTCTGTTTTCACAAAAAGCCCCCCATTTCCCCCCCCCCTTGGTTCGATTTTGCCCATTAACGAACTTGACCGAGATTTTATGACCCTTGATTTTATATATCAGTTTCGAAAAGATGCGGAGTTGGAACCGCCTACTTCGAAAAATAACTTGTTTGCAGGCGGAGCCGGCAGGGATTTCTTTTGTTTTTAATTTTTTTTTTGCTATAACGGTTGGTCCTATAAAAAACTTGTCAATATAAAAGTTTTAGCTAATACTAAGAGGATTAATAATAAATTTACGCGGATTTGATATCTTGTGAATTGACGAAGCTATGATTTTTTTTCTCCTAAACCCCCCCCTTTTTCCCCCCCTTGGGGCCATTTTTAATTATATCAAAAGTCTGTCATACATACATTTTCGGCCCTTTTCCTAGAAGTAATAATAACTTTAAACGGATTCGATACGTATAATAATAAAGAAATTATGAGGATTTTTCTGTTTTCACAAAAAGCCCCCCCATTCCCCCCCCCCCCTTGGTTCGATTTTGCCCATTAACGAACTTGACCGAGATTTTATGACCCTTGATTTTATGTATGAGTTTGGAAGAGATTTATGCAGAATTTTTCCAGTTATCGTGGTCAGAAAAAAGTGACATAGATAGATAGATAGATAGATAGATAGATAGATAGATAGATAGATAAACTTTTGAACTGGGGGTGGTTTTGGGTTCTGGGAGTCATGATCGGCGTAGATCTGCAAAAATTTTTCAAAATTTCCAACTTAGGTGAGAATGTAATAGGTAGTATTTCTTACGAAATCTACCTAAAAAACCTGAAGATAGGAATTTCAGAAAAAGTTTTTAGACTAATTTAATAAAAAAAGTTTTAAAGTGTTTAACATGAATCCAATTATTTTACAATTCATAAAGAAAAGATTCCCCCAAAACACTTCCGACAACAACAAAAAAATGGTAATTTTAAATCTTGTAATTATGTAGAATATGCACATGTGTTATTATGTGCACATGCATATAATGTTTCGATTTTTTTCAATGAAAACTTAGTGCCAAAATACAAAACTAGAATTTCAAACAGCCGCTAATTTATGAAATTTTGATTTATAATATCAATTTTATCAATCAATTACTTTATTATGTTTTCATATTGTTGTAATTTTTCTAGATTACTTTTTAAGAGCGTTATCACATACACCGGTTTATTCTACACATCGTACGTAGTGAAATTGGAGGAGTTTTAGCCGATGAATTTATCCACATTTTGTAAGTTTCAGCGTTTTCAACAGTTTTTAATAGGTTAAAGAAATAGAAAATGATACTGCAGTCATTTAGATCAACTGGAATTGGGGTAAAATGAATTATTGGAACATTTTTAAAGAAAGGTGAGAATTAAATAAACTAGGATATTAGAAAATATATTAGACGGGAAAAATTTATAGAATACTTTCAAGATAGGAGAAATTTTACATTTTGTAATATATGTAGGATTTCAGTTTAGACACTTAATTTCCTTTATGACGTACGTGCATGATCATAAAAAAACTGACGCTCTAGTACTATTATTATCCCTGATTTAAATGCACTAGTTATAAAAAGTTTAGATCGAGAGATCAGAATATCTTAAAAATTGAAAAACAGCGAGCCTTCTAACTTTTATTGTGAAGCAAGTGTCGATATAAAAAAATAGCCAGTAAAGGCGCTGTTAGGCCTAGTTGGACTATTGGAAAATAAATATATTGTATATGTTGGGCGAAAAGTATATTAGCTGTGAAGAAATTATGAGTAAAGTATTGTAGAGTTATCTGTCTGGGACTGTATTAAAACTTCTATTTTGTTATTAACGTCTAGTCGTTCATATAATTCCAATAAATCAACTGTTCACATATCTTCTTCTTACATATATATATATATAGGGTGTCCCCAAAACTGTGACCTCGACTTTTATTTCTTAAATATTGATCATATACATATATAATGAATTACAAAGTTATGTAAAAAGGGGTAAAGAATTTTATGAAATCAATTGAAATTTTTAGGGATTTAAATTTCAAGGGAAGAAATACAAAAGTTAAAGTTTTATACGCCCAAACAAATTCCCAATATGCTCCATACACTAATAAGATCATGTACAAAATTTCATCACTTATCAAAAAAAGTCACAGCCATATGTTTAAGGCATTATATATATATATATATATATATATATATATATATATTTGTAAGAAGATGATATGTGAACAGTTGATTTACTGAAATTATATGAACAACTACGTTGAATAACAAAATATAAACTTTAATACAGTCTTAGACAGATAACTCTACAATACTTTACTAATAATTTCTATAAAGCTAATACACTTTTCACCCAACATATACAATATACTTATTTTCCAATAGTCCAACTAGGCCTAACAGCGCCTTTACTGGCTATATCTCATTTCGATGCTTGCTTCACAATAAAAATTAGAAGACTGGCTCTTTTTCAATTTTGAAGATATTCTGATCTCGCGATCTAAACTTTTTATAACTCGTGCATTTAAATCATGGATAATAGTAGTACTAGAGCGTCAGTTAATTTCATGATCATGCACGTCATAAAGGAGATGAAGTGTTTAAACTGAAATCCTACACACACATATATATATATATATATTTATCGATTTTTTTTTTACATATTTGTACCCCTTAAACCTCAAAAAATTTGTGGTAAAGCTGTTTTTTTTTTCGAAGTTCGTATTGGTTCAAAAGTTATCCGTATTTTGCTGTTACAGTTAATAGGCTCATTTTTACGGTATTGTGTACGGCGCATGCAAAAACAAAAGAATTGAGAAAGAGGAATTCAAGAAGTATTCATTATATGGGTTTGGTTTAGGGGATTTTATGTAAGTTGAAAATTGTCGCTGTTATCTATGTTTGTTTAAAAATCTTGTAAATCTTTAAACTTGTTTTTCTCGAAACTCTGTTTTACAAATTGGTACCGGGTAGAACTCGAGATCGAATCGACCGATTTGGTCGAAATTTGCATGCTTTTTTAGTATATACTATTTTGTAGTCCCTCACGATCGCTTGTTTCAATATTTGATTTGTAAATATTTTTTTGCACGATATAAATACGAAAATGTTTGTCTAAAATCGACAACTTGAAGTTTGAACGGGTATCATCTTCTTCAGGATCGAAAATTGGATAAACCCATCTTACAAAACTACAAAATATCGTAAATTTGAAGGGATTTTTTTTTCTTTTAGTTTTTTGTTACAGATAAGCAGATTACTCTAGCACCCCGGAGCACTACAATTTTTGCACCCACCTGTATCAAAGGCATCCACAGTACCACATTTCAACTACTTTCCAGAGAAAAAAATGTTCTTAAAATTTTAAGATATGCTTTTTCAGTTGCAAAAAAGCCTCAATTTATCATTACTGTATAATTGCGCTATAAAAAAATCGCAAAAAAGTGGTGACATTTTAGGATTTTTTTTAAAGTTATCACATGCCTTAAACAAAGTTAGTGAAGGGTTAATCATAAATTAAAATATAAATGTAATATCATAATAATTTAACTGAACGTAGATAGAACTGAAAGGTGTTAACATTTCAGAAATTCAGAAAAATGTATAACATAGTATAATTGAATGCGGTTTGCGTGTTAAAAGTCTATCGAAGGATAATATATTCTATTATAAAACATTTCAGTTGATATTTTGTACTATAAAGATTTTTTCGAGCAACCTAATCACAAGAAATATCAAAATCTTATACAGTGCAGCGAGCATAACTTACGGTTTATACCTGATGTATTTTATCACTGGTTAAATGTCCCGAGTATACGTAGTAGAATTTATGCGTCGTTGAATAACGCCATATGTCGCGAAATCTCCTTCATTAATTGATTTAAGCTGCATGTTTCATTTAAAGATGTTTATACTACCCTACAAGGAGTTATTTTTTATGATGGTGGACACATTCGGCATTTGATGGGGCAAAATGATTAAAACTTTTGCCTGAACTGAAATAAAATTTGTTTGATATAGAATCTGATTTTAGTGGGAAAACAATATAACTAAAAATGCTTTATCGTATTAAAAATATCTTTTGTTAGTATAAGTTTCTTTCAAACTGCATTAAAATATACCGATCCCATATATTATAATGAATTTTGCAAAGGCGAATATCGTCCAAAGAAGATAAATAAAGATTAACAGGCAATTAAAATAATAATTAAATTGGGTTGGGATAATTTATAATAACAATTGAAAATAACATTTTTCAGTCTATGCATTTAAATCTGCTAAAGTCACTAAAGTTATTAAAAACTTATAACCTAATTGCGAACCAAAACAATGTTTTAAAATTTTGACTACGATCTTATTATAGAAATACATATTATATATTCTGGTGTATAGCGCACACTTTTGAAAGAAAAAAATTGATTAAAATTTACAGGCGCGTGTCATGTGCAGGGTATAAAAATAATATATTAGCAAGTAAGAAAAGATAAGCATAATTGTTTATACTTCGAAACTAATGAATAAGGAGGAAGGCAGGATAAATTATATGAACCTATGAATAATCCCAAAATTTTGCGGTGATTCAGGTAGACAGATGGACTTTATCTTGTATTTTTGGTACGAATTTGTTCATATTTTCTTTACGGTAGTACTGCTTATCAAGGATGGCGCTAAAAGGGTGCGAGGGTAAATGTCCCCTGTCTTGCATACCTGCTCTCCCCTCCGTCGGGGCCAAAACTCAATTGGCGTCGGGCGAAATTTTTTGACTTTCGGATTTCGAAGCGCTCATTTCTTTCTTTTCAAGTTTGTTGATTAAACTAACTGTTTTGTGTTCGAGTACGTTTATGACTTTTGAATGATGCGGGTTAAGTTCGGATTAACACGATTAAAAAACACAGAACATTGTTTTAGATAAAAATCTATATGCTATTTGATTATGAATAAAATTTTTCATGTTTATTTTTCAACATAAAGATAAAGCTGATATGAGAGATACTGTTATGTACTATTTTCGCATAATTGCATAAAATTGTGCATCGATTTGTGGGTTTTGTGTTGAAGTATTTTAGGTTCAGGTCGGAATGCAAAGGACGATTTTTTTCCTTGGCTCCGTTTGAGTTGCGGAAACAGTCCTTCATCAGTTTGGGCAAATGGAACCACAGACGACTTGCGGATAGTGGTCGGATTGGTACTAATATTTTTTCGTTGTGGATCGGGTTCACTTCTACTTTTTTTACTATGGGTCGGATTCCAGTTGGGCTCTATTTCAATAGTTTCGGGTTGGGTTTGATGCTTAGTGTTCGGATTGACCCTATCTCTCAGAAGAATCTGTGAAACGTATTTTAAGAAGATATATGTATATATTTGAATATTAACGAGTATATATATATATGTCTATGTTGATTTTGTTTAATTATAAGATAAAATACTAGAGATATAAATGTACATTACGTTTCCATAGTTGTATTCAATATTGTTTTTTTTTTCATTTCGGGTTGGGGTTCGATTCAGGTTGAAGAGTGTTGGTTCTGGGTCAAAGTTTGCCGGGTTAGGGTCTGGTTGCGCATCGACGAAATTTATTTTGTCGGTTTCGGGTTGAGTTCCGTGTTGACAAAAATATTTTGTATGACTTGGGTCCGGTTGTGTATCAACAAAAATGGTTTTATAGGGATCCGGGTCGACTACTTTTTTGGGCTGGTTCGGCTTACCTGCATATAGAATTTTCAGGTTCGGGTCGTTTTTCAACCAATCCGCGGAGATATCTACACTCTCATGAATTCCGCAAATAGAAGTAATTTTTCCGTTGATTATATTTTGTTAAAGCACGGAAATTTCAGCTTTGATTTTCCTATTTGACCTCACCATAAACTCACCAATCTAAATTACTTGAAACACTCGAATTTAACGTTGCATTTTCGGTAAATCACAGCTGTATTCTAGTCACTGTACTGTCTAGTATTTTTTCGAAATAGAAACGGTATATTTACGTATGTCCCTTTTCTCTCAAAACATGAAAAAATTGCTAACTTAAGCCTAAAATTTTCCACAATTCTCTGGTCAAATTAGGGAATTTTTTTTTTTAAATAAGAAAAAATCTTCAACATATTTTTTTAACTGAAAAAATATATAAGTAGATATTAACGATTATATAATGGAAATCTCTTCCAATCACAGGGTTGTTCCGACAACCTGCAGCCTGTATTTTTTTCATGAATTTGTTTCTCAGAGTTATTGAGGGTACGCTGCAAATAAAATTTGCGGGTTCGCAAGATTGCAGTTGTGTATACGATTTAGTAACGTTTAACTGCTAATTTTTACGATCCCATTTACTCTAACAAAGTTTTAAAAAATCATAAATGGAAGAAAAATAAAGTTGCTAAATTAAGTATCTAAAACTGATCGAAACTCGTCATCTCTTTTTGGGTAAAAGAGGTTACTTTCTAAGTTCGCTAAAATACGTGCAATAGATTATAAGCCTTTTTTTGGTTCTTTTTTTTTTTTGGTTGCCTCAACGCAAAAATGGAGTCATAGCGACTCGAGCCCCATTTATAGAAAACAAGAGCTAAATGAACCAGAACACGGTCCATTTATTCGGGACGGCATTGTGGAGAATTTTTTTCTAATTTGGATTTGCCATGATATAAAGTTGCATGCGACTGGTGAGGCGTTTAGATCTTTGTAAGGACCTTTTTTTCCCATTATTACGCAACAGTATTTTTTGACTAGCTACGAAATTCGCACTCTTCCAAAAGAAAAGAAATAACATCTCATACATTTCAATCACAAAACTGACCCAGAAAGAACGAAGGTAGCCATTCGACTGAAAATTATATTTCCATTCACATTATGTTAAAAAGAATAAGCTTAGGTGTCGTTTTGCTAGTGAAATTGTAGCAAACGCTGAAATTTTCTATACATACACCTAACTGTGGCATCATATTTGGCATTTTCGTTAAATTTAACCTTAGAATGTGACATGAGAAGTCATTCGTCGAGTAGTTTAAGAATTAGCAGGTTTAAAGTTTGGAACTCCCAATACTAAATTCATTTGTAATCATTGCAAAACACATTGCAATGCGGGGTATTTTTTAATCCTAATTCAAAAACTACGTGGCGGAATAAGCTGTAATTTTTTATTCACTTATTTTAAGCTTCTATAAATTGATTTCTGTTTTTAAAAATTTATAGGTCTTGAAATTGTTTTATTTTGGTCGACTGTATTTTAAACAAAAATCCTTTGGTCTTGGGCGATTAATCTCTAATTTAAATAACAGAGGAAATATGTATGAATTTAAGATCTGCATAACCAGCAATTTTCAAGTCCAGGCACAGCCCGGTACAACAGCTAAAAGTTTGTACAAAAACGTTTTTCACCCGTACAAATCTGTTATTGGCCCGTCCCTCCCATTATAAAAGCTAAATGACCATGCACTTCGCGTTACAGAAGCAGACAGACCTTGCTGGCCTAACCCCAGCATGGTCAGTTGACTTTTCGAAATTATGGCCCCACCCGGTCCATGAAAAAATCCTAATAAAGGTGTTATATTATTTGATACATCTCTCATCAGTTATAACTGTTAATTTTTACGACTCAAACATGACTAACATTAGTTCCTTTTTCCATTTTCTGAAGTACCGTTGGTTTTTATTTTTGGACTTCATTATGAAACTTAATAATGTTTTTTTCCTTGCTTCTTCATTATCCCGTTGATCACTTTCCATTAAAAAAACTATCATTAAATTATAGGATGTAACGACAAACATGCATGATAGTCACTTTCACTTGACGTTAGATGCGTTACACGTGTTTGTTATGTCATCAAGGAATTTTTAATTCGACGTTTATTTGTATTTTGAATGATGTCCCAGCTAAAAATGAACTGCAGTGAAACTACAAAAAAAATGCAGTTGGAAAACTGCGGTGATTTGGCACAAATCCCTGCAGTTTTTTTGAAGTCGACATAACTACAAATTTACTGCAGTAAATTTGTAGTTATGTCGACTTCAAAAAAACTGCAGAGATTTGTGCCAAATCACCGCAGTTTTCCAACTGCATTTTAACTGCACACTTACTGCAGTAAATTTGTAGTTATGTCGACTTCAAAAAAACTGTAGGGATTTGTGCCAAATCACCGCAGACTTCCAACTGCATTTTAACTACACACTTACTGCAGTAAATGTGTAGTTATGTCGACTTAAAAAAAACTGCAATGATTTGTGACAAATCACTGCGGTCTTTCAACTGCATTTTTGTGCAGTTTCACTGCAGCCTTTTAGAAATTTATTACAAAATATGTATATATATAAAATATTAATTTTTCTGTATGAAAAAATCAGCACTAAAATCTAATTAAATATTTTTTTCATATCTCAATTTATATGCAATCTGTGCATAAAATATATCATGCATACAACGATTAATCATCACTGAAAAATATTTTTTGATCATGGCTGACTTATTCAATTATTATGGTTACCTTTTGAAAAATGAAAGAATTCAAGAAATTGTATGAACGACTTTACTCAAAATAATAATATTGAAAGATGAGTGAAGTATTCATAATAATCATAGTACTTCAATCTTCAAGCAATGATTTTTTACTGATTTATTAGTTTTTTAATAAAATAAAATAAAAATTACATCATCAAACGGCTACGCTATAATATTAAAAGTATAAAAGCATTGAAGAAATGTTGTGATGCATAGTTACAATTGACGTCACAAACATTTATTCAGAAACGGGGGTAATTAAAAAAAAAATATGTAAATAAATAAATATCCAAGATTATTTTTTTCTGTTATCACTAATATATTGTACATTTGTTTTAAGTTACTGATAGCTGACATTATAAAGAGTGGGGCTTTTCCGAATTTCTTTCTTTTTTTCGATTCTAATGACAGCAGTCTTCTATTTGTTTATTGGACATTACAATTTAGTGAGGTTTTTTTTTCAATGGAAAGTGGTCAACGGGATAATGTAGAACGTTTATTTTTAATGTTAATTGTATTTCAAAAACTTTTCACTAAGAAAAAGAAACATATCCTAAAGTAAATTTTTAATAATGTCTTTAAAAGCAATTAGTTAACTATTTTTTTCTTCCTTATATAACCAAAGATTTTTTTTTTTTTTTTTTTTTTTTTTTTTTTTGCAGCAAAACTAGTTGTATTTTTAGAAAAACGATATATCCAGGTATTTTTCTTACATTTAAGATTTTCTTCACGGGATCTTGTCTTATTTTATACCACAAATAAAATGACATTAATACTTTTATTGTATGGATTATTATTTTTTGTATTATAAATTTATTTATAAGTATCATTTAATTTTCGATGTGAAGAAAATAAATCAAGTAAACCTTTAAATAGTTTGAAGCTCTAGAAAAATAATGGTTTCGTATAATATTTTCAATGTATCTGGTTTATATCATGTAATAGTATATCGTTTGACAGGCTACTTACTACGGGGTTTGCCCTCTTTAATTACCGTTGGAAATGAAACATGTATAAAGGGGAAAAAATTAATATAATAAAATTAATAAAGTACCTAAGGATTAAAGGACTAAATTATTTCATATGTAACTTACATTTAAAAATGTTTTTTGTTGAAATAATTATTTAAGTAGATAGTAGTTGCTGAAAAAATCTTATCAAAACTGATATTATTCTAAGATACCTCAAAACTGTAAACAAATTAAATTTATCTTTTAAAAGATAGAGTTATACACCTATTTTATTTTAATACAGGTAAATAATTTAAAGGGACATTTTTTACTGGTAGAAAGAAAGTAATGTAAACATGGAAGCTATAAAACTTTATTTTAGACTTTTAAAGAGCTTTATCAATCATTTTTTGTATTTGTTCTTTTTCAGAGACTATTTCCAAGCTTTTCGCAGCTAAGCAGAACGTGACTTAAAGAAATATTGTGATATGAATTATTCAGGCCAAATATGCATGCATACGAATAATAGCCTTTATGTTTCAGAAATTGCTCTTATTTTTTATATAAAATTGCAGTGCACAGCTTTCCAAATCATACGTTTTCTTAGCTTCAACCGCTACGCCACATGCGTAATATATTTCTATTTTTGGTTAAAGAAAGTTTCAAACAAAAATTATAAAAAAAAATGGTTAAAACGGGATTTTTTCTAATGTCAAACTCATGGTCCAACAAAAAATTAAAATCTGGTGAATAAATAAGCTAATATATAATATATTTAAAAATTTAAAGCTATAAATAAGTAACAAAGTTCGATATCTATATAATTTTTTAAGAAATGTTTCGTTCATAAAGATAAATAGCTCAAAAATCCTGCTTCTTACCTTGTAATTGCTATCGTGTTTTACGTGATGAGATTATTAAATGTTCGCTTCACGAATTCACGAAAATAATAAATCACTTCAAAAGTTAACTATACTTCCAGATGGTAGAGCGATTAAACAAAATACATGTTCAGGAGCCAAATAAATTTCTGGATGCACTGGAAATGTTATTAAAATAGTTTATTAAAACGTGGTATAAAGTAGAACGGTTCATGTATACTCTTGATAATCGTGGATCTTTATCGTGGATTTTTAGAAATATAATCTTTAAATACTAATACAGCTTGCTAATCAATAATGAGCCATTTTATCCTTTTCAATACAGAGACAAAACTTCAAGCATGAAGTTAGTGTGTCAAATAACAAGTCATTTCTTTGTATGTTTAACAGTTGCTTATTAAATGTAGATAAAAGCAAGCTCGATTTTGTTCTTTAACTAATTTAAAAAAACTGTTATTTAATTCGACATAACGCAAAAGAAAGAAGAAAAATCCCAATAAGGAAAAAAAGAGTTCATTCTTCATTAAAAATTAATGTGTATTTACTTTAAGTTTTATTTATCACATTTGTTTTGGCGTCTCATAACACGAATCGCGGCGTGATCATTTTATTTTTGTTTCCACAGATGTTGTTTGCTACAGATAATCCGAATATATTGATATACGTCAATTAGTTGACAATATAAACATTAATTAAAAAATCGAAAAATAACTTTATGCTTGGAAGCAACATCCACTATTGAACTACACTGTAATCTGATTACCGCTATGTTTAGAAACAGCAGACCTTCTCTGTCAAGCAATTTGCAGCCTGGACTCAAAATCAGGAGCTCTGGGCCGATGGTTTGAAATTAACGCTTTACAGTAGGGAAAACTCTGCCAGGTGTTTAGAGTTATCTTGGTACAAGACCGATACTCCAATCAATTTCCCTTCAAAAGTCCTCTCTAAAGGCATCCATTCTATAGCAATATAGCCAAAACTCGACGATGCTTAAAAAATCTCTCGGGGGGGGGGGGGATACTAAAAAGTATCCCATTTTTAACAGTTAATAGTATGTTTGTCAATATCTTTCATTTTAAAACCGTTTAACGAATATAAAGAAATCGGATGTTTTTTATTCCGTTCAATTTCATTTAGAAATTCTTTTTTTGAAAGAGAATTTCTTCTTTAAAAAAAAGTTTAATCGTGTTTTCTGCAGAGCGTATTTAAGAATGTGAAAGATATCTTGATATGCTAACTATTTAATTCGATTAAATCTTTCCTAACTGTGAAATTCTTTTAATTAAATATTTTCCTAGCTTGCATGTAATTTTTTTCTTTGCATTAACTTTTTCTCTTCGTTTTGAAATAAAGACTCAAGACATTCAAAATACATTTCCATCAATACGTAGGATAAACCATTTTTTCACCTTTAATCTATTCATTTGGAAAAAAATAGAATAAAGTTTAGGCAAACTAAAATAAAATGTTCTGGTATGTTGACATTTTACTTTTTTTTTAAACCGTCACATCCATGAGTTAATTTTAAATAGATGAAACATATATTGCACATTTAAAATATACTTAAAAATAATTATTAAGAACAAGTAATGATTTAAAAAAAAAATCTTACATTTGTTAAAAAATTACAGAATGTTCCTGATAATACCGTTTAAACAGACTAAACAAATATTAGTTATTCAACAGTTTTTTTATGATAAATGAAACTTTGAAAACTTTACCAAAATGAAAATGTAAACAAGAATTTATGGTCATATTTTTGTTTAGATCCAATAGTAGAAAGTCTTAGGTCATATATTTTTTTCTAGTAAACAGTTGAAAAAAAATTGTTAAAACGGATTATCAAATATTTGAAAAGGAAGTGACTCTGCTATATGTTGCTGTACTTCATAAGCATTTTGAACTTCATGTGAGGTTTATATGTAATATGGGAATAAAAATACAGTTTCTTGCTTGTGGTTTTCCAATGCAACCTCATATGAGGTTTTCATACATGAGAAGGTTAATGGTAAAGATTTATTAAACTCTTATTAATCTCAAGCAAAAATTGGAACAGATGTGTTACACTCAAGCAGCGATGTTTGGCGACTTTTTGGTTGGCGCAATTTTCAAGCCTGCGCCAAACCAGTAACTCAATACAATAGCTAGGCTGCCATTAAAGGAAAAAATCCCCTAAATTTGGCGACTTTTTACCTTTTTTATAACCGATTAAAAAAAAGTAAAACTGTGCGAATGTGTATGTATCATAGCCAAAAAATTTAACATTAATTGAAACGAAAAAATTTAATTTCGTTATTGTATTTATAAATATATACAATTATTTGCACAAAGAAATATTTATTTTTAATTGCATAATAATAAGTTTTTAGACATTTTTTTGAAAAAAATTAAAATTTAATAAAAATAATACCATACTATTTGCAAGACATACTCATCTCAGAAATTTTAAAATAGAAGTTAGAATAGTAAGAATATGTAAGTCTCACAGATTCTAATAAAATTTGCTGTATTCGAGCATGTTTTTTAAATATTCTACACATATTCATCCACACACGAAATAAAAATTCAATATTTCGAAAAATATAGACAATGTAACAACGTAGTTCTCAGAGAATTATGCGAAAAGGCATATTATTTTTCGAAAACGAAAACAATATTGCAAGAATACTTACATTTACCATTGATAGGGGACGCTTCAGTTATACTGTTGTTTGGGTGCATTCAGTTTGTACAGCTGAATTGTAACAAGTTTACAACTCAGCTCAGTTAACAAATGATCAACGTGATGATCTTCATTCCATCAGAAGTGGCACGACATTAGAGACATAGTCGAAAAAAGTTTAATCCTCACGTTATCAGCTTGGTTTTTAAAACATATTTAGTTGCGTAGGTTCTGATAAAACATTGAAAAAATAAATGAAATTAAAAAGGATATGTAAAGCTTTTCAAGAAATATTTTTAAGAATTAGGTAATATATTATTATTAATAGTTTAACTATTTCTATTTACACTAATTACTTGAAAGTTAATTAAATATTTTTGAAATGGTTGAAAAAATAAATATACATTGTAAATTGTTTCTTAATACAATTTTAATTATTACTGTTTACATTATTTACATTATTACACATTTTAATTATTACTGTGAAATTACAGAAGGAAATGGAAGGACCACATGGAAAGGATGGATTCTGATCGCATATCAAAAGCAGCCTTGAATTATAAACCAAGGGGAAAAAGAGACAGATGAAGGTCACGAAAGAGATGGATTGAGTCCAGAACAGGCTTATAGCCCTAATCCATGTTTTGGGATGATGATGATGATTTAAATTATTCCGATTAAAAATAATACTCACTTTATTCTCGTTTTCCTAAACAATCATTCCAAACGGCCTAATCATATTTATTTAAACAGAGATTAACTTAGCACAATTCACAAATATATTTGGTGTCGTTTTTTTTTTTTTTTTTTTTTTTTTTTTACTCATACATAAAAATTTGAACCTTTTTAAAGTGATAATACGAATATAAACAGAAAAAAACAAGTAAATATTCAGCATTATATTTGAAAAAAAAATCTCGCACGCGAAAATAAATTACATATTTTGCCACGTTCGTTCTAGGAATTTCTCTTCTCAGAATCAATCTTATTATTATTAGTTGTTTCTTGAATTCGGAATTTCCAACAGAATTTAATATAACTTTCTCTGCACATTTCCACGTACGATGATATAAGTTTAAATACATCATTTGTTCATTGCATTTTTAGTAATAAATGATTTTTACAAGTCAAATTATACAGCCTTAACCCACAGGTGGGTAAAAATCGCATGAATTTGTTGACCTTACAGGATAAAACATTTCAGGCCCACGTCTTTTTAAAAACGAATATACAACTAAGAAACTAAGGTAACTTGATATTCAATTAAAAGTCTAATAATTTAATTTCTAAAGATAAAAGGATATTATCTTCATTACAATTTAAGAGGTTAGAGGAAAAAAGCTAGCCTCTTAATCAGCTTTACAAACACCATAATCAATATTGTCCATGTAATTTTAACTACCTTTTCTTTAAATTTCTTTTACAGCTTTTCAATTATTGTTTTCAATAATCCTTTTTTATCCCACATTTTTTGTATACGGTGTTACACCAATATAATGTGGGTCAAAAGCAATTCATAAAATGTAAATTCTAACAAAAATTTGTTTGTGGAAAATAAATCCTTATTATATATGCTGCATACAATATTATAAAACGTTTCAAGGACTTCGAGTGTGATCGTATTAAGAATTTTGAAAACTAGCAATTATTAAAATGATAAAATAAAATTTTCCAACACAGAAACTAAACGAATGGCAATATGTCGATACCATAATAGTTGCTTCTTCTTCTCCATTACAACCAAGTATTTCAGCCACTGGCTACAAGATGGCTGTTGAAATGAAGTCAAACTGAGATATCCCGTTTTAACCCGACTAAACTACTTTCCCTTTTGCTTACTTTTTTTACCTTTTATTTCAAACTACTTTCCCTTATTACATTTCAGAGTTATAAATTAATTCTCAGATTATGTTAAATAGGAAATCAATTTAAAATTTTTATTTTAAGAAATTTAAATAAACGGTTAGTGATTAAGACTTGTACCCATATACTGTTTTTTACTTAAACAATTCTTATAAATTCTTTATCAATGCAAATGAAATGTAAAATGTAATTATTTGATTTATTTTTCTCTTTCGAAATGAAATAGATTTAATTTGGAAGATAAATTTGTTTTATAAATTGAATTATATCAGTTTTAAAACATCCAGCACGTCGCGAATTTAAAATTTATCTAGTATTTTCAGATAATTAATTTATTCCAATTAAATTATTCTTTCTCGATATATACTTGATAATAGCTCTAATCCGATTATATGCATTCGAATATTTATTCTATAGGTTTTTTTTTTAATTAAAGAAAACGAAAAAAAATCCAGATTTATCCATTTACGTTATCTTTTTAAAGTATATTATCTGTTCGTATTCTCTTTTTATCCCGTTTTTGTTGTTGCCTGTCCGAATATTTATGGGATGTTACCGAAAAATCACATCAATACTTTCAATATATATTTATTAGGATTTTCGCATTTATATTCGTATCTTATTCCTATTTATTTTCTAACTATCTGTGCGATGATCATTTTTGAATTCATTTCTTCTAAATAACTAATATTTCTTTAGTTTAGAAAATAAATTATTTCATAGTTAAATAGCTGCAAAAAAATTCTGTTTTTTTCCGAAATTTTACAAAAACCATTTTTGGCAAAATCATCATATGATCTTTTAGTATAAACGAGCCTAACCCTCGATGTTACGATTGGGATGCACGCGTCTATCTGACATCCTTATCCTGATTACCAACATGGCAAACTTCCACCCGAAAACTTTAATAGAAAATTTCCTCTTATTTAAACACCCTATCCAAGCAAAATTACTGCCATCAATAAGAAAAAGTAGCAGGCTACGCCCGCTTCGGTAGTCGATTTTTCCGAACGAACCTGGAATGATTGAAACATCTTTTAGTACCACCTTCCAACGACAGGGGGCGTACGTATTATTACTAGTTGCATATTATTAGTACTTGTACGTATTATTAGTACTTGTATTATTGCGTATGTATTGGCACGTATTACATGAGTTTTCTTCGATTGGAAAATTAATCTTTTCTCAGATTTTTACTCCACGCTCACTAACATACGCCAGTTGTCTGCGAATCCGATCATAGAAATATCCCCTGTACAAACATACATACATGTGAATACAAACATGCTTACACATTAATACATAGATACATACATGTAATGAATTCATAGACGACATTATATTTTTCTTGATTTCTTTGTTTGTTATCTGTTTGCATCCGGTGAATACGGAAGTACCCAAATTCATATTCTCCGTATTCGTATCCGATTATTTGTTCTTTTTTTTTCAGTTAAATATAAAATTACATCATTTTGAAAGTTACAAAGGATATAAGTGCTAATTTCGCTACCTAACAGCTCTCACATTCAAAGAAAAGAAAACACGTGGTAAACACGTAAGAAGTAAAACTTCTAAAAATCAATCTATATTATAAATTACAAATATGTAACGTTGACGTCATAACAATGCCGACAACAATGTGGTTAAACTACATTGTTTATAGAAATTGTCTGTCCGTAAACCAGTCCGTCTCTCTATATGTATGTGACTCAAATTCTGTGTGACTCTCTAACTCACGAATTACTGCCTAGAATAGTATGAAATTTCATAATAAGTTTTATCCTTATGTGGAATGGTACACTGCAAAAAAAGTAATGTTGATTTTACACTGTAATATTGACACCCCAGCTGCCAGTATTATATCGTACAATTAACAAAATCAACAGCAAAATAAGCAGTAATACGCTACTATGCAGTAGCGGATGTGACTGAAAACAGTTTTTCTCTTTATTTAATGGGAGAAAAACTGCGTATAATAATCAGCGTATACTAAATACGCTGATTTTACGGTATAATTCAGGCAGCTGTCAAATTATCAATAATAAACAGTAAATAAGATACTTCGCAGACGTGGGACTAGACCAAAAACTGTATTGGTTTGAATTTAATGGAACAGTATTAAACTGCAGATAAAAACAGTGTGTTATTGTAATATCAACATTTTTTTCATGCAATGCAGTATTAAATTGTAGGTATAAATAATATGTTATTGGAAAGTCAACAATTGTTTTTTGGATTGTACTGATTATATTTTGGACGTACTTTCACAAGACGGGGAGCAGTAAATCGATGATTTCGATTTATGTGATGCTTATATTTTCCGTTTGTGCGCACAAAATTCAGTGAAACATCAAATTTAGAATGCTCATGCGAGAGGAATAGATTATCATTCAATTTTGATTTGTGTCATCTAATCGGGGTGCTGGAATTTGATGATCTGTTCGATAATCCGAAGCTTATATCACCAGTTTAAATGCTCAGAATTCAACGAAACTTCATGTTTATCATGTCTATTATCCACGATTCCATAACAATATTATACGTTTAACCTGACCGACCTTTATTTTCGCAACCGTTGGTCCTAGATGCATACTTCCAATTATGAAAGTGGTCAAAATTAGGTGCAGAATTAAGATAAAAAAAGTTTGAAGCAAAAAAACAATTTGGTGAAGAATTACAGAATCTAAATTTTTATACAGCCCCCAGGTCCCTATACTTATATTTAGGAACGTGTTATTTATTCAAAAGTATTGTAAACAGAAAAAGTTCCGTATCTGTACGACCAATATTCACTGAGAAATTTGAGTTCAAAGTTATCATGCATAGTCTGGGGACCGTATACAAATGGAGATGCGAATATATCCCCTATCAGAAAGACAAGGAGGTTTTAGAGTTAGATATGATCATGACAAAAAGGTTGTTGTTCAAGTCAAAAAACAGTATAATATTTGTCTAATCACTGGTATTGAAAATAAAAGTACTGCGCACTGCTTTGACATAATAAGGATAGGGAAAATTCAAAACGGACTCCTGAGCTGTTTAGCTGTAAGAAAACCAGTATAAGCCAAAAAATTGAATTAATTATTGAATTAAATAAAATTAAACTGAATAAAAAAGTCTTACGTCTAGTTTATAGTATCAAATTGTTCGCTAATTTTAACCTTGAAATTTACGTTTTGCGAAAAATCCTGACATGATGGTTAAAAGTGAAGGTAATTTTTTTATTCAGCGTTAAAAAATACATAAAACGTAATTATAAAAGTTAAAAAATACAACCATCGCAGGTTTATGTTATCTAATCTAAAACTCTTTCTTAAACTTGTTGACGATAATCTGTCCGATTTTTTTTTTGTGTTATCCTCTAATATAAGTATGTATAAGATAGTAAGCGTCGAAAATCATAATAATATTACATTGTCATCGGATTTAAGTCAGTATGTAAAATTTAACTTCGATCGGACATTTGAAAGTGAGTTAAACTTCGAGTACAAATTTTAAACCTGAAAGACGATCGTTGCAAGTTAAATAAAACCTTATGAAAATAATATAATTTTTGTTAAAAAAAATCATAGCCTCAAATCCTTTCAAAATAAAACATATGTTAAAATACGATTATTTTAATTAATCTGAAACGTAACTAATAAAAATTAACTCAATCGTAATAGTTGTACCATTTCTTTCAAAGCGCAGATACCTTGAAAGAAGTTTAAGTACTTTATATCCGACCCCTGAAAGCATGGCCGAAATCATCTCTTTTTAGATGCAAAAAAGTGGTATAAGTCATGCATTTCAAAGTTTCATAACTCGGTCAATTTTAATGTTAGGTGAATGGGACTTTCTTTGTCGTACTTGTTAGTGTCACAGTAAATTTTTACTAAATATCACTTATAGGACCGGGGGACCGTATAAAAATTTAAATTTTGTAATTTTTTAATAAATGTTTTTCTTGACCCAAATCGCTTTAAAAGTAAGTCTTTACCTTATTTAAACCATTCTTGTAATTGGAAGTATGCTTCTAGGACCAACGGTTGCGAAAATAAAGGTCGGTCAGGTTATACGTGGACACGCTGTATATTATACATTTGTATATACATGGTGTCCAAGAAGTCTGGAAACGATTGAATAACTTGAGGTATATACATCGGATTGAAAAACGGAAAATAAGTGTTCAATATTTTTGAAAAAATCTATTTAGGGATATCAAAGTTGTCTTCCAACTCTATCCCTTGGAGGGAGAGGGGGGAGGGCAACTTTAAAATCTTAAATGATAACCCACTTTTTTATTTCAGATTTGGATTCCACGGGAAAACATGCGTAACTTTTATATTTAACATTTTCTGCGGAAAATCGTATATGGCGCTGTAATCGAGTAAAATTTTGAGAGTTTCCATTGTGTAGTATGGAAACGGTCGAATACCTCCAGAAATATACATCGGATTGAAAACGGGAAAATGCTTCTTCAATATTTTATAAAACTCTATTTAGGGATATCAAAGTTGCCATCTTTGTAAAATAACGAACACGTATTTTTACGTTTTTCAATCCGATGTATATTTCTCGAGTTATTCGACCATTTCCAGACTTTTCAATGGAAACTATTCTCACTGCATTTTACTCGATTATAGCGCGATCTACGATTTTTCCAAGAAAATGTTAAATTACAAAAGCTACGTATTTTTGCCCATAGAATCCGAATCTGCAATAAAAATAGGGTGTTATTATTTAAGATTCCACAGTTCACCCCTTTCCCCCCAGGGGGCAAAGTTAGGGGTGGCAACTTTGATATCCCTAAATATATTTTTCAAAAATATTGAACATATTTTTTCTTTTTTACGATCCGATGTATATTTCTCGAGTTATTCGACCGTTTTCAGACTTTTGAGACACCCTGTGTATAAATCTATTTGCTAAATCGATGTCATTTATTGCACTATTTAAATTATTTAATTGCTTTGATTTATATAAAAGAATGTTTTGTGATGGCCTCAACACACTATTTTCAATTTATGTTGCAATTTCATTATAAAATACTTTCAATTTCAGACATGGTGAACATCAGGGTAATATTGTCTTTATTACCTTGCAAAATTCAATACCAACAAATAGATATTTAAAAAACTGCAACAAAAGTCATAACAAACATTCTATGCAAAAAGAATAATTGAAAACTATTTTAATTCGAACGAAAATTTACAGAGAACACTTCCTTTGGTTTAAGAGCTTACATCAAGCACGCGAAAAAACGCTCAAGCTAATGTTAAGTCTATGGGAAGGTTCTTGCGCGATTTCTCGCTCCCATTTTGATATTTTTAAATGATTTTTTTGCATAGGATAGCTGAGGTCGAGCTCTAACGTTGTTAGTTTTTACTTTTTCGATTTTGGTTCCAGTTTTTTTATATAACGGTACTTTCACTTTCAGAACCGGTTTCAACCGGTTCCAAAATTGAAAATGTCCGCTTATAAAAAAACTGCAACCAAAATCAAAAAAGTAAAAGCTAACAACGTTAGAAACCGACCTTAGCTATTCTATGCAAAAAAAAAAAAAAAAAAAAAAAAAAAAAAAATCATTTAAAAATATCAAAATGGGAGCGAGAAATCGCGCAAGAACCTTCCCATAGACTTAGCATTAGCTTGAGCGTTTCTTCGCGTGACTAGCGTAGGCTCTTAACTGCCGAAACGTCAGTTAAGGCTCACTGTGTAGACGCGAAAATTTTTGGTTTCTATCTGTATGTATATTCCGCGATAACTGCCGTAAAAAACTTTCGATTAGGTTGATTTTTGGTGGGTTTGTCGGTGACATACCCGGAATTAGCTGCATAGTTTTTAGTTACATTTGATTCATTGTTCAGAAAATATAGAACATTTCGTTTTAGGTCATAATGCCTTCCCATGGGGACGCAGACGATTTTTCAAATTTCATTTTTATCTGAAATGAAAATGGAATATTTGCATAATGGATTTAGACGTAAAATTATTAATCCTAAATTTTCGATATGGATTTCGATTGTTTTAAAATTTTGCCGATAAATTTAATAGAATTTAGAAATCAATTGTTTAAAATATTTGAAAATGTTTTTGCATCTGTTCGAGAAATATAAGCATCTTATTTTCATATTTTGTACAATTTTTAAAAGCGTTTCATTTTACTTATTACTATAATTTATTCGTTGCTTAGCAACCGTATTTCAAAGGGTATAAGAGAATAAAATTGAAGGAACTCGCACTATTTTAGTTTTTTTTTTTTGTATCAAAACGAATGTAAATTTAATGAGACTGCAGAGATGAATACCTATTTATTTTTAAAAACTTAAAAGAACAAGCTGTTCATCAGAATTTTAGAATATCATTGTATAAGACCGTGCTTAATTTATTGATTCTAATTTCTGGAACATTCGAAGATATTTATATGCTTATAAATAATCATGCAATTGAAAAAATAATAATTGTGGATTGTACGATGTTAATTTATATAAAAAATGATAATAAAAGAAGGACTTGCAGAACTTACGTTGAGGCTTCTGATATGCAGATTTACTAGTATTTACTGGGGAATAACGTATGCGGACTAATATAGGTACCTGACATACAGCAAACTGCTGAAACTTTCTGGAATTAGACGATATCTAAATATTTCTAGCTAATGTTTTAATAAACCCGGAACCCTTGGTATCACGCACCAATTATCTATCATTTGACCTATCCGGACGAAATCCAGTCCAGCATTTCGCACTTTTATATATTGACAAGACTGTAACTTTGCAGCACAAGATGGAAAATCAATCATGAGCCCACATCTTCCTTTTGTGGAATGCATGAAACAAATTAAATCAGTGAATATATATCTACTTAAATTTTTCAGCAGAGCTGATATTACGCTGGAAATTAATGACTCTAAAAATAATGTGAATTATCAAATACTACACAGAGTACAATAAACAGGGTGAAAAAATATTCAGACCGGGAATCAAACCCGGAATCTTCTCATGCATGCCACTGAAGATGTGTGCTCATGATTGACTTTCCATCTTGTGCTGCTATGTTGCATTCTTGCCAACATGTAAAAGTGTCAAATGCTAGACTGGATGTAATCCGGATAGGTCAAATGGTAGAGCATTGTTTCGTAATAACAAGGGTTCTGGGATCGATACCCGGTCTGGACATTTTTCCCCTCTGATGATTGTACGCTGTTTAGTAAGTGATAATTCACACCCTTTGTTAATATTCTTTAATTTTCAGCATAATTTCAACTCTGGTAAAAAATTTAATTATATATATATATATATTTATTTCTCATTTAAGATTAATTGGTGGATTAGAATAATTTAAACCAGTTATTTCTTCAAATTTAGATTAATTTAGCTAATTAAAAAATTAACATGTATTTTGAAATTTTAAATAATAAATAATAATTGTATTAAAATTTTAATTGATCTTATCGAGAAAAAAGTTTCATGATTAATAAATATTTATTTGTATGCGTAAAAAAAACAGCTACCGGGTATTTATTTTGTTCAATTATACGATAAAGCTTATTATTATCCTAAGAAAAAGGAAAGTCAAAACGTTTTTAAGGGTTAAAAAATTTCTAAATTAAGGAATTTTGGAATTTTTGGTCTGAAAATAAAAACGAAAAAAGAATTTAACAAGACAAAAATGTGGTGTTTCTTTTTCGTTTAATTTATTTATCATTTCGTGAATTTCTTTTATTAAAGTATTAAAAACAACTTAAAATGATTGTAAAGAATTTAAAATATTCTAAATATTTGTGGAATTAAAATGTTTAAGAAAATTGCTGATATTTAAATTGATTTAATTGCTATTAAGAATCGAAGTAAAAAACTATTTAATTAAGGGAAAGTATTCGTGTAATTTTTTTTTCTCAAATCGCGCACAAAAGTGTATATTGAATAAAACAAAGGAATTGAGTTCTTTATTTCAGAATTTCTGAAGATTTTTTTTAACACATTCTTCGCTTTTACAATAAATTATTGCTTTCAAAAGTTTCTTCTTTCAGAAAAATATATATTACTGTAGAATGAACTTATAATATATTTGAAAAATAAAGGCTACTTTTCTTTTCTATCTGTAAGAAAATAATTATTTGCTTAACTATAATAAAAAGTATAGATTAAAATTCCAGGAATGACATTGTAAAAAAGGTTCAGGAAAAAAACGAATTTATTTTTCCTTTCTTTGTCACTTCAAAAATATTAAAAACATAGGATGAATAAGCAAAACTGAGAAAAAGAAAATCCTCTACTTTTATGTTAGCCGGGCGCCAGTGATAAAGGTTTATATTTATATAAATATATATCCTATCCTAGTAATATTATAAATGCGACTGTGTGTGAATGCTTGGTTGAAGTAAACGTCAAAACGGAGGATTTAATACCCCTGTATCTTTGGATATAGATAGATTATAACCCATAAATGAACATAGGCTACATTTTGTTTATTTTATTGAAATATTTTTTTAATAAATATTTTTTTCTTTTTTTATAGAGAATAAATGGACATTGTTTTCGTATAAAATTTTAAAATGGTTATATTTACCGTTGCCAACACTAAATCAAACTCCTGCATAATAATTTTTACTCAACAATTTATTTGCATTTAAAAAAATTGTACGTGTAAAATTAAAATGAAATTTAAAAAAAAGTTTAAGAATTATAAAGAAGATGAAATAACATTATTAGAAATAAAACATACTTTAATTTTTTTGATAATAATACAAGTTGCATCAATATGCGTAACTGCGGGAAGCAGGCGAATATGACGTCATACATCGAAAATAAAGCAGATATGCTTTGATTATGAAGAAATAAAGTTATCTTTGATTTTTTCTTTACTTTCTTTCTGTCTTTTTTTTGTCGTATGGGAATAATATGTTGCGTTTTATCGTCTGCGCACGGCTAATATAAACATACCGTATTTTTATTTTAAATTTTAAAAATGGGAAAAAAAATTGAAAAAAAATTAAAAGCAAATGTAAATAATATGAACTGCTAAATTATCCATGTCGAAAATGACGTGATGTATAGCGAAAAATAGTTATTTTCATTCTTAAAAACTAAAAGAAAATTAATCCGACTGCCTAAAAATTTTTGTTTTGACGATCCTAATTATGAAGCATTTGGTAAAAATACAAGGTGCATGAATACGAGTAATTATGGAAATTAAGCGAATGTGACGTCATATATAGAGACGCACAATGTTACTTAATCCTGTGGTAATTTTATTTTTAAAAACATAATTTAATTAAATTTATTTACATTGTCATTCCTTACAGCAAATGTTGAAAATGTCCGCCACTATTTTAAATGTTGTTGTTGGTGTGACACAGAAAGTGCCATGGCACTTCTTTGAAAGAAGGGGTGCCAGAGCCTCAAGAGAGGTTGGACTTCTAGAGCTATTCTCCTAATTTTGAACCAATTCCAAATGAGAGACCTGCACATGGATTGGCACCCCCAGAGGTAAGGCTTATACTAAACTTGGAGGACATTGGAGCCACGAACAGATTTTACGTGCACCAGCTCCCATTAACGTACACGGTCCCACAGCAGCAGCAGCCAAGATAGGTAGTCACACTCCCAAGCATTGACCGTGGTCGATTCTGCTTCGCTTTCGGTGATATTACGTGAACCGAGCTTATTCGTCCGCGCAACTGAGGGACACTATTTTAAATGCAAACATGAAAATGCAAATTGCTAATGCAAATTGCAAATTGCTAATTGGAAAAAAAATGCTACATTAAATGCAAACATGAAATCGTCGAACCAAGTTTTTTGTCACACTTCGCAACATTGTTGGTGTTATTGACGAGATTTCATCAGTTATGATTTGTTAACAGTTCGAAATTGCTGTTTATCCACATCCATGACACTTCCTGTTGTCCGAAATCCAACCATTTTAAACATGCAGCATTTTGAAGATATTGGTCTTAATGTAAACATCAAATGAAATTTCTCTCGCGTTTTTTTTAAATGATTTAAACATAACGCGATTATCGTAAAGTAAAACATGTTTTTCCACAGAATAACGAGCCATTTTCATTAAAATCAAAGTATTAGTTCATGCAGACTATTTTTATTGTTGCCATTCTTAATCTTACGAAATGAGTTTTCGAAAATAAAAACGCTGAAAGAAGCAAACGATTTACTCAAATCATTTGCGCAGAATCGGATTAAAAATTACTAATGATGTTCACGCAAAATTATATTAAAAAACAACGAGTTTTCGCATTTAGAAAGTGAAATGAAAAAACAAAAACGATACCCGCACATTAAATATAGACATATTAAATAAGTAATGAAGTTAAACGTCTTGCTACATATATTATAGATATAGATAGAATAAAAAACAAACGGTTACTCTTTTAAATTTATCACCCTGTATATTATGTTACTAAATTTATTTAGTGTTTTTTTTTTTTTTTTTTTTTTTTTTTACAATGTCAACATTAATTGTATTTATGATATTGAGGTCAGGAAAATTCTCTGAAAAAAAAAAGAAAGAGTGAGAAATATTATATTATGAGAATTCCAAATATTAAGTCATTTTTATATAAATTATATAGATTTGGGAACTTGGAGGACCCAGTATGCACTGCATATTATCAAAAAATGGGAAATTTACAAATTTTGGACTCTATTATGTATGGAAACAAATCAGAATAAAAATTATATAACTTCATTTTAGGCATTTTTTAAGGATTATACCGTTGGTAAATGTCAAATGTGTGCATCTTACCCCCAACATTTTGTTTATCATTTTAAAATAATATTTAAAACTATCTTTTTAAACGGTTTATTCAATAAAATTATACAGCATTAATTATCCTTTAATAAAAATGGAGACTAGCATTAATCGTACAATATATATATATTTTTTTAATCCGAATTTAATAAATGTTTAAATTGACGAAATTAGATTTTCTCCCATAAGAATATTACTTCGGTATACATCCTTTATTATAGTCGTGCTCTCAAATGCACATAAGCTACTGAATTTTCCTAAAACGCAGTTATGTCAACATTTTGCATTTTTAATTAAATTTTATTTGATGCATCATACTGAAGTTGTGATATGCTCATTTAATATTCACATTTGCTCGTGTGTTTAATTTTCACAGTTTAAGTTGATAGCTCATTACGACACACTTTAAAAATGCCATTCTTCAGCACTTTCTTCAGTACTTCAATTAACAGAGTATAATGGGCTGTTGTGAAAATTGACCTCTTTAAACAACGGCACTTAAATTTAGTAATTATAACCCTTGAAACTCTTCTTAATGAAAAATATACCATGTTGACAATCCCTTTTTATTGGCAGGATTTAAGTGACTTTTATAACATTGTTAACTTAATTAGAACTTAAGCTAATGAAAGTTTTTGATACGCCATCCTAAATAAAAATGCTATTGAAAATAAGTATGAAAGATCTATGTCGTAGTGCATTTCAAAATACAAGCAGAAGAAAGATATATTCCTCTGACCACCGAGCAAAAGAGCAAAACTGTAATGTTGTTTTTTATGTATTTTTACTTTCTTCTATCTTTACAAGAAGAAAGTATTGGATTCATGAACATTTTCGACTTCCGGTTTTCGACGGATTTATACGTTTTAGGAGGTCCTGAACATGATTTGACTATTTTTAGAAAATGTCTGTATGTGACTCTGTCTGTTTCTCTCTATGTGACAAATATTTTGTGGGCGCTCTATATCAAGAACTAATGCTCGAAATTTAATAAAACTTTTTATTCAGTTAGTTCCTGATATAAATTGGTGCTGATTAGTTTTTGGTAAAAATTGCCCAGCAGGTGGCGCTGCTATACATCATTTTTCACGATTTCCGTCATAGCTCTATCTCAAGAACTAATGCTCGGAATTTAATAAAACTTTATATTCAGTTAGTCTCAGATATAAATTGGTACTGTTTAGTTTTTGGTAAAAATCGCCCAGCAGGTGGCGCTGCTATGCAGCAATTTTCGAGATTTCCGCAATAGCTCTATCTCAAGAACTAATGCTCGAAATTTAATAAAACTTTATATTCAATTAGTCCCTGATATAAGTTGGTGCTGATTAGTTTTTGGTAAACATCGCCGAGCAGCTGGCGCTGCTATGTAGCATTTTTTGCGATTTTCGCTATAGCTCTATCTCAAGAACTAATGCTCGGAATTTAATAAAACTTTATATTCAGTTAGTCTCTGATATAAATTGGTTCTGATTAGAAATCGCCCAGCAGGTGGCGCTGCTATGCAGTATTTTGCAGGATTTACACGATTTTAGCGATAGCCATATCTCAAGAAATAATGCACGGAATTTAATAAAACTTTAGATTCAGTTAGACCTTGATATAAATTGGTGCTGATTCGTTGTAGTGTATGTTAAACCTGTGTGAGAGAGAAGAAAGTTTTGAGATTGACACATCCGACTAGTTTTTTAAATGGTAAAAAAAAAGATAAACTTTTAAACTTTATGCAAACAACTTAAGTACATATATGAATAGAATCCTTGAGAATGTTAATCATTACTCAATCTTTTAAAACTGCTTTATATCTGTAGAATTATATTATTTAAATAATGCTTCTATTGCAGTGAAACCTGCAGCATAGTGAACGGATATATCAGTTCACGGCAATTAGAAGGCTTTGCTATCTATTTTATAAAAATCTATTTGCATTAGTCTTACTAAATTTTCTGGAAATTCTTCATACACTCTCAGAAAAAACTGTAAATTTATGAGCGTTTGCCCTTCAATTTTCAGGGGCAACAGCCTTATTTGATGAAAAACAGTCTGATCCACTAAAAATGCGGCCTTATCCCTTAGATACTTAGAAAATTAAGGGCAATCCAGATATTCTTACAGTTCTAGCCCATATGTTAGCAAAAATACGGTACGACCCCATACATTACCCTCCGCTAGGGTGTAACCCTTCATTTTACTTGTGTTTCGAAAATTTTAACCCGCCAAAACAGCGATTCTGTGATGATTATCTAATGTGCTACGTGCTACGGAACAGTAGGCAAAGTGTTATTGTGTTTTAAAGTGCATTATATCCTGTGCATTATAATGCTATATTACTTTGGCCTGTAAAATTACGGGCTACACAAAATGATGGGCATGGGTTTTTCTTTTTACGGGGTATGACTGGAATCTCTGCTGCCAGTCTCTGCCCGTAATTTTACTGCATTTTTTTACAGTGTAGTATAAATTAAAATATCACAGTATAAAAACAAATTCATATTTGGACGACAGATATCTTGGGTGTAAAATATTGAGTATTTGATTAATGAGTTTTATGCCATTAATTCAAATAAGTTAATAAATTTCGGAAATGTAAGCTTATGTATACACAACTTATAGCCATACATGTAGTAGATTAAAAGAAGCATTGTGCATTTTTAATAGAAGCTACTAATAATTTTTATGCTTATCATGAATTATTCTTTAAAAAATTATACAAGAACCCGCATTCGTTAGTTATAATTGAACACCTGTCTGCCGATTGCCTGTGTGCCGGCTGTCCATGCACTAAATCCATCAATAAGCCCAGATTGTCATGCAATTGATATATATTATTGAGGTTTACTATTGCTTGTTCGGTATTGAAAATGAAGTACGAAGCATGTATAATTCAATTATAGGGACAATCAAAATAATTACATTACATTACGGTCTAGGGAAAAAATCATTTGCGGTGTAATTTAATAATGTTACTCTAAATCAAACATATTTAAATTCATATATTTATCACTGAGGTAAACTACATGATCATTTCTATAGAATAAGGTGTGCATAGCATTCACCGTTCATTTATAGGAACACACAAAATAATTCGGTTACAGTAATGTCTACCAATAATAAATGAATAACAATTGCTGGAAGTGCGTTTTCAGTTGTGGTACGCAATTTTAGGTTTAACTCACTGCTTGCATATTATTTGGTGCACTTGTAAGAAGTTCTATATATCCTATACAGAGTTGCAAAAAGGATCTCGAGTACATTTCTGTTGATTGTCGGAATTAGCTGTAGCGGAATTTTCAACTGTTCTATGCGTTTCCTAACTGTAGTAAATTTTAGAATACTCTAAGTATTATATATGCAAATCTATAGCTTATATACAGGTCTGCACGAAAGAATTCGGATACTTTTCCGACTATTGACGGTAATTGCTGGCATTAGGTTTTCAAATATGTTATGGATTTTCCAAATTGTTTAATTAGACATTATCTTTCACGACATTTACTTGAAGATTTATCACAGTATTCTGAATGTGTTGTAAAGTGTTTCATAAACTATGTTTATCGCATTATTTTTCTTAATTGTTGTACATTCTAACGATACGTGCAAAATGCATTTCAGAATGCTTTATATCAGCGATTCCCAACCTGTACTAGGCCTGATGGACCAATAGGTAATGTGAGGGACCAATGTGCACTTCCCAGGAATTCGGCGACGCTTCGGAAAAAATAAATATACACAGAATAAAATTAAAAGTTGCAAAAGTAAAAGTTGGACTCAAAAAATTTCTCAAGCTGAATTTTTCGCCTCTTCTAGGAGACAATGACTTTTGATTATATTTAGATTGGTCTCCATGAATACTTATACGTTATTTTAATCATAATATTATTATTCTTACCTATAATATAAAATGCATTGAAATGCAAATGCTCTGAATTTTTTATTTTAAATTTCATGTATATCGAATATCTGACAATAACATGTGCACTGATCGTAGTTCGGAAGAAAAATTATTTTGGATCACATTTTAAACAATATGACTGTATTGCACGAAGATTGTGCAATTATTTAGATATATATCATATATCTAATAGATATTTAGATATATATTTAGATATATAACCATCTTTAGTTTGTGCTTTCTTGAACATATCCCCCCTTCCTTCCTTTGCTCGTAACACCCCTTTTAAACGTCCATAGCTTGGACTAATTTGTAGTTTTCACACTACTTACTGATAACATATTCAGAGATGCAGTTGCTGGCTATTTTCGCCACCACTATTTCAAAAGAATAATTTTAGTTCTAGATTTTTATTGCACATGTAGAAACCTACAACAAAAATTATCGTTTAAAAACACTTTTATACAAAATAGTCGTCAATGTCACTCCTTCATATTGACTATATGAATGAAACGAATGTTTTCTATCGTTCTAATTAACTGACAAGATATCTTCCGTATCTTGTTTTACTGGAAAACAGTTTTAAATGTTGTTCTACTTTCCGCAATGAATTTCAGAGAGCCAACTTGCGGACATGTACCGCATTTACATACATCTACCACCATAGAGAAGTGATAGGGGATATTTATACAATATCTCTTCTCTATGTTTACACCGTGTCATATCGGAAAAGGGAGATTACAAGTACTCAGTTGGCGCGAAATTAAAATATAGTAAAGTTCCCGAAAATTGTAGCCTGATTTAATGGGATTTTGAAATACCATAAACTTTACGCTCAGTCTATAGATGAGATTGCTTCGCCACTATTTGGAGCCAAATAGAAAGCAAATGTAACTCTAATTGTAATAACTATCATTAAGAGTTGATATATTCCACATAGCATTTAAACCAATCTGTTGACTTCAGTGGTACCTACCGACAATCCGAAACCTCCATTGAAAAAAAGACTCAGCTGTCGCAATATATGGTTAACCTTGAATCTATCGTTAACATCTTATATACAAATCCTAAGACGGAAGAGACAAAAACTATAATCTAGCTAAAAACAATTAAAGATATAAGTTAAAAAATTAATTAATATAGCTATATTAAAAAAAGATGTTGAGCACTATTCGAATACAAGACTAGGTGACAAAAATTGGGGAAAGAGGAAAAGAGCGAGGCAAAAGCCACAGGTCTAAAAGACTTTTTAGATTGTGTTTTTTTTGTTACAATTTAATAATTTTTCCTTTTTTAATACTACTCCACTAAATATAGCAAGGGTCAGATTTTTTTTTGTATTTTCTTAATTTAAATTACTAAATCAGAAGAGAAGGAAGTATAACAAATTATGCAATTTAGTAGATACGATTCTAGATTCTAGAAAGATGCGAGTACATTATTGACGTTTTATGCATCGTCTTTTTCCAACCATACTACAATGATTCACTACTGATACTGATATAGGGTTAAATTCAGTTTGTTTAACTTTTACTCGATAGTAAAAGTAGCATTATGCCATCACTCCATTAAATCACTCGAACAATTCGATGATTGCTAATAATTGGAGTATTTCGTTTCTAGAAATATCACTCGGAAAAAGCATTATTTCGATTATTTTCACCGAATGATGGCATGTCTTCCTATTATTGTTAAGTAAAATAAACATAATTCAAACAAGAAAAAATAAAACATTTCTGGAAAGTTTTCTTGTTTGTATGTGTAAATTAATTTCTTTTCATTATTTATTAATAAAGATATCGCTCAAAATCTTGTTTATCATTCACACAATTAGTATAGTCGCAAACCAATGTTGGCTATGTTAGTGTTGAAAAAACGTCACAATTTTGCCAATAGCGCAACCATCGGAAATACGGCCAATGAAATATCGGCATTGGTTAGATATTACAAACTCTGCATTGGAAATATTTACAGTGAAATTACACTACAATGTTAAAATGTTGCTGAAGTATTGACTTCACATAGGAAATATTAGCCGGAATAGAGCAGAAATAAATTCATGCCAATATTGAGGAGATATTGTGAAAATGTAAATACAGAAAAATAACGATAATGTTGCACGCCAATATTGTCGAAATACACTGAAAAAAAGGTTTCTTAATATAGAAAAATAGAATATAACCACGAATTTTAAAAGTACAAAAACCTCTTCCGAATTACTCACGATTCCAAAAAGCGTTCTTTATCTTTAGAACCTCAGAAACGAATATATTTTCGAGATTTAAAAAGCATTTATAAAAAAAAAAATTCTTTTGCTGCCACTTATTTTCGGAAACGTTTCCCAGCAGTTTTATAGTATATTAATTCTTCAACTCGGTTTATACTTTTTCTGATGGTATCAATTCTCAAATAAACATTTTTCGGTTTAACAAACATATCTTACAGACAATCAGTTAAAATTAACATCATTAACATTAACATTAAAATTAATATTATTTTGTTACACTTACACATATAAATTCAATCATGGAGCTGAAAACACTTAATTGAGAATTGGTAGCATCCCAAAAAGCAATATTACGTTTTGAGAAAACTGATTAATGTACTATACAAACTACGCGGTAATGTCTCCGAAAATCTGTGGCAAGAGCAACAGCTTAGTTTTTAAAAAGGATTCTTTAAACCTCTAATATATTTTGGTTTATGAAATTTCTAAAGACAAAGAACACTTTTCGGAATAGCTAGTAACTAGGAAGAGATTCTTGTATATTTCCGTTCTCGGTTTTATTATATTTTTCTAGATGAAAAAAAATGTGTTCTAGGTAGATTTCGTAAGAAATACTACTTATTACATTCTCACCTAAGTTGGAATTTTTGAAAAATGTTTGCAGATCTACGCCGATCATGACTCCCAGAAGCCAAAACCACCCCCAGTTCAAAACTTTATCTATCTATCTACATATCTATATATCTGTCTATCTATCTATGTCACTTTTTTATGGACACGATAACTGCAATAATTCTGCACAAATCTGTTCCAAACTGATACATAAAATCAAGGGGCATAAAATCTCGGTCAAGTTGGTTAATGGGCAAAATCGAACCAAGGGGGGGGGGGGGGCTTTTTGTGAAAACAGAAAAAACCCCATAATTTCTTAATTATGATACCTATCGAATCCGTTTAAAGTTATTACTTCCAGGAAAAGGGCCGAAAATTTATGTATGACAGATTTTTGATATCATTAAAAATGACACCAAGGGGTGGGGGGAAGGGGTGTTTTAGAAGTAAAAAATTCATAACTTCATCAATTCACAAGATATCAAATCCACTTAAATTTATTATAAACCCTCTTAATATTATCTAAAACTTTTATATTGACAAGTTTTTTATAGGACCAACACTTATAGCAAAAAAAAAATAAATAAATAAAGCAAAACAATCCCTGCCGGCTCCACCTGCAAACAAGTTAGGTTTCGAAGTAGGTGGTTCCAACTGCCGCATCATGGCAAAAAGGTAATTTCTTCCGCTATTCCCAACAAACAGGCGCCCCACGGTCTGCGTCTTCGAAATCTATCTGTGCCTGTATGCCGAACCGTCAGGGATTTTTTATTTACATTGTAGCTAAGGTATAGTAATTTAAAACAATATTGGTTTAATATTGTTTTATTACTTGGGTAAGGTAAAAGATTTTTCAGAAGCAAAAATAGAAGATTAGATTTCTGTATAAATAAGCAGTATTCTATTTTTATGTTTGTTTGCAATCCTATCCTTTACCAAATAATCTTTATTTGTGAATTTAACGATAGTTTGCTTCAAATAACTAAATACATAGTGAATAAATATGTGATAGATGAAAAGTTACTTTTGCAATCTATTTGCAATCTTTGCACTGACCCAATCTATGTTTGGGTATATCAATCTTCGATAGAAACATGTGATGCTGAAATGAAACATATATACAGAATATCAATGCATGAAAAAATAAATTTGAATTCATCTGTCACGAGCATAAATTTAAAAAGCGACTGTAAAAATATGTCGGACTAACATTTTCAAAAAATGTTTTATTTCCTGGATTATATGTAGACGTTATTCAATGGATTTATTTGTAAGAGTTTGTAAACTTTGAATGGCATTGAAAGAGGAATTCAAGATGCATATACTCATTGAATTATTCCTGGCACCACGTTTTCTTATTAGACAATTTCTGTTTATTATGTAAATCGCAGAATTCGTAATCATTTTGATTGATAGTAGAATTTGTAGTGCTTTTCTGTGATTAAATAAGGTGAAAATTTTTATTAAAATGTGTAGTGAAACTGAAATTTTATTAAAAAAATGCTTTGGAAAATATATGTAATTCACTCTGCGAATTTCATGTTTCTTTATGTCTCTAATGTCTCTTTCAGTTTTTCATGTTGTTTTCCAGAATAAGAAAAAATTCATTTATTGTTTTATTGAAAACTTGTAATATACTTTGTTTTATTTTGGAAAACTTGATTTATCCTTCTTAGTTCAAAATGTATATATAATTCAGTTATGATATTTATGTTTTATTTATAAGTCAAAATACAATTTTTTCGTTAGAATATATATATATATATATATATATATATATTGCAATATGTGCATTATTTGTACAAGAGATTCATAATTTTTCTCGATGTAAATAAACAAATTTTTACAATCATCTAAAAAAAAATTAACAACCGTTTTAATCACGAATTTGTCTCAGAAAAAAAGCGAAAATAGACTGTAAAATATCTCCTGTTTCAGTTTATGTTTAAAAACTAAGCTTAGGTGACCGTCTTCATATAGAAATCATATCAACTCCGAAATTTGTAAAGGAACACCTAATTGTAGTATCACAAGTGGGATTTTCTGTAAATTTTACCATAAGATATGAAACGGTAGTTTATTCCGTGAAGTAGTTTGGGAATTATGCGATTTAAAGTTTATTACCATTAATGTTAAATTCATTTTTAATAGTTGATAAATAAAATGCAGCGAGAGAAGTTTAAAAAATATATATAATTCAAAACCTACGTGGAGAAAATGATCTCTATTTTTTGATTCGCAAATTTAAAGGTAATAGGTATCGATTTCTGGTAAATGTTTCATAGTTTATGATTCATATTTCTTTCAAAAATTAATTTCAAGATATATGTATTTTGAAATTTATATTTAAAACAATTAATAATTTCAATCTATGAATTATTTAACATAAATAGATTTAAAAAAACATTCATATACGCGAATCCAATTTTATAGTTAATTCCGCGAAGTAGATTATGAGTTTTGTTTAAAACCTAGTGCATTGTAGTTTCTTTTGCAAGTAATAAAAAAGTATTACAAATGCAAATTTTACGACTAAATAAAAATATGATGTCAAAATTAAGATCTTATATTGGAAAATTCTAAGTTGGATACAATCTATATATGAAGATGCCCACCTAAGCTTAATTTTTTAACATAAATTGAAAGATGACATAATTTCCTGTGGAATGCCTATTTCCGTATTTTTCTGGGAGAATTTGGTGATTAAAATGTATCAGGTGTTCCTTTTTGTTTAGCCCGACTTAGCATATATTAACATAAGTAAGTACTGATACGTTTTTATATTTGGTCAAATACCCGTTTAAAATCTTTGAAAAATTCTTTTTTTATTAAAAGATGCTATTTTCTTTGAAATAACTTAGAGAATAATGTACTTAATCTACTATACTATGTAATCATAGACAATATAAATAAAACTAGCTGGCTTCGCCCGCTAGCGGGCCCCTAATTTACATCGGTGCCTCGAATCTTCTAAAACCTCGAATAAGATAATCCTCGAATAGAACGAACCTCCGACCCGGGTCCCCGCCGCCTTCAGAACCGTATACTGGTCGTACTGCGTACGCATCGGCTAATCCCTTAATTTGCACATCGAATAGTATAAACTTCTAACCGACCGAACTTCCGACCCGGGTTACCGCTACCTTCGGAACCGGATAGTCCCTTAATTTGCACATCGAATAGTATAAATCTCTAACCAAACGAACCTCCGACCCGGGTACCCGCTGCCTTCGGCACCGGATAATCCCTTAATTTGCACATCGAGTGGTATGAACCTCTAACTGAACGAACCTCCAACTCGGGTCCCCGCTGCCTGCGGCACCGTATAGCAGTCGTGCTGCATAATATGATTAAGCGGTCACCGACCTTTCCACCGATATATCACATGAGGGGTGTGTGAAAAATTTAGAAAAGAGCCCCCATGGAGGGAAAATTCGGGGAATGGACACCGGAGATGCATAATTTAATTAAGCGGTCAAAGACCTTTCCAACGATATATCATATGAGGGGTGTCGGCAAAATTTAGAAAAGAGCCCCCTTGGGCGGGCAAAGTGGGGGGATGGACACCGGATCTGCATAATATGATTAAGCGGTCACAGACCTTTCCAACGATATATCTCATGAGGGGTGTGTTCAAAATTTAGAAATGTACCCCCCTTGGGTGGGGGGCAAGGCGCTCCACTCTCCCCATATTTTTCGACGCGGCCTCATTTTTAAAATTTATGTGTTATCTCAAAGTTTCAAACAGATCGCCTTATTATATTTCTTTTAATATGGGTATAGAGTGGTCTTAATATCTGGCATTGAATTTTAAGCTGTCTGATAATTAAATAAAAATATATTTGTAAATTCCTTCCTAATTATCGGCGGAAAACCAAATTTACATATTTAAAATCTTCGTAAAAACCTAAACATGGATGCATAAATTTAAAATCGATAAATCCAATAATAATAATTAAAAAAATAACAGGGCCCAAAATCTTTTAGTATAAAGAAAATGCGGGTTTTTATCAAAATGTTTCATTCTCTGTAATATCAGATCAAGTGTCAATTTTTTAGAAATGAATTGCTTTGTTAAAAGGTTTTTAATTGATATTTTCCTTCCTAATTATCGGTGAAAAACCAATATTATATATTTAGTATCCTTGTTCAAAAATACACGTGGATGCATACATTTCAAATCGATAAATGCAATAATTAAAAAAAAAATTAACGACACCTAAAAGCCATAGTGCGTTTATCCTGTCTTTCGGAAATAAAGTATTTGCCAGACGATCTGTCACCGAGAAAACATCCGCCGCAGTATCAAAATTAAAACTCATCTTTTTTCCACATAAAATTAAAACATTTTTAATTGATATCTTCAGGAATTATTATCCGATATTTACGAAAATTAATTTTTTGGACTCGGCATTTCATATTACGAAGGGATACATAATTTCCAAGTCCTTAAATTCAATATTTTTAATAATTTTATATAGCGTATAATAACCCCACTTAAACTGGTTTCATATCTTTCATCCTTCTAGAGAGCTAGACGTCCCAATGTCTGGCTCTGAAAGAAGCAAGTTAAAAGGAATAATTTTTATGCAATCAAATTAAAGAAATAGTAATTAATATATTTGGTTCTAATGGATGGATTTCCTTAATTTTTACATTCTTTTAATCTGGAGAGAGAGATGATTCACGTGGTGTTATTTTCAAAACTGTAGGTGAATTAGATCTTATAATTTGCATGCCCATTTTAAAACCCTACTTCCGTATTTTTAGACGCAGACACTTTGTCTCTTTCTTGCTTGGAAATAATTTTTATCAAACGCAGCTGCATTTTGGATAAAATTTGTTCTTTTCGCGCAATGTTTAATGAGTTTTTAATGTTTTTAATTAATATATTTTCTAATTACCGGCGAATTTTTTCGAAACCTGAAAGAATGGAATTCTCGAATTTTCCTGCATATTTTGATAACTTTAGTGCCTTTTCACTCCATCTGTGAGAAAAGTTTTTAGAGTTACAGACAGAGAGGCGTCGTTTTCGAACATTAATAATATAGTAGATATATATATAATAATATATATATATAAATGAAATATAAATAAGATTTCTTAATAAAAAGGTTTTCCGCGTGGAAAACTGTCGGAAACACACCATGTGATAGTTTATCTCTCATAACTTCGTCGAGTACCAGCTCATCACTGTTTTTATCTCTTACTACAGCTATCAGCCCGAATTCCACCCATCACAGCTTCCTAAAAATATGTGTTCACAGTTCTCAGGCTTTACACTACTCCTTTAAACACTTAGCAGCAATCACTCGCCAAATATTTCCACATGTTTCTTCCATTGGCATATTCAGTTCAATCTTTAAAATAATCCTACCTGCAGGACAAATTTGAAGGTTTAATAATGAGACAGGCAATAGCATATACTTCAGATCGTATAATAGTGTGATAAAGACTTAATATAACTGGTATACACAGTACAAATTATACTTTGCCCCTTAAATTTAGCTAAATGTTTGAAATGTAATTTAGGCTAAGATTCATAATTCTAAGTATTCTTCTGTCACTTCCTATTATTTTATAAAATGCAATTTTATATGCAGTCATTATAGAGTTTTCAATTTTTTTAAATAACTAAACATTTAAAAAATGTATAGACATTTAAATTATATAAGTTAATTTATAAAGAAATTATGTCTTAATCATAACACTTCATGGTCTCTGCGAAAAGAATGCGAATGACTTATGACCACTTATGCGAATGACTTGAATGATGACAACTGCTAAGATTAAAACCTTTCTATATATTTATTTCTTTCCATTTTCATGTTATTCCATCTTAGCAGTTATTGCAGAATATGAAGAATCTAGAAAAATATTTAAATATGTTTATAGTAAATGACACTTTCTAGTAGTGATACTTTATTTTCTAATTTTTGGAAAAAAAATCTCATGTTCTTACTGAATATTTTAATATTTTTTTTAAATCGAGTTATACCACTTTATAAAAACTATTACGTTTAACGTATTACAATTGATTAAAATCACCTGATTTCATGTGAATAAGAAAAAAAAATTAAATGTTTTAAAATAATTACTTTTTTTTTTTGCTATATGCAGAAGGTTAGACCACATTTATGTTAATTTCACGTCATTATTGCATACTAAATATTTAGAAATAAAATGAAATAGTCACACAAAAATAACAAAGTATCAAAAATAAGTTTGAATTATTCTGTCATAAAAATGAATTTAAAATGTAACTGAAAAATAAATCCGAACAACATTTCCAAAAATGTTTTATTTCCCCGAGAAATCTGCAGATGTCATTCAGTGAGCGCGTTTGAATATGCTTGTAAACCTAGAATGGCATTGAAGAAAGGAATTTATGTAATGCATGTTTTTTTTATAATACACACACACACACACACATATATATATTAAATGAAGAAAGAAATAATACATTTTATTTTAGAAAGAAAAATACCAATTTCCAATCTTTATTCGTAATACAAAATGAATTTGAATTACTTTGCCAGGGGATGCGTTATAGTGTGCTGTAAATTTCATAGAAATAAAGAATATACACTACAGTTGTTTATATTTCGGTCTCGTTTCAAAGCTAAACTAATATCCACAAAACTGCCAACTGGAACAGTTAGGGAGCTTTCAATACTAAAAAAGTCCTTCCGGCCTGTACCGGGAGGAAAAGGTAGCTTTCCTATATCTTCGTTTTAAAATTTTAGCTAATGTTACACGAAAACAGCAACTTAAAATGCAAATAAAACGTTTACAAAAGATTCGTTGATACTGAATTTGAATAAGAAATTCGCCAAATTACTGAGCAATAGCCAAATTGGCTTCATTTATGAAGACTTATTTTGGTCGCCAAATTTGGCTATATTTCGCCAAATGTTGCCAAGTGTGGCGAGAATTTTGCGCTAACGGATATCAATATATAGTTTTATGCGTTTGATTGGGAAAATTATTACAACAATGAAAATTTTTGTAATGGGCTGTCTTGTTTCAAAATGTCAGCCACCCTAGAATTTCAAACTGCTCTATCTCAGCCGTTTTTTAAGATAGAGGTAAAACAATAAATGCTCTGGAATCCTCGTTTCAAGGCCTAACACTGAATTAAAAAATACATTTGAATTTTTAACTTTTTGGTATATTTATTTTATTTTTAAATTTTTAATTGGCCGCCATCTTGAAAGAAAATGGCGGACCAAGCTGTCCAACGAACTCGGTCGAGACATTGGTGAGCTTAATACACATAATTAGTTTCATCAAAAATGATCTATAAATACGAGCGTTATCGTATGACATAGGTCAGATATATATATATATATATATATATATATATATATATATATATATATATATATAAATCAACATTTAAACAGAGGGTGGTTTTGGGGTCTGGGGGTCATGATCGGTGAAAATATATCGAAATTTTCCGGAACTGCTTTCCTCCGAACGGCTGCAATAGGTAGCTTTATACTTTTTTGTATTGAAAGCTACCTAAAAGTATAAAGCTACCTATTGCAGCCGTTCGGAGGAAAGCAGTTCCGGAAAATTTCGATATATTTTCACCGATCATGACCCCCAGACCCCAAAACCACCCTCCGTTCAAATGTTGATTTATATAGATAGTTATATCCATATATATATATATATATATATATATATATATATATATATATATATATATATATATATATATATATATATGACTTATGTCATACGATAACGTTCGTATTTATAAATCGATTTTGATGAAACTAATTGTGTGTATTAAGCTCACCAATGTCTCGACCGAGTTCGTTGGCCAGCTTGGTCCGCCATTTTGTTTCAAGATGGCGGCCATTTAAAAATTTAAAACTAAAATAAATATACAAAAAAATTAAACATTAAAATTTATTTTTTAATTACGTGTTAGACCTTGATACAAGTATTCCAGAGCATTTTTTTGGTTTACCTTCATCTTACAAAATGGCTGAGATAGAGCAGTTTGAAATTCTAAGGTGGCTGACATTTTGAAACAAAACAGCATATTAACGCGATTACTCGCAAATTATTTTCTTTCATTGTTGTAATAATTTCCCCAATCATACGCATAAAACTATATATTCATATCCGTTAGCGACAAAATTGGCGACATTGGCGACAAAATTGGCAATATTGGTGACAAAATTGGCGACATTTGGCGAAATATCGCCAAATTTGGCGACGAAAATAAGTCTTCATAAATGAAGCCAATTTGGATATTGTTCAATAATTTGGCGAATTTCTTATTGAAATTCAGTATTAACGAATCTTTTGTAAACGTTTCTTTGCATTTTAACTTGCTGTTTTCGTGTAACATTAGCTAAAATTTTAAAACGAAGATATAGGAAAGCTACCTTTTCCTCCCGGTACAGGCCGGAAGGACTTTTTTTAATTTTAATTGTGAGGAACATTTAAACAACAAATTAATCAATCACTCGGATGTGCCTCCTGTTCAAGGACATATCATTAACGACATATCAAAGCGACATATCATTATATCATAGATCAGTACATAAAAGTTCCACATTTAATAACGTTCCGAAAAAAAAATCGTTTACGAATTTTAAGAATGACTTTTTTTTAAATTAAAGATACCACCGCACATTTGTCTATGAGGAACAATAACAAATTTTTTGGGTACAAAGGGAAAGGCTAGATGAGCGGAATATTTTCGCCCATGGCATAAAAGGACAAAGGAAAATAATATTGCGTTTGTTTCATAAAAATCCAGTGTACTCCTTTTAATCAATAAGCGTTATTTTTACAAAATAAACTTAGAAGCTTCAGGTTGATATAAATTTAAGTGTGAAAAACAAGTGTAAGAGATAATTATAGACTTTAAAAAAGAAGATTTTTTTTTTTTTTTTTGCACATTTGGTCTTTTTTTAAAAATTCGATTACGTAATTCAATTAGACAGACTTCATGAACTAAAAAAAATGTACATCATCTAATAGAAAATGCTTTAGGTTTTGAGGAAGGATGAAGTTATTTTCATTCCTAAAGGAAATCTTTGTATGAGTCCCATGATAGTCCTGTCTATTTACCTTCCAATAAAGTAACTTTCTTTATCAGACTATTGACATATGGACAGGACAACATCAAACTTAGAGAACTTAGAGAACTTAGAGAGCCATTATCGGCGAAGTAAGGTTCGTTTACCGATTTAAAACATGTGTAAGCGTACATCACCATTTTTTTTTAAATTTGAGAACCTGATATCTGGGGGAAAAACTGTAAACGTGAATTTGTGTCTCGGATATATGTCAATACTCTGATAAATAAAAGTACGTTCTATCTCTCAAAATGATAAGCAAAAGAACCGGCACAAGAGTTGTAGGATGTTTCGCACATGTCGAAACCAAGTTTTGGTATCTGAGTTTTTAGCGACATTTTCAACTAAAAGTTTAAAAAAAAAAAAAAAAAAAAAAAAAAAAAAAACTATGCGTAGAAAGCTTACAAGCATTTAAAAACGTCGCAACAGGATGGTCTAATTAAGATTCATTAGATAAATGTTACAAAAAGGATTTTTAAAAGTTAATTTCTATTAATAAAAATGTCTGTCGTTTAATGGCGAAACAGAGTAAGCCGCGGAATCTAAATAAAAAGAAAAATGCCCAGTTAAACTGAGGGCATTGAGCTCACAGGCTATTCACACTCATTGTATATTGTACTCTTATTTCAAAGAAATTGAAATATGCCCTCGAAAAATAAAGAAATCAACAATATATTAAGGGGGGGGTCATCCCCCTGTTACCCCCTCATAGTTAATTAATGAACTCCTTAAACTAATCAGGGAAGTGTCTAATTACAAGGAATATACATACAAAATGTGAAGAAAATCGGATAATTCTGCATGAAAAACCCATTTATCTAAATTAAGGGGGGATTAGCCCCCCCTTCCCCCTTTATACTTAACCAATGAACCCCCAAAACTATTCAGAGAAGCGCATTATCACAATGAATCTATATATAAAATTTGAAGAAAATCGGATAATTCTGCATGAAAAACTCATTTATCTAAATTAGGGAGATTACCCCCCTTTCCACCTTTATACTTAACCAATGAACCCCCAAAACTATTGACAGAAGCACATTATCAAAATGAACCTATATACAAAATTTGAAGAAAATCGGATAATTCTGCATGAAAAACTCATTTATCTAAATTAAGGGGGGATTACCCCCCCCTTTCCCCCTTTATACTTAACCAATGAACCCCCAAAGCTATTGACAGAAGCACATTATCAAAATGAACCTATATACAAAATTTGAAGAAAATCGGATAATTCTGCATGAAAAACTAATTTATCTAAATTAGGGGGGGGGGGTTATCCCCTCCTTTCCCCTTTTATACTAAACCAATGAAGCCCCAAAACTATTGACAGAAGCACATTATCAAAATGAACCTATATACAAAATTTGAAGAAAATGGGATAATTCTGCATGAAAAACCCATTTATCTAATTTATGGGGGGTTAGCCCCCCCCCCGTTTCCCCCCTTTATGCTTAACCAATGAACCTCCAAAACTAATCAGGTAAGCGTCTTATCACAAGGAACCTATACACAAAATTTAAAGTAAAACGGTTAGTTCTATCAAGAGTTATCGCGTTACGTACATACATACATACATACGTACGTACGTACATACAGAACCGGCGGGCACATAAGCTCTCAGGCTTTGATAGCCTGTGAGCTAAAAAAAAAATGTTTATCGTGGTGAAGATTGTAAATAAAGACTTCCATTTCACATACAGTTTTTAATATTTAGGATGAAGATGATGGATACATTATTCAAAGTATTACTTTGCTGAGAAATTTAAACATAACATAAATTAAAGATGATCAGGATGAGAAAGTAAAAAAAAGTGGAGTTACATAATTGTAGCAAGGGCAAAAGGCAAGGCAAAAACACCAGCAAATCCCCAGGTTTTACACCTAAAAAAAAACAATTCTTTTACATAAATATGTTGCCCCTTTAAACATCAAACAACAACCGAAATCTATCTTCGCTGACGGCATTCGACGCCTTGTCAAACAATGGGATACGTGTCTCAACGCCACGGGTGACTATTTCTAAACAAACATGTACGCTGTAAGTTTAAATATACTATTTATATTTAATTCAGTTTTGCGTTTCTCTTTATTCATGTTTTGCTAATTAGAACTTTCGAATAGGTATTATTTAACATGTCTCATATAAGAAGCTACATAATTTAAGCACATTTATTTATATAAATATCATTGAATATATTCAAACTATAAAAACATGTTTGGAATACGTTAACATTGGATCTAGAGTATAATAAATCAGTATTATTTTATGAATAATTTCCTTTCAGACAATTTGTAATAAATAACACTGAATTCTACCCCTTTTAAAATATTTTGGATTATGCTGTCAACAAAATGGATTTTTCCTGTAGCTCAAATTTATACATACAAAGAAAACAGAAATATATCAAAAAGAATTTTGAATATTTATGCTGCAAACATAAATCTAAAATATATTTATGACGAAATGTATGAAAAGCATTTTTCAAACTGCTCTGCGTTTTAAAGAAATCCATATGTCACTGGATGAATATATATGCATACATTTCTCAAATTGTACATTTTGGAAGATTTTGAGTGTATTTCAAAACAATAAATGGCTCTTTTATTCATGTTTTGAAAATTAGTGTAAGTAAAAATAAATTAATGAATCTATTATTTAAGGTTACTAAGTATGAAATTTAAAATTTTAATTTAGTATAGAACATTCTAATATTTTCAATTATTCACGTTTAAAGATTAAAAGCATTTACAATCACTTTTTAAAATATAGATATATGCGGGGCATACAGTACACTATTTTTGTTATTAATTAAACGTAAGTCATATAGTTATTTATAGTTATTTATAGTCATATATATTTGTAATGGCAAAACATTGTCTCAAAGTTTTACTTTTGGCGACAAATTGTTCAATATATATATATTCTAAAAGCTAAGAATTTGAATTTTTTGTGCAATAGTTTAATTCTTAAAATAACATTTTGTGGCATTTTGTGAAAACAACTCTTAATGCAATGACGTTAAAAAAAATCGCAATTCTTTTACGATTACAATTTACCAAACAATAGTTTCCAAATATTCAAGTACAATTTTTTACTATGAAATAAGATTCATGTGGAAATTATGTTTAGGCTATGAATTGTATATATTATTAAATTTACTATCTTGATTTAGCTATCCTCAAATTTTACAATATATTGTAAGATGTGAAAAGCATTACTCTTTCTTAAAAGAGATAATAAGAATGATAAGAAACTTAAAATAACTTGTAGTTAATAAAAAAAACTAATAATAGTAGGAAAATAAATAAACTCATTTATTTACAAAGAAAATTAGCGAAATGCGATTAAGTTATAGGAATTGAAATTTTGTAAACAGAATGTGAAAAAAATTGTTTTTATCCTATTTTAAACACTCCTGCAATTTATATTGCTTATTAATCTTCAATCAGTGAAACTAGTCGTTGGTGACCACCGTAATACTTACCCAGCATGGATATGCATAATATAAAATATGAAAATAAAACATGTGTAAACTATTTATAAAATGCATTGAAATTCCAAATAAAATCGTTGCTTGATTATGTCATAAACTTTAAATGCTCTATTACTGAATTTCGTAAAAGAAACATCCTTATAACTCCAAAATTGATAATAACATTAACTAACGCTTTATTGCGTAGGATTAAGCGTTTCATTTCCAATTAAAATATATCTTTGAATTGAAATTTGGATGAAATACAGGGTCCTGAAAAATCAAAGAGTGTGGAAAATACGATTACAAGTATCTCGGCAACTCACTATCCAATCGACTTCATTCTTTATGCAAAATTTATGTTTTTTATTGTCTTTTATATTCACTCCTTAAAATAAGCACTTTCGAATTTTTTATATACCTTTTATCAGAACGAATATTTCTAGAGTCCGAAAAAAATAGTTCCGGATAATCGAGGTTACTGAAATTCAACAAGCTTCTTCCCATTATTACATACTAAATACATACGAAGTTTCAAGTCTCTATCTCAATTTGTTCGGGAGATAGAGCGTTTACAGAACACAGACGGACAGAAAAATGTTTTTTCTAAAAATATGTTTTTCGGGATCTCCAGTGTCTGAAACGTGTAAATTCATCAAAAAAAGTTTTTCGATTTTCAAATCGATTACAAGATTTTCCCTATACTACGTATGATGGGTAAGTAATAATATAAGATTTTGAAACTTTTTGCGACATGCTGTATTTTAATATCGAAATACATGCTATCCTAATAATATTATAAATCCGATTGTGTGCAAATGTTAGGCTGAAGCCAGCGTCAAAATGGAGCATTTGATGATCCTGTATCTTTGCATGTAGGTTGATTATAACCCTCAAATGAACATAGACTGTTTTTTATTTATTTTATTTAAATATTTTTCATAATAATTTAAAATTTCGTTATCTTCATAGAGAATAAATGAACATTGTTTCGTATAATATTTTTTAATGGTTAAATTTACTTTACCGTTGCTAATACTTCATCGTTGCCGAAACTAAATCAAAAGCCGGAATAATAATTTTTACTCAACAATTTAGTTTCAATTGAAAAATTTTCATGTGAAAAGGGAAAATGAAATAAAAAAATTAAAAAGATTAAGTAATATTATTAGGAAAAAAAACGTACTTTTTTAGTTTTTGATAATAATACAAGGTTTCAATATGCATAACTATAGGAAACAGGTGAATATGACACCATACATCGAAAATAAAGCGGATACGCTTTGATGGTGAAAAAAAAGGATCTTGGGTTTTTTCTTTTTTTTCTCTTTTCTGTGGTAACAATACTTGGCGTTTTACCGTCTGCGCACGGCTAATATAACTATAATTTTTTTTAATTTAAATTTTTAAAAAGTAAAAAGAAGTTTGAAAAGAAAATGGTTAGCAAATGTCAATAATATGCTCCGCAACATTATCCATGTCCAAAATGATGTCATGGATAGCGAGAAATAGTTATTTTCATTCTTAAAACTAAAAAAAATAACTCAATTATCTAAAAAAAAAAAAAAAACGAATGTTAATAGTTCCATTTTTGTTGATAAAACCTAAAGATTTGTTAGTATTTCGTTAAAGTAACATAATTTCCCCTATGCCAGTATTTAAATTAATTGCCTGCAAAAGAAAATTAACAAGAATTATGTCATTAAAAAGGGATTTCTCTGGGGAAAAAGAGACGTCATATTTGAAATAAAACGGGAATTTTCCAATATGTTTTTAAATGAATGTGAATCAATTCCTTACATTAATAATACAAGGATCAGTAAGTATAGAAAGTAGATGAGTTTCACGCCATATTTATAACGAAAAATGTAAATGTTTTTTTATCTATACTGATTATTAAGCATGAGTATCCGTTATATACAGATGAGAGTTTTCTGCTAAAAATCACATCATAATTTTAAGAAAAGGAAAATGAACACGAATCTATTATATTAAAATCTGACCGTGTGTTTGTATTTCGCAACTACTCCTAGACTATCGAATATTTTTTACACCATTTTCTCATTAAAACTGAAAAACAGAATTTATTTTCACTTTGAATAGATGGTGAAAACAAAATCTTGATTTCAGTAAGTTATCCGAAATAATAAAGCATATTTTCACATATTCAAACTTCATGAATCAATTTATTCTGGAGAACAAAAATTTCCTGTCAACATACTGTCATTTCGAAAACAAGATTTGTTTCAGCTATACATTAAACCAAGGAGGCAGAATTGAATTTAAAGAAAAAGCATATACTATTTCCAATTAATGTTTTTTTGAAGTATGGCTGTTAAGATGTTTGAAAAAGGAGTTAAAAGTAAAATTGTTTTTCAGGTAAAATTGACATTTGTTTTTACCCAATTCGTTTATTTCCACGATTTTATTTGGCCCTCCTTTTTGTATTGGTTGCAATTTCATTTTCGCGATTATTTGGCACAAATTTTCATTTTTTTAAGACTAAATTATGTCAAGGTCACTATAACAAAAAATACCGTATTGTCACCTATGAAATGTGATAAATAGTTAGTTAATTATTAACGTTTTTAATTATCGGGAGTGAAATATTTTGCTTAATTAGTGTATTTATTCTTCTTTTAATGTTGCGTCAACGAAGTCACGGGTAACAGCTAGTTTTATATATATATATATAACTGAAATAAACACTTTAAATTTGAAATTGCAACGTTGCTGCGAGTATTTTATGTCAATATTATAGGATACATAATGAACGAAACGCATCATTTACATAGAAATTAATTACAAGTTATTCATAACAAGTAACACGCATACATTTTCTAAGTTACTCTAATTCTCTCTCAATTTTATCCACTGTATCAGAAATTTAATAGTCTATTCCGCATTTCACAATCTTCTGTGTTTGCTTAGAAAACACAGTCCTTTCTGAATATTTTGAGACAAAATGAAGTCGGCTACTTTGATTACACCTATTGTGTACCTAACTGATTAGATTTGTCGCTTTGGACAAAATTTCTGACAGTTCATCCAAGTAAGTTTTCAGAGAAGTAATGTTATTTCAAGGATCTGAAATATTATAGTGTAAGAATCAGTTTAATAAAATGTACGTTATATGCTTTAAATTTATAAATGATTTTACATTACTACCTAACATTTGTCTTTATTTTTTTCCTTACATATTGCTTAATCTAATATTGGGTATTTATTTAAATTATGTCAACTATGCACTCTAAAATTAATTCTATTTCTGTTGTTACGATTTCGAACATATACTGGTAGTGAAGTTGAATAACAGCTTAAGTAAGCTTCGTGAAATACCAATATTTATTTGATCTATGAAATAACCTTTTTTGATTAGTACAGATCATAGGACATCTAGGTTTTACCGAGAATTATTATGTATAGTCTTCTAGATCAAATAAGCTACTATCTACAAATAAAATAAGTTCAGGTCACTATGGCGAGGGCTTAGCCTTTCTCAATAAACCTTTCGACTAGCACCCCCATGCTGTACTAGAAGGGATCCTAAATAGAGCCGTATAGAAGGACAGATGGTAATCTACAATATCGCTTCGAGGGAAGACAGTTAATAATCAACTATCCTTAGACGAAGCTAAACATTGATTTAAATTTTGTATTTCGTCCCGTAACTTTGCTTTTCACTTCTCGAAGTTTAAAAGTTCCCATTTAAATTCAATTGTTTTAGAGATTTGTCGAGCTGGCCTAACATTTTAATTCTTATGGGATTCATGGCTAGCGACGAAACTTATTCACTTCCTCAGGATTCTCCAGCCGAACTATGATCTCCTTTTCATCTCAACTGTTCATAGTCGTCAGGGGTTGCTCACAATTGCCAGCCTTTTGTCTTTTACCTGCCTGTAGCTTGACTCGCGGGCGTCTGTGCTTTGTTCCAGCTGTGTTCTGGCACACCGCGCCGCCTAGAATTTTTCGAGGCCAATGCCCCAAGTTTTCTCAGTTAATTTTGAGGGATAGGGCGTCACACTATCAATACCACATATGCATTTTTTTTTTTACTTCCAGCACTTTTTTTTTTACTTTCCAACTTTTTATGTAACTAGTGGCAGAACCACATGATCACCATATTTCTACCAGTCTCAAATGACATCTTTAAATTTTTTTATTTATGTTTATTTTACCTCTTATTTTTATAGATGATAATTATTAGAAAAAACCTTCAGTGATTTAAAAACTATTTGTGATTGTTTTAATCTAAAACACACAAATAAAATGACTATTAATATATAATATTTATAACATTATAAGTTTATTAAATTATAAGATTTATAATATTTATTCTGTTTGTACACTTTTGTTTATAATGGTAAAATGTTCATGGTGTTTTTTTTATTTCTAATTTGTTAAAATGTTATTTACTTTTAATTAATATTTTGTAAGGAGATCCAACAACACGTTCCAAAAACACATTTTCAATTTGTTCGTTTAAATTTAAGTACCTCGTAGACGGGACGGAACCTCGCTCGGTAGTTTTTTTTTTTTTTTTAACATTCATACTATATTTGAGTAATGACAAAATTTATTATTTATTTCTACATAATGCATACTGCATTTGAGTGGAGACAGATTTTTATTATTCATTTTTGGATACAAGTATAATTTCTAATTTCTAAAGTTTATAGTAACAAATTCTGTCAATTCTTATTTTGCGTTTTTTGCATATATATTATACTATATCCAATCTCTCCATGTTTTCGGGATAAATGATATTACTTTTGTTATATATTTCAGTAGTTGTAATATAACAAACTGGTTTATTGTCGATGTATTCTGCATTTTTTCCATACAACATTTATGTGTGTGACGAGAATTTTCTGTAGGTAGAAATACTTACTGTTTTATCTTGTAACTCTGAAAATGGTGACGAAGAACATTCCATATATACAAAAAGATATATATGGCAGAAGCTCACAGAAAACAACAAAGATGGATTCAAATAGCCACACTGTGATCAGGTGTATTTTTTAGGTTCTCATGATGTTATTATCAAAATACTCGAATAATCTTTCATCCGTGGAATTAGCCGTAATTTAATGGATGTTTCATGCGCTTAAAACACAAACATTCATTTTGGGAGAATATTCTTTCTTTTCAAGTCTGTACAAAGGCACTGCTTTATTCATTTATTTTTGGGTAAATTATGTGGTAAAGTAAATATTTTCTCTTTTGATTTATAGAATTAATTTTGGTAATCGAGCAAAAGTTGGTAAATAAGTGAAATACATGGAAAAATGTATTAAAAATAAATGAAAAATGTATATAAATACATTTATCATTCAAATAATTAATTGATAAACTATCGATATTTTGTCCAGCATTATCAGCGATAAGTAAAACAATACATCAGTAATTTTTATATCAAGCAATAATATTAAGATCATACGTATATAAATATCTACATCTCCATATTTCTACATAGATAGGAATTATAAAATAATTTCAATTATATATTTCGTTACATTTTAAGACCTATCTCATTAATAGAAATAAAATTTTAAGATGATATTGTAAAAATATATAGTGCAATGAAAAAAATAGCAAGAAAAGTACTGATAATTCACGTAAAGAATAACAGACTAATTCATGTTTAGAAACAAATAATACAGAAAAAAATCAAATCATTCCTATCTTAATTCTCTTTAATTAAGCTCTAGATACTTTACTTTGCATTGTATTTTAACATATATTTATCTTGTTCTGCTGAAGTAGATGCTGTATAAACAGAAATCTCCATAACGTAATATTAAAACTATAATTATAACAATTTTCAGAAATCTTAACAATTTCCCTCAGTGAAAATTTAAATAAATACCATTTGAGCTTATGTAGCTTTATTTTTAAGTTGCAAAAATGATCAAATTATGCTAACATTTTGTTTAGCATTTATTCAAAAATAATACTCTAAGCATAAAGAATATTTCAGTTAAAAATTTAATTAGTAAGTATTTCTTTGTTGTATTCTAGATTGTATGCATACGAGTAAAATGCACTGTTAAGAATTTGCAGCAAACTGTCCAGTCATTTGACCGTTTTTGTAGAAAACGGTTACATAACTGTAATTTAAGTCTATTCTTACCGTAATATGGGCAATAATATGGTAAAAATAGACATAAATGACGGTTGTGTAACCGTTTTCTACAAAAACGGTCAGATGACTGGACAGTTTGCTGCAAATTTTTAACAGTGTGTAGAAACAAAAAAAAAATGCTATCTGATATATACATAATGTGAATCTATGCAAAGTAATTCTAATTTATCTTTTTTCACGTTTGCCCTAGTTTAATGCTAACTTTTTGCATTAAATTTACATGACTGAGATAGTTTGTTTTAAAATTCAAATTGTAATATTTTACAGTCTGACGCTCTTGTATGCAACTTTGAAACATTTTCAAAAGTTGTGTTCTATTCATATGAAGAAAACAAATTTGCGATTTGAATTTTGACCTTTTTTTAATTGTATTTAAACAAAGTGTAATATTAATTACCATTAATTTATTAGCATGTTCTTCATTCGAATATATAACTTCAGTTATAACGAATTATCCAAACAAATCAATCTTTTAGGGACAGAATTCGGAAGCAGGTATATTTTTAATTATTTTCTTTTTTTTTTGCATATTTTTCTTTTTAATTCTTTAGTTTAAATATATTAGTCGTTTAAAATCGGGAAAAAATTACTTTAATTTTATGGTATTCCCAATTGTGACCATGAGACTATTCCTTTACATGTGCCTAATAAATAGAATATAGTGATGAGTTGATTAAATACAAAGCAAATTAGTAAGAATGAATGAGAGAATTTTAAATTTAAGAACCGATATGAAATAAGTTGAAAGTTTATATATTTAAATGAAAACATTTTTTAAATGATAAAAAAAGTCATGTTTATGATTTTTTATAATTTATCCATTTTCTGATTGAAATGCGTTTGGTTTCTTTTTTAAAAAAATCAGCCCTCTTTCTGCTATATCTACTATTTTTTTTCAAATTAGAATTGATGATTTTTAATATTTGAATCATTTTGAAATCTGATGTTCCCAATCAAGCATTTTGGTGTGTAAATGGTTAGGTGAAATTGTGGTAAACGTGAAGAAAAACAATGTTTAAAAACAAGGGTTACAATCCTCCTGTTATATATACACATGAAAAGAAATACAGGAAGTACTAGCTCGAGTCTAAATCGAGATTATTTTTTTATTGATATAGATTCCCAATGCAATGCTATTGTAGCGAAATTTATAGTAGAATTACCTTGTTTGCCAAGGAATAAGTGTTATTGGAAATGGTCATCATTCAGACACCATTGAATTAGATAATAAATTATTTTGAAATGATGCTTCCAGTCTGTGTGGTGTTACAATTTATTTACTGGAGACGAGACTAAATAAAGTCATAATGAACAGAGGAAATTATATTATTAAATATTATTATATTATTAATTATCATTAGGAAATTATAGTCGGGATAGCTCAGTACGGAGAGCGTTGGTACGGCAAACCAAAGTACCCAGGTTCGAGTCCTGGTCCCGGCATATTTTCGCTCTGTTGGAAAGGTCTCAACTATGATACTCCAACCTTTGGATCTAAATAAAGTGTTTAAGAAAAAGTCAGTGCAATAATGCGCCTGCTGTTGCATGTGCACTCTATAAACATACAGTACCTATTTGTATACAGAGCACTGTAGCATTGAGATGTTTCGCCATTATACAGTATAGTTATTGGAAATGGTAAACGATACTGAACTAGACATTCCTTACTTTGGAATGCTTCTACCAATTTGTTTGGTGTTGAAAATTATTTTACATTCATCTGGTCATTATGTCATCGTATATCATTCGAAGCAAGGCACTTCTGTGGCTAAATTAAATAAATATTTGAAAATGCCTGTCATTCAAACAACATTGATCTGAACGCATTTTATTTTGGAATAAGTCTACAAATTTATTTTCTCTTGAAAATAAATTTAATGTACTTTTCCAGTTGTAAAGACTCTTCCGAATGTGGGAGTGTTATAATTAAGCAGGCCTTTCTAACGACGAACACAAGTTTAATAAAACTATGACGTAACGATGACAAATACAGATGACAAGGACAGGTACATTAGACGACATGTAATAAACATAAAAGATTATTCATATTTTTCAAGATTCATGACCGGTAACATTTACGGCCATTTTCATAACAAATTCTGGTTTCTCATATCACAAACGACGTTCTTCGCCGCTGACATTCCAAATTCTACTGCCGCGCTTTTTCCATTTCTCTAGAAGGGGGCGCTACTAGAGCAAGAAAAGGCTTGCGCAGTCCTCACACCAATTCTTGTCTAGATGTCACCGCCTATCATTCAATGAAACGTAAGTCTATTAAGTATTTTGTTACATACTTTTACTATTGTTAAGTTATCTTTGGAAGCACGGGTACGAGTCAAAAGTTGGAACCTGCATAACGTTCTTATTGTGTCCTGAGTTCTATATTACTGGATATAATATTCTGTTTCCGGATTCCAAGATATAATCTCTTTGCCAGTTTTTTTTGTTCTTTTATTTTGTATGTGAAATTTAAAAGTAATTTGTATATGTATATAGCATTGGTCACTTTAGTATCAATGGACGAAATTTATCAACATTTCACAATACGTAGTACTCTAACGAATATAAAAAAAGAGTCTATATTTTTTATTAGAAATTAGTGGTTTATAATTGTTGAAGTGATTGAAATTTAAATGTTTTTAACATGGAAACTAGTGCCTATTACACAAAATTAATTTTTTTTATGTTTTTTTCGGCCATAATACTGGGCAAAACAAATTGAATCAAAATTATGAAAACGAAACTAGACATATTAGTTCAAACGGCCGAGTAACATTTAAATGAATGCTCAGTAACTATCCGACAGGTACATTACACTGCAAGAAATAATTTTTGTGTGCGTAACTAGTATTGTAATCCGTAACTAGGGTCGCAATTCAGTCAAAAATGCAGAGTTTCTTACTTCAATCTGAGACGGGATTTTTTATCATTACTTTAACAATAATGAAGATATTTATCGGGATTTGAATAAGTAGAATAATTGTATAGATTTGTGTAAAGTGTTACAATATTACAGGACGTGATGGAAGCGAACACCATACTCATTCAAACAGCATTGCACTAAATGCTTCATGTTTCGGAATGTAGTTCGTGTTGCATAATTGTCACTTACTGAAATTTTGTGTTTTTACACTATTCTTAGTATTGCCATCACATTTAGCACAAAGCAAATAATTTATTGTTAGAGTTATAAACAAAATTATGGGTTCAGTTTAAAGTGCAATATCCAGTATTTCTGACTAAATAATTGGATTGACTCTAATGTTCCAAAACCAAAAGTTTTTTGCTGGAGTTGTGCTGTACCTCTATTCAATTTATTGAACTGTTAATTTGCATCAACCTGTATTTTTACATTCGTATTCACAAAACAACGTCTTCCATTCGATTAACTTATAAATATAACTTATAAAAAATGCAATGTGTTCAGGTACAGCTTATAGGATCAATTTTCTCAAATGACGTCATAGTTCCCTATACCTTTTAGCACAGATTTGTTAGAAAGACTGAATTAATTGCTTTTAAATTTTGTACAAACTTATTTTAGAGAATTTGCGTTACAAAAGATATCTGTCACCCAAACGTCATGATTTTAGAATTCACTGACCGCCATTAAGGACCCAACTAGTGGTTCTGCCTGTGTCATAATTGATGTCCCTTTTACATGCTCGGTGTTTCATAGGGTGAATACATACAATATTCTTTTTTCCAACAAACGAAACTATTACTTTCTATTATGCAATCTTCCATAATGCAAATTAACAACACAAAAAATCGCTACTGCAATGGGTCTTATCTACAATTTGGGTGTTTTCTCCTTAATGACATGTTTTGTTTTTCCTCCTGTGATTAAAAGCAACAAATAAATGTTTCGCCTGACCAGATCCAATAGTTGCATTTCATAAGATAGAAATTGAACTGAATTTGTGAAAATGATTAAAACAAGTGCGTGAAATAAATAAACAAGGACTACTTTACCATTGATAATTACTAGTGATAATAAAATTCTCTAATATTATCTATGTGGCATTTCTCAAGAATAAAATTTCTTTATTTCGAAATAACCACATGAAATATAAAAATTTTTACCTTTATTTGTTTTCGACACTATACTATACGGTTAAAAGTTTCATAATTAATTCGTATGCATATTTCTAGTGAAATAATTGAAGTATTTTAATTATCCGTACCTTGCAATATTAGCACACGAATTCCATTCAGCAAACCTCGAGTTATAAGCAATCGAAACGAAATGTCCCTTTGTATTTTATATATATGGTACATAATTACTAGTTATTATAAAATTTTATAATATTATCTATGTCGCATTCCCCAAGTACAGAATTCCTTTATTTTGAAATAACCATGTAAAGAACTAAAAATATCACTTTTATTTGTTTTCGACAACATATTATACGGTTAAAAGTCTCAAAATTAATTAATATGCATATTTCTGGTGAGATATTTGAAATATTTTAATTACTCGTACCATGCAATATTAGCACACATTTAAACGAGAGAGACAATTAACATCATTCGTGGAATCATGATGCAGGTTTATTAATATTCGGATTTAACGACGTGACACAAGCTAATGCAGATATTTGTTGTGGAAAAATTTAACTTTGTTTATTTGAGGTTAAATGTTTAAATTAATATAAAATAAAAACGTTAACATTTACAGCTACAGTACAAAAATTCCACGGACTCGCAAAAAAAATAATGTGTCATGTACTGAATGTTAATATTATGACGAATGAAAAAAATCATTTTATTATAACACATGTCTAAATATACATTTTGGTGAACATATATTATGGCAAATTTCATTAAAATATTAATTTTTAATTTTTACACGTGTGGCAATTCACATTTTTAAAAATTACACCCAAAATTAGTAAAACTAAACATCCATACATATAAATATATTTCAACCAATATTAATCACAGTACTAATATATTTTAAGCAATAATCAAATTTATACATTAAGTAATTATCCATTATTGAGTGAAAATATACACTCGGTAAATCGCCATTTCAAAAAGAAAACTATATTTTAAAAAATCGCAAAATAAAGAAAAAAAAAAAAACATACAGAGTTTAAAACGAAATTCGAAGTAATTATAGTTTATTATTTTTAAAGTATGAAATTCAAAATTAAACATCTCTTATTAGCTTGAGATAAACAAATGTGGCTTTTACAGGCTAAAATATAGGCAAAAATCTGAAAATAAATCAAAAGATCCTAACAAGCAAAAAAATAATATTTTAAAATATATATGTAATGTAACTGCTGTTAAAACATACTGCTCGCAACTCTTTTCAAATACAAACAGAATAAAAGAAATTTTTAATTTAACTTTCAATTAAAGAGTTTTCCATTTAACATATCTTATTAGCCTGAAATAAATAAAAGTGGTTTTTATAGTCTAAAATATATGCAAATTTCTCAAAACAAATCAAAAGATCTTAAGAAACAAAATAATAATATTTTTCAACTATATGTAATTACTGTTAAAACAGTCTGTCGCAAGTCTTTGCAAACACAAACTGAATAAAAAAGTATTTTTTTTTTTTAAATTTAACTATTAAATAAAGAGTTTTCCATTGAAAACACAAAGTTATAACTATGTAGGGCAGACCGGGGCAGGTTTACGCATGGGGCACATTTACGCAGTGCACTTTTTCCGAAACGAGTTTGGCGCGCCACCAGTCATAACAGATTGATGCTACTCCCTAGCGGGTATTCTCACAAGTTATTGAGCGTCAGTCGAGCTTCGGTCTAGTATGCGGAAAGGATAACCTGTTTTCTGTCAAGGTGAGTAAATTTTGTCTTGAACTTATTGAAACTTATTGTGAACTAATAATACTTTGTAGAGGATAAACAAATATATGAAATTTTATCTTTTTTTTTGAGAACTGTATTTGCAGGAACAGAAATGTTATTAATTTTCGTTGCACGTTAAAAATAAATCCAAACATGGTGACGGGGCTTGTTTACGCATTGACATCGGGGCACCTTTACGCACGTTCTTACTGTGTAAACATGCCCCTGAAGCATTTTTGCTCCGTACTGTCTCAAAGCTTTTTAGTAATTTCAGGCTATTTAGTTTTGCAAATCATCATTTAATGTTTAATTGAGCAAAAGATTCGCCTTTTATAGCTTACAATCATATAATTCTGTCTTCATGCCTGTTCAGCTTTAATTTTATAGACTGTTCAGCCTGTAATAATTTTTCTTTATTTTACAGATGGTAAGACATTGTTAAGTTATAAATAAAACATCTCAATTTGATTAAATATTTATTTCACTTACTATTTGGAATCACTTAGAATATGCGTAAACGTGCTCCGTTCCCGGGGCAAGTTTACGCAAGCGACGTGGACCTAAAAACAAATTTTTTTTACTGTTAAAAACACAAATAGGACAACAACTGAATGCACAAATTTTGACTTTATTAACTGCTTTATAAAACCACAATGTCTAAAATTTCCTAAGTTAAAACATAAAAATTAGAAAATTCATTGAAAACAAAATCCGCGTAAATGTGCCCCAGTCTACCCTATAACAAAACATTTCATTTATTAATCGACTTCTAACAAAGGAAAAGGAATAAAATTCGTTTGTCTAAAAGTTTTTTTTAATCTATATTTTTTTAGATCTATATTAAAAGCCAAAAACATGTCCATGAGTAATGCTGACGTCATGTTGACGATGACAACGACCTCAATAATAAATGTCCTTTTTGTGAAAATTTATTAACTTCTAAACATCGCATAATTTAAAACTTTATACCGTTAAATAAGGAAAAAAGCACTTATAAATGCAATTTGTTAGAAAACTGCATCTCAATTTACTCATATTTTTTTGTTATAAAATAATTTTTAAACATGAATATCTCTATAACGTGCTGTTTGCTTATGACTGATTGACACGTTTACACTTAAAACAATATAAGTAGTTTAGCATTTCTCTCACACTAATATTCCATAACGAAATTAATACTTCATAAATAAGTAAATAAAGATAATAATATTATTAAACTACAAACATAACAGATCTGTAATCGAACTATATGCTTAAACACAAAAAAAAAAATCAGAATCAAAGAGATTTCTTTAAATCAGTGTTTTTCAACCTTTTTTGGTTCACGGCACACTAAAAATATCTGGAATTATTTGCGCCACGGTTAAATATAAAGAATGTAAAAGTTGTATGATACAAATATATATATATATACAAAATTTATTCAATGAGAGGGATGAGACTTGAAAAAATTATATATAAAAGAGGTTCCAAAGTCGACAGAGAAGTTCGCATTGAATTGTCAACTTTAAAAAGTCTTTCTCGATTTTTGGACTTGATTTCTGTCAATGCTGAAAATCAAAATTCCCAGAACTACGAAGATACAAAAGGCAAAAGAATTTTAATAGATTTCAAGCTAATTACAGGGTACAAATTTTTTACAGAAAGACAAAACTCATCCAGTGTTTTCTGGAAGAATGGTGAACAGTAAAACTTATCGTTTTTCATATCAATGAGCTGTTCTTTTTCTGTTGTTGTCAAATATGGTGTCTTGCAAATTACAAATGGGTACATTAACAAGACATATTCGTCAACTAAAAGCGAAAGAAATAACCCTCTAAGTGAGGTTTGAAGTTCGTCAATGGCGCTTATAATTTCGTCTGAAATATTTTTTTTCTTCTGAGATTTATTAACACCCGGAAAACAGTTAAAATTTCCTTTTGATATTTCAGATTTTCACAGTGTTAATTTTTCTTCAAGTGACTTTAGTTTTGATATGGATGTGACTATATTCTCGGATAGGCCTTGAAGACGAGTTCAGCTTTTTAAACAAGTTCGAGAGAAATTCAACTTGAAGCCACCATATCGCGTCATGAATAAAAAATTCAAAAGATGTTTTTTAGACCTCCAAGAACAATATCACCTCTGCTTTCATGTGTATAAGTCGTTTCAACATCTTTCCCTTCGAAAGCCAGCGCATTTATGTGTGATATAAAACAGTTTTGTAATTGGAATCCATTGCGTCGCACAGCTGTGAGAAAATTCGGGATTTAAGAGGTCGACCCTTGAATAAATTAATCGCTTGGATGACACGGTTCATAATAATCAGCATATCTGGAGTTAAAGATTTTCAAACGAGAGATTCCGTGGGAATCATGCAGTGGACGCTTTTTTTTTTCTGGGCGCACAAGTGTGATAAATCCTTTTTTGTTTCCCAACATCGATGGACATCCGTCTGTGCAAATACCAACGCAGTTTTTCCACAGCAAACCAAAGATTCGAATATTTTATTTTACAAGTTAATATATGTATTTTCCTGTCTCCATGCTCATCATCCAATCTTTGCAGAAAATATACTCAATTATGAATTTTTCATCTTTAACAAATCAAATGAAAGCAAGGAGCTGTTGTTTTCTACTGATATCTGTCGATTCATCAATCTAAAGTAACCAGAGTTCACCGTCGTACGATTATAAATGCTCGACAATTTTATTTTTTTAAGTTCGCAGATAAATCTTCGATTCTGTGCTATATTGTGTCATCCCAGCAAACACAGAATTGCCAGAAACGTCACGAATTGATATAAGAAATATCATTATTGTCAGATACGTCGATTTTCATGTAACATTCTGATATATTTTTCATTGGAAAATAAAGTTTTATCAAATAAGTGGTGTCTGTACTGCAAAAAACTGGCGATAATCTTACGCGGCACAAAATCCGTGTAAAATTCTAGGTATCCATTAGTTATACTTAAAAGGATAACGTTTCGTCGCGCCACTTCATTGTCCATTTCCAATTCCCATTTGACACTATGGATATGATAATTTTTGAACACCCATCGATGTATCACCGATATACTATCATTATCGTCTGGCCGTTTATCTAAACTGGAGTGGCAACAATCTTGACCTTTCAATCTTCAATGGCGGCTGTGTTGTTGTGTTTATATATAATATTATATGTAATATATGATATAATATATGATATATGTTTATATATGATATTATATGTAATATTTTGCCTCTTTATTGTAAAATTTTGTGTAACTTTTCTTTTTTTTTTCTTTTTTTATGGATTAAGTATTTAAGTCATATCATGCATCTTAAATTATGTTGGAGTGTATATAAACAAATAGTTAGGGTTATTACGTGTTTAGCATGTGCATTAAGTATTGAAAAGAAAAATAATGTATACTTTTTTACCATTGGCTTTCAAATCACTTAATTCATGTTCTTTCTCTGACTGATAAGTATTATTTAATCAGTTAATCAAAAATGAAAAAAAAAGAAAAAAACTTTTTTTTGCTTGTATGCAAGGGTGGAGGATTTCTTTTAGTAGTTTACCAGACAAAGACCTGTTTTTACCAGTCAGCACGATGCAATATAGGGTAGATGTGCCAGTAATGGACACGTTGAAAAGTTGGTTTATAAAAAAATAACCAATACAAATTTATTTGTATTATTTTTTTTTCATAATTTGCTTGTTTTTTTTAATAATCTATGTTACTGTTGACACTTTTAATCAAACCAATCTGAAACAGAAAATGTTTCACAGTTCCATTGCTTTTGAGTGAAAATATAAATTAGCATGCTAAGAGATGGCTTGAATTAATTTAATTATCTTTTTTTATTTTCTAGCAAAAATTGTGTGCTTTTGTTTTCATAATAATATAAAACTTTAAATTTTATATATTAATGATCATTTAGAAAACTGTATTTATTTTTAAGGTTTTAGGAGCCATGCCCATTACTAGAATGCTTAATTAGTCTATTTCTAGTAATGGACATCACAATGCAAACCTTACTAAAAGTTCAATTTCAGAAATGTTTATAGTGCTAAAAATCTTTTAATTTAACTGAACAGCAAAACAGCTAATTACTGTAATTTAATTTTAAAATTTTACTTAACCAAAATGTAATAACTTTTTTTTATATAAATAGACGCTTTTAATTAATTTCATGTAATTAATAAAATTTTTAACATTGCAATGAAATTAAAGGGTACTTTTCGGTTAACCGGGCGCCAGTGATATATATATATATACACACATATACACAACTCTACGTATACATATATGTACATACACACATACACTATATGGCCAATGATGACCGGTTACTTGCGATTTTAGACGTTTTCTTAAATATCTAGAAAAATACATAAATAATTATCCTGAAACTTGAGGCCTGTAAACAGCAAAGTTGACTTTATATATTTCGGCGAAGATTTTTTCCCGAAACCCCATTGGGGGCCGTCAATAAGTTGAAGAAAAACTAATATCTTTTGGGTAATCCTGTAAAAACTATTATTGCAAAAGCGTTGAAACGGTAGCACATACTTTGGAAGCTTCTTTAAATAAACTATGTTCATTTTTATGAGGATAGCACGTATACTCGTGGAGAAATTAAGGTTTTTATAAAAGCAATCCCAAAATGCATCAAGTATTTTGCTTATAATTATCAGAGTCCTTAATATAAAAGGATGTTTTTTTTCAGGAACAATGACAAACAACATTATATGCAATACACTGCAATCAGAATTAAAACATAATAAATATTGAATGAAAAATGAGCAGGATCGCTAATTATTGTTTCGCTGCGCATGCGCAAATTCAATCAAAATATACTGTGCATAATATATTAGCTAAATGTGTAGATGAAATTTTGTGAAAGTCTCAAAAACATAACTTGAAAATTCTGATAGTGATAGTCGATAGAATAAGCTTGAAATTCGCTGTTCTCAAAAGGAGGCAAAAAGATGAGGGGCGGTTCCAAATATACAATGAGTCCTCATAAATGCTGTCCTCATAAAAATGAACATAGTTCATTTAAAAAAAGCTTCCTAGGCATGTGCTATCGTTTCAACGCTTTTGCGATGATAGTTTTTACAGGGTTATCCAAAAGATATTAGTTTTTCTTATATTTGTTGACGGACCCTTCTGGGGTTTTGGGAAAAAAAACTTCCCGAAAATGTATGACGTCTATCATGTTGTTTACAATCCTGAAGTTTCAAGATAATTCCTCATGTATCTTTCCATATATTTTACAAAACGTCCAGAATCGCAAGTGACCGGTCATCATTGACCATATAGTGTATATATACATGTATGCATATATAAATATACACTGTTAAAAATTTTGGTTCAACGTTTCACCAAAAGATGGTACAAGTGTAGCTGCCACCATGGGATGGTAAAACCTTTCTCCATCCTTTGGTGCTTTGTTTGAACCACGATTTGGTAATAGGTTGAACCACTGTTTGGTGATAGGTTGAACCATGATTTGGTAATAGGTTGAACCATGATTTGGTAATAGGTTGAACCACTGTTTGGTAATAGGTTGAACCATGTTTTGGTAATAGGTTGAACCATGATTTGGTAATAGGTTGAACCATGTTTTGGTAATAGGTTGAACCATGTTTTGGTAATAAGTTGAAATTATTATTATTATTTATTTAATCTTAACAATATATATGTATTTATTTATATTTTTTAACTATAATTTGTGAATAAAGTATATTATTTTATTAATCCTTAACTATATTTCATTTTTTTTGCTAAGTTGATAAAATGTACTTTCGTGCGTATAATATCAAAAATATTATACGCAATATTTTGAAAATAAATATCAAATATGTGAAAATATCAAACTTCATGATATTTTAAAAATAAATATCTGATATAGTATATCATCAGGGGTCGATACAGGAAAAATTTGGGGCCTATTTAGGGACCCTTCACAAAAATCTATTTAATAAAATGGGTCCCTTCACAAAAATCAATTTGATAAAATGGGCACCTTCACAAAAATCAATTTGATAAAATGGATCCCTTCACAAAAATCAGTTTGATAAAATGGGTCCCTTCACAAAATTCTATTCCATAAAAACTTACTATTTATTATTTATTTATTATTTTGTGATGTTTTAAAATGTGTAATTTGTAAACAAACAAGTTCACCAGAGAGGAAAATTTCAGCAAAAAGGATTAAAAAAAATTTTTGTTTAAAAAATGCTTGGTTCGAATTTGATTAACTGGATTTCAACTTTTGTTGCAAAATGTTATATTTCACAAAAATAACCTTTACTTTTCACAAAATGGGCCTCAAGAATAAAACCTGCATCGACCCCTGATCATGATATACATCCATTGATACATATCACCGAACCCTGTATGTTCAACAATTGAATATTACTGTCATATAAAAATTTCAACACATTATATTAGTTTACGCTAGAAATCAAATATAATCAAGCAACAGGTCTCTAAGATTTCAAATACACGTTACAATTACAATGTAAATAGTACTATTGAAGTTCTTGACGAATCAAACTCCTAACCTGGTAATAACTTTACGCTCAGCTATTTAGCAAAAATTAATTCACAATATCAGTGCCTAATCCAGAACATAAATTATATCTGATACGCAAACTATACGAAAAGAAAATAAATAAATTCAAACACGCATTACTCAATTAGGCCTAATACAGGCACATTATAAAATTACATTTTATCAACTTAGCAAAAAAAATGAAATATAGTTAAGGATTAATAAAGTAATATACTTTATTCACAAATTATAGTTAAAAAATATAAATAAATACATATATATTGTGAAGATTAAACAAATAATAATAATAATAAATACCTTGTGCTTGCTTATTTTTCTCCGGAATACAGCTACACGAGGTTTTACGCACGCAGTCACGTGAAGTGCAAGCGAACTCTGAACTCTGACGTGGCGGACGGGTGAGGGACGGCAGAAGCAGATTCGCATTCAATGGCGGGCGATCTGTGATTGGATGCAACGATTTACTATCGGATGGTAAAACGTTGAACCATAATCCAGGATTCACCAAAAAGAGGGGTTTTGAAATAGAGATCGAACCATCTTTTGGTACTTTTGCTGACTTTGAACCATGTGATGGTTCAACATTGAACTGAAATTTTTAACAGTGTACATATATATGTTTGTACATATATCACTGGCGCCCGGCTAACCGAAAAGTACCAATTAACGTTTAATTTGACCCTTATGCTTGGTGGTCTGAGGGTTGGCAACCTCCGAAGTATGATCACTTTATCGTGCTCCCAGTGATGACCGCTATCAAAGGTTTCACTGTACTTAAAAATTTAGAATATTTTTCCAGGTGTTTATTGGGTAATGTTACTTTCTTGATCTTCTCTGGCGCTTTCTTAACCAGCATTTTTTTTAACAATGTTCGCTAATGGTGGTGAAATGCTGGACTCGGATTCGCTGTGTGCTTTTTACGTTGTACTATTAATTGAGCAACCTTGTAGTTGGCAATCAATCCCTTTTCTGGCATCTTTAAAAAGTTTTTAAAAAAATTGTTTCATTTTGCCTCGCTGCCAGGTTTTCAAAATATTCTCTGGGTTTGTTTTTAACCTCAGGGTGTGAAGTTTCCACATGTGTTTTCAGTTTACTAGGAACGAGAGCTTAATTTGTAATTTTATTTTTGCAGACAACACAGAATGGTATTTGAGGGTCTTCCGTTTCAATTGCGATGAATCCGAATTCGATGTAGTCATCTTTATACTTCCGTTTCTTTCTTTGTTTAAATTCTTTTGTGAAGCACCAGCTTTAATATATTCGTCCATTATGTTTTTCTTTACTTCTATTTTTTGCATTTTTATAATTTAGAGAAGTGAAAGTCAAGAGTTTTACCTTAACTTCTTTTTAACTTCTCGACATAAAACTTAAAAGAAAATTCTGGCGTCAAGCCAAAAAGAAATTTCATTCGAAAGTAGAGAAGGCGAACGTCTGCTCTCCGAGTTAAAAAATAACTCTTGGTGTAAAAAGAAAACCCGAATCCGATGGGCAGAGACCAGGGACGAGAGACGCGCTAGAAAGGCTAATACAGGGGAAGGATTGAACAAGGAAAATAGAACAGGATAAATAGAAAATGTCGTATTGTTGATACGACATCATGGAATTTTAATTATTTGCCAAAACCCTCGCGACACACTTGAAATTCTCTGGTGGCACATTCGTGTTCCGTGGCAAACAGGTTGAGAAACATTGCTTTAAATAGTAATATCATTGGCGATTTCTTTGGCTATTAACAGCTGGCATGCGGCTAATACGAAAGTACCGTTTTTAATAATAAATTTAAAAAACTTTATTTGAATACATAATTCATATTTTTCATTATGAAACTGATTTTTTCTTGATGTTAGTGGGCAATCTAAAAAATATATTAAATGTAAAAAAATGTAATAAAGTTTTCATTAAAAATGGTTTTCATTTTATGCACACCTTGTAGTACCACTCTAACTCTGCAAGTCCGAGTTGGATCCCCTGGTGTCCATAAAAATAAAACGAATGCTATAATTGTCATTTTTCATTTTTTGTTGGTATTGTCACATTTCGGGTCTGATTTGATCAGGATCCAATACTAATACATTTGTCAGTTTCTGAGTTTTCTTTTCTTTTTTTAACATTTTCCAACATAGTTGAAAAGTGTTTATGAACTTGTTTTATCTGACCGTCTGTCTGTCTGTCTCTCCCAGTTCTAACTTGTGTAAATGCAGTCGGATTGCCATGTAATTCATATATGTCATTAGGGTTCACAATGGCATGTGTTGTATTCAAAATGAAGTGTGCAGCGTTCATAGTTCATTTATAGGAGTACCGTAATTTCCGGTGTATAAGCCGCGGGTAAACTAAGTATTTTTCAAACCAGAATTATTTTAATAGAAATATATACAAATATGTGCAAAGATATGGCACGTTACATTTCATTAAAAATAATTTCCGGTCCGAAACCAATTTATTTGAGCCGCGGCTTATATACCAGAAATTACGGTACTCAAAGTAATTCCATTACATTACTGTATATGGGGGAAAATCATTTGTGGAGTATTTTGATAATGTTACACTTTTTCACACTTATTGAAATTGATATATCTCGCTGAAGTCTACTACAAGATCCTTAATGTAGAAAATAGAGTGTGCATAGTAGCCTGACGGGCGCCCTCAGGCACAGAGGCGCAGCTCTGATTTATCGTTTATTTACTAGGACACACAAAGGAATTTGGTTACAGTACTGTCTATGAGGTATAATAGCTGGAAATACATTTTCAATTCCGATATGCGTTTTTGCTTTTAACTAAATTACATTAGATGTATACACTAAATGTCAATTAAAATGTGCTTTTAGGGTCCCGTACTTAAAACGTAATAACGGAACCATTATAAGATCACTCCTGTGTCTGTCTGTCAGTCTGTCAGATCCTTTTTTTCTCGTAAACTATGAGACGTGGAAAGTTATAAAGTCTTTTTATCCACATTTTTACAGAATATTAGTCATTAACATATGTGATTGGGACAAATTTAGGGGACTCATTAAGTTACTTGGAAAAGAAGCAGTTTTTTTTTTATATATCGTGTGTAGTATTGTGTGAAAAATGTCGTAACACCGAACTCAAAAATATATTTGTTTTAATTTTAGGTAATCTTAAATGCTCTGCAAAAATATGTTCCCCACTCCTCTCTCTCTGAATCTATTGAAATAATAATGAAAAAATTAGAGGTCGTAGACGTTTATTTAAACCTTGCAGAAAAACTATAGAGATTTTCCTAGGTAACATAGTTTTTGAGAAAAACGCATTTTACCGATTTAAAGATTACCGCTTTAAAGTTTGTACACACAAACTTTCCTTTTCGGACGGTAACCGGAGCCGTTGACGAGCGCTCGAGATATCTATCGACGCAGAATCATCCAAAGATATTTGGCAATGATTTTCGAAAAGGTTTGTCGGTATGTTAGCGAAGATATTAATTAAGTTACTTGAAAAAAATCCTTTATGCATCGCGTAGGGTCATCGAAGATCTAATAACATCGAAATCAAAAATATGTTCGTTTTAATTTTAGGTATTATATTTTCAGAGCTATCTTCGAAAATGCACTGTAAAAATATGTCGCCCCCTCCCCCTCTATTTGCGAATCTACTAAAACTAAAATTATGAAAAAATTAGGGGTAGTAGGACTTTAATTATAACTTTCAAACTATAGCGATTTTTGAAGATAAACTTTTTTGAGTAAAACGCTTTTTTCTGTTACAAACAAACTTTACTTGAGGTGGTATTAAAAAAATATATTTTTCCAAACTCAACAATTCAAAATTTTGAGACACATTTTCAGACACATTTTTAAAAATAAAAACATGAAACTTGGCGGCGTGATTTATGAAGAGATTTAAAAGGGACCCATATTTTTTATTTTCGTTCAATAAATTAGAAATTGATTTACGAACAATTATTTTCACAGAACGATATTTTTTTTTGTTTCCAGCGCTATCGCTTCGGGAAATTCGGTTCAAAATGCCCAATTTGATAGCATTTTCTGAAATATATTCTGCCTTTTTCAAAAAATCGAGACAATACGGACATTATAAAGTTTCTGAATAAGAGAACCTGCCAATTGGATGCATTTTAGAGCAAAAATGAATTTAAAAATGTGTCTCAAAATAAGCAGTTTGGATTTGAATACTGCTGAATTTATATTTATATTTCGCACTTTTCCGTTACACACAAACCTTCCTTTTCGGGCGGTCAGCGGGGGTGTTGACGAGCGTTCGAAGTATCTATCGACGCAAAATCATCCAAAGATATTAGATAATGATTTAAAAAAAGTTGTTGGTATGTTAGCGAAGATATTAATTAAGTTACTTGAAAACAAAAATTATTATATTTTCAGAGATATCGTCGAAAGTACTGGAAATATAAGCCTCCATTAATATTTTCAAATCTATTGAAACTAAAATTATAAAAAAATTAGGGATAGTCGAAGTTTATTAATCAATAAATCGTAATTAATCAATTCAATGTACGTAACCTTTTCAGCGGGAGTAATACTCGCGCTTGACGATGTATTTTATTTATTTTTCGTTGGAAACGCCCCCACATACCCCCACCTCCTTAACGGACTATATGTAGCTTATACAACTGTACTTTTTTTTTCTTACAAGATATATTCTTTATATTTATATTTTTTCGGAGTAAATATTTGTATATCAACAACGATCCATTTTCAAATATTAATCATATGTGCAAAAACACAAACAAACAAAGGATTTAAAATTTAATGTACCAATAAAATTTTTGCTTCTTTATTTGAAACATGATTCTCAAAATAAATAAATATTTTAGAAGTATTTCATTTATATAAATAAAAATACATCAAAATGACTACTAACCAAAATTACATTGCTTTTATAAATGCACTGAATTTTGATTTCTGAAAGGTTATTTTAAAAACATTTCTTTTCTACAATAAAAGCTTTCTCAATGTAAATTTTCACGCATACTCTTTATGTTATCGATTTTATTAAAATGAGCTATTTCAAAATTCTTCGTCTTCATTTATATTTATTGAATAAAAATATTCTTCTGAAGTAAAACATAATGATAAATCATGGAATATGAATAAAATATTAGAGCATGGTTCTGAATTTTTAAAAGAGATATTTTTTCTTGTATGCATGAGAAATTTATTATTTATTTGCAAGGCATTTTTACACAAATTGTTTAATTTACATTGTGAGAATAAATACATTTGTCTTGTTTATTACAATTAATAATTGAATTTTTAAATTTTTTTATTTATTTTGATTTTGAAAATAAATTTATTTCTATTGTTTGCTTTAAAAATTCGACAGTCAACTATTTGTAGAACAGCAAAAGAGTATTTCATAAGCCCTGTAATAGAAGTGAAGCCAATGGTTAATTTATAATTATTTTCTCCTCAGGATTATAAGTTTTGAATGAAAATAATAAATAACGCTGCTCCAGTATAAGAAAAAAATGTAATGAATATATCTGTCCTCTAGTAAGTATTTTTTCCATATCGAATCCTCTAATTATGAAATGAAATCACAGAAATTATTTTTATATTTTAGATTTACAAACATATTACAAAATATTTAGATCCAAATTTGTAACAAATTCTAAGTATTATAAAAGATATGACATTGGTAGCGCAGAACAATAAATCTTTCTTCAAATGCATGCTATCAAAATAATTGTATTAGAAACTTTTTGCTATTTTCAGTATCTTGAAAACATAGAGCTATTGACAGAAAATCCCATAATGAGCACAATTATTAGTTTAAATACTAGAATATATTTCAAATTATATTTCAGTTTAATTGGGGGATCACATGTTTGGTCATCCTCTTGTCATTTAGATACACATCTCTTTAACATAGTGGCAAATATAATTTGGCAGTAAAACAAATAAATAATTAAATGCATTTATCGGAAGATTAAAAAAAATACTGTTTGATTACAAATTACATTAATACTCGTATTTGCAAATATCATTATTTTATCTTTAATAATGAATCAGAAAAGGTATACGAAAGTTTCACGTTGTCAAGCGGGAATATATATATATATATATATAAATTTATTTTTTTAGAACTGCTTAACGACCTGATATATCTGTTCACTATGCTGTAAGTTTCACAGCAATACAAGGTTTGTTTAAATTAATATAATTCTACAAATATAATGCATTTTTAAAACATCAAGTAATGATTGATACTCTCAAGGATTATACTTATATACGTAATTAAGTTTCTTATCTCAAGTTTGAAAATTCAGATTTTTTAAGCATTTTAAAAAAATTGCAGAGAAAACAACATTACAAATTTGCAATTTTGCTCGGCGGTCAGGGGGTTGAGTGGATCAAGCAATATGTTTTCTTTGACACAATAAAAGTAATTCTGCCTAAATGGGATAAATGATTTATAAACGAAGTTAAGACTAGTCAATACTGTACTGTTCTATAATGGTAGTTTTTCATATCTGCCCAGAAGCTATACTTTTTAAGTACGTATCATCACATCTCAACTGGCTAATTGATCCTTGGTCAGTCTCTTTCGATTTTCTTGATACTGCAACAAGCAGTAAATACATTTATGAAATGGTCAGATGGAAATTGTCGGAGCCATTCGTATAAAAATAACATTTTCACCGTCACGGCAAATACAAATAAATGCCGAATTTTGTTTGTTACTGTCCATTGTAAAATAAACCATACTATTGCAATATTTTTTCATAGTTCACCGTTTTGTGCTCAAAAAACTATTGCAGTATTAAAATCAGTGTACTCATGACCACTTGGTTTCAAATTAGTCCATACACTGTGTCACTGTGATTTTGTCTTTTAACTTAACAAACTAGAACTGCTGATATATTTTATAAAAGCTAACACCTTCCATAATAAACACTTATGGGAATGTCGTTGAGCTACTGAAGTCGTCTTGTGCTTAAATACTTGCTAAGCTCGATCAAATGGCCTGAAAAATTAAATTCATAAATTCATTCCCATTTTCAGAAGCCTGTTTCTCCAAAATAAAACTTCTGATTTCATTAATATGAGTGTCATTTGATGTAGCATACCTTATTGACTAGAAAATATTCGTTTCATTTAAGCACTTTTCTGCATACGTTGAAAATACCTATTTTAAACTAGATTCACCACTTTTGTATGTGCAAAATAAATGACTTTTTGAAAGATACTCATTAATTAATGCTGACTGTGAAAATATATGCGATGTGAAGGTTACTAATATGTGGTGTGAAAGCTTGTATGCGATATAAATATTTTCTGTTTTAACCCTTTTAGGGGCAAATTAAATCTGTTTCTGAAATGTTGAAAGTATATTTGAAAGAAATTTTCTTTCCCAAATGCTTACATTCATATGCGTGTGTAGAAAACTATATATTTGTAAGAATTATACAAATTTTTAAATTTGCATTCATAATAAAGGTTGTAGTTTACCTTAACATATAGTAAAAATGTCCATTTTTTCTGATTATATATATAATATAAAAAAATATATCTATCGACAAATTATTTTAAAAAATATTATCTTAAAAAATTCTTTATTTTTAATATTAAACGAAATATTAATTTATTTTGAACATATACGTGTATAAGAACATATATGAGAAATTACGATGTTGATATATCATTTCTTAGTCAATCTTCATCCAGCATGAAATTCTGTCCACCAAATTTTCCGGTCCAGTAGGCATTTCTTCAATTTCATACTTTTATCACATGAATGACTTTAATGAAAATCTGTGTTTCATCTCCAAAAAATATAACATTGCATCTAAAAGTATATTTGAAAGAAATTTTCTTTCCCAAATGCTTACATTCATATGCGTGTGTAGAAAACTATATATTTGTAAGAATTATACAAATTTTTAAATTTGCATTCATAATAAAGGTTGTAGTTTACCTTAACATATAGTAAAAATGTCCATTTTTTCTGATATAATATAAAAAAATATATCTATCGACAAATTATTTTAAAAAATATTATCTTAAAAAATTCTTTATTTTTAATATTAAACGAAATATTAATTTATTTTGAACATATACGTGTATAAGAACATATATGAGAAATTACGATGTTGATATATCATTTCTTAGTCAATCTTCATCCAGCATGAAATTCTGTCCACCAAATTTTCCGATCCAGTAGGCATTTCTTCAATTTCATACTTTTATCACATGAATGACTTTAATGAAAATCTGTGTTTCATCTTCAAAAAATATAACATTGCATCTAAAAGTCTTGATGCTCCTATGACAATTTTAGAAAAACACTTCATGTTTTTCAGATGACACACAGTTACAAATGTTTTTTTTTATTTTTTATTTTACATCTGAAATCGAAATTTCCGTCCAAGATTTCATTTAAACATGACAATGTATTTTATAAGAAAATATTTGTTTTATGCTTTAGGGTTTGAAAAAATTATTGAACTATTAAAATAATAATAATGATAATAGTATAATCCGTCTGAAACAGTTTGCTTCCGTTAAGCACATTTTGATAACATTATATTTTAAATTATGTATTAAATAACATTAATGTTAAAAAGCATTAATCTTAATTATTTATATTCCATTATTTTATTCTTATAAGATTCTGGAGGTGGTGTTTAGTACGTCTGATGTGCTACACGAGGGATATAGGCCGATGAGGTATACGCCTGATTGGATATTTCTGCCACTAATGTTTAATGGAAAATTCTGCTTTATTTAATCAAAGTCTTTCTTCGTTGTTTAGCTAAAGATCTTTATTTTTATAAAACGATGACAAAAGATTAAAATAACGCTTATCGCAAAGAGGTAAAAACATGATATTTTATAACTCTAAATTTTGCAACTGTAACTTGGGTGTCTATCTATAGGAATATAACCCGTATTTACTTAGCTTTCACGCAGGTTAAAAAAAAACCACGAATAACTCGGAACAGTTACGTCAACAAGCGCTAGACGAGTTTGGATCCAACACCTCTCGTCTACAAGCTTTGAGAGCAGAAGATCTCAGTCGCTTGTTGTGCCTAATAATAGACTAATTTTATTAACTGATTAGAATAAACAGCACGCGTTCTATTATGCCATACCTGTTGTGACAGAAAATATCCCAGTATTAACAGTAATAAACAGTAAAATAAGCAGTTATACGCTACCGCGCATGCATGGCAGTGTATTACTGCTTATTTTACTGTGTATTACTCTTAATTTTACGGTATAATACTTGCAGCTTTAATGCTAGTATTATACCGTAAAATCAAAATTTATTTTTCAGTGTACTGCGAGTGTTCTTTAATACCGCTTAATCACAAGATGAATGAAAGACAAGATTAAGTCATAGGATACTGTTTCTGTACTAAAATTTATGTACAGGACTATTCTACATAAATATCACCTATTTAGAATTCTAGTGATAGTACTTGGTTTCCAAATTAAACGAAAACTCACTAGTATCTATAGCTAATCTGAAAAGTACAAATTAAACTTGCATTAAATGGAACAAAGCAGCGGGTCTGTGAGAATGCTCATATCGGTTAAGGATTAATAAAGATGTTTCACAATTAAATGTTTCAGGTGCACAGTAATTATTGCGTTTAAAATATTGAAACGATTGAATAACGTCAGAATTTACGAACAAATTGATTTGAATTTTTTTTCATAAAAGCAAAAATTTAATAAAAAATTCTAGGGCAATTTTACAATTTGGAAATAAGTTGTACAAATAATCTTCGCCATTCAAATCGTTAAAATGTTAAAATGACACTTATTTTGTGCACATATTTTCACGCTTAAATACGTTTTGCATAACTTAATAAAGATGATCACATGCAATTAATTTAACACATTTTTAACACTCTTGCGTGCCACTACATGCGTTATACATGTGCATTTCTTTTTCCTCATAGATTTTACCTAACTTAATATAAATATATGACAACCATATATATACAGTGAAGTTGTTATGTATTACTTACCCATCATACGTAGTATAGGGTAAGTCTTGTAATCGTTTAGAAAATCGAAAAAAATTTTTTGACGGATTTACACGTTTCAGACACTGGAGATTCCGAAAAACATATTTTTAGAAAAAAAAATTTGCCGTCCGTCTGTGTGTCTGTGTGTCTGTGTGTCTGGATGTCTGTATGTCTGTGTGTCTGGATGTCTGTGTATCTGTGTGTCTGGATGTCTGTGTGTCTGGATGTCTGTGTGTCTGTAAACGCTCTATCTCCCGAAAAAAATGAGATAGAGACTTGCAATTTGGTATGTACTTAGTATGTAATAATGGTAAGAAGCCTATTTCATTTCAATAACCTCGATTAAACGGAACAATTTTTTTCGGACTCTCGAAATATTCGTTCTGATAAAAGGTATATAAAAATTTTCGACATTGTTTATTTTAAGAAATGAACATAAAAGACAATAAAAAACATAAATATTGCATAAAGCATGAAGTCGATCGGATAATTAGTTGCCGAGATATTTGGAATCCTATTTTCCACACTCTTCGATTTTTCATGACCCTGTATTTCATCCAAATTTCACTTCAAAGATATATTTTAATTGGAAATTTGACGCTTAATCAGACGCAATAAACCGCTAGTTAATAGGATTATTATTTTTGGAGTTATAAGGAAAAACCTCTTTCAAGCAATTCAGTAATCGAGCCTTTTAAGTTTATGACGTCATCAATCCACGATTTTATTTGAATTGCAATGCATTTTATAAGTAGTTTACACATTTTTATTTTAATATTTTACATTATGCATATCCATGATGGGTAAGTATTACGGTGGCCCCCAACGACTAGTTTTATGTAAGTAATGGAAATGAATTATTACCTTAAATATATGATCTCATTAATAAAATAAATATAACTGCAGAAACTAATGTTTTGCAAAGATATGCATCATGAAAGAGTCATACAAATCGCTGAAGCATATTATACTGAATTAGAATAAATCAATTTAATTGCTGGAAGTTTCATTACTAACAAATCTTGAAATATATATGCAATATTTATGAAAATAATATTTCAAAAATAGTTGCCTAATTCAAAATATTATTAGAATTTTATTCATATTACAATTTTTTGCAGTAATGAGTATTTAATAAAGAATTTATACAAGATTATTTTATATTATTTATTCATTTTGAAAATTATTAGCTGAATTTTCACGGTTTAAATTAAAACCTAATTAACTTTTTCTAATTTAAAAAGTGCACTTTTTAATCACAGAATTTCCATGGATTTGTTGATCATTCCCACATTGTAAAATGATGCACAAATAACGATTAAAAACGTGAAGTGTCATTGCAACTTTTAGTAAAATTTGATAGTTCAAGAGATCGGATAGACCTGTCTGTTTAACGGGAAAAGTACAAGTTTACCGGGTAAAATACCGGTAAACATTACATCATAAAATTTATTGACTAATTTACTTGTATATCTTCATATTCACATGAAAGATGTTACATGTAATTAATTTAAAATCAAATATGACCCTTGACTTATTTCTTGTGATGTCTTCTTCTATGTCAGACCAAAAAAAAAAAAAAAAAAAAAAAAAAAAAAAAAAAAAAAACACTTTTGTATGTATAATCAGCATGCGTTTCGCTTAGTAAATCCATTGCAGAATTTACTTTTCTTTCTTCTGGTTATATTTATTGTACGCCATATGGGGCTATTCTATTTTCTCATGCTATTTAAGCTTTATTTTGCTTAAACTCTTAGAACGTTGGTTATAATTTGTTATAAACAGGAATATTTCCTATTTGTTTTGCGCATTGCTCTCCAAGATACAGAAATTTCTTCAATGTAACGTAAAAACTGCATGAAATTCACCTAGTTAAAGCTGCATTTTCGTTAAATCATAAGGTGTTCCGGCAGCTGGGCTGCTTAGTACTTTTTCATATAAAAAACGGAATTATGTCCCTTTTCCCTCACAATACGAAAAATTCGCAAATCGAAGTTCAACTTTCCTTCAAATTCTCCAGTAAAATGACAAACATTTCTTCATGAAGAGAAAAAAAAATCTTCCAATCACAGGTGTGTTCTGGCTACTTGCTGCCTGTATTTTTTATATTTTTTTACGTAACTTTTTTGGGGGAGTATGTAATTGTTTCAAGTGTATACGCATTGATTCAAGATAATCTTTACAATCTGACAATTTACATAAAATAAAATGATACATGTAAAAATAAATTGTTTTATTATATATTATTAATGTACAACATAAACTTCGTAAATATTTATATTGAAACGCCCTTGGAAATATTTCTTTTAACGATCAAACGCTCTGTCCAGTATGACAAGCGAAACAAGCTTAAATTTTATTTAAGACGATGTTTGAAGATACTTTGCATTTTCAAAACGTAATTTTTTGTTAAATTATTATTGGTAATTGTTACATTAATTATTGGTAATTGTAACATTATTATTGGACGCATTAATAAAATGCTTCAAAACAGCCGTTATATCTTTAATTTGTAATTTCAAGTATAAAATAATGTTTAAAAATTTTCTTGTATAATTAAGAGGAAAAACAATAAGAAGAAATGAATTTCTGGGTTTTCTTTTAGCCAAATAATTGACGCCAATTTCTTCTTAAAACACATGATATAGATTTATATTTCTTGTACTCGAAATTTTGATTTTTTATAAGTAATTACATAAAACAGTTTTAAATAAGCATTAGAAACCTTTTAACAAGTTGGAAATCGTACGTTAAACGTAGCAAATGAGGTGCATTTGTTTCGTGCTATAACTATTTTTAAAATTTTAAAAAATCATCGTTCAGTGAAATTAATTATATCGTCTGCTATGAACGAAATGAAGATGTCTTTTTTTCTTATTACGTATGCCATGTTTACAGATGCGATTTATTTTTCGACACCAGACAGCGCTGTAAATTCACCATGGAGATCTTGCTTCGCGGATAATTACCTCCATGGTTTATATTTCAATGACTCACGATGAATGAATATTTAGTTTATTTACTGCATATGAGAAAAGAAGTGGTTTGCCCGTATTTGTTTTCTCAGTCACATGACTTGCGCTTTTATCATATAAATTATGTATCGTAAGATTTAATAGAATAAAGAAAACTTTTGTTAGTATATTTTTAAGTTTTGATTTGATTTTCATAAAATTTGAAGTGACTCAAGAAAATTATGAAACAGTTCTGTATATTAAATTTCAAAGTATTCGGTTGGGTAGTTTTTGCGCTGTTATATACGGACAGACGGACAGACGGACGGCCGGACGGACTAGACGATGACTATAGGTGTTATGTATTTATATAATTACGAACGCACCTAAAAAACGTGCATTTGAATACTATTTTACAAAACGTCTCTGCATTGTCATTTTCGATTTTCGATATATATCACAAAGCTTATATATTCTATTAAACACGTGTATTTGGTGTAGCTTTTCATTAAAAGCTCAAAAGTTTGCTCAGATATCGATAGCATGTAAAATGTTTAAATAAATTTAAAATTACAGCATCATAAAATTACTGAAGAAAAAAAGATGAAAAGTAAATCTGTTTGTGAAAATAAATAAATAAATCCAATTATAATTATTTTTAAAACAACAGTATTGAATTTTCTAAACTTTATCGAATTTTTCTGATATAAATATAGAAGTCTGTTTTGTCCTCTAATATTGCTGTATGTATTTCCCTTTTTTTTTTACTATTTTATGTAATGAATACTAATGACTTAATATTATTTATCATGAAGTACAAATATTTACATTTTTAATGTAACTTGCTCTGAGTTATTTTTTAAGTAAGATATATTTAGCTGAAAAAGAATCGTTTTTTATTTTATTATTATGTAAGATACATTATATGTTTATGAAATGTCAGTTATATTGATTTTCATTTGCAGTTAAAGATTTCCATTTTAAGAAAAAATATTACTTAATACAAAGATAAATGGAAAGTTATCTTAATATCTAAAATTACGACTAAAAAACTTTAGGTTTTTCATAATTGTCAAGTGATGTATTATCAGGTTAAGATTTTGATCCACTCCCGCTGTGACGTTTTAAACGTCAGGAACCGGCTGTGTATAGCGTAGGTCGCGGTTACATGCGGCTAATGCAAAAGTATCGCTTTACTAAATTTCAAAATTTTATTGGAATACATTATTGATATTTTTCTTATAAAAATATTTGGCGTTGTTAATGAGTCAGTTTAAAAATATATATTAAATATGAAAACCTATTAGAATTAGAAAATAAAAATATTTTCGCCTATGTTGTGTAACCCGGGAAACCCGGGTTCGATCGCCTAGTAATTTATAAAAGAAAATGCGTCTTCCCATAACTCATATGCAAAGTTATAAATTATTCTTTCTTTATTGCATTCATTATGCAACTTAATATTTTATACGAGAACAGTCTATAACAACATAATACAAGTTTTACTATGGGCTGAATTGTCATTTCCAGTTTTCATAATCTATTTCAGAAACCAGCAAAACTGTCAGCGAAAAGGATTTCCTCTGTTAATGAAAGAGAATATTGATTGCGACAGGTGATTAATCTTTCAAATTACATTACGTTAGTCTTCAAACTTCGTAATTCAATAAATGTTCCTAGTAAATCTAATAAACGTTGGTCTGAGAATAAGGTATCGTACTACATTGAATTAATTTAATTGAATTTGAACTACACGTTTAACTAACGTTTTCAATTGATTTTGGAGAGTTTAAATTATATAAAAGTATTGTAATTAAGGTTGACTTATGAATGCATTTTGAAATATGTACAAAATTTAAATTGTTATGTAAAACAGTCATTTCTTTTAGTCACGTGTGATGCAGTAATATTTTTCTAAAGTTTTCACTTTCGGAATTTAAGAAATGCTTATAGCATAGAATGGAAAATTATTTTATTTTATTTTACTCATAATATATATGTCTTTTACTCATAACTTATCATCAAAGTTTGATTACAATTGACGAAACGAATTTCGATTTTCTTGTTAACATTGTTTTAGTATAGAGATTATTGGATTGCTATTTTTTTGCTTAAATGAAATTTGATCTAAAAAATATGCGTAAGAAACAATTTACTTTTTATGTCATTCAAATGTACAATTTTCTTCAATTAAATTAGTATTTTCCAAACTTATTTTCGATTATTCTGCTTACTATTTGCTTAATATTTCTGTCTGCCTAATGTATACTTAATGTTATTTTAATTTAATTCAACTCTTATAACAGATTATGTGCTTAGAAAGCTGTGTTAATATATATATATATATATATATATATATATATATATATATATATATATATATATTTAAATATATATATATGTGTGTGTGTGTGTGTATTGCTTCGTCAAATTATGCCAATTCAGAATAGGACACGAGTTTGGTTCCCAGAATTTAATTCCCATGAGTTACGAAATCTGAACACATTCCAAAGAACAACTATCCTAATCGTAACCGATACTTGTAAGTATATATATATATATATATATATATATATTTAAACCAAAATTTACGTCATTTGGTGAATAAGTATATATACATATATGAGGGGGTTGGGCTGTTTAATAGCCTCTGCTTGTTAACTAGGAGAAGCCCCTTAAAATTCCTCAGAGGAGGACTTAAAGGAATCGACTGGGAGCAGAGACTTAATGTCCAAACCGCACATTTCATCGGTGCAGCCTGTTAGTACCCTAGCCTAGTGCATGGGGAACGAACGCGGATGGGCTTCCTCCAACCCGCTTGGCCAGCGTGGAGGAATTTGGCCGGCCACCTCCCCCCTTATTTTACCATGAATTCGCAAAACAAATCACGGCCCTCAATTCCCGGCAGTCTGCATGTTCCTGATTACGGCAGCGATCCGGAAGACATGAAGACAGAGGGTGCTAAGAATCACCGGGCTCGGCATGGCTGCCATAAGTTGATGACCTTGGCTACGTATTATGAACGATCCTTATCTTCTGAAAGTCGTTTACAGGAACTTGAAGAAGAATTAGAAAGAATCAACTGGGACATCCTAGGATTATGCGAAGTAAGAAGAAAAGGTGAAGAGAAGATTGCCAGTGGACATGTATTGTACTACAGAGGTACAGAAGATGGAAAAACAAGTGGTGTAGGATTTCTGATTCATAAAGTGTGGAAGAATCACATCGTAGAATATGATAGTGCATCAGATAGAGTTGCAAGGTTAGTTATACAAGTGTCAAAAAGATACAAGCTGCAAATTACCCAAGTTTATGCACCAACAATTAGCTATACTGATGAAGAAATTGAGGATTTCTATGAAGAAGTAGCTTCAATGCATCAAAAAGGAAAATGCTACATAAAATTAATAATGGGAGACTGGAATGCTAGAATTGGGGAAAAAAAGAAAGGTGTTTTCTCAGTAGGAAATCCTGGATATGGGGTGCGTAATGAAAGAGGAAACAGATTGATTGAATTTGCAGAATGTGAACAGATGTATATCATGAATTCATTTTTCAAGAAAAAGCCACAAAGAAAATGGACATGGCGTAGTGCAAATGGCTCAACAAGTGAAACCGACTACATCTTGACAAACAAAAAGCATCTTATTCAGGATTGCAGCGTTCTCAATAATTTCAATACAGGAAGCGATCACAGGTTAGTTAGATGCAAACTGCTTTTATACTAAAGTTGAAAGAATGAAGCTTTTGCAATGCTAAAAAAAATCAGTCGATATTATAAATCTCCAGAAACATAAAGAAGAATTTAATTTAGAACTTAAAAAACTTTTTCAAGTACTTGAATCAATCTTAGAAGAAGAACAAGATGTTACAGTAGTGAACAAGAAATTAACAAATACCCTACAAGAAATTGCAAGGACGATAGCTGGTGATGCAAACAAAGCAAATAACAGAAGAAACAAGAAGATTGATAAAGAAACGCAGGGAATTTAAAATGAAGAAAAACTATCCTAAATCAAGAGTTGAATATGCAGAATTATGTAAAACGGTAAGAAAATGTGTTACAGAAGATATTTGAAAATTTAACTGTGATCTTGTCAAAAAAGTTCTAGAAGATAACAAAAGTTTAAAATCAGCTAAGCGCAAACTGTGTGTTGGAAGAAAAGGTATTTTTGCACTGAAGAGAGCAGATGGAACAATCACCAAAATCAATAATGAAATAGTACACATTGTCGAAAAATTCTATAACGATCTATATAAATGTGAAGATCAAAGGGAAATCAAACTACGTGATCCACTAGTAAACATAACAGAAACTGAAGAGATAATCCCAGTGATTTTAGATGAAGTTGTACAAGCCATTAGAGGCATGAAAAAAGGTAAATGCCCTGGCGAAGATGAAATTACAATTGACCTTATCAAAGAAGCAGGAGAAGAATTTGCAAAAATGCTAGTCTAGCTGTTTTCCAAATGTCTCGAGAAATCAGATGTACCAGACGATTGGAATAATGCTGTGATGGTGTTACTTTATAAGAAAGGAGAAAAGGTAAACATTAAAAACTACCGTCCAATCAGCTTACTGTCAGTGATTTATAAAATTTTCACCAAAGTTTTAACGACAAGACTTGAATCAGCTCTGGACTCAGCTCAACCTAGAGAACAAGCAGGATTTCGAAGTGGATTTAGCACAATGGATCATATTCAAACAGTAAGGGAAGTTATAGGAAAACATAAAGAATATAATTTACCTCTCTGCCTTGCCTTTATTGATTATGAAAAAGCATTTGATTCGGTCTACACATCTGCAGTAATTACTTCTCTGGAGGACATTGGTATAGACAAATCTTACATCAATATTATAAAGAAGATCTACAAGAAAGCAACAGCCCCCATCCGTTTGGACAAAGGAAAAGCGAAGATCAAGTTTGGAAGAGGAGTAAGACAAGGAGACACCATTTCGCCTAAGCTATTTACTGCTGTCTTAGAAAGTATTTTCAAGAAGTTGGATTGGGAAAACAAAGGGATTAGAATAAATGGGGAATATTTAAACCATCTTCTGTTTGCTGATGACATTTTAATTTTCAGTAATAGCCCTGAAGAATTGCAAAATATGCTAAAAGATTTGGCAGAAGCTAGCATTAATGTGGGATTAAAAATAAATTTGGACAAGACTAAGGTGATGTTCAATTCACTTTCATCAAAAAAGAAAATCGTCTACAACAACACTGATATTAAAGATGTGCAAAGTTATGTGTACCTTGGACAAGAAATATCATCAGACAACAGTATCATGAATGAAATCAATAGAAGAATAAGAAATGGATGGAGTGCTTTTGGGAAGAACAATATTATTCTGAAGAGTAACATGCCTCTTTGTTTGAAAAGAAAGGTGTTTAACCAATGTGTTTTGCCTGCACTAACTTATGGAGCAGAAACTTGGACACTAACAAAACGTATGGTACAAAGATTACAAACAACACAGCGAAGTACACTGTAAAAAAAGACCAATGTTTCTTATTTTATGAAAATATGCTATAACCACGAACAAAAATAGAATATAATCTTCTGAGTTATCCGAAATTTCAAATAGCATGTTACATTGTCTTTTGAATCCCCAGAAACGAATACATTTTCAAAATTTAAAGAATAATTTATAAAAACAAATTATTTTTAGCTGCCCGAATTTTTCAGAAACGTTTCTGAAGGGTTTTTATAGTGTATTAATTAGTGTCCTCAGGCTGGAATACCTGTTTTTCGAATGTCATCCATTCTCAAGTACACGTTTTCAGCCGCATAAGTTAATTTATACATGAAAGAGTAAAGAAATAATCTTAATTTTAATGTTATTGTTAACGCTGTTAATTTTGCATGTTTGTCTGTTAAACATTTTTTTTAGCATGAAAATGTTTACTTCAGAATTGATAGCATTCGAAAAACAGGTATTCCAGGCTAAGGACACTAATTAATACGCTATAAAATCCCCTCGGAAACGTTTCTGAAAAATTCGGGCAGCTAAAATATTTTTTTTTTTAAATTATTCTTTAAATTTTGAAAATGTATTCATTTCTGGGGATTCAAAAGACAATGTAACATGCTATTTGAAATTTCGGATAACTCAGAAGATTATATTCTATTTTCGTTCGTGGTTATAGCATATTTTCATAAAATAAGAAACATTGGTCTTTTTTACAGTGTATGGAAAGATGTATGCTAGGCATAACCAGAAGAGACAGAAAGAGAATAACGTGGATAAGAAGTCAGACGAAAGTTTTTGACATCATCGAGAGAATTAAACGGCTAAAATGGAAATGGGATGGGCACATTGCAAGCAGACAAGACAATAGATGGAGAACAAACACCCTACAGTGGTATCCCAGAGATGTAAAACGACCAAGAAGACGACCTCAAGTAAGATAGAGTGACGAAATCAGAAAAGTGGCTGTGATTGGCTTGTGACGGTGTTAATTGGATGACTAAAGCACTAGACAGGCAACAATGGAAAAATCTGGGGGAGACCTACATCCAGCAGTAGATTGAAAACGGTTCATGATGATGATGGTGATGATATGACGGGGTTAGATTGCTAGTGGAGTAAGTGGACCACTTAATGCAACGGCATTACGACACGTTTCACAAAACCCTTCATTTCTCAAATTACTAAATATTGACTTACTCCACTGTCGTTATTACCCCCTCATAGTAAATTAAATAGCTATAGATATCGATTTAAATAATTTATACAGGGTGATCCTTAAAAGGCGAGGACAAACTTTAAGAAGTGCTAGACCACGTTACAAAAATAAGTTTTTAATCTGACCCAGGCAAAACTGGGATTTTTGTTCATGACTTTAAAAATAATGAAAAAATATTTAGAAACATTAACCAGACTTATCTTTTGTACATTATGTAAAAGGATCACGAGAAATGGTGGACGATCAAAATCGTGGACATGCTAATCCAAATAGAGCTGAGCTAGCTGCTTCATGTTTCACAATGTAACTCATGATGCATTTGACTTCATCTGCCGATTTAAAAAGCAATTAAAGCGCGTTTTCGTGGTGTCATCAGAGTTCAAACAAAACAAGATGAATATGTTGAAATTTCGTTAAAATACATTGATTATTGTTGTGTTTAAATCAAAATCTGGGTCCAGATTGAAGTGAGACACCTTGTATTTTTGACAGAATAAATAGATTTCGACACTGGTTTCCTTTGTCTATTATTTTAAAATCTGACTGTCCTTTTGTATTCCACAGCTATTCCTCATAGAATATGTCATACAGTGCAGTAAAATTAAAACCAGCAAATTATGCGGACAACAACTTTTGTCACTTTTAACGAGGTTTCTGTAATATTGGCAGCTGAATTACTCGATTGTTATGAGAAAAATAACGTAAATAAAATTTAAATAATGGGTTATCGTCTGCTATTCGTAATAGTGTTCAAATGTCTTTATATATGTTTTGTTTGAATAAATCTATTTATTGATTTTTGGTTTATATTCTCTTCTAGAAAATTTTAATGAAAAAAGTGTTCACATGTTTTCCATATTTACTAAAATTATTATAAAACAGTTGAAATATTTTAATAATATTGATTAATATGAAAAGATATTTTCTGAATTATTAAATGGACTGTGAAAGAATAAGGAGTTTGGGGCATATAATCTGGACATACATACAGGACATATGCTGAGATTAAATTTTTTTGTCCAAATCATAGAAATGCATCCTACAAAACTTGAGGATATTTGTCTGGATGAATTTACTTAGACGAGTTAGACATATAAAAAAGCTTGGCAATAATGGAAAGTCTTAAAATTGTATCGAAAATCCTCTCGACCAATGAAATTTTATTGCCCACATGTCGCTAGTTTCTAATAAAGGCATTCTACTATAACTGCATCAAAATCACGAAACTTCCAAACGTAATTTTAGTAATATTCAATTCATTTACATTTCAAACGTGATTTGATACTTTTATGTTAGCAGGGCGCCAGTGATAAATCGCCAAATCGTGTGTGAATTAACATAAATTACACTGCAACCCTTATATAACGTAAGTTTCTATTTTTGTGTATATAACATTTGACATGATTCTTTCATTAAGAAATATTTTAGTTATTTTTAAGTAAGCCTTTCATGATATTATATTACAATGTTAAAATATTGGCTATTTGTTATAAACAAATGTTAAAAGATTGTCTAGAAAAAAACAGTTGGCGAGATTCAAAAAATTTTGGCCATCACTGGTTCCCAGCTAGCATAAAAGTACCCATGATTTCTTGCATATAATAAAAAAATCATTAAAATTAATATTACAAATATTTTCTAAATGTAGAATTAAATTAGATTTCTTTTTTCCCTAAAAAATATGAAAGTTCTCATAAAATTGAAATTCAACACTTCGGGTTGCTATGTCAGCTAGCGAAACTTATTTGTTACCGCATGCTTCTTAAAATTTGTTCAATATTTTTTAAATTACACTCTATAGTTTTCTGCTCGGTTTTAATATTTAAATATTACTCTAATGATTATTAATTCTGAACGCAGTTCTATTCGTATTCTAATCTATACAGCATTATTTCATCCCTAAAACAATTACCTGAATGCTATATATCGGTGTACATCTCATATCGCCTTAAAGATAAGTACATATATATAAGGTAAAAGAAATTGAAGTATCTTATTTGAGGAAATAATTGAACCCTGTGGATCTGAGACAGATTGCAGTTTTCTCGATGTGGAATTATGGCTCAATGATTTTTCTCCTGAAGTGATCTTATTAGTTGCAGTATTAATTTTGCTTCATTGACATGTTCTTCATAAGATGAAAGAGTTTCGTTACATCTACTATATTTATTTCCATTTTTCTGATTTACAACAAATCTACACTTGATGACGTGACAAGAATGTGTTTCAGTATATTTTTAATAATTCAGTGATATAAAATATTTGTCATGAAGTAACTGATACATTGCTTTTATTTCACCATTTCTATTTTTCTTTCTCAGTCACTCTCGTTATATCAATTATTACTATCCCTTTATTTATTAATTTTAAGCAGTTATTAAATCGTATAATTTAAAAGATATGACATAGATGGAATTTAAAGGAAATAAATTAAATAACGAAAAAAACTCTATAAAGACCTTCCGAATTATTTTTAATTACGATTAAAATTGTATTAGTATGAATTATTAAGATGCGCAATGCAGCTAAATTATTTTTTTAATAAACACTGAAGCAGTTTAGTATATTTAGCGTATTAAAATTTTAATGTGTTACCGAGGCTGGAAAGTCTCGAATAGGGAATTTCTAATGAGTCTGTTTATGGAAGTGATATTGCTTCAGAAATATATGCTCCCACTAAATGCTCATTATCTTAAGAATCTTTTCGTCCATTAATATGAATGCTTGGCTTTGCAAAAGATAACGCTTAAGTTTACGATTATAGGAGAAATTTAATGGTCTACGTTATGAGACATGTCGCTATACATTCCGAATCTACGACAGTTTAATAGCCGAGTTACTCGAAGCATTTAAGTCCGTATAAATGTTTCAAAATATAAAATGACAGTTGTTATTATTAATTCTTCGCGATTAAAATAAAACCTAAATTATCTCATTTTTCATACATGTATAGCTAAAAACTGAATATTATACTCAAGACTTATCCAATAAAAGAATAGATATGTTGGATATTATAATTATATTATTAATAATTTATAATTATATTATTAATTATATTATCAATTTTTATTTGTCTGTTATCCCGATATGAGAGAAGAAATTTGCAGGGTTTAAGAACAGAGTAGGAACGTATAAAAATAATTCAACATGCATTTTCAAACGTATCCTACCTATTGTTAAATATGTATTAATAATTATTTAATATTAAAAAAATTTTATAAATAAATGTATAGAACCGGAAGTCATACAGCCGAAATTTTTATAAGTAATATTTAAATGATGTATTTCAAAATATTGTCCGAGAAATAGGGTTTATTGCGTCACTCCATGGTGATTTGTTGTCACGTTAAATATGTTAAAATTGTACAAAAAGACTACTGGAATGGTCTGTAAATATTTATTTAAGCTTCTAAGTGTATTGAATTCGAATTAATTGGAAAAATGAATATTACATGAATCTTAATTCATGCCCAAATAAAATTATTCTACTATTATATTTTATGCTATGAAACAACTGAATGCCTAGTGAATTATTGCTTTTAAATTACATTTTTAATGTAAAAAAAATTCTACAAGTATTTAAAAAGAACTTTATAGTATACGTATAATCACTAAATGCCCATCATATGAACCTTCAAAGTGAGATTATAAAGTAACTTCAACAAAAACAATGTTTCGTTCTAGCTTTAATACTGCAGATATTTGACCTATGTTGGCGATAGGAATAATTATGATGAAGTGTTATCAATCAAGGAAAGAAATGACATCAGAAAGAGACTGTTTTCTGACAAGCATTCGCTCCATTGCATTGGATTTAAACCAGGAACCTCCAGCAGCATATGTGAGTTTCATCACCTAAGCCATATGTACACTTAAGCCAAACATTCAAGGCCTCTAGTTACCACGAATCATATGAAAAATTTACTTAAATTGATGAAATAAGATAGAGATTTAAGAACTGACAAATAGTAAACGAGCAAGTGGTGTGATGACTCCAGGCTGTCTCAAACATATGGTTGCATCAGGGGTAGAAGAGAAGGACATGAAGTATTTTATTTGCATTGTATCGTATATACTGTGCAATAGCGTGGATCGAAAAGTATACGAAACATTTTTTTTTTGTGGAAATTACTTTTAGCGCAGGGTGCAAAAGTTGCTTTTTATGTATATTAGTTTACACGTTTTGTTTTTTCAAAATCCATTCATATCTTCCGATGCCCCAAGCGCACCCATAAAAGTTAAAAATTGAAATTTTTATGAAAACTTATATATTTTTTAATTATTTGATTTAAATTACTTTTGGCACGGGGTGTGAAAGTTTTCTCTTATTTATATTAGTTTGCATGTTTTTTTTTAATCGAAATCCATTCATATCTTAAGGTGCCCCAAGCGTCCCAAAAATAGTTAAAAATTGAAGATTTTATGAACATTTATATATTTTTTTGTTTTTTAATTTTTTTTTTAAAATTACATTTGGAGTCGTGTGAGAAAGTTGTGTATTGGGTGTATTACATAATTCTGTAGTTTACATATTTTTTTTCTTTTTTATCGAAATCCATTCATATCTGCCGGTGCCCCAAATATAGTTAAAAATTTAAATTTTTAAGAAAATGATTAAAAATTTTAAATTTGCGAAAATTGTTTACAAATTTGGCAAAGCGTTTAATTAATAAAGTATAATCTTATAAATAATAATAATTTTATAATAATACATTAAGTATAAATTTAAAATACAAACCACTAAATCATAAAAATGATAAAAATTGAACTTATGTAGCAAATTGTTTACTTCTTTGAATTTGGAAATTTACATATTTCTAAAGTTTGTAATCCATTTTGGGATTAAAATGTTTGATATGGAGTCTTTATTTTAGTCTATTAAATATGAAACCCTTTTCTTGTCCAGATACACTTTCTGATGCCTCAGGCCCTATGCGAATGCATCTTTTATCATCTTGTGTATGGTATGGATATTTTGACAATTCCTCCGTTTTTCCTACTTTTACCATGGCCTCAATTTCTTCGTAAGGCACATTCCTCAAAAGAGGTGGATCAAAAAGTCCAACTCATTGTCAGTCAGTAAGTACCCAATAATATTTTACTTTGAAGTGTATTTTTGGTACTTGAAAATTCTTACTTCTGGTGATCCTTTATTTTCATTTCTAGCACAAAATAGCTTTCGAAATTTCTAAAGACCTGATAGACTCTGTGTTATCCAAGAGCAGTGATAACAACAAATTTTCAGGATGACAAAAGAAGCTATCTAGTTGAACAACAGCGTCTACAAACTTTCTTAGATTGGGTTCCAAATATCTAGAAAATGTTATAGGTTTTCAAATATACCGCTGTCCTTCTGTTATGGAGAGCTTTGTTTTGATATGAAACCATATAGGTCCATACTTTCATAATATATGTTGTAAGAATAATGAGATTCCCAGGTGAATTTTCTGTGGCCACCTACAACCTTAACGTTCTACCTGCAGTAGTTAGACATCTTGAGTAAACAACTGGAACAGGGTTCTTAAATGCCCGGTCAGAACCATGGAACTAAGAATAAACAGGAACTGACATATCCCCCAAATGATGAAGTTGCAACTATAACCGGTTCTGCCCGTTCCGCCAAGTTGTGACAACCAAAACATTCCCCTTGACAACGTTAGTAAGTGAGATTTAAGCCATAGTTTTAATTTAATTATTATAAAACAATGGGCTCGTGGGAAGCATATGGCTGCACAAATAGGTTTAGCAAGGAGATTCCTTTTAACAATATAATTACAAAATGATAAGAAATTAGAGTAATCACTAAATAAAATCACTAAATATAATTAAAATCTTGAGAAATGCTTAAGTGATAGAAATTTTTATAAGCCTTTTGTTGTTTCTTTTTCTATCACTTAAGCATTTCTCAAGATTTTAAGAAATTAGCGATTAAGCTATGTGCTTGCTCATGCTGCTAAATACGTTTCTGAGTAGTTAATATTTCCAAAATGATATCCATTATCAATTTTTGCTTTTTATATAAATTTGTTTTTAGATCATTTTTGTCAAATTTAGTTGGAATATATCAAAAGTATGCAGGCGTAATTTTTTTATGTACCTCCTAAAAAAACAAAACAAAAAAAAAGGCAGGGATCTTATTTTGACCTTTTAAGCCTTTTATGATATGAAGCTGTGCATAATATAATAGTAACATTTCTGAAATTTCATTGCCTAGAGATTGTAGAGAATTTTTCTTTTTTAACTATTTTTTCCTCAAGAAATTCAAAAGTGTTAATTAATAAGTTAAAAATTGAAAGCACAATATTTACTTCGTAGTTTTAAATAACAAAATTAAAAACTGAAAAAACTACTGGGAAAGTTTTTTTTGGGGCTGAGGGGGGTGGGGTTGTTCCTTCTAACCCTACTCAAATGGTACATGTGATCGAACATCGAACTGATATTTTTCATATCGGACAATCCTTCTTTATAGCTTTTATTGATACACAGGGCTTAATTTACGCCAGAGCCTAGCTCCGGTACTTCGCTGTTTTTAGTAAAAATGTAAATATTGGCCAGAATTCACAGGAGTTCATAAACACTGCGTTCTGGAGCCCAGTGTAATAACGCTTCGGAAAAACGAATCCTAAATTACCATTTCCTTTCCTTCTCATATATATCCAATCTTTTGCCTTCTTTTGTATCAAAACAGTTATAAGTGACGTAATGTGTTGCTCAGGTACGAGATGGAGATGAAAAGGTCTCAATTTTTATATCCGTCTTCGGCTTTGGGCAGGTTTGAGCACAATCTGTCTTAAATTCAAAATTGTATTTATTCCATTTCAAATCATTTTAATGCTGTTTTGATAAGAATAAAGAGTCAACGGAGATAGTCTTTTTCTATTCCAAATCATAATCCTGAGCTTATTTAATCGCATAATTCTGCGATTAATTAACATTAAGATTAGGCAAAGGTTTCTATTGTAGTAATAACTGAAAAGTGGATTAGTTTATAGATAGGTATACGCAGTAGATGTATTTAAAATTTGTATACTGCTAAATAAAAAAGTAATGTTTTAAATTAAATTTTAAAAAAATCCTTGACGGCTCGGCCTACAGGCACAGGTAGATTTCGAGGACGCAGACCGTGAGGCGCCTGTTTGTTGGGAATTGCGGAAGAAATTACCTTTTTACCATGATGCGTTAGTTGGATCCACCCATTTCGAAACCTGACTTGTTTGCAGGCGGAGCCAGTAGGGTTTTTTTTGTTATTTATTTATTTTTATTTTTTTGCTATAAGGGTTGGACATATAAAAAAACTTGTCAATATAAAAGTTTTAGATAATATTAAGAGGATTTATAATAAATTTAAGCAGAATTCATATCTTCTGAATTGACGAAGTTATGAATTTTTTCTTCTAAAAACCCCCTTTCTCCTCCTCCCCCCTTGGGGCCATTTTTAATGATATCAAAAATCTGTCATATCTAAATTTTTGGCCCTTATCCTAGAAGTAATAATAACTTTAAACGGATTCGACACGCATCATAATTAAGAATTTATGTGTTTTTTTTCTGTTTTCCCAAAAAGCACCCCCTCCTTCCCCATTTCCCCCTCTTGGTTCGATTTTGCCCATTAACGAACTTGACCAAGATTTTATGCCCCTTTATTTTATGTATCAGTTTGGAAGAGATTTGTGCAGAATTATTGCAGTTATCGTGTCCATAAAAAAAGCGACATAGATAGATAGATAGGTAGATAGATAAAGTTTTGAACTGGGGGTGTTTTTGGGTTCTGGGAGTCATAAACGGCGTAGATCTGATTTTTTTTTTTCAAAAATTCCAACTTAGGGTAGAATGTAATAGGTAGTATTTTTTTACGAAATCTACCTAAAAATGATGTATGAAATATAAATATGCAAATTGTAGTGACGGTGGAGGGGAGTTGTGCGCTACAGATGTTAGTACTGCAGAATATTGGGGCTTTAGTACTTTTTTTCTTAGAAACTAAGCCCTGTTGATAAATACATATTTTTTAAAAGCACAATATTTACTTATTAATTTTAAGCAATAATATTAAAAACTGAAAGAACTACTGGAAGAGGTTGTGTGTGTCAGGGGGGGGGGGGGTGCGGGGAATCTGAATACTAGGCATGAAGAATATATTTAAACTGCAGGAATATCAACCAAAATAAATTAAAAGATCACCCTTGCTCTCCTATTCAGCAGACCAATTTATGTAAAAATACACCAAATAAAAAAAAAAATGCAACTCAAATGAAACTTGTAGAAATATTAACTAAAAGAAATTAAAACCTTAAAAACACTTTAATATGACATTGGAATATTTAAAACGAGCTGGATTCGGATGTAAACAAACAACGGCAGTCATCTTGTGACATCCAGCTCAGTTACTTCAATCGACCGGGCAGAAATCGGGGGAAATGTCAGTTCCTGTCTATTTATAGTTCCATGGGTCAGAACCACTTTAACCACGTGATATGTCTACGTAAATATCATATAAATATAGCTGATTATCGCTGAAAACCATTCTAAGGTAAAGCCAGGAGAGATGGCACGATTGGAGATATTGCGCACATAGGGGTTCGGAAGGAAGGAGTAGAGTGAGCGCGCAGAGACTCCAGGTAGTTGTACAACAGCAGTAGTGGAGTATCTACTTAAAAGTGTACGTTGATTCTTTTGAGCGTCTAAGATAAATCATTGCTATTTGGTTTTGTTTTCCTAAAGTAAGTGCTTGAACTTTCATAGCTATTCATTAGAACTTCTATACAATGTCAGTAGTACAAAATATTTTAAACTTAAACGATTTCTCATAAGCTACTAATCTAAACTAACAATGTGAACATCAACGGTTCGTTTTAGTAGCGGCCATGTTTAAATAAAAGGCAGCGCATTCTCTCCTAACGAAATTGGAGAATTTGCGCATCTGCTAATTAGGAGAGATGGCGCATTGTTTCCATTAGTTTCCATGCTAGGAGAGATTACGCAGTTTATTAGTAAATTTGCATAAAAAATGAAAAATGAAAATGAACTAATTTTAAGTTAAACGTGTTATCAAGTAACTTAATGTTTTGTTGTGATCTTATCTGGACTTGCTTTTTCTGATGCTTTAATTTTTTCCCTTTAATTAAAATTTTTTAATCGTTTTTAAAATTATTTACTTTATCCGATTCTCTAATCATTAGGCTGAAATATTCACTCTTAATCCAATAATATTTGTTCACTAACATCTTACAACAATGTCATTTAAGTGTAATTATCATTGTTAACAATTTAATTGTAGTTATTATTAGTAACATTCTCTCCTACCCATGTGCGCAATCATACCAACCCTGTAAGGACATATTTCGCAAAATAACTTTCTTGGTTTGATATCAACTCTTCTATTAAATTACAACATAACAACAAAATAGCAATAAAAATGCATAAAAAACAAATGAAGTAAAATTTATTCATGGATAGTTTAGTAAAAAATTAATATTTAGATTTTTTATTGTTATTCTTTTGAATTGTGTACAGACTCTGCTAGCTTTATCTTATGTATGTAATCTGGGATATTCTCCACATTTATTGAAGAAAAAGGAAGCTACAGGTAGCTCCTCGCAGGTTTTGATTGCTGTACCAATTGGGTCCACAGAAGGCCAATTGTTGCACATCTAAAGAATGTAGTAAATTTTGTAAAGGCCTTTAGCTTCTCCTGTTTCAAATGTAACGTCTTCAATATGCAGAGAGTCAGGTTCCTTTACAAAAGTATAATGTTCCTCCTTTGTGATCTTTTTGTAGTACATTGTGCTCTTCAGCACTAGCACTTTTATATTGTCTTTTTCTAACGGAAAATAATCCGATTAAAATAGACAGAGACACGGCTACATTGCTCGTCTCTGCAACTAAATTTCGAACCTTTGTACGCTATCGGCGAATTTTGTTGCGATCTACTAAATTCGATGTCTCTTTTTAGTGTACAATTCCAATATGTCGTAAAACAGCGCTGGCTAATTGAAGCAGCTGCTCTATTCCAAATTTCGTATATAAGAATATAGTTTTAAAAACTAATTTTATACATTTAATATAAACGGTAAACAATTTGTCCTCCCCTGGATGTAGTAATTACGCTATACAAATGATTATTTAATTCTTATTTTTACTTATAATTTTAAATTCAAAATTTTCATAAAAATAGATTTTAGGCAAATATTTAAGTGTCTTGGCGTCTTGGAGCACTCGAAAGACATTTATCCAAGTTAAAAATGTTTTGAATATGTGCTAGTATGCTTAAAAGACAACTTTCACATCCTACGCTAAAAGTAATTAAAGAAATAAAGAATTGAAAAAAAGTATAAATTTTCATAAAATTTTAAATTTTGAACTATTTTGGGTGCTTTTGGGGCACCGGAAGATATGAATGGATTTCAATTTAAAAAAAACATGTAAACTAATATGCATAAAAGATATCTTTTGTACCCCGCGCCAAAAGTAATTTTAAAGAATAATAAAAATAATAAAATATATAAAATTTCATTAAAATTTCATTTTTTAACTATTTTAGGGGCACTTGGGGTACCGGAAGATATGAATGGATTTCAATAAAAAAAAACAGATGTAAACTAATATATATAAAAGGAAACTTTTGTACCCCGCGCCGATTAGATTATCCACATTTTGATTTTTCGATCCACCCAATACTGTCGAGGAAATATTATGATCTGTATTTGTTTCTTTTGGACTGGAGATTCAGCAATACTATGCAGCAATAAAATGAAAACTTCCGAATATGTTAGTTTACTGAGAGGTCTTATTTTCTTAATGAAATACCTTTTTCTTTTGAATGCGCTGCATATTTAAAGACGATAATGCTAAGTTTCATTGAACTGCTATTGTGACAAATTGGTTCCAAGCACATTAGTATCCTTTAATGGACTTGAATTGTCCTCCGAAAACACCTAACTTCAGTCATATTGAAAATGTTTGGGACGTACAAAAGAGGATCTTTGTCGATTCTTTTACTCTTCCTTTATCATTTCAAGATCTTTTAAAAAGTTTTTACTATTGTGGCAAAACATAATTGTTGAAATATTTAATAGTTTATTAAAATGAAATCTACGATGAATGCATGCTTTGATACGTGCCATAAATTGTTCCAGGATTCGTGGTTTATTAATATCTTTTATGTGCGGCAATGTAGTTTTTGTATGAAAATTAAAATTACATTTTGGAAGCTAAAAGAAGAAATAAAAAACACAAGAACCTGGATAAAATAATGTTCAATTAAACACTTATTAGTACCTTATCAGTTTAACTCTAGTTTTATTTTACATAAAGCAATAAATAGTGGTACAAAAATATACCCTAAAAATAATTTTGTATTTGCAATTATACATAAAATACATTAGGAAAATAATTAATTTTATAGAAAATGCACTCTTTTTTCTAAAAACCAGTTTTATTTACTCAAATATCTAATAGAATGACTTTTTGCAAAAAATATAATCTTATTAAAATAAAGTCGTTATTCAAAGCTAAGATAAATATTTGAGTTTAATTGGCTTTCATATTTTTCATTTTTACTTTAGGTAAAAATATTTAAATTAAAATTTCTTCTTGCAACTATCTTAGTTTATTTTACATTAATGCATTCAACGGCTATATCCTGTCACTATACGGAGGCAACGCGTTTCTTGTTCACCTCACATAATATTTTAATCCTTTATGAATATTTAAATTCTTAAAAAGCTACTAATCAAATACATATAGATAGAAAAGACCTTTTGTATGTCCCAAAATGTTTACTTTCTGAATTTTTGAATAAAATATCAGAAATGTAAATTTATTTTTGAATGCCACCACTCAGGAGAATTAATCCCATTTATTGATGAAATAAAATATTTTAAGACCGTGCGTTACTTTTGTTTTTATTAGAGTGATAAAACATTTGAATTTTTAAAAGATGATAGCATCTACTATACCATACTTCCATAGAGAGTTTTAAGTACATTTTTAGACAGAAAGTTAAATTTTTTATATGGTTTATAAATAAAACAAAAAAAAATCTTTAAAAATATTTTTTTTAGTATTTTTTTGTTTTTTTATATTTAAGTTTTGTGTATACATTTCACCCCTTTATATTTCATAACCTAAACCATAACAATTCATGTCATACCCTTTATCTTTTACACAAAATTGATCTTTAATTTTTCGATATTAAATATATTGGAGTAAATATAAGCTTTTAAATTTCGGCAAAAACTCTAAAGTAGGGAAATATTTAATGATCTTGCTTTGATTTTTTTTTTCAGAAATTACAAGAAGTGCACTTATTTCCATGCACATTGTTTTTTTACTAATGTGCCGAAGTACACATACAGATATTATACCTATTTTGTTTTCAAAAGAAAACTTTATCGTGGAAGAAGTATAGGTGAAAAAAATCATGGAAAAATTCACTTCATTTCACTTGTGTTTTAAGACAAGTGAAAATCCAGCAACGTCAATTCTTCTGACTGTACCGACAGTAAATGCCAACATGTCTTCAAAAGGATAATACAGACATTTAAAATACCTGTGATTTTACAGTAAAATGTAAAAACTCATAAATTCATAGGTGTACAGTTTTGAAATTTCAGCTACAAAGGCACATGTTGCATCCTCTAAATATACATCATGAAATAAGTCTAAATAGTATTTTTTCACTTATTTTTGAAATACAGGGTGTCCCAAAAGTCTCCGTACAACTTCAAAAATTAATTACAAAAAAAAATAATCGGCCTACAGGAAAAATAATTACAACAGCACATAGAGTAATTTAAAAAGCTTTTTTCTACTATCTTAGTATACTGGTATATGAGATCCTTTCGTTGCACGAAGAATATCAAGTCGATATTCCAATTCCATCCATGTGCGTTTCAGCATACTAACACCAACAGTAGTTAAAACTGTTTGGTTCTTTTGTTTCAAGTGAACAGTCTCGTGGAATTGAAACAAAAGATCTAAACAGTTGTAACTACTGTTGCTGTTACTGTTGATCTTTTGTTTCAATTCCACGAGACTTCACTAAAAAAACAGAACCAAATAGTTGTAACTACTGTTGGTGTTAGCATGCTGAAACGCACATGGATGGAATTGGAATATCGACTTGATATTCTTCGTGCAACGAAAGGATCTCATATACAAGTATACTAAGGTAGTAGAAAAAACTTTTTAAGTTACTCTATGTACTGTTGTAATTATTTTTGCTGTAGGCGTATTATTTTTTTTTTTTTTGTAATTAATTTTTGAAGTTGTACAGAGACTTTTGGGACATCCTGCATTTTTAGGTAGCTTTATTTAATCTTTAAATATATTCAATAAAAACTAAAATATAAAATTTCCATAAATAAAAATATTCAAATTAACTAAACGAAATAATTTTCGCTTCACTTTATTTGTGCTTTAAGACAAGTGAAAATCCAACAACGTCAATTCTTCTGACTATACCGACAGTAAATGCCAACATGTCTTCAAAAAGGACAATACAGACATTTAAATTACCTGTGATTTTACAGTAAAATGTAAAAACTCATAAATGCATAGATGTACAGTTTTTAAATTTCTGCTACAAAGGCACTTTATGCATCTTTTTAAAATAGATATCATCAAATAATTTAAATAGAATTTTTTATTTACTTTTGAAATATGTTTAGGTAGCTTTAATCTTTAAATATATTCAATAAAAACTTTCAGATTTTTAAAAGAATGAATCTATTAGTCCCTTAATGTATGAATTTATCTATATCTATATTAATAAAAGAAAGTTTCGCTCTGTGTGTGTGTCCGTGTGTCTGTGTGTGTGTCTGTTGGCGATAGCTAGCAAAATCTAGACCTCCTAGAAGTCTGGAAATTTTGGTGTGGATAGTCCAAGGTCTGGCCATGTGTACCTGGGCCTCAGAATTTTCATATTTTGATAATTAGCCTAGATATTAATTAGATTACCATTAACCATCGCTTCTAAAATGTCATCTTTTAAATCAAAATGACGAAAGAAACGGATTGGCGCATTGGATTTGCAACCGGAAATGAACGAATTCGAAATTATTTAACTAATTAGCGAATTTTAAGAAAACTAATTGAGATATCAATTTGAAAATTTCTGAGCATATGTAAAAAAATATTCTGTATCTGACTATGTGATTTTTGAAAAATTCGGTTGGTAATTTATTTTATTTACACAAAAAACTGTCAAAAACCTACCGGCGCCAGTGAAAACTATCCGAGAAAGTTTCAGACAGGGATCTGCTTTCATTAAAAACTGAACTACAAAGAGATCTGTTTCTCGGGCCGATCCCTCCATTTAGTTTGTGAAAATGAAAGGAAATAATTGCCAATTTTTGCTAATGAACAAAAATTTAGGTAACTCATTAAGATATAGGTTTGAAATTGATGTCGGGAAGGGGTGTCATCTGCCGGCTATTTTAGCGTAGCGTCTTCGTTATCTTCTAATTATCAGAAAAATGTAATTATTTTTTTAATGATCGCGTTAATGTAGGTGACGGTGGTTATCTTGAACAAATTATTCATTATATTTGCGGGTATGGGGAGGGAGGGGGTTAACGCCTTTCTCTGAGATTGTAATTATCTCGAGCCCGGGTAATGCCGGGCGGGTTAGCTAGTTTATGAATAAAATTATTTGATATTTTTGCGTGGGGTAAAGATTAATAAATATTACTTTAATTCTTCACTGAATCATTTTGACATAAACTGTACAACATGCAAGTAAATTACTTAAAACAAATTGGCAAATATGACACATAACAGGCTCTAGGTCACAAAATCTGAACAACCTCAATAAAGAATGCGTTTGTGCAGTTTGTGTAGTTTTTTAAAGCACTGCAAGGAAAATTTTGGATGACTGAAAAAGAAATAGTTCCATGAAACATAAAGTGAATTATTATTTTTTATATATTTCTTTTCACAATCAAAATAAAATAACATCAATATTGAAAAATTTATTTCTCGTTCACAGGAAAACTAATATTCTTATACGTTAATAGTACTGACATTTTATTCAATTTTAATATTTTAATTTTTTAGAACTAACTACTTTTGAAAAAGATGGATATGACAATAAAAATGAGTTTAAATGACAATAAAACCTCAAAATAAAAATAATATTAATCGCGAAACTCTTTAATGATGAATTTAAATTCATCATTTATGATATTCTCTTATAAACGATATAATTTTCTAAAAACATGAATGTGCTCCTTTATTTTTCATTGCAGAGGATGCAATATATGTTGTGTTTGCTGAAAAATAATGAAAATAATAACTATATTAATTATATGAACATCATATGAACATAACTATACTAATTAATAGGAACATCATCTTTCACTTTGTGGAAATTTCAATATATAGAGATAGTAAAATTTTTATCTTCTGTATAAAGGAATAAGTTTAATTTCATGAGATAAAGATAAAAATTCTAAAGAATTACAATTGCTGTATAAATACCCACAAACTACAGCCCATGCATACCTCCAAACAATTTCCAATCTTTTATTATTCTGAAACAGAAAAGAGGGTGATCCGAATAGTAAGTGAACATCCCCCAGTGAACGAACAATTAGTAAATATTTTGATAGATTAAGGTTTGAAAAAGACCCCACTAGTTAATTATGTGTTTAAAAAAAGTAATTCACTAAAAGCGTGTTATAAGTTATTTGTACAAGTTGTAAAATAAATGACATAGTATGAAACTTATGTGTTTATTAATTTCTGCCTGCTCATTCACTAGGGAATTTTGAGTTCATTCACTGTTCATTGAACTGTTCATTTACTTGGTTTTTGTATAGATTTTTATTAAGACACCCCTAACTTCCCAAACAAATTAAATATAAACTTCATTTTATTATTTTTTAATAATTTGTATACCAACACGTGTATCTGCATGGTTAGACACCAAAAGGTAATGTTTATTAAAATATTATCTATTTTTAAAACAACGTGCTTAAGCGTTCATTTACTGGTCGGAATACCTTATATTACATCCCAGTTGAAAAAAGACGATCGACGATCTTCAAATCATCAAAGATGGATTTTTATAAAAAGTTATGCAGAGCGGCAATTAGCGGCTATCTTTATGTTCTATCCGTACAACTATTTACAAACAAATTTCTTTGTCATAGATTTATCTTAGAATTGGCACAGTAATGCAAACTTTTTTTTTTCAAGATAAAGTTGTAAAGAATGAATAAGAGAAAAGTCGCCAGTGGCATAGAAATGATAATGCGACGTGCATTTTCGGATACAAATTAAAAGGAAGAAGCATTTCACTGCCGTAACAATTTTACCGCATTCATAAATAACATATGATAGACAGTTCCGAAATAAAATTAATTAATATGAATTTGTTACTAGAATAATTACAGAATGCATAAATAAAATAACATATGACAGTTACGAATTAAAATTATTTAATACTTATTTCTAACCAGAATAGTAGTCACAGAATGCATAACTTATTATTTCGTGAGTTTGTGATATAAGTCATTCACTTTATTATTTTATTTCTATCAGAGACAAAAAGAGTAATGTGTATCTACATATTAATCGTTTAATGGAGTTCCATTACCTGCGATTTATTCCTTTGAGCTGTCTATATGGCAGAATAGATGCTATTACCAATAATGTTTTCTAAGTGAAATGTGTCCGACGATTGTCGGCTGGCTCAATAGGTAGAGCATTTACAATTTAAGTCAAAGGTCTTGGGTTCGACTTCCGGAATGGGCTTTTTTCACTCAGTTGGGAAAATTCAATTCGTACAAAGCCATTGATATATACATTTTTTTCATTTAACATATGAATTTATTATACGTAGCGTAAATAAAAACGATATACGATACAGTAAGATACAAAAGTTAATATATTTAAAGTAGTAAACTATGTACTGTATACATATTCTACTTAACATACATTTTATTATTTATACAACTGTTTGTTTTCTATTTTGTAAATATTAATATAATATGCAATTTCATGCAAAGCTCTATTTAACAGTAAAAGATTTTAAAACTTAATTCAAATTTTAGTCGGCATTAATGTATGTTAGAAAGCATTTTTATTCTAAATATAGAAATCTATTACATTATGTAATTAAATTTTAAACATAAATGCGTACAATTTTTCAAATTCAATTTGGACAACAGACCAATCCAAATTGTTATTTAATAACAAAAATATCCGGTTTACATTATAAATTAAACATAATGAAGACCATTTAAGGTATTTGTTTAACTTTCTGTAAAATTTATGTAATAAAGAGACGAAAACATAATTTTATCACGTTTAGAGGAAACTTTTAAAACAGGTTTAACGAAACATATTAATTTAAATACTATTTGCAATAATAAAGACAGGGACATTATAAAAAACTTAGAAATCAGAAGTTACGACTCAGGATGCTAAACAATGTCATTTCATTCCGACATAAACATCACAACTGAAGTCCGATTCTAGCTAAGTGCCGTTATTATCGCTATCATCGCATCACATATAACTTTACCGTACGACAAATATTAATGGGCTGTTTTAAACGGTGAAGTACAAAGGGAATAAAAATTCCTGAATTCAAAAAATACAAACAATATCACCCCGCGGTTTTATCTTAATTACACAGATAGACATAGTGTTTTTAATAGCAAAAAATTACTGCCAGAACAGATACATTTTCTACCGACAGTTAGTACAACAGTGGTTCCAAAGCTTCTGCCTATCGCTATTTAAGCTACCGATAGGAATTGCAGGAGAAATCATTTATAACAATCTGAAGAGTGTCTAGCCGCGTTTGATAGCTAATCTGACGAATATCATCCATCAAAATGATCATTTTCTATCCTTGTAGCTTTACAAACTGTCTTGCGCAGATGTACAAACTACTGACACAATTGAGACGCTAAGCATTGATGGCAAATGTAAAATATTCTTTCAATAAAACTTACTGCCAGAATTAAACATTCTTATTAAACAGTCCTATGTTTATCTATTCATTTTTGATAAACCTATTCCTTCTTCTTGGTATAGATTTTGACTTATTATATTTTTATTTCTTTTGTGATTTGTGGATTACCCAGTACTTACGAACTGAATTTTTCCAACTGAGTCCAAAACTGCATAAGCTGGTAGTCGAACTCAAGAACTTTGACATAAATGACCAACACTCTACCTATTTAACTACCTTGACCAACAACCAAAGGACACCTTTCACTCAGGTAACCTTCTTGACCATAACATATTTTCTGCCATGTAGACTGCTCAACAGAATATACCGCAGGTAATGGAACTCCATTATTCTCCCCTAATAGGTCTCCCCTGTCTGGGCATTTTATCACACAGTTGGTAAATTCAGTTTGTATGATATCTTTCGAGCACGTGGTGTAAGGGTGGTATGGTAGCATGGAGGCACTCGACTATAGAATTAGAGCAAATATGTTTATTCCTATAAAATACAACGTTAGTCTTCACGAAAAAAAGAAAAAATATTTAAGATTGTGGGTACTGGAGCAATTTCATTGATATGCTAGATAACATGAACTGAAATTCATGGTTTCGTAACAAACTCTTTTCTAAAGTCCTCATTAATATACAGTTTTTATTGGTGCGATAAAAGTTCTAAACTGTGGCGGGTGTCACTTAACTGCCTATGGGGTGCAGGTCTTTACTCGACCAAGCGCTGGTCTTCACTATATGAATCTCTAAAGCAGAGATATCGCCGCCAAAATTCCAGTTTAGGGCTAAGAGTTCTTCCGATTCATTAAGAGAAAACAGTAAAAAAAACAAATAAAACTTTACATAACTCATGGCAACGTGATTGGGACTTATGTCTCACTGGGCGATATACCTATGCATTGAAGCCAAAAGTTTCAGAAGACTAACTTCTAAATCATCGATACTTATATATATTTGCTATCAATCATGGCCCTTTCCCGGCTTATTTAATTAAAATTAATAAAGTTTTTTCTTCAAGATGCACTTGTGGCGCAAGGGGGGATTTGCTACATTACGTTCTCACATGCCCATTGACGGCTACTCTACATTTGAGGAAAACAGACTCTTTGTCGAAATGGTTCAAATCAATCTCGGCGAATTCTTCATTGGTTCAAAAGATAATTACCTGCATGTCCTTAATAGAAAATAAACAACTGATATTCCAAATGCCACCAGTACACATCATTGCTGCTGCTGATGATGATGATGATGCTTTTCCTGATCACGAAGAAGTTTATTGAGAAAATCCACTGTCTCTACGTTTAAAATATTTTCCACTAACAATTTGTAAATTTCAAATAACTTTTAAACTCTCATTAATGGTGACTTTTCTGCAAATTAAGCGCTCACAATAATGGTGACTATTTTTCAAATGTCCAATAATGTAGGTATCATCAAATTCAGAACTTTTGAACTTCAGTTAGAAATCAGACTTTGCACTCAAAGAGTTATATATTATTTTACATTAATCCAGCATGCATTAGAATATATAAAAATGGTTTGTCCTGCATTCAAAGAGATGTATTATTATTTTATTTTATTCCGTTTATATTTAATAAGTTTAAAGCACTATATAAATTTTGTTAGCACTCAAAAATTATAAATAGAATTAGCACTCAAAGATAATTTATATATCTATATTTATTTTAAGCTTCAACTGAAACAGTAATATACTATTTTATTATGTTCATTCTTATTCTATGCATTCAAATATTATGAATGTGGTCATTTTTCAACCAGTACTCAAAGAGAAATGTATATTATATTCATACTAATTATAGGTCGTAATCACAGAGTTATATATTTATCATATTCAGTTCTGTTAGCATTTAAAACTGTAAAGAGTCATTTATTTAATTAGCACTCAAAGAGAAGTTTTTATATCTATACTTAAATTAATTTTGATTGCATTTTTGTACTCAAAGAGCTACATACTATTTCATACCTATACTCCTTGTATCTTAATTTACAGGTGAGGTTCTGACCTACATACAATAAGTTAAATAATAATATAACATATACTTAAAACGTCCGTACTTTAAGAATTTATATATAGATAAAACAAATTATTCTTACATAAAAAATTAATGGTATTCTATCTGTTTCTTCTGGAGAGAAATGTTTATTCTGTTATGTTATGACTCGTTTAATCCTTTATTTTTCAAATATTTCCATCCAAAAGTTTAATTGTTATCTCAAATTTCATTGCTTACTTGTACTAAAAATTATACTTAATTTATAATTTCATCTAAGACTAATGAAATGTCAAATCTCGGGCTTTTGCAAAGCCTAGAGGTATAATAATTTCAGTATGCCCGCATGATGGCTGTTTGTCATATATGTACTTTTTTTTGATAAACTTGCCAAGCAGAGCTTGCAGAGGCTATAGCCATATAGTAGGCCTCCCTGCTTGGTTGAATCTGAAAAAATCTAAATCTTATATCATTCGGGCACGTGGTGTAAAGATGGTACGGTAGCATGGAGTCACTCGATTATAGAATTAAAGCAGATATATTTATTAGTATAAAATACAAAGTGGATCTTCACAAAATAAAAGAAAAATTTATAAGAATGTGGGTACCGGAGCAATTTCAGTTGATATGCTAGATAACATGAACCGAAATTCATGGTTTCGTAACAAACTCTTTTCTAAAGTCCTCATTAATATACAGTTTTCATTGGTGCGATAAAAGTTCTGAACTGTGGCGGGTGTCACTTAACTGCCTTAAGCTGCGAACAGAGCAAGTACGTCGCCATCCCTCCTATCATATATTCTAATACGAGCAAATCTTGTGGGTGGTTATATATATATATATATATATATATATATATATATATATGCAAAAATTATCTTAAAAACGGCTCGAACGATTTTGACGAAATTTCGTATCCTACCGTTTTGGGGCACCAGAAAACCATTGGGCTATGTCACATGCTCGAGAAAATTCGATTAGTGGGTCATTTTGGTCATTTTGGGTCATGGTCTAGCTAATTGTATATAAAAAACGGTTCAAACGATTTTGACGAAATTTTGTATCCGACCATTTTCGGGCATGAGAAGTCAATTGGGCTGGGTCACACGTTCGAGAACTTTCGATTAGTGGGTCATTTTTGGGTCAACGCGGGTCAAATTAATTTTATCTAAAAAACGGCTCTAACGATTTTGATTAAATTTTGTGTCCTACGAGTTTCGAGCACGATAAAAGCACTGGGCTAGGTCGCATGTCCCAGAAAATTCGATTAGTGGGTCATTTCTGGGTCAATGTGGGTCAAGATCTAAAAGGCGGCTCAATTTACACTAAATTTTGCATTCAATGGTTTCCGGGCACGAGAAGACTTTTGGCCTAGGTCACATGTTCGAGAAAATTCAATTAGTGGGTCATTTTGGGTCATGGTCAAGCTAATTGTATCTAAAAAACGGTCCAAACGATTTTGTCGAAATTTTGTATCCGACTATTTTCGGGCACGAGAAGACTATTGGGCTGGGTCACATGTTCGAGAACTTTCGATTAGGGGGTCATTTTTGGGTCAAAGCGGGTCAAATTAATTTTATCTAAAAAACGGCTCTAACGATTTTGATTAAATTTTGTATTTTACGAGTTTCGGGTACGCGAAAATCATTAGACTGGGTCACATGTTCGAGAAAATTCGATTAGTGGGTCATTTCTGGGTCATTGTGGGTCAATATCTAAAAAGCGGCTCAATTTACACTAAATTTTGCATCCTATGGTTTTCCGGCACGAGAAGACTGTTGGGCTAAGTCACATGTTCGAGAAAATCCAATTAGTGGGTCATTTATGTCAAGGGTCATGATATTTGAACTCAAATTTAATTTTGACCGAGCATTGCTCTGTCTTCCCTGCTCGTTGAATTATTACGACGGCATTTTTTATCTTTTATTGCTTTGGACGGACTCCGTCACCATCCGCCACCATCCGTCCAGCGTCTTCGGACGTACTCCGATGGTTGTTGACAGTTTTATTACGGGAACCAGGGGAAATAACTAGTACAATTCCTTTGTGCAGCCTCTCTCAAAGCAATAAAAAAAAAGGTTAGTGTTCAGGCTTGGCTGAGATTTTGCCTAATGAGGAGAAATTCTGAGTTAAAATTTTCACCAACGTTTTTCGTATATTAGGAAATCTAGATTTTTTTTTCCATTTTTTGACAAAGGAAATCATGAGTTATATTTAATATGAGTATTTTACACTTTCTTTCTTTAATAATAATAATAATAATAATATAGATACTACATTTTGATTTGTAATTCAATATATACTTGGAACTCAATATTTCATTTGTAAAAAAAAAAAAGAATAAAAAAGAAAACAAAACAAAGAAAGAAAAAATATCATTCAATAATTATTTCGATTCTAATTATATCCAGTGAAATCGGATGTTGCTTTCTCTTTTTCGATAAATGAATTACTTATCGAGGTATAGAAATTCTAAAAGAATTTATACTTTCGACAAAAAAAAAAAAAAAAAAAAAAAAAAAAAAGAAAGAAAGAAACACCATTCGATTACATAGTTTCTCAATAAGAACAGGAATTTCTAATTTTTTTTTTTATACGTATACTTGATAACTTTCTTAATAAGTTATTTTAACAGAAGTTAATATGATAGATTAATTAAAGATATATTTTAAAAATACGAATGCATCACATTTAATTTTTTTCTTTTTCTAAAGAGATAAATTATGTTAAAAAATTTTATTATGAGTTATTTTGCAGTTTTTTGTTCTTTTTTTTTCTTTTTAAGTAGTCATTTTAAAAAGTAACCTATAATAAATTATATGTTTTAATCATATTATTTCGATTCTAATTATATCCAGTGCCAAAATTGTTTTTTTTTTTTACATCCGGGTCAAACATAAATTCCCCCCTCTTACCCTCACCCTCATTTGCAAAAAAAAGTTTAAAGAAAAGTTTTCAGTCCATTCCCTTAATTTTTATTTTAAATATAGAATAAATGTTAGGATTGTTTTATACATTATTAGTTTTTTTCCCCCACACAACAACAGTTCTGACACAGTTACGAACTCATTTGTAAAAGCAAAAGCACGACACTTCCAGGATTGCTTTTGGAAGAGTTTTGAAATTGAATGTTGCTTTCTCTTTTTCGATAAATGAATTACTTATGGAGTTATAAGCGATTGTTGTCACGTGACGACATGTTTTTCTCCTTTAACACGCAGCCGCGTATACGGAAGCTCAGTTCAAAGCTAACTTTGAAAGAATTTTCTAAAATGTCTTCTGCCTTCAACAGAAAAGATGGGGGGGAGAGGGGGGGGAACACCCTTCGATTACATAGTTTCAGAATAAGAACACCTGCCAATTTCATGCGTTTCTAAACAAAAGTGAATTCAAAAATTTTTCAGGAATAACGACCGTATTTAGCACCAGAATTCAATGAAAGCATATTAATGAAACAAAATAGTTGTTTTCAAATAAATTTAGCAATCAGGATTCCAATAATTAATAAAATATTTGTGAGAATTATCAGCTTCGACTAGCAAGTTTCTATGCCCAGGGCACTTTCAATTTTTTATCACCACTTAGATTGGTTTAATTTCTAATACTACCATAAAATTCCGAAAATACCCCCCCCCCCCCAATTTTCAACAAATATTGCCAGATTATAAAATATGCAAGGCAGAGCTATAAAAAATATATAATTTGATTAAAATATTGAAAATTTTATTAACCACACGAAAAAAATGTTGGTATTATTACATACTGGTGAGTACAGTTTAAAAATCAAATTTGAATACTGGGGTTTTCAGTTAAGTCAAAGGATTTTATGCATTATGACTATTATTGAAATTGCATTTTTAGCAGTCCTATATAGGGTGTGGATCCTAGGTATAATATAATTGTTTCCTCGTCGCTGTGTGATGTTGATGACATAATTTCTTATACTGTGTCTACAGAAAGTTTGAAAATAAAATCACAAAAAGAAGAAAAGACTGCTGTCCTTACATCGGCGATTGGTCGCCAATATAGCAATCCGTCTCAATATAATTTATGGCTTTGGACGTACGTCCGTCGACTTACACTCAATGCACGCAGCTTTACTCGACCAAGGGCTGATCTTCACGATATGAATATCTAAGGCAGAGATATCACAGTCAAAATTCCAGTTTAGGGCTAAGAGTTCTTCCGATTCATTAAGAGAAAACAGTAAAAAAAACAAATAAAACTTTACATAACTCATGGCAACGTGATTGGGACTTATGTCTCACTGGGCGATATACCTATGCATTGAAGCCAAAAGTTTCAGAAGACTAACTTCTAAATCATCGATACTTATATATATTTGCTATCAATCATGGCCCTTTCCCGGCTTATTTAATTAAAATTAATAAAGTTTTTTCTTCAAGATGCACTTGTGGCGCAAGGGGGGATTTGCTACATTACGTTCTCACATGCCCATTGACGGCTACTCTACATTTGAGGAAAACAGACTCTTTGTCGAAATGGTTCAAATCAATCTCGGCGAATTCTTCATTGGTTCAAAAGATAATTACCTGCATGTCCTTAATAGAAAATAAACAACTGATATTCCAAATGCCACCAGTACACATCATTGCTGCTGCTGATGATGATGATGATGCTTTTCCTGATCACGAAGAAGTTTATTGAGAAAATCCACTGTCTCTACGTTTAAAATATTTTCCACTAACAATTTGTAAATTTCAAATAACTTTTAAACTCTCATTAATGGTGACTTTTCTGCAAATTAAGCGCTCACAATAATGGTGACTATTTTTCAAATGTCCAATACTGTAGGTATCATCAAATTCAGAACTTTTGAACTTCAGTTAGAAATCAGACTTTGCACTCAAAGAGTTATATATTATTTTACATTAATCCAGCATGCATTAGAATATATAAAAATGGTTTGTCCTGCATTCAAAGAGATGTATTATTATTTTATTTTATTCCGTTTATATTTAATAAGTTTAAAGCACTATATAAATTTTGTTAGCACTCAAAAATTATAAATAGAATTAGCACTCAAAGATAATTTATATATCTATATTTATTTTAAGCTTCAACTGAAACAGTAATATACTATTTTATTATGTTCATTCTTATTCTATGCATTCAAATATTATGAATGTGGTCATTTTTCAACCAGTACTCAAAGAGAAATGTATATTATATTCATACTAATTATAGGTCGTAATCACAGAGTTATATATTTATCATATTCAGTTCTGTTAGCATTTAAAACTGTAAAGAGTCATTTATTTAATTAGCACTCAAAGAGAAGTTTTTATATCTATACTTAAATTAATTTTGATTGCATTTTTGTACTCAAAGAGCTACATACTATTTCATACCTATACTCCTTGTATCTTAATTTACAGGTGAGGTTCTGACCTACATACAATAAGTTAAATAATAATATAACATATACTTAAAACGTCCGTACTTTAAGAATTTATATATAGATAAAACAAATTATTCTTACATAAAAAATTAATGGTATTCTATCTGTTTCTTCTGGAGAGAAATGTTTATTCTGTTATGTTATGACTCGTTTAATCCTTTATTTTTCAAATATTTCCATCCAAAAGTTTAATTGTTATCTCAAATTTCATTGCTTACTTGTACTAAAAATTATACTTAATTTATAATTTCATCTAAGACTAATGAAATGTCAAATCTCGGGCTTTTGCAAAGCCTAGAGGTATAATAATTTCAGTATGCCCGCATGAGGGCTGTTTGTCATATATGTACTTTTTTTTGATAAACTTGCCAAGCAGAGCTTGCAGAGGCTATAGCCATATAGTAGGCCTCCCTGCTTGGTTGAATCTGAAAAAATCTAAATCTTATATCATTCGGGCACGTGGTGTAAAGATGGTACGGTAGCATGGAGTCACTCGATTATAGAATTAAAGCAGATATATTTATTAGTATAAAATACAAAGTGGATCTTCACAAAATAAAAGAAAAATAGTTAAGAATGTGGGTACCGGAGCAATTTCAGTTGATATGCTAGATAACATGAACCGAAATTCATGGTTTCGTAACAAACTCTTTTCTAAAGTCCTCATTAATATACAGTTTTCATTGGTGCGATAAAAGTTCTGAACTGTGGCGGGTGTCACTTAACTGCCTTAAGCTGCGAACAGAGCAAGTACGTCGCCATCCCTCCTATCATATATTCTAATACGAGCAAATCTTGTGGGTGGTTATATATATATATATATATATATATATATATATATATATATATATATATATATATATATATGCAAAAATTATCTTAAAAACGGCTCGAACGATTTTGACGAAATTTCGTATCCTACCGTTTTGGGGCACCAGAAAACCATTGGGCTATGTCACATGCTCGAGAAAATTCGATTAGTGGGTCATTTTGGGTCATTTTGGGTCATGGTCTAGCTAATTGTATATAAAAAACGGTTCAAACGATTTTGACGAAATTTTGTATCCGACCATTTTCGGGCATGAGAAGTCAATTGGGCTGGGTCACACGTTCGAGAACTTTCGATTAGTGGGTCATTTTTGGGTCACCGCGGGTCAAATTAATTTTATCTAAAAAACGGCTCTAACGATTTTGATTAAATTTTGTGTCCTACGAGTTTCGAGCACGATAAAAGCACTGGGCTAGGTCGCATGTCCCAGAAAATTCGATTAGTGGGTCATTTCTGGGTCAATGTGGGTCAAGATCTAAAAGGCGGCTCAATTTACACTAAATTTTGCATTCAATGGTTTCCGGGCACGAGAAGACTTTTGGCCTAGGTCACATGTTCGAGAAAATTCAATTAGTGGGTCATTTTGGGTCATGGTCAAGCTAATTGTATCTAAAAAACGGTCCAAACGATTTTGTCGAAATTTTGTATCCGACTATTTTCGGGCACGAGAAGACTATTGGGCTGGGTCACATGTTCGAGAACTTTCGATTAGGGGGTCATTTTTGGGTCAAAGCGGGTCAAATTAATTTTATCTAAAAAACGGCTCTAACGATTTTGATTAAATTTTGTATTTTACGAGTTTCGGGTACGCGAAAATCATTAGACTGGGTCACATGTTCGAGAAAATTCGATTAGTGGGTCATTTCTGGGTCATTGTGGGTCAATATCTAAAAAGCGGCTCAATTTACACTAAATTTTGCATCCTATGGTTTTCCGGCACGAGAAGACTGTTGGGCTAAGTCACATGTTCGAGAAAATCCAATTAGTGGGTCATTTATGTCAAGGGTCATGATATTTGAACTCAAATTTAATTTTGACCGAGCATTGCTCTGTCTTCCCTGCTCGTTGAATTATTACGACGGCATTTTTTATCTTTTATTGCTTTGGACGGACTCCGTCACCATCCGCCACCATCCGTCCAGCGTCTTCGGACGTACTCCGATGGTTGTTGACAGTTTTATTACGGGAACCAGGGGAAATAACTAGTACAATTCCTTTGTGCAGCCTCTCTCAAAGCAATAAAAAAAAAGGTTAGTGTTCAGGCTTGGCTGAGATTTTGCCTAATGAGGAGAAATTCTGAGTTAAAATTTTCACCAACGTTTTTCGTATATTAGGAAATCTAGATTTTTTTTTCCATTTTTTGACAAAGGAAATCATGAGTTATATTTAATATGAGTATTTTACACTTTCTTTCTTTAATAATAATAATAATAATAATATAGATACTACATTTTGATTTGTAATTCAATATATACTTGGAACTCAATATTTCATTTGTAAAAAAAAAAAAGAATAAAAAAGAAAACAAAACAAAGAAAGAAAAAATATCATTCAATAATTATTTCGATTCTAATTATATCCAGTGAAATCGGATGTTGCTTTCTCTTTTTCGATAAATGAATTACTTATCGAGGTATAGAAATTCTAAAAGAATTTATACTTTCGACAAAAAAAAAAAAAAAAAAAAGAAAGAAAGAAACACCATTCGATTACATAGTTTCTCAATAAGAACAGGAATTTCTAATTTTTTTTTTATACGTATACTTGATAACTTTCTTAATAAGTTATTTTAACAGAAGTTAATATGATAGATTAATTAAAGATATATTTTAAAAATACGAATGCATCACATTTAATTTTTTTCTTTTTCTAAAGAGATAAATTATGTTAAAAAATTTTATTATGAGTTATTTTGCAGTTTTTTGTTCTTTTTTTTTCTTTTTAAGTAGTCATTTTAAAAAGTAACCTATAATAAATTATATGTTTTAATCATATTATTTCGATTCTAATTATATCCAGTGCCAAAATTGTTTTTTTTTTTTACATCCGGGTCAAACATAAATTCCCCCCTCTTACCCTCACCCTCATTTGCAAAAAAAAGTTTAAAGAAAAGTTTTCAGTCCATTCCCTTAATTTTTATTTTAAATATAGAATAAATGTTAGGATTGTTTTATACATTATTAGTTTTTTTCCCCCACACAACAACAGTTCTGACACAGTTACGAACTCATTTGTAAAAGCAAAAGCACGACACTTCCAGGATTGCTTTTGGAAGAGTTTTGAAATTGAATGTTGCTTTCTCTTTTTCGATAAATGAATTACTTATGGAGTTATAAGCGATTGTTGTCACGTGACGACATGTTTTTCTCCTTTAACACGCAGCCGCGTATACGGAAGCTCAGTTCAAAGCTAACTTTGAAAGAATTTTCTAAAATGTCTTCTGCCTTCAACAGAAAAGATGGGGGGGAGAGGGGGGGAACACCCTTCGATTACATAGTTTCAGAATAAGAACACCTGCCAATTTCATGCGTTTCTAAACAAAAGTGAATTCAAAAATTTTTCAGGAATAACGACCGTATTTAGCACCAGAATTCAATGAAAGCATATTAATGAAACAAAATAGTTGTTTTCAAATAAATTTAGCAATCAGGATTCCAATAATTAATAAAATATTTGTGAGAATTATCAGCTTCGACTAGCAAGTTTCTATGCCCAGGGCACTTTCAATTTTTTATCACCACTTAGATTGGTTTAATTACTGATACTACCATAAAATTCCGAAAATACCCCCCCCCCCCCAATTTTTAACAAATATTGCCAGATTATAAAATATGCAAGGCAGAGCTATAAAAAATATATAATTTGATTAAAATATTGAAAATTTTATTAACCACACGAAAAAAATGTTGGTATTATTACATACTGGTGAGTACAGTTTAAAAATCAAATTTGAATACTGGGGTTTTCAGTTAAGTCAAAGGATTTTATGCATTATGAATATTATTGAAATTGCATTTTTAGCAGTCCTATATAGGGTGTGGATCCTAGGTATAATATAATTGTTTCCTCGTCGCTGTGTGATGTTGATGACATAATTTCTTATACTGTGTCTACAGAAAGTTTGAAAATAAAATCACAAAAAGAAGAAAAGACTGCTGTCCTTACATCGGCGATTGGTCGCCAATATAGCAATCCGTCTCAATATAATTTATGGCTTTGGACGTACGTCCGTCGACTTACACTCAATGCACGCAGCTTTACTCGACCAAGGGCTGATCTTCACGATATGAATATCTAAGGCAGAGATATCACAGTCAAAATTCTAGTCCAGGGCTAAAGGTTCTTCCGATCCACGCCAGAATACTAGATAAACACTCTCTGCAGATGATTCTCAAACAATACCCTGAATTTTCCCCTCTGCTCCCCGAACTCAGAGAGAAAGGATGCAAGCGTTGCATCTCATGTCATCTATTTCTTCCTCGGTGCACCATTGGCCGAGTTTTTCTTTCCTTGGAGCAATGGTGATGCCACCAGTCAGTGAAGCTTTCTGGCCCCAAGTCTATTAATATGATTGAGTTACAAATAATAAACTGCAGCCACTATTTATATTTTCTTTATGTTTAAAATTATTGTAGTGTTACGTGTTCAATAAATTATTTTAATTGAACATATATTTAAGGTGTAATTAAATTTTCATGCCAAAAATATAATATAATGAAAGTAATTCCATTGGAAATGTATATTGTATTTCTTATTTTCATATTCTATATAATATGTTCGTTTCAGACGTTTACAGATATAGAGGCAAATTAAGCATTTTTCGTAGGCTACTGGCATATGCTTGTTAATGTAGTTCAATCTAAAATTTAAAACAGCAAAATGTTCTCTTCTTTTAGAAGATTCTCTTCTTTCTAGAAGATTTATGAAAATATAATACAATCTCTTATGAGTGCTGAGAGTGTGAGATAGCAGATAAGTGTGACACAGTATCTTATCTACTCCCTCTTAAACGCCCACGATTCCGAAAAGTGTTTCTTTTATTTTTAGAAACACGAGAAACTAGAGCGATTTAAAAACGGATTTCTGAAAAAAGCCTCTTTTTCTGCTTGTAATTTTCGGAAACGTTACGAGTAAATTTTTCAATATAATATTCAGTTTTTACAACGCTATATCAATACGAAATATCGGTTTTTTGCATGCTAATACTTCTTAAGTAAGCGTAACAGAAATTATACAATTAAGAAGAACAAAATGAGGTCCATTTTACGCTGTTAATGTAATATGTTTATAAGTTGAACATGTTTGTTCAAAATGAAAATTCTTACTTAGGACTTGATAACATCCGAAAAGCCGATATTTGATGTTCATACCGGATTGAGTAAACTGTTTATTACGCTGTTCTTAGTATTTCATGAGGTTCCGAAAATTATTGGCAGTAAAAAAAGATTTTTGCGTCAGAAATCCTCTTTAAATATCGTAAATCTATTGGTTTTGTGGTTACTGAAGATAAAGAAACGCTTTTTGGAATCGTAAGTAATTCGGAAGATGATATGTTATATTTTCGTAAACCTTTTTTCTAGATCAAGAAACATTTCTCTTTTCAGTGTCATTAAAATTAATTTAAATAAGTAAAAGTAGTTTAAGTATATCGTAATGTAAGTTATCTGATTAATTTTTAAATGTATTCAACAGACATATACGCTTTAAACACGCTTTAGAAAACAATCTTTAAACAAATCATTTATTTTTTCTTATTTCATTAATTAATACTTAAAAATTCTTAGATTTTAAACGACAAATCTTCTTTGAAAAGTACTACAAAATTCTATTTTCTATTTTTCTTGAATTAATGCTTTAATTCTCTGCAAAAATATAAAAGCTTGTTATACTTCAGGCAGATTAATTTTCTTATTAAAAAAACTGTTAATGTCACGCTGTCGTTGATATGTTAATTTAAAATCTGTTCTCTATATAAGAAGATTTTAATGATTAAATTCCTATTTTAACAAGGACAAAAGATTAGAGTAATTAAGTAAACAAATCTGGAAGAGCTGTTTGAATTTGTCAATCAGTATTGTAATATTTTTTCTAAAAAAATAGAAGCTTATTTTTTTTTTCAATAGTTGAAATGTTATCTCCAACTGGTAATATGTATCTATATATATAGGTAAACCAGATTTTTAACTTTATATTATAGAATACACGTCAGAAATAATAATAATGCGAAGAAATAGCGTGATTTTTTTCAGTTAAATATTAATTAATGAAACTCCTTTTAATTTTGTATTATTCAAGGGAAGAAATTCCCTAATAAAGGCCCCCACGGAGGGTACTCTCCCCAGGACCTATATCCCTCGTGTAGATAATCGGACGTCATAAAATCAACCAACCAACAATCATGGGAAGAAATTAAATGTTTGATATCCTTACGTTAATAATGACAGTTTATTAACGTATTTTCAATATTTATATATTATTTGTTTATTAATACTTGATTAATTACATCAACTAAATTTGCAAAACTAGAGGAAGTGTAAGACTCACACTGAACTCTCAGAATTCCGCATTGATTACCACAAACAAACACACCGGACAATGGCTGTAGTTGTACTGATAAAATGCATGATTGCAAACAGGGAATAACTGGTTTATGAAAGTGAAATTCATTGTTGACTTACTATTTATTAATTTTGTGTGGATGAATCTTTGTCTCTTAAGTTATAGCATATTGTTTCTATCATGTGCAAAAATGGCAAATTATGGATCTTTACAGTGTTTTAAAAAGTAAACGTGATGCGCGATAGAACATTTTTCATCATATTTACTGTTTTAACTTTAAAATTCTATATATTTGAAATACGAGGCCATTTTTTTCAAAAGGATGCGACAACTATTGCATCAATTTACTTCATGTTGTTATTAAATACAATTTGATGACTTTCATGAAAGATATCTATAGATGTGCCAAAATTAGTTTTGTAGCCCTAATTACTATAATTTAAAAATATATATCAATTAAAAATTGCTATCTGCGCATGAGTAGTGATATATTTGAAACTAACTTGACGTGCGTAGTCTTAGCGCTTGCACTATATACAGGGTGGCCATAATTAAACTGCAAGTGTTCAAGGGGTGCTGGAGAGAAAACTACCGGGAATATTCCAGTGAAATTTGGTATCTACGCGTTTCAGAACATGTGCAAGTCAAATATGCAAACAAAATCGCCATTTTCACCCGATAGATGGCTCTATACCGTGTTTCAATGCTTATCGACGTCATATATGCAAATTTTAAGCCCACCGAACAGTATAAAAACATCAATACAGTGAGTAATCGCCAGTCATGACTCTGAATAAGAAGGAACGTGCATTGTTAGTGAAGATATTCTATCAGAATGGTAGCAATTGTTCAGCTACACTGAAAGAATTCCGGCGTATGAAACGATTAAGAAGAGGTCCAATGAGTGTCAATGGATTGAAAAATATGATTTTAAAATTTGAAGAATCAGGAGAATTGGGCGTTATTCCAGGCACAAGAGGGCGACGTCCCGTAAACCCGGAAAGAGTGCAACAAATTGATGACGACATTGCGACTACGAGTAGCAGTTTAGGAGCCAGTATGCTGCAACAAGTGAGCGGAAGAAGTGTGGCTCGGACATTATCTCTTCCCTGGTCAACTGTGCATAAAGTGTTGCGCCACATTCTTCGGCGTTATCCGTATAAAATTAAAATTCTTCAAGAATTCAAACCTCATGATGACACCCTAAGATTTGATTTTTCAAACCTTGTCCTGTCGAAAATCAGTGAAGATGACACTTGGATACAGAGAATATTGTAGACAGACGAGGCGCATTTTACACTATCAGGTAGTGTAAATGCGCATAACTGCAGGATATGGGGAACGAACAAACAATACGCTAAACGTGAAGAATCCCTCCATTCCGATTATCTAACTGTATGGTGTGGAATGACTTGTGATTTTCTTGTGGGCCCATATTTCTTTGAGACCCCAACTCCAAATGGTCCCAAACGCTGTTGTGTTACAGGGACTAGCTACGATGCGATGTTGAGACAACAATTGATTCCAGCATTGCAATAGAGACATTGTTTAGAAACCACGGTATTTATGCAGGACGGAGCACCCCCTCACATCGCTAAAGATGTTAAAAAATTGCTGCATGATACCTTTGGTGCGGACCAAGTCATAAGCAGAGATTTCGACAACGCTTGACCCCCACGTTCCCTGGACCTTAATCCATGCGATTTTTATCTGTGGGGACATCTGAAAGATATGGTTTATAGAGAACGACATGCTTCTGTTGCTGAATTGAAATCTAGCATAACGAGACACGTGAGGTGTGTTACACCACAGATTTTAAATGCGACGGTGGACCATGCTGTTTTACGTTTTCAGCATGTGGTTGCATCTGGTGGTTCACATATTGAGCACATCATGTAATAATTTCATTGAATAAATAATGGCTTGTTTTCCAAAGCGTCTTTATGGATTGTTTAATTTGTGATCTTATTTCCACTAATTTTTATTACATGATACTGTAAAAATTTAATTACTGAAGCGAATTGTATGGAATTTTGATAGACTGTAAATGATATTTTATATTGTTTATATGCCTCTTAGAATATCATTATGCTCTGTCTATCGATTTTGGAGGTTGTATATGCCACCGGTGAACGTTTAAATACAGTACAGCGCCATCTGTCGGGTGAAAATGGCGATTTTGTTTTTCGCATATTTGACTTGCGCATGTTCTGAAACGTGTAGATACCAAATCTTACTGGAATATACCCAGTAGTTTTCTCTGCAGCACCCCTTGAACACTTGCAGTTTAATTATGGCCACCCTGTATCTAGATTCAGTTGTAAACTAATCCATAGCCACATGATGATTTTTTTATTCCTATACTTCGTGGAAGAATAAAGCGTGCCTTAACATTTATTATTACTATTATATTTGTAAGATGGATAATACTAATTTGACTATCAAAGGAACTGAAAATTAACTTTTTCGCACTTTTACGCATTACTAGATAGAAAATGACACAACGGGCTCAGCAGGCGGAGCCGTGGTAATTACGCAGCATCAATACCGTCTACGCCAGTAGCCAGCCTTCCGTAAAGCCTTCTTTGTCCAGCATTAGGTTATCATGTTAGTCGCTGATGAAATTCTACGAATCTAATTGTTCTAGTGAAATTCTACTAATTGTGTTGTGAAAAGTGTTAATTGTACTTTTCAAATGAATTTAAAAATAAATTTTTCATACAACATTTGAATGAGGGGTGAGAACTATTTCAACAGCATGGTCATTTGTATTATTTTACCCAATATGGTGTCTAAATACTGGGAAATATTTCTAATGAAGACAACTTACATTTTGAAAAATAAATTAATACACAGAAGTAATTTAATTTTTTCTTTCTACATAATTATCGTAAAACATGGGCAAGTACTTAATTAAATTCTGTGTTATAAGGTACGTTATATGATTGAATATTATATATTCACTGGGTATGTTATAAAAATTAAATAGATTAAAATCCAATTAATCTTTTTCATTGATAAATTTTTATTCAGGATTGTTTTTTATGCTTCATGAAACATACTATAACGATAATAATTACGTAATTTCTCGCATTGAAACTTTATGAATCGTTAATCTATAAGATTTCACACACATTTAAACATTTATGAAACTACATGTTTACGGACATTATGGAAACTGCTGCATTCTTTTACTGGACATGTTATTTAGGTCCTCCATAGTCGGGATCGATCACCATCCTTCCGTAGTATATGTCAACACCTTCCTGGTCCGATGGAATATCTCTAAATCCTAGTATGTCCACAGGTAGTTTCCCATTGTCGATGTAGGGCCATTTAAGGTGACATTTCTCGAGAATTATACTCCATTATTAACCAACTATTTCCCGATTTATAATTAACGCAGTTACCTGCAAAATGAGATTTCATCTAATTGTTATCTAAATGTTTTCTCGAAAAGCTACTAAATCGTTGCAGTTTTCAAATGGGATCAAGTTTAACGCCTAGCAGAATCTTCACAAAATTTATACCTGGATGGACCGGGAAACTATCAGTCTAATAAACTGGATTGATATTCCTTTTTAAGGAACACAGTCAAACTGTACAGATATTGAAACGTTAGAAATTCATTAAATACATTTTAATCAGTAAATATCCATAAGTTGTAATGTATTCGATATATTTTCAGTGAGCCTGTAAACGAACAGTAAATGCTACAATGCCACTTTACAATACGTAGGTTAATGTTGTAAACCGCAATATCTTATATTAATATCGAGTGTATATGGCCATTATGACAAAAGTTAATCCTTTTAGTATTTTATTGTTCCATAATAGAATAGGAATCCAATACTTTAAATAGCCACTCAATAACTACTTCAAACTCGTTCTTCTTTTTATTAAACTACAAAGATTTTAATTACTCTACAAAACAAATAAAATGCAGTACACCATGTAAAATCCCGATTATTACATATTTATGCACAAGTTTTGGTCTGAATAATAATTTGAAAAATGTTATCAAAAATTAATTTTTTAAAATTATTTATTAAATTTTTAAAAATTCCATTTTTAAAACCGAATTTACTTAAAACCTATTCGTCGAATTCCAATTTACTTTCGGTTACATAGTCACTTGGCTTATTCCATTCAGTAGAAACAAGAATGATTTTTTAGGACAAATATAACGCATAATATGGAGGTATCAAAACCCTATATTGTTCACACCGCAAATTATAAATTAGACAGGACACTAATTAATCTTCTAAAATCGTTTGACAGCGATTGGCAGTAATTTATTTCGTTTGTTGTTCATTGCATTGTTGTGTCTTTCTCTTGTCGAGTTTCTCTAATGATCCCTTATTTTTAAAATATATTATAGTTTTGATTTATGTGGTGATATACTTTATATATTCAACTAAAAACGTGTGATTACCATGCATGTACTTCAGTAGTATTTATAAGCATATAGTACAATCTACCATAACCTCATTTCCAGTAAATTTAAAAGTAAGACATGTAATGAGAAAAAATGAAATAATAGCAGAATAATAAAAGATTTTGCGTTTCAATATTCTGCTTTTATCATTTAAATCCTGACATCTTCATCAATGTGTGCATTTCTTTAAAATATGATATTAGTAAATACATATCAATATCTTAATTTTTGAGCTTTTCTGTCTTATCATAAACAAATCAGTTCTTTGTATAAAATCATGTAATCTTTATAAAGAAGTATCACTTTTCTTTTAAAGAAATATACATCACCATCGAATACCACGAAAACATACTGCGTTTCAGTATTCTGCTTTTATTATTTAAATACTGACATTTTCATTACTGTGTGCATTTCTTTAAAACACATTACGTAAATTTTCCATTTATTATTCAAATTTGAATTGCATTTTCTCAAGTTAGTTATTTTAGTCCTATAACCGTGATTTATCTGAACATATCTGATTTCCATCTAGCTGCATCATTCACTTTTCGTGTCGAAATTGAACACAATAGTAGGATTCTATTGAGTAATAGTGAGACAAATCAACCTGTTTGTATTACGCTGACAATGCAAATTGTATCTTATTCATATGTATGAAGTAACCATGAACAAGGTGTTACAATAAAGGGTCGTTTACATACTACACTCTAATCCTGATTCAATCCACGCCGATACCATCATTGTATTTCCGACCCCGTATACAATGAAAAAGCCGGTATGACGATGAAACTAGCCTAGGTCATTTTCACCCCTGCTAGCTCCTAGGGCATTAGTCCAGCATTTACCCATGATTCCTGTTGGGTAAACAAACAGCGCCAGTTCACCGCTTAGGGTGTTGGTGTCTCCATCTTTTGAAAGTTTTGTCAGTGCTTTTATTTTTGCGCTATTTATTGTTTTTTTACAACTTTATTTTAAGTTCTTTTTTGTTTTCAAAAATGCAAAATTACGTCAATTCTTCGCGATGGACGGTCGAAAATTTTGCTTTCTGCGATTTTTCAATTTTTAGCTTTTTTCGCGTACCGCAGCGATTTTTCTCATCTTCATGAAAATAATTTGTTTTTAAACTTTTAGACTAATATAGTAAAGTTTGCCCCCCAAGTTTTTTGATTTTTTACCGATTTTTAATAAGATTTTCAATACGATTCTTGGCGGGGTTTTTTCCGTTCTGCTGCGATTTTTTGCAATCATTATTTTTTTTTCTTTCCGCGATCATTTTTTGATAACCACAAAAAGAATTCTGTTTTAAACATTTAGCATAATAAATTAAATTTTGTCTCCCGCGATTTTTAATACGATTTTTTGCGTTGTTGCGCCAATTTTTTTATATTGAAAAACGAATTCCTGTTAGAATGTTTTAGCTCTCACTGTAGTAAATTTCAAAGTAACTGTAGTAAATTTCACTAAAGTAAAATTAAAGGTTTTTTTTTTTTTTTTTTTTTTTCGTTTTCTCGGCGATTTTTCACCATTAATAATAAGGAATCCGGTTTTAATCTTTAAGTTTAATTAAAAAAAAAAAAAGAAGTTCTCTTTTCAATAAAGTTTATTCGCAATTACGTACAGGGATTTTTGGAATTTTTTCCTGCGTTTTGCGGCGATTATATTTTTATTTATTTATTTATTTTATGTTCCTAAGAGTAATTTGGTTTCAAGATTATTTTCTATATTGATTAGTGCGATATAAAAAACTCCTTTGACAAAGAAAATTCAAGGTGAATTTATTATCGAGTTAAATACTTCATTGTTGATAGTTGTGTTTTTGAAAATAGTATTACTATTGTAAAATTAAATCTTCATATAGATAATTTGAAATAATAAGGTAATTTTCTCCGCATATCACAATTTTTCTATTTAATTTCAATAATATATTGTGAAGTTTGCTCCAGTAGGTTTATCTATTCATTTATTTTTAGCTTGATAATCTCTGATTGCTTTATAATATTGATTTCGATATCGTAATAAATGAGACTTCCCCAAGGCAAAATAAAGGAAAATTAGGTCTTAAAGATTTACCTTATTTTTAATAGCAATTTTCTTTTAAATATTACCAATAGGCGATTTTTGATAGTTTATTAACAGAAAAATCTGATTTTTGTAATGCAAGTATTATAATTATATGTTAATTGATATACCATGCTATCAGGCATTATTGTTATTATGGAGAGCAACATCAGTACAGGCACTTCGTCTTTTTTTTAAGTAACTAAATATTTTTTTAATGAGAGTCAAAAATGTAAATTGTTACAGACTATATAGAAAAATCTTTTGAGAGAAATGGCGTGTTTTTGTAATTACCAAAAAATATAATATATAACGAAGGGTTTGTACTGATGTTGCTCTCCATAATAATAATAAAGCCCAGTAGCATGGCAGAGATCTGCATACGGGCTGAACTCAGGCCACGACCGGTCATACTTTTTCTGAAAGCTCGGGCCGGGCCGGGATCGGGCCTTACTGTTTTCCTGAAGGATTGGGTCGGGCCGGTCTAACTTATTTTTTTCGTACCGAGCCGGCATTGGTTTCATTCTTCCTACTCTTCACGGGCCGAAATTTTTTAGTCCCGGTTTTGCCCCGGCAAACTTGGTAGGCAAATTTGTTTAAAACTTTAATAAAAACTATAATACACTTTCTATTTTTCATGGACTTGGCCAAAATTAGAAATAGAATTGTGAACATTATTAAGCTTTTTACAAATAAAAACTGTTTATATTTTCTAATTGTAGTAACGTGGCAAAATTATAAAACTAATTGACAAACGTCAAGAACTATCTATTTTTGTTTGCCAAGGGGTTGGCAGATACTGAAATTTCACTTGCTAATTTAAGGTCCCCTCCCCCTCCATTAAAATTTCGTAGCGATGGCCCTGAAAGGTCCGTAGCGACCCCATGGGGGGAGAGTCGGGCAGAGTCAGGTCCGAAACTAGAGAGGGTCAGTTGGGGCTTGTGCCCCAGGCGCCAGAATTTCATTTTCGCAGATAATGAAATAGTCAAAAATGCTCCCATAGTTTTAACATTAGCTTGCCATTAATTGTCTTCGCTTAACATTATGTGTCCTCATTTAGATAAATAATGTTAAGCATGTCGATAATGTTTTATAATTAAAATGAAAATGTTTTATTTGTAATAATTAAAATTCTAGTTTTGGTTTAAAAAATAAAATGGAATTTTATTCTTTTCTGGGACCCCCTATAAAATGGATTTTGAAGTGTAAGTTTTACTCTTTGTATGAGGTTTTCTTGTAAATACTAGTAGAACATGATTTATTCATTTAATGCCAAGTTAGCAGTATTAGTAGTATTTTTTTTTTTTAAAAAGCAAAATATCTTACGTAATTTGATTATTTTAAATTTCTTAAATGTAAACAAATTTTATACATCTGTTTTCTTTAAAAAAAATTATAGTTATCGTATTATTTACTTATTTTTAAGAAAAGTTTGAGTAATGGTGAAAAAACGATTGCGTCATAAGGGCGGCAAAATAATGCTCGCCTCAAGCAGAAAATTGTCTAGCGGTGGTCTTGGCTCTGGTATTACAAAGATGTCAATCAAAGTTTGCATTAACAAAAAGCGGTCAGACATTTTAATTCTCAATAAAGCAAAAGAACGAAGATTATCACACGCGAAAAGGACTGTAGGCGGTTTCTGTTTATGTTTACACCGGAAGTTTGTACCGCAGTTCCCTAATCAGCCAATCATAATTCAGAAGGAAAAATTACACAGCTTCCGGTTTTTTGCAGGGGAGGGGTTTTATGCTTGCGTTTGTAAATGGGTGCAAAATGAAAGCAGGAACGATAGTGGCATATTAACACGTCCTGTAAATCCGGTTTGATACCAAGTGATATTGTAAACGCTGCTTAAAAGAGATTATTCATGCATGTATGTTAAATGTAAATTGAATTTAGAATACGGATATTTTCATGATAAGTCACTTTTACATCATAATAATAATACTAAGGATGATGTTAATGATATCCACATGTTTATTTAAATTTATATACAGGGTGTCCACGCTTATCATTCTCTAATAGCTAATTCGTAAACCGTTGGTATTAGAGCTTGTTGCAATAGCAAAATTATTTCAAATGTCTGACTTCAAATTTCTAAATTACTTCATCGTATAAAGAGCCACGAGCGTCAAAACAGCCACTTTGTTTTACCAAAACGTATTGATTCTGAATGTTATGCATTTTCAGTGCTTTTTGGCACTAAAAATCGAAAAACTTTCTTCTATATTATTAGATCTTACGTCATTCGCATGTACAAAACAACAAGTATTTTACACAGATTATAAACGGAAAATAACAGGTAAAACACGGTGAAAAGTCATTTAAAAGGGTGATAAATGTAGATAAATCATCTGTAATAATAGTCCAAATACTATGACGGAAGACACATACGAAGGTTAAAAAATCTAGATGTTTATATTGTAAGTCAACATATTTAAAATCTGCATCTTAGACAAAAATGCAATTAAATTATCACTGCGTTCTATCATTATTCGTATGTTTTTTTTTTTTTTTTTTTTTTTTTTTTTTTTTTTTTTACGTTTTCATATGATTTTGTGAATTCTACACGATAAGGTCATAAAACTTCTAATTATTTTTGCGATGCAAATCAGTTATAACACAGACATCTATTTAAGGAGTAAAAAATTACAGAGAAAAATCTTGATTCTCTTAAATTTATGCTATTTAGAGCAGTTTAACAATAAATATATATATATTTTTTTTTACAAAGTTAAAAAGTTTTTTCTTTAAAAATAAACGTGATGTATTTCACTGTAATAAAATAAATATTAAAGCTAAGGAAATTGTTTTCTCTATCATTAATTTAATATTTATATTAATATATTGTATCCTATCTTTATTTCCTGCTAAATATTAGTATTTTGATTAATTTAATTTAATATTATGTATATATGGAATAAGCATCGATAAACTCGTATAATGTGCAATCAATTCCATATTTTGAATTAAATTATATGATCAATGCCCTATACACCACTCTTCCTGTAGTTTAATTAATATTATATAGTGGTTAACTTTATGTTTCGTGATTAAAGCGTATTTAATGTTAAACCATTTTAACACCTTTGTAGACAATCCTGGATATATAACATATTTAGTGGCATTCAAATTCAGCTTTGAATTTGACTGATATACGCGGGATTATAATCCAAATTTGTATTTAATAATAAGAAACATATTATGTAAGCGCATTTGATTGTTTATGAGTAGAAACACTGGATTTCAAGATCTTTTAAATAATGATAAAAAAAGATTACTTTTGTAATTTTTAAAGCATTACTTTATAAAAATATAAAAGTCTGATACAAAAAGCGATAAAATTTCAAATTATTTCTATTTTCTATAATACAGCAATTGCAAAAATATTATATGGTTTTTTATGTAAATATCTAAAAGAATATTTGAAGGGTGTAGATGGAAAATTCACACTCTCCACGTAACCTAGTTTTTAGAAAAATGCAAAAAACTGATTATTATTTATAAACATGATATATTTGCACAATTTTTTGTGTTATATATTTGTTGCCATAACAACTAGTCGCACATACTCTTGTGGTAAAGCTAGAATTTAAAATCAAATATGGAAAATGTGAGTTTTGCAGCAAACTTTTATGGGTACCGTTAGTTATAAACCAAAATAGTTATGAATTTAAAACAAGAACCAAAAAAAAAATCAGTACATTAGTTTTCATTATGTTATTTTGGAGGGTAATATACAACAAAAATCGAAAAATATTTATTAAAAATCATTTGTGCAAAAATTTTACTATTAGACATGGCTGAACTTTCTCACCGACATTAAACTAGTGCAACATTTTACACTACTTCTTATTTCTGTACCTCCCTGATTGGTTGAAGTGGAGAGTGTGAGTTTTGCAGCAAAACAATTGTTGGATAACGTGAGTTATGCATCAAAACGAGGTTTTCAGCATTTTATTTCAACTTTAATATGTTTTTTATAGTCCAAATAACTATTACAGTCCGATTCGCCTTGCCGAACACGATAATATGAATAACTCAATACCTTAAAAAAGGGGGATAATGTGACGTTTGCATCTGCACCATTCATTTATATATAAACTAGAGTAGTTGTTAAAACATTTCTAGCTGATGTCCTCTGCACTGAATTGATAGTAGACATAAACTCTGTTACATTGAATATGTAATTTGTCAAAAATTAGAGCATCTATAGTTGCTCTTACATTTAAACATGGTGGAATAATATTGTAAATCATATCACTGGAAATGCTATTAAGGTTGCAAAGTCGTGGTACTATTTTTTGACTAACTGGAATACTGAATTTTCTGATTACTTAAACATTTTCTCATATGCTTATTTGTAAAATGAGCACGAATCATTACTCTTAGAAAACTAAAAATATTTGAAAGAAACAAACATTTATAAAACTATAATATTTAGGGGAAAGTAGGTTATATCTTATTATTAGTTGCTGCTTCAAGTTAGAATTTCCGACTTAATTTGTTGTAACTTTTGCGTACATACTCTGCTCTTATCCTTGTATCATAATACGTTTATCACATACCGGGTGTCTTAAAATCGACTGACTAATTTTAAAATTCAATAACTTCCAAACGGTGACAGATATTTAATAAATTCTTGCAGGAGAGTAATGTATGATGTCAGGAATTTTTTTACTGTGATTCCTGATTTTAGTTTGAATTATCAGCAATAAACGTGCAATAGACATCCAATCGAGACAAAAGCAGAAATCACCCAGCACTGATGTGAAGGAAGAAGGTTCAATACATGTAGTGGATCTTATTCACTAATAAAATCTTATTCGGAATCGAGCCCTAAGAACAAGATTGTATTAGCGAATGCGAATCACTCCAAGTATTGAACCTCCTTCCTTCGCAAAAATGTTGGGGAATTTTAGTTTTGGCCTAGATTGCACTCTCATCGTTCGGACCTGGTTATTAATAAAAACCATAATCACTCTTGTCCATTTAGTTCTGACTGTCTTTTCTTCAAAAACTGTTTACGAGCTCTTCAATTATTCTTACGTTTTATTCCGCGTATGATACACTGTTTTACTCCAAGAGAATGTAGATTGGAAATCAAGCGATAAAAATGTACTTTTAAATTCTACAAACAGCCACATTGTGATAAATAAATCCTTATCAAATATCCTACACAAACTAATATAAACAAACTCGGTAACTCTAAATGTGTTCGGACTTAAGAATTTTGAAAATAAAAAAATAAATAGTACAAAAACAGATAAAATAAACTTTTTATCGCAGAAATTACATAAATGCAGTATGACGATATGGTGACGTCCGCTTAACCTTCTGGTCCTTCACAATTTAGCGCTTTTATACAATAAGATAATACGAAATTACACCATATATGATATATTTTTTTAAATGACAAATGTAGATTTTTTTTTTCTGTTTTCAAATAATTTTGCAAACATCGATGGATGTAAAATTTCAGTTCGAATAGATAACATGTGAATGAAAATAATGAGTACATTTTGGAAATATTATGTAATATACAGTTTTCATCTACTTACAGAATGAATATATTTGTGCATATTCAATTAAAATATACATGCCTATATAAAATATTGCTACACACGGATATAAGTTACAAAGTATTATAAAAAAATTAACTGAATTTTTTATTTAATTTAAATTTAAACAAATTAATAATCGGCAATATTTTGCTTCGCCAGTGTGAAAAAGAACATTTATTTTTTCATTTGGCATTTTCAGTAAAACTACCTTGATTTATGCGGGTTTTTCACATTACTCTGATAATTAGCTACATGTGTGTACCTGACTTCCATACCTAATACCTCAGCACAACAGTTTAAAGAAGAATTTAATTTTTATACAATTTTTCTATATATTAAAATAAAGGAAACAGCTATTTTATATTTGATGAATTATTATACATTTGTTGTAAAAGCAATCCTTTATACAAAATAATTCGGTCAAGTGCGAGTATACATCGCGCTCAAGGGGTTCAGAACATTGAATTTATTAATTACTATTTATTAATTAATAAACTCCTGCTACCCTTAATTTTTTTCTAAGTTTAGTTTCAGTAGATTCGGAAATAAGAGGGGCTGGGGGCCTATTTTTCCGGTACTTTCGACAATATATCTGAAAATATAATATCTAAAATTAAAACAAATATAATTTTGAGTTTGATGTTACGAGATCTTTTGAACGATGCCCTACACGATATATAAAAAGAATTTTTTTTATTTTCAAGTAACTTAATTAATATCTTGACTAATTACAGGCAAATGTTTTCGAAAATCATTATTAAATACCCTTGGATAAGTCAGCGTCCATAGATACTTCGAGCACACATCCTCCGCTGACCGCTCAAAGATTAATGTTTGTGTATACCTGAAAAATACGTTTATCTCAAAAGCTATGCTACATAGGAAAATCTCTGTGATTTTTCGGTAAGATTTAAATAAACTTCTACTACTCATAATTTTTTTTTTTTTAGTTTCAGTACGGAAATAGAGGTGGGAGAACATACTTTTGCGGTGCATTTTCGAAGATATCTTTGAAAATATACCTAAAATTAAAACAAATATATTTTTGAGTTAGCTATTACAAGATCTTTCACACAATACCCCACACAATATATAAAAAGAAAACTTTTTTTTTTCACAAGTAACTAAATTAGCCCCCTACATTTTTTCTAAACATATTTGTGAATGGCTAATAATCTGAAAATATTTGGGTAAAAATGCTTTATAACTTTACCAATTTTGAACTTGCCCCGTCCCATAGTTTACGAGAAACAGGGATCTGACAGACGCACAGACAGATACAGGAGTGATCTTATAATGTTTCCGTTTAAGTAAAGAACCCTAACTATGTATAATTTACTTGAAAATAGAATTGTTAATTGCACCGAAAATGCAAATAAAATAATACTTGGGGCTTAGATGTGCGATTCTACAAAAATGGCCGATTTGGCATTTGGGCAAAGTTAAAAAAAATCTATGAATATACCTTAACTCCACGGTTGTTGTGGACAGGTAAATATCTCTACTTTCGGAAATCAGCCGTTGTTAGAAACTTTAAGAATCAATGAGAACGATATTAGAAGTTTTCTTCTATTGCTTGATTAACACCTTGTGTAAAGACCGTCACGTACATTATCACGGTTAAAAAAATCTCCAACATATAATATTGGGTTTATTTTGGCTCCTAATCTTCAAGGACAATCGGCTTGTCCAAACAAAGATTCCAAAGTTCGCTTAATTTATTGCTCCATGGAAATCAATTATTAGAGGAAGTTTCTACGAAATTTCTTCAGACCTTTTTTATGAGTTTCCCTACACATGGTTATAGCCAAATTCCCTTTTTAACACTTTCCAACCTAGTTGAAAAGTGTTTATGACTTCGGTTTGTCTGCCGTATGGCCGTCTGGCCGTCTGTCCGTGCTCTAACTCCCGTAAATATGTTCGGATTGCTCTGCAATTTTTATATGTCATTGTCGTTATCTATAGCACGTTCCCTATTTCAACGGAAGTGTGTAGCACTTATAGTTTTTTACTGGGACACTCAAAAGAATTCCGTTACAATGCGGTCTACGGGGAAAAATCATTTGCGGTTTATTTAAATAATGTTTCACTATTTTAAACGCATGGAAATTTATATGTATCACTAAGGTGCATTAGAAGAAGCTTAATATGGAATAGGATGTGCATAGCACTTATAGTTACTTTACAGGGACAGTCAAAAGAATTTCGTTACATTACGTCTATGGAGAAAAATCGTCTGCCGTTTAATTAAATAATGTTTCACTATTTTAAACGCATTGAAATTTATATATATTGCTAAGGTGCATTACATGAGGCTTACTACAGAATAGTGTGTGTATAGCAGTCATCGTTCATTTACAGGGACACACAAAAGCATTCTCTACTGTCTGTTAACAATAATTCCTGGAAGTGCGTTTTAAGTTACTGAACGCGATTTTAGTTTTAACTCGTCTTTTGTCTATTACGTGGTGTGTATAAATTCTGTAGATCCTATACAGGGAAACTCAAAAGTTCGCGAACACATTTCCGTTTATTGACAGAAACTCCAGACAGAGAATTTTAAACTGTGCTACGCGTTTCCTAACTGAACTAAAATTTAGCATCCTATGTAGTATATATACAAATCTATAGATCCTATACAGGATTGAATAAAAGTATTCGGATATTTTTCTGAATATTGTATATGTTGGAAATTCCTGAAATTATATTTTTAAATATGTTATGCGTTTTCCAAATTGTTTACTTAGATGTTATCTTTTAGCTTATTAAACGGTATGATTTGTAAAATTGTTTTGGAAGCGTTGGAAAGTGTTACATAATCTATGCTTGACGCATGATTTTTCGTTCTTGTTTTATTATTTCGAAGAACCAAAATCCTCCTGTAGAATAAAAAAACCTTTTTACACCTTATATCACAAATTTTTGATTTTATTGCCAACAAACCAGTTTAAAAAATGACCTCCCTGTGATTGTCATTATGTTTTCGTTTATGGTCGTTCATTCCCTGTCACGAACTTTTTTTTTGTCAAATGTATTGACTAAAGATTAGTATTTAACGCTGTTTTGTTAAGAGGTATTTTATCAGGTAATAATCTCAACATGATTCAATAAAGTTCAATAATTAAAGGTATTAACTAAAGGTGTTTTATTAAAGTTTGGAATGTGACCATCATTACAGAAATAACTGAATATGGCGAATAAAGGATATCCATCCACTCCAAGAACGTCTAGAAGTCCTAATGCTGTTTCAATCACCTACGTAAAAAGTTAGTAATTTGAACAAATCAGTTTCATTTTTTTAAATCTTAGATTAATAGACCGGGAGGCGGCATCACAAACAATCACCTCATCGAGTTCACGGCTGAAATTCCAGAATTAGTTAAACCTCGATTCGTATATTAAAACGGAATCGATCTGCCAAGTCATATCTTGGTGGAAGATACCCGAAAACCCGATTTTAGCGGTTGGCTCGTAGGTTTACCATTGTGTATTCCTGCTCCCAGTCCTCCATATTTTCATACCTTTGGGTGCAGGAACACACAATGGTAAACCTACAAGCCAGCCGCTAAAATCGGGTTTTCGAGTATTTTCCACCAAGATATGACTTGGCAGACCGATTGCGTTTTAATATACGAATCGAGTTTGAACTAATTCTAAAATTTCAACCGTGAACTCGAAAAGTTGATTGTCTGTGCTGCCGCCTCCCGGTCTATAACAGGCGTGACGGTCTGCATAAAAAGTATCTCAATGTTTATTTTAGTTTTTTTAAACACTCTAATCCTTAGTATCATATGATTTCGCCATGGATTAGCTGAAAAAACAACTAGAACAAAACGAATTTTATAATTGAGTAGGTATTTTGAAGAGTCAATAAGAGATTTAAAAAAATGGAGGATTTCTAATAACAATTTACACAGAGATTTATTGAAGTATTAATTTTTAAACATTAAACTAGTGAGCAATATTTCCATATGCTTTAAAAATTAAAAAGAGGTTTTTTTTACGTGCTTTGTTTCTTTTTAGTTAACATTTTCTCCGTTCTGTCACACCATATAACTAAATGAAAATTTGTTTTTGTTTTACAAAAGAAAAATGATAATGTTCTGTTTATGTGAAAGTTTCAAAAACTCTATTAAAATACAATCCTTAAATTTATTTGCATAGCACCATAAAACAATGAAAGAAATTATAATTTAACCACTCATCGTAGCAAAGATAACTGTTTATTCTTAAAGTTGAATGATACAATATTATCATGAAAGAGAAACTCATTCTGGATTGCCATTAATAAGATGCCAAGACGTTAATAGAATGTAACTTGTATTTTACATCTTTAATTATTCGCTTCACGTATTTTAATAAGATGTTAAAATTTATTCTTTCGATCTTCATTCAAGAATATTAGAAGCATCATAAAAAGTTTTCTTGCTACAAGATAATTTATACATGAAAGTTCGTGATACATAACAGGTATGTATTCGTTTACATACTCCAACTAACATTAGTTCTAATTTTATTTAAATAGATGTTTTATTACTTTCAGTCTGTAAACAATAGAGTGATTAATTAATTATAGAATGTATTGTATATTCACAATGTTTGTCGCTTTCAGATTATTCATTTTTAGGGTTTTGTTCATCTCACGAAACCCTATTACTCCCGCTCCGTTGTCTGTCCGTCACAGAGCCATTCTCATAAACTATGTAACTTACAGAGTTGAAACTTTGTGTATATCTTGCTGAATATCAGCTATAAAGCTCAAAATATTAAAATTTGAAAAAAAAAATCATATTATTTTAATAAATAGAGATAAAAAAACCAAAATTCTAACAGCCTTTTCCTATTAAGTTTAAACATTTTTTGTTAAGCAGTTGCCAAAAATTAAAAATCCACAACGGAATTCTTTCTACAATAATTAATTTTCTATCAGACGATTTCCACGTGAAAAATGAAAATGAAATAAAACGTTTCACGAATTGAAAAAAATATTAATATGAAATAAAAATGATTGACGTCATAGTGGTAATAAAACGGAAATTTTCAAAGATATCTCAATAATACAAGGAGTTTGAGTATGTGTATGTACACAAAGCAGATTAATATCACGTCATTAGAGAATTAAAAAGTAAATCTGACGTCATATTGGAAGTTTAACGAATATTTCAAATGTTTGAGAATAATAAAAAGCGAGTATCAATATGAGTAATAGAGAATAGTAAATATATGAGTTTGAGAAACATATTGAATCATGACAAAAATCCGATTATGGAAATATTCGCATATTTTAACATTTTGCAGGTGTACAACTTGTCTAATTTTGAAATTATTTTTTAAAATATCGCATTTAGTCCGCATGATAGATATTATTATGACAGAATATAATAGCGGGCTGGTTTAGATATTCGAAGAAAACATAAAATAGACCGGTAATTCATTTTTTTTTTTTTCTAAAGGAAATTTATTTGGATTTATTAAAGAAATGATAAAATGTTCTCGAAGGAATATTAAACGAAACCTTTTGAGCGATCTTGGATCACACATACCCACTTATTTAAATTGTTGGGTATGTTTAGGTAAACTGATTATTATTTTTTGTTTCTACCTGTCATACCGTACGAAAGCGCGTTATTGTATTTTTACATTATTTTATTATTAAAAGGTTTTATTTAACTCGTTTTGTAAGTTTGTATGGTTGAAATGTTTCAATGTTAATTTTACCCACTTCCGATTAAGCTATTGACCTGACTTTTGGCACACTTTTAAATCATGAACGGCAATACATTTTATATATATATATATATAGGTGGATTTCGAGCAAACTTTCATTTTCTCCATAGAAACAATATTGCGATTGTTAAATTTTAATAGAAAAAATAGCTTCATTGTTGCAACTCTCATACCTTTTCACTATATTGTTGCACGTATGATTGCGACGTCAGCATTGCGCGACACACAAATTTGTGCTTTGCAATATAGGTTGACTCATAGAAATTTCACTCCTAACGTACTTTTCTTGTAATCATTGTTTCAACACTCATACGCTTAAAACTATATATTCATATTCGCTAACGTCAAATTCCGAAATATCGCCAAATTTCGCGAGCAATTATAAATCCCCATAAATCAAACCAACTTGGCTACAGCTGGCTAATTTTGCGAAATTCTCATTGGAATTCAGAATAGACGGAAACTGGGAATGAATGTTCTATAATAGGGTTTTTTGCATTTGAGTCCTGTGTTTTCGAGTAAAATAAGCTAAGATGTTATAATTAATAAATGACAAGCTACTTTTGTCTCCTGGTACATCCCGGAATACACTAAAAATAAACGCTTGGGGATGTCAGAAAACATTGAACATGATGAATACAAATCCATGAACAGAAGTTGCAAGGAAATGATAGTGCATTTTAATGTCTGATTCACATTAGCCTGGCTAATTCATGAAGAAATCTCTTACAAAGTAACCTCTTACAAAAATTTGCATCACGCAAATGTAGTAATCGTGCAGTTTAACGTTTACTGATCACCTGAAGATTTTATTTTTAGTCATATGTCATATCTAAAAATTACTTTTCTTATTATGACTGAGAAAACAATTATGTTTTACTTTTTAGTACACCTTAACTTAAATAAAACCTTGTTTAATCTATATATATAAATGAAAGTTCTGATTGGGAAGAACATCAATGAGCAGCCCAAACTATGGAATCTACAAACACGAAAATAAAAGAAAAAATACTTCTTGGGATGTAGAGGGGCAATAAGAAGGGATTTTCTAAAAATCCACCCTTAAAGAAGGTAAAAAGGGTAACAAACTTTTTAAAATGTCCTTAAAAATCGTGTATTATAGTTATGTGACAAATGATGACATATCTTAATGTATTTTTGTATGCTAAATCGAATGGTATCAAGTACATTCTTCTAAGCACTATAGTTCATGAGATATTGCATATGTTTGTAACGATTATCATAAAATTCGTTCTACGTTGCTTAACTATAGAATTAGGGGGGCGGGGGTGTAAAGTACTATAATCAGTTTAACCCATGAAACATTATCTTTTTATAAATTTCTGCCGAATGGATTTTGATGGAACTTGCATTGTTAATTTTTCAGGGATGGTTTTAGTAATGTTTTAGCATATTGTTGTATAGTTCTTTAGGAAATCCCACTGTAAATGATTAAATAAACAAATTGGCATTTAATAACCCAAATTCTGTGAATAATTTGAAAGTATACCAGACCAATGGCGTTCGTTTCGTTTTACAGCATTTCGGAAGGACAATCAAGGTAAAGGTTAATTTTGCTTTAAAACACAGGATTAAATTCACGGGTATATTTTGTATGAAGAAACCGACCAGCGTAGCGGTTAAAGCCTGCTAGTACATCTACTTATAATAAAATCCGAAAGCAAGAAAGTGTCTGTACCCATTCCGGGCGCGACCACTCTGGTCTGCGAATCGACGGTAGTTAAACGCCATGTTGGGCTTAATGAAAAAACAATACAAGCTACAGCTAAATGAGATAATATCTTCTACTTGAAATAATGCCTGTTCAGCATATTTTTCTATAAAACATGTATATCATATCGCATTATAATGTTTTAAGATCTTAATTAAAAATCCAGATTAAACATCGGAATCCCAGATATAAACAAAATAACACTGTTATCCAGTATTATATTACGCATTCTTTTTAAATATTCAGGCGCCAACTACCGGCAGATAATACAACAGGCACGAAAACATTCCTTCTAAAGGAGGAATTCCATCTTTTTTAAAGCAATTTTGGACATTATCTGGATTGATGCAAAAATGCAAAGAAAATTGTAGGGGGGAGGGACAGGTGTCTGAAAAATTTAATAATCAGACATTTCGTCTACTCAAATACTTGAAGTTTGTTTTTGAATTGTTGTGCAAAAGAGCCATCAAATGAAAGGCGAGATTATATTATAAGTATCTGAAAGTCATGTATATAAATGAAGTTGTTTAAGGTGTCTTTGCAGAGTGAAATTTCTTTTAAAGGAAGTTTTCATAAGGTTCTCTTTTTAATAGAATAAATTGTCTTATTTAAAGAACACTTTTGGATAATTTCACTCATGCATTTTTGGAGATTTATTTCTGGAGCAAAGATTGATTTGACGTGTAAATATTTAGCATGGAGATTTTTTTTCTTTTTGAAGAAGGGGGAAAATCTTGAACAGCCAAATCATCCAGAATAATATTTGTTTTGAAAAATTACTTACTGTACATAAGTTGATCAGATATATTTGGACCTTTAGCAAACTGTATTCAGGTTTATTTTTTTATGCAATTATGCTATGCATTTATTGTTAGTTTAAATTTGTTTTTAATACTTTCTAAGTAATGGACAAAAATAACAATCATATGTACAGTTATATTGCATTTTATTGTATAAATAAGTGTTAAAATGTGTCTAAATCATAAGAGTTTGGCTCCATTGTATAGATGGAAAAAATTCTCCAACTTTTTTCCTGTTTCTCACTTCCATACCTGATACAAACAAATTTTGATATTTTGTTTCCATCATAAATAAAATGGTTTTTACTTATAAAACGTAATTAAAATATAAGAAATAAATAGTAACGAGTAATTTCCATTTAATTTTGCTTATATAATAAAAAAATGAACTATGTGGCGGGTCAAGATCTTTAGAAACTCATTGATAACACTTATTTACAAAAACTTTCGCACATGGATTATTTTTTAATATTTAATTTGAATGTTTTGTCCAATATTTGAACTATTTCAAAAATTTAATATTGAGTAAAACAAAAAAATGTCTCATCATTTGTATTTTTAGAAATGATTTGCCATTTTTAAAATGTACTTTTCTACAATACATACCTTTCATTAATAAAATATTCATGTTGTTTGTTTGTATGAAGTCTTATGAAAATGCAGCGCAGATCAACTATCTGTTATTTTTGACAGAGGTTATAAACTATATTTTCATATAAAGCATGTATTCTGTAAACATTTTTTTTCTGTAAACACTTTTTTCAAAAATTGCGGTGTTTTCTTCCGTAGAGAGGCTTTGCGGTGATCGATCCAGTATTATGCTTATGTTTTATATATTGATCTGGCGTCATCTACCGGCTATAAAATTTACATTTCTACAATACAAACCTCTCAATTATAAAATCTTCATGCTTTTTGTTTGTATGAAGTCTTATGAAAATGGAAATGCAGATCAACAATGCGTCATTTTTTACGGGAGTTATATACTATTATATATACAGGGTGTTCTAGAATGGACTCCCCAACTTTTAAATGACATAACTTCGAAACAGTGAGAGATAGAAATGTGAAACAAGTTGAATGTTAAACAGATAGGTCTGGAATTTGTTATACACGAATGTGAAAAAAATAGTCCCAATATTGGATAATAGGTGGCAGCACAAGCACATGGAACTTTAAATGGTACACAGAAGGACAGAAATTTCATTCGTGCGTCTGTTTCATTGCTGACACGTGTAAAAAAGTTGTATAGAATTAGAGAATAATTCGGAATTCAAGAATATCATGCCGTATTCACCATATTCCCCGGATCTGAATCCATGCGACTTCTTTTTGTGGGGTTACTTGAAGGACGCTGTTTATTCTAAGAATCCCCAAACGTTGGAACAGCTCTAACAATTCATCTGTGAGGCATATGCATCCATCTCAATAGAAGTATTGCAACAAGTGATTTCGAACGTTACCTGTAGGTTGCGTCATATTGTTGCTGAAAAAGGTAACCATATCGAAACCATTGTAATGTGATTTTTATCTCAGTTCAAACAGCTCACTTTCAGGAACTATTTCAAAGACACAGCTTTGTGATTGCAGCGCCCTCTCGTGTCCAATATTGGAACTATTTTTTTAAATTGGTGTATAAAAAATTCCAGACCTATCTGTCTAACATTCAACTTGTTTCACATTTCTATCTCTCACTGTTTCGAAGTTATGTCATTTCAAAGTTGGGGAGTCCTTTCTAGAACACCCTGTATATAAATTAACTTGTTTACTGTATGTAAAAATGAAATTTTGCAATCGTTTTTATTCTCACTTCCTGATATGCTAGAATTATAAAAATTATGTACACACGTGTATTGCCAATGACAATATAATATTTTAATATTTTTAGACCTTAACCGTAAATTAATAATTTCATTTTAAGTTATTTTTCTAGCTGACCACAAGGGATAAATCGTCAAATAATCCTTATATTTAAAACTATTCTCCGTGTTAGAAAAATAATGAAGTTTAGAATGGGTTGCAGGCGGCATTACCATAAATAGGCTGTATCACATCAAAAGATATTCAAAATGTGCATCTTTCAGAGAACATACAAGTCGCAAACGAAGAATGAAATTGTCAGTGACTCTTTGTAGTGTGTCACCGGAAATCGACACACAAGCTTGACAAATAGCATCCTCTAGCTCGTCGAGTGTTAAAGTATTGTTGCCGTAAACAATGTCCTTCAGTGTGTCCCACAAAAAGTAATCGCAGGGGTAAAGTCAGGTGAATACGAAGGCCAGTCCATGTCTTTTAGCTCTCCTTATAGCTATCCGTGATGATGCATTAAACGCCATCTATCGGCGCAATTTTTAATTAAAGTTTTGAGGTTTCTGTATCAGGTTCTTACGGGGTTTTTTTTAAACATACCACTGGTTTCATTTTTCTATCTATCACTTTTTCCTAGTTATTATTTTCAAAGTTAGGGGTCCTTCATGAAACATCCTGTATGTGTGTGTAGGTTTTTAAAACAGTATACGATTTCGAAGGATATTTTAAATTATAAGATGAAAATAATTTCTAAAATGAATAATTAAAAAAATCAAATGTGCTTAAAGTTTTAAAACTTTCATTTATTCAAATAAATCAATCTTTTAGATTTTTCTTAATTCTATTATTAAAATAAATTTAATTATTTATAATTCTTCAAAAATACGAAATGAAGTATTTTTTTCCTGAAAAATAAGCTGTATAATCTGATATAATAACAAACATCAGATACTTTCCATGACGTGACATTATTAAATATATTATTTTCCGAAGTTCGATAATGCATTTAAATAATAAAAAATGCATAATGCAGCGCACTTAAAACAATATGTCCTGAATATTTCATTAACTTCCGAGTACTTAGCGCTGGGTTATGAAACTGTTTATTATTCAAAATATTTAATTAAGTTAGATGCAATTAAATTTGTGAGAGTTAAATAAATATTTACACAAGGAGACAAATTTTAAATATGTAAACTGAACCCTTTTTCACAGCACTTGTTTTATCAGAATGTTTTACTTTGTATCGTTTAATGAATTTTATTTCGATTTTTATCAAAAACACGAGTAAAAAGTAATTAATTTCAATTCAGTTTTAATGTGACATAATATTTCTTGCTATTATTTAGTATTTATATTTATTTGGATAAAAAATAAGATTCTTTAAATATTATCTCATAAGTACAGGCTGCTTTCATTAAACTCAATATGCTGAAAGCTGTTCTCATAATCAGTCTATAGTGTGGTAAATCATTTTTTTAACAGTGTCATGCAAGTGAAGTAGAAGTGATTAAGTAGAAGTAGCTCATATTTTCACCACGAGATGCAGTTATTAATGTTCCGTCGTTCATCTCTCGGACTCCCGGGTTTGGACACAGTACGGCTATTAGGCCCGTGTTAGAAAATCGACATTAGCACATAATTAACTCAACTCTAAGCTCTTAAAGTGACTGATGACCTTCATTAGACGTACAAAGACAGAATATTTGAAATCTGATTCAAAAATCTTCTTTATTAACCTCAAAGTAAGTAAAACAAAAAGTACCAAAATTTAAGTCAGGTCTGCCAGGACAGCTGCTAACAATTTCAGACTAAGCATTTTGGTAATTTCAAATATGGTTATAGAAAGCTATCAGAAAAGGTTTTAATGTTGAGAAAATAAATTTGAAGCTTGGTTTACTTCTTTGTATAATATTTTGAAAATTTCTTTGGCATCAATACATTTCGATATTCTTACCTGATGGAGAAATATTAAACTATCCCATGCAAAAGTATGAAACCGGAAAAAAATTATTTGCACTGGGTTAATTGCAACTATCTAGAATACTGATGAGTTCAACGAGGTAATCTTAACCTTACAGTACTAATAATTATACCCACACTTCCCATACCTGAGAAGTCTGGCTATCGTTTAAATCTAAAACCACGGTATTTATTTATTCTCTTTACAGTGGTGAAAGGTTTCCACTCCGAAATAAAATAGCGTTAATAATATATAAATAGTGAAATATATAATTACTACTGTAAATGCAAGTCCTATGACCGTGGGTAGAAATCGTTGTTTTTACTTAAAATCTGAAATAATTGATAAAAATATTTATATACTATTCATCGACAATAAGAAAAACTGACATGACATGTTACTTTCAGGGCCTAATTAATGCATTGGCCTCTGGGATTTTAACAACAAATTTGTAATCTGATGTAAATAACATTACAAAACAGAGGAGAAATTGCAGATCTATCTTAATTATTAAAAGGAAACAGATATAAATTGAATGCAATACCAATGCAAATAGGTTTTACTGACTTATACTCTAAGAAATGTACACATGTTAACAATTTAAAAATCGGTGAAAATTGCGTCATGTGGCACAATCATATCAATGTGTTTTTTATAGTTTTATCAATGTAAAAATACATTTCAAGCTAAGCATAACGTTATTTTCATCGACGCAACTTTTTTACAAGTACTTTATATGGTTACTTGTTTTGCTTAACTATCATGAATTCAGATAAAAATATATTTTTGATTTATTTGTAATAGAAATATAGCATCGATAAAGTTATAATGCATAAAGATAAAATAAACCCAATAGACGCTGTTCTCGTGGCGTCAGAGTAAATGTGAATTTTTACTTACTTATAAAAAAAAGTACACGTGCAGAAATATTTTTACCAAAATTTAACCTGCAAATTAAAATATATACGTCCAAAAAGCTACGTGTCTGAATATTGTCCATTGTTTATCTTTCCTCTGCAACAATGGAAGTAATCCGTTGTTTCACATCCATTGTTGGGATGGGTTCGCACCGGAATGGTTACCTACACTTTTCTACACTTTGATTTTATATAAGTAGATGTGTCTATTTGAACAGAAAACAATTTCAATTCTTCCTTCACGTAAAAGGAACAAGTATTGCACAAATAAAATTGCATTTGAATAATCACGAACATTGCCATTTGAGCCGCCCGAACTGGGTTCGAGGGACACATGTAAATGATTTAAAAATTTACCTTTTGTTTATCCTTCAATCTAGAATTTGATGATGCAAAATTAAACAAACAATGTTTAAGAACATTTTAGAAAAATTGTATTCATATGTATTTAAAAAAAAAGAATGTAAATTTGTGCTAATTCTTCAATCATTCATAGAGAGTTTCTGAAAAGAGGTGATTAAATTTAAGATGTATGAACACTACAAACACAACGAAAGAAAATGTATAGGAAACCAGGGTCGCAATCCACTTCATTTGGTTGGAAATACTTGGCTTCTCATTCCAATCCGAACCTGAATTTTCGTTCATAACAATATCGAAAACATTGTAACTAAATTATCAATGGTCATTTCTTGCTTTACATAAAATGAAATGGTATGATGCAATATTGTAGAAATTCCAGTAGTCCGATCAACACAGAGTTAAAATAGATGATTCATATTTTGAAATGTTGTTCACTGCGTCACTGACCGAATAACTCTGCATCTGTTGAGATTCATTAAAGATATGTAACAAGAAAAATAAAATTTTTCCTTTTACAAATTATACAACGTAATCAACTACATTACTCTGCGTATGATTCATTCCAAATTTCTTGGAAATACATACCTATATTCAGTCTTAAAGCGCGAATCTAAAATTTATTTTCTACCTTTAGGTATATTTGATGAATTACATGCAACCCCTTCTTTACAAAGAATGTTTTATGAGATGTGTAGCAACAAATTCAATAAGAAACATTAAAAAACATAATAACCAACATTTTTTTTGTAATCCGACCGTCAACATTATTAAGCTCATACCGTTTGTAATTTTTTGTAAATTAATATTATGAACTGAAACATAAAAATCTACATTTTTATGTTCATATTTCTTTTCTTCGTTTTTAATCTTTCATTTTTATAACCGGCATATAACGCGCACCTGTAAATGTCGATAATTTTTTTCTTTCAAAAGTGCGAGTTATATGCTGGAATATACGGTATATACGTTTTATAAATGAATTGAAAATTCAGCCTTTCCACGTAATTCTAGTTACTTTAAACATTTTGTTAATTATCTTAATTTTCTGTTGATTATTTTTTTTATGTTTCTGAAGGTACTTATTAAAAAATCTTATCTGTATGTAAAGAATATATACAATCTTTTTTCTAAAAAACTTTCTTTTTCTTTTACATGCTACATTAAATTTTCTCTGTAAATAAGATATGTTGTCAGCCATTAAAGGTATTAGACACTTTCCTCAATTATCTCTGTTACATACAAAAAAATACGTAAAAAATTCTAAGCTTTTTCTGCATTATTAAGATTTTTCTAAAATGAAAGCATTTTTTAAAGGCATTTTTAAGAAAAACAGCTAAACGAAGTTATTTTTTACATACCAAAATTCTAAACGTTAATTAGTACTTAAATGAGATTTCAGGATTTTTTTCGCTCGGTTTTGTTTCTGTCAATAAAAAAAATTGGCTTTGTAGACATTCTTAACGTTTTTTCCGATATTTCTTTATGGTAAACATATATAGTAAATATTTATTTATTTTATGCTTTACGAGCAAAGTAATAATTACATTTTTTTATTCTGTTAGATGATACTAAAAAATAGATTATCATGTAAAAAGTAAAAATGTACTATTAAGTTCTGCAGTTTTTACAATATTCCAATATAGAATAGAATTATCAGTGCCTATAACAGTTGCTGTATATGGTGATATAAAATTACATTTATTATTAAAAAATATTTAAATAGTTTAAATTACGAATGTATGTTTATTATGTTTATGTATAATATTTCGAATCTACAAGCGAGATTCTATAATCTCGCTTGTAGATTCGAAATAGCTATTTGCTACTTATTTTGTATATTATTTGTGCATTTATAAAGTTGGTATTCTTCCTTTTAATATTATTGCAGAAAGGTTTTATTTGCAATTTTTATACGTGTTACTTGTTTTTCGCCTTTCACAAAATTTAGTATCGTATATGATTTCTGTAAAAATAATAATTAAATTGAAAATAAAACCATAAAATAAATCGAATACATGGCCATCTATAAGCCGTAATTGATAAAAATGGGACTTCAACTGTGTTATGCGTGTTTTAGTAAATTGTTTTTTTATATATCTATTTTAACTATATGAAAATAAGTTTTGCAACAACATTCTGGTAGAGTTGGAAAGCTTTTCAAAATCTGTGCGGGGAGTATGTTTTTTTTCTTTTTTCTTGTTTTTTTTTTTTGTTTTTGTTTAATCTGTTGAGTGTTTTCATGATAATAATTTTCATATATGTATAATAAAACTAGTATTCGAATAACTCTTTCAATCTTAAATCATTTTATATAACTTATTAGCGACATGATCCGGCTTTAAATGGGTGCCATTATATTTAAAAATAAAAGCTATGCTGTTATGTGAAATTGTAAGTGACAAAACGTTTTATTTTGGTTTAATTTTTTTGAAAAACTACACTCATTGTTTTCTCTCCAGGATGCAGAACAAGCAGATTTTGCTTATCTGTAGCGCATACAGCTGTCTATGTTAAAACTCTTAACATCTAAGTCTGTTTCTGTTCGATCAGGTGTTCCGCCCTGAAATTTATTTATAGTGATCGGTAAAAGTTTTTTTTTTTTTTTTTTTTTTTTTTTTTTTTTTTTTTGGAAACTAGGTCTTATTAAAATGGAAACGGAAGACATGCTGATACCATTGCGATTTAGGATATCAAAACAATTTCAACCAGCTAATCTGACTTTGAAGAATTTGAAATGGGAGCATGTAGTCACGTCCGAAGACCCGTAGTACTCTTAAATAATCTAATTTGGAAAAATTCCGGCTAAAACAATTTCGACCGGCTAATCGAACTTTGAATTTGAACTACGACCATGTAATCACGTCCTAAGACCTGAAGTACTCTTAAATAATCCAATTTGGAAAACGTTGTTAGTTCCTCGTCTATTGTTAAAAAATTGTTTAGAATTAGGGTAATCACCAAAAAGAAGCTCATTCGGTTATTTAAGAGGAGGATACAATGTCTTTAATTTTATTGTATTATTTAAGCAACACATATCCTTCGATTCACCCTTTCAGTTTAAAAGTTAAGAAAAACTATCTGGAAGCCAGCCCACATCTAACCAATTGAAATGGCGGAATAGCTTTTATAATAACGACGATATAACAACCTTTTCCAAATGTCATCATATAACATTACTGCCATTCGTTGCGTCATCGGACATGGCTACCCGCCCATTAAAGTATAAAGATTACTATGCAAAAAAAAATATTAAGCTCAAGATCGAATATTAAGCTCAAGCGGAAAATATGTTTATCTTCCGAAGAAATTTCTGTCTCTACTATTTGACAAACGAGTTTTCTGTTCTTCTGTATTTTCCTAGTATGTGTCTCAAGTATTCCAAGTTTCTTGTCTTACAACAAACATTTGCTTATATTCTTGGCGCGATAAATACAGAAACGAAAGCATTCAATTAAGTGAAAATCTTAAATTTATAACAAATAGTTAATTTCAATATCATTACATTGAAATGTGGGTAGTTTTTTAAGCGTAACTGAAAAATTACTATGAGGAATACGGTGCGCGTAATTTTTCAAGATTTTAGAAATCGATTTCTGTTAAAAAATTCATCATTTATCAGTTATATATATTTTTTAAATTTACTTCTAAAATATGTATATCTTGAAAATTAATTTTTGAAACAAAATATGAATTTTAAATTAATATCTTTAACAGAAATGGGTGTTTCGCAGCTTCCAATATGTAAATCCAAAATTTGAGATCAGTCAGCTAAATTGTTTGGGAGTTATTCTTATAAAACTAGCAGAATTCTAATATGTTTTGGCAATGACTAAAAGTTAATTTAACATTAGGAATTTCAAAATTTAAGTCTGCATAATTCTTAAATTGCTGGAAAGAATGACGTCCTATTCGAAGATAAAATGTTCCGATGAATCCAAATATGATGTCAAAATTGGGTGTTTATATTGCAATTTAACAGTTTGGTAAAAATTCTGTATGCAGACGAACCCCTGAGTAAAATGTTGGTAAAGCATTAATTAGTAGACGTTGTTACTAATCGATAAGTAAACGTATCATTTTTATACGACGATTTGTCGAAGAGTTAGTATGGGGTCATCGCTTTTTTTGTTCCATTGCTTTCACAAATTAATAATAAAACGACAATGAACATTTAATAAAAATTCATTCTTCTTTGATGACACCACAAAATGGCAGCTTTCACAGGGAAAGCATGTCTGAAGAGGACGTCTTTTATTGATTAAAAACTGTTCATACCAGATGTAATGATGCTGAAGTGATGCAGGTTTGTAATCAACTGATAAAACAAATCGAACCAGGCCAATATATAGCAATGGAACCGATAATATTATGTGAGTGCATATGAAATGAGAGACATATCATCCGAATGACAGTGACAAACCACGCAGTTCCCTCTTTACATCTGAATTAACGTTAGAGTACTACTACGCATGTATGCCTCTATAGTTTAGGGGAGTCTGGTGCACAGTATGTTGTGTGAACACAATACTTTGTGCGTGGTTCAACAGAAGCAAAATTATCGATGTCCTCTATAGATTGAACATACCTACTAATCATGGATCTGAAACGTGTTTTCTAATAGGCTATAATCATTTTTATGTCAAATATTTCGAAGCGAATTTCATTCTCTGAAGTTTCGGCATTTAAAATAATCCTGGTTGAGTGTTGTTTTTTTATGATGTGTAGCAATATTGGAGTTTATTGATAATTTTAAGCTTGTTAAATTATGAGTATTCTTAATCGTATTAACACAAGAGAGCTGTAGAGTATTAGTTATAACTCAATTTTATCGGTATACATATAAAACAACACATTTTTCTCTGTAGAAAAGGTATTCATAATTGTTTTCTCAATATGACAGACACTTTTTTTAATTTAGTCTGTGCATTCACCAAATATGTTACTATATGTATGTCTTAGATTTAGTTAGTTTGCAACTTTCTCACCACGCTAATCGAATCCAATAAGCGTAGAATTTAGGAAACCGATAGAAGTAATGTGGCATGCTAATTCTAAATCACACAATCAAAATCCGTTTAATCCCTGCATCAGTGTGTAACAATTCAAATAACAGATTATGGAGATTTTACACAATATCATATGAGGTAAAGCCAGGAGAGATGGCGCGGTCAGACAGATTACGCACAAAGATGGTCGGGGGGAAGGAGTAAAGTGCGTGCGCAGCAACTCCAGGTAGTTGTACAACAGCAGTAGTGGAGTTTCTACTTGAATATGCACGTTGGTTGTTTTGAGCGTCTAGGATAAAGCATTGCTATTTTGTTTTGTTTTCCCAAAGTAGGTGCTTGAATGTTCATAATTATTTGTCAGAATTTCTATATAATGTAAGTATTACAAAATATTTTAAACTTAAACGATTTCTCATAAGCTACTAACCTAGACTAACGGTGCGAACACCACCGATTCGTTTAAGAAACGACCATGTTTAAATAAAAGACCGCGCAATCTCTTCTACCGAAATTGGAAAGTTTGTGCATCTGCTACTTATTAGAGATGGCGCATTTTTCCTATTAGTTTCTATGTAGGACACATTACGCAGCTCATTGATAAATTTGCATAAATTACAAATTACAAGTAAAACATATAAATGAATCAATTCTGAAATAAATTTTGAAAAAAGAAACATAATTATCGAAAATAATTTGGCAATAAATTAACTAGCTAAAAGTACTGGGCAATTAGGATGAGCGCACTGAACTGGAACTGTACCAAGAGACAACTTCGACGACTACCTGGATTCAATATATTACTTGTGGCAGGTGGTTGCACGAAAGCTGCACCATTTACAACCAATAAGGGCATCGATTGTGGACAACGACAACTTCGGTCTGTAAAACAAGAAAACTTTGAAACTGTGGAAATAAAAATAGACTAATTTTAAGTTAAACGTGTTACAAAGTAACTTAATGTTATTTTGTAATCTTATCTGGTCTTGTTTATTCCTTTAATTAAAATTCTTTAATTGTTCTTAAAGCTCTTTTTGTTTTTTGATTCTTTTCTGATTCTTTAATCATTAGGTTGGAATATTTACTCCTAATACAATAATATTTATTCACGAAAACATTACGACAATGTCATTTAAGTGTAACTGTTATTGTTAACAATTTATTTGTAGTTATTATTAATAACAAACTCTCCTACCCATCCGCAATCACACCAAGCCTGTAAAGACAGATTACGCAAAATAGCTTTCTTGGTTTTATTACAACTGTTCTATTAAATTACAATATAACAACGAAATAGCAATGGAAATGCATAAGAAACAAATGAAATCAAAATTATTCATGGATAGTTTAACAAAAAACTAATATTTATATATTTATTTATTATTCTGTTGAATAAGGCGTATACTCTCCTAGCCTTACCTTATTAATATTATTTTATTATTTCGATGCTTCTTTTTAATAGTATTCCTTTTTATTCCCTCGTTGTATTCCGATTTTTAAAACATAGGTGATTGCAAAACAAATGAAATTGATATTATACCTTTTTTTCTAAATTCACATTCTGTGTGTAATTATTTATCAACATATAAAAGAGAAATCATGTTATAATCTCATAAAAAGCACCTTAAAATTACACTTAATTTTTATAATTCGGGTAATATGTTTAAAAATTCGATACAGAAACTGTTTATAGAATAAGTGTACAAAACAACATTTTTAAAAAGAAAACAAGTGTTTGAAACTATATATTTTTTAAAGATTGTTCAGTACTGTAAAAGGCCATCAAAAATATAAATGCCTGAACGGATCAGCAAGTTTATCGAAATACACTAGGTTTTTCTTGTTGTTGTTAGTCAATACTTTTACACAACATAAAAATGTTACTTTATCAGTTTTTAATTTGTTTCGAAAGTATTTATTTTATTATGCTCATTGTATTTACGAATATGTAAAAAAAAACAGGAAAAATGTGCTTTCAGTTTTTTGTGAGAAGGTGTGTTTATTTTAGCAATCAGTAGTTACGGCCGCAGATTAACAAAAAAATTCTATTAAAGTAAAAAGCAATATTTATTTGTACATAAAAAATCTATTTTGATATTTTATTTAATTATTTTTAAGAAACGTGTGTATTAAAATTATTAAAAAATAAATTTATAATCTTGAAAGAGCGTTATTGATATCATAAATGACAGATAAAAAAAAAATCAGAGGAATAATTTGTATAAAATAATTTTTGATAAATAGCACTCATTTCCGTTTCATTTTAGAAAAGTAAAAACGCAAAAAGTGTAATCAAAGATTTTCAAATGTACCGAACAGTATTGGTTACTTTTAGAGGCTTCTAACCGTAATTTAACTCTATTCTGACCATGGTCTCATTTGGTCAGAATAGAGTTAAATTACGGTTATGTAACCGTTTTCTATAAAAGCGGTCAAATGACTGGACAGTTCGCTGCAAATTTTTAACAGTGAAGTCATAGCACACTTATTTACACTTACAATACATTAACTACTTATTCAAGAAAATAACTCAATATAACGAGATTTACATATGCATGTTTCTTAAAATAAATAAAAATTAATTATATTTTTTTTTATTTCATGATTCAAATTAAAAATCTAAATATAATTAATCAAGATAAAATATATCCAATCTGTGCTTATTAAAAGCAAATCTATATTTTGGAAATGCAAATTTTCTATAAGTCATCTCATTTTCTATTGATATTGATAATCGTTTAAAACAATAAATATATGAGCTGGAAAAACATCAATAGTTTGTATTCTCATATTGATAAATAAGCTTCGTTCTTCCTTATTTATGCGTTCCCCGATTTTATCGATATCAATTTTTAAATGCTTTAAATATTGCCTTTTTACTTATCTCTATTTACACATTTTTTTATTGATAGAATACTGATAAAAAAATCAATTGTTTATCCTTACATACTTTTATTTTGACATTAACTTAATATTGATTATAGTGACAACTTTTAAACTTTATGTCAGTACCTTACAATTATTAAATGATTGAAAAATTGTTAGCGTTAGAGTGTTAAAGTATATTTTCTCTTTTAAACAATAAAACTTTTTTATCTCCCATTATTTTCAATATTATAGCTTTGGAGATTTTATGTTTTAAAGCCAAATAAAAAACAATACGTTAAATTATGATTTTTAAATAATTATAGATAAAAAGTTTAAGAATGCCAAACTATATACTAGATAATATGTAATTGTCCTCTATTATGAAAGCTACTGTCAGTGTTTAAGTTCTGGTTTATTACAAAATAAAGTTTTCTACCAATGAAAAGTTCAAAACTCTATTGAAATTACAGACTTATTTATTGCAAACCTTTTTCAGGAAAAATATTATAAATATACGGTTTTCAGGCGAAGTATACAAACTTTACATATTATAATACATGCTACATATTAACGCGCACAAAGTCCTTCTGATCACTACTGTAAAGAAAATGTACTTTCCCTCTATCTTTTATTTTAAGAATTCATCTAATTTTATTCGAAAAATATAAAGCTAAAATGCGCAGATTTTGAAAGACTTCCAGCTTCTGTCATTAGTGAATTTGACTGGGAATTTCGCGTGATTAGTCAGCTATCGCTACGTTGACTTCATCTTATATGCGCCAAACCTACGGAAAAGACGTCATCTGTTAGAAAATTTTAAATTCATACAAAAAATCCGAATTAATTACGATTACCTCGTAAGATTCCAAATTTAAATATTTTGCAAAAAATAAGGAAAATGTGTTTATTATGTTTCATATTTTAACTTTAAAATTTATTATATTATGTGCACAATAAAATATTCTTCTCAACTCTATGAAATTTCAAGTTTTATTACAGCTACAGCTTTAATGTTGTGAAATTGCACTTTTGCATAGAAAACGTGCTACTGTTACTAAGGAAAAGTTCCCTTATAGAGAAAATCTTACTGCATTTCATTAACAAATGTAAGCATTTTTAATTTTTATTACTATTTTTTTCACACCTGCAACAGAAAAGTGATATTTTTGTTTCTCACTTGTCAGTGGCGGAACGGTTTAAGAGGATACTTATGATCTAAAAATACTAAATTAGTAAGAAGTATTTACTTGCACAAAAACAATGTTTAAACCTCTTTAAAACGTTGTTATTTTTCGTTGCGTGTGGGACAAATAGGATGACCACAAAAACATGTTACCAAGAAAAAATTTAGCAGGAAATTTTTGAGATAAATGTTTTTTCTCAAATGTTGATCAGTATATGAATTTATTTTTACTTCGCTAGTTGTTGATATTAATATGTTAAGATAATGGTACGGGGTGTCCACAAACACCTGTTGTCTTCACAGAATGGTCACATAATCTCATGATATATTGGAGATAAATGCTGAATGTGTTTTCCAAACTGTTAAGCAGCATTTACAGTATGTGCAGCAGCACTCAGAACACTTCATGTGCGCCTTTGGTTTCCAGCAAGATATCTAGACATTATTAATTAATTAAATGCTTAATGGGTTTGTGTTCCTCTATCCGTACAATTCATAGAGGCACTATTAAATTGGTGTTGACCAGGGTTAAGTGATATATATCAATGGATATATATCTTGATAAATATCATGATATATATCCGATATTTATTTTCAAAATATCATGAAGTTTCATACTTTCGATATTTTCAAATATATTTGACATTTAGTTTCAAAATATTGCAAATAATATTTTTGTTATTTTCAGTCAAAACAAGTGTAAAGGAATTTCTTAACTGCTATTAGCTGTGTTGTTCAGTAGATAAAGAATTCGCTCTTATAGGGGATTCTTTAGCCCATCCACCCCCCATCCCCCACTCAAAAAAAAACAATCCAAACTTTTCCAAGTTTTATGTTTGAAGCTGAATTTTTAAATGTACAATCATTAAATATGTAGGATATTTACTCAGAAAGGCCCCTGAAAAATAAGCTATCTAATTTAGATAAACTTACAGCTTCATTAGAAATAATGTTTTTCTCTTTTTAGTTTTGTTCAGTTAAGAAGACAAAGCTTACTATATTTATGTTCAAAATTTTTAATAAAAATAAATTATTTTGTTGTATAAAACATAAAATTTTCTTAAAACTTGATTACTACAGCTTAATAGTGTAAAAAGCAAATTGTGTCTGTTTTCAATTAGTTGATCTTAAATTTTGGAAAGCGAAAAAAAAATTTAAATATTGTTTTATTAAGTTCCATACTAAATGACGTATGTTTTAATGTCTAATTTATACTGTGCTGTCCTCTAAAAGAAACCCAGAGTGAAATATATCCTAAAAAAAAAACCCCACCCTAGTACTTCATCAAATATTTCACTTAAGCCAACTTTTTTGTTTTGTTCTGTTTTATGCACCATTTAGAATAATAAAAATAGTTAAAAATGCCTAAGGAGTATGTATTTAGTTTTAAAATAATTTAAACTAACAATTGCTGAATTCTGGCAAAACATGAGCTTCATTTTGACAGATTTTCTTGTTATAATAGAATTTTAGAATGATCTATATAAATGTTTAATTGTTTTTATATTAAACACTTAATATGCAATAAAATGCTTCAGGTGAGGGTTTTTTTAGATAACATGGGTTATTTTTTGCAAAAGTGGGTTTTTTTTTTCCAATTTTCGCTTAATTGGCTGCCATTTTGTAATAAAGTCATAAAATGAAAATGGTCAACATTAGAATCTTAGTCAGAACAAGCTGTAAAAATTAAGCAATTTTTAATTTTTTGCAAACTTTATTAGACTTTATACAGAGAAAATTACAAAAATGGGAGTTATTTAGAGGACAGCACAAAATTAACTCTGAAAATATTTATAATCATCAATAAGTTGAGTATTTTGAAAATATCAGATATATATTAATGGAGGAACGTAATGTTCACGGATGAGTCGAGATTTGCCTTGCAACCATATGACAAGCCTATAAGACTCTGGAGGCACATGTAATCGGTCCCAGAACATCACCGAGCATGCCGCATTCCGAAGCATAAGCATCATAGTGTGGGTAATGATTTCGTTGGTATATCGCACTGACCTGTACATCTTTAGGCGGTGTTCTATGACGCCTTTCCGTTATCGGGAAGAAGTCATCGACCACACTGTGAGAGCATACGTTGCAGCAGTTGGTCCTGCTTTTGTTTTAATGGATGGATAATTTCGTTATATTTGTTTTAATGGATGGATATATTTTCAAGGAACAAAAAACGTTATGAGTGATGATCCGAAAAAATTACTCAGCACAAAAAATAGATAATTTATAAATTTATTGTCTACAAGAAAACTAAAAGTAAAGAAAGGAAGCAATCAATATATATCTATATATTCTTCTTGATAATATATTCCAGAGAAAAAGATAATAAAATATCTAAAACATATATGTATAATGAATGACATTTCATTTTTAAAAGAGTAATATATTTAATGATAATTCATTTTCCTTATCTGTGCACTATGAAACCTTTTATTTCATTTCAAGACCATTAATAAATGATTGCTTCAATATCTTTCTTTCATTCTATTGTGAAATATTACTTTATTAAAATAAAACGTAATGAAGGGAAAACTGATAATGTTTGGAATTAAGATAAGTAAAATCAATAAATGTTCATATAAAACATATATCTTATTTAATCGGAGAAAAAATATGATGGTAACCGCGTACTCTTATCTAAATTAAAATTTCCTAAATGCATTAATATACGCTTCATTAAAACAGATAATACATAAATGAAAATTTAATCATTACTGTTATCTTTTAAATATAAAGCATTTTCTATATATTTAATAAATTACATTTACTTTCTTTAAATCGAAATCTTTAACAATATATGAAATGTGTATTTCACATTTTACTTTTTATATTATGAATTGACGCTTTTTGAAAAGTCTTTTAAAAATTATACGAGGGAAAATACATTTACACACTGTATAGTTCCTTTAAGGTGTGCTGTTAAGAACTATCTAAGTCGAATGTTTTAATCATAAAATATGTCTTAGTTTAAGCAAAATGCATTAGCTATGAGCTGTTTTTCACATCGAATACAGTTTAACACAACCTTTTTTTAATTTTTGAAAACACAGTTATTTAGTTGATTATAAAGTATTATATTCAAATGTTTAGTAACATATCTTTATAACTAACATTCTGACATTTATTACACACACACACATACATAATTTTATATATATATATATATATATGTGTGTCAGATAATGAACATGTATTTAAAACTTATTCATAAAGGTCATTAAATTTAATAATAATATTTTATTATATGTATAAATATACATAATATGTAAAAGTTTTTCAAATAAAATGCATTATTTAAAAAAGAGACTGTATTAATTGTAAAATTCAAAAGTATGATTCACAAAACAACAAGAAAATTATTTCTAATAGTTCTTTTTTATGCACTCTATTCTGTATTGCTTGTAAAGTTTAATCTACAGGGTGTTTCTTATCATCGTTGATCAATAGAAAAATCCTAAACGGTTAGTTTTAAAGGTTGTTCAAAAATATTTTCGAAATTCAAAAATATTTTAAATAGAGTTATTCATTATATGAAAGACCGTTCATGTCAAAATTAGTCTTTTTTTTTTAATTACAAAATTTAGATTCTAGATGGTGTTTGAATCATATGTTATATTTATAAAAAATGTTTCTTATTTGGAACATGTGGAACAGCAATAATTCCCTTTTTGTTTCACCAATGTTTTCGGATTTAGGATACTTAGAATTATATGATTTTTACGTTTTTCAGCACCAAAAAAGACGTGTTTCTGTTTTTAAAAACATTTGAAACGGTTTTATTACTTTTAAAATACATATATTACTGAAATTAACTTGTGAAAATTTTATGCATTGTAACCTGTAACGTTTTTTTCGGGGAAATATTTCTATAATCTTCAAACATGCGAATCCAGAATTAAAGCTCATTCCGACATGTAGTTATAGAGTTATGTTGAAGCTACCCGCATCGCAATCTATTTTACAATGATTAAAAATATATTTAACATTACAACTTCCTAACTTTAAGCATTCAATTCTAGGCTATTTTATCCGGTTTACTTCCCATTTTGTATCCGAAGGTACAATGTACCGGAACATCCACGTATGCTGTCTTGTGCATGTTTTTATTGACAATTTAAGAGTTAGCTGAATTTTCAGTATGAAAAGCCTTATTAGTTTACTTTTTAGCATAATTTGAAAGAACGGCGAATTTCAAATCGAATGGATATTTTCGTTACTCTCTGCGCATAATCAACGCGTTGGAAGTAGCTTATATCATTAAAGCGTAGCATATTGTATAGTGAGTTTGCAAAAGTACTGCAATATATATATATATATATATATATATATATATATTAAAATAATAGCTTTAAATATTTGGAAAAGGCCAACGAATAGTTTTTTAGTGAAAATAAAGTGGTTCTTTTTTAAGTTTAGCGAAACACAATCTATATATTTCTAGCAAGAAATTCCCTGGAGTCCTTTTAATATGTTTCACTATAGGTTTGAATTCTATTTTGTTTTCAGAAATATTGTAGCAATAATGTTTAAACAATAACAAGCGCTCATATCATGATGGTATTTTTAAAGATTATAGTACATAAAAATAATTTTAATGAGTTAGAATGTTGACTGTGAGCTCCAGAAGAATACAACTTCACAGATAAGGAGATAACCCTTTTGAATGATATTGACAGATCACGCATCATATTTGGGAATCTGAAACAATATTATAGCAGTGCTACACATGTCTGTTTCCAGAGTTTGACAAAATCTACTGCGTTATTTATTGTGGTCACATATTTCTTTGAGCAAGATTCAATTGGCTCAATGCAAATTATGTCCTCGGCTCATCATCACAGTTGACGTGCTAATAGGCCACAAATTGCATTTCACATTGAGTATCATTTAATTTGGTCTACAAAGATCGTCGAATATAGTTAGACGAACACATTCTAATGGTGTAGTATATCATTTAGCATAAATTGGTGCAGTGTCTGGTTTTTATGAAGTGGATCATCAATGTATCTTATTGCTAATTTGATGTTCTCGGATTATGAGCTCTCGAACTTATGAAACATGGTGTATCATGAAGTTATAGCTGTAGTTTAGCGCCTTTTTCGAGTTGAATTCCAATAGATCAACACCTGTCCAGACGTTGCAAACAATGTTCATTAGATTTTCACAGCACGATCGATATTGCTGCTTTACACGTTCAGATAATATGCCACTAATTGAGTACTAGGAATTTAATTAATCTGTAGTTCTAGTAATCAATAACCGATGAATTCGAGGCTCGGATAGACACAATACTGAATGGTGTTTCTCACACGATCACAAGGTGTTTTATTTCGTGATACAACTTATAATATTTTTAATTTGAAGTACATTAATTTGAAGTAAATAAAACATAATATTGTGTTTAATATTTTGAAATTTAATTGTTTTCTGTATTATCACAGGTATTATAAGGAATGATTCATTCATGGTATTGCGATTTTATAAATATGAATGCATGGGTGTGAATGCAATTAATAGCATTTTAATTAAAACTATACATTATATAAGGATATACTTCTCAATAAATAAAAATGGTATTTTATCTTATATAGAAATACCATAAGACTACACTTTTTCATTAGATAGTGATTAAAAAAACCTTTATAGTAATTTTTTTATCCTAAACTCAAATAAAAAAATGCTTAAAAAACGAACTATGTTAGGAACTATAACTAATATTTTTTTAAGATTGCTGAGTACTGTAAAAAACTTATATAAAAACAAATGCTTGAACGCATCAATAAGTTTATAGGAATCTTTTTTTTCTCTAAATATATTTTTTTTCCGCAACATAAAAGTGTGATTTTTATCAGATTTCAAGTTTTTTTCCAAGTTTTTTTCAAAGATTGCCATTTTGATTTAATCTCAGCGTTTCTAAAATAAGAAAGTGATATATGAATATTCTGCTTTCACTTTTTTCTGGGACATTTCGTTTATGTTAGCAATTTAGCAGACGTTACCATTGAAGTATAATGATATAATTTTTAAAGAAAAGCCAATAAAACTCTTCTGAAATAGTCTGACTCCTAAAATTATGTGCAGCAGGTTATTTCTTTCTTTATCTTTTTTGTAGATATATGTGAAATAAAATATGTATAACAATAATTCGTCAAAATATATTAAAAAAGGAAAACATTTCTTACATAAAAATAAATATTTTATTTAAAAAAATATATTTGCCTAATGAATTTTAATTTGCGATTTCGTTAAAATAAAGCTATAATCTCCAACTTTAATTTTAATAAAGCTACACATGTCTACAGAAGTATTCGATTAGAGCACCATCACCTTTAAGGTAATATACACTGTTCTCCAAAAGTTAATGTAAAACCAGCTTTTCATGTTCACTATTAAAAGAATGAAAATAAAGGTAAAAAATATACGAATGATCATAAGTAACTTCAATAAAATCTTATGAAAAAATTATACTCATCTCAATTGTTTTAATGTATTGTATACTTATATGTTTGTCAGGAGAAACTGCGAATATCCCACTTTGGGAATTTGTGTGAATTTTTTTTATGATTGGTGATCTTGCATTGTTGGTACTAAAATAGTGTTGTCCATGTCTAGGAGATATCGTTAACATGATTCGTTAAGATGGAGGGCAATCTTATGGATGGAAATGGGGTTATCACAAGCTGGTGCTCTTAGATGTCTTAATGTGTCGCGTAGTTAGATCCAAAGGATCTGGGATCAAATTAAATAAAAAAATCAGTATCAAGAAGATTTGTTCCAGACCAATCATGGGTTACAACCCCTGTACAAGATAGCTTTCTAGCTTTTGGTTAGAAGATGGAGCATCACTACTGTGGCTCAGCTCATTTAAGATCATTGTAAAGCAACAAGGGTGACAATACCGGCGATTACGAGGCATATATGTCTTCACAATTAAGGACTGTATGCAAGACGACCCGTTGTGTGTGGCCCTCTTAATCGACAACACAGAAGTGCCCGTTTATGTTAGCCAGGCGAGCATGTTACATGGAACACACAACAATGGATTCCATGCTATTTACAGCTGCGTCCCGGTTTTCTTTGGAGAGTGATTCACTTCGTGTTCTGATATAGAGAGAACAACGCATCAGATTTTACCTATGTAACATTGTTAAAAGACACAGTCATTGAAGAGGTGAAATCATGGTTTGTGCTGGAATCCCTCTTTTGGTCACAATAACTTCCATGTGTTACATGTAATAATTCTGACTGCTGTGAAATATCTGGACGAGACACTTGCTTCGTTTATCACACAGTATGTAGGTGCTATTGGTGATGAATTAATCTGAATGATTGATAATGCCCGTTCGAAATGAGCTACAGTCGTTAATGAATATCTAGAGGATCAAGGTTTGGAGCGAATAGAATGACCACCACTGTCTTCGAAGCCTGATCCTATATAGCATCTTTGGGACTATCTCAACAGACAGGTGTCTGACGTACAACCTCCTTCAAAGTCGTTAAATGAGTTGGAACAAGCGTTGCTCCATGAATAAGAGTTGATTCCCTTTCCAATGTCCGACAACTTAATTGACAGTATGGAAAGTCGATGCCACAAAGGCATTACAAGCAGGACCGGACACATGTCTTCTTAAAATCCATTTATTCAATTTATTTTCACAAAAAACTGCTATTTATTTTTTTATCAAACAGTGGAATTTTGCAAAAAATGTAATTTTTTATTTGTAAATTATGCTTGATGTTGCAATCAGTAAAATTCGATAAATAACTGTTTAAAGCACAATTCTTTTAAATTTCATGCTTTTATCTCCATTTGTTTTCAAATTAGACACAAAAGACTGGTTACTTAACTTTTGATGGCCAGTGTATATATATGTATATATACTATCTGTATCCGGCCGCGCGTTGCAATGTCTATGTCTGGATAAATGGAAAAGAAAGAAAAGAGAAAGTCCACGTTTCTAATATGTTCAATTTCACAATGCTTGTGGGCATACAATATTTTTTTATCTGTGCAGATATAAAGATTGCCTGGTTTGCCAACTCTAGAACAATAAACATATAACTGTCCATGTTAGAAGCAATCCGTGTCTAGATGTAAACTTCACAATTCTAAAGAATGGCCCTCAGTTTTGTTGATGTTGATTGCAAATACCAATCAAACTCATAGTGCAATCTCTTAAATTGAAATTGCATATCCGTTGGAATATTAGAAATGCGAGGAAAGAGGACATCTTTACCTTTGAAAAGTCCTGACAAGATTGTTGCTTCTACGACGTTCTCATTCATTTTTTTACTGCAAGCCGTGTGCCGTTGCAAAGCTTTGGCTGGTTGATAGTTCGCAACATGATAATTGGCACGCATATTTTCATTTGCACTTGGTGCGGTGGTATCCCTGGCAGATCAAGAGAAAACAAACAAATTGTTGGATAATTAAGCGGGTCATCTGCTTCCACAACAGTATCGACGGACTTGTATGTGACTGCCTCGCTTTGAATGTTAGACTGAATAATATTGTTAAGTTCGTAGACGTCTTTATTATTGGCCGCAAGAATAGCTTGTTCACTCAGCCAATCGTAATTCTTATAATTCGTTTGAATATTGGGAATTTCTTTTTCAACCAATTCTTCTTTTAACGTCACTAAATTGCAAAAATTATGAAGCAATGAAGCAATGGAATTCTTCCTGCGGTCAGATAAACCGGCACCTTTTCGTTGACAGTTTCCAGCACTTGATGTTAGACTATCTCAGCTGATCGATCGTTTTGCAGCTGAAGACGCATATTTGTAGCTAATTTTAACGTTTTTACGTGTCGCCACAAAGTAGAGTATTTCAGGCAAGCATTTATTAAGTTCACTGGTGTCGATCGAGCAATTACAAGCAATGTTTCCCTGAAATCTCCTGCATGCAATAATAATGCGTTCCAAAATGGTCTGATTTTTCCACGAAAATCTTGCAACGATCCATCTAGAATATGTAGCGATTTTTTTTGCGCCACTGTGCATTCATCGCAAACAATAAGTTTGCATTTCTGCAATACTTTTCCCATGCCAGAATCTCTGAAAATTTTGCACGTGTTAGTTTCAATGAATTGCATGTTCAACGACAATTTCAAAGTGGAATGAACAGTTCTTCCAGCTTGTAGCAAAGTCGCCCCTATTCCGGATGACGCAAGAGCTAAGGCTATGCCATTTTGGGATCGAATTGCTGTCAGAATCAATCTAATTAGAAACGTTTACCAGTTCCTCCTGGCTCATCTAAGAAGAAGATTTCTCCAACCTCATTATTGACGGTTTGCATTATTTGATCGTAAGTGACTTTTTGCTCAACGACAAAATATCACTCGTGTTGTAATTTTGTTCACGACGCAATTTTACATCGAATGAAGCAGCAGTAGATCGATTCTTTGATGAAATTCCCAATTCATTGAGAACATTGTTTGCGATTTTTAAGCACAGATCTTCAATCATTCTAAACGCTTCGTTGTAGAATTCTGCTCTGAAATCCATGTTCGTATTCGAATTTCGACGGAACATATCTTGAGCTATATGCGATTTATCTTCTCACATAACTCTATTGGAAATGAAAGACAGCAGGCGCTCAATTTGATTGCAAACAATGCACGAATTTGATTTGCAGATGACGTGTTGCACGCAACATTAATGCATACATCCCAGTGTCGGTCGTTCTATAATACGTTCAGAGCTTGACATGCACTGTGGAAAGTAGCATGTGTAACGCCGTTGACAATTCTCAATTGCTGGAAAGACGTTGGACCGGGCACATTTACCAACAGCATGCGAAGAAATAAGCATTCATCTTGATTGAGATGCGCAGTGTACAGTCTCCTTATCGTTTCTTTGAATATGTTTTTTTGAATTGTTGTCCGTCTACTTGCTCTCCTTGTTTAAGTCGTTCAAATGATTTTCTACTCGAATTTCATGTGTAATACGTAAGTACTTTCGAATACAGCAGTGTTTTCACAAACGCGTCATTTTGACTTAACATGTAGAAACGTCATTTTGACATAACGTGAAGAAAGCAGTTAACGTTGTAGCCGCTGGATTCAGGGCTATTTTATGCACATTTGTAGCTGTGAAATACACGCGTTATCCATTTTCTGTACGCCCTGTTAAGTGAACAACAGCTGGATTTCGTTCATGTATGGGAAATAAAAGAATTCACCATATAGCTTCATTGCTGCTTTTAGATCTTCCAGCCTGATACTGTACGATTTCATTGATATGTATGACCGCATTCCTATCACTTTTTTATAGTTCACGCCAAAACCTGCCATGTCACTGCCTTTATTCACGTACTTACAAATGTATTTCATCAATTTGACGGAGTTACAGTATTCAACGTTTATCTGGGATTTGTATATTTTTCATAGAAAAGGCGAATATGGAACAACCCACCAGGTATCTTGTTCGATGTCATCGTTTTCCAATTGTATAATTGCTAATTTATCTCTATTTTATGCTGATCTTCTACTGTATGAAGGATATCCATCGTCTCCTGTAACTGTGTTAGATAGTAATGCTCGAGGATATTTCTTAAAGCATTTAAGCATTTGCCACCTATCATGCATTGTGAATCTGGATTCAGTGTACCGCAAGGTCCATGTATCATATATTTCGTCACAACTTCATGCAAATACTTATCTACGTCGGCATCGGGTTTTTCAGCGCATATTATATCGTCGATTTCGTCTGAAGTGATTTTGATATAGTGCCAGATTAGTATTTGTGCATGTGTCAATCCTCTATTTTACCATTACACTGAGTACATCCAGCAACGGACAGACCCAAATACTTCATGTTTTACAGAAAATCCAGCAGCGATTTTAGCTTCTGTCTGAAAACACATACTAGGATGTCATGTCTACCCACCTGCGATTTCACAGCAAGTAAGAACTGTTGTATATCATCCCAAACAGGATTGCATATGAATGTAACGAACACACGCAATTGCATCTTGAGCGTACGCATGCATATGCATTGTATATGAAGATGGCAATATGGGTATTCTTCCAACGTTAGTTGTATTACCGTCATTTACAACAGCATCTCGCAAATGAACGTGTTCTTCAGAGCGCAGGTTGGTCTGATTCAAACACATGAATATCAAACGTTCTCTTTCGATTTTTGCATGCATATCAATGATGTATTGGTGAAACAGTTGACGGCATTTTAAAATGTGATTATCTTCATTCTCTCGAATCAGTATTCTGTATGAATAATAGTTTATTGCACTGCATTTCTAATTTGGTTCTTCGCCACTGACTGGATTTATCATCTTAACGTTGAAATGACATACATCGGCACCATCCCAAAAATAATTGGATATTGCAGGGCATCGTAGCATCGATGTGTTTCTGCAACTTTTGTCAATTAATTGTTTTTACGATGAAGAACAATATCTCGAAGTTTGAATTGATCTCTGACTATAATAATTGCCACTTCGTCTATAGTTCGTGCATTGAATCTTCGCAAATGTTCAACAGCAGGCGTTTTGTCAGCTATAATAACAATCTTGTGTGTATCAGATGGCATCATGTGAATTGATGTACTGAAGAAAACGTACTAAATTATTTTTTCGCAAGACGCTCTTGCAGTTGGGAAACGATGGACCATTTTATACCGGTAGAAATAGCGCAGGGTGCATTTAATTCACAATTGCCATCACCGATCAAATACATTTCTAGAAATGTATGTTGACCATCTGGGAACCGGAGCAGGGAGTCGGATTTATGATACATTTGTCCTTTCATTTTGAAAGTTGGCATGAATTGAGTTGTTGAGATTTCTGCTTGTATTTCCTGATGTTTGAATGGAAATGCTTTGATTTGGCGATATATACGGCAAACAAAGATTTTAATGGCTCTGTCGGTTCTCCAAGTTGAGTCGGTTTCATTTTTCAAGTAGCACAACGCAATCCTTTCGTTTCTCTATTAAATTTTAGAGCCTTGCAATAAGGACACATTTTAGTTATAGTACCGATGAGAACATGCCGGCTAAAACTATAATCATCAGCTGCGTTGTGCCAGAATGCAAGGCGATTGTAATCAAGTGATTGCTGAGCACATAGTCGTGTTTGACGCTGATCTGCTGATTGGGGGGAAAGTGGGGGGACGGGGGACTGGAGGTGCATAAATTGCTTGTGGTGCTTTCTAATATTATATCACATGATTATTGTCGAAAAATATTTAAAAAGTACCCTTCGGGGAGAGGAAAATTAGGAAGAGGGGAAACAAGGTTCATAATATAGGCATCATAAGAGTAGTCCAAGGGCTTTCTAATGATATATCACATGATGAGTGTCGGAAAACGTTTAAAAAGTCAAGTATTAATCATCATCACGCGACATAAACTCAAGTTATAAAATAATTCTTAAAAGAAGACATAAGTTTGGAACAATAACTACTATTATTTTTTAAGTTTGTTGAGTTCTTTAAAAAACTATTATAAAACAAATAGTTGAACGCATCAATAAGTTTGTCGGAATTAACTTTTTTGTAATCTAATTTTTCTACAACATAAAAATGTGATTTTTATCAGATTTCAGATTATTTTCCCCATTCTTTCTTTTTTAATTTATTATTTTTATTTAATTTTAGCATTTTTAAAATAAGAAATTTATGTATGAATAGTTTACTTTGATTTTTTTTCCTCTGAGACATTTATTTTATGTTAGCAATTTAGCAGATGATGCCATTGAAGTATAATGATCTAATTTTGAAAGACATAACAATACAATTTTTATGGTATGTTTTAAAATGTTCAAAACATATGTTTAGAAGGCTATTTTTGCTTTATCTTTTAAGTAGATATTTTGTAAAGATCTTTGAAAAGAAGTACATTTCGTAAAAATTTACTGCCCGTTTCTATTTCTTATCTACTACTCCTAGAATATGGAACACACCGCGAGGTAATGAACAGCAGTTATCCACATGGATCCGAAGATGCCATATTAGCTCTCAGAATTTTAAAATTTGTATTAGTTTCCGAGATATTTTTTTTTCTAAATTTTAATAGAATTTCGAATTGAAATTTCGCTAAAATTTCGATGTTTTGTAAATTTTTATTAAATTTACATTGCAAAATCATTTCTTTTTTATAATAAGAAATACAATAAAAATAACATTATATAAATATGTTCTAAATGTAGAATTAAATTAGATTCCTCTTTACCCCAAAAAATCGAAAAGTCTCATGCAATGCAAATACAAACACAACGGGTTGCTACGTCAGCTAATACAATATTAAAAAGTGAAAACATTTTATAAATACAAATAAATAACACAGGCCTACAAAATTTAACTTTTTGTCTGGGATTTTCATGAATTTATGTAAATTGTAAGAAATCTGCTACGCTCATTTCAAAAATAATATCCATTTGTATGTATCACGTCAGGATTTTTTACAATTAAGGAACTAAGAAATTGGAATTTGGGAATATACAATTTACACAACATTCATTAAAAAATTTACAAAAAAGTCAGATAAATAAATAAAATAATACATACATGTATAAATGTGTGTGCATGTTTTATAAGGAATTATATTCTAGTATATACAATAAAATCACTTTTCTTTATCATCAAAAGAACGGTTGTGTCCTTTAGATTTTGAAGCTTGTATAGAGTGCGTAATAAGATGCGTAATATTGTGTGCTGTACGTATAGACCATCATATTTACATGACACTTGTGAGCAGATTATCAATGATCAGCCGATAGTCAATTAAAATTAGGCAAAGTAAACTTATTTTTTAAATACTTTGGGGGAAAATATTATACTTTATATATGATAATTTAAACAGAAACAGAAATCCATTAAAGCTAATAGATAATGTATTCAATCAGTGAAATTATCGACCAGTCATATTATGGTAGTTATAAATGAGAGAATGACGAAATTGCTTGCCCATAATTGTTTGTCCATATTCTTTCTTTAACTGTAGCATGTTAAGTGTCAAAAAACTAATTTGCATTTATTAAACGTGTTTATATATTTTTTAGAAAGAACATGTTTAAATACAAAAAAATCAGAAACACAAGCAATATTTCTAAAATTTTCAAAATGATCCTTAGTACCTTTAAAAAAATAATAACATTTCTTAATTTTAAGAAACTTTAAACCGTTATTCTAGTCTCCAAGATTGGTAGGCGTCTGAGCCCCCTTGGCATTCCCGTGGGCACGCCATTGATAAAGATTTTTGGGATTGTCGTCAAATATGATTATTGTAATGATAAATTTGTTTTTCGGTCATTTTAAAAATTGCGCTATCTAAGAATGGATATAACAGATTAGAAAATGCAATTTCTATAATAACAATATGTTTGTGTAAAAAAATCATAATACTTTTAACAAATATCAAACTTTGGTTGATAAATATTTATTTTATTCTAAATTAATTATTTGTATGTGCTTTTAAACGAAATTATTGATATATTAGCGAAAGATTTTTTACAGTGAATATGAGATTAAAATGGAAAAAATCACTCTGTGTGTAGAAAATATTATAAAAAATAATTAATTTATTAATGAATAACATCTATTTCAGAAAATTAATATAAACTTGTAGGCCTCATTAAACAAACAAGGTCAAATTCAACGCTTTCTTTTATTTAATAGTTAGAAATATAAACTAAATAAATATACATATATATATATCGTGGTTCTTTGTAAATTCATATAACCATTATAAAAATCAGTTTTTCTTTAAGTCATGTCATTTAATATTGAAATGATCTATCGATTAAAAAAAACGGATGTACTATCTAAAAAATTTACACTCTTTACCGATAAAAAAGAAACACTACCCGATTTTTTCGATATCGATTTTTAAATTCTTTAAATAAAATATTTTATAAGATATCTGTACTTTCGCATTGCTTTTTTATGATAGAAAACTGATAAAACCATCAATTTTTTGTCTGTTTATACGCATTTAACTTTAAATTTAACATTTAATTGATATATATATTATAATGACATATTTTAAATGTCACGTCAGTAATATATAGTTACACAATAGTTGAAAAATGATTACCTCCACATTCTCAAAACAATTTTTCTGCTTTAAACAATAACTTTTTTTTATGTATTTATATTCAAATTTATTACTTTAAAAATTTGATATTTTAAATCGTAACAGAATACAATAACAATAAAGTATTGTTCTGAAAAGAATTTAATTAATATGTAATATAATTATTTGGATAATATTCAAGTAAAGAATATTTACAATACCAAAATAGTTAAACTATATGTCAGTGTAATTCATTATGAATGCCAATGTCAGTAATTGTGGCGTGTTTCATTAATAATAAAAGTATCCAGTAATAAAAATTACTAATCTTAGTTAAAAGAGCACAGGTAGATATTGTAAACGTAATTCATTGAATAGGTTTTAGGTATCCGGTTTAACACAAGAAAGGCGCTAGGGGTCATGTTGAACCCTGAGCACTTTTTTCCGTTGATTATTTTTGTTTCGTTTGAAGGAATTTTTGAAATTTTTTGACTTTTCTGAAATAGATAACAAGTATTTAAAAAAAAATCAGCATTCTAGATTTGTTAGTTTTTGAAGTATTGGACAGTATTGAATGTACAGTGTGATTCAGAACTATGTGTCAAAAATGTAAAGGCAGGTAGAAGAGACCTAAATAAGCATATTTCGTATAGGAATGTGGGTGCAGAAATCCAGCGTTGAGGCAGTAGAGAGCTCTGTTGAGTTCGACGGATGAAAGCATATCCCTGGCTAAAATCGTCATTCCCCGCTCGGATTTCGAGCAACTTACATCGATATACCAATGCAGAACTTGTCAACATACATTTCATGTATGGCACTGCGCAAGGAAATGGAGCGGCGCGGCGGCTCAAAGGATGCACACATTCACCTGCTCTTGAGCTTGTCTAAGGACTATCCTCTTACTGTGCGCAATATTTCTTATTCTACTGCTGGAATTCTGCGATATCTTCCATTGCCCGTATCACGACTGGGAGCATAAAACGATCCAATCGCGCACAACTGCCGATGAAGAGGCTCAAATTTTCAGCGATCCGGCAGATTCCTACCTAGGAATCGCTCCATGGACAACTTTTGACCAGTCGCTCCATTTCTTTGCGCAGCCCCATACATGAAATGCATGTCAACAAGTTCCGTATTTAATATGCATGTTGCTCGAAATCCGTGCGAGGAATGAAGATTCAAGCCAGCGAAACGCTTTCAATAGCGCCCTCTACTGTCTCAACACTGGATTTTTGCACCCACATTCCTATACGAAATCTGCTTATTTAGGTCACCTCTACTTGTCTTTACATTATTTACATTAGTTCTGAACCACCTTGTATACAGGGTGTCTCAAAAGGTCGCTTACAAACTTAACATGCTGGTCTGTCATATCATGATAAACAAGATTTACATAGGAACATGTGTTCGAAAATGCAAACTGCGACCGCTAGAGGGCGATGAGCGCAGACTTACGGGAGAGTGGAAAGCGCAATCATTTCAGGCAAAGACGTTGCAGGAGAAAGATGAATCAGTTTAGTAACGCAGAATTGGCCGATATGCATTACGTATATGGCGCCGCGGATGGAAATGCCCGAGACGCGGTACGGATGTACCTTCAGCGCTTCCCAAGCAGAAGTCAGCCAAGTCATGTTTTTTTGGACAATTGCACCGCAGATTGCGTGAAGCAGGAGCTTTCCAAGTACGTAACTACATTGGTCAAGAACGCACTACACGCACGCCTGTCGTAGAGGAAACCGTGCTACGGGGATATGACAGGAACCCGCAAACAAGTCTCCGAGCAAGCGAACGCGTCTTGGGTGTATGTCGTTCCAGCATTATGCGCATACTGCATGAGGACACGAACCACCCCAACCACTTACAAAGAGTACAGGCATTTTGCGTTGGCGATTATCCTCAACGCGCTGCATTCACACGCTGGTATTTGCAACAACGGGTTGCACAGCCAGATTTTCCCATTTTGAACGGGTCCGTGAATTTATGCGTCGACGTTGTGAAGCATGCATTGCGGTGAATGGAATGGATTTTGAACATCTTGTGTAAATTAAACCATGTTCTTTAATAAAAGTCATATTAATACCTCTTTCGATATACTTTCTTTCTTCCCCTCCACACCTGCGATCATCGCCCTCTAGCGGTCGAAGTTTGCATTTTGGAACACAAGTTCCTATGTAAATCTTGTTCATCATGATATGACAGATCTGCATGTTAAGTTTGTAAACGACCTTTTGAGACACCCTGTATATATGAAATATATATATATATATATGAAATATTCATGAAGAAAATATTAATTTATAAAATGTGTTTTATTTTTGTTAGCATTAGTTTTAATATCAAATTTTTAAATAAAATTAAAAATATAAAATTTTTATATCAAATTAATGAGTTATTGGAGTAGTTGTAGTATGATCCAATTGATCACCCTGTAGGCGTTGCATTTACAGTACATTAAAAATTGTCAAGTAATATTAAATTATCCAGTATAATTAAATATAAATTAAAAATAAATTATGAAATACACGTAAATTACAAATTTTTTCCAATATATTTTCACTTAAAATTGTTTTATCGTTGTTTTTTCAGTAGTTTCACCGAGGAGTCAATATGACCCCTTCCTGCCGTTCCAGTGTTTACAATTTTTCCGCCGTTCTAGTGTTAAAAGCAAAGTTCACAAAAGCCTACTTTTATAACACATTTAATATGTGTTTTTAAAATTTAAATGTTATTTTGAACTTATAAGTTTTACAGTCGTCTTACAATGCGCTGGTCGGCATCCTGATATATAGGTCTTTTGGAAGAGGATCTTTGAGTGATTAATCTTACATTTATATACAATTTTAAATGTGATTCATATATTTTTCAGTGCTTAGTATTTTTTTCTGTCGATTCTTTGAACAGAGGTTTGCGGTCCGGAATTAATTCCGCAAGTTCCACTGATCTACCCGATATCACACTGCATACGTTATTTTTCTGCCCTAAAAATAATAATAATAATAAAGTTAACCAATAAATAAACTGTTGCTCACTTCACATATCAATCTGATAAGAACTGAAAAGTATTTTAATTGTCACTGAACAACATCGCAGTCGTCTTACCATACACAATGCGGCATCCTGAGAAATATGTTTTTTGGTAGAGGGTCTTTGAATGATTAATCTTACATTTACACACAATTTTAGCAATTACAATCTATAGTCAGAAAAAAATATACAAATCCTTTTGTGCAGTCCTGTATACGATCTATAGAATGATACATATACTGCATAGTATGCAAAAATTTAGTTCAGTTAGAAAATACCTAATACAGTTGCACCCTTCAGCAAATTCCGACAATAATTGGACATGCAATAAATTACTCTTTTGTGCAGCCCTGCGTATGATCTTATTGAATTTATACACAGTATGTAATATGGAAAACATTTGTTACACTTGAAAACACATACTACAAATTGAAAATGCACTTTCAGCAATTATTGCTCATAGAAAGTACAAAAAAAAAACGGCGCATCATATACTACAGTAAGCAACTTGTAGTACACCCTCAACACTCTACTAAATTTATTTCGGCTGGGAAATGCATAACTAAATTACAAATATCCTTAAGCAATTTACATTCCTCCACAATAAAGCTTACGAATTATTTTGTGTTGCCCTGCATATGATATATACAATTTATACACACCGAATAGTATGCAGAAATTTAGTTAAACATAAAAAAGCATATCACATCTGAAAACGTACATCCAACATTTATCGTCACAGACAGTACTGTAAACGAAATCATTTGTGTTTCCCTGTAAATGAACGATAACTGTTATGCGCGTCATATTCTGCATTATGTATCTTGTATAGTGCGCATTAATAATGTACATAAATTCCATTTTGCTTAAAATTGTGTAATACCATTAAAATTATTCCCAAACCTTTTTCCCCCGTAGACAATTATATAACCGAATTCTTCTGTGTGACTCTGTAAATAAATGATAAAATATTTCCACTCCATAATCTGCAGAAAGAATGTTTCAGTTCTTTTCAGAAATACATATGAATTTCATTATGTTTGAAATATTGTGATATCATTACAGTACACTGCAAACGATTTTCCCCCATATACCATAATCTAACCGTATCATTTTGAGTTACCATGTAAATAAAACTATAACTGCTATACACTTTCTTTTCACTACCGAACATGCCATTGTAAACTACAATAACATGTATCAAATACGTGAAAATCCGATTGCATTTATGCAAGTTAGAACGCAACCAGACGACCAGCCAAACCGAATTCTTAAACACTTTTTAATTACTTTGGGAAGTTTTCAAAATTTTTTGAAATACATTGCTTAAAATATGTACATTCGTAAAAAATATAGTATATATATTATATATGTGTGTGTGTATATATACATTGAATAATTGTTTATTTATCTAATTTCTATTTAAATTGCACATTTATTTATTTATTTATTTGTTTATTTTGTTATTTGAACCTCGTGTAGGTTATTGATTTTCTTGTTTCATCTACATATATTATTAGGGGCTTAATATCGTCGATTTTAGGCATAATGCTGTCAGTTTTTGATGAAATAATATATTTTTAGTGAATATTATTATAAAGCCCTTCTGAAGATTCTATATATTCATAGTTTTCCAATTTTTACTGTTCCATTTTTTTCTTTTCAATTTTCATTATTTCATCCTATTAAGTATAATTCCTACATTTTCCATTCCTTTGCTTTTCATAATGTCTTATGCAGAAAGATGCCAAAAATACAAGTCGACTTTCTAAATACTATTGCAGTGTTTGAAATATGTGTCTCATACACAGTAAAAATTGTAACAAATTTGATTTTTCAAATAATAACACACACTTTTGACACAATTAATTTTATTGTATCGACGTAGGCCGGTAAAAGGCATAGTTTATATATATATTTTTTTAATCTTCGTAAACCTTTAAGATGTCAAAGTTTAATGATGCTAATGTTAAATACTTGTAACAAACATTAATTTACACCATTTCCAATAATCATCGGACTGACAGGTTCCATTTTTACTTTCCGTACACAGATAGTATAAGGAAAGTATTGGAATGATGATAAATTTGAATACCAGAGGATCCAGCCTGGCTATCCAAGTTACAATTAATACTTTCCATTGTCCAAAAAATATATAAATAACATTGCCAATTGAAATCTCTAATATATTTTGTACACATAATATGTATTTTGTTACTGCCCAACAGCTACACCAAAAGCATTTTTATATGAAATTTAACGATTATGTACTCAAATAACGAAGTTTTGAAATTTATTTAAAACTCCATGTTTAAAAACAGCTTATGTCATAATAATATCGTGTATGATCTATCTATTTATAAAATTTCAAAAGAATTATTTGAGATATTTTTGTTTTATTTTACGAGAGAAGATATTTCTTTTTTTGGATATGTAAGTAAAGTTAAAGAATTATCTCCTGATACGTTTGGGCATTCCATTGTCAAATGGGGTAAATGCTGAAACACCCTTCTTAGAGTTTCATATTTATTTGCATTACTGAAAATGTTGCTCTATAATATTGTACCAACCAAAGCTCATTCTTGAGACAGATTTAAAAACATTCAGGCTTGAAAATTACTTTAAAAATCATTATAATAAATCACTAAATTGTCTTTTCTTCAAACTAAATATACCGGGTGGTTATAATATAAGTAATCTCTATTTGGAGCTTTCTGTAGCTTGAAGGAATAACCGGAATGAAACCAAAATCGGTATACTTACTATTCGAGGAGTGGCATGAAGAATGGAAAAATAAAATAAATAATTGCAGTAATCACTGACAGATGGCGCTACTCAGTGTGAAATGTAATATGTAATACAAAAACAAAAAATTAAGGGGTAAAACCGGATGGCATACCTAATTCATTGGAAAATGTCACAGTGAATGTGATTACGCTTTCGCATGGCGGTGCCGATCATGTTCAGGTCCCACATGGGCATTGGGATGGAGGACACAATCTAGGCGGTGCTCGACATGCTTAACTGTGGAATGTAACATATCCGGAGTGATGTTTCGCACATGTGATATGCGGTAAAGTCATTAAAGTTTGCGACATCTCCACGGTACACAATATTACACATTACATGTCACACTCAAAAGCGCCATCTGTCGGCGATTATTGCAATTAATTTTTTTATATTGTTCCATTCTTCTTCCCCCTTCTCGAATAGTAAGTGTACCGATTTTGGTTTCATTCCGGTTATTCCTTCAAGCTACAGACAGCTCCCAATAGAGATACATATATTATAACCACCCGGTATTTAAAAGTACTTTTTTTCGCTACAAAGATATAAAATCTGCATTTATAGGATATTTAGAAGCCAATAAAATGTTTGTGACATACATTATTTGGCTTTACAATGTACTTATATCTGACTTCTGATACATCTTTTATCTATCCAAGATTCTTATTTGGAATTTGAAACTCGGACTATTAAACAATTATAATATAATCCTCTACTGTTATATTCACTGTTATATATACTGTTATATCATATTCGCTTAATGAGAATATGCTTCGTCATTTTGACCAGCCCAACTGTGTAATTTAATATATGAGTTTCAATATCAAATACAATACGGATTATTCAAACAGTATTTGACGTTGATATAATATATTTGAAGGGACATGTATATTTTGGATTTATTGAAAGAAAAACGAAAAATGCAGTGTAAATTAATACTAATATCCAAAAATTTGTATTTTATCTAAACTTCGTAATTTTTGATAAAATGTTTAAAGAAAATTATGAATGATGAACGAAAATCTTCACAAAAAATGAGATAAAAAATAAATGTAATTGTGTTCTTCTACTCTACATAAAAACGAAAAAGAGATAAAGAAAACTTACTGAAAACAAAGAAATTTTTCTCGATGACATACGCCCGAAAAAATCTATAATAAGATATGTAAAAAAAAAAGAAAATGAAGAAAGTTTAATTTTCAAAAAACAATATATTTAAAGATGATTCATTTTGCCTGCCTGGGTACAATGAAACTTTTTATTTCCTTTAAAGACCGTCAATATCGCTTATAATATTGCTTCAACACATAATTTCATAAAAATGATAAATATTCTTTAATAAAATAAAATCTAATGAAACAAAGCTGATAAATTTTGAAATTATGATAAGTAAGATCAATAAATGTTCATATGAAACATATTTCTTATTTTAACGGAGAAAAAAAAATTATTAACCGCGTGTTCTTATCTAAATTTCAACTTCGTAATTACATTAATTTACGCTTCATTAAAAGAGATAATACATTAATGAGAAATGAATAATTACTGTTATCTCGAAAATATGGAACATTTTTCGTACATCAATTAAAGTACGTTTTGATATTTTCTTTAAGAAGCAATATTTATCGGTATAGCTAACATTTCACGTTTTATACAATGAATTGACGCAAATAAATTGCAATACAAAAAAAACCACATTTTTCTTAAAACAATAAGTTATTTTTTTCTTTCAGATTATGAAATGTAGAACTTGTGAACAAATTAACCCCTTAACTGTCGACGAAATCTGACGTTATTTAATCACATAATTTTGCAATCAAATAACGCGACGATTAGTTTTCTGATGTAACAGTAAGAAAGTGCGCTTGTTATACGTGTTCAAAACACGGCTCTGCGGGTGAAAATTGGCTCGCGGTCATGCAAGTTCGCCATTCATATAGTACATGCTGGGATTTTTCAAGGACGTATATATACGTCCAGGGCAGTTAAGGGGTTAAAAAAAACAAAATTACTATTATCAAATAAACCAGGGGGTTCTGCATTCGCCGACCTTCGTCCAGACCTCACGACCTCTAAAAACACGTTAAGTATCTGTGTTTTAAAAAGACGGAAAAAAATTGCAAATGTAGAAAAATAATAGTCATTTGAAGATAAATTTTATTTTCAGAAATGGACTCAGTAAGTGAAACAAGTCGTAAATTGTACGTCAAACGTGACAAATGAGGTGCGTTCGTACTATAACTAGTTTTATAAATATTTATATCGTCTGTTATTATGATATGATTAATGTCCGTAATAAAATAAGTACATTTTAAGTTGGCAAATTTTTTTGTTAGCATTTACTAAAAATTACAATGTGAAACTTAAGCCTATCTTTGAAATTTTTAGAACTTGAAATTCATATTTTGACTCGTTTTCCATTTAATATATATTTCTCCCGAAACATCTTTCCAAAAAACTGTCGATAGATTACATGATTGCTATAATTAAACAATTTAAGTATATAAATTCGGTTTTTAAATTCATTAATACAGACATTGTTGTGTCATGTGTTAAAGTTAAAGTTAATATATATATTTAAATCTGTTGTAGATGGCAGATGAATCTGTTGTAGATGTTTTTACCATCCCCGAGTCTATAGTAAAGTAAGGCGAAATGCCATTGCTTCACGCGGTCTTTATCGTAAACACGTGATTCATTCGCGCTCCAACCTTTAGCAGTTAATACTTAATTAACTGCAATTTTTAATCAAAAAACATGGCTTGACGACATGTGAGTGGACTATGTCAAAAACCTTTCGAATTATACCTCATTCGTTGTTGTGAGATTTGTAAATGCCTACAAAAATGGATGTTGTCAACAGAAATAATATATATGATTATGGCAACTACTGGCATTAAAGTACATTAATATATAAAAAACAACTCGTACTAATACAGTATATTCAGGTTAAATTTCAAGTGGAAAAATACCAATTTTGGATTGTTGAGTTGTACATCGGGGGCTTGTGCAGCGAAATAGGCGCTCCGCATCCAGTAAACATGAACGGCGTTTTGCAAGGGCATAAAGTGCAATAGAATTTAGAAAAGTGCGCATTAGTGGAGGTTTAGCGGTCAAAGTGGTGTTTCAATGAAAAAATTGTGAAACACTTGTCCCCTTATTTCAGATGGAAAATCCAAATTCACCATCAAGCATCAACAACGCAAATGTCTGAAACACCTCCACCCCCAATTGTAAGAACTACAGGTATATAATGAACAAAGGAAAGTATATTCAACTAGGTAAACTATATCCAATGGTTGGAGTATCATAGTTCAGTTTTTTTTCAACAAAGCGGAAATATGCCGCTGCAGTTCGGAGCCTTGTCCAACAAATAAGAGTGAAATATGCATGATAGGTTATCGTCGGGATAGCTCAGTAGGGAGAGTGTTGGTACAGCAAGACAAAGTACCCAGGTTCGAGTCCTGGTCCCGGTATACTTTCGCTCTGTTGAAAAAACTCAACTATGATACTCCAACCATTGGATATACGGGCATATATTATCTTTCATTTAAGGCCAACCACATATGTATGTATGCATATATATTTTTTTGCAATATTTCACAGATTTATATTTCTAATTTGATATACTATTTTTATTTACTTGATATATGGCTCTTATTTACAATGTCAATTTTTAATTAAGCATACTCATTCGATTCTAAAGATACCTATATGCAATGTTTCGTAAAAATCAATAACATGCAGATAACCTATAATGCAGTCAATGAGCAAATGGATCAATTTGATTGAAAGAGTGACTTACTGCGGTATGTTCTTGTTGTAGCGAAGTCTAAAAGATCGAACACGCATGCTCGCTGATTTAAATGAATGCTTATACTATTTATTAGGGTTCAGAGTGGATTAGGGCTAAAGGGTTTTCAAGTAAAATTTCGCTAAACACTTTGCTAGTCTTATTTCGATGGAGAATCCATATCCATCATGAAACTCCCTGAACATAAATGTATGGGTTACGCCAAAATGAATTATAATAGTTATTGAAATATTGATATCGAGTTTTTTATTTACTTCCATCTAAATTCTAATCCATTTTTATACGCACATGGGCAAAGAAAGGAAACAATAAATTAAAAAAAAAATTACCAAATCGTCCCAGAAGAAAACGAAAATTTGACCATTTGAACCATTTGCCTGAATATGATCTCTTTTTTACTAACTTTACAAGAAGAAAGTATTGGATTCATGAAAATTTTCGACTTCCGGTTTCGGAAGGATTTATACGTTTTAGAAGGTCCTGAACACGATTTGACCATTTTTAGAAAATGTCTGTCTGTCTGTATGTGACAAAAATCTTGTGGGCGCTCTATCTCAAGAACTAATGCACAAAATTTAATAAAACATTATATTTAGATAGTCCCTGATATAAATTGGTGCTGATTAGTTTTTCGTGAAAATCGCCCGACAAGTGGCGCTGCTATGCTGCATTTTTTGCGATTTCCGCAATAGTTCTATCTTAAGAACTAATGCACTTATTTTCATACAACTTCAGGTTCAATAAGACCTTGACATAAATAGACGCTGATTACGTTTTGGTGTAGATATCTCAACAGGTGGCGCTGCTATACCACGTTTTTCTCGAATTGTACGATAGTTTTATCTCGAGAACTAATGCACAGAATTTCATCAAAAATCAGATTCTGTTAGACGTTGACATAAATAGATGCTGCTTACGTTTTGGTGTAAATTGTCCAATAGGCGGCGCTGGTATGCTACTTTTTTCATTATTATCACGATAACCATATCTCAAGAACTAATACACGGATTTTCATCAAACTTGAGATTCAGTTAGATGTTGAAATAAGTTGTTATTGATTAGGTTTTGGTCTAAATCTCCCAACAGGTGACGATGCTAGGCTGCATTTTGCAGGATTCACACGATTTTAGCAATAGTCATATCTCAAGAACTAATGCCTTGAATTTAATAAAACTTTAGATTCGGCAAGACCTTGATATAAATTGGTGCTGATTCTTTTTAGTGTGTGCTAAACCTGTGTGAAATTGAAGAAAGTTTTGGAATTGGCACATCCGACTAGTTTAATTTATGCTACAACATTAAGTTTACGGGTCGTCTGCATACTGAAAGAGTATTAAAATCTGAAAATTTCAATACCAACACCTAATTTTGAGATCACATTTGAATTTTTAGGAATTTTGATTCGGGAAAACTAGTTTAGGAATAATGCGCATTTAAAGTTTTGAGCTGCTAATGTTACATTCATTAATAAAAGTTGTAAAATGAACTGCAATGCGTAAAGCTTTCTGAGAATAACTCTAAAACTACTTGTAGGAATGAGGTGATATCTTAGATTCGATTATTTGAAGCTTCTAGAAATTGGCTTTAATTACATTTTTCATAGGTTGCAATGCATATTTATTTCGAATACAAATTAAATATACATAAATTATGAAATTAATATTAAAAATATATTTTGCAAGCTTTACAAATTTTAACTAAAATTGATTTCTGGAAAATCCGAAACTACTTGACCGAATGATTTCTCGTTTAGGATTCAATGTTAAAATGTAATCAGAAATCTACATATGTTGTGAAAATTCACATTGAAAATTTCTCAGCTGTCCTTTTTCTGGAAAAATTTAGTAAGTAAAATGTATGAGGCATTCTTTTGTTGTTGTTATTGTTGTTGGCGCGACTGTACATGCAATATGATTAAGCATTTTTATTTATTTATTTATTTTTATATAAACATGTTTTGAATTCTACACCTTTATGTAAATTTCAGGAAGATTTGTAATTATTTTTATGTTCATTTTTTAATGTATAATTTTGCAATAACATATTTTTCGTTTAATATTACTAATTTTTGAATGCCTGAAAATGGTTAAAATATATTAAAACACTCATATATATGGATGCTTGCTAGTATTGTAGTTTTTTAATTTCAATTGTACATTTTTTATATAATTGCATGTTAATTTATGTTTTTAAATATTTGTATATACTATACTTATATTTTTTTAATTATTTTTATATTATTTTATATTTTTCGTCCATCTGCGTCAATATTAATTTAATTTTTACTGAAATGCGCCTCAATTAAATATTGTAAAATGAATATTTATACTTTTAGTAAAATAAACTTCCTTTTCAACTCGCAGCTTTGTATACTTTCATATTTTGTTTCATACATGTTAAATACTTTTCTTACATTAATATACTATACTACATTCTCAAAATACATAATTTCCTTTTAGAGTTTATAGCTCTAATTATATGCCTGAATCATTTAACCACAAGTAAACTAAGTTAAAATTTTCCGCCACGAAGATATTCATCAGTTTGCCTCGTTTAATCAAAATATTAATAATCTTGCTGCAAAATTTAGAGAACGGTTTAAATAGCCTTTTTCGTATAAATGGCTACTAATATTGCAAGGTACGTTGAATTTGAATATTTTAGATAGTTATCCAGAAATATGCATATGAATTAATTTTAAGATGTTTAACGTATATTATGATGTTCAAAATAAAAATAAGTAAATATTTTCTTCTTGATCTTGATATTTCATAAATAGAAATTATTATTTTTTAAGCAGAAATCAGGGGCGTAGTAAATGGAGTGGTGCTTCAGGCTGATGTCTTCTCCATTAAAAAAAAAAGATAATTTTTAACCTCTAGCGACTCGAAGTTAAAATAATAGTTCAAATACCCATTCTCTGCTTTTATACAAACAAAATGACATCATATATGACAATATATATATTTTTCTAAAATGTATTGTTTTAGGGGCTTGTAATTTGGGTTCACAAATATAAATCTAAAATTACTAGTCCCCCAAAATATCAGTTTAATTATCAATAACCTAAATTTACACAATAAAAAAATTAACAGCTTTAAGTGAATAATCTACAACTTTTCCAAATATTATATTGTAAAGTTTTTAAGTTAAAGAAAGTAGGTAATTTTCATAAGTTAAAGAATTATGAAAATTACCTACTTTCTTGGCTGCACTGTCTCAAAGGCATTTTTCAAACTCAGGTTAAAATAACATTTATTTTATAAGGAAATTGACATCGGTGCTGCCATCTTCTGGTTTCATTTTAAAGCAAAACCATTGAGCTATATAGAAGTGAAGTTAAAATATAAAAATATAAATCACTTTAATTTTTATGAAGAAAAGAAACCATGTACCCATTTGGATACTCAGGACTCAAGACGTTAAAGTCATATGATCTCTGCCAAATAATATGGTTTTCAATCATCAATGTTTGATAGCTCATTTCTGACAAATAATTTTGTGCATTAAAAATCACTATATTGTGTAAATCTGCGAATACAGGAACTCAATATCAGTTCTACAAGACGGATTTTTATTTGAACTACTTACATTTAATGTTTGAAATACTGAAAGAAAACGTATACCGCTTTTATCTAGAACGAATAAGTAGTCATTTTTTAAATCCGTAAACTATAAATATAGATTTCCAAATTGTGCGAATAAGGTAAACAAATAAACTGAATAGACGAAATGGTCGAGAATTTCTAGTCTATAGTTTTCTAGGTGATGAAACGATACATAATATTATTAATCGTTTGAATTGCGAGAAGTAATCACTTGATTTCTGGAAGAAATTCATAAACTAGAATTATAGTTACTAAAACTAACCTCTTGTGTTAACATTCATTTGTAGAGATTTTTAAATAAGTTTGAACACGATAATATAGGAAAATGAACTTGAATTCGAATAGGGGAGATTAGAGCTGTCTAGCAAAGGGAATTAGAATTTATAAGGACGACATAAAACCATTTTTTCTAGAACCACAATTTAGTTTCTAGATGCCAGTGGTAGAATTATTTCTCAGTGAACTACCAACCCGGAGTTTAAAATTTCTTAGAAATAAAATCACAACTAATGTTCGAGGGAAAAGAGGTTATTCTTATATTTATCTTATACATCATGAAATTTTATATTTCAGGTATGTTACACAAAGAAAGAATTTTATGACGCTTCTAATCCTTTTGAATAAAGTTTTGAGAATAATTTTTTACATCACGGAAAATATGTGATGCGAATAATAAAAGATGTAAAATAGAGAGAAATTCTATTAAAGTCTCTGTGTAATTTTAAATGGAGACATGCAGAGAGTTTCCCTTTCACGATAATAACATTTACTGGAACTATAGGGATAAATGATTATATATTTGCTCCGACATGTGACTAAATTAGAATTCCTTTGTCTGCTTATAGAACCGATAAAAATTTATTGAAGAATTATAACTAAGTTGTCATTTTAAAAGTTATTATAAAGGATAATTTTATTCTTATGCAAAAGTTACATTGTAAATTTTAATTTAGGAAATATATTGCTTCAGATCTTATAAGGACAAATATTATAAAATACCGATGACGATACACTAACCAAGCTTGATCGATAAATTTAGTCACTTCCTCGTTACTTTTGCATATATTTATTATGATAATTTACATTAGTGAAGCCATTCAATGTTTATTTTCACTACAGGTGTTTGAAAAAAATTAAGCTTGAAATTTTTTTATATTTTACAAAAAATTAAAACATTATATTAAAATTGCCAAACATATTTCTTTTAAAAGTAATATTTTTCTTGTTTTGAATGGAATAACTATTTAAAATTATTTGAATATTTGAAAGCGAATATTTATGTGTTCAACTTAAAAGTGATAGCATACCTCGTGACATATATGTTTAACTTCCATGTTACAGTTACTGAGAGAATCACTTGTCTTTTTATAAAAGACAAGACACATTTTAGAATGGACAATAATATAAATACTATTACCAAACTATTTTTATTTATTATTGTTAAACTATTTTTCTAATTATTTTTTCTTAGTAATGTTATGTATGGAAAACTGATCAGCAACCAAACTTATCAGCAAAACTTAACAACAGCCATGCTCCCAAATTTAAAATAGGTGGATTGAGCTTAGTGTCATCATATTAAAATGAATTATCAACATAAATATAGCAAAAATAAAAATATATAAAATAGCAAACAGCTGTTTCAGAGCCCCTAAAGCTCCATCATCAGTGCCAAATTTAAAAAGATTAAAAACTGATTTATTAGTTTAAGCCATGTAAGTATGCTTACGTCTCTTGGTCGCGTGCGGAGACGCAAGATCTTTTTTAATTTGGCACTGATGATGGAGCTTTAGGGGCTCTGAAACAGCGGTTTTCTATTTTATATATTTTTATTTGTGCTATTTTTACGTTGATCATTTATTTTAAATGCTCCCAAAAGTTTGGGACAAATGACTCTCCTATAGACACATACCGTGCTTCCAAAAGTGGACATATTGAACACCTCTAAGTTGGTTTGTAAAAAAACTTTACGATTAGGCATGTAATATATAATTAATCTTAAGTGTCTATATTCAATAATTTTCAAAATATACGCATTTCAGATCGGGTCATTGTTTTTTTTCAGTTCACCCTTTATAGTAGAATACCATCCATTATCATGTTTATTGAAAAATCCATTATTGTACGTGTATTAACAAAAAAAACATTCAGAAAACAAAATTTTCAATGTAAAAAATTCACATCATTAGCAATCAAGAAAAGGATTTGAAATGGCATAAATGCGCGTCGACAAGATCGCAAAGAACAAAATTTTAAATTTCGCAAATTAAAGCAGCATTAAAGAATGCATTAACCTAGACATCATTTAAGAAACCAGGATATATTGTTCAGTATGGCTCATTAAGATTTTTAAAAAGTTGTCAATCATGATAGTTTACTTTAAGTTTTTTTTTATATCAGTATAAATTTGTAATTTTGTTAATATAAATTTATAATTGCACTGTTTCATTCGCATTTTACAAACACATTTGGAAAGGATGAAAGTAATTGACTTGTTTAGTTTTCAAATCTGGATGACACTTAATAGGATAATCGTGTCTCATTTTTCGTTTACTGTTGTTCTTATTATTATAACATTTTTCTGTCGGCGATAAAAACATTTTCTATCAAAAATTTAGAATTTTCTAATGTTTGATAAATTATTTATTCTAAACGACTATCTGTACCTTCATTAAAAAATTAATGCACAGGTAATATGCTAGAATTATTTTATACTTTCTTCTTCAAATGAATCTAATACAAAGCAAATAACACACTTAAAATGTTTCTGTTATAAATAAATTCATAATATCGTCAAAATTATCCATATACTAAAGTTTCGAATATATGAAATATTTCTTGAACATAAGAGATCTCGAATTCTAATATTTCCATTCATAAACTTTCAAATGCACTTATCTATTGGGATTACACTGATTTAATAATTATTTCGATTATAATGTCGTATATCAATCAAATTCAAAGCTGACTTTGAATGCTATTGAACGCGTTACAAATTCAAGCTTTGTGACAAAGGTGTTAAAATGGTTTCTCATTAAATACGCCTTAATCACGATACATAAAGGTAACCACGAAACGCATATCAATTAGGGCTACAGGAACAGTGGTGTTGGTAGGCATATATAATGTAATTTAATTCACAGATATGCAATTGATAGCACATCCTGCGAATTTATTGATGCTTATTTCATACTTATGTAATGTATTTGAACGGTAATACTAATATAATAGATAGAAAAAAAGAAATTAATATTTAACTGGCAGTAAATATCAAAATAAAGTTATTTTTTACATATTGCGAGACAATTTTCTTCTTATTAATATATTGTATTTCTAAAATTGAATATATAACGCATTTTGTAAAACACGTTTTCTTTCTGTTTCTGCAAAAAATTCATTCTATTTTTTAAATGATCTAAACGAAATTGTATTCATTAAATCAAGATGCGGGATTTTTTATTACATTTTTCACTTAACAAACAAATAGGCTCTTTTATAATGCATTTACATCACAATCACACACTAAAATTAGAGAAAACAGTAATACTATGTGTTTTTTTAAGTTAAAATAAGTTTTAAACGTATAAGATAGAACACAAACGACAGAACATAACAATAGTATAGTATAGCATTTTGTCTAAAATTTCAAATTTAACAGGCCTATTCATGAGCATAGATGTTATATATTTTTTACTCCAAAAGCTTGAAATTAAAAATATCTAATTTTATTTAATCTCGCATGTGTGTCTTCTCGTTTTAATGTTTGGATAAAGAGCAAACAGTTTTAATCTAATTTTACCAGAGATGGTCGACTGGCATTTCTTTGTTTGTTTCTTTTTTTCTGGTTTTACATATTATGTTCTACATTTTAAAATTTTAGTGATATCAAAAAGTATTTAATCTGCACTGGTACTCCCCTATCAAACAAGAATACATAAAAAATAAAAGCCCCACCAATAAAATGTTTAATAAAAAAACAACAACTACAAAAATACTGCTGCTTTGCCGGTAATGGGTTCATGACAAACGATCTATGCATTCAGTAAAGAAATTGTATTTAAAAATATATTTGTGGTGGAGAGTTTCGGCCAGAAAGCTGCGTAGCAAAATAAAACTGCCCGAAAACACATTTGAAGACCGCGTACCAGACGTTTCCCCCACAGGACCCTCACAACAAGACGCGATTGATGCCGGACCAAGAAAAATGTAAATAAAATATGCTATTGATAGTAATTCCAAACCCTAACATGTGAATAAACACACCCTATCAACTCATCCACGTTGTCATATTATAAATTAAGCAACGAAATAAACAGAATTCATTTTCCAGCAGTCAATGCTAATCCATTCCAAATCCGATGTCATTAAACAGGGTCATCACCATATAACCGTCTTTGAAAAGGCTTTAAGTAATACCAGTCATTCATTGATGCTCAAAGGCAATCAATCATTGATGGAGGGTGTCTGCAAAAAACAGTATTCAGTTCCTCTTGTGGCATGAGTAATTTCGGGTAGCATCTCGTACATGACTTTCAAATATGTTTTCGAAGAGTTTGAATTTGCTGCTCATGATTCTGTGTGAAACTCACCACCACTAGCATATTTTTAAATAAGATTTCTGTTCTGAAGGCACGGTTACTTTGACATTAACCTTTTGATTACAGGTCTGGACGAAAGACTGTTTTTATATTCCATCGTACCTCTATTTACAAAACATTTCTTTGTCGTAGATATCTCTTGAAAATATCCTATTATAAGTGTATTGCAGAGGTCGTTTTTCAAAAGGTCGTAATAAAATGGTAATAGTAGTAAAAAATAGTCGCTGGGAAGTACAGTGTCCCAAACCTGTAATCAAAATGCTAATCTACTGCTGGCAAGTCCGCAGCTCTTTTGAATACTCCTGTTTTTTTTCTTTAATTAAAATTTCGATTGGTTAGTTTTACATTCCATGTTTTCTTGCTCGGTAAAGTAATAGTGCAGGTTAAATACATTTTGACTAGATTATTTTAATTTGTGTATTTCACTGCAACATTTTTGCACTATTCACATGAATTTATAATTATTATGTTGTTAAGGACGAAAGACTGTTTTTATATTCAATCGTACCTCTATTTACAAAACATTTCTTTGTCGTAGATATCTCTTGAAAATATCCTAAAATAAGTGTATAGCAGGGGTCGTTCTTCAAAAGGTGTAATAAAATGGTAATAGTAGTAAAAAAATAGTCGCTGGGACGTACAGTGTCCCAAACCTGTAATCAAAATGCTAATCTACTGCTGGCAAGGCCGCAGCTTTTTTTAATATTTCTGTTTTTTTTCTTTAATTAAAATTTCGATTGGTTAGTTTTACATTCCATGTTTTCTTGCTCGGTAAAGTAATAGTACAGATTAAATACATTTTGACTAGATTATTTTAATTTGTGTATTTCACTGCAACATTTTTGCGCTATTCACATGAATTTATAATTATTATGTTGTTGGTTATGATGTATATTTCCCATTTTTTGATAAGTTGAAAATTGGTAATCCTTTGACAAGGGTAAGTTAATCTTTGTAGTGGTATTATGAACCTTTTAGTGTTCTATTATCCATAAAGGCTTTTAGTGCTTTTTGTAGGTGTGAATTTCAATCTATTAATTGTCTTGTATCGTTTGTAAACAAACACTTCTGGACAAATGTGGATGCATAACTCAATATTCGGTCTTGCAATTTCCGTGATTCGTATAGTTTAATTGTGTTTCTAATTAACACCTTACCAGTGTTGCCCAAACACAGATTCTCATGCGATGAGTATTTCAATTACGCATACGCAATTCGAGCTATCCATTATTTGATTCTTTTATTTGATGGCGGAGCTAAGTTCAGTTAACATTCAAGAAGATATATAAAAATATAATTCACTGTTTTCATGTTATTCTTATTGTACTTGGGAGGAGAAAGTAATCTTTCTATTATTAAATAATAATATTGATTAAAATTGATGCACTATTAACTAATAATATTGATCGAAACGGACATATTTGGTATTTAATATTAATTATGGTTATAAAAGAATTAATTATGCTGTAGCCTGGCTAAGTAAATTTGATGTTCATGGGGCATTTGATGTTCATGTTTATGTATAAATTAAACAAACTGCTTCTCATTGTATGTTTTAAATGGTGTAAATATAAAACAAATTGTTTGTGCATTTGATACATTAATAGTTCCATCATGAAAACACAACAATAACGTGACGTTTGTAATCTATCTATATATGTGTATATAAAAAATAGATGTGTCTGCGTCCCTATATTTCACTTTACTGCCAAAACTACCCAGCGCAGACCACTGGTGTCTGTGTGTGTTAAAAACCTCGAATCTCCAATCGCACACTATGAAAGTTACTGATTTCCGGGTAAAACAATACGGATAAGCTAGTAAGTAAATAAACGTTACCAAAAAGTGCTTTTGAAAATTTTGGCTTTTCTCGCCAAATTAGTACAGTCCCCTATAGCAAAGAAGTGAGTGCCAAAGTACTTTTAATATTTGATTTCACTAATTTATAGTGTGATAAATGACTGTTCTTGGATAGCATCTACTCTGTTTACTTACCAAAACCCAAAATTATAACTTCATCTCTTACTTCATACAGCTAGTTAAGACGTAAACAAAATTTATAATACAAAATTAAATTTAAAATATAAATTAAATTTAAAAATAATATTAAAATATAAACCTAAATAAAATTTATAATATAAATAAAATTTAAAACATATGATGAAATCTGTTGAAATAAGACATTCTATAAACTTGATTTTTTGAAAAAAAAAAGAGGCTGCTTGTTCATATAAAAAATAAAAATATTTGATACAAAGGGTTAAATATATAAAATCAAGACATACTGTTTGCTTCCATGCTTGATAATATGTTTAACGAATATGTATATATATATGCATATGTATGCATATAAATAATTATAATTTTGTGGAAATAAATTATATCATTATAATAATTATTAGAAAAATGCTTTATTGTGAAAATTTCTATTCCTTATATAATTTAAATTTTCACTTATCATTTTAATTACATAATCTCTTTTGCTAAAGCTTATTCCCAGTTACTTTAAATGTATGTATAAGATACAATTTGCTTTGTCAGCGTAATAATACATGCAAAAAGGCTGATTTGTCTCACTATTGTTCAATTGCATCCAACTACTGTATTCGATCTTGACACTAAAAGTAATTGATGCAGCTAGATTGAAGCAATTCTACGTAGATAAATCACGATTTTTGGCCTAAAATAACATCCGCACACGTAATTCAAATTTTAATAATAAAATGAAACAATTATAGATTTTTTTAGAAAGACACGCATTGGTTTAAAATAGAATACTTGTTATAATTAAATAACATATTTTGGTATTTTTCATGAATATGTAATTCTCTTAAAGAAAACGGTATGCATATGCATATAATATAACATTCCGTAAGTGTGAACAGGTCATCACAGGTACCACAAGCATAGTCAATTATATAATTTTCATTACAAGCAGTACGAAATACGTATGTTACAAAAATCTGTTGATTTTGAATGTAAAATATATAATAGTAAGTTAATGTTATTATTATTATTTATTGATTAATAAAATTACTTATTAGATTTTTCGAAACGATTGTATAAGGTAGAGAAGGCACACCAGAAGATACAATTGATACAGAATAATAAATATGTTCATGAAAAACGAACATATATTACAAGTTTTAGTATTGATCATTTTTGTTCCATTTTTAAATTTTGTCATTAACATAAGACATAATTTTCTCCGATTTAAACTGCAGACTGATACAAATTAGCAAAACCACAGTCTGATACAAAACAGTCAAATCGTGTTCTTCTAAAATGTATAAATCCGACAAAAACTGGAAGTTAACATTTTTCATGACTCTAATGCATTCATCTTGTAAATATATAAGAAAAAAATTATTAATATTTTGTGGTATACCATCGTTTACAATCTAATCTTCTTGTCATTGAATTTTTACTCCATAAAAATATTGAAAACGAAGTCATACTATCTTGAACTTTCTGCTTATAAATTATACTTAAACATGTGTATGGAGATCACAAATTTGTAGTTCAACCTAAAAATATTTAATGTTACGTAAATTGGAAATGCGTAAATGAGTGCAAAGAGGCAGAATTATATTCCTAAATAATACGTAATATTTCGTCTGTAAGTTTAAATCTGTTATCATAGGTATCACTATTGTTGTGATGTTTATAATTTTCATTACAAGAAACCCAGAAAATGTGTTGAAAAAACCTTTGTTGTTTGATTTTGAAGGTAAACGATATAATGCGAAATTAATATAATTTATTTATCAATTAATAGAATGGCGTATTTGAGTCTTCAAAACGATTTTACAAGCTATGGAAGGCACACCAGAAATGACAATTAATGCACAGTAATAAATATATTCATATAAGAACCTATTTTGTAAGTATTGGTATTTGTTATTGCCATTAATCAGTTGTTCCATTTTTAGGGTTTCGTTCATCTCACGAAACACTATTACCCCCGCTGCGTTGTCTGTCCGTCACAGAGCCATTCTCAAAAAGTTGAAACTTTGTGTATAAATCAGAATATCAGCTGTAAAGAGCTGAAAATATTAAAATTTGAAAAATTCGTATTATTTTAATAAATAGAGATAAAATTATGTATATGAGCTATTATGTATTTTTTCCACTTAAAATCGTTTGCCTTACCGTTCGGAATAATTTATTATTTTTTACCTTCCTCCAAAATGCAGTTACTATGACAAGAGGAGGAATTTCTTGCTATGTAAAACAAAACAATTAAGTATTTATCTAAATATTCATTGCAGAAAAATTATTCATTTATAATATATATATGTTGAAATAATCTATATATTGCTATTCTTATTATCATTCTACTAATTTATCTCTAAAACTAATCAAATAAAATTAACTCATTTCCAAAATGAGTTTTCTTATTAATAACGTGTGTATATAATTTGTTAAAATATCACGATTTGAATTTCATACTTTTTTTAAACTGTCGCGAGGGATCTGTTGAAAGAAAAAGGGGGAAAAGAAAGAAATTTGATAACAAAACGTAAAAAAAAGAAAATGAAATCTATATATATATTACGCTATCGTACGTGGCATAGAAATTGAGATTATTTATCATTTGCCGATGGCAACGAGAGGTTTGTTTTCACTAATTTGCGAATTTTAAGAAAAGTATTTGAGGTATCAATTTTAAAAGTCACACACATATGTAGAAATCTTTTTTGCCTCGGAAAATACAATTTTTGTAAAAATTGGCCAGTTATTTTTCTTTTTTCTTTTTTAAAAAGTAGCTACTTCCTTAAAAGAAAAGAAAATAAAGTGTGAAATCAAACCAAGAAACGCGCCATTTTGTTATTAATTAAAACATTAACTCCATTGTTGCACCTTATGCAGTTTAATCTCATTGTTGTCCATATCCGAGGCTAACGAAAAAGAAAGGCTACCGCGGTGCTTTACTCGTATTTTTTTTTTTTTTTACAGACCGCGGGAGTCACGTGATGCTCGAATCCACCAATGCGGGTGTACGAAAAGAACAAAACGTCACTCTAGCGGTCTGTAAAAAAAGATAAGTGAAATGTACCGCGGTAGTCTGTCTTTTTCGTTAGCCTCGGTCCGCATCGTTATGACGTCAATGTTACGGATGCACATATTTGTTATTTATAATATAGATTGAGAAATAACAAATAAATAATAATAATAAATGAATAAAATTAACAGCAACATACAATTTGTCAATGTTATAATTAATAATGTTAAATTAATGATATCTCCGAGCTCTGAAATTTACAATTCTGTATCTAAAAACGTTTTCGATGCAGAGGGGGAAAAAAAAGATAAAAATATTTTCTTAATTGCGAATGGTGTAGATATTTTCAATATAATATGTATACACTTTTTTAATTTTAAAGAGTATCCAGCAACTATTGTGTGCATGCAAAGGTTTTTATATGCACGATGCTGAAAAAATACCTCTGTTTTCATATTTCTAAATGATGTCCATATTTTATGATGTGTATATATAAGTACCCAGTCCTAAGTGGAGACGTTTTGATGTATGATATCTAACCATAAAATGCTGAAATTCTTGTGTTCTGATATGCATATAGTATTTAAAAGAGTAGAGACTAGAGTGCAGATATTCTGCGCAGGATCGGCTAGTATTTTATATTTTTCGAACAGCTGCATAAAATTCTACCAAAACATTTAGAGCTAATTTCGCAAGTCTGACAAAATCACATACTGATCATATCATATTAATTAAAAACCAGTTAATAAAAATTAAGCATTAGAATTATTTAATTGTGAGTGCCAGTCTCTTTTCAACGAATAAAAAATTTTAAAATCGTCCGAATCCCCATAGGAAAGCATTATAAGCTAAAAAGAAATATTCTATATTTTTCGAACGACTGAATCAAACGTAACGAAAAACTATACAGATAATTCCGGGTACCTCACCAACATACACACCAAAAATAAACCTAATCCGAGGATTTTTCGGCAATTATCGCGGAACAAACAAATAGACGTAAACCAAAAACTTTTCGTGTCTCCACAGTGAGACTTCACTAACGTTACAGAAAATATTCTTGCTTGAAATTGTTGTTCAGTCCTAAAAAAAAAAACAAGAACGAAAAATCATGCGTCAAGCATAGATTATGTAACACTTTCCGAAGCTTCCAAAATAATTTTACAAATCATACCCTTTAAAAAGCTAAAATATAATATCTAAGTAAACAATTTGGAAAACGCATAACATATTTAAAAACATAATTTCAAGAATTTCCAACATATACAATATTCAGAAAAATATCCGAATCTTTTATTCAGCCCTGTATAGGTTCTATAAACTTGTATATATACTACATAGGATGCTAAATTTTAGTTCAGTTAGGAAACGCGTAGCACAATTTAAAATTCTCCGTCCGGAGTTTCTGTCAATAAACGGAAATGTGTCCGCGAACTTTTGTGCTTCCCTGTATAGGATCTACAGAATTTATACACACCACGTAATAGACAAAAAAGCGAGTTAAAATTAAAATCGCGTTCAGTAACTTAAAACGCACTTCCAGGAATTATTGTTAACAGACAGTAGAGAATTCGTTTGTGTGTCCCTGTAAATGAACGATGACTGCTATACACACAATATTCTGTTGTAAGCCTCTTGTAATGCACCTTAGTGATATATATAAATTTCAATGCGTTTAAAATAGTGAAACATTATTTAAACAAACCGCAGACGATTTTTCTCCATTAGACGTAATGTAACTTTTGACTGTCTCTGTAAAGTAACTATAAGTGCACACTCTATTCCATATTAAGCTTCTTCTAATGCACCTTCGTGATATATATAAATTTTAATGCGATTAAAATAGTGAAACATTTAATTGAACCGCAAACGATTTTTCTCCATAGACGTAATGTAACGGAATTATTTTGACTGTCCCTGTAAAGTAACTATAAGCGCACCCTATTCCATATTAAGCTTCTTGTAATGCACCTTAGTGATATATATATAAATTTCAATGCGTTTAAAATAGTGAAACATTATTTAAATAAACCGCAAATGATTTTTCCCCATAGACCGCAATGTAACAGAATTCTTTTGAGCGTCCCTGTAAAAAAACTGTAAGTGCTACACAGTTCCGTTGAAATAGGGAACATGTTATAGATAACGACAATAACATATAAAAATTGCAGAGCAATCCGAGCCTATTTACGGAAGTTAGAGCACGGACAGACAGCCATACGGCAGACGGCAGACGGCCATACGGCCAAACAAACCGAATTCATAAACACTTTTCAACTAGGCTGGAAAGTGTTAAAAATCAGTAAACTGAGATACAGTATTCAAACACATTACATTTGATATTATATTTTGTTTTCTATTCGCCGTTGTTAAAACTGAAATTGTGTGATGTCTTAAGTTAGGAAATTGCAGCAAAATTGAAATTCATTGGTTAAATCGTTGACACCGTTACATTAACTTCGGCACTCACGCATATATTTTTCCTTTATAACATAAATTTATATACTAAATAAATGTATTTTTTGCCTACATATTTTTGTTTAAAAAATATGTTTTCTCAACATTTACTCATCGTGTTTATATTAACATTGATTGCATTTTAATAACTTAAATCTCCCTTCACTTTCCATAATAGAAAAGTTCAATTATCTTTCAATCTTTTTAAACGATTTTTTCAATTTACTCTGGTGTTCTCTGATATAAAGTAAAACTATTCTAAACAAGGATTTAATATTAATTTCTTGTCTAAGAAAGAAGTTCGTTTGAACTAGCTAGGATAAAAAAAAAATATTGAAAAGATATCTTACTTATGTTAATAAGAATATAGAGTTATTAAATTTGAAGAACATCTAATTTGTTTTTGTTTTTTTCAAATACATTTTAAAATATTATTCGAACCTTCAGTGTCGATGCTAGGAGAATATATTAATTTTATTTACCGTTTTTTGTAACCTTCAATTTTTCTTTGTTGACATAAAAATGAATATAAAAATTCAAAAACATTAAATCTAATTTTACGGATCAAAGATATAGTATTTTTATATATTTTTAATGAATATTTGTCTTTATACACTTACCTGCAGATCTTGAAACAAGTGGGTTAGTGTGATCGAAGATCGCACAAAGGGTTTCGTGTAATATTCCTTTTAAAACACTTTATCCTTTCTTTAACAAATCCAAATAAATTTCATTTCCGCCCCCACCCCCCCAAAAAAAGTAATGTTTTTTATAAAGTAAAATTTTACCGGTCTGTTTTTCTCGTTTTTCGAATATCTGAACCAGGCCGATAGCGGTCGAAGCCCGCTATTATACTCTATCATAATAACATTTGTCATGTGGAGTGGACTAAATGTTATATTAAGAAAAATCAATTTCAAGATTAAACATGTTATATAGAGACCTTTAAAATGTTAAAATATGCCGCTATTTCCATAATCGGGTTTTTACCATGATTAAATACGTTCCTCAAACTAACATATTTACAAATCTCTATTACTCATATTGATACTCTCCTTGTATTATTCTCAAACATTTGAAAAATCAGTTATGATGTCAGATTAATTTTCTTTTTAATTCTCTAATGGCGTCATATTAAAGCTGCTTTCTGTATTTACACATACGCATACTCCTTGTATTATTGAAAATTGTTTGAAAATTTCCGTTTTATTACCAATATCACGTCATATTAAACTTTTTTTTTTTTCAAATGGGGAAACTTTTTATATCATTTTCATGTTTCACGTGGAAATCTTTCAATAGAAAATGAATTACTGTAGAAAGAGTTTTATTGTGGATTTTTAATTGTTGGCAACTGTTATAATGAAAAATATTTAAATTTAATAGGAAAAGACTGTTAGATATTTGGGTTTTTATCTCTATATATTAAAAATAATACGATTTTTTTAAATTTTATGAATTTGCGCTTCATAGCAGATTTTCAGCTATAAGTACACAAAATTTCATGACTATTAGTTAAATAGTTTCTGAGAACCGACTCTGTGACGGACAGACAACGAAGTGGGAGTAATGCGGTTTAGTGAGATGAGCGAAACCCTAATGAAAGAGAGTAAATTTATCTTCCAAATTTGTTTAGGAAATGATTTACGCATCTCTCCTGACTTTACATTAAAGTACGGTCTCCATAAAACGGAATAAGAACATCTATATACTACTAATGATTTCTTTCGAAATTTATTTCAAACTTATGAGTTTTTTCGAAAAACGTTTTTGAAAAAAATATTAATTGCAACTTTTTCTATATATTTCTAGACAGACATAGAAGATGAAGCTGGAAATAGACGAATTCAAAATTACAATTAACTCCGAAAAGCAGATTTTGAGTTATGCTTTAAAATAATGACCGCAATGCAATACTGATTTATAACGAATAAAAATAAATTTCACATTAGCTTTTCCAAATTTTATTTCTTCATAATTCATTAACTACTGGCCCGAATTACTTCCAATTTGATATCCAAAATAACAATTTACTGACGAATCTAAATATGATGTTGATAGGAAGCTTTCAGCCCTATCACTGTTAAATGGGAAGGAACATTTATTAATTAAACACTTCAATAACAAAAACAACATAAACTCTAATAACACTGGTTTACAAATTTAAACATTTTTTATATACTTTTGATGAAACACCTGTTTTCTTATTATACTACCTCTTACTAATGAAAGGCGGTATTTGAAAAATATCTATCACGTCCCATTTTTAAAATTTTTACATTTTTCAGTATTCACATTTTTAATTCTATAATATATCTATCACGTCACATTCAACTTACCGGCATTCTCAACTTGGATTCTATATTCTGTTTTCTTGTGTTTTTGTGAACTAGAGTGGTTTTGGTTTTGATAAAATGTCTACCAGAATGTGTAAATTAAATTATGATCGTTTTTGTTACGTTTGTGGACAATTTATATTCGTAAAAAAAGGAAGACCGATATCGGAATGTTCTAAAACAGCATATGTGTATTATTTGCTGGATTCTCAGTGATTAATCAAGATAAAAAGTGGGTCCCACATATTTTTTGTGAAATCTGCAGGCTTACTCTTATATGCTGGGTTTGGGAGAAAAAAGTATCTTCAATTTGGATCACCAATGCTGTGGAGAGAACCTTCAAATCACGAAAATGACTGTTATTTGTGTTTGACAAGAACTGCAGGCTTTAGTTTTGATAAAATGTCTACCAGAATGTGTAAATTAAATTATGGTCGTTTTTGTTACGTTTGTGGACAATTTATATTCGTAAAAAAAGGAAGACCGATATCGGAATGTTCTAAAACAGCATATGTGTATTATTTGCTGGATTCTCAGTGATTAATCAAGATAAAAAGTGGGTCCCACATATTTTTTGTGAAATCTGCAGGCTTACTCTTATATGCTGGGTTTGGGAGAAAAAAGTATCTTCAATTTGGATCACCAATGCTGTGGAGAGAACCTTCAAATCACGAAAATGACTGTTATTTGTGTTTGACAAGAACTGCAGGCTTTAATTAAAAAAATAAACATAAAATTCAATATCCTATTATTCCATCAGTCTCAAAACCGATATCACATTCGGAAACTCTGTCACATCTCATATGTCCAGGTATGTCAAGTGCGAGCGTCAAGATAATGACGATCTGTTTATGGAGGATTAAAATGATGACGAATTCGTAATCGAAGATGATAAAACGCCACATTTAATAAACCAAAATGAGTTGAACGACCTTGTGCGAGACTTGCAACTATCTAGATCTAAGGCAGAGATTCTGGCCTCTCGTCTTGACACCAAATATCAAATTAACTACCGAAATCGAAATCAAATTTTGAGCAGTTATTTCACCAAAAAGGACGGTCATCCATGAATTCTTAGGAAATCATAAAGATGAAAATTATGAAAAAAATATTGCTGTTTTATTAAAAAACTATCATGCAATGGGTGTGAACATGTCTCGGAAGGTACATTTTATCTATTTACACCCTGATTTTCCCCTGACAACTTGGGTGCCGTGAGTGACGAGCAGGGAGAGCGGTTTCACTAAGACCTTAAACTTTTTGAAGACAGACACAAAGGTTTTTGGGACGAAAGTCTGTTAGGGGACTATTGCTGATGTATCTTAAGAGAAACAGATCAAGAAAATTATAAAAATATGAGTAAAATCAATCATTTCTAATTTTTTCTTTTTATATTTCATGTTATTATTTATTAAGTATTTAATAAATATTTTTTTAACTAGACGTGACAGATTTTTTTCAATAATTTTCCCGTACGCAGTGCACTAGAATCTATGAAAAAATACACATTTCGGCGAAAGTATATAAACCGTGTAAACCAGTGTAATTATTGGACAGTGACAATCTACAAGTTAAAGAAAAGCTCATAAAAAACAAGACTGAATATATTAATTATTTTTATAAATTATTATGTGTTCGAATACATATTGTATACTTATGTGTTACTGCCATATATTTGTGTAAACATTTTGTTTATGATTATTTTATTGCAGATTATTTTGTTTATGATTATATTATTTTTATGGATTTCTGTCTACGAACATTCTCGGAAAAGGTATAAACGAAGAAATAAATCTGACATAATACATCAAACGAATTTGTTACCTTATTTATGGCATTCAGCAAGCGTCCACAGATACCCCCTGTTAGGGAGGTACTCCGGAATTGTATCATTAGTTTTCAGGGACTTGGAACCAAACAATCCAGCAAATAAAATGACATTCTTTCATAATGGTGCTGATCACTAAGGAAACACGAAAACTTCATTTAACTATTTGGGTTACCCCCATTATCTTAGTGCAGTTGGATATTTTTTTTTGCTGACTAGCATCACTCTCCATCACTCTCCATCATCCCCACTCATCATCTTTCATGAGATCATCAGTCTTAGCTTAACTTCTGTGAAGTTAAAATCATAATTATTCCTCTTTGCATCTCCACAAGCTCAATATGAGTTTTTAGATAGTTATTCATTACGTAAAAATCCGTCGTGTCTTCATTTTAATCCATGCTCTGTCATTAAAAGCTTTCGCTGCTTGTTAATCGTCTTGTCGATTTTCAGATGAAAAATATCACAAAATTAAATTGAGCAAATACTATTTACACGGAGCAGGTACTTGTATTACATATTATCACTCCCGTTTTTTAGCGCCTTGACTTCCTCCGGGTTGAATTCTCGGAACTCTGCACTGTGCCCTGCACCCTCTAACCGCATCCAACGACTTGGTTACAGAACACGATATCAATTATAAAAATTTAACTGGAATATTTCTTTTTTTTTTCAATTGAAAAGGAACATTTCCGTTGTTAATATTCACCGAATAAGGATAAAAAGGAAATTTTATGTTTATTTCTGAAAAGTGTGCGATTTCCACTCAAAATATAAATTTATTTAAAAGTTCTACTAATTGAATTATCCTGGAGGACCCTAGGACTCATGTTGTGTGTTTTTTAGAAGTAAACTGCATCAGTCTTTCTCTCATTAAGTTTAACACACCACACAGTACACCTACTAATGAAATTGTGTATGTGTTTTTGAAGGTTTTTGTATAAATAGAATCGGTGGTGTGCAAAGGAGTAAATTGCTTTGTCGTCCGCACACAGAACATAAAATGTCCCAATGTACATGGGATATCATTATAGAAGATGTTAAATAGGGCAAGGCCCAACACAGATACCTGAAGAAAGCATAACAACTAGTGTGGTGAGGATGTTATTAGTGCGGCCACAAAAGGTGCGGGCACTAATGTTAGAATATATAAGGAGACCAGCATGAATACCGATCTGAATTAGTTTGTATATAAGGCCCATATAAAAGATTTTATCAAATGCCTTAGTGACGTCCAAGCAGACGGCAGCAACAAGAATGTTCCTGTTGAGGTTTTCACTTAGAAATTCCACAACCCGAAGGAGTTGATTTTGGGTAGAGTGTTTAGCTCTGAAGCCAAATTGTTCAGGAATAAGTATGTTATTTTTGTCTAGGATTTCGTGTAACTAGGAGTTGCTCACGCGTTCAGTTACTTTACTAAGCGAAGGAAAAAGGGTGATAGAGCGAAAATTAGTAGGATCTTGAAGATTAGTTTGAGGTTTAGGAATAGGTAAAATACCAGAAATTTTCCAGGGTTTAGGGAAGTAGAATAGAATCAGATTAGTAATATAGATAATACAGTTTATTGGTATTTTTTTGTAAATCAGTATTGGTAATATCCTCATATCCGGGGTCTTTACGTACTTTAAGATTTTTCATAATATTGTGAATGATAATAGGTTGAATTTTGGGGAGAAGTTCGAGGGGACGGTAGTAGATAAGAAATGCTGAACAGTATTATTGATATGTGAGATATGGTCAAGATTGACAAGAGAAGGATTAGGGGAAAACTGATCAGCATAATTTTTGCAAGCATTTCAGCTTTACCTTTTTCGATATAAGCAGTAGATTTGAAGGCATTAAGGGTAGGAATGGGAATATAATTTTTATTTAATATCTCCTTAATTTGCCATAAGGAGTTATCACTAAGGAGAGAGATTATATAGAAAATTAATTCAGCATTTTTGTTTTTCTTTAGCAATAGAATTCTAAATTTCTTATTTAATCTGTTGATAAAGTGCGATGCTTAAGTAGGGGAATAATATTACTAATTACAATGGTGTACAATTTTATTTGTAAGAATGAAAATGTAAACGGTCGTCGTGATTTGATTAGTAATATCACTGAATAGTGTGAATTCCATATAACACATTTCACTGACTAATTTTTCAAAAAAACAAAATTACTTTGTCATTGAAAATATTCTTTCATCGCCACTGAAGATAGAAAAAAGAGGACTTTTTCTAGTATCTTGTGAAAGGATTTTTAACGATATTTTAAAAAGGATGAATTAACGGAGTTTTGTTTGCTCCCGAATACGGAATAGTTTTTTATTTTTTCCAAATCCGTGAAAGGTTTGGTAATATTAAGCACATTTTATCTAAGTGAGAATGAATTAAAAAAAATTAAACCAAGATAAGAATCGAATCAGGCATAGCTAAAATTAACATATGTCTTTGGACTAACAAGTGTCAACACAAGTGTCTGGAAGCTACACTTGGTTAAGCAAGCCGTTGTTTCATATCATCGATACAAGTCCAATTAATATATTCAAGATAGCATATATTTAAATTTCACTATTACACATACATGACAATAAATGGTAAATTGCTGTAGCCCTCCACTTCAAATTGTTTTATAATATTTTCATAATCCTAATATTATCAATGCTATCAATGCTATAATTATCAATGCTATTCCATGTATGAACGTCATTGAAAAAAAAAATTTTATGTACTATTTTAGTAATATAATAATGCAGATTTAAATATTAGCATTCAGGGATCGAATTATTAATTTGGTGCTCGTGGACATACGTGCTTTTATGAGCCCTCTTAGATTTCTTATATATAATTAATCCTTTTATTAGGCATATTTTAGAATGTTTGGGCTCTCAGAGCGGATTCTCATGGCACGGGCACCAAATATCCTGCAGTATATCAATCCCTCGAAATTTGTTATATTCGTTATCTGGTGGTACGGCAAAGTATAAACTTTCATTTAGTGGTACACCAGTCTAAATGTTTGTGAACTTCTGCTCTAGATTAAGAGAGATCATCATGAATTAAGTATACACATTTAAACTCGTTGTCATATTTAATTAATGAACAAATGCAATAAAACCTTAAGTATAAAAGTTACACTTTATGTGGTTATTAATACGAAAAAGCTATAAATAACGTTGAAGCACACAAATTACAAAACTTTAAAACACATACGGCTGTTTCAAGGATACAAAGATCCCCTTCATCAGTGTAAGGTGGGAAAAATACACCCTTTTCCCATCTTACACTGATGAAGGTGATCTTTGTATCCTTGAAACGATCGTATGTGTTTTAAAGTTTTGTAATATGTGTCCTTCAACGTTGTTTTTAGCTTTCTCGTATTAATAAAACGTTGCCAGGTGTTGTTTATATTCAAAGATTTGTCACATCCTGAACTGCAGAAAAAATTTGTGCATGAAACAAACACGCGTTAGTATTTCACAAATGTCTCACAAGAAATGAAAATGTACGATAATTTATTCAATTAACAAAATTGCACATGCATATGCCAACCTGTAGGACAAATTATGTGTATTTTTTTAATTATATATTTTTTATTCGCATCTGTTGGAATTATGATTGGATTTTATATAAACTCATTTGACATTAATGTATATAGTTTGTGCATGATAAGTTTGCCGGTGAATAGCGCAAATTTAAATGAACTCATCCGTTAATCAAAGTTATAATCACGATTAGCTACTGGCAGAATCTCGTTTTTTATTTAATAATGGATTTACTGCAACGTTTTTGTCTGATAGCAAGTGTCTTTTCGTGTAGCACTCCAAACTCGAGGTCATGGGTTAAATTATCGTTAACAAACTATATCCTATTCAGACTACGATATTTAAGTTAACTTAGCTCAAATTTTGGAGATGGTATACCCGAAATTAGAAATGTCTGTAAAACATCTAAATTAATACATCTGAACCTCACTGTGTGTGAGATCTGAACAAATCGGAAGTATAGGTTTACTCATAAGTTAAAAGAAATCTAAAAAGCCAATCACTTAAAGAGGACCTCAACAGCCAATCAGCTACAGAGAGCATCCCCAGTCAATCAGAGTGAATTGTAGAGGGCTGTAACTACCTATAATATATAGCTGTGATTTTACTCAGAGTTGGGAGGTGGGGGGTTCTAAGTTAACTTAAATCACGTGGTGTGAACGTGTCCATAAAAAAAAATTAATTCACTAATAAAAAATATTTCTTTAATAACAAAACTAATTTTTATCCTATTATTAATTTGTTTGTCTTATAATTTATATTCTCATGATAAAAAATATGTTTTATTTAAATAAATATAGTATATTTCAAACATTAAATAAACTCTATTTACAAACTTTTATTTATTTATTTATTTATTTTTGTTACTATATAAGCTAACACAATAAAAATTCTCTTTTAGATTTAAAAATTACTTTAATTTCATTGTTTTCATATGAATTTAAACTTGACTGTATGTTTTTTTAAGAAATGGGCTTTAAATTGAAATGTGATCAAAAACTTTACAATAGCAGTAGTATTTATACAATGAAAATAATCTGCTTTAAATATTTCAAGATCTTAAATTTCGCAGGAAGTAGAAGTTATAAATTTGGTAAAGAAGAAAATTAAATGTTAGAATTAATTCTGACCGAAATATCGGTTAAAATAAAGAACCTTTTTTTTAATATAAATGTTAAAATTCAAATTAATTTTTCAGGATAAAGCTCATAAATGTCGGTAAATTATGCTTAAACTAAGCATAAAAACTAAAAATATTTTTGTTTACTTGTAAATCGTTTTCTGTAAGTACTTTCAAAATCTTTTTCACAATTAAAATAATCCTTATACTTCTATAATTATTTTTCTTAATTTTAATTTTTACAAGGAATCAAAAATTTCCTAAACAAATTTACATTTAAATTTCGTACAGTGCTTTATATAGTTTAGTACTTTATAAAACTTTTCACAGCAGACTGAAAAATCCTCTTCTATCTTTTTCATTAAATCTATTCTCTATTTTAATATAAGCGAGAGACGTGTGTGCTTATAATTTGGATTACATTACCATTTGGTTTCAGTCTTGAAAAATGTGTCTGGAGCTGTCTGGGAAAAAGCCTTGCTTATAACTCCTACAATAACAATGTTAATAATACAATACGTAACATAATAGAATTCTAAATTTTTGTTAAATTTGCATGTTTATAAATTTCTTCTACGAATGAAATTTAAATTAAATTAGGACTGTCTCGCAAATTTCGTCAATTTTTTATGAAAAAATAATAGAAATAATTCTGTATTATTTTAAAATTTTACAGAACTTTGAATATTTTAACAATTACATATCCTTCTTACTTTAACCGATTTAATTCCAATACTAAACAGTAACTTTTTATATACGCTTTAAATAAATTTAAATGTTAAATAATAAAATATTTAATACAAGACTTAAATTGAAGTATTCGAAATATATAACTTGCATTCCGTGTATGTGTATCTTTCTGAAAATTCATATTCATTTATTTTACTTTGAAATTGTCCATTGTTCTATATTTAGGCTTTCGGCAAAATAGTTATTTTTGAAAATATACTTACTTTTTATTTCACTGTTAATTTTTCTTTATCATTATGTTTACATAAACTCATGTCCGATCAGTTTATCTGAAACTTATTTGCATTTCATTCATGTTTTGGTGCATAAAGCATAAAAATAAATGTTTGTTAAATGTTAATCTAAATATATTTCTCTTGTGATAGTCAACATTACCCAACACATTTTGTTTTCGATAATGATTATGTCAAGTATGTACTTTAAACAAAAGAAAAGATTGATAGTTTTATCGTTAGTAATCCATTGAGTAGCATTAAAATTTAGAAAAATTCGCTCTGTATCTTATCTTTTAGAAAGGTGCAGAAAATATAGAGTAAGAAAATTAAAGTGGATTTTTATAGAAAAGAAGCATCAACTATCGCATTAAAATATACACTTTAGTTTGAACATAAGGTTGTCTTAAAAGTCAACGGGCCAAATTTGTGTGTTGCAAAATGATCAGCCATATCTTCGGAATCTATAATTAATTTTATTTGCATTTTTTGCTCAGTTTTGAAAATGTCGTTTTTTGAGTGCAGTATCCATATCAGATGTTGGCGTAATATCATCACTTCATAAGACATATCTAATATAATCACTATTGCAGAGAATCATTAAACGTATTGATCAGTCATTAAAATGTTTCATTAACGATGTTTCTGTCTGTTCTTTTTTAAGTAATAAAATAATAAGTATATTAAAAATATTTTTAAGATTTAATACATCTTTTAAACTTTTCTTCTATATCAATATTCATTACATTTTTTTTTATTTAAATAAATTTGGGTTGGGACTATACGGACTTTTGGACTAGTGAGATTTGGTTTAGCAGAGATGCCATGTTACTTTCATTTATCAAGTGTTTCATGCGAAATTTTGCCATGTTTATTTCTCGAAGAATGTCACCCTGAAAATTTTTGTCTTGTCTGCATTATTCTTCTTCTTCTTTTTTTAAACTGTTTTTAGATACACTAAGACTGTTATTGGTATTGCAAGATTTGTACTTTTTTTTTTCAAATAAGATGAATTATTTTTTTTTTCAGCTATTTTAGATCGACTTACATAATGATTAATATATCGAATATAAAGACATCCTTGAACAATTTTGTGTAATATATAACTTATTCAATATGTATACATAATTATATATACAGAGTGTTCCAAAATTCGACCGACAAATTAAAAGGGATGATAGAAGGCATCAAGAGGACGAAAACTTAATATAGAATATGGAATTGTAAACCACGTTTAGTAGGAGAAAATCGCAAAAATAGTTATAAAGGAGTTGACGTCGAGTGGAACAAAAAGAGGCAATAATAAATAAAAATAACGTTTTATATGACGCCAAACATGATTACAATGCATTGCAGTTCAACGTCAGAAAGGGGATGACGATACATTTTTATAAAAATTGCTCTAAGTTGCGGCCACGAAGGTCATTGCATAGCCAATACTGACAGACGAAGTATTGCCGGACGCGTTAAAACGTATTCCTATAAAAATGTTTCATTGTCTTCTTTCTGGCGTTGAACTGTAATGCATTGTAACGCATTGTATGTCAGATGAATGTTTTTTTATATTTATTACTGGCCATTTTTGTTATATTCTACACCCCACCCTTCATAAATATTTTTTTACGATTTTCTTCCTCTAAACGTGGTTTGCGACCCTTATGTTCTATGGTAAGTTTTCATTCTCTTGATGCCTTCTATCACCCCTCTTAATTTGTCGGTCAAATTTTGGAACACCCTGAATATAGATAAATAGGTTATCTTATAGAAATTAATTTTTAAAAAAAATCCAAGTAAAAATGTATATTTTATAAAGAACTTTTTATTCAAAAACAATTATAATATAGTATTCATGTACAGTGTTGATGTACAGTTTAGATGTTATAATAGTTTAAAAAATTTAATTTTAAAAAGGCAATTTTTTCTTTCGTAAAAACTTTATATTAATCTATAAATAAGAATATAACAATTATTCTTATAAGTGTGTGATTTAATAATAAATTCGCTTTATTCTATTAAATTATTGCTTTATTCTATTCATTCTATTAAAAAATCAGAGAGTAAACATTTTGTGGCACAAAAATGTGCTTTCTATCAACAGTTATTTGACTGGCATCCTTTTGAATTTTTAAATATTCATGGGTTAAAATAATCTGTAAGATGGATATGCAACATGCTGCCTGCATATACTATAACGAGATGTAGCCAATGAATACATTAATTCAAAATAAACTCAGTTAGTTGCAAAAAAAATTTTTACTTAAATATTTTGCTGAAGGTAAACATGAAAGAAAATTAAAGGAAAATATCTATTTTTGCTACATATCACTAGCTTATTTTAATAAGATTATAATTTTGACGGCTTTCGCAGGAATTCAATTTAACAGATATTCGAGGAAGTAAAGCATGTATAGAGAGAAGGACATTTTAAGTAATATTAAGTGTGTGATATTTTTTTTAATGCTCCAAAAATAATTTCGTGCAAAAATACTGACACATTTTAATATATATGACAAAATTCAATTGTTTCAAAAATTTATACATTAGAATTTATATTATAAAAATCATATGAAAGAAGGAGTTTGATTTTGAAAAATGAGTCAATCGACATTTAATTGAATACTGTTTAATTCAAGTAATGATACGTTCTTCTTCTTTTTCCTATGAATAAATATTTAATATTTAGAAACCGTGCAATAACCAGAAAAAATAGTCCTAGATACCGTTCATAAAAGAAACAAATGTAAATGTCTTTCTTTTACAGAAAACGGAAAACATTATTTTTATTTACTTCTTATATTTACTTTTTTACTTACGTTTTCTGTTCATAAGAAGAATATAATTGGATTTAAGAAAATGTTTGATTTCCTGTTTTCATGAATTTACATATATTAATATATTTTGAGCAAGATGTGATATTTTAAATTATTTCTGGCGTCTGCCCGTTTATTACACAAGTTTTGTATAGCCCTACAACCTAACAACTGAAAAACGGAATTTTAGATAACTTCATATTTAGTTAGACCTTAACGTAAATTGGTGCTGATAAAATTTTGGTGCATATCGCATGACAGGTTTTACTGATATGTCATGTTTTTATTAGATTCCCTATACCCTATCTTCTATCGGATGGCATTACTATAAATTTAACATGTAAGATAGTTGTTATGAAGCACTATGCTGACGCAATTCTGGATTTAATCATTCAACAAAAATTTGCTGTGGTGCTATGCATTTTACGATAAACTTTATACCTGTACTAGCCAGCTAGTCCGCTACGCTGGTCAATTTCTCTTAAAGAACTTTTAATCAAACGAAATAATTGAAATTTCATAATTCACTTTTATATTTTAACAGAATAATAAGACTACTACAATTTGTGACACGTGCTATAGCCAATATACACGCCAGGACACGTCGCTCTTATCATTATCTTTTTGCGCATGAAGGTTTCGTTATGGTTCTCCATTGTGAAATTTCGTAATTTTTGAAATTCAATATTTGAAAAACGGCATCATTATTAGATTTGAAATTTATATCAAGAAAAAAAAAATTTTTACTTTTCAAACGCAGTTTGTCTAACAATTTTCTGACAAATAATTTTCGAGCTATTATTTTTTTCAGTAACTTGAAATGTTTCTTTTTCCGAGATTAATCTGTGGTAACAATTAGCAAAAAAAAACAGTCATCAGCAACGCATACCTTTTTATTAAAGAGGCTGTAGGAGCAGGGATTGTCACCATCAATTTGCCACCATCACTTTTGAAATCGGTTCTGTAATTCCAGAGATTCCATAGAAATTGCAATTTAGAATGTTTTTAGAACGCTTTTCGCTCATTTCACCCTTTTAAATTTCGATTTTTTAAAATTTATTCTTAGAGAGCATTTACATCTTATAAGTAACTACAATGCCAAATTTCAAATTTCTAGCTTCTTCAGTAAAAAAAAAAAAATCGCAATTTTAGAACATTTTTCGCTTCTGCACCCCCCTGGTGTTAGTGGCACAGACGTAAAATATAGCCTATGTTGGAGCAGGGGTTTGTCACGATCAATGTGCCACAATCACTTTTGAAATCGGTTCTATAGTTCCAGAGATTCCCCAGAAATTGTAATTTAGAATGTTTTTAGAATGCTTTTCGCTCATTTCCCCCTTTTAAATTTCAATTTTTCTTTTAATTTGTTCTTAGAGAGCATTTACATCTTATAAGTAGCTACAATGCCAAATTTCGAATTTCTAGCTCCTTCAGTATAAAAAAAAATTGCAATTTTAGAACATTTTTCGTTCCTGCACCCCCCTGAGATTAGTGGCACCGACATAAAATATAGACTATGTTGGAGCAGGGATTGTCACCATCAATTTGCCTCCATCACTTTTGAAATCGGTTCTGTCGTTCCAGAAATTCCATAGAAATTGTAATTTAGAAGGTTTTTAGAACGCTTTTCGCTCATTTCACCATTTTAAATTTCGATTTTTTTTTAATTCGTAGAGAGCATTTACATCTTATAAGTAGCTACAATGTCAAATTTCAAATTTCTAGCTTCTTCAGTATACAAAAAATCGCAATTTTAGAACGTTTTTCGCTCCTGCACCCGCCTGGGGTTGGTGGCACCGGCATAAAATATATCCTATGTTGGAGCAAAGGTTGTCACCATCAATTTGCCACCATCACTTTTGAAATCGTTTCTATAGTTCCAGATATTCCACAGAAATTGTAATTTAGAATGGTTTTAGAACGCTTTTCGCTCATTTTACCCTTTTAAATTTCATTTTTATCATTTGTTCTTAGAGAGCATTTACATCTTATAAGTAGCTACAATGCCAAATTTCAAATTTCTAGCTCTTTCAGTATACAAAAAATCGCAATTTTAGAACGTTTTTCGCTCCTGCACCCCCCCCCCCCCCTGCGGTTGGTGGCACCGACATAAAATATAGCCTATGTGTGAGCAGGGGTTGTCACCATCAATTTGCCACCATCACTTTTTAAATCGGTTCGATAGTTCCAGAGATTACCCCCTACAAACAAACAAACAAACAAACAATCTTTACTCCTTTATAATATTAGTATAAATATCAGATTCCATTTGCATAGAAATTCACCAAACATCATATTTCAGGTTATGAAATGAAATTAAAATTTTGATATAATTCTAAATTTGTTTATCCTACAGGTGGTACTGGTGTGCTGTTTTTTTTATATTCACTGATCGCTGCAAGTGCGTGTTAAATTTAAATAAATGCAATATACTTCATATTCATAACTGTTCATGTGTATCTACGTTATTTAAATAAATGTTAGAATGGTACAAACATTTATTGTAACAGGACGTATTTTTATTATATATATTCTGATCGTTTCTTCTGTTCTATACAATCGTAGTTTTAGTATATATTGCTTGCTAGGTAGCGTACAAAATTTAGTTTTATGTAAACATAATTTGTTAACATTACGTAATCCTTTTGTTGTCCCTACCAGCCTCTCCCTTATTTCTATGCGCAATTTAAAAACAGATATATTTGTGTTAAGTGTGAGTGAGTTGCGAAACAATTGTTGAATTCTCAAAGGTGTTTGTTGTTTATAACAAATTTTATTCACAACGAAAATATCTAAATATGGTCCAGTCATTTCTATTATTGAGTACGACTTTACCGCGGCCCAGAATGCCAAAATTTAAAGTTGGCAACAGGATTGAGAACAAGCAATATAAAAGCAAGTAGTCATGGAAATACTAAAGATGTGGAAGCAGTTTTACCTCTCGTCTATGTCTGAAAATGGCAGCGAAAAACCTAGAAACGATATTAACGCGAATCACCAGCATTTTTAAAACTAAAGATAGATTTTTTTTACGAGGGTCGATCTAGAAATAAGGTTCCCATCCAATTTACAAATATACAACATTGTTTTTTCTCATAGAAATTTACATCGTTGGAAAGAAGAAAGTTTTTTCTATTTCTCTACATAATCGCCATTTTTTTCTACGCATTTTTGTAGGCGGTGCTCCAATTTCTGTATCCAATGTCGTAGAACTCCGCCGCCAAGCCGCTGAGGAAGCGTTTCACCTCTTCTTTGTCGTCATCGTCGTTCCGGAAGCGTTGGACACCCAATTGTTCCTCTATCTTGGGATTATCACAAGTGATAATCACTTTTTCCAGACTAAGAGACAGGAAAATTTATGAATAGCTTAAACAATAACCAGAGTTTGAATTAACTAGAATGCGTGTAAACAGATGTTTGTACCGTTACGTTGTAAGTAGATGTAACAACCTGCTAACTAGGCCGTGAATATAGGAGAGGAGGGAGGGTATTGGTTCATACGTCCCTATCCTTTACAGCCAGTTGTAGGATCACCAGCAAGACTGAAGAATCTTTTTTAAATTTTTAGATTTTAAAAGGGACAGCTTTTTTATCCAAAAGAGCTTCAGCCAAAAGCATGAGCTTATAAAAAGTCCCAACCGATATTATTTTCGGTTCTTTTCTTTCCAACTTTTCAAAAAAAATGTTGGTATTCAACAAATGATTCATACTTCTGAGATTTTTAGGGATTACAACGACACTACTGCTAAAGCATTACTGTAAACATCTTTAAAAGCAAACTGTCCTAATACTTCGTAATTCTTTCTAAAATATTTTCCAGCTTTTCACTTTCAAAGAAACTTAAAATACCATAGAAAGAGCAATTTATCTAAAACTGTTATTTTAAAAATATAGTTTACACTAGATTCCGTATTTTCAAACTGTCAATCATTATAGTCTTTATCTTATGACTTTTAGAACGACAAGTATGACTTGTGTTATAAATGTTTATGGTGGTAAAATATATAATTTATTTACTCTATTGTCATGCTTTACAGTAGTATATAGTAATGAACTTGGGAGGTGTATTTTAGCTAAAATCTAATAAAATGTAAACAGTAAAAAGAACTTATGTCAGTGTAAACTATGTACAGATAGATACCTTAAATTTAGAAGCTAGAAAAATACTGTTTCTGTTCAGATTACATTAATGTCTCTGCATTATGCAGTTAATAAGAATTTAATTATTATAAATAAACTTAGTCATTTTAGTCATTTTATGTAATTTACATATATTTTTTATCAGTCGTAGGAGAAGTTACTTTAACAACACTTATAATTAGAAAAAAAAGAAAAACGCATGTATATGTATAACACGTTTACTGCCGAGTAGTTAATTGTTGTGTCAAATAAGATCCTATTTATGTCCAACGTCCCACAACTGAAACGTTGTTATTTTTCGAAAATCAATCAATATTATTTAGATAGATTTATTTTCATTTTATTAGAATTTTTTCCACACTCTACAAACAGAATATTTTGATTAGTATAATGTAAAAAGAATTGGATTACATATATAGCAGTTATAATGATACGAAAGACAAAAAATAAAAAATCAGGCACAAATGTTTTATGTATTTTTCGCTGGCCTGGAGAACGTGTTAAAAAATAATAGTACAACCAGTTAACCGTTTAGCACTGCAATCTTTGATATTAAACGTTTTTTCATTAATTTTTAATTAACTGCAGTTTTTAAATAAATTATCTATCTTAATGAAATGTGATTGTACTATTTTAAAAACCTGTTCAAAACCTTTCGTATCATACCTCATTTAGCGGTGTGCATTTAATATGTGCATAGAAAAAGGGATGTTGACATCATAAATAATATATGTCATTATTATATTGGGCCATACATTGAAAATTAAGAGGGAGGAAAAATAGATAAACCCATGTGCTTGTTGGCAGCTTTTATAATGCGATGGACTACAATCAAAGTCAGTCAAGTGACGATCACTTCCAAAGTTGATCATTGCTTTGCTGTAAAACAAAACACAGTTTCTTTTCTCTCATTTTGATCCATTTACTTTCTGTAATCAATGTATCAATTAATTCCAATTTTTAATTTGTCTAGATAAAGTTGCTTATATCGTATAAAATATATAAAGTTTAAAAAAAAGGGTAATCGGCAAAAGGAAAACGTTGATCAAATTTTAGCAAAATTGAGAAGATAAATTATTTTAAATCCTTATAAAGTGGTATCGCAACTTAATTTTGAAATTTAATAACAGATACTGATGACATTTTGATTAAAAGTTCATGGAAAACTTGAAATATCTATTTAATTTGTGTAATCAATGTATAAATTAATTCTAAGTTTTAATTTATCTAGATAAATTTAAAGCATTAGATATTTGTCAATATTTTGGGCGGTGAGTGGATTGACAAATAAGCGAAAAAAATCACGCTAAGTTGAAAATCTACAGCGAATATCTGCAACCTTTATGTTTATTTAAATTCTGTCTTAATTTTGAATGAACTATAATTAATATAATTTGAATCAGATTTGTCTTTGATTTATTGACAAGTACGACGCTTAGTACAAAAGAAAGGTCTATATGTGACTCTTGTAAAATATATTGTTTATGTTCTATTTATTTCAATTGTTATCCTCTCATCTTTAATTCTCGTGATGTATTTTTTTATAAAATGTAACGTGAATAAGAATTTTTTTTTTCTACTGTTTGAATAGTTTTTATATAAAAGGTATAAATCCTTACCGTTGAATAAATTTTTAGTATTTTGAATGCTTAAGAGGTTAATTGACTTCTTTCTGTATGTTTTAAGTTACTAAATGACGTCCGCATTATCTGTAGAAAGTTAGGGTGTTAAAATAACATATTTTTTAACACTTTAAGTAACAACTCTAGCTTGTTTCTTCACAACTTTACGAGGGTAGTTCAATAATTATTGTCCCGAGTGTGTATAAAATATTTTTACTGCGGTGGTTGATGTGGAATATTGAAGCCTAATGTCTTAGATGCCTGTAAGCGAAATTTCAGAACGGTAGCTACTATGTTAATATATTTTTTTTTCGTTTTAAGTGTGAGAGATGACATCTAGCTTGAAAAATGGAGAAAACCGAACAGCGAGCTGTCGTCAAGTACCTCCAGAAAAAGGGGATAAGCCCAAAGGAGATTCATGAGGACATGGTCAATGTATTAGGTGATGGGGCCCCTTTCTACCAGGTGGTAAAGAACTGGTGCCGCGAATACCGTTCCGCAGGGAAAGCTGTCAACAAGCCCCTGGTGCTAGTCCTTCAACAGCAGCATGCACCCCAGACAACATTTATGCTCTACATGACAGGATTATGGCAGAAAGACGAATCACCATGCAACATTTAGCAAACATCTTGTACATATCTTTAGGCTCAGTGGAAACCATTGTGTATAAACACTTGGGATTTAGAAAAGTGTTAACGCTTTGGGTACCCAAAATGTTATCCCTTCACAACAGAAAGACAGAGTTCGATGTTCAAGGGCTGGTTTTGAGCTTATGTGGCCAGACCTGAAACAGTTCTGGGATAGATTTGTGACAGTGGATGAGATGCGGCTACATCACTATGATCCCGAGTCCAAACGACAGAGTATGGAGTGGAGGAACAGCAGTTCACCTTCCTCCCGCAAGTTCAAGGTGCAAGCATAAGCACGCAAGGTTATGGCCACAGATTTTTGGGATGCGAAGGGTGTGCTCCTTATTGATTACCTGACACACAATCACGGGGGCCTATTATGCAGCCCTAATCCCTAAGTTATGCGAAGCAATCACGGAAAAGCGGCGCGCGATGTTGCAGCGAAAAGTGCTGTTCCACCACGACAATGCTCCGGCCCACAGAAACCGTGTTACGGGTGCCGCAATTCATGCAGCTGGTTTTGATGTGTTGGAACATCCTCCCTACGCTCCTAAACTCGCCCCGAGTGACTTTCATTTGTTCCCTAACTTGAAGGAGCACCTCAGGGGGACGAAATTTCATTCGAATGCAGCTGTTATGGAGACTGTGGAGGAATGGTTCTCAGCTCAGCCAGTGACTTTCTTTGAAGCAGGTATGGTGGCTTTACAGCTTAGGTGGCTAAAGTGCATTACTGTAAAAGGAGACTTTGTGGAAAAATAATACTGCTTATAGGTCAGGGACAATAATTATTGAACCACACTCGTATATACAGGCAATTAGCACGTGTTTGAAGGGCTCCACAAGCTAAAGCATTTGGAATATTTTTAAAAGAGTTGGCATTTATACTGTTTACAGCATGCGGCAAAAGCTCTGCAATTTAAAATTAATTAAAAAAAATGTCCAATACGTGGCGCTGTATATCATTGATAAAAGAAAAAAAAGAAAAAAGTAATATAGAGAATTTCCTACCAGCTAACTTTTAAAACTTTTTTATGACAGTTTTCACATGATTCTATCTTAAGGTTTTAGCCATGAAGAGCCTTATGAGCACGAAAATTTTAGCCAAAAAAGCCGCACTCTGTTGTAAAGCGTTTTTTTTTTATAAAATCGGTAGCAATAATAGCGCTGCTATGAAAGAATATCGTCGTCTCGAAACATATTTAACTAAAATGAGTTATTTTGATTAATATTTGCTAAGAAAACATACCTAACATGTAACTGTCATCTATTGGTAAAATTGCGAATTAATCATTTTTGTTGCATAATTTGTTTCCGCATTTTCTAAATAGTATAAATACCATAGTTTTCAAATTATTCAAAATAGTTTATCTTGTAGATCCCTTCAAGCACGTGCACTTTATTATGGAGACCCTGTATTTAACCGTATATAAAAAAATACTCAACAAATTTTATTCTAACAATCTAAAGAAGCAACGAATTACAAATATTATTTAGAAATACATCGATCTGTATGAAGGTGTAGACTTACATAAATATTTGTTTTCTAAACAATATATAAGATTTGTGGAGTGAATTGTATTAGTTTTATATCACAAGTATAAATACTCACATAATATAAGTACTCACTCTATTGTTCAAAAATGCAGTATTTCTCTGAAAATAATAGTTTCCTTTACGGATAACGCACAATTTTAATATTGGTATTTTGATTAGTTGGACAAATATATTAATTTTGTAATAAATCACTTTTAGAAACAAATAAAATCAATAATTTAATTTCGATTTCAATTTATCCTTTAAAGTTATTAATATGAAATGTCGTTTTATACATTGAAACATTAGTTTCAACTTATATGTTTCGAGTAACTCAACTATTAATTTGCAATACATTTGGAATGTATAGCGACATATCTGATAACGTAGAGTAATAAATTTCCCCAATAACCGTAAACTTAAACGTTATCTTTTCCAAAATCGAACATTCATATTAATGGCCTTAGGAATTCTTAAGATGATGAGCATTTAGTGGGAGCACATATTTCTGAAACGATATCGCTTCTATAAACAGATACATTAGAAATTCTCCATTCGAGGCTTTCCAAACTTGGCAATACATTAATTTTTAATAAATATACTGCACAAAATGGTTAAATATCCATAGATTTTACGTTAAGAGATTATTGTATAAGAGATTCATTTAACCTGATTGTACTTTTTAAGAGCCCTTATTGCTGCAAAATTGTTATTTAAAAATAATTTTTAAATGTTCATTATAAAGAATTTTTAACGCTATTTTATTCAAATTCCTCTAAGTGTGAGTAAACAATAATATTTACAACAAAATATTTACAACCATAATATTACAAGTATTAACTAGCATTTTTATAGAGCATTTAAAGCATTTACGTAAGCTTTTAGTATAGGAGCATGGTAAAATTGAGATCGCCGATCCTTAATATTCATTTATGTTAACACATTCTTAAACATATATGTATATAGACGTCTTTTGTCAACATGTGTGATTTAATAGTATTGTTCCTCAAGTTTTCTGGAAAGCTTGCTAGTTCCTAAGAAGCTTGATCAAATTTGAAAAATAAAAATCCGGCTTTTTTAAAATTTCTTACATAATTCTTTCCGTTTTTTTAAATTTCTTACATAATTCTTTCCGTTTTTTTAAATTTCTTACATAATTCTTTCCGTTTTTTTTAATTTCTTACATAATTCTTTCCGTTTTTTCTTATTCTTCTGTCTATAGTTCTGTTTTAGAGATCAGAGATCCCAAAAAATACATTTTAAAAAAATGTCTGTTTGCTCGTGTATCCGTGTGTCTTCTTTGTATAATAGAAAAGTGTATGCAGTTATGCTTAGAATTGAACCAAACTTCATATATATGTTTTTTTGGCTATGACCAGCAGGTTCCAGTTGAAATTGGGGATATTCCACCGGAACGGACGATGTCATAGCGATTATTGTGTCATGTTTCTCATTGTATAATCGGAAAGTGTACGAAGTTATACATAGAATTTAGCCAAACTTTATATATATGATTTTGACTATGACCGTCAGGTCCCAGTTGTAATTGGGGCTATTCCCAAAGAAGGATTCCCTGCAATAGCGATTTTTCTATTGTATCATCCGAAAGTGTATGAAGTTATGGATAGAATTGAACCAAATTCCATGTTTTTTAACTTTGGACGTCAGGTCCCAGTTGAAAAAGAGATACTCCCCCAAAAGGGTCGCTGTGATAGCGATTTTCTCATTTTTTTGCAGTTTAACTGAAGAATTTAAAAAAAAATCTACAACTTTTTTTATTTAGATGTAATGTCATAGGCCGAATTTTATATAAAATTTTGGAAGACATCGGCGTGAAGGTGGCGTTGTAATAGCAAATTTAAGTGCGATATTTCTTTTCTATCATCGGAAAGTGTAGGAAGTTATTGCTAGAATTAAACCAAACTTCATCTATATTTTTTTGACTATGGACGTCAGGTCCCAGTTGAAAAAAGGAGATATTTCTATGAAATTTGCGCCGTGATAACTATTTTCGCAATTTTTTTGTTCTTTAAGTTAAGAATTTATGAACTTTTTGACGAAATCCTATATTTAGATGTAGTGTAAAAGGCCGATGTTTGTATAAATTATTAGAGAAAACTGGCCTAAAGGTGGAACGGTGGTAGCGAATTTTGTTCGTTTTTTGGGATTGGTGTGGTAGCTACTGAAAAAAGTACTTCCGGCTCGTGCCGGGAGGTAAAGGTCGCTTTCATAGTCATGATTTTAAAAATTCAACTCATTTTACAAAAACCTTCGAAGCTAAAATGCTTGGAACATGATTATAAAAAATCCAATCCCGGTTTTCATTAATGCTGAATTTGAATGCGAATTTCACCATGAGAGTTACAGCAAAACAAAAATCAGATTGTTTTAAAACGTCAACCACCCGAGAATATCAAACTGATATATCTCAGCCATTTTTTGAGATAAAGCCAAAACAAAAAATGTTCCGGAATCATTGTGTCACGATCTAACACTTAATGGAAATTCAATTTTTAATTTTTTAAACTTTCGCCGGGCGCGCAAATTTTCATCACATGAGCGGGCGCGCGTTGTAAATTGTACAACAGGGGGAAAATATTCACTTATTGCTGCTTTATTTTAATTTTACAGATAATTTAGCATACAGATATCATATATGTTATCTCTGATCACAATTTATGAAATTATTTCGCAATACACTTATATTTATTTTGTTAAAATATATTAAATCAGAAGTTTAAATGTATAAAAGACTATTTATTACTACAATAAAAAGGATAAAAAATAATAATGAATTACTAAACAATAATTAACTAATTTCAGACTTACAGAATTAGTCATACATTTCATCTACATTATTCTCTTCACATGGTAGGCATAAGATTTGCTTTTTTGAATGCTGTTTACAGATAAACCTTACGTATTTGTTGCACTTCATTGTAGAGGAGGAATATTTTTTTTCGCCCACACATGTAACAAGAACTCCTCTTTTTGTGGACATATAAACTTATTTGAAGTTTCCTCTTCCAAATTTTCTGTGAAACGATATATATAGAGGAAAGCCAACACATCTCGAGGTAAAGACGGAATTTGTGATCTGGATATGAGATGCTCTTTCATAAGCGATTTTGAAAGTGTTCTCAAAAAAGTAATTCTTCGGCTTGGCTCTTCATCAGCATTATTCAGTAGAAATAATACACGTGAGTTTATCCCAGCAATGTTCATCATAGTATAAAATATGACGAGAGGCCATCTTCTTGTTATTCGAGATAAAGAATAAGCTGCACACATTTTATCGCAGGTGTCAACACCTCCTTTGGTCATGTTATAATCAAGAATTAGTTAAGGTTTTCCGATCTCTGGATCAATTTCAGCTTTATCATGAAGGCTTGATACTAATACCACTGCTTTGTTCTTCATTGGTACATATGAAACCAGTGTTTTATTTTTCTGAAAACCAAAGATAAGTACCTACAACTCTATGTCTCCCTGGTAAAAATTCTAAAGGCATTTCTTTTTTATTTTTCTTTACTGTACCAATGAATGTGATTTTCTTCTCTAATAAGTAATCAACTAGTGGAAAACTTGAGTACCAGTTATCGGTTGTAAGATTTTTATTAGAGTTTTCAATAGACGTTACTAAACGTTTGACAATGTCTAATGGTCTGTTCTCTACAGTAAAATGTCCAGGAGGCTGTTTACCGACGTAAATTTCAATATTGCTGCAGTAAAATGTTTTAGCATCACATAATGCGAATATTTTGATGCCATACTTCGCAGGTTTGCTTGGGATGTATTGAATCCAAGAGCAACGTCCTCTAAAAGGATGTAACATCTCATCAATTGTTAGAAATTCACTTGTATTATAAGATTTCAAACAATTTTGAACAAATGTTTCCCAAATGGAATGGATAGCAGCTAGTTTATTTGATTTCCTTCTTTCAGATCTAGTATCTATGTCATCGAAACGAATGCAGCGAAGTAAAAACAAAAACCGCTTATAACTCATAGCTGCTCTGAGTATTTGTATTCCAGTCCCATCAGCAGCCCAGAGTTGCTGAACATTTGCATGTTGGCTTTTCATTGTGCCTATAAAATAAAGCACTCCCATCAAAGCCATAAACTCACTTCTAGACGTCTGTTTACAATCACGCTTCTGATTATACTTAGCTTCAATTCTTTCTATATATTTATTAGTGCAATCAATTATTTCATCAATCATTTTCAGATCAATCAATTTTAGAAAAGTGTCGATTTCAGAAGCAGTTCCTTTCGCATATGCAGTTGGTCCAGGCATTTTCTTTATAATATTTTTGTTCTTGGTTTTGGAGATTTTTACGATTTCCTCTTTTTTCCATTTTGTGACTTTATCTTTTCCCATATAAAAATTTTCGTCATTAATATTTTCAGTAATCTCATCATCTGATGCATTTAGTTCAGAGTCACTACTGTGATTTTCCTCTTCTAAATTTTCATCACTCAAATCTTCGTCACATTCAGGAAATTGCAGATCTTCTTCAATATCAATATCATCACTATCAGTGTCTTCATTCAAAGTTTTCGTTAAATAATCCACCATTTCTTTGTTATCTTTAAAATACCGTTTTCGTTTAGACATTATTATTCTAACTCAAATCCCACTAAAACAACTTAGGAATAATTTCACTGAGAAAGATTATACTGAGAGAGAATTTCACAAGCAGGCGCGCGTTGCATAAAGTACAACACCACAGATATTCACAGATTAAAATGACAGGTGCAGCTAATCGCACAATCTGAAATGCGAATAACTTTCCGGAAGTGGGGAGGGAGATCCAATAGACGAATACAAATGGTTATTGACGCCCTCTACTGCCTGAATTTTGTTTTAAAGAAAAAAGAAAGCTAATGTTGTACTTTTCACAACGGCGCGCCCGGCGGAAGGTTAAACATCTCTTTGGATTTTTAAGAAAATTAAAAAATCTTAACTGGCCGCCATTTGAAACAAATTGGCGCATGAAGCTGGCCAACGAACTCGGTCGACACCTGGATATGTCCTGTACACATGATCAGTTACATTCATATCGATTCATAAATACGAGACTTACAGCATAACAAATGTTAGATTGTTTCAAAATCCAAGCCACCTTAGAATTCCAAACTGCCATATCTCAGCCACTTTTTAAAATATAGCCAAAACAAACAATATTCAAGAATCCTTGTATCACGTTCTAACACTTAACGGAAACAACTTTTTAATTTTTAATTTTTTACATTTCTTATTGGATTTTTAAGAAAATTAAAAAAAAAAATTTAACTGGCCGCCATTTTGAAAAAAGATGGCAGATGAAGCTGGCCAACGAACTCGGTCGAGACTTAGGCATGTCCTATACACATACTCAATCACATCCGAATCGGTTCATAAATACGAGATTTACAGCATGACATACATCAGATATATATATATATATATCGGTGGTATATATGTCCCTATATATATATATATATATATATATATATATATATATATAGGGTGGTTTTGGGGTCTGGGGGTTCTTTGAAAATATACCAAAATGTTTTGGAATTGCTTTCCTCCGAACGGCTGCAATAGGTAGTTTTTTGTAATAAAAGCTACCAAAAAAAAATCATATTGAATCACCCAATTGTCATATCTAGGTTTTATTTGCATAATTCTAATAAGGAAATTTTTTCACGTGTTTTAGCTCACAGGCTATCAAAGCCTGAGAGCTTATGTGCCCGCCGGTTCTGTATGTACGTACGTACGTATGTATGTATATATGTATGTATGTACGTAACCGCGATAACTCTTGATAGAACTAACCGTTTTACTTTAAATTTTGTTTATAGGTTCCTTTTGATAAGGCGCTTCCCTGATTAGTTTTGGAGGTTCATTGGTTAGGCATAAAGGGGGGAAATGGGGGGCTAAACCCCATAATTTAGATAAATAGTTTTTTCATGCAGAATTATCCCATTTTCTTCAAATTTTGTATGTAGGTTCATTTTGATAATGCACTTCTGTCAATAGTTTTGGGGGTTCATTGGTTAAGTATAAAGGGGGAAGGGGGGGATACCCCCCCGACCCTAATTTAGATAAATGAGTTTTCATGCAGAATTATTCGATTTTCTTCAAATTTTGTATATAGGTTCATTGTGATAATGCGCTTCTCTGAAGAGTTTTGGGGGTTCATTGGTTAAGTATAAAGGGGGAAAGGGTGAGCTAATCCCTCCTTAATTTAGATAAATGGGTTTTTCATGCAGAATTATCCGATTTTCTTCAAATTTGGTATACAGGTTAATGGTGATAAAGCGTTTTCCTGATTGGTTTTGGGGATTCATTGTTTAAGTATAAAGGGGGTAACGGAGGGCTGCCCCCCCTTAATTTAGATAACTGCGATTTTCATGCAGAATTATGCGATTTTCTTAAAATTTTGTATATAGGTTCATTGTGATAAGGCGCTTTCCTGATTAGTTTAGGTGGTTCTTTGGTTAAGTGTAAAGACGGTAAAGGGGCGAGCTTATGCTCTCCCCTTAATTTAGATGAATGTGTTTTTCATGGAGAATTATCCGATTTTCTTAAAATTTTGTATATTGGCTCATTGTGGTAAGGAGCTTCCCTGGTTAGTCTTGGGGTTCATTGGTTAAGTATAAAGGCGGGATACGGGGGGGGTAATCCCCCTTAATTTAGATAAATGGGTTTTTTATGCAAAATTATCCGATTTGCTTCGAATTTAGTATATATGTTCATTGTAATAAAGGGCTTCCCTGATTAGGTTTGGGGGTTCAATTGTTAACTATAAGGGGGTTGGGAAACGTGGGGATGATCCCCCCTTAATATAATGTCGATTTATTTATTTTTCGAGGTGCTTATTTCAAATTCTTTGAAATAAGTGTATAATATACAATTAGTGTGAATAGCCTGTGAGCTCAATGCCCTCAGTTTAACTGGGCAGTTTTCTTTTTTATTTGATACATTACTCATTGATTAGACTTCTTTACAACTTTTTTTCCTTCCCCTCCGCATGGTTTTGAAACATTTATTGGCAAAAACTTGAAATAAAAGAAATTATGCTTTTTTGAAGTATTAAAATGTATGAGATAGAAAACAGTTTTGGGATTGACACATCCAAATAGTTCCATTATAACTGTAGTCTCATTACTTAGTTGGCGCACTGTGTAAATAACAAGTATGTGTTTTTAAGATTTTTTTTTCTTTCGTAATCGTAAAATTATAAAGAAACAAGAGAGAAAAATCTTGCATCTGGCATAGATTATGAAACATTTTTCCAGCACTAACAGATTCTTATTAAGAAATTAATTTTTTTAGTAGAATAAAATAAGATATATAAATAAAGAATTAAAAAAATACATAACTCAGTAAAAATGCATTTTTAGCAATTACTGCTCATATTCGAAGTTTTTCATGCAGCCCTGTGTGTGATCTGTAGAATTTGTAGACAACACGTAATGCATTAAAAAGTACATAAAATTGCATACCGCATCGGAAAAACCAATTCCAGCAATTCCAGATCATAGTCAATCCTTTAAACAAATCATTTTGTGCGTCTCTGTAAATGAAATGAAGGATAAATCCTGCGCAATCCATAATTTATAGAAAATATGTTGTAGTGAACATTAATTATCCTGTTAAAAATCATTATGTTTCAAGTAACTTAATATGTTCAAAATGAACCGCAAACGATATTTCCCCTTGAATCATAATATAAAGGAATTATTTCGTACTTCCCTGTAATTGAATTATAATTGCTAATAACTGTATATTCCGGTGAAAGCGTAATGTAATCCACCTCAGTAATGCACTATAATTTCATCCTGTTTTAAATATCGCAACATCAATAAAAGCGCCGCAAATGATTTTGCCCCGTAGACTGTCATGTAATGGAATTACTTTTTGTGTGTCCCTGTAAATGGACTATTAAGGCTGCACACTTCAGTTTCAGTGCCGATCATTCTATAATAAAATTCAATAATGTGTAAAAATTTCATGACAATCCGAGTATATTTACGAGAGTTAGAGCAGGGACAGACAGACAGACAAACCGAATTCATAAGCACTTTTCAACTTTGTTGGAAAGTGTTAAAAACACAATGCAGACACTTTCTAAAGTATGGTTGTCCATGAACGTCTTAAATATTCATAAGCGTAAAAGCAGAATTTGGAAAATTTGTTTTTGCAATTATCACGAATGTAATTAAAATTTAATTTTATGTAATTGAGTATAGTTAATCACATTCAAGCACAGAAATTTCGTTATGGTTCCGGCAACAGAAAGAAGTTTTTATGGCATGAAATTGTAACTATAATTAATTACATACAATTAATATGTATGTACATAGCAGTTAATTTCAATTACAAATTTGCCCAGCTCTGCGGGAAGATTTAATAATCTTATAAATTAATAAAAGACTGCATTTTTATTAACAACCAAAAAAGTGTTTTAAATTATATTGTTTCTTGTTTTCGTGCCTTTCGTGATTTGGATGCAGATCTAGTTTATTCTACTAATATAACATTACAAAATATGTTTTGCAATATTTTCCAGCTTGGATTTATACATACATGGTTTTAAGATTTATGCAACTTACGCATATTTACGTAACAAATGTTAACTAGAATTATTTTATAATAATGAAATTTTCCATACACCTAAAATTTTAGTTAAATAAGTTATGTAAATATATTTGACAGCAGAATACAAGGAAAGCAGTACGAACAGATTATAAATAAATAAATAAATAATAAATATCATTGTTTTACATTGAGAATATGAGCATAATATTATGTTTATAATACTAATGTTAGCATTATTATCCTTCTGAAAAACAATTAACTGCAAATATAAAGTACAGACATGATAGCGAAGGTTAGAAATCTCGTTAAAATATTGCAATCATTATACAGGAATAAGGAATTAGTTGTTGAGTTTGAGAGAAAGCATCTAGTGGCTATGTAGATGTGCGTTTTTATTCTAATGAAACATATTGTATGGTTATATAAATTAATTATTTTATAAAGTTTTTTGATATGTTTAATAATTTTTAATAATTTTTCTATAAGGGTTTAGGAAAAAATATTCATTTTATGTAGTTTTAGACATTTCCTTATTGAACAATCAAAATTTAATCTAAATTCTACATTTAAATATTAATCATTATACATTAATTTGGTTTATAATTTATTTTAAATACTAAAACACATTTTACAGAAAGTCACTTTTTTTCTAACCTTGAAAACTATTCAACTTTTGTACGTACTTCTTGAAAACTATTAACGTATGTCTAAAAAATAATTTGCAAATGTATGTCTAATTATGCAATTACAACGAAAATATTTTATTTTTGTTTTAATTAAATAAATTAGAAGATTAAAAAGTGCATCTCATATTTTTAAAAAACCTAGGAATTACATTTCTTTATATTTAATTCAAAAACAAAAGTATACACTTTATGTGTACAATCACAATATACAATGTTCGAAAACTTTATTGTTACGTCACCCACCATAAATTTATATATAGTACAAAGCTGCCAAGTATCCGGCTTTTTAAATACCAGTATTTTAATACGGAAAATCTTGCTTCATTTAATCGGAGTATTCAGCGATTTAAAATAACAACATTTTATCTAATAAAATACCGGTATGCAAAAAGCCGAAGACTTGGCAATTATGATAAGCACAGATGAAAATTCAAGAATTTGTAAACCTAATAAAAAATAATATTTAACAAAAAATATAAAAGTGTATAATATTTAGAGAAAAATTTTGTTGGTTTGTCTGTAAAGCATAATTAATAATACTAGCAGGACGATCTAACAAATGTCAAAATATTTGGAATCAGGGGAGATTAGAATTGTCGATTCGAAACGAGTAACTGTAGAAGTGCGAATTTTTCCTATGTGAAATAAAAGTAAAATCTTATCTAATTATTTCTCTGGTACAACTTAATTTAAATGTTCGATTGATCCTCATTAAAAATGTTTGACTAAAACATAAATAAATGAACCAAAATAAGACAGTGGCATCTTTTAATTTTGCTTTTATTATTTTTTTATGTTGTTTCAGATTATACTGATGTTAACACCTCTACATAGTATAATTCTCGTTTACGATTTTCCTACTTTACCGCTTAAAAAATTCTGTATATCAGAATCTTTTTGTGTACAAACAAACATTTATGTTTAAAAATATGATTTGTATGAATTTTCTCTGCAATAAAGTACGATTCACTTGTTTTCCGTAGATCATGTTTCCTGTAATTTTAAACGTTTTTAGAAAACAAAGCTTAGAGATTTCAAAGTACAGTTCTATATAGAAACATAGACACGTGAGCATTTACAAATAAAACATTACTATATAGATATGGCACATTGTACGTTTCTTAAAAATTATAACAATGATGATGAATATGGTACTGTTTTATCAGTACAGTAAATATGAAAAATATTTTATTTTTCATGCAATTTTTAAATAAAGATGAATTTTTTTTATATAAAATTGTACTTTTCATGTATGCATTTTAAACTTTGCAACAAAGTGGATTCCCAAATAACCGATACTCACGGAATTAAAATTATGTCTCATAACTCATATGACTGGATAAATCTCAGGAAATATTAAAAGCACATATTAGTTATGTACCAACACCAAATTATAATTGTAGTACTATAATAAAATAAATAGCGACCATAGTAAAAGTTAACATTAGAAGAATAAAAATATCGAAACCTAATAACCAGAATCTGCATTTAAAATTTTACTTTTCTGTATTATAAATAAACAAGAAGCAACAATTAAAGTTAATTATGGAATAGTGGTGTCGGTTAGCAAAATGTGTTGGATAATACTGTGCTGTATTTATAAAACCTGTTTGTTTCAAAATTTTTATTTATTTATTTTTCTTTTCCATTTTGTAATTCTACCTACGGTCTTATGTACAATATACTTGTTATTGAACGAGTTTGACAAGTCAGCAGTAGAACATAAGTTTTTTTTATTTAAAATTGGTTGTACAATCATTCGTTATTATGTGAATAGGTGAGTGGAAAAATGATAACATTCCGAAAATATGGAAAATGAACTAAGATAGCCATTTTGACGGTTTTATTGTAAGCTATCTAATGAACCAAAAAATTATTACAGTCTTATCTCTGGGCATCAGTTTATTTAGACTGGAAAATTTCATCAAGGGGGAAAAAGGATATCATTACAAAAATATGGATAATGAACTGAGATAGCTAATTTGAAAGTTTTACTGTAAGCTATCTAATGAATCAAAAATGGTTTCATTTCTGACTCTCGTCATCAGTTTATTTAGACTTCCAAATTTTATTGAGTGGAAAAAGGATAACATTACAAAAATATGGAAAATGAACTGAGATAGCCATTTTGAAGGTTTTACTGTAAGCTATCTAATGACTCAAAAAAATGGTTTCATTAAAGTTCTCGCCATCAGTTTATTTATCCTTGAAAATTTCATTGAGTTGAAAAAGGTTAACGTTCCAAAAATATGGAAAACGCACTGAGATAGCCATTTCGAACGTTTTACTGTAAGCTATCTAATGAGTTAAAAAGTGATTACATTTCTGTCTCTCTTCATTAGTTTATTTAGCCTTGAAAATTCCATTGAGTCAAAGAAGGATAACATTCTGGGACTGTAACCCTTTTTCAACTCAAAAATTTGCTCTTGACAACATCATTCGAAGTACTAGAAAGCTCAATCTCACCTTATCAAATAAAGAGGCTTTAAAATAACCAGATACTGAACTCCAAAACCTGGTGCCTACGGTATTTTAAGTAAAGTTACAAAGACATAACGAAGGAAAGCATGACATGGAGCATTAACCAGTATAAATATCTCTTCTACGCTGATGAGATAAAGAATTTCGTCAAAGCTATAGAATTTATTGGGGATCTGCCCCATGTAACGTTCAATTTATTGAAGTAACAAGATCATGTGCAGCTGCCTACAGTTTCATTGTATAGTTCAAAAGTTCAAATGAAAGTAAAAGAAAATGCAGGGCGTCTCAAAAGTTATGCACTATATAGCTGAAGGAAACAGACCATTTTATGACCGAATACTTCAGTATATTCCACGGCCAACACTGGGAAAAGTGTAATTACGAGTAATAGCCACTTTTTAATTTTTAAAACAGTAATAATAATACTAGTTATTACCTATAATTGTTATTTTCTGAAATTTTTGTAAATATTATTTTTAATTTTTAATTGTTTAATAAAGATGTGGTATCATTAAAGTGTTTTATTATCAATTTTACTTGTTATAAGGAATTTGCGTAGAAAAGGGATAATATTCCATAATTTTTAATTAATAATAACTAATAAAATGATAAATATATTTTTTTTAATTTATAGATGAAACCTCCTTGACTAGACCTAATATCGAATAATGGTGAACATTCCTCTAAAATTGATAGTTTTTTTTTTTTTTTCATGAGGGCTTTTTTTGTATTTTCTGAGCATTTACACATCTGCAATGGTATCCGTTTGTTACTCAGATGTTCATTTAATTGGATACTGAACACGTTAATATATTAATATATTATAATATAAGGTATTTTTTGGTTGAATCACAGATAAAATAATTTAAAATTCAAAATATTTACCACGATATTAAAGAATTATACATAAGAATACCTATAGCAGTATAGTAGCAATCCTCTTTGAGGTTCAAAAATTTAAATCCTGTGGAAGGTATGGGTTAAAAATAAGGTATTTTTTGTATGAACCATATTCATTTGGATACTTATTTTACGATTTCTTATGCTTCTTAAAAAATATAACCAAGATGACAATAAAATGTCATATAATTTGAAGAACAGATAAGGAAACACCAACCGGCAATAAGTTAAATATTCTATCTTTCAAAATATTATACAATGCACAATGCATTCATTCATTAGCACAATCATCATTCGATTAATTGACTGACGCTTTTTATACATTCATCTAACTTTTTCTAGGAAGACAAAGAAGGTTTTATTAAAAGCTATTTTGAGAAATACCTATGGAATTGATTTCTTTCAACAAAAATAGTAAATTATAGAAAAATAAAATGGTATCTCTCTCTCTCTCTCTCTCTCTATATATATATATATATATATATATATATAGAGAGAGAGAGAGAGAGAGAGAGAGAGAGAGAGAATATATATATATATATATCCTAATAATATTATAAATCTGATTGTGTGTAAATGTTAGGCTGAAGCCAGCGTCAAAATGGAGCATTTAATGATCCTGTATCTTTGCATATAGGTTGATTATATCTCTCAAATGAACATAGGCTGGTTTTTGTTTATTTTATTCAAATATTTTTCTTAATAATTCAAAATTTCGTTATTTTCATAGAGATTAAATGGATATTTTTTCGCATAATATTTTAAAATGATTAAATTTACTTTATCGTTGCCAAAACTAATTCAAAAGCCGGAATAATAATTTTTACTCAACAATTTAGTTTCAATTGAAAAATTTCATGTGAAAAATGAAAATGAAATTAAAAAAAAATTAAAGAATTATAAGGAAGATTAAATAATATTATCAGAAATAAAACGTACTTTTTTTAGTTTGATAATAATACAAGGTTTCAATATGCGTAACCATAGGAAACAGGTCAATATGACGTCATACATCGAAAATAAAGCGGATATGCTTTGATTGGTGAAATAAAATGATCTTGGGTTTTTTCTTCACCTTTTTTCTTTTTTTTCTATTGTATGGTAATCATACTTGGCGTTTTACCGTCTGCGCATGGCTAATATAACTATACCGTATTTTTTATTTAAATTTTAAAAAATTAAAAAGAAGTTTCTAAAGAAAATGGTTAGGGAATGTCAATAATATGCTTCGCAAAATTATCCATGTCGAAAATGATGCCATGGATGGCGAGAAATAATTATTTTCATTCTTAAAACTAAAAAAAAAAAAAAACTCAATTACCTTAAAAAAAAAAAAAAAAAAAAAAAAAAAAAAAAAAAGTCGAATGTTAATAGGCATTAATTACCATAGTTAATCATATTAATCATAGTTAATTACCATTTTTGTTGGTAAAACCTAAAGATTTAATATTATTTCCTTAAAGTAATATAAATTCCCCTATGCCAGTATTGAAATTAATTGCCTGGAAAAGAAAATTAACAAGAATTATGTCATTAAAAAGGGATTTATCTGGGGAAAAAGAAACGTCATAGTTGAAATAAAACGGGAATTTTCCAATGTGTTTTAAAATGAGTGTAAATCAATTCCTTACATTAATAATATAAGGATCAGTAAGTATAGAAAGTAGATGAGTTTCACGCCATATTTATAACGAAAAATTTAAATGTTTTTTATCTATACTGATTATTCAACATGAGTATCCGTTATATACAGATGAGAGTTTTCTGCTAAAAATCGCATCATAATTTTAAGAAAAGGAAAATGAACATGAATCTATTATATTAAAATCTGACCGTTTGTTTGTATTTCGCAACTACTCCTAGACTATCGAACGCAACGTGATTTACTTAATACCGGTTATCATTGATCCGAGGATGTCACACAAACTCTCAGAATTAAAAAAATTAAATTAGATGCCAAGATTTTTTTTTTTTTTTTTTTTTTTTTTTTTTTTGTGAATTTTAACGAAGTTTATCTAAAAACGGAAAGTAAATTACTCCATATTTGTGTATAAAAAAGGAGAAATAAAACAGATCAGTATTCTTTTTACACCATTTTCTCATTAAAAGTGAAAAACAGAATTTATTTTCACTTTGAATAGATGGTGAAAACAAAATCTTGATTTCAGTAAATTATCCGAAAAATAAAAACATATTTTCACATATTCAAACTTCATGAATCAATTTATTCTGGAGAACAAAAATTGCCTGTCAACATACTGTCATTTAGAAAAGAAGATTTATTTCAGCTATACAGTAAATCAAAGGAGGCAGAATTGAATTTAAAGAAAAAGCATATACTATTTCCAATTAATGTGTTTTTGAAGGATGGCTGTTAAAACTTTAAATGTTATTATATTTCAAATAATGAGGAGAGTCAAAATACGTCCATTAGAATAAACTTTTAAATATACACTAAAACACTTTTATTTTGAATTTGGTTTTTAATTAATTTAATCTCTCGTTTTTTATGTACATTGTATTTGTGGTTTGTGTATATAGAGCTGTGCAAGGTGACGTCACGAACAGGTTTTTGCTGCTGCTGTAGGACAGCTATCGCTATCTTTATCAATGCTTTTTCTATTTGTGTGTCCTACAGCTTTTTTCATTGTTCTTCGATAAAAGTCACGTGATGTGAACTGCTCTATTCTGATGACGATTTGATGAACAAATTGAAACATTTAAATTTTAAATTTTAACATCTTTAATGTTTATGTTGACGTCTTTTAAGAAAAATAAAAGTGTTTTAGCGTATATTTAAAAGGCTGTTAAAACATTTCACAAAGGCGTTAAAAGTAAAATTGTTTATCAGGTAAAATTGACATTTGTTTTTACCCAATTCGTCTATTTCCACGATTTTATTTGGCCCTCCTTTTTGCATTGGTCGCAATTTCATTTTCGCGATTATTTGACACAAAATTTCGCTTTTTTAAGACTCAGTTATGTCAAGGTCCCTATAACAAAAAATACCGTATTGTCTCCTATGAAATGTGATAAATAGTTAGTTAATTATTAACGTTTTTAATTATCGGGAGTGAAATATTTTGCTTAATTAATGTATTTATTGTTCTTTTAATGTTGCGTGAACGAAGTCACGGGTAACAGCTAGTATATATATATATATATATATATATATATAGAGAGAGAGAGAGAGAGGGGGGAGAGAGGTGGAGAGAAAGAGAGAATTTTATGATAGCATTCTAAATTTAGAAATTTTGTTTTTCTAAAAATATTTCAAACACTAATTTTGAAAATTTACTAAATATAAAAACAATTAAATGATAAATAATTTCGTTAATAACGTTTGTTTTTATCAAACATCTTTGGCAGCGAGTATAAGCATCGGGCTACGGGTGTAGTATGAAAAAAAATATTTGCAGGAAGAATAAAGAAGAATTTACTTGAGCGTTTCAGAAATTCAAAAGAAAATGTGCTTGATAATTTTCTAAAACGAAAATGACTTTAGAGGAATGTAAGGTAAAACCATATAGTCCAGTGAAACTAGATATCTTAGTTTTGACACAATTTCATGAGTCCTCTAGCGGGTAATCGGCGAAAAACTTAGCTTTAAGATAGAAGAGGAAGCCGTCATTACGATATTTCCATACTGAAAATTATGTAGTTTCTGTGTTTATTTTTTTATAGATTTTAGGTACGTTCTCGTAATTATATAAATACATACCACCTATAGTCGTCGTCTGTTCTGTCCGCCCGTCCGCATATAACAGCGCAAAAACTATACAACAGAATAGTTTGAAATTTAATAAAAAATCGTTCTTGAATTTTGACGAGTCATTTCAAATTTTATGAAAATCGAATTAAAATTTAAAAAGAGATTAATGAAAGTTTTCCTCATCCTATTAAATAATATCATACGTAATCTATATAATAAATGCCCAAGTCATGTGAGTGTCGAAAACAAATACTGGCTAACCACTTCCCTTTTCATATGCTTGGCTAACCACTTCCCTTTTCATATGCTAAGCGGCCATTTTTACTCAGAATTATTTTTTCGACAATTGGCTATAATCCGATTACAATAAACGAAAATAAAAATATTACTTACAAGAATTAATTCTAGAATAAAAGAAAAAATGGACACTGATGTTTCAATTATATATCAACAATTTCAAAGTAATTAGCGCATACAATAACATTGTATTTTATGCAAAGAGTCAAATAATATTTATTATATTAAAACCTGCCTGTCTGTATATCACTACTACTCCTCCTAGAATATTGTTTGTTGGGAGATGAAATTAACGCCAGGTGGGTGCATTGATACAGTGTTGTCATATCGTCACTATCGAATATGTAAAAATGCATTTTTCATTACTTTTAAAAATGGTCCGATTGTCGACACTAAATTTCATTAGAATTGTTCGATTAGTAAAAATACTAATAAAAATTCTGTGAAGAACAGGGTTGCCAGTTTCGCCTTCTCTTTTATTCAGAAAGGCCGATTTCATACCGGAAATTTTGGGAAAATGTTTACTTTAAGTAATAACGAACTGTCGGTCATTAAATGAATCAAAAATTTCTATTTGAAATTTCTGGTATGGATTCGAAATTTGTGAATAAAAAAGGAGGCCAATATAGCAACCCCATTTTTAAAAGTAATGAAGAATGTATTTTTCCTATTCGATAGTTTGACATGGTAGTGACGTTATAAAGTCTCAGAATTTTAAACTTTGAATTTGTACTTTGATATTATTTTTTTTTGTAATCTTGAAACTTTTATATTGTAATGGGGGTTTCAGAATTACTTCATTTTTGTGGATAAAAGAAAGAAAAGGAGAAAATGATAGGGGTTATTAGATTATTTTTTTACATCAATATCTCATTAAACTTAAATACATAAATTCTTTTGAATTTAAATAGGTCGTGAAAAAAAATGTGACAAAAATTAAGTTTATAAAGCACATTCAACGAAATAAATCAATATTTTCACATATTAAGTTTCATGTACCAGATTATTCTACATAAACAAAAATTGTCTTACGACATAATGACATTTAAAAATCAGTACATAGTTATTTTTTCTCAGCCTTAACATTAAACCAAGGCAAAAGATTTAAACTCCTTGGAGTTAGTAATACACTGGACCACACGCACTGGGCGGAGCTTATAGTGTTTACGGGTAGTTGTCTACGGTATAGTGTACCCGTAGTTGATTGGATTTTGGTGGGGAAAAATAGGGACGTTGATTAGCTAAATAAATGAAAACGTCATCGTGACGTTAGCGAATTACAGCATGCCCACTTTTGAATCATTTAAGCTAGTGTTTAAATTTATCCTACGTGAAAAGAACGAGCAGTGTATTCTGAAAACTATTAGAAATATATATTAAAATTTATACATAAACCCATTTTTATACAGTATCAGTTATATTTGTTATCAACATAATAATAATTTAACACAATATATTTTATTGTACAGCAATATGATTAATTTTATAAATGGCATGGACGTCATACAGAAATTATATTATTTTAATTCTAATAATATGACAATTTTTAAATCTAAACTTTTTAAATCTATCTATCTAATTTAAAATACATAATTTCATAGCTGCAATTGCGCATTTAGTTGTGCATTTATATATTTCATATTCATATGAAAATGAATGAAATATATATATTTCATTTATATATTTCATTCAATAAATTTTTGTGTACAAATGCTGTTTAATCACTTGTTTTTGTGATGCTTACTTTTAATTCCTACATTGATTATTGCAATTTTGGCCACTGCTTTATATTTATGTATTACATTGTAATTATCGGTTTATCTATTGACGATTATTTATGTGGTTTAATGACTATTATTTACAAAAGTTTTATTATATTAATCTTTCTTTGTAAGTTGCTGCAAAAGCGCATTTATTATTGGATAGTTTTTCATCTTATTTCATTTATAACAGCATTTTGCATTAGTTACACCGTTTTATCATCTATACACTGGAGAGTTTCGGCAAATCAAAATAACTTAATCATAATTTGAAATAATATTTTCATAGCTGCAATTGCGCCTTTAGTTGTGTATTTATATCTATACTAAAATTATAAAGGAGTAAAGATTGTTTGTTTGTTTGTTTGTTTGTAGGGGGTAATCTCTGGAACCACCGAACCGATTTCAAAAGCGATGGTGGCAAATTGAAGGTGACAAACCCCTGCTTGAACATAGGATTTATTTTATGTCGGTGCCACTAACCCCAGGGGGTGCAGGAGCTAAAAACGTTCTAAAATTGTGATTTTTTATATACTGAAGGAGCGAGAAATTTGAAATTTAGCATTGTAGCTACTTATAAGATGTAAATGCTCTCTAAGAACAAAAAAATCGAAATTTAACAGGGTGAAATGAGCGAAATGTGTTCTAAAAATATTCTATATTACAATTTCTATGGAATCTCTGGAACTACAGAACCGATTTCAAAAGTAATGGTGGCAAATTGATGGTGGCAATTCCTACTCCAACATAGGCTATATTTTATGTCGGTGCCACTAACCTCAATGGGGTGCAGGAGCGAAAAATGTTCGAAAATTGCGACTTTATACTGAAGGAGCTAGAAGATTGAAATTTAGCATTGTAGCTACTTATAAGATGTAAATGCTCTCTAAGAAGAAAAAAAATCGAAATTTAACAGGGTGAAATGAGCGAAATGTGTTCTAAAAACATTCTAAATTACAATTTCTGTGGAATCTCTGGAACTATAGAACCGATTTCAAAAGTGATGGTGGCAAATTGATGGTGATAACACCTGCTCAAACATAGGCTATATTTTATGTCGGTGCCACTAACACCAGGGGGTTTCAGGAGCGAAAAATCTTCTAAAATTGCAATTTTTTTCATACTGAAGGAGCTAGAAATTTGAAATTTGGCATTGTAGTTACTTATAAAATGTAAATGCTCTCTAAGAACAACAACAAAAAAAAACAAAATTTAAAAGGGTGAAATGAGCGAAAAGCGTTCTAAAAACATTCTAAATTACAATTTCTGTGGAATCTCTGGAACTACAGAACCGATTACCAAAGTGATGGAGGCAAATTGATGGTGACATTCCCTGCTCAAACATAGGCTATATTTTATGTCGGTGCCACTAATCCCAGGAGGCTGCAGGAGCGAAAAACTTTCTAAAATTGTAATTTTTTTTTATTATGTAGGAGCTAGAAATTTTAAATTTGGCATTGTAGTTACTTAAAAGATGTAAATGCTCTCTAAGAACAAATTTAAAAAAATTCGAAATTTAAAAGGGTGAAATAAGCGAAAAGCGTTCTAAAAACCTTCTAAATTACAATTTCTATGGAATCTCTGGAACTACAGAACCGATTTCAAAAGTAATGGTGGCAAATTGATGGTGAGAATTCCTACTCAAACATAGGCTATATTTTATGTCGTTGCCACTAACCTCAATGGGGTGCAGGAGCGAAAAATGTTCGAAAATTGCGACTTTATACTGAAGGAGATAGAATTTGAAATTTGGCATTGTAGTTACTTATAAGATGTAAATGCTCTTTAAGAATAATATTTTTTTTTTTAAATCTAAATTTAAAAGGGTGAAATGAGCGAAAAATGTTCTAAAGTCATTCTAAATTACAATTTCTATGGAATCTCTGGAACTACAGAACCGATTTCAAAAGTGATGGTGGGAAATTGATGGTGACAATCCCTGCTCCAACAGCTGACAACTGGATTTTTCGCTAATTGTTGCCACAGATTAATCTCGGAAAATGAAATATTTGAAGTTACTGAAAAAAATAATAGCTCAAAAAGTATTTGTCAGAAAATTATTAGGCAAACTGCGTTTGAAAGGTAAAAAATTCTATTTTTCTTGATAGAAATTTCAAATCTTATGATTATGCTGTTTTTCAAATATTGAATTTCAAAAATTACCAAATTTCACAATGGAGTACCATAGCGAAACCTTCATGCGCAAAAAGATAATGATAAGGGCGACGTGTCCTGACGTGTATATTGGCTATAGCACGAGCCACAAATTATAGTAACCTTATTATTCTGTTAAAATATAAAAGATAATTATGAATAGTCAATATTTTGTTTTATTAAAAGTTCATTAAGAGAAATTGACCAGCGTAGCGGGCGTAGCTTGCTAGTATTACATATTTTTAGTTTCAATAAATTTTTGTCTATTGAATGTTGTCAAATGCTGCTTAATCACTTGCCTTTGTGATGCTTACTGTTAATTCCTACATTGATTATCGCAATTTTGGCCACTGCGTAATATTTATGTATTATGTGTATCCATTTATCTATTGTCGATTATTTATGTGGTGCACTGGTTATTATTTACAAAGTTTTATTATATATATATATATATATATATATATATATTTAGCGAGAGATAAGTACTAACGAATTAAATCAGTCTATTAATAATTTCATGAGACAAAGTTTTATACAGATATGAGAGGTATGAAAAATTACACTGAAATGCTTCCTTGTTAATTCACTAGAAAAGAAGAAATATGAATTTGTTGCTTTCTTCGTAAAACTGGAAAAGAGAATTATAGAGGATGCAAGAAACTTATTAATCTTATAAAGAACATGTCAATGAAGCGAATTTAATACTGCAACTAATAAGATCATCTCATGTGTATAATCACCCATGCAGCCATAACTCCGTGTTCATGAAACTGCAATCTGTCATATATCCACGGGGCTAAATTATTTCCTCAAAATAAGATACTTCCATTTCTTTTACTTGAAATACATGTGCTTATCAGTAAATCTTTATGAGTAGTATCCCGAAACACCGCATTCAATTACTGATTTTATAGAAAAATTAATGTAGAATATGAATACAATTGCATTTTCATTCAACGAAATTTAATTTAATTTTTAATTTTAAAACTTATCAAAACACTATATAATTTAATGTCTTTTTTATATATGTTTCTTAAAATATTCTGAAATCAAGATAGTATATTGCTGGGTATTTTTTCAAATCTTCAGCTTCAGAAATCCAGATTCTTATTTTTTAAAACAATAAATGTCAGAAAAATTAATATTTTCTAAAATTTTCTTTTGTTCTAACTTTTGCAAATATACTTGCCTTTCACGACATTTTGTACGTTATTGAAATTTACTATAGTATGCTCTGTACTAAAAATAAACTTTTCAGGAAAGATAGATAATTTGCAGAAACTCGCAAAATAATTTAATGCATGTGAAAAATAATTGGTTACATCTTATGGATGAATTTCAAAAGGATATAAATATATTTCCAAAATATTTTTCCTGGTGAAAAACCAATGCAGAGTAAAACCTCCATAACGGACACACCTAAGTATGCGGGTATCTCTATCTAGCGAACACTTTTTCAATTCCTAATACTAATATATTTGTACGCGTTTACCTCTGAATAGTGGACACCTCCGAATAGCGAACTGATTCAAATGTAGAATTCAAATGTAGAATGGGGTTGTATCCCACCCGAAACCGAAAAATCAATTTAAAGTCAACCCGTGAACCCAACAAAATATATTTCTTCCACCCGTATCCAGACCTAAACCCAACACACTTCAACTCAAACCCAAAATAATTCAACCCGAAACCGACACGCAACCCGACTCACAACCCGATTAGCAACAGGAAATGGAATGAAACAAATTAGTTTAGTTAGTTTAAATATCATTAGAAAAGAGCTTTAATATTTTTAAATTAAATAAATTAGTAGCAATACATTAATGTTTCATGTGGTACACTTAATCTGTCGTTTAAAATTAGAAAATATATTTTTTAATAATTAATAAAGCATCTATAAAGAAAGAGACTAAAATTAAAAGTATAATTTTAGCAAAAGTTTAAAAAACCCAATAAACTCAATTCACCTGAAATCTGAAATATAGTTCTGCATATTTGTGTTAAACTTTTCAAAAAATCCCAAAAACAGGACTTGAAAAAACCTAAATTTGAACCGTCAGAAACATTCTAGAGTGAACCAGACCCACAGAAAAAAATAAGCGAGTCTTACCTCAAAAAAGAAAATTAGGAGCAAACCAGCCCAATGCAAGACACTATTCAACTGACCCGACGTGTTTGCTCTTCAGAGGTTTTACTATATTTGGTACGGGTACCTTATTCACTAGCCTTAGAAACTCATTCATGTAAAAGTCGGGTCTGAATATTGAGAGTGTAGATATGTCTCTTTTTCTACATAAAATATAAAATTGATATTAAAAATATAATCGTAGACTACTTTTAATAATCGCATTAAAACATGAATTAACTTCTTTTCTTTTAGTGTTCAGGTTGAAGCATTGTGGTTTTGAGTTTTAATGTGTGAGTTTCAGGACTGATTGCGGGTTGACGAAAATTACTAATCAGGTTGCTGATCGATGGAATTGTTTTCGTTGGGTTTAGGTTGGTTGCGGGTTTACTTCAAACGGAGTTTTCGTATTCGTGCAGGATTCTAGACTCCATGTTTGAACAAACAGCTGATCATTTTCTAATTAGCCTAAAACTGCATAGGCTCGTAGCAATAAACATGAAAAAATTCAGGATGATTGAGAAACAAGTGGTCAGTTGTCAGTTAGCCTACAGGTGTATAGACTCTTTGCAATAAGCTTAAAAATATCAGGCTGATTGAGAAATAAATTATCATATCCCAATTAGACTAAAGCTGCCTAGGCTCTTTGAAAGAAGTCTGAAAAATATTAGACTGATTGGGAAATAGGAGATCATTCTCCAATTACCCTGGCTCTTTGTAAACAACCTTGTCTATTTCCAAAGAATCTGGTTTCTCAATTAGATTACAACATATATATCCATTTTGGATATACACTATAAAACATTTGCTATAGAAAATCATATGCGTATCGGTTACAGTTAAATTACAGGGATACACAGAATATATTCATTGAGTTACTGGTTGTAGGCAGTATTTGTTTGATGTGCGCTTCATTTACATTATTGTAGTGCAAGATAACATATTTCATATAGAAAGCTGCACATGTTACATCTCTCTTTAACAGCGCCGCACTAAAAAAAATCAATATTGTCTATGAGTGGTGATTGAAGGAAGTGCGTTTTAAAATTATGTGTTTTTAAATTTAACTAAATTTCAATATGTAATATCAGGAATATAAATTAGTTAGATTTATACAAAACTGCCCAAAATAATTTGAATTAATGATTTTCTATCGCAGAGATCTGCTAAAATGCATTTTCAGCACTTACGCGTGGTTCAACTGAACTTAATATTTTTACACTTGGGCACGGCAAATTCTATGGCACGCGGAAGATTATCTTCAGCTCTGCTTAGATTCAATTTCTGAATCTAAATACTGTAAAATTGTATAATATGCATGAATTTACGCTGGCTGAGTTAGAATGAACACAATTTGTTTAGTTGGTTGTCGTTGTCATACAGATTAAAGGAACTGAAATGCACCTTAATTAATATCAAACTTGCACAATACTGGCTGGAAGATATTTCACATTAAGATACGTTTAAAAGATTATCATAAAGGAACGAGCTTCCCATTTTGACATTTTTTTCCTGTGACTCATTATTTCCAAAAATGGATAATATGAGAAACTCAAATACAAACCACTTCTAAGGGGACTCCAAGCCAGATAGCCTTTTTATACGTACAAAAATGATATCAACTAATCGGCATCTAGGATACAGCAACAGAAATAGCATTTTTTCATTACCCTCTGAAGTATAACACCAAATCTTCTCCCCATGTTTTTAATTTCGAGAATCAAATTTTATGTACTTTTGATTCATTATTACATTATCGACTAATTTTTTTTTTGTTATGGCACGAAATAATCACGTTTATTTTGTTTATTTATTTATTTATTTTTGACGCGGATGGGAAAAGGTTCGCAAACTTTGTCTATATGATATGAATAAAACAAAAATAAATTTTTATACAGGGTTGCATGAGAAGAAATAGATACGTTGTTGACTATGATAAGTACGTAGTTAAAGATTCGTTTTTTTCGTTTATGTTACGATTTTTACTCATGGTATAAGTTTAAACACTAGAAGATCAAATATAATGCATTAAGCATATATTATGAAACACTTTCCAACGCATCTAAAAAAATGTAATGATACGTCATCATTAAATAAGATGAAAAAAGGGATGCAGTAAACATTATGGAAAATATATAATGTATTTAAAAAACCTAGTTTTAGCAATTCCCTTCCATAGTCAAAAAAGCAGTCTAATTATTTGGTGCAGACCTGTATATGATTCATAGATTTTCTTTTATACAATATTGCATGCTAAAATTTAGTTCAGTTCGAATATTCACTTCTAGCTATTTCACAAAGAGATGGAAATGCACTGCGATTCTTTTGTACAACCTTGTATATTAACTAAATATTTTTGTAAACGCCACATACAGGTTAAACTTAATTAACATAAAAGACACCCAACACAACTTAAAACGCACATTCATAAATTAACAACCATAATCGGTATTTTTAATCTTGTTCTTCCCTGTATATATGAATAGCCCTGTATATATGAATAGCCCTGTATATATGAATTTATATTACAAAAATGTATTAGTATACTAAATACTAGCTACCTACGACCTCTTCGCTTATCGTTTTTTAAACCGAACCTCGAATGGTTAAAACATCTTTTAATTCCACCTTCCATCGCCAGGAGCTCCTTCTGTTCTAAACAAACCCTTTTCAAACGAGCTTCCGGAACGGCTCTCCACTGCCTACGGTAGCCTATAACAGTCGTGCTTGCACCGCAAAATCTTTTAGCTTCACCTTCCGCCGCCAAGGGGCGCATTATATTCTAAACGAACCTCCGGAACTGGTTCCCATTGCCTACGGCACCTAATAGCAGGTGCGCCGCTCACGTGCTGCAAAAAAAAAAAAAAAATTGATTCCAACTTGCACCACCAGGAGGCGTCAGTTCTATATACCTTTAACGTTAATGCGATATTTACATTACGACCTAACTCCCCCTTCTCAAATTAAATGATTAACATTTAACATTCTATAACTTTGGAAGCAGAAACAAAATGCCGCATTTGAAACAGAAACAAAATGCCGCATTTGAGACAGTGACAAAAGGCCGCGTTTTTTAACATTTTCCAACCTAGTTGAAAAGTGTTTATGACTTCGGTTTGTCTGCCGTCTGCCGTCTGTCCGTGCTCTAACTCCCGTACATATGCTTCGATTGTCCTGAAATTTTAGTATGTTATTGTCGTTTCCTATAGCAATGTTCCCTATTTCATCAGAAGTGTGTACTTCAGAAGCACCTATAGTTCTTTTACAGGGACAATCAAAAGTATTCCGTTACATTACAATCAATAGGAAATAATCGTTTCAAGTGCATTTTGATGACGCTACGTCATTTAAAACATAATTAAATTGATATATAATTATGTAGCGCATTAAAACAAGTTTTTGCAGAATATGGGTTGCAAAGCATTTATTATTTATTTACTGGGTCCAACAAAAGAATTCTGTTAGACATCGTTCTATGTGGAAAAATCGTTTGCACTGTAATTTAGTGATATTTCACTATTTGAAACACAATGAAAATTAGAAGCATTACTGAGGTGCACTATAACTTGCTCTCTTGTGTGCATTGCGTTTATTTACAGGAACACACAAAATATATTGGTTACAGTACATGTGCTATATTTACAGTCTATATGTGATAAGTGCGTTTTCAACTTTGGTTTGCATTTTAACTTTTTCTTTCATAATACGTGTGTGTTTATAAACTCGGTTGACCATATACAGGGCTACACAAGGAATGTCGTAAGTACTACCAAGGCAGACTAGATCTACAGGCATAGTCAATTGAGATTAATGTATGAAGCCTCCCGCCAGAGGACTCTGATACCCTGCCCAAAATTGAAATTTGACTTTGACCGTAACTGAAACAACCTGGGCAGGGTTGAAATGTAAACAAACAACAAAATTACGTCACGTCGCCATGGTTTACAACTCTTCTAACATTTCAATCAAGCTTAGAAATGACAGCGAATTCCAATACCTGTCAATTTTTCGATTATTAAAATAGTATCGCAAGTGAAAATATGGTAAATTGTTGCGTTTATAACTGTAAATCTCGAAGTGATCGTAGCTGCAATGTTGGAGATAACGGCGAAAAAATATCGTTTCATAAATTCCCTCTGGAACCATCACGAAAGGCTGCATGGCTGAAAGCAATAAGCTGCCAAGTCAAGATCTCGATTTACATTATCCTACGGTTAATATTTTTATTGTATTATTAATTCTTTAAATGATATTTTGATATTAGTAATAATTGCGTGATAGAAATACCCTGAAGTAGGGCTTTTTCCAAAGTTCAAACCACAAAAATAAATGTATTCATAATATTGTTTTTCATATACATATTTGTTAATTAATGAAAGCATTAAACTCACGTGAGTCACTTTATTTTACTTTAGTAGTTACTCTTATTAATTGTGAAATTCCTAATGCATTTCTAATATATAAACACTTATATTATAAAATGAAAACATTTACTGAAAACAAAGAACTTTTCAAAGTTGTTATATAAAAATATACAACTAACACATCTTTCCAAATCTCAAATGGCTTTAATATCAAAATATTAATCCACCACAGTTATCACCAAGGAAAGCATGAAGTCTTAGAACGTCAATGAAATGATGTCTTCTTTTGAATTTTTTATAACAGCAGGGTGCATTCTCAGGTAGAAGTTTGTTCGATTTTCTGTCTGTAAATGTAACCTGCTAGTTCTCGAGACACTGAAGGTCTTCCACATCAATCGCAATTTTTTTCAAGATTAGTGAATATGCTATGTTTGCTGTTAGTGTAGACACTCACCATTCTTTCTGCTGCCATGTCAAAAGAGGATGTGCTTCAAATAATCATATTTTGATATTAAATTCATTTGAAAATGTTCTTTTAAATATTTTTAATGTTGTTCAAATGGTCTTTGTTTTCCTGTAAATGTTTTTATACTTCAGTCTGAAACGTGTTATATATTAGAAAAGCATTACAGATTCTAAATATAATAAGTTTTTTATAACAACTAAAGTGAAGTGACTAATATGAGTTTAATATTTTCATTGTTTAATAAGTAAATAAAGTATATACAGTTTAAATATTTCAAGAAAGTGTTTGGCACAGATGTCATATACTTTGGCGTAATTTTTTTTTTACGCCAATTTGGCACCAGTTAAGTATCCCAGTGTGTGACATTGGTGTAAGAAAAAAAAAATCATGCCAACGTGGTGCATATATGACATCTGTACCAAGTGTTTTAACTAATTTTACAATTAATTATGAATAAATTTTAAACCATTTTTCCATTAGACTGCCTAAAAGATTATTTATTTCATTGAATTGTAGCATATATTTTATTTCTCTCTACCTATATATTGCAAATAATTTGAGTAATGAATTAATTATTCAGTTTTACATGTATTAGTTAATATGCAAGATACAGAAATTATGTAAAGAAAATTAATCTATAAATTCCAGTAGAGTATTACTTTGAAAAAAAAAAAGTAATACCAAATGATGAATTGTTGTAAATTGTCTGTGAATTGAAACTAAGTTAGAAAGTATTATACAGTAGAGTCGCGGTTATCTGAGTTAATGTGGACCAAGCTCACCTCGGAAAACTCGGTTAAACGGGATTTACATAAATGGCCACTAATTTAAGAGATAAAATATAAATTTACACACAATTTATTAATTTTTATAATATACTTACAGTCATTGTGATGTACACTGCAAATGCTTGTGGAATAAAAACAGGTAATGAAATTGTTTATTTGAAAAAGTCCTTGATATTTTTTTTGTTTGTGGGATGATAAACGTTTCTTTGCTGCAATATTATGCCATTTTTTAGTGTCTTCAATATTGTAGGTGTAGCCTCTTCTTGCTGCTCAATGTATTGAATAGTTTTTCAACAGAACTTAGACCTTCCGAATGTGTAATTTTTTCTGGTTAACATAGCTTTAATCATCACTGCTCTCTTGTATGCGATTTTCAATCATATCTGTAATCATGGCATCTGTAATTTCTTGCTGTTCATCTGCATTCATCCACTCAGCAATGTCTTTTTAAGTATGGGTCTCAGAAACAGGAAGTGTTTGTGCTAAGCTGAATCAAGATTTGTCATCAGATGCTTCATTTTTATCATTTGGTTGCTCTTCAGACAAAATTTTCTGCCACGATTTCTTCCCATGCTTCGGAAATCCAATACACAGCATCCTTTGGTGTAATTTCTTTCAGATATTCTGAAACTGTTCGTTCTTCCAGATCTTTAATCAGCTTTTTTTCTGCAATTTCTTTTCAAGTTCTCAAGAACACCTTGGTCTAATGGCTGTATCAGTAAAGTGACATTTGGGGGCAAAAAATATGCTTTGATATCTCCACTTGCTAGTTGCTCCACATCCAGATGGCATGATGCATTGTCTAAAAGAAGGAGTGCTTTTCTTTAAAAAAAAATTCCACTTTAGGGACAAATTGTTCATAAAACCATTCCTTAAAAAGTTCAGCACTCATCCACGCACTTTTCTGATTTCTGTAATATACAGGAAGACTCGAGATGTTGATGTTTTTGAATCTCCTTGGTTTTTTTGAGTTTCCGATTATCATAGGTTGTAATTTTAAGGAACCAGATGCATTACAACAACTTGAAACAGTTATCCTTTCTTTCATCTCTTATATCCGGAAGCTGATGATTCTTCTTTTGCAGTTAAGGTTTTCGATGGTAGCATATGAAAATTTAATCATGTTTCATCACAATTAAACATTTGATCTTTACACAAATTGTTTTCCTCGATATATTTATGAAAATTTTCTACGGATTTTACTACTGCTTCAAAATCTGCAGATAGCATTTCACCAGTTATGTTGAGTTGGAAGAAACTGTCAATGCCAATGAAATGTAAGCTGAAGGTGAAAGAAAAGTCATAAAATTCTGAGATTCCAGCCAAAATGATAGAAAGGGATTTTTTTTTTTTTTTGTGACTCGGTTAAGCGGGACTCGGATAATCGCAACTCTACTGTAATTCTACCTTTTGTACTGTTTTAAAGTGTCCATATTCTCCTGAAATAAAATTTTAGGCAGGTGACCTGAAAAAATGTACTCAAACATGCAATTAATAATATGGTTTTTAAAGTACAATAACACTGGTTAAGAAATTTTGGCATTTTCTATAGAAATTGAGTCAAGCTTGATTTCATTTTATTTTTTACAAGGCCAGGCCATGAATCAAAGTTGTAACCATTCTGGTCAAAAGCTCATTTTGACTAAAGATTAGAAATAAAAATTTTTAATTGAAAAGGTAAGATACAATAATTTGAAAAGATTTATTTTGCAAAAAATGTGCAAAGTCATGGTATATAAAATTTTAACTATTTATGAAATATTTCAAAGCACTTAGGAAGTATACCCTTCTTGCATCATTTGGAAAGAGTGAAAAACATTCTTTTGTCACAGATTTTTTGGTACTTCTCTATTATCCTGTCGACCACTTTTCATAACAAAAAACTATCGCCAAACTGTAACGCCAAATGAACGGGAGAACGTTGCCATTGGAATATCAAAATAAATAAAATATAAGTATTTAAGGACACAATTGTTATTTTAATTAATGAAATGACTAATAAATCAGTGAAACATAATGAAAAATACACGCAAATGTCAAAGTAAAAACCACTTGATGACATAACAAACACGTATGTTTCTGACATCAAGTAAATGGGGCTGCATTTTTGGCGTTTAATCTTACAATTTGGCGATAGTTTTTTGTTATGAAAAGTGGTCGACGGGATAATAGAGAAGTACTGATTTTGTTTATATAAAATATTACATGTTACAACTAAAATAATTTAATGAGTTAAAAGAAACCTTCTACTTTTCAAGTAAAATATTCATGATCCAAACATTTATTTTCATGCGGAAAAAAAATTACCTGATAAATGGTTCGTTTTCGCATCATCAGAAAAGGTAATGGGTTAAAAGATAGTTTCTTACTGCTTATATTAACTTTTTTATATTAAATATGTAAAATAAAATATTTATGTTTCATGTATAAATGAAATATCTAAAAAAAGCATATTTTTATTTTATTTAATAAATTTACATTTAAATTCTTAAGGTAGTAGATCAGAGGCTTCAGCATCAATTTTTCAAAATAGTTTAATTTTTATCTTGTTTCACATAATATATGGCACCTTGAAATCTGTAGTTAATAATGTTGCAATATTTGTAGATTTCTAAGCACATGAGATTTCTTAAAACTTCAGAAAATCTATAAGAATGTCAAATTAGCCCGATTTTATTTAATTTTCTCTTTCCGATATGCTATGAAATTCAGTTATTAGGCAAATGTTAAATATAAGAAAAAATGGGATTAAAAAAGCTTACATATTATTTCAAAATTGTAAAAATGATTTTTAAAAAAATCTTTCATATTTTTTGAGCATATGCACAAAATTCCATAAAATATTATATAGAAAATCACGAAAGGTCAAGGAAATTTTTTTAATAATTTCAAACAGATTTGATTAATTTAAGACATTGCATGGCAAAAATTTAGCATTCATAATGCAATACCAATTATTCTAAACATTCTTTTGTACAAAATATCTGAACGAATGAACTTTTATATGTGGTATGTTGATATTGTCATATAAGACACAATTTTTCAGTGACATTAAAAGAAAACTCTAATTTCCTCAATATTCTTACGTATAAAAGTTTGGAAATGGCAACATTCTTCAATTTGTTTATTTGATATTAGAATTTGGCACTAATTTGTTTGTTTACAGAAAGTGGTCGATAAGGTAATAGACAAGTACCGGATAGTTAATTATTGAAATGTTTTCTGTTTTGACTAAAGTGTCAAATGAATAAAAAATAGAGATGTGAAATATACTTGCATAATCATTGTATTTGTTCTAAAGATTTCCAATTAATAAATTTGAAGTTTGGGACAAGCCTTGGTAATAACATTTACAACTTTTTTAGGTATTGATTTTTTTTTTTCATATTTAAGGTACATAATGTAGTGAGTGCTTAAATAGAAATACTCACAAAAAGTCCAGACATTCATAGTTGACTTGATTAATTCATATTTTTAGAGAAGAACATAAATTTTCCTATTATCTGAGAATGAATAGCATTCAAGTTTTGCGAATTATAGATTTGTACTAGAAAAATGTAATCATTTATTTTCATCCTCAAGATAAGATCAGATTTTTTTTTTCCAAGGTGGGGGGGAAAAGATACCAAAAGTATACAGCAGAAATTTGTTAATAACATTTTAAAGTATGTTTCAAGGTAATACATTTTCATTTCAAAGCCTCAATTTTCATGTTCCTGAAAATCTGTTTAAAATGGCATTTCGTTCTTATAAAATATTGTACAACTATGGCAGAAAGACATGAGTTCTGTTTCCGAATGAACAAAAAACTTTAAACAGAAAAGAGATATTTCACGGCTTCTTTATGTTACTAACAAAACCACGGACTGTGCAAAGGCTTCAAAATCAGATAAAATATTTCTCTTTATATCCATTAATAACAATTCAGTTTTTAAAGTTTTGTAAAAAACTTAGGCCACATTCTTGTTTTTCAAATAACGAGAGTTTATATATTTTTTCAATTTTTGTATAACTAAAATTTTCACCATGAGCCTGCAGACTGGTATAAAAATAGAGTCCAAGCTGGTTTCAAACACTGACTGAACCCGATAAATGAGAATATATATTTTTTCCAGATTACCGCAATCATAATGGAAATCATATATATTATTTCTCCTGTCAACATATCTTTTTCTAAGAAAATACGAAACGCAGAATGACGAATGAGATAGCATATGAAAGGATTTTGAACAGGCTTCTGACATAGCACACTTAACATTTCGTTAAAACATGTTTTTTGATTAAAAATTGCAGTTAATTAAAAATTAAATCGGCATTGTTTTCATAAATGAAATGAAAGATTTTCATCAAATCAGTGTTGCTACAAAAATAAAATACTGCATTATCAGATGACGTCATCCTATAATTAAAACACGATTGTTAATTTGTTTCTTGCTTGTACTTTTTGCAAAAATATCTAGCTTTTAATCAGATTTTATTTAATTTTTACGTGTGCATCACCTACTGTTTATTTGTTTAATCGTGGCTGTGTATATGCATACTGTATCGGAGCACCAGTAGATTACGTAATTTAAGGATTATTTTCTATTTAGATATATATTTCATTAGGATTCACAAAAATTTTAAGTACAGTGAAACTTCCATTTAACGAAGTCTCATCGTTACACTTAAAAACTTCGTTATGAAGAAAATTCGTTAAATAGAAATCAACTTAAATTCATGAAATTTTTCCTTCAGATATGACAAACAGGTGTTGGATTCAGAAGCATTTGATTAAGTTTTAATTATGAAGCCGTCTTTTACAAAACTGGTGTGTACGGTCGATGAAATCAGTATCACATTCCCAAGCTTTGACTCAAACATTCATCAGCTCTGATACACATAGGTTCTCAAACTAATGTTTTTTTTTCTTTTTTAATAATGTACTTCAAGATATTTTATTATTCCTTAGACTAATGGCTGAAGTTTAGAAGTTGTATTGGCAGGAACACAAATAACTTTGATGTTCTTCGATTTGCATTTTGAAGCACATTGTTGTGGATGTACAAAGCAATTGTCTGTCAGCAATGGAAGCTCAGAATGGTAACTGTCTGACTCTAATCGATATTTTTTGCTTCAATGCACCTCTGACGCCATTGCATCACTACATTTTCTATATCATTGAATGTAAAAAGGGGATTTTGACTTTCCCCAACTGTTAGCGCAGGAGTCTCGGAGTGGGAGAGTAATGATTACAAATGTTTTTCATAATGTGAAAAAAAAATGTTTTATTTAGCACCAAGCAGAATGGAACTTATTTAAATGTGTTCATTTCCTTACAATCCGCTGAAATAAATTCGCATATCCATCGCAACAGCAACCTCTTATTTTGAATTCTGTACCAGTACAAAAGTGGAATAAACTTCGTTATATAGAATATATTTTTCGTAATATGGAGATTAATTTATATGCTAATGATGTTCAAAGTCAATGTTCAGCAGAAAATTTCGTTAAATAGAAAGCTTCGTTAAAGGGAAGTTCCACTGTATTTTTTTTAAAAATATTTCCTTAAACTGTTAATATTTCTGACGTCACTTAAATGGCTGCTGGACCACAAAGTTTGAACATCCCATGTCTAAGTTCCCATAGGCAATTCGTTTTTTTCTTTTTTCAGTATAGGAGTCTTGACAACCTAGAGGAATGACCTTGGTGAGAGAAGAAAATTTGGCAAAAATTTTTCTGGCAATCTAGTATCATGTGAAAAGTGTTTGAACAAGTTTCTGAGATAGTACACCCACATTTCGTTAAAACGTGTTGTTTGATTAAAAAAAAAAAAAAAAAAATCAGTTAATTAAAAATAAGTGCTGAAACGTACCAGGAAATAATCTGAAAGATTGCAGTGCGAAAGCCTCGCACGGGTCTTTCTGGTTAACATTTGTTTCAATGACTTTCCAGGTTTAGTTTGAGTTTCCCTGATATTTCCATGTTTTCCAGATCTGTGACCACCGTTACAGTGCCTAGAAGTATATAGTGTTGTTATCGGCGTCAATATTATACTTCAGAAATAGAGGACGCCGATAGATGGCGCCAGTGTTCTCGCCGCGGCTATGGTAACTTTCGTTTTTACATACACCTCATTTTAAATCTATTTTTTTCTGTATAAATCAGTACTTTAAAATGCTCTAGATAAAAAATAAACAAGGAAAAAAATTCTAATAATGAATATACAGTTGAAGAGAAATGTAATTGATTTCATAACAACTAATTGTAATGAACTCAAACAGTTACAAACTTTATCATAGGACAATGTTTTTCTTCCTACAATATTTAGTTATTTCTAAATTTGGATAAATACATTATACTATGATGAATTCTTGCAAAAACATGTCCCTATTTTGACAACTTTTTAATCGGTATTCATTATTACATAACTTGTTTACATCCTGTTAACAAACTAAGAGTAAATTGAGTTGTTAAAATTTTCTGACATTTCGGAGCTTTAGTTTTGAGTAAAATAATTTAAGGTATACTAGTAAACATCAAACACTAAATTAATGATAATTTCAAATCTAGAAAAAAAAAATAATTACTCTCCTGAAAGTATGACAAGAATGCATTTTCTTTAAATTAGGGTAGATGCACCAATCATCCTTAAAAAATTATTTAAAAATTATTTTTGATTAATAGTTATTATTATATATTATTATTACATTAAGTTATCAACAATATTTAACCATTCTCATACTCACATTTCTCAAATGTGAATCAAAATTTTAATAACAGAAATAAATCAAACACTTTCCAGTTTTTTTCGAGTAATAGACACCCTACAAAAAGTAATACATTGATTTTGTGAATGTATTTAAAACCATGATTGAATGAAAGCAATGAATGAACTAATGAAACAAAATAGTCATGTTAAAATAAATTTTAAAGTTAGGATATCAATAATTAATAAAATATTTATGATAATGTTCATTGTTTAAATTATTTATTGTCATTATCACAAGATAAATATTTTAATTATTTTAGATAGAAAAATTAAAATACTAAATTAAAAATAATTGAGCAAATCTTCTTTCCCTTCAATAGTGTATTTGTAATTTCTCACAATAAATCGCTCATGAAAATGCGATTCACATTAGAGTCCTGCATCGGGTCGGGTTACCCGCACCCGACCCGTCCCTCGGGTCGGGTTGGCGCTCTTTTTTTTTTGTTGAGGTTCGGGTCGGGTTGACTTCTACTTTTTGCTGCGGGTCCGGTTGACATTCACTTATCGGGTTCGGGTTGGGTTTTTACTCTTGCGGGTCGGGTTCGGGATGACCCGCTTTTTCAAAAGAATGTCCAATATTTTTTCAGATTAAGGAAACCGAAGTAAATTTTTTGTCGGGTTGCTAGTTGACTTCAAATGAAATTTGCGGGTTCGGGTCGGGTTGTACCCGACCCGTGCAGGACTCTAATTCACATACAACTGAATGTTGGTTCAGATCTTTGTCGGCACGAGGAATGACTTTTAACCATTTTTCAAATTAGTTTTAGTCTTTGGGGGGGGGGGGGAGAGGATAGAGTTATGTTAGTTTTGTTGCTTTTATATCCACTAGTACCGGGAACGAAGCATGTTCAGGGCTTAATTTGCGCCGGAGCCCACCAGACCTCAGCTCCGGTACTTCTCTGTTTTTAGTAAATGTTTAAATATTGGCCAGAATTCACCGGAGCTCATAAACACTGCGCTCCGGAGCCTAGTGCAATAACGCTTCCGAAAAACGAATTCTAAATTACCCTTTCCTTTCCCTCCCATCCCCAATTTTTTGCCTGCTTTTGTATCAAAACACTTATAAGTGAGGTAATGTGTCGCTCACGTAAGAGATTGAGATAAAACGGGCTCGGTTTTTATATCAGTCTTGGGAGGCTTGAACTCAATCTGTCTTAAATTCAAATTTTATTTATTTCCATTTCAAATCATTTTAATGCTATTTTGATCAGAATAACGAGTAAACAGAAATAGTCTTTTTTCTATTCCGCATAGCTGCGAACTATTAATTTTTTGTGTTAACACTATTTCCGAATCATAATCCTGAGCTTATTTAATCGCAGAATTCTGCGATTAATTAACATTAAGATTAGGTAAAGCAAAGGTTTCTATTTGGAAGTAGTAATAACAAAAAAATGGAACAGTTGATATCTAAGTATACGCAGATAGATGTATTTAATTATTTTTATTTTGCTAAAAAAAAAAGTGTTTTAAATTTTGAAGATAATGTATGAAATATAAATAGGCAGACTGGAGTGACGGTGGGGGGGGGGGTGCGTGTTAGTACCACAGAATATTAGGGCTCCGGCACTTTTTTTCTTAGAAATTAAGCCCGGACCATGTTCGATCAGCTTTTCTTTTCTTAGTATTTGCAGGTTTATCCATAATGATTTATCATTAAACAGGCATAATATACGTATGTTTACTTTAAAATATTATAGAAATAGAAACATTCGTATAGTTTGTTTGAAAATACAGCGTTAATTACATTGAAACTAACATTAGGATCAAGCCTGTTAAATGAAACTTCAAACGTTAATAACGGTGGTGGGAACTCGACGCCCTCTCGCGGAGAACCTGGTTTTCCTCCTGTTAGGGACATTTTTTTTATTGCGGTTGTATTGGCGATAAGCACACTACTTACTTCTAGGCACTGTACCACCGTGAAAAAAGTTGCCAAATTTCCTTCTTCGCCAAGGCAGTTTTCACTATTTCACCAAGTCCCATATACTGGAAAAGTACCGAGAATTTAATTTCTGTATCCAACTATGTAAAGCACATTAAAATCAGAGAGTTAGGAACTCAGATAGTACAGCGCCATCTAGTGGCAGTTATTTTACTTGTAACATCGGGATGAAGATGTAAGAACATATATTTTCATTTTTACACTTTAAATTCTGACCCATAGATTTTGAAAAAAAAAAACATAAACGTGCAGAGTTTTAACTTAAATTGCAGTGAGCTCGATTATGAAAGATTAATGGGTTTCAATAGGAATTTCGCCAAATTAGCCAGATATAGCCAAGTTGGCTTCATATATGGCAACTTATTTTTGTCGCCAAACCTGGCAATATTTTGCCAAGTTTGTCATTATTTGGTGTTATTGTGGTAACCCTGTTATTAGTACATTTCAACAATTACTCATTGTTGAAGTGATCAATGTGACAGTCCAATCAGATTGTGATGGACACACAGAGATTTCGATTTTATATAAATAGATTTATTTTGTTGAAAATGTAGAATGCTTGGTATTTTTGCATCAATAATTTAAGCAGTAATCAAGCAATATCAAGCATCAATAATCAAGCAATTAAAATTTGATTATTATGAATGCAAGGCGTGTGAAATTTTCTATGAAAAAATTTCCAAAGTATTAAATAGGAATTTATTCAATTATCGATGCTGGATATTCATTGTTTTCGTGTTTGCCCCAGGTTGGTGGCTCACGGAAAATATTCCATCTTGTGCTGCGTTTGTAGCCTTGCCAACATATAGTGAGAAAGTTCCAGGCTGAGTATCGTTCCCAAGTGGTTCAGTTGGTAGAACGTCAATGCGCTATACTGATGACCCAGGTTCGAGTCTCGGCTTGGGTATTTTTTCACTGTGTTGGCTTTACGCCTATTAAGCAATTAAAATTTGATTATTATGAATGCAAGGCGTGTGAAATTTTCTATAGAAAAATTTCCAAAGTATTAAATATGAATTTATTAGATAATATTTTACATATTGATGTCTGAATTTTGATCAATTTTTACAAATCATTTGAATATGTATTTTTTCCCCCTTAAATGATGTTTAAAATAACAAAAAAGCAATTTTTTATAACTTCTCATTATTGATCTAGTACATAATCAAAATTTGATCTAATTCAGGGCAACTTGGCAAATTGACTGAGTATCGAATTATGTAGTGAAATGCTTAATTGCAACCTTGCTATAAACTTAATTAAGAATGCAAAAATTTTTCAGTATTTTTTTTAATTTACATAAGAACATACATTTTGTTATTCATAAATATACAACTATTTATTATTACAGATATTTATGCTTTATATATAATTTTTTGTATGCAGGAAAAATTCGTACAATCCTGTGTAGAGGAGTAGACGGGATATATGTATGTAGTCAGCATTTTACACAAAATGATTACAAACAAGATGCGAAAATTAAAATGCTTTTACCAACAGCTGTGACAACAGTTTAAAAAAAAATTCCTGCTAATAAGCAATTAAAATTCAGAAAGCGCAAGATATATAATTAAAACTATCAAGAATTATCTCATAAACGACAACAACTAGATGAAGAAATTGAAGCCATTAAACAAATTTCTCCAGTTTGTACAAGTTTACAATTAGAAAATTTCAATTTATTATCAACAGTATCTAGTCAGCAAGATTATATTAAGTCCACAAAAATTGTAGCTATAAATACTAACCTTTCCAATAGTGTATTATGTATGCAACAAAAAAAAAAAAAAAAAAAAAAAAAAATACAGATGTCTTTTACAGAAATTCCGAAGACTTAAAACACCTATAATATCCACAAGCTAGAAGCATCTACAAGTAATATCAGTAAAATATTAACCGAGCAGCTTCAATGTTTTGGAAAAAAGAAACATCACTGGTCTGAAAACACGATAAGATACTCCATTTTGCTGCACAGTAGATCTGCAACTGCATACAACTTCATACGACAGAAAAATATGTTTTCTCTTCCATCAAAATCAATACTTAAAAGATACGTTGGCCCCACCTCAGGTGCTATTGTTTCATCTCTTATTTTAAACAAAGATTGGTGCAGGAATCTAAAAAGTTAGCGAAAGATGTGGAATTCTTTGGATCCTTAATAATCGATGAAATGAGTATAAAACCTAGCATAATGCACAATAAGCAATCCGATGATTTAAATGGCTTCATAACAACAAAATCAAATATTTCTGAGCTTGGAATTGAAAAAAAAGTTGCTAACCATCTTCTTTGTTACGTATTTACATGCCTCTTCACACATTTTAGGTTGCCAGTAGCATATTATTTTTCCAAAGGAAGTATTGAAGAATGTTGAAGAAATTGGGTTCAAGGTCATCAGAATCGTAGCAGACAGCCTCAATACGAATGTGAAGCTGTTTTGCATTTTATCTGGAGATAATGTTTCTAAGCCAGTCATTCCACATCCAATAGATCCATCAAGAGTTTTATTTTTGTCATTCGATCCCTGTCACATTGTTAAAAATTTCAGAAATATCTTCTTTTCAAGAAATATGTATAACAAAGGGCAACTTATCAGTTCAGAATTCATACAAGTGTTATATGACATGCAAAAGAATAAAATTATAAAACCTGTTAGAAATTTGACCTTCAAACATGTTTATCCCTCCAACTTCGAAAAATTGAATGTTAAAAGAGCCCTTAAAATTTTCAGTAGTGATTTGATTTCTGTACTGAAATATTTGAAACAAAATGCTGAAAGATTCGGAAAACCAATATTTCTTGAAACAACAGCTACAATAGAATTCCTGGAGACAGTACAAAAATGGTTCAATATTCTAAATGTTGGAAATACGTACCATCATATCACATCAAGAAATCCTGATGTCATGCATTTTGCATCAGTGAATGATGAGAGGCTAGATTTTCTTAAAGACACATTTTTAAATTATTTAGAAGAGTGGAAAAATTCTTGCAAAAACCCAGTTCACTTCATAAGTAAAGAAACATATTTAGCAGCTAAAATAACTACAGAATCAACAGTTGAATGCATTAAATTCCTTTTACAATCTGGTTTCCACTATGTACTAACAAGAAAATTAAATTCAGATGAAACAGAGTCATTTTTCTCGGCCTTACGACGAATGTCTCAAATGATATGACAAATGCGAACAACTGCATTCAGAACCTGCACAAAATATAATGCTGCGTTTACACTATGGCTTATCAGGTCTGCGTGGTCTGTCAGGTCCAGGTATAAGAGGGTTTAAGAAGGTCTCTGTGGTCTGCGTGGCGTGGTCTAATATCGTGGCTTCTTCTACAAATGCTAATGTTACTACCAGCAATGATGAGTGGATGACAAACATGAAGAAGCTGAAAAGCTCTACAGGTAAACACTTCCAACTGGTGAAGAATTAGCTGAACTTACAAATGAAGTATTAAAGAATGTTGAAGAAATTGGGTTCAAGGTCATCAGAATCGTAGCAGACAGCCTCAATACGAATGTGAAGCTGTTTTGTATTTTATCTGATTATAATAAGCCAGTCATTCCACATCTAATAGATCCATCAAGAGTATCTCTTTTGAATTGGTTCATCTTCCTGAAAATAAAATTAGTTATTGCTTTTTTTCTATAGAGACTTATAATTCATTTTGTATTATATAATTTTTTTGAATTCTTTTAATGAATAAAAATTGTTTCAAACATTTCTTTTAAATAAAAATATTTCTATATGTATTTCCTTTCTAAAGCTATTTAAAACAACAGATCTAAAGCATTGGTTTATCAAATAGTGGATTATGTGTGTGTAGATTTTCAGTGAGAATTTTTTCATTAATGGTACTCACTAAAATTTCTTTAAGAGACAAAATCTGTTATATAAATAAATAAGATGGTTATTTCTGTAATAATGTACTACTGTTATATACAATACTCCCTCAAATCCACAAATGACTAAAATCTGAATATTGTTGCACATGTAAACAGTGAAACTTACAGTTGAGATGTAAGAGAAAAAGTCATGATTTTTTTTTATCATTTGCTACATATTTTAATAAGTAATTGTGGTTAATGTGACTTCCATTTAAAGAAGTCTCATCGTTACTCTTAAACACTTCGTTATGAAAATTCGTTAAATAAAAATCAACTTAAATTTATGAAGCTTGTATACACATAACCCACATAAAATAGAAAGCACACATAAAATGAAAATATTTGAAAAGTATATTTTAATTCGGGTAGACTTTTTTTTTTCAATGTGTATATCAGTAAAATTTAATTAGAACAGTATTAAAAAAAGCACATAACAAAGAGAAGTAAAAAAAAAAAAAAAAAGTTGTGCACCTTTTATTTTTTCATTAAAATGTGATTAAATGTGTGTGTTTTGATTAAATGATTCAAATGTGTTCATTTTCATACAGTTCGCTGAAATAAATTCATGCACCCATCGCAACAGCAACCTCTCCGTTTGAATCTGTACACGCACGAAAGTGAAATAAACTTCTTTATATAGAATAAGTTTTTCGTAATATGGAAATTAATTTACATGTTAATAATGTTCAAAGTCAAGGTTTTGCAGAAAATTTCGTTAAGTAGAAAACTTCGTTAAATAGGGACTTCGTTAAAGGGAAGTTCCACTGTATTTTATTTTATTATTTAACTTGATTGTTTTAATATTTCACTTTATTGTAAGCATTCATTATGATTTCAAGTGCATTGTTGCATTAAAATTACTGTTTAAAAAATTTACACAAAACAGTGACCAGAAATCCACAAAATTCTAAAATCTGCAAAACCGCTGGTCCCAAGCTATGCAGATTTGAGGGAGTCTACTGTATTAATCTTTAATATGTGATATTTAACCAATGTTATCAAAGGTATTTTTTAAACTTGCAATGTTTTCACCAGTAATAGAATTTTAATTGAAAATTTTGTTCAAGAAACCTTGTTTATTCTTATTGTTTCAAATATTTTTAAAGATTGCAAGGTTCTTAACAAATACTTTTTGCAGAATATAATATGTATGCATATAATTATGCATCCAACTTGTAGGGCATTTAGTGAGTACCACAGGTTTATATGTTCATCAAGTCTATTTTAAAAATACTCTGTTTATTCTCTCTCTGCTTATCGTTAGTTAAAATTATGTTTGACTATGTTAAATGAATTATGACATAAATAATTTAAAGAATTATATAAATTTCTTGAATTACATTAATGAATAAAAATTGTTTCAAACATTTATTTTAGTAAAAACACTACTATATGAATTATTTCTTTTGTAAAGCTATTTAAAATAAAATATCTAAAGCATTGATTTGCAAATAGTGGATTATGTGTATGTGAGAATAATTTTTACATTGATGGTACTTACTAAAATAAGAGATTAAATCTTTTAGAGAAAAGAGCATAGTATTTTTTTACATTATGAATTACTATTATAAATTAATCTTTAATATATAAATCTATTAATTTTAATAAATGTTAGAAAGGTATTTTGTGAACTTGCAATGTTCTCTCCAGTAATGTATTTAATTGAAATTTTGTTATAGAAACCATTTTATTCCTCCTTTCTCTTTCTATTTACTTTTTGTTAAAATCACTTATTAAAACTCTATGCTTGAAATTGTTAAATGAATTAACAATGTAACTTAACAACTATTTCATATTAAATTGTTCCAGCAATTTCTTTTTAATAAAAATATTTCTATATACGTATTTCTTAGTTCACATGTTCTTCAATTTAAAAAAAAAAATACTTTCTGTTTACTCTCTCTGCTTAGTCTTTGTTAAGAATACTTACAAAAACTATGCTTGACTATGTTAAGTGAATTAATAACATAAAAAATTTAAGTAATTTTTAAAATGTATCTTCTCGTACAATTTTGAACATTTTCAGTTAATTTTTTTAAAACTATTTGTAGAAGTGTGCTGTATAATTTTAAGTATCTGATTTATCCTATGTTAATTAGTTTGGTAGAAAAAAAAATTAAATGTCCATGTACGTGTAAAATTACAGTAAAAAACTGAATTTATTTTACATTTTTATGTGTGAAAAAAAAAAAGTTTTACTTTCTTGTAAATACGATACTTAGTTTTATCAAACATACCATAAGGAACAACCTAAAAAAATCGAGTCAATTGAACAATATAGATAAAAGTTTTATCCCTTTGAACATGCCTATTCGTCATAAAAACAAGAACTGAGGAAAATCACTTTTAAATGAAGTGGATTGTGGCATTTAAAGCGATGTAATAAAATAGCTTTAAACTGTATTTATAATACTCGGATCTTTACAAAACTTCATGAGAATGTACTAGGGGTAATAAATTATAATTTAAGCAAAAAATTAGAAAATTGATATTTTCATCATTTTTTGCAGAATCAAGGGTAGTGAGTCCCCTTAAAATGTAGAATCGTAACAAAAGGAACGTGCCTATGTTTTAAAAAGATTAATTGACTTCATAAGATTAAAAGATATTACTATGACCAAACAGCAGTCTTCTGTAATCGGGTGCCACCATTATTTTCTTTTGACGGGGGTATTTTTCAGTTCCCAAAGCTACATCCACCTTTGTCGTGGCAACTTACGGCTGTTTTTCTTAACGATTAAGTAAAATCAACAACACATTTGAAAATCACCTTGCATAATTGGTTAAGTAAAGTTGTCACTACCTGCGGAAGTTTACATACATACAACACATACTTTGACAACATTTTATGAAAAACCTTCTGCTTTTACTGAAAAACGGAAAAAATAATTATATTACATTGTTTCCTAAAAAGAGTATTTGCAAATGTGGCACATATGCAAACAAAAACGAAATAAAAATTGTGTCAGAAAGTAGCCAGCTTGAATTTGAGAACACAGCCTCAAATATGATTTAATTTTTATCATTAAATACTTTTCGAATTTAATAATTTAATTATTTTGAAGTTTTTTGTCTGTTTTTATATTCATGTGTAAATATATTTTTGAACTGAAAAATGTTTGGAAGCATTATTATTTGGATATTTCAAAACCTCACAACAGTCGATAAAAACAGCTATTTCAAACTATTGATTAAATCACCATTCATATTCAGACAGTGAAATTTTGAATAAAAAGTTGTAAACAAACTCTTTAAAAATAGACTCTTTTACATAAGGATTCATTAAAAAATTAATGTAGTTTAGAATAAAAGAAAAAAAGAAGGGTTAAAAACATCATAACTTTGGGAACTATATAATAAAAAGGAAATTTGTGAAAATGTTTCTCTGTCATTTAAAAAGGCTTTTATCTAATCCAAAGGAACTACTTTCTGACACATTTCTCAATTCATTTCTTTTCGGAAACGCATAAGATTGGCAGGTGTTCTTATTCAGAAACTATGTAATTGAATGGCAGTACCGATGTTTTGATAAAGGCAATATATCTTTGAGAAAATACTGTCAAAGTTAGCTTTTTGAATCGAATTTTCAAAAGCGATAGCACAGGAAAAGGAGAAACATCTAAACAAGAATCTCTTATATCTCGATAAGTAATTTATTTATCAACAACGGAAATTGCTATTCCATTCCAAATCCATCGAATAGTCACCTGTCAATTTTATGCCTTTACAGTTAAAAATTAGCCAGAAAATGTGTCAAAGTTTCACATTGTTGAGCAGTGAATCTGAGAACCACCTTAAGATATATTTCCAAAGATTATGTTGTTCATTATCGCTATTAATATTTTTACAAAACCCATTGCCTGCCCTTCCTGAGAACAATTATGTCCAGTTCGGCTTGACTACGTAGAAAAAAAAATGCAAGCCTGATCTCGGCCCGGAACGAGTCTGCTGAAAAAAAATTAAGCATGGGCTAAGACATCATGTAACTGTCCGTGTCCGATGCCAATCTCGACGCTGGACATGTTACTTTTCTGTGTTGATGTTATCAAACTAGTATTGGCTCGTGACAAACATTTATTCTTATTCTCATAAAAGTCATAGTCATTGAAAATGGCTTACGTTTTATCGTCTTCATTTAAATCTTTATATGGGGCTGGTAGACCCAACAAATTTTCTATGAGCCCAACAGGACTGTTCAATTCTTTTGCCAGCCTGGTCCATTTATTTTGTTTATTGGCCCAGCCTGTTGAAAAAATTGTCCTAATTCTGCTGGCCTGGCCTGTTTGAAAATTCGCCTTCACTTTGCTGGGCCGAGTATGGGCCCGTGCAGACCTTTACCTCAATTTGAAGTGTGTTACTTATTAGACGAGCATAATTCTAAAATTAATGAGCTACCTTTAATAAGTAAATAAAGTACATGGTCTGAATATAACAAGAAAGGGTTTTAACTAATTTTAATATTTCTAGAATTCAAATAAATTAACTAATTTTATTTTATTTTTTTCTGCATTTCTCAGCAAAAATAAGAAAGATACATAACACAATCAAAATTATTTAAATACATGAACATACATATACTAGCATCTAAAAAAATTTGGAGTGACTCCACTCGACTTTGCAAATGCTTTACTGTAGATTCAAATAGTAATACAGAAATAAATAAAAACTTTGGTCATAATGTTACAAAGGTGAAGTCTAAGGACCTAAAATCACAAGGAAATTTTAATAAATATGCCTGTACCCACCTATATATATATAGAATCATTGTAATAATAACTGTAAACTTGAATCAGTGCACCTAAAAAATACACCATTATTTGTATAATTGGTTTGTATCGTGATTACAATACTTTCCTTGCACTCAGGGGTCAGAAAAACTACTTCTAATTGTAGCAAACTACAACCACAACTACTTTGTTGAAAATGTAGTTAACTACAACTACAACTACTTGTTTTAAAAAGTAGCAACTACAAAAAACTTTTCAAAAGTAGTCACTATTTCGCTACTTTCAAATTTTGACAAAGTGTTCAATTTACATTAGAAACTGAAGACACAGATTAAATAATAAAATGACCCTTCATTATATCTCATCTGCTGGGATACAATCAAATAAATGCGACATAGGCGACGACATAAAAAAAATTAAGAAAGATACCATACAAGAAAATGTTTTGTGTTTGTCCCAAAAACGTTAGTTTATACACACTTAACAAATTTCGTAGCAAAATTAGGAAAGATATTATAATCTAGAAAATTACAGAAAGATAACACTAAATGCAAACAATAAATAAATTTGTAAAAAAAAGCAATTCAGCATAATAAGAAACCCAGCGTTAAAACATCAAGACCTAATAACCTCCAAAGAAGAATATGCTTAAAAGTGCAACATACGTTGCAGAACATTTCAAGTGAAATGTTCTTCATGTATTTTACATTCTTGAACATTTCAAGTGAAATGTTTTATAATTTTTTTTTTCAATTTTGAAGGGGGGGGGAGGGGGAATGAACTAAATGCAAAATGTCTTTTGCATTCTATATCAGATGGAATTGCACTCCTATATATACAAGAACATCTCCCTGTATTTTTTTTTTTTACTCCTGCAGAACATTTTTGATCAGCTGAAGGTTTGTTGTAGAACATTGCAAAATATTCTGCTTTGGGGCTAATAACGAGTAAATAGACAAGTGTTGCCAATAAGAAAAATAATTCTTTTGGTGGGTTAGTACTTGATTTCAGCAGCAAGTGTCAATGGAAAAAATCTATGAATTCAGGCGATGCATTGCTATACACTGCAGCTGAGATTTGCCAATGTGATTCAGAAATTGTTGAGCAGAACAAATTCTGCACAAAAGAAGCAAGTTTCGACCACGTGATTTGCAGAATGGCACTGTTTTTTCCTGAAGTAGAGTTAAAAGTAGCATCGTTTCTCGCTACAAACTACTGAGTTTTTGTATCGCACTATTCGCTACACTACATTGTTCAAAATGTAGCATGCTATACTACAAACTACTGTAAAAAGTAGCGACTATTGTAGTTTCGCTACTTCCGACCCCCTGCTTACACTGTATATGTATGGTATAGGTGCAGATTCATGGCCACCAGTCACCATGTGGCAGCTAAATTTGTTGCTTTGGCCAATAACTTTCAATGTTAAAATTGTTGTGTGTTTACATGGATGACCTTCCTCTGTCGAACAGCAAATTTCCCCTTTATAATTTTTATTTTTTAAGGATTCCACGATTCTTCTACAGTTATTACTTTTTTTTCTGCTGTCCATAATTTAAAAGTATGATTAAACAGAAATACCACATTTCCACATTCATTGAAATCTTCAGTTTTTTTTTTCTTTAAAAAAAAAAAAAAAAAAAAAAAAAAAAAAAAAAAAAAAAAACTGCAATATTCTGTCAATATGCGCCATGAATGAACTCAGCAGTAACACCATACTGCAAATAGTGCCAAGAAGAGAACAATTTTGGGTCCGACTCGATAAATTTGTAACTCTAAAATTATTTGGATATGTTCTTACAGGTAGACACCATATATAGGCAGATAAATTTTCCACAAATTAATGGAATTCTTTGAATTTTTATTATTTTTGACTTCTGCAAAATTAATTCATCAATCGTTCAGAATGAAAAGAAAATGGGAATTTCCTCTATTAGTTCTTCATGAAAAAATCTTGCAAATTTCAGCGATTGCTTGCTGAATAAATCTACAAATTTTATCAATCACTCACAAAACAAAACCATGAATTTCCCAAATCGGTCTCAAAAGAAAATACACATTTTGTCAAATGGTCAAGAAAAGAAAAAAAGGGCAAATTTCATTGATCAGTTGCAAAAAAAAATGCAAATCTCAATAACAAATTGCAGAAAAAATTGTAGATTTCATCCATCTGTCACAGAAAGGAAAAAACAACAAAAATTTTGTCAAGTAGTCATGGTAAAAACAATCTCTACTTTCCCCAAACAATCAGGAAATAAAACCATGAATTTCATCAATTGCTCATGAATTTAAAAAAGCAAATCTCATTAAGTAGTTACTAAAAAAAAAAAAAAAAAAAAAAAAAATCACAAGTTTAATTAATCGGTTGCAGCAAAAAGAAACTAATTTCATTGAATAGTCCCAGAAAAGACATTCGTTGCAAAGGAAAAAAAATGGCGAATTTCATCAATTGGTCACGAAAAAAAAACTCTTAATTTTCTCAAGGTGTCGCTAAAACATAATGTGAAAATCACCATGAAAAATTATGCATCAATTACATTACAATTTCCATTTCCATAGTGTTTAAAAAAAAAATTCTTTAAAACCTTCCCATGCTCCCGGTAGCAGAAAGTTCGAGACGAGCAATAGATGTCGCAGATTTTTTTCCCTTACTGCAGATTTTTTTTCCATGGAATTTCTTTTGGATTTTATTTCGGAAAATATTGCGAAATGCGTCAATTGCTCACATTAAAAAAAAAAAAAAAAAAAAAAAACTTAAACATTTTTTCAGTAAAAAAATACAAAAAAAAAAAAAAAAACTGCAAGTGTCACCGGCAAAACGCGGGGGGGAAATTTGTAAATTCGCTTATTTGTCTGGGGGAAAAAACATAAAATTTGCCAATCAGTATTAGGAAAATGTCACGAATTTCGCCAATCGATCACAGGAAAAAAATCACAAAATTCATCAGTCGGTTATGGAAAAAAATCGTGAAACTCTTCAGTCTGTCATAGAAAAAAGTTGCGAAATTAGTCAATATGTTGCTCAAAAATATCGAGAAATTCGTTAATTAGTTGCAAGAAAAAAAATCTCAAAATTCGTCAATAGGTCCAGAAAAAAAATATAAAAATTTTTGTTTGTATCTCTCGAGAAAGAACATTCACTTCTATGCTGAAGTGCCCCTTTTTTGAAGGCGCACCCTGCTTTTTTTTATTTTGGGGGAAACACTACTGATATGCATTAATTCATGGCCTTCTGATCTTGTTCAATATCATTATTGTTTGCTAGGACATTTAAAATATTTTAAGTAAGAGAAAAAAATTTGCAGTTCATGTAAGCACAATTTTATCCAACAAATTTTGAAATAAAAATTTTACAGAGTTAAAAAATTGCACATAGCAGTAATACTTTAGTTGATATCAATTATTGATATACATAACTTGAATTGTAACATAATTTACCTGCAGAATATTTTCTGCCCCTGAAATATTCATCGCAGACACATGGAGAATTTTCTGCTACTGGGCCCATGCTAGTAACCAGAGTTGTGTAATATAGACGCACGCAGTGCACGGAAAATTTTCCGCCTTTTTGTTTCTAAATGCATTGACAAAATAATTGATAAGAATTCAGCTCTTCCTATCATGGATTTTTAGCTTTATTATTATTTTTAACCAAAATAATTATTCTTTCATTAATATTAATTAATTTTAAATGGTAATTATTTTAAACTACTGTTTTTAATTTATATCATCAAAATAACACGTAATTTGATTAAACATTAAAATAATTTGCAGAAAGTTTTTGACTCAATATTTATGTGCACAGAAAGTTTTTGGTTTTATACAAGTCTGCTAATATAACATCTGTAACAAGCCTTATAGTATTCGATCTTTCTCCATAATCCTACAGTCAAATTCATCCCTGAATGTCAGGAATCATTAAATTTTATGGTTTAATTTGGTACTAGCCAAATTGCCAAAAAACTAACTGAAAGTGATTTTTGCCAACAAAGCATTTAGTGGATTTGCCAAATAGTAACAGCCAAAAAAATGTGCTAATCGTTCTCAATTTGCTGTTCTGCATTTCATTAAAAAAAAAAATCTCACACTGAATCTGTGCCAGTAATTCACTTCATAATTTGTCCTGTTCTCTTTGTGCGAACATCTTCAAATAGCATGACATCATTTGCTTCAGACACAACTCCAGCATATGACACAGCAAAAATCGGAGATTACATATGTGCAAGATAAGATGCATGCTATTTTGGATGAACGATGTGCTACATGCATAACATATATGCTTTTTGGATTTCGTTCAGATCAGATTGTTTTTTTCGAAATGCGCAACAGATACTCGGTTATAATTACTTCAAAAGAGGCTTAGTTCGCCTTAAAATATTTAGAACATCTTCTAAAAAGTGGTTGCCCAAATATGAAGCTCAATGTGCAAAATTCAGTCTTAAGAATATAACAAAAACTGAGTTGAGAAATAGACTGATAATTAGGGATATAACGAATATTCGGCCCTTTTGCTGAATATTCGGCATGACCGAATACCTGTAGCCGAATATAATTAGATATTTTGCCGAATACTCTAAGATACTTGGTTAAATAAGTTCCAGAAAATCAAAACAAAATGTGATTTTAAATATTTTTAACAAACAATATTAAAGAATTATATCTAAATACATTAATTATTATAAGAAAAAGAAATCCTAACTTAATTTTAAAGCTTTATGACAACTTATAAATAACTGTATATAATGATATTACATAAATAAAAATACTTTTCTTGCTGCATATTTAGGCATCATGTGAATTTAAGTAAGTATTGCAACATTAATTTCTTTTACATTAAAATGCAAAATGTATACTGCATTTAAAGTTTAAATCTCTCTCTATCTCTCATCAGTGAATTTAAAAATATTAACTTTATATCTGTTTTTTTAATCTGATTTATAATGATGATAAGTTTCTTAAACAATAAAATTCATAAATATTAAAAACAAATATTTTACTGTCTTGTAAAAATCCTTAATCTTTCACAAATTAAATCAATTTTTTAGTCTTTACTTTTACTTTTAAATAAAAAAATTAGAATAAATATATGACTATATAAGTACTTTACTAATTAAAAATTAAACATTAGATGTTGATTAAACGAACTAATGACCTTGATACATTGAAAAGAAAAAAACTATTACCTATACTGAAAAAACATTTAATGAGTTACTTCAAAATAACATACAGGGGTAACAAAATTATTTATCACTTGCACTGTAAAGCCTGAAATTGTGATGCAAAAATAATAACTTTTCAGCATTTTCAGGAAGAAGTCTGTTTCGTTTGGTTTCATATATATTACCAGCTTCAGAAAAAAAACGTTCACTATATACTGTGCTTGCATACATTCAGCTGTTATGATTTTTGAACATTCAAACAAAAAATTAATTTCAATTAGTACTTACTTTTAGATTTTAAAATTGAAAAAAATAAATAAATAAACAGTTAAAATATTTTTTTAAAAGTCAGTATTCGGCCTAAAACTTGGCCGAATATTCGGTATTCGGCCAAATCATTATTCGTTACATCCCTACTGATAATCAAGAATTTAAGTAACTTAATGATGGTTAATTTGGAAGGGGAAATTCAAAAAAAATTTCACTTAAAAAAATTTATATGTACTGTAGGGTCAAATCTTGAAGGGTCAATTTTTCAGAGTGATGTATTGTCTGTATATTGCATAATTAAAAATAATACTCATGTTACAGAAATTTTGTATAAATAAGTTTTTTCTTGGCTAATGCTATTTTTATTTGGCTAAAAGTTATTGGCTGTAATTAACCAAAAAGCCGCAAATATCTTTTTTTCTACATTGAAACCTAAATTTTATTAAAATCTAAAACCTGAAAGAAAATAAATATTTTACATATATATTTTATAGACATATATTTTTATGGAAATGCTGAAAAATACAGGGGAAAAGTTTATCTGTTAAACAAAAAAGTTAGAGAACAGTTTATTCATAAAATGTTCAGACCTTACATTAAAAAAATTTATTTATATAAACTGTATACAATAATAGTGAGAAGATTCTATAAAATCATGTCACCCAAATTTAATAATTTTTTTAAGTTTTGTGCATTATTTTAATTTAAAATTTATTATTAGTTTTAAGCTTTTAATAACATACAATATTTACGAATAAATGATAACATTTTTATGGGTTAAATTCTTAATTATTATCGTAATTTTGCGTAATAATTATTTTTCTGAAGAACAATCTGGTTTAATTATAGGCAAAACCAATATCTATAAATTTTTTTTAAAACATAGAAAGAAATATTAATACCAAAATACAATCAATTTTATTATTACTTATTTTAAGAACATTGTAGAATGATCTGCTTAAAACAGCAAACTATTGCTTTAAAATGTATTCGTGTAGCTCCGTAACAGTTTGAGACTCAGAATTTGCATAATGTTCCTGATGATTTTTTTTTTTTTTTAGATATTTTTCTTACAGAAAAACAAATGTTTGAAGTGTGTTTTAATTTTTATACTGCAAAATAATCTCACACACTACCGGTGTCAAATGGCACATTTTAAAAGATTTCGATTTATGATTTTTCATTGGAACAATTACAAATAATTTTTAATACATTGAACAGCCCCCTTTTTTTAAAGATTTTTCAAAAACTACAAGCAAAATAAACACAAATAAAAACTTTTAAAAGGTGACATTTCACAACGGTAGAAATAGTGTTAAAGTATCGCATGCAATTATAAACAAATAAGAATCTAGCAAACCTAAAAAATTCACATTTGTTAGTAGTTATAAAATGCAACAATATTAACAAAAATATGTTTATAAATAGTGATAATTGAATGGTATAACTATTTAATTCGTTTATTTGAAAATACGATTAATGTATCTCAAACTTCGATAATGATCGAAATAAAAGCCGTTATCTGGGCAGGGTTTAAATGTAAACAAAGACCACGTGGTCCAATGAAATGGTTCAGGGTTTGAAGTGAATCCGACTTCACATTTTCGGCGGTTTTTGGCGAAATGAGCTGGCCGTATATATTATAGTCGGCCATGGTACTACAGACTACGGGAGTGAAATGCTTAAGGGTATTTTTTAATTGTGTTTACGCATTTTCCTGCTGAACTATATTTAGTAGACTAATAGAAGTTTGTGGAATATGAATAAATTCATATGCAAGGCTACGCAAAGAAAAAGATACATTGTCGTTTACAGTTGGTAATTGCTGCGAGTGAGTTTTAAGTTCCCTTTTAGCTTAATATGGTGTGTGTACAAAAGAAAATTGCTAAATGTGAATAACTATTCTAACTAACTAAATTTTATCATACTATATATCCACATCTATTGATCATATACAGGGCTGCACAAAATAATTCGACTACATTTTTGACACTGGAAGGTAATTTCTAAAACTTGATTTTGCAATGTGTTATATATTTTCTAAACTGTTTACTTACATATCTTCTTTAACTTTATTTAACGGTGAAATTTCTTTACAGTTTTCTGGCTGTGGTGGAAATTGTTTCTTAATCTATGTTTGACGCATGATTTTTCGTTCTTGTTTAGTTTGACTTCGCTCTTTATTTTCCCGTCGTTTGGGTCAGTTTTTTGCAAATAACTAAAAAAAAAACTACCGGCCAATTTCTCCAAAATTTGGAATTTTCAGATCCAGAAAAAATTTCTACATATGTATGGTGAATTTAAAATCGATACCTCAAATACTTTTCTTAATATTCGCAAATTAGATAAAACAAACCACGCGTTGGCATCGACAAAAGAGAAATAACCGGCTTTTCGCCATCTCTTTCCTTAGCGTTTTATATATATAGATGGTATGTATAAAATTCTATACACCACATGCAAATCTGTACAAAAGATTCGAACACGGATAATTATTATTGAAATGTTTTCAACTGTGTTATATCTTTCTTAAATTTTTATTTAGCTATTTTATTTCATCGTACCAAAAAATAAAGATTGTGAACAATAATCTGATAGTTTTGTAAAGTGCGATTTTATTCTTTCTTTATACATGGTTTTATTAGTTTCTTGTTTATTTTATTAGAAAATCATAGCGATATGTTTGAAATCTAATTATGCATATAAACCGACACCAAATAAATTTGTGCCTGAAAATCGCTTATTCTTTAGACAAGCTTAAAAAATACGCACTCCAATGTTTATTAATCTATCTGTATTCCTTTTTATTTTATTTTATTTTTTTTATTATTTTTTTTAAGTAAGAGTGAGTGAAAATGCAAAATAAAATCAGAACTTCCAATTGTATCTGAAGATGATTTATTGCCTTATCAATCCACTTACACGATGAAGTTGAAACGTTTTTGTTGTATTTTGTGTGTATCAAAATCTACGTAGACTTAGAATGGAAATTAAAAAATGATCAATTATTTTTTACATGCAGTAAATGTTTCTAATGTGTGTGAGAAAATTCATTTTCATATTTTTATAAGATTAGTTTAAACCAAAATGGACCTCTTACATTTTAATAACGATGACACATATAATCTCATAATTACCGAAATGTCATTAGAGGTCGATATTCGAAACTCGATCGGATTTACATGTCAGTATATATTTAGGTGTGTATCGCTGCCTCACGATAACTGTCACAAACAGCATCTGATTAATTTGAAATCTCATATATATTCTGAAAATATACCACTTTAACAGTGACCTTTTTGGTATTATCTGGCTTATTCTTTAGCATTTTTACAGCATTTTATTTTCGTGTCATGTTCATTCTTTAAGTTTCGCATTAGCTTTAAGCATTCACAGGATTTTAGTATTTTATCAGTCACCGGAAAGTAATTGACGGGAGGTCCCTTTATTTCTGTTACCCACCGGATGGGTATCAAACATGATCACAAAGGATCTCACTGGCAAATTTAAAAGTTAAATTCAAAATGTTTAAGACAACGACCAGCGGGTTCAAGTGGTTCGGCGTGTTTAACACCTCCGACGACTCCAGCGGTTTCGAGATCATTATAGCTATCATTATAGTCATGATAAAGGTCACGAAAACATTCCGATCAGTGTAAAATTTAGTGAATACCTACCTATGTCGATAACCTAAATTAGCTAAATAACATTTTGGTTCCTTCGTTATACACAAGTACAATATTTTGTATGTTCGTTCCGTACAGTACATTACAGTTTTTACGTCACCATTGTTGTATTTTATACTTAACTTTAACTGATCATACAATATATCAAAATGATTAATGGTTTAGAAAAAATCTTGTCATTAAATATAGTTAAATAAATGAAAAAACGATTGTAACTTCTAAAAATATCATTAGAATTATTTCTTATATATTTTAGTAGTTTAAATAAGTAATTATGTTTTCATTAATAACTTAATATCTACAATGAAAAAGAAAACATAGTTTAAAACACAGCACGAAATTACAAGTCTAGAGGCAGTCGCTATACTAAATTTTCTCGTTGTCACGATTTTTGTTCCATCAAAAATTATTTATTCATCGTCTGAATATGTAAATTGGTAATTTTCATTCATTTAGTTATAGATATTTATTGCAGTTTACGTGTTAGTAGTATGTAGTGGATTTTGGCAAAATGCAAAACCATTATCTATTAATTAAAAAATTTTAATTGTATCCATGACTGGTTGCGAAACTTTTATTCAAAACATGCGTAAAAAGCAGCATTTCATTCTATCATAACAATAATAATAATAATAATTATTATTATTATTATTATTATTATTATTATTATTATTATTATTATTATTGTTATTATTATTATTATTATTATTATCATTATTATAAGTAAAATAATTATAATAATACTAATAAAATGTACATGTATACTCTATCATGAAACATTAAAGGAATATAGTATGGGATTTAAGCTAACATTTCATTCTAAAAAAACAGAAATATATTTCTTCTAAAATATTAAGAGATAGAATCTCATATTTTTAGGTAATAATAATAGGGTAAATTATAGAAGGGGAATTATGTGAAGTTAAATTATAAGAGATGAGATATACTCTTTTCAGTGGAAAAGCAGAAAAAAGGGTAAATATATGGGGAGTGTTGATTATCAATATATCTCGAAAGTAAGTACATTTTTGCTTCAAAAAAATTACGTACTTATGTACTCTATCTTCTTGTCAAAAACCTCAATTTTGCGGTCACCGTGGAGATCTAGCAACGGGAAAATTCACGCCCTGTTTTAAAATTTGTTATTACAATAGTAACCATACATAAGACTGCGAAAAATAAAACTATAATATATAATTCTAACTTAAACAGATTCAATTCTATAACTCGTGTTAATGCATATTTGGCCATTTTGATGCAATTGAACAAATACTACCATGTTTTAGTATTCTGAAAGTCTGGTTGAGTTAATGTTTGTTTATTTCTTTTATTGAAGGTATTATAGTTTATTTTAACAAGAGTTATTTTTAAATGAAACAATAACTACCAAAACTGTTTTTATCAGCAAAATAATAAAACCTTGGGATTTCTAATCTGATAGTTAAATATTTTAAACTAGATTTAAGTCCCGTAAGGAAACTTTACTCGTGTCCAGCCATGCGCCCGGAGACACGCATGCACCCGACTAACACTTCCCCTAGTCCCACGAAGCCTCTGTAAATTTATATATATATATATATATATATATATATGCATATATTTACACGAATGGACAGTAGAAATTTCTGTGTTTGATGGAAAATAGAAAGTTCTCAGTGCAACGTGTTTTATTTCGATTGAAGTAAGACGCAGTAAAATATAACGGACTAAAAAATGAAATTGTAACAGAGAAATATAGAAAGTGATAAAAAGAAGTATGATGAGTTAAAACCATTAGGTAAATTTTGAAAGGGGAAATGGAATAAAAGTATTTTGACGAATATAGTAAAATTAAGTGGCACTAAGTAAAATAAATTTAAGATAGGTTAATATTTAAAACATGTTATATATATATGCACATATATTATATATTGCATACGCGTTATTTTTTTTATAAATTTCATATGTGGAAATTTTAGTATATAATCAACACCGTAACATTGGATTACTTGGATTAAAAAAATAATTATTTTTCTATTTTTAGTACAAAATCTATAAAACGTACTTATTGCCTCATACACATCACTTGTGCGATAACCAAATTCTTACTAGTTTTTTTATGTTTTTTAAGGCTTTTAGTCTCTTTCAAATCACGATTTAAATTTTATATGGCTAATAATTTATTGAAATTAAGATTCAAGTAACTTGAGTTCTTAAACCTAAGTTACTTTTTCATAAAATAAGTTTTGTAAACAGACGAAGGTTTCAGACAAGACGTAGGATCTAGAAATATCATACTTGGAGTTATTGTAATTATAAGAACATTTATTTAAACTTGAAAATTATTTTGAAAATATATAAAAATTACACCCTAAAATGTGTAATGCTGATGACACATTACAGAAGCCATTTATGTTTTGCTAACTAATCCCAATAAACGAGAAAAATACACGAATAATTATTCTACATTAAAGCTGGAAAAAAATTATCGGTGTCGGTTGAGTGATTTTCTCTCTTACGTCACAACATATTTAATGCAAAATATTCATAGACTTGTTTATTTTTAAAAAACGTCAGCTGTGTCTTTCTAAGACATTTTCCCTGACCATATAGCATTTAAGCATTATACTACATTTCAGCCATAAAATTTCTTGCATTTTGCTCCTAAGAGACATTTTGAAATTTTGTAAATATTTTGGTTTTAGATCACCACATAAATATACATGGATAGAAACTAAACCATTTAATGGAATAAAATTAACAAAATAGAAATGATTGAAAATCACTTTTACTGAGAAATTTTTATAAGTTTGGTGAAAAAGTGTTGTTAGGGCCCATTTGGCCTCAGCTTAGTGCTAAGTCTGAGTAATTCCATTTTTAAGTTATCTAAAAACTATTTATTTTTTATCATTTTTCGGTACTTCTCTATGATACCGTTGACCACTTTTCATAACAAAAAACTATCGCCAAACTGTAAGATTATACGCCAAAAATGCAGTCTCATTTACTTGATGTCAGAAGCATAATACGTGTTTGTTATGTCATCAAGTTGTTTTTAATTCGACATTTGCGTGTATTTTTCATTTTGTTTTACTGATTTATTAGTTATTTCATTAATTAAAATAACAATTGTGCCCTTAAATTTTTATATTTTATTTATTTATTTATTTTGATATTCCAATGGCAACGTTCTCCCGCTTATTTGGCGTTACAGTTTGGCGATAGTTTATTGTTATGAAAAGTGGTCGACGGGATAATAGAGAAGTACCCATTTTTCTGTGATAGGTTCCTCTGGCAAGTTTTTCTAACTAATTAACACTAGTGTTATTTTCTTAGGGATTGAATATGAAATGCGAATTTTCCTTTACCTTGTGTGTAGCCAAAATATGCATTTTCAGAACAGAGCAATATACCCTCAACTAGAAGACTGCGAAAAAAGCAGGAACGTAGTTGAGCGCCTCGGATGTTATCTAAAGCTCTAAACTTTTAGAATATTGAAGAATCGCGTCAATGCTGTCAACACAGTAGACACAACAAAGTATTTAAACCTTTTCTTTGTTTTGGGTCCATGTAATCCGATTTTACAGTAATTAAAGAACCCGATTTTAGAAACATACAAAATATTTCTTATTAGAAATTACATTCACTAAAAATATGAATAATTTTTCTTTTTAAATTATCTATAAGAAACACAACATCACATATAAATATTAGGATTGACAGTATTACTCAAAAATTTCAAATTTGTATACATTTTTCAAAAGTAATGGGAAATCGGCCTTAATTGAACTTACTTATGATTAAAGTAGACACTTCAAAACCAGATGAAACTTTAGTTATACGTGTACATCAAAATCAATCAAACTAATTCCATGTAGTACGATACCTTATTCTGAAATCCACAGTTATTAGATTTACTAGACACATTTATTGAATTACGAAGTTTGAAGAATAATGTAATGCAATTTGAAAGATTAATCACCTGTCGCAATCAATATTCTGTTTCATTAACAGAGGAAACCTTTTCTCTGACAGTTTTGCTGGTTTCTGAAATAAATTATGCGTAGCTGGAAATGACATTTCAGCTTTTAGTGAATTCAGCAGTATGTTGTTATAGACTGTTCTTGTAATTGATGTCAAATATTAAGTTGCCTAATGATTACAATAATGCAAGCAAGACATAAAAGTTTTTTTTTTTTAAATATATACTTTTCACTTCATTTTTATCCCAAAAATTTCCAAAATCTTGAATGAAATTTTCACTAAACTAGTAGGTTTAAGGCCGTGACTGGTTTGAAAATTTCATTTTAAAAGTTAAGGAGTTGCATTTTACTGATTTGGTGACTTTTATAAACATAAAAATTTAAAAATGGTTATTCTTTATTAAACATCTGAAGAAAAATATTATATATACAGGGTGATTCATAAAAGATGGGCAGAACTTTAAGGGGTTATAGTACACTTAAAGACAAATAATATTAAATAGGAGACTAAGGGTCCCAGACGTATTCTCAAGGAGATAGGGGGCATTAAAGTTTAGGGTCCGAAATTTCAAATGATTATAAAACATGGAAAAATTGGTCGATTCGTTTGCGGTTTTTGCAAACAATTTTCTTTATGCCAGTATTTTCTTGAAATAAAATTTTAAAGTTCAATTTCAAAAAATGCCGATAGGGGGCGCTTTAGACTTTGGAGTAACAAACAACTATTTTTTAACGTTATTTTTTGTATTTCTTTAAATGATTTCGAAAGCTTAGACTTAAACTTAAATTTTGATCTAAAAATCTGAGTCCTAACGAGTAGTTAAGTAGCGTAAACTGAAATTTGAAATTTGAAACCCTTCTCCCCCCAGAACAAAAATCAGTTATTCCCGATCTTTGTGTCGTAGATTAGGCTCTAACTACTGCCGCGTTTTGCTAAAATTATTCTTTATGTCAGTATTTTCTTGAAAATAAATTTTAAAGAAAATTTTCAAAAAATTCCGATAGAGGGCGCTTTAGACTTTGGAGTAACGAACAACTATTTTATACCGTTATTTTTTGTGTCTCATTAAATGCTTTCTAAAGCTTAGACTTAAACTTAAATTTTCAGCTCAAAATCTGAATCGCTGAGCGTGGTTCAGTAGCGAGGGGAGGGGGTTCAAATTTCAACTTCTGAACATAGTTCAGTTTGCACTACTTAACCATGCCCAACGATTCTGTGCTGTGATACGAGGCAAAAATACAACTTTCGTCAAGGACTGCATAGTCGGAATTCACTCATAAAGGCACTGGCACAGTTGGAAACGTCGCTCATGCAAACGTTAAAGCTCCATTCCTGACGCTAGTCACCGGGTGAAGAAGGAAACAGAAAGTATGCAAATGTCAAATGGGGAAGAAGAAGAACACGTATGCAAAATTTCGACACGATTCAGGCATAAAAACCACTGAACGGTGAGTCAAGTGTAAGTCGCTGTAGTAATGAATCGGAAGATGGTGCCCTTCACGAATAAGGAAAAGGCTGAGATGCATTTAATTTACGGAGCGGCAGATGGAAATGGTGCAGAGGCACAACGAATGTACGGAGAGCGATTTCCTAACAGGCGGTTGCCTAACCGCAAAACTTTCGAGCGCTTGCACAGACAGTTGTGTGAGACGGGATCATTTCTCGCTTCCCGGTCGAATGCAGGTCGTGCAAAAAAGGACGAATCAGTAGTTGTTGCAGAAGCCATTCTGGATGTAGTAGCGGCGCAGCCAAGTACAAGTACACGAACAGTGGCTAGCCAGGTGGATACCTCACAGTCCACGACTTGGAGGGTACTGAAGGATGAACATTTGCTCCCGTTTCATGTGCAACGAGTCCAGAAACTGTCTCCAGGGGATTATCCAAATCGTATTGAATTCGCCCGCTGGTTTCTGCAGCAGAACGCGCTAAATCCACATTTTGGACGAACTGTGCTTTTCACCGATGAATGTACCTTCACACGTGAAGGTACATTTAACACACACAATGCACATGTATGGGCGGATGTCAATCCACATGCTACGTATCCACATGCTCATCAGAGACGCTTTTCCATCAATGTTTGGGCAGGAATCCTCGGAGACCACCTAATCGGACCGTACCTTCTTCCTGAACGCCTCAACGGTAAAACATACCTCACATTTCTGCAACATGTGCTGCCAGACCTGTTAAACGTTGTTCCTCCACGCATCCGGCGGGTCATGTGGTTCCAGCACGATGGAGCGCCAGCCCATTACGTACGAGACGTCCGCAACTATCTGGACATCACATTTCCGAACAGATGGATTGGTCGAGGTGGTCCTGTTGCTTGGCCTGCTCGCTCGCCAGATCTTTCACCCCTCGATTTCTTTTTTTGGGGACGATTGAAGGCTCTTATGTATGAGACACCCATTGAATCCCCCGAGGAACTGGTCGCCAGACTTTCCGCCGCTGTAGGGGAAGTGCTCGAAAAGCCTGATGTTTTCGCGAATGTTCGCCGTTCCATTCGTCGCCGTTGTTCTGCGTGCATAACCTCTGGTGGTCACAATTTTGAACATTTATTGTGATTACATGTTAATAAATATGCTTTGGTAACATAATCCTAATTTGTGTCTTTTTACCTCGTATCACAGCACACAATGTGTGGACATGGTAAACTGAACTGTGCTCAGGAGTAGAAATTTCAAACCCCTCTCCCCAGAAACTTAACCACGTCTAACGATTCAGATTTTGGGCTGAAAATTTAAGTCTAAGCTTTAGAAAGCATTTAATGAGACACAACAAATAACGGTATAAAATAGTTGTTCGTTACTCCAAAGTCAAGCGCCCTCTATCGGAATTTTTTGAAAATTTTCTTTAAAATTTATTTTCAAGAAAATACTGACATAAAGAATAATTTTAGCAAAACGCGGCAGTAGTTAGAGCCTAATCTACGACACAAAGATCGGGAATAACTGATTTTTGTTCTGGGGGGAGAAGGGTTTCAAATTTCAAATTTCAGTTTACGCTACTTAACTACTCGTTAGGACTCAGATTTTTAGATCAAAATTTAAGTTTAAGTCTAAGCTTTCGAAATCATTTAAAGAAATACAAAAAATAACGTTAAAAAATAGTTGTTTGTTACTCCAAAGTCTAAAGCGCCCCCTATCGGCATTTTTTGAAATTGAACTTTAAAATTTTATTTCAAGAAAATACTGGCATAAAGAAAATTTTTTGCAAAAACCGCAAACGAATCGACCAATTTTTCCATGTTTTATAATCATTTGAAATTTCGGACCCTAAACTTTAATGCCCCCTATCTCCTTGGGAATACGTCTGGGACCCTTAGTCTCCTATTTAATATTATTTGTCTTTAAGTGTACTATAACCCCTTAAAGTTCTGCCCATCTTTTATGAATCACCCTGTATATATATATAAAGTAATCACAAAATATATTTTTTATAAAATGACTGGAAAATAATACTTTTTATCTCAAATTCAAGTAGTAATAAAAATTATTTACATCTGTACAAAATTGGAAAATGTTCCTTAAGTGAGGAATTTGAAATTATTGTTGTAATGTACAGTCGTAGAAAAAAAACTGAACACCCCCTACTAACTTTGCAACAAATTATTCTAGGAAAATATTACTAGTACCAAACGATTGGAAATAAAGTATACACTTAAATGATGTATATACAATTTTCTTAGAGGCTATCTACAAATAAAAACAAACCCAAACGTTGTTTTTTTTTCAATGGCAAGACCCAATTTTGACAAGATATTTTAATTTTCAGTTCAAACTGTGCCTAGATACCAAATTTTATGAAATCCCTACAATTAGTTTCAGAGAAATTATTTATATTAAAATGGGCATATTTTAGGGTCTGTATCCAAATTGAAGTTCGGTACCCGATTGTTGAAATGCTTCAGAATTGCTATGTCACTTCTAATGTATTATTTCTTCTCAATAAGACTATCTTACTCACTTAGTAAGTTTCGGCTATTGTTATATACGGTAAAATCCTTCGCAATATTCATTTCCTAATGTTTACAAGAGTTGATTAAAAATATATATAAGGTTATCTGTAATTGAAATAGCTTTTGAATATGTTATTGTGAATTTTATAGGTATTTTTATAATGATTTTCCTCAGATTTTGATTTTTTATTCGCTCTTTTCTAAATTTACATAGGGAGGATATCGGCGAATACAAAATTTAGAATAAAAAATAGTATGAAGCAGGGTAAGGAAACGGTGTAGAAAAAACCCAGACAAATTGATTTTTAGTCTGAATATAAATCTGAATACGATTGCTAATGGCATATTTTTAAAACTTTTTCAGCAAATACATAACACATATGCATTTATAAGAAATTTTACTTCAAATATATACCGCAGAAAAAAAAAATATTTTCATTAGACTGGAGGAGAAGCTAGAAATTCAATAAAAAGTAACAAAAATAATTAGTAAGATATTTTTCTGAGATGAGACTGTCCATTTAAAAAAATGATATTTGTTATTTTAAAAATAAAAGCGAAACTAATTTACACAACTGACGTAAAAGTATATTTTATGCAAATAAAATTAACGTAATTTTAATAAAAATTTAAAAGCAGACAAAGAAAAAGTAAAAAAAAAAAATCTTATTCTAATCAACAATAAAACAAGTAATTTTTTTTTTAAATTATGCTTTTCTGTACATCATAGACGACTTAAATCAGCATCTTGCCGTTTTTTAAGCATAATTGGAAAACTACTCGAAAAAAATTAATTTTAACTGCGCATAAAGCAGGATATAATAAATATAAATCCATCAAAGAAACGGTAATTATTATTATTGGAAAACCTTTATTATCAAAAATACGGTTATCTATTTTACCTAATGCAAAATGTAATTCATATTTTTTCGAATATTAATTTCATAATATGTAAATCAGCATATTGTCGTTTTTTAAGCATAATTTGAAAACTACTCGAAAAAAAAATTGAATTTTAAATGCGCATAAAGCAGGATATAATAAATATAAATCCATCAAAGAAACGGTAATTATTATTATTGGAAAACCTTTATTTTCATAGATACGGTTATCTATTTTACCTAATGCAAAATGTAATTCATATTTTTTCGAATATTAATTTCATAATTCATAATTCATATTATAAAATTATAAAAATTACAAATTTATCGTATATATAATTGGGATTTATACCAAAACGTATACTCCAAACAAAAAATTAGCAGATTAGGATTATAATTTCAGGAGATATTAACAAAAATACGATTTAATTTAACATTAGAAGCTCTAAATTTTGAATGTTTGTAATTCAAAAACTTATCATCCAAATGACTAGTATTATTGGTATTTATGCATAGTTTGAACCTAAAATTAAAAATATCGTGTCTAATTTGGTCTTTGCTATTGAAATAAAACAATGTTCGGGCTGGTTGTGGTATGTAGATGGCCCCCTAAGCAAATTTTGTATGCTTCATTTAAAAGTAGACTTTATTTCCAATCATTTGGAACCAGTAACTTTATTTTACGATAGTTTGTTGCAGAGTTAGAGGGGGGGGGGTTCAGTTTTTTTTCCACGACTGTACACTACAAAAGTATAAAATTAATTCCCAAATAATTTTGTCTCAATAGTGAGATAAAGTATTAGCACACATCTTCCTTCAGTAGAATGCATGAGACAAATTAAATCAGTGAATATATCAGTATCGGTGAATATATATTATATATAATTTTTCAGCGGAGCTGAAATTACGCTGCAAATTAATGAATATAAAAAAGGATGTGAAATATCAATTACTACACAGCGTACAACAAACAGAGTGAAAAAAATGTCCAGACCGGGGATCAAACCCAGAATCTTCTCATGCATGCCACTGAAGATGTGTGCTAATGATTGACTTTCCATCCTGTGCTGCTATGTTGCAGTCTTGCCAACATGTAAAAATGCGAAATGCTAGACTGGATGTCGTCCGGATAGTTCAAAAGGTAGAACATTGGTGCGTGATACCAAGGGTTGCGGGTTTGATCCTCGGTCTGGCCATTTTTTCACACTGTTGGTTGTACGCTGTATAGTATATGATAATTCACATTCTTTTTTAAATTCATTAATTTCCAACGTAATTTCAGTTCTGCTGAAAAATTACGTTGGAAAATATATATATATATTGTTAAATATATATTGTTATATATATTTACAATATATTTACAATATGTTACAATATATATGTTAAATATATATTGTTGAATATATATTGTTAAATATATATATATATTCACTGATACTGATATATACTAGGATATAGTTTGTCTCATGTTTGCTACTAAGTATGTATGCTCATGAGCAGGGGTGCAAAAATCTAGGCGCCAATGGACTGATTCTCACCACTAAATTTTATGTGTATTCTTCGTCAAATTTTATTAGTGTACTTCGCTTAAATTTTATCAGTATTCTTATTAGGTGAAGAATAGTAAAAATTTAGTGGTGGGAATCGGCCCATTGTGCCTAGATTTTTGCACCCCTGCTCATGAATGACTTTTTATCCTCTTCGGTGGCAAAACATCACAATTTATTTTTATCTCGATTATATTTGTTTAAGCCATTATTATACTAATTTTATTTGTTACGAAATATTTTTCGTATTTTTTCTATATACATCAAAAGAATGTATTCGAATAGTACAAATTTAAACTTCCTTTATACTTTATTCTATCTTTACAAGAAAGCATTGGATTCGGGAAAATATTCGAATTCCTGTTTCGCAAGATGTATACGATTTAGTCCTGAACACGATTTGGCTGCTTTAAAAAAATGTCTGTCTGTCTGTGTGTCTGTATGGGACAAGAATTTTGTGGGCGCTCTATCTCAAGAACTAATGCATGGAATTAAAAAAAATAGATTCAGTTAGACTTTGATATAAATTGGTGGTGATGAGGTTTTGGTGTAAAATGTCCCACAGGTTGCGCTGCTATGCTACATTTTCATAATTTCCTTAATAGCTCTATCGAAAGAACTAACCAACGGATTTTTATTAAACTTCAGATTCAGTTAGACGGTGACAAATGCTGCTTATAAGGTTTTGGTGAAAATCGCCCAACAGGTGACGCTACTATGATGCATTTTTTTAAGGATTTACACAATTTTATCCATAGTCATAGTTCAAAAACTAATGCATGGAATGTAATTAAATTTTATATTCAGTTAGATCTTGACATAAGTTGGGTATGATTATGTTTTGATCTAAATTTCCCAACAGATGGCCCTGCTACGCTGCATTTTTCTAGGTTTTCGCGATAGCTATATTTCAAAAACTAATAAACGGAATTTAATCAAACTTTATATTCTGCTACACTTTCACATAAATAGATACCTATTAGGTTGAGTGTAAATCGCCCAACAGGTGGCTCTGCTACGCTTCATTTTTATGATTTGCACAATATTTATATGTCAAGAACTAATGCACGGAACTTCATCAAATTTCATATTCTGCTAAACCTTGACATAAATTGACGCTTATTGATCAGTTTAGTGTGTACATCGCCCAACAAGTGTTGCTTCTATGCTGTTTTTATTCTGATTTCAACGATAGAATGCTGAAACCTTAAGAACTAATGCAAGGAACTAATGCAAATTTCACATTCACGGAAATAGATTCTTTAAGGTTTAGGTGTATACCGCCCAACAGGTGTCACAGCTATGCTCTGCTTTTTTTATGATTTCCGCATTAGATATATCTCAAGAACGAATAGATTGTAATGTAAATCACAATCTATTCACACATCATGTTATTATATCACATGTGATTATATCATCGTCTGATTATCATCACAATCAGACGATTTGATTTATATAGAAGTAAGTGTTGTGGCGGATACAACATACTAGTTTTTGATGGATTTGTGCGTTTTGAGATGTCTGAAATCAATTTGATTATCATTTTCGGGAAATATGTCGGTCTTTATGTGTGTATTAATATAGTTAGACTTCAGCGAAAGTTGATGCTGATTATGATTTAGTGTTTAATGACAAACAGTTGTCACTGTTGTTTTGTGAGTTTTACGATTCCTATGATAGTTATATATCAGTATCTACGGAAAGGAATTTCCTGAATCTTCATATTAATTTAGACCTTCACATAAACTTTTATTCAATAGGCTTTGTTGTATATCGCGCAGCAGATTATGTTGCTCAGCTATATTTTGCACGACTTCCGTTATAGCTATGTCTTGAAATTTATGGGATACACTCTCAGAAAAAACTAAATTTATGAGCGTTTGCCCCTCAATTTTCACGGGCAACAGCCTTATTTGATGAAAAACAGTCTGATCAACTAAATAAGCGGCCTTATCCCTTAGATACTTAGAAAATTAAGAGCAATCCACATATTCTTACAGTTCTAGCCCATCTGTTAGCAAAAATAAGGTACGACATTGTCCTCCGCTAGGGTGTAACCCTTCATTTTACTCGTGTTTCGAAAATTTTAACCCGTCAAAACAGCGATTCTTTGATGATTATCTAACGTGCTACATGCTACGGAACACTAAGCAAAGTGTTATTGTGTTTTAAAGTGCATTATATCCTGTGCATTATAATGCTATATTACTTTGCACCGTAAAATTCCGGGCTGCACAAAATGATGGCCATGGATTTTTTTTTTTTTTTTTTTTTTTTTTTTTTTTTTTTTTTTTTTAACGGGGTATGACTGGAATCTCTGCTGCAGTAATTTTACTGCAATTTTTTTTACAGTGTACATTTCAGCAAACCTGACCCGCTCCTGAGCTCATTCATGAAGAATCATCTTAACTGTCCAGTGTCGCGCGGGAGGTATGTCTCTGGCAGTCGACTACTATCTGTTATGTAAATTAAGGTAGTTTCACCGTAGCAGTTTCTTCTTTCCACCCCGTCCCTTGTCGCGTTTTCTAGCGGGATAAGCTCCGGCTGTAATATGTATTCTTATTTTTTAAGACCTTAATAAAGGGACCGAGAGGGATGTCTATGCTCTACAGACCTGATTCCCAGTCAGAGCAGTCTGTGAAGCATTCAAAATATGTTTTATGGGTATTAAAATTTATTTTGATTCTTTGTTGGCTTTGGTCTCTCAGCAAGATGCGCTACGCAATAAAGATTTAACATTATAGCTGCATCTCAGTTTATAGAGGGTAGAATTTAACCACATTTTATATTTGAGTTCAATAATTAAAAATAAATATATTGGTGAAATTTCGAATTTTAATAAGTAACAGGTGTAGCTGTTGGGCTGTCACTTTATTCACTAAACAGAATAATTCAGTCCAAATTTGGAAGACATGCATTATAATTCGTAATTGTTGATGTGTAATTCTGTAATTTTATGATATAACTAAAATATTAGAATGATGTAGAATAAAGTTTTGTGATGTTCATTGCCATATAGTCTTATGTTGCAAAATAAAATCAAAATTATTGATAGTTCTTAAACATCACAAGTACCCACACAGAAAAGCACTATTATCAGGCAAGTCATTTTTCTTTTAAAATATTTTGGAGACACTTATGTTACAAATAAATCGTTTAAACATCATAATAAATCGTAGTTGTAATACATTTTTATTATATTAAAAGAAAATATATAAAAAGAAAACAATATTAAAAATCCGATAATGATGAGAACAGTATTTTTTTTTCTTACTTTTCGATAACTCATTGTTTCCAAAACATATTTGTTTGTCGTTTTTTCTGTTATTCGTTATTTTATCACCTAATTTTAAATTTAATGAAACTTTTTATGTGTTATCGATATCTAAGCGAAAACATTTACAATGGTTTTTATCAAAAAACCTTTTTAAAGTCATTTGATTGTTGTCTGTTTCGTATAAGAATTGAAAAAGCGTGTGATATACCGAAAACTGATAATTAGAATGAGGAGCAAAAAAATTACTACTTAAAAATAAAATTAACACGCATGTTTTTGTATAAAATGTTTGTATTGCTTATTCAATAATATAATTAATATAATACAGAATTCAATTCTGTTTTCGTATAATGATATAAAAAGTGGGAGATATACCTAAAACTTATAATTACATGCGAAGTAAGGAAATTTATTAGTTTAACGCGACAATAAAACATGTTTTTGTGTAAAAATTTGTATTACCTTTTTCAAAATTTCATTATATTGATGTCTGCCCACAAAATTAACGTTATTGACATTTTTCGTTAAAATAAGTGCCTTTATGGCAAAGAGTGTTATTCTGTACTTTGACGCTTCATATTTTGAAGCAGTTATTGTGTGTATTTTTTAAATGAGTAAGAAAATGAAAATATTCGTAAGTTTTGTTTACATTTTTTTACTGTATTGATTTTTATCGTAAATGCCAATCCAATTTAGATTTAAAAGTAAAATTGTCTGGTAAAATCAAGAATATAAGATGATACTTTATCATTAATATCTATTTTAAACATTTCATTTTTAGGTCATTCATAATAATCGGAATAATTTACAATTATTTAATAATATAAACGGCTGTTAGATTTGATTTGAATGAACGTAGCTGAGCGAGAGTTGATTACTTTGGATCATAAGTCATTATGATTAAAGTTTATATTGTTCCTAAATTAAATGTGGTCTAGTTTGAGTAGTTGATAAAGTAATACAAAATTATTTTTTCTGGTGTATTTCAAACGATTCTCTTCATGACAATTAATTACATGTCTGATAATAACTCCAGAAATTATCCAGAACAATATTCCAAAATGGAGTATGTTATGCACATTGACCGTACGGAGGTACAAATACGGATTTTTAAAATTTCAAGTTTGTTAATTTTGGTATTTTAAGTGTTTCATAAAAATCACAATATATCACAATAATCAGTTACAATCCTATCTGCATCACAAACTGTGAGGCACCGCTTGCAAACTAATGTCAAACACAACTGAAACGTCACTTTGTGACAAATATAAATATTTTGGCAATAAAATTAATTCCAAACCCTTTTGTGCACTCCATAAAAGCTGCTTCTCGCTACATAATTTTAGAATTATTATATTTTTACTTTTCTGTTACGTTTTGATCATCTACCAGAATGAATTGTCAACTGTATGTGAACAAAATAAAATATTTTGTCATAAAAACACCAAACCTAATTTTTAGCTCCGATACTATATTTTTTAAACATGAAATATTTTTTTTTCGTAAAAGTCATTCAAGTGATAAAAGTATCAAACCGATGAAATTGAAGAAAAGTCTATTGGACCAGAAAATTGCGTGTACGAAATTTCAAGATTGACAATCAAATAACTTCTTGAGCTTTTACGACATATACAGTTGTTTAAAAAAATAATATTTATTTTTACTGTTAAAATCAAACAATTTTTCTGATTATTTTTTTAACGATTAAATGTATATTTTCAAATAATTGTATGTTTTTCATTAATAAAATACAAGAAAATTAAATTGCAAAAGTTTTAAAATACTATTAAATACTCATTTGTCGACATCCGAATATTTGTGAACGTATAGTTATGTATATTACAGGTTTCTTTATTTCTTCCGATACTTAATTTAGTAATATTCATATTAATGTTGCGAATAAATATGTGAATAACATAAAATGGAATACTTTGTCTTGAACTTATTACATAAATTACTTGAGAATAGTGGGTTTTATTTAACAGAGTGCGTATGTTTAGGAAAACATTTTAAAATTAAATTTGTTTTATGAAATTCCACATTTTGTGTTGTCTGCTTTTAGTTGCATAGTTTGCTTTGTATCTGTAATTTATATCTAGTTTTAAATCAAAATTTATCTCGTATCTCATGCAATTAGGGTCACTACAGGAAGAATTAAATTTATCTACAAAATTAGTGTATCTTGTTCACCAGTTCATATCATAGAAAGTTAAGTCAGAAGTCTAACTTCTCTTCTAGCCATATAGAAGTTGGAAAGGATAACATCATCATAAATAAGAATCACATTATGTATCGCAAAGAACTCAGCGATGAACGCTCCTCTTCAATAGGCATGATTATAATTAAGTTATAGTTTTTAAATCCAAATTTATCTCGTATTTAATGCAATGGAGGTAACTGCAGGATTGCAGAAATAATTAAATTTATCTACAAACTATTACTATACCTTGTTCACTAATTTCGTATCGCAGAAAGTTAAGACAGAAGTTAAGCTTCTATTCTCGCCATAAAGAAGATTGGGAGGACTTCTTCATCATTAACAGGAATCACTTTATGCATCGCAAACTACTCACCGATGAACAGTCTTTTTGAATCTGTATGACTATAATTCAGTTTTCTAAGCTTTATTTAGAAATAACCACTATGATTAGTTTATCTGTTTGGCCTATATGATTAGACCACGCATAGAAATTCCCCTTGCAAATAAAGACAAAGTGCTGAGTATTGTGTTCCCATTGCGTCCTCCGTAGTTAAATTAATAAAGATTCTACTGTCTGTTTTAATAATGTAAACGACTAATAGAAATATACTAGTGACAATAATTACAAATATCTGTTAAATTGTCATGTATACACTGTAACAAAAGACAAAATGTTTCTTAATCTACACAAATGTAATATAATCACGGACGAACATATAAAATAGCCTCTTCGGATTTAACATGATTCTGAAGAGCGTTCTTTATCATTAGTAACGTCAGAAACAAATGTATTTTCGAGATTTCTAAAATATTTATATAAACAAAGATTCATTTGCCGCCATGGATTTGTGGAAACGTTTTCAAATAGTTTGTATAGTGTAATAATGAGTTTTTTTCATACCGGAATATCTGATTTTAGGATGCTATTTATTCTGAATTAGACATTTTCAGCTGCGTAATATAATTTATATACATGAAAGAGTGACAAAATAATAATAATTTTTAAGGTAACATCAGTGCTGTTAATTTATCATTTTTTCTATAAAATATGTCTGTGGAGCATGAGAATGTTCCCTTGAGAAATGATAGCATCTGGAGGAAAACCGTTATTCCGGTTGAGAATACCGATTAATATCACTAAATAAAGTATTTCAAAACGCTTCCAAAAATCAGTGACAGCAAAAGAAACGTTGTTTCTATAAATGCTTCTTCAAATCTGGAACATATGTGTCTGGAGTTTCTAAAGCTAAAGAACACTTTTTGGAATTGTAGTATCTCGGTAGAGATTATTGTACACAATCGTTCATGGTTATATTCTAGTTTCCTTGATTAAGAAACATCTGCCTTTTTTATAGTGTACTGACAATGTGGTTGGGGCATTCTTTGAGAGATTATTGTAATTAATATTGGAATACTGAAACAGTATATTACCAATATTATTACTTGTAACATACTGTATTAAGACGATTATCACTGTGTATGATTTATTCAGATTGATTTGTAGAAATTTTAATGTTATATTATAGTTTCCTAGATTAAGAAACATCTGCCTTTTTTACAGTGTACTGACATTGTGGTTGATGCATTCTTCGAGAAATGATTGTATTTAATATTGGAATATTGAAACAGTATATTACCAATATTATTACCTGTAACATATTGTATTAAGGCGATTGTGACTCTGTATGATTTATTCAGATTGATTTGTAGAAATTTTAATGTTATATTATAATTTCCTAGATTAAGAAATGTATCTTTTTTACAGTGTACTGACAGTGTGGTTTTGTGTATTCTTCGAGAGATCATTTTATTTAATATTGAAATATTGAAACAGTATATTACCGTTATTATTACCTGTAACATATTGTATTAAGCCAATTATCACTGTGAATGATTTATTGAGGTTTATTTGTAGAAATTTTGATGTTATATTTATATCTGTAGTAGTGTCCTCATCGAAAAAGTGAAGAATATTCTTACCGACATTTCTTTAACACTTTCCAACATGGTTGGAAAGTTCTCTAACTCGCATAAATATACACGGATTTTCATGTATTTGATATATGTTATTGAGGTGATAGCATGTACGGTATTAAAAATGAGGTGCGTACCACTTATACTTCCTTTACAAGGACACTCAAAAGAATTCCGTTACATTACGGTCTATGGGGAAAAATCATGCGCGGTTTATTTTAATGATGTTACACTATTTCAAACTTATTTAAATTAATATATTTCACTGAAGTGCAGTACAATAGGAATACTATAAAATATTGTGCGTATAGCATTCATCGTTCATTTACAGGGACACACAAAAGCATTCGGTTAAATTGCTGTCTGTTAATAATAGGTCATTTATTATTAACTTATACGTGCCTGCTTTTCAGTTTAGCAATAGGCACTTTACTGGTATTGCAAGTAATCTTGAATTTTTTATAATATTTTATATCACTTAACTCATTTCAAATCAACTACCTATAACTTTCTCTTAGGTATGGTAGTTCGCCAAGTAATATGCTGCACTTTTTCCTTAGAATAATTCTTGTCTTTATTTCTTAATTGGCTTTTTATGTTATTTGTAAATTGTTCACTACGCATAAATTGCTGCACGCATTTCAGAAATTCTATTAATTTCAAACTTCATACGAACTTTATTAACGTTACAAATCCTTACATGTGTTACTTATGATACTACCCTTAATTATACGTGATGTTGTTTTCAATTATGTGGAAAAAGTTATTCTGGAAAGTTTATAATTTTTTAATTCATTCAGATTCTGTTCAGAGCTTAAAGGGTTACATTTTTTGTTCGAGTATTAAGACTAAATGTACAGCTGTAAAAAATTAATATTTTTGGTTATTCTCATTCACAAGTTAACTCAAAAATATTTCAAACTTTTAGTATATTTTCAAGAAAAAAACTTTCATTTAATGTATGAATTCTAGAATAACTTTAATTAAAACGGATGATAAAAGTGTGACAATATATTCAATTTTAAGCGTAATACAGTAATACTCTACAGTAATATAAAGACATGACATTTTCTTTTTTGATCAAGTCTTCCACAATGTGTATTCATTACAAGGTGCTGAAGCTGGACATTATCGGAGTATATATACCTATATGATTCACAACTCTCACACACAAATCAATCAATATATTTTCTTTTGTAATTACAATAATGTACTTGGGTGTAATTAACGTGTTTGTCTATGTTTTGCTTAAATTTCTGTAATGAATTATTGGCGGACCCTTCGGGTCTGTACCCTAAATGAGTAGCCATGAAAACAAAAATTAAGATAAAACACAAATTTATATAATGATAATAATAGAAATGGGTCAAAGCAGTGGATCTCAGAAACTCAGTTAACGATGATCAACTTAATCTCAAATAATAAACTGGATGGAATTCACTAGATTCAAACTGAACTTAAGTAAAAATGACTACTGTAACATCTCACAGGAACCAAAGGAGACGCTCACTCCAAATCACTTACAAATCTGTAAACACTTATCTGAAAATGTAACTTACAAAAGCACTACACAGAATTTTGTGTATTCAAAGTTTTCTTTATATGGAAAACACTAAGATATAACGAATTACAACAACGACACACTTCTCAGATGGAGATTCTCAATTTAGATTCAATCAAAGACGACTCACGTCACTAATAACAGCGCGAGGCGTGATGAAGCAGCAAAACTTCCGTAATGGGCAAGATCTGGCAAAACCCGCTGAATCTAACTACTCCCGTCTTTGTACTCGCCACCCGACCACATCAACCTAATTCGCATATCACTGCGTAGACTAGCCGTAACGATCATATTCAGGAAGATTCAATCATTCTTGCTAAATTAAAAGTAATGACAGTATAAGCTTTTTCAAGCACAAATGTTAGAAAACATATTTTTCCGATCAAAATTTTCTGTTGTCCGTTTAAATGGACAACACGTTCACAACAAAAACTCAACGATCCATTTAATCATAGACTACCCTCATAAAGAGAGTAGCTGGGCAATATGCTACAATTGGTTTATTTTAGTTAAAAAAATATTGCCTTGATCAAAGTTTTAAAAAATCCATATAACGTCATTTCTATAAAAATTATTTTAGACTACTTTACACATTTTTCTTATAAATTAAATTTCTTTTGAGAGAATATTACTCAAATAAAAAAACATACATAAAATATTAAAATTAAATAATTCCGCTTGAAAAAACTGTATCTTATAAAGTACCGAAATAAAACCTACCTAATTTACTACTGGCATATTCTTAGCGAATTTTAATTATGCGCTAAAAGAAAACTAAGAACACTTCACTTCATTTCTATTTCGAAAGATATTTAGTAATTGCATTAAGTAATGACAGAAAATTGAATCAATGACGCTCGGCATTAAACAAATTGATTCCATAACGAAGTTCAACGGAAATCATTTCACAATGATAAGAAAAGTAGATGGAATTCAGAATAATATCGTTACTTTCATTAAGAGAAATAAGCATAAAAAGAAAGTCTTATTACTTTTGAACAAATCTAGTGCAGTTTTATTCTGTAGCATTCAACGGAAATAATTTCTTGAGGATTAGAAACAAGCTTCCAAAAATAATAATATATCATCAAATTATAGTAAGGTGTTGAAATTTATTTTGTTTGATAACAAAACGTTTTAAAAAAATTATAATTTACAAAATTTAATGAAATACATAGCTTAAAAATAAAAATTATGCATGAATATAACAAAAATAAATTAACATTTAAGTAAATATCTCAAAATGCGTCCCATAATACATTTTTCCTTAATTTTATTTTAAATTACAAATTACAATTAAAAATATTTTAAATATGCTAAGTAGTGGATAGTCTTAAATTATGGCAAGCGTGAAGAGTTAAAACTTAAATTATTTTTTCCTAAATGAAATCCTGTTTGGTTTTTGATTGTTTGTATTAATCGTTGTCCATTTACAATTGTAAATTAAATGGATAAAATAATGAATAACAAAAATATATTTAACTATTCTTAATGGAAGACAAATAAATTACATTGAAATTACACATGAAGTTTTCCAGAAGCTTCCGTGTTCATGTAAAATATGTAAAAGAGTTATGTACCACTGTTATTAAAAAAAATTATAAAGCACTTATAAGTGATATTTTCAATACATTACTTAGAAATCTAAAGAATTAAAAAATCTAAATTTTTGAAAGAATTTTACAACTAAGTAAATGAATAATAATTAACTTGTAGCATAATGCTTAGCTACTTCTTTTATAAAGGCACTCTGTGACCGAGTGAGTTTTGAGATTTTTCATGCGATCGTGGTGCCCTGAAATCTAATATTTGTGCATGAATGAGCTATCTATTCTCTCATTTCTTTAACTTTTTCAAAGTATGTATGAATCTCCGGAAATCTGATTGTCACGGTTATTTTTTGTAATGATACGATAATTAGGTATCTGTGGTTGTTAATTTGCTATATACTACCAGAAGTGTTAGATTCGTTTTTTATGGGGCGTCTTGCCCTTAGCGGGAAATTAGATTGGATTTGATCACCGTCGAGTTTAGCAAGTGCCATCTACAACGTGCATTTGGCTGTTAACTGTTTTGAATATGTATCTACGATTGAGAGATCCGGCAGCGTGGTAAGAAGTTCATTTTCGTGTTTACGAATAAAGAACTGTTGGAATCCATGAGTATTTCCTTTATTGTGACAGCAAAGTGTTTATAGTGATATTTCTATAGTGCTGTTACAGTGATTCAAGTGATATTTTATAGCCAATTAAAAGGCTTTTCTTCAGTTTTTGCAGCACTAACAGCGAGGCCATTTTGATATGATCTACGTATTTAAATTTAATAAATACTTTGGGAAATCACTCTTCTTCTAAGTCTTTAGTGATTTGAGCGTGTTTTTGGTCTCCTTTAGTTCAATCTACCCGCTCCACTGCTTAAAATCCTGATTATTGTTTTAAATAAATTGTTGCTGTTCATTAAAACCGTGTAATGAACTCTTTTTAATTGCCCTGCCCCAAAGGGTACGCCACAAACGCTTCATTACCACAAAGAATCTACCGGAGAAACTTTCATTTAATCAATTGTTAACTGTCATTTAGTCTTTCAATATGACGCATGTATGCGATTTAAACATTTATAATTCTTTTTTTTTGTTTTAGTACCACATATTACAATGTGTTTTGGATATTGGGGAAAGAATTGCGTAGCAATTTCCATAATTTTCTATTATACTGACTATAAATTGTCACTAAATGTCAATACTCAACTTTTACGTATAGAGGTAAATTTAAAACGTAAGAAACGTCGAAGTATCGTCAGTTAATAGGGCACAAGATGTTTGGAAAGTAATCAGTCTCCTCTACGTATAACAGCAGGTGTTTATTATATAAGAACACCTTCATTATTTCCCAAGAAGCCATGAAAATAGCTTGAATATTCAAGGTTCGATTTGTTTTCAAGCAAAAAAAAAAGGTGCAATATAGCATTGTTAATTAGGTGCATTGTTAATTGGACGGTTAAATCTAACTAAGAGTACATTATTGAACAACATAATTTATTTCAGCAGAGGAATTAAAATTTATATTAATTCCTCAAGGTCTTCTTTATTTTTAAATTTAAATCGTTGTTCTTTTTGCGATTTCCATGTGATATTTTTTAATAATATTTGGAAAATGTACCTTTCGAAGTATCGGAATTCTGCATATTTTCCATAAAAATTATCTGATGAAGAGACTTTCTTCATGTATCAATCGACCTATATAACACCTTAACTTAACGACAACGTCATAGTGACGTCACACTATGACTTTGTTACCATCACTGTGAAGTCACAGTCATGTGGACGAGGCTAACGAAAAACAAAGGCTACCGCGGTGTTTTACGCATATCTTTTTTTACAGACAGCCGGAGTCACATGATGCTCGAATCCACCAATGAGGTGTACGAAAAGAGTATCACGTCACTCTAGCGGTCTGTAAAAAAAGATAAGTGGAATGCACCGCGGTAGCCTGTCTTTTTCGTTAGCCTCGCATGTGGATGTGAAGTCGTTACGGCCATTTGTGAACTCTTTTCTAAGTCACACTGTGACCCTTTAGCTCGAAATGTGACACATGTGACGAGTTTGTAATGAATGAGTGACGACATTTTACGCAAATCTGATGAGATCTTATTGGGTTGCCTATTTAAATCGTAACACGACCCAGACCCAAGTCGAGTAAACTGCATCTTTTCTACGTGTCACATTTGGACTAGAATTCCGCATCGAGTCAGGTGACCGGATTTTACTTGATACGACGGGATATTTTAGGCTCTATTTTTATTTTTATTTTCTCTCTTTGCTGTAAATAGATTTCGGCATAAAATCCTGCATCGAGTTCTGTAACCATATTTTATTTTAACCCGACAGGAATCCGGGTCGGATCGATTGTAAATCTTTTTACTGAATATTGAATTGATTTTTTATCTTGCAGAGGGAATCTGGGTCCAGTTCGTATATAGAGAATGTTTGAAAAGACTGTCTAGAGAATAGGGTCGGTCAAATGTTTTGAAAATTATGAAATTCAATAAAAATCCAGTAATCTGCATACGATAGTGCATTTTGGACAAAAATGCTTATCGCTTTATAATAAAAAAACAATTTTTTTTTCAAAAGTTTAGTATAATAAATTTACGACGCATAGCGTCATACATTAAAAGCAGCAAAAATACTTAAATAGTCTAGCAATTACATACGGCATTTTGCACAATCTTTTACAATATTTCAACCTGTGCACTCGTTGTAGCTCGAAGAGCAACCAAAAAATGCTCTATTTCGTTCCACACGTTGAACTAAACAGTGAAGTATACAAAAAAATATTTGTAATTGCTTATCGAGTCTTTTATATTTTTTTTACAAAATAGTAGGAATAACGTAGAATATAAATATTTTTTTGAACTAATTTCTTTAAAACACTGTCAATCATGAGAAGCATATCTGTCCAAATCGCTCGACAATTACTTTATTTTTTACAAAATTTCAAAAAGTTTAAGGACTTTTGGCTTATTTTGTATATTTTAGAGTTTCTTTTAGAAAATCTCGTATACCCGAATCTGACTTGATTTCCACCTGTAAAACAATAATCAATATTTTCTTCAAAAGAAAAATAATATAGTCGATCCCTCCCGGGGTGTATCGGGTACCGATATATTGTTATCGAACTAAAAGCAGGATTCTATTCCAAATCCATCTGCAATAAAGAAAGAAAAAGAATGAAAGAAAAACATAGCCGCCTCATCCCGGGTGGTTTCGAGTAAAGCAAGATGTAGTCACAGTCGAGTAAAGCAAGATGTAGTATAGTCAAGTACGATGCAAGATGACGTCAAAGTGATGATGTCGTTGTCAGGATGCTTGCTATACGGTTAGTTTCTTTTAATACACACACCGCCACCTCTGTTAAGATTTATAAAGAATTTACTGAGGGATACGAAGTATTAGAAATATTCACAAAAAACGTTCGTAAAAAGGATTTTTGATCATGTAACAAACTAACGAAATATAAATCATCACGCTATATAAGTTATGCAAAAAAGCATTAAATTGTATTATTTTGTAAATGGGTGAAATTATATATTGAACTGAAAATTACCCAAATCGTGAAAATACCAGTCTTTATGCAATACAATTGCGGATGAGTTTGTTGCTGTTTGTTTACTTAATTACTCTTGTTTTAACCCGTCAGCACACGCGCCCCTTTCCATTACGTTACTACACGCGCGGGATATATTTTACCCCAATGGGTTTTGTTGTGTCAATTTCGCCCCGGTTAGATTATAAACAAAAATTTATATTTTGAAATAAACTGTAAATCAATAAAGAACATAATTTAACTTAAAATAAAAAGTTCTTTTATATTTAAAGCAAAAAAAAAAATCTCGCAGATTTTTTTTCTGCATATCATTATATACAAAGATTTTACAATCCAAATTCAGCCATGAAAATACAAAAATACATAAACTGATATTTAGAAATTGTATGTGCAAGAGTTGTTAACGTTTAAAAGAAAAATTATATTATTATTTGCACACAATATTTTTTACATAAACATTTGCATTAACATTTTCCTATCATTATGGGTTACGTTATAACACGCGTGGGGTAAATTTCCTCCCACGTGACATTTTTATAACAAAAGAATGGAAAATACAGAACCGAAGGTAAATTCCTTTTGGCCACATCTTGATATCATTTAGCTTGAAAGGTACTATAAAGCTTAGAATGATCACGAACTATTTTCGCACATTTTTAAGTAATAGTTGTAAGCTGGGGTAGATTTTATCCCAGCGCGTGTGCTGACGGGTTAAGATCCTGTGAAGAAGATGTACACTGAAAATTATTTTTCTAGGGAAACAAAAATTATCTGGAATCATAGTATAATTGCCTTTTTGGGAGATGTACAAAATTAATAGTTAACAATTAATCATTTACACCTTAGAAAAATATAATGATATATAAAACTTCTTATGGATATTCGTTACTAATAGAATCACTTTATGTGGGAATCTAATGCATTACAAAAGCTTTTGATAGATCTTTACGAAGAAATACCGCACTAATAATACAGCAATAAGCAAAATGTGGGGAAATATATCCTCTGAAAAATAACAAAAGTTCAAGCTACTGCTCGTCTTATGCTTAGGAATGAAAAAAAAACATGATTTGTTATTAAATGAATATACACATATTCTTTGCACGTTCTATGCGTCAATTTGTATTACTTTTTGTGCTTTTTAAGAAATTAAAAAATATATAATATTTTATTATATTTGATCTTTACAATCCATGTTAAATATCCAACATCTACATAAAAATAATCAACAATGATTGATAATGATCTTACTTACTTAATTTACAGGTTTAAAACCAATTTACAGTTGCCAAAAGTATCAATTCAAAATGTAGCACAAATAACAAAAAAATTACATTCCAAAATTTAAAAAATGAATTTTACCATACGTAGAGATATAAAAAAATATGGATCACAAACTACTTAAACTTTTATATTTTTATAAGTAAACTGAATGTTTTTGCTCATTTCAAAACTTATTTTTTTAAACGTCCGAAGCATGTACAAAGCATTCCTGATAGAATATTGCACTCTCTGTACTTTACGCAATTAGATTATAAAAGTTCCATTGATTGATATTATTTTCAGAAACATTTTACCTTTTACAATATTATAGGTATATGAAATTGTCCGTATCCAAATCGTTTTTATAATAATGCGGTGAATCTCCGAAAATAATACGTGGTTACAAATTAAGCCCTATCTTCCATATGTCCGTAATAAAAGTCTTAGCTCTAAAATAATCTCTTATGTTAAATTTAACCATATCTCGTCCCCCACCCCCCAAAAAAAAAATCTCCGCTCCGAAAATAAGCCCGAATCACTTTTGAAAAATAGTCCATAAACAGAAGTATAGTCGTATATAAAATCCATATATTTTCAAAAATAGTAAAAATGATAAATATTTGATGAAAAGTTTGTTCTCGCAAAACTCTTGTTCCTGAATGCTAATGTGCCGAAAAGTATTTTTTTATTGCAGGAAAATAAACAAAGTAATTCAAAAATATAATCGAAAAAAATATAGTTAAAATTTATTTAAAATTACACTTGAAACATTGCCACATCTTAAAAATTCTAAAGGCGATAACATATACCTGACATTATCATGTGAAATCATATGTCAAGTATATACACATAAATAAAAAATATCTGTATATATTACCAATTTTTATAAGCAGACATTATATAGATAATCATTAAAAATATGAGTCATTAAAAATGACCATCAGTTTTCATAAAAAACATCACTATACAATAAATATTTCGTCTCCAGTCAACAGCATCCTCAGTTGTAAATGTAATCACCTCTGTGTTGCCGTTTATTAGATCTTTGATTTCCTTTACTACGCCATTTTTTCCTTTATTTGTTTATCTTACATTTTTTCTCCCTTCATTTATCCTTCTTCCTCCCTTTTCCCCCTTTATTTTTCTTCAGTTTTTCCTCTTCTTGCTCGTTCAGCATTCTCATCCAACGGGGCTCAAAAATCGAATTTGTCATATCATACACATAGCCAAAAGAAGTATAACTACACTCACCTTAAAATATAACCTAATACATGTTTTCGATCAAAAATTAATATATACTTGGGTCTGTTAATTGGAGAAAGAAGGTAATAAATTATAATACTAAAAAATCCCCAAATAAACTGATGTCAGATTATGAAAGTAAAATAGATATCACCATAAAATATAATAAGAAACACTGTGATTTTTTTTCCGGATCATATGAAACTGTCTTTTTTTCAGGTTCAAAGTCACACGTAGTTTAGTTAGTATACATGTGATGGCATATTATTTCAAGGGTTTTCATGTTTATCTCCGTTTGTGTATTTGCCTTCAAACTACATAAGGTTTTTCATCTGAAATAAGGGCACATATGCGTATATGATCCAAAACGGTTTGTTAGTGCTTCTTCTTGTTCTCTTAATCAACTTTAAAATATATATATATATAAGTACTTTAAAAGGAAATTTTGTTTAAATACATTTATATTTTCTACTACTAGCTATAAATTCATTTTGTTCAACACACTTACTGAAATATAAATAATGTATAAATGTAAAAATAGAAAGTATTTCCAAATAATAAATTCATTAAGAAAATAAAACATATTCCAATACACAACATTAATCCCTCAAGACGAATGAGCCAGTTGTTTCAATGTCTCTATATAATTGTCTAACTGTTTCGAATATCAAGTTAGATAATCTCCAGTTAAACGACAAATATCGTAGTATAAGGATTATCCTTAATCCTTTTTGTGTAATTTGTGCCAAAACTATCTCCAGTCTTAATTTTTAAGGTATTACAGAATAATCCTTTTCACGACAATAAACATTTTAAAGTAAACAGTTATTGTGTTTTGAACATTAATTTTCGTCTAAGTATTTAAGTGAATAATTTGTTTTCGTAAGTACTTTTAATTATATAATTAAAGTTAAAGGGTTCAATTTAATATATCGCATGAGAAACTCTCTTGAAATCCGTTGTAGAATTACAAAGGGTATATTTTAAAAGGTGTAATTAATACAGAGCTTAAACAGATAAATGTAGGATTTATCATACTTGATGATTGATTGATTGCACTTCATATTTTTTTAAATATTCTCAAAATCTAAACAAAGAACAATATGTTTTACTTTTAAAATCGTAGTTACATAGTGTAATAAACTTCAAATTTGTTAGAGCTAATTTCATGCATAAAGAAAACCTATTAAAATACTCTTACGTTAAATGCTCAATTTTAAAAAGTGAAAATTTGATTTTGTAAACTTTTATGACAATGGACAGCACATGGCATTCCGAATGAAATGATATCAATCTGTAAAGATGATTGAGTAAATGGTGATAATATATCGAAGTAAGAAACAATTCATCTTTGAAGTATAATTCTCCTTAAAATATTGAACAGTTTATTAAAACTTAAATATCAATAATTGTTTTGTTTTTATTATTATTAAGTAGCTTTCATTAAAAAAGTAAAAAGCTAACTATTGCAGTCGTTCGGAGCAAAGCAATTCCTTCAAATTTCGGTATATATTTTCACTGATCATAACCTCTAGACTCCAAAACTACCCTCCGTTCAAATGTTGATTTACATATGTGATTTTTGTCATACGAAGGTACTCAATTTGGATATAACTAAGTGTGTGTATTAGGCTCACCAATGTCTTGACCGAGTTCGTTGGACAGCTTGATCCGCCATCTTGTTTCAAAATGGCGGCCACTAAGATATTTAAAACTGAAACAAATATACAAATTATACTAAATTCAAATTTATTTTTGTTTAAATGTTTTGCTTTGATACAAGGATTCCGGAGCATTTTTTGTTTTGCCCCTATCTTAAGAAATGTCTGAGATATAGCAGTTTGAAAAACTAGGGTGGCTCACATTTTAGAACAAGACAGCAGAGTAAAAAAAAATCAGGAATTAATTTATGAGTTTTAGTAAACGCGATTTCTCGCAAATTATTATGTTTCATTGTTGTAACCATTTTCACAATCATACGCGTAAAAATATTTATTCTTATCCATTAACGTCAAATTCTCGCCAAATTCTCGCCAAACTTGATGACATTTGGCAAAATATCGCAAAATTTGGCGACGAAAAATAAGTCTCCATAAATGAAGCCAACTTGGCAATAGTTGACTAATTTGAACAATCTCTTATTCAAGTATTAACGAATCTTCTGTAATCGGGCTCTTTGCATCTTAGCTTGCTGTTTTCGAGTAACATTAGTTAAAATTTTAAAACGAAGATATAGGAAAAATACATTTTCCTCCCGGTACAGACTGGAAGGACTTTTTAAAAATATGTTTCATTATATTTATTAAAATATATTTACGATTCTGTCTTATTTATCTATCGAAAATGTCCTATGATTATGTCTTTTGATTAAAGTTATTATATCGCAAAGGAATTTCATTATTATGTTGACTTAATCTTAAAATTATGTCTAATATTTATTGAAAGTTGATTTTATGACAGTTCTAGAATTACGCATCGATCATATTTCATTTTATAACTTGAGAATGTTTTTACTAAGGGTTTATTTTAAGGATGATTCATTAATAAACATTCATTGACTTATGAGAGGTTCATTTTAATATTTTATGTTTACAAATATAAAGGATGAAATATTAAAAATAAATTAATAAACGTACTTTTTGTATACCTCGTGGATCTATCTGCATATAGTGATAGATATAATCGAATGATTCAGATAAGTCAATAATTTGCGCGTCAATGACCTTTTGAAAAATATAAATATTATTAATATTTCTCTAATCCAAATTGAAATCTAAAAGAACAAAAATTCTCTTTAATATTTAAAGTATTAATTTGTGAATTTATAACTATACAATCATTATTTTAAATTATTGTGCAAATTATTAGTTATAAAAATTATAAATTTTTACCACGTAATATATTACGTCCTTTCTTTAACATATAAAAACATTCTTTCTGGACGTCTTTAAATTAAATTATAATACTAATTGATTACAGAAATGAAAGTCTTTGAAAGACTTTGAAAGAATACAGTCTTTGGTTTTATAAATAATTAGATTAGATTCAAAACTTATTTTTTAATTTAAAACATGTTACAAATTAAAAAATATAAATTCAAGATATACGAAAGATGTTTAGAGCTAAGCATGCTAGATGTTTGATTTAAAAAAAAATAAATTCAAAGAAGTCATCGATAAAATATTACTGTAAAAAAAAAAGATGTCAATTTCGCATTTGAATAATCAATTTGAAAATTTAAAAAAAAGATTGTTCGTCTCCAAGAAAAATTAATGATTGTTTTTTTTAGAAATATTTATCGATTTTAAAATTATCTAAATATTTGATCAAAACATTATTATTCGGCTAAATAGTTTTTTCCACTAAAAGTCTAAGCATTACAAAATTTACAACCGTTCTTTGTTATTTTTCTTTTTAATCAAAAAATATCGTTTATATATATATATATATATATTTACATTTTACTTATTTTTAGCATAATTGTCATGTTCCGGACCACTTTTATGGGTTTGCATTAGCGGAAAATATTTTTGACATAAAACATTTAAAACATCACATAGTTGTACAGAAGACGATGGTAGCGCTAAATAAAATATTATTTAGAAATAATTATCAAACTTGCTAATTCTTTTTTGTTGTTGTTGTTGTTTTGATTTTATACTTTATTCTGCGATTTTCCTTATTTTATATAAGTGAATCAGGAAAAAGCATGATAAAAATAATTGAATAATAAATAAATAATTGTAAAGATACTAAAAAATAATATTTATTTATAGGAATTTTTTATATAAAAAAAAAATATATATTTTTCTCGGATTTTGATTCAGTAATATTTAACAAATTGTGGACAAAGTTTAATTTCTTTATGCAATACTATATACTTCGAAGTTTAAAACTGAACTCATTATGCTCTAAGTAATAACATATATAAATATTAATACGTAAAAATACGTGCAATGTTGTTTACGTGAATATAAAAGTACAGATTTACAATTCCAGTTGTCACAAAAAGACACTATACAAATTTTCTTATCAGCTTAATAAGAAAAATAAAAGTAATGCATTTTAATAAAAAATTCACCAGAACGAAATAACTATTTAATTATTAATTGCAGGAAACATAACAAAATGAACAACATTAATTTACGAGCTGAATGACACGTCTGATAACGTTATAAAGATCTGTTTAGAAATATTTTTATTTTGAAACAGATAAAAAAGAAATATCTGGATATATATTTTTATCAGTTGAAGTATATTGAAAGGTATAACCCCCACTTCTGTTCTGATGTCCACATACGTAAATCTCTCTTTTTACTTACCCATCATACGTAGTATAGGGTAAGTCTTGTAATCGTTTTGAAAATGGAAAAAAAAATTTGACGGATTTACACGTTTCAGACACTGGAGATTCCGAAAAACATATTTTTAGAAAAAAAAATTGCCGTCCGTCTGTGTGTGTGTCTGTGTGTCTGTAAACGCTCTATCTCCCGAAAATTTTGAGACAGAGACTTGCAATTTGGTATGTACTTAGTATGTAATAATGGGAAGAAGCCTATTTCATTTCAATAAACTCGATTAACCGGAACTATTTTTTTTCGGACTCTCGAAATATTCGTTCTGATAAAACGTACATAAAAATTTTCGAAATTGGTTATTTTGAGAAATGAATATGAAAGATGATTTTTATGAATAAAAAAACAAATTTTGCATACAGCATGAAGTCGATCGGATAATTAGTTGTGAGATATTTGGAATCCTATTTCCCACACTCTTCGATTTTTCATGACCCTGTATTTCATCCAAATTTCAATTCAAAGATATATTTTAATTGGAAATTTGATGCAATCAGATGCAATAAACCGGTAGTTAATAGGATTATTATTTTTGGAGTTATAAGGATGTTTCTTTCAAGCAATTCAGTAATCGAGCCTTTAAAGTTTGTGACGTCATCAAGCCACGATTTTATTTGAATTGCAATGCATTTTATAAGTAGTTTACACATTTTTATTTTAATATTTTACATTATGCATATCCATGATGGGTAAGTATTACGCTGGCCCCCAACGACTAGTTTTATTTTGTCATAAAACTTAGCTGTTTTAATTTTTGAAAATTTTAGTGCATATTTGTAAAACTGAATATTTATACTTTTGGAACGACACCAATAATGTTAGAATCGATGTCGAATTAATATCTTGGAAACTATTGGAAATATTTATTGGGAATTATTGGGAAATTTTTATGAGCTGGGATATAAACATCCGACAAAGATAGAGATGAAAACCTCCTATAGAAAAATAATGACACTCAAAAAATTAATAATGGAGTTAAGGGAGATTAAATGAAACTTTTTAAATCGTGAGATAAATATGAGACACTTGATTTGTGTCCAAACGTTAGTTTTCAAAAGATGTTATATATAGAGATATTATTCGTCATATATGCGCATATATACACGTCAGCTTATGCTCCTGATATGATCGTTTGATACTAACTATGATTATGGACAGAAGATCATATCACAAATTGATTTTTCATAAAGTTTACTATATCGAAATCTTACATCAAGATCTATGTGCAACTTACAATTTCGCTCGCCCAACCATAGGCGAATTAGGCAGCGCATGTGATTATTATTGTATGTATCTTAATATTATATAAAGTTGTATATATCTCTACATTCAATTTAATTTCGCCATTGGAATGGAGACCAATCATTTACCTCTCAGACTCTTTCGAGAGTATGGCGAGGTCGAATCGGGGGGTCTTCTTTTCCCTGTTACTTCCTGGGTCAGGTCTTCTGGCTGTGGACAGAAAACAGTGTAAGTGGCAGAATTTTTTTTTCCTCTCTTGGAATTTTTGAGCCTATACCTCACCGTTGGCTGTCCACGAGTGGGTGATTTCTGTAAATTTCTGTCCCTTCAATGTGATTTTAAACGTCACTCTCGTGAATAGGCATGTCATGTACCATGAGCATAGAAATAGATCTCTATTTCTGTGTTCCTGTCATATTTATACAAGGTTACCATAATTCAACTGACAGTCTCAGTGTATACTGTAACGCGAACAAATTGCTATAATGGAGCCAAATTTTGTAGGATGATTAAACAAGACGGGGACGCAGGATTCCGCAAAAACAACATATCCCCCTACAACTTTTTTTTTCCTCGGAATCCTTTTTACCCCATGTTGCCTAGTCATCCTACAAAATTTGCACTCATTTTCGCAATTAGATAGCGCTACACAACACGCTGTGTACTGACAGTTTAATTATGACCAACTTCTTTTACAGTACACTAGTTTAGAACTTTCTTATTATATTTTATTGTAAGTAAAAAGTACAAGGCTATATAAAATGTCTAATTCTAATTTTTGATTTATTTAATGTAATTTCTGTATTTTTTTTTCAACTGCCGAAAAGTCATGAAAATTGGAGCGCTAAGTAAGTACAAATTGTAAATGAACTTAGAAGAAATACTTAAGTCCAAAGATTGAGCTAAACTCTTGAGCAAAACTTAAAATGACTTTTAATTAAATAAATAACTGGAAAATAATTTACACTATAGGTTTTACATTTTAACAGCATTATTATTAAATATGTCCTAAAATAAATTATCTTTAAGTTGATATTACTAATTTCTCCCCTATAATTTGTTTTCAAACTGTTACAATGTCAAAAAGAGTGCTTTCAAGCGAAGGAGTGGGTATGAACTTGTGACATATACTGTTGAAATAATCTGGAAAACTCAGTCCCAAAGGAAATAAAATTTGAAGAAAAGATATCATACCATGCTTAACATATTAAAAAATAATAATAACTTTACATCAGAATACATAGACCAATTTTCCTTGAAAAATTAAGTTTATGTCTGAAGAATTACATAATGATTAAAGGCAATCCTTAACTACGTGGCACTAATTAACTAATCATACAACATATTTTTCTTTTTTTTTTTTGTATTACACTTCTTCTGTTAAGGTAACTGAAGTATAAATATGAAAGAAAACAATTTCCTGACAACATTCCTAAAAGAGCGTATCTGAATCAAAAGAAATATGGAAAACTATGTCATGTATGTTACACTTAATAATGCAGAGAATTCAATTAAACTTATACAATAAAAACATGTTTATTTCTGATCTCCTGTTTCACTAAATGGAGAATTTCTTCTTTTTACAATGGTGACGGCAGCACAGATTTATCTTTTGTTCGGAATGATAATATTCTGTAAATATAAATCCAATTAACTTAACATGACTGCTATAATGATAATAATAGAAAGAAATATGAAATATTTCCACTGTTAATACTGGGAAAATACGTTTGATGACTTATATTTCGTTACTTAAAATAATAAAATAAATAATATATTACTAGGTTATGTTAATAACATTTAATCTCAGTCTAATTTCTGTTATTTAAATAAATTATGAAACGTTAAAGTAACTGGTAAATATGCTATACATCTATAAAATGAAAGCAAAACACAAATTAAAATTAAAGCGTTTTTATTATTTCCAATTAAACAAATTACATTTGATTTCCTGGGGAATAACTCTACACTCACAAACATTTGAACAAATATTCTAATGGATAAACATAAAATGATTTTAAATCTGACATTTTATAAACTGAAATAATTAAAAACATACTATAATCTTAAAAATTTTGCGATTTATTTTATGACATGGAAAGTAATGGTATTACAAAAGTCTTATTCACTTAATTATAAATAAAAAAATAAAATGTTATTTAATTTCGATTTAAAATGCATTTATTTATATTATGTATTTGTTGTTCTATTGTTATGTATTTGAAGTATCTTTTCAAAATATATATTTAACGAAAAGTTTCCTATTATTTGTCTCACAAATCTATTTTAATATGTTTGCAAAGCAATAATTACCATTTATTGTAATTATATAAATTAAATTAATATTCAAGAAGATATCAAATCAAGTTTAACTCTGCTATGTAAAAACTTTAAATCCATTTAATTCACAACAATGATTTTCAAATTTCGCGCACGATTTCTCCAAAAATAATTTACATAGAACCTCAACATTTTTCAAACTTATTGATGTTGCAACAATGAAAAAATGAACTAGAATATTTTAATTTGATCAATAATTTAAAAAATAATTAACTGTATTTAAATTAAAAACGCATTTTGACTGCGCTTTTCGATGAATTACAGTTAATTATTTTTTTAATTTATTGACTAAATTAAAAGATTCTAGTTCATTTTGTTCATTGTTACAACATTAATAAGTTTGAAAACATTGGAGGTTCTATCTAAATTATTTTTGGAGAAATCGTGCGCGCAATTTGAAAATCATTGTTGTGAATTAAATGCATTTAAAGTTTTCACTCTCCATTCAAAAACAAAGAATGACGATTGCGTTTTACTTTATATCTCCGTCAATAATTATCCCCTCTGAAAAACATTGGTACCTTTCTACTCAGAATAAAATGCACTATTTACTGACATCAAAACATTGAAATTGAATTTTGACCATTTTAAAGGTGATCTGTCCCCTTAAACGCAATTAAATTTTGTTCAAAGAGTGGTTATGTTTGTTTGTTCAGCATTGTAAGGCTGTAAGAAAAGTTTTCGAATATCTGACTACTTAACTGAAATTAAACAAGAGAGAAAAATCATGTGTCAAGCATAGATTATGAAACATATTTGAACACATTGAGGGTACGATAACAAGACTTTACCGTCTAATAAGGTGAAAGATAATGTCAACCGCTCCAAGTCAAAAAATTAGAATAATAGAAAAAAAAGAAATTGTGAAAAAGGTTTTTTATATATCGCTGATACAAAAAGTAATACAGGATAAAATTTAATATTGTATGAATCTACATAGTTTGTGGAATCTTTTAGTATAAAAATTAAAGGAAATAATAATAAAAATTAAAAAATTATTCAAACTTGGAAAAAATCAAAATAACCATTTACCTGTGTGATGGATCGACTACTCTGATCATGTGAGTAGGCGATGTTTTTGATTGAGAACGTGGTTTTTGTCCCCTAATTTTCCATGTTCGTAGGAGGTTCGATCAAGGCTATCATTATTTATCTTTCGACGGATGACTGTGAAAACCTCGGAACTTGTGAGTTTCCGCTTTTCATCGATATTCATGCAAATTTTTATAGCTGGTCAATCGATGTTTGAGTATATAAGCTTTGGAATGCGTTGAAGAAGTCGAAGCACTTGGGTCAAGGAACTTGGTCGAGGAAGAGTAACTTGGGTCGAGTTTTTCCTCTATGAGAGTACATTTAGATACTTCTATTGAGTCATTAATCTGAAACTGAAAAGAGTATAAGCAGTTCTATTAGTCTAGGCGGACATATTGAGATCAGTGTTCGACAAGTTTGCAACGTGGAGTTGGATTTCTGCTGAAAGCATCCTGACTTGTTGTTATCTTCAAAGTTGTAAGTTCGTTTTGAATCTTTATATTTAATATACTGAAGTTTTATTTTGCTGAGTACAGTTTCGGGAAAGCTGTATTATTTTGGAGTAAGGAAATTTTAGTTGTGTCCTTTCTCAAATCTCTGCGCGATTAAGTTTTATTAAACTTGACTTTTAAATTTTTACCTCTTGTGCTCTCTTTTACGACTGAACCGCCTGGTTTACTCTCACTAACAACAATGGCTGTTACACCTGGTTCGAAATATAGTATATAGTTCAAATAAGTATTTATTATATCTTATATATACATATTTCTTACAAATCAATTTTACTTTATTCGTTTATATACTTAAAACAAGCTACCACACTAACAAATGTATTGAATGTAAAAAATATATAAACACAGTTAGAGCATTTTATAACTGAAAGCTTACTTAAAATCTTCAAATAAGCATTTTGCATTTTACTTCAGAATCTTCACTTTTGATGTCGCATAGATTTTCATATAAATTTCTGAGTTTAGAAAGTTGTAGTTTATTTAATGTACAAGTTTATGATGTCAGTTTCATGCTCTTTTACTGTCTGAGGCACATGTTCGTTTCAATGAAAATGATCCAGTATCAAACTATAGAAATATATTTTACTTGCTCTCTTAAAAGAGTTTGAAATATCGAAAACCACTTAATTAGATGTTATTACTCTGCGCTTCTAACGTTTAACTATTTATTTACTAAAAAATGTTACCAGTTCATTCTTTAAACGACATTTGCATCATGGAAAATTGAGAAACATTTACATGGCTATAAATTCGATGCCAAATGCAACTTCAAAGTAAGGAAATATAAACTTTTATTTTGTTCTAGAGACGTAAAATTGACATTTTTAATTTAAATGTCTTAATTATAATAGTGTTCAAGCATAAAGATGAAGTTTATAATTTTTTTATTAACTTGTATAAATAAACTGAAACAAAATTTTCAATCATAAAGCACATGTGCAGTTTGAAACGTGTGAAGTAAACAGATTATTTTAGTGGTAATGTTAAGTTTTTAAGTATTTTTCCATTTTCATGAAACTTATTAATATTGTGGTAGCGTGAGACGTTGTATATATAATTAATAAATTCCATTTATCGTTTGAAACGAAAAAACTTTATTTTAAATTAACACATTAAAAAAAGAAAACAAAAGTAAAAATGAAAAAAATATGATTATTCATATTCATGCTGTGAAATAACAATTTCAGAAAATCCTAAGATTCTGAAGTCTGCTCAAAGACAACCTCACTCTAGCTTGTTTCACAACCCACTGCCGTCTTTCGTATCTCTCCTCGCATTCCTTCCTCTCCGGCAAAACTGGTATTTTTCCCCTAAGGAAAGAAACGCCATCTAGCCTCCTATGAGTGACAGCTATTTTAATCCTATATTTATCAAGTCAGAATTTCCACCTCATAGGGGCTTATTTCTTTTGTATCCAAAAGAATTGCTTTGTACATTTCTTATCTACTCATTCAAAGAGTATAGCTTTCAATACAATGCCTGCATTCTAGCTGGACTTATCTCAAAGTGACAATGAAATTTCACCATTCAATAGAATTCTTTCTCACAAGAGATCAATCTATCAGATTATTTTCATTCCAGAGAGATTATCCCTTTTCAATAAGTAAGGGATTAGTTGATTCCTGTCAACTCATCACAACATGTATACAGAAACTCATAGCTTATTGCTTGGCTTGTCATTGCAAAAATCAAAACATACTGGGAACCGCTCGGTCTGCCCAAGGTTTTTAAAAAATTGCAGATATTCTTTTAGGAGCTTTATTTTACATTAAATTTTTTTTATGAATTTTGTGTATATATATATGCAATGAATTGTAAACATATGCATTTCAAAATATATATTATTTGAAAAAAAATTGAATTGGATTGAATTAAATTTTAAGCATAGCATTAGTTAGTAAACATTATTACTAATCGATTGGTACCAGTCACATTTCTATACGATGTTTTGAGGCTAGAATATGCAGAAAGGATCCTCTTTTCCATGACTGAAGAATATCAGTATTATTTCTGCACAAAAATAAAACCATTCCGAAACAGACTTGGGCAAATTTTCATTCACTAGCATTTACACTCTGACCGAACCGTACTAGAAATATTGAAGCTCATAAGGAAAGTCTCCAAAAGCTCATAATCAGAAAAATTTTAAAAATTACAGAATATTCTTCGTATGAGGATATATACGTTTATAAACAAAATTGCTGCGAAACGTCGATATACCGTCCGTAAAAAAGATATGCAAATTTCATGTTTTTGGTCATTTTTCGCTGGTTGGCGATACACAACGAAAAAAAGATACTCTTTTATTATAAATACTTTTTCAGAAAATATTTTATCTACTTTTCATACTGAACTCGTTTAAAAGTATGTTTAATTTAAATAAATACGTTTTATAACTAGGGTTTTGAAATATACATTTACACACACACACACACACACACACACACACACATATATATATATATATATATATATATATATATATATTGATCTCCGATTCTAAGCACTGTCAATTTACCTTCAATATTGTAGTGTCGGAGACAAAAAGAGAAAAATAGTGTTGCCATGGAATCATTATCAATATCGAAATGTATTATGAGAGCGATTTTAATCGGGAAGTTACTATTAAAATAAACTCAAAACTTATCCAGCCGGTAAAACAGTTTAAAATTAAATAACTTCAGAACACGCAACTTGTATCGATATTATATAAGCTTAAAGAAAAAATTATAAACTGTATAATTATTTAACCCTTTAAGGGGCAAAATGCTTCAGTTTTTAAAAGGTTGAAATGAATGAATTACACCAGTATTTACGATACAATTTATTTTAAAATAAGTAAAATCTTTTCTTTACGTACCGTATAAAAGAGAAACTTTATTTAAAAATTCTGGTGCCATTGTGGCATTTGGTGATTAAAATTATGTGGTATATAAAATATACCACCGCCCTTCAATGCGTTAAGTTTAAATCCACAACGTATTGCGCATTTAAACACTCATTTAACCAGGAATTTCCAAATGCATTAAAACCGCTTGCATTTGGCAAGGAAAAATTTTTGCTTGCTAAATTGTATCTTTTTGCGCCAAATACTCGAAAGTATATTAATTTTTTACAGATTTTCTACTGGGATTTCTCAGTTAAATTTCTCTGATTAGTTTCATTAACATTTTTAAAAAATATTCTGAGTACGCGCTTTAAGAAGACGTTCCTAGTCAGTAATGGCCAGTTTCGTGTTTGTTTAAAAATTTCAGGTTTCAATCCAGATCCGCATCCATGCAGAACTTTATAATTTAGATCAGTAATTCTCAATCCGTGATACACGCCTCTATTGGAAAGCACGAAGCACTTGCTGGGAAGGCGAGAACTGATACAATTTCTTTCATCCCCACTAAAGGCAATACGTGTCCCCAGAAGATGAGTCAGAAAGAATAGCAATACAAGCAATAGGAGAGAAAAAAGTACTTCCGCCCAGTTAATTCAGCTTTAGTTAGCAATGGGATGAGTAAATAATGCAGATTATCGCGAGAGAAATATGTAAGAAAAATGCAAAAACCAATTGATGGCTTAGGAATACCTTTAGGAAGCCTTTATGAGTGCCTTTAAGAGATGGCCTTCAGAAGTGCATCTAATTTGTTACGACTTGCCAGAAATATAGATGTGTAGCAAGAAAACATTGAACGAAAAAATCAACAAACAAACCTTCATTTAATCACCCTAATTTGGAAAACGACCTGTAAGTTATTCTGACACGGCTAAAATCATACATGGATCATTTGTTGCAATGTAAATCAAACCTAGGCTTCAGAATGATGTATAAATTTTGAAAAGTTTGAAAAATTTAGTCAGTGTATATTATTGTAACATTTTTTAAGAAAAAATAAATTTATATTAAATTTATTTGTACATTATATTATTTATTTTATTTTTACAAAATGCTGTAGGTAATATTTCTTTATTTTTAATTAACACAGTTGTATTTTTGCTTAATGCGATTCATGAAGACTTACGGTGTCATTCTAGAAAATAAGTACTTTTTGTTGAACAACAAATATTTATGTGTAAGCTAAGGAGAGCGGAGAAGGCGTCTTTGAAAGTTATCTTTCGTTGTAAAAGAACAACGTAGTTTTTTTTTTGTGTGTGTGTGTGAAAACAGATACATTTTAATCATTACATATTAACAGAAAAAAAGGAAAATAGCCATTCGATTAGAAATTATTTCGTCTTTACTTTATGTGTGGAAAAAAGTTTAGGAGGACGTTTTCATTGAAAAATTGTACAAAACACTAAACTTTTCAATACGAACACCCAATTTTTACATCGTATTTGAATCTTTCAGAAACTTTTACATAACATATGGATACTAAATTGGAAATCATTCGGTGAAGCAGTTTAGGAATAATGTAAATTTAAAGTTTTAAATTCCTAAAGTTAAATTTATTTTAAAAGTTGCAAAACACTCTGTTATACTTTCCAAGTATAATTAAAAAACTACTTGGTGTAAATGTTGTAATTTTGAAATCAAATATTTGAAGCTTCTAGAAAACAATTTCTGTTAAAATTTTTATAGGTTACAAACATGTCTTTTTTTTTCAAATATTTATTTGATATTTTAGATATTTTTTAATTAATATTCGAAAACAATATGCATTGTAATTTATAGAACTTCTAAGAGAAATCGATTTCTATAAAGCTTCAAATATATAAATAAACAATTACATTCTCATACTACCAACTATATTTTCAGTTATGCTTAAAAGGCTACACGCATTCTAATTTGTTTGACAACTGTTAACAATGAATTTAGCTTTAGTATTTCATACTTTAAATCTGTATAATTCCTAAACTATTTTATCGAATGGCTTTCCGTTTGATGTCCTAATGTAACATTTTCCGAAAAATCCAAATATAATGTCACAGTCGGTTATTCGTATACCAAACATTAATTGATGGAAAACATTATTCCCAATCGAATCGCTATTTTCTTTTTTATTCCTGTGATAATTTGAAAATTTAAACATATGAGATTTTTTTTCTTTTTTCTTGCCGATTGTACACAGTAAGATGGATTATTTTTGTCACTTGTTCGCAGTCCACATATCTAGTCGAAAATGCAATGCTTTTAGTTCTGTGTCAAACCTGGATTTTTGTACCAGGAATAATGGATATTCTGTTCCTAAGAAGAATAGAGATGCTGCAATGAGATATTTCACATGCATGCTTTATTTTGTGTACAATGTTATGAGATAACGGAAGTGCTCTCATTTATTCAATCAAGTACTGTATACAATGTGAACACATTCCAAAATATACGTTGTGTAACTGAGCTTAGTGAGTCCGGAGACTGTAGTGACTTTCAGAACAAGAACTGCACATGGTGTTATCACATGTTGCACAAACTTTTGTATATCTGTAGAAAATGTCGTTAAAATATCTTAATTATTGTTAACTTTATAAATCCTGGTCAGAAAAAGGAATGGATTAAAACTACAAAACATGTTTTGTTGAGTACATTTTGTTTGTTTCAAGCAAAATTTTTAGTTGAAGTAAAAAATTGGTTTTGTTGCATGAACAAAAAAATATTGTTAACACTCTTACAAAATTTTAACAAAATTTTATCAATTTTACTTGAATTAACAAAATTTGCTTTTTTTTTTAATTTTACAATAATTTTGTAATTTAAATTTGTAATTCCAGAAAAATTTTGTTGTTTTTGCAAAATTTAAATTGTTGTGTAGTATCCATACCTCTCTCAGGTAACTTGGTTTATTTGACTTATATAACTATATAATTAAAATATTAACATAATTTCTGGATAATTAAAACTTTTTAAATTGTGACGGACCCAGGTTGTTTTAAAAATCCTCCTCTCCCATTTATTACTTTCTTCTGTCTTTACAAGAAGAAAATATTTGATTCATGAAAATTTTTGACTTCCGATTTTTGGCGGATTTTAGAAGGTCCTGAAAACGATTTGACTGTTTTTAGAAAATGACTGTCTATGACTCTGTCTGTCTCGATGTGAAAAAAAAAAATGTGGGCGCTCTATTTCAATAACTAATGCACGGAATTTAATAAAACTTTATATTCAGTTATTTCCTGATAAAAATTGGTGCTGATTAGTTTTTGGCGTAAATCGCGCAACAGGTGGCGCTACTATGTTGCATTTTTCGCGATTTCTGCAATAGCTCTATCTCAAGAACTAATGCAGTGATTTACATAAAAATACAGATTGAGTTAGACCTTCACATAAATAGAAGCCGATTATGTTTTGGTGTAGATATTCCAACAAGTGACGCTGATATGCTAGATTTTTTTGTGATTTTTACGATAGCTATATCTCAAAAACTATTGCACAGAATTTCATCAAACTTCAGATTCTGTTAGACCTTAACAAACCTAGATGCTGATTACGTTTTTCTGTAATTAGCCCAACAGGTGACGCTCCTATGCTACTTTTTTATGATTTTCACTATAACTATATCTCAAGAACTAATGCACGGATTAATTTTTAATTCATTTTCAGCAGTGAATTACGCCTGTAATTCTTGAATAACAACCAGTGGATTTTTATCCTGCTTTTTTTCAAGCGTAAACCGAGAGAGTGAAAAATGTTCCAAGCCGGAAATCGAACCTTTACCACTAACCTACAAGGAACGACATCCTAACTCGGCATTTCTCATTCTTATATATGTCGGACCGGCTGCAACCGCAGCACAAGGTGGAAAGTCATCATGAGCATGCAAATTTCTGCGACGAACATGAGACGGTAATACAAAGTCCAGCATACGGCAACACAGTGAATTTTTAATTCATTGTCTGCAGTGAATTACGCCTGTAATCCTTGAATAATAACCAGTGAATTTTTATACTGCTTTTTATAGGCGTAATACACTGCTGAAAATGAATTAAAAATTAACTATGTGTTGCCGTATGCTGGGCTTTGCATTGTCGTCTCATGTTTGCCGCAGAAATTTGCATACTCATGATTACATTTCCATCTTGTGCTGCGATTGCAGCCGGTCCCACATATACAAGAGTGAGAAATGCCAATCTCGGAGATCGTTCCTTGTAGCTCAGTGGTAAAGCCTCAGAGAGCTATTCTAAGGACCCGGGTTCGATTCCCATCTTGGGACATTGTTTAATCTGTCGGTTTACGCTTGAAAAAAAGCAGGACAAAGATTCACTTGTTAGTCTTAAAGGATTACAGGTGTAATTCACTGCTGTAAATGACTTAAAAAATAGTTAAATTATCAAAACAAAAAATCATTTTAAAGTAAATATTATAATTGTTTTTTTAACAAAAAACTTTTGTTGTTAAAACAAAGAAAATTCTTAAAATTACACGAAACAATTGTTCTTTAAACAAAAGTTTTTGTTGCCGAAACTAAAAAGAACTCTTAAAGTAACAGAGCTATTATTTTGAGAAAACTTTCAACAAAAGAAATTCGTTAATTCAAGTAAAATGATCCAATTTTACTTGAATTAACAAAACATTTTTTTGCTGACGATTTAAATTTTTTTTTTAATTGAAAAAAAAAATGTTGATTCAAACAAAATTTCCTTTTACCCATTTTTAAACGGAAAGTTTTGTTGGCCAACAAAATTTTTGTTGCTTCAACAAAACCTTTCTCTGGGTGTACGGTCTTTTTTGAGATTCATGGCAAATTTGACTGAATAATTGGATTGCGGCATAAGTCTAACCACGAATTAAGTAAACATTTTTTTCAGTATTTTTGAAAGTTAGAAAAAAAAATAAGATTTTATTACAAAAATAATTCAATGAGTTTGAAATGTTATGTTCTCAACCGCGTGAAATGTATGAACATGATATAAATTGATTAAATAAGTGAGAAAATTAATTTAATTACAAATGTTTTATTATTATCACTGTTATCTTAAAGTTTACTTTTATTTAATCAGTGGGCTCAGTTAAAGTAGCAATAAACTGAGTGAGGTGACAATACCCATCAATACATACAATTTTTTCATAGGAGACCACGGTCGAAGTTTGCTTATTCAAAACATATTGTTACAGTACAAGACGTCAGTACAAGATGTCATACTTTAAGCATTTATATATTTAAAAACTATCAACCACGTTCAAAGATTTATTAAACGTAAAAATAATCCCAATACATTAAAAAAATACAAATTGAATCCTATTTAAGAATTTTAAAGACGTATTTTATTTCATAAACTTTATTTTTTATGACTCGCATAGATTCTCATAGAAATTTTCGAGATTATAAAGTTGTAGTTCAGTTAATGTATACATTTATGATGTCAGTTTCACTTGCTTTTAATGTCAAACACAGATGTTATTTTCATTGAAAATGAAAGAACATCACGTTATAGAAACTAATTTTACTTGCTCTCTTAAAAGAAGTTTTCAAATATCTAAATCTATCTAAGCAGACATTATTGTTCTCCGCTTCTGAATTTTAACTGTTTATTGACTTTTTAAAAAAAAGTTTAGCGGTTTATTCATTCTGTAACGAGCATTTGCATGATGAAAGATGGATGAAATTTTATGTAGATTTAAAATAGACGTCAAATGCACCTGTGTGGTAAGAAAATATAACCTTTTATCGGATAGTAGAAATAAAAATAATTCAAATTTAAAATGTTACATTTCCTAATTTTAGTAACGTTCAAGGGTAAAGAAGATAAATGTAATATTTAAATTATTCGATTTGTTTGCGTAAATAATTTGAATAAGTTATTCTAATCAGAACGCATATTTATCATACATGTTTTTAAACATATGAAGGCAATATTATCAATAAAAGTTTATTGATTTTATTAAATATTTTATTAAATAATTATTTCTAAATATGTAATTTCATTTTCAAAAGATTCATTGCTCAAAACTATTCATATACAGGTTGTCTCAAAATTATTAATATTGTAAAAAGGTGAAAATATGTATATCTCAACACATTTTGCACTGGACGCATTGATCACAATAGAATTATTCAGTTAAGATAACAGGGTACATCAACTAATAGGCCAAATAAAGATTTCTTTGACAATCATGAATATATTGTAATGACATTTCCAACAGACTATCTGTGCTGAATAAAAGGTTGTGACATTATGGGGCATACAGGAAGTGAACTGTAATTGGGACAATGATATCGCCTTTATTGTCAGCTACATTTAGAATTTTGGGGGCTTTAGCTCATTGTTGTTTGGATATGAATGCTTGCCATTTCCAATGTATTGCGTGATGCTATTACACTTCACAGAACGCAAAATACGCCTGTGGAAAATATCGTTAAAATATCTTGGTTATTGTTAAAATTTTTAAATATTTTGTTCATAAATATGACATAAGTCTGATATAATGTCACACATACTATATCATGTACAGTTGTCAGAAGTAGCGAAACTGCAGTAGTCGTTATTTCTTCCAGTAGGTTGTAGGGTAGCCCACTGAATTTTGAACAATGTACTGCAACGTTTGTAGCGATAAATGTTACTTTTAATGCTCCTTCCGAGAAAAAATGTACCATTATACAAATCACTTGATCGTAATTTGGCTCTTTTATGCAAAGTGAGTACTACTCAACAATATTCTAATCTCCGCAGCAAATCGTAATTGCAGCATTTAGTAACGCATGAAGTCCTTGAGTTTTGCATCGACTCTTCGTGCCAAGTGCTGTCGTATCAAATAAATTAATTTTCTTGCTGGAAATACTTGTTTGCATACTCATTTTTACGTCAACATATTTTAATACCGAGTTTCTTCATATGCAATTATTTTATTTACAGTTTTTTTGTCGTTTCCATTTATAGTTGTTTTTCCTGTAATTTTCTGGATAAGAAATTTAGACAACTCAATATAATTAACTCTCAACTAAACTCAATACAATAACACGCTAAGAGGCTGCTGGAAAGTTGAGAAAATAAATCTACTGGTAAATACAGGCGTCATCTGTAATTTTACGTCCCAATGCAATAGTTAATGTAATAATAGTGAATAAAATTTATGCAGTGCAGAGTTGTGCAAAAGTATGTTATATACATTAGCAATACTTTATTAAGTGTCCAGGGTGGGCAAAGTGGTCACCCAATTTAATGACGTCACCAGAGCGCTGGCATTGCGTGGTTTGTGGTCAAACTATTTCGTGTGATGGCAGTGAGTAATCAGGCAATCGTTGAACAATGTGGTTCCATGCTTTATAATTTTAGAGCGGGTTTTCCAGTATTTGAAGTTTGTTTTCTAAGGTAAGTGACTTATATTACATACAATTAACAATAACCTGTTGTACTTGCATTTATTTATTGAATTTTTAAGGAAAGAGTATGTTTCCAGCTTCACATTGGTGGGTGAGGGGTTGCTGACTTCATTAGTTTCCACTGTAGAACGTATTTTCTGTCATGGCTACCAAACGGGCAAAGTGGTCAGGGTTATGGCCGCTGACTGGATCAAGTGACGAAGGTTGGATCAGGTGCAATGTTTGTCACCTCTGGGCTCATGAGGCCTGTTCATTTCGCGAAGAAGATGATGTGGAGTTCATTTGCGAAAATGCAGTGTTTGATTCTGATTTATAATTTTTTATATGGGTTTGTCAAACTTTTATTGGATTTTCATACCATTATTAATCTTTCATTATGTTTCATACGATTTGTTATGACAATAAAAATGTTCTAATCATTTAAATGTTTTCAATCTTTTTTCACCTGTAGGGCAAAGTGGCCATGGAGTAACCACTTTGCCCGAGAAAGACGGGCAAAGTGGTTATTTTGACCTTTTCAGGAAAAAACCAAATTCTCACTTCCACTTTATTATTTCGTAAAAGTTATAAATACCCTTACACTTCTAAGTAGCCACTCTAGTTCAATGCAAATTTTCAGTTATGTATATGTATTTGAAGGGGTAACAAAAAATCACAAAACATTAGGGTGACCACTTTGCCCGGCCTTCCCCTTTATCGCTCGTTCCGATTTATAGATCTACTTTCGTACGTCTCAAAAATCATAATCTGTCATTTAATCGTATTTTTATGTAACTATATAATATTTAAATGTGTATTACTTATATCTCTGGGAAAATTGTAATATGTTTATAAACTAACATTGTCGAGACAGTAACAAAACATTGTGTCTGTTATCTATCTTCATATATATTAATTTCCTCAGTTATGTCGTACTTACTTGCCTGTATACCAGCAGACGTGATATAATGAGGATCCATTGTATTATTTACTCCATGTCCTCAATTTTGAGTGTAGATTGAATTCTTTGGAAAAATCTGAGCGTAGCGAATTAGTAACTACTTTTGAAAATTTGTTTCTAGTCATTACTTTTTAAAACAAGTAGTGTAGCTGTAGTTAACTACATTTTTGATAAAGTAGTTGTACTTGTAGTTTGCGACAATAAAAAAGTAGTTTTTAAGAACACCAGTCATGTGAAAATTCATGTGTAATTTTCAATGATCATCATAAGGTTACTGCAAGAATACACAAAGTGAGTATTTTTTTACTATTTTGCGAATGCAAATCTTTCCAGAAACCAGACTCTATTTCAATATAATTCGATGGTCTGGTGTCACAAGACCTCATACAATGTGATTTGTTTTCTCCGTTCGGAATGCAAAGTACATAGTTAAAAAAAACACTATTACCCAATATACGCATAATATTAAGTCCCGATTAAGACCTTGGGTGCCCTGGGCGCGGATTGTTTTTGTCTCCCTAATCATTATCATAAGTGTACTCAAAGTTGACAATCTTGTTTCTGCACCCCAGTCCTTTCTCTCAAATCAAAACTTTAAACACATTGGAATTAAAAGGTTCCTTTTGATTAAAATATGCAGACCAATATAAAATTATGATTAAAAATTATAATATTGTTAAAATTATTTTTCCCATATTCATTCGATCCCTTTAATAAATATGCGTATGTAAAGCAACATATTTACATCCATAACAAGGAGAGTGGTGATTTCAGGAAAATATGTATTTTCTTCATCAGACATATATTTTTAATACTTTCAAACAATGTTGAAAAGTGTTTATGAATTCGGTTTGTCTGTCTGTCTGCCTGTGCACTAACTCGCGTAAATATACTCGGATTGTCATGCAATTGATATATGTTATTGAGGTTCACTATGGCATGTTCGGTATTGAAAATGATGTATGTAGCACTTATACACCGTGTACAGGAACACTCAAAAGAATGCCTTTACACGATGGCAGACAGATGGGGAAAAATCATTTGCAGTGTATTTTAGTGATGTTACTATATTTCAAATACATTGAAATTGATATACATCGCTGAAGTGCACTACAAGATGCTTATTATCGAATATGGTACATGTAGCACTTATAATTAGTTTACATTAAAACTTAGAATAATTCCCTTATAATATGGTCAATGGGGAAAAGTCATTTGCGGTGCATTTTAATCATGTTATACTGTTGCAAACATAATGAAATTGATATCAATTTTTGAGGTGCACTAAAACATGCTCTGCTTTCTGTATAATATGAAGCGTAAAGCATTTCTCATTCATTTACAGAGACACTCAAAAGTATTCGGTTACATAATGGTTTACGGAGAAAGACTATTTGCAGAGTATTTTAATTAATTTACACTATTTCAAATATAATGAAATTGATATACATTACCGAGGTTTACTACAAGATACCTGTTTTAAATATGATGTGCATAGCATTTTTCGTTCATTTACAGGGACACACAAAAGATTTCGGATGCAGTACTGTATCCTATGTATTGTCTATAAGCGATAAGTGCTGGAAGTACGCTTTCAGTTAGGTATGCGTTTAAGTAAATTTTGCATACTATGCGGTATGTATAAATGCTATAGATCATGTACACGACTACACAAAAGAATTCGTAAGCATTACTGTGTATCACCGTAAATTGCTTAAGGTTTTCTTTTTAATCGAGTTATGCATTTTGAACGTGAAATAACACAAAGACATGTTTTTTGAAAATAAATAAAATCATATACAGGGCCGGGCAAAAAATATTTTTGTTGTTTTAAATATATATATATATTTTATCTTCATAAACTCTGGATACATGGCCGCTTATGCATGTTATTTCGTGGAAGAGTGATTTCAGTAGTATACAGCGTTTTGTTTGCCTGAATTAAACTTTAGCTGAATATGTGATAGTATAAAATTCTTAAGGTAATATACAGGGCTGTGCAAAATAATTCAAATATGTTTCCGTCTATTGGTAAAAACTGCTGAAGAGGAATTTTTAACTGTGTTATGTGTTTTCTTACTAAACTAAATTCTAACATACTGTATAGCGTATATATACAAACCTATAGATTATATATAGAGCTGCACAAAATAATTACAGTACTTTTCTGGTTATGGCCTGTAATTGCTGAAATCTGGTTTTCAAATGTGTTTTGCGTTTTCTAAAATATTTACTTGGGTATTTTATTTACCTTATTGAACAGCGAAGGTTACTTAAAGTATTCTAAAAGTATTGGAAAATGTTTCGTAATCTTTGCTTAATGTATGATTTTACTTTCTTGTTTATTATACATTTTTACACAAATATTATTAAGTAAATTTTGCACAAAATTTGTACATTTTTTAAAATAAATCTTGTGTATAGCAAGATGCTGAAGCAAAATAATTTATTTTTCGAAATTTGTTGTAACTTTAATATAAAGAATGGCTATACAAATAATTTCATATTAAATATATTGAAAACAGTTTTGATTACCATACATTTGTATGTATATAAATTAATATTTTATATTAAAATTCTCGAATTCTTTCAGGGCCACCCAAACAATCGGTATGAGGGATCCTTAAAAGTATGTGCGCTGTGCCTATGAAATAATCAGGCCCGCATAATAAGGAAAATGACAATAGCACTGACGTGCAAATCATTCATAAAAAAACTGTTGAAATGGGTCAAGATGAAAGTGACTTGAAGAGAAAAAGAAAGCGTACATATGATATTCAATAACAATTTGTTACTTAAGTTAATCATTATCATTTAAATTTGGATATTACATACATGTGAAATTATACTTTACGTTTTGAAATTGTGTTTATTTTAAATTGAAATTATACAATAAAAATGGTAAAATAGATATGTATAATAAAAGTAAAAATTGTAATTCACTATTTGATTTTTATTTGTTCCTATAAATATAAGAAGAATGTATTGGAATCGTGAAATTTTTGGACTGCTGTTTTTTGATGGATTTACATATTTTGACATTTCCTGAACACGATTTTAATATTTTTGTAAAATGTGTGTCTGTTATTCTGTTAGCCTGTGTGTGACACAAATTTTGTGGCAGCTCTGTCTCAGGAGCTAATGCACGGAATTTAATCAAACTTCAGATTCTGCTAGATATTGACATAAAGTTGTGTTGATTAGGTATATGTGTATATCGACCAACAAATGTTTCCGATATGCTTCATTTTTCAAGATTTACGTAATACTTATATCTCAAGAGCTAATGCGCGGAATTTCTTTACACTTCCTATTCTGTTAGACCTTGACATAAATAGGTTCTGATTAGGTTTGGATGGATACCGCATAAAAGGTGGTGATGCTGTGATGTGTTTTTCACAATTGCCGCAATAGTTATAAAACAATAATTAATATATCGAATTTCATCAAACTACACATTCTGATAGACCTTGACTTAAATAGAAACTGATTCAATTTTGACGTTGATCATTCATCAGGGGCACTACTATCCTATGATTGGGAAATGACTCCTAATAGAAGGTCCACAATTAATTGATGCAATTTTGCGAGCATGGTTTGCATTATTATTTACTCCATTATTATTTACTCCATTCTTGTAACTGTCATATGCTATTTATCACATTGTTTCCAGAAACGCTCTTTTTTTATGCCAACCGTTGGCTCTAGACCCTATTATAGTAATGAAACTTGTATTGGTAAAATGAATTATGTAATGGTGACTCAGACAAAGTTAAAAGGGCTTCAAGTATGTTAAAGGATTAATTATTTAATTTAAAAACAATATTAAATATTTAAAAAGCTGATAACAATTAACAAAATTAACATGAAATAACATGCATAAAATGAATTGTCACATTTAAGTACTTTAGACATCTCATTTAGGTTTTATCAATTGTAAATGTGGCAAAAATTACTTAAATGTGACACATGTTTGCTAAGATACTTGATACAGATAATAATTCAATCTCTTTAAAACAAATTAGTTTTAACTTAAAAGAATAATAATCGTTTTTGCTTTTATTTGGCATTTTATGTTTATTGAAAGACGATCAAACGACCTACAGATTTCACAATTCTACTTTACAATAAATATACTTCAATAATTGGTCCTTTAATAATATATTGACATATCATAGATGATATCCCCATTAAAAAGTTGGTAATCTTTTAGGAAGCTTTCATTAAAAAAGTTACCTATTGTAGCCGTTCGAAGGAAAGCAATTCCAAAAAATTTTGGTATATTTTCACTGATCATGACCTCCAGACCCCGAAACCACCCTCCGTTCAAATGTTGATTTATATATATATATATATATATATATATCTGACATATGTCATGCTGTAACTCTCTTATTTATGAAACGAATTGGATGTGACTGAGTATGTGTATAGGACATACAAAGGTCTCGACCGAGTTCGTTGGCCAGCTTCATCCGCCATCTTGTTTCAAAATAGCAGCCATTTACAAATTTTTAAAAATTCAAAAAAGATGTACAAAAGAATTATAAATTGAGAAAATTGTTTATGTTAAGTGTTAGAACGTGATACAATGATTCTGAAACTTTTTTTGTTTTTGCTTTATCTTAAAAAATGGCTTAGATATGGTAGTTTGAAATTCTAGTGTGGCTGTAATTTTAAAACAATCTGATATTTGTTAGCTGTAACTTTCGTATTTATGAACCGATATGAATGTGACTGACCATGTGTAAAGGACATACCAAGGTATCGATCGAGTTCGTTGGCCAGCTTTATGCTTTATGCGCCATCTTGTTCCAAAGTGGCAGCAAGTTAATTTTTTTTAATTTTCTAAAATATTCAAAAAGGTGTATAAAAATTATAAATTGAAAAATTTGTTTCCGTTAAGGGTTAGATCGTGATTCAAGGATCCCAGAACATTTTTTGTTTTGGATTTATCTTAAAAACTGGCAGAGATATGGCAGTTTGAAATTCTAGAGTGGCTGATATTTTAAAACAATCTGATTTTTGTTATGGTGTAATTCTCATGCTGAAATTCGTATTCAAATTCAGTATTAACGAAAACCGGGATTGAATTCGAGATTGAATCTATAATCGAGTTCCAAGCAATTTAGCTTTGGGTGTTTGAATAAAATTAGTTGATTTTTTTAAAAACATGGACTATGAAAGCTACCCTTTCCTCCCGGTACAGGCCGGAAGGACTTTTTGTAATTATGTTTTGGCAGGTAGGCCAAAATCTCAAAAGTTTGATTTTTAGCTGCTGATTTTTTTGCTCATATCTGATTTCTAAAAGTCTCATATTATGCTCAATTTGAATTTTTAATAAATGCTTATATATTGCAGAATAATAATTTGTAGATGGGCACAAACTTTATTGAAAAAATAAATAAGATATGGCAGTTTTTATGTGACATTTTTTGTAATTTTGCCACTTTACTTTAAAAAGAACATTTTTGGAATGTTGTATGCACTATTTTCAAAGACATGTGAAACCTACGAATAAATGACTAGATATTGGTTAATCTTTTAAATATCAATATTTAAATTAACGATGCGGATAGTAGTGGTGGTTAATAAATGTACGGTTACCTTTTCCCCATTCTTTTCAATCCAGCATATCAAATTTTCTTTATGAACAGACAGTAAGCAATGGCGACTTTTCAAGAACAACATATGCTCTCCTACTGGAAACAATACTGAAAATAACTGCATAATGTCATCAAGTTGAAATATGAGAAAATTCATACACCGGGACAGTAGGGACCAAGAAAGTCAGGAACTTAACTTTACACCCAACAAAAACAAATATTACACATTTCACGCATATAAAAATTATATTATTACGCTACATGAGATTCATATTTATAATAAATGCATTTTGTTTTTAAATTTTTCTAATAATTATTGTTTGTTGATGGTTTTAATGATCAAGTTGTGTGTTTAGCCAGTAGTGAATTTTGAGACACGAGGGACGTTCCGACAGAAACAAAATTCGTCATGTTGTTTCACACGTAAACTTTATTACCCCAAAAAATACACCATGGCATTATGAAACATTTACCTTGCACTATTTTTCGACATAGTCGCCACCGCCATTGAAACAATTGTCGTAGCGTGCAATCAGTTTGAAGAGATACTCCAGTAAAACTCGGTGCCCTACGATGCAAAAAATTGTCGTACAGCCTGCTCCATCTCAGCATTGTTTTGGAAGTGACGTCCCGAGAGTGCGGCTTTGAATTCAGAAACGAGATGATAGTTGGATGGGGCAAGGTGAGGGTTGTAGGCCGGGTGATCCAATCTCTCCCATCCGAAGCGGTGAATCTGATCTTCTGTGTGCCTTGCTGTGTGTGGTTTTGCTTTGTGGTCAAAGAGTACAACACCTTCACTTAAGAGTCCTGGTATCTTTTTTCGAATGCTGGACCTGAGTTTAGTAAGGATGGCCTGGAATAACCTCGGGCATGACACCGGCCTACTGCTACTCTCTCTTCTTCGGCGCTCTGCACATGCGTCATTCGTCCTCCACTTATGCTAATTACGTCGTTGAACTAGCAACGGGTGTGGAGTCTTATGGCGGCTGTTTGTTTCACCTGGCAAACCATCTTCTCTTTCAAAAGAAAGAACAAAACTTACTTTTGGAACGTGCCTCGTATTTAAATTTAATTTTAAAGATTAAAAAAAAGGATTTTCGCGGTAGAAGTAGCATAATATTGTCGAACAATCCCACTGAAGCATTTTAACATTAAATGAGAATTTATATTACAAAGAAATGCCGAGAGATATAGTGGGAACTGAGAATTCACACTTATGAGATTTTGGCGCACGTATGTAATAGATTCTAATATAAAGTCAATTTAGTTCATAAAAAGAACATTAATGCATATTTTTTGGACGCAGATTTCAATTTCTCTTTTCACTTTAATGTCCATACTCAAGTGCTTTAAAGAACATAAAAAAGATTCTACCCAAATAAAATATTTTTTAATGATTTAAATATATTATCTGTGAATTGAAACTGTTTTTTCTGTGAATAGTTGTTTATATACTTATGACACATGCTCAAAAGACTTACAGATTATATACCACTGCTGTACATTGTAAGTAAAAATAATAACTTACGGGTCAGTCCCATATTAAAAATGTAACAAATATTGACATTTTTAATAAGACCACCTAAAATTGACATCATATTTACATTCTTTGGAAAAGTTTACCCATTGTACACCCACTGGAAAGTCATTCGAGGAAGTAGTTTGGGAATTATAGATACATAAAGTTTTGAACTTCTAATATTGTATTCATCTTTAATAGGTAGCAAAACAATCTGTAATTTGTGCAGCTTTTTAAGTATAATTGAAAAACTGCTTAGCGGAAAAGCATTAATTAACCCTCTGACCGCCGAGCAAAAGGGCAAATTTGTAATGTTGTTTTCTCTCTCTATATTTTTTTTTAATGCTAAAAAAGCATGATTTTTAAGACTTGATATAAAAAACTTTATTACGTATATGAATATAAACCTTGAGAGTATTAGTCATTACTCAATGTTTTAAAACTGCATTATATCTCTAGAATTATATTAATTTAAATAATGCTTATATGGCAGTGAAACCCACAGCATAGTGCAGAACAAACATGCAAATTTGTAATGTTGTTTTCTCCGTATATTCCTAAATATGCTAAAAAAAGATAATTTTTAAAAATTGATATAAAAAATTTAATTACGTATATGAATATAAATCTTGAGAGTATTAATCATTACTCAATGTTTTGAAACTGCTTTATAACTCTAGAATTATATTAATTTAAATATTGCTTATATCGCAGTGAAACCCATAGCATAGTGAACGGACACATCAGTTCACGGCAGTGAGAAGGTTAATTTTCAGTTTACATATTTGATCCTTAGGAAAATATATTTCAGTTCAATTTATAGGTTTCAATACATATATTTTTCGAATATTAATTAAAATATATATAAATTATGAAAGTAATATTTGAAAAGAAAAAACGTATTGTAACCTAACAAGCTTTTAACAGAAATTGATTTTTAGAAGTCTAAAATAGGAAAATCCAAAATTTCTACTCATTCAGCCAACACGAGTTTGAGTTGCACGTAAAAAACTACAGTTTTTTAAACTATTAAAAATAAATGTAACATAAGATGTTTAAAACTTTACATTTGCATAATTTCTAAACTACTTCACCGAATACTACTTATTTGGTATACTAAGTAACAATTTTCCAAAAAATCTAAAATAGGAAATCAAAATTAGGTGTTTGCATTAAAATCTTCTAATTTTGTTAAATTTCAATTTCGGGACAGCGTCTTAGCTTTTATTGAAACAAATATTTTAAAAGAAATCGTAATTTCCAATTGAAAGGCTATACTCTTTTTTACTGTGACAATTTGGAGATTCGAATTCACGGAACGTTCTCTCAAACTCTTTATTTTTATTTATATATTTTTTACAACTGTACAGTTCTAAAAAAAAATATTTAAACATGTATTGACGTCTGATAGATGAAATCCTCATCCTCTTTAATAAAAAGCTATGCGTTGCTGACGACTGGGATTTTTCGCTAATCGTTGCCACAGATTAATCTCGGAAAATGAAACATTTGAAGTTACTGAAAAAATTAATAGCTCGAAAAGTATTTGTCAGAAAATTGTTAGACAAACTGCGTTAGAAGGTAAAACATTGTATTTTTCGTTATATAAATTTCAAATCTAATGATTATGCCGTTTTTCAAATATAGAATTTCAAAACTTACCAAATTTTACAATGGAGTACCATAACGAAACCTTCACGTGTAAAAAGATAATGATAACGGCCATTTATCCTGACGTGTATTACTGGCTATAGCACGAGTCACAAATAATAGTAGCCTTATTATTGTGTTAAAATATAAAAGTGAATTATAATGTCACAAGTGCATGATCTTTATTTAATTCTCGACAAATACTAGATGCGCCATTTCTTTTTAGTATATATATATTAAATGTAAAAAATGTGTTAGAATTTTAAATAATATAAATAGTTTTCAGCGATGTTCTTTTATCCGGGAAGCCCGGGTTCGATTCCCTAGTACAGGAATAAATAAATAAATATATATATATTTTTTAATTTATTTTGTAAACAGGTATGCTCAAGATTCTAAATTAAAGCCAGTTTAGTTTTTAGGTGCGTTCGTAATTATATAAATACGTAGCACCTATTGTCGTCGTCTGGTCCGCCGTCTGTCCGTCCGTCTGTCTGTCCGTCCATCCGCATATAACAACTCAAAAACTACCCAACCGAATGGTTTGAAATTTAAGATATATTATCTTTTCAGAATTTTGTCGAGACATTTCAAATTTTATGAAAATCGAATCAAAACTTTAGATAATATTAATAAAAATATTTATTAAGAAATTTGATTTTTTTTAAAAAAGAAATCGGTGTTTTCTTGTTATAGAAGCTTCCGAGGTTTAATCGTCAACCGACCGACATACTTATTTTATTACCGAAATTAATCTGAAGACGATTTAATTCATTTCACAGAATTAAAAATCATCAAGATCTGAATATTTATATAACTAGCTATAGTACGAACGCACCTTATTTGTCACGTTTGACGTGCAATTTCCAACTTGTTATTGTTGCAAGCGATTTTCATTTTAGTAAATGAAAAAACCTCTTGCATCAATGAATAGGAAATGTTTGTTAAAATAATTAATTTAAATCGGTGGATTATAAAGATTATTTTAACCTATTGTATCCGTGATAAGTTGGCTACTGATATTTATGAAGTTAGAAATGTGAAATGTAAGATAATTTTATTTATCTATATTAATAAAAGAAAGTTTCGCTCTGTGTGTGTGTGTGTGTGTTTGTCTGCGATGGCTAGCAAAATCTAGCCCACCTAGAAGTCTGAAAATTTAGGTGTGGATAGTCCAAGGTCTGGCCATGTGCACCTGAGTCTCAAAATTTTAATATTTTGATAATTACCCATCATATTAATTATAATCTCATTAAACATCGTATCTTAAATGCCATCTTTTAAATCAAAATGACTAAAGAAAAGAACTGTCGTTCTGCATTTGCAAGCGAAAATGAACGAATTCGAAATTATTTTAGTAATTAGCGAATTTAAAGAAAACTAATTAAGATATCAATTTGAAAATTTCTGGGCATATGTAAAAAAAAAATTCTGCATCCGACTATGCTATTTTTGAAAAATTCGGCCTGTAATTTTTTTTAATGCAAAAATCTGCCGGCGCCTGTGAAAAAAATCCGAGAAAGTTTCAGACAGGGATCTGCTTTCATTAAAAACTGAACTACAAAGAGATCTGTTTCTCTGGCCGATCCCTCCATTTAGTTTGCGAAAATGAAAGGAAATAATTGCCATTTTTTACTAATGAACAAAAATTTAGATAACTAATTAAGATATAGATTTGAAATTGAGGATGGGAAGGGCTGTCATCTGCCGGCTATTTTAGCGTAGCGTCTTCGTTCGGTTCTAATTAACAGAAAAATTTAATTCTTTTTTAAATGATCGCGTTAATGTAGGTGAAGGTGGTTTTCTTGAACAAATTATTCGTTATATTTGCGGGTATGGGGAGGGTGGGGGTTAACGCCTTGCTCTGATTTACACAAATTAAATTCCATTTAAGAAATTTAACATTTTTAGCTTCTAACATAGCGTTTTATAAATGTTATGTATAGAGAATACAGGAAATTTCAAATAACGATTTTCGCAAAAATTAAATTTATGTTCCTAATAAAAGTACACAACCCTGATTTCGACGGGAATTGGTTCATTCAACTCCCTTTATACAACGGATACACGTGTTGTATATTCGTATAGAACAAATTGCGCCCCCTGACGGTGGAAAGCGGAACTAAAGATTTTGAGCCACGCTTGTTATACGGTGCCGGTGGTAACTGTGACACGATTTGGAGTTTCGTTCGGAAGGTGGTTTCTTTGGAACAGGGTGCACCCCCTGGCGGCGGAAGGTGGAACTGAAACAGTTTACATCGCGTGTGCGGCATGCCTACTATACGGTGCTGCAGGCAGCGTGAACACGTGTCGGAAGACATGTTCGTTTTTATCAGAATGCGCCCGTATCGGCGGAAAGTGGAAATAAAGAATTTTCAGTCGCCGTGCAAAGCAATTTTAAATAAATAATTTTATACAAAATCGGGTTAGAGATATAAAATCATACAAACTTTAGGTTTGTTTAATTTTATTATCACGGGCCTGAGCAATGCCGGGCGGGTCAGCTAGTTTCTTATAAAAGAAAAATATTTTTTCCTCAATCCCAGTCTTACCTTGAAGATTAGCTCTCTGAGCGTTTTGAAAAAGGGTAAAATTGTAATGTTGTTTTCTCTGCATTTTGTTTTAAATGCTAAAAAAATATGATTCTTTCAGCATTACACATAAAACTTAATTACAAATATGAATGTAACCTTTGAGAGTATTAATCATTCTTCAATGTTTTGAAAATTCATTAAATCTATCGAATTATATTATCTTAAACATTGCATATATTGCAGTGAAACCTGGAGCTTAGTGAACGGAATATTACGTTCCACACGCTTAGAGGGTTAAAAAAATTGTACTTTTGAGTAATAAAGCTTTATAAAAAAACTAGGGAAAATTATTACAAGAATTCCTGACAATTATAAATAAATGACACTTATAAAGTAGTCAGTTTCTGACGAGCCATGAAGTTTTTGGAAAAAGTGAAATTTAACTGTCACAAGTGGTTATACCATGGTCTTTTCGGCGAATTTCTGATTTTCTGCTCAATATACATTTGAAAATGCTAGAATGTCATGTAAATTTACTTTAATAGTGGATAAACATTTAAGGTCAGCTACATGAAATTTTACTATTGTATTTAGAAGAGGAGAAGGCTTAGAGGACGACAGTTGATATGGGCGTTAAAAAAGCCAGCACGTGATCTCTTCCGGGTTAAAAGGGTGTTTGGAGGTTAAAAACTGAGGCATTTAGTGCTTAAAATCTATTGCATTAAAGTACATAAAAGAGTTATTACTCGAATCAAATCCTTTTTGGATGACTTAAATAAAGTAAAACTTTAAACTTTTATTAAATGCCTGAAAGTATGTTTCATAACAGAATTATTATGTACCTAAAATAAATTATTATATACCTATATACATATCTTCAATTTTAAAAGCAAGAAAATTCATCAGCTTTGTTTTACATATATTTTAATTTTTATAATTTTTGAATTCGATTTATGTTTCATTGAAATGCATAAATAAACATACATTCATAAACATTTATCTCTTTTTAAGATGTACAAGTTTGAATTATATAAGTATACTGGAGCATCTTAATTTGAAAATCTCTATTTCAGAGAAATTAAAACAATACAATTTAACCAGTAAATCTTCTTTAAAAATAATTTATGTTCAAAAGCTGCCGGATGTCTCATTACATTCTTATATAAAATTTTGTATCATCAGTTAGTCTTTCTTCAAAATTCTCTGCTTTAACTGACAGAAAGATTTTATGAAAACGCAGAATGATATTTGCATACTAAATAATAGGAATACACAAAGCAGAAACATAATTTCATTTTAACATATTCCCTTGTGACTTTTCTTTGAAAATAAATCTGGTTTTAAACATCTATAATGAGATACTATGTTTGGAAATAAATAGACAATTTTCATTTTGGTAAATGAAAATCTCTTGCATAAATGAATAGTAAATACTTGTTATAATAATTAATTTAAAACTATACGCTATAAAGATTATTTTAACTTTTTGTGTCAGTGTTAGGTTGGTTATTGATATTTACGAAGTTAGAAATGTGAAGTGTAGGATAATTTTATTTAATTCTTATAAAACAAAATCTTCCTCAATTCCAGTGTTACCTTGAAGATTAGAAAAATGTAATTTTGAGTAATAAAGCTTTATAAAAAAACTATAGAAAATTATTACTAGAAAATCGTGACAATTATGAATAAATGACGCTTCTAAATTAGTCAGTTTCTGACGAGCTATGAAATAAATGATATCCCAACTTGGCATCTCTTAATCTTATATATGTCAGATAGGCTGCAACCAGCACATGATGGAAACTGTCATCCAGAGCGCACAAACCCTGTGGCAAATTTTAGACGACATTTTCCTACTTGTGCTCGGTTGCAGCCTATCCGATATATATAAGTGTGAGAGATGTCGAGTTGGGATATCGTTCCTTGTATCTCAGTGGTAGAAACTCAGAGCGCTATTCTGGGATGCCGGGTTCGATTCCCGGTTTAGTACATTTTTTTCACTCTGTCTGCTTAACGCTCAGTTTAGCAATGGAAAATCCACTTGTTTGTTACTCATTAGTTTCGGGCAAATTTCACTCCTGAAAAAAAATTTTATTAAAAAGTTAATTGAAATTCACTTGTATTGAGATTTGTTTCTGAACTTTTATGATAATTGAATTTTGTGTTTTTTATATAGCCCTAAATTATGTCATGCTTTTTGAATGATTCTTTTCATTTTAAATATCAGTTTTGTGAAACAACAAGCCAAACAATTGAAGACATATTTCTTCTAATATGCTCTATTTATGCATTTCTAATTTTTAAAATAAGCTTTATATTTAACTGGCTGAGTGGTAACCCGATGTCTGGAATTCCATTGATTAAAGTCTTATGATTTGGGGAAAATAAATTTCATTTTATTATGAATTTAAAATGTATTTATTCAATGTTATAACATAAAATGATATTTACGTACATATACCCTGAATTGTGTAGTGGCTAGTACATTTTATGACCATAGGTTGGAATGAGATTTTCTGGTCTATCTCTGTTGAAGAGAAAAATGCATATTTAATTTTCGGAATATATGTTACGATTTGTGAACATCTTCACTTCAAACTGTCAAAATAATCATAATTTCGATTGTATGGATTAAGACGATAAAATAATATTTACAGTAACTAATAAAGAGATTGTATAAATTTTGAGATTTCTCTAGGTCAGGTTGAATACGAAACATTAAAATTCTACCTACGTTTCAGTAATAGTAAAAAAAAATTAATTTAATTACAAATCTTAATAATTATTTTGCGCTGTGTTTTGACTCGATGTAACCTTTTGTCCGTATGAGAATATTGTACATTAATGTCATAAGAAAATTACAAACGCTTAAATTATAATTTACATTAAAGTTTATTTACATAGAACTACGAGTATATACGAAGGATATAAAAAAAACTTATACATAAACAATAGGCTAACATCATAGCCTCCTTTTTGATTTTAAGAATTTTATACTTCACTTGTTTTAACATAAAGTGGAAAACGTTTTCTGATAACATAGCCTTCTGTAAACATTCCGCTGATTATTAACATTCTTAGTTAACTTCCAGGTACTATATTTAATGATTTACCATATTAAATTTTACAATATTTATGAATTAAATAACATCTCTAACTGCCAGGTGAACAGTATCCCTACAGAAAATATAATGATTATTTATCACAACACAATGGGGATATTAGAGATGAGTAATTATTACATCCATTTTTATGGTAATGGTCTATAATTTTGATGAGCAGGATCTCTGTTGATTTTGCTTAATTATACAAAATGTGATTTTAACCATGTAACTGTGTGCAGTTTGTATTATCCAAACTTGGCAGCAAAACTAACTCAAAAACTTCTGTGAAATCTGATGGTCATTTTTTTAGCTATATCTAAAACGAATTCTATCTTGATGTTACTACTACGACATCTTATATTAGAATAAATATGTTTCTTTATTAAAAGGAAAAGAAGGACTTCCTTGAAAATCAAAGGGGAAAAAATAGAATGTTCAATATTCGAATATATTAGTCTAGCTCGTCCTTCTTCCGGATGTTATTCGTTATTTCACTTCACATCTGTTTTTTTATAAAATCTCTCATCTCTTGTTCTGATTGGTGCTTACGAGTAGTCTTACCTCTGCCAAATCCTGGCAAAATGAACTTCTGGATTCTCTGCACTTTTATTGCTTTTACCAAAGTACTGTCATATACCAAAAGTCATCCCTCTAGTCAGCTTGATGTCATAAACCACCATAAATGTACGCTGCTTCGCTGAATTGTCAACCTAACAATTTACATCAATTTGACCATCCATAACGTTGTAATAATAAGAATAATAAAACACATGTTTATCTTACATATAAATACATATATATTCCAAAATATGAATAATTAAAATGAATCAAATATCGTTTTAACAATATTACCATCTTCTTCCTTAAAATCTAAGGATTAAACTGTTGTCTAGATCGCAATTATCCAATCATTACACATTGATCTGTGAATTATTGTTCATTAATCAAGCAAAAGAGTTCATATTTTCTGTAAAAAAATGTAGTGTTTAGTCCTTATTCAGGTAAACACGGATAGTGTAATCTCTTTATATTAGTCTGATAATGATTTTATTTTTAATTGAGATTTTTTTCTGAACTTTTGTGATGATTAACGTTAGCATATTTTTACCTCTGTGATTTTGTAGAAAACTTAGCAAAGTAGGGTAATATTTCGTAATCGCTTCCATAAACATGACTTGGTGTCAAGCGTAAGCGATGCTGTAACAATTTGGTTTAAATGAACATACAAATAATTAAAAAGTTACCATTAAAACCGTTCTGCTTAAACATGTGTTACTGCTGGAACTGGTCACTGGTCATTTGATACCAATGATTATTCCTTATATATGTCACGTTATATAAATTTATCAATTTTTAATTTCATTTTGTGTCATGCGGTATTTTAATGTTTAAAACTAAAAAAGAATTAAGCATATTTCATATTATAATTTTTATCAGCCCACACATTGTATTCGTTTCTGAAATATTTAGTATTTTTCAAAATTATTTTGTAAACTCCTTTTATATCAGAATAAGTACGATATTTTCAATTCTACCTCAAATAACTTAATTAGAAAAATGTTGTCACTACACATAAATTACAACGAATATTCTTTATAATATATCTATTAATTTCAATGCTTTGAATTTGATACTGATTTTAAACTTTTCAAAGGAAAAAAACTTATTATCTTAGAATAAATATACTCCCTTTTTTATTGATCTCGTTTAAATAAAACCAGGTTACTAAAGTCGTATTTTACAAGCAAATCTATTTTCAAGAACAACAATTTTTAAACTGTTTTTTTCCATTTACAGGAAGTTTTTTATTTAATTTTTGAGATGTAAAATGTTTATAAACATGCACTTCTGAAGGAATTGGAATTTCTATATCATAGTTGCTTAAATTGCGGAGATCATACAAAAAAAGTTATATTTATGAATGTTCCTTCCTTCATTAAATATAAAGCAGAATTAAGTTTTCTAGATAAACAATAATAATTTCTTTCACTGATCCTAATTATTGTTTCTTTAATCTTTACAAAATATATTAAAAGTCATTAAAGTTTAATTTATCACTTTCAAGATTAATAATATGCAATAATAATCAAACTTAAGAATATAATTGCGCTCTTTGATGTTAATGATTAGATAATTGATGTAGCAAAAGATTGTCCCGGACAATTAGTGAATTACTGAAAAATAAATTGTATTTTTAACTTTGGGCTATATACATATACATATACAATCAATTAAATAAATAAGTAATGATTTAATAAAATGACTAAGTTAAAAAAAATTAAAGTTTTATTTTTATAAAATTAAAACTTATTTCAATTAGTTTTAATTTTTATAAAGCTTTAGTTGATAATAAAAATTTGCATTTTATATTTAGAATTCAGATTAATGTAAGTATTATTTTACTTACAACAGCCATAGAAACGTTACAATTCGTAAAGATCAACAACTTAGGCTTTGGAAAATTCAAAATAATGCTTGTAAATTTTCAAATTAATTCAGATGTTCATTTTAGATTAAATATTTGAATTCTATGTGCTGCTGAAACTAAGTACCTATTTATATGTAAGTGACTATTAAAGTCTCTAAATTTTCAAGTAGAATCCTTAATCATTTGACTTAACGAGGGAAACTACTGAATATCTTTGTAGCGGAAAAGTTTAACGTAGTTTACTTGCAGATAAATTGCATGTACATGTAATTAAAAGGACTGCAAAATGTAAGATAGTTACACGTTGTACATAATATGCTATGAAAGTTATATTTCAAACAAACTGTATATAATTCTAGTAAATCTTCAGATCATTGGGTTAAATATGAGCTGTGCAAGACCCATTTTTATTTTGGTCTTACATTATATATTATGTACATTCCCACAATTCTTAATGTAATGTTCATATATATAGTATGCCCACTAAAGTCCCTTTTCACTCTCTTAACTTCGAAACGGCTACTGCTATATTCATAAAAGTGGTATCTAGGTATAGTAAAGTAGCCATGCGCTACTGAATGAAACCGCCTACGGCGCCACCTGGTGGGAGACGGTGGAGGTAGCATTTCTATCTCGAATACAAGAAAGAGATAGGGAAAAAAGTGATTTACAAAGTTGTAGAGTATCATCCATTCAGTACAAAAAACATCTTGTGGACATTAAAGCGAAGAACAAAACGGTTAAAACGCGCATTTGTTTTTTCGTGATTTCCTACATTGTGATGTGACAAAACGTTCTTAGAAAGAAAGAAACAACCAGTTATAAAACAGCAAGTGTATGCCATCCCTCCACAAACATTGCAGGACCTTAAAAGATGCATTACGGTAACTTGTGTCAAAGTGCCACCATCTATGTTGCAACGTGTGCAACGTGAAATTCAAACAAGGATCCAAATGTGCATTGCAGCTGACGGTGAAAGTTTGAACAGCTAATATAAAGGTATATTATTATAACTAGTTGTTTTTTTTCTAAGATCATTTTGTCACGTCACAGTGTAGGAAATCACGAAAAAACAAATGTACGTTTTAACCGTTCTATTCCTCGAATTAGTGTCCACAATGTATATTTTTGTATTAAATCGATGATGCTCTACAAGTTTGTAAATCACTTTATTTTTCTATCTCTTTCCGTTTTCAAGATAGGAATGCTAACTCCGCAGTATCCCACCAGGTGGCATCGTAGGCGGTTTCAGTGAGTAGCGCCTGGCTACTTTACTATACCTAGACACTACTTTTATGAATATAGCAGCAGCCGTTCCGAAGTTAAGAGGGGGGCAAGGGACTTTAGTGGGCATACTGTATATATCTATATAAGTTACGTAAAATACGATTTCACACGATGCGGTTCTTGCACCGTTTATTCTTGTTGTTGTTTTTTAATATAAAGAGGTACTTTCTCTGTATATCCCTCTCCTTTTGGATCCCTTGTCTTTTTATTAATTGTTTTTTTCGAAATTAAAAATACACTGGATGCTGGCATCATGCTGCTGTTTATGATGCTGGCATTATGAAGCAGGAATGGCGTCTCACGTCGTATTTGATGAATCCAGGTTCTGTACGCAGCATCATGATGCCAGGACACATGTTTGGCGGCATTGTGGAAAACGCACATTGCCAGCTTGCATTCGAATCGTCATACTGTGATATCACCTGGAGTGACGATATGAAGTGCCATTGGATACACGTCTCGGTAACCTCTTGTTCGCATTGCCAGCAATTTCAACAGCAGCCGTTACATTTCTGATGTGTTACGGCCCGTGGTTCTGCGCTATCTTCGATGCCTCCGCAACTCTACTTTTTAGCAGAACAATGCACGACCGCATGCTGCTCGTGCTATCCTAACCTTCCTTGATACAGGATATGTTCAACTGTTGCCCTGGCCGGCACGTTCTCCTGATTTCTCACCAATTGAAAATGTCCTGTCAATGGTTTCTGAGCGACTGGCCCGCCACTACTCGCCCGTCACTACGGTTGATGAACTGTGGCATAGTGTTGAAGCTGCATGGACTGATGTACCCGTACATGACATCTAATCTTTGTTCAACCCCATGGCTAGTAAGTTAAATGCTGTTATTGCAACCAGAGGTGGCTGCTTTGGGCAGTGTTTTCTCAAGATCTATACCTCCAAATTTTCTGAAAATGTAATCACTTGTCCGTTCCAGTATAATGTATTTGTCCAATAAATATCATTCTGTTATTTGCTTTTCTTCATGGTGTTGCATTTTGGATGGCCAGCAGTGTATTTATGATATTTCAATATTCTAAAAAAATGATGGATGCGTTTAATAGAATGCACAAGAGTTAGATTAATTTTAAGACAGTCCAATTATTAATATTTGAATCACTTTACAAATTTTTTTGCTTTAAATTACACTTTAGTTATAAATAATTAATAAACTCCCTCATGTGAAAATACAAATAAGTAATGAGATTCATATATATAGTCGAGTGTCAGATGCGTTGTTCTGAAACCTCAATGAATTCCTCCGGGAGTGATACTGAAAATAATATTCATATTAAATATGGCAAAACCTGAATTATGACACTATTAAGTTACATTTAGAAATCATAGTTGATTAAAATTTCCTTACTTAAATTGATGAACATTTTTCAATCACTCCCAGAAAAATTCATTCAGAAAGAAATGTAATAATTTTCGGCATAAAATGTAACAAAAGACTTAGAAAGATAGACTTTAGAAACAGTTCTTAGTGAGCATATACATCTTAAATGCAAACACCATGCACAATTTCATGTTTTGTATCAGGTTTGTATTTGTAAAATAAACTCACTTAGAGTGTCACACGTTCATAGGAGAGTGTACTTCAATGTATTTTGAAACATCTATGGTACAATTTGTTTCCTTTGGCTCTAAATGTTTCTGTATCTGGAAATAGATTCGGACTACACATCGAGAATTTTGGTTGCAATCAGAATAATGATATCCTAGAATACGTAAAATACGCTTCAACGGATAAACTCATTAAAAAGAGACAATCTGTATGAGTTAATGAATATTACCAAAGAAGTGCCAAGTAAAAATAAACAAACCAGATCGTGTAAATTTAAACAAATTCTTTACGAAACACATAAGAAAGTGTATTGAAAACCGTTCTCACAAGAGGATACTGGAAGCGGGGAAAAAGATATTCCTAAAAATGTAAAAGTGTCATTTAATAATTTAATAACTATTATTAACGCTACCAAAAGGCGAATAGAATAAAGAATTTGACCCATGAACAGGACCTAATAGTGAATGTGTGTGGTGAAAGGGGTCGGGGGTTCGGGAGGCAATTAAACGGAGAAATAGATTGAATGTTCCTAATGTCCATGTGTAAAGAAGGAAGCCAAAAATTAAGGAGAGACTCACAAATGGAAATACTACATTATTTAAACAAAAAAAAACTTTATTTAAATAATAATAATATTATTATTCAATAAATTTATTACGTTCCGTTTTTAACTTTTTATGATGAATATATCGATTGTCCTTTCTTATCGTTGACTAATAGAAAATTCCTAAACTGTTCCCCGTTTTAGAGATACAGTTTTAGTTGCAAAAATGTATCAAATGCTATTCTTCCTAACATGAAAATCCATTTTCATGAAAATAGTTTCTTTGAAAGTTATGAAATTTTAACATTTTAAAATGTATCTCAGTAAAAATTTCATTATTGTACCACCAAAATTTATTGAGTTATGGTACTTTCTATTTTATATTTCCGACGTTTTCTGGTATTAAAAATAGAAAAAAGCACTTTTAGTGCCACAAAACTCTGAAAATTCATAAATTTTAAAGTATCTCAACTCTGTTAGTTAAGGTCGTATAAAAATATAACTGTATCTGTTTTCCTTGCTAGAGCATAGAAAATGTGTTTCTATATATTATTTATACGTCTCAGGGACTGTATAAAATTTCGTAACTTTTTATACAATAATTATTTTGACGCAAATCGATTTTAATATGATGAAATACTTATTACATTAGAAATATTTTTACATTTGGAATTATACATGTAAAACTTTTAACAGTTACTGAATTAACTATTGATGAAAGATTAAAAAAAAGGACACCTGTTATATACAGCTTTTTAGAAAACAATCAGGAAAGCACTCACCCACGACAAATTCCAAATTATCCGCTTTCTTCTGTATGCTGAATTCTAACTCAAAATACTTAATTAGAAAAATGCGGTCACTATAAATGAATTACAATGAATATTATTTTTTATATATTTATTAATTTTATTTCCTCGAACTTGATACTGATTTGATATTTTACGAATGAAAAATAAAATATTATTATCGCACTCTACTATTCTAAAAAGCGCTTTTTTATTACTCTCGTTCAGACAAAATCAGTTTACTAAGCCCATATTTTACAAGCGAATCTGTTTTAGAGAATATCTGCCTTTTTTAGAAAAAGAAAGAATACTTTTAAGGTCTGTGATTTACGATGAAGATTTTCTTTCCGCCCACGTAGAATTCTTTATTTAATATTTGAAAGATAAAATGCTTATACGAATAAATTTTAGAAAGAATGACTCTGTTGAACTTAACACTCTCGAATGCTGTCCTTAAAACCTTCTGACTGTCCAGCAGAAGGACAAAATTGTAATCTTGTTTTCCCTGTATTTTATTTTAAATGAAAGAAGATGATTGTTCAAAAATTATATTAAAAAAAAAATTACATATATGAATGTAATACTTGAGAATATCAATCATTACTCAATGTATTAAAACTGCATTTTATCAGTAGAAGTATATTAATTTAAATAATGCTTGTATTGCAGTGCAACCTGGATCTTAGTGAACGTAATTAACACGGGAGTATTAGTGATAGGGTTAAAGAACTTACGTTATTGCTTTCCTTGTGTCTGAGAGATAACACATGATCTAATTTACATATTTAAACAATTTATACAGCAATATATTGAGAGTAATTAACTAGATATGAATGCTCTTTACCTTTTAATCACAAAAACTAATATATATATATATATATATATATATATATATAATAATATAAGTATGAAAAAGTATAAAACTAACGAAACGTATAATAATAAGTCACAATAAATATATAATTCAAAGACTGGTCACAACATTCTTCGTTGCACGTTTAAAAATAAACTAGGTATTATTAAACCTAAGTAACGTCAAATAGGTACTTGATTAAAAGAAAAAAATTGCAAATATGTTACTACACACAATAAGATACATTCACTAAGAACTGCAATAATAAAATTTTAAAAAAAATCTAAGTGCATATTTTATTAAATACTAGGGTTGTAGGATGAATATGGAAGGAAAATTATATATATATATATATATATAACAAAATTTAAAATTTATCCCGATTCGCTAAATTATTTTCATCCCATCGTATTCTAAATTACTCTATAATATTTATTTACTCCGTTTATTAATGTATCTTAACTATATTTATTCCAAAAACCTCACGTCTAAATTCAGTATTTAATGGCGGCTAGCTAGCTAACTAAATTGCGTCTTTATCTTTAAATTATTAAAAGCTTCCTAATATTCATCCTTTATAAAACCCGCATTATTTTCTTTTTATATTTCTAAATTCCTAAAAAGCCTGTATTTATTTTAATAATTTCCGATATTAAATGTAACTCGAAAAATCATAAAATGTTGTCGATCCTGGTGTATTAAGTGGTGTATCGCAAAATCATAAAATATTTTTCTTATACTAAAATGTAAAACATTTTATTTTAATTCCATTCTGGCTTTGATCCAAGTTCGGTAAACCATTACTCTTATTTTCTTTTTTGCCGTTTCGTGAACGTAAAAATTATTCCATATTTCCAAACCAGTAATTAACGATAGTCAGTTATCTTAAAACTCATCTGGTTCACAGCTATTTTATAGAACACAAGACTCTTATAATGAAATCATGATCAACACAGCGCCAGATATTTATTTTGTTTCTTCTTCGATTTCACCCTTTACTGACACATTTTATTTAGAAACGAAGCCTCTCAGCCGTTGCCCCTTGTCTAACGAGCAACGTTTCCAGGGAGAACCACGTGGAGGTGGGCTATCATCTCTCCCATTTCGCAGGACCATTCCTCTGCTCATACGTTCTTGCCTGAACGTTGTCTTCCCAGAAGGAATCAGAGCAGAGTGTGTCTCGCTTTTAATGATTCAGTCACTGACTACCAGTGACTTTACAACATCTACAACAAAAGCAACAGCAGATCTTCTTAGGCCTTTTTCGAAATTTCCCTTCCTTTTTTGAGGCTGTTGTTCATCGTTTTTGGGTGTTGGATCAGCCAGGGGACCCGAGATCCATTGTATGTTCTCAAACACAATGAAGCCAGATTCTTCTAAGCAATCATTGAGAAATCTTTCCATGTGGTCTTTGTCACAACACTTATTTGGTTTATCGAAAGGAATATCCGAAACTATGAGTCGAGCGTCTTCGTATATAGCATCTGGTTCTGAATCTTCAGTAGCAGTTTCGTAAACAAATATATCCGAACTCGCTTCAGAGACATCGAAAAATATAACAGAACTCGTTTCAGAAGAAACATCGTAATACACATCTTCATCATCAGCTGGAAGTTTTACCCTATTTTTAGTTACATGATCAATCGTGATAACGATGCCGAGCAAGATGACAATGCCCGCAGCCATAAGATAGCTTCCTTCATAAACAGTGAGGAGCCATATAACGCAAAACAATGCGAAAAACATGGTGATTTCAGATATTCCAAGTATGACACACTCAAATTAAACGATAAAAATATTAAATTACTCACAAAAAGTTTTTTTTCCTCACAAAATACTCAGTTTGAAATCAGAGGATTAGCAATCCAAGCTACAATTTCAAAAGTTTCCGTAAGGAATGAATGAAAAGTTTATTGATTGTTTAAATATGCTTTGCAACAATTAAACCTTTGTTGTGTTTTGGTCTCAACAATAAAAATTTATTTCGACTACGAAAAATTATTAATGCAACAATGGACGCACGTGAACTGTTAACGGAACACTTTTCAGAAAGCATTGTTGCTTAATGACGTGGTTAAAGTATTATTGATATAAAATATATTTGTTTTTCGTTTAGTGTTGCCGCAATGACGGGAAAAAACTAATAAAAATTGATCGATAACAATAGCGTTAAAATATGTTAATTGTTAAAATATGGGTCTCTTATTCAGATTAATATATTAGAAAATATATTAATCCTTTAATATATTATTAATATATTAAAGGACTATCCAAAACGATGAGTCGAGCATGTTATTCGAACATAATATTTTTTTTTATCTTATTAAATTAAAATATAAACCAATGTATCATGGAAATAAAATATAAACCAATGGATCGAAAAATTATTTTGGAAAGGAAGGGGAGAGGGGCGCCGAAATTCATACTTGCCCCAGGTTAAAAAAAATAATAGTTTCATCCTTACCCATCATCATCATCATCAAGGGGGAGGGGCAACATTGAAATCTTAAATGGCAACCCCCTTTTTCATTTCATATTTGGATTCCACGGGAAAAAATACATAACTTTGTAACTGTGTAACATTTTCTTCGGAAAAACGAAGATAGCGGTGTAATAGAATAAAATGCAGTGAGAATCGTTTCCATTTAAAAGTCTGGAAACTCTTTCTAAAATGTTGAACACGTATTTTCAAACCGATGTATATTTCTCGAGTTATTCTACCGTTTGAAGATTTTTCGGACACCCTGTAAATGCAAGCGTGTACTTCTTTATTATCCCGTCTACCACTTTTCATATAAAAAAAATATCGCCAAACTGGAAGATTAAACGCCAAAAATGCAGTCCGATTGACTGGATGTCAGAAGCATTATACGTGTTTGTTATGTCATCAAGTGGTTTTCAATTCGATATTTGCGTGTATTTTTCATTATGTTTTACTAATTTATTAGTTACTAGCAAAACCCGCGGCTTTACTTGCGTAATTCTTGTAAAATGCCAAGTGGCATTCGTTGGCCTATTTTCATTGGAGGAAATTTTACGGTCACAGATAATTCAGAAATTACTAATTAAGCCACGCTAATGTCGAAAAAAAATCGAAATTTTAGAACGTTTTTCGCTCTTTCACCCCCCCCCCACCTGTGGTAGTTACACCGATATAAAATATAGCCTATGTTACAGCAGGGACTTTTACCCTCACTTTTGAAAATGGTTCTGTATTTCAGGAGATTCCATAGAAATTGTAATTTAGAATGTTTGTAGATCGCTTTTCCCTCATCACACCCTTTTAAATTTCGGATTTTTCTAGAATTTGTTCTTAGAGAGCATTTACATTTTATAAATAACTATCATGCCAAATTTCAAGTTTCTAGTTCCTCCAGTATAAAAAAATCGAAATTTTAGAACGTTTTTCGATCTTGCACCCTCCAGGGAGTAGTGGCACCGACATAAAATATAGCATATGTTGGAGCTAGGACTGTCACCATCAATTTGCCACCATCACATTTGAAAACAGTTCTGTAGTTCTATAGATTCCGTAGAAATTGTAATTTAGAATGTCTTTAGAACGCCTTTCGCTCAACTCACCCTTTTAAATTTTGAATTTTTTTAGAATTTGTTCTTAGAGAGCATTTACATCTTATAAGTAAGTACCATACCAAATTTCATGTTTCTAGCTTCTTCAGTATATAAAAATTGCAATTTTAGAACGTTTTTCGCTCCTGCACCCTCCTGCGGGTATTGGCACCGACATAAAATATAGCTTATGTTGGAGCAGGGACTGTCACCATCAATTTGTCAACATCACTTTTGAAAACATTTCTGTAGTTCTAGAGATTCCGTAGAAATTGTAATTTAGAATGTTTTTCGAACGCTTTTCGCCCATCTCACGCTTTTAAATTTCAATTTTTTTTAGAATTTGTTCTTAGAGGGCATTTACATCTTATAACTACCATTCCAAATTTCATGTTTCTAGCTCCTTCAGTATAAAAAAAAATCGAAATTTTAGAACGTTTTTCGCTCCTACTCCCCCCAGGGAGTAGTGCACCGACATAAAATATAGCCTATGTTGGAGCAGGGACTGTCACCATCAATTTGCCACCATCACTTTTGAAAACAGTTCTGTAGAGTTTTAGAGATTCCATAGAAATTATAATTTAGAATGTTTTTAGAACGCTTTTCGCTCATCTCAACCTTTTAAATTTCGATTTTTTTAGAATTTGTTCTTAGAGAGCATTTACATATTATAAGTAACTACCATGCCGAAGTTCATGTTTCTAGCTCCTTCAGTATAAAACAAATCGAAATTTTAGAACGTTTTTCGCTCCTGCACCCCACTGGAAGTAGTGGCACCGACATAAAATATAGCCTATGTTGGAGCAGGAATTGTCACCATCAATTTGCCACAGTCACTTTTGAAATCGCTTCAGTAGTTTCAGAGATTACCCCCTACATACAAACAAACAAACAAACAAACAAACAAACAAACAATATTTACTATTTTATAATATTAGTATAGATGGATGGATAGAAATGATATTCAAAGTAATTTATAGAAATAATTAAGAATGATGAAAGTGGAAGTACAATGATAAAAAATACCAACATGAATTTCTTTGTATCTCAAAGATATATGTAACAGTAGTTCAGATGAGAACTTTATTTCTAGTAAAACTAAACAAAATGTAACCTACATTAACCTAACAGCTAAATTCTTGGGATAGAATTACAAAAATGCTACTGAAAAGCGAAAATTTAAATTAAAAAAAATTCTTACAAACTTGCTGATATTGTATGTAAGAGATTCAAGTTCAGCTAGGGGCGATTACCTTAACTTCACAAGGGTCAACTCTAAACTGATGACAGCCAAATGCGCGTTAAGTAGATGCGTGGAAGATGTGTTCTCGAACTAAAAAAGCTCCTTTGCAATCAGAAAAAAAATATCTCTGTGTATCTCAGAAATACATGGGTAGTAACAACGCCGCCTAGATAAGAAAGCCTTGACACTGGTCACGAAAACGTCATACCAAGCAGGCAAAACAAAGAAAAAATTCGAACAACTTGCATGTTTCGATTTCATTGGCTCATAGTATTAATATGAGCCAATGAAATCGAAACATGCAAGTTGTTCGAATTTTCTTCTTTGTTTTGCCTGCTTGGTATGACGTTTTCATGACCAGTGTCAAGGCTTTCTTATCTAGGGGGCGTTGGTAGTAATCGAATGTTACTTTGAAAAGAAAATATAGAAAATGATATTTTATTTAATAATGTTATTTATTTTTGAGAATTTTTAATTAAATATTCCAGGTGAATTTAGCACTGAAATTTTAAGTTTTAATGTTATTTCTCTTCAAGAGGTAATAGGGTAAAGTGCCCAAATATGAAATAGTCGCCTAATATGGCACTACCTTATATCTTGTAGAGGAAAAGTCGCACTCTAGTGAGAATGTTCTCAAACAAAATTTTTTCAAGTTTACTCAACAGGATGCAGTGCGTTCGATTTTATTATTGATACTCCACCAGTTGTGTTTCCAAGTGGTAATATTTTTAAGGTTACATTTTCAAGAGTAACTTTTTCAAAGAAGGTAAGTGAGTTTGAAATGTTTGAACATATCTGTAATTTCAGTTTACTTATATTAATGCTTGCTAATTATAGGTTTGGGTTGAAATTCATTTTGTTTTTGTCAGTAACTAGTATTAGCAATCCATGTGGAATTCCCAATATGGCACTACTAAAGATCCCCAAATACGGGTATAGTGCCATATTTGGACCTCCTTTTTTTTTCGTGTATTACCTATTTACTTTATCTTTACATATTGTTACGGATTTTGTAAATAGTTAGTGTTTATGCCCAAAAGTAATGTAAATATTTCAATTATTTATAAGCTAATATTAGTTTTCGTTGCATTAAAATATCTCAATTTGTTAATTTTCTGCAAGCAAGTAAACCCTATTGGATTACAATGGAAGTCTGTGGGAATTTGTGAAATATTAGAGATATCGCCAAGTTGGCGTAACTTTTGGCGACTAATTTTGGTCGTCAAGTTTGGCGATATACTGCCAAGTTGGCGACAGAACACCTCCTCCATGGTAACCCTCCCTATAGGTATGGAGATGCATTAAATGCTGTTCCATGTTTTTCAAGGGAATTCCAGAGAATTCTGGCATTAGAAAACGTGGAATGTTCTCGAACACACTCTCGCTCCCATATATATGGAAGTGGAGCAGAGTGAGCAGTCAGGGAGTTAGTTAGACGCCGAAAAGCTTTTCATATTGAATCATCTGATGATAGTCTCGATGAGGATGACCTTCCGCTGATCGGCACAGACTCTGACAAGGATCCGGAATCGTTCTGTGAAACAGAAGAAGAAGTTGAGTGTCCCCTTTGTGCATGAAAATTCTCTGATGATTGCATGGGAGAAAAATGGGCTAGATGCACCCAGTGTATTAGGTGATCTCACGAGGATTGTAGGGAGTGGAAAACTGACTTATTTCTGTGCACCCCGTGTTTTGAAATTTATTTTATCTAATATTATTTTCGTTTTTTTTTTTTTTTTTTTTTTTTTTTTTTAAATGTCATTTATTTGTTTTTTCTGTTTTCTTCTATTTATTCATAACTACTCATTTGAATATTTTTGATTACCTATCTTAGGCTAGTTATCTTAAGTTAGGAAATTTTTTATGCGATTTTTTGCACCAGCTTTATTTTATATTTGAGAAAAATACCTTTTTTGTGATTAAATATTCTAGTCTAATAAATTTATTTTACGTGAAAGATGTGTCGTTTTATTTTAATACCCTGAAATCTTGATTTTCTTTGACGTTTTTGGTGAGGGTTCCAAATATGGCATTGGTTGCTATATTAGGGACCCAGTGTATGCAATATCAATAACCCCTTTCGCTGAAACCTGCAAATGACACACCACACAATTTTTTTTTTCTCAAGCTGTGTTAGATTTTGAACAAACTTGACTCCAGAATCATATAGGGAGGAAATGGAACTACAACTGATAATTTTTTGGTCAAAAAAGAGCATTTGAAAATAATCAAAAAATTACATCGACAAAAAGTGGTTCATATTTGGGCACTTTACCCTACATAATTAATTTTCTCTAAAATAAAAACATTCATTCATGTATCTTTGCAAAAGAATAAATTGAACTAGATATGAATTACTTTTTTCTTCAAAAAGCTTAAAAGGTAAAATTGTTTTATTTATCATTTTTACAGTTAATGGTTTTCAAAGATGACGAAACTTTACGGAATTTCTTTATTATTCCTAATTAGCCAGGATTTGTAGCATAGTTTCGCCTGACAATTAGTGAATTTTTGAAAAAAAGTTTATATAATAAATTTGAGTCTGTATGAAATTCTGCACGAAATCATTAAAACAAAACAAAAATGTAAAAATAGCTGTAACTATACATCTTTTGAAGAACTTTTGTTCAAAACTAAAATAAATTAAAATGTAATTACTGCTTAAAGCGATAAAAACATAACATAAAAGGTTTAAAAATATCTTTTAATATATACATTACATATGTTTCATGCGCACAAACGGCGACTTCTTCCGATCAAAATGATAAATAAAATATTCTCGCGAAGATTATGAAATTGGTAAACATAAATCACGAGATCACATGTGCAGTGTAAGTAGGTGCTTAAATTTGTCAAACTAGAAAATGTGAAAATTATTATTTTTATTTTCATTTTTATTGCTTTTTTAATTTGTAAACCATCGCGTGCCAAATTTTAGGTTTAAACTAAAATTTGGCACGTGATGATTTGCAAATTAGGAAAGCAATAAAAATAAAAATAATAATTTTCACGTTTTACAGTTTGACCAATCTAAGCACCAGCTTACATTCGACATGTGACCTCGTGATCTATGTTTATAATTAAAAAAAATTTGCGATAATATTTTATTTATCATTTTGATCTGAAGAAGTCGCCGTTCGAACGCATGAAAATCTATCTATGTAATCTATATATTAAAAGTTATTTTTAAGCCTTTTATGTTATGATTTAATCGATTTAAGCAATAATTATACTTTAATTTAAAGTTAACAAGTGTTTTTCGTATATTATAAAAAAACTAAAACATTTAAACAGTTCATTTTTATTTTAAATTAATATTTAGTTTATAATAAAAAATAATACTATTTTATACCTATGAATTTTTTTTTTCTCACACAACAGGCATACACAGATTAAAATTTATGTTCAATAACTTAAGTTATGGAAAATTCGAAATATAGCTCTTAATTTTAAAATTTTATTCAGATGTTCATTTTAGATTAAATATTTAAAATATTTAGATTCTACATACTGCGCAAAATAAGTACGTATTTATTTGTAAGTGACTATTAAACTCTCTAAATTTCCAAGTATAATTATTAATCTTTTGACTAAACGACGGTAACGTATGAATAACTTTGAAGCGGAAAAGTTTACTAGAGTATACATTATATGCACATTTATTTAAAAGGAGTTCAAAATGTTAAAATGTATATGTTGGATAGAATATTGTGAAAGTAATATGTCAGACAATTTGTAAATACTTAATTATATGATAAATAAAACGGCAATTTTCTGCATCGAATATACAGACATTCTCTGCGAAACTGAAGTACTAAAGGCTAACAAAATGCATATTACAGATGAAATTTCATTAATGTTTTACGTTTCCTTAATTTATTTTTTTTTCTTAGCATACAGTTTTGTTTTTTGTCAGACTTGACTATATAGTTGTAAATTCACAAACGTTCCGTATACATTTAGCTGTCTGAACTTCCAAGATGTGCAGTCAAATAAATTTGTAGTTCTCACGGGCTTTTGACTATACTTACGTACTTTGGAAAATTATAAAAAAAACTTTGGCCAAATGAAAATAATGTTAGCACTTGATTCGTCGTGAAAGATTTGTTCTAAAATTGTTCTATAAGCTGCCTACTGCAACCAGTGTTTCCTTTTTAATATACGCTCCTGTTTTTGTAATGGTTTTTAGAGCAGTTAATGATATACAATGTGCTATATGCTATAGAAAGTGATATGGAGTTCAAAACAGTTATGACTAAATGAGTAAATCTTGCACAAGCGTCGCGTATTTTAGTATAGTTTTTCTGCAAAAGAATTACATTTACAAGAAAGCTCCTGGGTGATATTTTTGTAATGGTTTTTAGAGCAGTTGATGATGTACATTGTCCTATTTGCTATAGAAACTGATATGGAATTAAAAACAGTTATGACTAAATGAGTAAATCTTGCACAAACAACTATTTTAGTACAGTTTTTTTCTGCAAAAGAATTACATTTACAAGAAAGCTCCGGCGTGCTATTTTTGTAATGGTTTTTAGAGCAGTTAATGATATACATTGTGCTATATGCTATAGATACTAATATGGAATTCAAAACAGTTATGACGAAATAAGTAAATCTTGCACAAGCGTAGCATATTCGCTACGGAGTGAGCAGTTAATGATATACATTGTGCTATATGCTATAGAAACTAATATGGAGTTCAAAACAGTTCTGACGAAATGAGTAAATCTTGCACAAGCGTAGCGTATGTTAGTATAGTTTTTCAGAAAAAGAATTATATCTACAAGAAAGCTCCTGCGTGATATTTTTGTAATGCTTTTTAGAGCATTTAAGGATATGCATTGTGTTATATGCTATAGAAACTAATATGGAGTTTAAAACAGATATAGCGTAATGAATAAATCTTGCACAAGCGTAGCGTATTTTAGTATAGTTTTTCTGCAAAAGAATTACATTTACAAGAAAGCTACTGAGTGATATTTTTGTAATGGTTTTTAGAGCAGTTAATGATATACATTGTGCTATATGCTATAGAAACTAATGGAGTTCAAAACAATTACGACGAAATGAGTAAATATTGCACAAGCGTAGCGTATTTTAAATAGTTTTCAACAAAATAATTAAATTTACAAGAAAGCTCCTGGGTGATATTTTTGTTACGTTACCATATTTAACTTTACCATACCAAAATATAACCCCTGTTTCCTATTTAATATACGCTCCAGTTTTTGTAATGGTTTTTAGAGCAGTCAATGATATACATTGTGCTATCGGCCATAGAAACTAATAATAAACGCATTATAGATGCTTTTCAAAGACGAGAAAAAAAAATCTAACTCAATTTATTTATATATAGTGTTAGGAAACAAAACCAGAGTTAACTCGGAATTCGGGAAAGCATTTCATTGGGTTAAATGTAAACAAATAGAGGAATACACACACACACACATATATATATGTAAATGTGAATGAGTTCTGAAAAAATCAAGATACAAATAATAAGTTACACAAAAAAACTTTCAATCGTTCAATATCATTAGTTACTGTACATTTTTAACTCTCGCAATTTCATTATTTCAAACTTTCAATTTCACGCCAAATTAAACATTTTGTCGCTATTTGTTTCAATGGCGATTGCCAGCAGAATCCTGAATAAACTCCATATACGATAAATCTAAATTGGAGTTTGACTGCCTATTATTATTACTATTATTATTATTATTTATTATTTTATTATTATTATTTTTTTGCAACACACAAAAGTAAATAGAAATACAAATAAACACCTGCTTTTATTCGCAAATTGTTTACGATAAAATCACAACAAAGGTATTTTTAAACTCGGAGTAATGCCTTCCTTCCAGAATATGAATACAATTTTTCTAATAATGGTCGTTAACATATTAAAACTTGCGCGAACAATGTGACACACATTTACATTTGAAAGGAAATTTTTTAGGGTTATATACAAAGTTTAAATTATGTATATATTAAAATATCACAGGAAAAACTTCCAGAATCACAAGAGTAAAATCCTAAAAGCAATCTTTGTATGAAATAAAGTAAGATAAACCCTCATCTCAAAAATTTTATTTAAAAGAAAATTTCACATAAATTTGCCATTTGCAACTTTTGATTTTCTTTCGTTTGATTGAACGATACAAGAGTAGAGTTTTTTTAGACCTTCGAAAAGTAAATTTCGCTATATATAATGAATAAATGAACTATAAAATTATAGACACATGTTTTTGACGATGCCCTTTTTGGTCATGTAAAAATTTCTGTAAATCATAATTCATATTTTTTAATATGTATTATCAACAATTTTCATAACTAAAAATATGCTTTTGATCAATATCAATGTTTAGAATATGCTTTGATCTAGTTAATGTTTCTCACTGAAAACAAAAGTTTTAAATCGGATGATTCTTAACACATTCCAACATTGTTGAAAATTGTTTATGAATTCGGTTCGTCTATCTGTCTGTCTGTCCGAGCTCTAACTTTTGCAAATATACTCGGATTGTTATGAAATTTTCATACATTATAGAATTTTACTATCGAATGTTCGGTATTGAAAATGAAGTGTGTAAATAGTTCATTTACACACAAAATAATTCCATTAAATTAAGGTCTATGGGAAAAAATTGTTTACGGAGCATTTTATTCATGTTACGATATTTAAAACATAATGAAAATAATATGCATTACTGAGGTAGACTACAGCATGCTTTTAAGGGGGTATACAATTAGTAGCATTTATAGTTCAATTACAGGAACGTACAAAATTATTTCTTTACATAATGATATTTTAAAGGATCACTAAGGTTTAATACAACTTATTTTTTGATAGATTATGGAGTGTGTAGGATTTATCGTTCACGTACAGGGACGCATAAGATAATTCGGTTAAATTCTGAGTACGACTGGTCATTGCCAGAAAGGCAATGACCAGTCGTTGCCGAATAATAGTCCGAATAATAGTCAATCGATATCACAGAATTTCCGCTGTGATATCCGATTTTATGTAATTTTTAGTCAAATAAGTGTTGTCTACAAATTCTATAGATTATATACAGGGCTGCACGAAAGAGTTCGAATATGGGCAGCAATTGCTGAAAATAGACTTTTACTGAGTTGTGTATTTTTTAAATTGCTTATTTATATATCTCATTACAACATATGAAAAAATTAAATTTCTTAATAATATTATGTTAGTGTTGGAAACTGTTTCATACTCTATGCCGAATGCATGATTTTTCGTTCTTGTTTAAAATGATATGAATTAGAGTTTACCACGTAAATTTAGCATTACCATCCTTAAATTTTGAACTCTTCTGAATCAATGAAGTTTTGTCAAAAATACATAAATTATATATTTTTCCGGGCGGATTTGACTCAAAGACACAAAAATAATGTGTCAAACGTGGGTGTTACTATTTGATAAATATAGGTCTCTGCAAATTTTAATTTGTAGACGATCCCTATTTCAAAAATTAGATTCATATTCGGAAATAAGATACTAATCCAAATCTAATGACACATTTGTTGCGATTTTATTTCGTAAATTTTTAGTGTATTTTAGTGTAATTTTTTTGGATGTTTTTTGGAATTTTTTTCAAAATTGCTGAAACTTCGCATCCATCAAAAATATATGTACAAACATGCAAATTAAAGAAAATTAATTAAATTTTGATATGATATTTTTATAAAGTTCATTCTTAAGCGAAAATATACGTGTATAAACATAATAATAACATATCTTAATAAATTTAAAAAACTATTTTGAGCAGTTATTTCCTCTTGTTTATATTGAAACGAATAAAAATAAGAAGAAGAAATGTGCGACTTCTGAAGGCATAATATGTATTATGAGCAAAGTTAAACAACCACAGAAACTAATTAAAACGACATATGAAACAGTTATAAACATTCTGAAAACCTGAGACATATTAAAAAGAAAAGCAATTTAACATAAATGCGAATAATGTGGGTAACAACACATTGCATTCTTGTATTTCCATGATATTAGGTAACGTCTGTTTACCATGTTACTAAGCAATGCTGGTTATGTTAACTGAAGCTTAATTAACTGCATGTTAAATTTAATTCTTTAATAATTTGAAGGAATAATAAACAAATAATTGCATTGTTTAACCAGCATTGCGCAGTTTTTATGTAGGTTATTTTAAAAATATATGACTTTTTTTAACTTATTAAATGATACATTTTATTTCGAGAGAAAAAGAGAATCTAGTTATACTATTTAATTGTATTAAATCTGAAAAAAAAAAGTATTTCAGATTTATTGATAAAGGTCAGACAATTAAGATTTCGAAATTTTTTTTTTTTTTTTTTACAATTTTTTTAACACAATGACAAAGATAATTTAATTGCGGAGCTTTGTAAATAATTAAAATGATGTTTTTATGTATTTCATGTTATTGATTTATTATAAAAATAATCTGTTTTTTTTCTATCTAAATCTCGAAATATATATTTAATATATATATATTTAAGTGGTAGTGCCTATATCTCTTTAAGAACGGTGAATAAAATTTTCGTAATGAAACAATTACCTTTTATAAAGAAAGATAAATAACTTTTATGTGTTTTATGATTCTTTCTGAACTACATCTGGTATTCCTAGGTATCACAGCCCTTTAAAACGGAATAATTTGCCAGAAACTCAAAAAAATCAATAAATTCGGTCTTAAAGGGCATACGATACATCATAGCAAAATTTTCAAAGAAACTTTTACAAATAATACCTTTAGGGTTTTACAAACGAAAGGGTATTTAATTGTTTTTAAATAACTAATGTAGTCTGAGTTCGACATTTTTTTAAGACTAAGATTGTTGTAAGTTTGAAAATTCTCAGCAGCAAAAAAATAGGAAAGAAAATAATTATGTAAACAACTTTTGCAATTATAACATAATATTTGAAATAATATTGTTTTATTATAATAAAATTGTCTAACAGTCACGAAACCTTATTCTGAAGAGCTAAAAATATTTTATTTTATAAGATTGTTTTTTCATGGATTAGCAGTGTATCTATATTTTAAAGTAAAAATAAGTAACGCTAACGTCATATTGATGGTGGCAACCCCTGACCAATAAATTTTGCTTTTCCTACAAAATCTTTTCAATTCTAAACATTGCACAGCATCAAAATTTACACAATCGAATAGGAGGAAGAATCCTTCTACACATTCAATTTCATTGAAAACTTTATCTCAATCTACTGGTTTTTTATGGTTTTAAAATAATTTTAAAGCATGATTTTTTTTAAATCTATCTCTATGGCATACTGCACGATTACAAAAGATTGACTCATTTCCACTTAAAACAATATATATAGTCTAGCATTTGTTTTCAGCTAATATTTCATATCGAAATTAAAACCATCATCAATTAATAAATAAACTAATAAAATAGTAAATATAAAACACAACTTTAACTGACGTGTAATCGAATTACGCGCTAAAACCACTGAAATTATTTGAATCCAAAAGGCTTCTGCAAGAAGAAATCTTCGGTACTTTCTTTGGCTATGAAATACTCCTGGCATGTGGTTAATACGCAAGCATTGATTTTAATAAATTCCTAAACATTTCTTGAATATATAATTGATATTTTTAATATGAAATTGTTTTTAGACGTTGTTAATAGACAATCAAAAAGATATAGAAAATGTAAAAAATCTGTTGGTTAACAAAAAAAATAACAAAAAAATCACCCATTTTCAGTAACCCGCGATCCGGGGTTGGAACTCATACACTTAGAAAAATGACATTTTCAAATCCATTTAAATCGATTTTTTCATTTTGTTATGAAACTTTTTGTTTCAAATATGAAGACCCAATGATTTCAATTGTGAAATACCAGAAATACTCAGAATATTGAAACATGGCATGGCCATATTCAAATATGAGCACATAGAGGTCAGTTCATACTCATTTTTGAAACATGAACACACTCAAAAATGATAAGAATCAGTTCAAACTCATTTTTGAAACATGGAAATACTCAAAAATGAGCACATAGAAGTCATATCATACTCATTTTTGAAACATGGACATACTCAAATATGAGCACAGTATGTCTCATTTTTGAGTGTGTGCATGTTTTCAGAAATGAGTATATACATGTTTCAAACTTGAGCAATTTTGATTCGGAGCCATTTTGACTATGCGACATACTCAGATTTGAGTATTTTTTGTTCAGTTTTGAAAATTTCGTTTTTATAGTAGTGTAAAGAATATGCATACGATTTTTACTATTTATGACATTAGCGTACGAAAAGTAAAGTTTAGTTTCTTTCAAGTTTTAATGTTTTTTGGTGATCAGATATTTTTAATAAAAATTGTGTTATTTAACATGTAGCTTTTTCTGAGAAGTTTCTATTCAACTGAATAAGAATGCAAATAAACAAATATCTAATAAGAACGTATAGACATTTTAAAAATTTATATATATTCCTGCAATGATTATCTTGAGGAAAATATAAATTGTCATTCAAAATATTATTTTTTCATATTTTTTAAATAAAGATATTAGAATTTGGTAAATAAATTTGAGATCATTCTATATATATACACATATATATAGAATAGAAAATAATCTCAAAATCCTTTACCAATTATCCATTATCCGATTCAGTTTTTGACCAATCAGACGAACAAATTTATAAAAAATAAAAATTATAGTGGCGAATTGATCGGAATGATCAATAGGAGTGTGGCGCCTCATTCGTGCAGGGTTCTCTAGCTGTTGCTGCTATGCACAAACTCATGAGTCTAACTACCCTAGATTCGAGCAACCCATTCATGCAGTCACTCTAGCTGTTTCGGCGGTGGGCAATTTTCACCAGCGAGAAACTACTGGAACTGAGAAATAAAAGCACTCTACTTCTCGACACACAATTCGATTGTTCTGCTTTTCGATGCGAATTTTCCTGATGACAGAATCGGACAAGTTGATAAGATACAAAATCTCTCAAACAGGACTGGACTCATTAGTTCTTTTTACAATGGCAGCAGTCGAATGCTCTTGTATTTAAACTGGGATTTATTGATAAGAAGGAGGTCAGGAGAGCATGACAGAGCAATGCAAGTTGGACATTATAGTTTCATGTGTGTCTTTAGTAGTGCAAAAAGCACGTTAATTTTATTTTATAAATTTCTTAAGCTTATGTTTGTTAGGTTAATAAAGAGTTGATTAACCTCCATTAGTCTAGATATTCGTCAACATAGCTTCCACGCGCAACTACATTAAGCTGTCGGTGACATTTTTAGGGCTAAGTTCTTTTTACAGGTATACTTACCCTCGTCGCCTCCACAGGAGAGTTGTTTTGTCGAATTGATAATTATGAGTGTGTTGGTGTGGTGTGTTGTTTGCCGTGATGAATGTTAAGAGCGTTTTGTAGTACTGTGGCTGTTGTTTGCTTCCTTCCATTATGTGTGTTTCATTCATTTTCAGTCCGCACTTGTCAGGTATAGGGAGTGTTGCGTATGTAAAACTATTTAAACCCAGCAGTGCATGACTCAAGCCATGCCACCTGACACAGGTCGCTTTATTCTGTCTCTGTTGTTCTTTGGTTTTTCTTTGCATTATTACTGTAATTTGTGGTGTTCTATAGTTATTTATTAAAGTAGTTTATTAAGATTTCTGGTTCTGTGTTTAAGTAGTTTGTTTTGTTTTCTTGTTTTGTGTTTATGTGATTTACAGATTTTGGTTAACTTTTGTGATATTGGTTTTGCATGTGTTTTTCATTGGAGTTTATTATATATATATATATATATGTGTGTGTGTGTGTGTGTGTGTATGTGTGAGTGTGCGAACGTTTAATTTAATTGGAGACACGTGTTTGTATTTTTAGAGACAATGGCACTAATTAAGCAAGGAATTTTCAATATGTTCCCCTACCTCTATATTTTAAATGGGACCTTGTTTATGGAAAAGCTCAATATGGAAACCAGAAAGAAACCCCGACATTAATTGGCTATCATGTTTCGATACTCATTGGTTATCCCGGGTACATGAGATGATATAACATGTAATTCCTTAAAGTTTTAAAATATCCAAAACTGTTTAAAAATATCTCTTCGCGTTAATCTTTGTCCTCCATTGGAGTATATTGCTGACAAATTTTGAATCTTCCACATTCCTGAATCACAACAGTCGATATGAAAATGTTTTTCCTAACAGGTTTGCTTTTTTCATAAATAACAGATTTTTTCACGACTGAAAGCAATAAACAAATGTATTGCTTAACAAATAAGCATTTAGACATTAAACGTCTTTGAGGAGTGATAAACATTTTGCTACTGTTGGGAGATCATCAGCTGTAAAAAATATGGCACTCTGAAATAAAATGCAATAAATATATGGGAATTAAAAATATTTTTAATTTATTATGCTTTATTTTTTAAATTTTATGCTGAACCTTGTTGTAATTTCCTTTTAAAATAGTGTATATCTTCCTTTTGTTTAAAATGTTAAGTGTGCTGTAATTGAAACATAATGCAGAATGTTGGTTTTTCAATTACTCTAATCAACTCAAAGTCATGTCTGAAATTACCTTTAATCTAACAAATTTCTTTAAAACTATAATCACCGCAAACAAAATTCATTGAAACGAATACATATATTAAATCAATATTCAGAAACGGAATAAATACAAAACAGATTAAAAAGAAATTATAAAATAGAATAACAAGGAAAGAAATTTACTCAAGACACTTAATCTTAGAAAAAGCGTATGAAATTCTAAGCACATGAAAGAAACTTTAACGATGATATATATAAATATAAAAATTTACAAATTGGAATCACTGGAGGTATTTTCTACTATAAAATGTGATAAATAGTTAGGTAATATTATACGTTTTTAAGTATCGGGCGTGAAATGTTTTGCTTAATGAATGTATTTATTCTCCTTTAAATCTTACGTGAACAAGGTAACTGGTAACAGCTATTATTTAATAAATAAATAATGCTATTGTTGGTATTTTAGTGATGATTGATTGCAATTTATGATAATAATGTTATACGATATTTATCTGCTAAAGGGTTACGTGATATACATTCTTAACGTGATATAAATTCTTTCTTGTTTATTATTGTATTTTTAATAAAATCTCTATAGTACGTTTATTAAAAAATAAAGGTATCATACCTTAAACTGGTGTTACGTTAAATAGAAAATATTCTTTTTCTTTTATAGATCCTTTTAGTTACATGGTGAAAAAATAACGAAATTATCCAAAAATGCATTTCACAAATTTATAAAAATTCTAACTTTTGATCACGCCTTGAAATGTTTGGCAGTTAAAAAAAATATTCGTACAAGATATTTTTTTAACTGATGAACTAATTTTTTTTATATTCGGAAATTTGTCCAGATAATTCATTCATTGATGCATTGTTGTTCTTTTCTACTATCCGATATTCTAACATTATGTTTATTAAATGTCTTTTCAATAAAACTAGTTTAATATATATTTTTCTTGTTACAATAAACATTAAATTTAAATAAATTTAGTTGAGCAAGACTTATTACTTTAAATGCTAAATTTTCTGTTGTGAACTAAAACTATCAACGTTTGTGAAATATTTACTAAAAAATATCTTTTCCGATGCTCATACTCATTTCAAGTAATATACATTTCATATATATATTAAATATTTTTGGATTATAAACATACTCGCCCTCACTATATTTATGAAATGTATATTTAATGCATATTTTTCGAAATATAAAGATTTGTAATATTAAATTGATTGGAAGAAAAGCTCAAAGGAAGCTATATTATTTTTCCTTCACCGTAATATATATACTTCAAAGGGGTTTTGAATCCTGTTTCATGGAAATCTTTGATCTGCGTATGTATTACTAAATCAACTTACTTCGTGAACATAAATACCATTCCACTTTTATTTCTTTCAGTAAACTGTATTTTGATCAAAGTTTATTAAGTGGATATATATAACTATTTGCAAATGTGACTGAACACATAAAATGAACATATTTATTGTAAAACTTACAACCTTTTTCCAATTAAAGACATAAAATCATTTAGCATAAATGTTTGTATAATAAAATTTCATATTTAGAAATAAAATAATTTTGAATAGTAGATTATATTTTATCAGTCTCTGGAAATAATTGTTTATTCGCTAAACTGAAAATGTATATAATATTTACGAAAAAAAATATTTGTTTGGTAGTTAGATATTAAAAGCAAATCCAACTCTAAATTAGAAGCATATAAGCTCAGCGTATAGGATTAGAAAAGTAAATCAAAAACATAACAATAATATTAACTGCAATTTGAATTATATATATATATATATAAGTCTATATATATATATATATATGTGTATATATATATATATATATATATATATATATATATATATATATATATGTGTGTGTGTGTGTGTGTGTGTGTGTGTGTAACGATGATTGTTGGCGAAGTAATTTTACGTCGGTTAAGCTGCAAAAAGTAATTTGTTAATATCCAGGGAAACAGAGCACAGAGAGTGGATGGATACGAAGTCAGGAAATTCTTGATAAACAAATATTTTTATTGCAAGATGAAGTTGACCACGGGTTCAGGTACAAGCATCCATAGGCATAAAAATGCCCGAGAGCACTGGAGAGGAGGCACGAACAATTACCAATCTTTAATCCCCGACAAGCAGAGAGAAAATCTTGGCTGTTACATAATTTCTTTTCGTGGTCACAGTGCAGTCATGGCGATAATTACATACGCCAATCAGCCAGATAACGTACTGTTTTGGCGAGAACAACGTGATGAGAAACAGGTGGTGTGCTGTCCGTTAATGATAAGCCTATGGGGGAGAGATGAAGGAAAAAAATGAATTTTAAGCGCCAGAATGGAGATATGGAATTTTGGTAAACCAGACAAAACCGCATGGAGCCCTTTCTCATGGGGTTAGCTTAAAGATTTGAGAACAGGCGATAAGAATAGAATTAGTACGTTAGAGATATTATATATTAAAGGCATCTGGACAAGGGATGACCACCTCAGGAAACCCGGCTTAAGCCTTAGAGTTTGTGTGCAATCCTGAGGGGCTGACACGCCTCTATCACCAGCGAGACCACAATTACAGAATTATGTATGCAATTTTTACAATATAATATTACACATGAATTTTGTCTGATAATAGAGTTATTGCTTTCATACATACGATTATTATTATTATTTCAATGTATGCAGAATATATAATTTCCGGATGAGCTATTTACAAATACTGTGCGGGCACCATGCCTAAAATTATTAGTGGTTAAATATGATGGGTTATTCTTGGCTAGCATATTTTATACAAATACTTTACTACAATTGATGTATATGGAAAAATATGATGCATACATACAGTTATTATAATTAATTCGATTATACAATTATACAGTTTAGACCATTTCCAGAATATGACTATATACAAGTACTGTGCAGACTTTATATTTTGGATTTTTGGTTAAATGGGATGCAGATTCTTGGTTAAATACTTCTAATACAATTAATAATATACTAATATGAATATACAGATGCGAATATACTAAAAATTTACAAATAATATGCAGATACTAATAATATACAGACAGTGTGATATTAAATCTCATTACAACAATTATTATATTCAAATACAAAATACAATTATTTATATACATATGTACAGAGAAAACAGGACCCCTGCTATATTGGACAAGCGGGCGCTCGACTACAGAGGAAGAGGATTGGAAAATAAAAATTCATTTTTTTCAATAAATTTCATGCAGTTGACTATGCGCTGGAGAAGAACCGGACGGTCCAGGAGATATTGTAGCCAGTTTTTAAGTGGCATTTGTGGTGATTTTTTGACATGGAAATGTGAAATTAGAGTGCAATTTAATATGTAGTGTAACGATGTTGCTTCTGATCCACAGATACAAAGTGGTGAGTCACTTCTGTTAATTTGGAATAGGTGTTGTTGAAATGGTCCATGATTTGTTAAAAATAGGTATAGATATCTTGTGTATTTCTAGTTGTTGCGAGACTTCCGGAAGGAAGTCTCTTGTGTAATGACCCACTTGTGCTGTAGACCAGCGTTGTTGCCAACTGTCTGTGATTTGTTTTGTTAATTCTCTTTTGAGTGTAGACGGTGGTACAGGAAGAAAAGTTGTTTCCAGCGTTTCATCGTTTGTTGCTGACCGCGCCAACTGATCCGCCAGTTCATTTCCAGCTACACCCGAATGACCCTTGACCCAATTAAAAAAGAAGTTTTTGGAGGATAGATTTATACGTACTAAAATTTCCTGAACTAAATAATTATCTATGTCAAATTTTGAAAGAGCCATTAAGCTTGATAAGCTATCCGATGAAATTAGAAAGTTGACCGAATCCTCTTCCATAGCCCAGCGCACAGCTTCTCCAATCGCAAGTAATTCGGCCTGGTAAACTGAATTACCCGAGTCTAGTTTTGCACGCAAGGCATCTGGACAATTGGGAAAATAATGAAATACGTTAAAAGGAATGAAACCTTGGCGAGCAAAAGTGTAGGCGTAAAAATGTAAGTAAAGTTTAGACGCCGAAAGAAAAGAGCTAATTGTAATGGGAATAAGTTCTTTTTCTTTTTTTTTATAACGACCTGATTTATGCGGTGAGAAAAGAGATCTGAATGAATTAAAGAACGCTTAATAAAAGAGAAATACAGGGAGTAGCTAGATTTTATATCACGAAAAAATAAAGTAATTTTAAAGAAAGAAAAAAATAGAAAAAGTAAGAGGATGGGGGAATTAATTTTAAGAAAGTGGAATATGTGAAGTTAAATCCACTTCACATATATCTCCCCAACAACCGAAGCCGAAAAACAATGAAGGTCCATGAGAAACGGAAAACCACCTCTGTCTTTTCACTAACAAAAAAAATCACACAAAATGATGAATAAAGTAATTGCTATAGAACCCTGGTAACTACATAAAATAATTAAAATAACAATACACAAAAATAATCTTGATAAACAAACAAATACATCATGTTTCAAATATATATGCATGCCTCCATAAGCATGACACAAATCAAACTGGGTAGACCTCTTACGTTTGAAAATTAAACTATATGAATGAGCTCAAAATTTTAAATCTGTTTCTGGATTTTATTTTCTCTTTTCTTTTCTTTAAGTGTGCACACGTATTATATAATATAACCAGAAACTAAAGGAAAATTAACTTGAAATTACCTAGAATATTAAATTTTGAGTACCAATGGGATATTTGACAGCGCGCGTGTAAAATATTGAGTGATCACAATGAATGAAATTAGCATTGCATTGAAATGACATTGCATGTGTGACATTAGTGAACATAAAAAACATTGAACTGTGAACAAACGTGTAAATAAATAAAAGGGGCACTGTTTTCGTATATCAGTAGTGTGTGTAAGAAATGTAATTGAATGAAAAAAAAGCAAGTGTTTGAATATATAAAAAATGTGATATTTAAGTAAGTTTAAATACTTATTTAAATTTATTATGAAAGAAAATATATTCCTATGAACATGCATGTAACATATTCCATTTTCAAATCAGCAACAGGCCTTCTTGCTGAATGAAAACAAAATATTTATTTCTGACATAAAGTTATTCCGCGAAAATAACGCACTGAAAGAATAATATACATGAAACATGATAAGAAACGAAATAAAAGTGCAGTTTGATTAAATTTTGAATTATAATTACTACTATATAAAGAGTTTCTATTTATGAACTGAACAGACATGTTAACCGCAAGCGTAGATGTATCGTGTCGTAGAAATGTTGAATGGGAAAAAAATTGTAATTTGCGGGAAGTCTGAATGGACTTTAGAAAGAGAGGGGAAAAAGGGAGTGATTTATTTTTTCATGATATTGGTATAATTTAAAGTAAAAACATTTTGGCATTAGTCAAAATTATGTTTATATATACATATGTCAAGATAGAATATACTATTTATCTAAAAATTAATTAAATGAGAATGGATAAGAAAGATTGAATAAAAATGATGATTTTATTTACATATCCACGAATACATTTTTGTAGAATATTTAAAAGGACGATGTATGGCTTTTCCTTTATCATGAGTACAAAGGGCGAAATTTAAATTTGTATTGAAAAATGGGAAACGTACGTGAATAATATTCTACAGTAATGTATTACAGTTAAGTAATATTACATCAAGAGTAATTCTAAATATTAAATTAAAGTAATTGTGTCAAGAAAATTGTGATCACTAAAAAGTCTATGTTTTCTTTAAAAAAATCTTTATGCGCTATGAAGTTGATGCAATGGCCTGGTTATAAATATCATAATACGATCAGGGTCTTAGTACCATGCTGACAAATTTTTATATACAGGGCGATTATAATTATTAAAATGTAATTAAATAGTCCCAATTTCAAAATGCTGCAAAAAAGGAACCACTGGTCAGAATGGTTCAAATTTGAACTGGATATACTGGAAGAAAGGGGAAACGGTAAGGCATAAAAAAAGTTCCAAAATGTATCCATAAATTGCGATGTAAGCTGCATACAGTACAAATTAAAAGACACTCATGCGCAATTAAAACCGAATCATTATGTGCTTTTATGCGGTTTTTGGCCCAAGTACAATTAAAAACCGATTTTTCCCATCCCGTCGCATTTCTCTTAAAAATGCCTCTCGTAGCCGAATCCACTTTCGTTATGCCTCTTACAGAGCCATCTATTGATACACTTTGAAACTTTTTCTTTCTTATGCCCTACCGTTTTTCCATTCTTCCAGTATATTCAGTTCAAATTTGAAGTCATTTTGACCAGCAGTTCCTTTTTTACAGCATTTAAAAGTGGGACTTTAATTATAATCACCCTGTATATTTAAGATAAAATGTCTTGCTATAACAATATATATACAATTTATGCAACTGTATAAATAAGTACAGTTTAAAAGGTACTCTAAAAATATTTTATATGATATAATCAAATACATACATAAATAAAATGTCTGTAAAAATACATTTATTAAAATTTCTTGAAATATCTTATTAGTTTGGAATCAACGTCGACTACTTATTCACATTTTTAAATATCTACAGTCTCCAAAATATTTTGCTTAATAAAAGATATGTTATTCAAATTTGTATAGTTATATGTATCGTGTGCGAAGCGTCAATTTTAATATCTTACTTTAATGAACAAAATACGACTTAGAATTGAGACTTGTTTAGGTTGTGGAATAATTACAGTTTAATTCCCGAAAACAGTAATTAATCAATACGAATTATATTGGGTAAAAACCTAGAAAAATATTTCAGAAACTTATTTATATGTTTATGTCGAAAAAATAGTTTTAAAAGATATATATGTGTGTGTGCGCGTGTGTGCGTGTGCGTGTGTGTGTGTGTTCTGATATTGTATTTAAAAAATTCGGATTTAACTATGATTAATCTTCGATTTGAATTTTAAATCTGATTACATTTTGCTCCCAATATCTTGGAAATAAACTGTTCTTTTTCACTTAACAAACTTTTTTAAATTTTCAGATTTTCCACCAAGTATTGTATGAATTTCAACGTATGTATTATTGAAAATAATTATTTGGGGAAAAATGAATACAACCTATGAAATTTCAAACAAAAATAAATTTCTAAAAGCTTCAAATTGATGAATTAAAAATTACAGATCATTTCGCGAAATAGTCGTTAGTTATTCTTAACTCAATGTGCATTTTGCACCGATTTAAAATTAATTTAACATAAGGTGTGTTCCAAGCTTTAAACCTTCATAAATCCTAAACTACTTGACCGAATGACTTCCTGATTGTTATCCAAAGGTAAAATTTTCTTGAAGTGTCTGAATATGTTTTCAAAATTAGGTGTTAGTTTTGAAAAAGAAAGTTAATGTAAAAGTTATGTAGACGACCTCCTAATCAAAGTATAACATTAATTAGTAGGTATTAGGTAAAATAATAAATCGCAGACGTTATTACTAATCAATTGGTTCCAGTCACATTTTCATACGTCGCTTTGCGTCAGAGTAGTAGAGGTTTATATATATAATATATATATATATATATATATATATATATTTAAAAATGAAAACACATGTGAAAATCGAAGGATAAGACATTATAAAAAGCAATGGAATGGACACTGGAGAAATTATACTTAAAAGGATTAAAAAGCAAAAATTGGAAAAGCAAAATTAGAAAACTACGAATATCTTATAGAATCTTCAGAAGGGCTTTATAAGAACATTCGCAGTAAATATATGTTATTTCATCAAATATTGTCAGCATTATGTCTATAATCGACAATATTAAGCCCGTAATAAGATATATAAAAGAAACAAGAAAATTAATAACCAACATTAGGTTCAAAAAACAAAATCTACCCTATATATATAAAATCCTAATGAAACGAATTTGTGAAACGATTTTATGAAACGAATTTATGAAACGATTTTATGAAACAACTGACTGAACGACTGATTATGTTTCAGGGCTATTTTTAATAAAATATTAAACACTTGATGGTGAAATTAATACCAATTGTCCCAAAAAATCCGCGGATGTCAAAACTGGTAATATAATTTTAAAATTGAAATTAGTTTTCGAGATATTAATTTTTTTCTAAATTTAATGACATTTCTGTAATGTTGGCAACTAATTACTCAGTGTTTTTGTGACAAAAAAGGGAAAAAAATTGAAAAGGATCCCGATAGGGATTATTGATTTCTTTTTATTCGTCATTTTCAAATTGAAATTGAATTCATCTTTTATTTCAATCGATAATGAAGACAAGATTGTGATTAAATTATGTTTTTCCGGAAAATTTGAAAAAAAAATCACATTTATATCGTCAGGATTCAATTGTCTGTCAGCATTTAATTTAATTTATAAACTGAAAATATTTTTTTTTTCGCCAAGCTTTTTAAAACAGCGTCAAGACCCCTATAATAGAAAAGCACCAAAAGTTCATTGGGTTTGTTTTTATAACTTTTGGCAACAGATCTATGTATATTAATGAATCTATCCCTTTTTGAAGCTCGAATTACGCCAAACCTAAAAGCAAAGGATCCTATACTGGAAAAGTACACGATTTTCTTATGGACAATATTCAACTGACATAACATGGTGTAAAATTATCGCGGATAGCAAATTTGTTTAAATATCTCATCAATTGATGCCGAATAAATGCAGGCATGCATGCACAAAATATTTAATTAATTTTATATGATAAATAATTATTAGAAAATTCATATATACGTATTAATTAAAATAAATAATTTATATATTTAAAATAACATGAAAATATGCATGATGGTGCACTAAAATAGAGAGAAAATTAAAACCTGTTACTGAAAATGTCTATAACATAGTACTTTTCAATACCGTGGTTCTTAATGTTATTCACAAGCAGATGGAATTTTTCTCATCTTTAAACGCAAAGGTAGAATAGAATGCAGATCGTTGTTATAAAAGTCCGAGAGGTAGCCACACTTTAAACCTAACCATTTTATACAAGCTGGTTTTCAAGTTGTAATTGATTTTACTTATCAATCCAGAAAACAGTCGTCAGTTGTCGCAACAACTGTGTATGAGGCCATGATAATAAAAAAATGCCCCATTAAAACGTTAAAAGCATGGCAACCCAATTACAGATTTACCAATATTTTTAAAATAAAGCACTCTGTCATGTTTTTAGAGGCATCGAAGTCTGAGCGGGGGTTGGCGAGCGTAGCTCGCAGGGGGTAGGCCCCCTAGTAAATAAATAAATATGCAACTGAAATAAAAATTAGATAAATAAACAATTATTCAACTTAAATAGTAATTAGATCATAAAATAATGTTCAAGACTCACCACAAAAGAAAAAAGTGACTGTAGATGTAAACAGATTGTAAGTACTTGACAATCAGACAGACATCAACTCAAAAATGGCTGCAATATCTATGCACAAACATTGCTGAGAAAAATGATAATATAAAATAAATTATGTAGTGCTGCCATCTATCCCAGAAAATTGTAAGTAAAAGCTGAAATTGTAGACAAGTTAAATAACAATGCTAGTTCTGCCATCTATTATGGATGAATATATATATATATATATTGCATGACATTACGTATGCCCGTTAAATATTAATAAGTATTTTTTTTTTCATTTACGAAACCCTATAGAATTTTCAAATTTTTTTCATTTTAATGAAAAATACACAAAACATTAAATCAAATCTACAATTTTCCCTTGATACTTTGAAATAAATATATGAATGGTATGTTAAATGTATAAGTTTAAGATAATATAAATAGATTAAAAGCATATAGACTCTTAACCGTACGTAAAAAACTTACACACATTATAATTTTTTAATACAATATATTTAGATAAATATCCTGATACAAAAATGTCATCTATAAAGTAAGACGTTTTTCAAAATTTTACAATAAGTATTCTGTTTAAAAATGAAATACAAATATATGTTAAATAAATCATCATTTCCATAATCTGCAATTAAGTATTTTGCAGTTCTGTATTTTCATTTAAAGTTATTATACTGAAGCTAGCAATCCACACGTTGAATCTGAAATCTCTTTTACTGAAGTGCAGGTACCTTGTTATGTGTTATAGAAAATGATACCAAAATCTCAATATGCGTGCCATTATTAGTATAGGTCATCAGTCATGGGCAAAGAGTCTTGAATGAAACATCTTTAAAATGCATTATTCTAAACAAACTCTATTTGAATCTCCTTTCCATGCACTGATCTGCTATTTCACTGAATTCACTACGATACTATGTGTTACAGGGTAGTTGTAACTATAGTAACAAGACTCACAGACTTCTAGAGAAGAATGATATCAACAGTCGCATATGAAATATTTTACATAATAAAACGAGAGCTGGTGAGGAAATTTACTTGTATTTGATAAAATATTTAATCTTTATAAATCGATTTCTCTTGCTTATGTCAAATAGGTATTGATTATTTGGCAGGTTGTACCAGAATTTTTGAATAAAATTTTGCTTTTATAACTTAGGTGAAACTAGCGCTAACATTGCTTTTTCCTTATTTTAAAATGAAATTTTTGGAAAATTCTAGTTTAGATTCAACATGACAGAAAAACTTACTTGATCCTGAATTACTTGATCCTAAAAAGGTTAAAAACACACCACATATTTTTTGAATTTCCAAAATTTTTGGCTTTCAACTTAAATACTTGATAAAACTTCACATTTAAATATAATAAATTTAACACTGTATTATTTTTGAAAAATATAATTGCACGCAATTTTTTTGGTTTAAAATTGTCGCCAGGTACAATCAAAGTTAAAAAACTTTGTTTTGACTTAACTACTTATATATTTTATAAAAGCCGATACTCGCACAAGGCATTTCTTAGACCCTGTAGAAGATACGTTCCCCAAACCCGTGCTAATGCAAATCATTTCATATCATTTAAGCCGCGGTCAGCAAACGAGAACGCACATATATATGTGAGAAAAATGAGAAACGTCTAAACGTGCAAAGTCTCATCTCAATTGACTAAAATGATTCACAAGCCAAGATGACGATGGATAATATCATGGGTAGAACAATATTTGCTTAAATTTTATGCAAGGCTTAGCGTAGCCGAATGTTTGAGTTTCATGAGAGAAAGCGAAAGTGTTTCTATATTATATTTTTATTGTAATGTTGGCATATGAGCATACTGATTCGTATTAATTCACTGTCCAACTGTCTATTGTTTATTTCTCTATGTACTGTGTGTTTAATTAAATGCTCGTTATCGTCTTCAAATCCAGTGTGACCAGTTGAAATATTATGGCTAAGTTGTCCCACTATTTACTATTCAAACATATATTAATACATAATACAAACTGAAATATGCACATGACATTTTTTTAGTTTCTATAAAATATATATTACAAAACCCAGCCCAATTAAGTAATTTTAAATATCTGCTAAGCGAGCGCAATGATAATGTCGGTCGCAGAATTTGATCAGAGTCCGCGCATTTGAGAACGTGAGTGCATGTAGACTAAATAAATAATAAGAGGTAAATTCGGCACAGGACGTTCATTTAGATTTAATATATGAACTACAAAATCTAGTATATTTTATCTGTTTTGATATCTGCCAGGCGATTACAATTATGAATTTTGCCGATGAAATAATTTCATTAAATCCTGTCCATTTTGCAACTTGGGTGCAGAAGAAGATTCTTTGTCTCAACCACTTAAATACTTCATAGAAGATGACACTCACACAGAATATTTCTTAGATAATGTAGAACATACATTCGAAAAGCCAGGCAATTTTACATTTTTGGAATAACCGTCAGGTGCTCGATCAATTAATGTCACTAATTGCGTATCTTTGAAATCCGCGTGCCTGCTAACGAAAGCGGACGTAGGCTTAATCTGTCCGGTTTAACTGTTTAAAATATCTTTCAAGCGAAAGCAAGACTAATGCCAGTGATTCAGTTTATTTAAATCCCGCGTATTTCGGAACGTGAGTACATACATGTAGACTAAAGCGCATGTTGAACTGGCTTTTGTAAAGTATATTCTGCACAAGTCTTAAAAAAATCTATAAGTTTATTTCAGTTTGCATCATGTATTAAAGGCTACGTGCAATTCTCGTTCAGTGACGCGCGCGAATGATACACTTAGGCTTAATCTGTCCGGTTTAACAGTTTAAAATATCTTTCAAGCGAAAGCAAGACTAATGCCAGTGATACAATTTATTTAAATCCCGCGCATTTCGGAACGTGAGTACATACAAGTAGACTAAAGCGTATGTTGAACTGGCTTTTGTAAAGTATATTCTGCACAAGTCTAAAAAAAATCTATAAGTTTATTTCAGTTTGCATCATGTATTAAAGGCTACGTGCAATTCTCGTTCAGTGACGAGCGCGAATGATACACTTAGGCTTAATCTGTCCGGTTTAACAGTTTAAAATATCTTTCAAGCGAAAGCAAGACTAATGCCAGTGATACAATTTATTTAAATCCCGCACATTTTGGAACGTGAGTACATACATGTAGACTAAAGCGCATGTTGAACTGGCTTTTGTAAAGTATATTCTGCACAAGTCTAAAAAAAATCTATAACTTTATTTCAGTTTGCATCATGTATTAAAGGCTACATGCAATTCTCGTTCAGTGACGAGCGCGAATGATACACTTAGGCTTAATCTGTCCGGTTTAACAGTTTAAAATATCTTTCAAGCGAAAGCAAGACTAATGCCAGTGATACAATTTATTTAAATCCCGCGCATTTCGGAACGTGAGTACATACATGTAGACTAAAGCGCATGTTGACATTAGCATTGAACGCGCCTGGAAGATATATAAAAGCACTGAATTGAACTGGCTTTTGTAAAGTATATTCTGCACAAGTCTAAAAAAATCTATAAGTTTATTTCAGTTTGCATCATGTATTAAAGGCTACGTGCAATTCTCGTTCAGTGACGAGCGCGAATGATACACTTAGGCTTAATCTGTCCGGTTTAACAGTTTAAAATATCTTTCAAGCGAAAGCAAGACTGCCAGTGATACAATTTATTTAAATCCCGCGTATTTCGGAACGTGAGTACATACATGTAGACTAAAGCGCATGTTGAACTGGCTTTTGTAAAGTATATTTTGCACAAGTCTAAAAAAAATCTATAAGTTTATTGCAGTTTGCATCATGTATTAAAGGCTACGTGCAATTTTCGTTCAGTGACGAGCGCGAATGATACACTTAGTCTTAATCTGTCCGGTTTAACAGTTTAAAATATCTTTCAAGCGAAAGCAAGACTAATGCCAGTGATACAATTTATTTAAATCCCGCGTATTTCGGAACGTGAGTACATACATGTAGACTAAAGCGCATGTTGAACTGGCTTTTGTAAAGTATATTCTGCACTGGAAGATATATAACAGCACTGAATTGAACTGGCTTTTGTAAAGTATATTCTGCACAAGTCTAAAAAAAATCTATAAGTTTATTTCAGTTTGCATCATGTATTAAAGGCTACGTGCAATTCTCGTTCGGTGACGAGCGCGAATGATACACAAACATTGGAATTAGCATTTTGGTCACCTGAATGGTATTTTAAACCGCAGAAATAAGGTTTGGCGCTGAAATATTTGTTGCCTGAAACGAGCCTTATCTTGCCGCCTATGCGACAGAAGTAATAGCAATATCATGAATAAAACTAAAATCTATATTCGCCTGTTTTGACTTTGTGGAAAGCATTTATCGTAACGTCGTTATAAATATTGCAATCACACTCACTTGCAGTACATAAAAAAGTTAACGTTAAAAAAAATCACATGAAAAACATTCATTTGAAAATGGGCTAAATTCTGTATAGAATAATCATTAAACAACAAATATTCTTATCTAAAATAAGAGCTGGTTTCTTTTATGAATTTAATTCCAAATCCAACATAAATAAATTCTTCTAAAACATTTCATCCTCCTGCTTATGAATTGCGGAAGTCAGAATTTAATTCATAAAACAAACTTTTTATTGTTTTATATTAAAAAAATATATTATTTTTGGCTTAAAGATCATTCTAAGAAGAACTTCGCCCCTTGCATACATATTATTTTTCGTCTCACTTCAATGCTTTTTGCTTATCTGTTATTTGATTTTTTTCCGCAGTAAAATTTTTTGTATAATTATTCTTCGAAATAATAAACCTATAAAGCGCTGCTGTACTCTGCGAGTATAGCTATCTCTCGGGATTTATCTGATGGAATTTCACCAAATGTAACATCTAAATTACTATGAAAATATACTATGTGGATTCGATATTGGCTTTGATCACTCAATTGGCTTGAACAATGGTTGTAGCTATGCATTTTGCTATAACAATTTCACTGTTAAACATTTTGGTCATAATGGAACCATTAAACATACTTAAATTAATTTTCTTATTTATATAAACTGTATGTTGCTTTATCTCTTATCTCTTAGTTTTATTAGTAAATGTGCATCTACCTTCTAATTTTACAATTCGGTATGCGATAAGTAACGTAATTTAGCTGATGATTGTATAAAAAATTACAATTCAGGGCTTCTAGTAAAGTTATTTTTACATGCAATACATCATTTCATACTAAATAGAGGTTGCTCTACACTTTTGTATTTTGGTTTTTGTAGTTATCTCTGATTATTTCCCATAAGGGTCCCAAATTTCGCCACAAGTAATGCTGTTATCGGTTGCATTAGGTTGGGCTTAGTCACATTATTTTGCTGCTATCCCTGCATTGCTGCATGGCTTTTTTCTCGTTTTCAATTATTTTCAGTAGAAAGGAACTTTCCTATGCAACCTGTAGATATAAATAGTGTAATGTAGGAAAAATAGATAAATAGAGCATTTTCAAATTTTATAATATGAACTTGTGAAAAATTCGTTGATTTCGAATGTTTCCTCTCAGTTACATGCAAAATTTCATTTCAAATCTCAATTATTTTATAAATGACAAGGCATTGAACAATAACGCTTGGAAATGCGTTGTTGCCAATGTACTGCCAATGTACTGCCAATACAGTGTTGCCAATGAAAAAAGGAATATCTGAATCTATGTGAAGGTAAATGTCATAAATTAAGAATACTGCATTGTAATAATCTTATTTCATTGGGTAACAGCAATTCAGCTAAAATGGGATTTTTTTCTTAAATAAATAAAACTTTGAGAGACTTTGTTTTCGTGGCAGTTATTGTTCCTAAAATCTTTGAATTTCAAATCCCGAATTTTCAGAGCCTATAATATATAAGTATATGCGATTAAGATCCGAGTATTTCCGAGTCATAATGACGATCATTTTACGTCCACAAAACTACATTCGTAAATCTCAATTATAGTGTATTATGGCTTCGTATAGTGTGTGGTGCGCTATTATACACTTGACGTGTACACAGCCATGCACTATGGTATTATTGAACCAAAACCATCCAAATAATTAAAAACAGCCAAATTGTTTCGCAAATTCTCATATCAATTCTAAACAGAAAAATAGTTTACAACTATGCATACAAAGATACAATTTCATAATAATAATATTCATAAGAACACAACTATAAAAAATCAGACGAAAACTTCAAGACAAACACCTAGTTTGCCTTAATATTTATTTTTCAAAATCTTTTAAAATGACATCACAATCAATATTACAACGCAACCACATTTACAACGTATAAGTCTTTATAATACAAAAAAGATAATAAAATTGTAAAAAAAAAATCATTGTTTATTTTTTTAATTAAACAGTTAAGATTTCTTTTATAATTTACACATACTTTCAATAAAATACAAATCATTAAAAATGTAAAAACAATTTCTATTGAGCTCATTTCTATCATCTATTCAGAATGAAAATGTTCAGTAATTTTTAGTTGCCTCTTTATTACGATTTTGTCCCTTTAAAAGATCCGAATGCGTTCGGAGCACTTCAATAACAAAATAAATAAATAAAATAGATGAGATGGAAACAAATTATCCACTTTTTTAAATTTTAGTATGTGTATGGATTAACTATTTTTAGTTTATAGTTCCATTAAATTACTTTAATTGTAGAAAAATTATAAAAATAGAAAGAGTATTGTAGCAAACATGCTACATGCAAAATTAGTTACATGCTACAATAAATGCTAAATGCAAATCTAATCATCCAATTCAATTAAATTTAATACCAAAATAATCCTCACACATTCATTTAGTATCAACTTGGAATTTTATTTGGAATCAACTAAAACATTTTGTCCACTTCTGTAAATAAACATTTTAGAGCTGGTGAAAGAATCAATACTACATATTTGGAATATTTTACATCATAGTTATTTGAATATCATACCATAATTTGAAAATTATTCTTATTGTGGACATTCTTTAGTTCATGTCTTAGCAAAAATGACAAAGAAAAAAACGTATCAAATTACAAAACAATTGAATGAACATATTTTGAGTATATCATTTTAAAGAATGAAAGAAAGAAAACGAGATAAATGAAAACAGTTGTTTTGAGAAAAAAAAATTCACATGACCAAACAAGTGCTGCTAAATTTAAATTGAAGCCTTCGTTGTGAAATACTCTCAAATAATATTAATAATTAAAAATATTAAGAAAAAAACATCAACAAATTATATTTGCTAAAAAATATGTTCTATTTCAATTTCGTTTGACAGCTTTACACGCATACTTCCGGTTATTTCAATGATCACTTCCGGTCTGTGGATCTTGACAAATTCCTAGACTCTAATTGAAGTAGATACAAAATCAAAAAGCTTTGTAAAGCTAAATGAATGCTTTATCCAATTTCAAAGACTGAAAATGTCATTTTGTCCGAAAATTGACCATTTCAACGTCTTTGTTTACCTTAAACTATATATTTAAACTATGACAGAAGTTGTAATGTATAATCTTAATGTGAATGTTCCAAAATATACATATATATATATATATATATATATATATATAATGTAAATCATAAAGGAAAACCAACTAACTAAGTAAAGCAACATATCTCTGTAAAACAAACTAATTTTTCATTACGTAATTGTTAAGAAAAGTTTGCAGATGTTTTATTTATGACCTGTATTACAATCGTATATTAGTGTGTTGGCCGGCCCGGCAGCGTGATTGGTAGCGGGGGCGACTGCCACCGTGAGGGCTCGGGTTCGAATCCTGGTTAGAAATGGATGTCATTGTGTGTGCGTCTTCAGTGCTGTCTACTTCCTTGTATCTATCCCATCATCAAGAAGAAGATTTATGTAATTTGTCAAAATCCTGTATGTATTTCTGTGAATAAAAAATATAGATCATTCGAGACAACAGCCTTGTAGCTTATAGGTCTCAAAGCATCCTCCTTCAAATGTTAAATGTTCAGTAGCGTTTGCTCCTGGTTTTACTATTTATCTAAATTCCTACTATAATTCATGGAAAAGATAAAAAAGTAGTTCAGAGCTTACAATAGTTTAGGATTAAATAATTAAAAATGCATAAAATATATATACTTTCACTAATGTACAAAAAATCCTTAATCATCAAAGTATACAAACTGATACGTATGCATGTAATTTTTTTCGCGTCATTTATCAGGTTTATATTTCTTTATGTGAGCTATGTGTAACATAGTAAGTAATATGTTGAATGGATAATCTTAATGCACAGATCCTGAAAGAAAAATGCTTTATATCTGAAAAACATAATGGAAAAATAACTCACTTAATAAGACGGCTGATGTCCTTAGGATATTCTACAGATAAACACATTTCTGGTATGTATTGATAAGAAAATGTTTGTATATGTTATATTTGCAACATACGGCTTTTTTTGTCCGGGTAAGAAATATTTGGTTCGGGTAAGAAATATGTAAATATATAGTAGATTGCATACAAATCTTTAGAAAACAGTTTATATTTCTTATTTTCAATATATATGTATAATAAAGTACACACTTTCACTAATATACAATAAATTATTAAAATGGAAAAATATTTTTTAACGGAGCACATTTCTATCATCTTTCTGAATTTAAAAGCTCAGTATGTAATTTTTACTCGCTTTTTATACCAGAATTTTGCATCTTTAAACGAGCTGCGTCTAAAATGACAGAAGTTTATATGAATGAATAATCTTAATGTACATGTGTCCCAAAAGAAATAAGATTCTTAATCTGAAAGTATAATTGAAACATAACTCATTCAGAAAAACAGTTGAAGTCCAAAATACATCCTATAAATAACACATATATTGTATATATTAGTAAGAAAATGTTTGTATGAGTTTTATTTGTGACACAGAACATTTATTATATAGCCTATTTTCCCTGGTTCTTCTATCAATTTCTATACATATTATAATACATTCAAAATTTTAGAAAATAGCTCAGATTCAATAGTTTAGGATTAAATAATTAAAAATTATTTTATAAAAAATTAATAATTTTACTGATATAAAATAAATCATTGGTACTTACGTATTATCCGTGCCAGGTGACTGATCGCCAAAAATGGTTGCCAAGTACCAATCTTGTTTATCGTTGCCAATCATGAATTTCAAACACAGTAATTTAACATTATCAAATGACATTGTTAAAAATGGTAATTAATATAAAATAAATAAAATGTAATATATGTTTATTAAATTTATAACATTGTTAAAAATAGTAAATAACATTATTTTAGTAAAATTAATAAATGTTAAATAACATAGTAAATAAGAAAGAATAATAAATAGTATAAGAATTGGTAAATAATATACCATATTCTAAAAAGTTAATTTTGTTAATATTTAGTAAATGCATAAAAAGGTTTAAAATGATATTTGTTTTGCGGCGGAAATAATTCTGCAATAGACTTTAACATGACATCAAAAATATTTTTCCTTCTGCTGCTTGCCAACCATTTGATCCATTTGTTTTCATTCATCGTTACCTTTTTACGCAATTTTGATGAAATATGTATAAAAATGCTGTTTCTTACTGTTAATATTATATTTTTTATATCTATCTTATTAAATTTGTCAAATAAAATATTTATATTTTACTCATAAATGCAATATCTAAAATAAATTAACTATTTGTTAATCTTACTACGCATAGGAATGACCCCTACTAAAAAAAGTAGATTATTCCCAGGCATGTACCATGTAGCAAGAAAATATATATATATATAGGGGTTACTATAATTAGTAATATTGGCTCCATGCCTGGCGCAGTTGGCTTAAAACTGGCACGGATAATACGTATGTACCAAATCATTAATCAACAAACTATACAACATAAGAAATATTAGTAGGGTTTGAAATGTAATAAAATGTAGATACAGCTGGATTGACGCACCAAGTTTGGTATTTTTATTTTATTCTGTAGGTTTTGACACGTAGATTCCAAATATCTTAGGTGCCATTTCTTCTTACACAATTTTGAGGTGATTTTGAGCATGGCGTCCAAGATCGCTGCCATTTACTGACTTCTTTAATATTTGTGACATATTATTGATCAATATGTCAAATTATATGTTTTTGGGGTCAAGAAATACAAATCTACAAACAAACAAAATACGAGTAAATTTAGTTTTTCAAGTGTTTTAATTGATAAGATGCAAATGAAGTACAAGAAATATGAAATACATTATATATATTAGTGTTTTATTAACCAACTATACACAAACAAAACATTTAAATGAAGTAACATAAATAATTGTAAATATTGAACAGAATTATTAAAAACAGCATTTATGTATGTATACGGTACTGTAATGTTACGTGTCCGCTTCTAAATCACAACTGTCGATGTGGTTATATTGACTGTCCTTTGTATTGTTACAGTCATTGCATTGGCAAAGGCAGTACAAACCAGAGAATTCTTTAAGCAAGAACATTTCCCAACTGTACACGTTGTCTTACACCCACATTTCACAAGTTCAATAACTTCTTTGGGCGCAGGTAACTCAAGGCATTTGACTAGATAAATTGCTCCTTCGCCATTTATTTCCCAATCATTACCAATAAGTGGGGATATTGTTGGTCGAGGGTTTTTGAAGCCATTTCCGTTGGTGAAAATTAAGTTGGATCGTACAATAAGTGGTTTCAGTGTTCCAAGGGTTGGTGGAAACTTCTCCCACTCAAAACTTTCAGTTCAGAAAAGGTGTCATCTTAACTCTGGAATGCTTGAAAAATTACTATCTTTCAAATAAGCCAACTTGGTGAATTTTTCAAACAAAGATAGGTTGGATAATGTATCAACATTAGGTTCAGCAAGTTGTTTAAAAGCTGTTATAATATAATCATCACACTGAAGACTGAGGTACACTTTTATACAGTTCTCTATTAAATTTCAACAATTAATTACTGACATTGTTTAACCTCTTCATACCTGAGGTATACAAATGTGAACCTCTATTCTTTTAATCATAAAATCTAAACTTTCTGAATTTGTTTTTTTACCTTACTTTTATATAGCTGAATGTTTTTTTGCTTTGGAACAAAACTTATTAATTAGAACACTGATGCTTATTTACTCATAAAATAAATGTTATTTTCATGCGGGTTTGTAAAATACCATCAAGACAGTGTGGCTAAGAAAGTAAGTAATTTCGTTATTATTATACTTAAACGCTTTACAAAAAAAAACAAGTTGGAAATTGTACGTCAAACGTTACAAACGAGGTGCGTTCGTACGCACGTTTTAGAATTAAATTCATGATATCCCGTGCGTAGAACGGGTTAAACAGCTAGTTAAGTATATATTTTATGACACTGTTCATACAAATATCTTAACTAGTTATATAAATATCCAGATATATATGTATCAGCTAGTTATATAAATATTCAGATCTTGATGATTTTTAATTCTGTGAAATGAATTATATCGTCTGCAGATTAATTTCTGTCATAAAATAAGTATCTCGGTCGCTTGTCGATTAAACTTCGAAAGCTCCTATAACAAAAAAGCACCGATTTTTTAAAAAAAATTCAACTTTCTTAATAAATATTTTTATTAATATCTCCTAAAGTTTTGATTCGATTTTAATAAAATTTGAAATGTCTCGACAAAATTCTGCAAAGATAATATATTTTAAATTGCAAACCATTTGGTTGGGTAGTTTTTGCGTTGTTATATGCGGACAGACAGACAGACGGACAGACAGACAGACAGACGGACGGACAGACGGACGGACCAAGTGACGACTATAGGTGCTACGTATTTATATAATTACGAACGCACCTAAAAAAAAAAATCAGGATTTGTAGATCATTCATTTTTTAAAGCCCTTAAATTTGTTATTGTGTGATTTTAGGTTATTCATAATTAAATTGATATTTATAGGAGAGTAGTAATTTTAGAACCTAAATTTTAGAACCATATTTGTGAACCTAAATTACTAGTCCCCTAAAATATTAATTTCAGAAAAAGGTATCTTTCTGTCATCCATGGTGTCCTTTTTTTTTCTGCAAAAACAATGAATGTATATTTGTATCGTTATTTTACCTTCAGGTCTCAAAAGGTTAAGTGGAAATTGAAGTTGAACGAATTTTCAAAGCAGACTGAAAAGTATCCACGCTAGAAATCTAATCTGGGACCTCGGCTCAATTGGCATATCATAGGCGTGTAAATTTAGATGACCTATAGCATGGATACTTTTCACTCTTATTTCGATAATTCATTCAACTTTAACTTTCACTAAATAAATGTCAGCTTAGAAAATAGTTTAGATTATTTATTTTTATGAATAATTAATTAAAGTCTCTTTCATATATTTACTAATATACAGTGTAAAAAGTAAACAAAAGAATAAGAAAATTTTAGTCCTCAAAACATAGCACCAATTTTAAAAGTCGTAAAATAAATCTGTTTGCAGCAGAGTACTTATGATTTTTATGTGCTACTTTCATAGCTAAAATTTTCACAGATAACAGATGTATATAATTCTAATATGAGGTTACATTTTCAATTCGATCACGTAGTCATATATTTTATTGGACTTTTCAAGCCGCATTTACTCGAAATAAAAACTTTATTTTTTTATTTAAAAAAAAGCTTTAAAAATGAATTTAATAATGTTCCGCGATTGTCTCAGTATTGAGAGACAGAGTATGACGATTGAGTAATATTACAGCTAAAACTACTCAAATGGTGATGTAGTAATTATTTCTGAATCAGAATAAACTTTTTAATGTTTTACTTGTAAAGAGTTTAAAGCGTTTCTCTTTTTATTTCACCTGGTGCAGCATATCCTCTTTTAGATATTCTGCGAATAAAAAACAGTAAACCAACCGACCAAATTAACTAGAATAACGATGTTTATCTGTCATCCGTAATGTATCGTTGACTTACTAATAATTAGCTTACATGAAATGTTATATGGAAGAATCGCTCTTAGCCTCTATATTGGAAATATTGGTAGTCATTTTGACTCCTCTTTGAAAACGGTGTTTTTCCACATAGTAGTTTGTTTATAGTTGTTTCAACAAATTCCAGGTATTTTAAAGATATAATGCAGCACTTTAGGGTAACTATTCCACTCAATGTAACTCGACAAGGTGGCAAAATGACTCATTTTTTACATTGCAGTGTTAAAAGAATTTTCAAAGTTCATCTAAAATGGAAATCCTAAAGCTGCTGATTGCTGATTTTACGCATTTGCTCAAAACTTCATAATGGCGGAAGTGAACCATTTTTTCCGATGATTTATTCTGATGTTTCCGCTAGTCGCGAAGAAACACATAATTTTGTCTGATGATACGAAAACTACGAGGCGTAAATATGCAAAAATTTAATGTATTTAACTCATTACATCTAGAATACATCTTATTCTGAACGTTATAAAAACTCAACAACCAGTAATCAAAGCTAATGAAATCATTCTTGGAAATAATAATACCTGAAACCGGGTATTTCTTTACTACGCTTCCTTGTTGTAGTTCTAGATATCACCGATAGATGAAATTGCTGTGTATTAAACTATTAAATACTTACTTTAAAAAACAGGATTAAAGTTTTTTCAGATTTAAACCTTCATTTTGTTTAGCTGTTGAAACACCAACAAAAATGGTTTGCAGTTTAAAACTAAAAGGTTACTTTCAGCAGTAGTACCATTTGAGAAAATGCAGCACCATCTGTCGATGATATTTACAACTAAATCAAAGGAACCTAGTAAAATAAATTTCTGACTACACATATTACTCGCCTGCAAGTATAGCATTAATAGATTTCACCGTTTAAAGAATTTGTTTAACGTTCGCTATATTTATGGACTCCCGTTGTATTTTTAAAATCTTATTGTGAAAGGCTACGCTTTGTATTCATTAACTTAGTGAAATCATCTCTAGTTTCATATAGATTTCGAAACTAAAACATCTACACTGTGATATATTTTACGCCTATTTTTTTTTTTTTTGAAAATGCAGATTTTATAAGCATAAATGCACTACATGAGTATGCAGAAGAAAGACTTAATGCAAGATATTAGATAGACATGCATATTTTGATTAGAATGGCAATATAGTTATGAATTGTCAATTTTTTAATAAAATATGGAACTTTGGTTGTTTTGAATATATTAAGTTTTAATATATGAGTGTCATTTTGGCTATAAGGACCTGATGCAGAGTTTAACGTAGAAAGCGTATGCAAAACTAGGTGAGAGGATATAAAGTAGTATCTATTTTTACAAATTTCATCATTAATCAAATTCGAAATATCAAGAAAATATAATTTAATATACAGGAAAATAGCCCATAAATTTTCACATTTCTGGAAAATAAAAAAAGTACTTTTATAACGAAACTGAAATTAGATATATTTATAATAATCGAGTGAATACAAGATTTAATTTTAAGACACTGCCTATATGCTATATAAAACATCTATGAAAAATGAAATTCAGTATGTATTTTTGTATCTTTATCTTCTTCTTTTCCAGTTCAGCCGGATACTGAAAAAGGAAAACAAATGTTAAAAACACATCTTAAATACTAAGAAAGAAGAAAAATATATGTTACAGCAAATAATTTATAACATCAAATAAATCATAAAGTTCGACATTTCTTACATTTTGCTGTCATTAATGTCATGCCATATAAATTAGTGCCATCACTTTATTTTTGAGTGGCATGCTTTTTCACGTTATAAATATTTTAGACATTTTTATGGTCTAATAGTTGAAGTTTACGAAGTTGTCAAAAATGTCTTTCAAAATCCTTTTCAAAAGAACCCATTAAAATAATTTTAAGCAAACTGGAGGCCATTATTTTAAAATACATTTCATTGGCAACATGTCTGCTGCAATCTTAAAAGGAACATGTTTTGAAAATTATGTACATAAAAAAAATATTATTATTATTGCAAATATATATATATATATATATATATATATATATATATATATATATATATATATATATATATAGAGAGAGAGAGAGAGAGAGAGAGAGAGAGAGAGAGAGAGAGGTACATAGATAGATAGATACATAGATGTATAATTATGAATTTTAATTATTTTCAATTTTTCTAAATAATGAGCAATTGTTTTTGCTTACATAATACTAAAAATATTGTTTATGTGTTATATAAAATGTTTTGCCTATTTTATGTAATACTTATTGCCAAACAATCCTTATTATTTTCAAACGTTTAAAGGTGTCCGATATTTGTGCAAAGATATTTTCGCAAAAAAATCTTTTATGCAAAAATGTTTCAAAAATTGAATATTTTCAAAGTCACATATAGAAAACATATTTCTAAATCAATGTACTTTCATAAATAAAATAGAAAACTTCATTGATATCACCGTACAAATAATCCAAAGACAAGACAGAGTCGTTTTTGATCATATAAAATTGATCCTTAATCATGTTTAATGCCGATATACAATTAGAATATATACACACTTAAATTTTCTATTTTATTTATCTGCTGCCAGCTCTCGGTGATTTTTTCCTCGAAAATAATGCATTCAATGACTATTTTTGTGATAATAAAAGAAAGAATATAAATTAAACACTGTTGTCCTAAATTAATTACAATAATTGTCTAAAAATTTTCTCTGTGACTGAAATTTTGAAATTTTGTTTTTTTATGTGATTTATAATTTTTTTTTATTTATTTTGTGAAATTCTCATTATTATGAAAGATTAACGTTTCATTGCCTAAAGGGGACAGCTCAGACGAGGAGGCCAAGTCTGTAGAGCATATATGCCCAAGATTAATATTTAAAATTAAGTTTAAAACTTCTAATGCTATTTTTTAGACGTTGCGAAAAGGATTACATTGCGGGTATAATTTAAAATATAAGGCAAAAACTAATTGGCGGAATGAACTGTAATTTTTAATTCGCATATTTGAAGATTCTGGAAATCGATTTCATTCAAACTTTCATAGGTTACAGCTCATACGTTTTCGCAAATTAATTACGAAATATGTATTTTCGAAATTAATTGTCAAAAAATTATAAATTATGACCTAACATTTTTTTACTCAATTTTTAGAAGCTTTAATTATACGAATCTCTTTCTCCTAAGTAGTTTTTGAGTTATGTTTAAAAAACTACCCGCATTGCACTCTGTTTTGCAGCGATTAAAACGGAATTTAAAATTAGAAGCTCCCAAACGTTAACCCTTTATAATTTCTTAATTACTTGACTGAATGACTTTCTGCTTGGTATCTTAGATTAAATTGCACCGGCAAAAATAAATATTCTCTCAAAATTGTGTGTTCATATGGAAAATTCCAGAATTTCGTACAATTTGAGTATGAAGACGACCCCCTTAAGCTTATTTTATTTAATTTAATTTGAAATAAAACATAATTTTTAGTCGAATGTCTATTTTCGTTTTTTTCTAAGAAAATTTGGCGATTAAAATTTGTGGAATGGTTCTCTCTCTCTCTCTCTTTTTTTTTTTTTTTTTAATTGTACATAGATAAATGCTTCTATAAAGTAAATTCTGAAATTTCTTTCTAAACTTTGTTATTTCACAAGTTACTAAGTTACTCTTTTGTCTGTGAAAACAGTGAGGAATATCACTTTGCATTTTTTGTCATAATTGCTCAAAAATAATTAAAACTGCATTTAAATATAGTCACATTTAATCCTATGGAAAAGCATTTGAATGAAAACACACTTTTGTTTATAGAAAAGTTCATTTTATTGAAATTTTCTTTGATATAAAACCTTTTTATGTTTCTTTATCGTCTGACATGTTAACGTAAATCACTAGATCTTTCTTTTAATAATTTCTAAATAAAAACGCTCTAATTGTTATTGAAAATTTTTCATTAAAAGTACTTAAAAAAGTTTAATGTTATTTTTTCATATTTTTAAAAAATGTACGAAACAAAGTAATAGAAAAAAAATTACGATTTTTTTTAAAGAATTAAATATCAAATTCTCTATGAATAAATATTAACAAAACTAAGCAGTATCTAATAAATGCATACTTATTTTCTATTAATAAAAGGTTTTTATTTCATGGAAAGAGGATGGTATAATAATCTTGGAAAATCCTAATGTATTATGGAGCTGCAACTGTTTCATTATAAAATTGTTTTTATATTTATTCTTTCTAAACAAGCATTTTTCATACAGTAAGTACGAATGCAATTTGTTTAATTCATTACCGAACATGTTTAGGTGCTATGTTTACTTTAAATATAATAAGTTTAATTTTTATTTTAAATTTTCATAAACTAACATTTTTTTCTATATAGAATGAAAAGAATTACCATAAGTTTATTTTTATATTTTCTTTTTTTTTTAAAGCTTACTTTTATATTTTTATTTCGAGATATTATTTGGCGTTTCACTTAAATATAGCGTTTTTAAAAATATATGTGCAGGTATATTTAATTTCGATGATAATGTTTCAAAATAGCTATTTAGTTTTTAAAGGATATTAAAAATATTTCAATAAAATAGCTTAAAATACTTTACTGAAACATAGAAATATTTTGGACAGTCTAGACGTTGTTAAAAACATGGAAACAATTTTTTTTCATTTTCTTTCAAGAGATATTTTAAATATAATTAAAAAAATTTAATATTATTAAAAAATAGAAATAGTTAAAAATGTAACAACATTAACACAAAAATAAAATATTTTTTTCACAAAAAATTATTTAATTTTGCAACGAAATAATGCTTCAACTTCTCTTTGTAAAATTAGTTGGCAAAAATATTTATGTTTTCAAATACAGTGTTTTAAAAGAAAAACTAACTTTTACGATAATTTTAATTATAATTATGATCTAACATGTTTCAATATTACAAGTACTTTCTTAAATTTTTTTAATTTTTTAAAAAAAATATTAGATTCGAGAAAAATCCTAGATATCTCATAAAATATATTTTTAAACATAGTTAAAAATGTAAAAGCAGAAAGGTAATTAAGACTTTCGTAATGCACGTAGAAGTGCATTGGAATTGTGTTAAATAATTATCGAGTTAAAAGAAATTATTTATGTACTTTTTTAATAAATCACTCGCATCAAAGCATAATTATTCTTATTTTTTATTTCTTAAAAGCATCAAGATAATAGTAAAGAGATATTTTATTTATTTACCTTAAATAAGAATCTATTTTTTCCTTTTAAACTTACTTTAAAATATAAAGAAAAAGAAAAATAAATTGGTGTTCACTCGGATATAAAAATCTTTTTCATGTATAATTTTTTTCTGCATTCTACTGTTCTTCTAGATATCTTCCGTGATATCTATCCGCTTTTTGTTGCTTTAAAGAAAAAGAAAAGAAAGAAGAAAGTCTTTAAAGGAAAAAAAATAGTAAATTACTTTTGTTCTCGGGAAACCGTTGTCAAATTGCATGATGTGTTTATAAAATTTCTTTAAAATCATATTTATTGTTTATGCATTTTTTATAATCTAATTTTGTTTCATCTTCAAAACTTTAAAATTGATACACCCTGAAACAACATTATTCGACTTAATATAATAATGCATTTATCTTGAAATTTTTTCGGGTAAAAAAGACGTATAAACAAAAGCAATATTTATTAAAAATTTAATTTTTGGTGTCTCAAACCATTATCTTCAATTTAATCCGCAAGTTTTCTTGAAATGCTAGTGAGTGATTTACGAGGTGCGCAACTAAGTTTCCGGGTTTTTTATCTATAAAAAATGGTAAAATTTGAGAGAAATGCAAAAAATGATTTATTCAATGTATCATCCTTCGCTAGCTACATATTTTTGCCATCTTTCTGGCAATGCATGAATACCCCGAAGATAAAAAGACGCGTCTTTGGACCGAAATCATCCATCCAACCAATTTTGCACTTCTTCGAAATTGGCCAAGTCTAGCCCAGCCAAGCCATGCGCCATCAACCGGTAAAAGTGATAATCGGAAGAGGCCAGGTCTGGTGAATACGGCGGGTGAGGTAGCATATCCCATTTCATTGTTTTGATGGTGTCCTGGACGATGGAAGTGCGATGGCACGGAGCGTTGTCGTGCTGCAATATCATTCGTTTGTGTCTCGTGTCCAATTCTGGTCGTTTTTCAAGCAGTGCATGGTTCAAATTATTCGGTTGCTGTCGGTAGCGATTCCCATTAACAGTTTCCCCGATTTCAACAGCTCATAGTACACGATTAATTTCTGGTCCCATCAAACGCAAAGCATTGTCTTCTTTCCGAAGCTATTTGGCCGTACCTTCGATGTTGATGCTTCGCCAGGTGAAAGTCACGATTTATTGCATTTGGGATTCTCGAAATATATCCACTTCTCATCGCCAGTAACAATTCGATGCAGGAAACTCTTTCTTTCATGCCACAAAAGCAAAATTTCAGAAGTGGCCCTTCGATTTTCCATCTGTTTCTCAGTCAACTCATGCGGCACCCATTTTTCTTCCTTTTGAATTTTTCCCATGGCTTGTAAACGTTTTAAAATACCTTGGTAAGTCATGTTTAATGCCTCTGCAAGTTGTTCTTGTGTTTGCGTATCATCTTCATCCAATAACGCTTGTAGATCGGCGACCTCAGTTGTTTTTGGTCTTCCGGATCACTCCTTGTCCAAAGTGTCGAAATCGCCGTTTCTGAAGCGTTTAGACCAATTTTCACAGGTAATTTTCGATGGTGCAGTTCGACGTAGGCCTCCTACAGCAAATGACGAGCTTCAGCTGCTTTTTTTCCAAGTTAAAGCAGAAAAGCAAAGCTTCCCGCAAATGCTGTTTATTTGCCACTAAACTCGACATTTTCGTTGTTAGAAAAACTATTTTTGCGTTTCGATATGTGTTGTTGTTATGACTGGTTATTGTTAATAGATATCCAAGCTATTAGAAAAACACAACCTTAGACATATATGTCGACTACATGGGCCATTAGCACCATCTATGTATGAAACCCCGAAAGTTAGTTGTGCACCTAGAACAACGCTATTTTACATTTATGCCATTTTAATCGTTTTTTAAATCAATGTTATCAGACACTTTTGAATAACATTATTTGGTGTAGCTTTTGATTAAAAAAAAACCTCGATATCCTTTGGGATGAGATCTAGGTACTGTAAATGCTAATCTAAAATTTCAGCATTATTGTGTATAATCATCTACATTGGACTCGATAATTTGTAGAACGGTGCGTTGTTTTGCAAGCTCGATGTTCGTTTTAACGTCATTAATTTATTTTTTGCTTTTCATGCAGTCTTTCCAAATGCACAATTTACCTATACGACTAGACGCCAAATATCCGCATATCATAATATTACGCATAATGTATTTTATTACTTAAAATATGATAAAATTGTAAAAAATATTTTAAACTACATTAATATTAGTCAATATTAACTTTTCTGCATACTTTCAGCTATGCATATAGCCATCATCAGTAATACAAACTGTAAACTATAATTACAGTTTGTATTTTATCCCTGATGAGGGGAATGTGTTTAGCTGAAAGTGCTTGGAGTAATTGACATTGATTAATACCAATATACTTTAACATCTTTTTTACGTGTACTTTTATTTTTGGAGTTTTTAAGATGAATCTTAGCATTCTGCTTATTTATTTGCTTATAATATTACGTCCATCATATGTTATAGAGGAAACTACACACTCTACTTTTTCTTTCTTCTTTCCTTTATCTCTCATTGAATGCACCATTTGTATGTACTATACACCTTTATAGCAAGGGTTAACTTATACTTTTTAAAGGTATTATGTTGTTGCTAAAAATATTTTGAATCTTTGAAAGGGTATTTGTAACTAAAATAGAAGCAAAGCAAAGCTTAGATGATAAATACATCAGAAAATGACTATTTTCAATGATTTAGTTTTTAAATAACTATAAAAATTAAATGTATCCAACACACTATTTAATTTTTATTTGATTGTATTTATCATTAATCATATCTAACATTTGAAACTAAAATTAATCATTTTATAATTCTATATATATTTTTTGAATGCATTGATAATTTCGCATGTAATTTTATTATTATTATACTGTTTGAATCATAAATGAAATACATATACTTTTGAGAAAAAAAATACATAAATGATGATTAAAATTTTATTGATTGCTACTAAAAATGCTTACATGATATACAACACATCAGAAGAATAATCTAACACCAAACAATGAAACATTTCTAGCAATAACTTAATAATTTATTACAGATAAAACGATAAAATAAATTTTCAATGTATTAAGAGTATAAAATCATCAAAAAACAATTTTATAAAACAAAAAAGAAAATATCATTACCTTGCAAAATCGTTAATATGATTAACATTCGTCAGAAATTGCATTATAATTTTTGTGACAATATTTGCAAATAAATCAATCTTTTAAAAAAGTGTAATTGCCGTAAATGATAGCATGTATAATGAAGATAGAAGGTCATTAATAAAGTTAAACTATTTAACGTTACTTTCTGAAGACTGCGTTGTTACAAAAGAAAAAGCAAAACATTTTTTTTTTTTATAATATATGTTGTAACAAGTCACTGGATAGATGGATTTAATTACGTCAGTTAATGATCCGAAAGATAAAATAAATTCTGGTAATCACGCAATATAGAATCAGTAAAATTTTTCAATTTATCACTTTTTAAATAAAATACTGGATAGTTAACTGACGCATCATTTTTTTTTCTTTTAAATTAGTAATTTTTCTGTCTGCTTTCTTTACGTTGTAAGTTTTGTTCATAAATGGATTCTATAAGCGCATTAAATCCATTTTAGATCTTTGATTTTATAATTATCTGATTTATGTGTAGTTTATTTATCCTATGAAGCCATATCTTTATTTTAATTTATATCTTACAGAAATCAATTTTCCATTTCTCGAATGAGAGTTACCGGTTTTAAATATATCCTAGTTATATTTTAAAAGATCGGCTGAAACGTTTTTTAATGTTCTTAAAGTAGAAACATTTCCAATTATGTCCTGTAAAGAAAGATTTTTTTGTGATCTGCATTCATATTTACAATAAACTATTAAGCAAAACTTTAAATTTTTAAAACTTTCAATGATAATAACAAAGCCTTCTATATGTAGAAAACGAAAAGTGTAATTAAAAAATTATTGATTAAAGTTTTTATTTGCATAATTTCATATCTGTAAGATTTTCTGTATAGAAAAAAAGGAATATTCAAATATTGAATAAAGCATTAAACCTATTTCAAGTACATTTTCCTGTAAATAATCTATTAAATATTTGGTTATGCATAACTTATAAAATTATTTGAATTATAGATGTTATTTAATAAAATCATTTCAATTATTTGAATAAAATATTCAAATTATTTTGACTGCTCCTTGATTAAATAAGTAAAAGAACAATACTATCAATATTTGTAGTGCAGAAAAAGTCCTTTTGTCTTCAGCTTTCTAGGCAAGCTTCTGACTTATTAAATAATGTTAAAATTTAAAATCTATGATAAATTAAAAAAACAGACTTAAGATATTTCGAATTCATAAAAGTAATATGATTCGTAAAGTACAACATTTAATGTAAATTAATGTAATATACATATAAATCTACGTTAATGTATCTTTAAAACTGGTAGTAGTACAAAATAAAAAATACACACTGCTAAATGTAGTTCCATAAATATTTAGTTACAAATTTAAATAATATTTCAAAATAAATAAATGTGATAACAACATAGTACACCCCTTTTAAATAGAAGACAAAGATGAAGTTTCTAATTTAATCAAACTATTACATTTTAATCAGCTTATATGATAGTATGCAGTTAATTCAGATGAGAAATACTGTGTGCGTATATACAGTATTATTTTATTTAATATTAAACTTTCTTTGAAAGATAAAATACTATTTTTTATACTTTACGAAATTGTATTTCCTTTTCTCAACACATGTTATTTGTAAAATTTTTCTAATAACATTTTTCTACAGATTAGTATTGTAATTTTGAAAAAGTTTCTGCTACTCTTTGAGGTGTATCTATTAGTATTTTAGAAGAATTAATCTAATATTTCCAAAATTATCGTTCTTTATCAATGAAAAGATTACCTTCTCGTAAAAAGTTTCGGAAAATAAATTTCATTAGCCACTTCTATGATCCATTTTCCTAACGGTAACTTAGTTAAATATTTTGATCCTAATAAGGAAAAATTCGCTTGCGCAGCAAAATTTGTAACTGTATATTTTTTTCAAAATAAAATAAGATGATTATCTTCCAAAATTTTAAAGCCATAAGATATTTTAAAACTGCAAATCATTTATTCCATTGCACGTAAGCTGGGAAAGTTTTTTTTTTTTTAATTTAAAATAATAAAATGTTACATAAATCGTTGTATTGCATCAAAGAATTCATAATTATATAAATATTTATTGCGTTGCGCAGTAATATGCATACAAAACCTCTTTATACTATTTTATTCTTGTTCTACAGGTATTTTATTCTTCTGATATTGTTGTATATGTGAAACACCTTCAACATTTCAGATCTAAATCCAAGTGTGAAAAGTTATTCAAAAAATATTTTTCTGTATGGATGAATAACATGCAATATTTTTATTGGCTTGGACACGAAACGATATAAAATGTATTTATATCTTTATATATATTACACTAACGCACGTGACAACAAATGCGGTTTTATTTCTGCTTTGATGAAACGCAAAAAAGAAGGTATAAATTGCTACCGCGTTGAATTTGATTAATATCTTCTCACATGTAATCAAATTTCAAAATGGTTCGTCATTATATTTTCAGAAATGCGAGAAAGATACTTTTAAATGCTATTAGAAATCCGAAACAAGTTGAAGAAGAGGGAGCAAAGAGAAAACAATCAAATAAAGGTTCATTGGATCTCAATCAGATTTCACGCGAAGTGTAGGTTTTATAGCAAGGGTTAACTTATACTTTATAAAGGTATTATGTTGTTGCTAAAAACATTTTGAATCTTTGAAATGGTATTTATAACTAAAATAGATGCAAAGTAAAGATTAGATGATAAATACATCAGAGAAATGACTATTTTCAATGATTTTTTTTTCTGAATAATTAAATATCAAAAGTATCCTACACATTATTTAAAGTTTTAATTTCATTGTGTTTATCATTAATCATATCTAACATATGAAACTAAAATTAATCATTTTATAATTCTACGTATATATTTTTTAATGAAATGATAATTTCTTAGGTAATTTTATTATTATTATTGGTGTTTTAAACATAAATGAAATGCATATATTTTTGAGAAATATATATACATAAATGATGCTTAAAATTTTATTGATTGTTATGTAAAATGTTTAAGTGCTATACAAACATGAGAAACCTATTCCCATATTGGTATTGTTGTTGTTGTCAGTATTAGAAGTACGAACTGTATTTTTCCAACTGAGTGAAAAAATGCCCATATCTGGAATCGAACTCAAGTCTTTTGACTTAAATTGCCAACGCTATACCTATTTTAGTACCTGGGACGACAACTGGCGAACACTTTTCACACGGATTACCTTATTGGTAACAGCATCTGGTTTGCTATATGTAAATAACTCAACAGAATATACTGCAAGTAATGGAATTCTATTAAACTATGTAGACATAGTTTAAATTTATTATTTTTATCTCAATCATACTGATTGATAAAGATATCGTAAGAAGTATTAAAAGCTGTACACCAGGGCTTAATTTGTGCCGGAGCCCACCGGAAATCAGCTCCGGTACGTCTGTGTTTTTAGTAAATATTTAAATATTGGCCAGAATTCACCGGAACTCGTAGGCACTGCGCTCCGGAGCACAGTGCAATAACGTTTCCGAAAACCGAATCCTAAGTTATTCTTTCTTTTCCCTCCAATCATCATCATCTAATGTTACACCTCCAATCTTTTGCCTTCTTTTGTATCAAAACACTTATAAGTGAAGTAATGTGTTTCTCACTTAATCGACGGAGATGAAACAGGCTCGATTTTTATATAAATCTTCGGGCTTGGGCAGGCTCGAGCTCAATCTGTGTCTTAAATTCAAAATTTTACTTATTTCCATTTCAAATCATTTTAATGCTATTTTGATCAGAATAAAGAGTAAACAGAAACAATCTTTTTCTATTCTGCATACCTGCGAACTAATTATTTTTTGCGTTAACACTATTCCCGAATCATAATCCTGAGCTTATTTAATCGTAGAATTCTGTGATAAATTAACTTTAAGAGTAGGCAAAGGTTTCTATTTGGAAGTAGTAATAACTGAAAAGTGGAATAGTTGATAGCTAGGTATTCGCAGATAGGTGTATTTAAATTTTTTATTTTGCTAAATAGAAAAACAATGGTTTAAATTTTGAAAATAATGTATGAATTATAAATATGCAGATTGGAGTAACGGCGGAGGGGGGGGGGGTGTACGCTATGGGTGATAGTAGGGAAGAATATTAGGGTTCCGATATTTTTTTTCTTAGAAATTAAGGCCTGCGGCACATAATAGATGTTGATTTGACAGCATGAAATGGTTGTACAAAAAACTTCTATTTTGTAAAGCTATACTCGCTAAAATACGCGCGATAGAGTGGAAGTTGATTATTGAAAATTAACCAGAGGGTTTAGGTGAGAACAAAAGCTGATTAACTAATCTTCCGAAATCGGGATCACAGCCAAGATTGGCATCAAACATGAATGATGCTAGACATAATCTATATAAGTATACTAACGTACGTGGCACAGAAATTATACATTGGCGAACGACAACAATTGTATGTAATTAAACGAGAACTAGAGTTCTATGGTGTTAATTTTGATCAGTTTACTGCGGCTTAATTACCAAAAGCCTTAAAAAAAAAAAAGCTTCGGGAGATGATTTTTTCATTATTTCTCTTATATTCCTTGATCAATTCTGCATATAATAAACACATTTTAGAGTTCAGTAAACAAATACTGTAATTAATTCACGCCCATAGACAGAACCACTGGCGAATACTTTTGTACAGTTCTGTATTTGATATATAGATATTTTACACACGACGTATTATAGAAAAAAAACACATACCACACACAATTAGTGCTCTCAGACAGCACTGCAACAGAATTATTTTGAGTGTCCCTGTAAATGAACAATAAATGCTATATTTACCTTATTCGACAGTAAGCATTTTGTATTGCACCTCAGGTATGTATAGCGATTTCATTGGAATAGTGTAACATCGTTAAAATGCACTGCAAATGCTTTATCTCATAGACCATAGTATAATGGAATTCTTTTGATTCTGCCTGTAAACGAACTATTAATGTTAGGCATTTTATTCTGGGTAGTAATCATCCGACAGAAAACCTTTAATAACTTATATGATTTACATGTCAAACCGAGTATATTTACCGGAATTAGGCTATGGGCAGACAACTGACGAGAGACAAACAGAAAGACAAACCGTAAACGTTTTTCAAATATGTTGGAAAGTGCTAAAAATGAAATATAATTAATGTTATACTAATTTCAAAATCTGAACATTTTAAAAATTGAATAATCTTTAAAGGTAAGAACTAAACTTGTAATATCAGATAACTAAAATTATTGGTTCATAAAAATTCTGAAATATAAACTGCATTACTTTGAATAATGAATTTTATGTCAATCTTTTTCTGTGCTATATAACTAGTTAATTTTTTCTCAAACGTGTAACTGGAATATTTCATATAAAAAGAAAAATACATGTCTGGGCACGTTTTCAAACTCAAGATGTGGCTTATGCATAATTTTAAAAAGCATTTCCATAAAATTAAGTCACGATTCTTCCGAAGAAGACTTTTTTTTTTAAGTACCGGATACAAAAGAGTGATAAATAAGTCCTAACAAATTAATTTTATATATTAACAATATTAACATTCATTTGTACATTAATTATATTTAAGTCCTTTTTTTTTTTAAACATTTGAAAGGTATTCTAAAGTTTAACAATAGTTTAAACAATATTTACAATAAAAAAAATAAAATAAATTTCTTCATTTTTAACTCTTTACAAAATAGTTTAAAAGAGTTAATAAATTCGATTTGTCCGTCTGTCCATGCTCCAACTCTTATGATGTCGCTACCCCTCAACAACATTTCCATTTTGTTTTCATATGTTATTGAGATTTACTATAGAATGTCCGGTATTGGAAATGTAGTATGTAGCATTTGCAGTTAGTTTAGAAGGAAGCACAGAAAATTTTGTTACATTATGGTCTGTGAAGAAAATTCGTTTTCAATGCATTTTATAGATGTTGCGATCTTTCAGACATAATGAGATTAATATGTTTCCCTAAGGTGGACTATAACGTGCTTTCTCAGGAGTATAGAATAAGTACAATTTATAGTTCGTTTGCAGGGATGCACAAGAGAATTTCTTTACATTATGATCTACAGGGAAGAATCGTTTGTGGCGCATTTTAATGATGTTTTGAGATATCACACATGATGAAATTAAAAATATATCGCTGAGGTGCACGGTAGGATGTTTTCTATAGATTATGGCATGCGTAGCATTGATCATTCGTTTATAGATTCACACAAAAGAATTCAGTTACGGGACTGATTATGATCGGTAATTGCTTGAAGTGTGTTTTCCACCGTGGTATGTATTTTTAAACTTATCTTATTTTTTGTGTGGTATTCATCATTTGTTTACAGAGGCAAACAAAAGAATTCGGTTACTGGACTGACTATGATCGGTAATTGCTTGAAGTTTGTTTTCCGCCGTGGTATGCATTTTTAAATTTATCTTATTTTTTGTGCAGTATTCATCATTTGTTTGCAAAGGCACACAAAAGAATTCAGTTACAGGACTGACTATGATTGGTAGTTGCTTGAAGTGTGTTTTCCACTGTGGTATGCATGCTTAAACTTTTCTTATTTTTAGTATATTACGCGGTGCGTATACCATCTATATATCATATTATTTCGGGTTGCCCGAAAGTATATATAAATTAACGGATATGGGTAGCAATTTCAGAAAATGAATTTTTACCAAGTTAAAGGTTTGTTAAATTGCTTGTTTAGATATCTCATTCCATTGTATGAAAATAATGAAATTCCTTTATAACATTCTGTTTGTGTTGGAAAATGTTTTGTAATCTGTATCTGATGCATGATTTTTAGTTCTTGATATTTTTTAAACATTTCGAAGTTCATTTTTATTGTTTCAACAATATTTTGTAAGCAGTTTTGATCTAAAAGCAACAGATGTAAGCAATTTTTAAATACTCGTTTACCATATGAATTTATTTCTATCGCAAATATAATTGAATAATCAATTTAAAATCTCCATTTTGAATAATTTTTTTCTTAACTTTTTCTGAGCAGTGATTTCTTCTTCCTATTGCGTCTCAATTGTTAGTACAAATTGTCATTCAGACAGAATGGGAAATCATGGGTTTATAAACCTTCTGTTTTTTAATAGTTAATTTTGTTATTGTTATATTTTATTATCATTCCATTCGAGAATTTAATCTTTGTAAAATGTCTCATAAAGGAAGACAAACAGTTAAAACTAACGTTATTTGACACTTCTTAACTTACTGAATTATTCATTTTTACTTCTGTGAACCAACAGTCACTAAAGAAAAAAAAGGCAGGGTTTTAGATGCATTTGGAATGTGATACAGGAAATGTTTTATTTTTTTTCTATCAGAAGTATAACATTTAAACATGATTTTTCAAAATTTAATTGTCATACAGAATAAACACGGCCATTTTACTGGCAATATATATACAGGGTGTTTATAAAAGAACTATCCCGATATATGAGTCCTTAAGTATCACACCGTTCGTTCACAGAAACTGACTGAAATTTTGGTTTTAAGTGTTTTGAGGTATGCGCTCAAGAATCGTATGAAAAACAACAGTTAAACTCTAACAGTTACGGTTACAGTGACAAAATTTTGAAAATTTCAAATGGCAACACCTATTTTTTTTATTGGAATGTGATTTTCACAGTGAAAAACCATAAAAAGCGTTGAAACGGTACCTGTAACACGAAAATTGCCGGCGCTAGAGAGACTAAGAAGAAAAGTGAAAACAACCAATAAAGGACAGAGAAGCAACAGAGAGTAAAACATTTTATTATTCAGTGCTATCCACCATCTGCCGCATGCAACGTGTCTTCGTGTGTGACGTGGGAAATTTGTGAAACACAATAAAATGTTTTGTTTTCTGTTGATTCTCTGTCCTTATTCGTTGTTTTCACTTTTCTTCTTAGTCTGTCTAGCGCCGGCAATTTTCCTGCTACAGGTACAGTTCCAACGCTTTTTATGATTTTCACTAAGAAGATCACATTACAATAAAAAAAATAGGTGTTTCCATTTGATATTTTTAAAATTTTGTCACTGTAACCGTAACTGTTAGAGTTTAACTGTTCTTTTTAATACGATTCTTGAGCGCATCAAAATTTCAGTCAGTTTCTGTGAACGCTGTGATAATTAAGGACTCATATATCGGGATAGTATTTTTATAATCACCCTATATATAAATATATATATATATATATATATATGTAATTTCTCTGCTTATCAGTTTTTAATTTCCTCCACTTTTGTTAATGTAGATAGGTAATTTTTATTGTACAGAACTGGAAAATTCACTAAAAGGAAACTTATACCACCTTCATCTAGAACGAATAAGTAGTCATTTTCTAAATCCCTCAACTAGAAATATAGTTTTCTGAGTTATTGGAATAAGGTAAGCAAATAAACTGAATAGACGAAATGATCAACAATTTCTAGTCTATAGTTTTCTAGGTGATGAAACGATACATTATATTAGGAATCGTTTGAATTACGAAAAATTATCCCTTGATTTCTGGAAAAAAATCATAAAAAAGAATTATAGTTACTAAAACTAACCTCTTGCGTTCACATTTATTTGCTGATATTTTGAAATAAGTTTGACCACGATAATATAGGAAAACGCTCTTGAATTTTAGTAGGGGTCACTCTCAAGCAAAGGTAACAATAATTTATAAGGATTACATGAAACTATTTTCTCTAGAGCCACAATTTAGTTCCTGGAAGCCAGTGGCATAAGTTTTACCCGTGTTGATGTATCTGAGATACACTTAAGAGTTCTAGTTAATAATTAATCCATTTTTATAAAAAGTGCTAATTCTTCAATACCTAGTTTTTTTATAATATACTTAAAAGAAAGCAATCCAGATTGTCAATTTACCTTAATTAATCCCTAATCAGTTTGTATTGCATAATATATGTGATGGCGTGAAATACCACCATCTATATTTAAACTAGCACACACTGCAAAAAAAAAAGAATTTGTTCTTTTTTCTGCATATTAGCAGAGTATTTGGTATCATTCTAATCAGTGAACAGCGAACAATACCAATTAAAGATTCATTTTAGGATCAGTACATACAGGTAGCTAATTGTGGAACAAAGTGAATCACTGCAGTCAAGAAAATATTTGTTTTTTTCTTTTCCCACGAATGATTTAACTACACCTAATAAAAATGTCATGGAGAAAATTGTCAGGACAATAATATGACACATTTATTTATGAGAGCTTAATAGGCATAGCGACCTCCCAATTCAGAGCATCTTTAGCTCCCAGACACAGCACAGGCGTCAAGAGGAATCGCTATTGTACCGAATGGCCTATGAAACGCTCAAGGGGAGTACCAAATTTCTCCCTCCTACAAATGGTCATCTCTCTAAAATTAGAGGTATGGCCAAAACATGCAAATTTTCAAGAAGTTAAAATGTATAAGGCCTTAATTTTATGTGAAAAGGGGAAAATGATTCCATCCCTTTTTTTCTCCATGAAAGAGAAGAACGAAATTTTTTTGGGGAGTTCAGATTTGAAAGATGTGAGGAAGCAGAAGGTTGCCTGCTCTCTAACTAAACAGATTTTTATCGTGTGTGCCAACAGAAGGAAATATGTGCGCTAAAAAAGCGAATACCTGTCAGCCAGACTTATGCTGTCAACGTTATCTAATAATATAAGGTAACAATTCAACTTCTTTCACCATTGTTCCATTTTATTTAGCTATGCTATATTCTTTTAATAATATGAACTTACGTGTATATGAAGAACATTCCCCAATTTAAACATAAATAGGATAGTTAAATATGTACTTCTATGATATGGGATTCTGCCTTTCAAAATTGAATTTGTTAATTCAGAAAGCTAACCTGAAATGCTCAGAAAAATGAATGTTGAGAATACAGTTTTCAACTAGGATTGAATTTGTTTATTTTACAAACATTTATGTTTGTTTCTAATTAAATGCTTATAATTTTCTTGTAAATAAACTCAATATTATATTCAATTAATTTTGGTCAGTTTTCTTTTTGTTTACTTAATTTATTGCATTAATGTTAATTCTTTTATTTTAGGAAATGTTTTCTTTAATATTACAATCTAGGTTTTAAAATAAGCCATTATTTATTTGCTGTTATGCAACTCTCTACAGGTAACTTTAGATGATTGTAATTGGCTCAAAGAGGATTCGAACTTCAAAAATAATTCACAACTCAACTTTTTCTTTTCTATAATTAATTGATAATTTGTCTAATAAAATTTTATAAGTACAAATTATTATATCAGATCCTTAGAGTCATAGGTGCAAAATAAATACTATACGTCTCGGATAATTTAAAATACTAATAATAATAAATAAACAGCAATATAGTGGTAAATCCTATGCAGTCAGACTTAAAATTAAATAATTTAATTGATCACTCTGTAGCATTCCATCAATATGAGAGAAAGACTATTAAAGAATTTAGATTTTGATAAAGCATTCATTTATAAAACAAACGAAATAGAACTTTGTAATATATATTCGTTCTAAACAGGCCATTTTTCAATTAGATTTTAGTTATTTTACAAATTAGTAATACTTTTCCTAACAGCTCACATTGACGAAAAAATTTCGATTGCAGTTTCTAATCTTCTCAAATAACAATTACATTGTATTTATATTTATTCATTTCTGTTACTAATTTACTCCAATCATTGATAATTTAATTAATGGTTTTATAATGTTGAATCGGAAAACAATGATTCTCCTAGATACAAAAGGATATGACGGAACTAATATCAGCTTAATACATTTTCTTTTTTTTTTTCTCGATATTTTCTGTATCGAAGTAAGAATCAAAGAATAAGTAGGAAAATTCTTTAAAATATATTTTTTACCTCAAAATACGCAACATCGAAAAAGTAAAAGTTAGTACTTTTAATAGAATTTGGTATTCGATTATTGATTTGCTGCACCAGAAATGTTAAAACTATCCGCATCAAATCACAGTTTGTGCTGTAAAATAACTAATGAAAAGATACTTCAATCAGAAATTATCCAACATGTATTTGAATTATATTTAAATTTTTCGTTTTACACTTTCAAGCGAGTTTTGGAAATATTGGTATAAAGTTCAGGAAATATTGGTCAGTGGTAAAATAACCGATATCTTCTATTCTATATTAAGCATGTTTTAATGAATGTTCGATAATCTCAGTAAGCAAGAAGATTTTTTACTTTTTTCAGCCTTTACTTTACTATTTCTTCAAATTTAATTTACGAAAATAAAATTTTTCACAATTTTCATAAGAACTATTGATTAGAAAAAAGTAGTTTAGTTTAAAAACCAACGGTTAATGAATTAATATTGTTGTATTTCTAAAATGGGATATTCGAAACATGAAAATGTATATATAACTCTACGTATTGTTTTTTTTCTACTTATTTTTCATGGATTGTCAGGGCTAGAAAAAAAAGTCATGTTTAGCATATATAATAAAACTTATATAGAATATAATAGATTAGAATGTTACAAGAACTTGTGATATATATATATATATATATATGATATATATATATAAATATATATATGATATATATATATAAATATATATATGATATATATATATATATATATATCTTTGTATATATTATAATATATTATATTATAATATCTTTGTATTTCAAAAAACATATCAAGTTCTTGTAACATTCTAATCTACAAAAAATAACTTTTCAAAAGTAAAAAAACAGCCAAGCTTAAAAAAAACGAAAGTTGTGGCTAAAAAATGGTGTGATATCAAATTTCCAAGCTTTTATTATAGTACTTCTTCAAATTTTTTTTCCATTAAATAAGTTATCATATATATAAGTCGAGTGCTACGTTTTTGTTAATAGAAATCGTTTTCTCCTGTACTAAATACATCCTAACGTGTTTCTGAAAATTCAATTTTTTTTTAAATTATGCATGATGGGCTTGGCGGACATCTTTCCATATTATACACAAAATTCTAAGCACCTATCCGTAGTTAAAATCCGAAGTTCAAAATTGCAACTTAAGCAAATATTTTAAGCGTTTCGTTTATGGACTTGTATGTTCTGAAAATTGTGTCTTAAAATAATGATGACTTATCTTAAGGATTCATCTTATGATTTATTTTTTAGAGTAATTTATCATTTCAAAGTAGTAAAAATCAATTTATCAAAATATCAGTCTTCCTCAATTTATCTGTCCGTAGTTAAAATCTGATGTTCGACATTGTTATAAACAAATTACATTGCAAACATATTAGGCTTTTACTTTAGAAATTTGGGTGCTTAGAAATATGTTGTGCAGCGTGTCCAGGCACAGCAACCGGAGGATTATGCACCTCGTATTGCTTTCGCAATGTGGTACCGTGGAAAATGTGCTACAAATCCCACTTTTCCTGCTGAAGTGTTGATTTCCGATGAGGCATCCTTCACAAGGGAAGGAATTTTCAACTCGCATAACGACCATATCTGAGCGGTCGAGAACCCGCATGAAATACGACATCGTGCAGCACAGATTCCATTTTTGGTCAATGTATGGGCCGGTATTATGGGTGATCACCTCATCGGACCTTACCTGTTACCCTGTCGTCTAACCGGAGATAACTACTTGCTCTTTCTGCAGCAAGTATTGCCGCAACTTTTGAGAGATGAACAGATTTCTGCATCGACGCTACAAACAATGTGGTTCCAACAAAATGGAGCCCCTGCCCATTATTGCGGAGCTGTTCGAAACTACCTGGATGTCACATTTGGTCAACAGTGGATCGGACGTGGTGGTCCCGTGCATTGGCCTGCTCCGTCACCCGACCTATCATGTCTTGATTTTTATTTCTGGGGTGATATGAAATCGCTAGTTTATGACACCCCTGTTGACAATGCTGAGGAGCTGGTTGCAAGAATCGCAGTATCTGCCGGAGAAATTCGAAATTCGCCTGGAGTATTCCAGAATGTTCGGATGTCCATGCGTCGGAGATGTGACGCGTGCATTGTAGCCCGTAGAAGCAACTTCGAACACTTAATTTTACCAATGTACCTTTTGCTTCTTTTCATGTATTATTAAAACGATTTCTCTCTTACGGTCTCTTTTCTTTATAGTGCTTCTGTGTACAACACCGCTTCAGGAAAGCATTTCCGACCCCACATTGCTATATGATTTCGAGTTGTCAGTATGTACCCTACCCCTCTTAGAAGTTCTGAAACGTTTAACTGAAACACCCTGTATATTTAATTCCTAAAACTAAAAATTATTTTTTAAGCGCACCAAAACCACACCATTTTTATTTCATCATGCCCGAAATCATAAGCCAAATTTTTAAAAATTACATTATTATGGGCTCGGGTCATTGAAACCTCTCATCTCCATTTTCAAAAATACAGTATTTTACTATAATTGCTTCTAAATCATGGAAGTTTCTAAGTGTAATTTTCATAAATGTATTTTAACCTGTATTGTAAAACTATTTTCCTACTTATTATAAGAAATTAAATGAAGTCAATGCTGCAATTCTTTCATAAATGCCGATTAAGATTGGATTACGCTTCTTATACATACATGCTTACGTTTCTTTCTTGACAAATCTCTGGCAAATTAAATTCCTCTCAAATAAAAAAAAACTAATGCAATGCAAATGTAGCACATTAGATTGCAAAACAGCTAGTACCACATTAAAGTCTGAGTGATGGAAGCATAAAAATTACCTTAATTAAGTTAAAGTACATTAGTGCGCAAAAAATAAGGATGGTGCACAATCATCATGTTGCATAAAAAACAAATGTAGTTGCTGGTCAAGTGGAAAAACGTGGTACTGAGAGAAATTTTAACATTATTCGGAAGATTTTTTGTGTATATAAGTACAGAAATGTTTTAAATAGGCGGTTGGGAGAATCCGTATATATTACCTTCAAAACAAAGTTGTGAAATTAATGCAAATTACAAATCTCAAGCACACTGGAGAGACATGTCACTATCGGAAATGATTAGCATGATGTGCGGTCTGAAGTTGTAGTATGTTTTGACCAACATGATCCAGCAGCGGAATAGGTAACTTCTCTAACTTCTCATTCAGTATTCTGATGAGTGTGTCTTTGTTTGTTATTGTATGTTATCGGGCTGAACAAAAATATTACAATGTTTCCGATGTCATCTCAAATCATCGCATCACAAATCAGAACTTTATTAATGTATCGATCGTCGGTATTAGCTACCATGAACATGTATTGGCGTGAATGATCATGGCTGGCCGATGGGCAATGGCCCATTCCATGGTGTTCCTACAATAATTATACAGGTAATTTTAAAGGATATTTTTTGGAATATACTTACTGTCATTAAGTTTCTATATCATCAGGCCTGATAGTTGCGATTTAATATCAGATAAAAAAGTACTTGTTCACATCGGAGAATAGTACACATTCATTCTCAGTCTATGTACGATACTAACGACACGATTGCAAAATATCGATACGGTGAATTCTTGAAACTGGGACGCACACAGTAGATCTTTCGGTGTATAATTCTCTTTGTCACAAAAGTTTTGCTGGATTTGTCTGAATTTCTCAGTGTTTATGACAACGCAAAGTTGAGGTGTCATTTGACCAGCGCAGTGGAGCGCTGGCTATTTGTTCGTTGTTAGTACATCAATTTCTTCATTGACGTTTAAGCCGTCTGCACATTTCTGATGCTTAAAGCGCAAAATATAGTAAACAAAACGGAGGAATTTGTAAAATTCATTGGCAACATATGTTATTTGTGTCCTTTCTTCTAATTGTCTGATCAAACGTGCGCACTTTAATGTCTGCAAAACATACTCATAATTTCCGAAATCACAATTGATTTCCTCTTTCATATTTACATACATATTTAATATACATTACTTAACTTACAGAATGTCATATATCACTTATCGGTAATACTTAGTGGCATACAAGCTTGTAAAGCAGAAATTTGCGCACATGCTATGCTGTTCATAGCGTTAATCAGTTATACAATGTTCCACAATACTTCAGTTTGTGGTTGACGTAGTTAAAAATGATATGTATTCTTATATTTTGAAAATCCTTTTATCGTTAATTAAAATTGTTATGTGCTTTGAAGTTAGAATTTAAAATACTCATATTAATATTTGATTCCTTATCTTTTAGAAAAAACCCTACATATAAATAAGGAGTCAGTTACACATAAAAATTTAGTAAGGGTATTAAAAGAATCGCTGTTACGCTTGTAATTTGTTTATCTCATATGTATCATGTCAGGGATATGCAGTATGGCGCCCAAGGAATACCACTAATTAAAAAATATATATATTTACTTAATTTAATCGCTTAATTTCTGCGATTTAATAAGAGGCGACTTTCTAATAAAATATTATTAGAATGTCAATGGGCTCCAAGTTAGACATCGCAGAACATATTGACCGCCCTGCATTTATTTTGTACAGCATTTTTTAGAAACTTTTGATAAAATATTATTAGGTGTTCTGCCCGTTTCGTCCGAGTAGATTTATTTATTATTATTATTATTATTATTATTATTATTGCAATAACTGACATTGGAGATTGAAATGATTATAAGACTCAAGTTCAGTATTAAATTGTAGTGTTCATAGCTTGCTTTCTTAAACGACTGAATACGACAACATGCAGTTGTTTCTATAAATTAAAAATTCTAGAAAAGTATCTAATTTAACAGCAAGTTACATTATAATTGTATTGAAATTCATAATACATAGAGAGTTTTACTTTAAAACGGAACAAAAAGATTTAAAAAATATTGAGTATATTAAAAAACATATTTAATGCATTTTATAAATTTACAAATGTACAAGAAAACAGCATAAGAAAATTAAAACATTAATAATAAGATACAAAACATACATAACATTAAGTATAAAACAAATTTCTTTGTTTCCATGCCTATCATTTTTATTAGGCCAGTTATAACATACATTTGTTTTCATAAAGATCTAACACTAGATATGTTTTGTAATTCAGACAATAAATTTAATCTCATAATGCAACCTTCCTTAAAATTCGGAATATTTTTTTTATAAATGCAGTAAGAAATCATAGCAAAATATTACTAAACACGTCCAATATTTTTTATTCGATAACACAAAACACACAGAATGTTACGGTCTCATAAGCAAACGAATGTTTCTAAACTATGTTTTGTCTCAGATATAGTTTTAAAAATCGTATTCTTATTTATCTCTCGTTTTTTTTTTGTTTATGTGTTTACCAAACCAAAGTTAAAGACACAGATAAATATAAACTGTAAACATTCAGCGATTTTGAAACCGTGCCATATGCAATAAAATATCCGTAAAAATATTATGGTTTTGAACAAATCAGTGGTTTTTAACAAAACAAGATTCTGGTTTTCCATTACTTTTTGTAGATTTAAGGGTTTTGTTTTATCTTTTACTTATTTTTCTCTATGTATGCGTGATTTTGAATTTTTATATGAAGTAAAGTTTCGAAAAACAATGGATGTGCTTTTTAAAAAAATAACTAATAGTTTATTAAATTTTCAAACTGTATTTTTCGTTGTAGAAGAATTTTTTTTTCTGGTGGTAATAGATAGAAAATAGAATAAAAAAAGCCGCAAAAACTGAAATATCCTGCCACGTTACATTGCATTTTTACTTTCTTCTATATGTATAAGAAGAAATTCTTTGATTAATGAAAATTTAGGAGTTCCTCTTTTTGATGGATTTACAAGTTTTGAGATACGATTTGGCTGTTTTTAGATTAATGAAATGTTTATAGATTAATGTATTTTGGGGGTGCGGATGAATGGGAAGGGGGACAAAGTCGGAAAATTAATCTCTTATAATAACGATTGTTTGTTTATTTTAAATAACTAAATAACCATTGTACTAGGTGCCCACTACTAAATTTTCTACGCGCCCTTTCTGTTTTGGTAATAGAAGTCGTAAAATAGCCAATGAGTAGATCACATGTCTCTTTCTGAAAAAAAAAAAAATACTGTTATGAAAGGTTGTTGTCGTTTAACACATGTTGTTGTTTTTACAGCAGTGATCTCTATAGCTGAAATTTTGAAAGATGAAAGTAGAGATACTTATTTTAAGAAATATTTACCCCGAATTTAAAAAGCATCTCTAAAATTATGTTAAATATATATCGAAATTTTAACGAAATGACATTTTCTCGAATGAATATTTTATTCTTAATTATCATTTTTGAGAACGCTTGTGTACCTTACGAACTATTTATAAAAGTAAAATATAGATTTTCTCCTAACACTTTTTTTAGAGAATCCTTCCGCATTCCCCCCCCCCCCATTTTTATTAAATAGGCATTTATATTGTCATAAAAAATTGTTATATTGTTACATAAAAATTTATATTGTTATTAAGGTTTTTTCGTATTCTTATCGTAACTTAAACTAAACTTAACTAAGTTTACTATTCAAAGATGTTTTTTTTGAAGAATAATGAGCTATGTTGAACTATATTTCAGAAACGAGATGTTCGGAGCCATGGACAATCATCACAAAGAAATCGGAAAGAAAATTATTGAATATTGCAACGGATACAGAATCAACAATTAAGTGCTATATATGCGGACAGACAAAAAGAAAATTAATGCGTCTATAATGCCAAAATTAATAGATACAGAAGCATTCAAAATGGGTCCCTCAACACTGTATGCTTGGGTAAGATTCTTTCAATCTTTACTTCACCTGTCATACTAATTACGCTTACAAAAATGACAAGCAGGCAGTTCAAAAGAAAACGATTGCCAGAAAGAAAGAAAAAGAAATCAGATGGTTTTTAGAGCAAATATGGCACTTTGGTGAATATACCAAACGTTGTAGGAAAGAACACAAATCACGGAAAGTGTCAAGAAGATTTCTCAGTGATCCAAAAACTTTATCTAAAAATGATAAAGAAGTCTTAATCTTATAAAGAGATTCAGAGTCATATTTAAAATAATGCAAGTGGGTTCTCAAACTCTCATCAAAGAAAATGCAACCGGACATGTATAGTTAACAGTTTTATCACCAACCCTGCATAAAATAATATAGCAAAAAAATCTTTTAACGTTGAATGCATTCAGTAAATACGATTAATTTTCATTAAGAACGCTTGTGTAATCAAATTAACTGCCTTGGCAAGATTATCGATTCAAGAAAAACTTTGAAAAACATTTTGGTCGCTACAATAATTTCCAACAAGCAAAGAAGACAGAATTCTATTTTCTCCATTTGAGAAATCACTACGCAAAAAGTCGAGTTATTTGTCGAAAATCTCACCTCTAAAACAAACTGGAGTTTATAGGTTCATACGCAAATGACGTCAAAGATCTTTTCTGATTTTATTCTGTGCAAGCGAGCGAAGTACGTATTTTCCACCATGGTTTTAGCAACGATGAAAATAACAAACAATTCTTTTTCATGCGATTTGTTCAAGCTAAAAGTGAAACATTAGATTGCTGATAACTCCAAATATAAACATTTTAGAACGTAGCTCATTTGTGAAAAATTTGTTGTTTTTAACAATCTTTCTAAAAATATAACTTTTATGAAAATTGTTCGAAAAAATAATTTGAAGAAAAAATGGCCGACTGACCTATCAAACTTTAAGCTGTCAGCCTCGTATCTATTTAGAACAGTCACATTATTTACGCTATTATATATACGATGTAAAATAATATTATACACTATTATAGTTATTATATCACATTACATATACAAAATTATTGTACATTTTTGTAATTATTATATCACATTACATAGTACAAAGTTATTGTACATTATTGTAATTATTATATCACATTACATAGTGCAAAGTTATTGTACATTATTATAAGACATTATATCGTACAATATTATTGTACATTATAGAGCACTATAATCTATATATAATAAATGAAAGTCCTGACTGAGGGGATCATCAACGAACAGCACAAACTACTGAACCTATAAACATGAAAATTAGTGAAAAAATACTTCTTAAGACGTAGGTGAACACTAAGAAACGAATTTCTGAAATTCTACACTCCTAAGGTAGGTAAAAAAGGAGAACAAACTTTTAAAAAACTCCTTAAAAATCGGATTTTACAGTTATGCGTCAAGTGAAAACATATTTTAATGTATTTTGTATGCTAAATCGAATGGTATCATGTCCAAAAGCTCGTGAGATATTGTACATCTTCTAACTTAACTGGCTAATTTCCCTACTAAATCCTTCTGTAAATTATCAACTAAAATACTTGGTACTTAATAGCCCAAATCTTGTCCAACACATTAGAAAATATAATATTGCAATTGGTTTCGAATCCTTTTCATCATTGAAGAAAGACGTACCTGTCAGGGTTGATATTGCTGTAAAATGACAAATTCACTGATATATTTCGTTTGATTGGAGGTTCGCACAGAAAAACCGACGAGCGTAGCGGTAGTAGACTTCTAGTATAATATAATATTACAATGTATTTTAAGTAAGAAAATGATTTTCTTCAGACTTTCTATGTACTAAATACATCATTTTAAATAATGTGTAAATGTGTCCTAATCGAAAACTATTTCAGCTTTGAACAAGCTTTACTGCACTGGTCAAAAATTAAGATTTCTTATCATTTTATCTTGGAATATTGCACTTGGAAAATGATTTATTTTGGCTTTTTAAAATATAAAAATGTCTCTTTTTATACCCGAAAGTAACACTTTTGACAACAGAATGCTTCATTATGGCCATGTTAACTCTTTACATATACAATATTCCTACATACTCACGTTATACAGGGTGAACCAAATGTCCTACTCTGATTATAATAATTCATTACAAAATAGCCGTTTGTATAATAATGTAACTTATTGTGTCATTGGATAGGTCAGTTTTAGTAGTTTTGTGTGTGTGCGTGCAATAGCGCGGATTGGATTGGAAGGGATGAACCAACACCCTGGCCTCTGTGCTCTCCAGATATTACTCCTCTGGAATTTTTTTTGCTTTTGTAGTTATATCAAGGACAGAATCTTTGCCACATCAATTGCTGACGTCGAAGAACTGAAGACTAGGATACAAGCTGCTGTGTGTACTGTAACAGAAGACATTTTAAAGAACACTTGGTGGGAACTAGAATACCGCTTAGGCATTCTTCGAGATACCAAGGGGACGCACGTTGAAATTAACGTGGTCTTATAAAAAATTTATAACAGTACTTAAGATGTATCCAAACAAACATATGTCTCATTATACTAGTTTGAGGACAATAAATATTTTTAATCAGCGCACGACTTTTGGTTCACACCATATAAAACAACTATATGATTTATATCTGTCGTTATGTAAAGGAATAAATACATTTGTTATAAAAATAACCCATTTTAAGCCCATAATCTCTAATATTTGTGCTGCAAATGTCATTTTTAAAACTTTACAACATTGTTGAGAAGTGTTTATGATTTTGTTTTATCTGTCTGTCTGTCTGTTCATGCTCTAACACGCGTAAATATACTCGGTTTTTCATGCAATTTATATATGTCATTGAGGATTTATATAGCATGTTCGGTATCGAAAAGGAAATGTGTAGCATTTATTGTTTAATACAGGGTCATTCAAAAGAATTCCGTCACATTACGGTCTATGGGGAAAATCGTTTACGGTGTATTTTAATAATGTTACACAATTTCATACATATTAAACTTGATATATATGACTTCAGTGCATTACAAGAGACTTATTATAGAATATGGTTCATTGTTCATTTACAGGGACACAAAATCATTCTTTTACAGTAATGTCTATTAACAATAATTGCTGAAAGTAATTTCTAGCATTTTCAGTTGTGGTACGCGTTTTCAAATTTTAACTAATTGTTTGCATATTACTTGGTGTTTATACATTCTATTGATCATATACGGGGCAGCACAAAATATCTCGAGTATAATTCCGTTTATTGATCATTTTTAACTGTTCTATGCATGTCATAACTTAATTAAATTTTATCATGCTATGTAGTATATCGTGTGCGCCAAACTTCGTTAAAACTTTAAAAAATCATTAAAAAAATGATGAAAAAAATTACGGTTTTCAGGAATGGAATTAGACGGAGATCGGATTTTTGTTTTTTTATTTTTAAAAAAATTGTGGTTCAAAAAATTACCGTGCTGGCATGCATAATATAAAGCAGTTTTATGCAAATCAGGAAGTCAATAAAACACCTTACTGCACATAGATTCTGCATTCGATGCCAGTATTATGCTCTCGTTGCCAGATCAAGCGTCGTTAGTTAAGCTCTTTTTTTTCAAGAACCGGTATCAGAAACCAGCATATTGAGAAAATTACTCACGGCAAAAGGACTTAAGAAGAGAAAAGGGCCCTTCCATGTTCTGGTTTACTGATGCTTGTCAGAATCTGGGGTGTATTTAAATCACCAAGGTAACTTAAATAATCATATTGCAATGTTGAGAGAAAAATCTTGCAAACGGCTGAATATACTTAATGACTTATACTTATACTTATACTTATATGAAGTGATTGCAGGGATTAGTTGGGGATCTGAAACTGAACACATATTACACATAACAAGGAGTATGCTGGGGTCCTTGTTAGATAGGAATCCGCGGATTTTAATGTATTTTAACAAAACGGAAGGTCGCCAATTCCAGGTGATCCAGAATGTGGGCCTTAGCTGGGCTAGTGGTTTGCCAAAGTGGTGTTCAATCCCGGTTTTGTTGCAGGAAAGTGGGGAGTGGAGACGTAGCCTGAGAAACGAGTATCTTGCTATCAAAAGGACTATTTCGAAAATTAAATACAAGTACCACACGGAAGTTCTTTCGACAGACTTAATCCATCGAGAGTTGAATTTCCTTAGAAGTTACAGTACGGACATTAATGGACTGGTGTCCTATAAGTGGGGTACAAGGATGAATGATAATTTTCGAATGATTGTTAATACATGGACGTTCCAAAATAAAGATTTTCCGGACGATGTAATCAGGAATTCTTTTTATAGTTTTTGTCAGATGCATAAAAATACGGCTCCTTTCATAGCAACGGATGCTTCAAAAAGAATCATACTACAGCTATTGGTTTGAATTATCAGAATACATGTAGTAATTTGGCTTTTCAGATTTCGAACATCAATTCGATTTTTACGGCCGAAGCTATAGCATTGTTGCACCCAGAAAAAAGTTTTGTTGAATCAACAAAAATTTGGTTGACCCAACAAAACTTTTTGTTTAACTATAGGTCAATGGAAATTTTGTTTGAATCAACAATTTTTTTTTTTTGCAATTAAAACAAAAAAAATTGTATCGTCAGCCAAAAATGTTTTGTTAATTCAAGTAAAATGGTTCAATTTTACTTGAATTTTGCTAAAACAACCAAAATGTACTCAACAAAACATGTTTTGTAGTTTTAATCAATTCCTTTTTCTGGGTGTGGTAGCTATTAAACTTCATACGGTGGAAAGTGGAAATTACATGTTTTGTACAGACGCTAAAAGTGTTCTTATGGCTCTACAAAACATAAATCGGAAATCAGTGGCTATTATTACTCAGCTGAGAAATGAGATTAAGAAGAAGAGGACTGATAATTATAAGATAACTTTTATTTGGGTACCTGGGCACAAAGGGATAGACATAAAAGAATGTAAGGATAATCTGCCTAGGAAGGGCCATTACAGTAATGTTCGCATCCCGTTGTTTTCACCTGAAGATTGGATGATGGTTGTGAAAATAAAACCAGAAAGAATCAGATTGGGAATGGGATCAATATCGAAAAGATAATCCTGGTCGTGACTTGGATTATGCAAACATATTTCATCCGCATCATAATTTACTAAGAAAGAGTGGTGTTATTATAGCTAGGTGTTTGACAAAAACAGTTTTAACACAGAGATTTCTTGGACGTGGAGTAGCTATGCGCAACCTGTGTGTGGGGGGGGAGAGATCAAACAGAATAGCATTTGTTTTTGAGGTGTAAGAAGTTTTCGGGACTTCGTGCGATTGTGTTTCGGAAGTTAAAGGTATCGTGGAATAATTCGTATGATGATATTTTTGCAGCGACGGGTAGAAATGGTGGCGAACATATGGCTTGGCTATCTCAGTTGTTAGATGAGATCTATATCTACTGTCCAGGTTGGTTTAAAGGTGCTGGGTAGGCTAGGAATCTGGTCTAATTTTGTTATCGGCGTCTATCGGTAGTTGTTTTGAGACGGTTTCAATTGCTTGTTCACCCCTTTACAGGAATCTGGTCTATGCGGAGTAAGACAGCTAAACAGAAATAGAAAGCTGCTCGCCATGCCCACAGGCCAAAACAACAACATGGATCGTTTGGAGGATTATCCCGAAGTGGAAGGCCTCTTTGACATCTGCTTCATATTGCCAGAGCCATCTATCGGTAATATAGTAAACAAAACATGTTTTGCTATTAAAAAAATCCGATTATCCTCTAATTTCATTGTAAATCGTAATTTATTAGCATCATTTTTTAAAATCATTTTGTAAGTTTTAACGAACTTAAGACGTACCTGGTATATACAAATCTAAATATGATATACAGGGCTGCACAAAAGTAATCGTATATTTTTCCGACTGCACATGGTAATTGCTAATTGGCAAATTGAGTTTTCAAATGTGTTATGCTTTATCAAAATGTTTTGCTTAGACACACTTATACTCAAAAGCAAAAGCTGGGTTCCCGGGACGGTCATCCCTTGTTTTACTTAGACATCATTTTTCATTTTATTAAATGGTGAAATTTTGTTACAGTATTCTGAATGCGTTGGAAAATGTTTCATAATCTATGCTTGAGACATGGTTTTTTGTTCTTGTTAATCTTGTTCAATAGTTTGAAAATTTTGAACAACAGAATACACACACACACACACACACACATATATATATATATATATATATATATATATATATATATATATATATGCTCAAATACATTTGAAAGAAATGTTTAGCTCACTTGAAGAGTTGAATTCAAAAACACTTTTGAAACGTATAAGCACTTAATATAACTTTAATTGAAAAAATTAGTTTTTTTTGTACTTTTTAACAAAATCTGCATCAAATGAAAATTGAATATTTACATCTCTAATGAAGAGTTAAAAGATAAATATGTATAATTAATATTTTTTATAAAAATGCATTATTTACTGCTAGTATGAAAGTGCAGAATAGAAAAAAAATAATATATGGTTGTATTTAAAAATTAAATTAACTACTTTAACCAAAAAAAAGTAATCAAATACCGATTTTCCGAACAATTAATTTTTTGTAAATGAAATGTTTGCTGAAATGATTATCCACGTTATTAATTATACAGGATAAAAAATGTTTCCGGAATTGTTCTTTTTTTAATTCTTTCCTTTTTGTCATCAAAATTAATTTGTTATGGCCATTATTTTAATGAGTGGTACAATCTTTTATTAATAAATCTTGAAACACAATCATATTTTTTTATGAAATAAAAGCATATTCGGTACTTTGTATTTTCAAATTTTTTGTAATGAATTTGAAAAAAACTTTCCACCAGTTTCTATACATTAAAAATGTCTGTACTGTTTCGAACAATTAGCTACTTTAGTCTCAAGTGATACTAGTTTAAAAAACAAACTGTGATCTGCAATATTTATTCTTTTCTCATTTTTATTACACTGTTTTCGTCATATTTTGATATTTGCCCGAAATTTAGTAACAAGATTTTAAAATTGCCTTTTAATGAAAATTGATTCAAAATTGGAAATTGATAAAAAAATTATTTCCTCCAAAAATATATTTAGTAATAGTGAAGGCTTTGAATATTTTCATGCGAATCTCAAATTTTTATAAATATGAATCAATGATAGTGTTTCCTTGGGCCGTACATAAAAGACCGATGGGCCCCTGCGGTCTGCGGGCCACATGTTAAGTTGGGCTGCGCTATACCGATAAGGATGGAATATAAAAATTAAAGAAATATAAAAGTATTAGTTTCCCGATTGTTATGTCGATTTTATTTTAAGGAAGATATCGCTTTGCTCTTGGTATTTTCTCTAATTCCGCTGTCAGATGTCACTTGTATACTACCTATAAATATTTATAAAAATTTTCCTTCAGGATCATAAATCGTAATGCTTACTGGATGGAAATAATATATATTTAATATGAATCATTTATTTTAACTCTTGAAGCTGAATTATTTTTGTAGACGTAAAATAATATATTTTCATGCCACAAATTTTGATATTTTTCATTGAACGAAATGATTTGACAAATGTTGCCACCTTCAAGAATAACGTTATTGTAATCGCACACTGAGTAACACTCTACTATAATTTGGAGTGCTATATAAAAGACAGAGGTACCATACTCACATGGTGTACACTCAGATTGGAAGACATTATGCAAAATCGTCTCAACCAAAACAATTTTTTACGCACATGTCGCTATTTGTTTTACAAACGCAATTTAATATAATTGCAACAAAATTACGTCGTTTGCAAAACGTATTTTCTGTAATTTTCGGTTAAAGTTAATTTTAAATAAAATTTCTTACTTATATTAGAAATTTAATAAAATTATTACTATAAATATTTCTTTTAATGAGGAAAAAAAATGTTCCCCAGAAAATCGAAAGATGACATACAAGGGCAAATGCAACACATCGGGTTGTTTAGAACTAATAACCAATAAATATTTCATGTACCATTTTATGCTGTAAAAATATTATAGCACATCAGTTTCGTTCACTTTGACGTAGTCCAACATGATAACGTAAGAAAGTCTAACATCAAAATTCAAACTATTACCGACAATCGATCATATACCATAAAAAATTCAAATTTTTGTGTTTTTCTGTAAATAAAGGATAAATGCTACACAAACCATGTTTGGTAGGGAACGTATTGTAATAAACGTCAATCACTCACAACAATTTCCTGAAAATTTAAATATACATATGAAAATGAAATATATATATGAACGGTGCGGCGAAAATACAGACAGAAGAACCGGAGTCATAAACACTTTTGAACTATGTTGAAAATTTTCACAACCTATTTAAACCAAGTTTTAAAGAAAAAAGATAGTTTTCCTCTTATACGTATACATATTTTAAATCTGATTACTTTTTGCTATATTTCTCACACCGTATTGCTTTTCATATCTTTAAAAAACAAGAAAAAAGAGAAAAACAACGGAGTCATTAAAATGTATATTTTTACGGTATCAGGTTTTTCAATTTCTCATGCAGAAAAGAAGCGTAAGGAATTACAAGCTAATCGGCAAATATCAGAAAATTTTGTTTTCGGCTAACAATAACGGATTAGTGGCAGCACAAGTAAGGTATTAATTTACAAATTTCTACGTATTTTTAAAAAAATAAACTTGTTTAAAGTATACTTTGTTTTAAGAACAATTTTTGTTTTTGAGATGTATGTTACTTAAATATTAGAGTAAAATATATGTTTATATTAGTCTAATCTATAATCCGCTAAAGTTGTTTCATAAATAATGATAATAATTCCTTTTAAGAAATATTGCTATGAAAATATGTTGTGTTGAAAAAAATGTACGTTATGTATCGTAAATGTTTAATATATTACTTTATTTAAATCTACTTGAATGCCAAAAATAAATTACTTTATACTATAAAGAGAGGAAATTGTACCCTTAAAAGTTTGTATAAAAAAAAATTATTTAAAATTAAAGTGGCCGCAACATTTTAATAAATGAGGATTAACATATTTCTTTACATAATGCAAGAAACAATATGCTGTTAATTTTGAAGTAAAATGAATATCGTGCGATAAATTTTAATAAATATTGTTACATACACAGCTTAGATGAAAGTATTTGTAAATATTTTTTTGTCTTTTTAATATCCCTAATATTTAAATTTTTATTCTTAAAAATATACTTGATTTTGTATGAAAAATTCATTTATTAAAAAATCTGAAGATTTTGTTGGATAAGTACACAATTAAATTTTAAAAAAAATATTAATTGTAAATTAAATACAAATATATAGAAAAGATATAAATTTGACTAAGAAATTTTTTCTTGCTATTTAATTAACACGGGAGTAGTTGCGTTTTTTTTTTTTTTTTTTTTTATCAGAATGGCTATTGTTCGCGTTCGGTCTTCTTGCCGTTGGTCCCCACATACAGAAAATGAAAAACAAGAAACAATTTTCGTTTATTTTCGTTTTTAAATTATAATTGAAGTTTAATATTCAAATATTTCATTTCAATAAAGTTATAAAATTGAAGGTTACATAAATCATACATTTTCTCACGAGTTTGGGATTTTTGGGGAAAAGTAAAAATTAACTGACTCTGAAATATTCTGGTACTAAAAGTAAAAAACATACGCACTCTAAATTAAATGATGTCCTGAAGAAGTTGAGAAATGAAACCGTAGAAATAATCAATATTGAAATTAAAACTGAAATTCTAAGAATGATTAAAAATCCAATCTTTTTTTTAAAGCGAAGTGTTAAATTCGCAAGTAACATGGCAACCAATATTTTTAATTTTTTGCATATTAATAATGGATATTAAAAATTTGTATCTCTGAATAAAATATTATAAAATGAATGAAATAGTAATACACATTGCTGCTTTACATTTCTGTATGTATGTGGCAGTCAAATCTTGCTACTCAGTTTTTACTTCCTGTTGACATAGAGTTTTGAAATTTGGAATATATATGTATTCCTGAGGGCAATACATGAATTGGTCATTAATTTGTTTAAAAAGGAGGGAGGCGGAAACATCGGACCAAAACTTCCGCACATTAATACCGTTACGATTTTTTAATATTAATTGAAAAAATAGCTCCATTGTTGCACCATTCAGCCGTTTTAACCACATTGTTGGCCACATTATTATGACGTCAACGTTGAGCAAAGCACACATTTGTACTTTATAATATAAGCGACTTTTTGCGAATTTTAATGAAAGCAAGTTTTTAAAAAAATTACATTTTATTTATTAATATTATGATTTTTCCGTAAAATAACTATATTGCTATGACAACAATAATATTCTAAAAGAATATTTTTAAAGTTTTGATTATTCAACTTATAGTAATCACATATTTATAATTTAAAATAATTGTATTGCATTTTACGTATTCCTAAAAAGGTATCAAACAATTTTCACCATCATTAAAATCTAATACCTATAGTATTCAATTTTCTTCCTCTGCTCTGATATTCTTGAAAATTTTTTATTAACTATTTAATTGAAATTTCATTATTATTTCACTAAAATATCATAAATTAAAATGTAATATACTACACATATACATAAGTTATTTTAAAATATATTTGTGAAATATTCAACGTAAACACAAGCTTTTATTGTCCTTTTTTAAACTTAATTTACATACATGACAAATAATGTCACCCTGTTTATCAAAAAACTTTAACGATTTTCTAAATAAGTCCTAAATTTTAATTTAGAATGTTTGTGGAATTTATGCAAATAATCTAATTTTTGTGTTTAGAATGTCCTAATATGCCTTTCATTTAATTTTCTGGCATGCAATGAAAAATCAGCTTTTATTGAGTACGTCTCCAGAATTAAATAAAATAATTATTTTGCCCTTTTGCGAAGCAGCTGTTATTATTATTGTTTCTCAAGTCAAAGTCATTGATTTGTTCTCTTCAAAAAGGAATATACTCATCTCATTTCAAGATATTTCTAAATTTATCAAAACTCTTCAAATTGATATTTATAAATATTTACATATCACCTATTTTCGTTAATTACTATTATTCTCTTAAATGTTACAAAAGTTTGCCAAATCGAATACGGTCATACTACGCAAAAAACATGTAGGCGTATACAGTGTGAGATTTATATGATAAAAATGTAAAATGTCTATAAGACATTGGCTATATAAAGCTATAAAAATAATTAATGTCGAAATAAGTATTTAGTATTTATATACTGAAGAGATTAAGTATATGGCAGTTCTGTAATAATTGTCGGAGCTTCAGAATGGAAATCTTTAACTTAGTAATTTTATGTATTTACTGACATACCACAAGTAACTCCTGCAAAACTAATGAGATAGTAATATGATCGAGTAACATTATTGTCTAACAGTTTATTAATTGGAGAAAATGATAAAATACTAGATACGCTTTAAGTAATTTTCCACAAGGGCATTTATTAATAAATAGTAACACATTATAAATTCAAATGCTTGTCCAATTTCAAATACTTCGAAATGATTCAGCTATTTTACTATCGATATTTCTTCATATGTGACATGGTACACAAATAGGAGACTATTAAATTTCTCTTATAGTCGTATAACAAACGTTATCTTTTCCAATGTTACATGGCATTTAATAGCATAATAATTTAAAGGCCATAGAAGATCTTACGATAACATTAAATAGAAATATTTATTTACCTAACGCTATCATTCCCTGTCAGCGAAGTCATTATCATTTCTCAAAACAAGAAGGCATAATTAATTCTTCAGTAATGCATTAAATTTTTAATTTAAAAGATGCACTGAACTGTTGGCATCAGTAAATATATAATATACGTTCTGCTGTTAATTTATTTAACTGATTCTGATTGCTCAAGATTTTACGTTTTAACAATAATTATACATATAATGTACCTTATTTACTGCAATTTATTAAGGAAAAAATGTTCCAGTAAAATTACTTTTTATTGAGCTTTAAACATACTGGTGGATCTTTAATCTATTTGAAACATGTTTTTCGGTATGTGTATATTTAAAAAATGTCAAATTGGTTTTTTTAGGATTTTAATAAAAACTGCACAGAAATGAATTCGGGATGGAGTTATTTATATGCCATGATATTTTAAGAGTAGAAATTGCTTTTAGAATTATCTTTCTATGGACATTTACTACTATACCAACTACCCAAATGTAAAACAAAAAGTCTGAACATATTTCTAGATAAATTTCCATGTTACTTTGTTACTCGTTTTTCCAGCAACTTAGTAAAGTTATTATGACGGGATATGGCCCGTGGGGGGGGGGGGGAGGGGTCAAGTTTCCCTTCCTTTATTCAAAATCAAGACAATTTCTTTAAACGAAAGTTTACACAAGCCATTTTAGAAATTGCTGTTTTCAATTTTGAATGCTTGTTATCGTAAAAAAAACAGCTATCATAACAATGAAGCATTGGAATGTTGTATATTTTTCTAACAAGTATTAAAATGCTTTATAAATACATTTCTTAGTTACATAAACAGAAATGCATAATTACTTTTAGTACCTGTCTTTCATTTAATAGATTGAAATGTGATGAATGTCAGATTGAAAATATGTCGGGTCAGTGGAGATACTGGAATTTCATTCAAAATGTACGTTTTCGCAGGGTACTTTCCCTTCCTTTACTCAAAATGAAGACAATTTCTTTAAACAAAAGTTTACATAAGCCATTTTAGAAATTGCTGTTTTCTGTTTTGAATGTTTGTTATCGTTAAAAAAACAGCTATCATAACAATGAAGCATGGGAATGTTGTATATATTTCTAACAAGTATTAAAAGGCTTTATAAATACATTTCTTAGTTACATAAACAGAAATCCTTAATTACTTTTAGTATCTGTCTTTCATTTAATAGATTGAAATGTGATGAACGTCAGATTGAAAATATGTCGGGTCAGTGGAGATCCTGGAATTTTATTCAAAATGTACGTTTTCTCAGGGTACTTTCCCTTCCTTTACTCAAAATCAAGACAATTTCTTTAAACGAAAGTTTATATAAGCCATTTTAGAAATTGCTGTTTTCTGTTTTGAATGCTTGTTATCGTAAAAAAACAGCTATTATAACAATGAAGCATGGGAATCTTGTATACTTTTCTAACAAGTATTAAAATGCTTTATAAATACATTTCATAGTTACATAAACAGAAATGCATAATTACTTTTAGTACCTGTCTTTCATTTAATAGATTGAAATGTGATGAACGTCAGATTGAAAATATGTCGGGTCAGTGGAGATCCTGGAATTTCATTCAAAATGCACGTTTTTGCAGGGTACTTTCCCTTCCTTTACTCAAAATCAAGACAATTTCTTTAAACGAAAGTTTACATAAGCCATTTTAGAAATAGCTGTTTTCTGTTTTGAATGCTTGTTATCGTAAAAAAAAACAGCTATCATAACAATGAAGCATGGGAATGTTGTATATTTTTCTAACAAGTATTAAAATGCTTTATAAATACATTTCTTAGTTACATAAAAAGAAATGCATAATTACTTTTAGTACCTGTCTTTCATTTAATAGATTGAAATGTGATGAACGTCAGATTGAAAATATGTCGGGTCAATGGAGATCCTGGAATTTCATTCAAAATGTACGTTTTTGCAGGGTACTTTCCCTTCCTTTACTCAAAATCAAGACAATTTCTTTAAACGAAAGTTTTCATAAGCCATTTTAGAAATTGCTGTTTTCTGTTTTGAATGCTTGTTATCGTAAAAAAAAAACAGCTATCATAACAATGAAGCATGGGAATGTTGTATATTTTTCTAACAAGTATTAAAATGCTTTATAAATACATTTCTTAGTTACATAAACAGAAATGCATAATTACTTTTAATACCTGTCTTTCATTTAATAGATTGAAATGTGATGAACGTCAGATTGAAAATATGTCGGGTCAGTGGATATCCTGGAATTTTATTCAAAATGTACGTTTTCTCAGGGTACTTTCCCTTCCTTTACTCAAAATCAAGACAGTTTCTTTAAACGAAAGTTTACATAAGCCATTTTAGAAATTGCTGTTTTCTGTTTTGAATGTTTGTTATCGTTAAAAAAACAGCTATCATAACAATGAAGCATGGGAATGTTGTATATATTTCTAACAAGTATTAAAAGGCTTTATAAATACATTTCTTAGTTACATAAACAGAAATCCTTAATTACTTTTAGTATCTGTCTTTCATTTAATAGATTGAAATGTGATGAACGTCAGATTGAAAATATGTCGGGTCAGTGGAGATCCTGGAATTTTATTCAAAATGTACGTTTTCTCAGGGTACTTTCCCTTCCTTTACTCAAAATCAAGACAATTTCTTTAAACGAAATTTTACATAAGCCATTTTAGAAATTGCTGTTTTCTGTTTTGAATGTTTGTTATCGTTAAAAAAACAGCTATCATAACAATGAAGCATGGGAATGTTGTATATATTTCTAACAAGTATTAAAAGGCTTTATAAATACATTTCTTAGTTACATAAACAGAAATCCTTAATTACTTTTAGTATCTGTCTTTCATTTAATAGATTGAAATGTGATGAACGTCAGATTGAAAATATGTCGGGTCAGTGGAGATCCTGGAATTTTATTCAAAATGTACGTTTTCTCAGGGTACTTTCCCTTCCTTTACTCAAAATCAAGACAATTTCTTTAAACGAAAGTTTACATAAGCCATTTTAGAAATTGCTGTTTTCTGTTTTGAATGCTTGTTATCGTAAAAAAACAGCTATTATAACAATGAAGCATGGGAATCTTGTATATTTTTCTAACAAGTATTAAAATGCTTTATAAATACATTTCTTAGTTACATAAACAGAAATGCATAATTACTTTTAGTACCTGTCTTTCATTTAATAGATTGAAATGTGATGAACGTCAGATTGAAAATATGTCGGGTCAGTGGAGATCCTGGAATTTCATTCAAAATGCACGTTTTTGCAGGGTACTTTCCCTTCCTTTACTCAAAATCAAGACAATTTCTTTAAACGAAAGTTTACATAAGCCATTTTAGAAATAGCTGTTTTCTGTTTTGAATGCTTGTTATCGTAAAAAAAAACAGCTATCATAACAATGAAGCATGGGAATGTTGTATATTTTTCTAACAAGTATTAAAATGCTTTATAAATACATTTCTTAGTTACATAAACAGAAATGCATAATTACTTTTAGTATCTGTCTTTCATTTAATAGATTGAAATGTGATGAACGTCAGATTGAAAATATGTCGGGTCAGTGGAGATCCTGGAATTTCATTCAAAATGCACGTTTTTGCAGGGTACTTTCCCTTCCTTTACTCAAAATCAAGACAATTTCTTTAAACGAAAGTTTACATAAGCCATTTTAGAAATAGCTGTTTTCTGTTTTGAATGCTTGCTATCGTAAAAAAAAACAGCTATCATAACAATGAAGCATGGGAATGTTGTATATATTTCTAACAAGTATTAAAAGGCTTTATAAATACATTTCTTAGTTACATAAACAGAAATCCTTAATTACTTTTAGTATCTGTCTTTCATTTAATAGATTGAAATGTGATGAACGTCAGATTGAAAATATGTCGGGTCAGTGGAGATCCTGGAATTTTATTCAAAATGTACGTTTTCTCAGGGTACTTTCCCTTCCTTTACTCAAAATCAAGACAGTTTCTTTAAACGAAAGTTTACATAAGCCATTTTAGAAATTGCTGTTTTCTGTTTTGAATGCTTATTATCGTAAAAAAAACAGCTATTATAACAATGAAGCATGGGAATGTTGTATATTTTTCTAACAAGTATTAAAATGCTTTATAAATACATTTCTTAGCTACATAAACAGAAATACATAATTACTTTTAGTATCTATCTTTCATTTAACCCTTTAAGACCTGAAGAGTTTTGGTAGAAATTAAAAGCATATAAAAATTATATTTGATTGAAAAGAAATATTTAAAAAAAATTACGTTGTCAGGTTATGTCAAGGAGGATCTACACAATTGTGTGGTGCAGGCTAAGCTTTAAATCACAGGGAAAGAGGAAATTGTTTTTTTCTCCTTAAGATCACCTACACAATTGTGTAGGTTAAGTTTGAATGCTTGTTATCGTAAAAAAACAGCTATTATAACAATGAAGCATGGGAATGTTGTATATTTTTCTAAAAAGTATTAAAATGCTTTATAAATACATTTCTTAGCTACATAAACAGAAATACATAATTACTTTTAGTATCTGTCTTTCATTTAAAAGATTGAAATGTGATGAGCGTCAGATTGAAAATATGCCGGGCCAGAAGAGATCCTGGAATTTCATTCAAAATGTACGTTTTCTCCGGGGCCAGTATTTAGATTCTGCACCACCTCTACTGTAAATTCTTTAAAAGCCACGTCCGCCAATACTATAAAATATTAGGTTGCGAAAATTGAAAGAACTCTTTAGCAAAGAGTAGTAGCTAAAGTCCTCTGAACGTTTAAATACTTTTTTCTTTTGTTTCAACTAAGAGACTTTTATTGTCTTTCAATTAAATTGCTGTGGATTATTTTGATATGGAGTTTTGGTTAAAAAAAATAAATATTTTAATGAATCCCTGAAATTAATTCATTAATGTATGAACTTTTTGAAGAGCATATTTCAATGTCAATTTTGAGGTACTTGAGATATTCACCTTAAAAATAATCTGCAGCACAGTTTTAACTCAAGGAGGCCATTGCTATATATTATACTTAAAAGCTTTACGTAATTAAATATATAAAATTCTGTATGACACTGACAATCTTTTGGTTTTAATGGTACAGTTTCAAGTTGGGGATTACAAGAGAACAGAGGTGAGAAATTTATGGCACGCATATCCGGAGAGGCACGTACCACAATTTCTCTGACAGGCACTAAATTTAAATTTGATACTTTTGTTTATTTCTTTCCATTATAATAGATTATTTGTTAACACGTATAGACTATTTAAAAAGAAAAACAAATTATTTTTTTATGAATTAACACATTAGAAAATTTCCATTTTCTGTAATGCTATGCAGCAATTTCGACATTCACGCTCCTATCTATTATATTTTTCTATATGAATCTCTTTCGATTTACGTATGACGGCCGAGTAAGTATTCATATCATTAGAAACCTCAGAAACTAATATATTTTCCAGATTTTAAGAATCATTTATACAAACAAAGTTTCTTTTGGTGCCCTGATTTTCGAAAACGTTTCCGAGTAGTTTTTTTTAGTATATTAATCAATTTTCTCAAAGCGGAATATCGATTTTTCAGATGCTATTAATTCTCAATTTAACATTTTCAGCTACGTAACTGAATTTATATATGCGAGAATAACAAAATAATACTAATTTTAATATTAATGTAATGCAGTTAATTTAATGCTTACTTGAGAATTCATAGCATCCAAAATGGCTGTATTCCGGATTGAAAAAAATTATTAAAACGCTATAAAAACTACTCGAAAAAATGAATATGTTGGTTTCTGTAGTTTAGAAAGGTAAAGAATGCTTTTTGGAATCATGGAGAACTCAGAAGACGTTATTGTATATTTCTGTTTTTGGTTATATTACAGAAAAATCTGTCTTTTTTAGAAAGAAACATGTCTTTTTTTTACAATCTACAGGTATAAATAGTCTACATGTACAGATATGCTTGATTCAGATCCGTATTTGGATTTAGGTATTTGCAATTCATTAAAGTACATTTTAAGCTGCAGTTGGTAATTTAATGCTCTGTTTGAGTTTGGAAGATGTCTGTAGCCACATTATTGAACATTTACGTAAAGAGAAATCGAAGTTCAGATTCTTACTGCAAGAACTACAGAGTGGTTGTAACTAAAGTGCACGTGTTTGAAAGGATGTATACAAGGTAAACGCTTTGGAATATTTTTAAAAGATTTTGTATTTATAGTTATTAGAACATTCGGAAACAAGGGCTGTAATAAAGAATAATTTTAAAATTTTCCAATAAGTTGCGCTGTATATCATTAAAATAAAAAGAAAGAAAGTGAAATGTAAAATAGAGAATTTCCTACCAGTTAACTTTTAAAACTGTCTCAAATTTCACATAATTCCAGCTTAAAATTATAGTCATTAGGAGCCTTATGAGCACTGAAATTTTAACCAAAAGAAACAGCGCTTTGTTAATGAAGTGTTTTTTATCAAATCTGTGGTGATTATAGCGCTGCTATGAACGAATATCGTCGTCTAAAAGATATTGATATAAAATGAACTATTTGTGTTAACATTTCCTAATAACACGGAGGAGGGGGGGTCAAGCACTTGAATATATAGCGTAAGGTATTTCTAGGGGAAGGGGGGGGTTGTCTTTTGATATCGTTATCATTTTTAATCCAACCAAAATGTTCTTTTTTTTTATTTTTGGTAACTTTTATAAAAATCAAAATACTCCATTTTTTAGCTTGTATTTTCTTGAAATTGCGAAGTTATTATTAAAACCGTTAAATGATTACAAAATTACTTTATTCCAAAACATGGAATACCCCAACGTTTACATTCCTATTCATCTGCTGTTAGAGAAACCAGGTGCTAAGTATGTTTGAAATGATACTTGCTATGTTTACTAGAAAGAAAAAAAAAAGAATGTTGTCCATCTGTGTTGTTTATAAGTAATTCTGTTTGCCTCTCCCCGTGCAAGAAGACAATATTTCTGTTGAATGCATTACACAACAAAAAGCTATTATCAAATACTTTGAAATAGTAACTATTTCTTTTATTAGATGGTATAAGTTTATTTCATATATAATATACATATATACGTATATATATATATATATTATTGACTTCTTCTCTTCATTTGAATCAGTAAAGTATGTCAATAATAAATGTAAAACCATATCTGTATATCACTGCAATTACATAAAAAGAAAACCAAAGAAAAAATTGTAAAAATAAAAAAGTTTTTAGACATTGATAACGATATTATCGGGGTGGGGGGGGGGATCGATTAATGATAACGTATGATATCGTAAGGGGGGGAGGGGGTTCCAAATTACCAAAATGTTGATATCGTTATATATGTACAGCACCAGCATACAAGCGGCATCTATTGAAAATATTTCGAACTAATCATTTTTATTGCATAACTCGTGTCCGCTTATTCTGAATAGTATAAATACCAAATATAGTTAAAATACTACATTAAAGACGTGAGTATAAAATATCACAGATTTACTAAATGGTGTATACAAATGTAAAATTTAAAACTTATACATACATTAAAATCAAATTAAAAACATCAACGTTTCGACCAACTTCTATGGTCACCCTCAGGAAACCTCAGTGTAACAACTATTTCCTGACGATGACCATAAAAGTTGGTCGAAACATTGATGTTTTTAATTTGATTTTAATGTATAAATAAGTTTTAAATTTGATATTTGTATACACCATTTAGTAAATTTGTGATATTTTATACTCACGTCTTTAATGTTGTTATAATCGTCCAGCATTTATATTAATATTTTAAATATTCCAAATAATTTATCTTGTAGAGCCTTCACTTTAATTATGACTACCCTGTACATAAGAGGAAATTTTTTTTCGAAGAAATGAAAAATATATCTTCTAAAATTATGCGGATGTACGATTTAAACATACGTATGCAGATACACCATGTGTGCGGCAAAGAATTAATCAAAATTTGCTATGAAATTATGTTTCTACAAGATTTTTAGAAAGGTGTATACATTTGTTTTCTATGACATTTCGTTACGACAAAAATACATATTTTCTCTTTTTTTTCCATATTAAATTCATTGAATGTGAACTTAAAAAGATTTGCGATAACAAAATTAAATTACATTAAAACAACTATATTTCAGTCAGTCTTCTGAATTATTTATTTAAACGTGCTTATTTTAAAATGTCAAACTCTTGTACAGAATTTACATAGAAGAATTTCAAAATATTATATCTCAGTTTCTAAAATACACATTCGTTTATCAAAACATTTCTTGCATGAGCTGTCAGAAATGTTACAGGAAGTGCAATGTCCAATCACTTATGTAAACATCCGGCGTAACAAAAGGAGCAACTTTATTTTATCTCAAAATATTCAGGACAGATTATGTTTTCTATGAAAACAAACTGGATTCTAAAATATAGTATGACTTAAAGTTTTGTCAACGGTAATAAATGTGACAGAAAATTAATCTGTGTTAACAAAATTTATAAATTAATTATTTGAAGTATTATCTTTAAAGCTGAGATTTAGTGACTTGTTTATTTTCATTTTTCAGTTACTACATGTTTGTTTTTATGTATTTGTTTTTATGTACAAAAATATTTTTAATTCATTATTCAGATATACATAATTACTTATCTACTGACACTGTTACTTATGCATATGCCTTAATTTGAATGTGTTTGTTTTTCACAAAAGCAAAAATATTATTTGAACATTATTTTATTTGAGTTTTAAAATCAAACAACTAATGCAAATAGTTTGTTTTATAATAGATATAATAGATATAGTTATAATAGATTCATTATTAACTTTATAATTATTCATACAGTATATAGCTTGTAAAAACAACAAAAAAACTCTAAAACGCTTAACCCATTCGCTGCCAACCACGAGTATACTCGTGGCTGTAAACATTCAAAATAAAAGTGTATGATAAAAAAGCCACCTATTTTAACCCCCTAGCCACCACTATTTTAATATGTTAAAAAATACTTTATTTAATGACAAAAACTTTGCTGTTAACGTTACCAAATATTATATTTTAGAATTTTTGATGGAAAATGAATTCCAGTAACAATATCAAAGACTCCGCCCACATAGTTTTGGCAGTTAATGGCTTAATATTCAATTTTTAAACTATTCTTAAAGAAGTGTTTAAAACATACTGCTTTAAAAAAGTATTAACACACCCATTCTTAGAAAGTAATAAAAAAACCTAGCTTTCTTTCCATTTGAAATTTGCATTACTGCAGTTGAAATTTAGAAATATATGTATATGTTTTATATTTGCATAGTGTGCTGAAGATATTTAATTTAGTATCGATAAGGCTACTACCCTTAATGCACTAACGTATCACGTAAGCGCGATTGAAGAGATGTATTCACATTAAAAAACACCGTTGCATAAGTGAATGAACCAGCAAATCTTGTGTCTTAATTGTTTAACACTAGAATGGTGGTAGGGATCATTTTGATCCCTGAGTTTGATCCCTGATCCCCCATATTTGATCTACATTTGTTAGTTTTGAAATATTGGACAATATTGCATATATATATATATAGTTCAGGCCAAAATCATGTTTTTGCTGGATTATATATATATATATATATATATATATATATATATATATATATATATATATATATATATATATATATATATGAAATATTAATGAAAAAAATATTAATTTATAAATTGTGTTTTATTTTAGTTAGCATTAGTTTTAATTTGTGCAACCAATCAATTTTTATATCAAATTAATGAGTTATTTGAGTAGTTGTAGTATTTTCCAATTGATTGCCATGTAGGCGTTACATTTACAGTACTTTAAAAATTCAAAAAAATACAATGTAATATTAAATATAAATTATATACAAATGATGAAATACACGTAAATTACATATTTTTTCCGATGTATGGCATTTAAAAATTATTCTATCGTTGTTATTTCAGTAGTTTCATCGAGGGGTCAAAATGACCTCTTCACGCCGTTCCAGTAGGTAAGATTTTTCCGCCGTTCTAGTGCGAGAAACATATAAATTATATAAAAGGCAGTTGGGACCAGTTTTTTTACTGTTTTAGAACATAAAAGTATGCATTATAAATCCCTTCAGTGATAAGAATTCAATGAACTCATTAAGAAATTAAAAATATGCGATAATTATATAATTACATTTTTGCTGTGTTTGTATTTTTCTTGTTTTTTCTTTCCTCGGAAATATTCGGACGTAAAATCAACAAAAATCGAAGATAAAAGTTAGGTAAAAACAAAAACTGATTAAAAAGAAGGGAAAACGGGAAAAAGCAATAAACAAAAAAGTGTACGGGAATAAACATTTATTTCCTATTGGGTATATTACTAAAAATGCGTGGTATGCATTTAACGAAAAAATCCCTTCCGTTCCCTTTAATATTGCAGACACATGTGTAAATTTTGCAGAAGATGTAGTTTCAAAATGATTTTTTAAAATTTCTGTATAATTATCCTTAAAATTGCTTAAACATGTATAGTGATGATAAATTAAGACATATGCTTCTGTTCCCATCTTTGCAAATTATTTTTAAATAAAAGAAACAAAAAACAATATCCTAGCAACAAAAGTGTAATTTATCAACGTCTAACTCAACAATTTATCAACACGTAATTTAAAGCTAAATAAATCACCACGTGAAATAATTTTCTTTTAGTAAGTAATTATTTTTTTTTAATTTTAAAATAATAGATAATATTATTAACATAATTAGACTAAACATATTACATTTAGAATTTTACCATTTTTTAATGTGAGTTTTAATATTTTACCTTAAGGAAATAATACATATTCTCAAAGGAATAATGTAAGAATTTTCAGAAGGCTGGTTCAAAAAATATTCATATGTGTAAGTACTATTTTGCATTAAAATGGAATATTTTAAAAGAGTCCTTTTCTTTAATGGATAAACAGAGTACACCACGGAAAAGAATTATATGCACAAGAGACGCCAGCAAAGAAGCATATTAATCAAAGAAAGTAAAATAACTTTCTTACGGAAGATATAAAGCAAAGTAAATGAGTTTTGTAAGTATGTGGAATATTTTGAGAACTTCAATCTATGTATGCAAACATGTATGCGTATTTATTAGAGCCCGACCGAAAGCTCGGTGTTAATTTTAGTTTTCATAGAGTTTCGGTGAATAGTCAGTTTCGGCGAGAAAACAGCCGAAATTTCTGTGCATACCGAAAACGTAGTAGGATCTCATAACTGCTAGACTGTAAAAAAACTGTTCAGCGATCATATCGCTTTCGACTGCTTTTCATTCATGCGATAATTTTTTAACCATTCAAACAATATTCATGATAAACAATAAAACATGACAACAACTGTTTATCCCTTGTTCTTAAAAAAAATAAATAAACAAAATGAGGTTGACTAGGACAGTGATGGAAGATGAAGTTGCACTACATTTGAATGTCAAATAATCTGTAAGAATTCATTATTACTTATTTTATTTATGGACATTTTGTTGTTTACATTTGTTTCTGCAAATAGAAGGAATGTACTTTTTTATATAATTTTGTGTGTTTAAATAACTTTATAAACTGTTTGTATCGCGACCAAACTAAAGATATTCATGAACATGGTGGACAGCAAAATACTAAAATTTTATTTTAAATACAACTATTTTCGTAAAGAAATAGTCGCGTTATTTAATTGTGGAACAATGGATTTTGAGTAATTTTGATCTGCTGAATACGAAAATATTAAAGCAAAATTTTTGGATTCGCTCTCATTTTTTTTTAAATATAGCCAACAATCCGATAATAGCACAGGTCTATAAAAGTAACATTAAATATGCAAAAACTTATTATTTTTTTAGATATTTTGTAACGTTGTATTTTGAGTTAGATACTATTACAAAACAGAAATACAGATTTCACATTACAATTAAAGCCATATCCAGTATTTTTTTTCTAGATTTTTTTCTCTTCAGGACAATCTCTTTGTAAGGTCCAACAGTCATCATGTCATCGTGTCAGCCATCATGTCACAATCCCAACGCCCTTGGTACCTATGCTCCATTATCCTGACATCATGGTGGAACCGTACATACAAGAACCAAAGCCATAATAACTACTTTATATTCCATAATTATACACTTTTGTATGTATACTATATACTTTAAGCGCTTCAACCAATGAAAAACTAGTATTCTGAATTAAACATACCTTTTCTTAAAAATTGGTCAAGACAAAATGATTTTTAAAGATATTTTCCGGATGCATCAGTTATATGTATGTTTTGTTAAGTAAGTAGACTTTTATATATTAATCTATTTTATCAGCGTGTTTTAATGGACAAATATATTTCATTATTTTTCTACTTATCGTGAATGAAAATAATATTTTAATGCTTCCTTTAAAATTATTTTTATCATCTTTATATTAAAACAAAATTTTCAAAATTATTACTTTGAGGAAAATATTTTCTTACAATCTTGTTTTCAAAATTAAAAAATGCCTGAAATGACTGTAATAAATGCATACAGATGTACTTATTGATCTTTATGTAAAGAAAAGCGTGACATTTTAAGCTATCGCATTGAATTCCTTCATACTACATTGTTTACTTGATTTAATTCATTTTTATTTCTTCTTTATACATAAAAAGAAATAGAGTATATCTAAAAACTTTCGACTTCCGTTTTTTAGTGGATTTACATGTTTTACAGAAGACGGATCCCGTTCAAGGAATACGATCCGGCTATTTTTGGAAAATATATCTATGTTACTCAAATTTTGTGACTTCTCTAAATGAAATACTAATTCAGAAACTAAAAATACTAATACTAATTCAAATACTCAAAATACTTATAATAATTCAAATACTGAAAATACTAATAATAATTCAAATACTGAAAATACTAATATTAATTCAAATACCAATTCAACTGAAGTACTAATCTAAATTAGTGCTGATTAGTGTTTAGAGTATATTCTCCGATATGACACCCTGTTATGCTGCTTCTTATATGATGTTTGTGATAGCTATATCTCAGCATCTACTACAGGATGGAATGTCATAAATATTTATATTAAACCAGTCTATAAAATAAAGTGGCGCTAATTAGGTTTTAGTGTACATCGCCCAACAAGTGGTACTGCTGTATTGTGTTGTTCACGGTTTTCGTGATAGCTTATATTTTGGCTTCTAAGCGATGGGATTTTACAAAATTTAGTATGATGCTTATGAAACAACGTATTATTAAAGTGAACGTGTTTCATATAAATGTAGATATTGGCGCAATAAGTTGCACAGTCTATTTACAATATAGTATGGTATACTGGTAATCAAAACTAAGCACCCATATGAATAACATTGTTTTACAAAAGTTATAGGATGGTGATAAAAACATCTATTTTTATCCGTGTTTATCCACAAGTAGTTTTTCCATTAAGATACATACAGGCTTCCCAAACCTTGGAGAGTAATCGTTAAAACACTACTTTGGAAACAATACAATGGAAATGTCGCAAAATTAGTCAGTTAGTGTGAGGTTTACCTTGTTTTTACTCACTTACATCTGGTGCCTAATTTGGCGATATTTCATCAGCGAGTGCCGGTGTGCATGTGTGTAAACATACACGTTAAGTATTGTTATATGTAGCTATACACAACACAGATTGTTAAATTTTCGCTATGCTTCTGTTTTAACATCATTATATCATCGCCTAATGATTTAACAGCATCCCACATTATGCCAAGTAGTAAAGGACATATATTTAATTGAATTTTTAAATTTTCGTTCATTTTAAAGTTTATTATCTGCTTAGTACAGACTACTGATGAGCAGATTTGTGCTTTATGATATAGATAATGAGACGCAAATTATGCCGAAAGAATTGTTTTCTTATATTCCGAACGATTTTGAGGATACAAGAAAAATAGGAGAACTTTTATATCCAACGGTAGAAATATACAGAATGATCATCTCATTTTATGCACAATTCAAAAGTGTCAAAAATGCCAAGACGGGCGTCCTGAGAGGAATGCAATAGAGACGAGACAAGCTCAGCCCGAGTCCGGGCAAAGTAGAAATTTTATTTGAGAATCCCCTAAGAATCCGTTTGAAAGGGAATTGGAATGTTATTGATGGGATGTAATAATTATAATATTGTATCTGATGTTAAAGCCTTTGCATATGGTTAGTGTTTGTGACAAAAAGGAGCCGTTCTATATTCCTTATCTACCCCCTTTTTCTGTTTGCCTTTTTTTCAGAATTACTGAAAACTCGAACACAAGTCTTTCTTACATAATTGTTCAAAGATATTTTAAAACAATAAGAGCTGTGAGTTTTACACATTTCTACCAGTGGTTGGGTATAAGTTACAAATTTCCTATTTCAAACAGATTTTTAAGGACATGAAGATCACGAAACGTCATCATGAAAGAGTATTTATGACTAATAATTATTTCTATGTTAGAAAAAATTGTAAAATGAGAAAATTAATATTGAAAACGTTGTAAAATGTTTTCTACTGCATATTTTCGGTATCGGGCTCAAGCTCTGATGATACAACCTCTTTGGGGATTGAGCGCGAAAAAAGGGCCCAAATTCATCTCTAGCAAGCAATGCCTTTTTATAATAAGTATCAAATGGGTTCAAAACTCACAATATTAAGCAATAATAGAGTGTTCAGGTACTAATTCTTATACATACGATAAATATAGATGTCCAAAAACTGCCAGGGGATAAGAATACAACATACAGCTGTTGCTTTATACCTGGTGACAAGAAACGGCGACAAAGAATACAAAGCTGTTATCGACTGAAACGATGTTTGGTTCGTTTTGATGTGAACATTAGAAATATTTTTTTAGATTTTACAATACTAAAATTGATATTTCGTTACACAATAAAAACTGCTAAATCTGAATCGCAATTAATCGGAGGAATTTCCTTTTTAGAAAGGTTTACATTTTACCACATATACGGTATACAGTAATTTTATTGTATTCTTGTATCTGTGCCACACAGTGGATCGAAACCTCGGTTATCCGGCAAAAATTCTGTAAATCATCCCATCTTTTGGAGAATTCGTTTCTGACTACTGCTTCCAATGTATTTTATCGAGAAGAATTGAATGAAATCATCCGGAAGTCGATATCTCCTATAGTTTACGAGTTATATCCAATACTTGAAAACTTCATTTCTTGATTATTTCAGAGTACTAAAATGTTTTTTCTTATGCTATAATTCAGTAGCGATTTGTATGTAATGTTTTCCACTAAATAGAATGGAACTATTCACAGGTCATTACGAGCCATAGCTATTGATTTATAACCATTTTTCTCCGCACATTTGACAACTTCAGGGAACTATGACTAGGTTAAAAGGAATGAAAATTCGGGATCTAAGTATATATTTGTCTTAAAAACCTGAATTTTGCATCGAAACTTGTATAATCCGTAATACTAGTGTCATTATATTATAAAAATTGACAAAAACTGATCAAAAATGTACTTACTTAACCTCTAGGCCTCGGCGGGTACGACATATGTACCCTAAAATAAATATCCCTTCACAACGGCTAGGGTACAGACGTCTGTACCCTAAAGTTAGCTACCCCCATTTTTAAGCTAGGCTGATCAATCATCTGTCATCTCAGCGTTTCAGAGGAGGTAAGTCTTTTTTTCCGGGGTGAAAAGGGGATTATCTTTGGCCTTGGCGAGTTACTGGAATGACAGGATTTTGTATTGGCGATTTCTTAGACAGAGCGTCTTTTTTGACATTCTATTACACGCACGTGCGCTGAGTAATATTATATTTTTGCGCTCTTTGGTCGCTCTAAAATAATTAGATATATTGTTTAATTATTAAATAGAATTTATATTCTGGGAACAATGGCTCCACGTTTTAAAGGTCTGAGTCAGAAAGAAATTGATAAACTTATGAATGATTTTGATGCAGAAAAGCTCTCTGATTCCATCTGTTTTTATTATTTTATTATTTAATAGGAGAACGATTATCTGATAAAACTTTTATTTCTTTAAATCTTTTAACCCGAGTGGAAGTGAGAATTTTTATATCAGATGACATCGATTTTCATCCAATTGACACATAAAAATAATACATTTTTAGGTTCTAAAAAACTCTTTAGTGAAGCTTAAAAAATTAATAATCAGTTTATTTCAACAACATAAACACAAAGTTGAAGTTAAAATATCTCTATCATAATAATATATAGTTTTTCATGTAACACTAAATAAACTGCTCTTTTAAGAGCAAAAGAAATTCTTTCCAGTATCTTAAAAAAGAAAAAATAATAATCACTTTGCTTCAGCAACATGAACACAAGTTTGAAGTGAAAACTTCTGTATCGAAAGATGATATTTTTCATTTACCACTAAATAAAATTTTTCCAGAATCTTAGAAAAGAAAAAAAAAGCATTTTAGTTCCCCAACATCAGGCGTCTGTTAAAGAAAAAATTGGGTCCTTTAAAGGACTCCACAAAATTTCTCATTTCAAAACAGGACCCTTCACAAAATTATTTTCCCTAAAACAGGACCCTTCACAAAATTCTTTGTCTTAAAAATAGGGTTTTCACAAAATTTTACCTTATTTAAAGTTAACATTTCACAAATTATTCATATAAAAGTGAAATTTGACCTGTCACTTTTACATATATAAAAAAATATATGTATTTTAGATCCATATATATTCTTAAAAATGTATAAACAAGAACCTGAATATAACGATCATTTCAAATTCACAAAATTATTATTAGATTTTTCACAAATATAAAAAGCTGCTCACAATTTCACAAAAACAGGACCCTGGGAAAAAAGTCTGGATAGACCCCTGAACATGAACACAAGGTTGAGGAGAAAACTTCTGTATCGAAACATATTATTTTTCATTTAACACTAAACAAATTGCTCTTTTAAGAGCAAAAGAGATTCTTTCCAGAATCTTAAAAAATAAAAAATTATAATCACTTTTGCTGCACCATCAGGAACAAAAGGTGGAAGTGGAAACTTCTGTATCGAACTATTGTATTTTTCATGTATAACTAAATATAATCTCTTTTAAAAACAAAAATGTTTTTATGAAATGGAATTTTGCGAAGAGACCTATTTTATTAAGAGGAATTTTGTAAAGCTTCCTGTTTTATTAAAAAGAATTTTGTGAAGGGCTCTGTTTTATTAAGAGGAATTTTTTGAAGGGTTCCTGTTTTATTTAAGTGAATTTTGTAAAAGTTTTTATAGTCATATTAGTTTTGGTCTATTCCAAACTACCTTTATCCTTTTTACAAGTTCGTTCATTGTTTCACTAATTTATATGTTACTTTTAAATATCACTAAAAAATAGATTGCCCTTCAGATGTACTTCTGATGCACTTCATAAATAGATGCACTTCAGAATTTTTTTCCTTGGGGCCCATTCTGTAAAAAATAACATTTTGTAACGTAATATGAAATCAAATTCCTCTATTTCGAACTAATCATTTATTAATAACTTATTTAAATCCTTCCGCTAAAATTTTCCTTTCTGGGGAACTTGTTTTGTTTGCAAAATTTAAAATCAAACATATTAAAAATTTTAATAAAGAGTACGTTTGTATGAAATGGAATTTTGTGAAGAGACCTATTTTATTAAGAGGACTTTTGTGAAGGTTCCTGTTTTATTAAAAATAATTTTGGGAAGGACCCTGTTTTATTGAGAGGAATTTTGTGAAGGGTCCTGTTTTATTAAATGGATTTTTGTGAAGGGTTTTCTTTTCATATTAGCGTTTACCTTTTCCAAACTTCCTTTATCATGTTTGTCACTTCGTTTGTTGTTTCACTAATTTATGCGCTACTTATAAATATCCTTAAAAAATGGACTACACTTCAGCGGTCAATGCAGAATTTTTATTCCTTGCAGCTCATTTTATGAAAAGTAAAAGTTACTTTTTGTGAAAAATAACATTTTGTAACGAGAGATGAAATCAAGTTAATCCAATTCGAACCAAGCAATTATTAATAACTTATTTAAATCCTTCTGCTAAACTTTTCCTTTCTGGTAACTGTTCTGTTTGCAAACTACACATTTTAAAACCTAACAAAATAAAATTACTTAATGATATATATGTTATTATGAAATGGAATTATGCGAAAAGACTTATTTTATTAACAGGAATTTTGTGAAGGGTCTTGTTTTATTCAAAATAATTTTGTGAAGGTCCCTGTTTTATTAAGAGGAACTTTGTAAAGGGTCCTGTTTTATTAAATGGATTTTTGTGAAGAGTTTTATTTTTATATTAACTTTTGCGTTTTTCAAACTGCCTTTATCATGTATGTCACTTTGTATATTGTTTCACTAATTTATGCGCTACTTATAAATACCCTTAAAAATAGATTATACTTCAGGGGTCTATGCAGAATTTTTTTCCTAGCAGCTCATTTTATGAAAAGTAAAAGTTATTTTTGTGAAAAATAACATTTTGTAACGAGAGATGAAATCAAGTTACTCTAATTCAAACCAATTTAATCCAATTCGAACCAAGCAATTATTAATAACTTATTTAAATCCTTCTACCAAACTTTTCCTTTCTGGTAATTGTTCTGTTTGCAAACTATATATTTTAAAACTTAATAAAATAAAATAATTTAATGAGAAGTATGTTATTATGAAATGGAATTATACAAAAAGACTTATTTTATTAGCAGGAATTTTGTGATGGGTCTTGTTTTATTCAAAATAATTTTGTGAAGGGTTTTGTTCTATTAAATGGATTTTTGTGAAGGATTTCATTTTCATATTAGCGTTTGCCTTTTCCAAACTAGCTTAATCTTTTTTGTCACTTCGTTTATTGTTTCAATAATTTATGCGCCACTAATACATATCCTTAAAAAATAGGTTACACTTCAGAGGTCTATGCAGAATTTTTTTCCTTACGGCTCATTTTATGAAAAATAAAAGTTTTTTTTTTTTTTTTTTTTTTTTTTGTGTGTGTGAAAAATAACATTTTGTAACGAGAGATGAAATCAAGTTACTCTAATTCAAACCAAGCAATTATTAATAACTTATTTAAATCCTTCTGTTAAACTTTCCCTTTCGGGTGAAATGTTCTGTTTCGAAACTACATATTTTAAAACCTAACAAAATAAAATTATTTTATGAGAATTATGTTATTATGAAACGGAATGTTGCGAGAGACCTATTTTATTAAGAGGAATTTTGGGAAATGGAATCTGCTTAATAAATGGATATTTATGAAGGTGCCCTAAATATGCCCCACATCGGCCTGGATCAACTCCTGCACTTAATACACTTGGCATTTATCTACATTATTAACCTTTTTATAAGTAGCTATTATTGTTTGATTTTTTTTCTGACACTGAACGGGCAAACGATAAAGTATATATTGGGTGAAATAAACAACAGATGTTTAAGTGAGGGGGGAAAAAAGAAAAAACCTATATTTACATGTAGATAGTAGCTAGACCTTGCATTGAAGATTTTTTTTTTTTTTGAGATATTTTGTACATGGTGGAATGTGCAAGATATTTTGTTTAAGAGCAACTTGAAAACGAGTCAGATCCCTTAGGAATATTCTCAGACTATTCTTAATTAAAATCGCTAAATTAGCAATTTCGTTAATCAAATGATAATATAAATATTTCAAGTATTTCATTAGTTTAAATATATCAGATAAAAAATAAATAAATACAAACAACAAAATCAGCATCTAAAATGCGTTTCCTCTATGAATATGAATGATATTTAATATAATTTGCGAGACGACGTATATGTTTTTGTCTTTAATGAAAAATAACAATTAAAATAAAGGCCGTACGATCTGTATAATGAGTATTTGTAAAGCTCAAAGTACCTATACCTAAAAGACAAAAAAAAAAAAGGAAAGAAGAATATTTGACTAAATCTATATTCTTTTTAATAGCGCCAAAACTACCGATTTCATGGAGAAAATGAATAACCAGCTGAAAAATGCAACTATTCCCGGAATTGAACGGCAACCTTTCTCAGTAGGTGGGGATGAATACTTTTCTCTGAGGCAGACAAAAGAAGGTCTCCCCTTCACCCACTAGTGAAAGGGGGAAAAAAATTTTCCTGAGTGCCGTAGTTTGGTTTAAAACGAAAATAATGTTTGCCGATTGCTACAGGTTAAAAATGAAAGAATATGTGGAATAAAGCAAATAAATAAATGGGAAATAAATTTAAAAGTTTTAAAAAGACAAAACACTGTAAGATTTAGGATTGTTTGAGATGATTCTTACGTATTTTAGAGTGAGGAATCGAATAAAACTATCCGAAGGTCAATACGAGCCATAGCTATTGCTTTATAACCATTTTTCTGCGCACATTTGACAACTTCAGGGAGATATGACTAAGTTGAAAGGAAAGGAAATTCAGGATCTAAGTATATATTTGTCTGAAAAATCTGAATTTAGCTTCAAAACTTGTATAATCCATAATATTAGTCCCATTATATTATAAAATTGGCTAAAAGTGATTAAAAAAAGTACATAATTAAAAATGAAAGAATATGTGGAATAAAGCAAATAAATAAATGGGAAATTAATTTAAAAGTTTTAAAAAGACAAAACACTGTAAGATTTAGGATTTTTTTAGATGATTCTTACGTATTTTAGAGTGAGGAATCGAATAAAACTATCCGCAGGTCAATACGAGCCATAGCTATTGCTTTATAACCATTTTTCTGCGCACATTTGACAACTTCAGGGAGATATGACTAAGTTGAAAGGAAAGGAAATTCAGGATCTAAGTATATATTTGTCTGAAAAATCTGAATTTTGCTTCAAAACTTGTACAATCCATAATATTAGTCCCATTATATTATAAAATTGGCTAAAAGTGATTAAAAAAATACATAATTAAAACTGAAAGAATACGTGGAATAAAGCAAATAAATAAATGGGAAATTAATTTAAAAGTTTTAAAAAGACAAAACATTGTATGATTTATGATTGTTTGAGATGATACTTGCGTATTTTCTTGTGAGGAATCGGATAAGGCGAGTCCCAACTTGGCAGTCTAATAATTCTCGAGATAATTAAGAGTTTTTAATAAAATGGGGGGATGACAAAAAGTAGTACGAAGGGCACATTTGTAGTTTGCAGATGAAAGTAAATATAGATATTTTGTGAGTGTATGTAGATTATAAAATTATAAATCCAGCTCGGAGGCTAATGGAGCTTTCTTTTAAAGCTTCGACGATTAATTTTACTTGTTAACACTTTAAAATGTGAACATTGAATACCTTAGTTCTCCACATAGTAATGCAATATTTGAACGGGTTAATTGTGGTTTTTTGTTCTCTATATAGGAAATACCCTCAAAGTTTCAAAATTTTATCTTTGAAAAGAAATATACACGAAGAGGAACAAAACTCGATTATAAATGAACAATTTCAAAAAGTCTAAAAAAGCCCACTTTTAGACTCCCCTGTACGGGCTCAAAAATCTTTTTTAGGAAAAATTTAAACAGGGTTTTTTTTTCAATTATCAAATAAAAAAAGAAACTCTACAAACGGTGCTTAAATAAAAAGTTCACTTTTTGGTAATTTTACCGCATTGACCCCACTGTTTGCCGGAATCATGAAATGTTTTTATTTAAGGCATAAGTAAGTTATATACACAGTCCATTAAAATAGTATTTGATTACATTACATATAATTGGATTTAATTACATATTTAAATGATATTAATTTATGCCTATGATTTCTGAAAGAAACTATTATTGTAAAAAAGAATATCTTAGAGAAAATCACCTCAAAGAGAGTAAATAAGTTCCTTTATTTTGCACATAAGAAACCCTTTATAAATTAAATTAAGAGAAATTTCAAATGCAATATGGTATTTTTAATAATATAAATTTAACGCAATTTATTTCGAGGAAACATACTTTTAAGTAATTAAAGTCACATAAAAACATCTATTAAAGACGTCAAATAAATGTAATTATACATTAAAAATCAATTATGTGCGATAGATTATACAAAAAAAAATTCTAGAAAATTTCTCATTCAAATATTCATGTTGTCTCGTTGTAAAAAGAATGTAAAAAAGGCTTTCATTTATATATTTTTTCTTTGGGTAATAGAGTGTCAGATAAATTTTTTTCCAAATACGGAAAAAAATCTATATTACGTATTTTAATTGCATATTTAATTACTGTCAAACATTTTTTTATGCTCAAAATATGTCAAGAAAATGGCTATATTGTGTTGGGTTGTTTCTTTACATTTATAGATGTCGTGTACTTAGCTTTTAATATTTAATATAATAATTTTTTACTTGATATATTCAAACTATATATTAAAACTGAAGGTGATGAAACATTTTTTCTAATATAATTTGTCTAAAATTTTAGTCAAAATACTAGTTTTAAATTAAAAAAAAAAAAAAAAAAAAAAAAAAAAAAAGAAAAAACTTGTTGTGTTAGTCTTAAACTCTGCTTGAAATATGTACATTATGTTCTGGAATACCATATACTTAAAATGAAACATAAAATTAATCAAATAAGTATTTTTATTCTGTACAACAGGCATCGCCAATTGCGTAGTTTCGCCCATCAACCATTTTCTTTTCTTAATAAACCTTTATAAATTTATATCAAAAATTAATAATCACTTTATATGTTCTAATTGTTTTCTTGGCTTTGTGGATACTATATATTGCTTTTGATGAAAATTAATAAGATATCCTTAATTGGAATAGTTTTTTCTTAAAATAAAATTTGCTATGGAGACGACATAGAGACTCATCCACGCTGGAAAAGAATTTTAAAGAATTGTGTCATTCTTTGCATCTTTGTCAGTTACGAATAAGCGGTGGTATTTTAGCGCATTCATTATCTTGTGCGCCTTTGACTTGGCAGTAAACCAAAGCAGACTACGCCCTAGTTTGACGTATAATACTAGGTACTAGGGTATAATACTAGGTACTAGGTACTAGGTACTAGGTACTTTTAACTTTCATGTCCCTTTTAAACTTACTTATCCATTTTGTTGCAACCTGAACAAATATTAATCACGTGGAAAATATTAAGGATTGTTTAAAAATTAATAAAAAACTGAATTGAAAAGTATGTATTCAGCATACTTGTACAAACTTTATGCATTATTATTATAACATTTGTGCACGACGTTAAAAAACAAATTCATCGATAATTTACCAAAAGTTTTAATAAATATGTTTTTTTTTATTATTTACAGTTTGAACATATTGGATCTAAAACGTATGGAGATGATACTGCGTACATTAGTAATCAAAACTCAACAATTCTCGTTACCAAGATGACGTTGGCGCATATTGCCAACAAAAAGTAATTTATTGCAAAAGCAAAACAGTATTCTACTGAAAAGTTTGTAAACTATATATCTAAATGAAATTCAGTTTGTTTTTACTTCATTTATTAAAAAAGTATCTTGCATGATTTCTTTGTTTTTCTTCCTTACTCACAGGTTTCTGAAAAAAATATCATTTCAGTGGCATTATTAAATTTAAAAGCATTAATAAACTTTAAAACAAAGTTTCAGCAAAGTAATTCCAAAATAAAATCTTTAATAAATTCACTATTTGCAGAGTTTACTTTTTAAGATTAATTTTTGAAAATTTAATTTATTTTTATCAAAAAATCTTATTTATAACTTCTAATCAGAAACTTAGATTGAAGGGAAATGGAAAGTTTGCTATGATTCACAAATAATTTTTCTCTATCTAAATTGCTTTTTTTTATATTTAAAAGACTTTTTAATTAAACGCACTACTTTTATTTTTAAATTTTTTTTTCTGTGAAAATATATCAATGAAAATGTATAAAGGAGATCCTAAAGTATTTTTTTATTTAATTTTATTTATCAGGAATAGGATCAATATAAAAAAATAGAATTATTTTTCTAAACCTTTAAAAAAGTTTTATTAATTTTTTATATTAATTATATATATATATATATATATATATATATATATATAATGAAACTTTTGTGAATAATAACCATCAAATAACATAAATAATCGACAATATAAGAACAGATAGTTATAATAAAATACAAAGAAATACATCGAAAAATGTGAGATTCTCAAAATGAAATAAATAGAAAAAATAAAGTTATATGAAGAAAAAATCCAATGTGCATACGGCGAAAAAATGACAAGAAGCAAATTGAAACTTATAACGTGGACACTTTATAAAGGGCAATATTCCACAAATATAAGTAAAACGTAATTGATTTCTGTTTGAATGAATAGGCCTGAGCCCAATTTTATTCATTCAACTTGCTCGATAAATTACGATCCAACATAACTGAATAAAAATGAACAGAAATTATATATATATATATATAAATTAAGAAAAACAAAATAAGCATTTATTAAACAAAATGGGACTACACAGGCTGTCCCAAAAAACACTGACCTCGGCTTTTATTCCTTAAATATTGATCATAGACATAGATTATCAATTACAAAGTTGCGTTAAAAAAGGTACAGAATGTTATGAAATCGATTAAAATTTTCAGGAGATTACATTTGAAGAAATAAAAAATTTAAATTTTTATACGACTCCCGTACAAAAAACTTCCAAATGATTAATACACTAATAAGTTCATGTACAAAATTTCAGCATTTTATCATGAAAAGTCGCAGAGATATGCTTAAACAAGGATGCTAAGGGGTTAATCATAATTAAATCATCACAATTATTTATTTATGCAATCTTTGTTTTCTTCAGTAATTTGTGTACGACCCTTGAAACCCGATCATTCAACATGATTTTTCTACTTTGCGAATTCATACCTAGGTATAGAAAAGTGGCTTAAGTCAGCATTTATATATTGTCATATCTCTGTGACGTTTTATGATAAAATGCTGAAATTTCGGACATAACCGTATTAGTGTAAGGGGCACATTTTGCTCAATGCGAAATGTTTTGTACGGGGGCCATATAAAAATATAAATTTTGTATTTCTTTAAATTTAATCAACCTGAAAATTTTAATCGATATCATAAAATGCTGTACTTTTTTTACGTAACTTTGTAATTTATAATATTTGTTTATTATCACCATTTAAGGAATAAAAGCCGAGGTCAATGTTTATGGGACACCATTTATATATACAGTATGCCCACTAAAGTCCCTTGCTACTCTCTTAACCTCGGAACGGCTGCTGCTATATTCATAAAAGTGGTGTCTATGTATATATTAAAGTAGCCATGCGCTACTGAATGAAGCCGCCTACGGCGCCACCTGGTGAAAGACTGCTGAATTAGAATTCCTATCTCGAAAACGGAAAGCAATAGGGAAAACAAATCATTTACAAAGCATCATTGATTTAGTACAAAAAACACCTTGTGGACATTAATGCGAAAAATAGAACGATTAAAACGCGTATTTGTTTTTTCGTGATTTCCTACACTGTGACGTGACAAAACGATCTTAGAAAGAAAGAAACAACCAATTATGAAACAGAAGGTGTATGCGATCCCTCCACAAACATTGCAGGACCTTAAACGACGCATTACGGACGCTTGTGCCAACGTGTCACCATCTATGCTCCAACGTGTGCAAAGTGAAATTCAAACAAGGATCTAAATATGCATTGCAGCTGACGGTGAGAAGTTTAAAAATCTAAAATAAAAGTATATTATTATAACTAGTTGTTTTTTTTTCTTTCTAAGATCGTTTTGTCACGTCGCAGTGTAGGAAATCACGGAAAAACAAATGCGCGTTTTAACCGCTCTATCCTTCGCATTAATGTCCACAAGGTGTCTTTTCGTACTAAATCGATGATTTTTTACAACTTTGTAAATCACTTTTATTCTCTATATCTTTCCGTTTTCGAGATAGGAATGTTAACTCCACAGCATTCCACCAGGTGGCGCCGTAGGCGGTTTCATTTAGTAGCGCATGGTTAGTTTACTATACCTAGACACTACTTTTATGAATATAGCAGCAGCCGTTCCGAAGTTAAGAGGGTGGCAAGGGACTTTAGTGGGCATACTGTATATATATATATATATATATATATATATATATATATATATATATATATATATACAAGGTATTTTTTTAAAAGTTGTGAAAGTAAAACCTTATAACTACAGAACCACTGATCCAAATGACCTGAAATTTCACCAGTATGCACCCAAAGCAATAGGATTTTTTTTTGGCTTGGTTAAAAAAAACTTCAAATCGCACCGACAGATGGCGTTGTATATGCAGTAAAGTCGGGAAACGAGCTTGCACCCGACACACGCACAGTGGCGATAAAAAAGGTGAAGCACGCACACACTGTGATTTCTGACTCTGGGGGTACCTAAAGAATACTGTGTGTTGTGGTGATGTTACGAACTTAGGTGACCTGAAAGCACGTATTGTGCACCAGATCCACAGCATCCAGCCGGATATTATTGGCTCTGTTGTGGAACATGCAGTTTCACGTTTCCAACTCGTAGCTGAAAACGGTGGACAGCACACTGAAAATCACTTGCGCTATTTTCGCAGTTGACTTTCGTGCGTACAAATGCTTTACTCCATATTTTTATTTTGTTGTTTGCAGTTTCTTTTCGCAATTACTGCATTCTGTATGTTTTTGATATGCAAAATAAAGTTTTCTTTTTCTCAAAGTACCGTCAATTGTTTTCCCCCCACTGATGATATTCTCTGTTTCTGTTAACTTACAGCGCCATCTGTCGGTCTAATTTTAAGTTTTTTTTTAACCACGCCTAAAAAATTACCATTGCTTTGGAATCATACTGGTGAAATTTCAGGTCATTTGGATAATTGGTTCTTTTGTTATAGGGTTTTACTTTCACTATTTTAAAAAAAATCACCGTATATATATATATATATATATATATATATATATATATATATATATATATATATATATATATATATATATATATATAAAACTTTTTATATAATTAAGTTTTTCTTGTGAATTTTATGTATTTTTTTCTGTCTATTAATTTGTTTATGGTCTGTTGATATGGATTATTTATTAATTACTCATTCTAAACTTCACTAACAACATTCATTAAGTACTTGATTCATTAATTAATTACTCGTTCAATTCTAAACTTATAATCGTATGAAACTTTTGATCCAATATTTTCTGTCACGAGATTTGACATTTTTTCCCTTCATTGTCTATGTTTTCAGATTTCCGGTGCTGTCACTCTCTGTGATTACGTAATTTGCATCCATTTTGTGCTGCGTAAGTGATTATGTCTATGCATTGATCGGTATCCTTGTGTGAGAAATGAAGTCTGTATTAATGGCGAAAGCAATTTGAGTCATTGAACTACATAGTAATACGTAGAGTCCTTTATAAAATAATAGTTGCAAATGCACACGGACAGAAATCCGATTGGAAGGTTTACTCTAAACTATGGTAACCCGCTATATACATTTTGGCAATATTCATGAGGACGAGTTCAGTTACATGTTTGACAAGTAAAGGAAGTGTTACTTGGTGATAATGACAAACTCACCAACCTAAGATAATGGCATATTCGCATAGATCTTTTTCTAAATCTTCTCTACCAATCCAATGTCATTGCCCATATGTCGCGACTCTCTTATAAAGGCACTGTAATAATACAGAGGTCACCTATCCAATAGTTCTGTTTTAGCCAGTCCAATAATTCTTCAGTCAACATATAAATAATAATTGCAAAAAATGTATAAATATTATGAAAAAAGAATTCTGATGACTTATTTGTAAACATTAGGCCTTCCTGTTTATCTCATGAAAAATTACTATCTATATATTTAAAACGCTAAGCGATTTCTTTCGACAATCCGTGAGAACAAACTACTGCATCAAATTACATCATTCTTTTTTTAAATGAAAGATATTTGAACACAGATTTGTTATCGTGCATTCGTTTTTTCAAAAATTTAATTAATTAACCGTAATTTTCAATTAAACTTTTACGTCTGCTAATGACGTCATAATCGGATAACGCCTACTGTTCCGAAGCACAGAGTTTATTTTCTAAACTCTGTGGTTGAATAAAAGAGAAATAATAAATATTAAAAGCACGCGGTTTTAAGACCGAATTTGTTAATTTGCAAGTTAAATTTCGGTAAAAATACTTACCCGCGTGTTTTATAAGCGAAAAAAAATTCATATTTATTGTGACGTCACGGGAATATTGTCCATTGGGTTTATTTTATCATTATGCATTATAACTTTGTTCATGCCATTTTTTCATTACAATTAAATACAAAATATATTTATATTTGTGTGCATGGTGTTTAAGCATTAATGTAAGGTATATGAAGTACGTGTGAAAAGTTTGCGCTGGTGAAAATGCGTTATGCTTAGCTTGAAGTGCATTTTAACATTGATAAAACTAAAGAGAAAAATGTATATGATTGTGTTAACATGACATAATTTTACTGATTTTTGCATTCATGATTATAAAGATTACAATTGGAGCCGTCATTGATTTCTTCATCTTGATTGCATACCTTGATTACATGTTACCAATAGCTTAGATTGCTTTTTTTTAAATTATAGGCTAGAAGATTTCCTTTTTTAATAAAAAAAATCACAAAAGTAAAAGATTTCAGGAAATTTAAAGTTATTAAAAATACTCTTATGGTAGAAGAAAATCTTGAAATAATTATTGTATTTTTAGCTAGAATAAACAATGTAAGACTAATATTTCATAGGAATTATTTTGGTATGCCATGTTGTGACATATGTATCTCAAATATCCCATTATTTTAATTTCTATTTTTCAGCATTTTTCCCTATCTGTAATTGTTACTTCAGTATTTAATCGTCTCAGTTCAAAAGCTATCCATTAATTATTTTCTATCTTAAATTTGTACTTCCCTCCCTTTCTAATATCTAAATAAACGATCTCAGTTTTTCCTTTTAAATCCACTGTCTGCTTTGCTTTTGGCAGTCAGCCAACAGAGTTATCTTTCGTTTCTCATCGCATCTCCCGTTTGACGCATGCGCGTTGTCCGATCATCTGTGCCTTCGGCGCATTTCTCCTTTCCTTCCTTTTGGCGTACCGTTTGGCGAGCGTTCGTAGCGGCGGCGATCCTTTGGCACGTTTTTCCTTCGCGCGGCGGTCGGTTTGAATCTCAGAGTCGGAAGCGTGACTCGGCGCTTCATTCATATTACGTTTTGACTTGCAGTACGTTTGGTGGTTCTTAAGCCACGCTGATCTCGCAACGCGGGACATGGAGTGTTTCGACACTTTGAGTTCATCTTCTGAAATCTTGGATCAGCTATTCACTTAGTATTATTTTGAGTATTCACTTTAAGATAAAATATGTTAAATATATGTTTAGTCACTATAAATTATCTAAGTAACTTCGGAGCCGTCATTGGAACAGCGGACGTCACCCCTGAAAGTATTGCTCTGAAATAAAACTGGTATGTTTGGAAACACTGTGTCATCACTTCTCATCTCCAACACTTAAAGAGAAAAGGTTATCTTTTATCTATTTTAAATAACATCTTAGTTAAAAGATTCATGGACTAATTGATCACGGTTATCGTCAAAATACAATCTGTCACTTAATTCAAGTCCAGTTGATGTGATATTTAACTACAAGTATCCACAGTTACTATGTTTTTTAAGAACCTGGAAATAACAATTTAACATATTGGTGCTCGTGCCATGTGCACATACAGTGCATAATTAATTTACTTTCGTCCGTTGGACACGCAAACACGTGGTTCGCACGTGAATCGCATGTCACAAACTATGTTTTTTCAACAAAGTAACTGTATAACGTAAGAAATATAGAAATTTAATTTAAAATATGAAATAGATGTAGCTTTCATTTAAAAAAAAAAATCATCATTTCGTTGGATCGAAATAGATTGAAAATTTAATCAGTGAATCTCCTACATGCAAGCACATGGTGACTCAATAGTGTTTATTATTTGATATGAATGAAAAACTTTTATAGTATATATAAAAAAATACAGCTCATTATCATTTTTACAAACTTTTGATTTGAAAATTTTCTTTTTCTGCGGGGATGCAAATAGATCATTCAGAATAAAATTTCTGGACATATTGTGAATATGCTTATCGAATTTAGCATTGCCTATATTTCCAATTTTCAACTCAAGTATACATTATCAATATACTTTTATGCATTTTAATCAATCTTTTGAAAGACAATTAAGAGTGAAGTAATTAACTTTTGTGTACTGTTATAGTGAACATTTTTTTTCATTTACCTGTTTCTATATATATATATATTCATCATTTAAGTAATTTTAAACATGACTAGACCAACTAATAACTCTGCTCAAACAGCACCAGACATTAATATTCCAACTAGAAATGTCCCAAATTTTAACATTCACATATGTCCGTTTATTCGAGATCCTGAACTGTTAGAGTTCTTCATTAGTCAAGTGAATGATGTTTCTGTAAGTAATAGGTGGTCTGACAAAGACACTCTTTCATTTGCAAAATCTAAATTGGATGGACCTGCTATAGAACTTTCATTGTACAAAAGATAGAGTATCATGCAATTAATACAACCACAGAATTATTTAATATTCTACGGAACCAGTTCAAAAAACAAAACGTATGCCGTGCTATTTCTGAGTTTAATGCAATGAATATGTTACCAGGAGAGTCAATAAGTAATCTTGCTCATCATTTGGACTCATTGGTCCCAAAAGCACATCAATCCATTAAGGATATTAATGCACTCAATGCTATCAAGTTTAATAAATTCATTTCAATTATCCCCAATAGTTACAGAGTACATATTTTACAAAACAACATTCAATCATATGTTGAAGCAGTTGAAAAAGCAAGGCTTTTACAAGATTGTGAGGTTAACAATGAATTGATCTGCCAAACATCTATGAGCACACAATTACAGGACATTAGGTCACAAATCAATGAGTTAAAAGAATCGATTGCTCATTTTGGTCAGAGACAATCAGATAGGAATGCTTCCCCCTCGAGAAAAGTATCCAAAAACAAGAATTTCAATGTACAATCAGTCAGAGATAATAGAAATTCTCAACCATACAGGAACCCAAGGAACTTTCGAGGAAGATACAACCGATCTCGTTCTTTCCAAAGACGAGGTAATCAAAGATCTAACTTTAGGTCCAGTAATTTTTCACGCACTCATGAGAATTCATCAGGAACAATTTGCCAGTTTTGTGGTCTTCATGGACACTCTTGTCGTTTTTGTCCAAAATTTAAAAATTATTTTGTACCGCATTCTCAAATTCAAGATCAACCATTTCTTTCACTCCCTCCGCCTCAAAGTGTCAATGCTCCATGTCCCAGCAGATCAACGATTGAACAATCTAATAATCTAAATTCAAATTTAGATCCGAATGCACCTTCTTTTGAAATGCCCCACCCAAACTGGTAGAGAGGGTATGCATGGATGCGCCACATCCTCCTTACACATCAAATGCATCCACACAAACTTTTGAGATTCAAGAACCTCCAGATAATACCATTACACAAATTATAGCCAATGTACAGCAAAGTGGTTCTTTACTCCCATTGATAATTATAAAAATTGCAGAATTTGATGTAACCACATTACTCGACACAGGCTCGTCTGTTTCTATACTCAGTAAAATCTTGTTTGACAAATTGAAACAGTCAATTAAAGTCAGGTATTTATCCCGTCAAGTTAAAATAACTACTGTTAATTCGGCTGTAAATTTTTCTTCATGTGTAGAATTTTCATGCAAGGTTTCTACCAAAACATTTAAACATTCTTTTTATGTAATAGATATGGCTGAAGATTCCACATTCAGTGTCATATTTGGTTATGATTTCCTTCGAAAATTCAGAGTTAACATAGGTGATAAATATACAGAATGTGTCATTGATGGTATCTCTGTACCATTTCTGCATGAGAATTCTCAAGATAAAAATGATCATTGTGTTAATTCTCTTCCTCAAGAAAATGTTGTGGCTTTACCTTCCCCATCAAAATATGATCCACATGGAAATGTTTCATCTTCTCAAAACATAAATGATTCTTTCAATTTTAAAGTAGTTGTTGCAAAATATTCAAAAATTTATCCAGGCGAACAACAATACATTAAAGTAAAGTCAAAATTTCCTCCGTCATGTTCTAGTAATTTTGTTTTCTCACCCAAAGGAACTAATAATTCACTAAGTTTTCACACGGAGGTGTGAAAACCAGATATCCATAGTTAACCAATATCCATAGTTATTGTGAATGTTATGTATGGAGATACATAACATTCCTGTAGTGTCTTCGAATAACTCTGTACAGAGTAATACACTTTCAAATGAAGTTGAATTTACATTTCACGTTTTAGTCGAAAATTCTTCTCTGGAATACTCTAATCTAAGAAAAAATCAATATATTGGATTTATATCCCCTGTTGAAGATATTCAAACTTACAATTTTGGTAAAAAACAACAAAATCCTGAAGTTCTAAATGTAATTCAGCCCAGTCCAGATATTTTAAAGCAGAGATTATCAGAATTTGACATAAATGACTTTAACCTTCAACATTTATCACCATATGAAAAAGAAAAATTAACAAAGATATTAAAAGAAAATTATGCAGCATTTTCATCATCGTTAAAAACCCTAGGACATACAGATCTTGTAAAGCCAGACTTAAAATTCACATCTAATTGTCCGATAAAATGTCTACCTTTCCCCATTCCCCAGGCCTTACAGGCTGAAGCCAGAAAACAACTTATTGGAAAAAACCAGTTGGAACTTATTGATGCTGGAATAATCGAGAAGAATTTGACAAATTGGGCTTGCCCTATGATCTTGGTTAAGAAAAAGGCTCCTGACAGCAAATCAAAGCAATCTTATAGGTTAGCCTTGGACCTTCGCCTTGTTAACACTATCATTGAAGGATCCAGCTATCCTTTACCCCGTATTCAAGACATCATATCAAAATTAACAGAATTTTCAGTTTTTACTTCACTTGATATGCCCAGTGCATATCACCAAATTCACTTACCTAGTGAATTTCAAGATCAGTTGAGTTTTGCGACTCCTTGGGCCACATACAAATACCTCAGACTCGTCTTTGGTCTTAAGACAGCAGCACAATACTTCCAGTCAATGGCTGATTCAATTATTGATGAAGTTGCTCTAGGAGGAATATTTGCTTATCAAGATGATTTCATGATTGGGAGCAAAAGTTTTGAGGACACATGCAGCAAACTAGAGAGGATCCTTCAAGTTTTTCAAAAACATAATTTGACCCTTAATCCCAAAAAGTGTTCTTTTCATCAAACAAACGTAAAATATCTTGGTTTCGAAATTGCACAGCATAAAGTTTTCCCTATTGCATCGAACATTTCTAAAATTAATTCTTTTCCTCAACCTAAGTCAAAGCAACATGTCAAACGTTTTCTTGGTGTATGCGGTTATTACAGACACCTTATTCCAACATTTGCAAAAATTTCTGCTCCACTAGTGAAGCTGACGTCGCCTAAAGTTCCTTTTCAATGGAACTCAGTCCATCAACAGGCATTTACTCAACTCCAGTCTATGTTTTTCGAAAAACCGTTCTTAATCCAACCTAATTTCAATGAAAAATTTTACTTGAATACAGATGCCAGTTCGTTTGCAGTTTCTGCCATTCTGATGCAGAAACATGGCGAAGATCTCCTACCCATTTCATACTACAGTAAAACGTTAAAAGAATCCGAATCTAGATATCCAGCGATCCAGTTGGAATTGATGGCCATAGTTAAGGGAGTATGTGCATTTCAATATTATCTTCGTGGACGTCATTTTATTATCCTTTCAGATAGCAAACCACTGAAGCACTATTCTAAAATTTCATCTCCAGCTAATATTACCTCTAGATGGCTACTTACTCTGGGAGAGTATGACTTCTCATTTGAACACCTCCCTAGCAAAGAAAATGTACTAGCTGATTTCTTCTCTCGCACTCCATTTTCTGATACTTCTGATCTCAACAATAGCCCTGAATTGTTAAAATCCGATCAAATACTTCCTATTGATATTGAATCTGTAAATATAACACATGCCTCTACCTCTTCTGATAAATCTTCAACACCTGATCATGTTTCAATTCAGCAAATGCTAGAACAACTTAATAACTTACCTGAAGATTCTCGACTCCATATCTCTGAAAAGCAAATTCTTAAAGAACAACTTAAAGACCAGAATCTTTCTAAATTTTATTGTGATGTATTGAATAAGAGAAAAACACAAAATGCTAAATTTTTCTGTGTATGTCCAACATCAAAACTTCTCCTTTTTATTCATGATCCAAAATCTGCAAATGATGAGATTTCTCCAAAAATTGCTATGCCCAGTTCACTTCGTGTAAAAGCTCTTAAAATTGCACATACACCTCATTATGGAATTCAGAAAACATTTAAATTTTTATCAGAAAAGTATTATTGGAAAGGTATTTATGCTGACACTGTGAATTTTTTCCAGTCATGTACCACTTGCATTACTTCTAAGCATCACAGAATTCCGCAAGCTCCTTTCCAAAATAACCCCTTACCACAGCACCCTTGCGAGTTTGTTTCTATGGATTTAGTCGGTCCTTTCAAAAACGGACATCATATCTAAACAATCATAGACAGATTTTCAAGATATCTTCAACTATATCCCATAAGATCTATTTCAAGTGAGAATGTCATAAATGCCTTGTTTAAATATACATCTACCCATGGTCGCCCTGCAATGATCCATTCAGATCTAGGTCGACAATTTACTGCTGAAATTTTTAATGGTTTCTGCACTAAGTTTGGTGTTAGATTAACATATTCATCTCCAGCCCACCCGCAAACTAACTCAATTTCTGAACGTATTAACCAAGCAATCAAAGCCACAATTATTGCTTTAGAAGATGATGGCTATAATTTCTTTAATGCAGTTAAAATCCATCAGATGATGTATAATGCATCTGTTCACTCAACCACGAAATTCTCACCTAACTCCATTCATTTTGGTCGAGAACTTTCAACGTTGTATGATACATACATGCCATTCCAGCCATTTCTCGCCATAGACAATAATCGGTCCTTCTTTCAGTTGATGCAAGACTTGGAAAACATATACCAGAAGGTGTATAGTAATCTTCAACTTGCACAAATGCTACAAAATCAAACCCAACAGCAGTGTGCCAAACTTCGTGAACTCATAGTTGGAGACCTTGTTTACGGAAAGAGTTCTCATTCTTTCAAGCCCAGTTATAATGGTCCTTTCACAGTAATACAAAAGTGTGTTCCTGTTAATGCTGTTCTGCAACGTCCCAATAACCCATCTGCAAAGAAGTTTAAAATGCACATCGACAGAATGTGGATATCTCCACCTCGCAAACAACATCTCATTCCAGAGGTCTCTTCATCTTCGACAAGTGATCCAGTTTGTGCTGATGCCCCTTCAACTCCCCCAGTCCTTGATGCTTTTCCTGCACAAGTGAATGATGCCTCCGACAACTTTCCTGCACAGAGTTCCAATATGCCTGATGCAAACATTTCACAACAGACTGTTAATGTACCTATAAACTCTATCCATCCACCTGTTGACTCTGTTCCAGCTAATGAACTTTCTCATTCCAACAAGAATCCTAGAAAAAGAAAAAAATGTAACCTGTCTAATAAATGTTTTAATTCTTTTTCAGCTCAATCCCGTTATGATCTACGTTCCAGGGGTCGCTTAATATGAGAAAAGGGTAGCTACCAATGTACCTTGCTGTCTGCTGGCGGACTCCTGTAAAGTACATTCTCTTATATTGTGCGATTTTGTGAATGTTATCATTTTTTTAAATATTTTCTTTTCTAGGTACTTCAATATATATTAATTTAGCTTCAGTTTACTAAGTACTCTTAAAATTTAATCATTTTTACTATAATAGAATACATTTAATTTTGCTGTGTTATGGTTAATGTTTTGGATGTTTTATTCATATTGTGCTTATTGTTGCATTTAACCTTTCATCTAGTTGTGGTTAACACCACATTTCAGTCCTTTCAGACTATAAATGATACTTTTTATATCTTTGATAGTTCTCTATCATACTTTTTGAAATTTTAGTTTGGAATTCTTGAGTGTCGAAATTTTAATGGTATAACATTTGATGTGGGTTTTCAGCATTTTTCCCTATCTGTAATTGTTACTTCAGTATTTAATCGTCTCAGTTTAAAAGCTATCCATTAATTATTTTCTATCTTAAATTTGTACTTCCCTCCCTTTCTAATATCTAAATAAACGATCTCAGTTTTTCCTTTTAAATCCACTGTCTGCTTTGCTTTTGGCAGTCAGCCAACAGAGTTATCTTTCGTTTCTCATCGCATCTCCCGTTTGACGCATGCGCGTTGTCCGATCATCTGTGCCTTCGGCGCATTTCTCCTTTCCTTCCTTTTGGCGTACCATTTGGCGAGCGTTCGTAGCGGCGGCGCTCCTTTGGTACGTTTTTCCTTCGCGCGGCGGTCGGTTTGAATCTCTGAGTCGGAAGCGTGACTCGGCGCTTCATTCATATTACGTTTTGACTTGCAGTACGTTTGGTGGTTCTTAAGCCACGCTGATCTCGCAACGCGGGACATGGAGTGTTTCGACACTTTGAGTTCATCTTCTGAAATCTTGGATCAGCTATTCACTTAGTATTATTTTGATTATTCACTTTAAGATAAAATATGTTAAATATATGTTTAGTCACTATAAATTATCTAAGTAACTTCTGAGCCGTCATTGGAACAGTGGACGTCACCTCTGAAAGTATTGCTCTGAAATAAAACTGGTATGTTTGGAAACACTGTGTCATCACTTCTCATCTCCAACACTTAAAGAGAAAAGGTAAAGTCTTTTATCTATTTTAAATAACATCTTAGTTAAAAGATTCATGGACTAATTGATCACGGTTATCGTCAAAATACAATCTGTCACTTAATTCAAGTCCAGTTGATGTGATATTTAACTACAAGTATCCGCAGTTACTATGTTTTTTAAGAACCTGGAAATAACAATAATTTAACATGGTAGATTTATTATAAGCTCATTTAACAGTTCCTTATTAGCGCAAAGTCCTATTTCTTTCACTGTGAATATCTCTTTCGATGTCAAAAAATGTTTTTCCACTTTTGGACGCTAGCCAAAATACAGTGGCAATTTTTAGAAATGTACAACAGTTGTGACAAAAAAGGCGCTATCGCTTTAGCTTTCATCGCGCCTTACATCACTTCGAAATACTACAAACTTCTATTTTTTTACTACATTTTACAATTTCAATTCTTACATCATCAATTAGAAAAAAAATTAGCTTTCGATTGAAATTTATTTGAAAACTGCCGTTTAATTTAACGACTTTTTAAATAATTTTCAAGCATGAAAAGTTTTTCAATTCTATCTTATCAATGACCAACAGTTTACTTCAATAATGTAAAACAGCCCCTGGGAAAGTTGCCACAATTGAAAATAGATTTCTCTAACCATCATAAAAAGTGAATAATAATTTTTAAAAAAAAGTGATAAATCGTAAGATCAGATTATCCATAAGATAGAACATGTTGGCGCTAAACAAAAATCTGTCAGGAAAAAAAAAAGACTTTTTAGTTTATGTTGAACATAAAATTGATATGTTGAATTCGTTGATGAATATGTTCCATCAGATATCAGGATATGCTAGGAATTGCATTTTTTTTATTTGTTTACATTTGCCAACTGTATAAGAGGAAAAATATCCCCGACTGTGATGGAAAAGGGATAATCATCCTGATTATGTCAAGGAACCGAAGAAACCATACAAATAAATTACACTTGAAAACATTAAAAATCTCCCTCATCTGCAGATAGATTTATTACTGTAAAAAACTTCTTAATCTTTGCATAAAAATTGATTAGCTTAAAACAATGGATGCGTTTTAGAAGATATGGATTTGAAACGAACAATGATTAAAGAGGACATTTTAAAACTTTTATTTTAATCATTTTAAAACTTTTTTAACGTCGAATTTCGACGGTGCTTTTGGGCAGATGCAATGCACATGCGCATAGGAGCTCATTCGGTTGCATTATCACAGAGGGGGGGGGAGATGTGTGCTTTATTTACTATGTTCTGTTATTTACTGAATATGATATGAACGTAGGAATATACTATTTGTATATACTTCATAGGTCCATGAATTTTTTTTCTTGCCGTGGGGAATATGGTGGTAATGTCAAACTGATTTGCATTACACAGTTATTTACGGATTGTTTGTTTGGAGTTTGCATCGGAAATAGTACTGTATTTGACTGGGGAAAAAATTAAATAAAATATTTGAAAGACTGTTTTATACGCGCCCCTTCATAAATAATAAAGAAGCTTATTTTACTGATATTGTTATAGTATTTTTTGCGTCAAGTTTTGACGGGTTCCATCTAGTAATTATTAATTTACTCATTAAACAAAAGCAAAAGCAAAGTATACATACAAAGGGCATTCCATGAAAACCGAGAGTTATTTTTTTACGTAGCGGCAACAACGCGAAACTAAAAAATAAAACTGCATGTGATTTTTTCAAACTGTTAACTGTACGTTTATAAATATTCTAAATATAGCAAACGATTTTATATTCTTAGTTTCGTGCTTGCTTAGAAAATTGTTTTCATTTGCCCTACTTAAATAGAGTTGAGTGATTCAGAGTTAACACACGAAATGCTTTGTGCCATAAAATTTTGCTATCGTTTGGGCGAACAGCTCCAGAAACAGTTAATTTAATGAAAGAAGCTTACTAAATAAATGTTTTGGGGTGTATATGATTTTTAGGTACATGGCGATTTCAAAAAAGGACGTGTTTCTACAGAACTGGCTGCTAAGCCTGGCCGAGCAGAAAGTTTTGTCAATGATCGAAATGTTAAATCTGTGCGGACAATCTTGCAAGAAATACGGCGAATGACACGTGAGGAGATTTCAGGCTGTTTCCGACGTTGAAGGAGAAGCTCCGTTGCAGAAAATTTAATACAGATTCTGAAGTTATTTCAACAGTTCAGGGAGTGTTTTTTGACGCAGCTTCAAGAAAAAGGCTTCTCTACTTGTTTTGAAAAGTTGGTTGAACGATGGGACCATTTCATATCATCTGAGGGAAGGTATTTTGAAAAAGAATGATATATGTTTTGCTGTAAATATATTTCTCGATTTTTATTAATCTACTCTCAGTTTTTAGAGAACGCTCTTTGTATATACGTTTTTTAAACGCTACGTAACACGTGGATTAAAATACCTTAAGCAAGTTTAAGTACAATAGTTTTATTTATCTTATTAAACTGGGGTTGAAAATCGGTAAAAATAACTAACAATAATCCACACAGTAAGATGTTTTTTAAATAAAAATTTACTTTTATAAAATAATATGTATGTTAGATTATTTTATACAAGTTTTAGCTTTATTTATACGTATAATATTTTGAGGTGAAGAAATTTTTACAATTTCTAATAACATTGATACAAGAATTTTAAAATTAAAAATATCTTTTCATATTAGATAAACTGTAAATGTAATTTATAGGAAACGTATGTAGTAGTTACTCTAATTTATTAATTAATTATGAAATTTTATAAAATAATTCTTAAAGAGAAAACAAGATGACAATTTTAATTATTAGTTCTCTAGTGATATTCCATAAATTTAGTTAAATTTCAATGCAGCGATTTAAATCTAAAACATTTTATTTTAGAAATTATAGGTCAATAATGGATTGTTATTTCAGAAAATCTTAAAGTTAAAAAAAATTATATTATACGAAAAGAAAACATAATTTAACAATAAAATGCATTCCTATTAACTATTTAATGTTAGATTAAAAATACTTCTAAATTAGATTAGTTCAACAACTAAATTCTAGTGAATTATTTTCCTCAACTTTCGATTTGCGTATGTCTTTCTATAAAAATATTTTGTCAGTGCTTTATATTTGATTCATTGAAAATAAAACATACTTTTAACTTCTGGCTATTTAAATCTTTTGAATTATTTTTGTTGAAGTTTTAAATTATTTTGAAAAATAATTGTGTTGATTTTTAGTATTTTTCTAAATATGTCATATTATTTCGAAGTAAATCATATTTTTTCGAAATATATCAAAGTGTAAACTGTAGAAATAGGAATTCTGACAGAAAAAGTAAAATCCCTAAAAGGTAGTTGTGAAAAGTTGTGACATAAAAGTTGACAAAATGAAAGAAATGTCAGTTTTAAGGCTTGCTTTAGGGTTATATATCATTGACAAATAAAAGTGCTTTCCGTGTTTCTATAAATTAGTGTGTGGCATTTTAAAATATTTTCTCTTTTTTTTTTTGTGACATCAGAAAAAATAAGATGCTGCATATTGCAAAGCAAAATGACACAATATATATATATCTAGAAAAAAAATTTAAATCTAGATATATATTTATGTTGTTTTTAAATCCATTAACACTTAAAGTCGATTGCGTTCTTGTATTAAAATAAAATTGTTGTAATATCTATGTGCAAAATATATTTTTCAAATAACAGATGCATCTATTTGTGTATTACAATGTAAATATAGCCGTTACATTTCCCATAAACAGTACAAGAATAGGGTAAAAGCGTCAAAGCTGTCAGTAATTGGTACTTAACAACGTTATATCTCAAATAAAGTACTCCTTTTAAATAGTGATTTTTTTTATGGAGATACTATTTTTATCTTAAACTTTTAAGAAAATAATGTTGATTTTCTTTTAGTAAAAAAGCAACGGTAGGATCATACAAAATAACGTTTTATAATGCTTTCGTTTTATTAATGCTTATATATTTTATGAGTGGGAAATTATTTGTCTACCTGAGCACAAAAAAAAATTACAAAACGTAATTCATTCTTTGTTTTTTGAAAAATAAGTTATATTTCAAAATTAAAAATCTTGAAAGATGTATTAAAAACTGCTGAAACAGATTTTCAAAAAATTGGCGTAATTTAAATCATCATTTTTTTTTATTATGAAAAAAAATATATTATTGTCATTCAACTTCAATTAAAAAAGAATTATTTCAATGAGAGATAAAACTCGTATTTTCGTATTTTAGACAAGCTGTGTAGCAAAAAAAAATATATATATATATGATATGAACTGCAACACTGAGTTTCTTTTGATGATCCAGAAGTTCCAAGACTTTTGAAAACCTTACAATTGATTAACTTTGTATAATAGAAATATTTTACAGAAATGCTTAGAAATATATGGGATTTTTGTTTATATTTTGATTTCGCTTAATAATAGTTACGTTTCTGACCAGTAGATGGCGCTGCAGTTCAGGAAATAGTTTTGCAATGGTTTAGTCATGCGATATAATAAGTGTCTAAGTGTTACAACGTTTCGATGTGACTCCCATCACATAAATAAAACCGTCAGACAATGAATACCAACACCCCTGCTAAGCACTGAAAAGCATTTGATATGTTATTCCTAGAACATGATGATGTATACTATCTTTCGGCTGGCCTAATGGTGTAGGCGGATCTCTCAACACCTGAGACTTCAAATAGCACCATAATAAAAAAGTCATAAGGTTGTAAGATTTGGACACCTTGGAGACCACTACACTATGGCTCTCTAAAAATGTTGTCCATACGATTGTCGTGACAGGAGAACAACAATGTTCTAAGGTGCCCCATTAAGCATGAATGTTATGGAATGAAGCGTATGAAAGTTCTTTTAAAATGTGGTTTCTTTAATCTTCATCAAATCGTTATTTGAACTGCTCACAGCAAAGTGTGATCATTATCCTTGGTCTGGATTTTGCGAAATGAACTCATCTGGTTACATTAAGCATGGTATTGGAACTTTCTGCATCGTACAATAGCGTCACCTGTAGATCAAAAATTCAACTATTATAACATATATTTTTTGCATTATAAACAATAAATCCCATATGTTTCTAAGTATTTTTTCGAAAACCGCATCTTTCTATGTTACACAACTTACTAATTATTAAGTTTTTAAAAATCTTGGAACTGCTGTACTTATTTCCACTATGTTAAAGACAAGGTTGTTTATATGTTCTAAAGCATCAGCATTTGAGCATAATACTGAGTAGAACACAACGTTCACCATATAATTAACTTATATATATATATATATGTATAAGATTTTTTTTATTTTGATATTGGTGGATTTATGAAACTTATAGGGTTTGTTATATTAGAATTATTACATATAATTGAATTTAGACGTTATTATACGAAATATGATCACTCAAAAATGATCGAAGGAAAATATTTCAAAATAACTCTAATAAACAACGAGAGCTACTTCTAAATTTATCGAAATATGAGATAACTTCATAAAATTACTTTATATTCATTCATAATACCTCTAAGTAACTTCAAAGTATTATGTAAATTATAGAAAAATATCTGCAAATACCATAGGAAATGTACCCCCATGCATATAAACATATCCAGTCCATCTCATTTGCTTTTAGGGATTATTTTTTAATCCTCCCCAAGTTTCATTTACAGATGCATACTTGAATTTGATCAACCTACTTTTTAAAAATTAAAATAATGGATGTATGCATGCATAGTTATTTTTTCGAAAAGCTTTACTGACATGCCATATCTTCACGGTTTCGTCACAGAAAAATATCCTGCTTTCTAAACAAAAAATAATAACTTTTTAATAATAATAGCACATTTTCTCATTAATTTTTAGCTTAAAACTTATATTTTCATCCAATATACACAGGACTATATTTCATGGTCTTCAATTAAAACGTTTAGGCTAAAATAATGATAAAACTGTAAAGTATCTACTTTAGAAATATTAATCTCTGAATTAAAGTTTTGGTGTAGTCCAAAAACTGCATTATTATATGTGCATAAATAGACTTTCTTATTGTCTTTCTTAAACAATACATAATGAAAATGTGTTTTATAATTATTATTAGAGAAAGTACATTTTTAAAACCTTGAATTAGAATTCAAAACCTTTGAATTTAGAAAAGAAGTAAGATTAATGAATGTGAAGTATATTTAGCATATTTAAAACCTAAGACATTAATTAGCAAATTTCACTAGGTAAAATAAAAACTTAAGATTTCGAGATATTTTAATTTTCTTAAATACTTCGCTTTGAATATTCAATTACGATTCAATATATATAAGCTTTAACCTGTAAAATTTAAAAAAACAAATCAAAGAGAAAATTTTAAAAAAATCATTCTTTTTCAAATGTTATTAAAATACTTCAGTGAAACAAATTGAATCGGTTAAGAAAGAAACGATAAGTAATGCTATTGTTTTCAATCAATAAAGAATTTAAGAAAATAAATAAAACGAAAATATTTCACCATTGCAAGTCTAATATAATTTAAAATTCAACACATGCTCAATTTTGAGGTTTTAATATAAATACCTTTTTCCCTCTCTTTCTATCAATTAGATGGGTAGATAAATAAGTAGAGAGATAGCCAGACATATATAGATATGTTTTATGAACTAAAAATGCTTCAAATGTTATTTAGACAGTAAAAATACATAAATTGTATTCCAAAAACATTATCCCATCTATCTATATTTCATTATTTAATAAAATGCAGCTATTCTAAAACATCCTTGTTAGCTAAAGTTTTTTTCTCAATATATCTAAATATTTTGAAATGGTCAGGTGGTGATTTTTGTTATACATTGCTATAAAATTCTTAAACATTATTGTAACGCCCTATTAAAGATAATCTGAGCAGTGATGATTTGGTAGCGGAAGGACTAAGCTTCGAAAATATTTCTTTATATCCGAAAGATCACTTTATTGCTTATACAAAAATTTCCTTTGTGGACAAAACAACGGGCATTATAATTTAAAATTTAGAATAAAGTTTGTGAGTTCAACGACAAGATGATCACACGTTTTAAATTAAGACGGATAAGACTTCAGTGTCCGTAAAGTTCACTGTATTGGTAAGCCATATCTGTTTAGAAGGATTTTATCCAGAACATAGGTTTCATCTCAAAAGGTTTTTTGTCCACACGGAGCGTCTTGCGGTTGTATTTTCATGCAGTCACCCGGGTACTTGGTGAACCCTATAATTTAGATTAGAGGTCTTGCATCTCTTAACGTATCTCTCGCAGTCACCTGGAAATTTGGCGTATCCTGTATTCTACAACAGATGTCTGGCTCCTCTCACCGTCTTTTACAGTCACCCGGATACTTGGCGTACCCTGTATTCTCAGCAGAAGTCTGACACCTCTCAGTCTATTTCTTGATCTGAAATTTTAATTAAAATTCTCTCGCTCGTGGTTTCCACAGTGGGGGGGGGGTATATGGTCCGAGGAGGCGCTTGCCAGGGCCACTTGTAGCGGAGAACCATGACATCACCTTCAAACGAGTGCGTTATTGGTTCATTTCTAAACAACAACGAAAAATCATGCGTTAAGCATAGATTATAAAACACTTTCCAACACAGCAAGAAAACTGTAACGAAACTTCGCCGTTAAATAAGGTGAAAGAAGATATGTAAATAAACAGTTTAAAAAAGGTATACCACATTGAAAAATACAGTTTTCGAAATTACCTTCCAGTGTCAAAAAAGTAGTCGAATTATTTTGTGTACCTGTATAAGATCAAGACATGTGGATATGTAGCACGATAAATTTAGTTCTATTAGAATATTCACATTTAGCAATTTTTGCCAATCGATGGAAATGCACTCGAAATCTTTTGTACATCCCTGTATATTATCTGAAGACTTTTGCACACACCACATATTAAGCTATAAGGCAACTTGAAACTTACTCGCAGCAATTACCAACCGTAAACGAATATGTATATTTTTCTTTGTGTAGCCCTGTCTATCAATTTATTGATATTCCATAAACTTCTATTAGTCTACTAAATATAGTTCATCAGGAAAATGCGTAACACAATTAAAAACTACCCTTAATCACTTCACTCGCATAGTATAATACTTACGGATTCCCTTGTGTTGCCCTGTATATGAACAACCGAGTTTATAAACACACACGTACTATGAAAAAATTTAGTTAAACTTAAAAACGCAAACCAAAGTTGAAAACGCACTTATCACACAGACTGTAAATATCGCGCATGTACTGTAACCGATATCTTTTGTGTGTCCCTGTAAATAAACACAATGCACACCACACCTTCAAAAGAGCAATTTATAGTGCACCTCAGTAATGCATATAATTTTCATTATGTTTGAAATATTGAAATATCACTAAATTACACTGTAAACGATTTTTCCCCGTAGAACAATGTGTAACAGAATTCTTTTGTTTGACCCTGTAAATAAATAAATAATGTGTTGCACCCATATTCTACAAAACGCATGTTTTAATGGGCTTCATAATTATATATCAATTCCATCATGTTTCAAATGGCGTAACATCATCAAAATGCACCTGAAACGATTATTTCGCATTGACTGTAATGTAATGGAATACTTTTGACTGTCACCGTAAAAACACTATAAGTCCTACGCACTTCAGTTGAAATAGGGAACATTTTATAGATAACGACAATAACATACAAAAATTTCAGGACAATCCGAGCATATTTACGGGAGTTAGAGTACGGACAGACGGCCAGACGCCCGGACAAACCGAAGTCATAAACACTTTTCAACTAGTTTGGAAAGTGTTAAAAAGGGGATATAAATCAGTTGCATTTTGGTTTCTCACGGAGATTCTTTTCTCACAAAGACAGGCCACTTGCATAGTAAAATCCGTCATCTGGGTGGTCAATGCATTCCATTACAATTCTGAAGTTTTCTTTAGTTCACAAAAGAAAGTCTGGATTTCAAAGTACCGCCGCCGATGTAAATAAATATGCTGGAAACGTTCTTTTAGTATTTTAACACGAGAACTCTCAGATACGAAACACTGGTTCGCACGCACTGGCACATGCAATTAAAAATGGATTATTTACATCTTCGGTATAAAAGCCTCGTAACGACACTTTTCTTTATACCAGCTATAGTCAAATATCAGCATGCCATATGTAGTTCGAAAACACCACCGACTAAACAATAGTCTAACGAAGACAATGGAAGAACTTATATTATCACAACCAATTACAGACCTCACAAGTTTGGTTTTGTACAAAATCTTATATCAATCAAATTTTCACGATAAATGATTTACCAACTTCAGCTAATCGGTGATGTTATACCTAAGAATCACGCCCACCTACGCTGTCTCATTCTAAAATGTCTACACCGGACAGCAACAAGCTGGAAATTTCTGGGATTCACGATGAAATTTACATTTCTTGTATTTGTGCGTATATTATGTAAGTGGAGTTTTCTCATTTTGTTTTATTTTATAAAACATTTTCAAGATAAAAAGAGACCTTTTTCTCATGCCAGTAAACCCTTATTGTTTTTGAAATGTTTAAAAATATTTGAAATAAATAAATTCGTACCTAAACAAACGCATGTAATGTACAAGTAAATTTCTAAAAATACAAGTAATGATTTCATAGCACAGAATAGTTTCCGTATTAAACTTCAGTAATATTCTTTCAGAATAAATATTTCAAAGCATACAGATAATAATGTGTCGAAATTATATGTACTTAAAACTACTTTTTTATATTTACTACTGCTTCTGAATTTAAAGTTACGAGAAATGCTTTGAAGTTTAAATATTTGATGAACGTTTGTCATTAATATTTTCTTAATCTAAATGGCTTACTTGATGTTTAAATATTTTCATATATTCCAACACTCATTCTGCTTACATATTCTCAAAATAAAAAAAATGTATATATTATTTTAAAGCAGTGTTTGCTCTAATCGAGAGCAGATCTTGATTACCTTCGATTGAACATGACTTATTTATTCTTACACATTTTCCACATTTAGAACAACACTTGGGATATGCTTCATCTAAAATGCATTTCGTATGTTTTCTAAATAAAAGTAACTCTAAATCGTTTAAATCAAAATCTGCAAAACGCAAGACATGAAAATTATTTAAAATATTACTTTTCCAATTTAATGAAACTTTAGACTACACAAAATTCCTTTTAAATATTAATTAGGATTGAATTGAAAATTGCATATTTACTAAACGATTTTCATGTATGTCTTTAAGTAAATTAATACATATTCAAAATTTAACTTCAGATTTGCATTTTATAGTTCTCGCCCTATGTCATTTTTCATTTACTACATTTTAACTTCCATTGCTGTCTTACTTAACTACAATTCATGTACATATTTTAATTACCAATTAGCTCTATGTTGTAGTATTAAAACGTTCATTAAATTTTCAAAAAATAGTGAACGAATTTGCATTTTCATGTTTTCTATTTGAATTGACTAAATTATATGTTATAGTGATTATATGTATATATATTTATATATATATATATTTATTTACTAGTTGATCCGTCCGTCGTTACCCGGAAATAAGTAACCTTCTTTTGCGATTTCATTAAAAATAGTCATTTTCGGCGTGCATTCTGTTCTAAACAAACCTCTTTCCGAACGAAACTCCGGCACTCATCCCTGCTTCCTACGGCATTGTATAGCAGGCGTGCGCTGCAGTATTTAGTTTCAATTTTCACCACTAGGCGACGCGAAATAATTTTACTTAGTTATCTACATCTTAATTCATGTTACGTTGAATGAATCAATTCCTGTTGAAGAAGATTCCAAACATTTTTCAGAACACCTAATGCCCTAGGTCGCCCACTTTGAACACCATATCTCCCCCACCCACACAGCTACTGACATGCAACCATCATAGTGCACGATGGGAGACTCAAGGCTACTGCCACACACAAACACCAGTGCTCTGTGCTTGGTATTTGTGACTGCAAAGTGAAATATATGGAAAAGTAAATACACTCATGTCCAAAATTAAGGTCATAAAAATAAAATTTGCGAAAACCAATAGACTATTCACTGTGTTGCCACGAAATTTGGCACAGAGGTATATTACAATGGGAGAAAGAATATAGCAACAGAACAATATGGAAAAGATTTTAATTGTGACATAAGATACAGGGTATATCAAAAAGTGTTAAATCATGAATCAAAGATAAAGCATCTATCTCTGGAAAAGTATGTCTAATATGGAGTATGACCATCTTGCACTGCTATACAAGCCTCACAACGATCTTTCATACTGTTTATGAGGGCATCAATAAATGTTTGTGCCAACAAAGCCATTCTTCCAAAGGCGTGTCTTTTAACTCCTGGCGGGTCATGACAGGGGGATTACACTGTTCAATGGCTCTTCCCAGATCATCCCAATGTTACCAGGAAGGCCAGCCAATACCGCCATAGAGCAACGACACCTGCACAGAATAGCTACTTGGCATTAAGTGCACGACGACATAGGCTGGAAACGACTCCTCAGCATGCTCGTGACTGCTGAGTCTGGAATACGTATTTCCAGACAAACAGTACATAGACGTCTAGCAGGAGTGCCCTTTACGTCCGGCGTCCAGTTGTGCGTGTCCCTTTCACGACCCAGCATCGAACAGGAGAGCCCGGTTGTTTTGTAGCCGAAGACATCCGTCTTGGACACAACAAGAATAGGGGCGTGTTCTTTTCAGTTATGAGTCTCGGTTCACCACGCAAAGTGATTCCCGTCGAATCTTCATCTGGAGAGAACGTGGAGCTCGCTATCATCACTCCTACGTAAAAGAAATCGACATACTTGGAGGCAAAGGAATCCTTGTCTGGGGCGACATAATGTTGGGCAGCCGTACCCTATTGCATGTCTTCGATGCGGGTACTGTCAACGCACATCGCTATAGGGATGAGGTCCTTGAAACCTATGTGAGGTTGTTCCGAAGTGCTGTAGGCCCAGTCTTCCTTTTTATGGACAGTAATGCGAGGCTACACAGATTGTTGATGATTTTATTGAAGAAGAGGATATTCTCCGTAAGAATTGGCCCTCGAGGTCTCTGGACCTCAATCCTATTGAACATGTTTGGGATGGTCTTGGAGGAGCCATTGCACAGCATAACCCCACAGAAGAAGGAGGACATATCATGTGTTGCTATAACTGTTATTTGTAAGATCTGTTATAAAAATAGTATCAGGAATAAACCCTGATTGTCCCCTTAGTGGTTACTGTTTTAAACATTTTTTGTTTAAATACTATGACCTCTTTCAATTTATTTTCTAGCGTAGTAATTTTTGTTCCAGTAGTTTTTATTTGATAGCTGTTTGAAAGTGAATTTTATCATCATTCTGTATATCTATTTATTTATTTATTTATTTATCGTAATAGTCCATACTGATGTTTTATATAGTGACAGATAACTTACTTTAGCAAAACACATTTTATAAAAAAAATAAGACTCAAGAGAACACAAGAAATAAAGAACACATGTGAACTGGTATCACTTTTAAGGGTCAGGAGAAAACAAAGATAGTCACAGACGATTAGATGATATGTGCACTGTTTTTTCTTGTACGATCGTCAACACAAATCGTTAATCCCTCTTTATATATATCTTCAATTGTATTTATTCAAAGAAATTTCATCTTTGTTTCCCTTTTATCCCTATCTTGAACTGTGCTTTTCAAAGAGCTACTTTCTTTTTTGCCTCGATAGAAGGTTTTCAAATGATATTACGACTCTTAATCCAGCAGACGCGACTGTCATCTCAAACATCACATAAAATGGACTAGCATCTTTTCCTTTTCTTAAGATTAGTTCTTTTATTCTAAAGTTTAAATAGAATGCATAAACGGAATTTTTTGGCAATATCATATTGATAAATTAACCTTGATACTTACAATTAAAAGATAATGATTATTTTTATCCTAAATATGTTTAATTAGCTTTTGTCGGAATAAAGGAAATTAGGTCTGGTGAGTGATAATATAATATAATAAATAAAAAGCTATTTTTCGAAATTCCATGATGTTCTTTTAAACAGAAAATAAAAGTTTCATACATAGACACAATGATATTTCATATCTGAATTTAGTTGAATAAGAGTGGCAACGTGTCAAACTTTTAAATATTCATGAATGATGAAGACTGATCAGTAAAAATTTGAAGTATGTCACCTTCCAAAAAAAGTACCCGTTCATTCACGTATATTGTAACTCAATTGAAATTTCTTCTTCAAATCTATAGAAAAATTGAACATGTGATGGTATACTAAGAGCTTATATAAGTATATACAACATATATGCCGGGTTCATTCACGTGTTTAAAAAAATAGTTTTAGAAAGTACTTTTTTTTTTCATTTTACTTCAAGTATTTGCATTTTTTTTTAAGCAAATGGTATTTTAAGTTTCTCATTTGAGAGCTAAAGTAGTGATATGTATTGTGTATGATTATTAACAAAATGTTTAAATACAATCATGAGATCTTAGTTTGTAAAAGTTTATATGTAAATGAAATTTAGATCATTATTAGATTTACAATTTTAGTTGGTAGAACAAATTTTAAAATAAACATTCCCTATTATATTTTTCAGTATATCGGACAGATAGGCTTATTTATCAATAATATACTATAATGTATTTTAGGACTCAGAGCGATTTACTAATTCGTTAAAAAAGACAAATACAGAAGAAAAGTTTTTTTTTAATTAAAAATATTATTAGACGTTAAAATGTTAAAATTTAAATCGATGAAGGACGTATATTTTACACTCTGATGTGCATCGTCTTTCGCTATATTAGCGAGTAAATTTGGAATTGCGTTATCTTTTGAATTTTCATCCAAATATCGTTAAATAGAAAAGAAAGCACTTAAAAGTATATTTAATTTATTGATAATTCCAACATTTGTATATCTTTGTGCTCAATTTTATAAATACCACTTCGCGAAAAGTAAAGGATAGGAGGCCATTAAAATTCAATAGCGACGTCAGCACAGCTTTACAATAAAAACCTTTAATTTTTTACTGAAGTTATAACATAATGCTATTATATTACAGTCGAGTACCGATAATGCGAGTTGATCCAGGACCGGCACCAACTCGGATTTTGTGAACTACATAATAAAATCGAAGAGAAAAATTCAGTTTTATATATACACGTATAACTAAAAAATAGAGCGATCAAATAGCAAAAAATAACGAGCACACAGATTTGTAAATATAAAAATGTATTTTAAATAACATCACACTTACTTGATTTAATGTTTAAAAAATTAATCTAAAGTTTGTTTTTGAGAAGAAAGTTTGTTTCTTGATGCGTTGTCTCGCAAGATTTTTAAAAATAAAACGTCATGTGGTAAAGTATCTGGTTGCTGCTAAATTTAGCGAAGGGGCTAAATTTAGCGAAGAAGGAATTTAGCGTCAACATATAACACTGCCGTGCCTTCTGCATGCGAAATGATCGTGTCTGTTTCATCGTTTAATTCTTCAGTTTCATCAATTTCATCTTCTTCGGTAATCATGCGGATTATTGCACCGTCCGTAATTTCCTTTTCATCATCACCGTAAAGCCATTCTTCAGACAGGTACTTTTAAAACTGTATTTTTATTTTCAAAATGTTCTTGATTTTAAATCTTTTTCTATTTATTATGGTCTGTGAGGTCTTTATTTGTCAGGATATTATACCAGCTGTCCTTTATTAGCTCCAGTTTAATTTTTCACATGATTCAGAAAGCCAATAAATAGCATTTTTGACATTATTATTATTTTTTTTTTATTTGTTGAATCAAAGATGCAGTATTCTCTTCCGAAACATGTGTGAGCATAATTTTTCTGTACTTCAGTTTAAGATTATTGATAAACCCCGTAGTCCATATGCTGAATAAGACTAGTAACATTCGCCGGTAACAACATGGCTTTAATATTACCACTTTTCAAATCTTCTTCTTCAGGATGTGACGGGGCATTATCTATCAAGAGAAGTTGTTATTGAGTTTTAAACTATACACACACACTGCTGGTTCTTAACTAAAAACACTTAACTAAAACTAATGGACTGTATAAAAGCGGATTTATTCACATAACAAACAACAAAAAGGGAGCCATCACACGGCTTATTCTATAACGACCTTTTTCACATTCCAAAAAACAAGAAGCAAAACAGAACACTGGGTGTTGCCAAACGCGGAAAGTAAGAAAAAGAAACTTACATAAATTCGGAGCACATGAAACCAAGGAACATGCAGCTTTGGCTAGCTGCAGACGATACTTACACAAACATTCTGGCCCCCGTTGAAATCCTCTGGGATTTCAACAAGTGGTTAGTTGCATACAAATTCTTACTATAATGACAAAAACAATTAATAACACAAACAAATTAATGCAAAAAAATAGAAAAATATTAAACAGTTTTCAGTTCACAGTTTTTTGTTTCTATAGGAAGAGGACACAGTTTCACTACTGGACGATTGATTACACCACTACTAGTCTTGATCGTCCCAACTCTGACCTTATTATCTGAACCTGGATGAACATTTAGTATTCTCCCTAATTTCCATTTAAGTGGTGGAAGATTGTCATCTTTTAAGAGGACTAAGTCATTGACCTCTAAATTTCGCTGACTTTTCTGCCATTTAGGTCTTTGCTGAAGTTGAGCCAAATATTCCCGGCTCCATCTTTTCCAAAATTGCTGTAAGATGAACTGTCTCACATGCCATCTATCAAGGTGACTCAAGGAACTGTGACTTAGATCTTGTTCGGGTATGGCAGTTAGAGAAGTTCCAACTAGGAAGTAACCTGGCGTTAGAGCAGTCAAGTCTGTTGGGTCAGATGATATGGGGCACAGTGGCCTAGAGTTGAGACAAGCTTCAACTTGTGTAACCAAGGTTTGGAACTCAGGATAGGTTAATATAGTGTCACCAACGGTTTTCTTCAGATGCGATTTCATGGATTTTACTGCAGATTCCCAAAGTCCACCAAAGTGTGGAGCAGAAGGCGGATTAAATGTCCAAGTTATTTCCTCTGACGACAAAAAATTGCGAATTTCTTCATTCTGCTTGCACTGCAAAAGATATTTGTTAATTTCTTTTTCTGCACCTTTGAAGTTGGATCCTCAATCACTAAAAATCTCAAAAGGTTTCCCTCTTCTTGCAATAAATCGTTTTAATGCACTTAAGAATGCCTTTGTTGAAAGATCTTCGACGACTTCAAGATGGACTGCCTTGATGACGAAGCAGACAAATACACACACATATGATTTAAATGATTTTACTCCGCGTCCTGCACGATATTTAATCATGAATGGTCCTGAAAAATCTGTTCCAACTCGATGAAATGGTCGTGATTGTGTTACTCTGGATGCTGGAAGATCAGCCATTATTTGTTTTGCAGTTTGAGCTTTATATCTGCACACGTAATACAAGCTCTTACCATTTTCCGAATAACAGACCTAGCAGTAATGATCCAAAATTGCTGTCTAATTAAAGAAAGAAGAAGTTCTGGACCTGCATGTAAGTATTTTTCATGATAATGTTTAATTATGATCTTAGTCACATGGTGCTTTGAAGGTAATAAGATTGGGTGCTTTTCATTCTCCGACAGCTGTGCGTTTTTCAATCTTCCTCCTACTCTTAATATTTTGTTATCATCTAAAATTGGATACAAGCACATGAGACTGCTATTTGCAGGTAGCTCTATTCCAGCTTCTAAATACTGAATTTCCTTACTGAAGTTCATTTGTTGAACTATCCGAATAATGCAGCGTGTTGCGGCTTGAATTTCACTGTTTAATAAAAAGGATGTATTTCTTTCTACACGTGTTACCTTTAAATTCGAGATGGATCTCAATATCCAAGCAAATATGCGTTGCAACTTGGAAAACGAAGATATTTTTGATATAACATCAAGCTCTTATACAGTTTCGGAAGCTATAAATGATAAGGTTTTACGTGCTTCTGGTAATTCTTCTTCATTTATGGGAATAGGTTCATGCACTGGAACCTCACTACTTCTTAACCATAGTGGGCCGTTCCACCACAAGTCATGGGACAGTAGTTCTGCAGGAAGTAACCCACGTGATGCACAATCAGCAGGATTTTCTTCTCCGTCCACATGGTTCCAATTCTCAGCTGGTAAAATGGATTGGATTTCAGATACTCTGTTGGCTACAAAGACTTGCCATCTTTTAGGATTTGATCTTAGCCATGACAATACAATTTGTGAATCACTCCATGCGTGCACAGAATCAGGTTTTATATGTAATGCAGCTCTGACTGCCAGTATTAAGTGTGCCAATAATACTGCAGAACATAATTCCAGTCTTGGAATCGTGACAGGTTTTAGTGGTGCTACGCGAGTTTTAGCTGTTAAAAGTTTCACATTAATGTTAGAGTTATCACAAGTTTTAACGTAAATAACTGCTGAATAACTCTTTTCTGACGCGTCACAAAATCCGTGAAGTTCACATCGAGAATAATTGGGCAAAATTCCTTTTCTAGGTATATATATGGAATTTAAGAGTTTGACACAATGGCACAAAATTTTCCACTTTTGGTCAATATTTTCTGGTACTGGGTCATTCCATGATAATTGTAATTTCCACAGTTCTTGAAGGATCATTTTAGTTAGAATCACAAAAGGTGCAATTCACCCCAATGGATCAAATAGCGTTGATACAAATGACAGAATAATTCTTTTAGTAGGGACACCTTGATAATTTATATCACTGAAATTACATTTGAACATATCATTATCAGGATGCCATTCCACTCCCAGAACTTTTGTGGCCTTATTGCCTACTATAATATGTATATTATCGTTAATTGTGTTTGCTAACCCAGCATTTTTCAATAGTGATGGTTCATTTGTGGACCATTTATGCAGCTTAAACCCACCTTTTTTAAGCATTTTTTGCAACTCATATATCAATTCAGTACCTTCCTGACTATTCTCAACACCAGTTAAAACATCGTCGACATAAAAATCTCTTAAGACTATAGTCTTTGCTTTTGGGAAATTAAGACCCTCATCAATTGCTAACTGACTCAAAGCTTTAGTTGCAAGATATGGAGCAGCAGCAGTTCCATACGTGACAGTATTTAAGCGAAAGACTTGTATTTCTTTATCTGGACTATCTCTCCATAATATTCTCTGAAAATCCCTATCTTTGTCACGAATTTTTACCTGCCTATACATGATTGTTATATCAGCTGTTATGCAATATTATGAAATCTAAACCTTAATAAAATGCAAATAAAATCATTTTGTATTTTGGGACCTACCATTAGAGTGTCGTTTAAAGAAACACCTGTTGTTGTTTTAGCACTCGCATCAAAAACTACTCTTAATTTGGTAGTTAAACTAGAATTGTTTAAGACGAAGTGGTGTGGGATGTAATAATGTTTAGTTTCTAATTCAAGATCTGTATTCGAAACAATGTCCATGTGGCCCAGAGATAAATATTCTTTCATAAATTGAACATATTGGTTGTTAATTTCTGGCATGGATGTTAGTATTTTCTCAAGATAAAGAAATCTTCTGTGCGCCATTTGGCGTGAATCACCTAAAATATCTCGATCCTGTTTGAATGGTAATGCGACTGAATAGAGGCATGATTTTTCTCTAAAATGACAACTCTAAAAATGTTTTTCACAATGTTTTTCTTCAACTGTTAAAGGTTGCAGATTTGGAATTTTTTCTAATTCCCAGAATGAATTTACAAACTCGTCAGTTTTTGTACTTAAATTATTTACATGTACTGGATCAGTTGCCAGCGTTTCAAAATTTGTAATACCCAAAATTATCCACCCAAGTCTCGAATTTAAGGCAAATGGAAGGTTAGGTTCACGTTTGATAATTACCCCAGTCATTAAATGCATAAATACATTTACACCAAATAAAAAGTCAATTTTTTGTGACTTGTAAAACAATGGATCAGCTAACATTAAATCACTGAAATTATCGCAAATGACTGAAGGTAAAGACACATAGGGAATATTATCTGTCACTTTATCCATTACGAATGCTGATGTCGATACTCTAAAATCACTTTTGAAGTGAGAAGTGAATAATAAATCGACTTCCCCATTACTCACAGTATTAAATGTTCCCAAACATGACACAGAAATAGAACTATCTTTTACCTTTAATCCTAATCTGTTTACACATTCTCTAGATATAAATGACTTTTGAGAGCCTGTATCACATAAATATCTGCATTTTACAAACTCTTTTTTACAATTTTGAACTTTTATTAATGCAGTACACAACAAAATATGACTCTTTTGATTACTCTTTGCGTTTGATTCATAATGAGAGGCACAGACTGTAGACGAAACATTATCACTCGCTGACTCAACTTTTTTAGGGATAAATTCTTGTGCGTGTGGGGACATAAAATTCGTCTGAGTCTTATTCCTTGAATAATTTACCTTGTGCAAAATACTATGATGTTTCTTAAAGCAATGATGGCACGTATTTAGACTCTTACATTTATTGAGAAAATGCATATTATATAGGCAATTGAATAAATAATGATTATGTTTTACGAAATCTACTCGTTGTTGAACAGGCAAATTAAGAAATTTCGAGCATTTAGCTAAACTATGTTCTTCTTTACAGTAACCACAACTCAAAGTAGCTACAAAAGCATTACTCTTATTTGGAAACACAGATTTAGGTACCTTATTTACCACTAACTTGCTATTTTAAAGAGTTCTTGCGTAATTCTTAAGAAATTCAATTAAGTTCTTAAGTTTCGGAATTTTATTGCTTTTAAGTTGACGTTCCCACCACAATTTTGTAGAAGGATCCAATTTTTGTAAAATTAAATAAGTCATTAATGTATCACCAAATTTTCAATGGTTTGTTTCATTACTTCTAACGAGCAAATGACTTCATTAATGTTATCAACTAGATGTAAAATAGCATTAGCTGATTCTGTTTGAATTGATGGTAAACTTAGAAATCGTTTAATACATGCAAAAATTTGTTCTCTCTTATTTGAATATCTTTCGTCTAGTAGATTCCATGCAATTTCAAAATTAGAATCCGAAATTTGAATAGACTGAATAACGCGATACGCTTCACCTTTCAATGAAGCCTTCAAATACTGCAATTTTTGAGCATTAGATATAGTCGTATTACTGTTTACGCATGCATTGAAAAGATCTTTAAAAGCTATCCATTCAGTGATATTGCCTCCAAAAGTAGGTAATGATAACCTAGGTAATTTAATATTCTCAAAAATGTTTTCTGAAATTACACGATTAGATTTATTTTCACTCTTACTTAACTTAGCATTTTCGATTTTCATTACTTTCTCACCTTTAAATTTCTACAAGTCACTTTTATCTGAGATTTCCTGTGAGCTATCTATTTCACTCTCTAATTGCTTAGATTCTGTAATTAAACTTTCAATTTCCCTATCAAGTTTTTTTTTAGTTCCGTTTCTTTCTGTTTTAACAGTTCAATATTTTCTTCTAAATCTGTTAAATTAATCTCACCATCTGCGATTATACATTCAATTTTCTTAATATAATTCGTTACACTTCTCCGTAGAGCAGTTCTTTTCGTTTTAAAAGTTGTTAGTTCACTCATTTTTACTTAAATCAAACCCAAAACTAGTTCTAAAGTATCTTAATACGAAATTTAGATTAAATCTAAACTATATTCTCATCACAATTCCTCAGTTTTATAAATAGCAAATTATTTTTATACACGAAATATAATGTTCAAAGTTAACTTACCTCACAAGCTGAGGTAATCATTCACCGCAAAACGACATCACGGCAGTTCAGAAAAATGTTCGATTCTACACTTTTTTTTTCTTCACTAGCGCTCCGGCTAAACTTGTACCAAGAATGTTATTGCGTTTTAAACTATACATACACACTGCTGGTTCTTAACTAAAAACACTTAACTAAAACTAATGGACTGTATAAAAACGGATTTATTCACATAACAAACAACAAAAAGCGAGCCATCACACGGCTTATTCTATAACGACCTTTTTCACATTCCAAAAAACAAGAAGCAAAACAGAACACTGAGTGTTGCCAAACGCGGAAAGTAAGAAAAAGAAACTTACATAAATTCGGAGCACATGAAACCAAGGTACATGCAGCTTTGGCTAGCTGCAGAGGATACTTACACAAACAGAAGTGCTTGACAAAGAATCTTCTTTTCTTCTAAATACTTTTCTACTTTTTGTACAAATTCATCAAAGAACCATTGTTTAAAAATATCTCTATTCCTCCAAGAGTGTTTTTGGTTTGTATATGAAACTGGTAGGCTTGGATAGCAAAGATTTTTAAAGCACGTGGCTTTTTCGGTTTAGTAATCACCTATAAGCGCAGTTTATGCGTCCCCGACGCATTGAAGCAACACATCACAGTTAAACATTATTTGCTTTGTTTAGAACCAGGAGCAGAATTCTCATTTCTGGAGACTAAGGATTTAGTAGGTGTTCGTTTAAAGTTCAACAGTGTTTAATCACAGTTGCTCTTCAGTGAGATTTTCTTTTACCATTAATTTTTTTAATTCAGTACGAAACAGAATTGAAGCCTCAAAGTCCGATGAAAGTTTCAATCCGCAAATAGTCATCTGGCGAATTCCATACTTTTTCCCATCTGTTTAACCACCCGGTGCTGGCAGAAAAATTGTCGTCTTCTTTCGTTTTTTGGCAAAAATATATGTATTTTTCCTGCAACATCGGACCAGATATCGGCATGCCCTTCGACCTTTGTTAAGAAAACCACCTAAATAGATCCTCACAATTTTTATAATCATTTTCGCGCATTGTTCTTCTGTTTTTTAAACAATCATCGGGTGTTAGACCTCCATTTTTCAATTTTTGCACGATTCCTTCTCCAGTCACCTACTGTCACTATTCCAACGCCTCATTTTTTTGAAATTTTTTTAATACTTTCTCAAGTATCTAACCGTTGTCTTTTAACATCTAACGAAACAGACAAGTTTCCTTTTTCCGCTCATTCTCCTCACAAACTTATCGTCTTACTTCTATGAGTTCTCGAACTGGAAAGATGCACTTGTCGCACACTGTCACACCCCCAAAGAGAATACAATAATCTTTCTACTCAACTTTGGGGATGTGATACCCCTCAGAAGCAAAGTGGACTAGCCCGAATCAGAATGGTAAGTGGAGAGGAAAACCGAATATTCCTAGAAAAACTGGCCACCGGCTCAACAGGCCGGAGACAAATTTTAAGAACTTGCGAGAGGGTAAAAAATGTTAATTATGTTCCAGTGATAAATAGTGTTACTATTTTTGTAGCTACCTCGGATTAAGTGGCACTCGGCATAACAGGACTCGGATTAGCGGGACTGTACTGTATTTACAAAAGTTATTTGAAATATATCTCTTTTAGCGGGACTGTACTGTATTTACAAAAGTTATTTGAAATATATCTCTTTCCTATTGTTTTCTGAAAACTGTAAAGTATGAATATTTAAATTTTTTTTTCTTGACACAGTTAAATGCTGATTAAAGGAATATTTTTTTATTGTTAAACAAACTTTTATGGCATGATATTATTTATGCAATTTGATACCTTAAAAATTAAGATTATGGGTTCTATGAGCTAGTTTACCATGAAAAATTCTCAATTTATAAATATACAGAGTTAAACTTCATCAAGTTTTTATTTCATCTAAAAGAATTTTGCATCATTTATTTTCCAATACAAAAAATAAATAAACAATGCGTAGAATAATTAAAAACTTAACTCATAAATTTTAACATAAATTAAAATTTGTAAAAGTATATAAAATCGGGATTTCAAAATTGGTATATATACGGAGATGTGCATACGGAAACATAAAGAAATTCGTATAATCGACAAAATTGACCGGTAAATTTTATTTTATCAAAAACCTGATTTTTTTTTATGAGAAAAGAAATTTATCGTGTTTTTATACTATCTTGAATCCACAAATTTTCGAAGGGAATGCAGGGGGGAGGGAAGCAAATTGACATTTCATTTTTCAACTCTTTAGCCCATGGTTATCACTATTTCAGAGTATTCTATAATCCTCCAGAAGAGGATTTATTTTCTCGGGTTCTATGGGCCTGATGACAACGGTGTTTGGCTCATTCGACTTGGTTTTCGATCGCGTTACAGATTTTAGTTGCACCTTCCACCGAAAGGGGAGCATTATTTTTTCGAGTTCTATGAGCCCAATTTAGACAGGAATTGGTTCATTTCATTGCTTCGTTTATCTATCGCAAATCATATTTTACACATTACGACAAGAGTAAAATCTGTAAATCCCTTTATTTTATTATGAATTTTAACTATTTGGCTAAAGCATCTTTAAAAACTTTCGTTAGAATTAGAGAAGCAGATAAGACAAAGGAGAATAGTGTAATGGAAAGTTCAAAACGCCTAATGAGTGTTAAGTAAATAAGAGACTTGAACAATACTTATTCATTAATTGTCTAGTTGTAAATCATGACATACAATTACAGTATCCATATAATGGTAGTTTTTATAGTAAACTAATTTAAAAGGAGATGAATATTTAACGATAATACAGAAAATTAAAAAAAATGGATTTTGTTTCTTTTTAATTAAATGAAAGGTTCATAAATATGTTTTTTAAACGAACCCTTATTATTCAATTAAGCGTTAACGTATTTCCGTTATTATTAAATTAAAGTAATATTATCAGAGAGTATTTACATTAGACTTCAAGGAGAACCATATAATAGAAAAAATATCAAACTGCTGTAAGTAAATGTAAGTAAAATATGATTCAATATTCATTTTTGTAATCTACTTAGTTTTGGTATGAATTATGCTCGAGATATTGGTATACATGCATTACTATACCTAGTAAGCAAAAATTGTAATTATTTTTTCTGAACACCTCAGTAGCAAGCCAATATATGGATGAACAAAAGAAACTTGCTAGTTTGCAGGAAATTGGTTTTCTTTTTGACAAAATTTTGTTGCTAAACGGGAGAAAAATTCTCAGATAGATGCTAGGTCTGACGACATTTCGAGGCACATGTGAGTGTGAGAGTTTAAATATATATTCACGAGCATGTGTGTTTGCTATGTGTTAAGAGTGCCTTGCATTTACATTTTTTATTGCATTTAGTGCATAATTTAATGAACTTTATATTTTATTGCATGACATTTACATTTAAGATTTTCATTCTTGGAAATTAATATATAATTAGCGATATAAAAGATGAAAAAAGCACAATATATATATATATATTTTTTTTAAAGAGAAATATGCAGTTACTTTGCTTAAGTCAGTACACGACACTTTTATATTTATTACAAAATTCAATGTATACATTTGTAATATATACTGAAGTTTCTCTTTTTTATGTATGAAGTATGCATTTGCGTTTTTGAACCATGCAAATAAATAATGCAATGATATTCAAAATAAATTAATATATGCTTGGATATTTATAATAAAAAAAAGTCTCAATATACTGAAAGAAGTATAAATATATAATTTATTATTCTTATAACCACAATCTGGGCTTTTAAATGTCTTGCAACATGCTTTTGTAATATTATTTAAAAAAGAAAAATACCTTACATCAATAATAATTGTTCAAAATTACTTTTTCGGAATCAAGTAGGTCTATACAATGTAAGTAATTTTTAAATTTACTCCGCCGATATATACTTTTAACAAACACAAAGTGAAAACAATTCTAGCCGTTCAAATATATTTTTCCGGCTATCAAATAGTTCTATACAATGTCAAACAATTTAAAATCTGACTTTTGTTCCGTCATCGAAACATTTTCTATTAGGAAAACTATTTTCTGAAGAATTCATCTATCGTAATAGAGTACAACTGGCTTTTCAAAGGAATCCCCCCTATCCGAAGCAGCTGCTGTTCATAAATCATCTAATTTCTACTTTTAGTAGAGATTTCATGGAAAGTTGAGATCTAACTTATTTCCTTTTAAATTAATTTTATACTTCAGCGAGCTATTCGGATCCTGTAAGGTTATGGTTTAAATTTGCATTAAGACGGAAGATATGCTGTAAATTTAAAAACATATCGCTTAAAATGAATAATCAGTATCATAACTCTGCTTTATTCAAAAACCAATATTTTACAAAATTGTGTTATTTTGTATCTGTATCAATACAAAATCATTTTCAGGTAAGATCTTTGTATTTATTGAGTAAAATTTAAGACGTGTTACCCCAAAATTATTGAATAACGTTAAATGTATGAATACAAATCTATTAAGACGGGAGACGTGGTATGTGTAAAATCATATTGCTTAAAAGTTACAGGCAATATCTTTCCTCACTTTTATTGACAAAATAATATTTTATAAATTGTTTCTATGCGATGTAACCTTCACAACTGAGCGAAGAAGTCCGGGCCAGGATTCGAACAAGGGATCCCTTGGCTGAAGCTGCCAATGAGCAATCCCGGACGAATCTGGCTGAACTGAACTAATTCATCCAGTTAACCTTATTGATCATATCATCTGGTCTGATATATGAATCGTCACAACAGAATAACTCACAGGTAATTGGACCTCCAGTAAACGCTGGAAACGTGATTACACTTGATTAATTTTGACACAATTATTCAAAATGTAAAGAAATCATATTAGATGTAATCTGCCCAACTGAGCGAAAAAGTCCGGAACAGGATTCATCCTTAAATTTCATCCTTTTCGCTCAGTTGGTAGGTCCGTTGGTAACACCGTTCGACGTCGATTTAGTTTGATATCTGCAATGTGTTCCGCCAGCAATTCTTTAAACTTCTGGGATGTCATACCAATATAATCTATTTTCTTATTATTATCAACCAGTGTAGCAATGCGAATATCAAACTAAATCGAAGTTGAACGGCGATTTCTGAACTACGTCAAGAACAAGATATTATAATAGATTTTAAAGGAACTAAAATCATTAGGAAATTATCAGGTTATCAAAAATTATTAATTATGGAGTCAATAGAAATTCTACGTTGAAGTACATTTACGAGTACATTACGAAGTACATTTACATTTACATTTCAAATGATATATTATCAGATATCCCGAGGATTTGATACAATTTGCTGGGAGTAACATAAATCCTCACTCCAGTTAACAAGTATGGGCACCAGATAAGTATGGAACATTCCGGAGCAACATGGCTTTCTTCCCCCCCCCTCTTTTCACATTTGGAACAGTCCATCAACTATAAAGCAGTGAACTCGACTTCTGTTTTGTAGCATTTTTAAGGATTTTTAACCCTGATGACAAACACGAAAGTACTGTTTGTGTTTGTGTTATTGTTGTTGGAAAACAACGTTCATTTTCTCCTCTCCGCACATATGGCGCATGCGCGTACAGTTACGACGATGATGCTCCGGAAGAGAGAGCAGTTGTTACTTTAAGAAAGATGTCGGCGCTCAGTCGCATACGAGCTGTATATATTTTGTCTTCGTTTAATTGTAAATAAATGTCTGATGTCGTGCTATTCTGCAAACTCTGCTTGCCTCATACACCTACAAATGGTTATGGGCCCAGCACGCTTCCACTGCGCTATAATTAGCAGAAATTATTTTTAATTCGAACATTCGGATTTGGAACTCTTAAGCCCAATCGAAAGTAAGAATTGTTCTTCATTCTGTTTATCATTTGCATTATTTCTGGCTGTGAGAGACTCTGCATAATTATGTCTCATGTAACGACAATTGAAAAGCTCGGAAAAGATAATTTTGATAGCTGGAAGCTTCAAATCGAAGCTGTATTAATCAAAAATGATCATTGGGATTACGTAATTGTTAAAGAAATTAAACCGGCTGAAGGAACCGCCGAAGAAAAGAAGTGGCACCAAGCTGATCAAAAAGCTCGTGCAGATATAATTATTTCTATAAATCCTAATGAACTGAGTCATATAAAGCATTGTACGACTTCAAGTGCCGTATGGAATAAGCTAAAAGATGTTTATGAATCGAGGGGACCCGCAAAGAAAGCAACTCTGTTAAAACAACTTCTGTTTAGAAAAATGTCCATAAATGAAACGATGGCTGATCATTTAAATATTTTCTTCGAAATAGTTGATAAACTGAAAAATATGGAAATAGAAATCGCGGATGATTTATTATCAATTCTACTTCTATAAAGTGTTCCTGAGAACTTCGAAAATTTTAGATGCGCTATAGAATCCAGAGATGAGTTACCTAAACCCGAATATTTGAAAATTAAAATGTTAGAAAAATGGGATGCCAGGAAAGGAAAATCCACTCAAGATTCACAAAACGCATATTATATAGAAAATAAAAGAAACAATCAAGAACAGAAGAAGAATGAAAAATGGAAAATGAATCCAAACAAAAATTTTTCCTCGGAAAGGTGTTACCGAAATTTCAAGTGCAATTATTGTTCGAAAATGGGGCACAAAGCTTCCGAATGTAGAAAGAAAATAGCTGATAAAAAGCTTACATCTTTAAATAAAGGAAATCAAGGATCGATGATAGCCACTAATTATGAAAAACCGACTAGTATGGCATTTAATGACGCATATCCAGAACCTCCTGCATGGTGTTTAGACAGTGGATGTACATCTCATATGTGTAAAGATAGAAATTTATTTTCAGAGTTTCATCCTCGTACGAATTCTACTATACAGCTTGCAGTTGATCAAACAGCGAAAATTACAGGAATAGGAACAGTTTTCATTACAGTACCTAACGGGGGTGGAATTACTAATCTCACACTCAAGAACGTTCTGTGTATTCCAGAATTAAAGTGTAATTTGCTCTCAACATCTAAAGCAACATCGAATAATCATTCAGTGATTTTTAAAGAACGATTTGCTAAAATCATCGAAACAAATGGTTCTACATTAGTACATGCTGTCCGTCATGGGGATTTGTATTACGTATACCCAAGCATCGAGAGAGCTGCGATAGCAGAGGTAAGTGAATTTCTAAAATGGCATCTTAAATTAGGTCATTTAAATGAGTCTGATTTAAAAAGACTTAAATCAAAGAATATGGTTAGAAATCTAAATTTCAGTGATAATGAGTCTCTTAAAGACTGTAAAATTTGTATTCAAGGTAAACAAACTGTGCGTTCTTTTCCTAAAGAATCAAACTTTAAAAGTGACGATTTATTGACTCTTATACATTCAGATTTGTGTGGTCCTATGAGAGTTCCATCCCACGGAGGATCGCGATATTTCGTTACTTTTATAGACGACAAATCACGTTACATTGAAGTCAGTTTTCTTAAAATCAAAGATGAGGTTAAAAATGCATTTGGTAAATACAAAGCAGCAGTTGAAAACCGTGTAGGAAAGAAAATAAAAATTCTTCGTACGGATAATGGTAAAGAATATTTCGGAGAAGAATTTAATAAATATATCGAAGAAAGCGGTATAAAACGAGAATTTTCCTCACCACTAACTCCGCAACAGAATGGTTCGTCAGAGAGGGCCAATAGAACTTTAGCTGAAATGGCGAGGTGTTTACTATTGCAAAGCAATCTCCCACAATCTTTTTGGGCCGAAGCCTTTAATTGTGCGGTATACATACGTGATCGCTGTCCTTCGCGACGTTTAAGCGATAACAAAACACCCTTCGAAGTATTTTTTGGCATCAAGCCAACTTTATCATATTTTAAAATATTTGGGCAAAAATATTTTGTACTATATAAAAGACAAAGTAAAGGAAAATTTGATCCTAGGTCAGAAGAGCATATTTTTGTTGGATATTCAAATGAATCAAAAGCGTACAGGCTGTGGAATAAGAATTCCAGAAAAATTGTTATAAGCCGAGACGTCCGATTTATTAACGAATTTGAAAACGATTTACCTTCAAACAGTGAAATAAAATTAATTTTTCCCTTTTCTCAAAATAATGAAAATAAAACAATTACGCAAGAATCAGAAACATCTTCTCTTCCCGTCAAAAATGAACCAGACAGCTGTGGCGACAATGATGTTGATATGAAATCGGATGAAATTTCCGACCCCCTTCTTCCCCTACAAGAGCGCGCGGGCGGCCGAGAAAATTAAAAACTGGTAAAAGAGGTAGACCCAGGAAAGAATTTAAAATAATAATTCCAAAAGAAGAAAAATTCCAAGTTGTAATGGAAAATTTATTTTCTGACTCATGTCCGGAATTTTCTGAGGCTTTAAACTGGCCATTTAAACATGAATGGATAGATGCAATGGAATTAGAATTTAATTCTTTAATGCAAGAAAATGCATGGCAAATAGTTGATAGGCCAAAACATAAGAAAATTATAGGAAGTAAATGGGTTTTAAAAACTAAATATAAACAATCGAAAAGTTTAAGGCGAGAATAGTTGCAAAAAGATGTTTTCAAAAACCTGGAATTGATTTCGAAGAAAATTTTTCGCCTGTAGCCAGATTAAGTTCGATCAGAACTGCGATCGCTTATGGTATTCAAAATGGTTTTACAGCTTATCAATTAGATTTTATTATGGCTTATGTATATGGTGATTTAACTGAAGAAGTATACATGGAGTTACCTGAAGGTTTTAAATATGAATCTAGTGTTGACAAAGTTTGTTTATTAAAAAAATCTCTCTACGGATTAAAACAATCAGGTCGACAATGGTTCAATAAATTAGATGAAAAATTAAAACAAATGAAGTTTGAATCACTAAATGCTGATAAATGTGTTTATTTTTCAAAATCTCCGATTGAAGCTATTATCATTATTTATGTTGATGATCTCATAATTCTTACTAAATGTAAACAAGATTATGAATATATTAGAGATGAATTATCCAAATCTTTTAAAATGAAAGATTTAGGTTTGTTACACTATTGTTTGGGCATAGAATTTATGCAAAACGGGGACAGTATTAAAATTACTCAAAAGAAGTATATTGAAGATATTCTGAGCAAATTTAATATGCAAGAATCAAAATCAATATCTACACCTTTTGATAACAATGTGAAGCTTACTAAAGATATGTGTCCCAAAACTGAAGAAGAAAAGTCTGAAATGAATAATATTCCTTATCGTCAACTAATTGGTCCTCTTATGTATTTATCAGTAGCAACTAGACCTGAAATAACTCATGCTCTGAATTTTCTAAGTCAATTCAACAACAATCCAGGCAAACCTCATTGGATAGCTGCAAAAAGAGTTTTAAGATATCTAAGAGGTACTCAAGATCAAGGACTGATTTTTAAACGTGATACTAAGTCCTTAGTTGCATTTGTTGATGCTGATTGGGCTTCAGATGTCAATGATAGAAAGTCCTATACTGGATACATTTTTAAATATGCCGGTGGTGCTATATCTTGGGAATCGAGAAAACAACGAACTGTTGCATTATCCACAACTGAAGCAGAATATATGGCTTTATCAGAGGTTGCTAAAGAGACTTTGCATCTCAGACGGTTCTTAAATGAACTTTCTCCTGAAATAGTGTCTGCGCCTACTTTAATATTCTGCGATAATCAGTCTGCTCAAAAATTAGTAAGAAATCCAATTTATCATTCTCGCACAAAACATATTGATATTCGCCATCACTTTGTGCGCGAAATATATGAGAATGGAGATATAGAAGTTAAATATCTAGAAACTGAAAATATGGCAGCTGACATTTTAACAAAAATTTTAGTGTGTAAAAACATTCAATGTTATTCTGTATCCTTTTTCCATATAAGTTGAAAGTATATACTGTTTGTAATTGTAATTTTATATTTTGTTTCTCTGTAATTTGCATAATAGGAGAGTAATTAATGCCTTGTTAAGAAAATGCACGTTGTAAGGGGGGAATTATTGGAAAACAACGTTCATTTTCTCCTCTCCGCACATATGGCGCATGCGCGTACAGTTACGACGATGATGCTCCGGAAGAGAGAGCAGTTGTTACTTTAAGAAAGATGTCGGCGCTCAGTTGCATACGAGCTGTATATATTTTGTCTTCGTTTAATTGTAAATAAATGTCTTATGTCGTGCTATTCTGCAAACTCTGCTTGCCTCATACACCTACAATTGTGTTTGAAAGTACTAGATTTTATATGTTGTTGTTTGTACATTGTATAATAAAAAACACATTTTAGTAATTTAATTTTAATTTTGTTTTACAAAATTATTTATGTAAATCTTTCGTGTTTCATAATACATTTTCATTAATTACACTAAAATTAAAGTATGTTATTTAAGGGGATTAAAGAAGACATTTATCTTTACTTAACACGTTTCATTTAAACACTATAAGAGAAAAGTGAACTTTATACTACAAGAAATTAATATTACTTTTTAGCCAACTAGTACATGCTAAGTATAACTAGCTTTTCAATTTTCGAAAAGGTTTCAAATATTCAAATGCTTTTAATTAAACACATGAACATTTGAGTAACATTTAATTACTTCAGAAAATGCAAATTTATTTTGCTAAACATAATTTAAAACTACCGATCTGGAATTCTGGAAAATGTCAGTGCGATAACGACTAACACCAAAAAATGCATTTTTAATTTCAAAGAAAAATGAATTAATCTGATTTTTTAAAGCTTGTAAAAAATTATATTCTTTTAATTTTTTGTCTTTTTATAAAAATGCTGTAAGTGAAGACTCTTAAAAGTTGCTAACGTTGATGTTTTTAAGAATTAGTCTGGAAAATAAATGTCTAATTGTTTTTTCTTTAAGCTCTTTTTTGATAAATGCATTTTACTATAAGAAAACTTTTTTTTTAAATTTTTTTAACTGATACAAAATTTTTGTCATTTTTGTCTTGAATTAGGTAAACGATATTTCTTCTTTTGAGAGTTAGTTGAAAACATGTTTGTAAATTAAACATGCACAAAAAAGGCATATGAAGAAAGATGTTTCAAGAAATAATATTCAAATTATTACTTTCTTAAATATATTAATTATATATTTAGTCATCTAGTTTAATTTTTATTTAATCTTATAATTTAGGTTTCCTGAGTATACTATTTAATTTGTTAGTTTTCATAAAAATTCTCTCAATAATAAAGAGATACGCTATTTTCTTGTTGATGTTTCGAAGTCAACTGGCTGACCAAAACATGCCATGTAGAGAAAGAGTTGCGAAATAGGGTAGAGCTACAACTTGACGACGATTACACCGAGTAGAAGACTGGGAAATCCTTAACGTTTTTCCTTACAATTTTAATTGATACCGGAAGGAGATAAACTTTTGGTGGGGTACCTTATTCCAACTACCGACTTTACAGCTCGACATTTAAGTACAAATTGCTAATTTATTTGCATTGTTGATGAATATTAGTGCCAGTCAGTGGACAGGTATTGAACTTTATCGTTCCACTAATCAATAATTTCATTAATTGTATTTAAAATTTTTCATTTAACTCTAACTTTCAATATCTGCTATTTTATTTTATTAAATATTTTGTTCTGCGATCTGATTGTGTTGTTTCTGATGAAAGAAAGTGTAAGAAAATGTTCGTTTACAGATTGTTTTTTTTTTTTTAATGAAATGTTGTTACAAGTTTTATTTTTAAAACATATTAGATTTATGCAAGATTCTACAGTAGAAATTTAAGGTTCCAAATTTTCTCAACTAAATACATATTAATTTCTATAAAAAAATACAAAAATACATCAAAAAGGTTATTTACTTTAGCAGTTGTGATATTTTCCTATATTTTTGTTAGAGGTTAGATTTCAAGTCAGTAGAAATGCTTGCTTCCTTCAGTTGCTTCATTCCGAATATTCTTACTTCTTTATAGTTTTTTAAGTTTCTTTCCTACAGATTCTGATGTATTAAGTGGGTTAGTATGAGTAGATAGTAGCTAATAGGTAAGAGATTGGCACAATGTCGATAATTATACTAATCCAAACAGAATAAAAAATAATGAGGAACATTTGCAAAGCAATTATGATGATGCCTTTCCTTCAGGTATAATTTCAGTGCAATAGATGATTACCCTATGCAAGTGAGACCGGTTAATATTCTCTTTTACAACTTTTAACAAATCCTAATGATTGGTAAAGATATGAAAAAAGTAGAAAATTTTCCAACTGAGTGAAAACGTATCCACGCCTGAAATCTAACCCAGATCGTTTAGATTAAATTCCCAAAGGTCCTCCATTTGAGCTGCCTGAAATCAGCACAATTTCCCCGGACATTATTTGGCAATAGTCAGCAACCTATTGCCAGAATGTTGCTCGATTGCAGAGAATTGACAATTTAAGACATTTGGGTTCGATTCCCGGAAGGGACACCTTTTCACCTAGTTGGAACAATTTCAATTTGAAAATATCCTTCTGTCAGATGTTCAATGTACTTTACTTCACAGTTAATGCAGCAATATCATCAAGAAACACTTTTCAGTGGTTTGATTCAACACATGTTCGTTTTTGTATCATTATGACTTTCAATAGCTGCAAATAATTTCGATGACGTTCGGTGTCAATTTCCATATTTAAATTTACAATCTCCTAATGTACAACGCCCTGGTAATCCAACTAAATGTAAAACAAAGCCTTCTGGTTGTGGATGCTTCCTTTTGGCAACTGGAAGATCGCTGACCAGATGTGATTCATGCAGTTTTATAATATAGAATGTCAAAAAGTACTTTTCGCATTTTGGCCGCAATACACATCACACAACTTTTGTACTTTTGACAAGCATGGGACAAAGTGGACGCTTTCAATTAATCCATAGGGCAGTAATTTTGCCTTTCTTTTTTTCCATAAAGTAAACAAAAGTTGTACAAATTATTACAAACTTTGTCGGCATTCAATTTGTCTTAATTTAATCTAGACTTTATTTCAAATTTGTTGCTGTAAAATACCAAAAATACAGAGTTTAAAGGCATATTTTACTTTTTATAGCAAAAAATGCTGGAAGTTTTGGTACGAAACGAATTTTCTTATTTCTTCGTACAGTGTATTTTGTACAGAAATGGCGAAGTCTTTCACATTGTGTGTTTCAAAAACACCTTTCAGTAGTATTCGCGCTGACTTGTCTTTCAGGAGAGTCTTTCATGTCCCAATGTTGTAACCCAATCTTCTTATTATTTGATATCAGTATATTTGAATCGACTATATTTGATTATATTTGAATCGTTCAAACTACTGCCTATAAGTTCTCTGTAATGTGGTAAATTAAAGTTTATAAAAAATAATTGATATTCATTATAGTTTTTTTTTATCCTAATTTTTAAGAACTCATTCAAAAAACATTTTCCGTATAAAACGAGTATCGTTTGTTTATTTTATTTTTATTTTTATTTTATTTATTTTAATTTTAATTTTTATCATTTGTCGGCCCTTCAAAGTCACAGATTCAACTATCTCTAAATGGGATGATATAGTCATTTACATAAAACCGGTGTAAACTTTGTGAACCTTCTAGCACAAATAAATAAGGATTTTATTTTAAAAACGTATTTTTAGGGTTCCGTACTTAAAACGTGAAAACGGAACCATTATAAGATTATACCATTATAAGAACCAATTGAATTATTTTGAATATGACTCTCTTTATAAGATTAAGTGTTCTTTATTTTTTTATGGTTCTGTACTTAAAAAGTAAAAACGGAACCATTATAACATCACCATGTGCCTGTCTGTCTGTCAGAGCCTTTTTTCTCGTAAACTATGGGACGTGGAAAGTTTGGAAAAGTTATAAAGCCTTTTACCCGCATATTTTCAGATTATTAGCTATTCACAAATGTGTTTAAGAAAAAATTAAGGGTCTAATTAAGTTACTGGAAAAAAGCTTTTATTTTTGTGTATCATGTGGGGTATCGTGTGAAAGATCTCGTAATACCGAACTCAAAAATATGTTTGTTTTAATTTAAGGTATTATAATTTCACAGAAATTGTCGAAAATTCACTGCAAAAATATGTTTCTCGCCCCTCTATTTCCGTATATACTGAAAATATAATTATAAAAAAATAGGGGTTCTGGAGTTTATTTATACCTTGCAGGAAAACTAAAGCGATTTTCCTAGGTAACATAGTTTTTGAGGAAAACGCAGTTTTTCGTAACACACAAACTTTACTTCTCCGGTGGTCAGCGCGGGTTTTGACGAGCGCTCGAGGTATGTGTCGATTCAAAATCATCCAAGGATATTTATAATAATTTTCGAAAATAACTGTTGGTAATTAGCCGATATATTAATTAAAATACTTGAAAAAACTTTCTTTTTATGTATCGTGTTTGAAAGATCTCGTAACATCGAACTCAAATATATATATTTTTTTTGTTTTTAATTTTAGGTATTATATTTTCAGAGATATCGTCGAAAGTATACAGGAAAAGTATGTCGTCGTCCCTTGCTATTTCCGAATCTATTGAAACTAAAATTAGGAAAAAATAGTAGTAGGAGTTTATTAATTTATAAATATAATGTACGAAACCCTTTGAGTGCGAGTTTATAAGAGTTTCTATAAGAGTGATATAATTGAAACATTAACGATCTGATAATAACGTTCTAAAGTTTTTATTTAAATATCATGGCAATTTTTTATTTTAAAAATAAATTAATCTTTTGGTAATCGTATGCAGTTTAAAAACTACACACTTCCAATTAAAAGAAACTTTATTCTGAGAGATATATGATAAATCTCATAAATGATGATTTTTTTACTTATTCCCCACTTATTAATAACTGGCGATATAAACAAGTTATATTGTTCTTTAGTGGAAAAAAAGTTTTTTTTCAAAAACATCTAAGTCACCATAATGCAGAAAGAGTTTTTGACCTCTATATCGCTATATGTAATATTAAGTATTTAGTTTCGAAAAAATAAAAATTTTCAACAGCAATGAAATTTTAATTTATTTTTTAAACAATATGCCGTTCTCTTCACCAAAGCGTTAAACAGATTTTTTTTACTTTAATATCGTACAATAATTTACAAAAACCAGCAAATATCTTTCTTGTCAATAAATTCTATCTTCAAAAGACGTTTGAAAGTTGACATATTTATTACATGTCATACTTGTTTATGCCGTATCTTATAAAAAAAGAAAATGTCATAATTCTATTTTTTGCTGTATTGCTTTAACCCCTTCAGGGGAAAAGTACTCTTGGAGCTAAAATATTGAAATGATTGATTGACACCAAGATTCACGAACGAATTTATTTTAAAATAAGTAAAAGCTTTTCTTCTTGTAACTTATAAATTCAAAATTTGATTCTAAAATTCTGGTGTCATTGTGGCATTTTGGAATTAAAATTAAGTGGTATATATAATATACCGGCGCCCTTCAAGGGGTTAAGACATTGATCCACGTGAAAAATACATGTAATGTTTAGAAAAACGCAGAAATTCAACAAAATTATATTTCAAAAGAAATATTTTTGGTTATAATGAAATTCAGAAAACACAGTCGTGTTGCAGTAATTTTATGTATTCATATGTCATAAATCTACCTTATTACTTCATTATTTTAAGATATCAAAACAAACAAAAAATATATATGTGATGTTTAGAAAAATACTGAAAGTAAACAAAATTATATTTTAAAAGCGATGTCATAATAAAAATTTTCAAAATCACTCCTATTGCAAATATTTTATGTATTCGTCTGTCAAAGATAATGGTATATTTTTCTTTTTGATTAAAAGTTTTAAAACTGAACAAACTGTTGTGCAAAAACTTTAAAAGCAATTTTCAATGAATTTTTGGTTTTCTTGTAAAGTACTTTTTCAAACGTTGGGTTTTAGAATTATTCACAAAAAGTGTATTTATATATTAATTTTGTTGTTATTTATATTATCCTTTCAATCGTAAGTGTTTATTTTATCCAAATGTCATATGAAAACATTTTCTGTGCATAAACAAACTTATTATTATTCTCAGAAAAGCATTCTAGTTCTCTATTCATAGATTTAATACTTACCATAAGAAATGGTTTAGAGATCATTCATTTAAATATTTTTTATAGCTCCTTTTAAATATTTTTCTGGAAATAAGAAGCCATCTATTTAAATTGCAAATATACGACATCAAAATATTTGAAAGCTGTTTAAGAATTTTTTAAGACGACTTCTTATTATCCCTATATTTGTAGATTTAGAAATTAAAATTAAAAAAAATAGATCTCAAATGACTTATTTTTAGGTAGAGTTGAAAGTTAAAACATTTTTTTTCCAACCGAGTGAAAAGTATCGAGGCCAGAACTCGAACCTGGGAGCTAGGTTATCCGTGTTAATGCTTAATTTAAAGTTGTTTAAATTCCAAATTGTACGACATCAAAATTTTTTTAAAGCTATTTAAGAATTTTTAAAGCCGACTTGTTATTATTCCTATATTTGTAAATTTATAAATTAAAATTTAAAAAATATATACAGTGTGTTTTTTTTTTAAGTTGTGAAACTAAAACACTATAACAAAAGAACCAGTTAACCAAATGACCTGAAATTTCACCAATATGCTCCCAAAGCAATGGGAATTTTTTTGGCATGGTTGAAAAAACTTAAATTCGCACCGACAGATGGCGCTGTAAGGTAGCAGAAACAAAGAATATCATCTCTGGGAGGAAAGCAATGGACGGTACTTTGAGAAATCATCTTCCGTAGGCCCTCTGTCGTCATTGAACCTTTTCTTAAATTATTAAGTGTAATCTAAATCTCCTCAGAGCAGTTTCTGCGCTGTCATTATTCTGATAATACAGTTTCACTAACAACGCACGGTCCGTCAATGGCGCAGTCATTGCGAGGTTTTCCATAGAATATCGAACACGAGGTGTGCGTACTTCACGTTTTTATCGCCAGCGTTGGCGGCGGCAAGTTCGTCTCCCGACTTTATTGCATGTACAGCGCATCTGTCGGTGCGGTTTTAAGTTTTTTTTAACCACGCTTAAAAAATACCCATTGTTTTGGGAGCATACTGGTGAAATTTTAGGTCATTTGGATCAGTGGTATAGGGTTTTACTTTCACAACTTTAAAAAAACCACCCTGTATATTTCAAATGAATTATTTTTAAGTGGATGTAAGAGCTAAAACAATTTTTTTCCCAACGGAGCGAAAAATATCGAGGCCAGAACTCGAACCTGGAAGCTTGGCTATCCGTTTTAATGCTCTGCCATTGAGTTACCCAGATGATATCGAGCCTAACGCAATTCACTCAGTTGTTGGTATCATCAGAGATGCGAGCCAAGCAGCTTACCGGAGACAATACATCACACATGGAAACTCCATTACTCCATAGGTATTAATTATACATATGAGATTTCAATCCAAAATAATAGATTCTATATAGGTGGAAATCAAAGTCGAAGTAATTTCCCTAACAGATTGAAAAGTATCTAGGGCAGCATTCGAACCTGCTGTCTTGGCTATACGTGGCAATGCTCTTTCATTGATCTACCAGATCCCATCCAGCCTTACGCAATTTACTCAATGGTTGGTGTTATAAGATCTGCAAACCCCCGGCAGTTTACCGATGAAAATAGACACTCCATCTTGTGTCAAAATTGAAGAGATTTCCCCAACAGAGTGAAAAGTATCTATGTCAAGATTCGAATTTTGGACTTTGTATCGCTCCAATGCTTGACCACTGAATTATATTTAATGAATTTCCGTGTTTCGTGAAGAATTCATTTACTTAAATTTTTATAAATACACCATATAATGGCATGACCTATTCTAGAAAAGTTACGTTAATGATACTTGGCTTATGTAAATAAATGTTTACATCAAATAAAAGTTTATATTATGCCGTTCAATTTCTTTAACCCTTTTTATCCTGACGGTACTTATAAGTACCACTTTAACCCCTTCGCGACGAGCGTCTTTTACAGAATTTTTAATTTGTTACCACCGGTTTTTCAAATGAGAAATTTTCACCTAATTGAATCGCAAAAATGCTATGATTAGTTAAGGAAAACTTTACAAAAAAAATAACTTGTGGGAATAATCGAGGATTCTGAGCGTCACGTATTCGTGTCACTCGTCCCCAAGGGGTTAATAAAAACCTATATGTTCGTAATATGACCGTTTTTCCTAACAGTATTCACAATGACACAAAGAGTGTATTTCTGACAGCAGGCAGGAGATGTGAAATTCGAGCACATATCCTCTTTCTTTGCATTGTAGGGATTTTACATTTACCACGCTACATTCGAAATCCATTTTGCAATACAATTTACATGAATGTTGCTCTTCATTTGAGTAAATTTAGTGGTTTATTACCGGTTATTTAGTACTATTATTTTCTATTGTTTTCTATACTCTAAAGGTGAACATTTCCTATATTTTATTTGAAGTTTACTATTTGAAATTTACTATTTTATTTTATATCATAGGGTAAAAAATTTATGGTGGTTACAATTGCATAATTAACCACTAAAACACTATAAAAATAATTTTCCTCTTTCCTATGTTTATTCTGCACCAAAACTGATCCAATGATGCAAAAATACAATTAAAAAGTAGCTGGAAAATTAATTTAGGATATAAAGGGTTAAACTTCTTTCTTTAAACTGTCATATTTATCAAAAAGAAAAAAATCTGATATATCCATTTAAATCAGCAGTTCCCAACCTGGGGAACGTGGCGGACAGTTGGGGTACGTGAAATTTATATTGACAGATAACGCAAAAAATTGTAATGAAAAGAGATAAACAAAACTTTACATTTTTCGTTTGCAAAGAGAGACTTGTGTAAAAAAAGGCTATTCGCATAAAATGAAGGAAAATGCCTAAACTTAATACGTGGTTGATCCTTTTTTTTTGCCATTATCTCTGCCAACTCCTAAAACATCTTCCGATTTCGTATGTGTTCCTACTTTTCTATTGTTGTTCTTTTCTTTGAAATAATTCTTGAAATAGCTAAAAAAAACTTTAATTGTATGAGGGCTTCTGGTTTTGAGGATTTCATTTAAAACCCACTTGAAAGCAGAGCATCATTTTAGTGTTCGACTGCTAAACATTAGCATAAACTCACAAATGTGTATTAATGGGTGTAGTTTCAACCTTTCTTTGTGAGTACTTAATTTAAAATCTTTAGCTAATATTTAGTGTTTTGAGTGACTTTATGTTGATATTGTGTTGTGCTTCAAAATGGATCAGTTGTTGAAAATTTGAATTCTGGAGAGAACTGCGTCTAACATTGGAAACAAGCATAAGAACTATACTAATGAACGTAAACAAAATATTTGAAACTAATTTATATGAGAAGGGGGTACGCATAAATGGAAAGACCAAGCAAGGGGTATGTGAGAGAAAAAAGGTTGGGAACTGCTGATTTAAATCATTGATTAGACATGTTTGAAACATATCGTATCATAATAAAATGCTTCAAATTTAAAACCATGCACATGGATATTTCTAATTTTAATGTTAAAGAAAGCATTTTTGAAAAAGTTGCTAATGAAACTATTTAAAAAATGGTATCTGTGCTAGTAAAGACTCGTTTTTACAAACAAGCATTGGAAATTAAAGCTTCTGAGACAGGATAGAGTTACTATTCAGGATTTTTATATATATATATTTTTTCATTATTACTAATAAATAAATGACGTACATTCTATTAAAATGCAAGAAATATAAAAATTGTTTTGAACGCATATTTCTTTGTTAAAAGAATAACATTAAAATAATTATTCATTTTTTCAGATTTAAAACAAGTTAGACAATCCATGACTCCATTTCCTCAATATCTGCAAGCAGTGCACAATCATCTCAGGCCTCATTCTTGACAGTCATTCGTCAACTTGTTTGAAGGTCGTAATTGTGTTACATCTATTTCTTCTTCTTCTGGATCTCAAAGTTCTACCTAATTCTCATTGATCACCTTGCAAGTAATTTTAATTACCCGATATTTCCTTCGCGCCGATGACATATCCGAATCCACATTTAAAATATCTCAGAATGAATTTTTTGGTAACTGTGGATTTCTATGGGGAAGTTAATGTATGAGTCTCCTGAAATTTCATGACGATACATGTCCTCTGAAGTCTTGGGATGTACTGTCATGAAATTCTTTGGTATGTCCATTTTCTGTATGCAATCTGTGTGCGAAAGGCAATAGAATCGCATCAGAAACATAATTTCATGCATTGATTGACAAATGCATTGCACCAAGACTATCAATCTCATAAGGCTCTCCTGTTCCAAACCAAATATTACTCTATGCAAAAGCACTTTCATAAAATTATACATTATACCGTGGTGCATTGTCTGAAACAAATTGTGGGGGATGCTCCAAACGCATTAGCTAAAGATAAGGACTTATATACAGGGTGTTTCACAAAGGACCCCTAACTTTAAAAATCAATAACCCGGAAACGGTGATAGATAGAAGCATGAAACCAGTGGTATGTTTATTAAAAAATCGTAAGAATCTTATACATAAATCTCAAAATTTAGTTTAAAATAGCACTGATAGATAGCGCTGAGAGCGTTAAGAATCCTTCTAAAGAGAGTTCAGAAGCATAGAAAGATTAGCCGTCGAAGATTTCGCCATTGAAATTTGACCGCTATTAGCGTATAGTGAAAATAATTCGCATCGGACACGTTGCCTGTCTGTTGAACTTTTTTGAAAAGCTCACGAATTGTTTTCCCATCTGGGCCTTTTGCGACTTGAAATCGCGTTTGAAAACTCCTCCTTGTGGCTGTAGGGCTCTGATTTAATCGGTGGTACTCCAACACAATAAACACACGTTCCGCCACGGCATACATCACTTTTGGAATTATTTTCACTATACGCTAATAGCGGTCAGATTTCAATGGCGAAATCTTCGACGGCTAGTCTTTCTATGCTTCTGAACTCTCTTTAGAAGGATTCTTAACGCTCTCATCGCCATCTATCGGTGCTATTTTTAACTAAATTTTGAGATTTATGTATAAGATTCTTACGACTTCATTAATAAACATACCACTGGTTTCATGTTTCTATCTATCACCGTTTCCGGGTTATTGATTTTTAAAGTTAGGGGTCCTTTGTGAAACACCCTGTATGTACAGCACAGTTTTCCACTACTATGAGAGCTTTGCGCTTTTCTGCTGAAAAACGGATATCTATATCGCACAACCATTTTCCAAAAATATCTCTAATCGTCCAAGCCTATTGATTCTAGCAGCGTAATGCAGCAGGAAGCTTTTGAACATTTTGGAACATTTAGGCAAACATCTGGATTTTACAAACTTTCCAATATGAGTTGAGGCAACTTTCGTACCTAGGCATGTTAGATGTAATCAATATTGTAAGTCTATGTTTATCTTTATTAGCTGCAACGCATTTATCGCCTTTAAATGATAACATTTCCTCTGGTGGGGTTATTTAAAACAAAGCCATTTCGTGTGAGTTAAAAAATCTTTTGTAGCATACTTAGAGAGCAATAATTCTGGCTTTTCATTTTTCTATCCATTTGCTGATGACGTATCTGTTTCTCCATTTTCATGATACGTTTTTTTAAAACTAAAATCACTATGAAATAAAGCTTTCAGTAACCATTAGTCCGATGCCTTAAAGTCTTTGATTACTAACGTGAAGGCAACGATATATGACCTTTGTTTGAAGACATTTTTGTTAACTTGATTTGTTAAGTCTTTTATCTTTCGAAGCCAAGAAAGAAAAGCCTTTTCAAAATTTGGGATTTTTAATTTTCGAAAATATTTTTGAGAGAGTGCACTTTTAGCATTTTCGTTCAAAGCTCCAAAGATTTTCTATCGTATCTTTAGAATGTCAATAAGTTATTCTTTGGAATTATATATTTTTGGGAAATTTGTGTCTTGTGTAATATTTTATCATTAACTTCTGTAAAAAAAAAATCTTTTTTCACATCAACTGAAAAACACGCAAGTTTCCTTTGTTTGCGACATAGCTAAAAATCTTTTCATAAGTAACCCTAGCCGATTCCCCCTCTCAACTAACTCAACCATTTCATGTATTGAATAGTCTATGTCAAATAAAATTAGAAAAAGCGACCACGCTCTTTCTAAATAAATTAAAGCCATCACACCTTTAACAATAATGGTCTCAACCCCACTACTGACAATACCATTCTCACTGGAGTAAACAGAAGACAGGAATGATCACGATCCCTACCATATTCTCTTATCTATCTGTGTGTGGTGGCCTTTATCGTACTTTTTGGAATATTTGGACTTGCTGCTTCAAAATAGTTTCTTTGATCTTGATATTGATTTCCAATGAACTAAACCAAATTCGCAAAAAAGAGGTTTTCCTGATTTATAATTCGTAAATAAGAGTGAAAATTACATTGTATCTATAAAAGTGGATTTGGAACATTCCCTAGTTTGTAAAATTACGAGTTTCGTAAAAACGAACGTCTATTCTTGTGAATTTCTTATAAATAAAACATGTCATCAAATTATTTAATGACAATGAAGTTTGATTATAAGCTATTCCATTTCTAATAAATTAAAATATATACATTAAATATTCTATCATATAACTTTGCTATCTGCAAATCAAATCTTATCCATATACACATCATTAATTTATATAAATTAAATAAGCTGTAACTTATAATGTAAATTTCATTATTCATTTAAGTATTTAAATGATTAGACATCTGTAAGACTTGTTCTAATAGAAATTGCTTCAAATTTATAATTGAGTTTATGCGGTATTTCTGTACGTAATTTAAATTAAAAAAATTATCTATATTTTAGTATATAGAATTATAGTTTAGATTTAAGAATTTTTAATTGTAAATATAAGACTGTTACGCGAAATCATTAGAACTGAAAATTCAATATTCAAACATATAATAAAATTTAAATTATACGATACAGCTTGGCAAATAAATTTAAATTTACTTTTCATATTCTATCATGCATATTTCCTATTCCGAATGAAAAATTTATCGGTATACTTATCATTAATTTATGGAATTTAAATAAAGTACCTGCTTGAAATTTTGGATAAAAATTCTAACAAGATAACTTTAATGATTTTATATTTCATTATATTAGTTTCGTTATCTCAACAAAAAGAAAAAAAAATCAGCTATATATATTTACTCTTTAAACTATCTATTATGCTCATTAAATTCTTTATTTCTTTTTTATCTCTCTTTAAAACAAAGAGAAAATGTTATCTGAAAGAAATATTCATTATATATAATACACTTTTATTGTTAAAGTTTAATAATTATCTAAGATAACAATTTTAACTGATAAATTACTTTTTCTATCTATCCGTTATAATTATTCATTTAAGAAAATCCAAAAAAATTTTAAAGGAAGAAAAAGTTCAAAGCTTAAATCAATACAATTAAAATTTAATCAAAACTGACACAATGGCATGAAAGGATCCTTAATAGTAATCTATATTTAATCTCCCACACAAATTGTGTATAACAGTATAAATCTGATTTTTTAATTACATGATAATATTCAGAGTCAATGTTGCATGGAATACTTACATACAACTTTCGAAGTTATGCTGATAAACAATATAATTTTTATAATAAAAAGTACGCATTAGAAGGTAGTAATGGTACATTTTTCGTTAAAAAATACTTTTAAATGTATTCTTCTTAGTTTTGAATAGATCTGTATTAGAATAAACTTTAGTGTTATCTGAAACTAAAATAATTGAGATATGTTATTTAAAGAGTTTTATTTTCAAACCATTTGGAAATTGTGAAAATTTAGTTTACTTCCGCACATGAGAGACAAGTGAAACATATGTGTAAAGTACAGACAAAAGTATGAAAAATTTAAATTTAAACGAATATGACACTTTAATGGATCTAACAAGGAAGGTTTCATTAAATCACATAATCAAATTATTTTGAAAAAGTAATAATCGTAATGAAACTATACATGCACGTTATAAAGTATCAGTCATATTTAACTACGGAATTCCTGTAGAAAATCTGTACAAAAATAAAATAATTTCAACTATTTGGCGCAAAAAGGCGCAATTTGGCTAGCAACACTTTTTCCTCGCCAAATGCAAGCAATTTTAATGCATTTGAAAATTGCTTGTTAAATCAGTGTTTAAATGCGCAGTACTTAATAATTTAAACTTAAACGATGAAATTGTTTATTATTTTTTCTAAAAACTTATACTATATAAATTAAATTTTATGCAAGTTGCGTGTTGAAGCAGTTATTATTTTACTCTATTTCTCCGGATAGATAAATTTCGAATGTATTTTAAAAGCAATTACCCGATTACTTGGGTATTAGGATAGCATGAAATTATTTTCGAAATTGTTGCTTATCCCAATAAAACCACTGTGTAAAACGAAATCCAAGATTTACTAGAATTGATCACATAATCAATAGGAAATCATGGATATAAATTTAATAATATTACGAAGGGTTCAGGGGGGCAAAGCCCCCCCTGAAGAAATGAATTTTTTTATATAAAAAATTCCAAGAATAAAATGTTCATCAGAGATTTTAGAATATCATTGCATAAACCGTGTTCAATTTTACGCTGATAATTTCTGAAATCTCCGAAGTATTTTATATGCGTATAAATAAGTATGCCTATAAATAAGTATGCAATATAAAAAAAAAATAAATTGCGGATTGTAAGGTGATAAATAATATGAAAGGTGAGATTAAAAAATCAATGACTTTCAGAGCTCACGTTTAGGCTCCTGATCTGCAGATTTACTAGTTAAATATACATATGGATATATATATCACAAAACCGTAGTTAAAAAAGGTATTTAATTTAAACTTGCTTAAACTATTTCAGTATGAATAGTAGAGAATTTTTTTCCTTGCAGATTATTTATGATAAAAGCGTTTTTTTTTTATTATTATTATTTCATTGTTTCGCCAACCGATGATAAATAGCCAAAAAAAAATAATGATTTATTGTTATTTTTTACTGCTGTTATATCGAAGTCAGGAAATTTTTTTATACACAAATATAACATAGTAGCAAGAATATTCTGTATATTTTTTTTAATTTTTCTAAGTATGCGCTTATGGAGGCCTTCCTTGTAAGTTTAATGAAAGGCATAATTTGGTTTAACTTATTACATTCGCTGGAAGATTAAAAACATTTTTAGTTGCAAAATCTCATTTTTATAGTTAGGGAATACTACTATGAGATTGGTTTTGACATTTATAACAAAATAAATTCTATAAAAAAATTAATAATACAAAAAATATTTAAAATACTGAAATTAAACATGTGTAGCTCTTTGGGAACACAGAAGAAAGAGAAGGAACATCACCCATAACTCATTTTCGATCAATGCTATTTTTTTCAGAGTAAATAGATTAATAGAGATAAAAACGTACAGAATTTGCTTGAAGCCAAGAGTAGCAGGGTCGTGCAGACAGCTCGTTTTGACTGAATGCTCTCTTTGCGAATGACCTTTAAAAAGCTCCCCGACAAAATTCGGTCCTCGTCCCTTGTTCTTGTCCTGTTTGAACATTTAAGTTTGAGTTATAAACATGGGCGTATTGCAAATGGTATTGACGGTATATGGCATCTTTATTAACTTATTTGTTCTAAATATCTATTCCCCTCTCCAGGGCTTATCGCATTCACCATGCTGCTTTTTAGATTTAACTTAAACCTCTGACCACTCAATGCTTTTTAAAAATCCTCTTGACTAAGTATTAACTGACCAGTATCTTCACTACTATTACATATGTCAAATCATGATGTATTTGAAATAATTATCAAATTTATCATTTGCATTTTTTTTTCTTTGATTGTGGAATTTTTAAAAGAAATTGCTTAAAAATTTTGTATTGCATAAATTTTTCTGAAAATGTCTTGCCCGTGGAAATCGCGGAATAAACGGTCAGAGGGTTAAGTTTTGACTTATAAACGCAGGATGTATGAAATTATTCCAACAATTTATTATTTTTTGTTGTTGTTGTTTGTTTGCATTACAAATTTAATAAGTTTCAAAACCAATTTCAAAACAGAATTTAATATTCATTTTTGTTCTGTATAAAAGAGAATTTTCAAATTCAAATATTTAATATCTTGAAACTGAAAAATTTTTAGTTTATATAAGTGCTGTTATACGCAGGGGAAAGTAGGGTAAAACCACATACCTTATTTTTAGTTGCGACTTGAAGCCAGAATTTAAAATAGAATTGAATGTAAATTTTCGTTCACACTCTGCACTTAAATGTATATCATAATATCATTTAAAACATAAGTTTAGTCCATCATAATTTTATTATTCATATTTTATTTATAAAAATTCAGAGTATTTGGTCTTACCCCAACGCTTTACGGTATCAACACTGTCTTTACCAGGTTTCAGGTGAAAGTGTATAAATATGTTAATCTTAGTAAAAAAGTTTAGATTTTCTGTTAAAAAGGAAAAATTTATTTAATTTTACAACTTTAACTAAAGAAATAAACAAATAATGTTTCAAATATAAATCTAAGTATTTCATATTCAAAGCCAAAAGAATAATTATCTTCATTGCAATTTGAAAAAAGAAGTTCGCATTCATACAGGCTTTATAAAAATGATAATTATTCCTGTGTACGTAGGTTTTACTGCCATTTCTTCAAACATACTTTACGGGCATTTAATTATTGTTTTCCAATAGCCTTTTTTATTCCACGTAGGATATCCGGTTTTATCTTCATAAAATTGCACAGATAAACTTATCTTCATAAACTTGCAAGCCCCTACTGTATTGACGGGCGTAACATATGACGGGCGATACATATGTGTCGATTTTTGTAAAGGCGGAACTTGTCAAACAGTAAAAATTTGCCAGTTCGCGTAAAAAAAAATTCATTTAAATTTTTTTTTGTGTGTATCTGTCGAAAACATAATATGAAATCATATTAAAAATTCAAAAACAATGAATGACAGTGCATTAACAATAATAATGACTGTATAAGTCACTCTGGCAATCGTGTCATTGTATGAGGTTTTCTAATCGCCACTGCAATTATTTTGCTATGCTAAAGATAATCTGTTTCGTTATCTTTGTCTTTCAATAGTTTATGTTTAGGAGAGAAACTATTTTGTCCTTTTTGTCTTTCAATAGTTTATGCTTAGGGGAGGATCTATTTTGATATCTTTGTTTTTCAATGGTTTATGTTTAGTAGAGAAAATCTTTCTCTTTCCCATTTACCATATAAAAGCAAAAAATCGTATTTTCATAGAATTCCAAAACAGTGGAATTAGTTAAAATTTAAATAAAGATCTCCTACTATCTGTATGTTTTTCATTTTAATGGGGGGGGGAAGTGTAAAAAAAAAGAGGAAATATTAAGCTTCTTGTTTTCCATGAAAACAGAGAAATGGCTATTTGTCGAAAAATTGTAATACAGTTATATTAGTCTATTTATAGCACTATTAAAAGAATTGTATATGTTACTCAGTTTTGTAAGGGCTGAAATTGTCAAAAAGTAAATATTTGCCTGTTCGGGGGAAAAAAATTATTTTGAGATTTGTGTATGTATGTGTCTATCGTAAAAATAATATCAAATCATATTAAGAGTTTTATCATTTAAAATTAGAAGCAAAAACCAATGTATGACAGTGCATTAACAATAATAATGATTGTATAGTGTAATGTAAAAAAAAGTTAATATATCAGATGCGTAGTGAAATACTTTATAACATAGTGCTTGGTAATATAAGAAATATAAATAAATTAAAAATAGCAAAGTTCACAAATAACAACAATAATATTATTAAATTTATCGTAGTCATCATTCAAAATATCGATATCTCAATTTGTGAAATGACATAACTAAATGCAACTATTTTTGCAAAACTATGAGTAAATATGAAAAAACACCAACGGTAAAGATTGGTATATTGGATTAAAATTTTAAATCTATTTCCTTCTATGTCTGATATGCTATATGATAACAAACAATAGTCTAGTAAACGATATCAAGATACGGTATCTTAATTGAGATAAACAAAATAATGGTTATATCCTTATATTAGTAGTTGTAAAAAACAATTTCATTCATCTTTCAAAATATCCTTTTCAGTATTATACAAATAGATTTCAGCTCATATTTAATGATATTCAAAAGATAGTACTGGGTAGTTTTGGGTAAACGGATAATACACTGTATATATATATATATATATATATATATATATATATATATATATATATATATATATATATATATATATACATATATAACGAAAGTTCTTACCGTTCGGGAAAGTTGGTTCGAACCGGAAAAGTCTATCATTTAATTATTAGACAACAATTCCGATAAATAACGTCTAATAATTGACGGGCAGAATTTTCCGGTAGGAATTGGTTTTCCCGAACGGAAGGAACTTTCCGAACAACCCAATATTTGACCTAGTAAGAACGTTTGTGAAATATAATATAACCTTTTCCGAATTACTCAAGATGCCGAAGTGCGTCACTGTATCTTCAGAAAATTCAGAAATCTACTAGTTCCTGCGTTTTCTGGATTTAAAGAAGCATTTTTAAAACAAATATTTCTGTTGCTGCCAATAATTTTTGAAAACGATTCCGAGTAGTATCTGTATTGTATCAATTCGTTTTATCAACCGGTATCAACACGATACATAAATTTTTTAATGCTTATGAACTTTTGAAATATGAGTAGTCTGCATTGTACCAACATTGAATTTTTAAATGATAACATTTAGTTTGATATCATATTTTAAGTACGTGGAGTAAGATATCATGGGAAAAGGTATAGTTTATACGCATTTTGTTTTTCTAATTTATTCATAAATTTTGAAACGTAAAATTAAAAATCTTACAAGGAAAATTACCGAAAACAATGACATACCAGTAACATTGTACAAGAATTTTACAATTAAAATAAACTCATTTTATTTAAAGAAAACCCTATGAAAAATTCCACTTATATAACAGGGTTCCTACGGTTTCAAGGAATATACCAGTATTTTCTTATAGAAAATCTCCAGTTGTGTTATCGCGCGATTTCACAAGACTAATTTTTCTGTAAGCAAATACTGGTGTTTATCTGACTAAAATCAGGGATATTTCCTGACCTATAGCAACCCTGTATACAGCAATGTTGCAACTATATATACAATATATACTTGTATTCCGTCTAGTTTATTTGCATATTATCTGTATATTTTTAAAAGTACTTTTCAATAATTAAGTAAATTTTTTTATCTCGATTAATTTTATTTTTTTGTTTCTATAACACTGATAATTTTATTTTTTAGGAGAAAATATGAATGCAATGAAGCCCAATTCTAAGATTTCATTTTTGTAATTTTTAGAAATATTGTCGTCAAAGCAAACAAACCTTCAATTATTTTTTAAACTGCTTTACTCTCCTTCTTTATTTTAATATAAATTTAATCAAGTTGTTTTGTTTACAGAGTAATAAAGATTTAATGCGAAAAGTCAACAATGCTGAATATGCTCTAACTTTACATCTATAAAAATATTCATAAAACAACAGGTTTCGTTAAAAAATAGTAAATAAGTTATCTGATATTTACATAGCTCTTAAATTTCTGGATAGATTTAATGGAATAGCGAAAAAACAATAGAATGTCAAATTCCGAAAGTAATTTTGAATGCAGGAGATTCATTTAAGCAAGACAAAATTTTAAATGCTTTATATAAAAAGTATTAAAAACTTTGTTTTTTCTATATTAGTATGTGTAAACTTTGAAAGATATTTTACAATGCAACGAGTTATAGATCATCTATTTTATTGAAAGAAGAAAAAAAAAAAAATAAAATAAAATAAATAAAATTGTTTTGCATAATATTTAATTAACCTGTTCGAGTCTCGCATCCTATTACTGGAACATGTCTTTTATTTGGGTATTATTTTATCTTAACAATTATTTTTTTTATTTATATTTTTTTATCTGCATGTAATAATGGTAGCATATATCTACACAATTATTATTATGACTTTGTTTATGTGTCATCATGTAATAATAATAAAAATAATAGAAGTTTACCCATTTCTCTTTACATTGTTATGCATCAAAATAAACAATTTTCATCGTAGAATGCATGGTCGGAAATGAAACGCAAAGCACTCACTAGCGTTCACTAGCGCGTTTAAAAACCTTTGGAGAAGAAGAATACCATGTATGGAAATGCCGTCTGCGTAAGAAGTGATAGAAATGATGTATTGTGATACATCTTTTTTGTCCTTTTTCTTTAAAATCTACTTATTTCTACTTGTTCACCATCTAAATGAGTTTATGATTTTTCGTCTATAGTGTTATACCTCTTTTTTGTCCTTTTTCTCTAACATCTACTAATTTTTACTTGTGTACAATTTAAATGGATTTATGATTTTCATCTATATTGTGATACCTCTCTTTTGTCGTCTTTCTCTAAAATCTATTTATTTCTATTTGTTTACCACATAAATGAGTTTATGATTTTCATCTATATTATGATACCTCTTTTTGTTCTATTTCTCTAAAATCTACTTACTTCTACTTGTTTACCATCTAAATTAGTTTATGATTTTCGCCAATATTGTGACTATTTTGCTCTCTTTCTCTAAAATCTACTTATTTCTACTTGTTTACCATCGAAATGAATTTATGATTTTCGTCTATATTTTGATACCTCTTTTTTGTCCTCTTTCTATAAAATCTATTTATTTCTACCTATTCACCATATAAATGAGTTTATGATTTTCGTCAATATTGTTATAAATTCTTTTTGGTACTTCTCTATTATCCCGTCGACCACTTTTCATAACAAAAAACTATCGCGAAACCGTAACGACAAATAAATGGGAGAACGTTGCCATTGGAATATCAAAATAAATAAATAAATAAAATATAAGAATTTAAGGACACAATTGTTATTTTAATTAATGAAATAACTAATAAATCAGTAAAACATAATGAAAAATACACGCAAATGTCGAATTAAAAACCACTTGATGACATAACAAACACGCATAATGCTTCTGACATCAAGTGAATGGGACGGCATTTTTGGCATTTAATCTTACAGTTTGGTGATAGTTTTTTGTTATGAAAAGTGGTCGACGGGATAATAGAGAAGTACCTTCTTTTTTGTCTTCTTTCTATAAAATCCACCTATTTCTTCTTGTGTGCTTTATAAATGAGTTTATATTTTTCGTCTATATTGTAATACCACTTTTTTTATCTTCTTTCTCCAAAATCCACTAATTTCTCTCTATATATTTTTTCACTCCATACTACCCATTTACAGATATTAAAAACAATTTTCACATATAGAACTTATGTAGATGTCATTTACAAAGATATACTTAACTTCTTCGAAAGAGGAGAAGTCAGTCCTTTAAAACTGTTCATATGTGTCTAAAAATTATTGTCACCCACCTTCCTGGGTATCTCCAGTTTTCTGACTTTCCTCATCGTCTTTTGATTTAATTCTAGTTCTCCCGGTTCTTTCAAAATTAAAAAGAAGATGACGCCATCTGTTTTCTATTGTAGCGTGCATTACATCATTCCAAATCTGTGCTTTTTCTGTACCTATTTCAATAGCTTCAAGCATTAATGCGTAATTTAAATTGTTATAATTTGCAAGTTTCTACACTTCTTTAAAATTTATCTGCATTATGGATTTATTGTTTAGCCGGGCTATTACTGTGGTCTCTTCATTTAAACTTATATCTCTTTCGTGTTCTATAACCCTTTCCTCTATTTTTCGTTTATATATTAGCAATAGCCCGAATAAACAATAAATCCATAATACAGATGAATTTTAAAGAAGTACAGAAACTAGCAAATTATAAAAATTTAAATTACGCATTAATGCATGGAGCTATTGAAATACGTACAGAAAAAGCAGAGATTGTCAATGATGTAATGATAATAGACAACAGATGGCGCCATTTTTTAAATTTTGAAAGTACCGGGAAAGCTAGAATCAAATCAAGAGGTGATGATCACGGTCACAAAAACTGAAGATAACCAGGAAGGTGGGTGAAAATACTTTTTAGACACATATGAACGGTTTTAATGGACTGACTCCTCCTATTTGGAAGAAAGTTAAGTATATCTTAGTAAATAACATCTACATAAGTTCAACATTTGAAAATGGTTTTTAATGTCTGTAAATGTGTAGTATGAAGTAAAATAAAATATAGGAAGTGTTGACATTATATTAAATAACTTAAAAAATTACTCATTTCTACTTGTTTTACATCTAAATGCGTTTATGTTTTTGGTCTATATTGCCAAACCTCTTTTCTGCCTTCTTTCTCTAAAATCTGCTTGTTTACCATCTAAATGAGTTTATGATATTTGTCTATATTGTGATACCTAAGGAGATGGATTTATAACTTAAGCATTTAATGCAGCATCTATATGTTGAAGAACATTTCATTGTTTTTTAAAAATGTACTGAATTTATAACGCTTCATACTATTAATGGAAAATTATGTTTCCGATCCGTACATACCAATAATTGAGATTATTTCCACATAAGAACTCTGAACAACATGATTTGACTGTGGTCTTAGAAATGTAAATATTCACAATTTGTCATTATAAACGCTATCATAATTTTGTAATATGTAAATTTCTGATGTCAAATAAACTTCTGATAAGAAATTGTCTTTTGTAGTAAGAATGTTATTTTATGTACCTTTATGAGCATATTTGGAATGAAAAAACTCAATTTACGTACACTGTATAAAATACAAATGTTTCTTAATCTAGGAAAATATAATAGTAGCACGAAAAAAATACACAATAACCTCTTCCGTGTTACTTATGATTTCGAAAAGCGTTCTTCATCTTTAGAAAGTTCAGAAACAAATATAATTCCGAAATTTAAAGAACATTTATAAAAACAAAGTTTATTTTGATGTCAATGATTTTCGGAAACGTGTCCGAGTAGATTTATAGTTTATTAATTAGTTTTTTGAATCCGGAATATAGGTTTTTATTATGCTGTAAATTCTTCTAATCTTCATGTTCAACAAATATGCTTTGCAGATATAGATATAAACTCGGTTTATGGCATCAGGTGCCACCATCCGAAAAATTTAGAAGAGACCACTCCATTTCTTGCGGTCAAGGGTCCATTCCTCCTCCAGACCTTTATCCTCATGACTTTTTTTATACCATCCATTCAGGTCCTTCGTGGTCTTCCTCGTTTCCTCTTTTGGTTTGTTCTATAATTAGATGCGATTTTGGGTAATCTCTCGTCACTTATTCTTTTCACATGACCATAACGGATTAACTGCTTCTTTTGGAGATCGTCTAATATGGTACCCTTTATTTTCATCATTTCTTTGATTCTTTCATGTCTTATTCTTTGTATTCTTGATATCCTGCATGCTCTTCTTAGGGTATCCATTTCCAATGCTGCTAATTTCTTTCTTGACAGATAAACGTGATAAATTAACAGTATTAACATTAACACAAAATGTAATATTATTTTGTTACTTTCGCATGTATAAATTCAATTATTCAGCTGAATATGTTTAATTGAGATTTGATAGAAAGCTAAAAACCGATATTTTGGTTGAGAGAACTGATTAATGCACAATAAATAACACACGATAAATGCTTCTTTAAATCTATAAAATATCTTGGTTTCTGAAAATAAAGAACACTTTTCGAACTCGTGGTTCGCGCGAAAGAGTTTATTGTATGTTTTTGTTCGTGATTGTTATGTTTCCACAGATTAAGAAACATATGTTTTTTTTACAGTGTTACATTAATTCACTCACACTAAAATAAATCTTAAAACAAAGCGTACAATTATACGTAAGATCCTACTCAAATATACGTTACCATAATATAGAGCATTGTTTATCCGATTCTTGCATTCTTCAATGCATATAGAGAATGGTGCAGATAACTGTTTACATAACAATTTCTTATATTTCCTGTCTCTAAAGGCTATTTCTTATGTTTCTTCATATATATTTGAAGCTAGAAAAAAGCTTTGAAGTTTAAATATTTGATGTTGGCATGACATTATCATTTTCTTTATCTAAATAGCTTATTAGTTATTTAAATATATTCATATATTCAAGCACTCTATGTGCTTACTTAGTCTTGTAGTATAAAAATAAACATTTCAAAATCCCTTTTCGCTCTAATCTGGTACACTTTTCTGTTGGTTTGGTATGAACTGAAATTAAGTATTCATGAAGAGATTCCAGATTTAGAACATCATTTTTGATATGTGCCATACCAAATGCATTTCATCTATTTTCTAAATTAAAGTATTTTGTATTAATTTAACTCAATGTATATATACAACGGAAGAAACTTTAAATTATAAGAACTTTTAAATTATACTTTTTCAGTTCATAAAAGCTGTAGTTTGTGTAAATTATTGTAATAGTTTAATCATAAATGGCATAAATACCTATTTATTTTGATGTATGTTAATATGTTAATAAACCGTTACTTTTTCAAAAAGTTTGGAATGAACTCACAAGATAATCTTTCCTTAATATTTTTTTTAAAGAATTGACTCATTTTATGTTCTGTTGTTCGTAGACATACTTACGTAACATAATTTTATTTTTATAGAAAAAGTCATAATAGAATGTTTTATGCAACACACACACGCACATATATATATATATATGTGTGTGTGTGTGTGTGTGTGTGTGTGTGTGTGTGTGTGTGTGTGTGTGTGTCTGTGTGTGTATAAGTTTTCTATATGTATTAGATAACTGATCTTAAAACTTAATAATGTGACTTTAAAATGGTTATGATTTATAATACTGATATTTTATGGTAGGTTACTTTTATTATGATGTTTTCTATATATATATATATATATATATATATATATTAGTATAACAATTAATGTATAACTTTATATGTCATCTGTAAATTAGAGATTTCGTCAGATTTTGTATACGAACTTGTTTGTTGTATTTTGATTTCAAAAATATAATATATATATATGTATGTATTGCATAAAATATATTGTCATTTTACTAACATTTTCGTAATTCTGCAGTTTCTTTAAGATGTACATTTTCAATTATTCGAATAATTTTATTATTATTATTTTTTTTTGGCGTTTATAGTTCAAATTTATTTGAAACTTAACTCATTAAGTTATTCCATTTTACGATGTCTCATGCATCAAATTTTGCTAATCAAATAGCTTCTTAGGCTGCATTGGTAATTCTATTTAGTTGAAAAGAAAACGGTATAGTGCTTCATAATAAAATAAAATAAGAGGTTAAATGCAAAATTATTCCAAATATTTTTTTCCTCAATATAATAAATTATAACATTTTGTAATAATATATTTCTTTAAATGCTAAAAGGTGTAAATTAACAAGATAATAAATACACAGTAAAATAAATTTTATTAGGTTGTTTGACATGTTTTAGCTCACTCCGAGCCATTTTAAAAATAACATTTTGTTTTTGAGAAATTTTTAGACATTTAGCAGAAAAAATTAATTTTAAAAATTGCTACTAGAGGCGTTTTTGATAAAAATTCGACATATATGAAAGTTTTAGCAACCATATGATGTAACTGTTTGCGATCAATGAAAATGTTAAATAAAAGACGCAATGGATTTCTTGTCAGTCTCGTGCCTTTTTTACGGAAAATTTCGTGGAGTTCACAAAATCGTGCTTTACTGTTGTAATTTTTTATCAAAATGACGATTCCGCACCAGATTCTTTGTGGAGGTTTCGAGATCTGACTAACATTCGCATATGTGCAATGACTGCAAACAGGTAACGAAAACGTATCGGGAGAATTGAAGTAAAAAAAGGGCTTGGAAGAAGAAGGACTTCAAAATCAATGGGGAGCATAAATGTTCGCTATGTTGCAGCAACATTAGATTAGCCTGCAACTGTTCATAAGATTCTTGGAAAATCTTGCTGTATTCCCTTATAACATATCACATGATCAGCATTTGATTCGAACGGATTACCCTGCACCTCTAACATTTTCATTGGACTTCCTTGCTCGCTGTGAAGCAGATGTGGATTACCCTTAGAATATTTTATGAACCGACAAAGCTCATTTTCATCTGGATGGCGCAGTGAATACGCACAATTGCCGCATCTGAGATGATGAAATTATTCATTTGGCTCTTAAAGCTCCGTTGCATTTTGAAAATGATTCGCTATGATGGGGATTTATTGCTTGATCAGTTTTTGTTCGAAGAATTGACGCCGAGAGGTCTGGTGACATGCTCCGTAACAGAAAAGCGCTTTGCATCGCAGCTAGAGAGTATCTTTGTTCTGTCCCTGCAAGCACATCAGTACTTTGCGAGAACAATTTTCGTGCAAGACGGAGCTCCCCACATATTGCCGCTTGTGTTAAAAATCTACTTTGGAGGATTTTCGTCCCCAGTCGCCAGTTCGCCAGTGTCGTCATGTCTGACCTGAAAGATCTTCAGTCCTGAATCCGTATGGTTTGTGGCTCTCGAGGTACTTAAAACAGTTGTCTGCTCATGACAAAGGAAGAGCATTGCCAGAACTCAAGGACAGTATTGTCACGTCCTCAACATTTCCAAGAATTTTCCAGCTAAAAATGAACTGCAGTGAAACTTAAAAAAATGCAGTTGACAGACTGTGGGGATTTGGCACAAATCACTGCAGTTTTTTTGTAAGTCAATACAACTGCAAAATTACTGCAGTTTATAAACTGTAGTAATTTTTAAAAAAAAAAAAAAAAAAAAAAAAAAAGTTTTTCTTTCTTTTTTAGTGACGCCATCTATGAGCCATCTTGGCATATTTATTTGTTAATATTTAAAAAAAATATTTTTCTCCACTTGCCGAGATTAGATTCAAACTAAGGGTCTCACCTTTGGAAGTCAAACGTCTTATCTATTCAACCACTGGCTCTTAATAAAGTGTTGATTGAATGGGGTCCTAGGGGTAGGGTGATCAGATAAGCAGTACTTTGTTTCGTTGGTAGGTAATTTGACGGTGTGAAAGATGGGATTTAGAGGTAAATTTTTATAAATGTTCTATGCGTGTGTACTTCAAAATTAATTTATTATTTAAATGTGTGGAATAAATATCTTAGCGGATATTATTTATATACAGAATTAATATAGGAGATATGTATTTTTTAAATGTGTTATATATTTTAATTGAAAAAAAATAATAAATGTAAAAAAATAGTAATCACGATAATGAAAATTATTAATAAAGAGTATGTTATTGTAAAAATATATTTCGTGAAGGGATATATTTTTTAAAGAGATTTTTCTGAAGAACACTTTTTGATTAATAATAATTTTGTGAAGTGACTTTTGATAAGGTTATTAATAATTTCTTGTGAAGGTACCTGTTTATATTTTTATAGCTTGTGAAATAATTTAATTTAATCTTAATAATAATAACTTTTTAAATAAAATAAGAAAGTAGTTGTTGCAAAAAAAAAAAAAAAAAACTTCTGTCTTAAAAAAATCTACCTTAAAAAAAAATGCGAATTAGTTTTTTTTCTGTTTTATTAATAATTTTTTGGGGGTGAAGGGTCCTATGTTATAGCTTATAAAATAATTTAATTTTAATTTTAATAATTAATTATTTTTGAATACATGAGAAAATTAGTTGTTGCTTTCTAAATGAATACGTAATTTAAAAAATAAGTTGAATTAATTTGCGAACTAGTTTTATTTTATTTTATTTTATTTTTTGTAGGATTAAGTTTGTATACGAATAAGTATATATATTTAATTATTTTATATAATTAGAAGTTTTAATTGAATTTTATAATTTGATTATATGTGTATCGTTCATAGCAATTTTAGTTTTTAAATTAATGTGTAAGATAATGATATAATATTGTATGAATATTATATGTAATTAGTATAATTGACGATATGGTTTTAATGCGTGAGTTTTGCGCTTAAAATGTTATAGGGGTATAAACATAGTAATATTATGTTTGTTCCCATGTCTCCCGAAATCTGTAAGTCGCTCCCTGGTTAGGTCTAACTTTTTAACGATGAACAACATTGATTGATATTTATATGTATATTTGCTTTGAATTTTAAAGCAATAACTTTGAATATGTGTTTTGTTTCACTTAAAAAGGGGGGAGGGGAGGACTGTCACAGGTGCTCAAATGAGGTTCTTAATATAAAAGTCTTGAAAACAGTATTAATTATAATTAATAAAGTAAGTAGTGAGTTATGCAACAATAATAAAAACTGAAAAGCTTTAACATAACTTTTAAAACTGCAGATAAACTACATAAAATAACACACAAGCTTTCTATAAATTAAGTTCCGTAACATTAAGTCACAGTAACTACAGTTATACTGCAGATGCATCAGAAAATATACTTCTGAATAAATATGACTGTAAAAATATTCAAATTTACTGCAGTATTACTACAAATGTAAAGTCTCATTATTTTTTTATTTATGGTTGTAAAATGATCTCACATAAACTACAGTATTTTTGCAGATAATAGTTCAGAGTATTTTGGAGATAAATTACTGCAAAATTACTTCACATTAGCTGCAAAGTAACTGAAGTATTTTTACAGTCGAGATTGCACTACAGAGAATCTACAGTTGACTGTGCAAAAACTTAAAAACCCTTCACTTCTGTAGAAAAACTGCAGTTCATTTTTAGATGGGTGTTTCACGTAACTTTTGAAGATGATAATTTCCGATTTCAAACGGTACTTTACAATAACGTTCAACACACTGAACGGCATTTTTCTTGATAAACCAATTCTACAGTGTATATAAGCTTGTATTTTTTAAATTGTTAAAAAAATCAATAATACGCCCTCTGATGGCTCTTTTTGGAATTATCTTTTTTCTGCAGAGTGGCTTTGCACTTTCCTTTAGACGAATTCCAAATCTCATATATTTCTGATGAAATGCTTCGACTACAAAGTAGGTAAACTTTAATTATGTACAAGTGGTATATGCATATTTTTTTCCTCTCATGCATATGCAATGAGGGACTTGCAACAATCCTACATTACAAATTATTTTTTTCTGTCAGAAAGTGAACCTGTACAGCCAGTCAGTCAAACAAAAAACGAACGCACACCCCACATCTATTTAATCGTCAAATAGTCGCTGAGTAAAACAAAAATAGTCATTCGATTGGGAATTAGGTTTTCTCTGAATGCATAAATAATTAGTTTTGGAGTTCGTCTAATGCATAATGCATTTTTTCCAATATCAATTTCACAATATGTAAATTATAAAATAAATATTGCAAAATAATTGGAATATTGAATTTTGGAGTATTTATGAAATAAATATTCCAATTGTAACCTATAAAAATATTTTAACAGGAATGATTCCCGGAAGCTTCGGATGCGCAAATCCAACATTTCATTTTATTCCGTCAAGTAGTATTTGAGTTATGCTTATATAAAATATGCCACCATTTTCAAATGATTAAAATCAATTTAAAATTAGGAATTATAAACTTTAAATTTTCATAATGCCTAAACTACATATCCGAATGAGTTCTCATTTGGAATCTGAAAGTAAACTTTACAGTAAAATCCAAATATGGTGTCAAAAGAAAGTGTTTTAATATTGACAAACGTTGTTGCAATTTTTATATACAACTCCTTCAATAAAAGTTATCTATATCATTAATTATTAGACTTTATTACTCATTGATTCTTTCTATCATTATGGTGTTTGGAAGAGGACCCAGCTGTATAAACCCAACCCCGAGAGGTGCAGGACGATGAGCAATTTAAAAATACTGCTGTTTTTTTTTTACTTTTGTCTAACTTAATAAATGATGACTCATATATGCCTGCTAGAGTCTTCCGCTTCTTCGCTACCCATCAGTAGTCGGACTTTTTTCCAGTTTTCTCATTTCAGATTAAACGGAGAATTTGGAATCCACTTTCCCTCTGTAGGTGATCATCGGATATTCACTTTCCATTTTCTTTCGAGAAAGTGGCGCATTTTTTTTGGATGATTTCCCCCTCTCAGTCCAGAAATCCATCTCTCCCTGACATTTAGCATGGTGAAAATTGTAGCAAAAGTTCCCACACAATGCAAATTAAAAAAATAGGTGTTTTTTCGGTTACTTATCCAGGCCAGGTTATATTCACTGCTCCAAAAATAGCGCCAAAAATATGAATTGCAATAATCCCTTTTTTATTTTATTTTATTTTTTGCTTTCATTATTTTAATTGCATAGTTAATATTATATAGTTGCCATATCAAAGGCAGTAGCGGAAGTATTTTTACACATATAACCATATAATATGATATACCATATATATAGGTACAATATATATATTCATTGATACAGTATATTTATATGAAATAATATTTATATTATATTCATTCTGGTAGGCATAAGAAACCACTGGAAATAACACTACCATCATTAATATTATTTATTGTTAAAAGCCGTCAATATGATTTTATGTATTTAATAAATGTATACTAAATTACTGTTTTGTATTATTTAGCTTTCTTATACAATGAGATATATTTATTAAATGTATATAAAATTACCATTGTGCACAACGATAAAAATTCGCGTTTGACAACCATTTTTGGCGATCTATCTATCTGGCCCAGATAATACGTTCAGTACCTTTTTTCTCTAATAAAATGTAAAATTTCTGTTAGAATTTTTTTTAATTAAGTGTGAAATTTCTGTTTATTGCATATTAAAAAGTTGCGAGTATTTTTGCTGTCATTTTTGAGTTTGTCTCTGTTTTTTGTTTTTTTGTTTTTTTTTATCTGAAAAAAGTTGTGTTTCAGTGAAAAATTTTCCAATAATTCTACATGTAAATGCCTATAAATGTTAAAAATCGCATACATTTCTCATAATTCTAAAACGTTTAAACTTTAAGTTGATCTTTCAAATAAAACGTCATTAACATGTTAACTGCCGAATAACCATCGTCTGTGAAATGTGACCCAGATCATTTTTTTTACCAGAAAAAATATTTAATAATCACATGTGATTCCTGATTCCGGTGTTGTTTTTAAAACACAGATATGCTTGCGTCTCCTCACGCGACCAAGATAGAATGGCGGTGAGTTTTTTAAAACGCAAGCATACCTACATATTTGGATCAGTTTTTAATCTTTTAAATTTGGCACAGATGATAGGTCTCTTTAAGGTCTCCGAAACAGCTGTTTGCCATTTTATGTAATTTTATTTATGCTACTTTTACGTTGATCATTTATTTTAATATAACGGCACAAAGTTCAATCCACTTATTTTAAATATTATAATTTTTGTCACTATAACTATTTCTGTTCCAGTAAATAATCTGAGAGAACGGAATAATACATGCAAAGTAGCTTCAACACATCAAAATAGGATTCTTGTTTAGCATAATGCATTTTAAAGGTATTTCACAGAACGGACTTTTTGCATAGTCTATCTTTGGCTAATAATGTACACAGAAGTTGACGAGAATTATAAAATTAGGTAACATTTCCAATGAAACATAATAAGCTTTCTGTTATTCGTGGAAAGATATTTCAGATTAAACAAATATATTTACATCTACGAGTGAGAAGCGTTATGAGAAAATTTTGAACTGCATTTAGTTAAACAATAGCTTACGGAAAATTTTATATTCCATCAATAAGCAGTGCAAAATAATGTAAATGTTATTCAAAAACTTTATTAAAGTTTGGTATGTGTTCATGGCGTTATTTATGTAAATCTTTAGATAAAAATATGTTACTGTAAAGGCATATTTTCTGTATATATTTAATTTGAGAGATATTTTGGATATGTATTAATATTTATTATGTTACTTTAAAACAAATAAAATTCTTAGCTGTCTCGCACACAAATTCGTTTTTGCTAGTTATCCCTTGTATTGGTATAATTAAAATGCTAAGGTTCTTTACAAAAATTATTTATTCTATTAATGAGGCCTTGATGTTTAAGAGATACTATCAATCAAAATACAATTTTCCGAAAACCGTTTTTCGTCACTAAGTTTATCATGTAACTTAGTAGATTCATTTGCTGCACAATTGAACAAGAGTGTTAATTGTTACTTGAAAATTTTTAAGAAGAAATTATAAAATCAACGTTAATTTTTTAAACTATTGGCATTAAATCGAAAGATCTATAATATATTTGTCTAGATGTTGAATTCGACACAAACACAAAATAATATATATAAATGCATAATTTCCATTTAACAATTGCAAAAAAAATTATTTTAATTATTTGAGTAATTATATTGTTTTGATTATTTAATTAAATCACCGTCTATAAAAAAATCAGTTAATCAATAAATATCATCAGTTCTTTCGGGCGTTTTACCCTACTAACAGTTTTTACATCAACAGTATTTGAAAAAAAAAATAGAAATGTACTCTTAAAACGTCGCGTTGCAATACTGATACAAGGGGTTCTGACCCTGGCTTCAATACATAGGTGAAACCTTTTTTTTTAAGTTGAGAAATCCATTAGATTTTTTACATTTAATATATATATATCAGATTGTCCACTAAATACACCAAAAAACATCTATATAAGAGAAATATCAATTGTGTATTTAAAATAAAGTTTTTGAAATTCGTTAAAAGCAATATTCTCGTAATAGCCGCAAGTTAGTACCAAAAGGAAATCCGAAGAAATCGCTAAAGATTTCGCTACATAGAGCAGCCTTTTTTATTCTGATTATTTCATTGGTTTAGACGCGTATTTTGACTACAGGTCTGTTACATTTGTGTTTTATTTATATTTGTGCTTTATTTATATTTGTGCTTTATTTATTGGGAAAGTTTTAATTTCGTTATGTCATATTAACCGGAACCAAAATACTGAACTGTTTATATTGCTTTAAGTTCAAACGGGTTAATCTTTCGGTATCACGTTCCACGTGATAGAAATAGATTTAAAAACAAGTTATGCTTGAAAATTATTTAAAAACCCATAAAAAATGAATAAACAGATATGCAATTTTCAAACAATTTGCCTTTCAAAGAACATGTATTCCCCAATCGATGGTATAAAATTTCAAATTGTACGATGTTTAGAAGTTGAAAAAAATTGCAGTAAAAAGGATATTTTGGGTTTGGTGTTGCCAACGTCAAACTGACGTCATCATTAATCACGGACATGATTTTGCTTTACAATACAGATTTTATTTCAAACATATATTATATTGCTTCAAAAGGGGCACTACTTATCCAAAAGATTAATTTTTTTTAATATTTCTTCATATTCTTTGTATTTTAAACTTAAAACTCTTTCCTTCTTCAACTGTTGTTATGCATGAAGACATACTTGGGAGCTATTATTGAATTATTGGTTACTTTTTTGTCTGGCAGGAAATCGTACCCGCGAGAGACAGCAGAGTCAATAAAGTGCAGACGGTACTTTTGGATTATAGCTGTCCCTTAGAATGAATCGCCATGCGACTAAGAATTATCGCCAAATTATAAAGAATATATGAAATTATAATAATATTTGACGCATATAACATTCCGTGACGCATATGGCCTTGTTATACTCATATATGACGCATATGTGATATGTGTATAAAATGCGTGGATGTATATATGGCAAAAAAAATGTAGATAATATGTATATAATGACGTATATGTCAGATATATGAGCATTTGGAGTATATATATATGAGTGTATATATGATACATGTATAAGCTTTGCGATCATCCTGGTGAAATCGTAACTACAATCGTGGCATAATCGTAATTGGGGGGGGGGAGGCTTCTATAACCCAAAAGTACCGTGAAGACTCGTAAGGCAACAGAAAATCTAGTAATTAGTTTTTATGCAGAAAATAAGAAAATAAAAACTAAATATAATTGTTGACGATTACAAATAAGTGACAAAATGAAATGGTGTTGGTAATACATTATGACTGAATTGGAAAAATTTAGGATTCGTATGGTTTTCACTTTTGAGTAAGCTTATTTTTAAATATTAATTTCCACCTTATTTAATCACTAATTTTAGTTCTTTAACTAAACCAAATGTTGCTTTTCGAAAATAGTGGATCCTGAAAATGTATTTTAGCAGAAAATCCTGCCAAGCGGATTAAATGGGTTAAATTAAGATAGTAAAGTAATGGAATATAGAGAATTCTGAAATAATATTATTTTGTTGTTGTTGTTTGTTTGTTTCTATTTGTACCATTACAATAAAATGAGAAAGATCTAGATGCTTCCACCACTCTTTTGAGAAATATTTGTGAAAATATAAATTTTAACATACGCGACATTGTAGTTATAATTTTGTTAAATTAGCCATTTGTCAAAATAGTCAATAGACTTGCTTGCGTATCCGTTCAAAGTGTTGATAAGACTAAGAACACTCGGAAGAAGTGTCATCTTATTTTAGCCTATTTTAATGGTTTAAACTATAGAATTCAAAGGAAACGATGTCTTGAGGTTTTAACCCTTTCAGAGGCAGTGGTATGTCTATGAAACCACTTAATTTTAATTCCCAAACGCCACAATGACGCCAGAATAATGCTAAAATCTTTTCCATTTAATATGTAAGTGAAATAAAGCTTTTTTTCCAAATATTTTTTTTTTGTAAATTCCGGTGCCAGTCATTTATTTCAACATTTTAGAACTGAAAGTACTTTGCCCCCTGAAAGGGTTAAAACTCAACTCTATGACACCCTCGACATTAAAACTGGGATTCATTTCATAATTCTTAAGTTAGGTTGTAAAGACATTCAATTAAATGTTTTAGCGACTGAAATGCGAGATATTTTGATTTTGTTAATTATTTTAAAATATCTTTTAGATTAAGAAAAGAAGTCGGCACATGACTATTCAACCCTATTCAACCCTATTCAACCTATTTATTAATACGTTTGTTCTTTTTTTCTAAGGAGCTATTAATTCAATGATGGTACCAAGCGCGATTACGGTATAACGCAAATTTTCTGCATGATCGAAGATGCTTCTTTAACGCAAATTTGGCATGTTGGTCTTCCTCTTTATATTGAAAAAGTTATATAATAAAACTAGGACCTGTTTATGACTTCGTATGAATAGGCATATATCTAGAGCGTGCAGATTTCGTAAAGCTTAAAATATTTGAAGATAATTAAAAAGAAAATTATTCGTTTTCATTCCTACATTATTACTACGAAATAGTGAACAAAATCTCAATTACTTGATCACCATGTATTCACACGACAATTAATTCTAAGTGCGTTTTTCTTCATATCTTTATTTGCATGAGATTTTATTCAATATTTACTCAATTTTCTGTGTAAAGTAAATTTATGTTTCTGTTTGCAATACAATACTATAATCACTCTCAATGCCATCTTAAATTTACGTTATTAATCTCAACAATATCCTTTGTATGGTAAATTTCACCAATGCGGACGCGATTCGACTGGATCTTCGTGTTATAGGATATTATATGCACTTTCCAAATATATGCTTATATTTCAGGAATGTTTTAAAAAAATCTCAAATTTGGTTTTTGAACATCACGAACACTGGACGTATTTTCCTTTTATGCGCCCTAACTCGTAAACGGGTAAATATAGGACAGGTTTCCTATGGTGTTTAATTCTCAACGTAGATTCTTCTATCACTCCCTCTCGTTTGGCACGTTAGATCAAATTGACTGAATATATAAAAGACAGTAAAAATTGGAGAGAGATGTTACAGAAAGTTTTACAAATATTTAACAGAAGAATAATCTAAAATTTCAATATCCAGATAAAAAAGGAATTGTTTTCTTTTCTTCCAATTACAGTTTTATCAAAGTTACACATATATATAAGGTTTATGACGTCAGCTGTTACCATCCAAAAAATCTACACGAAATTATTCCATTTCTTCCGGTTAAGAGTTCATTCCTCCTCCAGACCTCTATCCCTCATCGCTTTTTTTGTAATCGTCCATCCAGTTATTTCGTGGTCTTCCTTGTTTCCTTTTTTTGATTTATACTATAATTAAATACGATTTTGGGTCGTCTTTCATCACTTATTTTTTTAACATGACCATACCGGATTAATTGCTTCTTTTGAAGGTTATCTAATATAATTCCCTATATTTTCATCATTTTTTCGTCTTCATTAAAATTAAAACGGCTTTATTTTTTTAGTATAATTTGGTTTTTGTATACGAAAATAAGAGTATACTACTTGCCAGATAGCATCGAATAGTAGAAAAAAAACGAATATAGTACTTAAAATATTTTAGTGAAAAACAATGAAACAAGTAACTTTTCTTTTTTCTCCTTTTTCAGGGTTTCATTCATCTGACGAAACACTATTCGTCTCATTCTTCTGCCTGTCTGTCACAGAGTTCGTACTCTGAAACTGTATAAGTTAGAGACTTGAGGTTTTTGCATACTTATCGCTTAATTCCCCCTGTCACACCACAAATGATAAAATTTTGAAAAAGTTTTATATTATTTTAATTAAATGAATTAATGTAATGACATCCAACCATTTCTGCGATATTCTTACATTTTAAAACAGAACAATTTTAATTTTAGTCTTTTTCACATTAGTAAGATGGTTCAGTGGTTGAGCGTTTTCCTGCTAACCCAAAGTTTCTGGAATCTATTCTCGACGACGGTAGTTCAAATTTTTTATTTTTACATTTCATTATCGATGGATTTAATTGAAAGAACTTTCGTATTTTGGCAATTTTAAAGGTTTCCTTTTTTTTTAAGTTAAAAATAAATCATGTAATTATTTATTGTTTTCAGATATACACACATATGCTGTGACAATTGTCTGAAAAGCACTTATTGAATATTCATAATTGAATGTAAAAAAACAGATTTGTCTTATTATCGTTTTATTATTAAATTTAATGATGCTGTCATCAATGTTTTTATTGATAAAGTGTATTGATAAATGGTAAGGATAATTCTAAATTAATGATTTGGATTTATTAATTAAAGGATAAAGTGTTTTGAAAGGAACATTGAACTAAACTTTTCGTGCGATCTTCCATTACACTTATCCACTTGTTTTACAAAGAATTACGTTTTTTTAAAGTAATAATTTTATATAGTGTATTTCTATTAAAATATTTCATTTTCATTTCTAAATTTTCCATTTTCAATTTTCTTAAGGAAATATCATCATGACTCTAACCGACTAAAATAAACCAATATATAAACATAATTAAAATGTAGATTGTCGTCGAAAACTTTGAATTTTAATCAAAATCAAACAGTTTTAATCAATGAATTTCTTGATATTGTTTATATTCAAAACGCCATAATAAACTTATATTTGAAGATATACTAAATTTTCAAACAGTTGGAAAGTTTTTATTTTCTTTGTGTGTATTAATATTACCGAAAATTAAAAAATCTGCTTTTTTTAAAAGAAGTATTAATAAGTTTGTATACTTCTCTACTTCTATGGTTTTACTTATTCCATAAATATTCCAGATGTTTTAGCTAAAGTAAACTGAATAAAATAATGGTAAAATATCGACAGAAAATTATGTGTCTGTGTTGGAAATACGTTAGCTTTAAACAAAAATAAATATTTAGATTGACCCTGAATAAAAAATACTGTATCAGAAGTATATAAAATCTTTAACAAGAAATTTAGGCGCATGTAGCTTTTTTCTGCTCCTTTTTGAACTGAAAAGAGGCATTTTTAAGAATGAATTATTCAGATTGTTGTATTTTATAACTTGAGTTTATGTAAAATAAATTTCTACACAAATACACCAGTAGATATATAAAGTTTGTTCCCCCAATGTAAATTATTTATTTATTGGGATGAAATTCCAATTCTTGCAATGGATTTTTTTTATTTAGGATCAAATAATAGTTGAATCAGCTATTTTGAAAAGGGTGGAAATCCAGTATTTAAATTTTTAAAGGAGAGGAAAATAATGATGCGATGTAAAAAAAAAAATTCAAGAAATTAATTAAAAGTACTTTCATGAATCATTCATATTTATATGGTTTACTGAGGCTATATTATAAAAAATACCAAGCTTCTAAGAATTAAACTTTAATCTTATTTATTAAGCATTGTCAGCAGACATTTTAGTTGTGCAATTTATTATAAAATTATAAAAATCAAAGTAATCACTAAGCATGTGTTTTAGCAAATTCTTTATGTAATCCATTTTTTTAGTATTGATACAAACTTCTGTACTGTATGATTTTTCTGTTGGTAAAGTAACGCTTTCACGGCCGCAAGACAGCCTGAAATCATACTTTACCAGTCCATTTATAAATTCAGATATTTCTACAAAGCATGGTTTGTTAGACTCAAATTGAAACTCGTAAAATAACGATAGGGTGAAACCCCCAATTATTGACATCTAACCAGTAACTGCCACTTGAGCAAAAATCTTATTCAAATAAGCAATTTCTTGTAAATTTCTGCAAAGTAATGTCATCTAGTTGTAAATTAGACATTTATTTTTATTTCAGAGTCAATTTATTTACCAGTAAAAGAAATTCAATGAAGAAGAAACTTTTGAGAATACAAAAAGGGCTATTTTGAAGCAAACATCTTATTTCTAAAATTAAGGAAGTGTTTTTCTAATCTATTTGTAATGCAGCCATTCTAAACTTATTTCTTAAAGTAATAATAGTAGAAGCTAGTTTTAAGATGCTTATGATATATTAGAGCCCTGATTTAGGGTTTATAGTTATTTAATTTAGCTTAATGAGTGGTGTCAATTACTGGTTCCTAGAATTTCATTTTACCAGTCTCTGACAGAGGTGTTAGTTATTGGTTATATCAAAGAAAATTGAAATATATTATTTCAACTGTTTAAAAATGCATAATAATAAATTATATTTATCTTCTAGTAAACAACATTAAAATTTAAGTTGTTTTACCAGTGTCTGACACCAGATGTCAGTTACTGGTTCATAAATGTCAGTTATTGGATATATGCATTACTAATATTGTAGTACTAAATGTTACTGCTATATACTCTTACTATATACTCTGCATTACTAATATTGCAGTACAAATTACTAAATCCCCCTTTTTATAATAAATATTAATTTATTTTGTTTTTATTGTAAAGAATAAAGAATCTTTTAAAATAAAGTATCAGTTACTGGTTCGCTTTGTGCCAGTTATTGGTGTTTCAAAACAGGGAAATGCGATTAAGACACATTTTAAAGTACAATGGGCAAGAATAGACACATATCACCCCATACATTTGAATTTCGAAAGAGTTCAAGAAAAAAATCGAAAGTGGTCATTTAATTAGGTATTATGCTTTCTTTCAAATTATAATAAAATTAGCTTAAGAGGACATCTCACTATAAAAAAATTAACAAACAAATTAAGTCGAGCATTTAATATTCACATCCGAATAGAAATCTAGACTTCAAATCAATCTAGTTATAAATTTTTAAGATGTAGTATCTATAATTTATGGAAAGCTTTTAAATGTATGACAATATTATAATTGTGTTACAAATATTACTTACATTGCAAAAAAACAAAGAATAAAAAATAATTATTACAGAAGAAATAAAGCAAAAAGCTAACAATTACTTAAACATAAGGAGGTTAAAACTTTCCATCTTGATAATCCCCATACTTTTTTATCAAATTACTTCAAACAATGATTCAAAAGTTAAAATGTGTCCTAGAATAAATATGAACACTAATTTCGGTGTTGGTATTCGAAAACGTATTTCAATATGGTGATAACACACTAACATTATTTCTGTATTATAAATTCAAAGAAAACATACATTCTAATCGAAAGGCTATATTCGGAATTAAATTTTCGGCTAAAGGAAAATATTTCCGATTGTCTCATACAAGTAATTGACTTGATGGAATTTTTTGAAAAATCTTTCATGGGTATATCGACAGGCTACGGAAATTTATTTTTAACGTCAAATAATGTACGAGGGTAGTTTGATAAATTCTCGGCCTGACACAGAGATGGGACGAGTATGACAAAATGACAATGATGCTTGTAAAGTATGAGATCTTTAGATGACATGTTGCCGAATATCAAACGTGCGAGTTTATTGGTTATTCCTTAGTCATAAAGTAAAGTAAACAAGTTTTGACATTTCCGAAAAATGGACAAAATTGAAGTTTGAGCTGTCATAATATACTTTGTTAAAAAAGGTTTAACCCCCACCGACATACAAAAAGAATTACATTACACCTTAAAGGAGTCTTGTCCTTCGTATTCGACGATAAAAAAGTGGGCTGCTGAATTTAAACATGGTAGGAAATCCATTCACGATGATGATCGCTCAGGACGACCAAAAACCGCCTCGACCGACGAAATCGTCTCAAAAATTCATAATGCTGCATTTAATGATCGCCGATTGAAGATACGGTAACTTTCTGATATTGCAAACATCTCGACAGACCGTATCCACTACATTTTTCATGATATTTTTGGTATGAAAAACTTTCCGCTCTATGCGTGCCGCATTTGTTGAACGTCGCTCAGAAACGCCAAAGAATGACCATATCTAAAGGATGTTCTGAAATATATTGTGTTGCAAGTTGAAAAATAAAATGAAATATTATCAAAAATCTTTTATTATCCTTTTCAGATCAAGAACTTTTTGAACCACCCTCGTACAGGGCTGCATTAAAGAATTCGCACACAAGAGTGTGTCTTAAATATATTGAGTTGCAAGGGGACTACATTGAAAAATAATATGAAACTATGTCAAAAATCTTGTGCTTTCACTGTCAGGCCGAGAACTTATCAAACTAACCTCGTGGAGAATCATATCTATACTATACAGGATATTTCAGTATAACGTTTACAAATTTTAAGAAGTGGTACAGAACATTAGAAAAAACATTTTTCTGTAGAAAGTAAAGAATACAATTTACTCATTTAGTCAAAATGGCGGTTCACTTAGATGAGAATCCAGATTTTTATTCATACATTTAACTGCCATGAAAATATTTTTTAAATATTTACAAGAGAATTAATTTACTGTGTGCAAAATGCGATGAAATCACGAGAAGAGCTAGAAAAATACATTATTTTGGTGGGTGCACCCTATGTAATGACATCTACATATCTACACTCTAATTTAGAACTGATTGGTTGGGGATGGTTGCCATTTTGACCACCTTATATGAAACAATATGACGATATGTGGTAAAAGTGGCCACCATCTGCATCAAATCAGCGCTAAGTTTGAGGATCCACTTTTTGGAAAGTAGTTGACATTATATACGATGCACCAACAGAAATAATGTTTACTTCTAGCATTTTTTGTAATTTCTTAGCATTGTGAATACAAGTTTATTCTGTTTTAAGTATTGTCACAATATTTTCATTATTGTTAAAATAGTGACCAAACACCTCACAAGGAAGTGAAAAACCTTGTAATTTCGACTGAATGAGTAGATTGCGTACATGGATTCCTATGCAAAATTATTGTTGTAGTGTACTCTTAAAGTTTGTAAAAGTTACATTAAAGCATCCTATATATACATATATGTGTGTGTGTGTGTGACATTTAAATTAATAAAATAATATTTTCATGTATATATGTGTGTGCGTGTCTATTTGTTGGCGATAGATAGGGAAATCTATGGTACATAGAAGACTGCGAATTTCGTTCCGGATTAATGGGTCAGGTACGAGAGCACCTAAGCCTCAGATTTGCGATTTGTTTTGTTTTATTTTATTTTTATTTTTATACGATTTTTTGTTTTTCTTTTACGTTACGCGTCACTTTTTTGACATTAGTAAAAAAATTGGTTTCAATATTTTAATCCAATTCACTACATTTTGTCCTCTTTTCAATAAATTTTATTCGTTGTCCGTTCAGAGATTTTTGAATATTATATATTTGTTTGAAAGAAAGTCACTTTTCGGGCAATGATTTATTTAGCAAATGGTCTCGGTATCTAATCTTTGTCACCCGAAGATAACTCATATACCCGCATGTATAGAGGAAACTTTCTGTAATCATTTAAAAATAAATAAATATGAAGTCTGAAATATATTTTTTCCCCTTTAATTGCAGGAATTCAATAGAATTCAGTTTACCGGAAGCTTCAGCAGCGTAAAACAAATGAAGAAATTAAACTTCCATGAAGTCTTTCATGACTTAGGGGAGAACCGCTTTTATGACGATGCACGTGATCTACAGATCGGGAACTATAATTATTTATAATTCGACGCGAGAAAAAAGACTAAAAAAAGGTGAAAAAGCCAAGCGAGATATATTTAAAGCAATCTGGAGAAATGGTAAGGTAATTTTAGATTTATTTAAGGTTATTAGAACAGGCACGGTCAACAAAGGGCGGGTTTGATAGTATATAATATATATATATACATCGTGTCCCAATATTTTCCGGGATGATGCGTGTCCACCGGTGATGTCGAGAGCACGACTACATTTAGTCTTGTAAAGCTGTACAATGTTACGTTGTTATCTGTTGTGTGATGCTAAGTGCATCCGGTTTGTTGTAACAGTCATGTAACTTGATCATGTCGGAGTTCGAGAATGTCGAAAAATGACCGAACATAACATTGAAGGTACTACTGCTACTGGGCGTTGCTATTTGGAAGTGTTAAAGCATTTCATGGCCCGAGTACGCAGAATCCGTCCTCCGTACCGACAGCAATGCAGTTGGTCGTTCTTAAAGGACAACGCACCAGCACACACTTCGATGATTATGCTCGTCGCTTACAAAGGGGTCGTCGTGATCAACGATCCTCCTTACTTCCCAGATTTATCTCCCTGTGACTATTCCATGTTCCTGTAAGTTGTAAGTGCACCTAAAAGGGACTACCTCGTGCGACTGCGACTTGACTATTTGATGCACATTGCAAAAGCGAACTTCCAGAAGTATTTTGATGTCTATTACAGTCCTTGTAAAAAATAAGTAGAGTCAAGTGGCGATTATTTCAAATAAACATAGGTCAAAAGTTTTATTTCAGTTCTTAATTTTTTTGTAATAGGATAAATCCGGAAAATTTTGAGACACACTGTGTATATGAGTGTGTGCGTGCGTGTGTGCATCTGTGTACACATGTATGTACATATGTATGTACGTATGTATGCGTATTTACTTATACGTGTGTATTTTTGTGTTAGTTTGTACATAAGCCATGCTAGAATAGTGTGGTTAACTTTACAGAATTATACGCGTATAATAAATAATATATAGATTTGAATATTTTAAACTTTACGTAGCATTGCGACTCATTTAAGTGTGTGCTTTAGTATTATTTTAATGAAGTCTAAATGTATACATTTACTTTACATCTAGTATTGTAAAATCCTGTCAAAACCGTTTGTTGTAAATGAACATTTCTCATTAGAAAATATTCTTCTACTAATATTCCAAACTTAATTCTATTGAATAGAGTATATTGTAGAATATAAACAAGCACTGAAATAACAAGTTTGTTTTAACTGATATGCAAGATTGAAATTAAATGTTCTATATATCAATAGAATACTTTTCTGCACAATCTTGAAGTTTAATATTTTTATGCAATAGAAACACTCTGAAATATAGGCCTGAAATATAATTGCAACTCTATAAAAAATTAAATTGCATCTAGTATACGTTTAAAGCATTTTTTATTCCAATTTATTGTTATTTCATTAAGGCTAATAATTTATTTTCATAAATACATTGCAAAATGTACAGAGTCCTTTGATAAATTGTACAGAGACAAAAATGTACTACTTTCAACAACCCCTATTGGTAGAATTTAATTCATTCGTATTATTTTGGGCAGACATTTATATGATCTATAGAATTTACAAAACTCCATTTTCAAAAGCGGCATGCCATAGTAAACAACAATAATATATATATGAATCTCGTCATAATTGATGTATATTTAAGACGGTTACAGCTCGAACTGTCTAGTAGGAAGATATAATGTATAGATATCCTATTCTGGAATAACAGTATTAAACATTCTTCAGTTATGTTGTAAAACGTTATAAAATATTAACTGTGATTAATTTGCGCCGTTATGAAAGTGAACCAAGTTAGTCTGTAATATTCTATTTGGAGAATAATTTTGTATTTTTGCTTTCCTAACATTTGTGTCTGAAAGAGGAATTTATTCTATATTTAATTAACTTTCAAAAAGTGTGAAAGGATCGCCTGAATTCAATTGTTATTTGTAATTTGCGAATACATGTTAATTTGGAAACTGTGGTTGTGTTGTAGCAATTTATAGTAAAATTTTGGAAAGAGGCTACGGATTTACAGTTGCTGGTGCCAGTCTGTGAGAGTAGACAAGTTTGTAAGAAATTAGTAAGAAGTTGATTTATCTACTTGGATAAAGAAGGTCTTGGAGTGACCGAATCCGTTGATAATTTAAATCATCATTAAGCGTAATTTGTGATTTTAGCACATATAATCTGCGTAATGGCATTCTGGGTTAAGCACTTTGAAATTTAAAAAGTTGGGAAAGGATTTCTTTCCCTTCTTAGGGTGTTATATTTTCTAGCCAAAGCCATATAATTAAATTGACCCCGTTCTATATTTTTATTGCATTTTATATTCTGTTGTTAAAACTGTGTTTAGGCTTCATATTAAGTTGGAGAGTACGAAAAGGCCGTCACAAATTTTACAAAAACATTGTTAGAATTTGCTATGATATGGCAAAATCAATTACGAAGTAATAAAAAATGATGTATGTAACATTTTTCTTTCCGATGTTCATAGTCGGTATTTTAAATAATTGTCATTATAAATAATTAATAAATAATTGTAATTTAATGGCTTAATTTGCGACTACAAATCAACATCTCTCATTAAATGCTTGACTTAAGTGTCATAAATAATTTATGTTTCTTTTTAGACAAAAGTAAATTATTTTTAAGAGCATAAATAATCATTTTAAAAAACAAGAAGAAAGTGATTTTTCGAAATGTTTACCCATAATATATAGTAAAATTTCGAAACTATTAATGTTTAAATTGTAGGTAGATTAGTCTATACATTAGCTGTTACATTAGCCCGTAAGTTTGTTAATACATGTAATAGAGTTTAACAATGTTTTTGTTAACGAATGAGTTTTCATTGTAATTTTACGTTTACTGACAACACCATTTTTACCGTATCAGTTTCAAATTTTTAATTATTCAAATATTAAAGTAAAGATATTCTTAACATTTAATTCGATTGATTTAAAGTGGATATAAAGTTTATTTCAAAACATTGATCGTGACATCAGTCTATTTTCTTTTCATGATATTTTTATTTTATTTTGTTTTATTTTCTTTATGACTACAATAAAGATTTCATTAAAGTTAACGACTGCATTCATGTTACTCGTGCATTAACAAAATGTATCATTGACCTAGAAATATTGCATTCGGAAGCAGAAAGTGCTTCCTAATATTATCACAGATATCAGCAATAATGCATTGGAAAATTAAATTATAACAAATTAGCATTTTTACAATGAATTAATTGAGCTTAATGAGCAAAGTTCTTATGCGCATATTCCAATGCTTTCTTTTTGTCGCTCTTCTCCCCCTAAACAATTCGGTCGATGAACGGCAAATTCAGCATAGCGGTAACAGTCAGCATCGACATGGTTCTTGGTAGTAATTTTTTTTTATGACACTTTGTTTCCTGAGGAATAATTAAAGAACCTAAGTGCCATAGACTTAACCTTAAAAAATTAAACTGAAAACCATGCTCGTAAATTATTTACATAATTTACAAATTTTGAGGTGTCGATCAAAGGACTACTTGCGTTAAATTTTGTGAACTTCACCATAAACAGAAAATTTTGCTAGTATTATTCCGGATACACTGTTTCATTGTCAATGCGTTGAAACTAAAATCAGTTGGTCGCAACGGTAGAATCTTCTAATACATAGGCGTTAAATTCTGATATGTAGGCAAGAAAAATATTAAAAGCCGCTTTAAGCAAAGAGTGTTAAGATGCTATGGCCATAGTGCTAGTATAAATTGTTGTGTTTTAAAATTCTCCAAAACAAACTTCCTTTCGCCAACTAATGTATTCTTAACCCGTGAGTAGTCGTGCTATGTATGACACAGTGCATACGGTTTTTACAATTGCCACCACTATTTATCGAAAAGTAATCTTCAACTTACTTTATCGCAGAATTTGTGACAGTTGTCTTCGACTGAGTAAAAAAAGTATTATTACTTGTTTTTATTGGTGAGAAAGTAAAAACCATTCATACAATGGGTATGCCCGAATTCTCCCGGGTTAAAGTTCATTTTCAAAATTGGACGATATCAATGCAAGACGACATCAAATGAATGTTGGGCATTTAACTTTCTAAGATCAAATATGTGCTGTCCCCACATCCGCTTCCCTAGTATGATTTTTATTCCACATTTGGTTTAAAATATAAAAAATATATATTTATCTGGGTACTTTGGCTAGCCGTGCTAACGCTCTTTCTACTCAGCTATCCCGACGATATCCTGGCTGGCATAATTCACTTTTACTTGTTAGACATGGCTGCGAACTGCAGCGTTAATTACATTCATCAGAGCAATAACTATAGCATTTTTAGCAAAAACCATCTAGGCTGCGTAGTGTAAATGCGCTGTTAGAAGTGTGTATCGTCGGATTTGGATGGAATCTCGCCGTTTATAGAATTTTAAACTTGAGTTCTTTGATTCCGAATTTTGAATGTTGGATTATTTCTCGTCCTGATCGTTTGAGTTGTTCTTAAGTTAACTCTTCGACTTAGAGCTTCGACGCCGTGGTAAGGCGTTACCATCAATCTACAAACTAATTTATTTGTTTTTTCCAGACATGTATCGAAGTATGTAAATAAATGACAGATGTAATGGGAATGATCTCAGCTGTAAAAGATATCAAGAAGGGCATATCAATTAATACTGCAGCAGTCAATGTATGCTGATTTTTCTAGATTTAGGCCTGATACATTTACATTAATAAACCTCTAAAATGTTTTTTTAATATGCTCATTATACCCTAATTCCACCACGCAGAAAGCAATTTGAGTAAAATTAACTTTTTCTTTATTTTGAGATTGAAAAAAAGGGACAATAATTATAATACCTATATAGCGTCATTCTAGGAGGACACATTGCTTAAATGAAACCGGAAAAAAAAAATCCATGTATCGTAATTTTAATTCTTTATAGTTCTGAACATGCGATTTCATACTCAGATTACTCCGACAGGTGTTTTCGCATTTTATACCACAACCGATGTGTCACTATGCAATATAATAACGTTTCAGAATTACGAGCTATAAAACACTTTTCATAATAGCTTGGTGCAAACATTTATGCTATCATAATCAAAGACTGAAATTTGAAATTCAGTTAAGGGCAAACAAACGTGATTCAAGTTATTTCTATGTCCTTAAAATTAATTAATTCTCGAGCTAATCCTTATCATTTGAACCAAAAAAAATATCTTTTACATGACCGTCTCACTCCTACATGAATCTCAAACTCTTTCCAATAATTCCTCCAATTTCGACTATATATTTTACTTTCAGAAAATACATTTATTGCTCGCTGCAATCGCAGATTTTACACATATTCCATTTAAAATATCATTTCAGCGATATTTGTACTTGAATATTTTCCATTTTTAATTATGTAAAAATGCAACTAAGCTTAGCGCTAGATAAATATTAACATTTCTAATAAAGTTTCAGAGTGTTTTAAAGTAGTTGCTTACATCCTTTTAACCATACTGGAAGAAAATAAAGTTTACATAAAGAAATGAAAGTGGTTATGTTCGTGAAATAAGTTAATTTAGTGATACGTACGCAGATCAAAGGTTCTGTCTCCTTTGAATAAAGACTTCTTTACTGCATAGAGAATTTTAAATCTTTTTGAAGTATTTTATTCTGGAAAGTACAGATAAAATATCTCCTTTGAACTTTTGTTCGGATCATTTTACAGCTACAAATCTTTATATTTGTATTGCAGATATATTTAAAATACTTTACGAAATGTAAATGATATAGGACTAAATAAGCTATTTTATCTGAAAGTGTTTAATAAATATAGATTATAATATGATATATATCAAACGAAAAAATGAATTAAGTAATATTCTAAATGCTAGCAATCTGTTTTAATACGTTAAAATGAAATATTAATTGTATAGTGCTGTTAAATATAATAATAAATCATCGTCTACATTCCTAAGACGATAAAATTTTTCTACTCAAAAACTTTATTTGATTTTCAAAATAAAATATTTAAAAATCTTTTAAATTACATTTGTAAAAGTAAAATTTAAAACTTATTTTAACTTATTGTGTATTTAAATTCTATGTACTATGTTGTACATTATGTTGCCTTTATACATATGCTGGTTTGATTCTCTTCGTATTTTCGCGCAACAATCTGAGATTGGAAAAAAGTATTAACTCATAGTTTTCGTTAAAAGCAAGTTTCTGAGAAAAAAGCAATAATTTACACTATGAAAAACTTTTGCAAAAAATATTCAAAATTATTTGTTTTAATTAAAAAAGAATTCTTAAAGTATTTCAGATCTTCTATTTAAATCTGTTACATGTAATAACGACATAATTCAATTAGAAAACGATGCAAAAAAAAAAAACTTTAAAATAATAGTATACCTTAAGATATTAAGAGTTTTGACAGTTCAAAGGTTGTTAATATTAATCATTATTTGATCCATTTCTGCAAAAAGTTCAGAAAATATTTGAAGCATTTTACACTTTTGAATGTTGTTTTTGCAGATAATAAACGAATTTAATCTTTTCAATTTTTAAGCCTTAAGTTGATGCATATTTTGCGCGCAAGATAACACTCACATAAATTAACCATATAAGCTTTTTTTTTATACTTAGACAGAAAGCGTCTAATTAAAATAGAATCAAATCTAAATAAAACTTGCGTTTTTCAATAATAAAATTAAATGTTTCCTAAAAATCAGAAATTAAGAAACAATTAACAAAAAACATAATTTTACAAATATTAACTGGAGAATAAAAATTTTATATTGCTACAGGGTGCAGAAAAGGTTTTGGATGGCTTGTCTATTAGAGCTAGATTTTGCAGAAAGTGCACTAGCCTTTTACTAAAAAACATTTTTCTTGAAAAAATTGGGTGTTTCAGCAAAACGTTACACCAGCCCATCGCACACGCAAGACTCTTGACAGGCTGAGGGCAGAGTACATTGATTTCATTTCTCAAGATGAATGGCCTACTAGTTCGCCTACTAGTTAGTAAAATATTGGAAATCCAATGAATTTTTCCATTTGAGGAGTTTTGAAGGCAAAGGTCTTGGCTGCTTTCCATCAAAATTTGGATGGTCTGAAAGAAAAATTTATTAAGGAATGGGCCACTCTTCCGAATGAGATATTTCGTGCCGCAGTCAATCAGTCCAAAACGGCTAACATCAAAGAGAAAGACGGATACTTTGATATCCACAGCTGCCAACTTTTACGCTTTTTTCCTACCACTAAAAATTGATAGTAAATTTTATTTTATTAAATCGACGAAATCCTGAGATTACATAAGAAAAAAATTTAATAAATTTTAGTGGTAACAAGAAAGCGTAAAAGTTGGCATCTATGGATATCTTATCTGGTTTTCCATTATTTATATTATGTTAAATTTAATATATTTGTTAATAAATTGCTGTCATTGACGGTTTTCTCTAAAATATTGGATTCTATGCCCATCCAAAACTTTTTTCGCACCCTGTATTAAATATAATAATAAGCAAATTTTTAGTTCGTCGAAAAATATTTTTACTTTTTTCCCAGATATTGTCTTAAATTTTTGCAAAACATTTTTGTGTTTCGCAAACCAAACTTTTTGGACAGATATTTTAGTGTAATACCTACCGATATGTAGAGGTAAAATGTGTAAAAAAATACTGTAGTAAAAAGCACTTATAAAGGTTGTAAATTTTCGAACAAGAAAATCCTGTGCTGTAGTGCTAACAATAAAAACTACGGGTTGTATACTATAGATACTCTGAAGCCAAAATTGTCTTATTCGTGGGGGTGAAGGTGGTGTGTCACCGATTTCCCTTCAAATTTAGCGGTCTCTTAGTTAAATTTTACACTTGTAGTATTGATTATGACGACCGAGATTTTAAAACAAATCTTGTTTTTTTTCACTCTTAAAAAAAGGGTTATTGATAAAGTTAAAAAGTTTATTAAAAAAGTTTATTTGATAAACATTTTACAAAAGTTAATAATAAGCTAATATATACTTTTTAAAGAATAAATAAATAAATATTTCTTTGTAATTAAAAACAAGCAAAAAGTATCAATACATTATTTTTATAATAATTTCAGAGTCATAGCCATACCATATTAATAACCATATTTTCATAAAATGATGCAAGCTTAAATAATAGAGGAGTAGGTCCAAATACCAGCTAGTAGGTGTTCGGAGAACTTGGCCAAGCGCAGCCTAGCAGTGATAGGCAGAATGTGTACCTTTAATTGAGGGAAGAATGGCACGAGAAGTTCGCCGCTGAAATATGTCCAATTTACAAATAGTAACAGTAAAAATGTCGACACGACGAAATCTCAGATATTAAAAGGTTTTTAGGTATGTGTTTCTAATTTCTTTTAAAAATACTGACCGTTTATTTGCTTGGATTGAAGATTAAATTGTTTTGTAGACATATTTAGCTTCCAAATGCGCAAGCACGTTATTCATATTACTATATACGGGTTACTATATTGGTTACTATATCAATGGTAATACCGGCTTTAACTTGAAAGTAGCAGTTGTCCAAATACCAGCTACCCAGAGTGGTCTAAACACCAGAGAGCATTTATTTGGAGCTCCCTATCACTACGCGTGATTGGGAGAAAATAAATTATTTTATGGGATCGCGGACGCTATATTGCTTTGTTGCGCCATTTGACTGTTGCAATGTATACCTTTGGTATAATATTGGAAAAATCGTTCGCTATAAATGGGAAGAGAAAGAAGAAAAATGGCAGAGGAAAACCTAAGAAAATACAGGCGAAAAGAGATGAAATAGGATTTTAACAAAGTAAACAATGAAAATGATGGAAGTTGTGTCTTCTGCGAGGGCGCTTTCTCTGGAGACAAGAAGAGCAAAACTCTGGGTTCGAAGTTTAAAATGCGATATATGGGTACATAGCGACTGCATCGACGCAGAGAATGATTACTTTGTTCGTGATTTTTGTAGATAACACTTTAACTACGTTTCAAGCAGCACGATTTTTGTGTAACTTGTTAAAAAATAAAACTAGGAACAGAATGGAAATATGGCTGTCAGACATAGTCATTAAGATTTTTATAAATTTGACAAAAATACATGTTTATTAATTTTATGTTCTTTCTGTACATAATAAATGTTATTATTCAATAACATTTATTAAATCAATGTTCTTCGTTCTTAATTAGCAAAAATAGCCATATTTGTGTGATTCTTTTGGAAAAAACTGAAGTAGCCGATATATTCTCCCAATTTTAAAAATTCAAAAATTACAGGCTTTCGGAATTTTTTTTTTTAGAATCAGAAAACCCTTTTTAAACTGATTTTTTTTTTCTAAGAGAATGGAAAATAAATCAATGTAACCAACCATGACTTTTTTCTCTGCTAATTTTCAAAATTGTAGAATCTAGACTGAAAATAAAAGTGGTAGCCGGTATTTGAATCGTTTCCTTTACTTGTTTCTGAGAATGTTTTTTCTAATATATGAAGTGCAAATGTATAAAATAAATATTATTGTTTGTAGTTGGAAATTATTAACGTTGAAAATTTTTAGCACGAATATTTAGAATTTTCTTTTACGTAGTTTAATTTGAAAAAAAGAGGGATACGAGGTTTAAAAAAATCCAGATGGTATATAACATATAACGCTGCATATCTTCGTCTACATTCCTTCGTCTACAAACACAATTTGTTTTTAACTATACAAAAATTTTATTTGATTGACAGAATAAAATCCATCTAAATATTTTAAATTACATTCGTAAAATTAAAATTAAGAACTTATTTTAATTCAATCTGTATTTAAATTCTATGTGCTATGTTGTAAATTATGTTGCTTTTATAGATGTGACGGTTTGATTTTTATGAATAAATCTATGTTTGGAAAAAATTACTCCTAGTATTCCTTACAAGCAAGATTCCGAAAAAATTAATAATTTAAACTACAAAAAACCTTTTCAAAAAATATTCAAAATTTCCTACTTTAATGCAAAATAAATTATCAAGGTATTTTAGATTTTCTATTTAAATATATTACATGTAATAACAATATAATTCAGTGTAAAAATGATGCAAAAAATGTCTTTAAAAGAATAGTACATCTTTAAGATGTTAATTGTTATGAAAGTTCAAAAGTTGTTATATTAAACATTATTTGATCCATTTCTGCAAAAAGTTCAGACAATATTTATAGATTCTTACTCTTTTGGATGTTGCTTTTTCAAACAATGAACGAATTTAATATTTTAATTTTTCAAGTTAATGCACATTTTTGGCACTGCGCGCAAGATAATACTCACATAAGTGAACAATATAAGGTATTTTTTTATAACTTAACACTTAGGCAAATAGCATCTAATTTATGGCATAAAATCGAAACAAAACTTGCATTCTTTCAACAATAAAATTAAATGTTTCATGAAAGTCGGAAATTCGGAAACATTTAAAAAACAGAATTTTAAAAATATTTACTGGAGGTTTAAAAGTCTAGTTCATTTCATTTGCCTTCATTTACTGTACAAGATGTTTAAAAAATTTTATAGTAACCATTTTTGCAAAATCATGTAAAATTACCGCTTCGAATAAACACATCTAAAAAAAAAAAAGATTTCCTCATTCCGTATATGGTGAAGCTAAAATGTTTTCATTATAACTTTTGTTCTGATAAAAAAATTTGAATGCGGTTTTGATTAAAATGTTTCAAATTAAGAAAAGTAATATATTATATACAGGGTGATCAGAAATAACGTAACGGTCAAATTTGACTTGTTAATGAAAACGTAAAAACTTTTTCACATAAAATACTTCATTTATTAACAGCAATGTTTTAGAGAAATAAAAAGTCACTTTGCCTCAAAGTGACTTCCTTTTGCTTTGATGCAGTGACGCAAAAGTTTGGCGAAATTTTCTGCAAGTGAACGCAGTTCGGTCGGAGTGATTCGCTTCCATTTCCAAATCAACGAACGATTCAGGCATTTTCCTCCAAAATCGACCACAAACTGTAATCAAAGGGGTTGAGGTCCACGAGAATGGAGGCTCTTCTTGAGCCTAGATGAACTTTGGAAAATTGGCCCGACACCAGTCATGTGTAGATTTAGCTCGATGAGAAGGCATGGAATCTTGCTAAAATATACAAACCCTGTTTCCAAAATGAATTGATCCCAGGAAAGTACTACATCCTCAAGAACTTCCTTTCGGTAAACATTTTTATGGATATTGACTCCAGAATCGATGAAAATGAGAGGCGTTTTGCCTATTGCACAAATTCTTGCCAACACCATGACAGGTTTGTGATTTTAACGATGATGAACCATGCAAGACTTGAATGGTTGATACTCAGTATTGGATACTCAGACTGGAATGATTGGATACTCAGAATGGTTGTTGACCAAATCCAATCATTCTGAGGATTTTATGGCTGTTCCACCGAGAAAAGCTTTGCGTCAGAAAACAGGATCCGATCCCAGTGTGGAGTTGCAGCTCAATTCAGCAGCTTCTTGAATCTTTCTATCCTTACGCGTTTCTTTTCATCGTTGAGAACTTGTGCTTCTTTGAGCTTGTAAGGATGAAGGCTCAGCTGCTCTTTGGTCATAGGTCAAACTGATTCACGAGCAATCCCTGTCCGCCTTCCTGTTTTTCTCATCGACACCTGGGGATTTCGGTAAACGCATTTTTTAATCAATGTCGGTTTTCGGAAATGTTCACAGTTCTTTTTCTGGCTTTTTCCCGTCGGTCCCCTTCATGGCCAAGCTTCTTGTTGTTTTATACCCTCTATGTCCAGTCACAGCTAGACTTGTTCCATGAGGTTATATGCTTGCATGAAGTCCAGAAAAAATAGAGGATCTCTATTTATGTCATCGTGGGTGAATTGGAGGCAGTCCAAAATGTGATCAGGAGAATCATTCCCAGAAGCACACTTATTGCAAACTGGGTAAACCTTTTGTCCACCATAAAAAGCAAGTCCCCTCAAATGACCACTAGCAAATCTGGATAAGGTTGTCTGAGATTTTCGGTCGCAAGTGAGGCCCAAGGATCCGCCTGGACTCGATCTTGTGTACCATTTGTTTGCTGGAAGGGCCTGCCACTTAAATGCTATTGTTCCCATTTTTCCTAATTGATGAGATATCATCGAAAGTCCAGACAGGGGCAGGAGACGGGGCCTTTGAAAAGCTCTTTCAACTTTATCTGCAGCCTCGTTTCCCTGAATGTCCACATGTGAGGGTGTCCACTACAGATGTATTTCTCGAGTCGAGGAGATACGTTTCAGCATATTTAGAATGGAAATAGTAGTGCTATCACCCGCATCACTTCAGTCTTTTAGATGTTGGATTGCGCTCCTACTGTCCGATAGAATCCATACTTCACCAAAGCGCTTTCCTGCCAGAATGGCCTTTAGCCTTATTTCAATAGCAATAAGTTCACTTCTAAAGACAGAACAAAAGTCTGGATTTCTAATGCTCATCTTCTGTTCACTATATGGGGTCTTGATCAAAATATCACTACCTAATTGGTTATTTTCACCTTTTCTACCGTCTGTGTATATTTTGATAGCATCTCTCGATATTCTATCAATAACCTCAAGAGCTAGCTGTTTGAGAAGCTCAGGGACACTTGAACTCTTAGTCACTGGGGTAAACAGCTCAGTATGAAAAAAGTCCACAGTTAATCCAACAGAGGGATCAATTCTGGACTTAAGGGAATGAGCCTCCACGTTTTTATTAATTATATCCAGGTAGGCAGCCAAGCTTAACGGGCTGTTATTCTTTACCCTTTGATTATTTTTCCATTTCTGAATGAACTCCAAAGTGCGATTCTGGTTTCTATAACTAATTATGAGTGTATTATAATATTTGACTAGACAAGTGTCTCTTCTCATACGTATAGGTTGAAGATCCGTCTGATATAGTACTATGTTATTCGGGCAGCTGTTTCTTAAGCCAGTTATGATGCGGGCAGCTCTCAATTGAGCTTTTTCCAGTTTCTGAAGATTAGAAGTTGAGGTGTTTGAATAGATAGGAAACCCCTACTCCAATATTGGTCTTATAAGTGACATGTAAATAGTTCGAAGGGTATCAGCACTTGCACCCCAGTCACGCCCAGAAATGTATTTTAGCAGGTTCAGTTTTTTTTGGCCTCGAAAAACAAGGTTTTCAATATGCTTATTGCACGTGAATTCAGGATCTAGAACAAATCCCAAATACTTGGGGTACTTTTCATATGTGAGTAGTTGACCCCCAAAACTTATCTGAGGTTTGTAGTTGTAGAGCTTTTTGCTGGTGGTGAAAAAACTAACAGTTGATTTTGGAGGATTAAAATATAATTTATGTTGGTCAGCAAACTCCCAGTCAGAGAGAGTCACGTACAAAGTTACTTTCTAGCATCTTAATGTCCAAGCCAGAGGTCCAAACAATAATATCATCAGCAAAAAGTCCAGTTTCACAATTCATATACACCACCTTCTCAGCACCAATCAAATATATTGAGAATAAGGTAGGGCTAAGGACTGATCCTTGAGGAACGCCTTGATTAAATTTGAAGTTCCTAGAGAGTTTCTTGTATTTTACTCTTATGACTCTGTTTCTCAAGAAACTATAGATTCAGGTTAGTGCCTTGCTGCTAATTTTAAAGTCATCATGCAGTTTAACAATAAACTTCTGCTTCCGAACCCTATCAAAGGCTTTTGCTAAATCCAGGCAAGCGGCAACTGTATGGTTGGTAGGTTTACAATTTTGCGAATCCCTAAATTTTTGACAAAAATATAAAACTTAGTCTGTAGTTCTGCATCCTCTTTTAAAACCGAACTGCCCCTTCGGAAGGAGGTCTCTTGAGTCAGTATGAAATTTTAGTCTAGTGAGAACCATTTTCTCCATTATTTTTCATGTAATGCAAGTCAATGCGATTGGTCTGTAGCTTTCTGGTGAGCTTGCCTCTTTATTAGGTTTGTGAATGGGGATAATAATGGCCCTTTTCCAATCAAGAGGTAATTTTCCAAGTTGCCATGATTGATTAATGATGTCTAGTAGGCGTTGTCTTCCCCCTTGGCCTAGATATGCCAACATTTGACCGTGCCAAACTTCTTGAATCTCTTGATTGCTTTAGAAACGATTGCTTTGACACTTAAAGCAATCGAGCAATCTCACACACATATTCCTTGACGATAAAGCTCCAAAATCGAGTTCCGTTTGTTTGCAATTCTATTTTTAAAAAATAGAATTAGAAAGAAGTGAAAAAATCTCTAATAATAAGTGAAAAATCTCTAAGAATCGAGTAATAACAAAATCATTAAACGTGATGTTACTTCTAGTCAGCTTTACGTTATTTCTGGACACCCTGTATATATATATTGCAAATGGGAATTTCGTTACGTCCGCTTAGAACTTGAGTTCTATGTTTGGATTTTGGTGAGACTTGCACTGTTAGTTAGGGAATTTATCAGGGAAAGTTTTAGTTTATAATATACTTTTCTATGTTGCTTAGTTATAGAATTATGGGGAAAGTTGTGTAATCAGATGAAACCAATTATGAAAAGTTAGCCATTTTAAAAAGTTCTACTGGATAGATTTTCGTGAGACTTGCATTTTTTTCAGGTATGGTCTTAGTATATTCGGTATCTTTCTATGATTCATTGCGAAATCCTACTGTAAATGTTCAACCAAACGAGTTGGTCCTTAAAAATCCAAATTTTGTCTGACACATTAGAAAAAACAATAGCACAGTGGCGTTCGTATCGTTTTCAGCAATGTAGTAAGACATTCCATGTAGGTCCGTATTACTTTAAAATACATGGTCATTCACCAATATATTTCGTTTGATTCATGGTTTCTCTGGCGAAACCGGCCAGCGTAGCGAATACAGCTACAAAATAATAATAAAAGTGAATAAAACATTTTTTTAATCTTTTAACTCCTTTCAAGTGAACTGTTCCCTTAAATATTTCTTTTACTACTAGAAAGAGTTTATACGTGAATAATTATACATATTTCACATTAATAAGAAGACTGACTATAAAAGATCGACTTTAGAAAAAACGACGAGACAAATTTTCAGTGGTGTTTGACCACATCACAAAAATTATTTGTACAAAAGAATAGTATCGCAATTCATTTATTTAGTGAAAAATACAGGGTCACCCACTCCATTACGCTCACAACTTAAACAATAATTAAGATTTAAGAAGCGTTTCAACAGACTTACCTTCCTTTATATGATACGCAACAATATCACAAGAAGTGGTGGCAGGACCACAATATTAGCATCCAAAACAACTGAACTGAAAGTTCCATATTTCTTAATGTAGATGATATTTTATACCGTACCATTGACTGAATTACCATGTACTTTCAGCAGTTTACGAAATGTCCTCTCATTTCACGCATGGTAAGGAAAGTCTATTAATAATTTCGTATAAATGTCTTCATTATTGATAAAAATTATCAAAAGAAATCCTGTTTAGATTAGATATGAAACACCCTGCATTATTAGTTAAATAAATTGGTTGCAAGTGTGATTGCCTACACTTTTAAAAATTTGCAGCAAACTGTCCAGTCATTTGATTCGCCAAAACTTTTTTCACACACCCTGTATAGTTACTGCTATTGTTAGTGTATCTTAACACTCGTGATTGTAAAATTTACTTTTTAAACATTATTATATTACATAATTAAAATCTTACATAATAACATTTAAAAGATAAATAATATAATGTGTCGACGTCAGTGTACTTCTTAACTGTTCCCTTGATAAACATTTCGTATCCGTAAACTGTCAGCTTTGTTCAAATAAATTAATTGAAAATCCTATATAAGTGGTATTTTTACCTTTGATTAATTACTTTGAATGTTAAGTGCCATTGAAAGAGTAATTAATGTCATCGCTAAAGAAATTCTTGTGTAACAGCATTGAGAAATTCGCTTTGTGTATTTAAATTATTTATTTATTTTAGCTAATTAGCTAAACTGAAACTAATTACTTATTTAAACTAAGCATTGCTTGAAATTACATTATGTAATTTACTCTTGACAACTGTGGAATGCAGACTTTTCGAAATTTATATAGTTTGTAATAAGTATAAAAGAATTAAATTATTAATTTAACTACTAAACGTACATTATTTAACTTGTATACTAAAATAGTTTAATTTCGATTTAATTTAATATGATTTACTTAAAAACATTTTACACTACAGATATGATATTTTATCTATAAAAGTTGTAAAACGTAATCTATGAAGTAGATTACCTATAGGTAGATAGAAAATATTTTTGTTCATGTGTCTGAAAAGTTTCAATATATTTTTTGCATGTTTAACCGACTTTGAACGAAGTTCGTTACACAGTTCTTTTGTATTTTCTTTATGTATGTCCGCACTTAACTTTTGAACGGATGCTCCTATTTTCATTTATTGTTGTTGTTGTTGGAAAGGTTTCATCCTGTTGGTTTCAATGCCATTAAGATCTAGTAATTATTACATGCTTATCTGTCTGTTTCATGTTTTTTTTTTACTTTGTTGTAAGCTTTTACTTTCACAATACTAATTTACGTTTATTAAGCTAATCTTCGAATCGTTAATAAAATATTTTAGAGGCACGTCAAAATGAGCTAATTGCGGATAATAAATTTTAAAATAAATGTTAATTACATGATTGAATCAGCTCCGATAAAGCTATTTCACCCAAACCCAACAAAACCTGATAGTTAGAGCCCCCATTTCGCTGATTGCCTGTTTAAATCTTTGTGGGCGCGAAACCCACAAGACCCACCACTACAGTGATTGCTGTTCTAATGGTTTATGGGTTCCAAGCTCATAGAGAGCGTTCTAGTGATGGCCCCAATTACAATGATTGTCGTTTCAGCCGTTTATCAGAAAACCGTGCATAGGGGTCGCTATAATGAGGGCTTCCGTTACAAATATTATACTTTTGCTGTATAACGCGCGAAGTCCACAGTGACCCGTTATAATCGGAGTTCTCATTATAATGAGCTCAAAGCCTAAAGGGCTCGTTATAATGAAGGACCCTGTTAAAGGGATTGACTTTCTTACGGTTTATGGTCGCAAAGCATACAGAGCGCTGGTACGGGATTGCTTTATTTTTCAAGATATTTAAATTTTGTTTTGTTTTTCTTTTACACTAGATGACCCCAAGATTAGCACAGGCAAAACCGAACGTGTGTGCTAGTTTACAAAGCAGATATAATTTTAAAATTCCAAATTTTGGTCACACTTTCTACAACACGTTTCATATTACACATGGCGAGACAATTAAATTTAAATTGATATTAATTTATTGTTAAACATAGAATAAAAATCCGTCCTTTCAATGGCAAATTTTTATTTAGAGGAAAAGCGCGAATCTTATTTTATGATTAACATTTTTTTTTCTTTTTTCTTTGATGTAGGCAATCAATTGCTAATTGTAGTAACTTTGCCAGAAGCTACTTTACACATTATTGTTGCAAACTAATGCTTTTTGTTTCTATAAATTTAGCGGCGGAAATCAGGCATGAAGAAAATGTAAAATGTCAAAAAAATACTAAATTAAAATACAGATTCCATTCAAATGGGCATTTTGTGATCCTATAAGATGATATAAAAATTCAAATTATGTGATATTTAAAAGTTCTGTAACAGCGATGAAAGGGACTGCGAAAGTGTCGGTCGTTTCCACCATTGACATACACTTATAAAAATAGCAACTGTGTTTTGGCATGTCTCCAAAAGTGGAATTCGATTTTTTCACAACGATAGAAAGGTCCGCAGGGAAAAAGGCAGGACTTTGTAGCTTTTAATACTACCTGAAATCATACAGCTCAAAATATTGAAATAATTCTATTATATTAAAATTTAGTCTGTAGAGTCAGCCGGGGTAATTCCTGGTCAACGACTTTCAGGGGTAATTCTTGGTCACAGTAATTTTTAGTGTTTGAAAAAGTCCTCACCAAAATTTAAAAAATCATAGAGATACTCTAAACTATCTTCTTTAAAATTTATCATTTAATTGTAGAATTACTACTTATTTAGTTTGAGAAAAAAATTGTTTTGAAAGTGCTTGTTTAGTTTCTGTAAAACAACATTGGTCTCAGCACTGGCACATTTTTACAAAGATCTTTTTCACAACTCAAATTTTAAATATTTTTCTTTTCTTTCTTTTTAGTTCAATTATCAACTACTTTAGCTATTAAATAATAGTCTCTATATTTCTTATACTATTTTAAATAATTTACAGAAGTTGACCAAATATTGCCCCGTGTAACTGGGGTAAGTCTTGGTCACTGGGGTAATTCCTGGTCAATGTTTTTCTCATCATTTAGTCCCTTTTTATTGTCATATTTAAGGATTTTAATTGTTGTTAAATGCTTTAAGCATTAACTGTAACCACATTGTTTACCACATTTTAGTTAATTGTAGTTCTTAATAAAGTAGAGTCACTCGGGGTAATTCCTGGTCACTGAAATTCTGAGGTAACTCTCGATCATTTTCACTTTCATTATCAAAATAGCAATTTATCAAACTGTAAAAAATCTTAAAGATACTTTGAACCCTTTGCTTTAAAATGCATGCCTAAATTATTCATTTGGTTGAAATTTAATATTGAAAAAATACATTCAAAACTGTAATTTAAATTTCTGCAAAACAACATTAACCTTGATTTTTACATATTTTACAAAGATTAGTGTCATTTTTAAAGTTTTAATTATTTTATTTCAACTATGGCATATCACAATCTTTAAAAAAGATAAAATTTTCTTCCACTATATTAACGATTACTACTGTATCTATGATATTATCTCATTGCAAAATGTCAAAATGGTGCATAAAAATATGCATAATGCAATAGAGGAACCTAATTGTTATGCTGTGTATTATAATAAAGATCTGTATTGAAGTTTGTGTAAAATTTCTTGAAAAAAAAAAGGACTGAAACCAAAGTGAGATAAAATCAAAGATATAAACATTCAGTTATACATTTTATGGGCCAATAAATTTGCAAAGTATTAATTAATCCATTCACAGTGGATAAATAAGTAATAAATACTGCTTATAAATGTTGGAAAACTGCATACAAATTCTTTGGCTAATTAATGTTTTGTAAAATGTACAAGAGTCTTTAGCACATCAAATAAATTTGCATTTATAACCAAAACAAAGTCTATGCTTTATTATTCTAATATTATGCGATGAATAAATCTTTTACAAGATTGATTCTACTTATTTTAATACTCAGTCTTAGATAAATTAACTTTACTACTTTATTTACATAAAAAATGATGCTGACCGATAATTACCCCAGAAGTGACCAAGAATTGCCCCGTTTCCGGGGTAATTCTTGGTCACTTAAAAATTATAATTATTTCAATTATAAGCGCATTTAAATTTAAATAAGCATTTTCTTATATAGCCATTAGAGGTGGCTTATTCCACAAAAAAAATGAAAACAATAACTTTCATAGTTTTTATAATAATTGGATGTTGATGATTTTTGACCAGGAATTACCCCGGGTGACCCTATACCTTTGCTTTATATTAGTTTTTTATGCTTTTCTTTCGAAGTCAGTTTTTTTTACTAATAAATTGTTACTTGTTTGTATATCTATTTTATTCACTTCTGGTTCTGGACTTTCTTATGATTAACGGAATATTGGATCTTGTCTGACTTCGTCAGACACTTGGAGGATAAGCCACAACAACAACACAACATCTATTTTATTCTTTATATATCGGTTTGTTCGGTAATTATTGTGAAATAATTGCTTCGCTTATATTCGAATTCTTTTTCAATTTATTTTTAATCATTTATATATAACATGTATTCAACTAGTTTATTCATAAATGTACTCTTTGGTATATAAAAATGAAAATTAGTTAAATAATTAAAAAATATAAAAAATGTGAAACATAACATATTCAACAATTTTTTTTTAGTTCAAAATAGTTTTTTTTATTACTTTGTTTGTTTTGGGGTCTAGCTTTTTTATCTTATAAGATCTTATTCCTCTTTTATCGATAATTGGAAGAACACGCTTTGTTACAAACATATGAATGCCAATGCTGTAATAATACTAAGCAATTAGTTAATTCCGAATATTGAAATCAAGTAGGGTTTCAATGCGGAATTCAGATTTGCTGACAGCACTAATTACATAAAATCAATTTCAATGTATTGCATTTGATATGCGAATATCAAATGTGTGCATCTCATTTATTGTAATAAAGTACTCAATCACATCAAATTCCTATGAGGGAAAATTCGCTAGATAAAATTTCTTCTTAATAAATATATGTAACATCATTAAAAAGTAGTTTGAAACATAACATTTTCTGCATTTAATAGAGACCATTAAAAATCAATTTTGAATATTATTATCTTTCTCGTTAGGGTCCACAACAAAGCTTATTTCTTTAAAAACATTATAATTTAACCTGTATATTAGCAGTAAATTAAATAACTAATTATACAAGCAGCTTTGCATACAATAACCCTATTTAAGAGATGGAAAATACAAAAATATTCTGCATTGGCAATACGTCTAATCATATAAGTTTTCAAAAAAAAAAAACTGTTGAAAAGTAAAATTGCTGTATGGTTGTAACATTGTAGTTAGGATTGAGCTGTTAAAGCAGGTGTCCATGTTTTTGACAACGCTTATTTCTTCTGTAGAAATAAATGACGATAGCAATTAATGTTTTTAACATAAATTTATTACTATTTTCTGTATTTAAAAGTTTAATTTTGTATCATAAAAGCCTACTATGTTTAAATTTGTGTTAATTTTTGCCTGTTTCAACTGCGTGAAAATTTTTTAAATGCGTACGTTATATGCTTTTCTGAGCTGATTTGATTCAAGAAACATAAATACAGTGTCAAAAGTAGATGTTATCATATGAAAAAAAAAGTGTATTCAATTTGTAATTTTTAAACGGCCCGCAAACATTAATCCAAGCATAACATTTAACAGAAGATGTCAACAGAAGATTTTTTCACGTTTTTATTTAACTAATACATAAATTATTCATAAAATTTCAAACCAAAATATTGGCAGCAAAACAAATTAAATATTCACAAAATTAAAGGATCCTTAACAACGTGGTCACACCTACTTTATTTGTCTCTCTTTCTACTGTTGCTATCATACTTTACTGAACAGGTTCGTATTTATCACATGAATAAGCATTCTGACTTAGAACCCTGCACATTAAATCTTCAAATTCTTTTATCGTTATTATAATAATTTTATTTTTAAAATCTTGAATTTAGAGGTCTTTCTTACAAAGGCAATAAAATCAGTCTTATTCTTAACATGAGCACACATTAGCACGGCTGTACGCTGGTAACTGCACTCCATATTAACACTATTTCGTTAGGAGTCCTTAATTTTGCATCGCTACTCTTTATTATCGCTCTCTTGGTTTATTTAATTACTTCTGTGACTACTGTATACAACTAACCAACCGAAGAAAAAAAAAGCGTATGTTTGATTAGAGTTATTTCTGGATTTTAATTAATACTTCAGTAAATAATTAAGATATTAAAATTCTGAGTCTTGGGTGCTACAGGACAGGCCTTGTACTATCCACACCTAAATTTTAAGACTTTTAGGTGGGCTAGATTTTGCTAGCCATCGCATACAAATAAAAAACAAATAGACAGGCACACACACAGAGCAATACTTTCTTTTATTAGTATACTAGCTGACCCACTCGGCATTGTCCGAGCCCGTGTAATAAACTAAAATCTCTTAAAAAACGAAACACTGGCCACGGTCTCCGATGGCTTCGATACCATATACCGGGCAGGCTCGTACGCTCCGGAAAATCTTTTATTTCCCCCTTCCACCGCCAGGGGAGCAATCTCTTTCGGAAAAAACCTCTGAGACTGGTCACCGTTGTCTGCGGTACTGTATAGTAGGCGTGCTACAAAATTGAGCTGGTTTCGAGAAGATGGGAACATTATAAGCCGAGTTATTGAAATAAGGCACAGTTAGAGAAAATAACCATGAGTGAGGTGCTTAAGCTAGGAACTTAATTACAAATTTGGCTTAAACTATTATTCAGAAATAGTGGTAACCGCTACTCATAAATTTACTTTAATGTTATAGAAGGTGACTATTAAGTTAATTATACTGTTTGGAATCAGTTACGTTGAAATCGGAAAGATAGTTGTGGAGATACGGAAACGAGGCATAGTTAAAAAACCTTAATGGAGGAGCCGGGGGGAGGGAATTTTCAAGTGCCCTTCAGCAAATGACTAATTAGGAGGACCACAATGCATCTTTAAAAATTCGTTTGTTTGGTTAAGCTAGGAACTTAATTACAAATTTGGCTTAAACTATTATTCGGAATTAATGGTAACCTATACTCATAAATTTAGTTTAATGTTATAAAGGGTGTCTATTAAGTTAATTTTAATGTTTGGAATCACTTGCGTTGAAATCGGAAAGATAGTTTCTGAGAGATGGAAACGGGGCATAGTTAGATAAAAAACCTTGAAGGAGGGGCCAGGGAGGGAGGGATGTTCAAGTGCCCTTCAGCAAATGACTAATTAGGACAACCACTTTGCATCTTTAAAAATCCGTTCGCTTGGTTAAGCTAGGAACTTAATTAGAAATTTGGCTTTAACTATTATTCGGAAATAATGGTAACCGCTACTCATAAATTTAGTTTAATGTTATAAAGGGTGACTAATAAGTTAATTATAAATTTTGGAATCGCTTGCGTTGAAATCGGAAAGATAGTTTCTGAGATAGAGAAACGGGGAATAGTTAGAGAAAAACCTTGAAGGAGGGCCCGGGGGGGGGGGGGGGCGAATGTTCAAGTGACCTTCAGCAAATAACTAATTAGAAGGATCACTATACATTTTTAAAGATTGCTTTATTTGGTTAAGCTAGGAATTTAATTTGAAATTTGGCTTAGGCTATTATTCGGAAATACTGGTAACTGCTTTCTAGAAATACACCTTGAAGCAATGAATGCTGATTTTTACGATAATTTAGTAAAAATGGAACTAAATGGAGGAGTTCGGTACATTAATAGCTGAGATTTAAAATAGCGGTATTCTATATATAAAACAGCAATTAAACGCTATGTGTGAAGCTAAAAATGTTAAAATTGTTAAATGTAATTATACCATTTCCCCTCTCCATCCACGCAAATATAAAAAATAATCTGTTAAATAAAGTTTTCTGTATTAATAGACTCTAACCTAATAATATATGTCCTGTTTAAAAAAAAAAACCTTAAACCCAGCTAATTATCATGAAGAAAAATGTGCCTGAAAAATGTCTTAAACAGATGACGTTTGTGTAATTTGCCGTGAGTAGATGGCGCTACATTAGCTTGGCTGTACGCCAGTAACTGCAATCCATGTTGGCAGTATTACGTTCTTATCTATGCATCGTTACTCTGATTTACACTGGCCTCCAAAAGTTAAGGTACAACATGTTTTTCGAAGCTCACCAGACAAAAAATGGCAGTCAGATTAAACTTCATAGTTTATATGAATAACAATAATAAGCTTTAAAAAAACTTACTTAAAAATTACAGCTTCCACTTTTATTTTATAGAAAATAATAGGTAATTGTGAATGAGAGAAAAATATGCAATTACGAAGCTTTCGTAATTTCGCGTGTAAGTTTTGTTGTATTCGAACTATTGTTGTCAGTTTTGTTCACAATAGCCAGTAGAGTCTAGAAATGTCTAGAAGAAGTCGTTTGACGGATTCATTAAGGTGGCGGGTGGTAGGATAGATGGAAATGGGGTTGTCACAGGCCAATACTGCTAGACGGCTCAATGTGTCTCGCAGTGTAGTCCAACGACTCTGGGATCAGTATGAATCCGAAGATTCTGTGTCCAGAAAACATGTTCCAGGCCGCCTACGTGTTACAACACCTGCAGAAGACCGGTTTCTAGTTCTTTTTACCCGAAGTAGAAGACGGGCTATTGTCCCGCAACTCATTGCAGACCACTTTGTAGCATCAGGGAGAATAGTCTCCGCTACTACGGTACGAAGACCTATTCACAATGCAGGTCTCTATGCAAGGCGACCAGTTGTGTGTGTCTCTTTCAACATACAACAGAGAAGGGCCCGCTTATGTTGGGCAAGATAACTTGTTTCCTGGACCAGACAACAGTGGGCTTCTGTACTCCTCACACACGAGTCCAGATTCACGCTGGAGAGCGATTCAGGACGTCTTCTTTTCTCGAGAGAATCATGGTTTGGGCAGGGATTTCAGTCGGAAACCACACTGACCTGCATGTGTTCCATGGAGGAACCGTGACTGGTGCGAGATATCGGGATGAGATCCTTGATTCATATGTGCGCCCATATGCCGGTGCTATTGGCAATGGTTTCATTCTAATGGATGATAATGCGAGACCAACCCGAGCTGTGGTTGTTGAGGATTATCTTGAGGATCACGGTTTGGAGAGAATGGAATGGCCAGCTCACTCTCCAGACTTGAATCCGATAGAACATCTTTGGGACTATCTTGGAAGACAGGTTGCGGCTTTAAGTCCTCCTCCAAGGTCATTAAATGAGCTGGAACAAGGCTTAGTGTCCGACAATTTAATTGCGAGCATGGAAAGTCGATGCCGCCAATGCATTCATGTCCTGGGTGGACATATTCCGTATTAGAACCAGTCTTTTAATGTTTCTGTCACATTTTACTGCATAATACTGCGATGTACTGATTTCTCCAAGAATGGAATTTTTCCCTATGAGTGGTTTTTTGTTGTAATTTCATTTATACGTTTAACTTATGTAAATTTCTATGTCGCATTTAATAAATAACACTTTAGAGTGCATTTCCTCCAAATTTGTTGTTTCTATATTCATTTATTTGCAAATTAGACGCAAAAAACCAGTTGTACCTTAACTTTTGGAGGCCAGTGTATTTAATCTCTTCTGTGAAGATTCTATGCCACCAACCAACCGAAGAAATAAAAGCTGTAACCGGGTTTCCGTTCATTTTCCTTTGACTCAGGCATTTTAAGGTCGAATCATCTGCTCTCGAAACAGCTAACAACTGTTTTCCTGATTGATTAAATAAGATGAATTAAACATTTAAAAATCAACTTGTGTGAAATGGTTAAGTAAACCCTGTCGCTGCATTGTAGAATTTTATAACGATGCTATAGAAAATTGGTTACTTGTCCATTATCCCGTCGACTACTTTCTATAAAAAAAGAACTGTTGCCAGAATATATCATTTAACACCAAACGTGCATGATCGTGGCGTCGAGTTGCATTCAGTTGGCATCAGATGCGTTACACGTATTAGTTATTTCATCGAGGGATTTTTAATTCAAGGTTTATTTGTTTTTTTGTTACTTCTCCGTTATCCCGTCAATCAATTTTCATAAAAAAAATAAAAAACACTATCGCCAAACTGTAATGCCAAATAAACAAATAGAAGAATTTTCTGGCACAGATGTCATATACGCACCACATTGGCGTGATTTTTTTCAACCGCCAATTTGGCGATGACTTTGTTTTTAATAAATTGTTGTTTATTTACTTTTATTTTTTATTTTAATTCTATAAATTATTTTTATTATGTATATCAATATTTATTTATATCAAACTGTCATTTATTTATTTCCTTTTCTAAAATAATATAAGCTATTTCATTTATTACGTTATTTTATTTTTATATTCAAATAAAAAATGACGTGTTATTATTGCATGCTATTTGAAACTAATAATGAAAAACACACTTTTCGCCAAATTGGCGGTTAAAAAAAATCGCGCCAACATGGTGCGTATATGACATTTGTGCCGAATTTTGCCATAGGTATCTAAAAAAAATATAAATAAAATAAATAAATAAACAAACAAATAAATAAAATACAAGAAATTCGGAAAAACCCCACTCATCAAAGTGTCAACTATCAGTAAGTTTAAACAATAAAATTTACAATATATTAATGAAAACAGAAAAAAATAGTCTTGGATATTTATTTACATTATTTTTCTTAATTATCTCTCTCGGCTGGTGAATAAATGTTTGTGACGTCAGTTGAAACTGATCTATTGTATGTAACTGTTCATCGCAACATTTTTCAATGCCTTTTCTTTTTTAATATCATGGCACTGCCGTTTAAGGATGCAATTGTTATTTTAATTAATGAAATAATTAATAAATCAGTGAAACATAATGAAAAATATATGTATATGTCGAATTAAAAACCACTTGATGCTAAAACAAACACATATATTGCCTCGGACGTCAGGTGAATGTGACGGCACATTCATGCATTTTTGGTGTTAAATTCTATAGTTTGGCGTTTGGCGATAGTTGTTTGTTATGAAAAGTGGTTGTCGGGATAAAGGAGGGGTACCATATTGTTAATTATATTTTAACACTTTTTTAGTTATTTCGGTATTTTAAAGGTAATTATTAAACGTAAAAATATAATTTTAATTGAGAAGAAATATTATTTACGCTGTTTTAAAATTTGCAATAACAGGTAAAAGATTTGTCGAAACAAATTAATCTCTCGTGTAAATATAATTTTTAATTGAAATTGTTTGGAAATATTGATTTTTGATCATTTTAAATATGACGTAAGTTTCCCTGCTTAATGCTTTGAAAACACCTAATAATTTAATTATTTCTCGTTTTAATATTCACGCGCAAGTAAATTTTTTATTACATAATTTTCTACATTTACTGCTTTTATCACGTGATCATTTAATAATTATTTTAAAGTTTTATTTCTGTTTTTAATAGTCACGCGTAAATACATTTCTTAATTGAAAGGGAATATTATTATATGCGCTATTTTACAAATTGGCAACAATTCAAATAATGGATTTTATGAAATATGAAATAAATCTTCATAAAAATAATGAAATTTTTGAATAAAAAATTTAAATATAACCTCAAAAAATTACTCAAATTAAAAATATAATTACACCGCAAACTTGTCAACTATATCCTTACAAATTATGGTTAAATTCCTGTGCATTGTTTTTGTTCCTATAAAACGTTTTTCAGAAAACTGTTTTGACCAACTTTGATTTTAAATATCTCTTAAAATAACACTTCGATTTAAAAACTGTTTGCTTCAGCGTGCTTATCGAACATTTCTTTATAAAACTAACAATTTTTAAATTTTTATATGAATTAGTTTTCTGGATATTAGTCCAGAAAGACTTCAAGGCACAAAATCTTCATTGACAGCGGCTGCGGCTGCAACGGCGGTGGTTATTTTTTTTTTAATATAGAGAGAGATACTAGCTAACCCACCCGGCGTTTCCCGAGCCCGAGATAGAGAAAGGCATTAACCCCCTCCCTCCCCATACTCGCAAATATAATGAATAATTTGTTCATGAGAACCACCGTCACCTACATTAACTCGATCATTAAAAAAATATTTACATTTTTCTGATAATTAGAACATAACGAAGACGCTGGCACCGGCAGATTTTTGCATAAATTAAGAAAAAATACCGACCAAATTTTTCAAAAATCACATAGTCAGATAAAAAAGAAATTGATGCAGGAGACTTTAACAACTTGCAATCTAGCACAAGAAATGTTAATAATGATTTGAACTTGGATTTATTGCGGTACAGAATCAAGAAACAGGATCTACAGAGATATTGTAAATTAAAAAACTGTCAAAAAAGTACAGAAGAAAATATCTATTTTATATTGCATTATATGGAGAATTGTTATAAAGGAGTTCATTTTGGTAAAATTTTAAACAGGTACAATGAACAGGTATGGCAAAATTTTAAACAGGTACCAGTGACTAAAATAAAGTAATTAAGGAATTTAAATATGATAAACCTTTAGGGCGTATTATGTTTAATTATAATGGATATACAAAACACCTAAAGAGGGGTGTTGGTGAAAATAGATGTGGTTGCAAAGTTGGAGAATTTTTAAATTATATAGATAAAGATTATGGGCATGTTATTACTGGTAATTTAGAGATTGTAAAAGAGCAAGCGCAGAGAAAGAGGATGGGGTACGGCACAAAATACAGAATGAAACGAATTGTAACGAAAAGCTCAGCCATTAAACGGTTTGCAACTAACATAAATATTTTAATATAAAAATTAACTTATAAATACAACCTACCATGTAATGTTTTTGATGAGTGGAAGTTCTATGTTTTAAGAGATTTAAAAAGAGAATATGTTAGAGATTGTGACGGTGTGTCTCAAGAGGATTATACTAGGTTAACTAAACCCATTAAAGAACTTCAGAGCAAATTTATAATTATATACGGCGATAAGGCTAACACAAGTTATGAATTAATCTGTAAAAAAAAAATATGGTGCAATATTAAATGAAAGTTATAATAACAGCGATAACTCTGAACTATTGAAATCGAAAGTTTCAGTAATGGAAAAAAGGTTTAAGGCACTATATAAAAAAGTTAATTTGAAGCAGAAATATCAGAGTTTCCTATATCTTGTTCTAGTACCAAAGTTTCATAAAAAAAACAGTGAAATTTAGAATTGTAACACGTGGGTATGGTTCCTACCTAGAGTCTGCTAATAAAAAATTGTTGGGAGTTTTGAGTAGTGTGTTTGATAGCGTGTTGTGTACAAAATCCACATTTATAATAAAGAAAAGTTATATTTTATTACATAAATTGAAAAACATCAAAATATAAAAAGTTTGTTTGCATATGATTTTGCAGACCTATACAGTACCATTAACGTACTGGATTTAAAGGACAAGGTTATAAATTTTTATAACAAAAACAGCAATATACAGGGTGATTCTGAATTCATCATCAATATTTGGTGGGGAGGTAGGGAATAGGAAAAGAACACTATTTCACATAGGAAAGCATGGGCGCAGACGTCATGTAGTAGGGCAATATGAATCCGGTTAAATGATGGAAAGAAAACATAACAAGAAAGTGGTAAGAGAAAAAACATTTATTTGTGCATCTTTTGTACAGACTTACAAGAGGTGCTCGAAATTCTGACCATTTGCTAGAGTACATGCCTCACAACGACGTTGCATGGACAACCGAACTTTCTGGAATATGCCTGGCGTTTCCCGGATGTTTGCGGCGGCAACCGATATGCGTGCTACAAGGTCCATAGCACTGGCAACAGGGGTCTCGTACACCATGTTTTTCATGGCACCCATACAAAGAAGCCTATTGAAGATAAATCTGGTGACCGTGGTGGCCAACAAACCGGTCCACCGCGACCAATCCATTGAGCTCCAAATTTTCTGGTCAGGTAACAACGCACATCATTTGCGAAATGTGCTGGAGCGCCGTCATGCTGGAACCACATTCGCCGGAGAATAACAGCAGGAACCTCGTTCATAAGACCCGGTAACACAGTCTGAAGAAATATGAGGTAGTTTGCGCAATCTAAACGGGATGGTAGTAAATACGGTCCCAGCAAACAGTCGCCGACGATCCCAGTCCACACATTGACGGCAAAGCGTTGTTGCGCAGCTCTAACTCTCGTACCGTGTGGATTCTGATTAGCCCACACATGCGAATTGTGTGTGTTGAAGACACCTTCACGAGTGAAGGACGGTTCATCTGTGAAAAGAACATACGTTGGGAAATTGGGATCAACGGCTGTTCTCTGCATGAACCACTGACAAAAAGTAACACGCTTGGGATAGTCCTCTGCTTCCAGTAACTGCACTCTTTGCAAACGAAAAGGATGTAAACGTTCCTCGTTTAGTATCCGCCACACTGTTGATTGTGAAACTCCAAACTGGCGAGCCATACCTCGTGTGCTAGAACTTGGCTGTTCTTCGATAGACTGTAGGACAGCTTTCTCGACTGAAACTGTCCGTGTTGATCGGCGGCTGCCTCGATCAACATTAATACCAGCAAATGATCCAGTTTCGCACAGTTGTCGATGAACACGTGAAAACATTTGATGCTGTGGCACGCGCCGGTTGGGGTAGCGCTCTGCATACATTTGCCTAGCTTTAAGACAGCTTTCTCCTGCGGCACCGTAAGTTAGATGCATATCTGCAAGTTCTTGAAACGTATACCGGTTCATGTTACTTCTGCGAAGTCACCTTGTCGAATGACGACTGGCTGCACACGGCAGACAGCTATGCGGGTTCATGGGAGATGCGGACACAAAGCGCCCTCTATACACCGTCATGCGTTCGTTTGTGCCTATGCTTTCCTATGTGAAATAGTGTTCTTTTCCTATTCCCTACCTGCCCACCAAATATTGATGATGAATTCAGAATCACCCTGTAGATAGCGATAAAGATTGGTTTCTGAACTTGTTTCAGTTGGTAGTGCAAGAGAATTACTTGTATGAGGGGAGTAGAGTATTTAAACAGATTCGTGGAATCCCAATGGAGGGAGTTGCAGTTCAAATTTAACTGACATCTACTTACATATATATGAGAAGAACAATAATTTAAATAGAGAAATATTGAGTTATAGGTATATTGATAATGTTTTAATAGTTGAATTAAATAACGAAAATGTAAACCTAGATTTTAAATATTATCCAAATACTTTAAAATAAATTATCTGGATGTAAATTTAAAATTGGAAAATGACAATTTGATTACAAGGGTTTATGACAAGAGAAATGATTTCGATTTTAAAACTTTAAAGATCTTAAATTTTGATTCGAACGTGCATATTTCAGTTTTTAGAAATGTGTTTACTAATTGTTTAGTTCGTATCGAGAGATTATGTTCAAGATATGGCGATGCGATTGGCGAATTCATAAAGTGGATTGCACTGGCATTGATGTAGGGTTACCCTGTGAAGTTTGTACGGAGAAATACGATTAATTTTATAAGTAGAAGTAAATATAGAATTGAACTGAATTCATTTTTGAATGCTAAGGGTGGTCTAGATCAGTTGTTCGTTTAGTTCAGCTAGGGTTGGTTTCTGTTGCATGTAGCTCAGTGTTTCGGTTGATAGTTCAGAATATTTTAGTCTCGGCAGAAGAAGGGGGATGTTGCTTGTCTAAAAACCGGTTTCAACCCTGCGGTGCATGTCGCTAGCCATGCCCTCCTGCCTTCTGGTTTATTTTTCCTGGTATTGTTTTAATGTTAGTAGCTTTGAGTTTTGTTATATTCGAATTATAGTTTTAATTGGTTATATTTTAGTGTTCAGTTGATATATTGTTATTTGTTTTCCGTTTATGTGGTGTGGTTAGTTTAAATTTATAATTGAATTTGATTATATATATATCTTATTTTTCTCATGTTGTAGCATAGGACCCGGATTTATGAACCGATTTGTGCTACCTCGTCTCTATCTTGAGAAAAGTGGTTTAGATATCACAGTTTGAAATTATAGGGTGGCTGACAATTTGAAACAATCTGATTTTTGTCATGCGGCAGAACTCCTGTTTTTTAACAGATTTGGATGTGAGAGAGCATGTGTACATGACATACTAAGGTTTCGACCGAGTTCGTTGGACATCATTATCCGCCGTCTTGTTTCAAAATGGCTGCCAATTTAAATTTAAAATTTAAACATATGTACAAAAAAATTTGAAATCCAAGAAGTTTTTAACCTCAAGTGCTCGGCCTGGATAGAAGAATTTCGGAGCATTTTTTATTTTGCATCTGTTTTTAAAAAGTCTGAGATATAGAAGTTTAAAACGCTAGAGTGGCTGATTTTTCCCTAATCAGGTTTAGAGAACATGGTTTCTCACAAATTTACTTTAATTGTTGGACTATTGTTGCTACTCTCACGCTTAAAACTATATAGTCATATCAGCCCGCGTCAAATTTTCTCCAAACTTGACGATACTTGACGAAGTAATACCAAGGTTGACGATCAAATATAAATTGCCATAAATTAAATCAACTTTGATATAATTGACTAATTTGGTGAAGTTCTCATTCAAATTCAGTATTGACGAAAACTTTAATTTTCTATAATTGGGTTCCACGCTTAATATTCAAAAACAAAGAATAGGAAAGCTACCTTTTCCTCCCGGCACATGCCGGAAGGACATTTTTTGTTTAATTAATATATTTCTCTAACACATGTGAACAAACTATAATAATTTTTTACCACAGAGAGTTGCATAAATATTTTACACTGTTATTTAAGTTACAAAACCTTTGTGTGAATTTTTACAGTAGTACTTACAGAAACAAATATATTAAATAGGAAATGAAAATTTCATTTGTTTCTGTACTCTGTTTCTTTTAACAACATAATTTTCTTTTATTGCGAGAATTCGTTTTTTGAAAAAGATAACGTGCGGTAGATATATATTCCGCAAAAAAAATCTTCACGTTTAAATCGGATCTTGAGCGGTTTTGTCGATTTCAGAAATAAGATGTTGAAAATATATTGAACTTAATGTCACGCGATGAGAATGAAATCTTCTTTATGAAAGATACCAAAAGTATTTGATGTAATGCTATATATTTCGAAGATGAAACATACTTTTTATTAAAACTCATTCATGTGGTAAAGGTATATAATTGACCGAAGGAGTGTCTGTTGGTCCAGAAAATTGCACGAGTTCCAAGGTGAAAGATTGACTATAATGATAAAAGTCATAATATTTTAAGTTTTTGTTCCAAAAACATTGTTATATTCTTTCTTAAACAAACACCAAAGAAATATTGCTAGTACTCCCAATCGTGATTAACACAATGTTATGTGAGCATTATTGTTTTTCATACGTGTTTTGAATAACATACAAAAAGGCATTTTAGCTAAAACGAAAGAAAATATGTAAATCATTTCACAAATTTACAAATTCGTATAATTACGTGATTTGGGAAAGTGCAATTTCTTACTATAATCCTACGTTACAATTAAAATATTATGGTATTTATAACAAATAAAGTAAAATTTTATAAATTCCTTGGTGATGTTTGTAATTTCTGTGATCACATATCAGAAAACAAATTAAATAAAATTTCTAAAAACTCAAACAAAAATGTTTATTAATTTTTTTTAAATGTTATATCAAGTAATAATTTAAGTGTAATATGTAATAAAATTTTTTGAATATATCATCCGCCAACTATTAGGTACAAATATTTTCACAGTATTCATTTTTCTGCATGCATAAATAACCTTGCTTCATTGGTTTTCACAGCAATCACATTTGTTGCAGTTTTACTTTCTTTTCCATTTCTGTCAGGAAGAGACACTAGAAACTTTCAAATAACTGCAATTTAGTTACACTTTATTCGTTTGAGCAAATGGTCAGTTATTTCTGATTATTTATAAGATGTTTTAGAAATAGAGAAAATGTAAAATTATACACAAGGTGCACACAAAAGTCCTGTCCTTCCCGAGATATTTACCACGGGCCCAGTTACATACTTAAAGCTTGTGTATAGATACAATAAAGTAGCTATGCACTGCAATAGAAGACAACTAACTGCGTCACCTATTGGCAAACTGCAGAGTTAGCATTTCTATTTTGAGACTTTTACGAGATAGCTACAGCAAATCACTAACGAAATTGTAGAGCGTCTTCAATGTGTCCTCTATTTGAACACATTTAGAATGCATGATGTATTGCTTCCGAGAGCGTGTACATTTTGATCATACGTAATTTTATTTTCTTATTAAAATAAACTCTACCATCCTAAAATGTGTTAATTTTAGTAGTAAATGTGCATCCTTTTTTATGGCGCACTTCTGAATGTAAATAGCTGAGTGTATTTAAGCTTATTATTCTATCTAAAAATTTACATTTCTGGTGATGTAATATGATTTTACAAGTAAGACATCATTTCATACTAAATCGATGGCTTTGTAATTGACTTTTTTCAGTATCGCTGACCATTTTCGAGTACATTATCATTATACATTACAACTGATGGATGGTAATTGTTGTCAGTTGTATTATACGTTTTTACATGAATTAAACTTTAGTTTAATATGTTGTTTGTATATAATAACCTGTAGATAATATAGAAGACTGATCAAAAACCTTCCAGTACATTTTCAACTATTAAAGGAAATTGTTGAGTTAAATTTTCCATTGTGTTATACGTTTCCGACTGAACTAAGCTTCAGCAAAGTATGTAGTATATATACGAAGCTATATATCTTATGCAAGTTATATACGGCAAAAACAGAATATGACTACCTACCCGGCTATGGGCAGTAATTGCTGAAATTAAGGCTTTAAATGTGTTGCGCGGTTTTTAAATTGTTTGCCTAGATATCTTTTTTCAACTTTTCAAACGGTGAAGTTCAGTACTATATTCTGGACGCGTTGGAAAATGGTTCATAATCAGCTGAGGTTTAATATTTTTTTCTATATACTCTGACCGGGCCGGACCTGTACTTAATTGTTCAAGAGACGTTTCGGGCAAGCAATTTTATTTATAAAAGTAATAGTAATAGTGATTTTTTGTTAACGGAATCTTCGGAAATATACTTTTAGAAATACTTTTAAAGATATACCTCTTTTTTAATTATACAGCTTCAAACGTTATGCTGTTTTTAAGCATATTTTTTTTCTTTTTTCTAAACTGCATTAATTGTTGAATGAGCCTCTTGAATGTAATAATCTAATAGTCGAAGTGATCATTAATGTTTCTATTTTATATTCTATGATTCATATTCTGGAGAGAGATTCAGGACGTCTTCTGATCTGGAGAGAACAATTCACTCGATATCATCAATCAAACACTGTCGAAACACACAGGTACAGGAACGGTGGAATCATGGTTTGGACGGGGATCTCACTCGGAGGCCACACTGACCTGAATGTGTTCCATGGAGGAACTGTGACTGGTGCGAGATATCGGGATGAGATCCTTTATTCATATGTGCGCTCATATGCCAGTGCTATTGGCAAAGGTTTCATTCTAATGGATGATAATGCGAGACCACACCGAGCTGTGGTTGTTGAGGATTATCTTGAGAATCACGGTTTGGAGAGAATGGAATGGGCAGCTCACTCTCCAGACTTGAATCCGATAGAACATCTTTGAGACTATCTTGGAAGACAGGTTGCGATTTAATTGAGAGCAGGTAAAGTCGATGCCGCCAATGCATTCAAGTGCGGGGTGGACATATTCCGTATAAGAACCAGTTTTTTAATGTTTCTGTCACATATTACTGCATAATACTGCGATGTACTGATTTCTCCAAGAATGGAATTTTCCACCAAGAATGCGTTTTTGTTGTAATTTCATTTATACGTTTAACTTAAGTAAATATCTATGTCGCATTTAATAAATAACAGTTTAGCGCACATTTCCTCCAAATTTGTTGTTTCTATATTCATTCATTTGCAAATTAGACGCAAAAACCGGTTGTACTTTAACTTTTGGAGGCCAGTGTACATCACTGAGTTGGCCTACAACATGTTCTACAGATCAGCGCGTTTTCCAACTAGTGGTTTGCAGAGAGATACGATCGTCATGTGCACTTTCCAAGGGCTCTGCGGAGCTCTCAGAAAATAAATAAATTTTGAATGACATCAACAAATTGAAAGAGGATGATTTTTTGAAAAGTAGGTACAAATTTTATTGTTACAAGTAGTAGGCTTCGCTGCTTAGCTGGTCGCTTTCCCAAACGAACCTTGAATTTATGTTAATTTTTATTTTTAGACGAAAATCTTTTCAAGTCATCCTAGTGTTTGGGGCCCCCACTGACTTCAACACCTCACACCCAGCCGTGTTACGTACACTCTGACTCTTTTGCAAACGAAACCGAATTTGCATGATTTTATATTTTTAAACAAAACCTTTCCAAGCGGTCCTAGTTTGGGGTAACCGCTGCCCTCTACATCGTACACTGAGCGTTCTACACATAGACTTCGATTTGTTTTTACAAAAGAGCCCCGAATGGGAAATTCATTCCAAAAAATTGGAAACCACTGCTATAGATTGTGGGGTGAGTATTAATTATTTTCAGAGACACGCAAAAGAATTATATTACAGGACTGGCTCTGAACGATAATTGTTCAAAGTACTTTTTCAGCTGTGGCATGTATGATTAAAATTACATCATGTTTGTTGTATCATTTGGTGTGTATAAATTATGTAGATCATATACAGGACAGCACGAAATAATTCGCACTCATTACCGGCTATAAACAGCAACTATTGAAAATGGATTTTTATTGCGTTATGTGTTTTATAAATTGTTTATTTAAATATCGCATTAATTGTATGAAAAAATGAAATTCTTAACAATAGTCTGATATTGTTGGAAAGTGTTTCAGGGTTTATACCTTATGTACGATTTTTCTTTTTTATGATTTTAAATTTTTATACAAACCCACTGCCTTAGGAAATTTTCCGTAAAATGTTTTAAGAAAATGTTTCTATTTTCTATATGGTTATTATATATTAACGTATTTTATTATTGAAAAACATATTTTATCTTTAAAATGAAGTATTTTATACCTCCATAATTGTTTTTTTTTTCAAAGTGTTCTTTCGTTTAAATCTCAAAAGTCTTGCATGTGAAAAAGTGAAACATGTTTTAAAGTTATTAACTTTTTCAAAAATCAAAGCTAACATTTTTTTCCTCTACGTTCAATCATGACACATATGTAATTATCACATTCTTTTTTCTATAACCACTTATGTATTAACATTATTTAAGAGTTATGATACTAGTAAAATGATTCATATAAACTTGTCAAAATTTTTATTGTCGTAGTATTTATGTTTTTCATTTTAAAACGTCATTATAATACAGAGTTATTCTAAATGATGGACCCATTTTCAAAAAATTGTATTTATTAAAGTAACTCCAAAATAAACAATCTTTATACCAATGAAAAGAGGAAGTTTCAAAGTTTTTTTAAGACATTATAAATGTTCAATGTGTCCACCGTATGCTGCACGGCAAACATCTACGCGATAGCCAAACTCGTCCCACACACGAGAAAGCGTATCTCCTGTTACTGAGTGCACGGCAGCAGTGCACTCAGCTCGCAGTGGCCTATTGCCGCGCGACCACTACTGGCCGCCCCTGGAACCATCACCGCTTTGAAAACCGTGAACTCAGTAACAGCAGATACGCTTTCTCGTGTGTGGGACGAGTTTGGCTATCGCGGAGATGTTTGCCGTGCAGCAAACGGTGGACACATTGAACATTACAATGGCTTAAAAAAAACTTTAAAACTTCCTCTTTTCATTGGTATAAAGATTGTTCATTTTGGATTTGTACTTTAATAAATACATTTTTTTTAAAATGGGTCCATCATATAGAATAACCCTGTAATATTGTTTACATTCGACAGCTGTTAGGAGTGATTTGATATAGTATAAGCTAAGCACCGGGAAGTTTGCATTTGGTTTTTAACACTTAATTAAAAAGTGTCAACAGAAAACCACTCAGCTAAATCTCAGTGGCTTTCATTGGCTGTATATCTCACAGTGAGCTAAATATGCAGAACGAGTCAAAACGAGTCTACTAGAGTTTTTGTACCATTTGACAGATCAATTCAAAATCTTTTCGGACAAAGCAAAATTAGTTTTGTGCTGTTCTCAAATACATGTCTCTGTGAAGCGGGAATTTCCATTTACAGCCATAGTAACGAAAACAAATTTTAGAAGTCACAATACAGAACTAAATATTCGCAAGAAATTATCACCAACTAACGGGATATCAAACAACTGTTCAAATCAGTACAACCACAGATTTCACATTAAACGTATATACGTTGTTATTCTGATTAGCAATGTAAAATCCATTGTCTGTCAAATATTTCGATTTATTGAATTATGGAAAAATTGTATATGTGTCTATATTTTGACAACACCATGTGTATTGGTAATACGCGTGACTAAATTGAGTGCTACAGTACATTTTAGAATATCGTTTAATGAAAGGGACACGGCAACATTGCACGGCATTGTTTAGACTACTAGCTATCTTCTCCAATTCTACTCTGTTGCAATGCACCTAAACATCATTCAATTGCGAAACATATGGTACGGTAGGCGTAAAGTGCTACGTTAAAGATATTTATTGTAACAAGTCTACCATGAGCCCAAAAGGTTGTAACCAGTGCTAGAGATTAGGGAGTAAGTACCGTAATTTCGCGCGTATACGCCGCACCACAGACAATTCCATTTCCTACCAGAATTTATTTTAAATAAAATGTGACTTACTTCTGCTTAGCACTTATTTGACTTCTTATTTTCAATAAAATTTCCGGTTTGAAAAAGACTTAACTAGGGTGCGGCGCACACGTGCGAAATTACGGTAGCACTTGTAGCACACTGCTACAAGAATGCTACGGAAGGGTGGTAGCTATGTGCGTAAAAGCGAGCATGGTTTTACTGAATTTAGTTCCTCCTACTCGTATGTTTTCAGGATACAAGTATGTTTTTAAATATGTTTACAAGAACTGCCATGGAAGGTTGGTAGCATAGTGAAGAAAAGGGAGAATGGTTTTGCTGAATTTAGTTCTTCGTACTCGTATGTTTTCAACACTGATTATTTTTTCTTTCGTAACCAATTGGCAATGTAAAATCTAATGTCAGGCAAAAATCTTGATTTATTAAATTATGGAACATCTGTTTATATGTCCATATTCGAACAATACCATGTGTATTTGTAGTAATTTTGACTAAATTGAGTATTATAGTACATTTTAGAACATCGTTTAATTAAAGGGACGCGGCAACAATGCGCGACATTGCTTATACTTCTGTCTACCTTCTCCAATTTTACTGTGTTGCAATGCATCTAAACATCATACACTTGCAAAACGTATGGTACGGCAGGAGTAGAGTGCTACTTTAAAGACATTCATTCTAAAGCGGCAATCAGACACGCTATTTAAGTGAAACTTTAAGCTCGTCACTTTTCTTTTCCCTCAGCTGTTGCGCTAAAACGCTGTGTGATTGATATTTCGAATGTGAAACATTATACGCTGTTTTTTCTACGTCAAATGGGTTTTGCTGCGTGAACTGCTTAATCTGACCAATAACGTCACAGGCGCTTGCGTAAGTCACTTCTTTGAGAATTTTGGATTTCTTTTTGATTTTTATGAGCTTTGATATCGTTTCGTCTATTTGTCGCCAATGTCGCCAAGCACTCTCTTGCATCTTGAATGCAAGAGAGTGTTTACAGAAAAAAATAGCCGTATGCTACTGTCTGTGGTATATCACACTACATAATATATTATATTGATCAATATTTAATATGTGCAAATCTTAATAACATTGCAATATTATCATTTCACCTTTTATGAAATACATCATTTGTTCTGTTTAATTATTTAACGAATCCTTTTCACTGCAAATAAATAAAGTAATTGAAAAATGTTAATCAGTTACTAAAAGCATTTTTGAATTTCACTAGAGGAATTATTAATATAAGCATTAATTTCCTTTTTTTACAATACAAATTGTTTTATTTAATTTGTATTATTGTAATATTTATATATTAAATTTAAAACGATTTTTCGTTCGCCTTATGTATGTGCACGGAAATTCAATTTTAGTCATATATCCTCGTGAATAAAATGTGTTTCAAAATTTCATATTCCATCAAATGTTAAAGTATTAAAAACTTTTCAATCATTTAAGCACCAATTATTCTTACCAATCATTTTTATCATAGTTGAAAATTGTTTATGACTTTGGATTGTCTGTCCGTATGGCGGAGCTGTAACTCAAGTAAATATACTCTGATTGCCCTGTATTTTTTTATGTTATTGACGTTTAATATAGAAAGATCGCTATTGAAAGTGAAGAGTGCAGCATTTATAGTTCGATTCCAGGGACAATCAAAATTATTCCGTTATATTACGGTCCATATGAAAAAAATCATTTTAAGTATATTTTGATGATGTTACACCATTTCAAGCATAATGAAGTTGATATGCAATTTATGAGAATTATTAATTACAGAATGCACAAAAGCGTGCGTTCTGTAGAATATGGGGTGCAAAGTATTCGTTATTCATTTACAGGGTGACACAAAATAACACTTTTACAAAATGCACTAAGGGAATATATCACTTGCGGCGCCTTTTGATGATACTATTACGGTGATTCGTATTGGCTAAGTAATGAAGTCGACAGAGTTGAAGTGCACTACAAGTGTTATTGAAAAGTATTGTGTACATTGCATTTCTCGTTCATTTACAGGGACACACAAAAGAATTCGGTTACTGTACTGTCTAAAAGTGATAATTGCTGGAAGTGCATTTTCAACTTTAGTTAGAGTTTTTAAGTTTAACTAAATTTTTGCATAGTATGTAGTGTGTATAAACTATGTTGATCATATACAGGACTACACAAAGGATATCTTAAATATTACTGTCTATGGTCCTGAATTGCTTAAAAGTAGTTTTTAATTGCGTTATGCATTTTCCTGCTGAACTGTATTTAGTATACTAATAGAAGTTATTAGTAAATTATAAATAATTTCATATACAGGGCTACGAAAGAACAAGATACATTGCATTTTATTGTTGGTAATGACTGGAAGTGCGTTTTGGTTGTGTTATGTGTGTTTGACCTGAATTAAATTTTAGCTTAGTATGTGATGCATGCAAAAATCTTTAGATAATATACAGGGTTGTTCATAAGAATTCGAGTGTATTTCCATCTACAGTCAAAAATTGCTAAAAGTGAAATTTTTAACTGAACTAAATTTTAGCATGTCATGTAGTATATATTGAAATCTATAGATATATACAGGGCTGCACAAAATAATTCGGCTACTTGCTTGACTATAGAAAGTTATTGCTAAAACTAGACTTTTGAATGTGTTATATGTTTTCCAAATTGTTTACTTGCATGTTTTCCGTCACTTTATTTAACGGGGAATTTATATTGCAGTTTTCTGGATGTGTTTGGGGGGAGGGGGTGTAACATAATCTATGCGTGACGCATGGTTTTCGGTTTTTGTTATTAATGCAGTGCTCAGAAATTGCTGAAAAATATTTCAGTTGTTTTAATTACACACCAAAGATTTTTTCTTTTTCTTTTTCTTTTTTTCTTTTTTTCATATATGTGGGATAGAGATGAGACGTTTAATGTCCTTTATATTATATATTCATGCTGTATACAGGGTGTCCCTAAACTCATGGTACATACGCTAGGGGTTGATAGAACACATCAAGACAAACAATATTAAATAGGAAACTAAGGGTCCCAAACGTCTTCCAAAGGAGATAGGCGCCATTAAAGTTTAGTGTCCAAAATTTCAAATGATTATAAAAAACGGAAAAATTGGTCGATTCGTTTGCGGTTTTCGCTAAAACTATTCTTTATGTCAGTATTTTCTTAAAAATAAATTTTAAAGATAAAGTTCAAAAAATGCCGATATAGGGCGCTTTAGTCTTTGGAGTAACGAAAAACTATTTTTGCATCTCATTAAATGCTTTAGCTTAGACTTAAACTTAAATTTTGAGCTCAAAATCTGAATCGTTGGGAGTGATTAAGTAGCGCAAACTGAACTGCGTTCAAGAGTTGAAATTTGAAACTCCCACTCCTGAACACAGTTCAGTTATTCCCGATCTTGGTGCAGCAGACCAGGCGGAAACAATATGAGATGTAAATTTCCAAATGGACGAAAAATGTCCGGGCTAGGATTCGAACCTGGGATCTCTTGAAGCTGCAATGCTCTACCAACTGAGCTATCCCGGTTGAATCTGGAGGGCATAATTCATCCAGTTCATTCCGGGATAGCTCAGTTGGTAGAGCATTGGCAGCTTCAGCCAAAAGATCGCAGGTTCGAATCCTGGCCCGGACATTTTTCGTGCAGTTGGAAAATTACAACTCATATGATTTCTTTACCAATTTGAATAATTGTGTTAAAATTAATCCAGGCAGAAACTACTACCCCCTACACGTAAATAAACGATAGAGTAATGACAAAAATAAACAGAAAATTTATTCATAACAGACATGAGCAATTTCTTCGCGCAAAATCAAAAGAAACAATTGGATGTATGCATGTAGTGCGCAATATGAATAAAGGTTGACACATAGAAAATGGTACACGCATGATGTCACAAAAACTGCTCGAAAGAGTGCCCACCAGCAACGATGCAGGCATCACGCTGCCGGCGGAGGGAGTTGCGAACATTAGTGAATACCCCGGGCATCTCCCGTATATCGCCTGCTACGACGGCCATCCTCGTTGGAGTTGGCGGTCAAATATAGTTGTTCATCACTCCAAAGTCTAAAGCGAACTTTATCAACATTTTTTAAGTTTATCTTTAATTTTTTTTTAAATTTATTTTATTTAGTTTTGTCATCCCTCTATCGTTTATTTTACGTGTAGGGGGTAGTAGTTTCTGCCTGGTCTACGACACCAAGATCAGGAATAACTGAACTGTGTTGTGGGGGGTTCAGAATTTCAACTCCTGAACACAGTTCAGTTTGCGCTACTTAACCACTCCCAACGATTCAGATATTGAGCTCAAAATTTAAGTTTAAGTCTAAGTTTTTGAAAGCCTTTAATCAGATACAAAAAATAACGGTAAAAAATAGTTGTTCGTTACTCCAAAGTCTAAAGCGCCCTCTGCGCACATTTTTTTAACTTTTTCTGTAAAATTTATTTTTAAGAAAATACTGGCATAAAGAATAGTTTTAGCGAAAACCGCAAATGAATCGACCGATTTTTCCGTTTTTTATAATTATTTGAAATTTTGGACCTTAAACTTTAATGGCGCCTATCTCCTTCGGAAGACGTTTGGGACCCTTGGTTTCCTATTTACTATTACTCGTCTTGATGTGTTCTATCACTCCCTAGCGTATGTACCATGAGTTTAGGGACACCCTGTATATTATGAGGATTTCTTTGAAATAAGTGCTACACACTTCAGTTGAAATAGGGAACATGCTATAGTAAACGACAATAACATACAAAAATTTCAGGGCGATCCGAGTATATTTACGTTATTTAGAACACGGCCAGACGGCCAGACAAACCAAAGATCTCATAAATAAATATTGTGATATTTTATGCAAAATAAATGGGAATGGGACATTTTAAAATATGACGATATGACGATTATTCGTTACTTTAAAAATTTAAAAATTGAATTAGTTAAAAATTTATGATTTTAACACCAAATTTTGAATATATCTATTTCATCTTGTTATTTACGAGCCTGCCAATTTTCAAATTAATCCATTGAAAAGTGTAGGATTTGTGTTTTTAAGTCCACTGACTCCTTAAAGAAAAGCACTCAAAAATTATGTATTTTGGATTGACTTAAAAATCAGCATATACATAGCGTTAAAAATAAATAAATAAATAAAAAATAAAAAAATAATTGAACTAGTACACATTGTACTATTATAAACACAAGTTTTAGCACTTAAATAAAAAATTCTAAACAAATTTTCGGATTTTAAATTTTTTAAATGCAGCATTACAGTATAAAGAGTGTGCTAAAAAACAGACAGAAATAGTTGGGGTATTTTCGCGAAATCCAAATATAATTCAATGAAATTATATAAATATAATCATATCTTAAATTCCAGTTCTTGCATTAAACTATAGTAGCATCACAGTTTTATTCTTCTAGCTGTACTTTTTTTTAAAGTTATTTCTTCTGTTCTTTAATCATTGCCGCTCTAAACTAACTGCACATAACATTTTTTTAAAACTCTTGCTCATAAATTTAAATCCAGCCATACCCTTTTAAAGCTCAGAGTTTAAAACATATACATATATATATATATATATATGCATACAATACAAGCCATACCCTTTTAAAGCTCAGAGTTTAAAACATATACATATATGGATACAATACAACCGATTAAATAAATAATAAAGAAAATTGCGAAAAATGACAGACAGCCCGCGTACTATGTGCCAAGGGAGTGATAAAGGACTGCCTGTAGGAAGCCTCTTACCAAGTTAGACGCTGCATTTAACCCATCATTTAGCAAAGCGTAATCATTTTCTCCTCTCTTTTTGCTGCGTTTAAAGTTGCATGATGTGCTTAAATTTGCGCGTATTGTCTGTGTCTGATTGAGCCTTAACAAGGCTACCATGAGTCAAAAAGGTTGGAACCAGTTCTAGAGTTTAAGGAGTAAGTAGCACTTGTCATTCGTTTACTGGGATGCTGAAAAGATTTCCATTATGTTATAATCTTATAGGAAAACATGTTTGCAGAAAATTTCAATGTTATGTTACTTCAAACATAATGAAATTGACATACATATCTAAAGTTGTAACTTTAGTTTTATTTTTACAAACGAGCCCTCAATTTGTGTGATTTTAGATTTTTAAACGAAAATATTTCCAAACGAACCTACAATTGGGGCCACATTCATTGTCTTAGGAAAATTCCCGGATTTTTTCCCTTTTTTATGTTTCCAATTTCTATGTTGTTATATATTAACTTATTTTATTTTGAAAAATAATCTGGAGTTAATAGAAACGAAAGTAACTGGAAGGTTGGTAGCTATGTGCACAAATGGGAGCATGATTTTGCTGAATTTAGTTCCTCCTACTCGTATGTTTTCAGCTCTGATAATTTTTCGTTTCGTAACCAGCTAAGTCTACCCCACAATTCATATGTTTTTTCTCTTATACTCTATTCTATATTTAAAATAAAGTATTTTATACCTCCTCAATTTTTTCAAAGTTTTATTTAGTTTAAATTGCAAAAATTCTTAATTTAATAGTATAAACAGAAAGCTACCCAGATAAAACTCAGTAAAATACGAAGCCTTCATTGGCTTGACATTGCTCTGTGAACTTTAAATATGCGGTTTCCAAAACTAGTCTATCAGATTTTTTGTATCACTTGGCAGATGAATTTAAAATATTTTCTTGGAAAGTAAAATTATATTTCTACCTTTCTCAATTTCATGTTTCTGTGAAGCGTAAATTTCCATTTACACACATAGCAATGGAAACGAATTTCAGAAGTCACAATGCAGAACTGGACATTCGTTAGTAATTATCACTAATTGAACAGGATATCAAACAACTGTTGAAATCAGTACAACCACAGATTTGACATTAAACGTGTATACGTTGTTTTTCAACTTAGCAATGTAAAATCTGTGAGGTAAATAGTTTGATTTTTTTAAATTATGAAAATTGATGCATGTGTCCACATTTCGACAATATTATGTATATTCGTGGTAATTTTGGAACTGATGCTTTACACTCACGCAAACATGTAAACAAAAGTTTGGCGACTTTTTGGTTGGCGCGATTTTCAACACTGCGCCAAACGAATAACTTAATACAATGGCTAGGTTGCCATTAGAGGAAAAAATTCCCTAAATTTGGCGATTTTTTTCCTTTTTTAAACCGATTATTTATTTTTCTGCGTGAGTGTAAAGCATCTTAGCCGTAATTTTAAATAAACTGAGCGTTATGGTAATTTTTTTAGAACATAATTTAATTTAACAGACACGGAAACATAGCGCGGCATTGTTTAGACTACTATCTATCTTCGCGAACTCTACTCCATAATCATCTAAACACCATTCACTTGTAAAACATAGGCGTAATATGCTACTTTAAAGACATTCATTCTAAGAAGGCTACCTTGAGTAAATAATGTTTGGAACCATTGCCAGAGAGTAGGTAGTAAATAGCATTTGTTGTTTGTTTACAGGGATATGCAAAAGATTTCCATTAAATTATAATCTATGATTAAAAAACGTTTGGCGAGAATTCCATTGCTACACTATTTCAAACATAATGAAAATTGATATGCATATCTGAGGTTGTAGCAATAGTTTCCAGCTACTGTGTTATGAAAATAGTCTAAGATTAGATGGATTTTTGAGTTTTGTGTTTAAATGTGTTGTCTGGATCACCTATTCTGTCATTTCTTTTACTTTTCCAAAGTGGGGATTAATCTTCCTGAATCTTTCGTCTTTAAGGTTTATTGTCGCGGTTATTTTACACTGCAATGTGCGTATTAGGTTTCTGTGGTTGTTTAACTAGTGTAAATATCTTGATAAAAATTAATATTGTCAGATTTTGACCGATCTCGCCATTTAAGGGATATAAGACTAAAGGTTCATTGCTTCCAGATTTTGAGCTTGAACTTTGCCAAATACCTATAGCCAGTAACGTCCCGACTGTGGAATAAGAGGATTCAGTTGAGACGTTTGCCATTGTGATAAGACTTTGCGTTAGTTACCTCAAAATAAAAGTATATTTGGAGTCCACTGGATTCCCTTCAAAGTAGTGACAATTCGTATATTTAGTTTTCTAGTGTTATTGTGCTTAATACTATTTTCAAAATTACGTGTGTCAATCTACGTTGTTATGTTGCTTATGGTTAGTGTTAGAATTAACAAGGTTCTGGGGCTATCTACTCCCCCTTCCGTTATCTTTGTGCTTGAGCTTATAATGTGATCAGTGTTAACTTAAATACCCTGCTGCACTGCTATCCCAAACAATTGTTGATTTAGATAAATTGTTTTTTATTGTTATTTCCTAGTTATGGATACTTATTTATTTGACGAGCCAGAAAGGACTGCCACAAGGTAACTAAAACATGTTTCCTATAGATCCGCGCTTCCCAACCACCGAGCCGTAAGGGTACGTCTTTCACTTCCTAGGGATACACAGCAGTAGAGGAAAATAAATAAATCTTGAATGTTATCAGCGCATTGCAAACATGGCTTTTTTTCTAAAAGCGAGTATGGATTTTATAGCTATAAAAATGATTATAAATTGGAAACATTTTACAAGTATTTTAACGGTAGTATAACACCTGGAGCTATTTAACCTATGCTAATATTATTTTTTTCTACCAATATTGTGTTATGTTTCCCGCATATAACATTAGAAATTGGAGTAACAAAAATTAGATTCAGAAAAAAAGCGAGAAATTGCAGTTATAACGTGAATTTTCCAAATTAAATTCTTAACGCATCTAGTCTACCATCGACTTACCTGCGTGATTTGCAGAAAAGTGTTAACAAATAGATCGATTTTTCCTGTTAAACTGCACAGGGAGACCAATTCGACATGAAAGATAAACCATTTAATTCTTTCAAGAGGAAATGCCTCTAAATATTAATGGTAAAGAAACCTATGACATCACTTTATGAATCAAATAATGAAAATCTACTGAAATCTTCTTATCTCATAAGTTTCCGAATAACTTATAACATGCAGACACTTATTAAACATTGTACAACTGATATTGTCAGATTCTGATAAGTTAATCTAATAGACAGCTGTTAATTTAGTTTGCAATATTTTTTTGTCAAATAACACAGTTACTTACAAAGCTATCAGGAGGATTTTTCTTTTGCTGATTACTAAAATCAACACACCGGGAGAGGAAATCCTTAATATTTTGGATAAATTCTTCTCACTAATGATATACTATAGGAAGAATTTGAAGATTTAAGAGCGCATGATATGAAAACAATGATAGATCACCATGCTGAAATCGTCATTACAAATTAAGGAAAAGGAAAAGCACGGTAAAATCAGCAATAGCGTTCTTTGAAGATATGCACAAGTCTCGAGAAAAATGTTTGTTGAACTGATAATGGTGTTGAATAATATCACTAAAATAATAAACTATATGAAATCACGATCTCTTGAAAGCAGACCTTTCAAACTATTGACGACATATGGAGTCGCCTTAGTCCCTCTTTTCTGCATATTGATTAAGATGCTATCTTAGGAACGAGAATTTACACGTTTAATGGAATTGCGTGCAAAGAAAAACATCATTTTTGATGGACCGTAACGGATGACTACCGAAGTTTTTAAATGCTGAAAACTGAGTGTGTAAATTGGCTTGACTGACCATTGGCTTACCAATGAACTTATCAAAATGAACGAAATGAATCTATTGTTGCAAAGAAAAATTGTTAAAGGCGTTAAAACCACAGCAAAGTGTCTATTTGTAAGCGAAAATCGGTGTATTATTTGGAGTGTAGGAAGAAGGGAGACATTCATTGCTCCCTATTGCTTAAAATATGCATGAATGAAAACAACATCATGCTTCAAGAAAAAATGCAGAACAAAATCCAGATATAGAGAAGCTTTAAAATACTTTATTTTTCAACAGCTCAATAGAAGTGCTAGAAGACTTAAATTGGGTTCTGGTTGTGTTCAGTGTCAACAGAAAGTCACGCAGCTTAAACTCAGCAGAATACGAGGTCCTCATTCATTTGAAATCCTACAGCGAACTAAAATTATTATTCCAAAAAAAAAATCTACCTGAGTTTTGGTATCTGTTCACAGGTAAATTCAAAATCTTGTCTGAGAAAGCAAAATTAGTATTACTGTCTTTCTCAAGGACATTTCTCTGTTAATCAGTATTCTCCGCTTACCGAGCCATCAGAGCGAAATACTAAACTTTTAAATGCAGAACCAGATATTCTCCTGCAAATATGAACAACTAAACCTGATATTATGTCAGAAAACTTTGAAAAGTAATACTGTCACAGGTTTCACTATAAACCGTCACACTATCAATGCCAAATTTATTGTAACACAAACATTTTGCTTTATTGAATTTTAAAGAACTTTTATAAATGATCACGTTTGACAATATCATATGTATTGGTGGTAATTGAGAATAAATGACTAAGAATAGTCAATTTTCAAAATATATAATTTTATATAGAGGAGAGTTGGACAAAACCGGGTAGGTGGATAAAACAGGGATCCAGGTTTTATGGCTTGATTTGTGGCAGTATCTACCGGAAACTTCTAGAATTACTTCTAGGCGAGCGACTTGACAGCACCCAGTAAACAGTAGCCGTGTAAAACAACTGATTTTGCAGTGATGATTTTTTTAAAGTTTCACGTGAAAAAGTTAACAATTCGGCGTCTGCAATATTACATACCAATCCTAAATGACTAAGGATTTAGTTTAGGTAAGTAAAACGTATGATAGCCCATTATTTACTTGTTATTTTAACGTTTTGTATTGGTGTCTATGAGTTGTTTGAACAACGCTAGACATTTTATGAAAATGGCGTGGTCGGACAAAGCCGGGATGCGGATCGTCGGACATAACCTGGAAGTTCCCGGTTTTAGACAACTCATTTATGTGCGTGATTGAAATGGAATTCACTTGTTTAATTATTGTTTTACGATCTATAAATAGTTAAAAACTATACAAAAAGTATTATTTAAATTAAGTTGTTATATAGAAAACTGCTTTTTAGTCATTTATATTCCAAATTAAGTTGAAAATTTTAAAAAAAATTAGTATATCATCGAGTTGGGGCTAAATTAATTTATTCGCGAGATTAACCTTTTGTTTAATTTCATGGTAGTTTTTAAGCGTTTAATTTTCTCTGTATCAAATTATTTGTACCTAATAAACTACAAATAATTTTTACTTTCTTCTATCTTTAGAAAAAGAAAGTATTGGATTCGTGAAAAATTTCGACTTCCGGTTTTCGATAGATTTATACATTTTAGAAGGTGCTGAACACGATTTGATGGTTTTTAGAAAATATCTGTCTGTGAGTCTGTCTGTATGTGACAAAAATTTTATGGGTGCTCTATCTGCTATAAAAGGGTTTGAAAAGACGGGGATCAACCCGTTTAACATTGACGTATTTCCAGATCAACTCTTTACTCTCGCTGAGAGAACCGAGAGGCCCATGGAAGTGGAAACGAATCCTTTGGCTGAATGTCAATTATTGCCTGAACAACAACAAGATCTTGATGTAGACATGCCTGTAGGAATCTATAAACCTCAGACTTAGAAAGAGAATGGGACTATACAAAAGCTGTGAACGCCGACTTCGAAGGCTCCAGTTTCTGTGCAAGACGACGACGTCGGCTTGCAGGTTCCTTTGCAACCGTCTACGTTTTCTCAAGGTCTGGGCAGAGATATCATGCGTCTTTTTGCAATCTCACCATAGGATATAAATCCTATTCCAGTACAAACCAGCCCTAGAGCCATTAAGAAATCCGACAAGCTTCGAGGGACACAAAAAACAGCTATCCTTACTTCAACCCCCTACAAATTAGAACTCGAACTAGAAGAAAAAGAAAGGATGGAAAAACAAGACAAGAAATACTTAGCTCTGAAGCGAAAACTTTTCAAGATGACAAAAAAGAAAACTGAGGTGAAAAAGAAGAAGCCAAAGAAGAAAAGACCGTTGACATCAAACGAAGAGAAGGATATAAGTAATGTAGCGTGCATCTTTTGCAAAGATTTATATGAACAATCTAAACCCAAGGAGAGTTGGATACAGTGCCTTCCCTGCAAATGGTGGGCACATGAAGCGTGCATCAATGCAGATGAACAACATCAAACTTTCATTTTTGATTTTTGTGCCAAACAAGTTTAACTCTTAAGGCATAACTTACATCATTGTTATTTTATGTAGATTTGATATAGATTCCAATTCTATAAGTATAATATGTCATATCGTGCAAGTTTCCCTCTAATAAATAGTATTATTGCAAAGTTACAATGTGTTTTTAAATTATTATTTCCAGTCCGGGACATTGTACACTTCTAAAAATTACACTTTTATGATCTTAATTGCTATTGTTCGCGATTGAATGAATACTTTTTTTCTTCACAAGGAATCAGTTTATCGTTTTAATGTAAATTTTGACTGTTTGTTCACATAGTGAATAACAATAAAAGAAATCCCGTTAGTGTCCCGGTTTTGTCCGACTTTCTCCCAATAAATATTTTTATGTAAATTTTTTAAACATATATAATAATTTCATTGTAAGGGCATTGAACATTTCTATAACTATCTACCTTCTGCTCCACAGCAAGATATATAGCGTGTCCGAGAAAGGTCTTTATCATTCTAAACATTAATAACAATAATGCAAACAGGTGAAATGAAATGCAGTTTGCTGCATACGAATGAAGAAATCTATGAGATTTTTTTGTTTAAGAACACTTCTGACCAACTTCCTGGGACTCCGCGAGAACGATTCACTGATTCGTTCGACACTTTCTTCTGATGTCGCTGGTCGGCCGTAATTTTTGTATGTTCAACATTTCCTGTCTCTTTGAACCTCTAAATCTACGCATAAATTAAAGGCACACTTGGTGGATCTTTATGGTACCTCCGGCAAAAAAAAAATTTGCACGGTTATCGGTGATTTTGTTTCAGCTAACCACACTGCGCTTTCTCCTGAAGAAGTCGCTATTTTCTTTTCTTATCACAAATGCCAAACAACTAGCGCCATCTACCTCAGGCGCTATCAGCGATACCAGAGAAAACTTAGATTTCTTCATTATTTTGCAGAAAGCTGCATTCCATTTCACCTATTTGTATTTTTGTTATTTATGTTTAGAATGATAAAGACCTTTCTCGGACACGCTGTATAATCACCATTAATTTGTAAAACGTCGAGTAGTGTAGACAAAAGGGGATGAGTCGTAGAAATTCAATCTAAAAAATGCTCCGCGAGTCACAAAAAATTGGGAACCATTTCTATAGATTTCGATCACAGGATTGACTCTGAGCGATAATTACTGGAAGTACGTTTTCAGCTATGATATATATTATTAAACTTAAATAATGTTTAGTGGACTAATTGGTGTGCATAAATTATATTGATCATATACAGGACTGTACGAAATAATTCATAATCAGTATCAGCTATGGAGAGCAATTGTTGAAAATGGATTTTTAATACGCTATGTATGTTTTTTGTTTGTTTGTTTAAATTTCGCATTTCATTGCATGAAAAAAGGAAACTTTTTCCAATATTCTGATATTGTTAGAAAGTGTTTCAGAACTTACGTACGATTTTTCATTTTTGTTAAATTTCAAAATCAGTGCAGACTTTGAACATGAAGGAGTAAAAGACTGAAAGTTGTTAGCGGAATGAAATAAATTTTAAATATCTTTAACAAACATTTATTTTTAGTTGATTATTTTTTCTTTTTATTTCGTTATATCAAATATATTTAAAGCATATTCTCCTAATATAACTAACTGTTTACCATATAGCAAAAGTTTATAAAGGTATTTTTTCCGGTAGCTATATATTTTTTAAAGTAATGTAAACGAAAATCTGCATACACAACTGCCAACTTTTACGCTTTTTGTTACCACTAAAAGTTAGTGGATTTTTTGTCTTATTTAACCGCAGATTTCGGCGATTTAATAAGGCAAAAATTACTATCAAATTTCAATGGTAAGAAAAAAGCGTAAAAGTTGACAGCTATGTGTATGTATACCTTTTCAATGTTACTAATTAAAAAATATTAATAATAAGCTGTATTTTTTATGTAAACCGTACCTAATATTTAATTACAATGATCTCTCACTTAAACGCGACCTCTGTTATACGCGTTTTTCACTTATGCGCGTTTTTCCGGCGGCCTCGGCCAGCGAAATAGGAAAATAATGCTAACACTTATTCATTTATACGCGAAACCTAAAATGCCCCTTTCACTTATGCGCGAATTTTTTTTTCTAGTTGCTTTATCGCAAATATGTACCCTTCCTTTTCTGTCACATGGAATGCATTCACATGCCCTTAATCTATTGTTCGTATTCTTCCAAGGATGCGTTATTTTTCGCTTGTGATTGACATCGAGAGGGGAGATCGGGTTACATACGGAAATGTTGACGTCACTAAAAGTCTCAGCCAATCTCGTGTGGATGGTAAGCACTGCTCGCGGAACAAGCTTTAGGTTTGCGTTACTACGCCATTCGCTTACGTACTGTACAGTGTATAAAAAATGACAAAACGTACGAACTTGTCGGTTTCTTATGAAAAAGGCTTTAAATCAAGAACAGCGTTAGCTGATCATTTTCGTATTCCAGAATCAACTTTAAGAGGAATTCTGAAAAGCAGAGAAGCTATAAATGCAGCTTATTTAGAATGTGGAATAAAGGTCAAGAAAAGGAGTCGAATTCAAAGCAGAAAGAACGAAGAATTTGAGAAAGTTTTAGTTCTCTGATTTAAAGAAACTCGTGCATCCAACATTCCGGTAAATGTTGAACTTCTAAAAGAGAAAGCCTTGGAATTATTGAAGAGTTATGACATGGAAAACTTTTCTGCGTCAAACGGATGGGTTGAGAAATTTAAGATTAGACATGAATTGTCAACTCGTGTCCTTTCTGGTGAAAGTGGAAGTGTCAATGTTGAACAATGGAAAAAAGACCTGCCTGATTTAGTTAAAAAATACGAACCGAAAAACATTTACAATTGCGACGAAACTGGACTTTTCTATCGAGTAGCGCCCAACCGAACTTTGGCGTTTAACGGAGAACCATGCCATGGTGGAAAAAAAGTATAGAAAGGTTAGCTGTGTTACTGTGATGCAATGCCGATGGTTCAGATAAACTGTCTCCACTAGTCATTGGGAAATCAATGAATCCCCGATGTTACAAAAATGTAAAGAAACTTCCATGTGATTATGCTAGTAATAAAACGGCATGGATGACTTCAGGCATTTTTCTGGATTTCCTGCACAAATGTGACAGTAAAATGGAAAAAGAGAAACGAAAAATGATCCTATTTATGATGGAACAATGCCCAGCACACCCAAAAGATCTTCCGCCTCTCAACTATACAAAGTTGTATTTTTTCCAGCCAATTGCACAAGCAAACTTTAAGCTATAGATCTGAGCATCATTCGTTGCGTGAAAGTGCAGTACAGAAGAATTTTAATCCGGCGTCTTCTTACTGCTATAGAAATGAAACGTTCGGTGAAAGATGATTTGAAGCAAATCACTGTCATAATGCTATTCACATGGTGTGCTCGTCATGAACAAACATTACTTACATCTGTATCAAAAACTGTTTTAAGAATGCAGGATTTCTGCTCCCAGAAGAAAAGGAATGCGAAGATGATAAAGAAACACAAACCAAGGCCGATATAAGCGAAGATGATTGGAATGCTATATCTGGCGGTCTGGCTTCGTGTACTTTCTCCGAATTCGTGCATGTCGACGAAACCTTAATTACAACTGAGATGCGGGATATCAGCGATATTGCAGTAGAAAATGGCAACAACAAAGACGATGAAGGAGATACAGCAAAAGTTCCCCCAACCCTCACAACAGCATATGAAGCATTGGAAACTCTGCTGGATTTTTTTTTTCAATTTAATTCCGGAAGCGAAAGAACTTTCTCGCACCTATATGAACTTGAAAAGACTCTCAACGACAGTTCCCGAAAACAAAAACAAATCTGTATTGAGGACTTCTTTGTAAAGAAAATATAATTTAATAAAAGTTTGGTACGTATGTAACAACTTTGAATTTTTACATTCTTATTAAATTACAATATATAAACGAAAATTATGTGCGTATTTATTTATTAGTGTATTAGTAGTGTACTATTAGTATTAGTTATGTTAACTTTTTGCGTTTAAGTATATTTTATGGTTTTTCACTTATGCGCGAATCTCACTTGTGCGCGAAAATTTCGTTGTCCCATCACTGTATTTACGTTTGTCAGTTGAAAAGGTTTGAAAAATCATACAATATTTAACTTTCTTTAAATTATTTTACTTTATATGAAAAAGTTTCAATTTCATTTCATATAAAAAAATATTTTTCTCAAAAAAAAAACTACCTAAACAGTAAAAATATTTAAATATTCTAAGAGAGGTAATGAAACATTCATGTTACCATGCAGTTCTTCCTTCCTTCATTATATGAAATTTATAAATTCCCGCAAGAAATAATATAAATGTAAAAATTATTTATAGTTTATAATAGTTATTAATTAATTTATAATACACAAATATTTCTATTCTATGAAATGCTCAAACTTTACTTGTGAAAATGCTTTGTTATAAGATTATTTCTAAATCTTCAAATAGATTAATAAACTTATAATTGTATGAAATTTAAAATTTTCCAAAAAGTACCTATGAAGAACTGAAATTGATAGAAATTTATTTGAAGATACAGAAAACATTTTCTTTTTTATCATAATAATGATTCTTTATTGAATAAAGTAGAGAAATATATCCATCCACTGCAAATCTGATTCATATAAAGCTAATCCAAAATTCTTTCATAAGAATTTTTTAATAAAATTGTTTTTACATATAAATATGAATATAAATATTTATGTTTCCTTTTTACGTTGAAAGAAGAATTCTACTCGTATTCGTTAAATAGAAAAAATCTTAATGAAGTCAAAGTTACTGCATTTTTTCCCCTGAATATAATCTATAAACATAAGGCAAGTACATTTCTCAAAATTTAGTTTGACACATTATTTATTATAAACAAATGCTCATCTGAGCAAATGACGGAAATTTAAAATATTTATTGGAAAGAAGAAATAATTTTCGTTAAAGTCAAACCATATTTAAATATTGATGTTGAAGTAAAAGTTTAAAAGATAAAAACCGCTTTACATTTGGCAAATACAATGCCGCATAGAAAGATAATAAACTTTATTAGATGTAATTAATTAAAGATGATTATTAGATGATAATTAAAAATTATTAAATTAAAGATGTAATTACTGCTTAAAATGATAAAAGGCTTAAAAACACAAAAGGCTAAAACACAAAAGGCTTAAAAATACCTTTTAATATAAAAATGACATGTTTCATGCGCTCTAACAACGACTTCTCCAATATCAAAACTATAAACTATTTTCGCAAAGTTTTTAAGAATGATAAGTACGAATCCCGAGATCACATGTATAATGCAAGCAGGTGCTTAAATTTGTCAAACTGGAAACGTGAAAATTATTATTTTATTGCTTTTTTAATTTGTAAATCATCGCGTGCCAAATTTTAGGTAATTTAAAAGAGGCTGATTCATTCCATATGTTCTAGTTTCGTAAACAGTCTGATCAATTTAAGCACCTGCTTGCATTATAGATGTAATCTGATGATTTGTGTTTATAATTTTCAAAAACTTTGCAAAAATAGCTTATTTATCATTTTGATCTTGAAGAAATCGCCGTTAGAGCGCAAGAAACATGTTCTCTTTATATTAAAAGGTATGTTTAAGCTTTTGTGTACTGTTTTTATCAATTCAAGTAAAAATTATATCTTTAATTTAACGTTAACAGGTGATTTTATTGAATTATTTAAAACTTTATTTTGTTTTTAAAAATCATTATACTAGAATAATTAAGCAGAAAAATATTCCTTTTATGGTTGTTTACTTTATAATAACTTGTCCTTTAAACATTCCGTGGACACATCCAGCAAAATAATAATTTAAAAAAACAGGTGACTAGTTTTTCATACTAATTTGTCCAAACATGCCATCCAATCAGTATAACATCAACTATAAAAAAAAACAAGCATTTCAGTAAAATAAAACGGAAAATAGAAGAATCTAATGAAGTACTTCATTTATTTGATGCCAAACAAAACGTTAGAAATGAAATATAAACAGAGATATAAAATTTTAAAATATCCCTGAAGATACTGAAAATAAACTATTTTCTTCGTCAGCTCAATTTTAAAACAACATCAAAACTTAAATAATGGACAGAAAGAAGTAAGGACTGAATTTTTAGACTGTTAATTATTTAAGCTACTTGCTTTTATAAAATTCAGTTCCAAAAAAAATATCCTTAATTAGAACAAACACCTGTTAATTAACTCTAAATTAACAAAATATGCCAAAACGCTTTTTAATTATCTACAAATGGCTATTGCGTTTCGATATTTGCAGCTATTTTTACCTTTTTAAAACATAGCATATTAGTGTGTTTTTAGAGAGCAAGGCGTCTAGCCAGGGGTTAGCGAGCGTATCTAGTAGAGTGCAGAACCACCTCCTCATATAAGAAATTACTATAAAGTTTTGTCTGAGTTGATTTCCCAGGGAAGTCACCCTTGGTTATCCTCTGCTACAATAAAACACTACATTCGTCAAAACAAAAATTTTACCATTTAGTTTCATTTGGCATAAGATAAAAAGTACATTTTATAACTGATAACATGATAACTGTACATTTTTTATATCAATTATTTTTTACCACATTATAACAATATTTTAAATTGCATTCAATAAGCTGCAAACTTCATGTAAAATTTGTTTTGTCATTTATTTTTTAATTTTAATCTTAAAAATAATTTTACTGAGAAGATAATTCACACTTAGCGCACGTAAAAAATTCTAGTTTTCATCATAAAAGACAGGTTTTTTAACTTAGAATATAATGTATTTGAATAATGCATTTGAACTGATTTTTTTTTTTTTAAGTTATGAGAATATTTATGAGCAGAAGTTCAACGAATTTCTAAAGGATTTTATCTTTAAATTTACCCCCAGGGTAAAAAATTGAAAATTAAAAACCTTGTTTGTGAGTGTTATCGTATGAAGTATACTAAACAAGAAAGAGTTTTCAGAGAACATTGATGTGGTTATCAAAAACTACTTTATTTTATACCATAAAACTAAATTATGTACATTTAAATTTAAAAATATGTTTGGAAATATAATGTTATTCATTCTTGTTAATGCAATTTATAGAAATAAATATAACAGTAAAATATTCAATGGCTGTTCATATAACTATCGTACTATTTATGTGAAATAATCTTTTCGTATTTCATATTCTTTGTTGAATTAAAAAAAAAATATGTTTTATTTTCTCATTTTGAAAGATAATGTTATTTTAAATATAACCACACCAGATATAATTAGCATTTTCATGATGATAGTTGTCTGTTTATTTTAAAATCTGACTTTGTAATTAAACTAGGAATATCTGTATTATTTGTCGGAAAATGACATAATTTTCTTAGAATTCATAATGACATTTATTTTCATTTGTTTTTGCAGATCGTGTGTAGTGATCGTAAAGTAGAAAACAAAAAAGATATACATATTAAAGATTTAATAAAATATTTTATACTTGTTTAATATTTAATGAACAAAATTGTAATGTATTTCGTTATTTTTAAATATATTTATATTAGACTATTAAAAAGTGTGGCATATCACTTTTTTTTGTATTTTTGAAGTGTAAATTACTTTTAATATTCCATCTTCTTTCTTGAATTGATTAGTTGTAATGTGTACTTCTCCTAAATATGTAAAGGTTATGAGATTTAAAAAATATATATTTATTAATTTTAAATCTTATCTCAATGTTCAACCAGGTTTATTTATTTTTAAATTAGACCTTTTTTTCCTTAAAACAAGAATCTCAGCTCTGTTTTAATTAAGTTTGTGAGAATAACAAGAAAATTTGACTAAATTTCATAGTCAATTTAACGTTACTTTTTTTAACACTATATTATAATAAAAATAACGAATAGTTAATATAATTAAAACTTTGTAAACGTTGGTTTATTTCATTATTTTCAAAAGAGTTTAATTCTTTTGCTTTAATACTGGAATTTTTTTTTGTTTTTCAGAGTGACAAAACAAAAAAATCCATTTATTTTACATGAATTCAGGATTCTAATAAAAGAGACAAAATCAAAATATTTTCCGCCACTATTTCTTTATGAAAATTTCCTTTTTAGATTTACCTTTCAAATGTCATAGAACCAAGCTTCGTTATAATTTTTTCTTGCAATTGTTTTGGTTATCTACCGTTAAAATAATTTAAAATAAAATTAGCGGTGGACAAAAAAGAGACCGCTTAGATGACTGTGGGATATGTTTTTCTTAAGAGTTGAAATCAGTAAGTAAAAATGTCATTGCTATAAAGTGCTAAGATTTTTTTTCTTGAAAAAAATAAGGTTTTCCATTGTCCATTTTTTCATTTTATTTATAAATATTCCATAATAAGATTCGTTGTGCAGATGTTTATAAGAATTTCACGAAGAGTAAAGCTTTGAAACGATATAAAAAAAAAACCCAAATCAAATTAAATACACAGTTACAAATTAAAGGAAAACCACCATTAAGGAAAATAAAATAATGCAACGCATAATCTAACTTTTAAATAAATATATTTAAAATTCAAAGTATTCAGTTCGATATTTAAACAAGAAATAAAACCCATGCGTGAGCATAGATTATGAAAAATTTTCCAAAGCATTCATAATATTGAAATAAAACTTCATCGTATAATAAATTGGAAGATGATATCTAAGTAAAAAACTTAGAAAACGTATAACACATTTGAAAACCCCATTTCAGCAATTACTATCAACAGTTGGAAAAGTATTATAAGTTCTTTTATGAAGCCCTGTATATAATCTACAAATTTGTATATATACTACATAGAATTTTAAGCTATAGTTCAGTTATAAAACGCATAACAGAGTTGAAAATTCCCTTTCAGCAATTTCCGCTGATGAAAGGAATTATACTCGAAATATTTTGTGTAGACCTTGATACGATCTATAAATTTTATACACGTCAAGTAATATGCAAAAAATTAGTTAAATTGAAATACGCATACAACAAGTGAAGACGAACTTCCAGCAATTATCGGTCGTAGACAATACTGTAACATAATTCTTATGTGTTCCCTGTAAATGAACGAGAAGTGCTATGCACACCATATTCTACATTTTGTGTATTGTAGTGCAAAATTAAATGATGGATATCAGTTTCACCTCATTGATGGATATCAATTTGAATATGTTTGAAATAGTATAACATCGTTAAAATACATTGCGAACCTTTTTTCCCCATAGACCATAATGTAACGGAATTTTATTGAGTGTATCTGTGAACGATGTATATATATTACATACTTTCTGTATAATACAGAACCTGCCATATTAAACCTCAACAACATATAGCAATTACATAACAATCCGTGTTTATTCACGCGAGTTAAAGTACGGAAAGAAAAACAGACAGACGGCTAAACATAAGCACTTTAGTGGAAAGTGTTAAAAAGATTACTGCCATTACAATTTTTTAATAATTTTATTATGATTTTTAAATGCTAAAGCACTGTCAAACTATATGTTTTAAAAATCAATTGTTATTTCTAGGTGTATTTATTATATTATATTATATTATTATTTTAGGGATATTTTAGTACCAAAAGACATGTATCGATTCGTATTTCCGTATTTATGAATGAAATTTACGATAATTTTTCCTATATTTTGTAAAAGCAATATGTCAAATTTGGAAAAACTAAAAGGAAGATACAACATTCAACAACACGTTTTAATGAATTTTTAAACTGACATTTGGCTTTAATTGTCCAACTTAGGGGCTGGTAATTGATGACCATAAGATTCCCCCAAAAATGCTCAATGCGCCAAACAGGGCACAAAAATTAGAAACACACTTTCAATTTTTTTTAAATAGCCAAACGATTTGAAGTCTAAATTCACGTTAATTAGTATATATATATATTTTGTTTTGCAAATTCATGCGTAGAATTACATTATATATTTGCGAGTAGTTTTCTTTTAAAATATTATTACGCAACATTAACATACTAATATGTAATTTAATACAACATTTAATCTCGTAATTTCCGGCTTATATTCCGAGGGTCAAATAAAAATGCATACAACTGTAAATTTTATTTAATAAAATGTAACTTATTTGACAGGTCGTACTTTTTACTACTTAAGTGGCATTTATTTGATTTAACTTATAAAGTAACATTTTCTGGCTCAAAACGTATTTATTTGATCCACAGATTACACGACCGAAAAATCTTTAAATCTTTACTTACTTTTTACTTGCGTATACGTACATACAAACTACCAAACTACATTGAGCAGTGAATAGCTAATTGTTTTATGACATTTTCGAGAGTGAAAGATCCAAGAGTTATCAGATAGTGAGATTTTTCTGTTTGCTATTTTTTAATGTTTATAACTGTAATATGGTACCTATTTGAAATAAATCGAATTGATCATGGTTAAAGCCTCTTCAATTCATCGAACATATAATGAACATATATGTGAAGTTCGATGAATAAGTTCGATGAATTGTTCTTCGTACATTATATGTTCTGTAGTTGAAATTCATGAAGTAATTTTCAAATACAGGCTTTTAAATGTTCTTTTACAATAATATAAACTGTTGTGTAAAATGGGAGGATTAAACTTTGTAACGTTATATTAAAAAAAACTCGTCCAGACTGGCGGAACGCTTCTGATTGGTCTCTTCGTCACATGGAACTCCTGACTACACATTAGTTTTTAAATACTCGTTGCCATTCCATCTTGGCCGCGTGCGGAGACGCAGACATACTTTTAAATCGGTTTTAATCTTTTAAACTTTGGCACTGATGATGGAGCTTTAGAGGATCCGGAGCAGCTGTTTGCTACTTTATACGTATTTTATTTGTGCTATTTTTTACGTTAATCATTTATTTTAATATAAACAGCTGGTTTAGAGTAATTAAATTAACTATAAACACACAATAATTTAACCAATTTTTTTAAAGAAAATTTAATTTAAAATTGAAAAAAGATATATCCACAAACGATGGGAAAATTCTACAAAAAATCTTACAATATTACATCATTATAATCATTATAATCATCATCATCATTATCATTATAACTAATCATTACAAAAAAATTAAGATGCTCTAAAGTTCTTCGAAAATTGCTATTAAATATAAACAAATTCCTAAAAATACATACAAAATGCAACCTCGTCAGTTTTCTGACCCATCCATAAGTGCATTAAAAATGCTTCATTTACAATAATTTTACTGACATTTATAAATAAATTTATCTTCAAAGAGACGTTCATTCAGGAGAAATATTTTCGTTCATTAAATAACATGAACATATTTTTTCTTCTCAGATAAAGAATTATTTTTCCAATGTGTTACGGAAATCTGTAGTTATTCGATTCATTTACGTAAAATGGAGATGAAATAAGAAATTACTATTCTTCTAATTAAAGATAATTACTCAGATTTCTAATGATTCGTAAGGAATTATATTGAATATTCAATTTATTAGACTTCTGTTAACGAAAACATAATTGCTTATTAATATAATGAACAGATGTTGTGTTGTACGAATAAAATAAAGACATACTATATTTAATTATACGGTTATTGGAGTAATATGTTTTATTTTACTAATTATCTCGTTTTCAGAAATCATGCGTATCACAAATTACCTTACATAATTTATCACTTACATAAACATTTGCCTCAAAAAATATACAGTTAGAAATTGCTAATCCTAATAACTTTCTTCCTTCTTAAAATATACAAAATGAAACTGATTACACAATATTTGTACCCAGAAATTACAAAATCCTACACCATTTATGAATAGTGACATTGTTCGAAATTATTTTGTGTAAAATATGGTAAAGATGAATAATTATTCATACCGCTCATATTTGGTACCTAGGATGTCACCTTTAACATAAAAAACAAAATATTCGAATTTTAGATTTTGAGACATATGTATCTGAATTTTTAAAATTATTAATTACAAACAGAAGCAGATAAAATATTTTCGAAAATCAATAAAAACTGCTTAATTATTTAAATCTTTTCATCTGTCAAATCAGATCACAAAGTTTTAGTCTTTCTTTTAGAATAATAGTTTGATAATGGTGATGTGCATTATTATTCCGCAGCAGTCACTTTTAATAATACTCTTTAATTACTTAAAGACAAGTTTAAGATTAAAGTTTAAAGATTAATTATTTCAGTTTACCATTAAAATTTAATTATTTAAAGCTCTGATGGTTATTTAAAGTCAGTCTTTTTAACGGAAAATCAATCAGACTTTTTGTTTAAAGAAAACGCATAAAATCTTACGTAAACAGCTATATCGGGATGGAAAGATTCAATCTTCAAACAATGGCATCGAATCCCTTATATTTACAGCAAACACTCTAACAAGGAAGGTCTCCATAAACGCATACTCAGAAATTTTTGAACCAATTTCAGAATATTTTTCGCATGTACGATATGTACGTTTATAGAAAAAATTGGTGCGGAACCTCGATATAACGTCCGTAAAAGAAATTATGAAAATTTCGTGTTTTTGGCGATTTATCGCTGGTTGGCGACAGAATGAAAAAACAAATACGCTTTTATGATAATGCTCTTTTAGGAAAAACTTTTTCTACTTTTCATACTGAATTAGTTTAAGTAAATTTAGCTTAAATGAATACACTTTTATAACTACGGTTTTGCCATATACAAATATGCATATATAAAGAAAATTAACAATCGTATTCTACGGTTTAGAACAAAATTTAAATTGATTAAAAATGATTCAAACTAAAAATTAATGTCCGATTCTGAGCACTGTTCATTTCACTTCGATATTTTTAATGTTGGAGATAACAAGAGAAAAATATTGTTGTCATGGAAACAACGACCTATTCAATATCGAAATGCATCATCTTAAGGTAGTAACTGCTAAAATACACTTAAAACTTATTCAACTGGCGAAATCATATAAAAATTAATAACTTCAGTAATACGCATCTTGCATGTATATTACATAAGCTTATACAAAAATTAATACACTATTTAATCGTTTAAGTTTAAATTCTTAAAGCACTTCGCATTTAAACATTCACTTAAAAAAGCAATTTCCAAATGCTTTAAAATCGCTTCCATTTGGCGAGGAAAAAGTGTTGCTAGCTAAATCACGTCTTTTTGCGCCAAATACTCATTTTTTTTTTTTTTTTTTTTGCAGAAATTTTACTGGGATTCCGCAGCTAAATTTGACTGATCCTTTACATGAATATTTGCATTAGCATTTTTATCATTATATTATGAGTATGCGCTTTAAGGAGACAGTCCTTGTAAGTACAGGGCGGCAATAATGAAAGTGGCAGTACTCAGCGTGCTCTGCAGCCGGATCTAATTGCGAGAATGGAGCAAAATTTTGTATTATGATTAAACAAGACGGGGGACGAAGGTCTCCGGAAAAAAAAAAGATAGTTTCAAAAGTCACCAATATGTGGAAATGTGGCGCTGTGTAATATAAAGGGGAATTTGAAAAATGCAGAATCAATACCGAAATAAAATTTATTTATTTACTTTTTATTTAGCACATTTAACAATTAAAATCTATCTGAATATGGCAATAGTGGATCAATATGCTATTACAAGGAGCCACATTTGCACCTGGCGATGACTTTTAGAACTAAATATTCTTTCGCGGAATTCATCGACCCCGTCTTGTTTAATAATAATATAAAATTAGACTTTATTCTCGCAATTAGATCGCGCTACAGAGCACGCTTAGTACCGTCACTTTAATCATGGCCAGTCTGTACATGGCTAAACGGTATCTAATAGGGATGAGCAGGACTGTCCTTTTTAAATTGGACGTGTAAATAAAATCCTAATTTGCTAGGAAAAAATAATGTATTTTAACCTCAATGAAGTCTTATACAAAGGTGGGGAAGGGTAGGTGTTTGCTCATGTGCAAATATTTTTCGTCGCCTTAAAAATATTTGCTTCCGAAGTTTAAAATGAGGTTTTAATGTTGTTAAGAATCTATTTAAGCGCGGAACTCGGATGTTGTAGTTGCGCACGCCACCCTTTTTTGACCGACTTTGGGCATAAGCTTCAAGAATTTCTTTTAATCACACATTGCAACAAACTATGCAATTAGCTAGTCTTGAGTTAATCTATATTTCAAGTTTCTGAGATAGATAACAGTGAAAAGGTATTTGCCAAAAACCATTTACTTTATTGTCACAAAATTTTATATTTAAATTGTGGGTATTGAAACAGCTGTATGCCATTTTAACATGTATTTTATTTATGTTATGTTCACGTTGTTCATTTATTTTTAATTTTACATTTCACCGATGTAAATTTTCTAAAACTAAATTCAGCATTAAATATAAATCAAATAATGACTATTTTTATGTATCTTTATTATTTATGCAGAAGACCCTCCCCATCCTCCTCATCCCCCCCCCTCACACACACACACACATTTACTTGAATTAACATTCTCCGGTTTATCTCAAGAATAACTGACAATTCAGATGGTTCTTTAGAAACAGGCTCATTTTCAAAGAAAGCTAAATCTCTTGCAATATTTTCAGATAAAATTAGATTATTGCTTTGATTATTCCAGCTGTCTAGTATGTTAATGAAGAGTCTCAGTTGTGAAAATTAAATCTGTCAGCTAACACAAAAGCTCGTTAAAAAATTTATTATAATAGGAAACTGAATTGTTAAATACAATGCCTCAGGACATTAAAATGAAGCTTATACCGAAAAAGTTCATAAAATAGATGTTAAGATGACAACTTATATTTAAATAAATAGCATATTACTCTTAGCTCTTTTATAGCACTTAATTAAAAATTATTTTCAATATGCATGAACAAACATGAATTATATATATATTTACGCCCTTAAACCGTTAAATGAATTTTATTTAAACATTCTCATTTACTCAGACATCGCCATAAAAGTTTCATTTCGAAAGCATACATTAACTACGTAAATTCTCATCATTTAAAAATAAATGAAATGAAAATATTTTCTTGGATACATATACTGAAAAGTCATGAAAACATAATATACATAAATGAAAATATTGCAGAAATATTCATAATTTATTTTTATTTGATTCCTAAAAAATATTTTATTAAATAGTTTGGGCCAATTCTCTGTAATCGGAATTTATTCAAAGATATGGCAACAAATATATACAATTTGGCAAGATTGTAATTGTAAATATTGTAAAACAGTTGAATATTGTAAAACAATAGGACTTCCCTCAAAGGGATTAGCCTGAGTGATATTGCTGAGAACATAGGGTTAACAATTACAATATAAAGAAAAAGAGCAAATTAAATGATAGAATTACAAAATATCATATATAAATTCATATACACTGTTAAAAAAAAAGAAAAGAAGTATCGTTCATCAGATGTGTTGTCATTTTTTTTTTTAACATGTGGCAAAGAATCTCATTTTCTTAAGCGCGTATTGCGCAAAACTTGAAAAAAAAAGTCCTTCCGGCCTGTACCGGGAGGAAAAGGCAGCTTTCCTGTATCTTCGTTTTAAAATTTTAGCTAATGTTACACGAAAACAGCAAGTTAAAATGCAAAGAAACGTTTACAAAAGATTCGTTAATACTGAATTTGAATAAGAAATTCGCCAAATTATTGAGCAATTGCCAAATTGGCTTCATTTATGAAGACTTATTTTGGTCGCCAAATTTGGCAATATTTCGCTAAATGTCGCCAATTTTGCCAATTTTGTTGCCAATGTCGCCAATTTTGGCGCTAACGGATATGAATATATAGTTTTATGCGTATGATTGGGAAAATTATTACAACAATGAAAGAAAATAATTTACGACTAATCGCGTTAATGTGCTGTTTTGTTTCAAAATGTCAGCCACTCTAGAATTTCAAACTGCTCTATCTCAGCCATTTTTTAAGATAGAGGTAAACCAAAAAATGCTCTGGAATCCTTGTATCAAGGCCTAAAACGTAATTAAAAAATAAATTTTAATTTTTAATTTTTTTGTGTATTTATTTTAGTTTTAAATTTTAAAATGGCCGCCATCTTGAAACAAAATGGCGGACCAAGCTGGCCAACGAACTCGGTCGAGACATTGGTTAGCTTAATACACACAATTAGTTTCATCAAAATTGATTTATAAATACGAGCGTTATCATATGACATAAGTCAGATATATATATATTATATATATATATATGGATATATCTATATTAAATCAACATTTGAACGGAGGGGGGTTTTGGGGTCTGGGGGTCATGATCGGTGAAAATATATCGAAATTTGGAACTGCTTTCCTCCGAACGGCTGCAATAGGTAGCTTTATACTTTTTTGTATTGAAAGCTACCAAAAAAAAAAAAAAAAAAAAAAACGCCGGATATTTTAAAACGCCAAATTTTTTAAAGTTACGTAGTTGGATTTGCAGCCAATAGATCAGGGGTCGATGCAGGGTTTTTTTCTTGGGGCCCATTTTGTGAAAAGTAAAGGGTTTTTTTGTGAAATTTTATTATATTTTTGTGAAAAATAACATTTTGTAATGAAAGTCAAAATCCAGCTACTCAAATTCGCACCAAGCGTTTATTAACAAAAACTTTTTTTAAATACTTTTGCTGAAGTTTTCCTCTCTGGTGAACTTGCTTGTTTACAAATTATACATTTTAAAAGTCAAAGAATAATAAATAAATAATAAATAGTAAGTTTTTATGAAATTGAATTTTGTGAAAGGACCTATTTTGTTAAAAGGAATTTTGTGAAGGAGTCCATTTTATAAAATTGACTTTGTGAAGGGTCCTAAATAGGCCCCAAATTTTGTCTGGATCGACCCTTGCAATAGATTGTGCTATCAAGCGTGGCTTAACGCAAATTTAATTTCATTGTTGCACCTTTTTTTGTGTGTGTGAATTTAAAAATTTTCTTCCTTGATTATATATCTATTATTTGTATAACTGTTTATAGAAACTCTTACACTTCAAACTACATTGATAGCAAGCTTTGCTATAAACCAGATTGCAAAACTATAGTCTAAATTACTATTAAAATATACAAAAAATCTTTCGATGACTTCTGTAAAATAACTTTTACATTAAATCTCCATATCGGCAAAATTATATATATTTCAAAGTTAAGCTTAACAGATACTTCTTGATTATTCTCTAGGAGGCTCTGCCCCCAGCGCCTTTACTGCGCCAATCCGCAGACTTTTCTTTTGCCTGTCTGTCTGTCTCTCCACAATCTGTCTGTTTCCCTATCCGTTCTCCTGCCCGTCTCTCTAACCGATTGTCTATCTCTCTACACGTCTCGCTACCTGTCTCCATATTTCTCTACCGGTCTCACTACCCGCCAATCTATTTCTCTAACCGTCTGTCTATCCGTCTAACTACTTGTATGTCTAGCCGTGTCTCTATCCACTTCACTACCCATTTGTCTATCTGTCTCACAACTTGTCTATCTGTCTCTCTACCCGTCTGTCTATACGCTTCTCTACCCATCTCCGTATCCATCTACTGTCTCTCTACTCGTCTGTATACCCGTCTAACTATCCGTCTGTTTTTGTACCCGACTCTTTACCCGTCTCGTTACCAATCTCATTACCCGTCAGTCAACTCGTCTCTGTACTCATCTTTGTACTCGTCTCTTTATCTACCACGCTACGCGTCTCGCAACCTTTCTCGCTACATTCCAGTCTACCGGTGTCGCTACCCGTCTCGTGACCCATCTCTTTACCCCTCTGTCAACCCTCTTTTTACCTTTCTTTCTAGCCGTCTGTCTATTCGTTTCGCTACCCGTCAGCCTACCTATGTCGCTACTCGTCTCTCTACCCATCTCACTACCCGTCTGTCTACCCGTTTGTTTACTCGTCTTTCTACCTCTCGCCCCCTCTTCCCAATATTTAAACAATTCATTTAATATACAGAAGCCGTTTATCAGTTATTAAATGTAAACAGAAGTAATTTATCTAATAAGTGTAATCAGATGAATTTTTTTTTTAAATACTCACATAAACCTGAATAATAATTCATCAGTTTTGTGTTCCTAGTTGTTTATATCATTTGACAGTAAATCTCAACTTCTTAAACTTGAATTGTCTCAAGCTTTTTTAAAAAACCACAAGGTCTGTATAACTGCAAAGTACCCTGAGGGCTATATTAGCTACATGTTATTAAGTTGTGAATGTTTCGTTATCGCGTTTGCAGCCAATTGCTTATGTCAGAAAGCGTGGCTTAACGCCATTTTAAATTCATTACTGTAACTTTATTTTTTTGGGGGGTGGGGGGTGGGGGGTGGGGGTGGGGAGTGTTTCAAATATATACATTTAAATTAAAACTCTTGCCTCCATGCCATTAGTGTTGTTTGTATTATTAACTAATACCTTGTAGACCGAGCTTCATTTGAAACAAATGTAAAAGTCTTCTTCTACAGTTTTTCTTAGGAGAAACTTTCGTAATTGGGCCCAAAGCCAATCGGAGCATTTAATATCATTATTGTAACTCTTATAGAGTTAAAACCATATTGTTGCTAGCTTTACTCTTGTTTGAGACCAGCCTTGCCTGTATATCAGAATGGGGAAAAGTTTCGTATCCAATGTCGGTTGGCGAAAACAATTTAAAATGGTGCCAAAAGGTAGTTTTAGCATCTTACAAAATTTTTCAAGAGAGCGGTAAAACATGTTTTTCAAATATTTACAAACATACGTTTACTGAAGCATGTTTTTGCACCATCTTAAAAATTTAAGCACGATGCTAAAATAAAATTTTATCGCCATATTCGATATTTTAATAAGCAGTGAAAATACACAAACAAACTTATTTAACAAACCTAAGAGGCATTTTTGTGATAAATAATTGTTACTGTCAGGGGGGTAAATTGTAAACAATTAATAAACGGCTAGTAAATAATAAATAGCATTTAAAATCTAAAAATGGAGAAATGGTCCGTATAAAAATGCAAAACATAACATTATACGCTTGATATATGTAAATATATATATTTTTTAATATATATATATATATATATATACAAAATAGAAAAATATCTGCAAAAAATATATTTACATAATACTACATCTGCAAAAAAATGAGATTTAGAAAGAGTATGTCAAATCCTGCAGAATCCAACAATCACATCGAAAAACTTATCACCAAAAAAGAACTCGCCAAATCTTACGGCACAGGAGATGGATTTTTCCCTCTAAACGCAGAATATTAGTTTTTTTCTTGTACGATGGGTGATTATAATATAATTGTTTCATTTCACATACTACATACCGTTTGATATATTGGTACTTTTATGTTATCCTGGCGCAGTTGATAAATCGCCAAATATTGTTCCTATAACATTTTCATATTGAATTTATTTCATTTAAATATAAACCTTTCACTAATTTAATTTAAAATACATGCTTTTCATTAATCCCATTTAAAATGCTAAAAATAGAAAAAAAAAGAAATAATGCCTTAAATCGGAACCTTTTATTTAAACACCAAAGAATTTTTTTTTTAATTTACACACGCGAAATAAAAAAAGCTGCTATTGCTGAGATTTGCGCCAAATCTCTAATACCAAATCTACCAAACGTTATTGCGGGCTTTTTCTTTCAAACAGAAAAAAATCCAAATTAATTTTCGATTTCTACTAAATTGAAATATATTTTATTGTGCTGAATATTGGCGCGTGCATATTTTTTTGCTCCATGTACTCCATGAACTTTTCAATTCCGATTGTCTACGAAAATCTCCCGCCGCGCCGGTGAAAATGACGTACGTACAAAATTTTCGTGACGTATGTACTTTAATTGTGCTTTTTTATCTATTTTTTTAATATAATTTCCAAACGGTTTGACATTTATTCTTGGTAATAAATAGACGTCGTTGTCACCTTTATAGGTACCTGCTGTAAAAATTTGAACGAAATCCGTTAAATATTTTTTGAGTTATGCTTGACGAAAGGTTTTAATATCCATCGTAGCTATATATGGGGCAAAGTAAAACTGCGCTGTGTATGAGTCTTCGTTGCACTCAGACAATAATAGACAAAATGCGTGTGAAATAAGCAAACCTAGCATTCTGAAATAGATTATGAAGGATATGAATAGGGGATATATACCCTGAGGAGATAGATACCCCGAAAGATACCTTGACTGCAGTTAATGTTTCGCCAAAATATAACAGAAAATCTTCTTCCAGGCGCCCAAACTTTAAACTTTATATGCGGGTATATTGTTGTAGATGACGCACTAAGTTCCAAAATTTAAACTTTCATAATTCTTAAACTACTTGACCGACTGTCCACCCGTTTGATAGCCTAAAGCAAAATTTACCGTAAAAGCCAAATATGATGTCAAAATTAGCCGACTGTACAGGAATTTTAATTCCGCTAGCGTATCATGAATTTTACAATTTACTTCAAACTTCTTATACAGGGGTAAATTATCAGAGTGTAATTTCAGACAAATTGAAGAGGGGAAAATTCTTGCTTATTTTATTGTTTTCATTTTAATATTTCGTTGTTTTTTATAGAAGCAGTTAATTTAGGTTTGATTTATGAAATAGTTAATAATATTGTCTATTTAAAATAAATTCCCAAACAAAAGAAAATATAACTTATACAGTATATTTATAAGACTTTGGGACGGTTATGGTATTCAACTATCATCTTTTTAATAATTATTTTACGCAACAAAATTGTTTTAATCCTCAGTCAGATTAATCATTTGTCACGTTCGAGAGAGGTTTTACAATTATTGCTTTAAAAGTACCTATCATGAATTGATATGACTTACTTCCAACTTTTGTGACGCATAATGTATTTCAGGATTATTTCTTTGTTTTCTTATATTTTATCAAATTTATGTAACATTTAAAAAGGAGTTTTTCCTGTTCCCTATTAATTTTATGGTTATTCACAATAAAATTGTCGAAAAATTGTTAATGGATTTGTACTAAATATGTAAATATGAAATTTTTTACAAGTGAAACTATAGAATATGACACATTCGCTACATTGAAACAACGAAGCTGTTAAAGGTATAAAATTATTACAATTCAATACGTCGAATATAGTATATTCGCTACTTTGAAACAATGAATCTGGTACAAGTACCAAATTTCTACAATTCAAACTATTGAATATGACATATTCGCTACTTTGAAGCAACGAACATGAGAAAAGTGTAAATTAGCACAGTGGGTTAAAATAACAAATGTGATTTTTTGTTCGACAGTAACAATCAAATGTTATTTCTCTTTAGCCTGCTTAAATAGGATACAAATTAATCACTGAAAAAATCCAACAGGCTGCTTCTGCCTGCCGATGATTTTGAATTCACAATTAAAACAGTCTTTTTGTCCACTTGAAAAGTGGCTATTTTCACATTCAATAGTTTGACTTGATTTTTACAAAATTTTACTTTCAAAGCCTATAGGATACTTACGGTTGACCTAAAACCTTGAACTTTGGCACGAAGGAAGGTCTTATAGCACATGTAAATAACAAAATCAGAAAATCATTAACTTTTAATTGTATATTGATTTATTACGTAATTTTTCATAATAGGGATTTCCAAAAACGTTCTTTGAAGATCGTAACTTTTAATTGCATTAAGTTAAAACCTCAAAATTTTAACACAACAATGGGATCATGGCCTTTATAGTTTGATATTAATTTAAACTTGATATCTTCAGTCTTTCCTGAAAACAAATTGTCTTGACAGACAAACGGACAACAAAGAGAGATTATAAGGTTTCCGTTTTTTTATATTTGAGGTACGGAACCTTAAAAAATATATCAATTTGCTTTCGAATGGAACAAGAATAAGATGTTCCGCAGAACGTTCTGACTTATAAATGTAGTCCTCTCTTGAAACAAGTTTGATAAATGCTGTCTTAACCAGTCGAAAAATAAAATTTCCCATATCTTGGAAACTAATTATTATTATGAGATGTAAAATTATAAACGCATGTTTCTGACGATTGTAATTCGTTATATGTAAAAATGTTATCGGTTATAATTCATATTATTTTAAATGTTAATCCTAATAATATTATAAATCTGATTCTGTGCAAATGTTAGGCTGAAGCCAGCGTCAAAATGGAGCATTTAATGATCCTGTATCTTTGCATATAAGTTGATTATAGTCCTCAAATGAACATAGGCTGGTTTTTGTTTATTTTATTCAAATATTTTTCTTAATAATTCAAAATTTTGTTATTTTCATAGAGAATAAATGGACATTTTCCCATACAATTTAACCATTTTACTTTATCGTTGCTAGGGCTTTGATAGTTGTCAATAAATAAAAACACGGAAAAATAATTTTTCCTCAACAATTAATTTTCAATTGAACGATTTTCACGTGAAAACTGAAAATTCAAAAGAATTCAAAAGAAGATGAATTTTCGAGATATTTGAAACAAAAATATGGAGTACTTGTTATTATACATGAAATATGAATATCGGTTACATTAAAAAGATCTTTTTCTGTCAAAAACTGCGTTATAATTAGAAGGAAAAATGAGCAATAATTATATTACTAAAAATAGATTTCGCTTCGACCATGGAACTAGGAAAAGTATCCTCCTCGGCTTGGAAAAATATGACGTCATAAATAAAACATGTATTTTCAAATATTCGTAATAATACAAGGAGCATGAATATCAATGTATAATGAAAGTAGATAGATAATGGATGTAATATTTAAGATGAAAAAGCTGAAATATTTTTTATCGATACTGATTAATAATTAGCTTGAATACCAGTTACATACAAATGTGAGTTTTCCGCTAAAATTTACGTCCTGATTGCCAGAAAAAGAAAATTAACAAGAATTATGCTATTAAAAAGAGATTTCTCTGAGGAAAAAGTGACGTCATATTTGAAATAAAACGGGAATTTTCAAATGTGTTTTACAAGGAGCGTGAATCAGTTCCTTACATTTAATAACACAAGGATCAACAAGTATCAAAGCCTAGAAAGTAGATGAGTTTCACGTCATATTTAAAAAGAAAAATTTAAATATTTTTTTTATCTACACCGATTATTAAGCATGAATATGAGTTACATACAGATGAGGTTTTTTGCCAAAATCTACATCATGATTATTAGGAAAATAAAAATAAATACGAATCTATTATATTAAATCTGACCCGCCTGTTTGTATTTCGCAACTACTCCTTTCAGATTGTCGAATGCAACGCGATTTACTTAACACCGGTTATCATTGATTCGAGGATGTCACAAACTCTCAGAATTTAAAAAAATGATTTAAATTCCGAGATATTATTATTGTTATTATTATTATTTTGTAAATTTTAACGAAGTTTCTCTAAAAATGGCAACTAAATTATTTTAATTTTGTGGATAAAAAAGAAGAAATAAAACGGATTAATATATTATTTCTCATTAAAACTGAAAAAAAAAAATTTATTTTCAATTTGAATAGATGGTGAAAGAAAAAAAAATCCTGATTACAGTAAAATTTATGAAAAGTAAAAACGTATTTTCACACATTCAAACTTCATGAATCAATTTATTCTGGAGAACAAAATTCGTCTGTCAATATATTTCCATTTAGAAATAAAGATTTTTTTTTTCAGTTATAGATTAAATCAAGGAGGCAAATTTAAGCTCCTTGCATTTAGGTCTACAATAATTGCTCCCTATTCACGTGAATTGAATTTAATGACAAAGAATATACTATTTTCATTATCTTTAAAGGATTGCTATTAAAACGTTTCACAAAGGCCTTAAAAGTAAAATGGTTTACCAGGTAAACTTGACATATGTTTTTATATAATTCGCCGATTTACACGATTTTATTTGGCCCGCCTTTTTTCATTGGTTGCAGTTTCTTTTTCGTGATTATTTGTCACAAAATTTCACTTTTTTAAAACTTAGTTATGTCAAGGCCTCTATAACATAGAAATACTGTATTGTCTCCTATGGAATTTGACAAAGAGTTAGTTAATTATTTACGTTTCCAATAATCGGGAATGAAATATTTTGCTTAATTAATGCATTTATTCTTCTTTTAATGATACGTGAACGAAGTCACGGGTAACAGCTAGTTTAATAGTAATTTTCATAATTAAAAATATGTCGCTGAAAAACAAAACTTTGAATATATTGGGTCTACCCACTGCATCGCTTTAAAACACATTCATCGAAAGATTTTTTTTTTCTTTTGGAAAAATATAAATTAAAGTCTGTTAGGTTAATTTAATATTAGCATTCGCCAAAAAAACTATACTTTTCACTGGACTGCACTGATCAAAGAAACGTAAATATGGTGTCAAAAATAGATGATACCACAATTGAATCCATTTGGACACTACACTGTTAACTAGTATTTTAAAAACACAAATTGCACAAATTGTGCTTATTAGTTGCTAAAATCAGTGTAAAAATTGTTTTAAACTCATAAAAGAGCTAAATTCCTACATGTGTCGGCTTTAAACTTAAAGCCATCATCGGGGAAGAGGAACAACACAAACGACTACTGATCGTTTAATTTTCCACACGAGAAAATAGAAATCAACAGTATGGAAAAATTTAAATAAAATAAGCGGGCGCTCTCTGTTGCCAAAGAGCGAAAAACAAAACAAGGAATTAACAAGGGGTTAAAAATGTATCCCATAGACTAGGTATGTTGAAAGAAAAGTTATAATTACAAATACAATCTTTTCTAATTTTAATTTTCAATGATTCCCTAATGGCGGCTTTAAATGGGTTATTGAACCTATGGATAATTCTTGCTTTATCGAAATTACTTACAGTATCATTATTTTTAGCGTAAAACCGGGAGAGTGCATAGTGGATAACTTTCCAAATTTTATGTCGTTTTCATGCTCTTTTAACCTTTCGAAAAACTTTCTTTTAGTCATACCAATGTAAAAAATTATACTATTATTATTTAAGCTAATGGGGATTTCATAAACACCTGCGAATTGATCAGGCGGGATAGGATCTAATTTACATGAAACTAAGTCAACCAATTTTCTGGGAGGGACAGCAATAAGATGGATATTGTATTTACGAAGGGCCCTTTTAATCCTTTCAAATATAATAGGTATATATTGGAATTTACGATAGGTTGGTTTATTATTGCTAGGGACAGGATGCTGAATTAAACGGCCATTGAATTTTTCTATAATTTTCTGTACGTGATGAGCGGGGAAACCATGGTCAATGGCAATATCTCTGATAAAATTAAGTTCATCTTGGATGAATTCACTTGAACAAACCAGAAAAGCACGCTTGATGAATGAATTGAAGGCAGCAATCTGATAAGTGAAAGTTGTAGAGGCATTAAATGGGATTATTGTGTTACTTCTCATCGGTTTACGATATACTTTACGTTTTAGGTTGTTGTCATCTTTAATTAATTGAATATCCAGGAACGGCAGTGATGAATTTTCCTCTATTTCCAACGTAAACTTAATATTTTCATCTATTTCGTTTATTTTTGAGAGGAAAGATAGGAGTTCTTGCTTTCCATGATTCCATGTGATAAAGATATCGTCCACGTACCTTAGCCAAACTTCTGGTGTTAAATTCAATCTTTTAAAAATAAATTCCTCCATCGGTCTAAGTTTAAATTCAGCCAACAGACTGGAAATAGGAGATCCCATAGGTGCTCCTTTATTTTGTCTGTAAAATTTCTTATTAAACATGAAAACGTTGTTATTAATGATAAGGTTAAGTCCTGACTTTAGAGATGTTTTTACGCTATCACTTAAATTATTTTGAATATTTTCTATTTTATGGATAAAATCTTCTGTTGACTGTACAGTTTTGCTTGAACTTGGTAAAATTAATTTTAGGAATATAACGAAAGCTTTTTCAATAAAATATGTTGGGCCCAGAACACCTAGAAACAATAGGTCTCATAGGGAGATTTGGTTTATGGTCTTCGAGTCTACCAATTGGTTTGCCAATTGGTTTGCGTACCAATTGGTTTGAGTACCAATTGGTCGACTCAAAGACCATAAACCAAATCTCCCTATGAGACCTATTGTTTCTAGGTGTTCTGGCCCAACATATTTTATTGAAAAAGTTTTCGTTATATTCCTAAAATTAATTTTACCAAGTTCAAGCAAAACTGTACAGTCAACAGATGATTTTATCCATAAAATAGAAAATATTCAGATTTCTAAAGGACCTATTCTAGCTAGTTTAGATATTGTGTCTCGTTACCCATCTATTGATATAAATGAAGTTGTACAAAATATTAATTTGGAAATTGATAAACAATATAATTTACGTGATCGCGTAAAAAATCTCTAAAGTCAGGACTTAACCTTATCATTAATAACAACGTTTTCATGTTTAATAAGAAATTTTACCGACAAAATAAAGGAGCACCTATGGGATCTCCTCTTCCCGGTCTGTTGGCTGAATTTAAACTTAGACCGATGGAGGAATTTATTTTTAAAAGTTTGAATTTAACACCAGAAGTTTGGCTAAGATACGTGGACGATATCTTTATCACATGGAATCATGGAAAGCAAGAACTCCTATCTTTCCTCTCAAAAATAAACGAAATAGATGAAAATATTAAGTTTACGTTGGAAATAGAGGAAAATTCATCACTGCCGTTCCTGGATATTCAATTAATTAAAGATGACAACAACCTAAAACGTAAAGTATATCGTAAACCGATGAGAAGTAACACAATAATCCCATTTAATGCCTCTACAACTTTCACTTATCAGATTGCTGCCTTCAATTCATTCATCAAGCGTGCTTTTCTGGTTTGTTCAAGTGAATTCATCCAAGATGAACTTAATTTTATCAGAGATATCGCCATTGACCATGGTTTCCCCGCTCATCACGTACAGAAAATTATAGAAAAATTCAATGGCCATTTAATTCAGCATCCTGTCCCTTGCAATAATAAACCAACCTATCGTAAATTCCAATATATACCTATTATATTTGAAAGGATTAAAAGGGCCCTCCGTAAATACAATATCCATCTTATTGCTGTCCCTCCCAGAAAATTGGTTGACTTAGTTTCATGTAAATTAGATCCTATCCCGCCTGATCAATTCGCAGGTGTTTATGAAATCCCCATTACCTTAAATAATAATAGTATAATTTTTTACATTGGTATGACTAAAAGAAAGTTTTTCGAAAGGTTAAAAGAGCATAAAAACGACATAAAATTTGGAAAGTTATCCACTGCACTCTCTCGGTTTTACGCTAAAAATAATGATACTGTAATTAATTTCGATAAAGCAAGAATTATCCATAGGTTCAATAACCCATTTAAAGCCGCCATTAGGGAATCATTGGAAATTACAATTAGAAAAGATTGTATTTGTAATTATAACTTTTCTTTCAACATACCTAGTCTATGGGATACATTTTTAACCCCTTGTTACTTCCTTGTTTTGTTTTTCGCTCTTTGGCAACAGAGAGCGCCCGCTTATTTTATTTAAATTTTTCCATACTGTTGATTTCAATTTTCTCGTGTCGAAAATTAAAAGATCAGTAGTCGTTTGTGTTGTTCCTCTTCCCCGATGATGGCTTTAAGTTTAAAGCCGAAACATGTAGGAATTTAGCTCTTTTATGAGTTTAAAACAATTTTTACACTGATTTTAGCAACTAATCAGCACAATTTGTGCAATTTGTGTTTTTAAAATAGATGATACCATTTACAAATATGAAGTCGATACAGTTATTAATATGTAGACGATTCCTATTTTAAAAAAATTATTCATATTCAGAGACATAAATCATAGCTGAATTAAACTCTCGTATCACTGTCCGATAATTTAATGATCAAATAGCATGTGATCACATTTTTGTAAAGACTGTACAGAAATAACTGTACATTTTGAAGAGCTAAACTGATTATAATTAGTTTAATTCTCTTTAAAAAATCTAATCTCTTCAGTTTTATGCTAATAAAAATATAAAAGTTAAACACGACTTTTCTCATGAAAAACTTCCTAAACAGTAAAAACATTCTAAAAATAAATCTATAATACGATGTACGGTATTCTTTCAACTTTATCTGTAATTTCAAAATTTCCACTAGAAGTAATACAAATCTAAGAAACGTTTTAAGCTACAAATATTTCTTCTATTCCACTGAATTTTTAAACATTATCAGCAAAAATTCTTTGTCAAAAATCATTGCCATTTTTTTAAATTCTGATAAAAGTCATGAATATATGAAATTCAAATAAACATTCTAAATAAAACAAACCTATTTTCAATCCAAAATGGAAAAGATTTATTTTAAGATATCGGAAACATTTGCATTCCTAAAGTGACAATGATTCTTTATTGAGAAAAATATGCAAACATATTCACCGAGAAAAACTTAAATTTGTAATGCGTATGAAGCTAACAAAAGAATTCTTTCAAAACAATTTTGCAATAAATGATTTTTATACATTAGTAGCCTGTGTTTCTATATTTTATGTTAGAACAACTGTGTTCATTAAACACGAAAAAGAAATACGAAGTCACAGAAGCTTGCAAAATTTTTCTTGAATTTAATCTATAAACAAATGTATAAATATTTTCATCGATTTAACTTAAGATAATCTTTCTTTTAAATAAAAAGTGATTGTTTAAATGAACGATTACAGTTCAAAAGTGTACGGTTTGCAAAAAGAACTAAATTTCTCTCAATTTAAATATATTTAAATTAGCTGAATTTTATCATTGAAATCATTGAATATTACTGAATATTATTGAATAATTTTGAATATTATATCATTGAATATTATTTATCATTGAAAAATATAACAGTGGAGTGGAACTCATAAAGAAAAAAATTGAATAATATAGCAAGAACTAATAAAAGCAAGAACTCCTATCTTTCCTCTCAAAAATAAACGAAATAGATGAAAATATTAAGTTTACGTTGGAAATAGAGGAAAATTCATCACTGCCGTTCCTGGATATTCAATTAATTAAAGATGACAACAACCTAAAACGTAAAGTATATCGTAAACCGATGAGAAGTAACACAATAATCCCATTTAATGCCTCTACAACTTTCACTTATCAGATTGCTGCCTTCAATTCATTCATCAAGCGTGCTTTTCTGGTTTGTTCAAGTGAATTCATCCAAGATGAACTTAATTTTATCAGAGATATCGCCATTGACCATGGTTTCCCCGCTCATCACGTACAGAAAATTATAGAAAAATTCAATGGCCATTTAATTCAGCATCCTGTCCCTTGCAATAATAAACCAACCTATCGTAAATTCCAATATATACCTATTATATTTGAAAGGATTAAAAGGGCCCTCCGTAAATACAATATCCATCTTATTGCTGTCCCTCCCAGAAAATTGGTTGACTTAGTTTCATGTAAATTAGATCCTATCCCGCCTGATCAATTCGCAGGTGTTTATGAAATCCCCATTACCTTAAATAATAATAGTATAATTTTTTACATTGGTATGACTAAAAGAAAGTTTTTCGAAAGGTTAAAAGAGCATAAAAACGACATAAAATTTGGAAAGTTATCCACTGCACTCTCTCGGTTTTACGCTAAAAATAATGATACTGTAATTAATTTCGATAAAGCAAGAATTATCCATAGGTTCAATAACCCATTTAAAGCCGCCATTAGGGAATCATTGGAAATTACAATTAGAAAAGATTGTATTTGTAATTATAACTTTTCTTTCAACATACCTAGTCTATGGGATACATTTTTAACCCCTTGTTACTTCCTTGTTTTGTTTTTCGCTCTTTGGCAACAGAGAGCGCCCGCTTATTTTATTTAAATTTTTCCATACTGTTGATTTCAATTTTCTCGTGTCGAAAATTAAAAGATCAGTAGTCGTTTGTGTTGTTCCTCTTCCCCTATGATGGCTTTAAGTTTAAAGCCGAAACATGTAGGAATTTAGCTCTTTTATGAGTTTAAAACAATTTTTACACTGATTTTAGCAACTAATCAGCACAATTTGTGCAATTTGTGTTTTTAAAATAGATGATACCATTTACAAATATGAAGTCGATACAGTTATTAATATGTAGACGATTCCTATTTTAAAAAAATTATTCATATTCAGAGACATAAATCATAGCTGAATTAAACTCTCGTATCACTGTCCGATAATTTAATGATCAAATAGCATGTGATCACATTTTTGTAAAGACTGTACAGAAATAACTGTACATTTTGAAGAGCTAAACTGATTATAATTAGTTTAATTCTCTTTAAAAAATCTAATCTCTTCAGTTTTATGCTAATAAAAATATAAAAGTTAAACACGACTTTTCTCATGAAAAACTTCCTAAACAGTAAAAACATTCTAAAAATAAATCTATAATACGATGTACGGTATTCTTTCAACTTTATCTGTAATTTCAAAATTTCCACTAGAAGTAATACAAATCTAAGAAACGTTTTAAGCTACAAATATTTCTTCTATTCCACTGAATTTTTAAACATTATCAGCAAAAATTCTTTGTCAAAAATCATTGCCATTTTTTTAAATTCTGATAAAAGTCATGAATATATGAAATTCAAATAAACATTCTAAATAAAACAAACCTATTTTCAATCCAAAATGGAAAAGATTTATTTTAAGATATCGGAAACATTTGCATTCCTAAAGTGACAATGATTCTTTATTGAGAAAAATATGCAAACATATTCACCGAGAAAAACTTAAATTTGTAATGCGTATGAAGCTAACAAAAGAATTCTTTCAAAACAATTTTGCAATAAATGATTTTTATACATTAGTAGCCTGTGTTTCTATATTTTATGTTAGAACAACTGTGTTCATTAAACACGAAAAAGAAATACGAAGTCACAGAAGCTTGCAAAATTTTTCTTGAATTTAATCTATAAACAAATGTATAAATATTTTCATCGATTTAACTTAAGATAATCTTTCTTTTAAATAAAAAGTGATTGTTTAAATGAACGATTACAGTTCAAAAGTGTACGGTTTGCAAAAAGAACTAAATTTCTCTCAATTTAAATATATTTAAATTAGCTGAATTTTATCATTGAAATCATTGAATATTACTGAATATTATTGAATAATTTTGAATATTATATCATTGAATATTATTTATCATTGAAAAATATAACAGTGGAGTGGAACTCATAAAGAAAAAAATTGAATAATATAGCAAGAACTAATAAAAGCAAGAACTCCTATCTTTCCTCTCAAAAATAAACGAAATAGATGAAAATATTAAGTTTACGTTGGAAATAGAGGAAAATTCATCACTGCCGTTCCTGGATATTCAATTAATTAAAGATGACAACAACCTAAAACGTAAAGTATATCGTAAACCGATGAGAAGTAACACAATAATCCCATTTAATGCCTCTACAACTTTCACTTATCAGATTGCTGCCTTCAATTCATTCATCAAGCGTGCTTTTCTGGTTTGTTCAAGTGAATTCATCCAAGATGAACTTAATTTTATCAGAGATATCGCCATTGACCATGGTTTCCCCGCTCATCACGTACAGAAAATTATAGAAAAATTCAATGGCCATTTAATTCAGCATCCTGTCCCTTGCAATAATAAACCAACCTATCGTAAATTCCAATATATACCTATTATATTTGAAAGGATTAAAAGGGCCCTCCGTAAATACAATATCCATCTTATTGCTGTCCCTCCCAGAAAATTGGTTGACTTAGTTTCATGTAAATTAGATCCTATCCCGCCTGATCAATTCGCAGGTGTTTATGAAATCCCCATTACCTTAAATAATAATAGTATAATTTTTTACATTGGTATGACTAAAAGAAAGTTTTTCGAAAGGTTAAAAGAGCATAAAAACGACATAAAATTTGGAAAGTTATCCACTGCACTCTCTCGGTTTTACGCTAAAAATAATGATACTGTAATTAATTTCGATAAAGCAAGAATTATCCATAGGTTCAATAACCCATTTAAAGCCGCCATTAGGGAATCATTGGAAATTACAATTAGAAAAGATTGTATTTGTAATTATAACTTTTCTTTCAACATACCTAGTCTATGGGATACATTTTTAACCCCTTGTTACTTCCTTGTTTTGTTTTTCGCTCTTTGGCAACAGAGAGCGCCCGCTTATTTTATTTAAATTTTTCCATACTGTTGATTTCAATTTTCTCGTGTCGAAAATTAAAAGATCAGTAGTCGTTTGTGTTGTTCCTCTTCCCCTATGATGGCTTTAAGTTTAAAGCCGAAACATGTAGGAATTTAGCTCTTTTATGAGTTTAAAACAATTTTTACACTGATTTTAGCAACTAATCAGCACAATTTGTGCAATTTGTGTTTTTAAAATAGATGATACCATTTACAAATATGAAGTCGATACAGTTATTAATATGTAGACGATTCCTATTTTAAAAAAATTATTCATATTCAGAGACATAAATCATAGCTGAATTAAACTCTCGTATCACTGTCCGATAATTTAATGATCAAATAGCATGTGATCACATTTTTGTAAAGACTGTACAGAAATAACTGTACATTTTGAAGAGCTAAACTGATTATAATTAGTTTAATTCTCTTTAAAAAATCTAATCTCTTCAGTTTTATGCTAATAAAAATATAAAAGTTAAACACGACTTTTCTCATGAAAAACTTCCTAAACAGTAAAAACATTCTAAAAATAAATCTATAATACGATGTACGGTATTCTTTCAACTTTATCTGTAATTTCAAAATTTCCACTAGAAGTAATACAAATTTAAGAAACGTTTTAAGCTACAAATATTTCTTCTATTCCACTGAATTTTTAAACATTATCAGCAAAAATTCTTTGTCAAAAATCATTGCCATTTTTTTAAATTCTGATAAAAGTCATGAATATATGAAATTCAAATAAACATTCTAAATAAAACAAACCTATTTTCAATCCAAAATGGAAAAGATTTATTTTAAGATATCGGAAACATTTGCATTCCTAAAGTGACAATGATTCTTTATTGAGAAAAATATGCAAACATATTCACCGAGAAAAACTTAAATTTGTAATGCGTATGAAGCTAACAAAAGAATTCTTTCAAAACAATTTTGTAATAAATGATTTTTATACATTAGTGGCCTGTGTTTCTATATTTTATGTTAGAACAACTGTGTTCATTAAACACGAAAAAGAAATACGAAGTCACAGAAGCTTGCAAAATTTTTCTTGAATTTAATCTATAAACAAATGTATAAATATTTTCATCGATTTAACTTAAGATAATCTTTCTTTTAAATAAAAAGTGATTGTTTAAATGAACGATTACAGTTCAAAAGTGTACGGTTTGCAAAAAGAACTAAATTTCTCTCAATTTAAATATATTTAAATTAGCTGAATTTTATCATTGAAATCATTGAATATTACTGAATATTATTGAATAATTTTGAATATTATATCATTGAATATTATTTATCATTGAAAAATATAACAGTGGAGTGGAACTCATAAAGAAAAAAATTGAATAATATTTATTTATACTAAAAACTTTAAAAAAAAATTAAATAAGAGTAACAATTTCAAAAGTATAACAGTTACATTTAAAAAATTAAACGGTCAGGGAAAATTATTACACTTACTTTTACCTTTTTACTAAAAATTCCTTTTTAAAAAGCATTGCTTTGTTTACTGTATATTGCTAATTGCATTTTTAACACTTTCCAACCTAGTTGAAAAGTGTTTATGACTTCGGTTTGTCTGCCGTCTGCCGTCTGGCCGTCTGGCCGTGCTCTAACTCCGTAAATATGCTCGGATTGCTCTGCAATTTTTATATGTTTTGTCTTTATCTATAGCATGTTCCCTATTTCAACGGAAGTGTGTAGCACTTATAGTTTTTTTACAGGGACACTCAAAAGAATTCCGTTACATTGCGGTCTATGGGAAAAAATCATTTGCGGTTTATTTAAATAATGTTTCACTATTTGAAACGCATTGAAATTTATATATATCACTAAGGTGCATTAGAAGAAGCTTAATATGGAATAGGGTGTGCATAGCACTTATAGTTACTTTATAGGGACAGTGTAAAGAATTCCGTTACATAACGTCTATGGAGAAAAATCGTCTGCGATTTATTTAAATAATGTTTCACTATTTTAAACGCATTGAAATTTTATATATATCACTAAGGTGCATTACAAGAGTCTTACTACAGAATAGTGTGTGTATAACAGTCATCGTTCATTTACAGGGACACACAAAGGAATTCTCTACTGTCTGTTAATAATAATTCCTGGAAGTGCGTTTTAAGTTGCTGAACGCGATTTTAAATTGAACTCACTTTTTGTCTATTACTGGGTGTGTATAAATTCTGTATTTCATATACAGGGCAGCACAAAAGTTCGCGAACACATTTCCGTTTATTGACAGAAACTCCAGAAGGAGAATTTTAAACTGTGCTAACGCGTTTCCTAACTAAACTAAAATTTAGCATCCTATGTAGTATATATACAAATCTACAGATCCTATACAGGGCTGAATAAAAGTATTCGGATATTTTTCCGAATATTGTATATGTTGGGAATTCCTGAAATTACCTTTTTAAATATGTTATGCGTTTTCCAAATTGTGTACTTAGATGTTATCTTTCAGCTTATTAAACGGTGAAATTTATTGATTTGTAAAATTATTTTGGAATCGTTGGAAAGTGTTACATAATGTATGCTTGACGCATGATTTTTCGTTCTTGTTTAAATTATAAATATTAAATGCTTACAAAAATCAATATTTCAAATGAAAATGTATAAAAATATATCTATTTAATTGTTAAGGTTGAAAATTATAATTACAATTTATTTGCATTATAATTAATAAATCATTGTTTGTTTCTCTTTTATTCCTGTAGGTGGCAACACCAAACAGTTAAATGTAAAAATTCCTGGCTTAAATCCTGCCAAAGGACTTTTACACAATAGCCAATGAAATGCATTTCATTCGGGCGGTGCCATTAAAGAATTAACAAATAATCACGATTACTGTGCCACGTACGATAGCGTAATATATATATATATATATATATATATATATATATATATATATATAGATATATTTATTCTGAACTAAAAAACTAGAACTAAAAACTACTGTTACTTTTCGGATATAGTATATCATAAAATGATATGAAAGTTTACTTTGTTAATTAAAATATTTATGCTTTCATCAATAGCTAAAACATTTTCCACTCATTGCTACAGATATCTATATATCTTACCTTTTTAATAATTGAGAATTCAGAAAAGCCGATAAAAATATTTCGATATTAATCATAGATATGTGAATGCATATGATTATTCTTTTTTGGAATAGTTTCCAACGGAGTAAAATACTCAATATTTTATCTCCTATTTTCTCACACTTCAATATCACAATCTACTCAGTTTAAATACAATATTTTCGTTTTGATGGCATATATTGTATCTACAACATGTCAATATATGTTTCATACCTGATGAATAAGCATTAACCTGTGTAGAAGGTCAATCAAACTGAAAATAAGAATGAAAAATCATGCATTCAGCGTAGATTATGAAACACTTTCTTACGCATTCAGAATACTGTAATACAATTTCATAGAATAATAATGTGAACGATATCAAAGTAAACAAAGTTAAAGTCAAACCGGGCGGGGTAGCCTACCTTTAGGCTTAAGCTCAACTAGCCCTACCCTTAAAACTGAAAAATAAGCTTTATAATTTTTTTAAGTGATATAGAGCTTGAAAATATATTAAAGAAATCATTTGTCCTTTTACATTCTCATAAAAAAAATTATAGAGCTTCCAGAATCAAATTACATAAACATATTTGTTTTTACCATGATTTGTAATTATATAACGTTGCACGTTTGTTACCCATATAAATCTTACAAGTGGATTCATCTCAGAAGCACTTTCTTTCATCATTTGTCAACTTTGCCGACTTTGAAGTCCAATGTCTTGAATTATTCCTACGTTAAAAGTATGAAAACTTGCACAATTTTATTTTATTTTATTTTAAATGTATCGATTTCAACGCTTTTTAAATGTGTTTAAAATTTTAAAATTTTAATTTCTTTGTGTAAAATTTAAAAAAAAATAAAAATGTTTCTAAATGGAAAGTAATTTTAAATTAAAGAATCACATTTGAAAAAATATTATTACAAAGTTTTATGAGAGAAAAGTATTTGAGCTCCAAACTCCTTAAATATTAGAAATAATAAAACATTTTTCATTAATAAACGTTCCAGAAAGGAATATAAAAACATAAAAGTATTAATAAATGTTCTTTTTCACTTTTTTATACTTTTAAGAGGCAATAATCCTTTCATATTACATCGTGTTAGTTGAACTAAACAGATATAATTAAACTTTTAATTTTGTCTGATTTTTCCTCAATTATAATGAGATTTTAAGATATAACAGAATTGGATTTAATTAACATTTTAATGATAATACATGTTTACGTTTTTCACAAAACAGGCTCTTTAATTAAACCAGGAGTGCCTTCATTATTTGTCAAAAAAGAAAAGAAAGCAGAAAAAAAAGAAATTACTTTCTTTGAGTTCAAATAACATTTAATTTTTTATTTGTTTCAGAATATCATGTTACTGTAAAGAAAAAACTCATTTCCATAAAATAATTTTAATAAAATGTTTAAATCATTTTGATTGCTCAAAAAACATAATTGTGATATCTCTCATTATTTACAAATTTGTTTACATAAACCTTTAATATGTGTGCCATATCACATTTCTGCACTTCAGAAATAAAATTTTAACAATTCAACTTCTTTGTTAAACTAATATTTTATAATAAATTCCTCCATTTTTAATTCAAAGAAAATGAAATTTTAGAAATCTATTTAAATTTTATCTCAGTGTTGACACTTCCTTGTTAATTTAAAATGAAGTTTGTCTTTAATATACTTTGTTTTACTTTGTTTACATTAATTTAATAAGAATAGTAACGAAATTTTAGTACTGTTGACATGACATTTGATTTTCCAATTATTTTAAAATAATATTATTTTTTTTTATTAAAATAAATAAAAGATAATTTTTTTATAATTTTATTAACTTTATAACTTTATTATTATGTTAAATAAATAACTTTATTTCTTCGATTATGTAACAAAGATTGTGTTTTCCCTTATTTACTAAAAATTTATCATATCAAGTTTAACACTTGAATTTTCTATCATCGTCCTAGATGATCTGGCGGTAAAATAAAGTAACATTCTAGGAACATGCTTTTCTGAAGGCTTGAAAGAACTATATTCCTGTAACTAAAACATACTGATATAAATAGTCCTGTAAATTAAACATAAATTAATACCATTTCACATTATTTCATTTTAATGTTAATTCATGCATATATATATATATATATATATATATATATATGTATATATATATATATATATATATATATATATATATATATATATATATATATACAGTGTGTCTGAAAAGTCTGGAAACGGTCGAATAACTCGAGAAATGCACATCGGATTGAACAATCGTAAAAATACCGGTTCAAAGTTTTTGAAAAATATATTCAATGATATCAAAGGTTCCCTCTAACCCCCCCCCCCCCAGGACGGTAGAGCGGACAATTTTGAAATCTTAAATGAGAACCCCTATTTTTTATTACAGATTCGTATTCTACGAGAAAAATACGTAACTTTTATATTTAACATTTTTATCGGATCATCGTAGATGGCGCTGTAATCGAGCAAAATTCAGCTAATCGATAAATGCAAAAGTGTACGAATCTGGAATAAAAAATAAATGTTCTCATTTAAGATTTCAAAGTTGCCCCCTCTATCTCCTGGTGGGTGGTGCATTGACTTTATAGATTTTTACAAATATTGAAAATGTATTTTTACGTTTTTCAATTCGATGTGTATTTTTCGAGTTATTCGAATGTTTCCAGACTTTTCGGACACATTGTATATATATATATAAAGTATGCCAATATTATATATGTATATATACACTGGTGTCTAGAAATTAAGGGTCAGTGACCAATTTCAGACGTTTCGTTGAATAGCTTACTGAAACTCGTGAAGAAATGCCCGGAATGGCCTTGAACTTTGAGGATGTAAAGAACACGTTTGACTTCATGTTTTTCAATGAAGATTTTGTCTTGAGGACAATTAGGGGGGGGGGGGCGTAATAATAATTTTAATAATAAAATAATATTTTCGATCACCAAATTAACAGAAAATGCTAAAAATGGATTGCCACTTTAGCAAATGACAATGTAGGTCCTGTTCAACAGTTGTGTGCATTTGTGTAAGCATAGCACGTATATTTGTGAAGATGATAACGTTTCTGTGAAAAATGCAAAAGGTTTTTTAATAGCATGCAGAGTTTTTAGCCGAATTTAACACCGCTTTCTAAAAACCTGACAAAAAATCGTAGAAATAGTATACTGTGATTCAACTATTAATATATTCAATATATGATGAAATATAGGTATTTTTATGAAATAAATTTTACCTGCGCATGCGTGAACTACAGCAAAGAGTTTTGTCATGATTTGATAGTTAATATTATACACTGTTAAAAATTTGCAGCAAACTGTCCAGTCATTTGACCGTTTTTGTAGAAAACGGTTACGTGACCATAATTTAACTCTATTCTGACCATATTATTGCCCATATTATGGTCAGAATAGTGTTAAATTATGGTTATATAACCATTTTCTATAAAAACGGTCAAATGACTGGACAGTTTGTTGCAAATTTTTAACAGTGTAGGACAACTCATATAACAAGACCAGTGTAATATCGTGAAAACACAAAAAGTTACAGCGATAATTTAAAAATTGAGGAGGAAATTCCATAGCTGAGAAATTTTGATTCGGAGCCACTGTCACTATGTGACATACTCAGATTTGAGTATTTTTCGCTCATTTTTTAAAATGTCCTTTATAGAGTGTGCATATTTTGATGCAAAGGGTATCCTCCTATTACTAAATAAAAATATTCTTATGCTTGATTTTTTTCCATTACATAAGCATTGAATTGTTACTAAATTAACAGAAAACGTATTCAAACATGGAAATTGAATTTCAGACTATTTTTTCGTTAATCTGTATATTTGTGAAGGAGAATAAGAAAAAAAGTAAACTGAAGAATGTTTGCTAATTTTTTAAAATATTTTTTTAATATTGGTACAATTTAGTTAGTGTTTAAATTTATTAATTGATTGTTTATATGTTAGTCTTAGACAATCGTTATTACCTATGAATACACTGCTTAAAGTTGAGTGTCTTCAGGAAACTCTTATGTAGAAAGAGTAGCTCAAATTCTCACTTTTATGTATAGACAATTTTAAAACAATACACAATCAATCCACTAGGTTCTTGAGGACTCGAACATGTTAACATCTTCCCGAGTTCCTCATGATTTTAGCAAATAGTATAACTACTGTGTTAAGCAGAAACTATGAATGCTGATATAGTTATCAGATCTCTTCGGATTATGTCTTACAGTAAGTTATAAAAATATCAACCCTTAATTAATTTTTTAAGGTAAACGATAGAGAAAATTTATTGAGAGTTATAATATCTTACTTTCTATTAGTGTTAGTAACTTTTAGTTTTCTTCAGTGTAAAAAAAATAAATTCACCATAAATTAAATTAAATTATTAACTGTTGTTTACGCATTTCTCTGTAATTTATATAGATTTCTACTTATCTCAATTAAGATACTCTGGTTTATCTCTCGAAAAATAATCAATTCAGTGTTAGTTTAGAAGCCGATTTATTTTCAAAGGAAATAAAGCTTCTTAGCAATATTTTAAGATGGAATTAGGTGATTGCTTCTATTATTCCATCTGTTTAGTATGCTAATTGAAAATTTCAATTGTAAATATTAAATCCATCATTGAACATAAAACTTCTTTCGAAAGATTATTGTCATAGAAAATGGACTTGTTAAATATAATGCTTCGGGTGTAAAGTGTTTCGAAAGAAATTCAAGACATAGTTTGTTAAGATCACAACGCATCTTCAAATAAGTTTTATTTTACATTCAACTCTTTTGGTAGACTTGCTTTAAAAGGTTTTGATATTACTTCGCTAAGACGAAAGCAAACTAGAATATTTATGTACATATCCCTGCATTTGAATCTCAAAGTGGAATTTTTACTTCAAGTATAAATCATTGGAACAAGCACTCACTTAAAAATCATCATTCTTTTCGAATAAATGTGATTCAAAATTGAGATAATGGTGATTGTGTCTTAAACCACTCATGCTAGAAACATATTTCCAATTAGAAAATGTATTTAAATCACGCACAGATCTATTCTTGTATTCTAAATATGGAATTTGTCTCATAAACAGATATATGTGTAATAAAATACTAAATTTACTTTTTTAGAGTGCCTCTTTTCCCAATAAATTATGTATATAGAAAAGAGTTACCCTGAGCCCAAAAAAAAGACACTGCAAATTTTCATTCCTTTACGACGAAAACTTATCCACTTATAATGTTCTGAATTTTTATTAATTTTAAGTGTGTTCCAATTCCAAGCGTTGCCATCATGGCTACAATGGCCTCTAAAATGAATGTAAATACAGTTTAATATTCTACAAAACACTCTTGAACCAAATCACATTTGTACAAATACGTTAATGGGCAATGAACCTGATTGACAAATATTAACCTTAAAACCCGTCTTAATTTAATTTTTTTAAAGTATTGAACCGCATGTATTTATTAAAACATGTAACAGAACCATCTTTTGACGGTTAAATCAAATCTGTCAACAAAAAGACAAATTTACATTTTAAACTTAACATAAAATTAACACCAATGCATTTTTTTTTTTACATTTATATATTCTCGCGGAAGTTAAGAGTAAAAAGCAATAAATGTATCTAAAAATAACAGTTTCATATATTACCACCAAGCAAGAGACATTCACATCACCAAAACACTATTGGGTTCTAAATTTAATTATATATTTTTCTAGTTTCACAGGCTAGAAAGGTTGTAACCAATTGTTTGGAGTTTTCTTATGAGATATCAGAATACTTGATATTAAAAAAACAAAACTTAACACATCTACTCGCATATAATTGTTATTAAAATTACAATAATTTTTAACAACATTATCATTTATCCAAAATTATTAAATTATGTTTTCTCAATTATATTTAAATACTACTTGAAATACCCGACGTTGTCTGGGATTTCAAGAAGGTTTGTTTAGAAAAACCAATTTCAAAATTAAACATGTTGTATAAAAAACATAATAAAAGAAAGCAGTTGAAATGTTATACAAATAAATCTAATGAAAACCCAATCTAAAAATATATAATAAACTTGTCAGAATTCATCTATAAATCAGCTTGCTTTAATTCATCATTGGAGCAATAAAAGCTAAAAAAGAAAATGTCAATGAATTGTAAATGATGGAACGAAATGAAAAACAATTATACTTTAAAGCTCATTTTATTCAACAACAGAGTCTAATGATTTGTACCAGGGCTACACTACATACCGGGCTTGCTCATTCATTATGATGACGTCACAAAAGGTGGCTGACTAGGAGAAAAGACATACAGCGATTGGCACAAAACGATGGGCTCGTTGCTTTGGACCAATCGCTGGTCGCGGTCAGCCACCATTTGTGACGTTTTGAGAGTGAATGAGCAAGCCCGGTATCTAGTGTTGCCTTGTTTGTACATTATAGCGTCTCCAGGTAACTTTTCTTGAATCTTCAAATTAATGTTTTAACTATAATTTTTAGTGCAAGAATCGCACGTTCACAAAGCCATTTATGGTATGTAAAATGACGAATGTTGGAAATACTTTCGCTTTGAGTTCTTCAGCAGACATGTGTTACAAAATGCTTCGTTGGTTTTGAACAGGTCAGTTACTGGATGGAGCGGTACTAATCCATTCCCCATGTTTAACAAATTTTCAGAAAGTTGGCCATCCAGTATGTTTCCATCCAGATGAACTCTCATATTTTTAGTTACTCGCAAACTGAAAACATGCCTCCAAAGATGTGACGATTTAAGGGATGCATTAATTTCATCCCATATTGTTCCTTTTGTAATGACCGCAAAGGTTTCTCAGAAATCCCCATACAATCCAACAGTGACTCCATTCATTAGTAAATCATTAAAAATTGAAGTGTCTGATTGAGGACCTGCAAAGTATTCTTCTGTGACATTTTGCATTCATTCCATACAATGATATGACATTTTATTATTTTTTTTTAACTGACATCTTTATTTCAGTTCTTCACTAAAAATGAACTCTGAGAAACTACAAATTTGCGAAAATTCTAATATACAGTCATACACACCCATATACATGTGAAATACATTTTAAAATGGCGAAAGCTAATTCAAAAAATATCAAAATATAAAAAAATATGCCAATATTTCCATAAACGGGTTTTTATTACGATTCAATACGTTCCTCAAACTTATACGACGTTAAATTCACCTGTTGATGTCATATTCACTTGCTTTCTGTACTTACTCATATTGAAACTATCTTTGTATGATTGTCAAATACTTGAAAAAGTTCGTTAAACTTCCAATATGACGTAACATTAACTTTCTTTTTAATTCTTTAATTATGTCATATTACCTGCTTTCTGTACTTACTCATACTCATAATCCTTGTATTATTGAGAAATGCTTGAAATTTCCCTTTATGTTTCCAATATGACGTTATATTGATCTTCTGTTTAATTGTTGAAACTTTTTATTTCATTTTCATTTTTCACGTGGAAATATTACAGCAGAAAATGAATTGTTGTGGAAGGAATTTTATTGTGGATTTTTAATTGTTGTCAACGGCTATAACGAAAATTGTGTAAAACTGATAGGAAATGACTGTTAGATTGATGGTTTTTTTATTAATTAAAAATTAACTATAATTTATTTCGATTCCGGATTACTTTAGTTACCTCGGCCGTGTTTTAATAGATCTGTACGTAAAATTTCACAACTATTCCTTCTAATTTTTGGATTTGCATAGAATTACAGACAGACAAATTTTTATTTTTACATATTAGATTATTAATTTTAAATTTCATGTACGCAAATTTTCATTCATTTTTTTAAGCACGCATTTTATATAACTACATTTATTAAATATTTCTAATTTATTTTATAAACAATGTTTATACAGTTGTTATATGTGTTTATGATGTTTATATAGCTTATCAACATCATGTGAAATTTCCCGTATGGAGATGTTTACCTTTTTGTTTCGTTTAAAATACGTTATCTTGGAAAAACATGTACTAATTTAAATTCTTCACCTGATTTTTAAAACTTAATTTCAGCACGTCTTGGAGAATTTTTTGGATCTTTGTTATTTTATAATTTACGTGCTTTATCTGCTGCCAAGACGACGTTGAAAAGTCAACAATCCAGTCATGAATTTTAATTTTTAAATGTAGAGTAGCTTCCTGATTCTTCTTTTTAGTCTCTGCCAAACTCGTTAAAAATAAAATATATTTAAAGCATTTTATAAATCTTTTGGCATATTTAGCCATTTCAAGCAACATAAAGTTATAACAGAAGTCATTCTTAAGAATAAAAGTTGGAGATAACTTGAGTAAATTCTTAATGTATGTGTATTCATGCGCACGAACAAATATGTTATTTTTCATGCCATTATTTGTTTCAAAAATCCCTTCATAGAAAAATGTAAACATTTCTGATTTATTACAATTCAATAGTCTCTAGAATAATTTCAATGTATTTCTTCTTGGAAAAGTGTTAGGACGTTAATGCAAATTAATTTTTACAGCTACTCAACGTCCATCTTATATTGTTAAGATATTTTTTCAATGGGTGGAATAATTAATTTTTTTTCTGATTTTCAATGATATGTTCTGATTATAAGATGATTGACGTATGATATATATTTGAAATAATTTCTGTTAAAACAATCACTAGATTATCTGCATCAGAATTGAAATATCGAAAAAGCAAAATTTACTTTTTAATAAATAATGCTGGAAAAAAACAACATGTATTCTAAAGTAAAATAACCATGAATAATGTATTTCAACTAGACTAATTTTATTCCAATAAACAAAATACTTCACCCAATAAGAAGCAAACAACTTTATTTATCATATGAATAATATAGCAAAATAATAGAAATAAAATAGTATTATTATTATATTATCAATTAGAAGTATTTCGTGAATTTTGTTTGTTAATCAGTTATATGTATGATAATCATTAATAGAAAATTCTGTTAAGAAATTAATGATTATCTCATTACATCATGAATGGATGTTATAATAGAGTATAAAAAATGAGAAAACATTAGTTTATTAGGCATATAATCGGAGATCATGTTAATTGCTTTTGTCATTATTATTACTCCGCTATTTAGTACAAAAGAATACCTTAATTGTCAAGAGCTTTTGAAGAATTTTCTCTGAGAAACTGAGCATTGAACTCAATAAAAAATGAGTTCACAAACGATTAAACTTCATCCCTTGTATCTTCCACTGAGTGAAAATGAACTAGATGACATGTAATTTTTTGTTATGTAATTACAGCTTTACGATATTTAAGTAATTACTTCTGTATAATAATAAATAATGTTGTCTTTTTAATATTTAAATGCTTCATCATGTGACTTTTTCATATCGAGGGTTAAAGTTTAAAAATTGAACAAAATATATAATTTCCAGTAATTTTTGGTTATAGGGGTTTGCAAACCTTCATTTACACTTTGAAAACGTCACTAGATTGCTATATCTTTATGAAAAAACTGTCAATGTATCAAATGCGCAAATAATTTCTTTTATATTTGCAACATTTAATACATACACTGAGACGAAATTTGTTTAATTTATACACAAAAAACATATAATAATGTAATATAAAATATATAACATAAAGAAAGACGTATAAAATTCTAAATGTTTTCATTGATCGCCGTTTCACTTTCGTGAATGTTCATAATATTTGGCACGAAATACACTTTATAACTGAGTACTAACGCAATTATAACAAAGATGTACCTTGTTTTATATATATATATATATATATATATATATATATATACCAACTGGGAAGACTGGACAATAAATTCACTCTACAACATATAACAATCAGTTCAATGTGCTCCGATTGATTTAATTCTGTTTTTGAAACCCTTCTATACACTCTGATTGGTTGAATGATGTATCTCGGCTCCAGCTGGGAATTTCTAGAAAATTCCTTCAGATTCTGAAAGCCAATTTTTTTGCCAAATGTCGCCAAAATGTGGCGTAAAGTTGCAAACCTAGCAACCTTTTTCATTTGGTGCCAACCATGTTTTTTGGCATTGGTAATCTTGAAAGTCAATTTTATGCAAAATCTAACCAACATCGAAAACATTTCGCCAAATGTGGCGTTAATTTGCATTGCCAACTTTGCGACTTTGTTTACTGCCAACTGTTCAACAACTTAATAACATTTTTAACATTCATTCACATTGAAATGCATTAACCCATAGTGAGCCGAAAATAACTCACTAATCGAATTTTCTTGAACATGTGACCTACAGCCGTTTTGATCCGTTTATAGATAAAATTATCTTGACCTTGACCCATAGAAACCCAACCGGACACACTAATTGAATTTTCTCAAACATGCGACCCAGCCAAATGGTTATCTCGTACCCCAAAATCGTAGGATACATAATTTAGTCAAGATCGCTAGAACCGTTTCTTAGATAAAATTAGCTTGACCCGTATTGACCCAAAAAAGACCTATGTATCGGATTTTATTGAACATGTGACTTAGTTCAGCGGTCTTCCCGTGATCGAAAGCGGTAGGAAATAAAATTTAGTCAAAATCTTTCGGGCCGTTTTTTATATAAAATATATTGACCCTGACTCGTAGTGGCCCAAAATGACGCATTAATCGAACTTTCTGGAACATGTGACCTAACCCAATAGTCATCTCGTACTCCAAAATTGTAGGATACAAAAATTAGTCAAGATCGTTAGAACCGTTTGTTAGATAAATTTATCTTGACTCGTATTGAACCCAAAATGACCCACAAATCAAATTTTCTCGAACATGTGACTTAGCCCAATGGCCTTCTCGTAATCATTTGGTTCAAATCGTTCGAGCTGTTATTTAGATAAAATTAGCACCTGTAGTTACCCCAAAATGACCCACTAATTGAATTTTCTGGAACATGTGACATATCTCAATCATCTTCTCGTAACCAAAAAATTGTAAGATACAAAATTCATTCAACATCGTTAGTCATTTTTTAGATAAAATTAGCATATATATATATATATATATATATGTGTGTGTGTGTGTGTGTGTGTGTGTGTGTGTGTGTGTGTGTGTGTGTGTGTGTGTGTGTGTGTGTACTTAGACACAAGATTTCCTGGTATTATAATTTATGATACATATAGTCTTCTTTTTAATTTAAACAAGAACGTAAAATCATGAGTCTAGCATACAGTATGAAACACTTTCCAAAACATCCAGAAAACTGTAACGAAACTTCACCGTTAAATAATGTGAAAGAAGGTATGTAGTAAACAGTTTAGGAAACATATAACACATTGAAAAATCCAGTTTTGTAGCATTTATTTTCCATAGTCAAAAAAGGAGTCAAATTATTTTCTGTATATGATATATAGATTTGGATATACACTATATAGCATGATAATATTTAGTTTAGTTAGAAAATTCACACAAAATATTTTGTACAGCTCTGTATATTATATAAAAACTTTTGTACACACCACATATTAATCTAAAATTTAGTTCAGGTAATAAACGCATAAGACAATTTAAAACTCACTTCCAGCAATTAACAACCATAAACGACAATGTAACTTTTTCTTTATTTAGCCCTGCTTAAAAATTTATTTATATTCCACAAACTTCTATTATTCTAATAAATAATGTTCAGCAGGAAAATGCGTAACACAATTAAAAACTACCCTTAAACAATTCACTTCCATAATCAGTAAGACTTAAGAATTGCTTTGTGAAGTCATATATATGATCAAAAGATTTTATACACCTCACGTACTATGCAAAAATTTAGATAAACATAACGCAAACCAAAGTTGAAAATGCATTTATCACTCATACATCATAATTATCGCACTAAGACTGTAACCGAATAATTTTGTGTGCCTGTCAATGAATGAGAAACGCAATGCACACCCTACATTTCGATGACCAATTTATACTGCACCTCAGTGTTACATCTAAATTTTTTAATGTTTAAAATACTGAAACACCATTTAAATTACACTGCAAACAATTTTTCTCCGTAGAAGATTGTGTAACAGAATTTTTTTGTGTGACTCTGTAAATGATTAATAAATGCTTTGCATACCATAATTTATTAAAAGCATGTTTTAGTGCGCTTCAGAATTGTATATCAATTTCATCATGTTTCAGATGGCGTAACATCTTCAAAATGTACTTGAAACGATTTTTTTCCATTCACTGTAATGTAACGGAGTACTTTTGACTATCCCTATAAATAAAATATAAATGCTACACGATTCATTTTCAACAGGGATCGATCTATAGTAGGCGTCAATAACATATAAAAATTTCAGGGCAATCCAAATATATTTACGAGAGTTAGAGTACGGCCGGATGGCAGACGACCAGACAAACCGAACTCATAAACATTTTTCAACTAAGTTGGAAAGTGTTAAAAATTAAATCTAATTACTTTCTTTTTAACCTGTAACAGTCAGATAATTAATTTTACACCATTTTTAGGATGAAAGGATGAATTTTCAAATTTCTATAATCAGATTACCGCAAAATTTTTGTGAATGTAGAATATGTAATGCAGATACAGTTAAACACATGTACAAAATCACTACGGATGATAAGTTTTAAGAATCTTCGCTATAAATACTTAATAGTATATACATTACAAAAATTAAACTATTCAGTAAAGCAATTTATTTAACTATAATGGATAAAAATATATTTTACGAATATAACTGCAAAACAGACACAAATTTCTTAAGTTTGAGCATTAAATTGACGTTTAATCTCCAAAATTGTGAAACATTTCAATTTCAATTAATAGCTCAATTTTAACTAACTTTCCTATATATTTATGAACAAAAAGTTTGCATTTACTTAGATTACTATTTTTCTTTTCGTCTCCAAATATACTCTACCGCTTATTCCTCAAAATCAGATTTTTATCACAGGACGTTAAATCTTGAAACATTTTGAAACGAAAATTGCTCGTTGCAGTTTTCAAAAATTATATCTGTCACATTATCCAAAATTGTTTTTGAAAGGAATGCTATAGGGAAGAACCATATATAAATAATCTAAAGTTATAGTATAGTGCCTATCTACTCTTTTATTCTGGTACTCTAGTTATGGAGTGAGTTTTGGAATTATGCATACAATCGTGGTGTTCCGAATTCAAACACATTTGTGCATACTGTTCTAAATTATGTTGCTAAAAAATCTAAACTATCCTTGTTATTATTTTGTCTCTCTCAATAATAATAAAAAAAACTTTTGTGCTTTTTGAAAATAAAATAAATGGGGGGAGGGGGTAAATATTTCTTACTGGCAACTAGAATTTTTTGTTGGCTACCGGATTTCATCAAATTTGTAAAGCCCTGGCCTATATTGAAATCTATCCGCTCTAATGCTTAATCGCTTATTATCTCTAAAAAAATAAAGTGTTGTGTTTTTGTTAAATATCTGTGATGTCTTTCTTTTAAGTGCACAACTCGGAAGGGTATATCACAAAGTAAACACAAAGCTTTTTAGTAATCTTAAATTTTGTAATAAAGTATGTTTGGTTTTGGACATTTGATTTATGTAAATTGATCTAAACAAATTCCTTTTCTATCAACTAATCATGTTTAGATTATCTATATTTTTCGAACGTTATTTATTTTATTTTTTGTGTATTGAGATCAATCTTTTTTTTTTACCCAAATACAGAATTTCTTATATGAAAACTATTATATATATTAAAAATATAATTGTATGGGGAACTTAAGGAAAATAAAACACAAGAGATTTCGGTTTAAGATTCATATTTTATTTATCGTTTTGCCGCTATATATTTATGGAGGTGATATTATCAATTTATTTAAAACGCACAATAATCCGATTCAGTCAGTATTGATGCGGGTATGAAGTTTATATATAATACGAAACAAATATTTTTTTTTTCAGATATATATATAATTTTGATAGGTTGAATTAGAAAACTTAGATTATATATCTTTCTAAATTATGTACAATTCTAAAATATGAAACTGAGATATCTAAAACATCCCTGTTATTATTTTGTATCTCTCAATTAATTCATAAAAGAAAAACCTTTGTGCTTTTGAAAATCAATGAAGTGGGGGGAAAATATAAATATTTTTTTTTACTGGCTACTAGATTTTTTTGCTGGCTACTGAATTTTATCAAATTTGTAAAACCCTGGCCTATATTAAAATCTACCCACTCTACTGCTTAATCTCTTATTACTTCTAAAAAATAAAGTATTGTGTTTTTGTTAAATCTTTGTCATGTCTTTCTTTCAATTGAAGAACTCACAAGAGTATATCACAAAGTAAACTCTCAGTTTTTAGTAATCTTAAATTTTGTAAAAAAGTATGTTTGGTTTTGGACTTTTGTTTATGTAAATCGATCTGAACTAATTCCTTTTCTACTAACTGCTCATGTGTAGATTATCTATAGTTAACGAACTTTATCTATTTTAATTTTTTATATTTAGATCAAGCTTTATTTTTATATAAATGTAGAATTTGTTATATGCAAACTATTTGTTATATAAATGCAGAAAAATATAATTGTCTGGGGAACTTAAGGGAAATAAAACACAAGAAATTTCGGTTTAATCTTCATATCTCCTTTATCGTTTTGCCGATATATATTTATGCAGGTGATATTATCAATTTATTTAAAACACACAATAATTCTATGCACTCAGTATTGATGCGGGTGTGGAGTTTAAATATAATATTGTACAATTACACATCTCAGTAAAATCTCTAAAGCAGGTAAATTTGAAGAATTGTTTCTAGTTTCTTATGATGCATACAATGCAAAGATATTATTATTCAATAAACTAACATAATAAAGTTAGGATTTGTAAGCAAAAATAAGTTTAACAATTTACCTTCATTTTAAACATAAAATTGTGTTTAAGTTTCAAAAGTATATACAAAAATAACAAACATTTCAATTTTGAAATATTTAAACTACGTTTTCCATTAATTTATACAGGTAAAATTAAAATTCAGAAATCACAAATATTTCAATTTCAATTAAAAATTATTTAAACTATGTATTGTATCAATTTATGGCAGAAAAGTTTTCATTTACTGGAATTAAACTTCTCCTGTGTTTCTATAGATGCCCTTCTGATTATTTTTCATAATCAGATTAATTTTCAAAGGAAACTAAATCTTGAAATATTTTGAAATGAAATGAAGTTTCTGCTTTCAATATTCCTATTGTTATTTACGCAAGTTGTTTGCTGGGTTGGAAAAATTAATTCTGTCAGCATATGCAGAAAGTTTCTGAAGAGCTTTTTTCCTGGGAGAATTGTGTGAATACTGTAAAGTAAACAGGCTGCTTTACTGTGAACTTTCGTTTTGTTAACAGGATTATTATCAAATTTTTTTTTGCTCTCAATTAAACATGTTATAAGAAAGTAAACAGTTAAAACACTTTTTTTTTTACTTTTTATAACTTCTATTTTACAATTTACAGGCAATTTTACATAATTATGACAAATTTTCAAGTTATTAGTTATTATATTATACGGTATCTGCAGGTAATATGGCCAGCGTAAAGTTAGAAATTTTTAAACGGTATATATATATATATATATATATATATATATATATATACATATATATATTGAATAACAAAGCAGACCCTTTTTAGCACTAGAAAAATATGTTAAAAATTTAAACTAGTCAAAATTTGTACCTGTAACAGTTTGTTTTGAAAAAAGCAAGTTCATAAATGCAGTAACACATGCAGGTAATATGCTCATTAGGGTGGAACGAAAAAACTTTTTTTAAATTTCAAAATGCTATAGTTTTCAAAAGTTGCCTTTGATCAAAATAAAGACGGAAATTAAATATTAGCGCAATTGGATTATGTTTTCAGGTGTCGCAAGAAGGGTAAACTTTATGTTTTTATTAAAATTTTAACAATTTTCGCAGTTATGTAAAAATAATAATAATAATAATTTCAATATGCTATAGTTTTCAAAAGTTGTTTTTGATCAAAATAAAGACAGAAATTAAATATCAGCGTAATTGGATTATGTTTAGAGGTGTCGCAAGAAGGGAAAACTTTAGGTTTTTATTAAAATTTTGACAAATTTCGCAATTATGTTTAATTTTTTTTCAACAGGCTATAGTTTTCATAAGTTAACTTTTAAATCAGTTTTAATCAGTTTTAAATCTTTTTAATCAGAAAACATGGTATACTTACTGAGTAATACATTTTAATTACAAAAATAATGAAACATAAATAGTATACAATGAGGTAGAAACAGAACAAAGTTCAGAAGAGAACACTATACTATCCCAATTTTTTTATTGCCTCTACGTCCAGTGTCTCTCAAACCTTACAAAAGTAATCAAAATCATAGTCAAATGCGCATGAATCTGTGATTTATTGCTTCTACTTGTGATCGAACTTGAATATGAGACAAAATTGCTGCAACAATTCCAAGCGCCGCTCTTCAGGATATTGGTCTGATTAGTGATGAAGAAAGAAGTATGAGAGAAATGTATTGACAGAATGAAAATTAGATGAGAACAAATAAAGAACCGAAAAAGATATGTAGAAGAAACTGTAAAACCAGTTACAGAAAGTAATTGTTTTTTTTATGTAAGAAAAGACAAGACTATTGTGCAAGAGAAGAAAGGAACTAAGTATTACAAAATAACTGTTATCGAAGAACATATATCACTTGTTCCAGAACTTGGGTCAAAATTTTCAAGACACGTAAAACCGATTTCTGGCACTGGAAAAGGTATAAAACACAACATAATGACATTTTTAAATGGCAACAAGCAATACTTAAACATTACTGCAATTGGATATGATGGAACTGCCTCGAACACTGGATTGAATATTGGTGCGATTGCTTTATTGGAAAAATAATTATGAAAGCTACTCCAGTGCTTGATTTGTCTGTTTCATGCAAATGAACTACCCGTTCGTCATCTATTTTCTTTCCTAGATGGAAAAACTAAAAATTCTAATGAATTTGGAGTGAAAATAAGGAAACAACTGGAAAGTGTTATGAACTTCCAGTGACTGAGTTTTCACCTATTGAAAATAACTTTCCATTGCTAAAATTTAAGGATAATTTAAGTATGAACCAAATATATTTCTTAGAAATGTGTAACACAATCTCCGTTAGAAGTTGCTCTTCTGATTTGTCTATGAAGAAACCAGAAAAAAATTGTCTTTCACAATGGTTTACCTTAGCAAACAGAATAATTCGCTTGTACGTGGGAACAGAACATCCATCACAAAATCTCCAAATACTGAATAAGTATATTTTGAAAGTGTATGCAACTGTTTGGTTTAACATAAAGTTGAAACCATCTATCTATGGACGAAGCACTTGTGAAAACGTGTCAGCTATTTACGTTACCTCAATTACACTCCTAAAAATGTAATTGATCCAATCAGCGAAAGCAATGCATACTTTGTTGCACATGAAAATTTACCCCATTGTATGCGATCAGGTGATAGATGTCATTAAGGAGTTTGCATTACGCCGAATTGTAAAAGCAGGGACTGGAAATGGAGTTGGCATCAGAAATTTTTTAATTCCTGCATGCATAAACTTTTATGTCACGGATTTTATTGATATGATTCAATGGCATGATGTTAAAGTAACATAACCTCCTATGACGATGTATATTGCTGACGACAAACTAAAGCAGTAAATAAAGCAAGCAGAAGAACCTGATCGTGAGAGTCAACTTCAATTTTGCTCTATGTCACACACAAGCAGTTAAAAGGATTGTTAAAGTTGTTACCGAGTTATCCTTGTCAGTTTGCAGCACTTCTGAAAGAGATGCATTGATAAAAACCCAAAAAATTTTCAAAAGATGATGCCAAAATTTGAAAAAAAAATCCAATGTGTCAGTGTGAGTATTATGGACCATGCGTGATTACTATGGACATTAGAGAAAAATTAATGTTTCTTAAAAATAACGTTTTGCCTTTAAAAACAATATAAAGTCAAACATCTTTTAACGGACACCCTTATATACGGTCACCCCTCCCTTAAGGCCAAATTAAAATTTCTCAGCGAACATTAACCTCTCGTTATAAGTAACAACCAATCTCCTGCAGTCACCTCATTTTTTCAGACCATTTTTTTTGTCACATAGGTGTCCGTTAATCAGAGGTTTCACTCTTTTAAAGTTTTTCTAAATAAGTGTGATTTGTTTTACTAAGATACGATAATTAAAGATTGCATTTCTTTAATTTCAATGTAGTACTATAAGAATATGTTACTGTAAAATTAATAAAAATTAATATGGTGAAAATCGCTAAATTCTACAAAATAATTCTTTCTGCAATCACATCTAAAAATTCGTAATACATAGAATGTGCAAGTTTTCTGCAAAAGTATCATATTTTGAATATTCTGTTTACAAAATATATGTATATTATGTTAATAATCAAGAAAAGAACTTTTTTTTATAAAAAAGGCAATTTTTATCGTTTTTTCATAGAAAAGTCATTTTTGAAGCTCTTTGCGGCACCTGAAAATATTTTAGTACAGCAACAGAATTTTATATTCTTTATTCTAATCCCAAAATGCAACTTTTGCCGACTATAGCAAATTTCTAACTTAAAAAAAAATAATTAACCATTATTTTCGTTCCACCCTAATGCCAGTAGGTGAAAGAAAATGAAAAGATTTATATTAAACTTTAAAAAAAACAATTATTACAAAACAAAATTTATTATTTGAGAATTTATAAAAATAATAAAAAATAATAATTATAATAATAAAATTTAATTTATTTTAACCACACATAGGGCAAATACATTTTCGGGGGATTTTACTGGTGCGTGCAACACTTTCCTCGTGCACATAATTACGACAAACAACACATAATCTCATATCTATAGTTTTCCACCTTCAAGGCCATATTACCAACAAAAACCAATTGAGTAAAAGTTCTCGTTATTCTGTCGGCACACTCCGATATTGAAATTCGTTTATGCAGTTGTAAACAGCATTATTCAATCTAAAATATCATGTAAACAAATAACTATAAACACTTTAATTAAATTTGATAACCTACAAACCTACCAGAGACTAATTTATAACATGTCAACGTAACTAACAGCAAAACAACGATGTTTGCTCTCTCGTGAACGTGGTCTGAGAATGCGGCCAAAGCGGGGCTAAACCAAACTCTCCTGTCTTCCCGCGACTGGATTAAAGTGTAATTTTTTTATTTCGCTCAAACTAGTAACAGTATTACGAATTGGCTAAATTAACTGCATTGGCCGTATTACCATCATATACCTTATTACTTTTAACACAATCAACTGATTTGTAAATAACTCATACGAGAAGTAATTTTTCAATCTGAGCAAAAATGTGTCTAGGCTGGAACACATTTTCGCTCAGGTGAAAAAAATTAGTACTTTAGTATTATAATATATTATATATTTAAGTTTCTATTGAGGATTTCTGAAATAATAACAGCTAACTTGGGAATGTTCGTTTTAGGATGAACTAGTTTTTAATGCATTAGTGTGCTCTAGAGTTTCAAAAAATTCGATTTATCCTTAGGTTTACTCAAAAAACACACAATTTGTTCACAGATATAAAACTGATTTTTTTCTAGTCTTTATAACTATGCGTGTGCGCATACATTTTTATATATACACAGTACAATATATAGATGACGATTGGTAGCTTATTTATTAGGAATCACGCAACTCCCAGATTGACCTTCGTACCTAGGCAAAGCCTTGCACAGCACATACAGTGCCCGAGCATTGCCTACATATTTAATCCCTTCGGAGTTGATGAAAAAGATACTACGTTTGCTTGGGAACTAAATCCTGAGGCTCTGGATTAGGCTGACTAACTGACTGGAACATATGCTACATGTATAGAGCATATCTCCGGACATGTGGTAGAGAAAGTGAAGTTAGAAACAGGGCGATAATTCTTTATAGATTTAGCACCGCAGCGTGTTGCTGTTTTGTATTATATAGATATATGTATTTATTGCATCTGTAGATTACCATTTCTTACATATCACACGTGCAGGGGTCGGAAGTAGCGCGCGACAAGTAGTGAAGCTACTGTAGTCGCTACTTTTTACAGTAGTTTGTAGTGTAGTGCGCTACATTTTGAACAATGTAGTGTAGCGAGTAGCGCGATACAAAAAATCAGTAGTTTGTAGCGAGAACCGACGCTACTTTTAACGCCACTTCAGGAGAGAAAAAAAGTGCTATTCTGCAAATTACGTGATCGAAACTCGCTTCTTTTGTGCAGAATTTGTTCTGCTCGAAAATTTTCGTATGGTATCTTTCTTAATTTTTTAATACCCTCGATTATGTCGCATTTATTTAATTGTATCCCGGCAGACGCGATATAACGAGGGGTCACTTTAATATTTAATCCGTGTCTTCAATTTCTAGTGTAAAATTGAACATTTTGACAAAATTTGAAAGTAGCGAAGTAGTGACTACTTTTGAAAAGTAGTTTGTAGTCGATACTTTTTTAAAAAAGTAGTTGTAGTTGTAGTTAATTACATTTTCGACAAAGTATATGTAGTTGTAGTTCGCTACAATAAAAAAGTAGTTTTTCCGACCCCTGCACACGTGTATGAACATTGATAGTATATTTCGTAAAGCGAAAATAAGAAGAATGTTAAAATAATTAAGTGTATATTCATTTTACATATTCAAAAAATTTTATGTATATTTATATGAATATTTCGCGATTTTTATAATGCATATTATCCGGACTATTCCATAATGGCATACATAGATTTATGGAAATTATGTATGAATATCTATTATTTAAATTTTAACAAAATCAAGACTTTTTTTGTGTTATTATACCGTTTCACCAGACATAGGTCTTTGGAAATCAAATGCGTAAAGTGTTCAAAAGCTGTAATTTTGCTCTTGATGATTTTGATTTAATAACTTATATATAAGATATATATATATATATATATATATATATATATAATTGTATTACACGAAAGTTTGTAAAATGCTTTTCAGGGCTGTTAGCTCCAAATGAGTACATGATATCGCTTTAACTACGAAAAATAATGCTTTATGAAATAATTTTAAAAAATATGAAAAATGTGGAGAAACATGTTTAATTTAGGTGGCTCTAAACAATCGTAAGAAGACCATTTCCCCCCTTTTTTTTGTTTCAAGTCCTGCACTATATTCACAATATTTCTAAAACAGTTTTCTGTGCTGGAAAAATAGTTCCTTACTTAATCTTAGAGAACTAAATAGACTCCGTGAACCTAAATATTACATTTTTTCTAACATGGAAGGTCTGCTTCAAACGCATACTCAGGAAATTTTGAAAAGAATGCTATGAAGCTACTCATGTATGTATTAAAGGAACAGTGAAATTTAGCTGCGGAGTCCTAGTGGAAAATCTGCAAAAAAATAAAATACTTTCGAGCATTTGGAACAAAAAAACGTGATTTGGAAAGTAAAATTTTTTCCTCGACAAACGCAAACGATTTTAATTCATTTTGAAATGATTATTCGAATGCGCAACAATAATAAATTTAAACTTAAACGATGAAATTTTATTATTTTTTGTATAATTTTTGTATTTTCAACTTTTTTTAAATTTTCAAAAATGTCTATGAGATTTTTATAAAATTTGACAGCGTAAAATTGTCATTAGCTTAAAAATAATTATACTCATGGGTTAATTCTAGGACTCATGATACCATGCCCTCTTATTCAGAATCGTTTGCATTTTGCGTTCAACATTTTCAACTCTCTGTACGTTTGCAACAATATTAATTTAAAATATACTTTAAATCAGATTAAATAAATCATTCACGTTTTTTTTCTTGCATTTATTACCGATTGAATAAAATGTTGCTATTGTTTTATCTCCCCCTTCCGCGATTCTTTCTAATTTAAACGGCTTCACCAGTTATATAAGTAATTTTTAAATGTATTTTAAAATGAAAAGCCCCATGACAAACGTATTAGTTATACATTTCCATATCAAAGAAGTCGTTGTTTCCATAGCAACAATAGTTTTTCCTTGAATTGACAATGTTCAGAATGGGGCTTATTTTTTATATTGAAACAATTCAAACAATTTAAATTTTGTTTTAAATCGTAAATTACAATCTTTAAATTTCATTATATATACTTATAAATTTGTACACAAAATTGTAGTTATAAAAATGTATTTATTATGTAAGTTAAGCGTACATAAACAAGTTCAGCATGAAAAAGTTTTTCCTTAAAGAGTATCTGTCATAATACCATATTTAAAAAAAATTTATTCCGTCGCCAACCACTAATAAATCGACAAATAAATGAAATTTTCATAATTTTTTTACGGACGTTATATCGAGGTTCCGCAGGAATTTTTTTATAGACGTATGTATACTCATGAGAAGAACATTCTGTACTTTTTTCAAAATTTTCTGAGTATGCGCTTATGGAGACCTTCCTTGTAAGTATATGAACATACCACTTCCTATCAACACCCACAGCCTTGCAGTAAATGTACTGTCAACGTTCCTAACAAAAGCAATCCTTCACTACTGCAAGCCTTGGGGAAACGTCTTCGACTGATTTTTTAATTGTTGCAATAATATATCTTTCGGCGAGGTCCGCTGTAAATACGATGTTTTTTACTACACTGAAAAAAAAATGATTTTACAGTATAATACTAGCACCCCAGCTTCCAGTATTATACCGTAAAATTAACAGTTATAAACAGTAAAGTAAGCGGTACTACACTGCCGCACTCTTTAAACATTTCCATCCCAAAAAGACACACTTAATTCCTTGCTTGTCTGGAGGAGGTAAAGAAATTTGGAAGGTTATAGTATCATATCCAAAAATCGGAGAGATAAGAGATTTTTTCTATGATTAGAAAAATTCTTGTAGATCCCCATAAAGGCGCCATGATACACACTTAGTTAAAATCTAATACAAGTGGTCCTTTCAAAGACCTGTCACCTGGAGGTGACAATGGACTTTGGCGGCCTACTAATTGTAATGTCACTTATGTATTAACATGACGATGTAAAATAATTCAATGAAAGAAAAATGTGCTTTTTTTTCTTCAATATTTTATTTCGATTTTTTATTCCTCAATTTTGAATAAACAATGTTTATTGAATTATGAATATCATCTCATAAAATTCCTCCAGGCTTTTAAACTATACGCATTTGTAATATTGTACATCCACATAAACTAAGTTAGGCTTTTCCGCCAGAATAATATCCAGCTGCTTCCTTCATTAAATGCAAAATTGAATAATTCCACATGAAAATTTAGAGAGTAACTTTAATAGGCACTTTACAAGTAAATGGGCACTTACATGGAAATAGTAAAACACGCTAATATTGCATGAAATATATCATTTATACATTTCAGAAATTTAATTCGAAATGTAGCATTAATTCTATGAGCTTTGTGCATGTTTCTCATTCTCTAAAACGGAAGTTATTTTATGAATTCTGATATTATGTCTAGAAACGACAATGAAACAAGCTATAAAGACTGAATGACGACAATACTTACTACGTGTGCAAGTTATTGTTTGCTACTAATTATTTTGATTGCTTACAACACAAATTTTACTGGGCGTTAATTTTGAAGAAAGAAATGTATTTATTGCTAATATTTAATTTAAGTGAAATTTTGTTTTATGCAATTCTAGTTATTTTAATAATTATTTATTTTATTTTATTATTTATGTTTTACAGAACAAACAAGAAGATATATTAATATATATTGAAGCAATCAGATGAAGAATTGAAAATTTAAAAAATATATATATTTCATCTGGCATTTTATGAATAAAGTAGTGAGATAACAAAAAATGTGTAGACACAAATGTATATGAATACGCTCCACACAGGCAATCTAACAAAATTAAAGTCACAATCTGTTGTTATTTATATGCAGGCATTATTAAATATGAGAATATATATGTATATAATCAAACTAAAACATGCCCGTAAATAACGCTGCAACGATGCATTTACTTTTTTTCTCAAATTTGATTATTTTTTTAAAAATCGCATAATTTTAATTTTTACAGCATGATTGTTTAAAAATCAATCTCTGTCGGGTACAGCACGATTATGGGAATTAACCCATTTGCACTAAAAATAATATAAATAATTAAGTTATTGTTTCCGGATAATATCGAATAAGGAAATTTAAACATCATCAATAAATAAATTTATTTCATGTTGTTCAATTTATCAGTTGAAAGTCAACATTTTTTCGTATTCGACTGTGTAAAAATTAAAAGTATGAGATGTTTAGAAGTAAATAAATTGCAAAAAACCGGAGATAAATTGCTTATATCGTTGTCGTACTTTTTATCGTTTATATCGTTTGTCGTACGTTGTCGTACGTTGTCGTATCGTTGTCACCGCAGATATGACCTCAGCGTTACAGACGGATATATTTTTGCATTTTAATATTTATTTATGTAACAAGGTGTTCATGCAATGAGTTGCATGATGATATACTGCACAATATTTGTATAGAAGACCAGGTTCGCAATCCATTTACCCAATCAAAAATACAGAGTGTCTCACTGTAAAGCAAAATTGGATTTTTGTGCATGATAACAACAATACTGAAGGCATTTTAACAACATTTTCATCTGCTTTATTTTATTCGGTGGGAAAATGTAATGAAATCATGATAAGAGGAGGCAGTGGACGCAATCTTCTTCCAAACAGCATTGAAATACTAAAAAAAACTCATTAGCGTTAACAAAAGTTTTATGGAATTAGTATGCTAATTATAAAGAACAAAAAATATTTTTTTACCTAATATTGTTGATTTATATTACTTATTGAGTTTTACTCATACGCTTTGGTTTAAATTTTAATATTTCATTTTTGTTTCTCTAAGCTGAAAAAATACTATGAAAATTAAAATTCCAAATTTTAAAGTCTCCTTTGCATAATAAAAATTTCAATTCATGGACATTCAATTGCAGTTGTCGTCCATTCATTTTCATTATTTAAGTTTCATTCATTTTCATTATTTAAATTTCATTCATTTTTCGTCTTCCAATTTCGCTATAAAAATTCCATTATAAACTACTAAGGATTTTTAGTAAACAAACGTATAAAATTCACAAGCGCAGAACAATAACGTATGCTTGAATGGTTTTCGATAGTTCGAAGCTTCTTTTTAAGTACGCACGAAAGATATATTTTAATAGCATGATGTTTATTCATTTTCAGTGAAAAGGTGTTTTTGACAGTCAAAGCATATGAAACTGACAACTTAAACATGTACATTAGCAGGACTAGAACTTTCTACGTTCGATTATTTACAAAACAGGTTTATACCAGATATAAAAATAACGTTCACAAAATGATGTATTATTTTAACCAAATTTGAATTTAATTTTTTAAGTTTATTTTAATTTAAATTCACAATGAATAATAAGTTCAAACAGTTTTTAAATTAATATTAAATTATTGAATTAAAACAAGTGGAAAAGAGCGCTTAAGAAATGCGCATATAATATACTAAATTTAATTCCGTATATTTACTTACGTATACTGGAATGATATGGCACATTTTCTAGGAGATTACATAAACAAAAAATACAAAATACTTTTACAGTACATTTCACAATTACTGTTATACTTCATATAATTAATTACTGTATACATGGTGTACCAAAAAGATTGAAACGAGCTTTAATTGTTTACCTGTTGGAGATAGGGTAGCAATATAAATTGCAAAAGTGTTTAAAATAACATACGAATTAAGGGAATGTTGATAAAATAGTCCTGCCGTTAAATTTCAAACAGTTATACGTTTTTAATTTTATACATTCCCTCGGTCCTACAAGATATATTTAGACACTTTTCCCCATTTTCTGATAAGTACACCAGTAGAAATTCCATTCGTCTACGAACAAAAGACTCCGACCGAGTTATGATACTTTGAATTTACCGAAATTTCTTAACTTTCCTGCACTAAAAATGTGTTTTTCTGTTTTTAGTTCCGAAAAGTTCCAAAATTTCATAAAATTCAATGTACCCTAATTCAGTGAATTTTGGCTATACAAGAATGTTTCTTGTACGCCTGTACTTGACAGAGAATGGGAAAATCTTTTCCAAATGAAACTTTATAGGACGCAGCGAACGTATTAAAATTTAAAAGGTGTAAAATTTAATAGCAGGAATATTTCATTAACATAATCTTATTTCCTTACCTTCTTGGGAAGACTTTTACAATTTACAACCTACCTTTCCTACGTATATCAAATAGATAAAAATTAAAGCGCGTTTCAATCTTCTTGTGACACACTGTATAGACGACTGGTATATAAGTCGACGTTCATATTTTGATCACACTGTGGAATTAAAATATATCTGTCCTATAACACGATTACCAGTTATCAACTGTCTTCAAAAGTATTTAGATCTGTGAGATCCATGCAAAAGGTAATACATATACGTGTAACAAAAACTCTTTATTTATATGATTTAGACAGTTAACGCCTCGACTAATAAGCCAAAATATACTGTAATTTACAGAGATTTTAAAAATATAATTTTGATCGTAAATCTGTTTTGGTGTAAATCTATGAGTGAGAAGTGTTCAGAAACCTATGCAAGATGCCCTATACAGAAGATTAGAATGAACAGTAAATTTATACAAGTCCACTTGACGTCTAAGTCAGTTGCCATCTCAGGCATTTTCTAAAATCTAAAAGTTGCGGGAAACAATCATTAAGAAAAATTTATTAGCTCGGAAACATACCTCGCACAACTACGGTGATATTCATAGAGAAAGGTCTATGTGATTTTTCTACTTGAAACAGCGCCTCTAATTCTGAGTAATAGAGAAACAATCGTCTATATATTTGGTTTCGAGCCTATATGACTGCAAGAAATGGGCAAACATCATGCACAAGAAAGATTTTCGTATCTATAAGTGCTTTTCAACAATATTTTGTACTCGAACTAGTAAGCCGACTGTGTCTGTGAGTAGAATTTTCGGGTCAGCGAGCTTTTGGGGTTTTACTGACTAACAACCAGAGAATTTGTTTCCATACCAGAATTTTAACGCTCGAACTATACTCACTCCATCATATTTTCTCTCCTTTTCTTTTTTTTCTTTCAAAAGAATTGACAAGCTGAGTAATTTAGACTTTACCAGAGGAGAAGAATGTTTACAGAGTTGTTGCCGACAAGACATCTGAGCTAAGCCGTAATATTAAATTAAATGAGTTATTTTGTAAATAGTAGCATGTAAATATGTTGTAAATATTGAATTTATTAGTCTATGAAGAAGTTATCAAGTTTTATTTGTAACTAAAATAGTTTCCACCCCGGATTCAAAATAATATGTTACAAAGATTGGCTCCCCAACTTCGGGCCCGAATATAGGCAAGATATGAAGATAAGTATTATTTTTAAATTGTGTTAAAAGTGTTTAATAAGAAAATTTAGATACTAAAGTACAAAAAGTATTTCTTTTGATTCATCCGGAATCTGAGGATTTTTTGAAAAATTGTGTTTGATTCGTCCAGAATCTAAATATTTTGGAATTATTCTATTCAACCTGAATGATATTTTCCTTGGAATCAAAATACGAAAAATCGTCTGCAGCTTCAAGTATTTTAGTATCTGAATTAAATGAAGATATTCATAAGAGAAGTATATCTAATAATTATTATTGAAAAATAAACTCGTTTGCTTTATTTTATACATTTATATAGTTGCACTGAGCTATATTATTATTTAAATTATTATTATAAATGAGTGCTTGGCATTATTTTATTTATTATATGAAGAATTGATTTAAATTATTTTGCTAAGAGTTATTCATAACACAAATTAAGTTTGAAGTTAGCTAAAACATAATTAATTCAAATGATGGCATTTCTTTCTAAGGGTAAGAAATTTGATTTATACACTTTGGCTTCAGAGTTAAATGTACAAATAAGTGGTGATGATAAAGTCCCCGAATTACGTGATAAAATTGTAAATAGTGAGGCATTTAAAGATAACATAGATTTTGTACAGGGAATTTTAGAAAATATCATAGAAGAAAGAAAGACTCTTGAGGAAGAGAAGCATTTAGCCGAAGAAAGAGTATTTGAGCTACAGAAGCTCAGGTTAGAAACAGGAACAAGAGATGTTGTTGCAAATACAAGCAACCCTTTAGAAACTTCTTCAATCCGCGTTGACTTCAAAAAGGTTTTACCCGATTTTAATCCTGAAAAGGATGATATGAATTTATTTTTAATAACTTTTGAGAGGCAAATGAAACATTTAAAGGTTTCTAAAAAACTGTGGATTACGTATTTAATGGATCTTACCCACGAGTGGCAACAGCCACGCCTCTGAGTGTATATTCCCTCCAAAAAAGACTGTTTATTGGACGAAGGGGAAGCTGTGTTAAAATGTTCTTCACGCCTATTGGTGTTTTTCTTCTTTTTACCCGCAGATGACGTGACATGGGTAAAGTCCATTGGAGTCCTTCCGAATGAAATCGGTAAATTAATAGCGCGTGAACCGGAAGAAAAATTTTAGGATTATTCTTATATTAAAGATATATTGTTGCAGAGGTTCAAGTTAACTGCTGGAAGGTTTAGAGTTTTATTTAATCGACATCCAAAGCGAACCAATATTAGCTGGAAAGAATATTACTTTGAAATTAGAAGCTATTTTGAGGGATGGCTATCCGAATTAAATATAAATTCCTTTGAAAAACTATCGGAATTAATTATTGCTGATCAATTAAAGAAAAAGGTTTCCCCTGATTGTAAAGAACATTATTTAGACCAATGGGAGAATTTAATAGATCCTGTTGAATTAGCTGAAAAGTTAGATTTATATAATAATTTGAGGTCACACAAAGTAGAAATAAAGAGATCAAATAAAATCAGTGAGGTCGAGAGTTCTAATCGCTTTGAAAAAACGCCTTTAGATTTTAAAAGAAATGAGTTTGGTAAATTTGGCAATCAAAATGAGTCCAAGAGAAATAAAATTAATTATCCTTCAAATTTAAATCGGCCAATGTTAAGTTGCTATGGATGTAGAAACCAGGGAGTTATTAAATCCAAGTGTCCAACTTGTTCTCCTAAAAATGTATCGGCGCACTTTCAATCTCTAGAATTTCGTACATGTAATATGCAAACATCACCAACATCATTGGTAAAAATAAGTATAAATGTTTTCTCTGGCGCAGCCTGTGCTGACACTGGCGCAACACATTGCGTTGCGGGTGAAGTTTTGTATTCTTTATTAAAAGACCAAGGTGTGAAGTTTGAAAAAACTCAAATGATCGTAGTCTTAGCGGATGGGCTACAAAACACTACCGAAGTTTATAAAACAGAAGTTCATGTTAAAATTGAAGGTCGCGATGTTAAAACAACACTTTATGCTCTGCCGAATGCCAAAAATAACCGTACAATTTTGGGAATCGATTTTTTACGCAAAGCAAAATTTGTTTTGGATGTAGTAAATCAAGAAAGATTCTTTGCTGATAGATGCAGGTGGAAGTATAGATTCGCCAAAGATACATGCCCTCCCAGTGAATTAGCAATAAAAACCGTTGAATTAGGCACTGTTTCTCTTAGAGAAGATGAAGGTAGACATCTCACTTCAGAGCAACGAGTTAGGTTGAATGAACTGCTTGGTAAATTTACAAGTAGCTTCCAACTAGGGGAAGAGGCTACACCTAAAGTTAAACATTATATTGATACTGGATCACATCCTCCTGTAGCAGTACCCCCTTACCGCATGTCACCTGCAAAAAAGGAAATTTTGCGTAAAGAATTAGATGAATTACTCTCTAAAGGTATAATAGAAGAGTGCGAATCTCCTTATGCCTCGCCAGTAATATTGGTCCCAAAACCAAATGGAAAAATTCGCCTTTGCGTCGATTATCGAAAATTAAATGCCGTCACAAAGACGGATAGTTATACATTACCGCGGGTAGATGATTTGCTCCATGGTCCAAGTCTGGATACTACCAAATTGAAGTAAATGCTGCTGATAGAGACAAAACTGCATTTATTTGCCCATTCGGAACTTTTCGGTACATTAGAATGCCTTTCGGATTGAAAAATGCGCCAGCAACCTTTCAGAGATTAATAGATAACTTTCGAAAGTCCCTCAAAGACATCTTTGTATTGTCTTATTTAGATGATATTATAATTTTGTCGGAAAGTTTTGAGAAACATTTGTCTGACTTAGAAGCAGTTTTTAATAAACTATCGGAATTCAAATTGCATGCTAATCGTGAAAAATGCAATTTTGCTTGCCCCCGTGTTAAATATTTAGGACATTGGATATCAAGCTCTGGAATCGAAGTTGATCCTGGAAAAACCGCTGCAATTCAATAAATGTCTGCTCCTAAGACTGTTAAACAAGTTCAATCTTTTTTGCAATCCTGCTCCTGGTACAGACGTTTTATTCCCAAATTTTCAGATATAGCTAGACCTCTAAGTAGTCTTACGAAGAAAAATGCAACTTGGAAGTGGGAAGAAGCAGAACAAAGCGCTTTCGAAACATTGAAAAGTTCATTAATCAATCCTCTAGTACTGAAACAAAATGATCCGACCAAGCCCTATCTTCTTCGTACAGATGCCAGTGGATATGCTCTAGGTGCTGTCCTCTTCCAGCGTCAGGGAGAAGAAGAGCATCCAATAGAATATGCGAGTCGTTTGTTAACTGCACCAGAAAAAACTATTCTACCACTGAGCGCGAAGCACTTGCTATCATTTGGGCTTTAAATAAATTCCGTGGCTACATTGAAGGACATGAAGTAACAGTTGCCTCCGATCACCAGCCCCTAAAATGGCTGATGAGTTTAAAATCACCGTCAGGCAGACTAGCCCGATGGGCTTTGCAGTTACAATCTTTCAACCCGAAGATTGAATATATTCCTGGAAAAGCAAACGTTGTTGGTGATATGTTGTCTCGCCCTATTTGCAGTCATGAAGAACCCTCTTGTGAAATTTGCACAATTTCGATTGAAATGCCTATTAGATCTCCTAAAGATATCCGAGAAGAGCAATTAAAGGATGAAGATTTGAAGAAAATCATTGAAGCGTTTGAATCTAAAGAAAATAATACAGATTTTGCTAATTGGACTGAACGTGGTTCCTCTTAAACCAAGGAGTCCTATATCGTTTTTCTCCAGAATCAGATTCAGAAGAAGCCCAATTGGTTGTTCCTGTTTAAGAACGGAAAGAAGTCTCGAAGAATTAGCATGATTCACAGACTGCAGGCCATTATGGAGCCGAGGAAACCTATTACAGAGTATCCCAAAGATATTACTGGACTGAATGAGAAAAGATATCGCAGATTATGTTAAAAATTGTGTAGACTGTATTCGTTATAAAGCAAGTAACCAAAAACCTGCTGAACTTTTACAAACACCTGTCCATAGTCAAAGATTTGAGACCCTCTCAATAGACTTATTTGGACCTTTGCCAGAAACAGCAGATGATAAAAAGTGGACTTTTTAAAATTGAAGACTGTAGCACTAAATGGGTAGAACTTTTCGCATTAAATAACGCAACAGCCACGGGATGTGCTGTTACCTTAATTGAGGAAGTGTATTTAAGATATGGTTTCCAAGAAAAATCATTAGCAGAAATGGTCCGCAATTCATCAGTGCTGTGATGCAACAAGTTTGTTTTCTCTTAAAGATAGATCAAAGTTTAACTCCGGTGTACCACCCTCAAGCAAATCCGGTTGAAAGAAAAAACCGAGATCTAAAACCCGCTTAGCGATGCTAGTTGGAGATGATCATACAACTTGGAGTGAAAAATTACCAGTAATCTGTTTTGCCCTTAATACTGCAAGATGTAGTTCCACAGGTCACAGAGCTGCATATTTAATGTTCGGTCGTGAATTACGTACCTCCGATGATGTTGTTCATGACTTACGCCCTGTAATTTCGAATGATAATTTCATACCGGAAATAACCCCTTATTTAAAAAACTTTGCTAAAATTACTATGCAGATAAGAGATCGCATAGAACAAAGCCAAGATAAACATAAATATTATGCCGACAAACATTTAAAAGCTTCTGAACAATACAAACCAGGCGATCACGTTTGGGTTACTTTGCATCCCATTAGCCAAAGGAAAAATAATAAAACAGCTAAATTCATCCCCGTCGCGATGGCCTCTATGTTATTTTAAAACAAAGATCTCCTACTTCTTATACCATTGCTACTAAAGAAAACCCTTTTTCTCCTTTAGGAAATTATCATATATCAGCTTTGTATCCTTACAAGAAAGATGATGGTGGATGTTCTAAAGGCTTCATTCGTCCAAGAGGCAGACCCGGGAAACGTCAGACAACCAGCCAGCAAATATTTACTAAAGGTTCAAAAAACGCGAGAACAACAGAGGTATTTAGTCGCCAGAAAGCATCCTGAAGGAATCCACCCAGGAAATGCACACTGCATCTGAGGGACCAGTAATGCAGTGTGATGGGAAGAGTGTAACGCTCGAACTATACTCACTCCATCATATTTTCTCTCCTTTACTTTTTTCTTTCAAAAGAATTGACAAGCTGAGTAATTTAGACTTTAACAGACAGAGTTGTTTACAGAGTTGTTGCAGACAAGGCATCTGAGCTAAGGGCAAGGCATCTGAGCAAGGCATCTGAGCTATATTAAATTAAATGAGTTATTTTGTAAATAGTAACATGTAAATATGTTGTAAATATTAAATTTATTAGTCTATGAAGAAGTTATCAAGTTTTATTTGTAACTAAAATAGTTTCCACCCCGGATTCAAAATAATATGTTACAGAATGTATTTTAAATGAAAATAACGCAATAAAGGAATTTTTTTAATTCCCAACTCTCTCTCTCTCTCTCTCTCTGTGTATATATATATATACTAGCTGTTACCCGTGACTTCGTTCACGCAACATTAAAAGAAGAATAAATACATTAATTAAGCAAAATATTTTACTCCCAACAATTAAAAACGTTAATAATTAACTAACTATTTATCACATTTCATAGGAGACACTACGGTATTTATTATTATAGGGACCTTGACATAACGCAGTCTTAAAAAAGTGAAATTTTGTGCCAAATAATCGCGGAAATGAAATTGCAACGAATGCAGAATGGAGGGCCTAATAAAATCGAGGAAATAGACGAATTGCACAAAAACAAATGTCATTTTTACCTGATAAACAATTTTACTTTTAACGCCTTTGTGAAACGTTTAAACAGCCATCCTCAAAAAAAAAAAAAAAAAAAAAAAAAAAAAGAAAAAAAAAAAAAAAAAAACATTAATTAGAAATAGTATATGCTTTTTCTTTAAATTCAATTCTGCCTCCTTGGTTTAATATATAGTTAAAAAAAAATCTTGTTTTCTAAATGACAGTATGTTGACAGGCAATTTTTTGTTTTCCAGAATAAATTGATTCATGAAGTTTGAATATGTGAAAATATGTTTACTATATTTTTCGGATAATTTACTGTAATCAAGATTTTGTTTTCACCATCCATTCAAAGTGAAAATAAATTTTGTTTTTCAGTTTTAATGAGAAAATGGTGTAAAAAATATACTGATGTTTTATTTTTCCTTTTTTATACACAAATATGGAGTAAGTTACTTTCCATTTTTAGAGAAACTTCGTTAAAAAAATGGCATTTAATTTAATTTTTTAATTCTGAGAGTTTGTCTGACATCCTCGGATCAATTATAACCGGTATTCGCTAAACCGGTAGTAAATCGCATTGCGTTCGATAATCTAGGAGTAGTTGCGAAATACAAACACACGGTCAGATTTTAATATAATAGATTCGTGTTTATTTTCCTTATCTTAAAATTATGATGTGATTTTTAGCAGAAAACTCGGATACTCATGCGGAACGAAATAACGGATACTCATGCTTAATAATCAGTATAGATAACAAAACATTTAAATTTTTCGTTATAAATATGGCGTGAAACTCATGTACTTTCTATCCTTATTGATCCTTGTATTATTAATGTAAGGAATTGATTCACACTCATTTTAAAACATATTGGAAAATTCCCGTTTTATTTCAAATATGACGTTTCCTTTTTCCCCAGAGAAATCCATTTTTAATGACATAATTCTTGTTAATTTTCTTTTCCAGGTAATTAATTTTAATACTGGCATAGGGAAAATTATGTTACTTTAACGAAATAATATTAAATCTTTAGGTTTTATCAACAAAAATTGAACTATTAACATTCGTCATTTTTTTTTAGGTAATCGAGTTATTTCTTTTAGTTTTTAGAATGAAAAATCACTATTTCTCGCTATCCGTGACATCATTTACGACATGTTTAATTTTGCGGAGCATATTATTGACATTTGCTAACCATTTTCTTTTGAAACTTCTTTTTACTTTTTTTAAAAGTTAAATAAAAAATACGGTATTGTTATACTAGCCATGCGCAGACGGTAAAACGGCAAGCAAGTATTGTTACCATACAAAAGAAAAAAAAAAGAAAAAAGTGAAGAAAAAACCCAAGATCATTTTATTTCACCAATCAAAGCATATCCGCTGTATTTTCTATAAATGACGTCATATTCGCCTGTTTCCTATGGTTACGCATATTGAAACCTTGTATTAATATCAAAAACTAAAAAGTACGTTTTATTTCTAATAATTTTATTTAATCTTCTTAATTCTTTATTTTTTTTTAATTTCATTTTCATTTTTCCCGTGAAAATTTTTCAATTGAAACAAAATTGTTGAGTAAAAATCATTTTTTCGGGTTTTGAATTAGTTTTGGTAACGATAAAGTATTAGCAACGGTAAAGTAAATTTAACCATTTTAAAATGCTATACGGAAAAATGTCCATTTATTCTCAATGAAAATAACGAAATTTTGAATTATTAAGAAAAATATTTGAATAAAATAAACAAAACCCAGCCTATGTTCATATGAGGGTTATAATCAGCCTATATGCAAAGATAAAGGCTCATTAAATGCTCCATTTTGACGCTGGCTTCAGTCTAATATTTGCACACAATCAGATTTATAATATTATTAGGATAGGATACTGAAGTCCAGAAATTAAGGAGCAGTGACCAATTTCAGACGTTTGTTGAATATTTTACTGAAACTCGTGAGGAAATCCCCGGTATGTCCTTGAACTTTGAGAATGTAAAGAACATGTTTGACTTCATGTTTTTCAGTGAAGATTTTGTCTCGAGGACAATTAAGGCGGTCAATAATAATTTTAATAATAAAATAATATTTTCGATCACCCAAGTAACACAAAATACTAAAAATGGTCTGTCACTGTAGCAAATGACTATGTAGGTCCTGTTCAATATTTGTGTGCATTTGTGTAAGCATAGCACGTATATTCGTGAAGGTGTTAACTTTACTGGGGAAAATGCAAAAGGTGCTTTTTAATAGCATGCAAAGTTTTCAACCGAATTTAACACCGCTGTCCAAAAACTTGACAAAAAATCGTAGAAGTAGTATACTGTAATTAAAATATTAATATATTGAATATTTGATGAGGGTGTAAAGTTTGAAAAAACTCAAATGATCGTAGTCTTAGCGGATGGGCTACAAAACACTACCGAAGTTTATAAAACAGAAGTTCATGTTAAAATTGAAGGTCGCGATGTTAAAACAACACTTTATGCTCTGCCGAATGCCAAAAATAACCGTACAATTTTGGGAATCGATTTTTTACGCAAAGCAAAATTTGTTTTGGATGTAGTAAATCAAGAAAGATTCTTTGCTGATAGATGCAGGTGGAAGTATAGATTCGCCAAAGATACATGCCCTCCCAGTGAATTAGCAATAAAAACCGTTGAATTAGGCACTGTTTCTCTTAGAGAAGATGAAGGTAGACATCTCACTTCAGAGCAACGAGTTAGGTTGAATGAACTGCTTGGTAAATTTACAAGTAGCTTCCAACTAGGGGAAGAGGCTACACCTAAAGTTAAACATTATATTGATACTGGATCACATCCTCCTGTAGCAGTACCCCCTTACCGCATGTCACCTGCAAAAAAGGAAATTTTGCGTAAAGAATTAGATGAATTACTCTCTAAAGGTATAATAGAAGAGTGCGAATCTCCTTATGCCTCGCCAGTAATATTGGTCCCAAAACCAAATGGAAAAATTCGCCTTTGCGTCGATTATCGAAAATTAAATGCCGTCACAAAGACGGATAGTTATACATTACCGCGGGTAGATGATTTGCTCCATGGTCCAAGTCTGGATACTACCAAATTGAAGTAAATGCTGCTGATAGAGACAAAACTGCATTTATTTGCCCATTCGGAACTTTTCGGTACATTAGAATGCCTTTCGGATTGAAAAATGCGCCAGCAACCTTTCAGAGATTAATAGATAACTTTCGAAAGTCCCTCAAAGACATCTTTGTATTGTCTTATTTAGATGATATTATAATTTTGTCGGAAAGTTTTGAGAAACATTTGTCTGACTTAGAAGCAGTTTTTAATAAACTATCGGAATTCAAATTGCATGCTAATCGTGAAAAATGCAATTTTGCTTGCCCCCGTGTTAAATATTTAGGACATTGGATATCAAGCTCTGGAATCGAAGTTGATCCTGGAAAAACCGCTGCAATTCAATAAATGTCTGCTCCTAAGACTGTTAAACAAGTTCAATCTTTTTTGCAATCCTGCTCCTGGGTACAGACGTTTTATTCCCAAATTTTCAGATATAGCTAGACCTCTAAGTAGTCTTACGAAGAAAAAATGCAACTTGGAAGTGGAAGAAGCAGAAACAAAGCGCTTTCGAAACATTGAAAAGTTCATTAATCAATCCTCTAGTACTGAAACAAAATGATCCGACCAAGCCCTATCTTCTTCGTACAGATGCCAGTGGATATGCTCTAGGTGCTGTCCTCTTCCAGCGTCAGGGAGAAGAAGAGCATCCAATAGAATATGCGAGTCGTTTGTTAACTGCACCAGAAAAAAACTATTCTACCACTGAGCGCGAAGCACTTGCTATCATTTGGGGCTTTAAATAAATTCCGTGGCTACATTGAAGGACATGAAGTACAGTTGCCTCCGATCACCAGCCCCTAAAATGGCTGATGAGTTTAAAATCACCGTCAGGCAGACTAGCCCGATGGGCTTTGCAGTTACAATCTTTCAACCCGAAGATTGAATATATTCCTGGAAAAGCAAACGTTGTTGGTGATATGTTGTCTCGCCCTATTTGCAGTCATGAAGAACCCTCTTGTGAAATTTGCACAATTTCGATTGAAATGCCTATTAGATCTCCTAAAGATATCCGAGAAGAGCAATTAAAGGATGAAGATTTGAAGAAAATCATTGAAGCGTTTGAATCTAAAGAAAATAATACAGATTTTGCTAATTGGACTGAACGTGGTTCCTCTTAAACCAAGGAGTCCTATATCGTTTTTCTCCAGAATCAGATTCAGAAGAAGCCCAATTGGTTGTTCCTGTTTAAGAACGGAAAGAAGTCTCGAAGAATTAGCATGATTCACAGACTGCAGGCCATTATGGAGCCGAGGAAACCTATTACAGAGTATCCCAAAGATATTACTGGACTGAATGAGAAAAGATATCGCAGATTATGTTAAAAATTGTGTAGACTGTATTCGTTATAAAGCAAGTAACCAAAAACCTGCTGAACTTTTACAAACACCTGTCCATAGTCAAAGATTTGAGACCCTCTCAATAGACTTATTTGGACCTTTGCCAGAAACAGCAGATGATAAAAAGTGGACTTTTTAAAATTGAAGACTGTAGCACTAAATGGGTAGAACTTTTCGCATTAAATAACGCAACAGCCACGGGATGTGCTGTTACCTTAATTGAGGAAGTGTATTTAAGATATGGTTTCCAAGAAAAATCATTAGCAGAAATGGTCCGCAATTCATCAGTGCTGTGATGCAACAAGTTTGTTTTCTCTTAAAGATAGATCAAAGTTTAACTCCGGTGTACCACCCTCAAGCAAATCCGGTTGAAAGAAAAAACCGAGATCTAAAACCCGCTTAGCGATGCTAGTTGGAGATGATCATACAACTTGGAGTGAAAAATTACCAGTAATCTGTTTTGCCCTTAATACTGCAAGATGTAGTTCCACAGGTCACAGAGCTGCATATTTAATGTTCGGTCGTGAATTACGTACCTCCGATGATGTTGTTCATGACTTACGCCCTGTAATTTCGAATGATAATTTCATACCGGAAATAACCCCTTATTTAAAAAACTTTGCTAAAATTACTATGCAGATAAGAGATCGCATAGAACAAAGCCAAGATAAACATAAATATTATGCCGACAAACATTTAAAAGCTTCTGAACAATACAAACCAGGCGATCACGTTTGGGTTACTTTGCATCCCATTAGCCAAAGGAAAAATAATAAAACAGCTAAATTCATCCCCGTCGCGATGGCCTCTATGTTATTTTAAAACAAAGATCTCCTACTTCTTATACCATTGCTACTAAAGAAAACCCTTTTTCTCCTTTAGGAAATTATCATATATCAGCTTTGTATCCTTACAAGAAAGATGATGGTGGATGTTCTAAAGGCTTCATTCGTCCAAGAGGCAGACCCGGGAAACGTCAGACAACCAGCCAGCAAATATTTACTAAAGGTTCAAAAAACGCGAGAACAACAGAGGTATTTAGTCGCCAGAAAGCATCCTGAAGGAATCCACCCAGGAAATGCACACTGCATCTGAGGGACCAGTAATGCAGTGTGATGGGAAGAGTGTAACGCTCGAACTATACTCACTCCATCATATTTTCTCTCCTTTACTTTTTTCTTTCAAAAGAATTGACAAGCTGAGTAATTTAGACTTTAACAGACAGAGTTGTTTACAGAGTTGTTGCAGACAAGGCATCTGAGCTAAGGGCAAGGCATCTGAGCAAGGCATCTGAGCTATATTAAATTAAATGAGTTATTTTGTAAATAGTAACATGTAAATATGTTGTAAATATTAAATTTATTAGTCTATGAAGAAGTTATCAAGTTTTATTTGTAACTAAAATAGTTTCCACCCCGGATTCAAAATAATATGTTACAGAATGTATTTTAAATGAAAATAACGCAATAAAGGAATTTTTTTAATTCCCAACTCTCTCTCTCTCTCTCTCTCTGTGTATATATATATATACTAGCTGTTACCCGTGACTTCGTTCACGCAACATTAAAAGAAGAATAAATACATTAATTAAGCAAAATATTTTACTCCCAACAATTAAAAACGTTAATAATTAACTAACTATTTATCACATTTCATAGGAGACACTACGGTATTTATTATTATAGGGACCTTGACATAACGCAGTCTTAAAAAAGTGAAATTTTGTGCCAAATAATCGCGGAAATGAAATTGCAACGAATGCAGAATGGAGGGCCTAATAAAATCGAGGAAATAGACGAATTGCACAAAAACAAATGTCATTTTTACCTGATAAACAATTTTACTTTTAACGCCTTTGTGAAACGTTTAAACAGCCATCCTCAAAAAAAAAAAAAAAAAAAAAAAAAAAAAAAAAAAAAAAAAAGAAAAAAAAAAAAAAAAAAAACATTAATTAGAAATAGTATATGCTTTTTCTTTAAATTCAATTCTGCCTCCTTGGTTTAATATATAGTTAAAAAAAAATCTTGTTTTCTAAATGACAGTATGTTGACAGGCAATTTTTTGTTTTCCAGAATAAATTGATTCATGAAGTTTGAATATGTGAAAATATGTTTACTATATTTTTCGGATAATTTACTGTAATCAAGATTTTGTTTTCACCATCCATTCAAAGTGAAAATAAATTTTGTTTTTCAGTTTTAATGAGAAAATGGTGTAAAAAATATACTGATGTTTTATTTTTCCTTTTTTATACACAAATATGGAGTAAGTTACTTTCCATTTTTAGAGAAACTTCGTTAAAAAAATGGCATTTAATTTAATTTTTTAATTCTGAGAGTTTGTCTGACATCCTCGGATCAATTATAACCGGTATTCGCTAAACCGGTAGTAAATCGCATTGCGTTCGATAATCTAGGAGTAGTTGCGAAATACAAACACACGGTCAGATTTTAATATAATAGATTCGTGTTTATTTTCCTTATCTTAAAATTATGATGTGATTTTTAGCAGAAAACTCGGATACTCATGCGGAACGAAATAACGGATACTCATGCTTAATAATCAGTATAGATAACAAAACATTTAAATTTTTCGTTATAAATATGGCGTGAAACTCATGTACTTTCTATCCTTATTGATCCTTGTATTATTAATGTAAGGAATTGATTCACACTCATTTTAAAACATATTGGAAAATTCCCGTTTTATTTCAAATATGACGTTTCCTTTTTCCCCAGAGAAATCCATTTTTAATGACATAATTCTTGTTAATTTTCTTTTCCAGGTAATTAATTTTAATACTGGCATAGGGAAAATTATGTTACTTTAACGAAATAATATTAAATCTTTAGGTTTTATCAACAAAAATTGAACTATTAACATTCGTCATTTTTTTTTAGGTAATCGAGTTATTTCTTTTAGTTTTTAGAATGAAAAATCACTATTTCTCGCTATCCGTGACATCATTTACGACATGTTTAATTTTGCGGAGCATATTATTGACATTTGCTAACCATTTTCTTTTGAAACTTCTTTTTACTTTTTTTAAAAGTTAAATAAAAAATACGGTATTGTTATACTAGCCATGCGCAGACGGTAAAACGGCAAGCAAGTATTGTTACCATACAAAAGAAAAAAAAAGAAAAAAGTGAAGAAAAAACCCAAGATCATTTTATTTCACCAATCAAAGCATATCCGCTGTATTTTCTATAAATGACGTCATATTCGCCTGTTTCCTATGGTTACGCATATTGAAACCTTGTATTAATATCAAAAACTAAAAAGTACGTTTTATTTCTAATAATTTTATTTAATCTTCTTAATTCTTTATTTTTTTTTAATTTCATTTTCATTTTTCCCGTGAAAATTTTTCAATTGAAACAAAATTGTGGAGTAAAAATCATTTTTTCGGGTTTTGAATTAGTTTTGGTAACGATAAAGTATTAGCAACGGTAAAGTAAATTTAACCATTTTAAAATGCTATACGGAAAAATGTCCATTTATTCTCAATGAAAATAACGAAATTTTGAATTATTAAGAAAAATATTTGAATAAAATAAACAAAACCCAGCCTATGTTCATATGAGGGTTATAATCAGCCTATATGCAAAGATAAAGGCTCATTAAATGCTCCATTTTGACGCTGGCTTCAGTCTAATATTTGCACACAATCAGATTTATAATATTATTAGGATAGGATACTGAAGTCCAGAAATTAAGGAGCAGTGACCAATTTCAGACGTTTGTTGAATATTTTACTGAAACTCGTGAGGAAATCCCCGGTATGTCCTTGAACTTTGAGAATGTAAAGAACATGTTTGACTTCATGTTTTTCAGTGAAGATTTTGTCTCGAGGACAATTAAGGCGGTCAATAATAATTTTAATAATAAAATAATATTTTCGATCACCCAAGTAACACAAAATACTAAAAATGGTCTGTCACTGTAGCAAATGACTATGTAGGTCCTGTTCAATATTTGTGTGCATTTGTGTAAGCATAGCACGTATATTCGTGAAGGTGTTAACTTTACTGGGGAAAATGCAAAAGGTGCTTTTTAATAGCATGCAAAGTTTTCAACCGAATTTAACACCGCTGTCCAAAAACTTGACAAAAAATCGTAGAAGTAGTATACTGTAATTAAAATATTAATATATTGAATATTTGATGAGGGTGTAAAGTTTGAAAAAACTCAAATGATCGTAGTCTTAGCGGATGGGCTACAAAACACTACCGAAGTTTATAAAACAGAAGTTCATGTTAAAATTGAAGGTCGCGATGTTAAAACAACACTTTATGCTCTGCCGAATGCCAAAAATAACCGTACAATTTTGGGAATCGATTTTTTACGCAAAGCAAAATTTGTTTTGGATGTAGTAAATCAAGAAAGATTCTTTGCTGATAGATGCAGGTGGAAGTATAGATTCGCCAAAGATACATGCCCTCCCAGTGAATTAGCAATAAAAACCGTTGAATTAGGCACTGTTTCTCTTAGAGAAGATGAAGGTAGACATCTCACTTCAGAGCAACGAGTTAGGTTGAATGAACTGCTTGGTAAATTTACAAGTAGCTTCCAACTAGGGGAAGAGGCTACACCTAAAGTTAAACATTATATTGATACTGGATCACATCCTCCTGTAGCAGTACCCCCTTACCGCATGTCACCTGCAAAAAAGGAAATTTTGCGTAAAGAATTAGATGAATTACTCTCTAAAGGTATAATAGAAGAGTGCGAATCTCCTTATGCCTCGCCAGTAATATTGGTCCCAAAACCAAATGGAAAAATTCGCCTTTGCGTCGATTATCGAAAATTAAATGCCGTCACAAAGACGGATAGTTATACATTACCGCGGGTAGATGATTTGCTCCATGGTCCAAGTCTGGATACTACCAAATTGAAGTAAATGCTGCTGATAGAGACAAAACTGCATTTATTTGCCCATTCGGAACTTTTCGGTACATTAGAATGCCTTTCGGATTGAAAAATGCGCCAGCAACCTTTCAGAGATTAATAGATAACTTTCGAAAGTCCCTCAAAGACATCTTTGTATTGTCTTATTTAGATGATATTATAATTTTGTCGGAAAGTTTTGAGAAACATTTGTCTGACTTAGAAGCAGTTTTTAATAAACTATCGGAATTCAAATTGCATGCTAATCGTGAAAAATGCAATTTTGCTTGCCCCCGTGTTAAATATTTAGGACATTGGATATCAAGCTCTGGAATCGAAGTTGATCCTGGAAAAACCGCTGCAATTCAATAAATGTCTGCTCCTAAGACTGTTAAACAAGTTCAATCTTTTTTGCAATCCTGCTCCTGGTACAGACGTTTTATTCCCAAATTTTCAGATATAGCTAGACCTCTAAGTAGTCTTACGAAGAAAAATGCAACTTGGAAGTGGGAAGAAGCAGAACAAAGCGCTTTCGAAACATTGAAAAGTTCATTAATCAATCCTCTAGTACTGAAACAAAATGATCCGACCAAGCCCTATCTTCTTCGTACAGATGCCAGTGGATATGCTCTAGGTGCTGTCCTCTTCCAGCGTCAGGGAGAAGAAGAGCATCCAATAGAATATGCGAGTCGTTTGTTAACTGCACCAGAAAAAAACTATTCTACCACTGAGCGCGAAGCACTTGCTATCATTTGGGCTTTAAATAAATTCCGTGGCTACATTGAAGGACATGAAGTAACAGTTGCCTCCGATCACCAGCCCCTAAAATGGCTGATGAGTTTAAAATCACCGTCAGGCAGACTAGCCCGATGGGCTTTGCAGTTACAATCTTTCAACCCGAAGATTGAATATATTCCTGGAAAAGCAAACGTTGTTGGTGATATGTTGTCTCGCCCTATTTGCAGTCATGAAGAACCCTCTTGTGAAATTTGCACAATTTCGATTGAAATGCCTATTAGATCTCCTAAAGATATCCGAGAAGAGCAATTAAAGGATGAAGATTTGAAGAAAATCATTGAAGCGTTTGAATCTAAAGAAAATAATACAGATTTTGCTAATTGGACTGAACGTGGTTCCTCTTAAACCAAGGAGTCCTATATCGTTTTTCTCCAGAATCAGATTCAGAAGAAGCCCAATTGGTTGTTCCTGTTTAAGAACGGAAAGAAGTCTCGAAGAATTAGCATGATTCACAGACTGCAGGCCATTATGGAGCCGAGGAAACCTATTACAGAGTATCCCAAAGATATTACTGGACTGAATGAGAAAAGATATCGCAGATTATGTTAAAAATTGTGTAGACTGTATTCGTTATAAAGCAAGTAACCAAAAACCTGCTGAACTTTTACAAACACCTGTCCATAGTCAAAGATTTGAGACCCTCTCAATAGACTTATTTGGACCTTTGCCAGAAACAGCAGATGATAAAAAGTGGACTTTTTAAAATTGAAGACTGTAGCACTAAATGGGTAGAACTTTTCGCATTAAATAACGCAACAGCCACGGGATGTGCTGTTACCTTAATTGAGGAAGTGTATTTAAGATATGGTTTCCAAGAAAAATCATTAGCAGAAATGGTCCGCAATTCATCAGTGCTGTGATGCAACAAGTTTGTTTTCTCTTAAAGATAGATCAAAGTTTAACTCCGGTGTACCACCCTCAAGCAAATCCGGTTGAAAGAAAAAACCGAGATCTAAAACCCGCTTAGCGATGCTAGTTGGAGATGATCATACAACTTGGAGTGAAAAATTACCAGTAATCTGTTTTGCCCTTAATACTGCAAGATGTAGTTCCACAGGTCACAGAGCTGCATATTTAATGTTCGGTCGTGAATTACGTACCTCCGATGATGTTGTTCATGACTTACGCCCTGTAATTTCGAATGATAATTTCATACCGGAAATAACCCCTTATTTAAAAAACTTTGCTAAAATTACTATGCAGATAAGAGATCGCATAGAACAAAGCCAAGATAAACATAAATATTATGCCGACAAACATTTAAAAGCTTCTGAACAATACAAACCAGGCGATCACGTTTGGGTTACTTTGCATCCCATTAGCCAAAGGAAAAATAATAAAACAGCTAAATTCATCCCCGTCGCGATGGCCTCTATGTTATTTTAAAACAAAGATCTCCTACTTCTTATACCATTGCTACTAAAGAAAACCCTTTTTCTCCTTTAGGAAATTATCATATATCAGCTTTGTATCCTTACAAGAAAGATGATGGTGGATGTTCTAAAGGCTTCATTCGTCCAAGAGGCAGACCCGGGAAACGTCAGACAACCAGCCAGCAAATATTTACTAAAGGTTCAAAAAACGCGAGAACAACAGAGGTATTTAGTCGCCAGAAAGCATCCTGAAGGAATCCACCCAGGAAATGCACACTGCATCTGAGGGACCAGTAATGCAGTGTGATGGGAAGAGTGTAACGCTCGAACTATACTCACTCCATCATATTTTCTCTCCTTTACTTTTTTCTTTCAAAAGAATTGACAAGCTGAGTAATTTAGACTTTAACAGACAGAGTTGTTTACAGAGTTGTTGCAGACAAGGCATCTGAGCTAAGGGCAAGGCATCTGAGCAAGGCATCTGAGCTATATTAAATTAAATGAGTTATTTTGTAAATAGTAACATGTAAATATGTTGTAAATATTAAATTTATTAGTCTATGAAGAAGTTATCAAGTTTTATTTGTAACTAAAATAGTTTCCACCCCGGATTCAAAATAATATGTTACAGAATGTATTTTAAATGAAAATAACGCAATAAAGGAATTTTTTTAATTCCCAACTCTCTCTCTCTCTCTCTCTCTGTGTATATATATATATACTAGCTGTTACCCGTGACTTCGTTCACGCAACATTAAAAGAAGAATAAATACATTAATTAAGCAAAATATTTTACTCCCAACAATTAAAAACGTTAATAATTAACTAACTATTTATCACATTTCATAGGAGACACTACGGTATTTATTATTATAGGGACCTTGACATAACGCAGTCTTAAAAAAGTGAAATTTTGTGCCAAATAATCGCGGAAATGAAATTGCAACGAATGCAGAAAGGAGGGCCTAATAAAATCGAGGAAATAGACGAATTGCACAAAAACAAATGTCAATTTTACCTGATAAACAATTTTACTTTTAACGCCTTTGTGAAACGTTTAAACAGCCATCCTCAAAAAAAAAAAAAAAAAAAAAAAAAAAAAAAAAAAGAAAAAAAAAAAAAAACATTAATTAGAAATAGTATATGCTTTTTCTTTAAATTCAATTCTGCCTCCTTGGTTTAATATATAGTTGAAAAAAAATCTTGTTTTCTAAATGACAGTATGTTGACAGGCAATTTTTTGTTTTCCAGAATAAATTGATTCATGAAGTTTGAATATGTGAAAATATGTTTACTATATTTTTCGGATAATTTACTGTAATCAAGATTTTGTTTTCACCATCTATTCAAAGTGAAAATAAATTCTGTTTTTCAGTTTTAATGAGAAAATGGTGTAAAAAATATACTGATGTTTTATTTTTCCTTTTTTATACACAAATATGGAGTAAGTTACTTTCCATTTTTAGAGAAACTTCGTTAAAAAAATGGCATTTAATTTAATTTTTTAATTCTGAGAGTTTGTCTGACATCCTCGGATCAATTATAACCGGTATTCGCTAAACCGGTAGTAAATCGCATTGCGTTCGATAATCTAGGAGTAGTTGCGAAATACAAACACACGGTCAGATTTTAATATAATAGATTCGTGTTTATTTTCCTTATCTTAAAATTATGATGTGATTTTTAGCAGAAAACTCGGATACTCATGCGGAACGAAATAACGGATACTCATGCTTAATAATCAGTATAGATAACAAAACATTTAAATTTTTCGTTATAAATATGGCGTGAAACTCATGTACTTTCTATCCTTATTGATCCTTGTATTATTAATGTAAGGAATTGATTCACACTCATTTTAAAACATATTGGAAAATTCCCGTTTTATTTCAAATATGACGTTTCCTTTTTCCCCAGAGAAATCCATTTTTAATGACATAATTCTTGTTAATTTTCTTTTCCAGGTAATTAATTTTAATACTGGCATAGGGAAAATTATGTTACTTTAACGAAATAATATTAAATCTTTAGGTTTTATCAACAAAAATTGAACTATTAACATTCGTCATTTTTTTTTAGGTAATCGAGTTATTTCTTTTAGTTTTTAGAATGAAAAATCACTATTTCTCGCTATCCGTGACATCATTTACGACATGTTTAATTTTGCGGAGCATATTATTGACATTTGCTAACCATTTTCTTTTGAAACTTCTTTTTACTTTTTTTAAAAGTTAAATAAAAAATACGGTATTGTTATACTAGCCATGCGCAGACGGTAAAACGGCAAGCAAGTATTGTTACCATACAAAAGAAAAAAAAAGAAAAAAGTGAAGAAAAAACCCAAGATCATTTTATTTCACCAATCAAAGCATATCCGCTGTATTTTCTATAAATGACGTCATATTCGCCTGTTTCCTATGGTTACGCATATTGAAACCTTGTATTAATATCAAAAACTAAAAAGTACGTTTTATTTCTAATAATTTTATTTAATCTTCTTAATTCTTTATTTTTTTTTAATTTCATTTTCATTTTTCCCGTGAAAATTTTTCAATTGAAACAAAATTGTTGAGTAAAAATCATTTTTTCGGGTTTTGAATTAGTTTTGGTAACGATAAAGTATTAGCAACGGTAAAGTAAATTTAACCATTTTAAAATGCTATACGGAAAAATGTCCATTTATTCTCAATGAAAATAACGAAATTTTGAATTATTAAGAAAAATATTTGAATAAAATAAACAAAACCCAGCCTATGTTCATATGAGGGTTATAATCAGCCTATATGCAAAGATAAAGGCTCATTAAATGCTCCATTTTGACGCTGGCTTCAGTCTAATATTTGCACACAATCAGATTTATAATATTATTAGGATAGGATACTGAAGTCCAGAAATTAAGGAGCAGTGACCAATTTCAGACGTTTGTTGAATATTTTACTGAAACTCGTGAGGAAATCCCCGGTATGTCCTTGAACTTTGAGAATGTAAAGAACATGTTTGACTTCATGTTTTTCAGTGAAGATTTTGTCTCGAGGACAATTAAGGCGGTCAATAATAATTTTAATAATAAAATAATATTTTCGATCACCCAAGTAACACAAAATACTAAAAATGGTCTGTCACTGTAGCAAATGACTATGTAGGTCCTGTTCAATATTTGTGTGCATTTGTGTAAGCATAGCACGTATATTCGTGAAGGTGTTAACTTTACTGGGGAAAATGCAAAAGGTGCTTTTTAATAGCATGCAAAGTTTTCAACCGAATTTAACACCGCTGTCCAAAAACTTGACAAAAAATCGTAGAAGTAGTATACTGTAATTAAAATATTAATATATTGAATATTTGATGAGGGTGTAAAGTTTGAAAAAACTCAAATGATCGTAGTCTTAGCGGATGGGCTACAAAACACTACCGAAGTTTATAAAACAGAAGTTCATGTTAAAATTGAAGGTCGCGATGTTAAAACAACACTTTATGCTCTGCCGAATGCCAAAAATAACCGTACAATTTTGGGAATCGATTTTTTACGCAAAGCAAAATTTGTTTTGGATGTAGTAAATCAAGAAAGATTCTTTGCTGATAGATGCAGGTGGAAGTATAGATTCGCCAAAGATACATGCCCTCCCAGTGAATTAGCAATAAAAACCGTTGAATTAGGCACTGTTTCTCTTAGAGAAGATGAAGGTAGACATCTCACTTCAGAGCAACGAGTTAGGTTGAATGAACTGCTTGGTAAATTTACAAGTAGCTTCCAACTAGGGGAAGAGGCTACACCTAAAGTTAAACATTATATTGATACTGGATCACATCCTCCTGTAGCAGTACCCCCTTACCGCATGTCACCTGCAAAAAAGGAAATTTTGCGTAAAGAATTAGATGAATTACTCTCTAAAGGTATAATAGAAGAGTGCGAATCTCCTTATGCCTCGCCAGTAATATTGGTCCCAAAACCAAATGGAAAAATTCGCCTTTGCGTCGATTATCGAAAATTAAATGCCGTCACAAAGACGGATAGTTATACATTACCGCGGGTAGATGATTTGCTCCATGGTCCAAGTCTGGATACTACCAAATTGAAGTAAATGCTGCTGATAGAGACAAAACTGCATTTATTTGCCCATTCGGAACTTTTCGGTACATTAGAATGCCTTTCGGATTGAAAAATGCGCCAGCAACCTTTCAGAGATTAATAGATAACTTTCGAAAGTCCCTCAAAGACATCTTTGTATTGTCTTATTTAGATGATATTATAATTTTGTCGGAAAGTTTTGAGAAACATTTGTCTGACTTAGAAGCAGTTTTTAATAAACTATCGGAATTCAAATTGCATGCTAATCGTGAAAAATGCAATTTTGCTTGCCCCCGTGTTAAATATTTAGGACATTGGATATCAAGCTCTGGAATCGAAGTTGATCCTGGAAAAACCGCTGCAATTCAATAAATGTCTGCTCCTAAGACTGTTAAACAAGTTCAATCTTTTTTGCAATCCTGCTCCTGGTACAGACGTTTTATTCCCAAATTTTCAGATATAGCTAGACCTCTAAGTAGTCTTACGAAGAAAAATGCAACTTGGAAGTGGGAAGAAGCAGAACAAAGCGCTTTCGAAACATTGAAAAGTTCATTAATCAATCCTCTAGTACTGAAACAAAATGATCCGACCAAGCCCTATCTTCTTCGTACAGATGCCAGTGGATATGCTCTAGGTGCTGTCCTCTTCCAGCGTCAGGGAGAAGAAGAGCATCCAATAGAATATGCGAGTCGTTTGTTAACTGCACCAGAAAAAAACTATTCTACCACTGAGCGCGAAGCACTTGCTATCATTTGGGCTTTAAATAAATTCCGTGGCTACATTGAAGGACATGAAGTAACAGTTGCCTCCGATCACCAGCCCCTAAAATGGCTGATGAGTTTAAAATCACCGTCAGGCAGACTAGCCCGATGGGCTTTGCAGTTACAATCTTTCAACCCGAAGATTGAATATATTCCTGGAAAAGCAAACGTTGTTGGTGATATGTTGTCTCGCCCTATTTGCAGTCATGAAGAACCCTCTTGTGAAATTTGCACAATTTCGATTGAAATGCCTATTAGATCTCCTAAAGATATCCGAGAAGAGCAATTAAAGGATGAAGATTTGAAGAAAATCATTGAAGCGTTTGAATCTAAAGAAAATAATACAGATTTTGCTAATTGGACTGAACGTGGTTCCTCTTAAACCAAGGAGTCCTATATCGTTTTTCTCCAGAATCAGATTCAGAAGAAGCCCAATTGGTTGTTCCTGTTTAAGAACGGAAAGAAGTCTCGAAGAATTAGCATGATTCACAGACTGCAGGCCATTATGGAGCCGAGGAAACCTATTACAGAGTATCCCAAAGATATTACTGGACTGAATGAGAAAAGATATCGCAGATTATGTTAAAAATTGTGTAGACTGTATTCGTTATAAAGCAAGTAACCAAAAACCTGCTGAACTTTTACAAACACCTGTCCATAGTCAAAGATTTGAGACCCTCTCAATAGACTTATTTGGACCTTTGCCAGAAACAGCAGATGATAAAAAGTGGACTTTTTAAAATTGAAGACTGTAGCACTAAATGGGTAGAACTTTTCGCATTAAATAACGCAACAGCCACGGGATGTGCTGTTACCTTAATTGAGGAAGTGTATTTAAGATATGGTTTCCAAGAAAAATCATTAGCAGAAATGGTCCGCAATTCATCAGTGCTGTGATGCAACAAGTTTGTTTTCTCTTAAAGATAGATCAAAGTTTAACTCCGGTGTACCACCCTCAAGCAAATCCGGTTGAAAGAAAAAACCGAGATCTAAAACCCGCTTAGCGATGCTAGTTGGAGATGATCATACAACTTGGAGTGAAAAATTACCAGTAATCTGTTTTGCCCTTAATACTGCAAGATGTAGTTCCACAGGTCACAGAGCTGCATATTTAATGTTCGGTCGTGAATTACGTACCTCCGATGATGTTGTTCATGACTTACGCCCTGTAATTTCGAATGATAATTTCATACCGGAAATAACCCCTTATTTAAAAAACTTTGCTAAAATTACTATGCAGATAAGAGATCGCATAGAACAAAGCCAAGATAAACATAAATATTATGCCGACAAACATTTAAAAGCTTCTGAACAATACAAACCAGGCGATCACGTTTGGGTTACTTTGCATCCCATTAGCCAAAGGAAAAATAATAAAACAGCTAAATTCATCCCCGTCGCGATGGCCTCTATGTTATTTTAAAACAAAGATCTCCTACTTCTTATACCATTGCTACTAAAGAAAACCCTTTTTCTCCTTTAGGAAATTATCATATATCAGCTTTGTATCCTTACAAGAAAGATGATGGTGGATGTTCTAAAGGCTTCATTCGTCCAAGAGGCAGACCCGGGAAACGTCAGACAACCAGCCAGCAAATATTTACTAAAGGTTCAAAAAACGCGAGAACAACAGAGGTATTTAGTCGCCAGAAAGCATCCTGAAGGAATCCACCCAGGAAATGCACACTGCATCTGAGGGACCAGTAATGCAGTGTGATGGGAAGAGTGTAACGCTCGAACTATACTCACTCCATCATATTTTCTCTCCTTTACTTTTTTCTTTCAAAAGAATTGACAAGCTGAGTAATTTAGACTTTAACAGACAGAGTTGTTTACAGAGTTGTTGCAGACAAGGCATCTGAGCTAAGGGCAAGGCATCTGAGCAAGGCATCTGAGCTATATTAAATTAAATGAGTTATTTTGTAAATAGTAACATGTAAATATGTTGTAAATATTAAATTTATTAGTCTATGAAGAAGTTATCAAGTTTTATTTGTAACTAAAATAGTTTCCACCCCGGATTCAAAATAATATGTTACAGAATGTATTTTAAATGAAAATAACGCAATAAAGGAATTTTTTTAATTCCCAACTCTCTCTCTCTCTCTCTCTGTGTGTATATATATATATATACTAGCTGTTACCCGTGACTTCGTTCACGCAACATTAAAAGAAGAATAAATACATTAATTAAGCAAAATATTTTACTCCCAACAATTAAAAACGTTAATAATTAACTAACTATTTATCACATTTCATAGGAGACACTACGGTATTTATTATTATAGGGACCTTGACATAACGCAGTCTTAAAAAAGTGAAATTTTGTGCCAAATAATCGCGGAAATGAAATTGCAACGAATGCAGAAAGGAGGGCCTAATAAAATCGAGGAAATAGACGAATTGCACAAAAACAAATGTCAATTTTACCTGATAAACAATTTTACTTTTAACGCCTTTGTGAAACGTTTAAACAGCCATCCTCAAAAAAAAAAAAAAAAAAAAAAAAAAAAAAAACATTAATTAGAAATAGTATATGCTTTTTCTTTAAATTCAATTCTGCCTCCTTGGTTTAATATATAGTTGAAAAAAAATCTTGTTTTCTAAATGACAGTATGTTGACAGGCAATTTTTTGTTTTCCAGAATAAATTGATTCATGAAGTTTGAATATGTGAAAATATGTTTACTATATTTTTCGGATAATTTACTGTAATCAAGATTTTGTTTTCACCATCCATTCAAAGTGAAAATAAATTCTGTTTTTCAGTTTTAATGAGAAAATGGTGTAAAAAATATACTGATGTTTTATTTTTCCTTTTTTATACACAAATATGGAGTAAGTTACTTTCCATTTTTAGAGAAACTTCGTTAAAAAAAATGGCATTTAATTTAATTTTTTAATTCTGAGAGTTTGTCTGACATCCTCGGATCAATTATAACCGGTATTCGCTAAACCGGTAGTAAATCGCATTGCGTTCGATAATCTAGGAGTAGTTGCGAAATACAAACACACGGTCAGATTTTAATATAATAGATTCGTGTTTATTTTCCTTATCTTAAAATTATGATGTGATTTTTAGCAGAAAACTCGGATACTCATGCGGAACGAAATAACGGATACTCATGCTTAATAATCAGTATAGATAACAAAACATTTAAATTTTTCGTTATAAATATGGCGTGAAACTCATGTACTTTCTATCCTTATTGATCCTTGTATTATTAATGTAAGGAATTGATTCACACTCATTTTAAAACATATTGGAAAATTCCCGTTTTATTTCAAATATGACGTTTCCTTTTTCCCCAGAGAAATCCATTTTTAATGACATAATTCTTGTTAATTTTCTTTTCCAGGTAATTAATTTTAATACTGGCATAGGGAAAATTATGTTACTTTAACGAAATAATATTAAATCTTTAGGTTTTATCAACAAAAATTGAACTATTAACATTCGTCATTTTTTTTTAGGTAATCGAGTTATTTCTTTTAGTTTTTAGAATGAAAAATCACTATTTCTCGCTATCCGTGACATCATTTACGACATGTTTAATTTTGCGGAGCATATTATTGACATTTGCTAACCATTTTCTTTTGAAACTTCTTTTTACTTTTTTTAAAAGTTAAATAAAAAATACGGTATTGTTATACTAGCCATGCGCAGACGGTAAAACGGCAAGCAAGTATTGTTACCATACAAAAGAAAAAAAAAGAAAAAAGTGAAGAAAAAACCCAAGATCATTTTATTTCACCAATCAAAGCATATCCGCTGTATTTTCTATAAATGACGTCATATTCGCCTGTTTCCTATGGTTACGCATATTGAAACCTTGTATTAATATCAAAAACTAAAAAGTACGTTTTATTTCTAATAATTTTATTTAATCTTCTTAATTCTTTATTTTTTTTTAATTTCATTTTCATTTTTCCCGTGAAAATTTTTCAATTGAAACAAAATTGTTGAGTAAAAATCATTTTTTCGGGTTTTGAATTAGTTTTGGTAACGATAAAGTATTAGCAACGGTAAAGTAAATTTAACCATTTTAAAATGCTATACGGAAAAATGTCCATTTATTCTCAATGAAAATAACGAAATTTTGAATTATTAAGAAAAATATTTGAATAAAATAAACAAAACCCAGCCTATGTTCATATGAGGGTTATAATCAGCCTATATGCAAAGATAAAGGCTCATTAAATGCTCCATTTTGACGCTGGCTTCAGTCTAATATTTGCACACAATCAGATTTATAATATTATTAGGATAGGATACTGAAGTCCAGAAATTAAGGAGCAGTGACCAATTTCAGACGTTTGTTGAATATTTTACTGAAACTCGTGAGGAAATCCCCGGTATGTCCTTGAACTTTGAGAATGTAAAGAACATGTTTGACTTCATGTTTTTCAGTGAAGATTTTGTCTCGAGGACAATTAAGGCGGTCAATAATAATTTTAATAATAAAATAATATTTTCGATCACCCAAGTAACACAAAATACTAAAAATGGTCTGTCACTGTAGCAAATGACTATGTAGGTCCTGTTCAATATTTGTGTGCATTTGTGTAAGCATAGCACGTATATTCGTGAAGGTGTTAACTTTACTGGGGAAAATGCAAAAGGTGCTTTTTAATAGCATGCAAAGTTTTCAACCGAATTTAACACCGCTGTCCAAAAACTTGACAAAAAATCGTAGAAGTAGTATACTGTAATTAAAATATTAATATATTGAATATTTGATGAGATATAGGTTTTTTTATGAAATAAATTTTAACTGCGCATGCGTGAACTACAGCAAAGATTTTTCGCCATGATTTGATAGTCATATTAAAAGACCAGTGAAATATCGTGAAAACTCAAAAAATTACAGCAATAATTGAAAAATTGAGGAGGAAATCCCATATAAACCTATGGCTAATCATAATGTATCCTAATGTAAAATGTAGTTTATTTGTAAGCGTTTTTTCTCCTTTATTTATTTTTTTACACTGCTATATACTCTGTGTTTTTGTCCTGAATGTTCGTCCTCAATATGTCAAAAACCCTTCCCTGATAGAGGAAAAAACTATGCATTTTTTAACTCAGCACATTGAAGAATATTAGAAACACCTAAAAGGATGCATAAAAAACAAAATGTATTATTTTGCAGCCCTCGATAATTGTTGATTACTTATAAAAATTCAGTTGATGTACAGTGCGTTTTCCTATTTAATTGTAAAGAAAATTTTTTTTCATGATTTTCATGATTGGCATGCACTTTGCTATAAATTATATAAAAAAGTAAAGCAAAATTGTAGAATTTTTTATTTTTCGAAGTTACGAAATATTTTTAGTTATATTGAAACAACGGTACTCATAATTATCCCTTCGTTTTATTACAGATCTAATTAACGTTATTTTTCATTTTACATTGTTATTGTATAAATCTTCTAATCTGTTTTTATAATGTTATATAAAGAGAGTTTTGGAGAGATATGTCTTTTAATTCATAAACTGGGCAATAAAGGGTTAAGAGATTTAATAACAGAATCACTAGTAGTTGTAAGTTAATGTGTAATGTAAGAATACTTGAAATAACGTATCAGCCCTTGAGATACAGATATATGAAAGGAAAGTTGTATAAAAATTCCAAAGAGAAAGTGGTAACTTTCTAGTAAGATAGCTAATACCATAAGGTTATATGGATGACTACGTAATTCTTTTCTAGAGTTATGGACGATTGAATTCTTACAGATGTATTATTTATAGCATATGATCATGCATTTTCATCAGTTATTGGGATAAAGAGTAACAGTCACAAATATTTATATTTGCATATATATCTGCATCGTCGGAAATGTTTATAAATCTATCATCAACGCTCGAGATTTTGAAATAGGTGGACATTATAAATTAGATACAGAAAATATTTTAAAATAATTTTATTCCTAAATTGTGTTTTTTCAGGAATATATATATTTATCTCTTTTCAATAGATAATTAATTGTATTTTACGTAAAATGATTTTGATGTATTTGGAAAGGAATGTATTTTAAAAGATGTAGAAGTATCATTTAATTTTTTAATGAATAATATTAAAATATGTTTCATATATATGTTGGTTATGTATTTTAACTTTTTTGCGTCATATGTTTTCTTTTGATTTGAAATAGATTGGATTTCACAGTTAAAGTCAAATTCATTTTCAAATATATATGGCGAATAGATTGGCCAGTTTGCTACCACCACTACAAGAAGAAGGAAAACTACAAGAACAAGGATATTTTTAGTGGAAAACTTGAAAACATTTTTCCAAATGCTCTTTACAATATTTTCTATTAGTAGTACAATTAAGTTCAAACGTCATACGTATTTATTCTTAACATACTTTGACATACTCTTCTTGCCATTGTTTAATGATAATATTAATAATAATAGCATTAATAATAACAATATATAGCGGTTTTTATGAAGTATTTCGAATTATATGCACCATCATTGACCAATGCAATGCCTTATTCCTTGAGGATGAAAATTGAAGCTATAAAAAATAACTTCACACTGAAAAAAAAAGAAAAGAAAAGGAAAAAAAAAGAAAAAAAAGAATTAAAAAAAAAGCATTTTTTAATCTAGGAACATATACGATAACTGCTCATGAAAATATACAACAACCTTTTCCGAGCTACACACAATTTTGTAAAGCGTTCTCTACCTTTAGAAACCTCAGAAACCAGTATATTTTTTATACAGGGTGATCATAATTAAAGTTTAAGTTTCAAAACGCTCTAAAAAACGAACCACTGATTATAATGACGTCAAAATTGAACTGTTGAAGAAGTGGGAAAGAACATGAACCAAAAACAAAAGTTCCAACTTTTAGCGACAGATGGCGCTGTAAGCGTCAGAATTTCAACTACAAATGACAAATCGTAAAACAACGGCTAAGGCGTAAGTTACACGATAAACCAACTGTAATGTTCAGTGTGCATGACTGTACAGGTGTGATACTGTTAGTTACATAAGCGCATCCACCACGGCAAGGACGTATCACATCGGATGGGAAAAATCAGTTTTTAATTGTCCTGAGGCCAAAAACCGCATAAAAAGCATCCATCCAATCGGTTTTTAATTGTCCTGAAGCCAAAAACCGCATAAAAATCATCCATCCAATCGGTTTTATTTGTCCTGAGGCCAAAAAATGCCAAAAAAGCATCCATCCAATCGCTTTTTAAGTTTCGTGAGTCTGGCGCAAAACATGTTCAATATGCTGTTCACCGTTGTGTGCAACAAGATTAAATCGGGAAACAGCATGTGCCACAACCGATCGAAGTGTCACCGGAGTCAAGTTCAGAATGTGTTGCGCAATGCGTGTCTTCAATTCAGCTACGTTGACAATCGGAGTACTGAACACAACATCTTTCAGATAACCCCACAGCCAGAAATCACACGGATTAAGATCAGGTGATCGAGCCGGCAATGCTTAGGGAAAGGACGACTGATAATTCGAGAATTTCCGAAATGCCGCCTCAACAACTGCTTCACTCGATTTGCAATGTTCGGAGGAGCGCCATCTTACATAAAAATGGTACTATCTAGACATTCACGCTGTTGCAGAGCTGGAATGAAGTCATTACACAAAAGAGACTCATAGCGCTGACCATTGACGGTAACGGTAACAGGACCGAAAGCACCCGTCTCTTCGAAAAAATATGGCCCCACGATAAATGATGCCGTAAATCCGCACCACACAGTGACTTTTACAGGATGAAGTGGTACTGGGTTCGTTGCGAGTGGAGTTTCTGTTGCCCATATTCGGCAATTCTGTGTATTGACATATCCCGTCAGATGGAAATGGGCTTCGTCTGTCCACAGAATTTTCCACGGCCAATCATTGTCCACTTCCATGCGAGCAAGAAATTCCAAAGCAAAACCCTGTCTTCTTGCTGGCAGGTCAGAAGGAAACAACTCCTGCACATGGCAAATTTTGTACGGATAGCATTTCAGGATGTTTCGTAGAATATTATGCACCGTGCTCAAAGGCCTGTCCAATTTTCTGGCAATTCTCCGTGCACACCACCGCTCGACTCCTCCTTTGCTGTGGCCACTTCTTCAACTGCCGCCGAATTTCATCTTTTCCTTCCTCTACCAGACTGCACATCAAACGAGCCTGTATTTTCGAATTTTTTCATCATTTTCACCAGACCCATGACAGACATCGGTCCAATACCTTTTTTCATAGTCTTGAGTGTCCTGAACTTCTGCAGAGCTACTGGTGCAAAATCACCGTTCTTGTAATAAAGCTTTACAAGCAGAGCGTGGTCCTTCATTGAGACACTCACTCATGGCGAACGTCGGAGACGCGAAATGAGAAAACGCCGTTTACCCAACGCTTTTATAACATCTGAAATGGCCGTGCGCATGCCAGGTATTGTAATTTACATCTTCTGCGCTTACAACGCCATCTGTCACTAAAATTTGGAACTTTTTTTTTGTTAATGTTCTTTCCCCCTTCTTCAATAATACGTCATTCAATTTATAGAGCGTTTTGAAACTTAAACTTTAATTACTCATCCTGTATTTAAAAAAGCATTTATGAAAACAAAGTTTATTTCACTGCCAGTGATTTTCGGAAACGTTTCCGAGTACTTTCTATAGTGTATTAATCAGTTTCCTCAAACCAGAATACAGGTTTTTCGTATGCTATCAATTCTCAAGTAAACAATTTCTTAAAAAAAAAAAAACATATAACTTAAATTAACATCATCAACATTAACATTAAAATTAATATAATTTTGTTACTCTTTCATCTATTTAAATTTAATTACGCAGCTGAAAAGATTCAATTGAAAATTAATTGCATCCCACGAATCGATATTCCGGTTTGGTAAACTGCTTGATAGACTGTAAAAACTACTCAGAAACGTTTTCGAAAATCAGTGTCAGCAACAGAAACGTTTTTTAAAATGCTTCTTTAAATCTGAAAAATATATTTGTTTCTGTGGTTTTTAAAAATAAAGAACGACTTTCGTAAAAATGGGTAACTCGGAGGGGGTTATTGTATATTTTTGTTTGTTGTCAACTACGATATTTTCGTAGTTGAAGAAACCTTTATCTTTTTTTTTTTTTTTTTTTTTTTTTTTTTTTACAGTACGCCATATTTCACCTATTATCTTGATCAGGAGTTTATAATAATTTTCTATACGGTCACTTAACATCCTAACAAAATGAAAAATTTGTTTTAAATATTTTGAAAGTGCATAGACAGACTTTAAGTCACATATATTTTAATAAAAAGGGTTATTGAGAATATGGTTATAAAACTAATAATGTGTGCATAAAAATACCAAAGCATTTCAGTTTTTTCACACATTAAATGTACCTATTTTTTTTTAAATATCAACAATAAAAACAAACATATTATTTGTTAAACAATATCATTTCAAAAGGTAGAGGAAGGGGGCCAAAAATTATCCTAACGGGCAAAACGATCCACATATGTTTTCTTCCAGACAGGTCGCACTATCTACAGAGTAACGCATAAACTAGTTGTGATAAGTGAAGAAGAAGTATGGGCGGTATTCAAGCGATCGCAGTATTACGCGTCTGAATATAATTCTTTGAAAAATTGTGTTTTATAACATCTTTTATAAGTAAGCACTAACTTTCATATTTATTTAGATATACAGTCTTTCATGTACCGAAATATGACTTGGTTTACTTAATGATGTTTTTAGATGTGAATTACACTTATGTATTGTCATAGTTACTTTTATATCCCTTATATTGTCGATTAAAATCAATTTACAATTACTTTTTTAATGAAGAATTGCCCTCTGGTGAGGGTAAAATGATCCTTTGGACACTTTTAAAAAGAATGTATTTTTATCATTACTCAATTTGGGTTTAAAATATTATTAAAATATGTTTATAATGCAAAATATTATATAAAACATACTAGCAAAGGGCCAAAGTTTAATTTATGTTATTTTACACAAGTTTTTTCCCTTAAGGGGATAATTTTAGGCCACCTTCCCCTACATGCCGATTAAACGTTATTAGAATTTAACAACAATATATAAAAGTTTTAACAAATCTTCCTGACTAGATACTTAAAAAATTCTCCAATTATTGTTCAATCAGCTATAAATGCTATTTCATTTGTCATAATTTTACTGGATCATCATTTCTTTATTGGTAGACGTAATTTGATGATCTATTTCAGGAAATCACTGTTAACGAGTTTCTAGTAATCAGAAGTACAATCCAAGCAAACGAAATACATGAATACACGCTTCTAAAAAAAATAGTTGATGCCCCATAGATATGCGAAAAATTACCGTCTCATTAATTGAAAGAGGAAGTTTGATGATTATTCTCTGCGGGTAAACTCCTTTGTGCTATTTGTTCTTTCTTTGTGAATATTTATCAGCATGAAACTCTTGAGTTCTCCGTATTTAAATATATTTCATGACTAAGATACTTCAACGAAATGGATCTTAATCCTTTTATATAAAGCAGAAATTGAAAATGAAATAACACATTAGAATTTTTATTAAGTAATTTCTAGACTAAATTAAAAGTTTTATTATGAGTTGTTTGTGTGCAGGTTTCTATCTAAATTATATTTCTAAATATATCATATAAAATAAACAAAGTAATAATGTTTATTAGGCAAATCGAAATGCCACAAAATATTAAATAGTAACAAAATATAGTGTGGTTTTAAAGCAATTTTCAATGTCTGTATCTAGAACTCATGAACCATATTTTATATTTGGACTTTTGAAGGCATAATGGTTAAATAAATTTCACGAAAAAAATTAATACAATTTTGTACAAAAGTTTCATAAAAGTAAACAAATTATGAGGAACGAAAAAATATATAATTGCATTTATCGATATAATAATGGATTATACAATTTGTTATTGTGACAGCAGCGACATTAATACAAGTAAATCTTCTGAGAGTGTTTCAAGATCTCTTTGAAATATACCCTATATATATAAAATCCTACTTAAAAGATATGAAACGATATTATGAAGTTATTGATTAAACGAAAAAAACGTACGTTTAAAAGAATAAATCTTTATTGCATAAGTTGTAGAATACTGACGGTAATGGAATATTATTATGTTGTAACAGTCACCTACAGCATGTTTTTTTTTCTCGAATAAGGTGTATATAGCATTTATTTATAGAGCACAAAAGAATACGAATATATGGAAAATATATCTGTTAAATGCGGGGTTTGTAGAATGCTAAAGGTAATGAAATTTTAGTATGCTGTTAGAGTTACCTTCAACAATTTTTTTCTTGAATAACCCTTTATTTATCTACAGGTCCGCACAAAATAATACGAATGTATGAAACGAATATATGTTAAATTCGGTGGGGTATTTTAGATTGCTGGTGCTAATGAAATTTTAATATGTTGTTACGGTCACCTATCACCTACAGCATGTTTTTTCTCGAAACAGGTGTATGTAGAATTTATTTACAGGGCCTCACAAATGAATATGAATCTATGGAAAAAATATTAAATGCGGGATTTTTTAAACTATGACAGTAATATATTTTAGTATGTTGTTACAGTCAGACAGACAGACAGCAGATAGCAGAAAGACTGGCAGAAGATAGAATACAAGCAGACAGACAGACAGCGGACAGTTAGAAGTCAGGCAGACAACACAGGTGGCTGGGAGAGTTGTTACACAGATAGCAGACAAACAGCAGACAAAGGACACACAGCAGGTAGCAAACAAACAAACAATCAGCATGCAGACAGAAGATAGCAGAAATACAGGAAACAGACAGACAGCAGGGAGAGCTGTCTCCCAGAACTGTACAAGCACTTGCTTTTTGTACTATATTTTTACAGAATTCGTCTTCCTATATCATCAACAGTGTAAATATAAATTATGGGCTCGTTCCGCTTTTAGCTACAGATTACTTAAAAAAATTACTTAAAAAGATTATTTTATAACTGCCCTGTATTTGATAAAATGATTTAGAAATAGTTATTTTAACAAAATGCAATTTTTTCTATGTTATTAGATTATCATGAGTTTCTTTAAAATAATTTGTAAGCCCACTAATATAAAATTGATGAAAATTTTAAATAAGCAAGTTCCGCTTTTTAAATATTTTAATTAACATTTTTTTGGAAAAGAGAGAGAGAAATTTAAATGTAAGATACATTATTCTTATTTTCAAACAAAAGAAAGAAATATTTTGATTCACGCTCATCTGAAATAATCACCAAATTTATTTGTATATCATTCGACATGTTTTTAAGGGAGACCCGGAAGAAAAAACCCCAAATTTTTATTATTGATTTTAAAGTAATGAATTTTGGTGTATTATTTAAGAATCTTTTTGTAAGGAATAATCAGGAAAAAAATCTACTTTTTATTAAAAAGTATATTTTTTATGGGGGTTTTTATGATTTTTTTTCGTCGAAATATACAGTTTTTAAAATTACTACTCCTCATTCAATTTTCAATATTTTGGTATTACTAAAATTTTTTAAATAGTGTTATGGTATATGGAAAAGACCTAGGAAGAGATATTTTTAATTTTCTTTTTTAATGAGCTTGAAAAAAAACCCAATTAAATTACGCATTGAAATTTCCTTAAAATCGTTATAATTTTCATGTTTACCAATTTATGTAAAATTTTCAGAAATATTTTTAAAACATATCTCTACTTACTTTTGTTGCAAATGTTTTTAAGATTCTAAAAATATAAAAACTTTGTTTCTAAATTATTTTACTACTAAGCCTTAGTACTTTGAACTTAGGCAAAATATGAAAATAGTCATTTTCAGGAGAACGCATTTAAAGTATAAAATACAAGAGAAAGTAGTTAAAAAAACTTGTTTCATGTTGAAACTATTTTTTATATTGATTTCTAATATATCAAGACTATTTTTTAAGAAAAACTTTATATATTGAACACAATAGAAAAAAAAATGTAGCCAGTTTTGTCTTTGAAGAAAATTCCTCGATTTTCATCGAAGAAAATTACACTTTTTAAAAATACTACTCCTCATTCAATTTTCAATATTTTAGTATAACTAATATTTCTTAAATAGTGTTGTAATGGTATATGGTAAAGACCTAGGGAGATATATTTTTTTAATTATCTTGGGGAAAAATTTAATTACACAAGGTAAATTTCTTTAAAATCGTTATAATTTTGATGTTTACCAATGTATATACAATTTTTAGAAACATTAAAAAAATATCTCCCATTACGTTTGTTGCAAATTTTTTCAAGATTCTAAAAATATAAACACTTTGTTTCTAAATTATTTTACCATTGAACCTTAGTAAATTAAACTTAGGCAAAAAAAAAAAAAACTGAAAAAAAAAAGAATTATAAAATACAAAAGAAATTAGTAAAACAAAACAACTTACTTCGTGTTGAAACTATTTTTTATATTAATTTCTAATATACCAAGACTATTTTTTATATTGAACACAAAAATTTTTGCTGCCAATTTCGTTTTCGAAGAAAATTTTTCGCTTTTACAAAAAATGTGTAAAATTGTATATTATTTGTATTTTTTTTTTATTATTATCTATTCTTCTTTGATTAATCATAGTAAAATTAAAAGGTTTTTAACTGTACCTAACTTTGTGGTAGTGTAATATAAAAGTAAACAAAGGTGTATGAGCTTTTTAAATGGCCGCTAGCCCTTTAAACTCTGATGAATACATTTAAAAAAGCTCATTTACTACCTGTTTCAAGTGTCTCCAAGTTCTGAAATTTTGCATGGACATTAGCAAATATGTATGTTATCGTTTTCTGAGATAATTTTTTTTTTGAACTTTTGATGATTTTTTGCTGAAAATGGGGTTCGGGTCTCCCTTAAAGCTCCATCTGTTTATATTCATAGAAATTATAGGCTTTTTTGGGAACACATGCGTCCAAGAAAACAATTGAGCAGTTGCAGAAAAAAAAATTGTTTATACTTTTAAGTAGTTTAAAAGAGTTGGTTAAATTATAATACAACAGCAACCTAGTGTATTATTATTGTTAATTCGTTTTCTCCACCAAAATGACATCAGTACTACTTGCGAACACGTTTTTCATTTATAACATAGAATAAATGACAGATAAAATTATAATGGCATATGGGTGAGAGCATATCGAACATTTATAAACTAGAGAATTCAGCATTTTTAAATATTTAAACATATATATTAATTATTTTTTTAAAACAATATTTTCTATTATAGGTTCCGAAAATAAGTAAATAAGAAAGAAATATTCGTTTATTGAAATATCTCTTATTTTTGGAAGATAAAAAATTTTGAAAATTCAATTTAGGATTGTTTTTTAAATGAAAGAGAGACAGTATCAGTCCAAACTTTAATAAAACGCCACATTTTAATTATATCTTTCTACGCGAAGAAATGAAACAATATATTTAATACTTTCATATTAAAATTTTACTTGTGCCGTTTCATCATAAAATTTCTTTATAACACAAAATAAAAAAGTAAATATTGAAATGAAAATGAAATATTCTCTTCGTTAAAAAAAATCGTCTCAAAAGTAAAGAAATTTATCAATTTCTGAAAAATATTTACTTCCTTTTTTATTATGATTATTTAAAATTTCATTTTTGTAATTAACAATTTTTTTTATAAGTATTGTTTTATGAAAATATGTTTAAACGTCTTGAATTCCTATTCTTACATTGAAATCAAGGTTTTTTATTCCTACATTAACAAACAACGATTAATTTTACCATTACACGTAGGAATTACTGTATCAATAATGTGTGAGTAAATTTTCTTAATATCTATCAATTAAAAAAAATGTGTCATCTTATCAGTCATTAAAATTAGATGCTCTTTCTAATGCCGATATCTATATTGAAGGAAATATAAAAAAATAAAAGGAGTATAATACTAATAAAATAAGTAAAATGATTTTAATTATTTGTAGAGAATTTTATTTAAGCTCCTTTATTTTACTTTTACGAGTGAAGAAACCGTAAAGAAGGTTTTAATAATATTTCTTGGTACTTTCTTGTTATAGCGGCCCCTAAAGATTAATCACGCAGCGACCAAAATTTATCGTCAAATTATAAAGCACAGATTACATTATAAAAATATATGATGCATATAACTTTTTGTAACGTATATGGCCAAATTATAGTCATATATGACGCATATATGATGTATATATATTACATGTGTATAAGACGTATATATTGTATAAATGACATACCAGCGAAAACGACCGAGCTATGCTCGGTTAAAATTATATTTGCGTTCAACTCGATATAACAATAAATTCAGGCTGTATTATTACTATTACAAGAATTTTGTTTTTTAACAGTATTATTTACAGAAAAAATCAATATTAGAACTATGTACACATTTCTAAATTTTACATTACTTACATTACATAATTACAACGAAAGAGCATCCTTCCAAACTACATTTGAATTTTTTTTCGTTCTATGGACTCTGATGGGTTGAATGATGTATCGTGGCTTCTATGGGGAATTTCTAGAAAATTCCTTCAGAATCTGAAAGCTAAGTTTGGCAACATTCTTTCATTTAGCGAAAGCATGTGTTGAGAAGGTTCTATTTACCCTGATTGGTTCGATTCTGTTTTCGAGAACGTTCCATGGATTCTGATTGTTTGAATATCAGAGTCCTGATAGGTTGAATATGTATCTCTCATATATCTCGGATCGTATTGAGAATTTCTAAAAAAATCCTTCAGATTTTTAAAGCCAATTTTTTTACCAAACGTCGCCAAATTTGGCGACATTTTTTCTTTTGACGACAAGCATGTGTTTTGGCATTGGTAATCTTAATAGTCGATTTTCCCGCCAAATCTCGCTAAATCTCGCCAATCTCGCCAACATTTCATCAAATATCGCTAAATTTGTCGAAATGTTACCAACTTTGCGACTTTGTTTACTGCCAAATATTCAATAACTTAATAACTGTTTCAACCTTCAGTCCCATTGAAATGTATTGACCCGTAGTGACCCCAAAATGACCCACTAATCGAATTTTTTCAAACGTCTGACCTAACCCAATGGTCTCCTCGTGCCCGAAAACTGTAGAATATGTTACGGTTGGTTTCAACCAATTTTTTTTTAAATCTACATTAATTACCTGAAATCACTCTCTCAACATTTATTTAAAAGTTTTCTTCTTGTTTCTGTTTTAAATAAATATATAAATAAAAGTAATTGTAATATTAATAATAAAAGCAGTTTTTTTTCCCTCTTCTTTCCATTTCTTTTAAGCAAAGCAATTTCAACTTTCATAGTCTAACGTAGCTTCCTGTTTTTCAAATACGAAAAGCAGACAGCAAGGGAGGGATGTTTTGTCAGTTAAAGACCGCACAGGTGGAAAATTTGGAGTCATCTAGTCTGACTTTGATATAAGAATGACCGACCGCCCTGTATAAGAATTACGTTATCTTATGAGTATACTATACACGCAATTAGGCTTTGTAAGTTTACGTCAGGCTTCAATTGGCTCTGCTATCAGGCGGATAGCTGGCGCCCATGTAAACAGAGGCTCACAGGACCCCCTTCGGCACACGCCATGGGGGTGAAGCATGGCTGCCTTCCCCCATGAAGCGGACGGCAGAGTGGAGCGACAAGCTGGAGTCTTCAGGAAGAGTCCTTTTTTCCTTTTGTTTCCATTCCCGTACCCCTGGCAGAGTGTATCGGTTCCGTTTTTCAAGCGGCGCGGGAGAGTGAATGTTTAGGACAGTTGTTGCTTGGCCGAGATACCTGTCGTTTGGCTCGTAAAAATTGGACTTGTTACGGGGCTCGAAAACTGGCCTGTGGGCTGGATCGCGAAGTTGTTGAAGGCGGACAGGTTTCTGAAAGATTATTGAAAATGGGGCATTGATGGCCCTACACTAACTATCCTAAATCATAGTGTTATGATGAAAAGAGGCTATAAGAGCATTTTCGAGTTGCGGATCTATAACGGTTAACGAGAGATTAAAAAGAAGATATGTTTAGCCCCATTTTGCGTACTGGCATTCTAAGAAATAGTACTACATTATTATGACTTCGTAATCCTCAGAGGTGATCATAGAGTTTGAACTAAACGGTCGTTAGAAATAGTAGTGTTCTGAGTTAAGGTGATGGCCATCTTAGAATAAAACACATGTTTCATGAAAGTGAAACTTTTGGCTCCGACAGTGAAATTCTGGGCCGTGGGACAATTTTCCCCTCCTGACAAGATGATGGACCTAGTAGTTGATGGCAAGTGATGCAGAGTGATGAGAGGTACGAAGTGGCAACTTTTTCCCCAGCCTGAGTACTCCAGCTTAAGTGTATTCAACAGATTTTGAAAAAGGACGAAATGCTCCTAAGTGTCCACTGACTAAAATTGTAGAACTCTCCACTTATTGTAAGTACTCCTTGCATAGTTTTTTTTTTTATTATTTGTACAACTTTCTGAAAAAAAAAATATGTTTGCTATACCAGAGTTTAAAAGTGAAATTAATATCTTTAGATAATTTCAATAAGAATTTATATTAAGAATAGAAATAGTCTGTAGGTTAATATATGATGTTTGCATAATTGAACGACCATTAAATGGTAATGTGATGATAATTTTAAAAATATGATGTGTAATTTAAAAGTAACCAGTGAGTGGTTTCAACTTAAAAGATCAGCTGTTATATTGTCTTATTAAGATTAATTTTGATAACTTAGTTGCTTCATAATCTTAAATGTTCAAATAAATTGAGTTTTTTTGTTTATTATCAAGAATGGTATGTTTTTCTTTGTACAAATCTCTAAATAATTAATATTTTATAATCACAGTAAACCTATAAGAAAGGTTTAACCTTTCTGTGAGTAATTAAAAAAAAAAAAAAAAAAAAAAAAAAAAAAAAAAAAAAAAGAATCCAACTTTATTAAATTAGGACTTTAAAATTTCTTAAGTTTAAATTCATAACTGACTGTTTTAATGAACATTAATTGAGGTTCACTCAATGTTATACAATCGTATTTTTGATCTTGATTTAAGGATGGATAGATTAATAAGTGAAACAGTAATATTAAATTTAATTTCATAAATGTTAAATTAAGCTTTAACTCTCCTCTTTCAGAAACATTGTTTTTCTAAAATATACACCAAAAATGTTTTATTTTAAAAAGTAAAAAAAAAAAAAAAAAAAAAAAAAGTTTCCAGTTATTTTATACCACTATACGATTCTTGGCTAACCGATCGGTTCTTGTTCAGAATCTCCATGGTTGTTCTAAAATTTTAGTACATCATCATATCCCTATTCTATTAACGGATTTAACTCCTTCTCCTTTTGGTCCTCATATTGGAGGAATTTCAGGTTGTCTGCATTTTTCCAAATTATATGATGATTACACTTTTGTTAATTTAATGTATATGGAGATTTGAGCTTGATCGGGTTGGAGTGGAGTTGGGTGTTCTTTATGCAATCCAGTATGCTACTTGATTTAGAAATCTGTTGCCCCTTACTACATTTAATATTGTCTGAAAATGATGAGTTCAAAATTATCATTGTTGTATTAACTTATAACAGTTTTTCTTTGTTTTGTTATTTTGGTAAATTTTTTCTAAATTGCTCCTTCATTTCATGGCAACAGATTTCAGTGGAGTTAATCAAGGCATACTTATTTTTTTTTAAAATATTTAATTGTCAAGTGAAGTGTGAGTAACAAATGAGCCTTTTAAGTTTAAGTAAGTTATTTCAGAAAGAAGAACACCAAAAACCCACAACAAATGGAGCCGTAACATTTCGGTCTCTGGGTTATTGATTTTTTTTTACTTGTATGTATTTATATATCAAAGAGCAACTGGGTGTTTTTGCAATTAAAATTTTATTATATGTTCAAGTGTAAAAAGAGGTCTAGGCTCTCTCTCTGTGCTATTATTTACAATCCCCAGTCAAAATTATGTTTTGTGTACATAACTTTAGCTTAGTCACTAAAATCATAGTCCTGTACTTAAGTTTTATGTATTTATAAGGTTTTCCTTTCCCCTCTCTTTTTCTCATTTATAAGTTGCCCCCCCCCCCCATTTTTCATTTATTTTTGGTTTGTTTGTCATTTTCTAAATCTAACTATGGCTGATAAGCACTCGGAAGCAATTGCCACTATTCAGCGGAAAAATGCTTTAGTGGATAATTTGTCTAATATTCCCCATTCAATGGAGAGGCCAGCTCAGTCTGCTTCTCAGATTTTTCTGAGAAATTGGAGAGTTTTTCAAAATTATTCGACTGGACTGAGGAGGAAAAGAAGTTTGTTTTACTTGCTAGACTATCAGGACCTGCTTCTAGGCGAATAAAAATTCACAAAGCAAAAACATCTGATGAGCTATTAAAAATCTTAAAAGAGAGTTATACTTCACAGGCCACACCAGATGTTGCCCTCAGTCATTTTTTAAATTTTAAACAGCCACCCAATATGAGTGTTCAGGAGTTTTATGACAAGGCATATGATATGTCATTAAGAGCCCTTGTAATTGAAGGTATCCAGGGTGAAGTAGTCGATAAAAGCCGAACTTTACTACACTCCATGCTGTTGAGCAATCTTACACCAGAAGTGCGAAAGGGGGTAATTGCGAGAAATCCACAAATCCCCAGAAGAGGTTCTCAAAATTGCACTTCTGGAAGAAAAAGCTTATAGGAGCATTAACCCTTTCTACAACCACCGCGAGGAAATTCTCAACCCAAATTTGACCCAAAACCTACCCTGTGCTGCAGTTTTTCAGCAAGATAGCTCACAAAAGAAGGAGATAGACCAACTAAAATCTCAAATTGATGTTTTAGCAGCTAAGATAGACAGTTTAGTTGATCTTAGGGCTAGGGATATGCAGAAAAAACCCCAGGAAGTAAGACCCGTAACCTGCTATAGGTGTTCCGTACAAGGCCACTATGCCAGAGATTGTCCACTAAATTTTGTCGACTATAATTTTAGAAGGGGAGGTGGTCAAAATTTCAGGAGCCGTGGGCAAAATTATAGAAACAGAGGTGAAAATCCTAGAGGGAACCACAATCAGCGAGGCGGATACAGGGGAAGAAGAGGTGGTTATTACCAAAACAGTAGGAACACAGCTGCGAACAGAAATGAGGAGCAGGCGGTAAATAACGCCCCAGTAGCTAACAATGAAAGTGAGGCTTTAAACTATTAGTGGCCGGATCAGATGTGGTCAACTCGATCCCCCACAGGCCCCTGGACCCCCCAACTGTGTATAGTATGTTTCAGCCCCAATCATATACATTACCAACTGCAAGAATTTACATAAATAAAGTTTGCCTGAATGCATTATGTGACACGGGTTCTGCAATTAATCTCCTGAGTGGTACTGATTGTAACTATTTAGAGAATTTTGAGACGGAGAATTGCAATATCCCCATTATGACTGTCACCGGTGAGAGAGTTCACCTAAATAGGAAGATATTTTTAAAATTTGTTTTTGATAATGTTCAATGCCAAGCTGAATTCTATGTAGTGGAAGGTAAATTAGCAGAGGAATTTGATATGATTTTGGGAATGCCATTTTTGAAAGAGTACCGGGCAAGTATAAATTGTGATACAAATGCTGTCGCTCTTAAAGTGCCAGCAACAGGCCAAAGTAAACAAAGCGTAGAAACCCCAAGTAATACTTCAGGGTCTAATACTTGCCTTGCTACTAATTCTGTAAATATTTCTAATTCTGTATATAGTGTAAATTCAAATAATAATTGTATAAATAATGATTGTGTTGAAAATAGTTCTGTAAATATAAAATGTGTCAACAAAGGAGGGGAGAATTCAAAAAGTAGTAATGCCAATAGCCCTCCTGAAAATTGTGCATGTGAGAAAGTTCATGACTCAGTTAATATTGAAAATGGGAATAATAGTAGTGAAAATATGGTAGTTCAGGACCCGCAGTTGAGTAATATGGGAAAAGATGTTCAGATAATCATTCAAGCTGAGTCAGATAAGGAAGTTAAAAGTGTTGCGCAGAACTTTTGCATGCAAACAATATCAGGCGGTAGCTCTGAGGGTAATAATACTGCAAATTTTTCAAGTATTCAAAATGTCGACAATAATCTATCAGCAGCGAATCAGGTAACCCAGGGAAATTTAGCTGAAGATACTACTGAAATTTGTAATATTGATGAAAGTGAAGATTTGGTAAGTATAGAGGATAAGGTACCTGAAGTCGAGGAGGAGAGCAATGAAGATAGCAGTAGTGATAAAACCAATAAAAATAAAAATATAAGTTTCGCTGTGTTATGTAGTAAAATTTCAATTCCCCCGCAGTCAAAAATGTTAGCCCAGGTTAAAAGCTATAAGGAAAATTTTATTAAGGAAAATGATATTGTTATGTTAGAACCTTTGGCGAAAAATTTAAATCAAGGTCTCCTTACCTCCAGAGCCATTTGCACTAAAGAACATGGCCTATATATCTCAATTGCAAATTTTTCAGACAATAGTATTCATTTAAATAAAGGAACCTTTGTTGCCAAAATTCAAAAATGTGTAGACAAGTCAAATGTACCCGTAACTAAAAATAACCTTACTTGTAATGTAAATTTGGCCCCTCCAATTGGTGACTTTGATCACGCTGATCTCACTTGGAGCTCTGAAATTAATTTAGATCATTTAGAACCCCCATTAAAACTTAAAATGCAAAATTTTCTTGACAAAAACAAAGATGTATTTGCAGCATCGGTCTTAGATTTACCCGGCTGTGATACAATCCCTCATGAAATTAACTTAACTTCAAATAAACCAGTAAAAGGCAAAGCTTATAGAGTCCCCTACAAATTACGTCAAGAAATGGAAGACCAACTTAATACTTTGTTACAGACGGACAGAATTTCCCCTTCCATGTCTGAATTTGCTTCTCCGGTTATTCTGGTTCGGAAATCAGACGGTTCCTATCGACTTGCTGTTGACTACAGAAGACTAAATAAAAATCTTGTTAAAGATGCTTATCCAATACCTAACATTACCGACTCTGTTGATGCTTTAAGTGGGGCTAAATTTTTTTCAACGCTAGATTTAACTAGTGGTTTTTTTCAACAGGTTATTCGCCCAGAGGATAGGCATAAAACTGCTATAATCACCCACAAGGGACTTTTTGAGTGGACCCGTAACTGTTTTGGGCTCTCAAATTCAGGTAACAGTTTCCAAAGACTTATGAATGCTATTTTCGGTGATTTAGGCAATCTTGGAATTCTTGTTTATATCGACGACATTGTAATTGCCTCCTGTGATGTTAATTCTCATTTTGAGAAGCTTAGCGTGGTCTTTGAAAGGTTAAGACTGCATAACCTTAAACTTAAGCCCAGTAAATGCACTTTCCTTTCGAATAAAATACAATATCTAGGTTTTGAGATTTGTAGTGGCCAAGTATCACCTATCAATAAAAATATTGCCGTAATAGAAAATTTTAAACCTCCAACTACCCGAAAGGCTGTTAGATCCTTTATTGGAATTCTATCCTTTTATAGGAGATTTATACCAGATTTTACTAAGAGAGCTAAAAATTTAATCAATCTAACTAAAGAGACAGGAAAATTTTCGTGGAATGAAGATGCACAGAAAGAATTTGAAGACCTTAAAATGGCTCTTATTTCAAAACCATGTCTTGCACTCCCTGATTTTGAGAAAGAATTCCACTTATATAGTGATGCCAGTGGCGAAGCATTAGGGGCAGTGTTATCACAATTAGATGAAAATAACATGCTCCATCCTGTTGCCTTTGCCAGCAGAAAATTGAAAGATGCTGAGACCCGCTACTCCACCACTGAAAGGGAATTACTAGCCTTAGTTTGGGCAACTGCCCACTTTAAATGTTACATTGCCAATACCCATTTTTTTCATCTATACAGACCATGCGCCTCTAACATTTATGTTAAAAATTCACGACCCTACATCTCGCATGGCTAAATGGATCTGCACTCTCTCAGACTTTAATTTTACAATTAAGTTTGTTAAAGGTAAGTGTAACAGTGTCGCAGATTTCCTTTCGAGGTATGTCAACAATGATAACTCCAATGATACTGTTAATTGTAATTTTTGTATACAAGTCGAAAAGGAAGTTACTTTTATGCCTCATTCCAATCTACTTGAAAAAATTGGTGAATTACAAAAATCAGACAAGAAATGCTGCGAGATTGCAAGAAAACTAGACCAAGGTGTAGAAATTGCTCCTAAATACATGAAATTTTTTTTTAGAGATGACATTTTAGTTTGTGAGGATACGAAGGAGTCAGCTATTTTGAATAAATCTGTAAAGTTAGTCGTGCCAAAAGAATTGGTTACTCAAGTTTTTGCACTAACACATGAGTCCCTAGCGGCTTGTCATCAAGCCTTTCAAAAGACCATTGATCGCATTCGTGAGCACTTCTATTGGCCAGGAATGTCGTCAGATGTCAAGCATCTAGTGGAGTCATGTATTAGTTGCCAACAGAAGAGAGCTTATAGAGCGAACCAGCTCGCCCCTCTGCAACGTATACCGACCCCCCAGTTTCCCATGAACAAGGTTCATTTGGATCTCATTGGACCCTTACCGCAAACTTTTTCGGGAAATAAGTATATTGTCGCATATATAGATTCATTTACGAAGTGGCTAAGCATATGCGGTTAGTTCAACCACTTCAGATGTCATTGCCGACACTTTAGCTGACTTCATCTCACGCTACGGAGCGCCCTGTTTTATTACGACGGACAATACGAAGAATCTAATTTCAGATGCGATAGAGCACGTATATAAAATGTTTGGTATTAAACATATTAAGACCTCATCTTATCACCCGGCTGGCAACTCGCAAGTGGAGAGACAGAATCGTACTCTTAAAAATGCACTTTGTCACATAGTCAACCAAAATCAATCTGACTGGGACACTAAACTAAAATTTGCGCTACTAGCTATGCGTTCAGCTGTCCACTCTTCAACTAAACTTAGCCCAGCTGCAGTTATGTATGGCAGAAATATGAATTTACCATATAATCTCTTTTCCCAGCCACCTGCTTTTAATTATAATGATGCACCCTCTTTTTGCTAACTCTTAATCCCAACTCTCCAAAAAGTGTACACTGAAGTACATAGTAATTTAATTAAAGTTTCTGAGCAGCAGGAAAAATACCGTGAAAAGACAGCTGTTGATAAAAATTTTAAAATAGGAGATCTTGTGTGGTTATTTACACCCACAGTCGCCCCTGGTAATACAAAAAAATTAAGCAAGCAAAATAATGGTCCTTTTACTATAATTGAGAAGCTAAATGAAGTTAATTTTAAAATAGCGCTAGTTGCTAATCCCAAAAACTGTCAGGTTGTCCATGTTGACAGGTTGTCTTCTTTCAAAGACAGACTCCCCATCTGGTCCAGTGAACCAAAACAAACAATTGACCTGGGATCGACTGAAAACGTGACCATCGATTCACCACACCAACCGCACGATTCTCCTCCTGTACGCAGGTGTAAACGCAACCGATTCATTCCCTGTGCACCATATGATAATAACCGCGCACCAGCAGAAGTGAACGTCAACAATTACGAAACTCCGGTAGCGCCGGAAGTGGAAGAAACAGACAGCGACGCGACTGAAATCATAACTCCCTCTCCCCCACCTCCCATTTCTCCGGAGATCGCAGCAGCAGAGAATAACGAGATGTGCGTAAATAAAAATTTAGCAACGGCAGAAGGCAGCGAAATGCGCGTAAGTAAAAATTCAGCCACGGCAGAAAGCAGTTCAACTGCTGAGCACAGCGATTCGCGCAGGTCTCGTTCATCGATTCGTCCAGCTGCTAAATCGAATAGAAGTAGTCGTTCAATATCGATTTCTAGAACCGACTATTCGCTACGGGATAGAACAGACCGTCCGAGTTATAAATACTAACTACCTTTTTTCGTTATTCAAGCTTTTTTATTCAATTTTACCTTGTTTATTTGTATTTATTTATAGCTTAGTTAATGTGTATGTATATTTAATTATTTTCTTTGGCATTTTTAAAACGGAACTTAGTTTTTCTAGCATATTAAAGGTTTGTTTTGATTGTGTTTTGATACTTTCATGTAGGCATTTTTAACCCTTTTTATGCTTATACTTAAGGTTTTTGTCTGTTTTATGGTAGATTATGTGGTATATACCCGTCCGCACCCCGTTTTCGTAGATTTTGGGTGTATTTTTGCAAAAAACGAATGTAATTTTTGTTACTTTAAAATTTTTTTAGGATGTTGTGTTTTGTATGCCCTTTTGCCGAGGTAGATCTGTTTAGTTCAGTTCTTTTTAATGCATCAGTGTTTTGTATATAACTTTTTAAGTATGTGTTTACTTTAATTTCTGCATTTTAATTAGATGGATTTATTATTTACTATGCAATTTGTGGGTTTATTTGAACTTAAACTTTAAGGAGTGTGGACGCTTTTTCTTTTTCTTGTACATACTGTCTCATGTACATGCCTGTATGTTGTTGTGTGTGGCTAAAAGTGCTAAAAGTAACTATTTTCTTATTTCTATTTCCTATTTTTGTGGAGTGTGTGTTTTCCTTCCTGGTGATATATGTCACCACCCCTGTTTTTTATTTTATTTTGTGGAATGTTTTCCCTGTAGTGCCCAAAAGCCCGAAACTGCTTTTTGCTATAAGTAGCACAGAGGCAGAGATACTCTTTCCCATGCACATTACTTGTACGTGCATTTATAAAATCTACATAATATCCCGAATCATTAGACTGTGTTCGAAAACAAACATGTGTTCTCATATAAAATTGTTACAATTGTGTGCGTAATTCTCTAACATGGTCTGTGATACCATAATTTGTGTCTTACAGATGTATATGTATATATTTTTATTTTTATGTCGCCAGTTGCTCTTGTGTTTTTTTTGTATGGTAGAGTTAATGTGTGTTTTAAACAAGAAAATGCATTACATGTACAGTGTTATAACTATATTATTACTAGTACTTTTTACATTAATAGATAATGTTGTAATATACTGTGATGCCAATTATTGAAGTTATGTATATAAGCAGTGTAATGACAATTAATCAGTGGGCACTTCTCTTCTTTTTCGGCTAATTTTTTTTTCAAAATTCAATTTATGTATTATTTACAGCTCTGTTACCAGAAATTTCAGGTAGGATGCAGTTATGCGTAGGAATGACAGTAGTAGGGAAGTGAGGTTTCACAGTCAGGTGGAACATGTGTTCTTTTACAGGTGCAGAAAATATCTTGGTCATTTTAGTGGTAAAATCAGCCTTGTGGTCCCTCCTCTGGTAGTACACTTTTATGGTCATGTTTCAGGTAATATTTTAGGTAATGGTTTCTACGGATGTGCGAGCTCTGGTTGTATATATCCGGAATATATTGTCAGGGTGGTATTTCAGCGGTGTACTCTCTGGATCCCGTCCCGGATCGATGTATGATTTGTGTTTGTGGGTCAGTTTTTTCAGTGTTGAGGTCACAGCATGCCATGTGGTACCCAGTTACCTTTCAAAAAAATAATTTGTTTTCTCAAAAAAAATTTTTTTTTAATTAGCCGGGGGGAGCAATCTTGTTACGGTTGGTTTCAACCAATTTTTTTTTAATCTACATTAATTACCTTAAATCACTCTCTCAACATTTATTTAAAAGTTTTCTTCTTGTTTCTGTTTTAAATAAATATATAAATAAAAGTAATTGTAATATTAATAATAAAAGCAGTTTTTTTTTCCCTCTTCTTTCCATTTCTTTTAAGCAAAGCAATTTCAACTTTCATAGTCTAACGTAGCTTCCTGTTTTTCAAATACGAAAAGCAGACAGCAAGGGAGGGATGTTTTGTCAGTTAAAGACCGCACAGGTGGAAAATTTGGAGTCATCTAGTCTGACTTTGATATAAGAATGACCGACCGCCCTGTATAAGAATTACGTTATCTTATGAGTGTACTATACACGCAATTAGGCTTTGTAAGTTTACGTCAGGCTTCAATTGGCTCTGCTATCAGGCGGATAGCTGGCGCCCATGTAAACAGAGGCTCACAGGACCCCCTTCGGCACACGCCATGGGGGTGAAGCATGGCTGCCTTCCCCCATGAAGCGGCCGGCAGAGTGGAGCGACAAGCTGGAGTCTTCAGGAAGTCTTTTTTTTCCTTTTGTTTCCATTCCCGTACCCCTGGCAGAGTGGATCGGTCCCGTTTTTCAAGCGGCGCGGGAGAGTGAATGTTTAGGACAGTTGTTGCTTGGCCGAGATACCTGTCGTTTGGCTCGTAAAAATTGGACTTGTTACGGGGCTCGAAAACTGGCCTGTGGGCTGGATCGCGAAGTTGTTGAAGGCGGACAGGTTTCTGAAAGATTATTGAAAATGGGGCATTGATGGCCCTACACTAACTATCCTAAATCATAGTGTTATGATGAAAAGAGGCTATAAGAGCATTTTCGAGTTGCGGATCTATAACGGTTAGCGAGAGATTAAAAAGAAGATATGTTTAGCCCCATTTTGCGTACTGGCATTCTAAGAAATAGTACTACATTATTATGACTTCGTAATCCTCAGAGGTGATCATAGAGTTTGAACTAAACGGTCGTTAGAAATAGTAGTGTTCTGAGTTAAGGTGATGGCCATCTTAGAATAAAACACATGTTTCATGAAAGTGAAACTTTTGGCTCCGACAGTGAAATTCTGGGCCGTGGGACAATTTCCCCCTCCTGACAAGATGATGGACCTAGTAGTTGATGGCAAGTGATGCAGAGTGATGAGAGGTACGAAGTGGCAACTTTTTCCCCAGCCTGAGTACTCCAGCTTAAGTGTATTCAACAGATTTTGAAAAAGGACGAAATGCTCCTAAGTGTCCACTGACTAAAATTGTAGAACTCTCCACTTATTGTAAGTACTCCTTGCATAGTTTTTTTTTTATTATTTGTACATCTTTCTGAAAAAAAAATATGTTTGCTATACCAGAGTTTAAAAGTGAAATGAATATCTTTAGATAATTTCAATAAGAATTTATATTAAGAATAGAAATAGTCTGTAGGTTAATATATGATGTTTGCGTAATTGAACGACCATTAAATGGTAATGTGATGATAATTTTAAAAATATGATGTGTAATTTAAAAGTAACCAGTGAGTGGTTTCAACTTAAACGATCAGCTGTTATATTGTCTTATTAAGATTAATTTTGATAACGTAGTTGCTTCATAATCTTAAATGTTCAAATAAATTGAGTTTTTTTGTTTATTATCAAGAATGGTATGTTTTTCTTTGTACAAATCTCTAAATAATTAATATTTTATATTCACAGTAAACCTATAAGAAAGGTTTAACCTTTCTGTGAGTAATTAAAAAAAAAAAAAAAAAAAAAAAAAAAGAGAATCCAACTTTATTAAATTAGGACTTTAAAATTTCTTAAGTTTAAATTCATAACTGACTGTTTTAATGAACATTAATTGAGGTTCACTCAATGTTATACAATCGTATTTTTGATCTTGATTTAAGGATGGATAGATTAATAAGTGAAACAGTAATATTAAATTTAATTTCATAAATGTTAAATTAAGCTTTAACTCTCCTCTTTCAGAAACATTGTTTTTCTAAAATATACACCAAAAATGTTTTATTTTAAAAAGTAAAAAATAAAAATAAAAAAGTTTCCAGTTATTTTATACCACTATACGATTCTTGGCTAACCGATCGGTTCTTGTTCAGAATCTCCATGGTTGTTCTAAAATTTTAGTACATCATCATATCCCTATTCTATTAACGGATTTAACTCCTTCTCCTTTTGGTCCTCATATTGGAGGAATTTCAGGTTGTCTGCATTTTTCCAAATTATATGATGATTACACTTTTGTTAATTTAATGTATATGGAGATTTGAGCTTGATCGGGTTGGAGTGGAGTTGGGTGTTCTTTATGCAATCCAGTATGCTACTTGATTTAGAAATCTGTTGCCCCTTACTACATTTAATATTGTCTTAAAATGATGAGTTCAAAATTATCATTGTTGTATTAACTTATAACAGTTTTTCTTTGTTTTGTTATTTTGGTAAATTTTTTCTAAAATGCTCCTTCCTTTCATGGCAACAGATTTCAGTGGAGTTAATCAAGGCATACTAATTTTTTTTTTTAAATATTTAATTGTCAGGTGAAGATTGAGTAACAAATGAGCCTTTTAAGTTTAAGTAAGTTATTTTAGAAAGAAGAACACCAAAAACCCACAACAAATACAAAATTGCGTCAAAAGAGAGCCGTTTTCAAGATAAAATTTGCATAACCACACACTCAGAGACACACAAGATTTGCTCGTATTATAATATATAAGACGTAAATTAGGTTGATATATATGCATATGTATGATGCTTAAATAAGCTTTCCGATGATCTTGGCGAAATCATAGCTGAAACCTTGGTATAATCGTAATTGTGGGGACTGCTATAACACGAAAGTACCTATTTCTCATGTAAAGAAGTATAGTAAAGGTAACATATGTTTTACCAGCCATTCAGTTAAATTTGGTTGCCATTCAGTTAAATTTGGAAAAAACTTCGTTTTGGCGCAAGAAATGAAGATAAAATGTGTTCTAAAAAAATGTTGTTTTAGCATGTTTTGAGGGGGTAAAGAGGGGAAAAACTTTGAAAAACTCAACTTTAGTATATCATTTTATGTATTTTTTTCTTGCGGAATCGATTGACATAATTTGCAAGTCGATACGATCCCTTGTTACAAAGTTACGACACGTTTTAAAGAGTAAGAAGTGGAAAATTACATTAAATAATATTACATTAAATTAAATAACATACATTACATAAATAACATACATTACATAAATAAATTACATGAAATTACATGAAATTAAATTTATTTTACTTTCAAAACATGTTGTTGCTGTCGTGTTTATGGATATGCAAAAAGTCAAGAAACAAAGGCTCAGATATGGTCAAAGGTCCGGAGGACCACTGCCGCCAGCCCTGGTGCTTCAGGACTGTAAAGGATCTCCCGAAGTGGATCCATTAGCGGTAACCAGCCGAGTTTTAAGATATCTGCTGTAATGGCTGGGAACTCGAAGATGTGTCTCGGTGTGAGCTGAGTTTCCGGGCAATTCCTGCAAATGATATAGGTTCTTGTCCCATTAGGAAGGATCTTCATAGTGATTTGTTTTTTATAGTGATTTGTTCTTAATCTAGCCAGTGTAGTTGCTTCATTTCTATGTCAATCAAAGTCAGTGATTAAAGGCTTCCTAGAGGACTGATTAAAAAGTCTACATCTGGCCTCAGCGTTTGCATCTGTAAGTGTGATGGTGGAACTAGGTTGGTCAAGATTTCGTGCCTCTTTGGCTAAAGCATCCGCTCACTCATTACCCTCGATGTTTACATGTGCAGGTATCCACTGCAGCACACAAGATTTCCTCTTGCAATGCAGCTGATCGAGTAAGTCATTTATAGAAGAGGTGATGTTTGTGTCTCCAATTCCAATGGCCTCTAAGGCCGATTTAGAGTCTGAGAAAACAACCAGTCCTTCAGCGAGATCCATAGCATGAGAATTAGTCAGGTAATAAGTTAGGGCTTCTTTGATTGCCAAAAGTTCGCTGTTGAAGTTGGAGGCAATCAAACCTGTGTTAATTTTCAGATTAACTTTTTCACCACTTGGAAGGATGAAGAGGATACCTGCTCCACCTCTGTTGAGGGATTTATCTGAGGAACCGTCGGTGAAAGCAACTGCCAGATTCTCCTGGGAGAGCTTTTCTATAGAGTCAAGACCCTTCTGTCTGAGTATTATGGGGGTCCTCTTTTTTAGAGCAGGGTTGAAGCAAGTTCAGATTAATCTTAGTGTTCGCCGGTGGTATTCTTGGAAAGAGAGGTTCCGGAAGGATATCCAGGGATGAATGTTCCAGTTGGGTCAGTCTTCTAATATCTCTGTCCAGCTGGAGAGTTGAAGATCTTTTAAGCCTATGTTGTTCCTGTCACACTGAATAATCTTAAACTTATTAAATGTCCTCAAAATAGCAAAAACCAAAATCAAGGTCTGTGTTACTGTCAGATATTTTCTTTTAAAATTCACTTCAAAATATTTCAAGAGTTAATATTTCTCAAAAGCTAATATTTAATAATAATAAAAAAATATTTTAATAATTTCTATTATTATTGAGTACTGATTTCCAAATTTCAAATAAATAAAATCAGATGATAAACTAGCTTTCATATATCATTTCTTTTTTAGATTCATCTTTATCGTTTCAGAGTTGACTAAAATGTTAAAGCAACTCGATTTTATCTTTCTCCTTCCGATAGCTGTCATATTTGTTTCAGTCGTCTCATTTACTTTCAAAAAGATGTTAAGTGTACCACTGGTAAGCAACAACGCAGATGTTTCTGGACACTCCCATAGGTTTGTAATAAGGCCATGTTCATTTCACCAAAAGTGGTAATGGAATTTGGTTTGACTGCACTCAATTAAAATTTTCACATTACTTTTTAGCTACCGATCATTTTAGCCGTATATTAATCACGTCGGTTCGGAATCTATTTTTATGCCAATACATTTGTCTTGGCGATATTGTCTCATCAAAATCATATTTATTAATGTCGTTGTTGCGGTCACGTCAGCCTACACGCTCCCGGCCAATGAAAAGTTATTGTCTGCTGTTCGTATTTTGCTATTTCTTGCTCTCGCACCATCTCATGTGTCATTTTGGATTTTCTAAGTCCATTTTGAAATAAAAACATTATCAAGTGTTAAGTGGGACTTATTCTTCCACTAAGAACAAACGACACTTATTTCCAGTATTTTTTTCGGATCTGGGATTTTTTTTTTATTTTAAGAACTTTTTATTTTAGACGGCCAAGTGTCATCACAGAACTTTTGAAGACCATCGGAGTTGTTCAAATCGACTTCAGTCTGTACCATAACTTCTTTTTCAATCATTGAATTGCAGCAAGCTACTCCCTCACAAATTTTGCACAGTGCAGAAATTTTGCATTTCATGTTTCTGTAGTGGGCTTATGAACCATCACCTAAGTAGAAACGAGATAACAGCTTGATTATTTCATCAATAGCAAGAGCTGGAGTTGTCCGAAATTGATGTGAGCCACTGTCTTTACATACCCATCCCCACAGTTCGGGATTCAAAATTTTTTCCCAAGCCAAATTGATGGTAGACCTTAAATGAACGTTCGGCAGCACTAGCAGAAGTAGAGGAATGAATTCCATCTTGGGCGAGTTCCCTTTTAAATACTAGAGGATCTGAGTATAATGAAATGTGGTAATGTGATAATCGAGAGTGGTGATCGTAATCTGCCTTAGTGCATTGGAGATGAAGGAACAATGTTTTACTTGCTTTCTTCACTTTGTCAGACGTGGTATTCATTCTGCTGAAAGTATCAACATATTCCTTCAAGTCACTAGCTACCGACTTCATAAGTAGCGTTTTTCCTTTGCCGTGTATGGCACTAGTTGTGTTCAACTTGCTAAATGCATGTGCGAGGAAGGTGTAAGTTTATTGTAAGCCATTGTGTTGAAATATCTCCCCTTTTTTATGTCCTCTAACACCTCCCCACTCCAACCATCCTCGTTTTTATTATTCGACCAAGGGATCACATAAGCCCTTGCATTAATCAAGAATGGAATTAGTGCAATATGACTCCGTTCCCTTACCTGAATTACGTAACACCTGAACATAACATTTGAGGCTCTTCAATTTTTTTTTATAGCTCTGGTGTTCATCTTCAATTAATTTGTAAAGAAGAATAAACTTTTTTCTTCATACGTCCTTTTTGGGTTTTAATGAAAGTGTAAGCTTTTCACGTGCTATCTGAACAATTAGTATAAATGTTACCGTCAATATCATAAACTCGGTAATTTTTAATAATTACCGGTTATTACGTATAATTACCGGTCATAATAGCCGGTTATTATGAATAATTACCGAATTTATCATATTGACCGTAACATATATACTACAAGACAGCTTCACCGAAGCGTTATTGTTTTGAGGTAAAGTAGACAGCGAGATGATCAACTGCTTCTTGTTTGAGCATTACCCAAAAAATCGCTCTTGATTGCAATAAATCGGAATACTTTCAGAAATCTCATGCAGTGGCGTAATATGCCGGTATCTGAGTAAATGTTCATTCCTTTTCATACTATCTGGGTCATTGTACACATCAATCACCTCTGTTATGTACAAGTTTGTTGGCATGAAATTGTTTTTCAAATAATAGTTTGCGTATTGCGTGTAAATGTCCTGAGAAGTTTTGAAAGTGTCCTTGTCCCACATTACAGCATGAAGCAGGTTGTCACAATCAACAACGAAAACTTTACTGCGGCTGAATTTGTGTTCTTGAATAATGGTGAATTCATCATGTAGTGCTGATTTCATGTTTTTCACTATGAAAGAATTTGTAAACATGGACACAGGGTACGGAGGTAGATAAGAAAAAAAGTCAAAGGGTAAAGTTAGTTTTCATTAGATATTTAGAATATTCTCTTTTTATTGTAAATCGTAAGACTTTCAATAAAGGCTACATATTTAATTATTTAATTATTTATTTAATGCAACGATAAAGCCTCTCCCATAACTTCCAGCAAAAGATGTCAGTAACTTCATTTTCATTAAACGAGTAGAATATTGTAGAAATAAAAGGAACGTTTTGGGCCGACAACTTGGCTGAAATATCTTCCCTTTTTTATGTCCTCTAACACCTCCCCACTCCAACCATCCTCGTTTTTATTATTCGACTGAGGGATAACATAAGCCCTTGCATTAATCAAGAACGGAATTAATGCAATATGACTCCGTTCCCTTACCTGAATTACGTAACACCTGAACATAACATCTGCGGCTTTTCATTTTTCTTAACCCTGGTGTTCATCTTCAATTAATTACGGTTCAAGTCACTATCTAAAAGATCAAGATGACTTGTAATGTGAGTATATATGGCGCATAAAATATGGGAAAAAAGTTGTGCTTTCTCATAAAGTATAATTTTCGACATTGTATTCATAAAACCTTTGTAACTTTGTAATGATTGATTGTATCGACTTGTGAATGGTGTCATTCGATTCAGCATGATAAATACATAAACAGATACCCCACTCGCTCTAGTTAAAAAAAAAGTTGAGTTTTTCAAAGTGGCCATCCACCGTTCTCTACCCCCCACCCCTCCCAGCAAATAAAAAGGAAAAAACCATACTAAAACAACTTTTTATTTAGGGACTCATCGAATTTTCATTTCTATTACCAAACAATTTGTTCTTCCAAAATTTTCGTCTATTAGTCAATTTTTGGTCTATTTTACCTGTACTAGTAATAAAACTTAATTTCAAAGGGTGCTTTATTCACATCTTTCGGTCGTATTAGTTAATTTAGCCAAATAAAATATCATCAAAGGCAAGTTATGCAACGAAAACATTTATAAAACATACAGTTACGCATATAATTTAGATTTGTAACTAAAAATTTTCATAAATAGGAAAACTTATGTAGTTAATTTTGAGTTTATTACGTAGTTAAATATTACATTATGAAAATTTTTATTTTTATACATGACTTTTTTGAAGAAGATGGTACTTTTCTGTTTATACTTTTGCAATTCAGATGAAATTCATGCAATTCAGTTTATAATTACACTTGCCATTTACTTATTAGCTTTAAAAAGATCTAAAAGCAGATATTTTTCTAAAGCATTTTTATTGTCACCTTTACATTATTTATATATTTATTTTTCAAATTTAAAGAAAACAAAAGATAATCTATTTCCTTATTTAGTAAAAGAAGTCAGAAAATTAATTAAGGCAAGTGAAATGGAAAATGGAAATGTCGGGTAGATTATTCTCTTAATTTCAATAAAAAGTGTGAAATACATATCAAGTGACATATTGTTTTCACTATGTTACGTTTCAGATATAGGTATGTACTTTTAATTATCCAATAAACGGACGTTTTTCTGCAAAAATATCCAAGTTAGACAGTGCCTATGTTTCAAAAAAGAAGCTTTTTGAAATAATAGTTTTTAAAGTTAATTTAACGAATTTGAACAGTTACAACAAAGCTTAATTTGTTTTTGACGACTTATTTTTAGCACCATATTGGTTGATATCTCGCCTGGCATATAAAGGTTTCACATCCTGGCACATGAAACATGCAGGTATCACACACCCACACACTCAAGGATAATGTAATATCCCTATTATTAGGGAAATTTATCTTAGTAAAGTGGCGTAATTAAATAGCATGATAGTATCGAGCTAAGTTCCAAGATCTGACATTTCTCCTTAAATTGCATAGTAGAAAAAAAAGAAATTTTGAAATACACTGGCCTCCAAAACTTAAGGTCCAACCAGTTTTTTGACGCTCACATTTGACAGAATGAAAATAGAGGCAAGAATATAGTTTATATGAATGATCCTTAGTAACTTCAATGAAATCTTATGAAAAAATTATACCCATCTCAATTATTTTAATGTAGTAGATACTTTTTTTTTGTCAGGAGGAATTGCAAATTATCCCACTTTGGGAATTTGTGTGAATTTTTTTTAATGGTTGAATATCTTGAATTGTTGGTACTAAAATAATGTTGCCCATGTCTAGGAGATATTGTTTACTTGATCCGTTAAGATGGCGGGCAGTCTGATGGATGGAAATAGTGTTATCACACGCTGAAGCTGCTAGACGTCTCAGTGTGTCTCTGAGATCAATTTGATCAATTTGGCCGCCGTAAGTCCTCCTCCTAAGTCGTTAAATGAGCTGGTTGGTTGGTTGGTTGAGTTATGACGGCCGATTATCTACTCGAGGGATATAAGGCCTAAGGTTATAGTGCCCTCCGTGGGGGTCTTTCTAAGGGATCCTAACCCGTATTTACGACAACGCTCGAAGAAAACCACGGAAAACTCCGAACGGTTAGGTCGACGAGCGCAACCGGGGTGTAAACCCAGCGCCTCCCGTCTACCAGCTTTGAGAGCAGAACCTCTCAGCTACGTTAAATGAGCTGGAACAAGCGTTGCGCTATGTATGGGAGTTGTTTGCCTTTCCAATGTCCGACAACTTAATTGACAGTACGGAAAGTCAATGCCACAAAGGCATCACAAATAGGGCCGAACACATGCCTTATTAAAATCCGTTTATTCATTTTTTTTTCACAAAAAACTGTTTTTTCTTTTTTTATCAAACAGTGGACTTTTTCAAAAAATATTTTTTTTTATTTGTAAATCATGCTTGATGTTAAAATTAAGTAAAATTCGATAAATAACTTTTAAAGCACAAATCTTCTAAATTTCATGTTTTTAACTTCATTTGTTTTCAAATTAGACACAAAAGACTGGTTGTAACTTAACTTTTGCAGTCCAATGTATTTGTTACACTTTTGTTTTGTTTGAAAAAAAAAGTATGCATAGTTATAAGGTTTATTTTTTCATCTACTAAAAATCAACTTTGCCTGTCTAAATATAAAATCCTATCTAAATCATCTGAGTGCAGCTCTGTAAATAAAAGATGCTTGTTACACACCAGTTATTTGAATACTGCGAATAAAGAAGGATAAATGTGAGCATAAATGAATGTTTTTCATATACACAGGAGAAATTCCTTATATTTGTTAAGAGTGTCACCGTTATGCATTTTATGTTCGACTAATGACATTTCTATTTACAGAGTCTTGGCGGCAGCAAATAAAATTGAATAGATTTGCTCGCGTGATATTAAAAAAAAAATCCCAACTGAAATCAGGAAATCGGTGCAGTAACCAACATAACTTTCTTTTAAAAATAGTTTCATTTGCTTCTCTGCATTAATTAGTCATATTTCACTTTCACACTGTTTCTTTAATGATTCTGTTACATTCTGTACCTGAAACCTTCATGTTTGGAACTACGCATTTTTTAAATATCTTGATTTCCATGAAACAGAATAAGTTTCTTTTTTTAAAAGGTTGCGAATATCTTTCGATGTTTAGCAATGTCATAATCAGGAGTTAACAGCGAGCTTTAATGTTAATTTTAGTGACAGGCGTAAGATTGTTCTTAAATAACATGAATTATTTTGTTCAGCATATGTTTAAAGAAAAATGCGAGCTAATATACTAAAGAATTTCTCTTGTATCCACTAGAGAAATTTCTGAAATTTGTTAAGAATGTCATCGGTATACTTTTTATATTCGCCTAATAAGTATTATATTTACAGAATCTTGGCATGTTCGACATGTTAGGCATGTTAGTAGATTTTTCCGCATGTTACTGAAATAAGAAAGTCTCAAATGAATAAATCACGAAACGAGAGCTGAGTATAATTGTCTTTTTAAAAATCGTTTTTATTTCTTTCTCTGCAATAAATAGCAAAATAATCACATGCTGTATAAAATTACAATAGGATATTTCAGTTTTATCACTAACATTACTGAAAAAAAAATGTATTTTTCTAATTTTCTAATTAAATTCTTGTCTAGAACATACAGATTATTTATAATACATGTATTCTCTGTTTTTAACACGTTCGAACATAGTTGAAAAGTGTTTATGACTTCGGTTTTTCTGACCGCCTCTGTATTTGTCCGTGCTCTAATCAGCGCAAATATACTTGGGTAAACAAGGTATAGGTTATTGAGGTTTATCATTGGACATTCCCTATTGAAAGTAAAGGTGTGTAGCATTTATAGTTTGTTTACAGGGACAACAAAAATTATGTTAGATTAAAAAGTTTATAGAGGAAAATGCTTGCATTGTATTTTCATAAATTACAATGTTACAAACATGATGAAATTGATAAGAATTATTGATATATAACAAAACGAGCTTTCTGTAGAATATGGAGTGTGTACTATTTATCATTCATTTATAGGACACACAAAACAATTCCGTTATATTAACGCCTTTGGGAGAAAATCGTCTGCAGTGTATTTTAAAGATGTTACACTATTTGAAATATAATTAAATTTTTGCGCACAAGATGTTTACTGTAGAATGTGAAATGCACAAATGAAAAATAGCATTTATTTGTTCATTTATAGGGAAACAGAAAAGTATTATGTTACAGAAACACTCTCTATCAGCGACAAAGCTAAACTGCGAGTTTAGATGCTGTGAACATTTCAATGCTTAACCATATTTTTATAAATTACATGTGTGTATAAATCCTATAGCTCACATAACGGGATCCACTTAAGAGTTTGTAAGCATTAATGTTTGTGGATGTTAAATTCTTAGAGGGGTTTTTAACACTTTCCAACATAGTTGAAAAGTGTTTATGAATTCGGTTTGTCTGTCTGTCCGTGCTCTAACTCGCATAAGTGTATTCTGATTGTCATGCAATTGATATATGTTATTCAGGTTTACTATTACATGTTCAAGATTTAAAATGAAGTGTGTAGCGCATAGTTTTTTAACAGTAACACTCAAAAAATCTGTCCGTCCGACCGCGTATAATACCGCAAAAACTACCCAACCCAATGGTTTGAAATTGAATATGTGTAATCGTTGCAGGATTTTGTCGAGTCATTTCAAATTTTATGAAAATCGAAACAAAACTTAAAAAGATATTAATAAAAGTTTTCTTAATTCTAATAAATCCTATCGTACGTAATTAATTGAATAAAAGCCAAGTCATGTGACTGAGGAAAACAAATACGGGATGACCGCTTCTCTTTTCTTATTGCCAGGCGGCCATTTTTATTCAAAATTATTTAGTCAAATAAAATTGAAATAATAGTTACACTTTTAGAAATATCATTCAAAAAAATTCTTTGTTTGAGTTAGATTAAAATATGTATAGAGTCTGAGATAACTTTGTTGAAGGGGCGAGGCCAACGAGGTAAGCGCGTAACATCAGAATATTAAATTCTTCAAATTAAAATTAACTCTGGTCTTCAACATGCAGAAAGAAAAGGAATTGCTTACCTTTTCTAAGGTCTATCCAATTTATGAAATATCCACTGGTTTATATATTTCAACTATTTGAGAATTTATTATAAACACGTCTTGAATAATCCTGTTTTGCACCACCGCTGAAATAAGACTTGTAAAAAAAATTATATTAATGCACAATTCACATTGAATAAATAAGTTCACGTTTGGATTGATTTTAAAAATTATATTTTACATTACTTAAAATTTTAAAAGGTTTACATTTAGATTAATTTTAACATCAGGAAACATTTTTTCCTGTGACTTTACAGAATGAAGGATAGTAATACACTGACTCATTTTCACAAAGTTTGGAAAGTTACGAGTAAAGTTGCATCATTTCTTTGAAACAAATTGACGTTGAATAATTGTCCTTTTAAATGTTTTAGTTCTGTAATAAGTTTATAATGGCATAATCACAAATAACAAATTATAAACATATTTCACATTATTAGAAGAGAACGATTATAACGAGGTAATAAATCTCTATTGCTTGATAAACTTGAAACTTAAGAGTCATAAATTAGGTCACTTGTTTTAAGAGATGAGAGAAAAATTATCGTTGGGTTTTTATCTGCGTGCTTCATCATTTTCTTTATTTATTTATTTTACTTTGAGTGGAAAATATTAAGTGATTGAAATGAATGGATTAGTTTTTTACAATTTCCCCCTTAATCCATTCATGGGGATTAACTAATATTTTCATTGAATTTCTGTGTTCGATGAATCGAGGCTTGGGTAAAGGTTTGGTAAGTGCATCAGCTATCATTTTTTCTGTTGGAAGATATCTTAACTCAATTATGCCTTCTTCGCTATATTGTTTAATGGCATTAAATTTGACGTCGATGTGCTTTGATCTTTTCGTGAATTTTTCTGATTCAACCATTTTTATGGTACTTTGATTGTCTTCATATAAAGTGATTGGTTTTTGCTGTGGAAAGCCTAGATCGTCAAGTAACTTCAATAACCAAATTATTTCTTGGCTAGCATGTGCTGCGGACACATATTCAGCCTCTGCTGAAGATAAGGCAATGCAACTTTGCCTTTTCGTCGTCCACTGAATTGGGTTGTTGCCCAACATATATAATATTCCCGATGTTGATCTACGGGTTTTGGTATCACCTGCCCAATCGGCATCAGCGAATACCTTTAATATTGGTTCTTCATTAGTGTTAATTATTAATTTTAGTTCTTTAGTATGATATAGATATCTTATTATTCTTTTTACGGCTTGCCAGTCTTTTTCGCGAGGATTCTCATTTCTTCTGCTTAAAATGTTTACTGCTGCTGAAATGTCAGGTCTAGTTATTGTTGTTATATAAAGCAATGAACCAAGTGCCTGGCGATATTTAATATTATTTGGCATTAAATTATCATCATCATTTAATTTGTTATATCCTGGTTCCATTGGAGTTTTGCACGGTTTGGAGTTTTCAAGATTGAACTTTTTCGCTAAATTTTCAATCTTAATTTTTTGATCAAGAGAATAACCGTTAGGTAATTTCTGAATTTGAGTACCTAAATAGTTACTAATATTGCCTAGATCCTTTAATTCGTATTCTTGTTTTAGAGAATTTACGATTTCTTCTATTATTTCATCTTTGCTGGCGATGAGTATATCATCAACATATATTATTATGTATGATGTATGATCTTTTTCTTTTCTAGTGAAAAGACATGTGTCTGCTGTACTTTGGATAAAGTTCAAGTTGTCTAGTGTTTCAGCGATTTTAATATGCCAAGCTCTGGCGGCCTGTTTGAGGCCATAGATTGCCTTTTTGAGCTTGCAAACTTTTTCAGGAAATTGTTCGTTTACATAGCCTTCAGGTTGATTTATATATATTTCTTCATTTAAGTTCCCATGAAGAAAAGCGGTGTCAATATCTACATGTCGCACATTCAAATTATTATAAGCTGCTGCTAAAAGAAGTGTTTTGATGGTACAATGTTGTGCTACTGGTGAAAATGTTTCTTGATAATCTTCCCCATATTTTTGACTGAAACCTTTGGCAACAAAACGTGCTTTATATTTTTGTGTATTTCCTGAACTATCAATTTTTCGTTTGAAAATCCATCTACTTCCTATGATTCTTTTATTAAGAGGAGGATCGACTAGATCCCATGTATTATTTTTCATTAACGATTGTATTTCGTTTTCAGTGGCTTTAAGCCAGTTTTTCTTTTCTAGTGGATTGTTTATTTTGATAAGCTGTTTCCAGTTTTCAGGTTCTGTTGTATCGCAATCATTTGCTAAAGCAATAAAATTGTCGGAAGTATATCTTTGAGGTGGTACTCCTCTGTTTTGTCTTTCAGATCTACGAGGTTGATGTGTTTCTGATTGTTTGGGCGCGTCAGGTGTACAGGGTGTGTCACCTATTTCTATTTCAATGTATTTTTTATCTTCAATTAATTGTTCGTGATCATTAATTTTCTCGTTTAAATTGTTCAGTTTTTCTTCCAGAAATTTTACAGATCTGGAAATTATTATTTCACCATTTTTAGTGAAAACGCGGTATCCCTTTGTATTATTATCATAGCCCATGAAGATACCCTCTTCTGCTGTGTCATCTAGTTTAGATCTTTTGTGTTTGTTTATGTAAGTGTATACTTTACAGCCAAATACACGTAAATAATAGAGATTTGGTTTTCTTTTGAACCAAATTTCATATGGCGTTTTATTTGTCAATTTAGTGGGGAGCCTATTTTGGAGGTGATTAGCAGTATTTATCGCTTCACCCCAGAACCTATGAGGTAAATTTGCTTCGGATAATAGGCTTCGTGTCATTTCAATTAAACTTCTGTTTTTTCTCTCAGCAATGCCATTCTGGCTGGGACAAAATGGAACTGTGTATTCATGTTTTATACCATGTTCCCTTAGAAAGGCTTCTGTATTATTTCCTATATATTCCCCACCGTTATCCGATCTAATCGCCGTCGGATATTTTCCTTGTCTGGTTTTGACCATTTGTACATAGTCTTTTATTTTTTCATAAACTTCATCTTTACTTTTTAATAAGTAAATAACTGTGAATCTAGAACTGTCATCTATGAATGTAAGGAAGTAATTTTTTCCTCCTATTGTGGGTATTTTAAAAGGCCCACATAAATCAGTATGTACTAAATCTAATACTTTTGTTGTTTTATTTTCGATAGATTTAGAGTACGGTGCATTTGTTGACTTTGTTTTTATACAGGTTTCACAGTTTGTTTTATGATTACAGTTATTTATTTTTATCCCACTGGCCAAGTCATTTTTGACTAATTCTTTTATACTTTCATTATTTCTGTGGCCAAGGCGTTTATGCCAAATTTCGAGGCAATCTTTATTTCTGCAATCATGTGCAATGTTTATTTTATTTTGAGAACTTTCTTCTAGTGTTTCAACTTGATATAAGTTATGTTTCTTAAATGCTTCTAAGTATATATTTCCATTGCACGATAGTATGCATTTTTCATTTTCGAAAAATACTTTGTAGCCATGTTCTGTGGCTTTACTTACGGAAATTAAATTTGATTCCAATTGTGGAACAAATAACACATTTTTAAGTGTAATTCTATTTATACATCCATCAGATGTCTTTGTCATTATTTGTGTTTCGCCGGTTCCGTAAGAATTTAATGTATTCCCATTAGCAATTGTTACTGTAGTTTTTTCAGTATCGTTGAATTTTGTAAATATATCCCTATCGTTCGCTATATGCGAAGACGCTCCTGAGTCAATTAACCAGGTTTTATTAGCGGGATTGACAATTATGAATGCTGCATCTTTATGTTCACTTTTATTTATTTGTACCTGTTCATTTGTTTTTGATTCATTCATTTTATTTTTACTATCACCTTTTGTATTTTCAAAACACAACGATGTGTACTTTTTGTATTTGTATTGTGTTTTAGGTGTAGTGGTCTGTGTGTTTCTGTTCTTGAGATGCCAGCATTGTTTGTAAGTGTGATTTGATTGTTTACAGTAGGTACAATATTTGTTTTGCCCTTTATAATCTTGAGTGTATTTCTTTTGTGTTTTAAACACCTTTTGTGAGTTTTCAACTTGCTCACTATTTTCTACCCGTTTATTAAATTCATCAGTAAGTTTGCTCTTGATGAATTCGGGAGTTAATTCAATTTCATTTCGGGCTTCGAGAGCTGTTATTAGAGTATTATAACTCGCAGGTAAAGAGCACAATAGAAGTGCAGATAAATGCGAGTCGGTTATGTTCTCTCCTATTGCGGAGAGCTTATCTTTTATTTCCAGTATATTAGTAATGTGTTTGTGCATGTTCCCATTTTCGGGAAGTTTTGCACTATACAATTTTCGTAACAAATACAATTTACTGGACAAATTGGCTCTCTCATGAATATTTTTTAAACTATCCCATGTCTGTTTTGCTGTTTCTACATGTTTTACATGAACTATTTGCGTATCGTCTATACTCAGGTTTATTAAAGCGCGAGCTTTTGCATCCTTTTTTCTCCAATCTTCGTTAATTGGTGTAGGGGGATCCTGAGTTACGAGTTCGTACAAATCTTCCTTAATTAACAACATATTAATTTTAAACTTCCATATAGAATAATTATTATTGTTTAATTTATCTACTATTTGCATTTCCTTTATTGTCGCCATCTCGGAGAACTTGTTTATACAGTTTTTAAAGTTTTATTAGTTTAAATAGTTTATTAAATTCAATTATGTTTTCTTGAATTTTTAATCTAGCATAAGAGGTGATTATTTTTATTAATTAGAGTCAATTATTAATCCTTAAGAATAAATTCTGAGTTCATATATTCATCAGTCTCATAATCACTGTTGAAGGGGCGAGGCCAACGAGGTAAGCGCGTAACATCAGAATATTAAATTCTTCAAATTAAAATTAACTCTGGTCTTCAACATGCAGAAAGAAAAGGAATTGCTTACCTTTTCTAAGGTCTATCCAATTTATGAAATATCCACTGGTTTATATATTTCAACTATTTGAGAATTTATTATAAACACGTCTTGAATAATCCTGTTTTGCACCACCGCTGAAATAAGACTTGTAAAAAAAATTATATTAATGCACAATTCACATTGAATAAATAAGTTCACGTTTGGATTGATTTTAAAAATTATATTTTACATTACTTAAAATTTTAAAAGGTTTACATTTAGATTAATTTTAACATCAGGAAACATTTTTTCCTGTGACTTTACAGAATGAAGGATAGTAATACACTGACTCATTTTCACAAAGTTTGGAAAGTTACGAGTAAAGTTGCATCATTTCTTTGAAACAAATTGACGTTGAATAATTGTCCTTTTAAATGTTTTAGTTCTGTAATAAGTTTATAATGGCATAATCACAAATAACAAATTATAAACATATTTCACATTATTAGAAGAGAACGATTATAACGAGGTAATAAATCTCTATTGCTTGATAAACTTGAAACTTAAGAGTCATAAATTAGGTCACTTGTTTTAAGAGATGAGAGAAAAATTATCGTTGGGTTTTTATCTGCGTGCTTCATCATTTTCTTTATTTATTTATTTTACTTTGAGTGGAAAATATTAAGTGATTGAAATGAATGGATTAGTTTTTTACAAACTTGTTAGTTGAATTAGGTTGACAGCCCAATATCTCAGTCCACTAAAGAAAATAAACACAAGATTTTCGTTCATCGTGAGTCTTTACAAATATTAAACCATGGAAGTAATCATTTGCAAAGCAAGATCTCCATGGTGAATTTTGAAATGCTGTGTGGAGTCGAAAACAGATATCGCATCTGTAAACGTGCGATACATAATAAGAAAAAAGGCATGATCATTTCACTCAGAGCAGACGATATAATTCATTTCACTGAAATAATAACGATGTTTTTTTTTTTTTACATTGTAAAACTAATTGTAGTACGAACGCACCTAATTTGTCACGTTTAACGTGCAAATTCCAACTTGTTAGTTTTTAAGTTTAATTTAATTTTTTTCCAAAATTTTCTACATACAAAGTTAAAATTAAATCATTACAAATTCTTGAAATATATATATGTGAACATTTTACGAAGATGATTTAATATTCCACGAGAAAATAGCAGTTCGTTAAAGATGGTGAATGATTGCAGTCGATATCAAGAATCATGGCCAGGAGAGGCAATGATGAGACACCACAAGAATTTCTTCAATAAGATGCAGCCAATTTCCAAATACATTGTTTATTAACAACCATGACGATGCCAGTAACAGTTCCCACAGTATCCGGTATAAACTTATAGCCCTCAGGCTTGACGATAGCTAACTACATCATTTAATAGATCTTAAAGATCTGTTATGAAATTCTAAGTCAGTTAAACACCAGATAACAAATTAGTTATCAATTTAAAACACGACAGAAATCTGCTCTCCAAATGCTTGCAAGCGAATTTTGTTAACCGTGCGTAAAGATACTGAAAACGACGTAACGAGCGCACGATCCAAGGAATGAGAGGCAAATTTAAGCTAAGCGAATGAGGTGCGAGGGAGAAGATTTAACACGAAAGAATCCCCATCGTAGCTGCGCATTGATTTTGACGTGGAAAATACCCAGCGCGCAAAGCAAAGCATGGAAAAAAAGGCTTTTAAAAACATGCGAAATGATAACAAGCGTCTCTCAAAAGTTTATAGATTGGGGAGTTGATAAAAGTTACGAATGAACTTAAAGTTTTAGATTAAGATTTGGAATAAGATAATTATTAATATACGTGTTATTACTTTTAAAAGGACATTAAATAGGAATAAATATTATTAAGAATTAAGGAAATAATGACTTTGTCAGAAGTTAGATTAATTTAAAGGAATAATGTGAAATAAATGCGAAGGATATGCGAAGGAAATAAAATTTTTATATACATATATAAATATATAATATATATATATATATAAAGACCCCTTAAGTATTAGAAATAAAATACAATGTTTTCTTCTCCTAAAATTTCTAGAAAGTAATGAGAAAAAATAAATTATTAATAAATGCCTGCTTTCGCATTTCATACTTTTAAAAATAAAATAATTTTATCATATTTCACGTTGCTAGTTCACTAAGCTGTTATAAACGAACTTATAATTTTGTCGGACTTTTTCTTCACTTATAATGAGATTTTAAGGTTTTACCATATCGGATTTAATTAACATTTTAATGATCATATTTGTTTGTTTTTATACAAAACAGACTCTTTAATTAAACTGAGAGTACCGTCATTAATTTTAAAAAAAGAATATGACAAAAAGGAAAAGAATATTAGTTTCGAAGAGTTCAAATGACATTTCGTTTTTTATTTGTTCCCTAATATTGTACTTAAGAATTGTGTAACTAAAAAAAGAATCAAATGCATGTTACAATTTTAATAAGTAGTTTAAAATATTTTGATTATTTATGAAACATAATTATTATTGAATTCATTATTTAAATATTTATTTACATTAAACTTTTAATAAGTGTGTCATGTAAAATTTTTGCACCTCTGAAAAAAATAAAAAATAATCCGTTTTCTTTGTTGCACTAATTTTATTTATAATGCCTTTTTCTATTATTAAATCATAGAAAATGTGATTTTACAATTTTTACTGTGAATTTAAAATTCAGCTCATTGTTCATACTTGTTTTTAACATTTTTTATTATAGTTGAAAAGTGTTGATGACCGGTTCGTCTGGCCGTTCTTCAGTATCGTAAATATACTCAGATTCCCTGTAATTTTCATATGGTATGCACGTTTAATATAGCACAATCCCTATTAAAAATGAAGTGTTCAGAATTTATAGTTTATTTACAGGGACAGTCAATAGTATTCCATTACATTACAGTCAATGTGAAAAAAAATTATTTCAAGTGCATTTTGATGATGTTACGTCATTTCAAACATAATGAAGTTGATGTACAATTACGAGGCGCACTAAAATATGATTTTGTAGAATATTTTTTATTGTTCATTTATTGTTCATTTTCAGGGTCACAAAAAATAATTTTGTTACACATTCTTCTAAGGGCAAAAATCGTAAACTAATGATGTTGCACTATTCAAAATATAATGAAATTTATATACATCACTGGGGTGGGCTATAAATTGTTCACCGAAAAGTATGGTGTGCATTGCTTTTACCGTTCATTTACAGGGATACACAAAATAATTCGGTTACAGACTTTGTGCGATATTTACAGTCTATGTGTGATAAGTACGTTTTTAACTTTGGTTTGCGTTTTTAAGTTTATCTAAATACTGCATAGTACGTGAGTATATAAATTCGGTTGATCATATACAGGGCTACACAAAGAAATTCGTAAGTCGTACTGAGTATGGAAGCGAATTGCTGAAGGGTAGTTTTTATTTGCGTTACGCATTTTCCTGCTGAACTATATTTAGTAGAGTAATAGAAGTTTGTAGAATATAAATAAATTCATAAATAGGTGTACGCAACGAACAAGATAGATTGTTATTTGCGGTTTGTAATTGTTGGAAGTGCATTTTAAGTTGCCTTATGCGTTTTCTAAATGAATAAAATTTTAGCTTAATATATAACAACATGTGTACAAAAGTCTTTAGAGAATATACAAGGCTTTACAAAAGAAATCTAGTGTCCATTGATTGAAACGGTCCATTGATTGGCGAAAATTCCTAAATATGAATTTTCTAACTGAACTAAATTTTATCATTCTATGTAGTATATATATATCAAAATTAATAGATCATATACAGGGCTGCACAAAATAATCCAACTGCTTTTTGACTGTGGGAATTAATTGCTGAAACTAGATTTTTGAATGTGGTAATGTTTTCCTAAACTGTTTACTTACATATCGTCTTTCACCTTATTTAACGCTGAAATTCCGTTATAATATTCTAAATGTTTTGGATAATGGTTCATAATCTATGTCCGTTTGATTTTTCATTCTTGTTTTATTTAAACATTAGACTTTTTTTATAATTTTTGTTCAAATTTGTATTTATCAATCGAAAAGAAAAACAACACATTTCTAGTACAATTCCCATAAATTTTCTTCTACCAATTATTTTGAAATTTTATATAAATATGAAAATAAAGAACAACCAAAATTAATTCAATATATTTTTTTTCTTTGGTTATGTAGCAATCATAAAGATTGTGTTTTATATTATTTACTACAAATTTACCCCATTCAGTTTATTATTTGATATTCCTATCATTGTTCTGAATTATTGCACTAAACAATAAATTAACATTGAAGGACCTTGTTTTTCTGAAGACTTGAATTATGTTCCTGTAAATGAAACATACTGATATAAATAATCCTGAAAATAAAACATAAAGAGCAGGATTTCAGATTGTTTAATTTAATTTATAATTGATGTAAGCAAATCTTTAGTAGCAAGCCAATATTGGCCTAATTTTAAAGTGCTCATATTTGGAAAATATTATCAGAAATAATACACAAATGTAAAGCCGAAATTGAAGGAATATTTACATAGAAACTCAAATATTCTACAAATATTTCAATTTTACCAATATTTAGAGAAAGGTGAAACATTTTCAAATTAATTTATTATTACTTGGCATTTATGCTATTTATAAATATATACGTATATATATATTAAATATTCAATTTCATTTAGAATTAGGCTGATATTGTTAGAGTCTGGATGATCTAAAATTTTATTCCTCCACAATGGATTTTTGAAGTGATAGCTGCTCAATTTCTCAGTCCCAAGCAAGAAATTATTAAAATCCTTCTCACATATATACTTCCTTGATTCAAATCTGCAAACGTCAATTCCGATCTCGTCAAATACGTAACAAAAATAGATTCACAAAGTTACAGTAGTTTTCAATTAGTGATGGGCCGATTCGAGATCTTTTAAGAATCGATACCTTAGTTTTCGAAAACTTTTGAGAATCGAAACCAACATTCGAATACTTTGTATTCAAAACAGTGAAAACTACTCCAGACATTGTTCAATTGAAACTAGATGAGGGGCGACATATCGTCTGTCTCACCCTTCAAATGTTTTGTCTACGTAAAATCGCTCCTCTTTCTCTCTCTTTATTTATTTATTTTTTTTTTAATGATCACGTGTCCGTTACAGCACCTTTTTTTGTTTTCATGTTTTAGAGTTCGGAGGAAAATTGACAAAAAGCAACTTTTGTTTAATTGTTGATAAAATCAAGAGAAAATTTCTTTTTTTCAAATTGTACAATTTTACTTTCCAGCATGAGAAATCGTCTGTTTTTTTACTGTTTATATTTTAAATGTTGTATTTCAATAAAAAAAGTACAGTATTCAGATGGGTACCATATTGCGTTCATATGGGTACCATTAATTGTTCAAATGGGTGCCATTGAGCTCCACTATTTCCGAACCTCCTTATTTAATGGCAAAAATTCTACAATTAAATAACGCGACGGTTATGATTCAGTAATAATAGTACCTCAAATTGAAGAACTGTGGGAACTATGTAATAAGCCTTGTTATCTAATACTTAATATACCTGATACTTGATAACCTTAAGTATGGATATTCTAGAAATGTCAGTATGGGCGTAACCAGAATTTCGTTGTTTTTTGGGGTGGTGGTTGGTACATTATTTTATCATAAGTGGCCGGCAAGGGTACAGATATATGGAAATTTAATTAAATTTTCTGTATCTGATTAATTTTAAAAAAAGAAAGAAAATTAGTCTAATAATTTTAATCGAAAAATATTTTCCCGAAAAATTTTAGAATAATTAACACTAATAGAAGAAAGAACTAAGAATTTTTCGTCAGAAGGACTCATCCCCAGAATAATTCCCCCACCCCCCACTCGTGCAAGACATTTTGTAATTTTGTTTTCCTTTTAACGGTTATACGTTTCAAACTTATCTTACACGGGAATTGAGGACGGAATGAAAAAAATAAATAATTGTTTCATTTCTCTATTTTGAAATATTTATTTTTGAATATTTAGTATTTCCTAATTGGTAAATTTATATATTGATTTTTATGTTGATAAATAAAAATTGTCTTGCACAATCAGTTTCAGTTCTGACAAAAAAAAAAAAAAAAAAAAAAAAATCCAGATATTTTCATGTTTATTATTATTATTATTATTATTTTGTACCAGCTGGCCGGGTCCGTGATAGCAGCCTTAAATTTACGTAACATTAAAGTTTAATGAGATATATATTTTAAAGAAAATAAATCCAAACGTACATCGAGTTGTCCACCCCGCTATCTTCGCGCGCGAATACCAAACGTGGAAGCCACTGCGGCCAGTCTTTAGACAACCGAACCTGTAATTTGTATGATATTATATTTTTAAACGAAAATACACCTCCAAACGAACATACAGTTGAGGGATCAGTGTACACTGGGTGTGGTATGCCGTTCGAAGGTTACGGCTATGCACGCTCTTGACGGCTTGGGTTTTATATATTTTTAAAAATGTATTAAAACGAATTTTTAAACGAAAATTCATTTAAACGTACCTAGAGTTTGGGGTTCAAAAATCGCTATAGGAATTCCGAATAAACTTTATTATAAAGAGAACAACATTTACTAAATCAGAGTAAAAGCTTGAAAACGGTTTCCTTTCATTAATGTGCAAAAATCGCGGCGAAATTCGATAGAAAACGCTAAAAAAATCTGACAAAAAAATTCAAAAACTGGTTTAGGTCAGCAGAATTTCATATATTCAGGTACCATCCTGCCAAATTTTCTTACTATGGATGTAGCGGTCTCTTTAGAATACAGCACACAGGCAGAGAAACAGACACACAAACTTCTGTTTTTATTATTATAGATTATTTAGTTTTTCTTAAAGCACACTAGGCTATCTTCCAATGAAGCGGTTATCGTTATTTCTATAATTTACATCGTAAATTTTAAAAATTAAAAATGGTGGAGACGTTCAAGAATAGATTTTTTACAGTTTTGTAATAAATACTTTACAATTTTGTAATAAAAAATTGACAATATTTATGAGAAAAATGTAATTTTCTGTTTGTTCCAGATATAAATAAAAACACCTTTCAGTCAATACATTTATATTTTTATGTTCTAAATGTTTTTCAATCATTTTTTACATGCTTAAAATGATGTTTTATAACATCTAAATAAATAGTTTTCAAATCGGAGTTGTTGAGTTAAAAAGGTTTAATCTTCATAATCAAAACAGAAAATCTTTTTCGAATTGTACAAATTATTTTTCCACTATGAGTAATTATTTTCTGTTACATGTTAAAAAATCATAAAATCTGATATTTATGATGTTTAAATACAAATTTACAGAATTTTATGTAAGTTAAAAAAAAGTGTACCTTAGCTATTCACACTTGAAAAAATAAAAATTAAACATCGCCGATCATCCTACTAACATCAAGATTCCGGAGAAAAGTCTCAAACAGCGCCGAGTAGTCTACTATTTGAATACTAACATTCACCTGCGCAGCTTATGAAAACATAGAAAACTCGAGCAATGAGAACTGAATACAGTCGAAAACCGCAGTTTTCGTTTTCGTCGCAAACACAAATGGCTTGTATTCGAATACTTTTGTCCGAATCGAGATCATTCGAGAACATGGCTGAATCGAGACCTCAGACATTTTGATTCGAATACTCCCATCAATATTTTCAATGCAAAGCAGCTGCAGCGTATTGTGGATTTTACACTACCAGTTCTTTTTTTAGACCGCTGACCAAGCCCCTGCCTTTCGGGCTTTTGCATAGCTTAACGGGTTGATGCCTGTCAATGGGGCGAGGATATGCCTCATCTCCGCATGGCGAAGTTCTGTTTGATAAGCCTATAGGCACGATGTGGCTTCAGTTCATCTTGTTACCGAAGTAGCTTTTCCTTAGTTGGCCGAGTTGGCCGGTTGTTAATTAATGTTTGGATGCGTCGATTCAGCACTGCACAGTGTAGCGAAGTAATTCTGGATGGATGTGAGATGCTGGAGTATTTGCTAATTTCACACTCCATTGCACACCCATACGTCATGCCGTCGCTACGCTTCTTGATCCTGTAATTTAGAACCTTGATCAGATGACGAGACTTTCACCTGACTACGCACCTCCAAAGGTATAATTCACAGGGAACTTGGAGGAATTTGCACCCTCGACGTATGTTACATGAACCGGGCCCCATTAGCGTACATCATCGTGCGTAGCAGCGCTCCATTTGGCTGGTTTGACAATTTCATGGTGGCTTGTCACTAAGGTACGTCTCAAAATTATATGGACACGCGATTTTTCGAAGTAACAGCTAAGAAAATAAAGCAATGATCACGAAAAAAATAATTTGCATATGGAATCATAACACACGTTTATTAAGATACAGAAATGTTTGTTTATATCACAGATTGTTTGTAAAAAAATAAAATTCAAAATAAGCTGTCTCAAAAATATATGAACAATGTAACGAATTGCTTTTATTACCACCGTATCAGAAAAATTTGCATTTTCTGCGTTCTGTACTTGTGACGTAATTTCTTTGAAATATAAAATCACTGCTCTTTCTCCAATTGTCGAACAGTTAGAAAATGCCTCGCAACATTGAATTCTCTGCTGCTGATATTGCAAAAATCTGGCGTTTAAGGGCTAAAAATGTTAAAGTTTCTCATATTGCAAAACAAATTAAGCGTAGCAGGTCTGTAATTTATGCAATTTTATCAAAGTATGACAATACGATTGCAAAAAAGCGTTCAGGTCGACCAAGAAAAACATCTCTAAGACAAGATAGAAAAATTTTGCGGGCACTTTCAACTCAAAAGAAGTCTGTTCGTGAAATTACGAGGAATTTGGCGTTTCCTATTTCCAGATCTACTCTTCACCGTCGCATACAGGTAAGTGAAAATCATAACAATCGCAGAATGTGTGCAGACTCGAGTTCTTTGGGTTAAAAAGCACATGCATTGGACGTATGAATGGTTAAGTGTTTTCTTTAGGGACGAAAAAAAATTCAATTTGGATGGCCCTGATGGCTGGGCATACTATAGGCATGATTTACGAAAAGAACCTCGCGAGTTCTTTAGTCGACAAAAAGGAGGGACATAATGGTGTGGGGCGCATTCTGTTTCAACGGAGCAACGGATGTTGCTTTTCTTAATGGTCAACAGTTCTCTGAGGATTATTAAAATGCCCTTTAAAGCAATCTACTTCCAATCGGAAACATCTTAGGGGAGGAAAACTGGGAATTCCAACAGGACAATGCGTCCATTCACCCCTCCCACTCAACAACAGCTTAGTTTAAACAGAATGAAGTGACTGTTATAGACTGCCCAGCCATCAGCCCAGACTTGAATCCAATTGAAAAAAAATGGGGAGTACTTGCACGAGATGTGTTTGCCCATGGTCGGCAGTTTTCCACTATTCAGGAATTACAGCAACAAGTAGAGCAGAGTTGGTTCTCTTTACAGCCGCACATACTCCAAACAATATTTGGAAGTATGCCTGATAGGGATTTTAAGATAATTAAAAGGAATGGATACAGAATTTGAATTTAAATGCAAAATATTCGAGAAGTCTATATATTTTTGGGACAGCCTATTTTTATTTTTATTTTTTTACAAAAAATCTGCAACATTTATACTTTATTTCTTTGCTGAAATAAATTTATGTTATGATACTATATGCATATTATTTTTTTGTGATTATTTCTTTATTTTTTTAACTGTTATTTAAAAAAATCACCTGTCCATATACTTTTGAGACGCACTATACCATGTTTGTCGCCTCTATTATGGGCTGGTCTCTTTGTTGTGTTTATTTGTCTCTGTTATAGTTTTTGCCTCTTTTATGGGCTCATCCCTATTGAGTTAGTTTGTCTGTGTCATGGTGGTTTGTCACTATCATGTTTATCGCAGGTTTTATGGGCTGGTTTCATTTTTGTGTTTATTTCTTTCTGTTAAGTTTTTTTATGGTCTCATCCCTATTGTGTTGTTTCTGACATTCTCTTGATGAGCTGTATCGTGTCACTGGCTTGGTTATCTATTATCCCTAGCTTGTTGATTGTGATGTTTGTCACTTTCTCGGGTGCTAGTCACTTGCGATGTTTTCGCTGGTTATTTGTCGCATTTATTGGGTTTGTCATATTGCGACTTTTGTTGCTGGTATTTGTCACATTCATTGTTGTTGCTTTTTAATTTACTTTTTCACATTATCTTATTTCCCTCACTTGCTTTTACTGCTTTGGGATACTTAGTATAGTTGTAGCTTCGTGGATGTGCTATATGCGATCAGTCCATTGAATACTGATGGTCGGTATCACTACTTGATTTTATTTTTATGTGCAACTTGGTTGATTAGTTATTTGAGAAGCTTGGCGCACTAATGGAGTGGATTTGTTCCATAGCCATAAGTTCGACTTTTGACTATAAGACTGTTTTCACTCGATAAAACATATATTTTTATGGTCACTTTTGGGAACCAGTTTGCATTTTCACCTTTCACCTTTTTACATTGTTGGCACTAATAAACTCAATGTTGTAAGTTGTCTTCATAATTTAAATTTCTCCAAGTTGTCTTCATTACTTGGAGAATTTTCAGTCCTTCATAGACGACTTCCACTCCTCACTAGCACTGAAAAGAATGATTTTTTTGGCGTAGCAAGGCGGTTCCCTTGCTACCCTTTTTTAAGCAATAAATTATACTTACCAAAAAGGGGCGCTATTGCGGATAGGGATTGCTTATCGGAAATCTGGCTGCTGGGAAGAATTGATTAATGTGATATCATGTCTATAGTTTCTGCTAACCATCTGATCACTGCTCTTCCTTTCTTTGTACATGTTTATTGTTCGATAGTTGGTTATGCTATAATTTTTGGTTGTTTGGTGTAATGCGGATCCGATGGAGTGAATGGCTTAATGGGCAGGATGTTAGATAAACTTTGGATGTTTCCAATTCCCCGCACGAGCAATTTGGTTCGTCTTTACGCATAAACCTATGTCGAAATGTTCCATGACCTGTATAAATTTGGATTAGTAGACCGCAGCTAATGATTCTGCGAGAGTCTACGTTTGGGAAATATTCATATGTCGACCAGCACGTGTTTCCATAATCCCACTCGAACTGACATTGTTTAGTTGTTAACTCTCTTAAGTTTCTTTTTAGGTTTAATATTGGTCTTTTTAAATGATATGGTATTTCCTTTTGTTTTATTTTGTGCCGCTTTGCTAGTTCGTCAGTATCCTCATTTTCTTGGATGCCCACGTGTACTTTTATTCAGCTGATTTAAAATTTTTGATTTGCGTTTTTTACTAATTTTTGTTTGTTATCTATTACTTTTGTTACATTGAATGGTTTGCTGAGCGGTTTATGCTACCAGTCCTTGTTATATATCCGGATAAAGACTGAATCAGATTCAAAACGCCTCATTTAGATAATGATTGTGCATAAACTGCGTTATCCTGGAGATTTTTAGAACCGGAATTAGTACGCTTAGCAGCTGCACCCTGTCTTAGCTTTTACTCATACCAGTCATTGTTTAATACACAAAAGGACACTGTTTACGCAAATAGAGGATGCGCAGATGTCCTAGATTACTATTACATATAAACTGATTTATTTTGAAACATTTAGAACTGGGATAGTAATTTACGTCATTCTTGCGTATTAAGTACGTATTTCTTTTAAGCATGGACAAACATAGAGCTCCTATAATAGAGGCTGACGCATTCTCGCAGATTTGGTGCTCAAATTGAAGTTCAGTCGAAAAACCAAGCTAATCAGAACCGGTTCAGCCAATCAGAACCGAGTCTTAGGCAACCCCAACTCCGGCTGCGGTAGATTGATGCTGAACTGAGCACCAATAATCCGAAACAAAATGGATAAGCGTCAGCTCCTATTATAGGAGTCTTAGACAAACATCGTGTACATTTATTTATTCTCCCTTTGTTTATGAAAAAATATTTTTAATTTAAATGTTCTAAAAGGAAAATGAAACAATATATACCACATTTAAGTCATATTTAATACTATGCTCTTAGGTTATAAGTTGCAATTAGTATAAAATTACAAACACGTAAAAAATGCTTCCTAAATAAAAATACCTTTCATAGGTAATTAATCTAAAAAATGTCAGTCAACTCGAAAATAATTGCATTCGTTAAATAATATTATAGAAAAATTATAATGCTTTAATAAGAAAATTGAAGCAATTTTCTTAATTTTTATTTATTAAGCAAAAAAAATAAATTATTTTTGTCAGAACAGCGCAACATATAATATTTAAGTTATTCTACCTATCATACATAAAGTACTAATATAATGCAATTCCTAATTTATAAATTAACTATAATTCCTCAGATTTCTAATAATTACAAACAATCTATACTTAATAATCAATTTATCAGACTTTTGCTTAGAAAAAATTACATTACTTATATACATGGTGAATAATGTTGTGTTATGCTAAGAAAATGAAGAAAAATGTGATGTGTATAATTACACATATACCCAATTATTAGACTGGTATGTTTTTACTGTTACGTTTCTCACTTCCTAAAAACCAATTCATAGGCAAAATGTTTCCATGGTTTCCAAGATAATAAAACATTTGCATTAATAAATGTCACATCAGAAATAATACGCTTTATTGGGTTATTTTGCTTGTTAAATTAAAATAATAGTACAATATTTATATTTTATTATTCAAAACTTCTTCACAGTTAATAAATTGCGAGATTGGTTTAAATACGATACATTTCCGATAACAACAAATGAATAAGACTGGAAATATTTTGATATGATGCATATTTCGATATACAGGGTCTCTCTCTAATACTGAATAAAAATTCATTAAAACGATTGATTTCATTTTCGTGCTTATGTATACGGAAATCTCCTTCAATTAGCCGGAAACTTATTAAAGCACAGAATGTTTTTTTCATGCACTTTTGTGAGTTTATCTCAATTTTTTCTATAAAGATTGCAATAAAAATATATAAAATAATTTTTTGGTACAATTTTAATTAAATTTCAATTTTTGTAAAAATTTATTTTATTTACTTTTGAATAATTATTCAGCAATTTGTCATTATTAGGCAAGAGTTACTTTTGACTACACTGTAAAATAAAACAAATGTTAGGAAAATATACAGTAGTGGCCAAAATTGTGGAAACATTTATGAAAAGGTGTATTTTTCAGGTTTGATGGCTCATAATGCCACTTTCTGTTTAAGTGATAACATCAAATTATATAGAAGTGGAAAGATAATCAAGAAGGTAATTAAATAAATTTTGTTCAATTACTAGTATTTAATAAAAAGTTATACACAAATAAACAAAAAAAAGAAAAACAACAGTAGCTTAGGTTAACATGAAGTATCTTTACTTTATTTGAATGTGGCCGATGAGCATGAGTGTTTAGCAAGCCAATCAAGTGTCATCCTGTTTTGGCAGTGAGTCAATCAGGTAACAGTAGGATTCAACTGCTGTTGTCATGTTTTAGAGCTGTGAGGAGGACATTTGTCAGTTATTGATGTGATTAATATTAGAGTTGGATGTGAAACAAAAGAAAATTTAAAAAATGGCACAAAGAATTGAATAGTCACCAAGAAAGCGGTAAAAAATAGTACTATTAAGTGAACAATGTTACACTTATGAAGAAATTAGAAGGCAAATTGGTGGAAATGTAATCAAACGTGGTATTTATAAATTTTGAAAGTGTATAAGGCAACTATGTCGCTACAAAACCAAACTCGTAAGTAAAGGAAAAGATGTGCAACAAGTGACAAGAGAAAATCATCTGGATGTATACAAAGTGAAATGACGGAAACCAATGTGATGTTGAGTGCAAGAACTGTTCGGCGCGGACTGCAAGGATTTCGTTTAAATGCTAGAATTCCATGAAAACATTTATTTTCTCCTCTAACAAAGGATTAAATGATTAAACTAGGCTAAAACTCGTGATAACTGCACAGTGACACAATGGAACAGTGTTGTTTAGTCAAAAGCTGCCTACTAGTAGTGATGGCATCATGAAATACGTAAGGAGAAGAATCTAAGATTTTCATCTTAATTGCGTTACATACATCGTGAAGCAGCCAATCAGTCTTATAATATGGGGAGTAGGATATCAAAAGGTGTGGGTAGAATTTTTTTGATTAATGGGAATATGAATGCTCAAAAAATACATCGATGAAATACTTCAATGCCAACTGAAGCTTTCGAAACGTGATATTTACTTTCAGAACTCAAAGAATTGGTTCGAAGTCGTTCTAAGGCCGTAATTAAGAGTAAAATTAATGAACTAAATATTAACTGACATTGTGATAATTTTTGTATGTCTCACTTTTCGTTATGTTTAAATTTTCTTCTTTATAACTGCTATTTTAATAAAAAAAATGTCACGAAATTTGTTGGAATTACATTTTTTTATTAAATAATCTTTCCATTGCTATATAATTTTATGGTATTACTTATGGAGAAAAAAATGTTATGAACCATTAAACTTCAAACTTCAAAAAGGTTTCCACAATTTTATCCACTGCTATAACTACGAATGAAAATATATAACCAGCCTTTCCAATTTACCCACAATTCCTAAAAGCAGGCTTCATCTTTATAAACCTTAGAAACCAAATATTTTCGAGATTTATAGGCGAATTTGTAAATTTAAAGTTTATTTGTCCAACACTGGTTTTCAGAAACGTTTCCGAGTAGTTTTTACAGTGTATTAATCAATTTTCTCAACACGGAATTTAGGTTTTTTGTATGCTATCATTTCTCAAATAAACATTTTCATGTTCAACAAACATGCTTTATAGACAAACATGATAAATTAAATACACTAAACTTAATATTAAAATTAATATTATTTTGTTACTCTTGCACGTATAAATTCAATTATGAAGCTGAAAATGTGCCCTTTTGAATTGATAGCTTCCTATAAACCGATATTCTGGGTTGAGGAAACTGATTAATACAATTTAAAAAATACTCGGAAATGTTTCCGAAAATTAGTGACAGCAAAGAAATGTTCTTATAAATGTTTCTTTAAAACCTTGAGCTTTTTAAAGATAAAAAGCGTTTCTTGGAATAGGAGGCAACTCTGAAGATGGTATTGTATTGTTGTGATTATATTTCCGCAAATTAAAAAAACATTTGTCTTTTTTAACTATGTAGACTGCTGAAGTTAAGTGACTTCTGGAACAGTTTCGATAGAAAACTTTCTCGAATTCTCGTTTACATGCACGGAAAATTCTAAAACCTGCACAACCATTCAGTTCGGGTCGAGTGGATCCAAATATGGGAACGTTGGCACCCCATTACTCATAATTCTACCAGTCACAAAAAACCGAGATGAGTCAAATCTGTTAGCAGAGTTAAATTTTAAGTAAACATAACATCCTCTAATTAACCTACTCATCAAATATCTGAAGTAAGGAAAATGTACAGAGAAAATGTATTTAATGACAATCAGCCACTTACATTTTATGTTATAAAATTCTAAATCCAACTTCACCATAAATTAACTTAATTTATTATTATTTTCAAGCATTTTTTTTTCAATCATCTATGTAGAAAAATCTCACTTAATTGAATTAACATTTTCTGCCTTATCTCTAGCCAAACAGTTATTCTAGAGAGTCACATCAACTTATTTTCAAAGAAAATTAAATCTCTTGACAATATTTTCATCTGACAATAGGTTATTGCTTTAATTATGTCGATTGTTTAGAATGTTAATGGGACATTTCAATTGTAGAAATTAAATCTAACAGCGAACACAAAACCTCTTTAAAAAGATTATTATCATAGGAAACGGAATAGTTAAATATGATGCTTCGGGGCTTAAAACTGAGGGTATTTTAAAAAAAATTTAAAAAGATTGTTGTTAAGACCACTTATCTTCAAACAAGTTTCATTTAACTTTAAATTATTTTCTAATAACTAATTTAAAAGCTTTTGTTATTATTTCATTAAACTAAGACCAAATTTGCATATTGTGCATTTATCCACACATTTAACTATTTAACACTTTCGAGTATGACGTCCTATTAATAGGACATATCTTTCTATTGAATATTATTTTTGTTAGCATTTTTTTTTCATTATCATCTGCATGTAATAATAATAATACATGTATATACAGTTCATGACTTCATTTCTTCAGCATTTAGTAATGATAATAACAATAAAAGCTTGGTTAATTCATTTTACACTTATGGCTATCCTTTTATTTCAAATATATTTAACTCTTTAAATTTAAATTAAGGTCTACTTCTCTGAATGAATAATTTGCGACAAAACATACCGAATTCAAAAAAAATTATCATGACTGTTTAATATTGTTGTAATGCGATATTTTTGTGATAGTTCATGACTTTATTTCTTCAGCATTTAGTAATAATAATAATAATGAAAGTTTGCTTAGTTCTATTTACACCTACGGCGATTCTTTTATTTCAAATATATGTTTAACTCTTTAAACTTAAATTAAGGTCTATTTCTCTGAATGAATAATTTGCGACAAAACATAGAAAATTCTAGAAATTTGTTATGTCTGTTTAATCTTGTTCTAATACGATATTTTTCAAACGACTTCAAAAAATGTCCTTATCCTATTGTCATATTAATAGTACGCAAAATCTGTAATATTCCTTAAATTTCAATAAAGGAGATGTTTGTCAAATTTGAAAAACCTCAAATTTTGTGCCTTGGATAGTTACACTTAATATTATTACCGTAAAAGTAATTTTTTTCCTATAATTGATAAAAAAAATCGGACGCGAAAAGGTTAAAGCAATTTTATGTTTCAAGAATAAACCATTGAAACATTCCCAATTACTGAAAACAAATCTAATGAAATTTCTCATTGCGGGATATACTGGACGATTCAAAATAAGGGATGGCCATTATATTTTAAACCGCTAATGACAGAAAAATATTCTTAATTTCAAAATTCACACTGCTGGGCAAATGGTAAGAAACAACGAATTTGCGTAAAAGTACGTTTCATTAAGCAAATCACAGATAAAACAACACAGATAAAATTCAATTCACAGATAAAACAACGGTAGAGGACGTTGTATGGTAAAGTCTCTTGTCTGTGTTAAAGGCAGTGCATCCATGTCATTTCCATCTTTGAAATTGCAAGTATTAAACATTTGAAGGGGTAGCCACATTGTCGCTTTCTGAAGATAGAGTTGTAAATTTCCTTTTTGGATGACGGGTATTGACTGTTAAATGACTGTAAAACATCATTTGATTGAGTACGAACATGGTTTAGCAGTTGGATATCTCAAGGTGGGGCAAATTGTCACTCAAGATACCAAAGATAGAGATGTGTCGAAGAGTGTAATCTTGCAGTTTAAAAATTCCTCTGGATGTGGAAATTCTATGAAAAGGGATTCTGGAGACCGTGGTAGGGACATCACATCTCAAGAGCATCCGTATGTCAGCTTAGTGGTCAAGAGGAACATAAATGATACTCCAGTCAGATAACCTCAGAACTCGCTAACGCTACAAGTACTTGGTTTCCTGCGAGAACTATTTATCGGTGATTAAATATGTTGTCTTAGATAAACAAAACTTTTTACTTACATGAGTTTTGGGAAAATAACCATCTGTTTTCTTTTTAATTTCAAATTACCTGGTGAAAAATATCTCTTTCAGAAGACTTTATGTGAAGGTCTCTCATGTATTATCTTTTTAATTTCTAATAGTTTTATAGGAAGTACCCCTTTCAAAGTCGGGGGCGAAAAACTGTTTACATGTAATAAATATCATTTTAGATTTAATTAATATCATTATAGACATATTTACTGTTTCATTATAGACATTTATTTATGATATTATTATATTGTAAATAAATCGCATTTCGGATGTTCAATATTTGCTGCATAATATAGAATGCTTTATAAAATTGTGTATTCTTATAAATTATATGCATTTATTAGATAGGTACAAGTTAATTAAATTAAACATTTCCGCTGTAAATATATTCAGAAGAATCATTCTTGTAGAATCAGAAGATTAATAATGCTACTCTAAAATTCATGGAAACAAGTTATTAGTCACTTATTTTAATAGGTACTAATATTTCGCGTACCATGTAATTCTAATGCTTACATATTTAATCCAAAAAGCTCATCTGAATTCCATTGAAATATGTGAGTGTTATTTTTCATTTTCCGAATTCTAAGAAATTTCATTAAACATATTTAAATATCTGCGCATAACGTGCTGAATTGAATGTATCATTTATTACTGTTGTATGTGAAAACCTGTCAAACAAAATGAATAAAAAATGAATTCACACATAAATTGAGTAAGAATTTCATTTTTTTATTATATGTATAAAAAATCAAAATAATATTATATTGAGAAAAAAAAATATTTATATAAGAAGAAGAGAAAAATCAGATCCTATACATAGAACTGATGCACTATAAGATGATTCATTCACGAAATAAATAATAATAAATATAGTTATAAATTAATAAATTAAAACGCTTCACCCTAATTCCGGTCTTTTTTCAAATTTTGTGAAAATATTTAATTTTTGCCTCAGATAGTGTATATAATTTGATTAAGTACAGTGTACAATCCTATTAAGAATTTTTTATCAAAACAATTAGTATTACGCTATTTTATTGATGTAGAAAGAAATGATACTGAATATAGTAGTGAATTAATACATTAAAACGATTTTCTATAATTCCTTTTCTGTTAAAATTTTGTACCTAAATTTAATTTTTGCCTCAAATAGTGTCTAGTACAAATTCCAAAAATATCATTTGATTAAGTATAGTGTACCTTCGTATTACAGATTATTTAGCGAAACAATTATTATTACGCTATTTTATTTTTCCTTAAAATTACATCGTTCCATAAAACTTCAGAGCAAAACCTAAAAACATTTTCGTGTTTTCAGATTAGTAGTCAATCAAAATACTAAAAGTCGAGAAGAATAGTTATACATTTTTTTTTTGACATATTATTAAAGTGTGTCTAACATTTGAAGTTTTCTTATAATAAATTAAAATATTGAATGGCGAAAATCAAAATTTACCTTATTCATTCACATATCAATTTATTAAAAATACAATAATTATTTATAACATTTATTATCATTTTTTTTTCATTTTTTGTACTTAATTTTATCAATGTTATTTGTATTTAAGTACATATATTTAAATGTAATTAATTGCAAATTAAGTCTACGCTAATTTTAAAATGCAATTAAATTTTTCTGTACCACGCATTTCATTCATCTAAATTTAAATTTAACAATTTTTATTTATTCTATTAATAATGTTTATACAATTTCAGACATTGCTTGTTAAGAACATGCAGAAATTTTCATTGTGAAATATAAATATGTTTACCTATTTATCTTCTTTAAAATACATTATCTGAAAAGGCACGTAATTTAAATTCTTCCTCTATATTCTTCGGCAAGCCTGAAGAATTTTTTGAAGGGTGTTTGTTATTTTATAATTTACGTGCTTTATCTGCTGCTGAGACGGCGTTAAAAAGTCAACAATCCGGCCGTGAATTTTTATTTTTAAATGCAGAGTGACTCTTACAAATTATTACACTTTCACTACAAGAGAATCGTTAAAAAAATATATAGTTAAAACATATTATTAATTTAGTGGAAATATTTACGCATTTTAAGCAACAAAATAGTATAACAGAAGTCATTTTTGAAAGTAAAAGTTAAAAATATCTGGAGTAAATTCTTAATATATATATATGTATGCATAAAATAGCAAATATTTTTTCTTCTTTTATTATTTATTGTAAAGGTCCCTTATTAAAAAAAGTTAAAATATTCCGGATTTATTGTAATTAAATATGTTATTTAATAACACAGATTTATTGATTTTCCATGCAAAAGTAATAGGAAGTCAATGTAGATTGATTTTTACAGCTATTCAGTATCTTACATAGTTAGAGATAATTTTTCAGTGAAAGCAATATATATATTTTTTTAATTAAGATTATTAAGGAATAATACATTTCTTAACTGTTTTTAGGGTTCTGTATTTAAAAAGTAAAAACGGAACCATTATAAGATCACCACTGTTTCTGTCTCTCCGTCTGTCAGAACCACTTTTCTCGTAAACTGTGGGACATGGAAAGTTCAAACGTGGGAAAGTTATAAAACGTTTTTACCCACATATGTTCAGATTTATTATCCATTCACAAATATGCTTAGGAAAAATTTAGGGGGCTAATTAAGTTACTTGAAAAAAGAAGTTTTCTTTTTGTATATCATGTGGGGTATCGTGTGAAAGATTTGGTAATGTTCATATCAAAAATATATTTATTTTAATTTTAGGTATTATATTTTCAGAGATATCGTCGAAAATGCACTGCAAAAATATGTCTCCTCGCACCTCTATTTTCGAATCTACTGAAACTAAAATTATAAAAAAAATTAGAGGTAACAGGAGTTTATTTAAAACTTGCAGGAAAATTATAGCGATTTTCTTAGGTAACATAGTATTTGAGAAAAAAGCATTTTTCTGTTACACACAAACTTTATTTCTCGGGCAGTCAGCGGGGAAATTGACGGGCGCTCGAGGTATCTATCGACGCAAAATCATCCAAGGATATTTGATAATGATTTTCGAAAAATCATTTCCGGTAATTAGCCGAGATATTAATTAAGTTACTTGAAAAAAAACTTTCTCTTTATGTGCGGTGTAGGGTATCGTTCAAGAGATCTCGTAACATCAATTAAAAAATATATTTGTTTTAATTTTAGGTATTATATTTTCAGAGATATTGTCGGAAGTATAATGGAAAAATATGTCCCCTCCACTCCTATTTCCGAATCTACTGAAGCTAAAATTATGACAAAACTTAGCGGTAGTAGTAGTATATTAATTAATAAACTGTTTTTAATAAATTTAATGTACAGAACCCTTTGAGCGCGAGTTATACTCGTACTTGACCAATTTATTTATTTAAAAAATAAATAGACTGTAACATTAGAATTAAAATATCTATGAATGTACTGTATTCATTCATTAATAAATGATTCTAAAAAAATAATAATTGCCTTTAGCTCCGAACGAAAATAGCAATCAATCACATATTTCGAGTAGACTAATTTCAGTTCAATACATAAAATATTTCACTGAATAAGTAACGAAAATTATTAATTATCTGCTTTATAATGTAGCAGAATACTAGCAATACAATGACATTTTTTTTCTAATTTCAATCAGGTGATATTCAGTAAATTTCAATTCTTTTTTAATTAGGATATTATTTACTAAGGAGTTATATTAAGAAAATCATGATTGTCTAATTCCATCATGAATTGATGTTCTCTTTTAATATAGAATCGAGGGAACTATTAGTTAATTATGCATGTAATCAAAGACCGTGTTAGTTTTTTTATATAATATTAGTCTCTTGTGCGTGGCATTAATTAGTCGCCAAGAGCTTTTGATCAATTCTTATGAAAAACCGAGCATTGTGCTCAATAAAAAACGAGGTAACAAAGGATTAACCTTTCTTCGTTATGTCTCCAATTGAATTGGGAAGAAATAAATTTAATTATGCAACGTTTATATCATGCAATTACAAAATTCTAAATGATATTAAATCGCATAATCTTTGGAATATTTAATGCATGATCTTGTGACATTTTTAGAATAATGTTTATGAGTGAAAATATAAATATAAGAGTTATTTTCTTTTATATGTATAGGTATAAATGATTGTATCTTAAAAAAAAGTTTTAATATTGTTACTTTTGTCCATATCCAGTGTGCTAGCCTGACCTTCCACCTTGCTATTACCACCGTTATAGTTTACACAACAGCTTAGCAATGCAGCAATTTTAGACGGAATATAAAAGGGGAAGGGTTGTATTCCCCAAACTAGGAGAAACTATTTCTGGCGAAAGTTACGCTTGTAATATTAATCGTTTGGCAGAACAAAACCATGAAAAAAAACCTTACACTTGACATCAGCAGTTATGTTACCAGTCTCAGTAATCTTAAAGCGCAGCAAAGCCAAGGCACATAGAAGTGTCATGGCTTGCAAAAAAATAAACAATTTTAAAACATCCGGCACACGTCAGACAATTCCTCTTTCGATTAGCACATTTTTAACTCTTTACGAAACAGCTTTAAAAAATAGCAATTTCAGACTGAAGATGAAGCGTGAAACACAATCGGCGAATTTTCAGAGATGGGAGAAGCAATATTGCCAAGATTCTATCTCCAAAGTAATTGTGTACAATTTTCTGGTGAATAGTGGTGATCTTAAAAAAGGGTTAGAATTCATAAATTGCATATATGAAAGTTTATTTTAACTAAGAAATGTAAGCCCTGCGCAGGAAGCATAAACTACGAAATGTAAATTTTTCAGAAATTGCTGCGCCATCCTTCAAAATAAAGCTATGTTTAAATACAGGTGCTTGAAACTGCTGCCATCTATCAAAAGAAACTTTTCAAGGCAAGATTATGCGTTGCATAAAATTACCGTATCCAGAAAACTTGAGATTCGCGTCTATACCAGTCGACATTGGAAATTGGTGTCGTATAGATCACGAGATCGAAATTGTTCACAAAAAACCACGATTAAAGTGCCTTTATACTCCAATTTTGAGTAGTCTGAGATACTCTAAAACTGTTCAACAGAAGCCACATATAGTGAGTCTTAATACTCAGATTAATGATTATACACTGCGTCCAAATACCAAGCCTTTTTTTTTCACCACGTCAACCCTGCTGTCGCCTGAGAGTTGACAAAGGGTACAAGAAAGTAATGATGACCCTATTGACTGAGGTTTGTATTTTATTTAATTTTTATAATCAAGAAAAAACATTTCAGAAAACCTGAAGAACTTTTTTATGCTTATAATATATTGAAAACATAATTTTACTCATTACACCAGTTCTGTGAAGCTGTGAAATAACTGTAAAAATGATTTATTTTATTTTAAGGGGACGCTTCAAAATTTTAAATTTTTGAATCAGAAACATTTCAATTTCAATTAATTACTATATTAAGAAACTTTTGATAACTCTTTAAATTAAAATTTAGTTTATAAAGGAAATATTTTCATTTACGGAAATAAACATTTTCTTGTGTGACTTTAAAGATACTCTTCCAATTATTCTTTATAATCAGATTTATTTTCAAAGGAAATCAAATCACATTGAAATAGTTTGAAATGAAGTTAAATTTCTGCTCTGAATATTCCTATTGTTACTTATGCAAATTGCTCGTTGCCATTTTCAGAAATTATATCTATCAGTTTATACAGGAAATCTTTGAAGAGAGTGTTATGTGAGAGAATTATATAAATATTCTAAACTGACAGCTTTTTAATATACTTCAATTTTGCTCAAAGGATTTGTTTGTGAAATTAATATTAACTAAATTATTTACTACAGCAAACTCATTTTAGGCTTTGCTTTTTGGAAGGAAAACTTTTATTGATAAACTTATATCATATATTCTAATACGAGCGAATCTTGTGAGTGTGTGTGTGTGGTTATATATATGCAAATTTTTTCTTAAACAATTTTGACGAAATTTTGACGTATCCTACCGATTTGGCGCACCAGAAAACCATTGAGCTAGGTCACATGTTCGAGAAAATTCGATTACCGGGTCATTTTGGGTGACCATGGGTCAGAGTCAAGCTAATTGTATCTTAAAAAAGATTCAAACGATTTCGACTAAATTTTGTATCTTACCATTTTCGGGCACGAGAATAGTATTGGGTTGGGTCACATGTTCGAGAACTTTTGATTAGTGGGTCATTTTTGGGTCAAAGCGAGTCAAGTTCATTTTATCTAAAAAACGGCTCAAACGATTTTGATTAAATTTTAAATCCAACGAGTTCCAGGCACGAGAAAATCATTGGGCTAGGTCACATGCCCAAGAAAATTCGATTAGTGGCTCTTTTTTGGTCAGTGTTGGTCAAGCTAATTTTATTTAAAAGACGGCTCAGACTATTTAGACTAAATTTTGAATCCTATGGTTTTCGGGCACGAGAAGACTGGGTCACATGTTCGAGAAAATTCTATTAGTGGGTCATTTTGGTCATGGGTCATTATGGTTCAAGCTATATTTATCTTAAAAACGGCTCAGAGGATTTGAACAAAATTTAGTATCCTACAGTTTCAGGAAACGAGAAGACTATTGGGTTAGGTCACATGTTCGAGAAATTTTGAATAGTAAGTCATTTTGTTCATGGGTCATTATGGATCAAGCTATTTTTATATTAAAAATGGCTCAGACGATTTGAACTAAATTTTGTATTGTACTGATTTTGGGCACGAGAAAATCATTGGGCCAGTTCATATATTCAAGAAAATCCGATTAGTGGGTCATTTTTGGGTCACTGTGGGTCAAGGTAATTTTATCTAAAAAACAGCTCAGACTATATTGACTAAATTTTATGTCCTACGAGTTTCGGGCACGAGAAGACAATTGGGCTTGGTCACATGTTTGAGAAAATTTTATTAGTGGTCATTTTGGTCATGGGTCATGATATTTGAACTCAAAACTAATTTTTACCGAGTATTGCTCGGTCTTCCCTACTCGTTTATTGTTTATATGCAGAAACCTTTAGTCATTAATATAATTCACTGGAGACTTTAGAGCAAAATATCTTAGAAACATATCTAAATTACAATTGTTTCTCAAATTTATATCTTGAAATATTTATTGAGCTGAATTTTTCAATTTATTTAAAATACATAATAATCAGATTCGCTCAAAATTTATAGGGATGTGAGGGATAAATATAATGCGAATAAAGATAAAAATCCCTGAAAAATCTCAACTGCTGATAGTTTGAAGAATTTTTTTTTTTTTTTTTTTTTTTTTTTTTTTTGGGGGGGGGGGCTTCTTATAGTACAGATAGCCATAAAAGAGAACACCGCCATACAGTTTAAGCTCTAAATTGTCACAAAAAACGAAAATAGCCAAACGACTGAAAATTATGTCTTCTTTCAATTTATATTTTTTTTTAAAATCGGGAGTCTTCTTCATATTGAAATCGTACCAGATTGTTAAATACGCCTATATTCATTGATGCATGCCCCGATTATGTAATCCTGACAGGAAATTACCCTGAATATGAAGGACACTGCATCAAATAATAAAGATAAGGATCGTTAGGTAAAAGACACCAAACAGTCGGCAGGGAGGAACGTGACGTTTAATATTTATGATCGGACCGAAGTGACTTTGATCCCACATTTTGGATTTTTGGACGTGAAGCAGAAAAGTAGTTTCAATAATAAAAATGATTTTTACTTTATGAAAAATGACTTTATGTAAATGGCAAAATTCAACAAACATTATTTGCAAATAATATGATCTGATATTTCGTAAGAGTACATTAGTTCTCTAAAAACAGTAATGATGATCGGACGCAGGGGGTGGTAAGGAACTCGTTTTTCGACTTCAAAGCATTCCACAAATGAAGATTGATATGATATTGATATGATTGATTGACAGCTGCAATCTTTAAACAACTGTAACTTTTTTTTAAAATACGATAAAATTTCAACGAAAATCGAAAGAAAATATTGAAATTTTATATAAATTAAAAAACAGAAATTTGAAGTTTTGATAGTAATTGAAGTTTTAAATGTATACACCTTAAGATATAATCTCCAGTATTATGTTTTATTATTATTATTATTATTTTATTATTATTATTATTATTATTATTATTTTGCTTTTTCGTAAATTAGTTTTTTCGGAAAAAATCATAAGAGTTTCGAAAAATTGTCATGAGTTGACATTCTCGACTATTCGATTTTCAGAGGTAGAGTGTTATAATTATAGTCAAATTTTATATTTAATCAACAAATCATCTTCAAATAATTTATTTTTGATAAATAAAGTATGCAGAATATGACAAAAAATTACTATATCGTATAAACATTTTAAATGTGGGAAAAACTTTTTAGTTAAATAAAATAATAATTTTTTATGTAAATTAAGGAATTACTTAAAAATAGGTTTTATCCGACGGATGAACCTCCATGAAAGATATTTTTATTACAAATTATATGTAAAAATCTGTGAAGGTGGGTTGCGTATTCAATTTTTACTTTCTTCTATCTTTGCAAAAAGAAAGTATTGGATTCATGAAAATTTTCGACTTCCGGTTTTCGAAGGATATATACGTTTTCGCAGGTCCTGAACACGATTTGATAATTTTTAGAAAATGCCTGTCTGTGACTCTGTCTGTCTGTATGTATGTATGTGACAAAACTTTTGTGGGTACTCTATCTCAAGAACTAATACACGAAATTTAATAAAAATTCATATTCAGTTAGTCCCTGATATAAGTTGGTGTTGATTAGTTTGTGGTGAAAATCGCCCGAGAGGTGGCGTTGCTATGCTGCATTTTTGCGATTTCCTCAATAGCTCTATTTCAAGAACTAATGCACTTAATTTCCTCAAACTTCAGGTTCAGTTACACCTTAACATAAATAGACTCTTATTACGTTTTGGTGTAGATATCGCAACAGGTGACGCTACTATACCACTTTTTACTCGATTTTTACGATAGCTATATCTCAAGAACTAATGCGCGGAATTTCATCAAACTTCAGATTCAGTTTGACCTTGACATAAATAGATGCTGCTTACGTTTTGGTATAAATTGCCCAACAGATGGAGCTGCTATACTACTTTTTCTCGATATTTACGATAGCTATATCTCGAGAACTAATGCCCAGAATTTCACCAAACTTCAGGTTCTGGTAGAACTTGACATAAATAGATGCTGCTTACGTTTTGGTGAAAATTGACGAACAGGTGGCGCTGTTATACTACTTTTTTCATTGTTATCAAGGTAACTATATCTCAAGAACTAATGCACGGATTTTCATCAAACTTCGGATTAAGTTAGATGTTGACATAAGTTGTCGTTGATTAGATTTTGGTCTAAATCTACCAACAGGTGGCGCTGCTATGCTGAATTTTACAGGATTCATTTGATTTTAGCAGTAGTCATATCTCAAGAACTAATGCCCGGAATTTAATAAAACTTTAGCTTCAGTTAGACCTTCATATAAATGGTGTTAATTCTTTTTAGTGTATGCGAAATCTGTGTGAGATAGAAGAAAGTTTTGGGATTGGCACATCCAACTAGTTTTTTTTTTCCTAGCTACTCCTTTGTATTTAAGTCTTTTAAAACATCTTGAGTGTAGAAAAGACGTTGAAAGATCTACTTAGGTTTTCCCCCCAAAAGAACTTCATACTGTTTTCTTTTTATTCCAGAATGATAAGCTTTATTTTTCAGAAATTGTACGAAACGCAGCCTTCCACTCCAGCGGTCCGATTTGTTGTCCTGCATCCAAGTACAGATCATATTCTCTATGTCTTGATTAGCTCTTTCGACACTAGAATGACTTTGTGAATACGTGGCTTCCCATGGATGATCTTCAGTGCTGGCAAAAACTCCTTCAAGTTTGTCACCACATTATTCGCAAATTCCCTTCTATTGTCAAGCTATAATATGGATGGTGCTCCATAAGAAAATAGTTAAATGTAGACAGAAAACAGTTAAATGTAGAAAACATCAAAGGTTTTACATCAATGCCTTTTTAATGAATTTCTGTTATTCTTAGCAAAGCTCAAAAAGATGCATGTAGATTAATAACGTTTGTGTAACGGTTTTGTATTTGGTTGAAAGTTCTTTCAACATTCTATCACGTCCTCCGTGACCAAAAGCCAAATGATCTTCAAGAAGTATGTGAAATAAGTCAGAGTCTCTGACGTAATACAGTATGGTACAGACTCCTCCTTTAACAGGATAAATGAGTTTATTTTAATTTCTCACAAACATCACATCATAACGATTCAGCAAACAATAGTCCCGGGGTTTCTTCTCAGTGGTCATTTAGGCCTTTTTTACATCATTTATTAACTTCTGGTAAGTAGTTTTTGTCAAACTTTGGATAGTTCATCGTCGAATAGTTGTTTCATGTCTATTGACGATGACACCTTCTCCAACACTACATCTTGCTCTTACATTTTTCATGCAACACATTATAAAACTAATTTTTACACTCATGACGAAAACGCATTTTGACACTCCTGAACAAAGCGCAAAATGCAAATGGCAAATTCTGAGCCTGGGTCAAGCGTCAAAAATCACGTTCTTTACCACGTGATATTCGAAAAGAATCCAAGATGTATATGATACTTCGACGGTTTGTCGTTTAGCAGTCTATAGAATGCCTAATAAATGTGTGAAATGTGAATCGTTTCATACATTGTCAGTCAATTCTCAGCATTCTATAAAATGCCTAGGACTTCTATAAAATACCGGCTTTCATACACTGCCGGCAACATGTACATCAAGTTTCGTGCAAATCGGTCAAAAATGTAGAATTGTATAAGAAACATGTACCCACACACTGATTTACATACATATATATATATATATATATATATATATATATTTCCTTTTCTTTTTAAATGTATATTAAGTTAGTTTTATTTTTTTAATAACAATGATAAATTGAAACTTTTTTTTTTGGTAACCAACAACGATTTTGAAAATTAATTTATTTTTTATTTTGATCGACATATTAAATCAATATTATGGGGGAAAATGATGCCACTAAATAGCAATACTCAGCTAATGAACTGTCGTTGTAAACATTACTTAAACCAAAGACACAGTTAAAAATTCACGATATTAAATTTCTATTCGTTTATCTTGCATATTTCAGTTATTTATATTACACAACATTTGGCACTTTCCTATAAAACACTTGAAAGTTATTTAAATTTATTAAATGTAATTGCAAATCTGGGTAAAATAATTACAGAAATACTATCGTATTATGTACAGAAATATTACCGTAACAGTGTACAGATCTGATAATATTGCATATTCAAAACAACGAATACCAGATTAATGTTATATATACAGGTATCCCAAAAGTCCTTGACACATTTTAAAATTCAATAAAAGATCAAGCAACTGGCGTACGAGAATGCCGTTTAGAAAAAAATGGTTCGTATGATCTGAAATTATGTTTAAGCAAATAAAAAAATAAGTTCCGAATATTTCTCTTAGATGGCGCTGCTTCTGAATAGTTATCGAATAGGTAGAATGTCTTTATATATAACAATAGCGAAAGACGCGCAATACGTATGCACAGTTTTCGTCCTAAACTATAGCAACCCACATTCCAGAACTTAAAAATACTCGCTTTCTAGAGTTCGATTAGACGACTGAGGATGGATCGACGAGTATTGTTAACTTCTGGAATAAGGGTTGCCTAGTTTTGACACAGTTTTGACATAGTTTTGACAGAAATGTGCATACGCATTGTGCGTCTTGCGCCATTGTTATGTATAAAGGCATTCTACCTATTCCATAACTTTAAAGAAGCATTAGCATATAATTGTTTGAACAATTTTTTTTATTTGCTTAAACAAAATTTCAGATCATTAGAAGCATTTTCGTCCAAATCGCACTCTCCTACGCCAAATGCTTGATCTTTTATTGAATTTTAAAATATGTCAAAGAGTTTTAAGAGACGCTGTATATCTATATATTTTAACAATCGTTTGAAAAAACAGATATTTTCAGTGAAAATCGCTTAGGTAAAAAAAAAAGAAGCATTAAGAACTTTTGGTATTTTTAATGATGGTTTGTCACAAAAATTTCAGAAGTCCAGATAACACAAAAATATACAAATAGTTTTCATATCTACACTATATTATGCTTTCTGTAAAATTTTCCCCTCGTATTCTCCTTTCCTCACTCCTCCAATCATCTCTTGCCTCCTTTGCTCTCATTTTTTCTTTTCTCCCACTTCTTCTCCTCTTTCACTAATTAAATTTCATATTCCATTCATATATTAATCAATCAATCCATTATTCTTATAATACATGGCTACTTATATTGTTCCAGAGATCGCGTGAATTTTTGATGCATGCTGTAATGTTCTATGATATACACTATTTTTTATTTGAGTTTTCTCAGCTTGAATTTATTCATCAAAAAGGATAGTTCTATAAAGAGCAGCATCGGGTGTTTTTATTCTTTTTTTATTCTTATTCATTATTTAAAATATATTTAAGAGCATATTGATTTAATTAATGGCTTGGAATGGTCTTTGTATAATTAGTATTATTTTGTAGGTCATGTTTTTATTATTCGTTTAAACTATTGTCTCATCAAAATTACCATGATCTGTTTCTCACCACCATAAGGTGGGCATTTTTTTCACATGGAAGATGCCCGTTCCTCTCTTCAACCAATCAGTATCATTCCAAATGATAATGGATTTTGAGCGATGAATGAAGAAGCTTTCTCTGTCTCCAACTCCCCAAGTGTCCTTCTCCCTCTCTTTCCTTCACCCTTTCCTCCTATTCTCCTTTCTCCGCTTCTCCAACCAACTCGTGCCTCCTTTGCTCCCCTTTCTCCTTTTTCCTATTCTCCCCCTTCCCCTCTTCTTTCACTCTTGTTCTCTCATCCCCACTCTTTCCCCTCACCTCTTCTCCTTCCCACTGTTCATCTACCATCCATCATCCCACCTTCTCTTTCTTAAGGACTTAATTACTAAACTTAACTACTAGAACTTAACTATTTAATTACTAAATACTTAACTACTTAAAAAAAGGAAGGAAAAAGAAAGAGAGAACAGTGGTTAGACAAACAGTAGAAGGACGATGGGAGAGAGAGAGGAGGTAAGGTGAAGGAGAGAACTGAGGGAACGGGAGTGGGAGAGGAGAGGACAAGGTGAGAGAGGGAAGAAGGGGAGAGAGGGGCGAAGTGGGCAGGCGGGGACGGAAAGGTGAGAGAAGGGAGATCAGTGAGAAAGGGTGGAAGAGAGAGAAAGAGAGAGACAAGAAGAGAACTGGAGAAAGAGAAGGATACTTCAAACATAACTCTAAAATAATCATTTATATCATCCGCTGATTGACGGAAGAGAAAACAGGTTTGTAAAATCTATTGTTGGGGCTCATATTTTTATAGTTTTTTTTAATTATTAAAATCAATAATATGTCATTCATTTCTCAGGCATTAAATAAGGGCTTAAAATATTTTTAAAAAAGCATAAATATAAAATAAAATAAATGAAATTATTGAGAGTAAAAATTAAATTTGCATTAATAAAAAATTACGAGTTTCATTAATTAATTTAATTATTTTTATCCATGCATATTACTATAACAACCCGATGAATGCTCTTTAAAAATTACCTGCCTATTTTAAAACTATTTTTGTATAATTTTTCGAATGCTTGAAGAAGGAGTTGAGACTCCAGATGATGACTCTTTGCACTAACTTCCTCGAGGTTGAAAATCTTTTAGTTTTATCTTGATTAGTTCCACATTCTTCACCTGAAGGGTTCTCTTTCTTGAGATTTACTTTTGTGCCAACGAATTTTTCATTATTTTCTGTTACTGCAAAAATAGATTGAAAATTTGGATGTGTGTAAATCACTTTGCATCCAGGATCTCTTTCGTCAAGAATTGTGAATTCTTCATCTGAAGAATCGTTCTCATCTTCTTTTATTTTATTTGAAGAATATTCCGACATATTTGTGTGTTTATTTTTATTATTTTTTTAATTATAATCTAAAGGAGCCTTTTTTACCAACATATAAGACGATTATTTTGAGAATGGTGAAAAGCAATTGTTGGAATTTGACTTGTTTATTTAAATACATTGTTGTAATCTGTTTTATAATTGCCCGCTAAGCAAAAGTATTTTTTTTTCAACAATGAGTCATCTATGTATTAACAATGAGTTTCCAGTAATTTTAAACTGTTTTGTAACAACAATTAAATATTATTACATAATAAAAAAGTATGTTAGAATTTGCAAACTTTTTAAAAATTATCAAGACATAAAATAAGAATAAAAATGTTTTTTTTTTGTTTGTTTTTTTATAACAAACACTTTTTTATAACAATTCAATGTTTTGAACAAGAATTGTAGTCATAAAATTAGTCACGCCTAATTTCTTAACTGCAATTCATATTTTTTTTTTCACAGAATGTGCGTTGCAATAAACTAATTTAGCATGTTGGATACTTTTTTGATGAAAAAGATCTGCTAAATAGTTCATTCTCGTACTTCATCAGCTAAATACACAGGATTATTATTTTGCACAAATCCATTTATTAACCTCTTAAGGACCACGACGTACCTGCGTATGTCATGAACGCTTCATTTGCAATACCAGGACGTATGTGCGTACGTCCTGATTTTAAGTCCAGATTGCAATATTCTAAGTATCTAGTTTTTTTGCGTCGCTGATTGCTATTGTGATTGGTTTTGTATGGAATTTATAGCAGTGATTATTTTCGCTTTCAATAGATTGCTTTTCGTGTGTCCAAAAAAACACTCATTAGTTTTCCTGCTTCTTTGTTTCTTTCTTCGTCATTCATTTGTTTATGGGTTGGTTATTCTGTTCAGTTGTCTTTCGTAAATTGTAGTGTTTCGCTTTCGGTTTTGTTTGTATCTCTGATAGATAGTGATTTTATAGAGTAATTATGTCAGACACGGAGAGTGATTATTTCCTAAATGTGATGATCACATAGACGATAGTAATGATAGTTTTGAGTCAAGCGATGAATATTGGAACTTCGAACCTTAATTCTGTTTGTATAGTATAAATAAATGTTTATTTCATGTAATCAAATTATTCACATGTAATTAAAAATAATGGCATAAACTACTTTTGACGAAATTTAACATATTGGGTTGTTTGGAAAGAAAACCAATTCGTACCAGGTCATTAATTCCGATATCTAATGTATAATAATTTTCGGGCAGAATTTTCCGGTACGAATTAGTTTTCCCAAGCGGAAGAAACATTCCGAACAACCCAATATCTGATATTCAGCCTGCTATCACTAAATTGAATATGGTGCTTAAGGGGTTAAGAGGCATATAAAACATATAGAATATACGGCAATAAGCTAAATGTCGTTTAACGGGCATTCTAGAATGAAAAGCAATATGATTTTCTCTTACATGCTGTTTATATAATTGAAACAATAAATTTTAATAAAATAAAATTTGTTTTCTTAAAAATATGCATCAACAAATTAACCAAGTGTCATATGTTCATGACGAAATTTTGATGATTATGTTAATAACTCACTCAGTATTCAAAATTATATAATTTTTTTTTCTGTAACTGGAAGTTATAGTGCCTTTATTTCATTTGCTTACCATAAAAATAAATTGGGAGAAAAAAAGTTAAAAAAGTATTACCTGTAGACAATGATGCTTTTGGTGTCTAAATCGCATTTTTCTATAGCACTCAGGGTTTTTAAGTTCGAATCATCTGCTGTTGAAACAGCAAACAACTGTTTTCCTGATTGATGTTTTTGACTATGGCCTGCAGGTCCCAGTTGAATTTGGGGATATTCGGCCGGAAGCCACTTAAAAGTTTCAAATTAAAAAAGATGTAAAAAAATATAGAAAACGTAAAATTTTATTTCGTTAAATGTTCGCCCTTGATCTAAGGATTCCGGAGCAATTTTTGTTTTGCCGCTATCTTAAAAAATGGTTGCGATACAGCAATTTGAAATTTCAGGTTAACTGAAATTTTCAAATAAGACAGCAGAATTCATCCATAAACGAGTTTAATTTGTGAGTTTTAGTGAACATGGTTTCGGCAAATTTTCCTTCCTTGTTGTAACCATTGTTCCAACTCTTATATGCTTAACACTATACATTTATATTCGCCAACGTCAAATTCTCGCCAAGCTTGGCGATACTTGGCAAAATATCGCTAAATTTGGTAACAAAAATAGGTTGCCATAAATGAAGCCAACTTAGCTGTAGCGAACTAATTTGTCGATATTCTAATTCAAATTCAATATTGACGAGAACTGGGGCTGATTTTTTTTTTTAATCAGGTTCCTCGCATTTTAGCTTCTTGTTTTCCAGTAAAATTAGCTAAAATCTTAAAACCAAGGAATAGGAAGGGTATCTGTTCCTGGCGGTACAGGCCAGAAAGAGTTTTCGCAGTTTAGTATACATTGGCTGATCTCATCCAGGTATCCCGACGATTCGCAAGCATCTGATGTACCACAGAATGACGAAAAATATTGATTTCATTGGCGATATGATAGCGAAATTTGAAGCATTAACATGATTGAGATAGAAGAAAGTTTTGGGATTGGCTCATCCGACTAGTTACTAGATGTTTTGATGTGTAATGCTTCCATGGCTTTTTTAAGAGCAGCATTCATTTTCCTTACCGCGACTACATAAAATATCCTTTCAGCACTAAAACCTGCAGAAAATTTGTAGTTTTCAAGGTTCGTACTTCAAAAGTGAAAACAGAACCAGTATAAGATTACCCGTGTGTCTGTCTGTCCATCTTCCCCAACCATTTTTTCTCGAAAACTACGGAACGCGAAAAGTTCAAACTTGGTAGTGTAATAAAAGTTATTAAACCAGATATTTGTAGAATATTAGCTATTTACAAATATTTTTGAGGAACATTTAAGGGCTAATTCCGTTAGTTGGAGGGAAAACTTTTTGTTATATCGTGTGGGGTATCGTTCAAAAGATCTCGTAACACTGAACTCAAAAATATATTTGTCTTAATTTTAGACGCTGGAGGTACCTAGCGACGTGACATCATCTAAAGTTTATTTATGATGATTTTCGAAATACAAAATTGTAGGTAATTAGCTGAGATATTAATTAAGAACTTATCTAGCAAAACACTGAACAGACCAAGACAGAGTTACAACTTTGCGATCTCCTTTCGAAGCGTACATGGCATAATGCCAAGTTTAAACTTTGTACAAAGACTTTGCTTTAGGTAAGGTTTAGTGATAAATAGCCAACGTTTTTCATTCCAATTGAATTTGATTACTGAAGTCATTTATTGAAAAATATTTCATAGAATAATTCCAAGTTTTTTGCAAAGTCTTATTATTATTTTACCAAAGATTGTTTGTAATATTGCAGTTATAAAACTAATAAATGTATTGTACGGAACCCTATTTGCGCAACTGAAACTCGCATTTCACCGGTCATTTGAGATAATTCTCATAAAAGTCTTTAAAAATATTAATTTCCGGATTTCCATTATGTAATTAATAATTGCCGCATGTATTAATGCCGCATTTATTAAAAGAAAAATGTTAAATAATTTAATAAAATGACGAAAGTGTTTCTTTTTATATATTTTTTTTCAATCCTTGAATAATTGATTACAGGTGAATACTCTTTTTTAAATTTATGCATATGATCTGATAACTTTCGGCAGGAGTTTAAACAATATGCATTTGTGATATACATCCATATAAACCAAGTTAGACTTATCTGTTACATTAATCCAGCTGCTACCTCCATTAAATACAACAAGAACGAAAAATCATGCGTCAAGCATAGATTATGTAGCACTTTCCAACGCTTCCAAAATAATTTTACAAATAATACCGTTTAATAAGCTAAAAGATAACTTCTAAGTAAACAATTTGGAAAACGCATAACATATTTAAAAACATAATTTCAGGAATTTCCAACATATACAATATTCTGAAAAATATCCGAATACTTTTATTCAGCCCTGTATGGGATCTATAGAATTGTATATATACTACATAGGATGCTAAATTTTAGTTCAGTTAGGAAACGCGTAGCACAGTTTAAAATTCTCCGTCTGGAGTTTGTCAATAAACAGAAATGCGTTCGCGAACTTTTGTGCGGCCCTGTATAGGATCTACAGAATTTATACACATCACGTAATAGACAAAAAGCAAGTTAACATTAAAATCGCGTTCAGTAACTTAAAACGCACTTCCAGACAATTACAGACAGTATTATTAACAGACAGTAGATAATTCTTTTGCGTGTCCCTGTAAATGAACGATGACTGCTATACACACAATATTCCGTAGTAAGTCTCTTGTAATGCACCTTTGTGATCTATATAAATTTCAATGCGTTTAAAATAGTGAAACATTATTTAAATAAACCGCAGACGATTTTTCTCCATAGACGTAATGTAACGGAATTATTTTTACTGTCCCTGTACAGTAACTATAAGTGCTATGCACACCCTGTTCCATATTAAGCTTCTTCTAATGCACCTTAGTGATATATATAAATTTCAATGCGTTTAAAATAGTGAAGCATTATTTAAATAAACCGCAAATGATTTTTCCCCATAGACCGCAATGTAACGGAATTCTTTTGAGTGTCCCTGTAAACAAACTATAAGTGCTACACACTTCCGTTGAAATAGGGAACATGCTATAGATAACGATAATAACATATAAAAATTGCAGAGCAATCCGAGCATATTTACGGGAGTTAGAGCACGGACAGACGGCAGACGGCCAGACGGCAGACGGCCAGACGGCCAGACAAACCGAAGTCAGAAGCACTTTTCAACTAGGTTGGAAAGTGCTAAAAATGAATAATTGCGCATACCTGAGAGATGACTACAGGCATAGTACTGATTGACATAGTACTGAAGCGAGATTGATTTCTTACATAATGTTATGTTTCAGCTTATTTTGAACATTTTTTTTCTATTACACTAAGTATTTTTCTCTAATAGGTAAAAACTGAAAGCCCATATCAGTCATTTGTGGAAAACCTGTCGTTATAAAAACATTATTTTTATTTTTATTCTTTAATTTACCTGAATTATTTATTAAAAAAAATTTCCCAAATGACACATTATTTATTAGTTTTAGCGTAATATTTTTATCTGGCTAGATTCAAAAATACATGCTTCCATGGAGTGTTTTGAACATTTTGTATTATATGTTAACAATACAATACCTTGTTGAAGAAATAAAGTTTTGGAGTGATAAATAAAATTCCCCATATAGCAACTAATGTCTTGAACAGGGTTTTTGAACTGGTATTATTTTTGTAAAGTCAAATAACATCACAACAAAGTAAGAATTACTTTTAAAAAATTAATTTTCATAGTCATATTTATTCTAATAAAAGATAATAGATACAGAGAATTTACATACAAAAACTAATTATGTGTACAGAAACAAGTCCAAAATATTCCTTTCTGACTGCATATTAAATATACCCAGCATTAAAATGCTTGAAAAAAAACTAATCGTTGGGGGGCACCGTAATACTTACCCATCATGGATATGAATAATGTAAAATATGAAAATTAAACATGTGTAAACTATTTATGAAATGCATTGCAATTCAAATAAAATCGTGGCTTAATGCTTTATTTCTTAAAAGAAACATCCTTATAACTCTAAAAATAATTATCATATTAACTAACAGTTTACTGCGTCGGATTAAGCGTCTCTTTTCCAATTAAAATATACCTTTGAATTGAAATTTGAATGAAATACAGGATCATGAAAAATCGTAGAGTGTGAAAAATATTATTACAAATATCTCGGCAACTAATTATCCTATAAACTTCTTTTTTATGCAAAATTTACGTTTTTTTTATTGTATTTTATATTTACTCCTTAAAAAAAACACTTTCGAAAAATTTTATATACCTTTTATTACAACGAATATTTCGTAGGTGTCCGAAAAAAACAGTTCCGGATATTCGAGGTTACTGAAATTCAATAAGCTTCTTCTCATTTTTACATGCTAAGTACATGGCATATTTCAAGTCTCTATATCAATTTGTTCGGGAGATAGAGCGTTTACAGACACACACATACACACACAGACAGACGAATGGCAATTTTTTTTTTCTAAAAATATGTTTTTCGGAATCTCCAGTGTCTGAAACGTGTAAAACCGTCAAAAAATGTTTTTCGATTTTTAAAACGATTACAAGACTTACCCTATACTACGTATGATGGGTAAGTAAAAAGTAAACTTGCATTACTATTTGTTGGACAATATCATTTCGAAAGAAGAATGTCAACCAAACATACATAAACTATTAGAATATAACAACAAACTACAAAATTATTCGAAAGATGATTTCTTCTTGATTTGACACTAAAAATTTTTCCAATCATTGTTCAATCACGCATAAATACTATTTCATTTGTCATAATTTTCGTGCATCATCGTTTTTCTAGTAGAAGACATAATTTGATGCTATATTTGCGCTTAGGACATTACTCTGAATAATTTTTTTCTAGTAATAAGATGTAGACTCCAAGCAAAAGAATTACGTGAACACCATGGAAAATCCTTTTTAAGAAATAGCGTATGCCCTATAGATATGTGACAAATTACATCCCCTTAATTAATAAAAATGGTTTGATGATTATTCTCTAAGGGTGCACTCTTTTGCTATTGTTTTTTTTCTCGTTAATGCTTTCTTTTCAAGAACAAAACTTCAGCACTTCATGAATTAACTCTATTTCATAAATAAATTACATGAATGAAATGAGTCTTTTTTATATACATTTTTTTCTGTGAAAGAAATTAAAAAGGAATTAACATATTAGAATTTCGATTATGTAACTCATAGATTAAATTAAAAGTCACTATTTGGATTAAATAAAAATATAAAGAAGCTAATAGTTATTATTATTTTTTTTTTCTTGTAAATGATGCTAATAAATAAAATTCTTAGAAATAACAAAACGATACAGTTAAATCTAAATGACACTACATACCAACAAAAAATTCAATACCAACAAAATATAGGAGTGTTATAAATAATAACCCTATTTGGAGACATATGTAGCTTAAACTAATGAACGGTATGAGATTATATTTTATGTCTAGACATTGGAAAGCATAGACAAATGAATACCATGCAAAATGGAGATGAAATAGCGCGGAAAAAACTGGCTCTAAATCACAGTTAAATATTAAAACATTCTAAGAAACACCATAAAAACAAAAGAACATATAGGACGCGTTTCGGAAGGGGAATTTTAACAGGCTGTCATCAGCCAATCTAAACAGGTGACCGTAATGGGACAACGTCACAAATAAACAGGAAGGACAAATAGAAGAGCCTAGAAAAAGTGCGACAAGGGGCGCTAGATGAAAGGTAAACACCAATTTACAGAGGAGCACATGCAGAAGGGGAAAGTGTTGCCAAAAATAATCGAAAAATTAACACAAAAGAAAACTAGTCGTTGGGGGCCACCGTAATACTTACCCATCATGGATATGCATAATGTAAAATATTAAAATAAAAATGTGTAAACTACTTATAAAATGCATTGCAATTCAAATAAAATCGTGGCTTGATGACGTCACAAACTTTAAAGGCTCGATTACTGAATTGTTTGAAAGAGGTTTTTCCTTATAACTCCAAAAATAATAATCCTATTAACTAGCGGTTTATTGCATCTGATTAAGCGTCAAATTTCCAATTAAAATATATCTTTGAAGTGAAATTTGGATGAAATACAGGGTCATGAAAAATCGAAGAGTGTGGAAAATAGGATTACAAATATCTCGGCAACTAATTATCCGATCGACTTCATGCTTTATTCAAAATTTATGTTTTTTTATTGTCTTTTATATTCATTTCTTAAAATAAACAATTTCGAAAATTTTTATATACCTTTCATCAGAACGAATATTTCGAGAGTCCGAAAAAAATTGTTCCGGTTAATCGAGGTTATTGAAATGAAATAGGCTTCTTCCCATTATTACATACTAAGTACATACCAAATTGCAAGTCTCTATCTCAATTTTTTCGGGAGATAGAGCGTTTACAGACACACACACACACAGACACACAGACGGACGGCAAAATTTTTTTTCTAAAAATATGTTTTTCGGAATCTCCAGTGTCTGAAACGTGTAAATCTGTCAAAAAAATTTTTCGATTTTCAAAACGATTACAAGACTTACCATATACTACGTATGATGGGTAAGTAAAAGAAAAGGAAATAAATAAAGTAAAATAAAATAAAATAAAATAAAATAAAATAAATTTAAAAACTAAAAGTGAAAAAGGAAGAAAAACGAAAGAAATCAAATATTTTTTATTCTAATAAAATGAAAACAGGCGGGAAAGGGGGGGGGGGAGAATTACAAAAGTAATTTCCAAGCTGAAGAGAGAACATTGACATGATTATCGGAATTTTATAAAATATAAATAGGCTTAGATGTATATTATATTAAATAAAAAAAATATCTAAACCTTCGATTGCCTCTCAATGTTTGGCTTCCAGTCGCTGTTTCAATTTCTCCCAGGACCAGAATTAATTTTTCTCCTGTCTCACCCACTCACTTGGATTTTGACAAAGCATGTTTTTTTTTGTTGTTGTTGTTGTTTTATTTTTGTTGTTGTTGTTGTTTTTTTTGTGTGTGTGTTAATTTTTCTATTCTTTTTGGAAACACTTTCCCCTTCTGCATGTGCTCCTCTGTGATTTGTGTTTACCTTTCAGTTTTTTTCCTGTTCATTTGTGACCTTATTCCCATACGGATACGTGTTTAAATTAGTTGATGACGGTCTGTTAAAATTTTCACTCCGAAACGCGTCCTATGTGTTCTTTTGTTTTTATGGTGATTCTTACAAAGTTTTATTACAACTATTATCCATGCAAAATGGTTGTATCATTTTCTATAAAAGTTCGCGGAAGATAAAAAATTGGCAGATTTGATTCGAAAAGAGTTATATATTTGCATTGATGCTAGTAAAATGAAGTTTGAATGAAGAATTTAAAATGAAGATTTTTTCTTGCGTAATGTATTGAAAAATTGAGTTTTATAAAATCTTTTATACGATAAGCACTAACTTTTATATTTATTTAGATATACAGTCTTCCATGTACAGAAATATGACTTGGTTTACTTAATGGAGTATGTTTTTAGATGTGAATTACACTTATGTATTGTCATAATTACTTTTATATCCTTTATTTTGCCGATTAAAAACAATTTACAATTATTTTTTAATGAAGGAACATTTTGCCCTTTGGTGAGGGCAAAATGATCCTTTAGACACTTTAAAATATATATATTTTTATCATTACTCAATTTGTGTTTAAAGTATTATTAAAATATGTTTATAATGCAAAATATAGTGTAAAACATACTAGCAAAGGACCAACGTTTTATTTAAACAGTTATGTTATTTTACACAAGTTTTTCCCTTAAGGGGATCATTTTAGGCCACCTTCCCCTACATGCCGATTAAAGGTTATTAGAATTTAAAAACAATATATAAAAGTTGTAACAAATCTTCCTGACTAGATACTTAAAAAATTCTCCAATTATTGTTCAATCAGCTATAAATGCTATTTCATTTGTCATAATTTTCCTGGATCATCATTTATTTATTGGTAGACGTAATTTGATGATCTATTTCAGGAAATCACTGTTAACGAGTTTCTAGTAATCAGTAGTACAATCCAAGCAAACGAAATACATGAATACATTAGTAACGCTTCTAAAAAAATAGCTGATGCCCCATAGATATGCGAAAAATTACCGTCACATTAATTGAAAGAGAAGTTTGATGATTATTCTCTGCGGGAAAACTCCTTTGTGCTATGTGTCCTTTCTTTGTGAATATTTATCAGCATGAAACTCTTGAGTTCTCCGTATTTAAATATATTTCATGACTAAGATACTTCAACGAAATGGATCTTAATCCTTTTATATAAAGCAGAAATTGAAAATGAAATAACACATTAGACAATAATTAGACACATTAGACAATTAACACACTAGAAATAACACATGTAATCCTAATAATATTATAAATCCGATTGTGTGCAAATGTTAGGCTGAAGCCAGCGTCAAAATGGAGAAATTAATGGCCCTGTATCTTTGCATATAGGTGGATTATAACCCGGAAATAAACATAGACTGGTTTTTGTTTATTTTATGCAAATACTTTTCTTAATAATTCAAAATCTGATTATTTTCATAGAGAATCAATGGACATTTTTAGATAAAATTAAACCATTATACTTTATCGTTGCTAGGGCTTTGATCGTTGCCAATATATAAAAAATAGGAAAAATAATTTTTCCTCAACAATTGAGTTTCAATTGAGCGATTTTCACGTGAAAAATGAAAATAATTCAAAAAAAGATGAATTTCTGGAATATTTGAAACAACAATATGGAGTATTTGTTATTATACATGAAGTATGAATATCGGTTACATTAAAAAGATCTTTTTCTGTCAAAAACTGCGTTATAATTAGAAAGAAGAATTAACAATAATTATATTACTAAGATAAAGATTTCGCTTGAACCATGGAACTCTGAAAAGGATCCCCCTTGGCTTGAACAAATATGACGTCATAAATAAAACATGTATTTTCAAATATTCGTAATATTACAAAGAGCATGACTATCAGTGTATAATAAAAGTATATACATAATGGACGTCATATTTAAGATAAATAACTGAAATATTTTTTTTATACTGATTAATAATAAGCTTGAATATCAGTTACAAACAAATGTGAGTTTTCTGCTAAAATTCACGTCATTATTGCCAGGAAAAGAAAATTAACAAGAATTATATCATTGAAAAGAGATTTCTCTGAGATCAAAGTGACGTCATAATAAAACGGGATTTTTTAAATATGTTTCAAATGGAGCGTGTATCAATTTCATACATTAATAATCACTGAGTACAATGAAAGAATAGAGAGGTAATGAACCGTAAAATCGGCTTGCAATATGAAGCCGATTATCGCTCAAATCGTTAGGCCCAAGGGCTGACTTCATTGGATGGAGAGAGGCTGCACGTGGAACAAGGACTGGATTCATTGGACGGCGAGAGGTTTTCAAATCAAGCCGCAGTTGTTTGGGCCGACTGTAGGGTTGCATTTTCAGCATCACGCCAAACATGAACATTTCATCTCTATTTATTCTCTGAACTCTGTGATTAATAATACAAACATCAGTAAGATAATTAGTAGAAAAAAATTGAACACAAGTCTATTAAGTTAAAATCTGACTGTGTATATTTCGCAACTACTCCTCTTAATGCAACGCGATTTACTTAATACCGGTTATCATTGATTCGAGGATGTCATATAAACTCTGAGAATTTAAAATTTTGAATTAGATTTCGAGATATTAATATTTTTTTTGTAAATTTTAACGAAATTTCTCTAAAAACGGTACTTAAATTACTCCATTTTTGTGAATAAAAAAAGGAGAAATAAAACGGATTAATATATTTTTATGCCATTTTCTCATTAAAACTGAAAAAAATTATTTTATTATCAATTTGAATAGTTGGTGAAAAAAAAATCTTGATTACAGTAAAATTTCCGAAAAATAAAAACATATTTCCACCTATTCAAACTTTATGAATCAATTTATTCTGCAGAGTAAAAATCGCCTGTCAGCATATTGTCAAGAAATCAAGATTTGTTTCAGCTATAGATTAAACCAAGGACACAAATTTGCTGTTACATGCAAACGTAACAATTGCAATTGCAAAGCTTTTTGAACCCCAAATTACATGCAAACGTAACATTTACATGTAATTTGCACCCAAAGTAATTTTAATTTGAACCATAATAAATGTTAATTTGCAATGAAAATTACATGCAAAAGTAATGTTTACATATAATTTTGGGTTGCAAAAAGCTTTGCAATTTAAGTGTTACGTTTGCATGTAATTTTGGGCTGCAAAAAGCTTGGCAATTAAAGCTCCTTGCATTTACGTGTAGAATTATTAATCCCTATTCACAAGAATTGAATTTAAAGAAAAATCATATACTATTTCCAATGAATTATTTTTAAATGATGGCTGTTAAAACATTTCTCAAGGTCGTTAAAAGTAAAATGGTTTATCAGGTAAAATTGACATTTCTTTTTACCCAATTCGTTGATTTACACGATTTTATTTGGCCGTCTTTTTTCCAATGGTTGCAGTTTCCTTTTTGCGGTTATTTGGCACAAAATGTTACTTTTTTTAAACTGATTTATGTCAAGGCCCCTATAACAAAGAAATATTGTATTTTCTTCTATGAAATGTGATAAAGAGTTAGTTAATTATTAACGTTTTTAATTATCGGGAGTGAAATATTTTGCTTGATTAGTACATTTATTTTTCCTTTAATGTTACGTGAACGAAGTCACGGGTAACAGCTAGTTTCTATACTAAATTAAAAGCTTTATTATGAGTGTTTTGTGCGCAGGTTTCTATCTAAATTATATTTCTAAATATATTATATAAAATAAACAAAGTAATAATGTTTATTAGGCAAATCGAAATGCCACAACATATTAAATAGTAACAAAATATAGTGTGGTTTTAAAGTAATTTTCAATGTCTGTATCTAGAACTAATGAACTATATTTTATATCTGGACTTTTAAAGGCATAATGGTTAAATAAATTTTGCGAAAAAAATTAATACAATTTTGTACAAAAGATTCATAAAAGTAAACAAATTAGAAGGAACGGGAAAATATATAATTGCATTAATCGATATAATAATGCATTATACAATTTGTTATTGTGACAGCAGCGACATTAATACAAGAAAATCTTGTGAGAGTGGTTCAAGACCTTATTAAAATATACCCCATATATATAAAATCCTAATAAAAAGTTTGTATGTAACGACTTTATGAAACGATTTTATGAAACTCTTGATTAAACGAATAAAACGTACGTTTAAAAGAATATATTTTTATTGGATAATTTGTAGATTACTGACGGTAATGGAATTTTATTATGTTGTAACAGTCACCTACAGCATGTTTTTTTTTTCTCGAATAAGTTGTATATAGCGTTTATTTACAGAGCACAAAATAATACGAATATATGGAAAATATATCTGTTAAATGCGGGGTTTGTAGAATGCTAAAGGTAATGAAATTTTAGTATGCTGTTACAGTTACCTACAACAAATTTTTTCTTGAATAACCATTTATTTATCTACAGGTCCGCACAAAATAATACGAATGTATGAAACGAATATATGTTAAATGCGGTTGGGTTTTTTAGATTGCTGATTGTAATGAAATTTTAGTATGTTGTTGCGGTCACCTACAGCATGTTTTTTCTCGAAACAGGTGTATGTAGAATTTATTCACAGGGCCTCACAAACGAATATGAATCTATGGAAAAAATATTAAATGCGGGATTTTTTGAACTATGGCAGTAATACATTTCAGTATGTTGTTACAGTCAGACACACAGACAGCAGGTAGCAGAAAGACTGGCAGAAGATAAAAGACAAACAGGCAGACATACAGAGGACAGTTAGCAGTCAGGCAGTCGGAAGAGTTGTTAGACAGAGATCAGAAAGATAGAATTTAGACAGGCAGCAGGCAGCCAACAGAATGTATACATATAGCAGACAGGCAGCAGACAGCGGACACACAGAAGGTAGCAAACAAACAAATAATCAGCATGCAGACAGAAGATAGCAGCAATACAGGAAACAAACAGACAGCAGGGAGAGCTGTCTCCCAGAACTGTACAAGCACTTGCTTTTGGTACTATATTTTTTCAGAATTCATCAAATTCACCTATATCATCAAAAGTGTAAATATAAATTATGGGCACATTCGACTTCTTACATTTAGCTACAGATTACTTAAAAAGATTACTTTATAACTGCCCTGTACTTGATAAAATGATTTAGAAAAAGTTATTTTAACAAATTGCAATTTTTTCTATATTATTAGATTATCACGAGTTTCTTTAAAATAATTTGTAAGCCCACTAATACAAAATTGATAAATTTTGTATTAGTTTAAATAAGCAAGTAATTTTTAAATAAGCAAGTTCCGCTTTTCAAAGATTTTAATTAACATTTTTTTGGAAAAGAGAGAGAAATTTAAATGTAAGATACATTATTCTTATTTTCAAACAAAAGAAAGAAATATTTTGATTCACACTTATCTGAAATAATCATTAAATTTATTTGTATATTATTCGACATGTTTTTAAAGCTCCATCTGTTCATATATATAGAAATTATAGGCTTTTTTGGGAACACATGCGCCCAAGAACAATTGAGCAGTTGCAAAAAAAAAAAATGTTTATATTTTTAAGTAGTTTAAAAGAGTTGGTTAAATGATAATACAGCTGGAACCTAATGTATTATTATTGTAAAGTTTGTTTTCTCCACCAAAATGACATCAGTACTAATTGCAGAGACGTTTTTCATATATAACATAGAATAAATGACAGATAAAATTATAATGGCATATGGGTGAGAGCATCTCGAACATTTATAAACTAGAGAATTCAGAATTTATAAATATTTAAGTTAAAGTCAGGAGAGATGGCGCGGTCGGAGAGATTGCGAACATAGAGGTTCGGAGGGAAGGAGTACAGTGAGCGCGCAGCCACCCCAGGTAGTTGTACAACAGCAATAGTGGAGTGTCTACTTGAAAGTCTGCGTTGATTGTTTTGAGTGTCTACGATAAAGCATTGCTATTTTGTTTTGTTTCCCAAAATAAGTGCTTGAATTTTCATAGCTATTCATCAGAATTTCTATACAATGTCAGTAGTACGAAATATTTTTAACTTAAACGATTTCTCATAAGCTACTAATCTAGACTAACAATGTTCAACGGTTCGTTTTTGTAGCGGCCATGTTTATATAAAAGGCCGCGCAATCTCTCCTACCGAAATTGGAGAGTTTGCGCATCTGGTACTTAGGAGAGATGGCGCATCCTTTCCATTCGTTTCTATGCTAGGAGAGATTACGCATCTTATTGGTAAATTTGCATAAAAAAAAGAAAAATTGAAATGGACTAATTTTAAGTTAACCGTGTTATCAAGTAACTTAAAGTTATTTTGTAATCTTATCTAGACTTCCTTTTTCTGATTCTTTATTTTTTTTCCCTTTAACTAAAATTGTTTAATCGTTTTTAAAATATTTCCTTTTTCTGATTCTTTAATCATTAGGTTGAAATATTCACTCCTAATACAATAATATTTATTCACAAAAACCTTACATCACTGTCATTTAAGTGTAATTATTATTGTTAGCAATTTAATTGTAGTTATTATTAGTAACAATCTCTCCTACCCATGTGCGCAATCGCACCAACCCTGTAAGGACAGATTGCGCAAAATAACTTTCTTGATTTTATTACAACTTTTCTATTAAATTTCAACATAACAACAAAATAGCAATGGAATTGCATAGAAAACAAATGAAGTAAAAATTATTCATGGATAGTTTAGCAAAAGGTTAATATTTAGATTTTTTACTGTTATTCTTTTGAATTGTGCGCAGACTCTCCTAGCTTTACCTTAAACATATATATTACAAAATTTAATTTTTGCGAGCGTCTTCAGGGTGTTGATTTAAAAGGATTGCGAAAAAGCAGAACTTTTGTGTTATCAAGAAATTAAAGATTTTTAGATATGTGAAACTTTCCTGTGAAATATGCTCAAGAGTAACTGTAAGTTGGTATTTTTATTTATTGGTATCTTTATATGTTGATATTTATTAGTTTATGTTATATTTAAAATGTTTTATTTATTTAATAGTCTACTTTGAAATTTAAAGGTTTTATATACTATGTTATACTGATTAAATTTTTGTTTTTAAAATTTATTTCTGTTGCAAATATTTAAGTGTTGTTAAGGTTAATTAATTTATTTGATGATTTCGTGTGATACGTCATTGTAATATTATAGACAGCGGTATAATTTATATTTTCATGTTTTAAGAACAGATATTCTTAAAAAAAAAAAAAAAAAAAAAAAAAAAATACAACGTTCCATTATTTTCTAGAATCCGTTCCGATTCTTTTAGCAAACACCAGCGTCAAAAAATCCTCTCCGAATCAGGATGATCGTGTTTTTAAATTAGCTTGCGTAATAATACAGAATACGTCACGTGACCCACTTCTATCGAATCAAAAGGTCTCTTTTGGAACTTTATCAATATTTCCGGTGGATTTATTTTGTTGTAAAATGACTTCCTTACCGCCAAAAACTTTCTACGCCCTTCCAGAATATTCCATAATCTCGTACCAGATGCCTGTCATATCAACAAACGAGCTTATCTGTTTTTAGGCTGTAGCTAAACCTCGAATTTAATACGTAATAAAAATAATAAGAAGAAAAGAAAATGAATCTTTATAAAAGAAAAAAAAGAAAGAATTAAAGTTTTTCGGAAATATTTTAATAGACATTTGATATTTAATAATAGGATAACTTTATGAAATAAGGTTTTTTGAGCGGAATATTTTAAGAGATACGATATTTTAGCATTTAAATAAAGAAGTTATAGCAATTTGACCACACGGGAATAATACTAATGAATTTTAATAATGGATTAAAATAAAGATGTTCTATTTAAAGAATAAATTAAAAAAGCTATCGCCATTTTTAGACTAGCTACTTTCGAATAAATATTATTAAGTGGATTAGGACAAATTGACTTTACATATGGATAGTAAAAGGCTACTTTAAGAATGAGAATTATTTTAATAAGCTGGGTTATATACCGAATATTATTGAATGGACAAATTTTATAGAATAATTGCGGAAAAAATTAAATTTTGTAATATTATCCCCCCTCCCTAAATGGGGCGTGACTAAACCTCGACCGAATATACTCGAAATGACCGAACCTTCTCCCTTAAAGGGAGAAGCTCTTAAGATTTACATTAATGATTGCCTTAATTGCACTAAATACGAACAGATAGCTGATATCTTAACTGAGAATTTTATTAGGGTAAATATCCCGAAATTTTCTGAATTTTCTGCTTTGAAATTGGATAGTTTAAGTAACTTAGAAACTTATTTTAGAAAGAAAATTGAAATTGGTAGGAAATTGCATTTATGTGAAACTATATTACTACAAGGATTAACCGATGGTTTAAAACCAGAATATCAAAATTATCTAATTGTTAACCCTCCTGAGAGTACGACAGAATGGTATAGAATTGTTAAGCAATTTGTGGAAGTTTCAACCCCTGCTTTTACAAGTCCATCATTACCAAGTAAACCTAATGCAACTAATTTTGACATTCCTCGATATAGTGTGCAGCCTAATAGACCAAATTTTCAACAAATTAATACTCCTAGGCATTGGATTCAGTCAAATCGACCCAATAATCAATTTAATTCTCCTCGAAACTGGGTTCCTCGACCAAACTATAATTTTCTAAGACCTAGAAATTTCCAAAACGGAGTACAAAACAATTATTTTCAGAACCAGTACCCATCTAGGCCATGTAGAATTTGTGTTAACAAGGGTGTAATGAATGCTTTTCACTGGGAAAAAGAGTGTAATTTTAATAACAACTCAACACCCTCTGATACTCTTCCAATTGGTACTCCTAATGTTTGACAATTAATTGTGTATGGATATACGAATAATTATAATTTACTATGTGTCGTCGATACCGGTTCAACTATCGCAATTTTACCATTAAAGTTTGTTAAAATATTAAATGCTAAAATTGAAATTGTTCCTCCAGTTACTATTGGTCAGGCAAAGGGATTTTTACAAATTAATCAAAAGTGTAGTATTCTTCTTAAAGTGGGTAAAATCCAAAAATATGTTAACTTTTTAGTATGTGATACAGATTTGGATTACTGCATCTTGGGGTTAAAAGAATGTTCTAAATTTAATTTAAATATAAATTGTAAGAATTGTACAGTAAAACAGGGAAGGAAGCTTATAAATACGAGTATATCCATACATGATGAGAGATCACTTCATTTTAATACTGTAACTGTAAAAAAACTACAACAAGGTAAGGATAACTTGATAACTTCTGATTGTGACAATTTGAATTTATTTAATGATGGTAACTTGATAACAACTTATAATGAGGATACTATTTCATGTAAAGATGAGTTATTAACAAATGGTGATAGTAATGAGAGTTTAAATGGATATAATGATGACAAAGTATCACCATATACTAATGAAAATTTTGTGAATACTCAGGACTTTTTTGCAGCTAATTACAATGATTGTAACGTGCAGCCTGATTACAGAAGTTCAATGACTCCTCAAAATTTTCGCGATATTAATGATTATAATTCAGATTTAATTGGGGAAATAAATTTAATTGAAAATGGGGATTTAAGGTAAATAATTCAAAATTATAGGGATATTTTTGCAAAACATAAATATGATGTGGGTAAGATAAATATTGAACCACAACGCGTTTTACTAAAATCTGACCTACCTATATCTTTGAGGCCCTACAGAACTTCCCCCTTAGAAGAAAAAGAAATAAAAAATCAAATTCAATCTTTGTTAGCGGCTGGTCTCATAAAAGAAAGCAATAGTCCTTATTCTGCCCCCGTCACCTTGGCTATGAAAAGAGAAGAAGGTAAAAAGACCCGACTATGTATAGATTATAGGAAATTAAATGCAATAGTTAAAAACGATGCAGAACCTTTACCTCGTATCGATGAAATTTTAGATAAATTGAGTAGTGCCCAGTACTTTTTGCACTTTGGACTTAGCCTCTGGCTACTGGCACATACCAATACATCCAGCCGATACAGAAAAATTAGCTTTTGCCACCAATTTTGGCCTCTTCGAATGGCTGGTGCTCCCCTTTGGTATAAAGACAGGGCCCCCGATATTTAATAGAACCATTAGAAGAATCCTCAATAAGTATAAAATTGATTTTGCTTGCCATTATTTCGACGATATCATAATTTTCTCCTCCTCTCTAGAAGAACATTTAAATCACTTAGCAAAAATCTTTGAAATCTGTAAACTAGAAAACCTTAAACTTAAACTTTCTAAATGTAAACTAAATCAAAATAAAATTAATTTTTTAGGCTATGAGATCACCAATGGGACTTTAACTCCAGCTAATACCAATATTGAGACAGTTAAAAAATTGAAACCTCCCTCTAATGTTAATGAACTACAACGATTTTTAGGTTCCATTAATGTTTATCACAAATTCATAGATAAATATGCTGAAATTAGATACCCCCTCAATAAATTACTTAGGAAAAACACAATATGGGAATGGAACTCAGAATGTCAAAACTCTTTTGAGAAATTAAAAAATACTCTAATTGCAAAACCAATTCTAAAAATTTATGACCCAAAATTACCCCTCCACATGTTTGTAGATGCCTCGCAGGTAGCAGTAGGTGCAGTTCTAAAACAACCAGGGAAAGATAATTTTTTGCATCCTATTGCTTACCATTCTAGAACTTTGAAGAGTTATGAACAAAATTACATTATAACTGAATTGGAATGCCTTGCTATCATAGATACTCTTGATAAGTTTTATCACTATTTTCATGGTACTAAATTCACAATCCATACCGACCATGAATCTCTGGTATGGTTAAAGAATGTTAAAAATCTAAGAGGTAGACTTTTTCGATGGTCTTTAAAACTTAGCATGTTGGATTATGAGATCAAATATCAAAAAGGTTCTACAAATGTCGAAGCGGACATGTTGTCACGAAATCCTGTTGCTTATCTTAATCAACATGTAAGTTTATTATTGGACAAAAAAGAAATTATAGCGATGCAAGATAAAGATAATGTTTGTGACAGAAAATACAAAAAAGAGAATGGGATTATAATTATTCAGAGAAAAGGATTAAAAAAAATAGTAGTACCAATGTCACTCAGGAGAAAATTATTACATATTGCTCATGATAATTTTGGACACTTAGGAATACAAAAAATGCTTAACTTAATATCTCCAAACTATTATTGGCCCAACATGACAATAGATATTACACAATTTGTTAAACATTGTGATACATGCCAGAGAAATAAAAAACCAAAACAAAAAAGATTTGGCTTGTTACAAGCTATGCCAGCCACAGATCAACCTTTTGAATGTCTTTCTATTGATACTGTGGGTGGATTTAATTATTACAATTCAACAAAAAAATTCTTACACATAATAATAGATCATGCAACTAGGTTTGTTTGGGCTTTTCCATCCAAAAGTGTTACTACCGAAACATATACTAACTGTTTAAAACAAATTTTCAATATTCAAGCACCTAAAACAATACTTAGCGATAGACATAAATCTTTTAGGTCTCCAAGATTCAAAAAATTCTTCAGAAAATATCATGTTCAACAACGTTTTACATCATCACATTACCCCCAAACCAATGGGAAGGTAGAACGAGTGTACCAAACTATAGTTACGAGACTTAAATGTAAAGTTAATTCCATTTCTTCTAAAATACCTTGGACTAGATTATTAGACCAAGTCATCCAAGAATACAATAACACACCACATTCCATAACCAAATTCCCACCTGCCTATTTATTTTATGGTCAATTACCTTATGAATCTCCTTTAAAACAAAATTATTACCCTCCTGTTAATAAAGCACTCAAAATTGCAAAAGCGCGAACTTGTGAATTCCACCTTAAAAGTAAAAGACTCTATGATAAAAAATTTGTCGAATCTCCACTAGAAATACAAGATTATGTAATTTGTGAAGAATTTAAATATCCTAACACTAGAAAATTAGAACCTACTTTCTCTGGACCATACAAAATAATAAATAAACTTTCTGATGTGACCTATGAAATAGACAAATTTAATTATGAGACTAAATTAAATTCAGTTATTGTACATGTGTCTAAATTACGACCCTATTTTTCACCAGATAATTTCCGACTATTTCATGAGCAACCCAAACAACAATCAAAATCACCACAGACATCACAATCACCATCACAAAATCAAACTAAAGTAAAAACAATAGAATAAATTCTAATTCTTTAAATACCTCTTATTACTCTAGTTTCAGCATTATCAGGTATGTCTTTGGTGTATAACAGAGATATTACCCATTTTTGAAAGTTTAATATTTTAAAATTTTAAAATAAATGTCACAGCTTTTATTTCAACATTGTGGTTATATTTTAGCCTGATCAACTAAAATATTTACTTGTTTTTGAGAGTTTTTGAGGTTGAGTAGACACCTTATGCAGTCATAAGATGTGTATTTTGATTTTAGGAATTGTCAAATTGATGTTGAAAAATGAAATTAAATGTTTTAATTCTATATCAAAATAAACTATTTTTACTTTATTTACTTTTTCTTAAACCAATTGTTTCAAAAATTTAATATTATGTTATTTACTTCAATAGATAATCAAATAGTAACCGTTTATAAGTATTTCTATAATTATATAAATGATTGGATAGTGATGATGTGATTTTACAGTGATTGTTTTGGTGTGACAATAGAAAATTAAGTATCTAAACTAATTGCCTTTGTATTCCATTTCTCAGCTAAAATTAACATCTTTTATTGTTATGTATTGTCTTTATTTATTCTCAGTTTGCCAAAAAACAACTCTCTACATTTAGGATGAATACTTATAACTTTACAGTATAATTTTGTAAAAGGGTATCAGAGGAAAAAATTATTGTAAGGAACTACTGGTTGAGAGTTCAATTTCTAAATATTTAGATTTAAATTTATTTGGATTTTGAAATTATTATTATATTTTTTTATGTATACTTTCGACTGGCAAAAATACTTTCTTATATGATTAAAAAATAAGAAATTTATTTATTTGCTATGTAATTATTTTATCCTCAACCAATATTTTCCCTAACAATAAATAAACAAACTGTGATATTTTCTTAAATTATACAAATGTTATTATAATATTATTATTTCTACTATTGAATTATATTATGAATTACTACATATGTTGAGAAGTATTAGTTATATTGAAAGTTATTATTGTTATCTTTATGAATTGAATTTTATTATAGCATTTATTTATATTATTGAAGAGTTATATTACTTATTAGTGAAAAAATGTTTGACAAAAATTAGTTAAAGATGTTGGGATCTCACAGGAATAAACAAAGATAACATATTCCAAGTACAATAAACGACCAAGAGATAATTTGACTTGTTTATTATGTGAGAAATTTACTTTGATACTTAAGAGAAAGAGAAAGATGTTGTGAAAAATGCTAGCATTATAAAGTCATTATAAAGTATTGGTAAGAATGACTACAGTTTTAAAATTTTGATGGAGTAATGTCTTGATTTTCAGCCTTTACATAAAAACTGTATTTTTAAGAAAGGGACTGCAGTAATCATTTTTAAAAACAAAATGAGGACTTATCACGATCCAAGAAAGAGACTGAAATAAAACAGTTGGATCTAATGAACTCAAATTTGAATTAAGTCGAATTTTTTTTTTTTTACTTTGTTTTAACAATTTGCTAGTGACTACTTATTCTAAAGCTTGTGAACTTGGTAAAAGCAAAATTCTGTTACTATTATTATCCTGTTTTTCTTGTTTATTAATATTTATTATTTATTGTTATTGTATTTCTAGTGCACTTACAAATGGTAAGTGAGATTGTAGCCATTTCTTGTATTATTTTACAGGGGAAATGCTCGTAGCTTTATTTTTATTTACCTATTAATTTTAATTGATTACTATTATTTTGTTTTTGTTTCAGAAATTTCTCATCTCCTTGCTAGCAGTCTCTAAATTTATACTAGTCAAAATTCAAATTTCTAAAGTATTAAATTTATATTGTCTGAATTTATAGTTACTTAACTATTAACTTCATCCAAAATCTTTAGGGAGGGGGGATAATATTACAAAATTTAATTTTTTTCCGCAATTATTCTATAAAATTTGTCCATTCAATAATATTCGGTATATAACCCAGCTTATTAAACTAATTCTCATTCTTAAAATAGCCTTTTACTATCCAACTATCCTTACTATTTACTATGGTCAAATTGCTATAACTTCTTTATTTAAATGCTAAAATATCGTATCTCTTAAAATATTCCGCTCAAAAAACCTTATTTCATAAAGTTATCCTATTATTAAATATCAAATGTCTATTAAAATATTTCCGAAAAACTTTAATTCTTTCTTTTTTTTTTTCCTTTTATAAAGATTCATTTTCTTTTCTTCTTATTATTTTTATTACGTATTAAATTCGAAGTTTAGCTACAGCCTAAAAACAGATAAGCTCGTTTGTTGATATGACAGGCATCTGGTACGAGATTATGGAATATCCTGGAAGGGCGTAGAAAGTTTTTGGCGGTAAGGAAGTCATTTTACAACAAAATAAATCCACCGGAAATAATGATAAAGTTCCAAAAGAGACCTTTTGATTCGATAGAAGTGGGTCACGTGACGTATTCTGTATTATTACGCAAGCTAGTTTAAAAACACGATCATCCTGATTCGGAGAGGATTTTTTGACGCTGGTGTTTGCTAAAAGAATCGGGACGGATTCTAGAAAATAATGGAACGTTGTATTTTTTTTTTCGTTTAGCGTTGGCTAATGAGCATTTTCCCTGAAGAGATGTTTTTAACTGGAAATAAAATGTTCTTCGACTAAAAATATGGACTGAATTTTCTTGTTGTTGTTGATGATACCACACGGCCGCCTGATGTGAGCTAAAAGGGAAACATATCACCTAGCTAACCCTGTTTATCACGAGCACGACTGCCTTTTATCCCGGATTTGAACTTGGAAATACGACATATATATTAATTATTTTTAAAGCAATATTTTCTATTATAGGGTCTGAAAATAAGTAAATAAGAAAGAAATATTCGTTTATTGAAATATCTCTTATTTTTGGAAGATAAAAAATTTTGAAAATTCAATTTAGGATTGTTTTTTTAAATGAAAGAGAGATAGTATCAGTCCAAACTTTAACAGAACGCCACATTTTAATTATATCTTTCTACGCGAAGAAATGAAACAATATATTTAATACTTTCATATTAAAATTTTACTTGTGCAGTTTCATCATAAAATTTCTTTATAACACAAATGAAATATGACAAATGAAAATGAAATATTCTCTTCGTTAAAAAAGTTCGTCTCAAAAGTAAAGAAATTTATCGGTTTCTGAAAAATTATTTGCTTTATTTTTTATTATGATTATTTTAAATTGCATTTTTGTAATTAACAATTCTTTTTCTAAGTATTGTTATATGAAAATATGTTTCAACGTCTTGAATTCCTATTCTTATATTGAAATCAAGGTTTTTGATTGCTGCATTAACATCCAACGATTAATTTTACCACACCCAGAAAAAGGAATGGATTAAAACAACAAAACATGTTTTGTTGAGTACATGAGTACATTTTGGTTGTTTTAGCAAAATTTTTAGTTGACGTAAAAAAATTGGTTTTGTTGCTTGGACTAAAAAATACTGTTAACACTCTTACAAAATTTTAACAAAATTTCATTAATTTTACTAATCTGTATTTTTTTATTTTACAATAATTTTGTAATTTGCAAAATTTAAATTGTTGTGTAGTAGCCATAACTCTCTCAAGTAACTCGAATTATTTGACTTATATAGCTATATAACTAAAGGATTAACATAATTTTTGGATAATTAATTTTTTTTTTCATTGGGACAGACCAAGGTAGTTTTAAAAATCCCCTTGTCCCATTTATTACTTTCTTCTGTACAAGAAGTCTTCTGTCTGTTTCTTCTTTACAAGAAGAAAGTATTGGAATCATGAAAATTTTCGACTTCCGGTTTCCGACGGATTTTGGAAGGTCTTGAACACAATTTGACTGTTTTTAGAAAATGACTGCCAATGACTCTATCTGTCTGTATGTGACAAAAATTTTGTGGGCGCTCTGTCTCAAGAACTAATGCACGGAATTAAAAAAAACTTTATATTCAGTTACTTTCAGACCTTTCTTGCTGATTAGTTTTTGGTGTAAATCGCGCAACAGGTGACGCTGCTATGTTGCATTATTTCCGATTTCTGCAATAGCCCTATCTGATTTTCAGAAGCGAATTACGCCTGTAATCTTTGAATAATAACCAGTGATTTTTTATCCTGCTTTGCAGGCGTAATTCACTGCTGAAAATGAATTAAAAATTAACTATGTGTTGCCGTATGCTGGGCTTTGTATTGTCGTCTCATGTTTGCCTCAAAAATCTGAGTGCTCCTGACGACATTTCCCTTCTGGTGCTGCGGTTGCAGCCGTTCCGATATTTATAAGAGTGAGAAATGCCGTAGACAGATATCGTTGCTTGTAGCTCAGTGGTAGAGCCTCCGAGCGCTGTTATGATGACCCGGGATCGACTCCCGGCTTGGGCAATTTTTACTCTCTCGGTATGCGCTTGAAAAAAATGCAGGATAATATTTCAATTGTTATTATTCAAGGTTTACAGGCGCAATTCACTGCTGAAAATGAATTAAAAAATAGTTAAAATTGCATATTTAGATTGGTTTTTGCAGTATAAACGAAACAAGTTCGTAATATAACATATTTTATTATTTAAACAAACAAAATATATTTTGTTGAAAAAAGAAAATAGATTGTTAAAATAACACATAGCATATATCTACGTAACAAAAAGAATTTTGTTAATTTAAGTAAAACTGAACCATTTTACTTAAATTAACGAAACATTTTTTTTTTGGCTGACGATACTAAAAATTTTTTTGGAATTGCAAAAAAAAATCAACAATATTTTTTTTATTGATTCGAACAAAATTTCCATTGACCATATTTAAACGAAAAATTTTGGTAGATCAACCAAATTTTTGTTGTTTCAACAAAACTTTTTTTCTGGGTGCATTACACGTAGGAATTAATGTATCAATAAAGTGTGAGTAAATTTCCTTAATATCCATCAATTAAAAAAAAATGTGTCATCTTATCAGTCATTAAAATTGGATGCTCTTTCTAATGCCGATATCTATATTGTTTGATATATAAAAAGTTAAAAGGAGTATAAAACTTATAAAATAAGTAAAATTATTTTAATTATTTGTAGATAATTTTATTTAAGTTCCTTTATTTTACTTTTACGAATGGAGAAACTGTAAAGAAAGTTTTAATAATATTTCTCGGTACTTTCATGTTATAGCGGCCTCTAAAGTTTATTCACCCAGCGACCAAAATTTATCGTCAAATTATAAAGCACAGATTACATTATAATAATATATGATGCATATAACATTTTGTAACGTATATGGCCAAGTTATAGTCATTTATGACGCATATATGATGTATATATATTACATGTGTATAAGACGTATATATTGTATAAATGACATACCAGCGCAAACGACCGAGCTATTCTCGGTTAAAATTATATTTGCGTTCAACTCGATATAACAATAAATTCTGGCTGTATTATTACTATTACAAGAATTTTATTTTTTAACAGTATTATTTACAGAAAAAATCAATATTAAAACTATGTACACATTTCTAAATTTTACATTACTTACATTACATAATTACAACGAAAGAGCATCCTTCCAAACTACATTTGAATTTTTTTTCGTTCTATGAACTCTGATGGGTTGAATGATGTATCGCGGCTTCTATTGGGAATTTTTTTTTAATTCCTTCAGAATCTGAAAGCCGAGTTTGGAACATTCTTTCATTTTGCGCAAGCATGTGTTGAGAAGGTTCTATTTACCCTGATTGGTTCAATTCTGTTTTCGAGAACGTTCCATACACTCTGATTGGTTGAATATCAGAGTCCTGATAGGTTGAATAAGTATCTCTCATATATCTTGGATCGTATTGAAAATTTCTAAAAAAATCCTTCAGATTTTTAAAGCCGATTTTTTTGCCAAATGTCGCCAAATTTGGCGACATTTTTTCTTTTGACGCCAAGTATGTGTTTTGGCATTGGTAATCTTAATACTCAATTTTCCCGCCAAATCTCGCCAATCTCGCCAACATTTCATCAAATATCGCAAATTTTGTCGAAATGTTACCAACCTTGCGACTTTGTTTACTGACAAATGTTCAATAACTTAATAACTGTTTCAACCTTCAGTCCCATTGAAATGTATTGACCCGTAGTGACCCGCAAAATGACCCACCATTCGAATTTTTTCAAACGTCTGACCTAGCGCAATGATCTTCTCGTGCCCAAAAACTGTAGGATACAAAATTTCGTCAAAAGGGAGCCGTTTTCAAGATAAAATTTGCATAACCACACACACAAGATTTTCTCGTATTATAATATATAAAACGTAAATTAGGTTTATATATATGCATATGATGCTTAAATGAGCTTTGCGATGATCTTCGCGAAATCATAACTGAAACATTGGTATAATCGTAATTGTGTGGACCGCTATAACATGAAAGTACCTATTTCTCATGTAAAGTAGTAAAATAACGGTAACATATGTTTTACCTGTGACAACTGGTTGCCATTCAGTTAAATTTGGGAAAAAACGTCGTTTTGGCGCAAGAAATGATGATCCAATGTGTTCTAAAAAAATGTTGTTTTAGCATGTTTTGAGGGGGTAAAGAGGAGAAAAACTTTGAACTTGTTCATTTCACCTAAAGTAGTAATGGAATTTGGTTTGACAGCACTCAATTCAAATTTTCATATTACTTTTTAGCTAACGATCATTTTACCCGTATATTAATCACGTCGGTTCGGAATCTATTTTTATGCCGATACATTTGTCTTGGCGATATTGCCTCATCAAAATCATATTTATTAATGTCGTTGTTGCGGTCACGAGAGCATACACGCTCCCGGCCAATGAAAAGTTATGGTCTGCTGTTCGTATTTTGCTATTTCTTGCTCTAGCACCATCCCATGTGTCATTTCGGATTTTCTAAGTCCATTTTGAAATAAAAACATAATCAAGTGCTAAGTGAGACTTATTCTTCTACTAAGAACAAAATACACTTATTTGCAGCATTTTTTTCGGATCTTGTATTTTTTTAATTTTAAGAACTTTTCATTTTAGACGGCCAAGTGTCATCACAGAACTTTTTTACGACCATCGGAGTTGTTCAAATCGACTTCAGTCTGTACCATAAGTTCTTTTTCAATCAGTGAATTGCAGCAAGCTACTCCCTCACATATTTGGCACAGTGCAGATATTTTGCATTTCATGCATTTGTAGTGGGCTTATGAACGATCACCTAAGTAGAAACGAGATAACAGCTTGATTATTTCATCAATAGCAAGAGGTGGGGTTGTCCGAAATTGATGTACGCCACTGTCTTGACGTACCTCTCCCCACAGTTCGGGTTTCAAAAAAATTTTCCTAGCCAATTTGATGGTAGACCTTAAATGAACGTTCGACAGCACTAGCAGGAGTAGGGGTATGGATTCCAACTTGGGCGAGTTCCCTTTTAAAGACTACCGGATCTGAGTATAACGAAGTGCATCGAGAGTGGTGATCGCAATCTGCCTTAGTTCGTTGGGGATGAAGGAACAGTGTTTCGCTCGTATTCTTTAGTTTGTCAGACGTAGTATTCATTCTGCTGAAAGTGTCAACACATTCCTTCAAGTCACTAGCTACCGACTTCATAAGTATCGTTTTTCCTTTGTCGTGTATGGCACTAGTTGTGTTCAAATTGCTAAATGCATGTGCGGGGAAGGTGTAAGTTTATTGTAATCCATAGTGTTGACCTTGTTATGGGGAAGAAGAACACACTTTTCTCTTCAAACGCCCTTTTTGGGTTTTAATAAAAGTGTAAGCTTTACAAGTGCTATAAGGACAGTAAGGATTACTAGGATCTGCTATCACTTGAATAGCAATGGTTAACAGTAATTGCTGAGACTCCTCTACCGCTATTTGAACAATTAGTATATATATTACCGTCAATATCATAAACTCGGTAATTTTTAATAATGACCGGTTATTATGTATAATTACCGGTCATAATAGCCGGTTATTATGAATAGTTACCGAATTTGTCATATTGACCGTAACATATATACTACAAGACCGCTTCACCGAAGCGTTACTGTTTTGAGGTAAAGTAGATAGCAAGATGATCAACTGCTTCTTGTTTGAGCATTATCCAAAAAACCGCTCTTGATTGCAATAAATCGGAATACTTTCAGAAATCTCATGCAGTGGCGTAATATGTCGGTATCTGAGTAAATGTTCATTCTTTTTCGTACTATCTGGGTCATCGTACACATCGATCACCTCTGTTACGTACAAGTTTGTGGGCATTAAATTGTTTTTCAAATAATAGTTTAAGTATTGCGTGTAAATGTCATGGCAAGTTTTGAAAGTGTCCTTGTCCCACATTACAGAATGCAGCAGGTTGTCCCAATCAACAACGAAACTTTACTGCGACTGAATTTGTGTTCTTCAATAATGGGCAATTCATCATGCAGTGCTGATTTCATGTTTTTCAGTATAAAAGAATGTGTAAACATGGACACAGGGTACGGAGGTAGATAAGAAAAAAAGTCAAAGGATAAAGAAAGTTTCCATTAGTTATTTAGAATATTCTCTTTTTATTGTGAATCGTAAGACTTTCAATAAAGGCTACATATTTAGTTATTTAATTATTTATTTAATGCAGCGATAAAGCCTCTCCCATAACTTCCAGTGAAAGATGTCAGTAACTTCATTCTCATTAAACGAGTAGAATATTGTAGAAATGAAAGGAACGTTTTGGGCTGACAACTTGGCTGAAATATCTGCCCTTTTTTATGTCATCTAACACCTCACCCACCCCTCATCCTCGTTTTTATTATTCGGCCAAGGGATAACATAAGCCCTTGCATTAATCAAAAATGGAATTAATGCAGTATGACTCCGTTCCCTTCGACATTGTATTCATAAAACCTTTGTAACTTTGTAATGATTTATTGTATCGACTTGTGAATGGTTTCATTCGGTTTTAGCATGAAAAATACATAAACAGATACCCCACTCGATCTAGTTAAAAAAAAAAGTTGAGTTTTTTAAAGTGGCCATTCACAGTTCTCTCCCCTCCCCCCTCCCCCCAAATAAAAAAGAAAAACCGTACTAAAACAACTTTTTATTTAGGGACTCGTCGAATTTTCATTTCTATTACCAAAACGATATTCTTCCAAAATTTTCGTCTATTAGTCAATTTTTGGTCTATTTTACCTGTACTAGTAATAAAACGTAATTTCAAAGGGTGCTTTATTCACATCTTTTGGTCGTATTAGTTAAATTAGCCAAATAAAATATCATCAAAGGCAAGTTATACAACGAAAACAATAATAAAACATGCAGTTACGCATATAATCTAAATTTGTAGCTATAAATTTTCATACATACGAAAACTTACGTAGTTAATTTTGAGTTTATTACGTAGTTAAATATTACATTATGATAATTTTTATTTTTATACATGACTTTCTTGTGGAAGGTGATACTTTTATATTCATACTTTTACAATTCTGAGTTTATAATTACGCTTGCCACATTCTTATTAGCTTTAAAAAGATCTAAAAGCAGATATTTTTCTAAAACATTTTTATTGTCACCTTTACATTATTTATATATTTATTTTTCAAATTAAAAGAAAACAAAAGATAATCTATTTCCTTATTTTGAAAAAGAAGTGAGAAAATTAATTAAGGCAAGTGATTGGAAAATGTAAAATGTAAATGTCGGGTAGATTATCCTCTTAATTTTAAAAAAGTTTGAAATACATATCAAGTGACATATTGTTTTCACTATGTTACGTTTCAGATATAGGTATGTACTTTTAATTATCCAATAAACGGACGTTTCTCTACGAAAATATCCAAGTTAGACGTCAGCATATGTTTCAAAAAAGAAGCTTTTTGAAAATAATATTTTTAAAAGCTAATTTAACGAATTTGAACAGTTACAACAAAGCTTAATTTGTTTTTGACGACTTATTTTTAGCACCAAATTGGTTGATATCTCGCCTGGCATATAAAGGTTTCACATCCTGGCACATGAAACATGCAGGTATCACACACACACACACTCAAGGATAATGTAATATCCCTATTATTAGCACAATTTATCTTAGTAAAGTGGCGTAATTAAATAGCATGATTGTATCGTGCTAAGTTCCAAGATCTGACATTTCTCCTTAAATTGCATAGTAGAAAAAAAAGAAATTTTGAAATACACTGGCCTCCAAAACTTAAGGTACAACCAGTTTTTCGACGCTCACATTTGACAGAATGAAAATAGAGGCAAAAATATGGTTTATATGAATGATCGTAAGTATCTTCAATGAAATCTTATGAAAAAATTATACCCATCTCAAATATTTTAATGTATTAGATACTTATATTTTTGTCAGGAGGAATTGCAAATTATCCCACTTTGGGAATTTGTGTGAATTTTTTTAGTGGTTGAATATCTTGAATTGTTGGTACTAAAATAATGTTGTCCATGTCTAGAAGATATCGTTTACTTTATCCGTTAAGATGGCGGGCAGTCTGATGGATTGAAATAGTGTTATCACACGCTGCTGCTTCCAGACGTCTCAGTGTGTCTCTGAGATCAATTTGATCAATTTGGCTGCCGTAAGTCCTCCTCCTAAGTCGTTAAATGAGCTGGTTGGTTGGTTGGTTGAGTTATGACGGCCGATTATCTACTCGAGGGATATAAAGGCTAAGGGGCAGTGCCCTCCCTGGGGGTCTTTCTAAGGGATCCTAACCCGTATTTACGACAACGCTCGAAGAAAACCACGGAAAAATCCGAACGTTTAGGTCGACGAGCGCGACCGGGTTTGAACCCAGCGCCTCCCGTCTACCAGCTTTGAGAGCAGAACCTCTCAGCTACGTTAAATGAACTGTAACAAGCGTTGCGCCATGTATGGCAGTTGTTTGCCTTTCCAATGTCCGACAACTTAATTGACAGTATGGAAAATCAATGCCACAAAGGCATTACAAATAGGGCCGGACACATGCCTTATTAAAATCCGTTTATTCATTTTTTTTCACAAAAAAACTGTTTTTTCTTTTTTTATCAAACAGTGGACTTTTTCAAAAAATAATTTTTTTTTATTTGTAAATCATGCTTGATGTTAAAATTAAGTAAAATTCGATAAATAACTTTTAAAGCACAAATCTTCTAAATTTCAGGTTTTCAACTTCATTTGTTTTAAAATTAGACACAAAAGACTGGTTGTAAGTTAACTTTTGTAGTCCAATGTATTTGTTACACTTTTGTTTTGTTTGAAAAAAAAAGTATGCATATTTATAAGGTTTATTTTTTCACCTACTGAAAATCAACTTTGCCTGTCTAAATATAAAATCCTATCTAAATTATCTGAGTGCAGCTCTGTAAATATAAGATGCTTGTTACACACCAGTTATTTGAATACTGCGAATAAAGAAGGATAAATGTGAGCTTTCATATACACAGGAGAAATTCCTTATATTTGTTAAGAGTGTCACCGTTATGCATTTTATGTTCGACTAATGACATTTCTATTTACAGAGTCTTGGCGGCAGCAAATAAAATTGAATAGATTTGTTCGCGTGATATTAAAAAGAAAATCCCAACTGAAATCAGGAAATCGGAGCAGTACCCAACATAACTTTCTTTTAAAAATAGTTTCATTTGCTTCTCTGCATTAATTAGTCATATTTCACTTTCACACTGTTTCTTTAATGATTCGGTTACATTCTGTACCTGAAACCTTCATGTTTGGAACTACGCATTTTTTAAATATCTTGATTTCCATGAAACAGAATAAGTTTCTTTTTTTAAAAGGTTGCGAATATCTTTCGATGTTTAGCAATGTCATAATCAGGAGTTAAGAGCGAGCTTTAATGTTAATTTTAGTAACAGGCGTAAGATTGTTCTTAAATAACATGAATTAATTTGTTCAGCATATGTTTAAAGAAAAATGCGAGCTAATATACAAAAGAATTTCTCTTGTATCCACTAGAGAAATTTCTGAAATTTGTTAAGAATGCCATCGGTATACTTTTTATATTCGCCTAATAAGTATTATATTTACAGAATCTTGGCATGTTCGACATGTTAGGCATGTTAGTAGATTTTTCCGCATGTTACTGAAATAAGAAAGTCTCAAATGAATAAATCACGAAACGAGAGCTGAGTTTAATTCTCTTTTTAAAAATCGTTTTTATTTCTTTCTCTGCAATAAATAGCAAAATAATCACATGATGTATAAAATTACAATAGGATGTTTCAGTTTTATCACTAACATTACTGAAAAAAATGTATTTTTCTAATTTTCTAATTAAATTCTTGTCTAGAACATACAGATTATTTATAATACATGTATTCTCTGTTTTTAACACGTTCGAACATAGTTGAAAAGTGTTTATGACTTCGGTTTTTCTGACCGCCTCTGTATTTGTCCGTACTCTAATCAGCGTAAATATACTTGGGTAAATAAGGTATAGGTTATTGAGGTTTATCATTGGACATTCCCTATTGAAAGTAAAGGTGTGTAGCATTTATAGTTTGTTTACAGGGACAACAAAAATTATGTTAGATTAAAGTTTATAGAGGAAAATGCTTGCATTGTATTTTCATAAATTACAATGTTACAAACATGATGAAATTGATAAGAATTATTGATATATAACAAAACGAGCTTTCTGTAGAATATGGAGTGTGTACTATTTACCATTCATTTATAGGATACACAAAACAATTCCGTTATATTAACGCCTTTGGGAGAAAATCGTCTGCAGTGTATTTTAAAGATGTTACACTATTTGAAATATAATTAAATTTTTGCGCACAAGATGTTTACTGTAGAATGTGAAATGCACAAATGAAAAATAGCATTTATTTGTTCATTTATAGGGAAACAGAAATGTATTATGTTACAGAAACACTCTATCAGCGACAAAGCTAAAATGCGAGTTCAGATGCTGTGAACATTTCAATGCTTAACCATATTTTTATAAATTACATGTGTGTATAAATCCTATAGCTCGCCTAACGGGATCCACTTAAGAATTTGTAAGCATTAATGTTTGTGGATGTTAAATTCTTAGAGGGGTTTTTAACACTTTCCAACATAGTTGAAAAGTGTTTATGAATTCGGTTTGTCTGTCTGTCCGTGCTCTAACACGCGTAAGTGTATTCTTATTGTCATGCAATTGATATATGTTATTCAGGTTTACTATTACATGTTCAAGATTTAAAATGAAGTGTGTAGCACATAGTTTTTTTACAGTAACACTCAAAAAATCTGTCCATCCGACCGCATATAATACCGCAAAAACTACCCAACCCAATGGTTTGAAATTGAATACGTGTAATCGTTGCAGGATTTTGTCGAGTCATTTCAAATTTTATGAAAATCGAATCAAAACTTAAAAAGATATTAATAAAAGTTTTCTTAATTCTAATAAATCCTATTGTACGTAATTAATTGTATAAAAGCCAAGTCATGTGACTGAGGAAAACAAATACGGGATGACCGCTTCTCTTTTCTTATTGCCAGGCGGCCATTTTTATTCAAAATTATTTAGTCAAATAAAATTGACATAATAGTTACACTTTTAGAAATATCATTCAAAAAAATTCTTTGTTTGAGTTAGATTCAAATATGTATAGAGTCTGAGATAATTTGTTAGTTGAATTAGGTTGACAGCCCAATATCTCAGTCCACTAAAGAAAATAAACACAAGATTTTCGTTGATCGTGAGTCTTTACAAATATTAAACCATGGAAGTAATCATTTGCAAAGCAAGATCTCCTTGGTGAATTTTGAAATGCTGTGTTGAGTCGAAAACAGATATCGCATCTGTAAACGTGCGATATATAATAAGATAAAAGGCATGATCATTTCACTCATAGCAGACGATATAATTCATTTCACTGAAATAATAACGATGTTTTTTTTTTTTTTTTTTACATTGTAAAACTAATTGTAGTGCGAACGCACCAAATTTGTCACGTTTAACGTGCAAATTCCAACTTGTTAGTTTTTAAGTTTAATTTAAATTTTTTCCAAAATTTTCTACGTACAAAGTTAAAATTAAATCATTACAAATTCTTGAAATATATATATGTGAACTTTTTACGAAGATTATTTAATATTCCACGAGAAAATAGCAGTTCGTTAAAGATGGTGAATGAATGCAGTCGATATCAAGAATCATGGCGAGGAGAGGCAATGATGAGACACCACAAGAATTTCTTCAATAAGATGCAGCCAATTTTCAATACATTGTTTATTAACAACCATGACGATGCCAGTAACAGTTCCCACAGTATCCGGTATAAACTTATAGCCCTCAGGCTTGACGATAGCTAACTACATCATTTAATAGATCTTAAAGATCTGTTATGAAATTCTAAGTCAGTTAAACAACAGATAACAAATTAGTCAGCAATTCAAAACACGACAGAAATTTGCTCTCCAAATGCTTGCAAGCGAATTTTGTTAACCGTGCGTAAAGATACTGAAAACGACGTAACGAGCGCACGATCCAATGAGTGAGAGGCAAATTTAAGCTAAGCGAATGAGGTGCGAGGGAGAAGATTTAACACGAAAGAATCCCCATCGTAGCTGCGCATTTTGACGTGAAAAATACCAAGCGCGCGAAGCAAAGCATGGAAAAAAGGCTTTTAAAAACATTCGAAATGATAACAAGCGTCTCTCAAAAGTTTATAGATTGGGGAGTTGATAAAAGTTACGAATGAACTTAAAGTTTTAGATTAAGATTTGGAGTAAGATAATTATTAATATACGTGTTATTACTTTTAAAAGGACATTAAATAGGAATAAATATTATTAAGAATTAAGGAAATAATGACTATGTCAGAAGTTAGATTAATTTAAAGGAATAATGTGAAATAAATGCGAAGGATATGCGAAGGAAATAAAATTTTTATATACATGTATAAATATATAATATATATATATATATAAAGACCCCTTAAGTATTAGAAATAAAATACAATGTTTTATTCTCCTAAAATTTCTAGAAAGTAATGAGAAAAAATAAAATTATTAATAAATGCTTGCTTTCGCATTTCATACTTTTAAAAATGAAATAATTTTATCATATTTCACGTTGCTAGTTCACTAAGCTGTTATAAACGAACTTTTAATTTTGTCGGACTTTTTCTTCACTTATAATGAGATTTTAAGGTTTTACCATATCGGATTTAATTAACATTTTAATGATCATATTTGTTTGTTTTTATACAAAACGGACTCTTTAATTAAACTGAGAGTACCGTCATTAATTTAAAAAAAAGAATATGACAAAAAGGAAAAGAATATTAGTTTTGAAGAGTTCAAATATATTAATATTGTACTTAAGAATTGTGTAACTAAAAAAAGAATCAAATGCAAGTTACAATTTTAATAAGTAGTTTAAAATCTTTTGATTATTTATGAAACATAATTATTATTGAATTCATTATTTAAATATTTATTTACATTAAACTTTTAATAAGTGTGTCATGTAAAATTTTTGCACCTCTGAAAAAAATAAAAAATAATCCGTTTTCTTTGTTGCACTAATTTTATTTATAATGCCTTTTTCTATTATTAAATCATAGAAAATGTGATTTTACAATTTTTACTATTAATTTAAAATTCAGCTCATTGTTCATACTTGTTTTTAACATTTTTTAATATAGTTGAAAAGTGTTGATGACCGGTTCGTCTGGCCGTTCTTCAGTATCGTAAATATACTCAGATTCCCTGTAATTTTCATATGGTATGCACGTTTAATATAGCACAATCCCTATTGAAAATGAAGCGTTCAGAATTTATAGTTTATTTACAGGGACAGTCAACAATATTCCGTTACATTACAGTCAATGTGAAAAAAAATTATTTCAAGTGCATTTTGATGATGTTACGTCATTTCAAACATAATGAAGTTGATGTACAATTACGAGGCGCACTAAAATATGATTTAGTAGAATATTTTTTATTGTTCATTTATTGTTCATTTTCAGGGTCACAAAAAATAATTTTGTTACACATTCTTCTAAGGGCAAAAATCGTAAACTAATGATGTTGCTCTATTCAAAATTTAATTAAATTTATATACATCACTGAGGTGGGCTATAAATTGTTCACTGAAAAGTATGGTGTGCATTGCTTTTACCGTTCATTTACAGGGATACACAAAATATTTCGGTTACAGACTTTGTGCGATATTTACAGTCTATGTGTGATAAGTACGTTTTTAACTTTGGTTTGCGTTTTTAAGTTTATCTAAATTTTTGCATAGTACGTGGGTATATAAATTCGGTTGATCATATACAGGGCTACACAAAGAAATTCGTAAGTCGTACTGAGTATGGAAGCGAATTGCTGAAGGGTAGTTTTTATTTGCGTTACGCATTTTCCTGCTGAACTATATTTAGTAGAGTAATAGAAGTTTGTAGAATATAAATAAATTCATAAATAGGTATACGCAACGAACAAGATAGATTGTTATTTGCGGTTTGTAATTGTTGGAAGTGCATTTTAAGTTGCCTTATGCGTTTTCTAAATGAATAAAATTTTAGCTTAATATATAACAACATGTGTACAAAAGTCTTTAGAGAATATACAAGGCTTTACAAAAGAAATCTAGATTGAAACGGTCCATTGATTGGCGAAAATTCCTAAATGTGAATTTTCTAACTGAACTAAATTTTATCATTCTATGTATTATATATATATATCAAAATTAATAGATCATATACAGGGCTGCACAAAATAATCCAACTGCTTTTTGACTGTGGGAGGTAATTGCTGAAACTAGATTTTTGAATGTGGTAATGTTTTCCTAAACTGTTTACTTACATATCGTCTTTCACCTTATTTAACGCTGAAATTCCGTTATAATATTCTGAATGTTTTGGATAATGTTTCATAATCTATGTCCGTTTGATTTTTCATTCTTGTTTTATTTAAACATTAGACTTTTTTTATAATTTTGTTCAAATTTGTATTTATCAATCGAAAAGAAAAACAACACATTTCTAGTACAATTCACATAAATTTTCTTCTACCAATTATTTTGAAATTTTATATAAATATGAAAATAAAGAATAACCAAAATTAATTCAATATTTTTTTTTCTTTGGTTATGTAGCAATCATAAAGATTGTGTTTTATATTATTTAGTACAAATTTACCCCATTCAGTTTATTATTTGATATTCCTATCATTGTTCTGAATTATTACACTAAACAATAAATTAACATTGAAGGACCTTCTTTTTCTGAAGACTTGAATTATGTTCCTGTAAATGAAACATACTGATATAAATAATCCTGAAAATAAAACATAAAGAGCAGGATTTCAGATTGTTTAATTTAATTTATAATTTATGTAAGCAAATCTTTAGTAGCAAGCCAATATTGGCCTAATTTTAAAGTGTTCATATTTTACCGTTATTTGGAAAATATTATCAGAAATAATACGCAAATGTAAAGCCGGAATTGAAGGAATATTCCTAGAAACTCCATTATTCAACAAATATTTCAATTTTACCAATATTTAGAGAAGGGTGCAACATTTTCAAATTAATTTATTATTACTTGGCATTTATGCTATTTATAAATATATACGTATATGTATATTAAATATTCAATTTCATTTAGAATTAGGCTGATATTGTAAAAGTCTGGATGCATTATCAAAAATTTTATTCCTCCACAATGGATTTTTGAAGTGATAGCTGCCCAATTTCTCAGTCCCAAGCAAGAAATTATTAAAATCCTTCTCACATATATACTTCCTTGATTCAAATCTGCAAACGTCGATTCCGATCTCGTCAAATACGTAACAAAAATAGATTCACAAAGTTACAGTAGTTTTCAATTAGTGATGGGCCGATTCGAGATCTTTTAAGAATCGATACCTTAGTTTTCGAAAACTTTTGAGAATCGAAACCAACATTCGAATACTTTGTATTCAAATGTTGTAGCACTGAAAACTACTCCAGACATTGTTCAATTGAAACTAGATGAGGGGCGACATATCGTCTGTCTCACCCTTCAAATGTTTTGTCTACGTAAAATCGCTCCTCTTTCTCTCTCTTTATTTATTTTATTTTTTTAATGATCACGTGTCCGTTACAGCACCTTTTTTTGTTTTCATGTTTTAGAGTTCGGAGGAAAATTGACAAAAAGCAACTTTTGTTTAATTGTTGATAAAATCAAGAGAAAATTTCTTTTTTTCAAATTGTACAATTTTACTTTCCAGCATGAGAAATCGTTTGTTTTTTTACTGTTTATATTTTAAATGTTGTATTTCAATACAAAAAAAAAAAGTACAGTATTCAAATGGGTACCATATTGCGTTCATGTAGGTACCATAAATTGTTCAAATGGGTGCCATTGAGCTCCACTATTTCTGAACTTCCTTATTTAATGGCAAAAATTCTGCGATTAAATAACGTGACGGTTACGATTCAGTAATAATAGTACCTCAAATTGAAGAATTGTGGGAACTATGTAATAAGTCTTGTTGTTTAATACTTAATATATCTGATACTTGATAACCTTAAGTATGGATATTCTAGAAAAGTCAGTATGGCCAGAATTTCGTTGTTTTTTGGGGTGGTGGTTGGTACATTATTTTATCATAAGTGCCAGCAAAGGTACAGATATACGGAAATTTAATTAAATTTTCTGTATCTGATTAATTTTAAAAAAAGAAAGAAAATTAGTCTAATAATTTTAATCGAAAAATATTTTCCCGAAAAATTTTAGAATAATTAACACTAATAGAAGAAAGAACTAAGAATTTTTCGTCAGAAGGACTCATCCTCTAAATAATTCCCCCACCCCCCCCCCCCCACTCGTGCAAGACAATTTGTAATTTTGTTTTCCTTTTAACGGTTATACGTTTCAAACTTATTTTACACGGGAATTGAGGATGGAATGAAAAAAATAAATAATTGTTTCATTTCTCTATTTTGAAATATTTATTTTTGAATATTTAGTATTTCCTAATTGGTAAATTTATATACTGATTTTTATGTTGATAAATAAAAATTGTCTTGCACGATCAGTTCTGAAAAAAAAAAATCCAGATATTTTCATGTTTATTATTATTATTATTATTATTATTATTATTATTATTATTATTTTGTACCAGCTGGCCGGGTCCGTGATAGCAGCCTTAAATTTACGTAACATTAAAGTTTAATGAGATATATATTTTAAAGAAAATAAATCCAAACGTACATCGAGTTGTCCACCCCGCTATCTTCGCGCGCGAATACAAACGTGGAAGCCACTGCGGCCAGTCTTTAGACAAACGAACCTGTAATTTGTATGATATTATATTTTTAAACGAAAATACACCTCCAAACGAACATACAGTTGAGGGATCAGTGTACACTGGGTGTGCTATGCCGTTCGAAGGTTACGGCTATGCACGCTCTTGGGTTTTATATATTTTTAAAAATGTATCAAAACGAATTTTTAAACGAAAATTCATTTAAACGTACCTAGAGTTTGGGGTTCAAAAATCGCTGTAGGAATTCCGAATAAACTTTATTATAAAGAGAACAACATTTACTAAATCAGAGTAAAAGCTTGAAAACGGATTCCTTTCATTAATGTGGAAAAATCGCGGCGAAATTCGATAGAAAACGCTAAAAAAATCTGACAAAAAAATTCAAAAACTGGTTTAGGTCAGCAGAATTTCATATATTCAGGTACCATCCTACCAAATTTTCTTACTCTGGTTGAAGCGGTCTCTTTAGAATACAGCACACAGGCAGAGAAACAGACACACAAACTTCTGTTTTTATTATTATAGATTATTTAGTTTTTCTTAAAGCACACTAGGCTATCTTCCAATGAAGCAGTTATCGTTATTTCTATAATTTACATCGTAAATTTTAAAAATTAAAAATGGTGGAGACGTTCAAGAATAGATTTTTTACAGTTTTGTAATAAATACATTACAACTTTGTAATAAAAAAATTACAATATTTATGAGAAAAATGTAATTTTCTGTTTGTTCCAGATATAAATAAAAACACCTTTCAGTCAATACATTTATATTTTTATGTTCTAAATGTTTTTCAATCATTTTTTACATGCTTAAAATGATGTTTTATAACATCTAAATAAATAGTTTTCAAATCGGAGTTGTTGAGTTAAAAAGGTTTAATCTTCATAATCAAAACAGAAAATCTTTTTCGAATTGTACAAATTATTTTTCTACTATGAGTAATTATTTTCTGTTACATGTTAAAAAATCATAAAATCTGATATTTATGATGTTTAAATACAAATTTACAGAATTTTATGTAAGTTAAAAAAAAGGTGTACCTTAGCTTTTCACACTTGAAAAAATAAAAATTAAACATCGCCGATCATCCTACTAATATCAAGATTCCGGAGAAAAGTCTCAAACAGCGCCGAGTAGTCTACTATTTGAATACTAACATTCACCTGCGCAGCTTATGAAAACATAGAAAACTCGAGCAATGAGAACTGAATACAGTCGAAAACCGCAGTTTTCGTTTTCGTCGCCGACACAAATGGCTTGTATTCGAATACTTTTGTCCGAATCGAGATCATTCGAGAACATGGCTAAATCGAGACCTCAGACATTTTGAATTAGAATACTCCCATCACTATTTTCAATGCAAAGCAGCTGCAGCGTATTGTGGATTTTACACTACCAGTTCTTTTTTAGACCGCTGACCAAGCCCCTGCCTTCCGGGCTTTTGCATAGCTTAACGGGTTGATACCTGTCAATGGGGCGAGGATATGCCTCATCTCCGCATGGCGAAGATCTGTTTGATAAGCCTATAGGCACAATGTGGCTTCAGTTCATCTTGTTACCGAAGTAGCTTTTCCTTAGTTGGCCAAGTTGGCCGGTTGTTAATTAATGTTTGGATGCGTCGATTCAGCACTGCACAGTGTAGCGAAGTATTTCTGGATGGATGTGAGATGCTGGAGTATTTGCTAATTTCACACTGCATTGCACACCCATACGTCATGCCGTCGCTACGCTTGTTGATCCTATAATTTAGAACCTTGATCAGATCACGAGACTTTCACCTGACTACGCACCTCCAAAGGTATAATTCACAGGGAACTTGGAGGAATTTGCACCCTCGACGTATGTTACATGAACCGGGCCCCATTAGCGTACATTATCGTGCGTAGCAGCGCTCCATTTGGCTGGTTTGACACTTTCATGGTGGCTTGTCACTAAGGTACGTCTCAAAATTATATGGACAGGCGATTTTTCGAAGTAACAGCTAAGAAAATAAAGCAATGATCGCGAAAAAAATAATTTGCATATGGAATCATAACATACGTTTAATAAGATACAGAAATGTTATGTTTATATCACAGATTGTTTGTAAAAAAATAAAATTCAAAATAAGCTGTCTCAAAATTATATGAACAATGTAACGAATTGCTTTTATTACCACCGTATCAGAAAAATTTGCATTTTCTGCGTTCTGTACTTGTGACGTAATTTCTTTGAAATATAAAATCACTGCTCTTTCTTCAATTGTCGAACAGTTAGAAAATGCCTCGCAACGCTGAATTCTCTGCTGCTGATATTGCTAAAATCTGGCGTTTAAGGGCTCAAAATGTTAAAGTTTCCGATATTGCAAAACAAATTAAGCGTAGCAGGTCTGTAATTTATGCAATTTTATCAAAAAATGACAATACGATTGCAAAAAAGCTTTCAGGTCGACCAAGAAAAACATCTCTAAGACAAGATAGAAAAATTTTGCGGGCAGTTTCAACTCAAAAGAAGTCTGTTCGTGAAATTGCGAGGAATTTGGCTTTTCCTATTTCCAGATCTACTCTTCACCGTCGCATACAGGTAAGTGAAAATCATAACAATCGCAGAATGTGTCGGAAACCTATGCTGAAAGTGGACCATAGAAAGACTCGAGTTCTTTGGGTTAAAAAGCACATGCATTGGACGTATGAATGGTTAAGTGTTTTCTTTAGGGACGAAAAAAAATTCAATTTGGATGGCCCTGATTGCTGGGCATACTATTGGCATGATTTACGAAAAGAACCTCGCGAGTTCTTTAGTCGACAAAAAGGAGGGACATAATGGTGTGGGGCGCATTCTGTTTCAACGGAGCAACGTATGTTGCTTTTCTTAATGGTCAACAGTTCTCTGAGGATTATTAAAATGCCCTTTAAAGCAATCTACTTCCAATCGGAAACATCTTAGGGGAGGAAAACTGGGAATTCCAACAGGACAATGCGTCCATTCACCCCTCCCACTCAACAACAGCTTAGTTTAAACAGAATCAAGTGACTGTTATAGACTGCCCAGCCATCAGCCCAGACTTGAATCCAATTGAAAAACTACTAGATCCAATTGAAAGTACTTGCACGAGATGTGTTTGCCCATGGTCAGCAGTTTTCCACTATTCAGGAATTACAGCAACAAGTAGAGCAGAGTTGGTTCTCTTTACAGCCGCACATACTCCAAACACTATTTGGAAGCATGCCTGATAGGGTTTTTAAGATAATTAAAAGGAATGGATACAGAATTTGAATTTAAATGCAAAATATTCGAAAAGTCTGTATATTTTTGGGACAGCCTATATTTATTTTTATTTTTTTACAAAAAATCTGCAACATTTATACTTTATTTCTTTGCTGAAATAAATTTATGTTATGATACTATATGCATATTATTTTTTTCGTGATTATTTCTTTATTTTTTTAACTGTTATTCAAAAAAATCGCCTGTCCATATACTTTTGAGACGCACTATACCATGTTTGTCGCCTCTCCATAATGGGCTGGTCTCTTTGTTGTGTTTATTTGTCTCTGTTATAGTTTTTGCCTCTTTTATGGGCTCATCCCTATTGAGTTAGTTTGTCTGTGTCATGGTGGTTTGTCACTATCATGTTTATCCCAGGTTTTATGGGCTGGTTTCATTTTTGTGTTTATTTCTTTCTGTTAAGGTTTTTTGCCGCTTTTATGGACTCATCCCTATTGTGTTTTTTCTGACATTCTCTTGATGAGCTGTATCGTGTCACTGGCTTGGTTATCTATTATCCCTAGCTTGTTGATTGTGATGTTTGTCACTTTCTCGTGTGCTAATCACTTGCGATGTTTTAGCTGGTTATTTGTCACATTTATTGGGTTTGTCATATTGCGACTTTTGTTGCTGGTATTTGTCACATTCATTGTTGTTGCTTTTTAATTTACTTTTTCACATTATTTTATTTCCCTCACTTGCTTTTACTTCTTTGGGATACTTAGTATATTTGTAGCTTCGTGGATGTGCTATATGCGATCAGTCCATTGAATACTGATGGTCAGTATCACTACTTGATTTTATTTTTATGTGCAACTTGGTTGATTAGTTATTTGAGAAGCTTGGCGCACTAATGGAGTGGATTTGTTCCATAGCCATAAGTTCGACTTTTGCTATAAGGCTGTTTTCACTCGATAAAACATATATTTTTATGGTCACATTTGGGAGCCAGTTTGCATTTTGCTTTTCACCTTTTTACATTGTTGGCACTAATAAACTCAATGTTGTAAGTTGTCTTAATAATTTAAAATTCTCCAAGTAGTCTTCATTACTTGGAGAATTTTCAGCCCTTCATAGACGACTTCCACTCCTCACTAGCACTGAAAAGAAATGATTTTTTTGGCGTAGCAAGGCGGTTCCCTTGCTACCCTTTTTTAAGCAATAAATTATACTTACCAAAAAGGGGCGCTATTCCGGATAGGGATTGCTTATCGGAAATCTGGCTGCTGGGAAGAATTGATTAATGTGATATCATATCTATAGTTTCTGCTAACCATCTGATCACTGCTCTTCCTTTCTTTGTACATGTTTATTGTTCGATAGTTGGTTATGCTATAGTTTTTGGTTGTTTGGTGTAATGTGGATCAGATGGAGTGAATTGGTTAATGGGCAGGATGTTAGATAAACTTTGGATGTTTCCAATTCCCCGCACGAGCAATTTGGTTCGTCTTTACGCGTAAACCTATGTAGAAATGCTCCATGACCTGTATAAATTTGGATTAGTAGACCGCAGCTAATGATTCTGCGAGAGTCTACGTTTGGAAATATTCATATGTCGACCAGCCCGTGTTTCCATAATCCCACTCGATCTGACATATTGTTTAGTTGTTAACTCTCTTAAGTTTCTTTTTAGGTTTGATATTGGTCTTTTTAAATGATATGATATTTCCTTTATTTTATTTTGTGCCGCTTTGCTAGTTCGTCGGTATCCTCATTTTCTTGGATGCCCACGTGTACTTTTATTCAGCTGATTTAGAATTTTTGATTTGCGTTTTTTACTAATTTATGTTTGTTTTCTATTACTTTTGTTACATTGAATGGTTTGCTGAGCGGTTTATGCTACCAGTCCTTGTTATATATCCGGATAAAGACTGAATCAGATTCAAAACGCCTCATTTAGATAATGATTGTGCATAAACTGCGTTATCCTGGAGATTTCTAGAACCGGAATTAGTACGCTTAGCAGCTGCACCCTGTGTTAGCTTTTAGTCATACCAGTCATTGTTTAATACACAAAAGGACACTGTTTACGCAAATAGAGAATGCGCAGATGTCCTAGATTACGATTACATATAAACTGATTTATTTTGAAACATTTAGAACTGGGATAGTAATTTACGTCATTCTTGCGTATTAAGTACGTATTTCTTTTAAGCATGGACAAACATAGAGCTCCTATAATAGAGGCTGACGCATTCTCGCAGATTTGGTGCTCAAATTGAAGTTCAGTCGAAAAACCAAGCTAATCAGAACCGGTTCAGCCAATCAGAACCGAGTCTTAGGCAACCCCAACTCCGGCTGCGGTAGATTGATGCTGAACTGAGCACCAATAATCCGAAACAAAATGGATATGCGTCAGCTCCTATTATAGGAGTCTTAGACAAACATCGTATACATTTATTTATTCTACCTTTGTTTATGAAAAAACATTTTAATTTAAATGTTCTAAAAGGAAAATGAAACAATATATACCACATTTAAGTCATATTTAATACTATGCTCTTAGGTTATAAGTTGCAATTAGTATAAAATTACAAACACGTAAAAAATGCTTCCTAAATAAAAATACCTTTCATAGGTAATTAATCTAAAAAATATCAGTCAACTCGAAAATAATTGCATTCGTTAAATAATATTATAGAAAAATTATAATGCTTTAATAAGAAAATTGAAGCAATTTTCTTAATTTTTATTTATTAAGCAAAAAAAAATAAATTATTTTCGTCAGAACAGCGCAACATATAATATTTAAGTTATTCTACCTATCATACATAAAGTACAAATATAATGCAATTCCTAATTTATAAATTAACTATAATTCCTCAGATTTCTAATAATTACAAACAATCTATACTTAATAATCAATTTATCAGACTTTTGCTTAGAAAAAATTACATTACTTATATACATGGTGAATAATGTTGTGTTATGCTAAGAAAATGAAGGAAAATGTGATGTGTATAATTAAACATATACCCAATTATTAGACTGGTATGTTTTTACTGTTACGTTTCTCACTTCCTAAAAACCAATTCATAGGCAAAATGTTTCCATGGTTTCCAAGATAATAAAACATTTGCATTACAAAATATCACATCAGAAATAATACGCTTTATTGGGTTATTTTGCTTGTTAAATTAAAATAATAGTACAATATTTATATTTTATTATTCAAAACTTCTTCACAGTTAATAAATTGCGAGATTGGTTTAAATACGAAACATTTCCGACAACAACAAATGAATAAGACTGGAAATATTTTAAAATGATGCATATTTCGATATACAGGGTCTCTCTCTAATACTGAATAAAAATTCATTAAAACGATTGATTTCATTTTCGTGCTTATGTATACGGAAATCTCCTTCAATTAGCCGGAAACTTCTTAAAGCACAGAATGTTTTTTTTAAGAATGAACATTTATAAAAAGGTGTATTTTTCAAGTTTGATGGCTCATAATGCCACTTTCTGTTTAAGTGATAACATAAAATTATATAAAAGTGGAAAGATAATCAAGAAGGTAATTAAATAAATTTTGTTCAATTACTAGTATTTAATAAAAAGTTATACACAAATAAACAAAAAAAAAAAGAGAAACAACAGTAGCTTAGGTTAACATGAAGTATCTTTACTTTATTTGAATGTGGCCGATGAGCATGAGTGTTTAGCAAGCCAATCAAGTGTCATCCTGTTTTGGCAGTGAGTCAATCAGGTAACAGTAGGATTCAACTGCTGTTGTCATGTTTTAGAGCTGTGAGGAGGACATTTGTCAGTTATTTATGTGATTAATATTAGAGTTGGATGTGAAACAAAAGAAAATTTAAAAAATGGCACAAAGAATTGAATAGTCACAAAGAAAGCGGTAAAAAAATAGTACTATTAAGTGAACAATGTTACACTTATGAAGAAATTAGAAGGCAAATTGGTGGAAATGTAATCAAACGTGGTACTTATAAATTTTGAAAGTGTATAAGGCAACTATGTCGCTACAAAACCAAACTCGTAAATAAAGGAAAAGATGTGCAACAGGTGACAGGAGAAAATCATCTGGATGTATACAAAGTGAAATGACGGAAACCAATGTGATGTTGAGTGCAAGAACTGTTCGGCGCGGACTGCAAGGATTTTGTTTAAATGCTAGAATTCCATGAAAACATTTATTTTCTATTCTAACAAAGGATTAAAAGATTAAACTAGGCTAAAACTCATGATAACTGCACAGTAACACAATGGAACAGTGTTGTTTAGTCAAAAGCTACCTACTAGTAGTGATGGCATCATGAAATACGTAAGGAGAAGAATCTAAAATTTTCATCCTAATTGCGTTACATACATCGTGAAGCAGCCAATCAGTCATATAATATCAAATCTTATATAGGATATCAAAAGGTGTGGGTAGAATTTTTTTGATTAATGGGAATATGAATGCTCAAAAAATACATCGATGAAATACTTCAATGCCAACTGAAGCTTTCGAAACGTGATATTTACTTTCAGAACTCAAAGAATTGGTTCGAAGGCGTTCTAAGGCCGTAATTAACCCTTTCCGGCGCGGAGTAAGTCTGTTTGTAAAATGATGAAATAATGGACTGACACCAGAAATTACAAACGAATTCATTAGAAAATAAAAACTTGCCTTTTTTCCGGTACTTAACAAAAGTAAAATTTTAATTAAATATTCTTGGTGCCGTTTGTCAGTTTTGGAATTAAAATTAGGTGTCCTTTTTTGTAACCACCGCCCGTTAAATGGTTAAGAGTAAAAGTTACTGAACTAAATATTAACTGACATTGTGATAATTTTTGTATGTCTCACTTTTCGTTATGTTTAAATTTTCTTCTTTATAACTGCTATTTTAATAAAAAAAATGTCATGAAATTTGTTGGAATTACATTTTTTATTAAATAATCTTTCCATTGCTATATAAGTTTATGGTATTACTTATGGAGAAAAAAATGTTATGAACCATTAAACTTCAAACTTCAAAAAGGTTTCCACAATTTTGTCCACTGCTATAACTACGAATGAAAATATATAACCAGCCTTTCCAATTTACTCACAATTCCTAAAAGCAGGCTTCATCTTTATAAACCTTAGAAACCAATATATTTTCGAGATTTAAAGGCGAATTTGAAAAATTAAAGTTTATTTTTCCAACACTGGTTTTCAGAAACGTTTCCGAGTAGTTTTTACAGTGTATTAATCAATTTTCTCAACACAGAATTTAGGTTTTTTGTATGCTATCATTTCTCAAATAAACATTTTCATGTTCAACAAACATGCTTTATAGACAAACATGATAAATTAAATACACTAAACTTAATATTAAAATTAATATTATTTTGTTACTCTTGCACGCATAAAATCAATTATGAAGCTGAAAATGTGCCCTTTTGAATTGATAGCTTCCTATAAACCGATATTCTGGGTTGAGGAAACTGATTAATACACTTTAAAAAATACTCGGAAATGTTTCCGAAAATTAGTGACAGCAAAGAAATGTTTATAGAAATGTTTCTTTAAATCCTTGAGCTTCTTAAAGATAAAAAGCGTTTCTTGGAATAGGAGGCAACTCTGAAGATGGTATTGTATTGTTGCGATTATATTTCCTTAAATTAAAAAAACATTTGTCTTTTTTAACTATGTAGACTGCTGAAGTTAAGTGACTTCTGGAACAGTTTCGAGAGAAAACTTTCTCGAATTCCCGTTTACATGCACGGAAAATTCTAAAACCTGCACAACCATTCAGTTCGGGTCGAGTGGATCCAAATATGGGAACGTTGGAACCACATTACTCATAATTCTACCAGTCACAAAAACCGAGATGAGCCAAATCCACTTTCATTTTATGTTATAAAATTCTAAATCCAATTTCACCATAAATTAACTTAATTTATTATTATTTTCAAGCATTTTTTTCAATCATCTATGTAGAAAAATCTCACTTAATTGAATTAACATTTTCTGCCTTATCTCTAGCGAAACAGTTATTCTAGAGAGTCACATCATTTTATTTTCAAAGAAAATTAAATCTCTTGACAATATTTTCAACTGACAATAGGTTATTGCTTTAATTATGTCGATTGTTTAGAATGTTAATGGGACATTTCAATTGTAGAAATTAAATCTAACAGCGAACACAAAACCTCTTTAAAAAGATTATTATCATAGGAAACGGAATAGTTAAATATGATGCTTCGGGGCTTAAAACTGAGGGTATTTTGAAAAAAATTTAAAAAGATTGTTGTTAAGACCACTTATCTTCAAACAAGTTTCATTTAACTTTAAATTATTCTCTAATAACTAATTTAAAAGCTTTTGTTATTATTTCATTAAACTAAGACCAAATTTGCATATTGTGCATTTATCCACACATTTAACTATTTAACACTTTCGAGTATGACGTCCTATTAATAGGACATATCTTTCTATTGAATATTATTTTTGTTAGCATTTTTTTTTCATTATCATCTGCATGTAATAATAATAGTACATGTATATACAGTTCATGATTTCATTTCTTCAGCATTTAGTAATGATAATAACAATAAAAGCTTGCTTAATTCATTTTACACTTATGGCTATCCTTTTATTTCAAATATATTTAACTCTTTAAATTTAAATTAAGGTCTACTTCTCTGAATGAACAATTTGCGACAAAACATACCGAATTCAAAAAAATTATCATGACTGTTTAATACTGCTGTAATACGATATTTTTGTGATAGTTCATGACTTTATTTCTCAGCATTTAGTAATAATAATAATAATGAAAGTTTGCTTAGTTCTATTTACACCTACGGCGATTCTTTTATTTCAAATATATGTTTAACTCTTTAAACTTAAATTAAGGTCTATTTCTCTGAATGAATAATTTGCGACAAAACATAGAAAATTCTAGAAAATTGTTATGTCTGTTTAATCTTGTTCTAATACGATATTTTTCAAACGACTTCAAAAAATTTCCTTATCCTATTGTCATATTAATAGTACGCAAAATCTGTAATATTCCTTAAATTTCAATAAAGGAGATGTTCGTCAAATTTGAAAAAACCTCACATTTTGTGCCTTGGATAGTTACACTTAATATTATTACCGTAAAAGTAATTTTTTTCCTAAAATTGATAAAAAATCGGTCGCGAAAAGGTTAAAGCAATTTTATGTTTCAAGAACAACCATTGAAACATTCCCAATTACTGAAAACAAATCTAATTAAATTTCTAATTGCGGGTTATATTGGGCGATTCAAAATAAGGGATGGCGATTATATTTTAAACCGCTAATGACAGAAATATATTCTTAATTTCAAAACTTACACTGCTTGGCAAATGGTAAGAAACAACGAATTTGCGCAAAAGTATGTTTCATTAAGCAAACCACAGATAAAACAACACAGATAAAATTCAATTCACAGGTAAAACAACGGTAGAGGACGTTGTATCGTAAAGTCTCTTGTCTGTGTTAAAGGCAGTGCATCCATGTCATTTCCATCTTTGAAATTGCAAGTACTAAACATTTGAAGGGGTAGCCACATTGTCGCTTTCTGAAGATAGAGTTGCAAATTTCCTTTTTGGATGACGGGTATTGACTGTTAAATGACTGTAAAACATCATTTGATTGTGTACGAACATGGTTTAGCAGTTGGATATTTCAAGGTGGGGGCAAATTGTCACTCAAGATACCAAAGATAGAGATGTGTCGAAGAGTGTAATCTTGCAGTTTAAAAATTCCTCTGGATGTGGAAATTCTATGAAAAGGGATTCTGGAGACCGTGGTAGGGACATCACATCTCAAGAGCATCCGTATGTCAGCTTAGTGGTCAAGAGGAACATAAATGATACTCCAGGTCAGATAACCTCAGAACTCGCTAACGCTACAAGTACTTCGTTTCCTGCGAGAACTATTTATCGGTGATTAAATATGTTGTCTTAGATAAACAAAACTTTTTACTTACATGAGTTTTGGGAAAATAACCATCTGTTTTCTTTTTAATTACAAATTACCTGGTGAAAAATATCTCTTTCAGAAGGCTTTATGTGAAGGTCTCTCATGTATTATCTTTTTAATTTCTAATAGTTTTATAGGAAGTATCCCCTTCAAAGCCGGGGGCGAAAAACTGTTTACATGTAATAAATATCATTTTAGATTTAATTAATATCATTATAGACATATTTATTGTTTCATTATAGACATTTATTTATAATATTATTATATTGTAAATAAATCGCATTTCGGATGTTCAATATTTGCTGCATAATATAGAATGCTTTATAAAATTGTGTATTCTTATAAATTATATGCATTTATTAGATACGTGCAAGTTAATTAAAATAAACATTTCCGCTGTAAATATATTCAGAAGAATCATTCTTGTAGAATCAGAAGATTAATAATGCTACTCTAAAACTCATGGAAACAAGTTATTTTAATAGGTACTAATATTTCGAATATATACCATGTAATTCTAATGCTTGACATATTTAATCCAAAATGTTCATCTGAATTCTATTGAAATATGTGAGTGTTATTTTTCATTTTCCGAATTCTAAGAAATTTCATTAAACATATTTAAATATCTGCGCATAACGTGCTGAATTGAATGTATCATTTATTACTGTTGTATGTGAAAACCTGTCAAACAAAATGAATAAAAAATGAATTCACACATAAATTGAGTAAGAATTTTATTTTTTTATTATATGTATAAAAAATCAAAATAATATTATATTTAGAAAAAAAATATTTATATAAGAAGAACAGAAAAATCAGATCCTATACATAGAACTGATGCACTATAAGATGATTCACTCACGAAATAAATAATAATAAATATAGTTATAAATTAATAAATTAAAACGCTTCACCCTAATTCCGGTCTTTTTTTCAAATTTTGTGCAAATATTTAATTTTTGCCTCAGATAGTGTATATAATTTGATAAAGTACAGTGTACAATCCTATTAGGAATTTTTTATCAAAACAATTAGTATTACGCTATTTTATTGACGTAGAAAGAAATGATAATGAATATAGTAGTAAATTAATACATTAAAACGATTTTCTATAATTCCTTTTCTGTTAAAATTTTGTACCTAAATTTAATTTTTGCCTCAAATAGTGTCTAGTACAAATTCCAAAAATATCATTTGATTAAGTATAGTGTACCTTCGTATTACAGATTATTTAGCGAAACAATTATTATTACGCTATTTTATTTTTCCTTAAAATTAAATCGTTCCATAAAACTTCAGAGCAAAACCTAAAAACATTTTCGTGTTTTTAGATTAGTAGGCAATCAAAATACTATAAGTCGAGAAGAGTAGTTATACATTTTTTTTAAATTTGATATATTATTCAAGTGTGTCTAACATTTGAAGTTTTCTTATAATAAATTAAAATATTGAATGGCGAAAATCAAAATTTACCTTATTCATTCACATATCATTTTATTAAAAATACAATAATTATTTATAACATTTATTAGCATTTTTTTTCATTTTTTGTACTTAATTTTATCAATGTTATTTGTATTTAAGTACATATATTTAAATGTAATTAATTGCAAATTAAGTCTACGCTAATTTTAAAATGTAATTAAATTTTTCTGTACCACGCATTTCATTCACCTAAATTTAAATTGAACAATTTTTATTTATTCTATTAATAATGTTTATACAATTTCAGACACTGCTTGTTAAGAACATGCAGAAATTTTCATTGTGAAATATAAAAATATTTACCCATTTGTCTTCTTTAAAATACATTATCTGAAAAGGCACGTAATTTAAATTCTTCCTCTATATTCTTCGGCAAGCCAGAAGAATTTTTTGAAGGGACTTTGTTATTTTATAATTTACGTGCTTTATCTGCTGCTGAGACGGCGTTAAAAAGTCAACAATTCGGCCGTGAATTTTTATTTTTAAATGCAGAGTGACTCTTACAAATTATTACACTTTCACTACAGGAGAATCATTAAAAAAATATATAGTTAAAACATATTATTAATTTAGTGGAAATATTTACGCATTTTAAGCAACAAAATAGTACAACAGAAGTCATTTTTGAAAGTAAAAGTTAAAAATATCTGGAGTAAATTCTTAATATATATATATGTATGCATAAAATAACATAAATATTTTTTCTTCTTTTATTATTTATTGTAAAGGTCCCTTATTAAAAAAAGTTAAAATATTCCGGATTTATTGTAATTAAATATGTTATTTAATAACACAGACTTATTGATTTTCCATGCAAAAGTAATAGGAAGTCAATGTAGATTGATTTTTACAGCTATTCAGTATCTTACATAGTTAGAGATAATTTTTCAGTGAAAGCAATATATATATTTTTTTAATTAAGATTATTAAGGAATAATACATTTCTTAACTGTTTTTAGGGTTCTGTATTTAAAAAGTAAAAACGGAACCATTATAAGATCACCACTGTTTCTGTCTCTCCGTCTGTCAGAACCCCTTTTCTCGTAAACTGTGGGACATGGAAAGTTCAAACGTGGGAAAGTTATAAAACGTTTTTACCCACATATGTTCAGATTTATTATCCATTCACAAATATGCTTAGGAAAAATTTAGGGGGCTAATTAAGTTACTTGAAAAAAGAAGTTTTCTTTTTGTATATCATGTGGGGTATCGTGTGAAAGATTTGGTAATGTTCAAATCAAAAATATATTTATTTTAATTTTAGGTATTATATTTTCAGAGATATCGTCGAAAATGCACTGCAAAAATATGTCTCCTCGCACCTCTATTTCCGAATCTACTGAAACTAAAATTATAAAAAAAAATTAGAGGTAACAGGAGTTTATTTAAAACTTGCAGGAAAATTATAGCGATTTTCTTAGGTAACATAGTATTTGAGAAAAACGCATTTTTCTGTTACACACAAACTTTATTTTTCGGGCAGTCAGCGGGGAAATTGACGGACGCTCGAGGTATCTATCGACGCAAAATCATCCAAGGATATTTGATAATGATTTTCGAAAAATCATTTCCGGTAATTAGCCGAGATATTAATTAAGTTACTTGAAAAAAAACTTTCTCTTTATGTGCGGTGTAGGGTATCGTTCAAGAGATCTCGTAACATCAATTAAAAAATATATTTGTTTTAATTTTAGTTATTATATTTTCAGAGATATTGTCGGAAGTATAATGGAAAAATATGTCCCCTCCACTCCTATTTTTGAATCTACTGAAGCTAAAATTATGACAAAACTTAGCGGTAGTAGTAGTATATTAATTAATAAACTGTTTTTAATAAATTTAATGTACAGAACCCTTTGAGCGCGAGTTATACTCGTACTTGACCAATTTATTTATTTAAAAAATAAATAGACTGTAACATTAGACTTAAAATATCTATGAATGTACTGTATTCATTCATTAATAAATGATTCTAAAAAAATAATAATTGCCTTTAGCTCCGAACGAAAATAGCAATCAATCACATATTTCGAGTAGACTAATTTCAGTTCAATACATAAAATATTTCACTGAATAAGTAACGAAATTTCTAAATTATCTGCTTTATAATGTAGCAGAATACTAGCAATACAATGACATTTTTTTTCTAATTTCAATCAGGTGATATTCAGTAAATTTCAATTCTTTTTTAATTAGGATATTATTTACTAAGGAGTTATATTAAGAAAATCATGATTGTCTAATTCCATCATGAATTGATGTTCTCTTTTAATATAGAATCGAGGGAACTATTAGTTAATTATGCATGTAATCAAAGACCGTGTTAGTTTTTTTATATAATATTAGTCTCTTGTGCGTGGCATTAATTAGTCGCCAAGAGCTTTTGATCAATTCTTATGAAAAACCGAGCATTGTGCTCAATAAAAAACGAGGTAACAAACGATTAACCTTTCTTCGTTATGTCTCCAATTGAATTCGGAAGAAAGAAATTTAATTATGCAACGTTCATGTCATGCAATTACAAAATTCTATATGATATTAAATCGCATAATCTTTGAAATATTTAATGCATGATCTTGTGACATTTTTAGAGTAATGTTTATGAGTGGAAATATAAATATAAGAGTTATTTTCTTTTATATGTATAGGTATAAATGATTGTATCTTAAAAAAAAGTTTTAATATTGTTACTTTTGTCCATATCCAGTGTGCTAGCCTGACCTTCCACCTTGCTATTACCACCGTTATAGTTTACACAACAGCTTAGCAATGCAGCAATTTTAGACGGAATATAAAAGGGGAAGGGTTGTATTCCCCAAACTAGGAGAAACTATTTCTGGCGAAAGTTACGCTTGTAATATTAATCGTTTGGCAGAACAAAACCATGAAAAAAAACCTTACACTTGACATCAGCAGTTATGTTACCAGTCTCAGTAATCTTAAAGCGCAGCAAAGCCAAGGCACATAGAAGTGTCATGGCTTGCAAAAAAATAAACAATTTTAAAACATCCGGCACACGTCAGACAATTCCTCTTTCGATTAGCACATTTTTAACTCTTTACGAAACAGCTTTAAAAAATAGCAATTTCAGACTGAAGATGAAGCGTGAAACACAATCGGCGAATTTTCAGAGATGGGAGAAGCAATATTGCCAAGATTCTATCTCCAAAGTAATTGTGTACAATTTTCTGGTGAATAGTGGTGATCTTAAAAAAGGGTTAGAATTCATAAATTGCATATATGAAAGTTTACTTTAACTAAGAAATGTAAGCCCTGCGCAGGAAGCATAAACTACGAAATGTAAATTTTTCAGAAATTGCTGCGCCATCCTTCAAAATAAAGCTATGTTTAAATACAGGTGCTTGAAACTGCTGCCATCTATCAAAAGAAACTTTTCAAGGCAAGATTATGCGTTGCATAAAATTACCGTATCCAGAAAACTTGAGATTCCGCGTCTATACCAGTCGACATTGGAAATTGGTGTCGTATAGATCACGAGATCAAAATTGTTCACAAAAAAACACGATTAAAGTGCCTTTATACTCCAATTTTGAGCAGTCTGAGATACTCTAAAACTGTTCAACAGAAGCCACATATAGTGAGTCTTAATACTCAGATTAATGATTATACACTGCGTCCAAATACCAAGCCTTTTTTTTTTCACCACGTCAACCCTGCTGTCGCCTGAGAGTTGACAAAGGGTACAAGAAAGTAATGATGACCCTATTGACTGAGGTTTGTATTTTATTTAATTTTTATAATCAAGAAAAAACATTTCAGAAAACCTGAAGAACTTTTTTATGCTTATAATATATTGAAAACATAATTTTACTCATTACACCAGTTCTGTGAAGCTGTGAAATAACTGTAAATTGATTTATTTTATTTTAAGGGGACGCTTCAAAATTTTAAATTTTTTAATCAGAAACATTTCAATTTCAATTAATTACTATATTAAGAAACTTTTGATAACTCTTTAAATTAAAATTTAGTTTATAAAGGAAATATTTTCATTTACGGAAATAAACATTTTCTTGTGTGACTTTAAAGATACTCTTCCAATTATTCTTTATAATCAGATTTATTTTCAAAGGAAATCAAATCACATTGAAATAGTTTGAAATGAAGTTAAATTTCTGCTCTGAATATTCCTATTGTTACTTATGCAAATTGCTCGTTGCCATTTTCAGAAATTATATCTATCAGTTTATACAGGATATCTTTGAAGAGAGTGTTATGTGAGAGAATTATATAAATATTCTAAACTGACAGCTTTTTAATAGTCTTCAATTTTGCTCAAAGGATTTGTTTGTGAAATTAATATTAACTAAATTATTTACTACAGCAAACTCATTTTAGGCTTTGCTTTTTGGAAGGAAAACTTTTATTGATAAATTTATATCATATATTCTAATACGAGCGAATCTTGTGAGTGTGTGTGTGTGGTTATATATATATATATATATATATATATATATATGCAAATTTTTTCTTAAACAATTTTGACGAAATTTTGACGTATCCTACCGATTTGGCGCACCAGAAAACCTTTGAGCTAGGTCACATGTTCGAGAAAATTCGATTACCGGGTCATTTTGGGTGACCATGGGTCAGAGTCAAGCTAATTGTATCTTAAAAAAGATTCAAACGATTTCGACTAAATTTTGTATCTTACCATTTTCGGGCACGAGAATAGTATTGGGTTGGGTCACATGTTCGAGAACTTTCGATTAGTGGGTCATTTTTGGGTCAAAGCGAGTCAAGTTCATTTTATCTAAAAAACGGCTCAAACGATTTTGATTAAATTTTAAATCCAACGAGTTCCAGGCACGAGAAAATCATTGGGCTAGGTCACATGCCCAAGAAAATTCGATTAGTGGCTCTTTTTTGGTCAGTGTTGGTCAAGCTAATTTTATTTAAAAGACGGCTCAGACTATTTAGACTAAATTTTGAATCCTATGGTTTTCGGGCACGAGAAGACTAGGTCACATGTTCGAGAAAATACTATTAGTGGGTCATTTTGGTCATGGGTCATTATGGTTCAAGCTATATTTATCTTAAAAACGGCTCAGAGGATTTGAACAAAATTTAGTATCCTACCGTTTCAGGAAACGAGAAGACTATTGGGTTAGGTCACATGTTCGAGAAATTTTGAATAGTAAGTCATTTTGTTCATGGGTCATTATGGATCAAGCTATTTTTATATTAAAAATGGCTCAGACGATTTGAACTAAATTTTGTATTGTACTGATTTTGGGCACGAGAAAATCATTGGGCCAGTTCATATATTCAAGAAAATCCGATTAGTGGGTCATTTTTGGGTCACTGTGGGTCAAGGTAATTTTATCTAAAAAACAGCTCAGACTATATTGACTAAATTTTATGTCCTACGAGTTTCGGGCACGAGAAGACAATTGGGCTTGGTCACATGTTTGAGAAAATTTTATTAGTGGTCATTTTGGTCATGGGTCATGATATTTGAACTCAAAACTAATTTTTACCGAGTATAGCTCGGTCTTCCCTACTCGTTTATTGTTTATATGCAGAAACCTTTAGTCATTAATATAATTCACTGGAGACTTTAGAGCAAAATATCTTAGAAACATATCTAAATTACAATTGTTTCTCAAATTTATATCTTGAAATATTTATTGAGCTGAATTTTTCAATTTATTTAAAAGACATAATAATCAGATTCGCTCAAAATTTATAGGGATGTGAGGGATAAATATTATGCGAATAAAGATAAAAATCCCTGAAAAATCTCAACTGCTGATAGTTTGAAGAATTTTTTTTTTTTTTTTTTTTTTGGGGGGGGGGGGGGGGTTCTTATAGTACAGTTAGCCATAAAAGAGAACACCGCCATACAGTTTAAGCTCTAAATTGTCACAAAAAACGAAAATAGCCAAACGACTGAAAATTCTGTCTTCTTTCAATTTATATTTTTTTTAAAAATCGGGAGTCTTCTTCATATTGAAATCGTACCAGATTGTTAAATTCGCCTATATTCATTGATGCATGCCCCGATTATGTAATCCTGACAGGAAATTACCCCGAATATGAAGGACACTGCAACAAATAATAAAGATAAGGATCGTTAGGTAAAAGACACCAAACAGTCGGCAGGGAGGAACGTGACGTTTAATATTTATGATCTGACCGAAGTGACTTTGATCCCACATTTTGGATTTTTGGACGTGAGGCAGAAAAGTAGTTTCAATAATAAAAATGATTTTTACTTTATGAAAAATGACTTTATGTAAATGGGAAAATTCAACAAACATTATTTGCAAATAATATGATCTGATATTTCGTAAGAGTACATTAGTTCTCTAAAAACAGTAATGATGATCGGACGCAGGGGGTGGGTAAGGAACTCGTTTTTCGACTTCAAAGCATTCCACAAAGGAAGATTGATATGATATTGATATGATTGATTGACAGCTGCAATCTTTAAACAACTGTAACTTTTTTTTAAAATACGATAAAATTTCAACGAAAATCGAAAGAAAATATTGAAATTTTATATAAATTAAAAAACAGAAATTTGAAGTTTTGATAGTAATTGAAGTTTTAAATGTATACACCTTAAGATATAATCTCCAGTATTATGTTTTTTATTATTATTATTATTATTTTATTATTATTATTATTATTATTATTATTTTGCTTTTTCGTAAATTAGTTTTTTCGGAAAAAATCATAAGAGTTTCGAAAAATTGTCATGAGTTGACATTCTCGACTATTCGATTTTCAGAGGTAGAGTGTTATAATTATTGTCAAATTTTATATTTAATCAACAAATCATCTTCAAATAATTTATTTTTGATAAATAAAGTATGCAGAATATGACAAAAAATTACTGTATCGTATAAACATTTTAAATGTGGGAAAAACTTTTTAGTTAAATAAAATAATAATTTTTTATGTAAATTAAGGAATTACTTAAAAATAGGTTTTATCCGAAGGATGAACTGCCATGAAAGATATTTTTATTAAAAATTATATGTAAAAATCTGTGAAGGTGGGTTGCGTATTCAATTTTTACTTTCTTCTATCTTTGCAAAAAGAAAGTATTGGATTCATGAAAATTTTCGACTTCCGGTTTTCGAAGGATATATACGTTTTCGAAGGTCCTGAACACGATTTGATAATTTTTAGAAAATGCCTGTCTGTGACTCTGTCTGTCTGTATGTATGTATGTGACAAAACTTTTGTGGGCACTCTATCTCAAGAACTAATGCACGAAATTTAATAAAAATTCATTTTCAGTTAGTCCCTGATATAAGTTGGTGTTGATTAGTTTGTGGTGAAAATCGCCCGAGAGGTGGCGCTGCTATGCTGCATTTTTGCGATTTCCTCAATAGCTCTATTTCAAGAATTAATGCACTTAATTTCATCAAACTTCAGGTTCAGTGACACCTTAACATAAATAGACTCTTATTACGTTTTGGTGTAGATATCGCAACAGGTGGCGCTACTATACCACTTTTTACTCGATTTTTACGATAGCTATATCTCAAGAACTTATGCACGAAATTTAATAAAACTTCATATTCAGTTAGTCCCTGATATAAGTTGGTGTTGATTAGTTTTTGGTAAAAATCGCCCGAGAGGTGGCGCTGCTGTGCTGCATTTTTGTGGTTTCCTCAATAGCTCTATTTCAAGAAATAATGCACTTAATTTCATCAAACTTCAGGTTCAGTTAGACCTTAACATAAATAGACACTTATTACGTTTTGGTGTAGATATCGCAACAGGTGACGCTACTATACCACTTTTTACTCGATTTTTACGATAGCTATATCTCAAGAACTAATGCGCGGAATTTCATCAAACTTCAGATTCAGTTAGACCTTGACATAAATAGATGCTGCTTACGTTTTGGTATAAATTGCCCAACAGATGGAGCTGCTATACTACTTTTTCTCGATATTTACGATAGCTATATCTCGAGTACTAATGCCCAGAATTTCACCAAATTTCAGGTTCTGGTAGACCTTGACATAAATAGATGCTGCTTACGTTTTGGTGAAAATTGACGAACAGGTGGCGCTGTTATGCTACTTTTTTCATTGTTATCACGGTAACTATATCTCAAGAACTAATGCACGGATTTTCTCAAACTTCGGATTCAGTTAGATGTTGACATAAGTTGTCGTTGATTAGATTTTGGTCTAAATCTACCAACAGGTGGCGCTGCTATGCTGAATTTTACAGGATTCATTTGATTTTAGCAGTAGTCATATCTCAAGAACTAATGCCCGGAATTTAATAAAACTTTAGCTTCAGGTAGACCTTCATATAAATGGTGTTAATTCTTTTTAGTGTATGCGAAATCTGTGTGAGATAGAAGAAAGTTTTGGGATTGGCACATCCAACTAGTTTTTTTTTTCCTAGCTACTCCTTTGTATTTAAGTCTTTTAAAACATCTTGAGTGTAGAAAAGACGTTGAAAGACCTACTTAGGTTTTCCCCCCAAAAGAACTTCATATTGTTTTCTTTTTATTCCAGAATGATAAGCTTTATTTTTCAGAAATTGTACGAAACGCAGACTTCCACTCCAGCGGTCCGATTTGTTGTCCTGCATCCAAGTACAGATCATATTCTCTATGTCTTGATTAGCTCTTTCGACACTAGAATGACTTTGTGAATACGAGGCTTCCCATGGATGATCTTCAGTGCTGGCAAAAACTCCTTCAAGTTCGTCACCACATTATTCGCAAATTCCCTTCTATTGTCAAGCTATAATATGGATGGTGCTCCATAAGAAAATAGTTAAATGTAGACAGAAAACAGTTAAATGTAGAAAACATCAAAGGTTTTACATCAATGCCTTTTTAATGAATTTCTGTTATTCCTAGCAAAGCTCAAAAAGATGCATGTAGATTAATAACGTTCGTGTAACGGTTTTGTATTTGGTTGAAAGTTCTTTCAACATTCTATCACGTCCTCCGTGTCCAAAAGCCAAATGATCTTCAAGAAGTACGTGAAATAAGTCAGAGTCTCTGACGTAATACTGTATGGTACTGACTCCTCCTTTAACAGGATAAATGAGTTTATTTTAATTTCTCACAAACATCACATCATAACGATTCAGCAAACAATAGTCTCGGGGTTTCTTCTCAGTGGTCATTTAGGCCTTTTTTACATCATTTATTAACTTCTGGTAAGTAGTTTTGGTCAAACTTTGGATAGTTCATCGTCGAATAGTTGTTTCATGTCTATTGACGATGACACCTTCTCCAACACTACATCTTGCTCTTACATTTTTCATGCAACACATTATAAAACTAATTTTTACACTCATGACGAAAACGCATTTTGACACTCCTGAACAAAGCGCAAAATGCAAATGGCAAATTCTGAGCCTGGGTCAAGCGTCAAAAATCACGTTCTTTACCACGTGATATTCGAAAAGAATCCAAGATGTATATGATACTTCGCCGGTTTGTCGTTTAGCAGTCTATAGAATGCCTAATAAATGTGTGAAATGTGAATCGTTTCATACATTGTCAGTCAATTCTCAGCATTCTATAAAATGCCTAGGACTTCTATAAAATACCGGCTTTCATACACTGCCGGCAACATGTACATCAAGTTTCGTGCAAATCTGTCAAAAATGTAGAATTGTATAAGAAACATGTACCCACACACTGATTTACATACATATATATATATATATATATATATATATATATATATATATATATATATATATATATATATATATATATATATATATATATATATATATATATTTCCTTTTCTTTTTAAATGTATATTAAGTTAGTTTTATTTTTTTAATAACAATGATAAATTGAAACTTTTTTTTTTGGTAACCAACAACGATTTTGAAAATTAATTTATTTTTTATTTTGATCGACATATTAAATCAATATTATGGGGGAAAATGATGCCACTAAATAGCAATACTCAGCTAATGAACTGTCGTTGTAAACATTACTTAAACCAAAGACACAGTTAAAAATTCACGATATTAAATTTCTATTCGTTTATCTTGCATATTTCAGTTATTTATATTACACAACATTTGGCACTTTCCTATAAAACACTTGAAAGTTATTTAAATTTATTAAATGTAACTGCAAGTCTGGGTAAAATAATTACAGAAATACTATCGTATTATGTACAGAAATATTACCGTAACAGTGTACAGATCTGATAATATTGCATATTCAAAACAACGAATACCAGATTAATGTTATATATACAGGTATCCCAAAAGTCCTTGACACATTTTAAAATTCAATAAAAGATCAAGCAACTGGCGTACGAGAATGCCGTTTAGAAAAAAATGGTTCTTATGATCTGAAATTATGTTTAAGCAAATAAAAAAATAAGTTCCGAATATTTCTCTTAGATGGCGCTGCTTCTGAATAGTTATCGAATAGGTAGAATGTCTTTATATATAACAATAGCGAAAGACGCGCAATACGTATGCACAGTTTTCGTCCTAAACTATAGCAACCCACATTCCAGAACTTAAAAATACTCGCTTTCTAGAGTTCGATTAGACGACTGAGGATGGATCGACGAGTATTGTTAACTTCTGGAATAAGGGTTGCCTAGTTTTGACACAGTTTTGACATAGTTTTGACAGAAATGTGCATACGCATTGTGCGTCTTGCGCCATTGTTATGTATAAAGGCATTCTACCTATTCCATAACTTTAAAGAAGCATTAGCATATAATTGTTTGAACAATTTTTTTTATTTGCTTAAACAAAATTTCAGATCATTAGAAGCATTTTCGTCCAAATCGCACTCTCCTACGCCAAATGCTTGATCTTTTATTTAATTTTAAAATATGTCAAAGAGTTTTAAGAGACGCTGTATATCTATAAATTTTAACAATCGTTTGAAAAAACAGATATTTTCAGTGAAAATCGCTTAGGTAAAAAAAAAAGAAGCATTAAGAACTTTTGGTATTTTTAATGATGGTTTGTCACAAAAATTTCAGAAGTCCAGATAACACAAAAATATACAAATAGTTTTCATATCTACACTATATTATGCTTTCTGTAAGATTTTCCCCTCGTATTCTCCTTTCCTCACTCCTCCAATCATCTCTTGCCTCCTTTGCTCTCATTTTTTCTTTTCTCCCACTTCTTCTCCTCTTTCACTAATTAAATTTCATATTCCATTCATATATTAATCAATCAATCCATTATTCTTATAATACATGGCTACTTATATTGTTCCAGAGATCGCGTGAATTTTTGATGCATGCTGTAATGTTCTATGATATACACTATTTTTTATTTGAGTTTTCTCAGCTTGAATTTATTCATCAAAAAGGATAGTTCTATAAAGAGCAGCATCGGGTGTTTTTATTCTTTTTTTATTCTTATTCATTATTTAAAATATATTTAAGAGCATATTGATTTAATTAATGGCTTGGAATGGTCTTTTTATAATTAGTATTATTTTGTAGGTCATGTTTTTATTATTCGTTTAAACTATTGTCTCATCAAAATTACCATGATCTGTTTCTCACCACCATAAGGTGGGCATTTTTTTCACAGGGAAGATGCCCGTTCCTCTCTTCAACCAATCAGTATCATTCCAAATGATAATGGATTTTGAGCGATGAATGAAAAATCTTTCTCTGTCTCCAACTCCCCAAGTGTCCTTCTCCCTCTCTTTCCTTCACCCTTTCCTCCTATTCTCCTTTCTCCGCTTCTCCAACCAACTCGTGCCTCCTTTGCTCCCCTTTCTACTTTTTCCTATTCTCCCCCTTCCCCTCTTCTTTCACTCCTGTTCTCTCATCCCCACTCTTTCCCTTCACCTCTTCTCCTTCCCACTGTTCATCTACCATCCATCATCCCACCTTCTCTTTCTTAAGGACTTAATTACTAAACTTAACTACTAGAACTTAACTATTTAATTACTAAATACTTAACTACTTAAAAAAAAGGAAGGAAAAAGAAAGAGAGAACAGTGGTTAGACAAACAGTAGAAGGACGATGGGAGAGAGAGAGGAGGTAAGGTGAAGGAGAGAACTGAGGGAACGGGAGTGGAAGAGGAGAGGACAAGGTGAGAGAGGGAAGAAGGGGAGAGAGGGGCGAAGTGGGCAGGAGGGGACGGAAAGGTGAGAGAAGGGAGATCAGTGAGAAAGGGTGGAAGAGAGAGAAAGAGAGAGACAAGAAGAGAACTGGAGAAAGAGAAGGATACTTCAAACATAACTCTAAAAGAATCATTCATATCATCCGCTGATTGACGGAAGAGAAAACAGGTTTGTAAAATCTATTGTTGGGGCTCATATTTTTATAGTTTTTTTAATTATTAAAATCAATAATATGTCATTCATTTCTCAGGCATTAAATAAGGGTTTAAAATATTTTTAAAAAAAGCATAAATATAAAATAAAATAAATGAAATTATTGAGAGTAAAAATTAAATTTGCATTAATAAAAAATTACGAGTTTCATTAATTTATTTAATTATTTTTATCCATGCACATTACTATAACAACCCGATGAATGCTCTTTAAAAATTACCTGCTTATTTTAAAACAATTTTTGTATAATTTTTCGAATGCTTGAAGAAGGAGTTGAGACTCCAGATGATCACTCTTTGCACTAACTTCCTCGAGGTTGAAAATCTTTTAGTTTTATCTTGATTAGTTCCACATTCTACACCTGAAGGGTTCTCCCTTTTGAGATTTACTTTTGTGCCAACGAATTTTTCATTATTTTCTGTTACTGCAAAAATAGATTGAAAATTTGGATGTGTGTAAATCACTTTGCATCCAGGATCTCTTTCGTCAAGAATTGTGAATTCTTCATCTGAAGAATCGTTCTCATCTTCTTTTATTTCATTTGAAGAAGATTCCGACATATTTGTGTGTTTATTTTTATTATTTTTTTAATTATAATCTAAAGGAGCCTTTTTTACCAACATATAAGACGATTATATTGAGAAAGGTGAAAAGGAATTGTTGGAATTTGACTTGTTTATTTAAATACATTGTTGTAATCTGTTTTATAATTGCCCGCTAAGCAAAAATATTTTTTTTTTAAACAATGAGTCATTTTGTATTAACAATGAGTTTCCTGTAATTTTAAACTGTTTTGTAACAACAATTAAATATTATTACATAATAAAAAAGTATGTTGGAATTTGCAAACTTTTTAAAAATTATCAAGACTTATAAAATAAGAATAAAAATGTTTTTTTTTTTTTTTTTTTTTTTTAATATATATAACAAACACTTTTTTATAACAATTCAATGTTTTGAACAAGAAATGTAGTCATAAAATTAGTCACGCCTAATTTCTTAACTGCAATTCATATTTTTTTTTCACAGAATGTGCGTTGCAATAAGTTAATTTGGCATGTTGGATAATTTTTGATGAAAAAGATCTACTAAATAGTTCATTCTCGTACTTCATCAGCTAAATACACAGGATTATTATTTTGCACAAATCCATTTATTAACCCCTTAAGCACCACGACGTACCTGCGTACGTCACGAACGCTTCATTTGCAATACCAGGACGTATGTGCGTACGTCCTGATTTTAAGTCCAGATTGCAATATTCTAAGTATCTAGTTTTTTTGCGTCGCTAATTGCTATTGTGATTGGTTTTGTATGGAATTTATAGCAGTGATTATTTTCGCGTTCAATAGATTGCTTTTCGTGTGTCCAAAAAAACACTCATTAGTTTTCCCGCTTCTTTGTTTCTTTCTTCGTCATTCATTTGTTTATGGGTTGGTCATTCTGTTCAGTTGTCTTTCGTAAATTGTAGTGTTTTGCTTTCGGTTTTGTTTGTATCTCTGATAGATAGTGATTTTATAGAGTAATTATGTCAGACACGGAGAGTGATTATTTCCTAAATGTGATGATCACATAGACGATAGTGATGATAGTTTTGAGTCAAGCGATGAATATTGGAACTTCGAACCTTAATTCTGTTTGTATAGTATAAATAAATGTTTATTTCATCTCCTTACATTACATGTAATCAAATTATTCACATGTAATTAGAAATAATGGCATAAACTACTTTTGACGAAATTTAACATATTGGGTTGTTTGGAAAGAAAACCAATTCGTACCAGAAAAATTCTATCATTCAATTATTAGGCATTAATTCCGATATCTAATGTATAATAATTTTCGGGAAGAATTTTCCGGTATGAATTAGTTTTCCCAAGCGGAAGAAACATTCCGAACAACCCAATATCTGGTATTCAGCCTGCTATCACTAAATTGAATATGGTGCTTAACGGGTTAAGAGGCATATGAAATATATAGAATATACGGCAATAAGCTAAATGTCATTTAACGGGCATTCTAGAATGAAAAGCAATATGATTTTCTCTTACATGCTGTTTATATAATTGAAACAATAAATTTTAATAAAATAAAATTTGTTTTCTTAAAAATATGCATCAACAAATTAACCAAGTGTCATATGTTCATGACGAAATTTTGATGATTATGTTAATAACTCACTCATTTTAATTCGTTAAATGTTCGCAGTTGATCTAAGTATTCCGGAGCAATTTTTGTTTTGCCGCTATCTTAAAAAATGGTTGAGATATAGCAATTTGAAATTTCAAGGTAACTGAAACTTTCAAATAAGACAGCAGAATTCATCCATAAACGGGTTTAATTTGTGAGTTTTAGTGAATATGGTTTCGGCAAATTTTCCTTCTTTGTTGTAACCATTGTTCTAACTCTTATATGCTTAACACTATACATTTATATTCGCCAACGTCAAATTCTCGCCAATCTTGGCGATACTTGGCAAAATATCGCTAAATTTGGTAACAAAAATAGGTTGCCATAAATGAAGCCAACTTAGCTGTAGCGAACTAATTTGTCGATATTCTGATTCAAATTCAATATTGACGAGAACTGGGGCTGAATTCTTTTTATTCAGGTTCCTCACATTTTAGCTTCTTGTTTTCCAGTAAAATTAGCTAAAATCTTAAAACCAAGGAATAGGAAGGCTATCTCTTCCTGGCGGTACAGGCCAGAAAGAGTTTTCGCAGTTTAGTATACATTGGCTGATCGCATCCAGGTATCCCGATGATTCGCAAGCATCTGATGTACCACAGATGACGAAAAATATTGATTTCATTGGCGATATGATAGCGAAATTTGAAGCATTAACATGATTGAGATAGAAGAAAGTTTTGGGATTGGTTCATCCGACTAGTTACTAGATGTTTTGATGTGGAATGCTTCCATGGCTTTTTTAAGACCAGCATTCATTTTCCTTACCGCGACTACATAAAATATCCTTTCAGCACTAAAACCTGCAGAAAATTAGTAGTTTTCAAGGTTCGTACTTCAAAAGTGAAAACAGAACCAGTATAAGATTACCCGTGTGTCTGTCTGTCCATCTTCCCCAACCGTTTTTTCTCGAAAACTACGGAACGCGAAAAGTTCAAACTTGGTAGAGTAATAAAAGTTATTAAACCAGATATTTATAGAATATTAGCTATTCACAAATATTTTTGAGGAACATTTAAGGGCTAATTCCGTTAGTTGGAGGGAAAACTTTTTGTTATATCGTGTGGGGTATCGTTCAAAAGATCTCGTAACACTGAACTCAAAAATATATTTGTTTTAATTTTAGACGCTCGAGGTACCTAACGACGTGAAATCATCTAAAGTTTATTTATGATGATTTTCGAAACAAAAAATTGTAGGTAATTGGCTGAGATATTAATTAAAACCTATCTACCAAAACACTGAACAGACCAAGACAGAGTTACAACTTTGCGATCTCCTTTCGAAGCGTACATGGCATAATGCCAAGTTTAAACTTTGTACAAAGACTTTGCTTTAGGTAAGGCGAATCATAGTGATAAATAGCCAACGTTTTTCATTCCAATTGAATTTGATTACTGAAGGCAATTATTGAAAAATATTTCATAGAATAATTCCAAGTTTTTTGCAAAGTCTTATTATTATTTTACCAAAGACTGTTTGTAATATTGCAGTTATAAAACTAATAAATGTATTGTACGGAACCCTATTTGCGCAACTCAAACTCGCATTTCACCGATCATTTGAGATAATTCTCATAAAAGTCTTTAAAAATATTAATTTCCAGATTTCCATTATGTAATTAATAATTGCCGCATGTATTAATGCCGCATTTATTAAAAGAAAAATGTTAAATAATTTAATAAAATGACGAAATTGTTTCTTTTTATATATTTTTTTTCAATCCTTGAATAATTGATTACAGGTGAATACTATTTTTTAAATTTATGCATATGATCTGATAACTTTCGGCAGGAGTTTAAACAATAGGCATTTGTGATATACATCGATATAAACCAAGTTAGACTTTTCTGTTACGATAATCCAGCTGCTACCTCCATTAAATACAAAAATGAATAATTGCGCATACCTGAGAGATGACTACAGACATAGTACTGATTGACATAGTACTGAAGCGAGATTGATTTCTTACATAATGTTATGTTTCAGCTTATTTTGAAAAAACATTTTCTATTACACTAAGTATTTTTCTCTAATAGGTAAAAACTGAAAGCCCATATCAGTCATTTGTGGACAACCTGTCGTTATAAAAACATCATTATTATTATTAATCTTTAATTTACCTGAATTATTTATTTAAAAAAATTTCCCAAATGACACATTATTTATTAGTTTTAGCGTAATATTTTTATCTGGCTAGATTCAAAAATACATGCTTCCATGGAGTGTTTTGAACATTTTGTATTATATGTTAACAATACAATACCTTGTACTTTGAAGAAATAAAGTTTTGGAGTGATAAATAAAATTCCCCATATATCAACTAATGTCTTGAACAGGGTTTTTGAACTGGTATTATTTTTGTAAAGTCAATAACATCACAACATAGTAAGAATTACTTTAAAAAAATTAATTTTCATAGTCATATTTATTCTAATAAAAGATAATAGATACAGAGAATTTACATACAAAAACTAATTATGTGTACAGAAACAAGTCCAAAATATTCTTTTCTGACTGTATGTTAAATATACCCAGCATTAAAGTGCTTGAAAAAAAACTAATCGTTGGGGGGCACCGTAATACTTACCCATCATGGATATGCATAATATAAAATATGAAAATTAAACATGTGTAAACTATTTATGAAATGCATTGCAATTCAATTAAAATCGTGGCTTAATGCTTTATTTCTTAAAAGAAATATCCTTATAACTCTAAAAATAATTATCATATTAACTAACAGTTTACTGCGTCGGATTAAACGTCTCTTTTCCAATTAAAATATACCTTTGAATTGAAATCTGAATGAAATACAGGATCATGAAAAATCGAAGAATGTGAAAAATATGATTACAAATATCTCGGCAACTAATTATCCTATAAACTTCTTTTTTTATGCAAAATTTACGTTTTTTTTATTGTATTTTATATTTATTCCTTAAAAAAAACACTTTCGAAAAATTTTATATACCTTTTATCACAACGAATATTTCGTAGGAGTCCGAAAAAAACAGTTCCGGATATTCGAGGTTACTGAAATTCAATAAGCTTCTTCTCATTATTACATGCTAAGTACATGGCATATTTCAAGTATCTATCTCAATTTGTTCGGGAGATAGAGCGTTTACAGACACACACATACACACACACAGACAGACGAATGGCAAATTTTTTTTTCTAAAAATATGTTTTTCGGAATCTCCAGTGTCTGAAACGTGTAAATCCGTCAAAACATGTTTTTCGATTTTTAAAACGATTACAAGACTTACCCTATACTACGTATGATGGGTAAGTAAAAAGTAAACTTGCATTACTATTTGTTGGACAATATCATTTCGAAAGATGAATGTCAACCAAAGATACAAAGATACTATTAGAATATAACAACAAACTACAAAATTATTCGAAAGATATCTTCTTGATTTGACACAAAAAAATTTTTCCAATCATTGTTCAATCACGCATAAATACTATTTCATTTGTCATAATTTTCGTGCATCATCGTTTTTCTAGTAGAAGACATAATTGGATGCTATATTTGCGCTTAGGACATTACTCTGAATAATTTTTTCTTGTAATAAGATGTAGACTCCAAGCAAAAGAATTACGTGAACACCATGGAAAATCCTTTTTAAGAAACAGCGTATGCCCTATAGATATGTGACAAATTACATCCCCTTAATTAATAAAAATGGTTTGATGATTATTCTCTAAGGGTGCACTATTTTGCTATTGTTTTTTTCTCGTTAATGCTTTCTTTTCAAGAACAAAACTTCAGCACTTCATGATTTAACTCTATTTCACAAATAAATTACATGAATGAAATGAGTCTTTTTTATATACATTTTTTTATGTGAAAGAAATTAAAAAGGAATTAACATATTAGAATTTCGATTATGTAATTCATAGATTAAATTAAAAGTCACTATTTGGATTAAATAAAAATATAAAGAAGCTAATAGTTATTATTTTTTTTTTGTATTTTCTTGCAAATGATGCTAATAAATAAAATTCTTAGAAATAACAAAACGATACAGTTAAATTCAAATGACACTACATACCAACAAAAAATTCAATACCAACAAAATATAGGAGTGTTATAAATAATAACCCTATTTGGAGAGATCTGTAGCTTAAACTAATGAACGGTATGAGATTATATTTTATGTCTAGACATTGGAAAGCATAGACAAATGAATACCATGCAAAATGGAGATGAAATAGCGCGGAAAAAACTGGCTGTAAATCACAGTTAAATATTAAAACTTTCTAAGAAACACCATAAAAACAAAAGAACATATAGGACATGTTTCGGGTGGGGAATTTTAACAGGCTGTCATCAGCCAATCTAAACAGGTGACCGTAATGGGACAAGGTCACAAATAAACAGGAAGGACAAATAGAAGAGCCTAGAAAAAGTGCGACAGGGGGCGCTAGCTGAAAGGTAAACACCAATTTACAGAGGAGGACATGCAGAAGGGGAAAGTGTTGCCAAAAATAATCGAAAAATTAACACAAAAGAAAAAGGAAAAGGAAATAAATAAAGTAAAATAAAATAAAATAAAATAAAATAAATAAATTTAAAAACTAAAAGAGAAAAAGGAAGAAAAACGAAAGAAATCAAATATTTTTTATTCTAATAAAATCAAAACAGGCGGGAAAGGGGGGGGGGATAATTACAAAAGTAATTTCCAAGCTGAAGAGAGAACATTGACATGATTATCGGAATTTTATAAAATATAAATAGGCTTAGATGTATATTATATTAAATAAAAAAATATCTAAATCTTCGATTGCCTCTCAATGTTGGGCTTCCAGTCACTGTTTCAATTTCTCCCATGACCAGAATTAATTTTTCTCCTGTCTCACCCACTCACTTGGATTTTGACAAAGCATGTTTTTTTTTGTTGTTGTTGTTTTTGTTTTATTTTATTTTATTTATTTATTTTTTTTGTGTGTGTTAATTTTTCTATTGTTTTTGGAAACACTTTCCCCTTCTGCATGTGCTCCTCTGTGATTTGTGTTTACCTTTCAGTTTTTTTCCTGTTCATTTGTGACCTTATTCCCATACGGATACGTGTTTACATTAGTTGATGACGGTCTGTTAAAATTTTCACTCCGAAACGCGTCCTGTGTGTTCTTTTGTTTTTATGGTGATTTTTACAAAGTTTTATTACAACTATTATCCATGCAAAATGGTTGTATCATTTTCTACAAAAGTTCGCGGAAGATAAAAAATTGGCAGATTTGATTCGAAGAGTTAAATATTTGCATTGATGCTAGTAAAATGAAGTTTGAATGAAGAATTTAAAATGAAGATTTTTTCTTGCGTAATGTATTGAAAAATTGAGTTTTATAAAATCTTTTATACGATAAGCACTAACTTTTATATTTATTTAGATATACAGTCTTCCATGTACAGAAATATGACTTGGTTTACTTAATGGAGTATGTTTTTAGATGTGAATTACACTTATGTATTGTCATAATTACTTTTATATCCTTTATTTTGCCGATTAAAAACAATTTACAATTATTTTTTAATGAAGGAACATTTTGCCCTTTGGTGAGGGCAAAATGATCCTTTAGACACTTTAAAAAATATATATTTTTATCATTACTCAATTTGTGTTTAGAATATTATTAAAATATGTTTATAATGCAAAATATAGTGTAAAACATACTAGCAAAGGGCCAACGTTTTATTTAAACAGTTATGTTATTTTACACAAGTTTTTTCTTTAAGGGGATCATTTTAGGCCACCTTCCCCTACATGCCGATTAAAGGTTATTAGAATTTAAAAACAATATATAAAAGTTGTAACAAATCTTCCTGACTAGATACTTAAAAAATTCTCCAATTATTGTTCAATCAGCTATAAATGCTATTTCATTTGTCATAATTTTCCTGGACCATCATTTATTTATTGGTAGACGAAATTTGATGATCTATTTCAGGAAATCACAGTTAACGAGTTTCTAGTAATCAGAAGTACAATCCAAGCAAACGAAATACATGAATATATTAGTAACGCCTCTAAAACAATAGCTGATGCCCCATAGATATGCGAAAAATTACCGTCTCATTAATTGAAAGAGAAGTTTGATGATTATTCTCTGCGGGTAAACTCCTTTGTGCTATTTGTTCTTTCTTTGTGAATATTTATCAGCATGAAACTCTTGAGTTCTCCATATTTAAATATATTTCATGACTAAGATACTTCAACGAAATGATCTTAACCCTTTTATATAAAGCAGAAATTGAAAATGAAATAACACATTAGACAATAATTAGACACATTAGACAATTAACACACTAGAAATAACACATGTAATCCTAATAATATTATAAATCCGATTGTGTGCAAATGTTAGGCTAAAGCCAGCGTCAAAATGGAGAAATTAATGGCCCTGTATCTTTGCATATAGGTGGATTATAACCCGGAAATGAACATAGACTGGTTTTTGTTTATTTTATGCAAATACTTTTCTTAATATTTCAAAATTTGATTATTTTCATAGAGAATCAATGGACATTTTAGATAAAATTTAACCATTTTCCTTTATCGTTGCTAGGGCTTTGATCGTTGCCAATATATAAAAATGCAGAAAAATAATTTTTCGTCAACAATTGAGTTTCAATTGAGCGATTTTCACGTGAAAAATGAAAATAATTCAAAAGAAGATGAATTTCTGAAATATTTGAAACAACAATATGGAGTATTTGTTATTATACATGAAGTATGAATATCGGTTACATTAAAAAGATCTTTTTCTGTCAAAAACTGCGTTATAATTAGAAAGAAGAATTAACAATAATTATATTACTAAGATTTCGCTTGAACCATGGAACTCTGAAAAGGATCCCCCTTGGCTTGAACAAATATGACGTCATAAATAAAACATGTATTTTCACATATTCGTAATATTACAAAGAGCATGACTATCAGTGTATAATAAAAGTATATACATAATGGACGTCATATTTAAGATAAATAACTGAAATATTTTTTTGATACTGATTAATAATAAGCTTGAATATCAGTTACAAACAAATGTGAGTTTTCTGCTAAAATTCACGTCATTATTGCCAGGAAAAGAAAATTAACAAGAATTATATCATCGAAAAGAGATTTCTCTGAGATCAAAGTGACGTCATAATAAAACGGGATTTTTAAATATGTTTCAAATGGAGCGTGTATCAATTTCATACATTAATAATCACTGAGTACAGTGAAAGAATAGAGAGGTAATGAACCGTAAAATCGGCTTGCAATATGAAGCCGGTTATCGCTCAAATCGTTAGGCCCAAGGGCTGACTTCATTGGATGGAGAGAGGCTGCACGTGGAACAAGGACTGGATTCATTGGACGGCGAGATGTTTTCAAATCAAGCCGCTAGTTGTTTGGGCCGACTGTAGGGTTGCATTTTCAGCATCACGCCAAACATGAACATTTCATCTCTATTTATTCTCTGAACTCTGTGATTAATAATACAAACATCAGTAAGATAATTAGGAGAAAAAAAATTGAACACAAGTCTATTAAGTTCAAATTTGACTGTGTATATTTCGCAACTACTCCTCTTAATGCAACGCGATTTACTTAATACCGGTTATCATTGATTCGAGGATGTCATATAAACTCTGAGAATTTAAAATTTTGAATTAGATTTCGAGATATTAATATTTTTTTTTTTTGTAAATTTTAACGAAATTTCTCTAAAAACGGTACTTAAATTACTCAATTTTTGTGAATAAAAAATGGAGAAATAAAACGGATTAATATATTTTTATGCCATTTTCTCATTAAAACTGAAAAAAATTATTTTATTATCAATTTGAATAGTTGGTGAAAAAAAAATCTTGATTACAGTAAAATTTCCGAAAAATAAAAACATATTTCCACATATTCAAACTTTATGAATCAATTTATTCTGCAGAGCAAAAATCGCCTGTCAGCATATTGTCAAGAAATCAAGATTTGTTTTAGCTATAGATTAAACCAAGGACACAAATTTGCTGTTACGTGCAAACGTAACAATTGCAATTGCAAAGCTTTTTGAACCCCAAATTACATGCAAACGTAACATTTACATGTAATTTGCACCCAAAGTAATTTTAATTTGAACCGTAATAAATGTTAATTTGCAATGAAAATTACATGCAAAAGTAATGTTTACATATAATTTTGGGTTGCAAAAAGCTTTGCAATTTAAGTGTTACGTTTGCATGTAATTTTGGGCTGCAAAAAGCTTGGCAATTAAAGCTCCTTGCATTTACGTGTAGAATTATTACTCCCTATTCACAAGAATTGAATTTAAAGAAAAATCATATACTATTTCCAATGAATTATTTTTAAATGATGGCTGTTAAAACATTTCTCAAAGTCGTTAAAAGTAAAATGGTTTATCAGGTAAAATTGACATTTCTTTTTACCCAATTCGTTGATTTACACGATTTTATTTGGCCGTCTTTTTTCCAATGGTTGCAGTTTCCTTTTTGCGGTTATTTGCACAAAATTTTACTTTTTTTAAACTGATTTATGTCAAGGCCCCTATAACAAAGAAATATTGTATTTTCTTCTATGAAATGTGATAAAGAGTTAGTTAATTATTTACGTTTTTAATTATCGGGAGTGAAATATTTTGCTTGATTAGTACATTTATTTTTCCTTTAATGTTACGTGAACGAAGTCACGGGTAACAGCTAGTTTCTATACTAAATTAAAAGCTTTATTATGAATTTTTTGTGTGCAGGTTTCTATCTAAATTATATTTGTAAATATATTATATAAAATAAACAAAGTAATAATGTTTATTAGGCAAATCGAAATGCCACAACATATTAAATAGTAACAAAATATAGTGTGGTTTTAAAGTAATTTTCAATGTCTGTACCTAGAACTAATGAACTATATTTTATATCTGGACTTTTAAAGGCATAAAGGTTAAATAAATTTTGCGAAAAAAATTAATACAATTTTGTACAAAAGATTCATAAAAGTAAACAAATTAGAAGGAACGGGAAAATATATAATTGCATTAATCGATATAATAATGCATTATACAATTTGTTATTGTGACAGCAGCGACATTAATACAAGAAAATCTTGTGAGAGTGGTTCAAGATCTCATTAAAATATACCTCATATATATAAAATCCTAATAAAAAGTTTGTATGTAACGACTTTATGAAACGATTTTATGAAACTCTTGATTAAACGAATAAAACGTACGTTTAAAAGAATATATTTTTATTGGATAATTTGTAGATTACTGACGGTAATGGATTTTTATTATGTTGTAACAGTCACCTACAGCATGTTTTTTTTTCTCGAATAAGTTGTATATAGCGTTTATTTACAGAGCACAAAATAATACAAATATATGGAAAATATATCTGTTAAATGCGGGGTTTGTAGAATGCTAAAGGTAATGAAATTTTAGTATGCTGTTACAGTTACATTCAACAAATTTTTTCTTGAATAACCATTTATTTATCTACAGGTCCGCACAAAATAATACGAATGTATGAAACGAATATATGTTAAATGCGGTTGGGTTTTTTAGATTGCTGATGGTAATGAAATTTTAGTATGTTGTTGCGGTCACCTACAGTATGTTTTTTCTCGAAACAGGTGTATGTAGAATTTATTCACAGGGCCTCACAAACGAATATGAATCTATGGAGAAAATATTAAATGCGGGATTTTTTGAACTATGGCAGTAATACATTTCAGTATGTTGTTACAGTCAGACAGACAGACAGCAGGTAGCAGAAAGACTGGCAGAAGATAAAAGACAAACAGACAGACATACAGCGGACAGTTAGCAGTCAGGCAGCTGGAAGAGTTGTTAGACAGAGATCAGAAAGATAGAATGTAGACAGGCAGCAGGCAGCCAACAGAATGTATAAATATAGCAGACAGACAGCAGACAGCGGACACACGGAAGGTAGCAAACAAACAAATAATCAGCATGCAGACTGAAGATAGCAGCAATACAGGAAACAGACAGACAGCAGGGAGAGATGTCTCAGCACTTGCTTTTGGTACTATATTTTTTCAGAATTCATCAAATTCACCTATATCATCAAAAGTGTAAATATAAATTATGGGCACATTCGACTTCTTACATTTAGCTAGAGATTACTTAAAAAGATTACTTTATAACTGCCCTTTACTTGATAAAATGATTTAGAAAAAGTTATTTTAACAAATTGGAATTTTTTCTATATTATTAGATTATCATGAGTTTGTTTAAAATAATTTGTAAGCCCGCTAATACAAAATTGATGAAATTTTTAAATAAGCAAGTTCCGCTTTTCAAAGATTTTAATTAACATTTTTTTGGAAAAGAGAGAGAAATTTAAATGTAAGATACATTATTCTTATTTTCAAACAAAAGAAAGAAATATTTTGATTCACACTTATCTGAAATAATCATTAAATTTATTTGTATATTATTCGACATGCTTTTAAAGCTCCATCTGTTCATATTTATAGAAATTATAGGCTTTTTTGGGAACACATGCGCCCAAGAACAATTGAGCAGTTGCAAAAAAAAAAAAAAAAAAAAAATGTTTATATTTCTAAGTTTAAAGGAGTTGGTTAAATGATAATACAGCTGGAACCTAGTGTATTATTATTGTTAAGTATGTTTTCTCCACCAAAATGACATCAGTACTACTTGCAGAGACGTTTTTCATATATAACATAGAATAAATGACAGATAAAATTATAATGGCATATGGGTGAGAGCATCTCGAACATTTATAAACTAGAGAATTCAGCATTTATAAATATTTAAGGTAAAGCCAGGAGAGATGGAGCGGTCGGAGAGACTGCGAACATAGAGGTTCGGGGGGATAGAGTACAGTGAGCGCGCAGCCACCCCAGGTAGTTGTACAACAGCAGTAGTGGAGTGTCTACTTGAAAGTGTGCGTTGATTGTTTTGAGTGTCTACGATAAAGCATTGCTATTTTGTTTTGTTTCCCAAAATAAGTGCTTGAATTTTCATAGCTATTCATCAGAATTTCTATACAATGTCAGTAGTACGAAATATTTTTAACTTAAACGATTTTTCATAAGCTACTAATCTATACTAACAATGTGAACATCAACGGTTCGTTTTAGTAGCGGCCATGTTTATATAAAAGGCCGCGCAATCTCTCCTACCGAAATTGGAGAGTTTGCGCATCTGGTACTTAGGAGAGATGGCGCATCGTTTCCATTAGTTTCTATGCTAGGAGAGATTACGAAGCTTATTGGTAAATTTGCATAAAAAAAGAACAATTAAAATGGACTAATTTTAAGTTAAACGTGTTATCAAGTAACTTAAGTTATTTTGTAATCTTATCTAGACTTCCTTTTTCTGATTCTTTATTTTTTTTCCCTTTAATTAAAATTGTTTAATCGTTTTTAAAATATTTCCTTTTTCTGATTCTTTAATCATTAGGTTGAAATATTCACTCCTAATACAATAATATTTATTCACAAAAACCTTACAACAATGTCATTTAAGTGTAATTATTATTGTTAGCAATTTAATTGTAGTTATTATTAGTAACAATCTCTCCTACCCATGTGCGCAATCACACCAACCCTGTAAGGACAGATTGCGCAAAATAACTTTCTTGATTTGATTACAACTTTTCTATTAAATTTCAACATAACAACAAAATAGCAATGGAATTGCATAGAAAACAAATGAAGTAAAAATTATTCATCGATAGTTTAGCAAAAAATTAATATTTAGATTTTTTACTGTTATTCTTTTGAATTGTGCGCAGACTCTCCTAGCTTTACCTTAAACATATATATTAATTATTTTTTAAAGCAATATTTTCTAGTATAGGGTCTGAAATAAGAAAATAAGAAAGAAATATTCGTTTATTGAAATATCTCTTATTTTTGAAATATCTCTTATATCTTTCTACGCGAAGAAATGAAACAATATATTTAATACTTTCATATTAAAATTTTACTTGTGCAGTTTCATCATAAAATTTCTTTATATCACAAATGAAATATGACAAATGAAAATGAAATATTCTCTTCGTTAAAAAAGTTCGTCTCAAAAGTAAAGAAATTTATCGGTTTCTGAAAAATTATTTGCTTTATTTTTTATTATGGTTATTTTAAATTGCATTTTTGTAATTAACAATTCTTTTTCTAAGTATTGTTATATGAAAATATGTTTCAACGTCTTGAATTCCTATTCTTATATTGAAATCAAGGTTTTTGATTGCTGCATTAACATACAACGATTAATTTTACCACACCCAGAAAAAGGAATGGATTAAAACAACAAAACATGTTTTGTTGAGTACATGAGTACATTTTGGTTGTTTTAGCAAAATTTTTAGTTGACGTAAAAAAATTGGTTTTGTTGCTTGGACCAAAAAATATTGTTAACTCTCTTACAAAATTTTAACAAAATTTCATTAATTTTACTTGAATTAACAAAATCTGTTTTTTTTTTTTTAAATTTTACAATAATTTTGTAATTCCAGCAAAATTTGGTTGTTTTTGCAAAATTTAAATTGTTGTGTAGTAGCCATAACTCTCTCAAGTAACTCGAATTATTTGACTTATATAGCTATATAAATAAAGGATTAACATAATTTTTGGATAATTAATTTTTTTTTCATTGGGACAGACCAAGGTAGTTTTAAAAATCCCCTTGTCCCATTTATTACTTTCTTCTGTACAAGAAGCCTTCTGTCTGTTTCTTCTTTACAAGAAGAAAGTATTGGAATCATGAAAATTTTCGACTTCCGGTTTCCGACGGATTTTGGAAGGTCTTGAACACAATTTGACTGTTTTTAGAAAATGACTGCCAATGACTCTATCTGTCTGTATGTGACAAAAAATTTCTGGGCGCTCTATCTCAAGAACTAATGCACGGAATTAAAAAAACTTTATATTCAGTTACTTTCAGACCTTTCTTGCTGATTAGTGTTTGGTGTAAATCGCGCAACAGGTGACGCTGCTATGTTGCATTATTTCCGTTTTCTGCAATAGCCCTATCTGATTTTCAGAAGCGAATTACGCCTGTAATCTTTGAATAATAACCAGTGATTTTTTATCCTGCTTTGCAGGCGTAATTCACTGCTGAAAATGAATTAAAAATTAACTATGTGTTGCCGTATGCTGGGCTTTGTATTGTCGTCTCATGTTTGCCTCAGAAATCTGAGTGCTCCTGATGACATTTCCCTTCTGGTGCTGCGGTTGCAGCCGTTCCGACATTTATAAGAGTGAGAAATGACGTAGTCTGATATCGTTGCTTGTAGCTCAGTGGTAGAGCCTCCGAGCGCTGTTATGATGACCCGGGATCGACTCCCGGCTTGGGTAATTTTTACGCTCTCGGTATGCGCTTGAAAAAAAATGCAGGATAAAATTTCAATTGTTATTATTCAAGGTTTACAGGCGCAATTCACTGCTGAAAATGAATTAAAAAATAGTTAAAATTGCATATGTAGAATGGTTCATTTAACAAAAGTTTTTGCAGTATAAACGAAACAAGTTCGTAACATAACATATTTTATTATTTAAACAAACAAAATATATTTTGTTGAAAAAAGAAAATAGATTGTTAAAAAAACACATGCATATATCTACGTAACAAAAAGAATTTTGTTAAGTAAAACTGAACCATTTTACTTGAATTAACAAAACATTTTTTTTGGCTGACGATACTAAAAATTTTTGGAATTGCAAAAAACAATCAACAATATTTTTTTATTGATTCAAACAAAATTTCCATTGACCATATTTAAACGAAAAATTTTGTTAGATCAACCAAATTTTTGTTGATTCAACAAAACTTTTTTTCTGGGTGCATTACACGTAGGAATTAATGTATGTGTGAGTAAATTTCCTTAATATCCATCAATTAAAAAAAATGTGTCATCTTATCAGTCATTAAAATTGGATGCTCTTTCTAATGACGATATCTATATTGTTTGATATATAAAAAGTTAAAAGGAGTATAAAACTTAAAAGTAAAATTATTTTAATTATTTGTAGATAATTTTATTTAAGTTCCTTTATTTTACTTTTACGAAACAAGAAACTGTAAAGAAAGTTTTAATAATACTTCTCGGTACTTTCATGTTATAGCGGCCTCTAAAGTTTATTCACCCAGCAACCAAAATTTATCGTCAAATTATAAAGCACAGATTACATTATAATAATATATGATGCATATAACATTTTGTAACGTATATGGCCAAGTTATAGTCATTTATGACGCATATATGATGTATATATATTACATGTGTATAAGACGTATATATTGTATAAATGACATACCAGCGAAAACGACCGAGCTATGCTCGGTTAAAATTATATTTGCGTTCAACTCGATATAACAATAAATTCTGGCTGTATTATTACTATTACAAGAATTTTATTTTTTAACAGTATTATTTACAGAAAAAATCAATATTAAAACTATGTACACATTTCTAAATTTTACATTACTTACATTACAAAATTACAGGCCCCACCAGTGGCTGAGAGGTTGTGCTCTCGAAGCTGGTAGACGGGAGGTGCTGGGTTCGATCCCAATCGCGCCCGTCGGCCTAATCGTTCGGAGTTTTCGTGGTTTTCTTCGAGCCGTTGATTTATCCATGCGTAAATACGGATTAGGTTCCCTTAGAAAGACCCCCACGAAGGGCACTCCCCCCCGGGCCTATATCCCTAGTGTAGATAATTGGCCGTCAATAATCAACCCAACCCATTACAAAATTACAACAAAAGAGCATCCTTCCAAACTACATTTGAATTTTTTTTCGTTCTATGAACTCTGATGGGTTGAATGATGTATCGCGGCTTCTATTGGGAATTTTTTTTTAATTCCTTCAGAATCTGAAAGCCGAGTTTGGCAACATTCTTTCATTTTGCGCAAGCATGTGTTGAGAAGGTTCTATTTACCCTGATTGGTTCAATTCTGTTTTCGAGAACGTTCCATAGACTCTGATTGGTTGAATATCAGAGTCCTGATAGGTTGAATATGTATCTGTCATATATCTTGGATCGTATTGAAAATTTCTAAAAAAATCCTTCAGATTTTTAAAGCCAATTTTTTTTCCAAATGACGCCAAATTTGGCGACATTTTTTTCTTTTGACGCCAAGTATGTGTTTTGGCATTGGTAATCTTAATAGTCAATTTTCCCGCCAAATTTCGCCAATCTCGCCAACATTCCATCAAATATCGCAAAATTTGTCGAAATGTTACCAACCTTGCGACTTTGTTTACTGACAAATGTTCATTAACTTAATGTTTCAAACTTCAGTCCCATTGAAATGTATTGACCCGTAGTGACCCGCAAAATGACCCACTAATCGAATTTTATCAAACGTCTGACCTAGCGCAATGATCTTCTCGTGCCCAAAATTTACAGGATACAAAATTTCGTCAAAAGGGAGCCGTTTTCAAGATAAAATTTGCATAACCACACACACAAGATTTTCTCGTATTATAATATATAAGACGTAAATTAGGTTTATATATATGCATATGATGCTTAAATGAGCTTTGCGATGATCTTCGCGAAATCATAACTGAAACATTGGTATAATCGTAATTGTGTGGACCGCTATAACATGAAAGTACCTATTTCTCATGTAAAGTAGTAAAATAGCGGTAACATATGTTTTACCAGTGACAACTGGTTGCCATTCAGTTAAATTTGGGAAAAAAATTCGTTTTGGCGCAAGAAATGAAGATCCAATGTGTTCTTTAAAAAAATGTTGTTTTAGCATGTTTTGAGGGGGTAAAGAGGGGAAAAACTTTGAACTTGTTCATTTCACCTAAAGTGGTAATGGAATTTGGTTTGACAGCACATAATTCAAATTTTCATATTACTTTTTAGCTAACGATCATTTTACCCGTATATTAATCACGTTGGTTCGGAATCTATTTTTATGCCGATACATTTGTCTTGGCGATATTGCCTCATCAAAATCATATTTATTAATGTCGTTGTTGCGGTCACGAGAGCCTACACGCTCCCGGCCAATGAAAAGTTATGGTCTGCTGTTCGTATTTTGCTATTTCTTGCTCTAGCACCATCCCATGTGTCATTTTGGATTTTCTAAGTCCATTTTGAAATAAAAACATAATCAAGTGTTAAGTGAGACTTATTCTTCCACTAAGAACAAAATACACTTATTTCCAGCATTTTTTTCGGATCTTGTATTTTTTTAATTTTAAGAACTTTTCATTTTAGACGGCCAAGTGTCATCACAGAACTTTTTTACGACCATCGGAGTTGTTCAAATCGACTTCAGTCTGTACCATAAGTTCTTTTTCAATCAGTGAATTGCAGCAAGCTACTCCCTCAAATATTTTGCACAGTGCAGATATTTTGCATTTCATGCATTTGTAGTGGGCTTATGAACGATCACCTAAGTAGAAACGAGATAACAGCTTGATTATTTCATCAATAGCAAGAGGTGGAGTTGTCCGAAATTGATGTACGACACTGTCTTGACGTACCTCTCCCCACAGTTCGGGTTTCAAAAAAATTTTCCAAGCCAATTTGATGGTAGACCTTAAATGAACGTTCGACAGCACTAGCAGAAGTAGGGGAATGGATTCCAACATGGGCGAGTTCCCTTTTAAAGACTAGCGGATCTGAGTATAACGAAGTGCATCGAGAGTGGTGATCGCAATCTGCCTTAGTTCGTTGGGGATGAAGGAACAGTGTTTCACTTGTATTCTTCAGTTTGTCAGACGTAGTATTCATTCTGCTGAAAGTGTCGACACATTCCTTCAAGTCACTAGCTACCGCCTTCATAAGTAGCGTTTTTCCTTTGCCGTTTATGGAACTAGTTGTGTTCAACTTGTTAAATGCATGTGCGGGGAAGGTGTAAGTTTATTGTAATCCATAGTGTTGACCTGGTTATGGGGAAGAAGAACACACTTTTCTCTTCACACGCCCTTTTTGGGTTTTAATAAAAGTGTAAGCTTTACAAGTGCTATAAGGACAGTAAGGATTACTTGGATCTTCTATCACTTGAGTAGCAATGGTTAACAGTAAATGCTGAGACTCCTCTACCGCTATTTGAACAATTAGTATATATATTACCGTCAATATCATAAACTCGGTAATTTTTAATAATGACCGGTTATTATGTATAATTACCGGTCATAATAGCCGGTTATTATGAATAGTTACCGAATTTGTCATATTGACCGTAACATATATACTACAAGCCGCTTCACCGAAGCGTTACTATTTTGAGGTAAAGTAGATAGCAAGATGATCAACTGCTTCTAATTTGAGCAATATCCAAAAAATCGCTCTTGATTGCAATAAATCGGAATACTTTCAGAAATCTCATGCAGTAGCGTAATATGCCGGTATCTGAGTAAATGTTCATTCTTTTTCGTACTATCTGGGTCATCGTACACATCGATCACCTCTGTTACGTACAAGTTTGTGGGCATTAAATTGTTTTTCAAATAATAGTTTAAGTATTGCGTGTAAATGTCGTGGCAAGTTTTGAAAGTGTCCTTGTCCCACATTACAGCATGCAGCAGGTTGTCCCAATCAACAACGAAAACTTTACTGCGACTGAATTTGTGTTCTTCAATAATGGGCAATTCATCATGCAGTGCTGATTTCATGTTTTTCAGTATAAAAGAATGTGTAAACATGGACACAGGGTACGGAGGTAGATAAGAAAAAAAGTCAAAGGATAAAGAAAGTTTCCATTAGTTATTTAGAATATTCTCTTTTTATTGTGAATCGTAAGACTTTCAATAAAGGCTACATATTTAGTTATTTAATTATTTATTTAATGCAGCGATAAATCCTCTCCCATAACTTCCAGTAAAAGATGTCAGTAACTTCATTCTCATTAAACGAGTAGAATATTGTAGAAATGAAAGGAACGTTTTGGGCTGACAACTTGGCTGAAATATCTGTCCTTTTTTATGTCATCTAACACCTCACCCACCCCCCATCCTCGTTTTTATTATTCGGCCAAGGGATAACATAAGACCTTGCATTAATCAAAAATGGAATTAATGCAGTATGACTCCGTTCCCTTACCTGAATTACGTAACACCTGAACATAACATTTGAGGCTCTTCAAATTTTTTTATAACCCTGGTGTTCATCTTCAATTAATTACGGCTCAAATCACTATCTAAAAGAACAAGATGACTTGTTATGTGAGTATATATGGCGCATACAATATGGGTAACAAAGTTGCTCTTTCTCATAAAGTATAATTTTCGACATTGTATTCATAAAACCTTTGTAACTTTGTAATGATTGATTGTGTCGACTTGTGAATGGTTTCATTCGGTTTTAGCATGAAAAATACATAAACACATACCCCACTCGATCTAGTTAAAAAAAAAGTTGAGTTTTTCAAAGTGGCCATCCACCATTCTCTCCCCCCCCCTTAGCTTGACCATGACCCAAAATGACCCAAAATGACCCACTAATTGAATTTTCTCGAACATGTGACCTAGCCCAACAGTCTTCTCGTGCCCGGAAACGCTTGGATGCAAAATTTAGTGTAAATTGAGCCGCTTTTTAGATCTTGTCCCACAATGACCCAGAAATGACTCACTAATCGAATTTTCTCGGATACGCAACCTAGCCCAATGCTTTTATCGTGCTCGAAACTCGTAGGACGCAAAATTTAATCAAAATCATTAGAGCCGTTTTTTAGATAAAATTAATTTGACCCGCTTTGACCCAAAAATGACCCCCTAATCGAAAGTTCTTGAACATTTGACCCAGCCCAATGGTCTTCTCGTGCCCGAAAATAGTCGAATACAAAATTTCGTCAAAATCGTTTGGACCGTTTTTTAGATACAATTAGCTTGACCATGACCCAAAATGACCCAAAATGACCCACTAATTGAATTTTCTCGAACATGTGACCCAGCCCAACAGTCTTCTCGTGCCCGGAAACCATTGGATGCAAAATTTAGTGTAAATTGAGCCGCTTTTTAGATCTTGTCCCACAATGACCCAGAAATGACTCACTAATCGAATTTTCTCGGATACGCAACCTAGCCCAATGCTTTTATCGTGCTCGAAACTCGTAGGACACAAAATTTAAATAAAATCGTTAGAGCCGTTTTTTAGATAAAATTAATTTGACCCGCGTTGACCCAAAAATGACCCACTAATCGAAAGTTCTCGAACATGTGACCCAGCCCAATTGACTTCTCATGTCCGAAAATGGTCGGATACAAAATTTCGTTAAAATCGTTTGAACCGTTTTTTAGATACAATTAGCTTGACCATGACCCAAAATGACCCAAAATGACCCACTAATTGAATTTTCTTGAACATGTGACCTAGCCCAACAGTCTTCTCGTGCCCGAAAACCATTGGATGCAAAATGTAGTGTAAATTGAGCCGCTTTTTAGATCTTGACCCAGAAATGACCCACTAATCAAATTTTCTTGTACATGCGACCTAGCCCAATGCTTTTATCGTGCTCGAAACTCGTAAGACACAAAATTTAATCAAAATCGTTAGAGCCGTTTTTAGATAAAATTAATTTGACCCGCGTTGACCCAAAAATGACCCACTAATCGAAAGTTCTCGAACATGTGACCCAGCCCAATTGACTTATCATGCCCGAAAATGGTCGGATACAAAATTTCATCAAAATCGTTTGAACCGTTGTTTAGATACAATTAGCTAGACCATGACCCAAAATGACCCAAAATGACCCACTAATCGAATTTTCCCGAGCATGTGACCTAGCCCAATGGTTTTCTGGTGCCCCAAAACGGTAGGATACGAAATTTCGTCAAAATCGTTAGAGCCGTTTTTAAGATACAACGAAAACATTAATAAAACATGCAGTTACGCATATAATTTAAATTTGTAGCTATAAATTTTCATACATACGAAAACTTACGTAGTTAATTTTGAGTTTATTACGTAGTTAAATATTACATTATGATAATTTTTATTTTTATACATGACTTTCTTGTGGAAGATGATACTTTTATATTCATAATTTTACAATTCTGAGTTTATAATTACGCTTGCCACATTCTTATTAGCTTTAAAAAGATCTAAAAGCAGATATTTTTCTAAAACATTGTTATTGTCACCTTTACATTATTTATATATTTATTTTTCAAATTAAAAGAAAACAAAAGATAATCTATTTCCTTATTTTGAAAAAGAAGTCAGAAAATTAATTAAGGCAAGTGAATGGAAAATGTAAAATGTAAATGTCGGGTAGATTATCCTCTTAATTTTAAAAAAGTGTGAAATACATATCAAGGACATACTGTTTTCACTATGTTACGTTTCAGATATAGGTATGTACTTTTAATTATCCAATAAACGGACGTTTCTCTACAAAAATATCCAAGTTAGAAATTCAGTCTATGTTTCAAAAAAGAAGATTTTTGAAATAATAGTTTTAAAAGCTAATTTAACGAATTTGAACAGTTACAACAAAGCTTAATTTGTTTTTGACGACTTATTTTTAGCACCAAATTGGTTGATATCTCGCCTGGAATACGAAAGTTTCACATCCTGGCACATGACACATGCAGGTGTCACACACACACACACACAAACACTCAAGGATAATGTAATATCCCTATTATTAGGACAATTTATCTTAGTAAAGTGGCGTAATTAAATAGCATGATTGTATCGTGCTAAGTTCCAAGATCTGACATTTCTCCTTAAATTGCAAAGTAGAAAAAAAAGAAATTTTGAAATACACTGGCCTCCAAAACTTAAGGTACAACCAGTTTTTCGACGCTCACATTTGACAGAATGAAAATAGAGGCAAAAATATGGTTTATATGAATGATCCTAAGTATCTTCAATGAAATCTTATGAAAAAATTATACCCATCTCAATTATTTTAATGTATTAGATACTTATATTATAGTCAAGAGGAATTGCAAATTATCCCACTTTGGTAATTTGTGTGAATTTTTTTTAATGGTTGAATATCATGAATTGTTGGTACTAAAATAATTTTGTCCATGTCTAGAAGATATCGTTTACTTGATCCGTTAAGATGGCGGGCAGTCTGATGGATGGAAATAGTGTTATCACACGCTGAAGCTGCTAGACGTCTCAGTGTGTCTCTGAGATCAATTTGATCAATTTGGCCGCCGTAAGTCCTCCTCCTAAGTCGTTAAATGAGCTGGTTGGTTGGTTGGTTGAGTTATGACGGCCGATTATCTACTCGAGGGATATAAGGCCTAAGGTTGTAGTGCCCTCCGTGGGGGTCTTTCTAAGGGATCCTAACCCGTATTTACGACAATCGAAGAAAACCACGGAAAACTCCGAACGGTTAGGTCGACGAGCGCGACCGGGGTGTGAACCCAGCGCCTCCCGTCTACCAGCTTTGAGAGCAGAACCTCTCAGCTACGTTAAATGAGCTGGAACAAGCGTTGCGCCATGTATGGGAGTTGTTTGCCTTTCCAATGTCCGACAACTTAATTGACATACTGTCAATGCCACAAAGGCATTACAAATAGGGCCGGACACATGTCTTATTAAAATCCGTTTATTCTTTTTTTTTTCACAAAAAAACTGTTTTTTCTTTTTTTATCAAACAGTGGACTTTTTCAAAAAATAATTTTTTTTATTTGTAAATCATGCTTGATGTTTAAATTAAGTAAAATTCGATAAATAACTTTTAAAGCACAATTCTTCTAAATTTCATGTTTTTAACTTCATTTGTTTTCAAATTAGACACAAAAGACTGGTTGTAACTTAACTTTTGCAGTCCAATGTATTTGTTACACTTTTGTTTTGTTTGAAAAAAAAAGTATGCATAGTTATAAGGTTTATTTTTTCACCTACTAAAAATCAACTTTGCCTGTCTAAATATAAAATCCTATCTAAATTATCTGAGTGCAGCTTTGTAAATAAAAGATGCTTGTTACACACCAGTTATTTGAATACTGCGAATAAAGAAGGATAAATGTGAGCATAAATGAATGTTTTTCATATACACAGGAGAAATTCCTTATATTTGTTAAGAGTGTCACCGTTATGCATTTTATGTTCGACTAATGACATTTCTATTTACAGAGTCTTGGCGGCAGCAAATAAAATTGAATAGATTTGTTCGCGTGATATTAAAAAGAAAATCCCAACTGAAATCAGGAAATCGGAGCAGTACCCAACATAACTTTCTTTTAAAAATAGTTTCATTTGCTTCTCTGCATTAATTAGTCATATTTCACATTCACACTGTTTCTTTAATGATTCGGTTACATTCAGTACCTGAAACCTTCATGTTTGGAACTACGCATTTTTTAAATATCTTGATTTCCATGAAACAGAATAAGTTGCTTTTTTTAAAAGGTTGCGAATATCTTTCGATGTTTAGCAATGTCATAATCAGGAGTTAACAACGAGCTTTAATGTTAATTTTAGTGACAAGCGTAAGATTGTTCTTAAATAACATGAATTATTTTTTCAGCATATGTTTAAAGAAAAATGCGAGCTAATATACAAAAGAATTTCTCTTGTATCCACTAGAGAAATTTCTGAAATTTGTTAAGAATGTCATCGGTATACTTTTTATATTCGCCTAATAAGTATTATATTTACAGAATCTTGGCATGTTCGACATGTTAGTAGATTTTTCCGCATGTTACTGAAATAAGAAAGTCTCAAATGAATAAATCACGAAACGAGAGCTGAGTATTATTCTCTTTTTAAAAATCGTTTTTATTTCTTTCTCTGCAATAAATAGCAAAATAATCACATGCTGTATAAAATTACAATAAGATATTTCAGTTTTATAACTAACATTACTGAAAAAAATGTATTTTTCTAATTTTCTAATTAAATTCTTGTCTAGAACATACAGATTATTTATAATACATGTATTCTCAGTTTTTAACACGTTCGATCATAGTTGAAAAGTGTTTATGACTTCGGTTTTTCTGACCGCCTCTGTATTTGTCCGTGCTCTAATCAGCGTAAATATACTTGGGTAAACAAGGTATAGGTTATTGAGGTTTATCATTGGACATTCCGTATTGAAAGTAAAGGTGTGTAGCATTTATAGTTTGTATACAGGGACAACAAAAATTATGTTAGATTAAAATTTATAGAGGAAAATGCTTGTATTGTATTTTCATAAATTACAATGTTACAAACATGATGAAATTGATAAGAATTATTGATATATAACAAAACGAGCTTTCTGTAGAATATGGAGTGTGTACTATTTATCATTCATTTATAGGACACACAAAACAATTCCGTTATATTAACGCCTTTGGGAGAAAATCGTCTGCAGTGTATTTTAAAGATGTTACACTATTTGAAATATAATTAAATTTTTGCGCAAAAGATGTTTCCTGTAGAATGTGAAATGCACAAATGAAAAATAGCATTTATTTGTTTATTTATAGGGAAACAGAAATGTATTATGTTTCAGAAACACTCTATCAGCGACAAAGCTAAAATGCGAGTTTAGATGCTGTGAACATTTCAATGCTTAACCATATTTTTATAAATTACATGTGTGTATAAATCCTATATGTCACATAACGGGATCCACTTAAGAGTTTGTAAGCATTAATGTTTGTGGATGTTAAATTCTTAGAGGGGTTTTTAACACTTTCCAACATAGTTGAAAAGTGTTTATGAATTCGTTTTGTCTGTCTGTCCGTGCTCTAACACGCGTAAGTGTATTCTTATTGTCATGCAATTGATATATGTTATTCAGGTTTACTATTACATGTTCAAGATTTAAAATGAAGTGTGTAGCACATAGTTTTTTTACAGTAACACTCAAAAAATCTGTCCATCCGACCGCATATAATACCGCAAAAATTACCCAACCCAATGGTTTGAAATTGAATATGTGTAATCGTTGCAGGATTTTGTCGAGTCATTTCAAATTTTATGAAAATCGAATCAATACTTAAAAAGATATTAATAAAAGTTTTCTTAATTCTAATAAATCTTATCGTACGTAAATAATTGAATAAAAGCCAAGTCATGTGCTTGAGGAAAACAAATACGGGATGACCGCTTCTCTTTTCTTATTGCCAGGCGGCCATTTTTATTCAAAATTATTTACTCAAATAAAATTGACATAATAGTTACACTTTTAGAAATATCATTCAAAAAAATTCTTTGTTTGAGTTAGATTCAAATATGTATAGAGTCTGAGATAACTTGTTAGTTGAATTAGGTTGACAGCCCAATATCTCAGTCCACTAAAGAAAATAAACACAAGATTTTCGTTCATCGTGAGTCTTTACAAATATTAAACCATGGAAGTAATCATTTGCAAAGCAAGATCTCCTTGGTGAATTTTGAAATGCTGTGCGGAGTCGAAAACAGATATCGCATCTGTAAACGTGCGATACATAATAAGAAAAAAGGCATGATCATTTCACTCATAGCAGACGATATAATTTATTTCACTGACATAATAACGATGTTTTTTTTTTTTACATTGTAAAACTAATTGTAGTACGAACGCACCAAATTTGTCACGTTTAACGTGCAAATTCCAACTTGTTAGTTTTTAAGTTTAATTTAAATTTTTTCCAAAATTTTCTACGTACAAAGTTAAAATTAAATCTTTACAAATTCTTGAAATATATATATGTGAACTTTTTACGAAGATGATTTAATATTCCACGAGAAAATAGCAGTTCGTTAAAGATGGTGAATGATTGCAGTCGATATCAAGAATCATGGCGAGGAGAGGCAATGATGAGACACCACAAGAATTTCTTCAATAAGATGCAGACAATTTCCAAATACATTGTTTATTAACAACCATGACGATGCCAGTCACAGTTCCCACAGTATCCGGTATAAACTTATAGCCCTCAGGCTTGACGATAGCTAACTACATCATTTAATAGATCTTAAAGATCTGTTATGAAATTCTAAGTCAGTTAAACACCAGATAACAAATTAGTCAGCAATTCAAAACACGACAGAAATCTGCTCTCCAAATGCTTGCAAGCGAATTTTGTTAACCGTGCGAAAAGATACTGAAAACGACGTAACGCGCGCACGATGAGTGAGAGGCAAATTTAAGCTAAGCGAATGAGGTGCGAGGGAGAAGATTTAACACGAAAGAATCCCCATCGTAGCTGCGCATTTTGACGTGAAAAATACCCAGCGCGCGAAGCAAAGCATGGAAAAAAAGGCTTTTAAAAACATTCGAAATGATAACAAGCGTCTCTCAAAAGTTTATAGATTGGGGAGTTGATAAAAGTTACGAATGAACTTAAAGTTTTAGATTAAGATTTGGAATAAGATAATTAATAATATACGTGTTATTACTTTTAAAAGGACATTAAATGGGAATAAATATTATTAAAAATTAAGGAAATAATGACTATGTCAGAAGTTAGATTAATTTAAAGGAATAATGTGAAATAAATGCGAAGGATATGCGAAGGAAATAAAATTTTTATATACATATATAAATATATAATATATATATATATATAAAGACCCCTTAAGTATTAGGAATAAAATACAATGTTTTCTTCTCCTAAAATTTCTAGAAAGTAATGAGAAAAAATAAAATTATTAATAAATGCCTGCTTTCGCATTTCATACTTTTAAAAATAAAATAATTTTATCATATTTCACGTTGCTAGTTCACTAAGCTGTTATAAACGAACTTTTAATTTTGTCGGACTTTTTCTTCACTTATAATGAGATTTTAAGGTTTTACCATATCGGATTTAATTAACATTTTAATGATCATATTTGTTTGTTTTTATACAAAACAGACTCCTTAATTAAACTGAGAGTACCGTCATTAATTTAAAAAAAAGAATATGACAAAAAGGAAAAGAATATTAGTTTCGAAGAGTTCAAATGACATTTCGTTTTTTATTTGTTCCCTAATATTGTACTTAAGAATTGTATAACTAAAAAAACAATCAAACGCATGTTAGAATTTTAATAAGTAGTTTAAAATCTTTTGATTATTTATGTAACATAATTATTATTGAATTCATTATTTAAATATTTATTTACATTAAATTTTTAATAAGTGTGTCATGTAAAATTTTTGCACCTCTGAAAAAAATAAAAAATAATCCGTTTTCTTTGTTGCACTAATTTTATTTATAATGCCTTTTTCTATTATTAAATCATAGAAAATGTGATTTTACAATTTTTACTATGAATTTAAAATTCAGCTTATTGTTCATACTTGTTTTTAACATTTTTTAATATAGTTGAAAAGTGTTGATGACCGGTTCGTCTGGCCGTTCTTCAGTATCGTAAATATACTCAGATTCCCTGTAATTTTCATATGGTATGCACGTTTAATATAGCACAATCCCTATTGAAAATGAAGTGTTCAGAAATTATAGTTTATTTACAGGGACAGTCAACAGTATTCCGTTACATTACAGACAATGTGAAAAAAAATTATTTCAAGTGCATTTTGATGATGTTACGTCATTTCAAACATAATGAAGTTGATGTACAATTACGAGGCGCACTAAAATATGATTTTGTAGAATATTTTTTATTGTTCATTTATTGTTCATTTTCAGGGTCACAAAAAATAATTTTGTTACACATTCTTCTAAGGGCAAAAATCGTAAACTAATGATGTTGCACTATTCAAAATATAATGAAATTTATATACATCACTGAGGTGGGCTATAAATTGTTCACTGAAAAGTATGGTGTGCATTGCTTTTACCGTTCATTTACAGGGATACACAAAATAATTCGGTTACAGACTTTGTGCGATATTTACAGTCTATGTGTGATAAGTACGTTTTTAACTTTGGTTTGCGTTTTTAAATTTATCTAAATTTTTGCATAGTATGTGGGTATATAAATTCGGTTGATCATATACAGGGCTACACAAAGAAATTCGTAAGTCTTACTGAGTATGGAAGCGAATTGCTGAACGGTAGTTTTTAATTGCGTTACGCATTTTCCTGCTGAACTATATTTAGTAGAGTAATAGAAGTTTGTAGAATATAAATAAATTCATAAATAGGTGTACGCAACGAACAAGATAGATTGTTATTTGCGGTTTGTAATTGTTGGAAGTGCATTTTAAGTTGCCTTATGCGTTTTCTAAATGAATAAAATTTTAGCTTAATATATAACAACATGTGTACAAAAGTCTTTAGAGAATATACAAGGCTTTACAAAAGAAATCTAGTGTCCATTGATTGAAACGGTCCATTGATTGGCGAAAATTCCTAAATATGAATTTTCTAACTGAACTAAATTTTATTATTCTATGTAGTATATATATATCAAAATTAATAGATCATATACAGGGCTGCACAAAATAATCAATCTGCTTTTTGACTGTGGGAGGTAATTGCTGAAACTAGATTTTTGAATGTGGTAATGTTTTCCTAAACTGTTTACTTACATATCGTCTTTCACCGTATTTAACGCTGAAATTCCGTTATAATATTCTGAATGTTTTGGATAATGTTTCTTAATCTATGTCCGTTTGATTTTTCATTCTTTTTTTATTTAAACATTAGACTTTTTTTATAATTTTTGTTCAAATTTGTATTTATCAATCGAAAAGAAAAACAACACATTTCTAGTACAATTCACATCAATTTTCTTCTACCAATTATTTTGAAATTTTATATAAATATGAAAATAACGAATAACCAAAATTAATTCAATATTTTTTTTCTTTGGTTATGTAGCAATAATAAAGATTGTGTTTTATATTATTTGCTACAAATTTACCCCATTCAGTTTATTATTTGATATTCCTATCATTGTTCTGAATTATTACACTAAACAATAAATTAACATTGAAGGACCTTGTTTTTCTGAAGACTTGAATTATGTTCCTGTAAATGAAACATACTGATATAAATCATCCTGAAAATAAAACATAAAGAGCCGGATTTCAGATTGTTTAATTTAATTTATAATTTATGTAAGCAAATCTTTAGTAGCAAGCCAATATTGGCCTAATTTTAAAGTGTTCATATTTTACCGTTATTTGGAAAATATTATCAGAAATAATACGCAAATGTAAAGCCGGAATTGAAGGAATATTCATAGAAACTCCAATATTCTACAAATATTTCAATTTTACCAATATTTAGATAAGGGTGCAACATTTTCAAATTAATTTATTATTACTTGGCATTTATGCTATTTATAAATATATACGTATATATATATTAAATATTCAATTTCATTTAGAATTAGGCTGATATTGTTAGAGACTGGATGCATTATCAAAAATTTTATTCCTCCACAATGGATTTTCGAAGTGATAGCTGCCCAATTTCTCAGTCCCAAACAAGAAATTATTAAAATCCTTCTCACATATATACATCCTTGATTCAAATCTGCAAACGTCGATTCCGATCTCGTCAAATACGTAACAAAAATAGATTCACAAAGTTACAGTAGTTTTCATTAGTGATGGACCGATTCGAGATCTTTTAAGAATCGATATCTTAGTTTTCGAAAACTTTTGAGAATCGAAACCAACATTCGAATACTTTGTATTCAAATGTTGTAGCACTGAAAACTACTCCAGACATTGTGCAATTGAAACTAGATGAGGGGCGACATATCGTCTGTCTCACCCTTCAAATGTTTTGTCTACGTAAAATCGCTCCTCTTTCTCTCTTTTTATTTATTTTTTTTTAATGATCACGTGTCCGTTACAGCAATTTTTTTTTGTTTTCATGTTTTAGAGTTCGGAGGAAAATTGACAAAAAGCAACTTTTGTTTAATTGTTGATAAAATCAAGAGAAAATTTCTTTTTTTGAAATTGTACAATTTTACTTTCCAGCATGAGAAATCGTTTGTTTTTTTACTGTTTGTATTTTAAATGTTGTATTTCAATACAAAAAAAAGTACAGTATTCAAATGGGTACCATAAATTGTTCAAATGGGTGCCATTGAGCTCCACTATTTCCGAACTTCCTTATTTAATGGCAAAAATTATGCGATTAAATAACGCGACGGTTATGATTCAGTAATAATTGTACCTCAAATTGAAGAATTGTGGGAACTATGTAATAAGCCTTGTTATTTAATACTTAATATACCTGATACTTGATAACCTTAAGTATGGATATTCTAGAAAAGTCAGTATGGGCGTAACCAGAATTTCGTTGTTTTTTGGGGTGGTGGTTGGTACATTATTTTATCATAAGTGCCGGCAAGGGTACAGATATATGGAAATTTAATTAAATTTTCTGTATCTGATTAATTTTAAAAAAAGAAAGAAAATTAGTCTAATAATTTTAATCGAAAAATATTTTCCCGAAAAATTTTAGAATAATTAACACTAATAGAAGAAAGAACTAAGAATTTTTCGTCAGAAGGACTCATCCCCTAAATAATTCCCCCACCCCACACTCGTGCAAGACAATTTGTAATTTTGTTTTCCTTTTAACGGTTATACGTTTCTCACACGGGAATTGAGGACGGAATGAAAAAAATTAATAATTGTTTCATTTCTCTATTTTGAAATAATATTTATTTTTGAATATTTAGTATTTCCTAATTGGTAAATTTATATATTGATTTTTATGTTGATAAATAAAAATTGTCTTGCACAATCAGTTCTGACAAAAAAAAAAAAAAAAAAAAAAAAATCCAGATATTTTCATGTTTATTATTATTATTATTATTATTTTGTACCAGCTGGCCGGGTCCGTGATAGCAGCCTTAAATTTACGTAACATTAAAGTTTTATGAGATATATATTTTAAAGAAAATAAATCCAAACGTACATCGAGTTGTCCACCCCGCTATCTTCGCGCGCGAATACAAACGTGGAAGTCACTGCGGCCAGTCTTTTGACAAACGAACCTGTAATTTGTATGATATTATATTTTTAAACGAAAATACACATCCAAACGAACATACAGTTGATGGATCAGTGTACACTGGGTGTGCTATGCCGTTCGAAGGTTACGGCTATGCACGCTCTTGTCGGCTTGGGTTTTATATATTTTTAAAAATGTATCAAAACGAATTTTTAAACGAAAATTCATTTAAACGTACCTAGAGTTTGGGGTTCAAAAATCGCTGTAGGAATTCCGAATAAACTTTATTATAAAGAGAACAACATTTACTAAATCAGAGTAAAAGCTTGAAAACGGATTCCTTTCATAATTGTGGAAAAATCGCGGCGAAATTCGATAGAAAACGCTAAAAAAATCTGACAAAAAAATTCAAAAACTGGTTTAGGTCAGCAGAATTTCATATATTCAGGTACCATCCTGCCAAATTTTTTTACTCTGGATGTAGCGGTCTCTTTAGAATACAGCACACAGGCAGAGAAACAGACACACAAACTTCTGTTTTTATTATTATAGATTATTTAGTTTTTCTTAAAGCACACTAGGCTGTCTTTCAATGAAGCGGTTATCGTTATTTCTATAATTTACATCGTAAATTTTAAAACTTAAAAATGGTGGAGACGTTCAAGAATAGATTTTTTACAGTTTTGTAATAAATACTTTACAATTTTGTAATAAAAAATTGGCAATATTTATGAGAAAAATGTAATTTTCTGTTTGTTCCAGATATAAATAAAAACACCTTTCAGTCAATACATTTATATTTTTATGTTCTAAATGTTTTTCAATCATTTTTTACATGCTTAAAATGATGTTTTATAACATCTAAATAAATAGTTTTCAAATCGGAGTTGTTGAGTTAAAAAGGTTTAATCTTCATAATCAAAAAAGAAAATCTTTTTCGAATTGTACAAATTATTTTTCCACTATGAGTAATTATTTTCTGTTATATGTTAAAAAATCATAAAATCTGATATTTATGATGTTTAAATACAAATTTACAGAATTTTATGTAAGTTAAAAAAAAGTGTACCTTAGCTATTCACACTTGAAAAAATAAAAATTAAACATCGCCGATCATCCTACTAACATCAAGATTCCGGAGAAAAGTCTCAAACAGCGCCGAGTAGTCTACTATTTGAATACTAACATTCACCTGCGCAGCTTATGAAAACATAGAAAACTCGAGCAATGAGCACTGAATACAGTCGAAAACCGCAGTTTTCGTTTTCGTCGCCAACACAAATAGCTTGTATTCGAATACTTTTGTCCGAATCGAGATCATTCGAGAACATGGCTGAATCGAGACCTCAGACATTTTGAATTTGAATACTCCCATAACTATTTTCAATGCAAAGCAGCTGCAGCGTATTGTGGATTTTACACTACCAGTTCTTTTTTTAGACCGCTGACCAAGCCCCTGCCTTCCGGGCTTTTGCATAGCTTAACGGGTTGATGCCTGTCAATGGGGCGAGGATATGCCTCATCTCCGCATGGCGAAGATCTGTTTGATAAGCCTATAGGCACGATGTGGCTTCAGTTCATCTTGTTACCGAAGTAGCTTTTCCTTAGTTGGCCGAGTTGGCCGGTTGTTAATTAATGTTTGGATGCGTCGATTCAGCACTGCACAGTGTAGCGAAGTAATTCTGGATGGATGTGAGATGCTGGAGTATTTGCTAATTTCACACTGCATTGCACACCCATACGTCATGCCGTCGCTACGCTTGTTGATCCTGTAATTTAGAACCTTGATCAGATGACGAGACTTTCACATGACTACGCACCTCCAAAGGTATAATTCACAGGGAACTTGGAGGAATTGCACCCGCGACGTATGTTACATGAACCGGGTCCCATTAGCGCACATTATCGTGCGTAGCAGCGCTACATTTGGCTGGTTTGACACTTTCATGGTGGCTTGTCACTAAGGTACGTCTCAAAATTATATGGACAGGCGATTTTTCGAAGTAACAGCTAAGAAAATAAAGCAATGATCGCGAAAAAAATAATTTGCATATGGAATCATAACATACGTTTATTAAGATACAGAAATGTTATGTTTATATCACAGATTGTTTGTAAAAAAATAAAATTCAAAATAAGCTGTCTCAAAAATATATGAACAATGTAACGAATTGCTTTTATTACCACCGTATCAGAAAAATTTGCATTTTCTGCGTTCTGTACTTGTGACGTAATTTCTTTGAAATATAAAATCACTGCTCTTTCTTCAATTGTCGAACACTTAGAAAATGCCTCGCAACGTTGAATTCTCTGCTGCTGATATTGCTAAAATCTGGCGTTTAAGGGCTCAAAATGTTAAAGTTTCTGATATTGCAAAACAAATTAAGCGTAGCAGGTCTGTAATTTATGCAATTTTATCAAAAAATGACAATACGATTGCAAAAAAGCGTTCAGGTCGACCAAGAAAAACATCTCTAAGACAAGATAGAGAAATTTTGCGGGCAGTTTCAACTCAAAAGAAGTCGGTTCGTGAAATTGCGAGGAATTTGGTGTTTCCTATTTCCAGATCTACTCTTCACCGTCGCATACAGGTAAGTGAAAATCATAACAATCGCAGAATGTGTTGGAAACCTATGCTGAAAGTGCACCATAGAAAGACTCGAGTTCTTTGGGTTAAAAAGCACATGCATTGGACGTATGAATGGTTAAGTGTTTTCTTTAGGGACGAAAAAAAATTCAATTTGGATGGCCCTGATGGCTGTGCATACTATTGGCATGATTTACAAAAAGAACCTCGCGAGTTCTTTAGTCGACAAAAAGGAGGGACATAATGGTGTGGGTCGCATTCTGTTTCAACGGAGCAACGGATGTTGCTTTTCTTAATGGTCAACAGTTCTCTGAGGATTATTAAAATGCCCTTTAAAGCAATCTACTTCCAATCGGAAACATCTTAGGGGAGGAAAACTGCGAATTCCATAAGTACAATGCGTCCATTCACCCCTCCCACTCAACAACAGCTTAGTTTAAACAGAATCAAGTGTCTGTTATAGACTGCCCAGCCATCAGCCCAGACTTGAATCCAATTGAAAAAAATTGGGGAGTACTTGCGAGATGTGTTTGCGCATGGTCGGCAGTTTTCCACTATTCAGGAATTACAGCAACAAGTAGAGCAGAGTTGGTTCTTTTTACAGCCGCACATACTCTGTTCCATAGATAGCTCAGTTAATCTCGTTGGACTGTATTTCGTTAAGAAAACTAAGATGATCATTTCGTACTCAATAAAAAGTGGAGTTAAAACTTAACTAATTACATTTATTTACAAGGAGAACAAAATTGACTGGCAGTGGTTGGTACACTGCGCTTACGTCTCAAGCAAAAACATCACTACTGGCGGGAATGGGAATCCGCTCCGCGCATCATCCCGTCTTGAGCGCTCGGCAGCGCCCCCCTGGATAACAAAATGTTCTACGGAGGAAACACTCCCCCGAGGATTGAAATGCAATTTCAATATACATTCACATATAAATTTGCAAAAATTATCATATAAGAAAAAATTATAAGATATAACAACTTACATACACAATAATAATACAATCATAAATGCACTTTAATTCAACATTACATACAGAAATAATATATACCTTAAAAATTGCTTAAAGAAAGAAAAGAAATCTGTTACTGAACTGGTAATATACAGACATCTCTGACATTTCTCTTATAAATTTGTCCGTCTGGTAACCGTAAGTTTACGGTTCGTATTATATTGTCCCTTCCCTTAAAAATTTCAACTATCCTTCCAACATGCCATTTGGTGGAAGGTAAATTTTCCTGCTTTATTAGTACTAAAGTTCCTTTCTGTACATCATCCTTTTTAAATTTCCATTTCCCCCTCTGCTGCAGATTATTTAAATAATCGCGCTTCCAAGTCTTCCAAATTTGTTGACTAAATTTGGTGATTCTCTGCCATTTTGCTAATCTATTTTCATTAAGGTATCCGAATACCTTCGGAGGGCCTTTTTTAAAATTACTTAAAAATATGACTTTTTTTTGCATTGTATATCATGATGTGATTAAAAAAGTAAAATAAAACAGAAAAAGTTATACATTTCAAATTTTTTTTTTATATTTTGGGGAAAAAATAAGCAAAAAACAGCGAAAATAATCACTTCCGCAAAACATCATAACTCAACTTTAAATCAAGATATTTTTATTTTGTAAGCATTATTATAATTATTAAACCTTTGTCTGGGGAATGAACTACTCTCATATTTGTGAGTCAAATATTTAAAACTGTATAGAAAGTTAATCAGTGATGAAGCATAAATTACTAAAAATTTATTGCAAATTGGAAAGGTTATCAATAATTTAAAAAAAAACTAATACACTTACTGTTACGAGTGTAGTTCATTCCCTTTATTGCACTTTGCAAAGCATACAAAAAAAATTTGAAAGAGATTCATCCATAATTTTTTCCGTTATGATGTTTTGCGTAAACATAAAATGTTAAAAAATTGATTTTCAGAAAACGCAAAAACAAAATTTAATTCAAAATCTTACCTTTATTTTGAAAAGCAAACCATAATATGTTACTCAATTTATACACTATATTATCTATTTTGTTTAAAACAATTGCTGTTTTTCTTTTTCAAATTCTTTTAAAATTTTCTCTGCTTCTTTATTTTTGGGTTTACATAGCATTGAAAAACGTGCTGACTTCCGGTGAGCAGAACGATACTTCCGGTTTCAAAATACTGATACTTAGTAATTTTAAAAAGGCAATAACTTGACTTCTAAATAAGATATAAACAAAATTTAAACAGATTTGGAAAGATAAAGAGTCCGGCTATTATATTATTCCAAAATCTAAAAATCGATATTTTGGCCGAAAATCGGCTTTTAAAGGTATTCGGATACCTTAATGGTATCTAAAGGTGGTTCGGAGATCGAACTGATAGGTCTACCGATTAAAAAATGAGAGGGTGTCAAGGTTTCAAAATTTTCGAAATCTGAGTACAGCGGGGTAAGGGGACGGGAGTTCAAAACTCCCTCAATTTCCACTAGTATAGTAAGAAACTCTTCTAAGGTTAATTTTTGATCACCTATTACCCGTTTTAAATGAAACTTGAATGATTTTAGAGCCGCCTCCCAGAGGCCACCAAAATTCGGGGATTTGGGGGGAATAAATTCCCATTTGATACCTTCATGGGTTAAAAAATTACACAATACCTCATCTGGGAAACTAATCAGTTTATGCAATTTTTTCAACTCTATGTCAGCTCCGATGAACGTTTTTGCATTATCCGATAGGATTTTTGCACATTTTCCCCTTCTGCCAAAGAAACGTTTTAGACTAGCTATAAAAGCCTGAGTTGTGAGATCTGAAACAAAGTCCAGGTGTATTGCCTTGGTGCATAAACACACATACACTACGACATAAATTTTATTCAATACGCCCTTCCTTTGATTTTTAAATTTAATAGAAAATGGGCCACAGTAATCTAGACCTGTCACCGAAAATACAAAATTTGGTGTCACACGTTCTCCCGGCAGATCAGCCATTAATTGGGAGCTGACAACAGGTTTATTCTTGAAGCATGTCACACATTTGTGAACAATGCTTCGGCAATTATTCCTGCCATTAAGTGGCCAAAATTTTTGTCTTACATGGAAAAGCAACGCTTGTGGGCCTAAATGAAAGTATTTGAGATGGAAGTAATTTAAAATAATATCCGTTAACTTATGATTTGCAGGCAACACAATTGGAAACTTTGAGTTAAGCGGCAAATCTGCATGTGCTAAACGGCCGCCAACTCTAATTAATCCATCCTCTCCTACAAATACGTTTAAGGAAGATAATCTACTTTTATTGTGAACAGGCTTACCTTTTTCGAGACATTTTAATTCTTCCCTAAATTCCCCCCTTTGTGCTGACCGAATTAGAAACGATTCGGCCTCTCTAACCTCGTCGAGGGATAGTGGTCCACTTCTTCTCTTCAATTTAGTACGGCAGTTGAAGGTGAATCTAAAAATAAAACTCATTATACGAATTAATTTTACAAAATTATTAGTACATGCAAAAATATGATTAATTAACGGTTTATCGTGAGAAATAGTTAATGTAACAAAATCATCGTCAATAATGTTCACGGAGTCTCTTTTTAGTTCGTTTATATATATGTCCTTGTTAGGAATCACTAAAGTCTGGTCGTTGTTACACTGATCGAAGTCTTTCAAAAACTCTGGTCCAGTCCACCATTTGGAACTCTGAACGAGAAGGTCACACTTGACACCTCTTGTTAGCAAATCTGCAGGATTCTCGGACCCTGCACAGTGAAACCACCTGGATGGGTCTGTCAGAGCTTGGATTTCCTTTACACGGTTCGACACAAATGACTTCCACCTGTTTGCAGAGCCTTTGATCCAGTACAAAACAATCTGCGAATCTGTCCACAAATACATAGATGATGGTCCCTTGCGGTCTAGTACCGTTTTTACTTCACAAGTTAAGCGTGCAGCAAGTAATGCTGCTAGAAGTTCAAGTCTAGGAAGTGACACTTTTTTCAATGGTGCCACTCTGGATTTTGATGTAATCAAATTTAAGGAAGATTCACTTAGTGAATCAATTTGTAGATACACGGAAGCACCGTATGCCTTTGGACTGGCATCGGCAAAGGTATGCAAAGTTAGGGTGCAATTGGAGTCATCGGGAAACTGAAAAATGTTCCTTTGAAATTTTAGATTTCTCAACTGGAGAAGTTCGGAACACCATTGTTCCCACGTCTTTGTAATATCGGAGGGCAGTTCTTCATCCCATGTTAAATTCCTACTCCACAGTTCTTGAAATAAACATTTAATTCGTATTGTATACGGAGAAAATAGACCCAGAGTGTCAAATATTCTACCTGCAACTTGTAATACAAAACGTTTTGTATTTTTGCGTTACGCAAAAATTCGAGCAAATTATCAATATCTATCAAAAGTATATCTTGCTTGGGTTGCCACGATATCCCCAAAACCTTATCTATTGTAGTATCCTCAACAGGTTGTGGCATAGTACTAAATCCACGATTATCCCATATTTCCATTAACAGTTTATTGTTCGAAATCCACTTCCGTAAATTCATGCTAGCTTCCTTCATTATTTTATGAGATTGTTCCGAAATGTTCACCGCATCTTCGACTGTGTCTGTCCCGGTTATTAAGTCGTCCACATAAATACAATTGTGGAGTACTTCTGTCGTTATTGGATATTCCGTTTCAAATTTGTTAAGATGATGCTTAATTGTAGCAGATAGCAAAAATGGGCTTGAGTTCAAGCCAAATGTTAGGCGTAAAAATCTGTAGACTATAACATTAAATGCGTCATTGTCGACAGGATTCTTATCTATAAACAAGAATCTCAGAACATCCCTGTCCTTGTCGTTTATGGCAATTTGTAGAAAAGCGTTCTCTATATCTGCTAGAAAGGCAATTTTGTTTAGTCTGAAAAAAATCAATAAGCGAAAAATATTAGGGTTTAAATTAGTTCCTGCGTCAAGGCAGTCGTTCAAAGATAATTGTCCTGCTTCATGGGAACTTGCGTCAAAAACTATTCGACATTTAGTATAAACACTATCTTCTCTAAATACTGTATGGTGCGGTAAGTAAAAAACTGGTTTATCTGAAGGGTTTTCTAAATTGGGTACACTTTCAATTATGTTCATCTCTAAATACTCATTCAAAATATTGCAATATTGTTCGTATAACTTTGTATCACGTTTCATTCTTTTTATAAGACCTGAGAGTCGCGCTTCGGCGTTTTTATAATTATTTTCTAAATGGTTCCAATCCCTTGTCCAAGGGAGACTGATTTCATATCTATTATTTTCAAAACGCACAGTTTCATGAATTTTTTCTAAAATTTTCTCGTTTTTAACACTGTTTGGGTCATCTTTAATTCCCAACGTCTCTAAGTCCCAAAAGGTTTTCAAATCTAATTCATCTTGATTTTCTATTAAATGGCACGTGAATTTACTTTCATTTCTATCTTGTATTGTTCCACCCGCGATCCATCCTAAATGAGAATTTTGTAAAATTATAGAAGTTTTAGGAATTTTTATTTGACCAGCTAATAACAATTCGTAATATAAATCTGCTCCTAATAACATTTGAATTCGCTGAGGTTCAAAAAATCTTGGGTTCGCGTAAGTTAAATTCTGTGGTAAGTGCAGATTAGAAATGTCTACGGCGCTTGAAGGGGTTAAATCAGTGATTTTAGGAACCAAAAACATGTTGGATAATTTTTTTAAACTTCTATCCTTGTTGGAAATTTCTACATTTATTCTGCTTTTAATTTTACAGACAGAATCATTTAATCCAGTAATTAATGACTTGACCTTATATTTTTGAAACCCTAACATATCTGCTACAGAAAACGTGGCCAATGAGACATTACTCGCAGTATCAAGAATCGCAATACAAGGAAAAAAAGAATCATTACTTCCCCTTAAATAAATCACAGCTGTCGAAATCAACCCATTATAACTGGTGCCAGACAAATTTTGATCATAATTGTTTTGACAGCTCAATGTTAACGCATTTGTGGTGGGTTCTATTGAATTAGAATTTACGTTATCTTCCGTTTTAAACTGCGGTTCATTTGCAATACAATTCACTTGCCTATTTTCATAAGCAGGTTTCGAAAAATTAGCTCCATGAAGAGAACTATGATGGTTGGAGTAACAAATCCTACACTTATTATGCAATTTATTACATCGATTAACAGCGTGAGATAACGATAAGCAGTTATAACATAACTCCAACTTCCTTACTTGGTTCAATTTCTCTTGAACCGATAAATCTAAGTTCCTTTGACATCGAAATATCATATGAGGTTGTTTACATAATGCGCAATTAAATTTGTCATTCTGTAATACTAAACCTTTTTGTTTCTGAGTAATTTCATACCTAGGTTTCGTAACGGTGTTACTTTTTTGTAGGTTTTCGAGAGCTTGAGCCCTTTTCAGTAAAAAATCAATAAAAATATTCCATTCAGGCAAGTCGTTACAGTCAAGACTCATTTCAAATGCCTTTCTTGACTCATCATCGATTCTTTGTAACACAAAATACATTAAAATTGATCCTGATAAGTTATTATTTTCTAGTCCTAATTGTTTCAGAGCCCTCAAATGACTCAATAAATTATCTACCAGATTGCGTATTTCTTTCGCATTTTCAATTTTTATTTTGTTGTTACTCAATAACTCAGAAATATGAGAATTTACAATTAACTGTTTGTTTTCAAATCGTTTTTTTAAAGCTTCGAATAAGGAAGCATAAGAATCATCAATGTTTTGCAATTCTTTCACAGGGCGTGTTAAAGCCGATTGTAAATAATATAATTTTTGAGCATCATTTAATTCGTCATTGCTATCAATCAAGGTGGTGAATTGTAGTTTAAAATTAAACCACTCTGTGTAACGTCCCGAAAATTGGGGTAAATTAATTGACGGCAATTTAATTTTTGACTCATTAGCATTAATTCTATCATTATTATTTTGACATTCAACATTAGAAACACTAGGCTTTATTAAATCAAGAAGACTTACTTCGAGAACTTCTAACTGTTCTTCTATCTCCGTCAAGGAATTTTCAAATTCCGGTAAATCATCATCAGAAATTACCGAATACGACTCGTTGCGTAACTCATCTGTTTTCTTTTTTAACGTTTGAAGTGCATTGAACTTTAGTTCCAATTCTTTCTGGCCAAGTTTTGATTTTATTGCATTTGATATACGTGTAACTTGGCTGCGTATGTTTCCGCGTTTCCGATTGAGGATCACAGTACCTTTAATAGTAGCCATTATAATTATCTATAACTACATACAAAATCAAAGGGCGATGGTTCTTTACAGTGTTCTAAATGAGCGCTCCGGCTCGACGGACCAAAACATGTTCCATAGATAGCTCAGTTAATCTCGTTGGACTGTATTTCGTTAAGAAAACTAAGATGATCATTTCGTACTCAATAAAAAGTGGAGTTAAAACTTAACTAATTACATTTATTTACAAGGAGAACAAAATTGACTGGCAGTGGTTGGTACACTGCGCTTACGTCTCAAGCAAAAACATCACTACTGGCGGGAATGGGAATCCGCTCCGCGCATCATCCCGTCTTGAGCGCTCGGCAGCGCCCCCTGGATAACAAAATGTTCTACGGAGGAAACATACTCCAAACACTATTTGGAAGCATGCCTGATAGGGTTTTTAAGATAATTAAAAGGAATGGATACAGAATTTGAATTTAAATGCAAAATATTCGAAAAGTCTATATATTTTTGGGACAGCCAATTTTTATTTATATTTTTTTACAAAAAATCTGCAACATTTATACTTTATTTCTTTGCTGAAATAAATTTATGTTATGATACTATATGGATATTATTTTTTTCGTGATTATTTCTTTATTTTTTTAACTGTTATTTAAAAAAATCGCCTGTCCATATACTTTTGAGACGCACTATACCATGTTTGTCGCCTCTGTTATGGGCTGGTCTCTTTGTTGTGTTTATTTGTCTCTGTTATAGTTTTTGCCTCTTTTATGGGCTCATCCCTATTGAGTTAGTTTGTCTGTGTCATGGTGGTTTGTCACTATCATGTTTATCGCAGGTTTTATGGGCTGGTTTCATTTTTGTGTTTATTTCTTTCTGTTAATTTTTTTTTGCCGCTTTTATGGTCTCATCCCTATTGTGTTGTTTCTGACATTCTCTTCATGAGCTGTATCGTGTCACTGGCTTGGTTATCTATTATCCCTAGCTTGTTGATTGTGATGTTTGTCACTTTCTCGGGTGCTAGTCACTTGCGATGTTTTCGCTGGTTATTTGTCGCATTTATTGGGTTTGTCATATTGCGACTTTTGTTGCTGGTATTTGTCACATTCATTGTTGTTGCTTTTTAATTTACTTTTTCACATTATCTTATTTCCCTCACTTGCTTTTACTGCTTTGGGATACTTAGTATATTTGTAGCTTCGTGGATGTGCTATATGCGATCAGTCCATTGAATACTGATGGTCGGTATCACTACTTGATTTTATTTTTATGTGCAACTTGGTTGATTAGTTATTTGAGAAGCTTGGCGCACTAATGGAGTGGATTTGTTCCATAGCCATAAGTTCGACTTTTGCCTATAAGGCTGTTTTCACTCGATAAAACATATATTTTTATGGTCACTTTTGGGAGCCAGTTTGCATTTTGCTTTTCACCTTTTTACATTGTTGGCACTAATAAACTCAATGTTGTAAGTTGTCTTCATAATTTAAAATTCTCCAAGTTGTCTTCATTACTTGGAGAATTTTCAGTCCTTCATAGACGACTTCCACTCCTCACTAGCACTGAAAAGAATGATTTTTTTGGCGTAGCAAGGCGGTTCCCTTGCTACCCTTTTTTAAGCAATAAATTATACTTACCAAAAAGGGGCGCTATTGCGGATAGGGATTGCTTATCGGAAATCTGGATGCTGGGAAGAATTGATTAATGTGATATCATGTCTATAGTTTCTGCTAACCATCTGATCACTGCTCTTCCTTTCTTTGTACATGTTTATTGTTCGATAGTTGCTTATGCTATAATTTTTGGTTGTTTGGTGTAATGTGGATCAGATGGAGTGAATGGGCAGGATGTTAGATAAACTTTGGATGTTTCCAATTCCCCGCACGAGCAATTTGGTTCGTCTTTACGCGTAAAGCTATGTAGAAATGCTCCATGACCTGTATAAATTTGGATTAGTAGACCGCAGCTAATGATTCTGCGAGAATCTACGTTTGGGAAATATTCATATGTCGACCAGCACGTGTTTCCATAATCCCACTCGAACTGCCATTGTTTAGTTGTTAACTCTCTTAAGTTCCTTTTAGGTAGCTTTCAATACAAAAAAAGTATAAAGCTACCTATTGCAGCCGTTCGGAGGAAAGCAGTTCCGGAAAATTTCGATATATTTTCACCGATCATGACCCCCAGACCCCAAAACCACCCTCCGTTCAAATGTTGATTTATATATATATATATATATATATATATATATATCCATATATATATATATATATATATATATATATATATATATATATATCCATATATATATATATATATATATATATATATATCTGACCTATGTCATACGATAACGCTCGTATTTATAAATCAATTTTGATGAAACTAATTGTGTGTATTAAGCTCCCCAATGTCCCGACCGAGTTCGTTGGTCAGCTTGGTCCGCCATTTTGTTTCAAGATGGCGACCATTTAAAAATTTAAAACAAAAATATGTATACAAAAAAGTTAAAAATTCAAATTTATTTTTTAATTAAATGTTAGGCCTTGATACGAGGATTCCAGAGCATTTTTTGGTTTACCTCTATCTTAAAAAATGGCTGAGATAGAGCAGTTTGAAATTCTAGGGTGGCTGACATTTTGAAACAAGACAGCACATTACAAAAATTTTCATTGTTTTAATAATTTCCCAATTATACGCATAAAACTATATATTCATATCCGTTAGCGCCAAATTCTCGCCAAACTTGGCAACATTTGGCGAAATATCGCCAAATTTGGCGACCAAAATAAGTCTTCATAAATGAAGCCAATTTGGCTATTGCTCAATAATTTGGCGAATTTCTTATTCAGATTCAGTATTAACGATTCCTTTGTAAACGTTTTCTTTGCATTTTAACTTGCTGTTCTCGTGTAACATTAGCTAAAATTTTAAAACGAAGATATAGGAAAGCTACCTTTTCCTCCCGGTACAGGCCGGAAGGACTTTTTAGGTTTGATATTGGTCTTTTTAAATGATATGGTATTTCCTTTATTTTATTTTGTGCCGCTTTGCTAGTTCGTCGGTATCCTCATTTTCTTGGATGCCCACGTGTACATTTATTCAGCTGATTTAAAATTTTTGATTTGCGTTTTTTACTAATTTTTGTTTGTTATCTATTACTTTTGTTACATTGAATGGTTTGCTGAGTGGTTTATGCTACCAGTCCTTGTTATGTATCCGGATAAAGACTGAATCAGATTCAAAACGCCTCATTTAGATAATGATTGTGCATAAACTGCGTTATCCTGGAGATTTTTAGAACCGGAATTAGTACGCTTAGCAGCTGCACCCTGTGTTAGCTTTTAGTCATACCAGTCATTGTTTAATACACAAAAGGACACTGTTTACGCAAATAGAGGATGCGCAGATGTCCTAGATTACGATTACATATAAACTGATTTATTTTGAAACATTTAGAACTGGGATAGTAATTTACGTCATTCTTGCGTATTAAGTACGTATTTCTTTTAAGCATGGACAAACATTGAGCTCCTATAGTAGAGGCTGACGCATTCTCGCAGATTTGGTGCTCAAATTGAAGTTCAGTCGAAAAACCAAGCTAATCAGAACCGGTTCAGCCAATCAGAACCGAGTCTTTGGTAACCCCAACTCCGGCTGCGGTAGATTGATGCTGAACTGAGCACCAATAATCCGAAACAAAATGGATATGCGTCAGCTCCTATTATAGGAGTCTTAGACAAACATCGTGTACATTTATTTATTCTCCCTTTGTTTATGAAAAAACATTTTTAATTTAAATGTTCTAAAAGGAAAATGAAACAATATATACCACATTTAAATCATATTTAATACTATGCTCTTAGGTTATAAGTTGCAATTAGTATAAAATTACAAACACGTAAAAAATGCTTCTTAAATAAAAATACCTTTCATAGGTAATTAATCTAAAAAATGTCAGTCAACTCGAAAATAATTGCATTCGTTAAATAATATTATAAGAAAATTATAATGCTTTAATAAGAAAATTGAAGCAATTTTCTTATTTTTATTTATTAAGCAACAAAAAATAAATTATTTTAGTCAGAACATCGCAACATATAATATTTAAGTTATTCTACCTATCATACATAAAGTACTAATATAATGCAATTCCTAATTTATAAATTAACGATAATTCCTCAGATTTCTAATAATTACAAACAATCTACACTTAATAATCAATTTATCAGACTTTTGCTTAGAAAAAATTACATTACTTATATACATGGTGAATAATGTTGTGTTATGCTAAGAAAATGAAGAAAAATGTGATGTGTATAATTACACATATACCCAATTATTAGACTGGTATGTTTTTACTGTTACGTTTCTCACTTCCTAAAAACCAATTCATAGGCAAAATGTTTCCATGGTTTCCAAGATAATAAAACATTTGCATCAATAAATGTCACATCAGAAATAATACGCTTTATTGGGTTATTTTGCTTGTTAAATTAAAATAATAGTACAATATTTATATTTTATTATTCAAAACTTCTTCACAGTTAATAAATTGCGAGATTGGTTTAAATACGAAACATTTCCGACAACAACAAATGAATAAGACTGGAAATATTTTGATATGATGCATATTTCGATATACAGGGTCTCTCTCTAATACTGAACAAAAATTCATTAAAACGATTGATTTCATTTTCGTGCTTATGTATACGGAAATCTCCTTCAATTAGCCGGAAACTTATTAAAGCACAGAATGTTTTTTTCACGCACTTTTATGTGTTTATCTCAATTTTTTCTATAAAGATTGCAATAAAAACATATAAAATAATTTTTTGGCACAATTTTAATTAAATTTCAATTTTGATAAAATTTATTTAGTATTTACTTTTGAATAATTATTGAGCAATGTGTCACTATTAGGCAAGAGTTACTTTTGACTACACTGTAAAATAAAACAAATGCCACTTTCTGTTTAAGTGATAACATAAAATTATATAAAAGTGGAAAGATAATCAAGAAGGTAATTAAATAAATTTTGTTCAATTACTAGTATTTAATAAAAAGTTATACACAAATAAACAAAAAAAAGAGAAACAACAGTAGCTTAGGTTAACATGAAGTATCTTTACTTTATTTGAATGTGGCCGATGAGCATGAGTGTTTAGCAAGCTAATCAAGTGTCATCCTGTTTTGGCAGTGAGTCAATCAGGTAACAGTAGGATTCAACTGCTGTTGTCATGTTTTAGAGCTGTGAGGAGGACATTTGTCAGTTATTTATGTGATTAATATTAGAGTTGGATGTGAAACAAAAGAAAATTTAAAAAAATGGCACAAAGAATTGAATAGTCACCAAGAAAGCGGTAAAGAAATAGTACTATTAAGTGAACAATGTTACACTTATGAAGAAATTAGAAGGCAAATTGGTGTAAATGTAATCAAACGTGGTACTTATAAATTTTGAAAGTGTATAAGGCAACTATGTCGCTACAAAACCAAACTCGTAAATAAAGGAAAAGATGTGCAACAGGTGACAGGAGAAAATCATCTGGATGTATACAAAGTGAAATGACGGAAACCAATGTGATGTTGAGTGCAAGGACTGTTCGGCGCAGACTGCAAGGATTTCGTTTAAATGCTAGAATTCCATGAAAACATTTATTTTCTCCTCTAACAAAGGATTAAAAGATTAAACTACTCTAAAACTCATGATAACTGCACAGTGACACAATGGAACAGTGTTGTTTAGTCAAAAGCTGCCTACTAGTAGTGATGGCATCATGAAATACGTAAGGAGAAGAATCTAAGATTTTCATCCTAATTTCGTTACATATATCGTGAAGCAGCCAATCAGTCTTATAATATGGGGAGTAGGATATCAAAAGGTGTGGGTAGAATTTTTTTGATTAATGGGAATATGAATGCTCAAAAAATACATCGATGAAATACTTCAATGCCAACTGAAGCTTTCGAAACGTGATATTTACTTTCAGAACTCAAAGAATTGGTTCGGAGGCGTTCTAAGGCCGTAATTAACCCTTTCCGGCGCGGAGTAAGTCTGTTTGTAAAATGATGAAATAATGGACTGACACCAGAAATTACAAACGAATTCATTAGAAAATAAAAACTTGCTTATTTTCCGGTACTTAACAAAAGTAAAATTTTAATTAAATATTCTTGGTGCCGTTTGTCAGTTTTGGAATTAAAATTAGGTGTCCTTTTTTGTAACCACCGCCCGTTAAATGGTTAAGAGTAAAAGATACTGAACTAAATATTAACTGACATTGTGATAATTTTTGTATGTCTCACTTTTCGTTATGTTTAAATTTTCTTCTTTATAACTGCTGTTTTAATTTTAAAAAATGTCATGAAATTTGTTGGAATTACATTTTTTATTAAATAATCTTTCCATTGCTATATAATTTTATGGTATTACTTATGGAGAAAAAAATGTTATGAACCATTAAACTTCAAACTTCAAAAAGGTTTCCACAATTTTGTCCACTGCTATAACTACGAATGAAAATATATAACCAGCCTTTCCAATTTACCCACAATTCTAAGAGCAGGCTTCATCTTTATAAACCTTAGAAACCAATATATTTTCGAGATTTAAAGGCGAATTTGTAAAATTAAAGTTTATTTTTCCAACACTGGTTTTCAGAAACGTTTCCGAGTAGTTTTTACAGTGTATTAATCAATTTTCTCAACACGGAATTTAGGTTTTTTGTATGCTATCATTTCTCAAAAAAACATTTTCATGTTCAACAAACATGCTTTATAGACAAACATGATCAATTAAATACACTAAACTTAATATTAAAATTAATATTATTTTGTTACTCTTGCACGTATAAATTCAATTATGAAGCTGAAAATGTGCCCTTTTGAATTGATAGCTTCTATAAACCAATATTCTGGGTTGAGGAAACTGATTAATACACTTTAAAATATAGTCGGAAATGTTTCCGAAAATTAGTGACAGCAAAGAAATGTTCTTATAAATGTTTCTTTGAAACCTTGAGCTTTTTAAAGATAAAAAGCGTTTCTTGGAATAGGAGGCAACTCTGAAGATGGTATTGTATTGTTGTGATTATATTTCCGCAAATTAAAAAAACATTTGTCTTTTTTAACTATGTAGACTGCTGAAGTTAAGTGACTTCTGGAACAGTTTCGATAGAAAACTTTCTCGAATTCTCGTTTACATGCACGGAAAATTCTAAAACCTGCACAACCATTCAGTTCGGGTCGAGTGGATCCAAATATGGGAACGTTGGCACCACATTACTCATAATTCTACCAGTCACAAAAACCGAGATGAGCCAAATCTGTTAGCAGAGTTAAATTTTAAGTAAACATACCATCCTCTAATTAACCTACTCATCAAATATCTGACGTAAGGAAAATGTACAGAGAAAATGTATTTAATGACAATCAGCTACTTTCATTTTATGTTATAAAATTCTAAATCCAACTTCACCATAAATTAACTTAATTTATTATTATTTTCAAGCATTTTTTTTTTCAATCATCTATGTTGAAAAATCTCACTTAATTGAATTAATATTTTCTGCCTTATCTCTAGCGAAACAGTTATTATAGAGAGTCACATCAACTTATTTTCAAAGAAAATTAAATCTCTTGACAATATTTTCAACTGACAATAGGTTATTGCTTTAATTAAGTCGATTTTTTAGAATGTTAATGGGACATTTCAATTGTAGAAATTAAATCTAACAGCGAACACAAAACCTCTTTAAAAAGATTATTATCATAGGAAACGGAATAGTTAAATATGATGCTTCGGGGCTTAAAACTGAGGGTATTTTGAAAAAAATTTAAAAAGATTGTTGTTAAGACCACTTATCTTCAAACAAGTTTCATTTAACTTTAAATTATTTTCTAATAACTAATTTAAAAGCTTTTGTTATTATTTCATTAAACTGAGACCAAATTTCCATATTGTGCATTTATCCACACATTTAACTATTTAACACTTTCGAGTATGACGTCCTATTAATAGGATATATCTTTATATTGAATATTATTTTTGTTAGCATTTTTTTTTCATTATCATCTGCATGTAATAATAATAGTACATGTACATACAGTTCATGACTTCATTTCTTCAGCATTTAGTAATGATAATAACAATAAAAGCTTGCTTAATTCATTTTACACTTATGGCTATCCTTTTATTTCAAATATATTTAACTCTTTAAATTTAAATTAAGGTCTACTTCTCTGAATGAATAATTTGCGACAAAACATACCGAATTCAAAAAAATTATCATGACTGTTTAATATTGTTGTAATACGATATTTTTGTGATAGTTCATGACTTTATTTCTTCAGCATTTAGTAATAATAATAATAATGAAAGTTTGCTTAGTTCCATTTACACCTACGGCGATTCTTTTATTTCAAATATATGTTTAACTCTTTAAACTTAAATTAAGGTCTATTTCTCTGAATGAATAATTTGCGACAAAACATAGAAAATTCTAGAAAATTGTTATGTCTGTTTAATCTTGTTCTAATACGATATTTTTCAAATGACTTCAAAAAATTTCCTTATCCTATTGTCATATTAATAGTACGCAAAATCTGTAATATTCCTTAAATTTCAATAAAGGAGATGTTCGTCAAATTTGAAAAAACCTCAAATTTTGTGCCTTGGCACACAAATAATTACACTTAATATTATTACCGTAAAAGTAATTTTTTTCCTAAAATTGATAAAAAATCGGACGCGAAAAGGTTAAAGCAATTTTATGTTTCAAGAACAAACCATTGAAACATTCCCAATTACTGAAAACAAATCTAATGAAATTTCTCATTGCGGGATATACCGGGCGATTCAAAATAAGGGATGGCGATTATATTTTAAACCGCTAATGACAGAAATATATTCTTAATTTCAAAACTTACACTGCTTGGCAAATGGTAAGAAACAACGAATTTGCGCAAAAGTACGTTTCATTAAGCAAATAACAGATAAAACAACACAGATAAAATTCAATTCACAGATAAAACAACGGTAGAGGACGTTGTATGGTAAAGTCTCTTGTCTTTGTTAAAAAGGCAGTGCATACATGTCATTTCCATCTTTGAAATTGCAAGTACTAAACATTTGAAGAGGTAGCCACATTGTCGGTTTCTGCAGATAGAGTTGTAAATTTCCTTTTTGGATGACGGGTATTGACTGTTAAATGACTGTAAAACATCATTTGATTGTGTACGAACATGGTTTATCAGTTGGATATCTCAAGGTGGGGCAAATTGTCACTCAAGATACCAAAGATAGAGATGTGTCGAAGAGTGTAATCTTGCAGTTTAAAAATTCCTCTGGATGTGGAAATTCTATGAAAAGGGATTCTGGAGACCGTGGTAGGGACATCACATTTCAAGAGCATCCGTATGTCAGCTTAGTGGTCAAGAGGAACATAAATGATACTCCAGGTCAGATAACCTCAGAACTCGCTAACGCTACAAGTACTTGGTTTCCTGCGAGAACTATTTATCGGTGATTAAATATGTTGTCTTAGATAAACAAAACTTTTTACTTACATGAGTTTTGGGAAAATAACCATCTGTTTTCTTTTTAATTTCAAATTACCTGGTGGAAAATATCTCTTTCAGAAGGCTTTATGTGAAGGTCTCTCATGTACTATCTTTTAATTTCTGATAGTTTTATAGGAAGTATCCCCTTCAAAGTCGGGGGCGAAAAACTGTTTACATGTAATAAATATCATTTTAGATTTAATTAATATCATTATAGACATATTTATTGTTTCATTATAGACATTTATTTATGATATTATTATAGTGTAAATAAATCGCATTTCGGATGTTCAATATTTGCTGCATAATATAGAATGCTTTATAAAATTGTGTATTCTTATAAATTATATGCATTTATTAGATACATGCAAGTTAATTAAACATTTCCGCTGTAAATATATTCAGAGGAATCATTCTTGTAGAATCAGAAGATTAATAATGCTACTCTAAAATTCATGGAAACAAGTTATTAGTCACTTATTTTAATAGGTACTAATATTTCGCGTACCATGTAATTCTAATGCTTGACATATTTAATCCAAAATGCTCATCTGAATTCCATTGAAATATGTGAGTGTTATTTTTCATTTTCCGAATTCTAAGAAATTTCATTAAACATATTTAAATATCTGCGCATAACGTGCTGAATTGAATGTATCATTTATTACTGTTGTATGTGAAAACCTGTCAAACAAAATGATTAAAAAATGAATTCACACATAAATTGAGTAAGAATTTTATTTTTTATTATATGTATAAAAAATCAAAATAATATTATATTGAGAAAAAAAATATTTATATAAGAAGAAGAGAAAAATCAGATCCTATACATAGAATTGATGCACTATAAGATGATTCACTCACGAAATAAATAATAATAAATATAGTTATAAATTAATAAATTAAAACGCTTCACCCTAATTCCGGTCTTTTTTCAAATTTTGTGCAAATATTTAATTTTTGCCTCAGATAGTGTATATAATTTGATTAAGTACAGTGTACAATCCTATTAAGAATTTTTTATCAAAACAATTAGTATTACGCTATTTTATTGACGTAGAAAGAAATGATAATGAATATAGTAGTAAATTAATACATTAAAACGATTTTCTATAATTCCTTTTCTGTTAAAATTTTGTACCTAAATTTAATTTTTGCCTCAAATAGTGTCTAGTACAAATTCCAAAAATATCATTTGATTAAGTATAGTGTACCTTCGTATTACAGATTATTTAGCGAAACAATTATTATTACGCTATTTTATTTTTCCTTAAAATTACATCGTTCCATAAAACTTCAGAGCAAAACCTAAAAACATTTTCGTGTTTTCAGATTAGTAGTCAATCAAAATACTATAAGTCGAGAAGAGTAGTTATACATTTTTTTTTTAATTTGACATATTATTAAAGTGTGTCTAACATTTGAAGTTTTCTTATAATAAATTAAAATATTGAATGGTGAAAATCAAAATTTACCTTATTCATTCACATATCATTTTATTAAAAATACAATAATTATTTATAACATTTATTATCATTTTTTTTCATTTTTAGTACTTAATTTTATGAATGTTATTTGTATTTAAGTACATATATTTAAATGTAATTAATTGCAAATTAAGTCTACGCTAATTTTAAAATGCAATTAAATTTTTCTGTACCACGCATTTCATTCATCTAAATTTAAATTGAACAATTTTTATTTATTCTATTAATATTGTTTATACAATTTCAGACATTGCTTGTTAAGAACATGCAGAAATTTTCATTGTGAAATATAAATATGTTTTCCCATTTGTCTTCTTTAAAATACATTATCTGAAAAGGCACGTAATTTAAATTCTTCCTCCATATTCTTCGGCAAGCCTGAAGAATTTTTTGAAGGGTGTTTGTTATTTTATAATTTACGTGCTTTATCTGCTGCTGAGACGGCGTTAAAAAGTCAACAATCCGGCCGTGAATTTTTATTTTTAAATGCAGAGTGACTCTTACAAATTATTACACTTTCACTACAGGAGAATCGTTAAAAAAATATATAGTTAAAACATTATATTAATTTAGGGGAAATATTTACGCATTTTAAGCAACAAAATAGTACAACAGAAGTCATTTTTGAAAGTAAAAGTTAAAAATATCTGGAGTAAATTCTTAATATATATATATGTATGAATAAAATAACATAAATATTTTTTCTTCTTTTATTATTTATTGTAAAGGTCCCTTATTAAAAAAAGTTAAAATATTCCGGATTTATTGTAATTAAATATGTTATTTAATAACAGAGACTTATTGATTTTCCATGCAAAAGTAATAGGAAGTCAATGTAGATTGATTTTTACAGCTATTCAGTATCTTACATAGTTAGAGATATTTTTTCAGTGAAAGCAATATATATATTTTTTTAATTAAGATTATTAAGGAATAATACATTTCTTAACTGTTTTTAGGGTTCTGTATTTAAAAAGTAAAAACGAAACCATTATAAGATCACCACTGTTTCTGTCTCTCCGTCTGTCAGAACCCCTTTTCTCGTAAAATGTGGGACATGGAAAGTTCAAACGTGGGAAAGTTATAAAACGTTTTTACCCACATATGTTCAGATTTATTATCCATTCACAAATATGCTTAGGAAAAATTTAGGGGGCTAATTAAGTTACTTGAAAAAAGAAGTTTTCTTTTTGTATATCATGTGGGGTATCGTGTGAAAGATTTGGTAATGTTCAAATCAAAAATATATTTCATTTAATTTTAGGTATTATATTTTCAGAGATATCGTCGAAAATGCACTGCAAAAATATGTCTCTCGCACTTCTATTTCCGAATCTACTGAAACTAAAATTATAAAAAAAATTAGAGGTAACAGGAGTTTATTTAAAACTTGCAGGAAAATTATAGCGATTTTTTTAGGTAACATAGTATTTGAGAAAAACGCATTTTTCTGTTACACACAAACTTTATTTTTCGGGAAGTCAGCGGGGAAATTGACGGACGCTCGAGGTATCTATCGACGCAAAATCATCCAAGGATATTTGATAATGATTTTCGAAAAATCATTTCCGGTAATTAGCCGGGATATTAATTAAGTTACTTGAAAAAAAAACTTTCTCTTTATGTGCGGTGTAGGGTATCGTTCAAGAGATCTCGTAACATCAATTAAAAAATATATTTGTTTTAATTTTAGGTATTATATTTTCAGAGATATCGTCGGAACTATAATGGAAAAATATATCCCCTCCACTCCTATTTCCGAATCTACTGAAGCTAAAATTATGACAAAACTTAGCGGTAGTAGTAGTATATTAATTAATAAACTGTTTTTAATAAATTTAATGTACAGAACCCTTTGAGTGCGAGTTATACTCGGACTAGACCAATTTATTTATTTAAAAAATAAATAGACTGTAACATTAGAATTAAAATATCTATGAATGTACTGTATTCATTCATTAATAAATGATTCTAAAAAAATAATAATTGCCTTTAGCTCCGAACGAAAATAGCAATCAATCACATATTTCGAGTAGACTAATTTTAGTTCAATACATAAAATATATCACTGAATAAGTAACGAAAATTCTTAATTATCTGCTTTATAATGTAACAGAATACTAGCAATACAATGACATTTTTTTTCTAATTTCAATCAGGTGATATTCAGTAAATTTCAATTCTTTTTTAATTAGGATATTATTTACTAAGGAGTTATATTAAGAAAATCATGATTGTCTAATTCCATCATGAATTGATGTTCTCTTTTAATATAGAATCGAGGGAACTATTAGTTAATTATGCATGTAATCAAAGACCGTGTAAGTTTTTTTATATAATATTAGTCTCTTGTGCGTGGCACTAATTAGTCGTCAAGAGCTTTTGAACAATTCTTATGAAAAACCGAGCATTGTGCTCAATAAAAAACGAGGTAACAAACGATTAACCTTTCTTCGTTATGTCTCCAATTGAATTGGGAAGAAAGAAATTTAATTATGCAACGTTTATGTCATGCAATTACAAAATTCTAAATGATATTAAATCGCATAATCTTTGGAATATTTAATGCATGATCTTGTGACATTTTTAGAATAATGTTTATGAGTGGAAATATAAATATAAGAGTTATTTTCTTTTATATGTATAGGTATAAATGATTGTATCTTAAAAAAAGTTTTAATATTGTTACTTTTGTCCATATCCAGTGTGCTAGCCTGACCTTCCACCTTGCTATTACCACCGGTAAAGTTTACACAACAGCTTAGCAATGCAGCAATTTTAGACGGAATATAAAAGGGGAAGGGTTGTATTCCCCAAACTAGGATAAACTATTTCTGGCGAAAGTTATGCTTGTAATATTAATCGTTTGGCAGAACAAAACCATGAAAAAAAACCTTACACTTGACATCAGCAGTTATGTTACCAGTCTCAGTAATCTTAAAGCGCAGCAAAGCCAAGGCACATAGAAGTGTCATGGCTTGCAAAAAAATAAACAATTTTAAAACATCCGGCACACGTCAGACAATTCACCTTTCGATTAGCACATTTGTATCTCTTTGCGAAACAGCTTTAAAAAATAGCAATTTCAGACTGAAGATGAAGCGTGAAACACAATCGGCGAATTTTCAGAGATTGGAGAAGCAATATTGCCTAGATTCTATCTCCAAAGTAATTGTGTACAATTTTCTGGTGAATAGTGGCGATCTAAAAAAAGGGTTAGAATTACTAAATTGCATATATGAAAGTTTATTTTAACTAAGAAATGTAAGCCTCGCGCAGGAAGCATAAACTACGAAATGTAAATTTTTCAGAAATTGCTGCGCCATCCTTCAAAATAAAGCTATGTTTAAATACAGGTGCTTGAAACTGCTGCCATCTATCAAAAGAAACTTTTCAAGGCAAGATTATGCGTTGCATAAAATTACCGTATCCAGAAAACTTGAGATTCCGCGTCTATACCAGTCGACATTGGAAATTGGTGTCGTATAGATCACGAGATCGGAATTGTTCACAAAAAACCACGATTAAAGTGCCTTTATACTCCAATTGTGAGTAGTCTGAGATACTCTAAAACTGTTCAACAGAAGCCACATACAGTGAGTCTTAATACTCAGATTAATGATTATACACTGCGTCCAAATACCAAGCCTTTTTTTTTTTCACCACGTCAACCCTGCTGTCGCCTGAGAGTTGACAAAGGGTACAAGAAAGTAATGATGACCCTATTGACTGAGGTTTGTATTTTATTTAATTTTTATAATCAAGAAAAAACATTTCAGAAAACCTGAAGAACTTTTTTATGCTTATAATATATTGAAAACATAATTTTACTCATTACACCAGTTCTGTGAAGCTGTGAAATAACTGTAAAAATTATTTCTTTTATTTTAAGAGGACGCTTCAAAATTTTTAATTTTTGAATCAGAAACATTTCAATTTCAATTAATTACTATATTAAGAAACTTTTGATAACTCTTTAAACTAAAATTTAGTTTATAAAGGAAATATTTTCATTTACGGAAATAAACATTTTCTTGTGTGACTTTAAAGATACTCTTCCAATTATTCTTTATAATCAGATTTATTTTCAAAGGAAATCAAATCACATTGAAATAGTTTGAAAGTAAGTTAAATTTCTGCTCTGAATATTCCTATTGTTACTTATGCAAATTGCTCGTTGCCATTTTCAGAAATTATATCTATCAGTTTATACAGGAAATCTTTGAAGAGAGTGTTATGTGAGAGAATTATATAAATATTCTAAACTGACAGCTTTTTAATACACTTCAATTTTGCTCAAAGGATTTGTTTGTGAAATTAATATTAACTAAATTATTTACTACAGCAAACTCATTTTAGGCTTTGCTTTTTGGAAGGAAAACTTTTATTGATAAACTTATATCATATATATTCTAATACGAGCGAATCTTGTGAGTGTGTGTGTGTGGTTATATATATATATATATATATATATATATGCAAATTTTTTCTTAAACAATTTTGACGAAATTTTGACGTATCCTACCGATTTGGTGCACCAGAAAACCTTTGAGCTAGGTCACATGTTCGAGAAAATTCGATTACCGGGTCATTTTGGGTCACCATGGGTCAGGGTCAAGCTAATTGTATCTTAAAAAAGATTCAAAAGATTTCGACTAAATTTTGTATCCTACCATTTTCGGGCACGAGAATAGGGGTTGGGTCACATGTTCGAGAACTTTCGATTAGTGGGTCATTTTTGGGTCAAAGCGAGTCAAGTTCATTTTATCTAAAAAACGGCTCTAACGATTTTTTAAATTTTAAATCCAACGAGTTCCATGCACGAGAAAATCATTGGTCTAGGTCACATGCCCGAGAAAATTCGATTAGTGGCTCTTTTTTGGTCAGTGTTGGTCAAGCTAATTTTATTTAAAAGACGGCTCAGACTATTTAGACTAAATTTTGAATCTTATGGTTTTCGGGCACGAGAAGACTAGGTCACATGTTCGAAAAAATTTTATTAGTGGGTCATTTTGGTCATGGGTCATTATGGTTCAAGCTATATTTATCTTAAAAACGGCTCAGAGGATTTGAACAAAATTTAATATCCTACAGTTTCAGGAAACGAGAAGACTATTGGGTTAGGTCACATGTTCGAGAAATTTTGAATAGTAAGTCATTTTGTTCATGGGTCATTATGGGTCAAGCTATTTTTATCTTAAAAATGGCTCAGACGATTTGAAATAAATTTTGTATTGTACTGATTTTGGGCACGAGAAAATCATTGGGCCAGTTCATATATTCAAGAAAATCCGATTAGTGGGTCATTTTTGGGTCACTGTGGGTCAAGATAATTTTATCTAAAAAACAGCTCAGACTATATTGACTAAATTTTATGTCCTACGAGTTTCGGGCACGAGAAGACAATTGGGCTTGGTCACATGTTTGAGAAAATTTTATTAGTGCCATTTTGGTCATGGGTCATGATATTTGAACTCAAAACTAATTTTTACCGAGTATAGCTCGGTCTTCCCTACTCGTTTATTGTTTATATGCAGAAACCTTTAGTCATTAATATAATTCACTGGAGACTTTAGTGCAAAATATCTTAGAAACATATCTAAATTACAATTGTTTCTCAAATTTATATCTTGAAATATTTATTGAGCTGAATTTTTCAATTTATTTAAAATACATAATAATCAGATTCGCTCAAAATTTATAGGGATGTGAGGGATAAATATAATGCGAATAAAGATAAAAATCCCTGAAAAATCTCAACTGCTGATAGTTTGAAGAATTTTTTGGGGGGGTTTCTTATAGTACAGTTGGCCATAAAATAGAACACCGCCATACATTTTAATCTTTAAATTGTCACAAAAACGAAAATAACCAAACGAATGGAATTTCTGTCTTTTTTCAATTTATATTTTTAAAAAAAATAGGGAGTCTTCTTCATATTGAAATTGTACCAGATTGTTAAATACGCCTATATTCATTGATGCATGCCCCGATTATGTAATCCTGACAGGAAATTACCCCGAATATGAAGGACACTGCAACAAATAATAAAGATAAGAATCGTTAGGTAAAAGACACCAAACAGTCGGCAGGGAGGAACGTGACGTTTAATATTTATGATCGGACCGAAGTGACTTTGATCCCACATTTTGGATTTTTGGACGTGAAGCAGAAAAGTAGTTTCAATAATAAAAATGATTTTTACTTTATGAAAAATGACTTTATGTAAATGGCAAAATTCAACAAACATTATTTGCAAATAATATGATCTGATATTTCGTAAGAGTACATTAGTTCTCTAAAAACAGTAATGATGATCGGACGCAGGGGGTGGGTAAGGAACTCGTTTTTCGACTTCAAAGCATTCCACAAAGGAAGATTGATATGATATTTATATGATTGATTGACAGCTGCAATCTTTAAACAACTGTAACTCTTTTTAAAAATACGATAAAATTTCAACGAAAATCGAAAGAAAATATTGAAATTTTATATTAATTAAAAAACAGAAATTTGAAGTTTTGATAGTAATTGAAGTTTTAAATGTATACACCTTAAGATATAATCTCCAGTATTATGTTTTATTTTTTATTTATTTATTTATTTATTTATTTATTTAATTTATTTTTTATTTTTTTTGCTTTTTCGTCAATTAGTTTTTTCGGAAAAAATCATAAAAGTTTCGAAAAATTGTCATAAGTTGACATTCTCGACATTCTCGACTATTCGATTTTCAGAGGTAGAGTGTTATAATTATAGTCAAATTTTATATTTAATCAACAAATCATTTTCAAATAATTTATTTTTGATAAATAAAGTATGCAGAATATGACAAAAAATTACTATATCGTATAAACATTTTAAATGTGGGAAAAACTTTTTAATTAAATAAAATAATAATTTTTTTTGTAAATTAAGGAATTACTTAAAAATAGATTTTATCCGATGGATGAACTGCCATGAAATATATTTTTATTACAAATTATATGTAAAAGTATCCTTTAACTTATCATTTCATATGCTTTTGTGACACATGGTTCCAGTTCCTTTGTCTAAACTGCACTTTTCACTAGCTGAATTAAACTCTGTCATATTGCAAAACAAATTTCACTTTATTTAAACAATAAATAAACTACATTTAAAATTTTTAAGAATCATAATAATCGAAGCGCATAATGAATTTAAAAATCAGTTTCGTACTCAAAATTCATCAAATGATCACTTTATATATGAATTGCTTAATAGTAAGAACAAATTCGCCCATTTTCATTAAAATCTGTGAAGGTGGGTTGCATATTCAATTTTTACTTTCTCCTATCTTTGCAAAAAGAAAGCATTGGATTAATGAAAATTTTTGACTTCCGGTTTTCGAAGGATTTATACGTTTTCGAAGGTCCTGAACACGATTTGATCATTTTTAGAAAATGCCTGTCTGTGACTCTGTCTGTCTGTCTGTATGTATGTGACAAAACTTTTGTGGGCGCTCTATCTCAAGAACTAATGCACGAAATTTAATAAAACTTCATATTCAGTTAGTCCCTGATATAAGTTGGTGTTGATTAGTTTTTGGTAAAAATCGCCCGAGAGGTGGCGCTGCTGTGCTGCATTTTTGCGATTTCCTCAATAGCTCTATTTCAAGAACTAATGCACTTAATTTCATCAAACTTCGGGTTCAGTTAGACCTTAACATAAATAGACACTTATTACGTTTTGGTGTAGATATCGCAACAGGTGACGCTACTATATCACTTTTTACTCGATTTTTACGATAGCGATATCTCAAGAACTAATGCGCGGAATTTCATCAAACTTCAGATTCAGTTAGACCTTGACATAAATAGATGCTGCTTACGTTTTGGTATAAATTGCCCAACAGATGCAGCTGCTATACTACTTTTTCTCGATATTTACGATAGCTATATCTCGAGAACTAATGCACAGAATTTCATCAAACTTCAGGTTCTGGTAGACCTTGTCATAAATAGATGCTGCTTACGTTTTGGTGAAAATTGCCGAACAGGTGGCGCTGCTATGCTACTTTTTTCATTATTATCACGATAACTATATCTCAAGAACTAATGCACGGATTTTCATCAAACTTCAGATTCAGTTAGATGTTGACAAAAGTTGTCGTTGATTAAATTTTGGTCTAAATCTACTAACAGGTGGCGCTGCTATGCTGAATTTTGCAGGATTCACATGATTTTAGCAGTAGTCATATCTCAAGAACTAATGCACGGAATTTAATAAAACTTTAGCTTCAGTTAGACCTTCATATAAATGGTGTTAATTCTTTTTAGTGTATGCGAAGTCTGTGTGAGATAGAAGAAAGTTTTGGGATTGGCACATCCAACTAGTTTTTTTTTCCTAGCTACTCCTTTGTATTTAAGTCTTTTAAAACATCTTGAGTGTAGAAAAGACGTTGAAAGACATACTTAGGTTTCCCCCCCAAAAGAACTTCATATTGTTTTCTTTTTATTCCAGAATGATAAGCTTTATTTTTCAGAAATTGTACGAAACGCAGCCTTCCACTCCAGCGGTCCGATTTGTTGTCCTGCATCCAAGTACAGATCATATTCCTTATATCTTGATTAGCTCTTTCGACAGTAGAATGACTTTGTGAATACGAGGCTTCCCATGGATGATCTTCAGTGCTGGCAAAAACTCCTTCAAGTTTGTCACCACATTATTCGCAAATTCCCTTCTATTGTCAAGCTATAATATGGATGGTGCTCCATAAGAAAATAGTTAAATGTAGACAGAAAACAGTTAAATGTAGAAAACATCAAAGGTTTTACATCAATGCCTTTTTTAATGCATTTCTGTTTTTCCTAGCAAAGCTCAAAAAGATGCATGTAGATTAATAACGTTCGTGTAACGGTTTTGTATTTGGATGAAAGTTCTTTCAACATTCTATCACGTCCTCCGTGTCCAAAAGCCAAATAATCTTCAAGAAGTACGTGAAATAAATCAGAGTCTCTGACGTAATACTGTATGGTACTGACTCCTCCTTTAACAGGATAAATGAGTTTATTTTTATTTCCCACAAACATCACATCATAACGATTCAGCAAACAATAGTCCCGGGGTTTCTTCTCAGTGGTCATTTAGGCCTTTTTACATCATTTATTAACTTCTGGTAAGTAGTTTTGGTCAAACTTTGGATATTTCATCGTCGAATAGTTGTTTCATGTCTACTGACGATGACACCTTCTCCAACACTACATCTTGCTCTTCCATTTTTCATGCAACACATTATAAAACTAATTTTTATACTCTTGACGAAAACGCATTTTGACACTCCTGAACAAAGCGCAAAATGCAAATGGCAAATTCTGAGCCTGGGTCAAGCGTCAAAAATCACGTTATTTACCACGTGATATTCGAAACGAATCCAAGGTGTATATGATACTTTGCCGGTTTGTAGTTTAGCAGTCTATAGAATGCCTAATAAATTTGTGAAATGTGAATCGTTTCATACATTGTCAGTCAATTCTCGGCATTCTATAAAATGCCTAGGACTTCTATAAAATACCGGCTTTCATACACTGCCGGCAACATGTACATCAAGTTTCGTGCAAATCGGTCAAAAATGTAGAATTGTATAAGGAACATGTACCCACACACTGATTTACATACATATATATATATATATATATATATTTTCTTATCTTTTTAAATGTATATTAAGTTTTATTTTTTTAATAACAATGATAAATTGAAACTTTTTTTTTTGGTAACCAACAACGATTTTGAAAATTAATTTATTTTTTATTTTGATCGACATATTAAATCAATATTATGGGGGCAAATGATGCCACTAAATAGCAATACTCAGCTAATGAACTGTCGTTGTAAACATTACTTAAACCAAAGACACAGTTAAAATTCACGATATTAAATTTATATTCGTTTATCTTGCATATTTCAGTTATTTATATTACACAACATTTGGCACTTTCCTATAAAACACTTGAAAGTTATTTAAATTTATTAAATGTAACTGCAAATCTGGGTAAAATAATTACAGAAATACTATCGTATAATGTACAGAAATATTACCGTAACAGTGTACAGATCTGATAATATTGCATATTCAAAACAACGAATACCAGATTAATGTTATATATACAGGTGTCCCAAAAGTCCTTGACACATTTTAAAATTCAATAAAAGATCAAGCAACTGGCGTACGAGAATGCCGTTTAGAAAAAAATGGTTCGTATGATCTGAAATTATGTTTAAGCAAATAAAAAAATAAGTTCCGAATATTTCTCTCAGATGGCGCTGCTTCTGATAGTTATCGAATAGGTAGAATGTCTTTATATATAACAATAGCGAAAGACGCGCAATACGTATGCACAGTTTTCGTCCTAAACTATAGCAACCCACATTCCAGAACTTAAAAATACTCGCTTTCCTGAGTTCGATTAGACGACTGAGGATGGATAGACGAGTATTGTTAACTTCTGGAATGAGGGATGCCTAGTTTTGACACAGTTTTGACATAGTTTTGACAAAAATGTGCATACGCATTGTGCGTCTTGCGCCATTGTTATGTATAAAGGCATTCTACCTATTCCATAACTTTAAAGAAGCATTAGCATATAATTGTTTGAACAATATTTTTTATTTGCTTAAACAAAATTTCAGATCATTAGAAGCATTTTCGTCCAAATCGCACTCTCCTACGCCAAATGCTTGATCTTTTATTGAATTTTAAAATATGTCAAAGAGTTTTAAGAGACCCTGTATATCTATATGTTTTAACAATCGTTTGAAAAAACAGATATTTTCAGTGAAAATCGCTTAGGTAAAAAAAAAAGAAGCATTAAGAACTTTTGGTATTTTTAATGATGGTTTGTCACAAAAATTTTAGAAGTCCAGATAACAGAAAAATATACAAATAGTTTTCATATCTACACTATATTATGCTTTCTGTAAAATTTTCCCCTCGTATTCTCCTTTCCTCACTCCTCCAATCATCTCTTGCCTCCTTTGCTCTCATTTTTTCTTTTCTCCCACTTCTTCTCCTCTTTCACTAATTAAATTTCATATTCCATTCATATATTAATCAATCAATCCATTATTCTTATAATACATGGCTAGTTATATTGTTCCAGAGATCGCGTGAATTTTTGATTCATGCTGTAATGTTCTATGATATACACTATTTTTTATTTGAGTTTTCTCAGCTTGAATTTATTCATCAAAAAGGATAGTTTTATAAAGAGCAGCATCGGGTGTTTTTATTCTTTTTTATTCTTATTCATTATTTAAAATATATTTAAGAGCATATTGATTTAATTAATGGCTTGGAATGGTCTTTGTATAATTAGTACTATTTTGTAGGTAATTTGTAGGTCATGTTTTTATTATTCGTTTAAACTATTGTCTCATCAAAATTACCATGATCTGTTTCTCACCACCATAAGGTGGGCATTTTTTCCACAGGGAAGATGCCCGTTCCTCTCTTCAACCAATCAGTATCATTCCAAATGATAATGGATTTTGAGCGATGAATGAAGCATCTTTCTCTGTCTCCAACTCCCCAAGTGTCCTTCTCCCTCTCTTTCCTTCACCCTTTCCTCCTATTCTCCTTTCTCCACTTCTCCAACGAACTCGTGCCTCCTTTGCTCCCCTTTCTCCTTTTTCCTTTTCTCCTCCTTCCCCTCTTCTTTCACTCCTGTTCTCTCATCCCCACTCTTTCCCCTCACCTCTTCTCCTTCCCACTGTTCATCTACCATCCATCATCCCACCTTCTCTTTCTTAAGGACTTAATTACTAAACTTAACTACTAGAACTTAACTATTTAATTACTAAATACTTAACTACTTAAAAAAAAGGAAGGAAAAAGAAAGAGAGAACAGTGGTTAGACAAACAGTAGAAGGACGATGGGAGAGAGAGAGGAGGTAAGGTGAAGGAGAGAACTGAGGGAACGGGAGTGGAAGAGGAGAGGACAAGGTGAGAGAGGGAAGAAGGGGAGAGAGGGGCGAAGTGGGCAGGAGGGGACGGAAAGGTGAGAGAAGGGAGATCAGTGAGAAAGGGTGGAAGAGAGAGAAAGAGAGAGACAAGAAGAGAACTGGAGAAAGAGAAGGATACTTCAAACATAACTCTAAAATAATCATTTATATCATCCGCAGATTGACGGAAGAGAAAACAGGTTTGTAAAATCTATTGTTGGGGCTCATATTTTTATAGTTTTTTTTAATTATTAAAATCAATAATATGTCATTCATTTCTCAGGCATTAAATAAGGGCTTAAAATATTTTAAAAAAAGCATAAATATAAAATAAAATAAATGAAATTATTGAGAGTAAAAATTAAATTTGCATTAATAAAAAATTACGAGTTTCATTAATTTATTTAATTATTTTTATCCATGCATATTACTATAACAACCCGATGAATGCTCTTTAAAAATTACCTGCCTATTTTAAAACTATTTTTGTATAATTTTTCGAATGCTTGAAGAAGGAGTTGAGACTCCAGATGATCACTCTTTGCACTAACTTCCTCGAGGTTGAAAATCTTTTAGTTTTATCTTGATTAGTTCCACATTCTACACCTGAAGGGTTCTCCCTCTTGATATTTACTTTTGTGCCAACGAATTTTTCATTATTTTCTGTTACTGCAAAAATAGATTGAAAATTTGGATGTGTGTAAATCACTTTGCATCCAGGATCTCTTTCGTCAAGAATTGTGAATTCTTCATCTGAAGAATCGTTCTCATCTTCTTTTATTTTATTTGAAGAATATTCCGACATATTTGTGTGTTTATTTTTATTATTTTTTTAATTATAATCTAAAGGAGCCTTTTTTACCAACATATAAGACGATTATTTTGAGAATGGTGAAAAGCAATTGTTGGAATTTGACTTGTTTATTTAAATACATTGTTGTAATCTGTTTTATAATTGCATAATTGCCCGCTAAACAAAAATATTTTTTTTCAACAATGAGTCATCTATGTATTAACAATGAGTTTCCAGTAATTTTAAACTGTTTTGTAACAACAATTAAATATTATTACATAATAAAAAAGTATGTTAGAATTTGCAAACTTTTTAAAAATTATCAAGACATAAAATAAGAATAAAAATGTTTTTTTTTGTTTTTGTTTTTATAACAAACACTTTTTTATAACAATTCAATGTTTTGAACAAGAATTGTAGTCATAAAATTAGTCACGCCTAATTTCTTAACTGCAATTCATATTTTTTTTTTTTCACAGAATGTGCGTTGCAATAAACTAATTTAGCATGTTGGATACTTTTTTGATGAAAAAGATCTGCTAAATAGTTCATTCTCGTACTTCATCAGCTAAATACACAGGATTATTATTTTGCACAAATCCATTTATTAACCTCTTAAGGACCACGACGTACCTGCGTATGTCATGAACGCTTCATTTGCAATACCAGGACGTATGTGCGTACGTCCTGATTTTAAGTCCAGATTGCAATATTCTAAGTATCTAGTTTTTTTGCGTCGCTGATTGTTATTGTGATTGGTTTTGTATGGAATTTATAGCAGTGATTATTTTCGCTTTCAATAGATTGCTTTTCGTGTGTCCAAAAAAACACTCATTAGTTTTCCTGCTTCTTTGTTTCTTTCTTCGTCATTCATTTGTTTATGGGTTGGTTATTCTGTTCAGTTGTCTTTCGTAAATTGTAGTGTTTCGCTTTCGGTTTTGTTTGTATCTCTGATAGATAGTGATTTTATAGAGTAATTATGTCAGACACGGAGAGTGATTATTTCCTAAATGTGATGATCACATAGACGATAGTAATGATAGTTTTGAGTTAAGCGATGAATATTGGAACTTCGAACCTTAATTCTGTTTGTATAGTATAAATAAATGTTTATTTCATGTAATCAAATTATTCACATGTAATTAAAAATAATGGCATAAACTACTTTTGACGAAATTTAACATATTGGGTTGTTTGGAAAGAAAACCAATTCGTACCAGAAAAATTCTATCATTCAATTATTAGTCATTAATTCCGATATCTAATGTATAATAATTTTCGGGCAGAATTTTCCGGTACGAATTAGTTTTCCCAAGCGGAAGAAACATTCCGAACAACCCAATATCTGATATTCAGCCTGCTATCACTAAATTGAATATGGTGCTTAAGGGGTAAAGAGGCATATAAAACATATAGAATATACGGCAATAAGCTAAATGTCGTTTAACGGGCATTCTAGAATGAAAAGCAATATGATTTTCTCTTACATGCTGTTTATATAATTGAAACAATAAATTTTAATAAAATAAAATTTGTTTTCTTAAAAATATGCATCAACAAATTAACCAAGTGTCATATGTTCATGACGAAATTTTGATGATTATGTTAATAACTCACTCAGTATTCAAAATTATATAATTTTTTTTTCTGTAACTGGAAGTTATAGTGCCTTTATTTCATTTGCTTACCATAAAAATAAATTGGGAGAAAAAAAGTTATAAAAGTATTACCTGTAGACAATGATGCTTTTGGTGTCTAAATCGCATTTTTCTATAGCACTCAGGGTTTTTAAGTTCAAATCATCTGCTGTTGAAACAGCAAACAACTGTTTTCCTGATTGATGTTTTTGACTATGGCCTGCAGGTCCCAGTTGAATTTGGGGATATTCGGCCGGAAGCCACTTAAAAGTTTCAAATTAAAAAAGATACATTGGCTGATCTCATCCAGGTATCCCGACGATTCGCAAGCATCTGATGTACCACAGAATGACGAAAAATATTGATTTCATTGGCGATATGATAGCGAAATTTGAAGCATTAACATGATTGAGATAGAAGAAAGTTTTGGGATTGGCTCATCCGACTAGTTACTAGATGTTTTGATGTGTAATGCTTCCATGGCTTTTTTAAGAGCAGCATTCATTTTCCTTACCGCGACTACATAAAATATCCTTTCAGCACTAAAACCTGCAGAAAATTTGTAGTTTTCAAGGTTCGTACTTCAAAAGGGAAAACAGAACCAGTATAAGATTACCCGTGTGTCTGTCTGTCCATCTTCCCCAACCATTTTTTCTCGAAAACTACGGAACGCGAAAAGTTCAAACTTTGTAGTGTAATAAAAGTTATTAAACCAGATATTTGTAGAATATTAGCTATTCACAAATATTTTTGAGGAACATTTAAGGGCTAATTCCGTTAGTTGGAGGGAAAACTTTTTGTTATATCGTGTGGGGTATCGTTCAAAAGATCTCGTAACACTGAACTCAAAAATATATTTGTCTTAATTTTAGACGCTGGAGGTACCTAGCGACGTGACATCATCTAAAGTTTATTTATGATGATTTTCGAAATACAAAATTGTAGGTAATTAGCTGAGATATTAATTAAGAACTTATCTAGCAAAACACTGAACAGACCAAGACAGAGTTACAACTTTGCGATCTCCTTTCGAAGCGTACATGGCATAATGCCAAGTTTAAACTTTGTACAAAGACTTTGCTTTAGGTAAGGTTTAGTGATAAATAGCCAACGTTTTTCATTCCAATTGAATTTGATTACTGAAGTCATTTATTGAAAAATATTTCATAGAATAATTCCAAGTTTTTTGCAAAGTCTTATTATTATTTTACCAAAGATTGTTTGTAATATTGCAGTTATAAAACTAATAAATGTATTGTACGGAACCCTATTTGCGCAACTGAAACTCGCATTTCACCGATCATTTGAGATAATTCTCATAAAAGTCTTTAAAAATATTAATTTCCGGATTTCCATTATGTAATTAATAATTGCCGCATGTATTAATGCCGCATTTATTAAAAGAAAAATGTTAAATAATTTAATAAAATGACGAAATTGTTTCTTTTTATATATATTTTTTCAATCCTTGAATAATTGATTACAGGTGAATACTCTTTTTTAAATTTATGCATATGATCTGATAACTTTCGGCAGGAGTTTAAACAATATGCATTTGTGATATACATCCATATAAACCAAGTTAGACTTTTCTGTTACATTAATCCAGCTGCTACCTCCATTAAATACAACAAGAACGAAAAATCATGCGTCAAGCATAGATTATGTAGCACTTTCCAACGCTTCCAAAATAATTTTACAAATAATACCGTTTAATAAGCTAAAAGATAACTTCTAAGTAAACAATTTGGAAAACGCATAACATATTTAAAAACATAATTTCAGGAATTTCCAACATATACAATATTCTGAAAAATATCCGAATACTTTTATTCAGCCCTGTATGGGATCTATAGAATTGTATATATACTACATAGGATGCTAAATTTTAGTTCAGTTAGGAAACGCGTAGCACAGTTTAAAATTCTCCGTCTGGAGTTTGTCAATAAACAGAAATGCGTTCGCGAACTTTTGTGCTGCCCTGTATAGGATCTACAGAATTTATACACATCACGTAATAGACAAAAAGCAAGTTAACATGAAAATCGCGTTCAGTAACTTAAAACGCACTTCCAGGAATTATTGTTAACAGACAGTAGATAATTCTTTTGCGTGTCCCTGTAAATGAACGATGACTGCTATACACACAATATTCCGTAGTAAGTCTCTTGTAATGCACCTTAGTGATCTATATAAATTTCAATGCGTTTAAAATAGTGAAACATTATTTAAATAAACCGCAGACGATTTTTCTCCATAGACGTAATGTAACGGAATTATTTTTACTGTCCCTGTATAGTAACTATAAGTGCTATGCACACCCTGTTCCATATTAAGCTTCTTCTAATGCACCTTAGTGATATATATAAATTTCAATGCGTTTAAAATAGTGAAGCATTATTTAAATAAACCGCAAATGATTTTTCCCCATAGACCGCAATGTAACGGAATTCTTTTGAGTGTCCCTGTAAACAAACTATAAGTGCTACACACTTCCGTTGAAATAGGGAACATGCTATAGATAACGATAATAACATATAAAAATTGCAGAGCAATCCGAGCATATTTACGGGAGTTAGAGCACGGACAGACGGCAGACGGCTAGACGGCAGACGGCCAGACGGCCAGACGGCAGACGGCCAGACAAACCGAAGTCAGAAGCACTTTTCAACTAGGTTGGAAAGTGCTAAAAATGAATAATTGCGCATACCTGAGAGATGACTACAGGCATAGTACTGATTGACATAGTACTGAAGCGAGATTGATTTCTTACATAATGTTATGTTTCAGCTTATTTTGAACATTTTTTTTCTATTACACTAAGTATTTTCTCTAATAGGTAAAAACTGAAAGCCCATATCAGTCATTTGTGGAAAACCTGTCGTTATAAAAACATTATTTTTATTTTTATTCTTTAATTTACCTGAATTATTTATTAAAAAAAATTTCCCAAATGACACATTATTTATTAGTTTTAGCGTAATACTTTTATCTGGCTAGATTCAAAAATACATGCTTCCATGGAGTGTTTTGAACATTTTGTATTATATGTTAACAATACAATACCTTGTTGAAGAAATAAAGTTTTGGAGTGATAAATAAAATTCCCCATATAGCAACTAATGTCTTGAACAGGGTTTTTGAACTGGTATTATTTTTGTAAAGTCAAATAACATCACAACAAAGTAAGAATTACTTTTAAAAAATTAATTTTCATAGTCATATTTATTCTAATAAAAGATAATAGATACAGAGAATTTACATACAAAAACTAATTATGTGTACAGAAACAAGTCCAAAATATTCCTTTCTGACTGCATATTAAATATACCCAGCATTAAAATGCTTGAAAAAAAACTAATCGTTGGGGGGCACCGTAATACTTACCCATCATGGATATGAATAATGTAAAATATGAAAATTAAACATGTGTAAACTATTTATGAAATGCATTGCAATTCAAATAAAATCGTGGCTTAATGCTTTATTTCTTAAAAAAAACATCCTTATAACTCTAAAAATAATTATCATATTAACTAACAGTTTACTGCGTCGGATTAAGCGTCTCTTTTCCAATTAAAATATACCTTTGAATTGAAATTTGAATGAAATACAGGATCATGAAAAATCGTAGAGTGTGAAAAATATTATTACAAATATCTCGGCAACTAATTATCCTATAAACTTCTTTTTTATTCAAAATTTACGTTTTTTTTATTGTATTTTATATTTACTCCTTAAAAAAAACACTTTCGAAAAATTTTATATACCTTTTATTACAACGAATATTTCGTAGGTGTCCGAAAAAAACAGTTCCGGATATTCGAGGTTACTGAAATTCAATAAGCTTCTTCTCATTATTACATGCTAAGTACATGGCATATTTCAAGTCTCTATATCAATTTGTTCGGGAGATAGAGCGTTTACAGACACACACATACACACACAGACAGACGAATGGCAATTTTTTTTTTCTAAAAATATGTTTTTCGGAATCTCCAGTGTCTGAAACGTGTAAATCCGTCAAAAAATGTTTTTCGATTTTTAAAACGATTACAAGACTTACCCTATACTACGTATGATGGGTAAGTAAAAAGTAAACTTGCATTACTATTTGTTGGACAATATCATTTCGAAAGAAGAATGTCAACCAAACATACATAAACTATTAGAATATAACAACAAACTACAAAATTATTCGAAAGATATCTTCTTGATTTGACACTAAAAATTTTTCCAATCATTGTTCAATCACGCATAAATAGTATTTCATTTGTCATAATTTTCATGCATCATCGTTTTTCTAGTAGAAGACATAATTTGATGCTATATTTGCGCTTAGGACATTACTCTGAATAATTTTTTCTTGTAATAAGATGTAGACTCCAAGCAAAAGAATTACGTGAACACCATGGAAAATCCTTTTTAAGAAATAGCGTATGCCCTATAGATATGTGACAAATTACATCCCCTTAATTAATAAAAATGGTTTGATGATTATTTTCTAAGGGTGCACTCTTTTGCTATTGTTTTTTTTTTCTCGTTAATGCTTTCTTTTCAAGAACAAAAATTCAGCACTTCATGATTTAACTCTATTTCATAAATAAATTACATGAATGAAATGAGTCTTTTTATATACATTTTTTTATGTGAAAGAAATTAAAAAGGAATTAACATATTGGAATTTCGATTATGTAATTAATCGATTTAATTAAAAGTCACTATTTGGATTAAATAAAAATATAAAAAAGCTAATAGTTATTATTATTTTTTTTTTTGTATTTTCTTGTAAATGATGCTAATAAATAAAATTCTTAGAAATAACAAAACGATACAGTTAAATCCAAATGACACTATATAACAACAAGAAATTCAATACCAACAAAATATAGGAGTGTTATAAATAATAACCCTATTTGGAGACATCTGTAGCTTAAACTAATGAACGGTATGAGATTATATTTTATGTCTAGACATTGGAAAGCATAGACAAATGAATACCATGCAAAATGGAGATGAAATAGCGCGGAAAAAACTGGCTGTAAATCACAGTTAAATATTAAAACTTTCTAAGAAACACCATAAAAACAAAAAAACATATAGGACGCGTTTCGGATGGGGAATTTTAACAGGCTGTCATCAGCCAATCTAAACAGGTGACCGTAATGGGACAAGGTCACAAATAAACAGGAAGGACAAATAGAAGAGCCTTGAAAAAGTGCGACAGGGGGCGCTAGCTGAAAGGTAAACACCAATTTACAGAGGAGCACATGCAGAAGGGAAAGTGTTGCCAAAAATAATCGAAAAATTAACACAAAAGAAAAAAGAAAAGGAAATAAATAAAGTAAAATAAAATAAAATAAGATAAATAAATTTAAAAACTAAAAGAGAAAAAGGAAGAAAAACGAAAGAAATCAAATATTTTTTATTCTAATAAAATGAAAACAGGCGGGAGAGGGGGGGGGGGGGAAGAATTACAAAAGTAATTTCCAAGCTGAAGAGAGAACATTGACATGATTATCGGAATTTTATAAAATATAAATAGGCTTAGATGTATATTATATTAAATAAAAAAATATCTAAATCTTCGATTGCCTCTGAATGTTGGGCTTCCAGTCACTGTTTCAATTTCTCCCATGACCAGAATTAATTTTTCTCCTGTCTCACCCACTCACTTGGATTTTGACAAAGCATGTTTTTTTGTTGTTGTTGTTGTTGTTTTATTTATTTTTTTTTGTGTTAATTTTTCTATTGTTTTTGGAAACACTTTCCCCTTCTGCATGTGCTCCTCTGTGATTTGTGTTTACCTTTCAGTTTTTTTCCTGTTCATTTGTGACCTTATTCCCATACGGATACGTGTTTACATTAGTTGATGACGGTCTGTTAAAATTTTCACTCCGAAACGCGTCCTGTGTGTTATTTTGTTTTTATGGTGATTCTTACAAAGTTTTATTACAACTATTATCCATGCAAAATGGTTGTATCATTTTCTACAAAAGTTCGCGAAGATAAAAAATTGGCAGATTTGATTCGAAAAGAGTTAAATATTTGCATTGATGCTAGTAAAATGAAGTTTGATTGAAGAATTTAAAATGAAGATTTTTTCTTGCGTAATGTATTGAAAAATTGAGTTTTATAAAATCTTTTATACGATAAGCACTAACTTTTATATTTATTTAGATATACAGTCTTCCATGTACAGAAATATGACTTGGTTTACTTAATAGAGTATGTTTTTAGATGTGAATTACACTTATGTATTGTCATAATTACTTTTATATCCTTTATTTTGCCGATTAAAAACAATTTACAATTATTTTTTTAATGAAGGAACATTTTGCCCTTTGGTGAGGGCAAAATGATCCTTTAGACACTTTAAAAAATATATATTTTTATCATTACTCAATTTGTGTTTAAAATATTATTAAAATATGTTTATAATGCAAAATATACTGTAAAACATACTAGCAAAGGGCCAACGTTTTACTTAAACAGTTATGTTATTTTACACAAGTTTTTCCTTTAAGGGGATCATTTTAGGCCACCTTCCCCTACATGCCGATGAAAGGTTATTAGAATTTTAAAAAAATATATAAAAGTTGTAACAAATCTTCCTGACTAGATACTTAAAAAATTCTCCAATTATTGTTCAATCAGCTATAAATGCTATTTCATTTGTCATAATTTTCCTGGATCATCATTTCTTTATTGGTAGACGTAATTTGATGATCTATTTCAGGAAATCACTGTTAACGAGTTTCTAGTAATCAGAAGTACAATCCAAGCAAACGAAATACATGAATACATTAGTAACGCTTCTAAAAAAATAGCTGATGCCCCATAGATATGCGAAAAATTACCGTCACATTAATTGAAAGAGAAGTTTGATGATTATTCTCTGCGGGAAAACTCCTTTGTGCTATTTGTTCTTTCTTTGTGAATATTTATCAGCATGAAACTCTTGAGTTCTCCATATTTAAATATATTTCATGGCTAAGATACTTCAACGAAATGGATCTTAATCCTTTTATATAAAGCAGAAATTGAAAATGAAATAACACATTAGACAATAATTAGACACATTAGACAATAATTAGACACATTAGACAATAATTAGACACATTAGACAATTAATACACTAGAAATAACACATGTAATCCTAATAATATTATAAATCCGATTGTGTGCAAATGTTAGGCTGAAGCCAGCGTCAAAATGGAGAAATTAATGACCCTGTATCTTTGCATATAGGTGGATTATAACCCGGAAATGAACATAGACTGTTTTTTGTTTATTTTATGCAAATACTTTTCTTAATAATTCAAAATTTAATTATTTTCATAGGGAATCAATGGACATTTTTAGATAAAATTTAACCATTTTACTTTATCGTTGCTAGGGCTTTGATCGTTGCCAATATATAAAAATGCGGAAAAATAATTTTTCCTCAACAATTGAGTTTCAATTGAGCGATTTTCACGTGAAAAATGAAAATAATTCAAAAGAAGATGAATTTCTGGAATATTTGAAACAACAATATGGAGTATTTGTTATTATACATGAAGTATGAATATAGGTTACATTAAAAAGATCTTTTTCTGTCAAAAACTGCGTTATAATTAGAAAAAAGAATTAACAATAATTATATTACTAAGAAAAAGATTTCGCTTGAACCATGGAACTCTGAAAAGGATCCCCCTTGGCTTGAACAAATATGACGTCATAAATAAAACATTTTATTTTCAAATATTCGTAATATTACAAAGAGCATGACTATCAGTGTATAATAAAAGTATATACATAATGGACGTCATATTTAAGATAAATAACTGAAATACTTTTTTGATACTGATTAATAATAAGCTTGAATATCAGTTACAAACAAATGTGAGTTTTCTGCTAAAATTCACGTCATTATTGCCAGGAAAAGAAAATTAACAAAAATTATATCATTGAAAAGAGATTTCTCTGAGATCAAAGGGACGTCATAATAAAACGGGATTTTTTAAATATGTTTCAAATGGAGCGTGTATCAATTTCATACATTAATAATCACTGAGTACAGTGAAAGAATAGAGAGGTAATGAACCGTAAAATCGGCTTGCAATATGAAGCCGGTTATCGCTCAAATCGTTAGGCCCAAGGGCTGACTTCATTGGATGGAGAGAGGCTGCACGTGGAACAAGGACTGGATTCATTGGACGGCGAGAGGTTTTCAAATCAAGCCGCCAGTTATTTGGGCCGACTGTAGGGTTGCATTTTCAGCATCACGCCAAACATGAACATTTCATCTCTATTTATTCTCTGAACTCTGTGATTAATAATACAAACATCAGTAAGATAATTAGGAGAAAAAAAATTGAACACAAGTCTATTAAGTTAAAATCTGACTGTGTATATTTCGCAACTACTCCTCTTAATGCAACGCGATTTACTTAATACCGGTTATCATTGATTCGAGGATGTCATATAAACTCTGAGTATTTAAAATTTTGAATTAGATTTCGAGATATTAATATTTTTTTTTGTAAATTTTAACGAAATTTCTCTAAAAACGGTACTTAAATTACTCCATTTTTGTGAATAAAAAAAAGGAGAAATAAAACGGATTAATATATTTTTATGCCATTTTCTCATTAAAACTGAACAAAATTATTTTATTATCAATTTGAATAGTTGGTGAAAAAAAAATCTTGATTACAGTAAAATTTCCGAAAAATAAAAACATATTTCCACATATTCAAACTTTATGAATCAATTTATTCTGCAGAGCAAAAATCGCCTATCAGCATATTGTCAAGAAATCAAGATTTGTTTCAGCTATAGATTAAACCAAGGACACAAATTTGCTGTTACATGCAAACGTAACAATTGCAATTGCAAAGCTTTTTGAACCCCAAATTACATGCAAACGTAATATTTACATGTAATTTGCACCCAAAGTAATTTTAATTTGAACCGTAATAAATGTTAATTTGCAATGAAAATTACATGCAAAAGTAATGTTTACATATAATTTTGGGTTGCAAAAAGCTTTGCAATTTAAGTGTTACGTTTGCATGTAATTTTGGGCTGCAAAAAGCTCGGCAATTAAAGCTCCTTGCATTTACGTGTAGAATTATTACTCCCTATTCACAAGAATTGAATTTAAAGAAAAATCATATACTATTTTCAATGAATTATTTTTAAATGATGACTGTTAAAACATTTCTCAAAGTCTTTAAAAGTAAAATGGTTTATCAGGTAAAATTGACATTTCTTTTTACCCAATTCGTTGATTTACACGATTTTATTTGGCCGTCTTTTTTCCAATGGTTGCAGTTTCCTTTTTGCGGAATTTTATTATGTTGTAACAGTCACCTACAGCATGTTTTTTTTTCTCGAATAAGTTGTATATATCGTTTATTTACAGAGCACAAAATAATACGAATGTATGGAAAATATATCTGTTAAATGCGGGGTTTGTAGAATGCTAAAGGTAATGAAATTTTAGTATGCTGTTACAGTTACCTTCAACAAATTTTTTCTTGAATAACCATTTATTTATCCACAGGTCCGCACAAAATAATACGAATGTATGAAACGAATATATGTTAAATGCGGTTGGGTTTTTTAGATTGCTGATGGTAATGAAATTTTAGTATGTTGTTGCGGTCACCTACAGCATGTTTTTTCTCGAAACAGGTGTATGTAGAATTTATTCACAGGGCCTCACAAACGAATATGAATCTATGGAAAAAATATTAAATGCGGGATTTTTTGAACTATGGCAGTAATACATTCCAGTATGTTGTTACAGTCAGACAGACAGACAACAGGTAGCAGAAAGACTGGCAGAAGATAAAAGACAAACAGACAGACATACAGCGGACAGTTAGCAGTCAGGCAGCTGGAAGAGTTGTTAGACAGAGATCAGAAAGATAGAATGTAGACAGGCAGCAGGCAGCCAACAGAATGTATACATATAGCAGACAGACAGCAGACAGCGGACACACAGAAGGTAGCAAACAAACAAATAATCAGCATGCAGACAGAAGATAGCAGCAATACAGGAAACAGACAGACAGCAGGGAGAGCTGTCTCCCAGAACTGTACAAGCACTTGCTTTTGGTACTATATTTTTTCAGAATTCATCAAATTCACCTATATCATCAAAAGTGTAAATATAAATTATGAGCACATTCGACTTCTTACATATAGCTACAGATTACTTAAAAAGATTACTTTATAACTGCCCTGTACTTGATTTAGAAAAAGTTATTTTAACAAATTGCAATTTTTTCTACATTATTAGATTATCATGAGTTTCTTTAAAATAATTTGTAAGCCCACTAATACAAAATTGATGAACATTTTAAATAAGCAAGTTCCGCTTTTCAAAGATTTTAATTAACATTTTTTGGGAAAAGAGAGAGAAATTTAAATGTAAGATACATTATTCTTATTTTCAAACAAAAGAAAGAAATATTTTGATTCACACTTATCTGAAATAATCATTAAATTTATTTGTATATTATTCAACATGTTTTTAAAGCTCCATCTGTTCATATTTATAGAAATTATAGGCTTTTTTGGGAACACATGCGCCCAAAAACAATTGAGCAGTTGCAAAAAAAAAAAAAAAAAAAAAAAAAAGTTTATATTTTTAAGTAGTTTAAAAGAGTTGGTTAAATGATAATACAGCTGGAACCTAGTGTATTATTATTGTAAAGTTTGTTTTCTCCACCAAAATGACATCAGTACTACTTGCAGAGACGTTTTTCATATATAACATAGAATAAATGACAGATAAAATTATAATGGCATATGGGTGAGAGCATCTCGAACATTTATAAACTAGAGAATTCAGCATTTATAAATATTTAAGGTAAAGCCAGGAGAGATGGCGCGGTCGGAGAGATTGCGAACATAGAGGTTCGGGGGGAAGGAGTACAGTGAGCGCGCAGCCACCCCAGTTAGTTGTACAACAGCAGTAGTGGAGTGTCTACTTGAAAGTGTGCGTTGATTGTTTTGAGTGTCTACGATAAAGCATTGCTATTTTGTTTTGTTTGAATTTTCATAGCTATTCATCAGAATTTCTATACAATGTCAGTAGTACGAAATATTTTTAACTTAAACGATTTCTCATAAGCTACTAATCTAGACTAACAATGTGAACATCAACGGTTCGTTTTAGTAGCGGCCATGTTTATATAAAAGGCCGCGCAATCTCTCCTACCGAAATTGCAGAGTTTGCGCATCTGGTTCTTAGGAGAGATGGCGCATCGTTTCCATTAGTTTCTATGCTAGGAGAGATTACGCAGCGTATTGGTAAATTTCCATAAAAAAAGAAAAATTAAAATGGACTAATTTTAAGTTAAACGTGTTATCAAGTAACTTAAAGTTATTTTGTAATCTTATCTAGACTTCCTTTTTCTGATTCTTTATTTTTTTCCTTTTAATTAAAATTGTTTAATCGTTTTTAAAATATTTCCTTTTTCTGATTCTTTAATCATTAGGTTGAAATATTCACTCCTAATACAATAATATTTATTCACAAAAACCTTACAACAATGTCATTTAAGTGTAATTATTATTGTTAGCAATTTAATTGTAGTTATTATTAGTAACAATCTCTCCTACCCCTGTGCGCAATCACACCAACCTTGTAAGGACAGATTGCGCAAAATAACTTTCTTGATTTTATTACAACTTTTCTATTAAATTTCAACATAACAACAAAATAGCAATGGAATTGCATAGAAAACAAATGAAGTAAAAATTATTCATGGATAGTTTAGCAAAAAATTAATATTTAGATTTTTTACTGTTATTCTTTTGAAGTGTGCGCAGACTCTCCTAGCTTTACCTTAAACATATATATTAATTATTTTTAAAGCAATATTTTCTATTATAGGGTCTGGGAATAAGTAAATAAGAAAGAAATATTCGTTTATTGAAATATCTCTTATTTTTGGAAGATAAAAAATTTTGAAAATTCAATTTAGGATTGTTTTTTAAATGAAAGAGAGATAGTATCAGTCCAAACTTTAAAAAAACGCCACATTTTAATTATATCTTTCTACGCGAAGAAATGAAACAATATATTTAATACTTTCATATTAAAATTTTACTTGTGCAGTTTCATCATAAAATTTCTTTATAACATAAATGAAATATGACAAATGAAAATGAAATATTCTGTTCTTTAAAAAAGTTCGTCTCAAAAGTAAAGAAATTTATCGGTTTCTGAAAAATTATTTGCTTTATTTTTTATTATGATTATTTTAAATTGCATTTTTGTAATTAACCATTCTTTTTTCTAAGTATTGTTATATGAAAATATGTTTCAACGTCTTGAATTCCTATTCTTATATTGAAATCAAGGTTTTTGATTGCTGCATTAACATACAACGATTAATTTTACCACACCCAGAAAAAGGAATGGATTAAAACAACAAAACATGTTTTGTTGAGTACATGAGTACATTTTGGTTGTTTTAGCAAAATTTTTAGTTGACGTAAAAAAATTGATTTTGTTGCTTGGACCAAAAAATATTGTTAACACTCTTACAAAATTTTAACAAAATTTCATTAATTTTACTTGAATTAACAAAATCTGTTTTTTTTTTAATTTTACAATTATTTTGTAATTCCAGCAAAATTTGGTTGTTTTTGCAAAATTTAAATTGTTGTGTAGTAGCCATAACTCTCTCAAGTAACTCGAATTATTTGACTTATATAGCTATATAACTAAAGGATTAACATAATTTTTGGATAATTAATTTTTTTTTTCATTGGGACAGACCAAGGTAGTTTTAAAAATTCCCTTGTCCCATTTATTACTTTCTTCTGTACAAGAAGTCTTCTGTCTGTTTCTTCTTTACAAGAAGAAAGTATTGGAATCATGAAAATTTTCGACTTCCGGTTTCCGACGGATTTTGGAAGGTCTTGAACACAATATGACTGTTTTTAGAAAATGACTGCCAATGACTCTATCTGTCTGTATGTGACAAAAATTTTGTGGGCGCTCTATCTCAAGAACTAATGCACGGAATTTAAAAAAAACTTTATATTCAGTTACTTCCAGACCTTTCTTGCTGATTAGTTTTTGGTGTAAATCGCGCAACAGGTGACGCTGCTATGTTGCATTATTTCCGATTTCTGCAATAGCCCTATCTGATTTTCAGAAGCGAATTACGCATGTAATCTTTGAATAATAACCAGTGATTTTTTATCCTGCTTTGCAGGCGTAATTCACTGCTGAAAATGAATTAAAAATTAACTATGTGTTGCCGTATGCTGGGCTTTGTATTGTCGTCTCATGTTTGCCTCAAAAATCTGAGTGCTCCTGATGACATTTCCCTTCTGGTGCTGCGGTTTCAGCCGTTCCGACATTTATAAGAGTGAGAAATGCCATAGTCAGATATCGTTGCTTGTAGATCAGTGGTAGAGCCTCCGAGCGCTGTTATGATGACCCGGGATCGACTCCCGGCTTAGGCAATTTTTACTCTCTCGGTATGCACTTGAAAAAAATGCAGGATAAAATTTCAATTGTTATTATTCAATGTTTACAAGCGCAATTCACTGCTGAAAATGAATTAAAAAATAGTTAAAATTGCATATTTAGATTGGTTCATTTAACAAAAGTTTTTGCAGTATAAACGAAACAAGTTCGTAATATAACATATTTTATTATTTAAACAAACAAAATATATTTTGTTGAAAAAAGAAAATAGATTGTTAAAATAACACATAGCATATATCTACGTAACAAAAAGAATTTTGTTAATGTAAGTAAAACTGAACCATTTTACTTGAATTAACAAAACATTTTTTTTGGCTGACGATACTAAAAATTTTTTTGGAATTGCAAAAAAAAATCAACAATATTTTTTTATTGATTCAAACAAAATTTCCATTGACCATATTTAAACGAAAAATTTTGTTAGATCAACCAAATTTTTGTTGATTCAACAAAACTTTTTTTCTGGGTGCATTACACGTAGGAATTAATGTATGTGTGAGTAAATTTCCTTAATATCCATCAATTAAAAAAAATGTGTCATCTTATCAGTCATTAAAATTGGATGCTCTTTCTAATGCCGATATCTATATTGTTTGATATATAAAAAGTTAAAAAGAGTATAAAACTTATAAAATAAGTAAAATTATTTTAATTATTTGTAGATAATTTTATTTAAGTTCCTTTATTTTACTTTTACGAATGAAGAAACTGTAAAGAAAGTTTTAATAATATTTCTCGGTACTTTCATGTTATAGCGGCCTCTAAAATTTATTCACCCAGCGACCAAAATTTATCGTAAAATTATAAAGCACAGATTACATTATAATAATTGTATAAATGACATACCAGCGAAAACGACCGAGCTATGCTCGGTTAAAATTATATTTGCGTTCAACTCGATATAACAATAAATTCTGGCTGTATTATTACTATTACAAGAATTTTATTTTTTAACAGTATTATTTACAGAAAAAATCAATATTAAAACTATGTACACATTTCTAAATTTTACATTACTTACATTACATAATTACAACGAAAGAGCATCCTTCCAAACTACATTTGAATTTTTTTTCGTTCTATGAACTCTGATGGGTTGAATGATGTATCGCGGCTTCTATTGGGAATTTTTTTTAATTCCTTCAGAATCTGAAAGCCGAGTTTGGCAACATTCTTTCATTTTGCGCAAGCATGTGTTGAGAAGGTTCTATTTACCCTGATTGGTTCAATTCTGATTTAGAGAACGTTCCATAGACTCTGATTGGTTGAATATCAGAGTCCTGATAGGTTGAATATGTATCTCTCATATATCTTGGATCGTATTGAAAATTTCTAAAAAAATCCTTCAGATTTTTAAAGCCAATTTTTTTGCCAAACGTCGCCAAATTTGGCGACATTTTTTCTTTTGACGCCAAGTATGTGTTTTGGCATTGGTAATCTTAATAGTCAATTTTCCCGCCAAATCTCGCCAATCTCGCCAACATTTCATCAAATATCGCAAAATTTGTCGAAATGTTACCAACCTTGCGACTTTGTTTACTGACAAATGTTCAATAACTTAATAACTGTTTCAACCTTCAGTCCCATTGAAATGTATTGACCCGTAGTGACCCGCAAAATGACCCACTAATCGAATTTTTTCAAACGTCTGACCTAGCGCAATGATCTTCTCGTGCCCAAAAACTGTAGGATACAAAATTTCGTCAAAAGGGAGCCGTTTTCAAGATAAAATTTGCATAACCACACACACAAGATTTTCTCGTATTATAATATATAAGACGTAAATTAGGTTTATATATATGCATATGATGCTTAAATGAGCTTTGCGATGATCTTCGCGAAATCATAACTGAAACATTGGTATAATCGTAATTGTGTGGACCGCTATAACATGAAAGTACCTATTTCTCATGTAAAGTAGTAAAATAACGGTAACATATGTTTTACCAGTGACAACTGGTTGCCATTCAGTTAAATTTGGGAAAAAACTTTGTTTTGGCGCAAGAAATGAAGATCCAATGTGTTCTAAAAAAAAATGTTGTTTTAGCATGTTTTGAGGGGGTAAAGAGGGGAAAAACATTGAACTTGTTCATTTCACCTAAAGTAGTAATGGAATTTGGTTTGACAGCACTCAATTCAAATTTTCATATTACTTTTTAGCTAACGATCATTTTACCCGTATATTAATCACGTCGGTTCGGAATCTATTTTTATGCCGATACATTTGTCTTGGCGATATTGCCTCATCAAAATCATATTTATTAATGTCGTTGTTGCGGTCACGAGAGCCTACACGCTCCCGGCCAATGAAAAGTTATGGTCTGCTGTTCGTATTTTGCTATTTCTTGCTCTAGCACAGTTTCTTGTCATTTTGGATTTTCTACGTCCATTTTGAAATAAAAACATAAGTGTTAAGTGAGACTTATTCTTCCACTAAGAACAAAATACGCTTATTTCCAGCATTTTTTTCTGATCTTGTATTTTTTTAATTTTAAGAACTTTTCATTTTAGACGGCCAAGTGTCATCACAGAACTTTTTTACGACCATCGGAGTTGTTCAAATCGACTTCAGTCTGTACCATAAGTTCATTTTCAATCAGTGAATTGCAGCAAACTACTCCCTCACATATTTTGCACAGTGCAGATATTTTGCATTTCATGCATTTGTAGTGGACTTATGAACGATCACCTAAGTAGAAACGAGATAAAAGCTTGATTATTTCATCAATAGCAAGAGGTGGAGTTGTCCGAAATTGATGTACGCCACTGTCTTGACGTACCTCTCCCCACAGTTCGGGTTTCAAAAAAAATTTCCAAGCCAATTTGATGGTAGACCTTAAATGAACGTTCGACAGCACTAGCAGAAGTAGGGGAATGGATTCCAACTTGGGCGAGTTCCCTTTTAAAGACTAGCGTATCTGAGTATAACGAAGTGCATCGAGAGTGGTGATCGCAATCTGCCTTAGTTCGTTGGGGATGAAGGAACAGTGTTTCACTTGTATTCTTTAGTTTGTCAGACGTAGTATTCATTCTGCTGAAAGTGTCAACACATTCCTTCAAGTCACTAGCTACCGACTTCATAAGTAGCGTTTTTCCTTTGCCGTGTATGGCACTAGTTGTGTTCAACTTGCTAAATGCATGTGCGGGGAAGGTGTAAGTTTATTGTAATCCATAGTGTTGACCTTGTTATGGGGAAGAAGAACACACTTTTCTCTTCACACGCCCTTTTTGGGTTTTAATAAAAGTGTAAGCTTTACAAGTGCTATAAGGACAGTAAGGATTACTAGGATCTTCTATCACTTGAGTAGCAATGGTTAACAGTAATTGCTGAGACTCCTCTACCGCTATTTGAACAATTAGTATATATATTACCGTCAATATCATAAACTCGGTAATTTTTAATAATGACCGGTTATTATGTATAATTACCGGTCATAATAGCCGGTTATTATGAATAGTTACCGAATTTGTCATATTGACCGTAACATATATACTACAAGACCGCTTCACCGAAGCGTTACTGTTTTGAGGTAAAGTAGATAGCAAGATGATCAACTGCTTCTTGTTTGAGCATTATCCAAAAAACCGCTCTTGATTGCAATAAATCGGAATACTTTCAGAAATCTCATGCAGTGGCGTAATATGCCGGTATATGAGTAAATGTTCTTTTTCGTACTATCTGGGTCATCGTACACATCGATCACCTCTGTTACGTACAAGTTTGTGGGCATTAAATTGTTTTTCAAATAATAGTTTAAGTATTGCGTGTAAATGTCATGGCAAGTTTTGAAAGTGTCCTTGTCCCACATTACAGCATGCAGCAGGTTGTCCCAATCAACAACGAAAACTTTACTGCGACTGAATTTGTGTTCTTCAATAATGGGCAATTCATCATGCAGTGCTGATTTCATATTTTTCAGTATAAAAGAATGTGTAAACATGGACACAGGGTACGGAGGTAGATAAGAAAAAAAGTCAAAGGATAAAGAAAGTTTCCATTAGTTATTTAGAATATTCTCTTTTTATTGGGAATCGTAAGACTTTCAATAAAGGCTACATATTTAGTTATTTAATTATTTATTTAATGCAGTGATAAAGCCTCTCCCATAACTTCCAGTAAAAGATGTCAGTAACTTCATTCTCATTAAACGAGTAGAATATTGTAGAAATGAAAGGAACGTTTTGGGCTGACAACTTGGCTGAAAGATCTGCCCTTTTTTATGTCATCTAACACCTCACCCACCCCCCATCCTCGTTTTTATTATTCGGCCAAGGGATAACATAAGCCCTTGCATTAATCAAAAATGGAATTAATGCAGTATGACTCCGTTCCCTTACCTGAATTACGTAACACCTGAACATAACATTTGAGACTCTTCAAATTTTTTTATAACCCTGGTGTTCATCTTCAATTAATTACGGGTCAAACCACTATCTAAAAGAACAAGATGACTTGTTATGTGAGTATATATGGCGCATACAATATGGGTAACAAAGTTGCTCTTTCTCATAAAGTATAATTTTCGACATTGTATTCATAAAACCTTTGTAACTTTGTAATGATTGATTGTATCGACTTGTGAATGGTTTCATTCGGTTTTAGCATGAAAAATACATAAACAGATACCCCACTCGATCTAGTTAAAAAAAAAGTTGAGTTTTTCAAAGTGGACCTCCACCGTTCTCTCCCTCCCCCCCTCACCCAAATAAAAAAGAGAACCCGTACTAAAACAACTTTTTATTTAGGGACTCGTCGAATCTTCATTTCTAGTACCAAAACGATGTTCTTTCATAAGTTTCGTCTATTAGTCAATTTTTAATCTATTTTACCTCCTACTAGTAATAAAGCGTAATTTCAAAGGGTGCTTTATTCACATCTTTTGGTCGTATTAGTTAAATTAGCCAAATAAAATATCATCAAAGGCAAGTTATACAACGAAAACATTAATAAAACATGCAGTTACGCATATAATTTAAATTTGTAGCTATAAATTTTCATACATACGAAAACTTACGTAGTTAATTTTGAGTTTATTACGTAGTTAAATATTACATTATGATAATTTTTATTTTTATACATGACTTTCTTGTGGAAGATGATACTTTTATATTCATATTTTTACAATTCTGAGTTTATAATTACGCTTGCCACATTCTTATTAGCTTTAAAAAGATCTAAAAGCAGATATTTTTCTAAAACATTTTTATTGTCACCTTTACATTATTTATATATTTATTTTTCAAATTAAAAGAAAACAAAAGATAATCTATTTCCTTATTGTGAAAAAGAAGTAAGAAAATTAATTAAGGCAAGTGATTGGAAAATGTAAAATATAAATGTCGGGTAGATTATCCTCTTAATTTTAAAAAAGTGTGAAATACATATCAAGTGACATATTGTTTTCACTATGTTACGTTTCAGATGTAGGTATGTACTTTTAATTATCCAATAAACGGACGTTTCTCTACAAAAATATCCAAGTTAAACGTCAGCCTATGTTTCAAAAAAGAAGATTTTTGAAATAATAGTTTTAAAAGCTAATTTAACGAATTTGAACAGTTACAACAAAGCTTAATTTGTTTTTGAAGACTTATTTTTAGCACCAAATTGGTTGATATCTCGCCTGGAATACGAAAGCTTCACATCCTGGCACATGACACATGCAGGTGTCACACACACACACACACACACACTCTCAAGGATAATGTAATATCCCTATTATTAGGACGTTTATCTTAGTAAAGTGGCGTAATTAAATAGCATGATTGTATCGTGCTAAGTTCCAAGATCTGACATTTCTCCTTAAATTGCATAGTAGAAAAAAAAGAAATTTTGAAATACACTGGCCTCCAAAACTTAAGGTACAACCTTTTTTTCGACGCTCACATTTGACAGAATGAAAACAGAGGCAAAAATATGGTTTATATGAATGATCCTAAGTATCTTCAATGAAATCTTATGAAAACATTATACCCATCTCAAATATTTTAATGTATTAGATACTTATATTTTTGTCAGGAGGAATTGCAAATTATCCCACTTTGGGAATTTGTGTGAAATTTTTTTAGTGGTTGTATATCTTGAATTGTTGGTACTAAAATAATGTTGTACATGTCTAGGCTATATCGTTTACTTTATCCGTTAAGATGGCGGGCAGTCTGATGGATTGAAATAGTGTTATCACACGCTGCTGCTTCTAGACGTCTCAGTGTGTATCTGAGATCAATTTGATCAATTTGGCTGCCGTAAGTCCTCCTCCTAAGTCGTTAAATGAGCTGGTTGGTTGATTGGTTGAGTTATGACGTCCGATTATCTACTCGAGGGATATACGCCCTAAGGGGTAGTGCCCTCCGTGGGGGTCTTTCTAAGGGATCCTAACCCGTATTTACGGCAACGCTCGAAGAAAACAACGGAAAACTCCTAACGGTTAGGTCTACGAGCGCGACCGGGGTTAGAACCCAGCGCCTCCCGTCTATCAGGTTTGAGAGCAGAACCTCTCAGCTACGTTAAATGAACTGTAACAAGCGTTGCGCCATGTATGAGAGTTGTTTGCCTTTCCAATGTCAGACAACTTAATTGACATACTGTCAATGCCACAAAGGCATTACAAATAGGGCCGGACACATGCCTTATTAAAATCCGTTTATTCATTTTTTTTCTGTTTTTATTAAACAGTGGACTTTTTCAAAAAAAAATTTTTTTTTTAATTTGTAAATCATGTTTGATGTTAAAATTAAGTAAAATTCGATAAATAACTTTTAAAGCACAATTCTTCTAAATTTCATGTTTTTAACTTCATTTGTTTTCAAATTAGGCACAAAAGACTGGTTGTAACTTAACTTTTGCAGTCCAATGTATTTGTTACACTTTTGTTTTGTTTGAAAAAAAAAGTACGCATAATAAGGTTTATTTTTTCACCTACTGAAAATCAACTTTGCCTGTCTAAATATAAAATCCTATCTAAATTATCTGAGTGCAGCTCTGTAAATAAAAGATGCTTGTTACACACCAGTTATTTGAATACTGCGAATAAAGAAAGATAAATGTGAGCATAAATGAATGTTTTTCATATACACAGGAGAAATTCCTTATATTTGTTAAGAGTATCACCGTTATGCATTTTATGTTCGACTAATGACATTTCTATTTACAGAGTCTTGGCGGCAGCAAATAAAATTGAATAGATTTGTTCGCGTGATATTAAAAAGAAAATCCCAAATGAAATCGGGAAATCGGGGCTCAACATAACTTTCTTTTAAAAATAGTTTAATTTGCTTCTCTGCATTAATTAGTCATATTTCACTTTCACACTGTTTCTTTAATGATTTGGTTACATTCTGTACCTGAAACCTTCATGTTTGGAACTACGCATTTTTTAAATATCTTGATTTCCATGAAACAGAATAAGTTTCTGTTTTTAAAAGGTTGCGAATATCTTTCGATGTTTAGCAATGTCATAATCAGGAGTTAACAGCGAGCCTTAATGTTAATTTTAGTGACGGGCGTAAGATTGTTCTTAAATAACATGAATTATTTTGTTCAGCATATGTTTACAGAAAAATGCGAGCTAATCTACAAAAGAATTTCTCTTGTATCCACTAGAGAAATTTCTGAGATTTGTTAAGAATGTCATCGGTATACTTTTTATATTCGCCTAATAAGTATTATCTTTACAGAATCTTGGCATGTTCCATATGTTAGGCATGTTAGTAGATTTTTCCGCATGTTACTAAAATAAGATAGTCTCAAATGAATAAATCACGAAACGAGAGCTGAGTATAATTATCTTTTTAAAAATCGTTTTTATTTCTTTCTCTGCATTAAATAGCAAAATAATCACATTCTGTCTAAAATTACAATAGGATATTTCAGTTTTATCACTAACATTACTGAAACAAATGTATTTTTCTAATTTTCTAATTAAATTCTTGTCTAGAACATACAGATTATTTATAATACATGTATTCTGTGTTTTTAACACGTTCGAACATAGTTGAAAAGTGTTTATGACTTCGGTTTGTATCCAAATATAGTAGTTCGTGCAATATTGTGTACGCTGTCTTGGCACTAATCAACAGATATTTGATACAACCCCTCATCTTTTTCTTCTTTTTGGGAACAACGGATTTCGAGCTTATTCTATCGACGATAATTTTCAGAATTTTCAAGCTATGATTTTGAGACTTTCACAAAAGTTGCTCTATATACTTAGCTAATACATTATGCATATTATATTTTGATTGCATTCGCGCATGCGCAGTGAAATATTTTTTTGTAAACCTGCTCAGTTTTCATCCAATTTTTTATTATTTTTTAATTTTGATTGCAGAGTGTTATGTGAAATGTTGTTTGTCATATTTTCTGAAAAGAATTTTTTTTTATATTAAGAACTCTGCAAATTATAAGCAAAAAACTAGGCGAAATATGGGACTGTTTTTATAAAAACCTTAATTTCTCTGCGAGTGTACATGCTATCCTCATAAAAATAAACACAGTATATTAAAATAGGCCACTTATAAATAATCTAGAGTTTGAACGCCTTTGCTACATTAGTTTTTACAGGGTTATCCAAAATATATTCGTTCTTTTTCAATTTGTTGACAGTTCCCTATGGGATTTCGTGAAAAGATCTTCTCGGAAATATATAACCTATACTATACTGTTTACACACCTGCAGTTTCAGGTTAATTCTCATGCATTTTTCTAGATAGTTAACAAAACGTCTAAAATCGCTAGTGACCGGTCACCTTTGGCAATATAGTTTAAATCCTGTAGTTCACATAATAGTCCAGGAGAAATAGCGCAAAAAAGGGCCTTGCCTTACAAAAATTCGGGTAGTTCTGATTTTTGGGTATGTTGTGAAGGTGGACCCTCTAATAAAAAAACCAAGTTTTCGACCTTCTAGAACTTGTGCGTTTTTCACAATATTGAAAAAAAATATTTTTCGGCACTTTTTCGATTTTTCTTAAATAACTCAATTTTAGTGCATTTTACAGAAAAAAGCACTGTTACCATTTTGTAGAGCATAAAATTCTCTACAACATGCAGTATTCAGGTTTGTAAATTGTCCAAATAGGGGGTAAGATACGGAGCCGGGAAAATAGGGTAAAATTAGCAAAAATGCAAAAATCCACTAAAGACGTTAGTTTTTGCTTAATAACCTACTTTTAGTGCGTTTTAGAGACAAAAGCACTTTCAACATTTTGTAGAACATAAATTTCTCTACAACATGCAAAATTCATCTTCGTAAATTGTCCTAATAGGGGGTAAGATACGGAGCCGGGAAAAAAAGGTTAAATTTGGAAAAAATTTAAAAATCTACAAATGACGTTAGTTTTTGCTTAATAACCTACTTTTAGTGCGTTTTAGAGACAAAAGCACTTTCACCATTTTGTAGCGCATAAAATTTTCTACAACATGCAGTATTCATGTTTGTAAATTGTCCAAATAGGAGGTAAGATACGGAGCCGGGAAAAGGGTTAAATTTGGAAAAAATGTAAAAATCCACAAATGACGTTAGTTTTTGCTTAATAACCCACTTTTAATGCATTTTAGAAACAAAATTGTCATAATCAACTTTTTAGAGCATGAGATAGTCGATAGTTTCATTTATTATAGGTTGACCCTCTAATAAAAAAAAAAAGTTTTCGACCTTCTAGACCTTGTGCGTTTTTCACAATATTGAAAAAACCAATATTTTTCGGCACTTTTTTGATTTTTCTTAAATAACTCAATTTTAGTGCATTTCACAGAAAAAGCTCTTTCACCAGTTTTTAGAGCATAAAATTCTCTACAACATGCAGTATTCAGATTTGTAAATTGTCCAAATAGGGGGTAAGATACGGAACCGGGAAAATAGGGTAAAATTTGCAAAAATCCACTAAAGACGTTAGTTTTTGCTTAATAACCTACTTTTAGTGCATTTTAGAGACAAAAGCACTTTCAACATTTTGTAGAGCATAAAATTATCTACAACATGCAGTATTCATATTTGTAAATTGTCCAAATAGGGGGTAAGATACGGAGACGGGAAAATAGGGTTAAATTTGGAAAAAATGTAAAAATCCACAAATGACGTTAGTTTTTGCTTAATAACCCACTTTTAGTGCATTTTAGAAACAAAATTGTCATAATCAACTTTTTAGAGCATTAATAACTTGTTAGGCAGTATTTTCCTGTTTTCATCCAAAATCTTTTTGCTGTGATTTTAAAGGTTTATTATAAATAATTAATTTTATAATAAATGAAACTATCGACTATTGCATGCTCTAAAAAGTTGATTATGACAATTTTGTTTCTAAAATGCACTAAAAGTGGGTTATTAAGCGAACACTAACGTCATTTGTGGATTTTTACATTTTTTTCCAAATTAAACCATATTTTCCCGGCTCGGTATCTTACCCCCTATTTGGACAGTTTACAAATATGAATACTGCATGTTGTAGAGAATTTTATGCTCTACAAAATGAGGGAAGTGCTTTTGTCTTAAAAAAACTAAAAGTAGGTTATTAAGCAAAAACTAACGTCTTTAGTGTATTTTTGCAAATTTTACCCTGTTTTCCCGGCTCCGTATCTTACCCCCTATTTGGACAATTTGCAAATCTGAATACTGCATGTTGTAGAGAATTTTATGCTCTACAAAATGGTTAAAGAGCTTTTTCTGTAAAATGTACTAAAACTGAGTTATTTAAGAAAAATAAAAAAAATGCCGAAAAATATTGGTTTTTTTCAATATTGTGAAAAACGCATAAGGTCTAGAAGGTCGAAAACTTGTTTTTTTTTTATTAGAGGGTCAACCTATAATAAATGAAACTGTCGACTATCTCATGCTCTAGAAAGTTGATTATGACAATTTTGTTTCTAAAATGCACTAAAAGTGGGTTATTAAGCAAAAACTAACGTCATTTGTAGATTTTTACATATATTCCAAATTTAACCCTTTTCTCGGCTCCGTATCATACCTCCTATTTGGACAATTTACAAACATGAATACTGCATGCTGTAGAGAATTTTATGCGCTACAAAATGGTGAAAGTGCTTTTGTCTCTGAAACGCACTAAAAGTAGGTTATTAAGCAAAAACTAACGTCATTTGTAGATTTTTACACTTTTTCCAAATTTAACCATTTTTTCCCGGCACGGTATCTTACTCCCTATATGGACAATTTACAAAGACGAATACTGCATGTTGTAGAGAAATGTATGCTCTACAAAATGGTGAAAGTGCTTTTTTCTGTAAAATGCACTAAAATTGAGTTATTTAAAAATTCGAAACAAGTGCCGAAAAATATTGGTTTTTTCAATATTGCGAAAAACGCACAAGGTCTAGAAGGTCGAAAACTTGGTTTTTTTATTAGAGGGTCAACCTTTACAACATCCCAAAAATCAGAACTACCCGAATTTTTGTAAGGTAAAATGCTATTTCTACTGGACTATAACGGGATCCACTTAAGAGTTTATAAGCATTAATTTTTGTGGAGGTTAAATTCTTAGAGGTGTTTTTAACACTTTCCAACATAGTTGAAAAGTGTTTATGAATTTGGTTTGTCTGTCTGCCGTCTCTCTGTCTGTCCGTGCTCTAACTCACATAAGTGTATTCCGATTGTCATGCAATTGATATATGTTATTGAGGTTTACTATTGCATGTTCAAGATTTAAAATGAAGTGTGTAGAACTTAGTTTTTTTTACAGTTACACTCAAAAAATCTGTCCGTCCGACCGCGTATAATACCGCAAAAACTACCCAACCGAATGGTTTGAAATTTGATATATATATATATAATCGTTGCAGGATTTTGTCGAGTCATTTGAAATTTTATTAAAATCGATTCTAAACTTAAAAAGATATTACTAAAAGTTTTCTTTATTCTATTAAATCCTATCGTACGTAATTAATTGAATAAAAGCCAAGTTATGTGACTGAGGAAAACAAATACGAGCTGACAACTTCTCTTTTCATATTGCCAGGCGGCCATTTTTATTCAAAATTATTTTTTCGAATAAAATTGACATAATAGTTACACTTTTAGAAAGATCATTCAAAAAAAATTCTTCGTTTGAGAGATGAGTTGCATTCAAATATGTATAGATTCTGAGATAACTTCAGTTGAAATTAGGTTGAGAGCCCAATATCTCAATCCACTAAAGTAAATAAACACAAGATATTCGTTCATCGTGAGTCATAAAAATATTAAACCATGGAAGTAATCATTCGCAAAGCAAGATCTCCATGGTGAATTTTGCAGCGCTGTCTGGTGTCGAAAAATAATATTACTTCTGTAAACGTGCGATACGTAATAAGAGAAAAGGCATGCTATTTTCGCTCATAACAGACGATATAATTCATTTCACTGTAATAACGATGTTGTTTTTTACATTGTAAAACTAATTGTAGTACGAACGCACCAAATTTGTCACGTTTAACGTGCAAATTCGAACTTGTTAGTTTTTAAGTTTAATTTAATTTTTTTTTCCAAAATTTTCTGAGCACAAAGTTATTTTAAATTAAATCATTACAAATTCTTGAAATACAGTAAAACCTCTGAATAACGGACACCTCGGGAGCACAGAATTTGTCCGCTATTTGGAGGTGTCCGCTATTGAGAGTTAAAAATGTACCAATATACAAGTTTTGGTGATCACAAATGTGTCCGCTAAATAGAGGTGTCCGCTATTCGGGAGTGTCCGTTATGGAGGTTTTACTGTATATATATATGTATATATATTTATATATAGACCCCTTAAGTAATACAATGTTTTCTTCTCCTAAAATTTCTAGAAAGTAATGACAAAACATAAAATTATTAATAAATGCCTGCTTTCGCATTTCATACTACTTTTTAAAATAAAATAATTTTATCATATTTCACGTTGCTAGTTCACTAAGCTGTTATAAATGAACTTTTAATTTTGTCGGACTTTTTCTTCACTTATAATGAGATTTTAAGCTTTTACCATATCGGATTTAATTAACATTTTAATGATCATATTTGTTTGTTTTTATACAAAACGGACTCTTTAATTAAACTGAGAGTACCGTCATTAATTTTAAAAAAAGAATATGACAAAAAGGAAAAGAATATTAGTTTCGAAGAGTTCAAATGACATTTCGTTTTTTATTTGTTCCCTAATATTGTACTTAAGAATTGTGTAACTAAAAAAAAGAGTCAAATGCATGTTACAATTTTAATAAGCAGCTTAAAATCTTTTTATTATTTATGAAACATAATTATTATTGAATTCAGTATTTAAAAGTTTTATTTGTAAATAAATATTTAATAAGTGTGTCATGTAAAATTTTTGCACCTCAGAAAAAAATAAAAAATAATCCGTTTTCTTTATTGCACTAATTTTATTTATAATGCGTTTTTCTATTATTAAATCAAAGAAAATTAGATTTTACAATTTTTATTATTGATAGCCGGTCCGGATACAGAGACAGGTCTAAAAAATGTAATTAAATTGAAAAACAGAGTACGTGGAAGTTTGATAGCTGAAATTGGCAAGGTTGTGACTAAAAGTGTTGAATGTAGATGATACACATTGATAAAACAGTTTTTAGGTTTAAATTAAACTAACGTTTATTTGATATATCACAAAATAAAATAAAGATCAAAACATGACAGACAATTTAATTAAATAAAAATATAATGGCATATGGCAACAAAAACAAGGTGGCAAAAATAATATGGCATGAAGTAACTTAAATGTAGCCTTCAAAATATACTTGAAGAAAAGTTCATTTTAACTTACATGATAATTAATTTAACGTGATGACACAACTTAAAACAGGCCTTTTATTTTTATTAGTCACCATGGCATTAGATGTGAAGAAAAAAAGAGTTGAAGAACAGTCCACACACACTATTAATTAATCCTTGAAATGAACGTACATCACCAACAGAAGAAAGAAAAACCACAACTTCAACAGCAGAAATAAACAAACACTAAAAAAAAAACGTTCAATACTATCATTGCACTCATAAAAGACTTTATACCGCCACTGATATTGTTTCTTTTGGCATCTACCAATATCATTTTAGTAAAGCTGCCTCACTCTCGCCATTCCAACTGCCTTTCCATCCCTTTTAAACAACATCAACACACCGCTTTCCGAAAACGCCCCCTTTCTGATGTGCTAAGTTGAGAAGTTCTCAAACTGCCCATCGGCAAAGTAATCTAGAGTGCCTTTGAAGACTGTGGCATGGCGTCTGGGCGCATGCTCCCCTATACTATTATGATTGAAACGATATCGAAGCTGGCGGTTGCAACTGAATTCGGAAAAAGGCTGAGAAAACGATGGTCGATGTGGTGAACGATATCGAAACGAACAGTAAACATTATCGGCGAGTTGAAAAACGAAAAGAAAGATTTGAACGATACTAGAGATGGAAAACGATATCGACTGAAGAAAATTAATACAGGATTGAATGGAAAATTAGGCAAGTACGAAAAGGTGACATTATGTAGAAGTTTCAAGGTCCAAAAATATATACATAGGGCTAACATTTGCCTCCCCCCTTGACACTTATACTGAAATTATACTGAAATTATCTGATAATATAACAGTTAGAAACATTCATAGTTAATCAGTAAAAATTTGTTTAATATATTCACATTCCACAATATAAACACAATTCAATAACAAGTAAATATATATAGGTATATTAATATAAACACTTATATAAATTAAAAATACAACATTGATCCTCACTACTTTGAGGGAACACACTTACATGAAACGTACACACTTACGTGACTTTCACAAAAAACAGCTGAACCTTTTAAAAAGGAATTTCTTTTTAAACACGCAAAGAAAGTTCTTGTTTCTTGCTTGTATCATAACTTATACCTCACCATACTGACATATGGCTACATTTACAAACACCTAATTTTTCTTAGACAAGAAATAAATACACATATGTATTTCAAATATTCAAATTTTCAGTGAGCTCACTTAAAAATAAAAAAATATATGTGTGCACACAAAAAAAAATATTTTTTATGCAATATTTATAAAGCTATTTGATAAACACTTTCATAATAGGATTGAAAAATACTTGTTACAACTCGATTTCCAATAGCACGAACGGGACAAAAGTGGCAGTTCCATTAATAAAAACGAGGGACTTACAAAAAGAAAAATAAGATGCCCGCGACAGGTCTTCCAGTGACCAGAGCACTCACGAAGGCCTCTACCCCCTGCAGGTCACTCTGGCAATTACATTGTCACCTCTGCGAGACGCTTCTTGAGGCTGCTCGTAACCCCGGAGGATGAACCAACATGAGGTCTGATCACGTTCCAGTGGGAGTTAAATTGTCCATGCCATTGGAAATGAGGGTACTAAAAAATATAGCATCAAAAATTTGATTATGAAGGATCCTTCTGAAATAAAAATTAAAACAAGGTATAAACACGATGCTATTACAGAAAAGTTTTATATGTATAATTACAAGGTTCGAACATTAATATATAAAAGGCATATGAAACATGCAAGTTTCATTATTCAAAAATTCAAAAGAGATAAAGTTAAACTTTGAATGTTTAACTAGAAAAATTTTACACAAGCTTGTAACGCTTGAAGAAAAGAAAAAAATTCTCTTTTCAACAATTCAAAAGGAGAGGAGAGTTGTTTTTTTTTCAAGTTTTAAATGTACATTTTAATTTAAGACCCAAAAATAAATATAGCCTCAATGAACTTTAGTAGAGCAGCTTTTGTAAGTGGTTTTGTAAAAATGTCAGAGAGATTGGATTTGCTATTAACGTGTTTTACTAAAAATATCTCTTGGTTTATTAAATCGCGTACAAAGAAAAGTTTAACATCTATATGTTTTGTCCTATAGTTTTCTATGGTGGATTTAATGAAATCTATTGCTGCCATATTATCTACTAATAAAATTGGTTTAGTTTGTGTACCTGAAAATATGTGTTTATTATAACATTCTGTGATAATACGGCTGAACCATAGAAGTTCTTTAGTTGCTTCTGTTAAGGACACGAACTCAGATTCCATAGTAGACAAACATATTGATTTTTGTTTAAAAGCTCTCCATGTTATCGGAGCTTTGTCTAGCATAAGTAATTGACCACCCATAGATGTCCTGTCATCACGATTGGCTGCAAAATCCGCATCTGTATATGTGATCAGGTTAATTTTATGACAAGGTAAATTTAATTTATAGTGCTTTGTATAGTTAACGTAACCCAGAAGTTTTAAGAGGCCGACCCAGTGAGCTATCCCCGGATTGCTTTGGAATTGGCTGAATATGTTTACTGCATAAGCAATATCAGGGCGTGTTCTGCTTGTCAAAAAGGATAGGCACCCTAACACACTTCTATATGGGTAGTTAAGCATTTCTTTAATTTCTGCATCTGTTTGAGGGCACTGTAATTTCGAATAGACAACCCCTTTACTAATCGGGAGTGAAGAAATGGGAAGGTTATATTCTTCAAAATGTGTGCAAATTTCCTTAATGTATTGCATTTGATGTATAGAGACTACACCTTCCTCAACTTCCTCATCTTCCTCAAACTCCACCCCAAGCAACTTACGGGTTTTGCCCAAGATTTTTTTATCGAAATGCTTAGTTAAAAAAGAGTTAAAACCTTGTCAATGTATTTTTGATGTCTGCTTAAAATGACAAAATCGTCAACATAAAATAATAAAACAATGTAATCAGAAAATGTATAAACACAATTGCACCAATCTAACTTTATAAAACCAAGAGAAATTAAAACTTTATGCAATTCGTAGAATCATACTCTCCCGCTCTGATGTAACCCATATAATGCTCTTTGGAGTTTACAGACCAGGTGTTCTTTTCCTTTTATTTCAAAACCAGGGGGCTGTTTCATATAGATCTCATCAGTTAATGGGGCGTATAAGTACGCTCCCTTCACGTCACATTGTAAGTGAGTCCACCTGTGACAGGACACTAAAGCTGCAAAGAAAAAGTGGATTAAACTAAAATTGACTACCGGTGAAAAAGTTTCATCATAAGTCTCTCCCTTTATTTGTTTGTAGCCCTGTGCTACTAGCCTTGCTTTGTATCTTGCTATGTGCCCTTTATCATTACGCTTAATGGTGAAAACCCACCTACAACCGAGAGGTTCTTTATTGGGTGGAAGGTTAGTTAAGACCCATACTTTTCTATTGTTGATTACTGCCAACTCCTCCCCCATTGCTTGTTTCCAGAGCTCCCATTGAGGTGATTTTAAAGCCTGTTTGTATGTATTGGGTACAGCCTGGTCTAGTCATGCATCGGAGTTGTTGGATTCTAAAATGGAGAAATGTGGTGGTGTACTGCCTGGACTAGAACTAGCGCTTGAGCATCGATAGTGTCCATGTACAATACCTTCATGTTTGTCTGCTCCTCTAAAACAAAAGAGAGTTGGATTGAATTTAATTCCATTTTTTAGACAGTAGTCACTGACCTCTCTAATTGACCTTAACCTCTGTGTCCCTCCAAATTCATAATAATAAATGTCTGTACGCCTTCCATCAGGCCTTGTTATAGGTTTTCTAAACCAGGTAACTTCCCTCAAAGTTCTTGAGAGCTCCTCGCCCTCCTCCTCACTCTCATTCGTAGATGGGTGTCCGGCGGGGGAAGCAGAAAAACCTGAGGTGCTTGGTTCTGTTGGTGGAATTACAGACTTATGGAATTTGTCAGGTTGAATTTCTGTTAGTGGGTCAATTTCGGGAGGTTCAGATGATAGTGTGTAAGTGGGTCCCAGATCGCTTCCGTTGTGCTGCTCTAAACTAGCAAAAGGGTCTGTGCCTAAAGAATAAATAGGGCCTTGTTCAGTTCCAACGTAGGTGTCTTTGGGTACGGTTGCTTCTTCACTGAATCTTACGTTAATTGTTTCGATGATCTTATTTGTGTCTGGCAACCAAATTCTATACCCTTTTGTAGACATTGCATATCCTACTAAAATCCCCTTTCTAGCCTTAGGCTCAAAATTTGTACTTCGGAGTTGTCTGGGTACTCCCACATATGCAACTGTGCCAAAAGGACGCAAGTGTCTTATGGACGGTTTATTTCCACAATAATATTCAAATGGAGTTTTCTTATGTGACTTGTGGCAAACACGGTTCAGAGTGTAAGTAAAATACAAAATGGCTTCTGGCCAAAACTTCAGACTTAGTTTACTTTCATGTAGTATGGAACGTGCTCCATCTACAATGGTTTGATTGAGTCGTTCCGAGACGCCATTTTGTTCTGGAGTATATGTGTTCGTGAACTCGCGTTTTATACCATTTTCCTCAAAATATCTTTTAAAAGCTTCATTTGAAAACTCCCGCCCATTGTCACTACGTACATGTTTAAGTTTCGTGTTTAGAAAACGTTCGGCCCTTTTGACATGGTTTGTGAAAACTCTAAAGACTTGTGATTTACTACATAATGGATAAACTGATGCCTTACGGGAAAAATCATCCGTTATTGTTAAAAAATATTTCTCTCCACCTCTCCCAGTTATTGTAGTAGGTCCCCACAAATCTGTGTGTAAAAGTTCAAGTGGCTTCTTGGACCGGATTTGATTTAGTGGTTTAAAAGATGTGCGTCTATGTTTATTCAATTTGCATGTTTCGCAATGAAAGTCTCGGTCTTTAATGTGTGGTAAGCCTTTTACGCCATTACACCTCTGTGTATGTTCTATTAGTGTGGGACTGAGGTGACCTAGCCTACGATGCCATAATCTGAAATCATCTTTTTGTACTGTCGAGGCCTCAAAACGGACCTGTTTAAATTTTACGTTGTTGCTAGGTTTACTTTTACTTTTAGAATTGGCATCGGGGTGGATGTAATAAATTCCATTTTTAAGGGTAGCCCTAAATAGTGTTTTATCAGTTGTGTAGGCCTTAACTCTCCCTTTCCCTCCTTTGAATGTTGCGCCTCTATCATCAAGGCGAGAGCCAGAAATAAGATTACGTCTTAAGTTAGGACAATACATTACATCCCCTAGACACAAAGTTGATCCATTTAAATTAAGATTAACAGTACCAGTCCCTTCAATCGGGAAAGTTGCTCCATCGACAGCAACGGCAAGTTCGTGGTTATGAAGAGGCTGAAAAGACACATAAAGTCCTCTGTCTTTGCAAAAGTGGTGCGAGGCACCAGTGTCAAACACCCAGGCATCGTCTTCCCCCTTAACTTTACTAAGGTTAGATTGAATGAGGAAGTTTACCTGACTATGGAATGTACTTTGATGCTTTCGGATCGGTCTGGATCTAGGAGCTCCATTTCTGTTCTGATGATGGACAGGGCTACCTCTGGATGGAGAAGACTCTCTGGAACTGGTGCCAACTGAGGACTCGGGACCTGACGTGGCTGGAGAAGGGGCCTTACACTGATTTTTGCTGTGTCCAATTTTTCGGCACTTGTGGCATCTACCTTTAAATTTCCGTCGGTAACTCGTGTTACTTGGTGGACGACGACTTCTAGAAAAGTGGGACTGGACGGCAAGTTGTTTTTGTCCTCTGACCTGAGCTTTAGACGAGACTCCTCGGCGACTAGTTCAGTCAAGATATCAGAAAACACAAACTTTGAATCTGGCCAACGAAGTATGTTCTGGACTAGACTGTCATATTTTTGAGGGAGCCATCTGAGTAGTTGAAACGACAGATAGATTTCCTTATTGGCTCATTCATTGCTTTCAGTTGGTCAGCGATTCGGTTGAGGCGAGCAGCGTACATATCTATCGACTCCTCTGGTGCTATTTTGCATGCCAACAACTCTGAAAATAACTGCATGTGGCGGGCTCTATTATCAGGTTGGAAATGGGATCGGAGCTTTGCCCATGCATCTTTAGGATCGTCAATGTTCTCAATTATTCGACGGAAATCAGGCTCGACATTAAGATAGATTATGGACAGTGCTGAACGAAATCTGGATTGATAGTCCTTGTATGCTGCTGCATCACTTGTATCAGGCACAGCCTCTGTTCCGTTAACAATGCCCCAGGCATTTTTGTCCAATAGAAGGAACTTAATGTCAGCTGACCAGTTTCCATAATTATGGAAATTTAGCTTGTTTATGCTCACCTGTATGTTAGCCATTGCCAAGGAAGAATTTTTTTCAAAAAAAATGTACAAAAAGGTACCAAAAAATTTTAAATTTTTTCAACAAAATTTCATAAAAATAAATATCTTAAATTTAACTGTCATACTGAAATTTATTAAATTTATATGTAAATGCGCCCCCCCCCCCACTAAAATTCACTAGTGGGTCTAACTGCCGCCATCTACTAACACTTGTCAGCTAATCCTTGCCAAAGGTTACGGCCCTTAAAGGGTTAATATGGCTTTAAATGAGCCCGGGCCCATAACCGTGATATCCGGTCCGGATACAGGGACCGGTCTAAAAAATGTAATTAAATTGAAAAACAGAGTACGTGGAAGTTTGATAGCTGAAATTGGCAAGGTTGTGACTAAAAGTGTTGAATGTAGATGATACACATTGATAAAACAGTTTTTAGGTTTAAATTAAACTAACGTTTATTTTATATATCACAAACTAAAATAAAGATCAAAACATGACAGACAATTTAATTAAATAAAAATATAATGGCATATGGCAACAAAAACAAGGTGGAAAAAATAATATGGCATGAAGTAACTTAAATGTAGCCTTCAAAATATACTTGAAGAAAAGTTCATTTTAACTTACATGATAATTAATTGAACGTGATGACACAACTTAAAACAGGCCTTTTATTTTTATTAGTCACCATGGCATTAGATGTGAAGAAAAAAAAGAGTTGAAGAACAGTCCACACACACTATTAATTAATCCTTGAAATGAACGTACATCACCAACAGAAGAAAGAAAAACCACAACTTCAACAGCAGAAATAAACAAACACTAAAAAAAACGTTCAATACTATCATTGCACTCATAAAAGACTTTATACCGCCACTGATATTGTTTCTTTTGGCATCTACCAATATCATTTTAGTAAAGCTGCCTCACTCTCGCCATTCCAACTGCCTTTCCATCCCTTTTAAACAACATCAACACACCGCTTTCCGAAAACGCCCCCTTTCTGATGTGCTAAGTTGAGAAGTTCTCAAACTGCCCATCGGCAAAGTAATCTAGAGCGCCTTTGAAGACTGTGGCACGGCGTCTGGGCGCATGCTCCCCTATACTATTATGATTGAAACGATATCGAAGCTGGCGGTTGCAACTGAATTCGGAAAAAGGCTGAGAAAACGATGGTCGATGTGGTGAACGATATCGAAACGAACAGTAAACATTATCGGCGAGTTGAAAAACGAAAAGAAAGATTTGAACGATACTAGAGATGGAAAACGATATCGACTGAAGAAAATTAATACAGGATTGAATGGAAAATTAGGCAAGTACGAAAAGGTGACATTATGTAGAAGTTTCAAGGTCCAAATATATATACATAGGGCTAACAATTATGAATTTAAAATTCAGCTCATTGTTCATACTTGTTTTTAACATTTTTGAACATAGTTGAAAAGTGTTGATGACCGGTTCGTCTGGCCGTTTTTCAGTATCGTAAATATACTCAGATTCCCTATAATTTTCATATGTTATGCACGTTTTTTGTAGCACAATCCCTATTGAAAATTAAGTGTTCAGAATTTATAGTTTATATACAGGGACAATCAAAAGTATTCCGTTACATTACAGTCAATGGGAAAAAAATTATTTCAAGTTCATTTTGATGATGTTACGTCATTTCAAACATAATGAAGTTGATGTACAATTACGAGGCACACTAAAATATGATTTTGTAGAATATTTTTTATTGTTCATTTCCAGGGTCACACAAAATAATTTTGTTACACATTCTTCTAATGGGAAAAATCGTTTGCAGTGTAAATTAATGATGTTGCACTATTCAAAATATAATGAAATTAATATACATCACTGAGGTGGGCTATAAATTGTTCACTGAAAAGTATGGTGTGCATTGCTTTTACCGTTCATTTACAGGGATACACAAAATAATTCGGTTAGAGACTTTGTGTGATATTTACAGTCTATGTGTATAAGTACGTTTTTAACTTTGGTTTGCGTTTTTAAGTTTATCTAAATTTTTGCATAGTACGTGGGTATATATAAATTCGGTTGATCATATACAGGGGTACACAAAGAAATTCGCAAGTCTTATTGAGTATGAAAGTGAATTGCTGAAGGCTAGTTTTTAATTGCGTTACACATTTTCCTGTTGAACTATATTTAGTAGAGTAATAGAAGTTTGTAGAATATAAATAAATTCATAAACAAGTGTACGCAACGAACATGATAGATTGTCATTTGCGGTTTGTAATTACTGGAAGTGCATTTAAGTTGCCTTATGCGTTTTCTAAATGAATAAAATTTTAGCTTAATATATAACAACATGTGTACAAAAGTCTTTAGAGAATATACAAGGCTTTACAAAAGAAATCTAGTGTCCATTGATTGAAACGGTCCATTGATTGGCGAAAATTCCTAAATGTGAATTTTCCAACTGAACTAAATTTTATCATCCTATGTAATATATATATATCAAAATCTATAGATCATATACAGGGCTGCACAAAATAATCCAACTGCTTTTTTGACTGCGGGAGGTAATTGATGAAACTAGATTTTTGAATGTGGTAATGTTTTCCTAAACTGTTTACTTACATATCGTCTTTCACCTTATTTAACGCTGAAATTCCGTTATAATATTCTGAATGTTTTGGATATTGTTTCATAATCTATGTCTGACGCATGATTTTTCATTCTTGTTTTATTTAAACATTAGACTTTTTTTTATAATTTTTTTTTCAAATTTGTATTTATTAATCGAAAAGAAAAACAACAAATTTGTAGTACAATTCACATAAATTTTCTTCGACCAATTATTTTGAAATTTCATATAAATATGAAAATAAAGAATAACCAAAATATGACTGTTATAAATAACATACTGTTATAAATAATCCTGAAAATAAAACATAAAGAGCAGGATTTCAGATGTTTAATTTAATTTATAATTTATGTAAGCAAATCTTTAGTAGCAAGCCAATATTGGCCTAATTTTAAAGTGCTCATATTTGGAAAATATTATCAGAAATAATACGGAAATGCAAACCCGAAATTGAAGAAATATTTACATAGAAACTCCAATATTCTACAAATATTTCAATTTTACCAATATTTAAAGAAGGGTGCAACATTTTCAAATTAATTTATTATTACTTGGCATTTATGCTATTTATAAATATATAAATATATATACATTATATATTCAATTTCATTTAGAATTAGGCTGATGTTGTTAGAGTCTGGATGCATTATCAAAAATTTTATTCCTCCACAATGAGTTTTGAAGTAATGGCTGCCCAATTTCTCAGTCCCAAGCAAGAAATTATTAAAATCCTTCTCACATATATACTTCCTTCATTCAAATCTGCAAACGTCGATTCCGAGCTCGTCAAATACGTAACAAAAGTAGATTCACAAAGTTGCAGTAGTTTTCAAAGCAAAGCAGCTGCAGCGTATTGTGGATATTACACTGCCAGTTCGTTTTTTAAACTACTGACCAGGCCCCTGCATTCCGGGCTTTTGCACAGCTTAACGGGTTGATGCCTGTCAACGGGGCGAGTATATGCCTCATCTCCGCATGGCGAAAATCTGTTTGATAAGCCTATAGGCCGACGTGGCTTCAGTTCATCTTGTTACCTAAGTAGCTTTTCATTAGTTGGCCGAGTTGGCCGGCTGTTAATTAATGTTTGTATGCGTCGATTCAGAACTGCACAGTGTAGCGAAGTCATTCTGGACGGATGTGAGATGCTGGAATATTTACTAATTTCACACTGCATTGCACACCCATACGCCATGCCGTCGCTACGCTTGTTGATCTTATAATTTAGAACCTTGATCAGATAACGAGACCTTCACCTGACTACGCACCTTCAGAGGTATAATTCACAGGGAACTTGGAAGACTTTGCACCCTCGACGTATTTTACATGAACCGGGCCCCATTAGCGTACATTATCGTGCGTAGCAGCGCTCCATTTAGCTGGTTTGACACTTTCAAAGTGGCTTGTGACTGCGATGTTTGTCGCCTCTATCATAGGCTGGTCTCTTTGTTGTGTTTATTTGTCTCTGTTATAGTTTTTGCCTCTTTTATGGGCTCATCCCTATTGAGTTAGTTTGTCTGTGTCATGGTGGTTTGTCACTATCATGTTTATTGCAGGTTCTATGGGCTGGTCTCATTTTTGTTTTTATTTCTTTCTGTTAAGGCTTTTTGCCGCTTTTATGGTCTCATCCCTATTGTGTTGTGTCTGACATTCTCTTGGTGAGCTGCATCGTGTCACTGGCTCGGTTTTCTATTATCACTAGCTTGTTGATTTTGATGTTTGTCACTTTCTCGGGTGTTAGTCACTTGCGATGTTTTCGCTGGTTATTTGCCACATTTATTGGGTTTGTCACATTGCGACTTTTGTCGCTGGTATTTGTCACATTCCTTGTTGTTGCACTTTAATTTACTTTTTTCACATTATCTTATTTCCCTCATTTGCTTTTACTGGTTTGGGATACTTAGTACATTTGTAGCTTCGTGAATGTGCTCTATGCGATCAATCCATTGAATCCTGATGGCTGGTATCACTACTTGATTTTCTTTTTATGTGCAACTTGGTTGATTAGTTATTTGAGAAGCTTGGCGCACTAATGGAGTGGGGCTTGTTCCATAGCCGTAAGTTCGACTTTTGCCTATAAGGTTGTTTTCACTCGATAAAATATGCATTTTTTATGGTAACTTTTGGGTGCGGGTTTGCATTTTGCTTTACACCTCTTTACATTGTTGTCACTATTAAACTCAATGTTGTAAGTTATCTTCATCACTTGGAGAATTTCATTCCTTCATAGACGACTTCCATTCCTCATTAGCACTGAAAACAATGATTTTTTTGGCGTAGCAAGGAGGTTCCCTTGCTACCCTTTTTTAAGCAATAAATTATACTTACCAAAAGGGGGCGATATCGCGGATAGGGATTGCTTATCGGAAATCTGGCTGCTGGGAAGATTTGATTAATGTGATATCATGTCTATAGTTTCTGCTAACAATCTGATCACTGCTCTTCCTTTCTTTGTACATGTTTATTGTTCGATAGTTTTTTGATTGTTTGGTGTAATGTGGATCAGATGAAGTGAATGGGTTAATGGGCAGGATGTTAGATAATGTTTGGATGTTCCCAATTCCCCGCATGAGCAATTTGGTTTGTCTTTACGCGTAAACCTATGTAGAAATGCTCATGACCTGTATAAATTTGGATTAGTAGACCGCAGCTAATGATTCTGCGATAGTCTACGTTTGGGAAATATTCATATGTCGACCAGTACGTGTTCCCATAATCCCACTCGAACTGATTGTTTAGTTGTTAACTCTCTTAAGTTTCTTTTAAGTTTGATATCGGTCTTATTAAATGATATGGTATTTCCTTAATGTTATTTTGTGCCGCTTTTTTTTTGCTAGTTCGTCGGTATCCTCGTTTTCTTGGATGCCCACGTGTACTTTTATTCAGCTGATTTAAAATTTTTTATTTGCATTTTTTACTATTTTTTGTTTGTTATCTATTAGTTTTGTTACATTGAATGGTTTTCTGAGGGGTTTATCCTGCCAGTCCTTGTTGTATATCCGGATAAAGACTGAATCAGATTGAAAACGCCTCATTTAGATAATGATTATGTATAAACTACGTTATCCTGGAGATTTTTAGAACCGGAATTAGTACGCTAAGCATCTGACACCTGTCTTAGCTTTTAGTCATAAAAGTCATTGTTTAATACACAAAAGGACACTGTTTACGCAAACAGAGGATACGCAGATGTCCTAGATTACGATTACATATAAACTGATTTATTTTGAAACATTTAGAACTGGGAGAGTAATTTACGTCATTCTTGCGTACAAAGTGCGTATTCCTTTTTTAGCATGGGCAAACATCGTGTACTTTTAATTATTCTCCCATTGTTTAGGAAAAAACATTTGTAATTTAAATGTTCTAAAAAGAAAATAAAACAATAAATACCACATTTAAGTCATATTTAATACTATGCTCTTAGTTTATAGGTTGCAATTAGTATAAAATTACAAACACGTAAAAAATGCTTTCTAAATAAAAAGACATTTCATAGGTAATTAATCTAAAAAATGTCAGTCAACTCGAAAATAATTGCATTCGTTAAATAATATTATAGGAAAATTATAATGTTTAATAAGAAAATTGAAGCAATTTTCTTATTTTTATGTATTAAGCAACATAAAATAAATTATTTCACTCAGTATATTGCATCATACAATATTTCAATTATTCTACATATCATACATAAAGTACTAATATAATGGAATTCCTAATTTATAAATTAACGATAATTCCTCAGCTTTCTAATAATAACAAACAATCTATACTTAATAATCAATTTATCAGACTTTTGCTAAGAAAAAATTACATTACTTATATACATGGTGAATAATGTTGTGTTATGCTAAGAAAATGAAAAAAAAAATGTGATGTGTATAATTACACATATACCCAATTATTAGACTGGTATGTTTTTACTGTTACTTTCTCGCTTCCTAAAAACCAATTCATAGGCAAAATGTTTCCATGGTTTCCAAGGTAATAAAACATTTTCATTAATAAATGTCACATCAGAAATAATACGCTTTATTGGGTTATTTTGCTTGTTAAATTAAAATAATAGTAGAATATTTACATTTTATTATTCAAAAATTCTTCACAGTTAATAAATGGCGAGATTGGTTCAAATACTATACATTTGCGATAACAACAAATGAATAAGATTGAAAATATTTTGATATGATGCATATTTTGATATACAGGGTGTCTCTCTAATACTGAATAAAAATTCATTAAAACGATTGATTTCATTTTCGTGCTTATGTATACGGAAATCCCCTTCAATTAGCCGGAAACTGATTAAAGAACAGATTTTTTTTTCACGCACTTTTGTGTGTTTTTCTCAATTTTTTCTATAGAGATTGCAATAAAAATATATAAAATAATTTTTTGGTACAATTTTAATTAAATTTCAATTTTGGTAAAAATTTATTTAGTATTTACTTTTGAATAATTATTAAGCAGTGTGTCATTATTAGGCCAGAGTTACTTTTGACTACACTTTAAATAAAACAAATGTTAGGAAAATATAGTATACAGTATTGACCAAAATTGTGGAAACCTTTATGAAAAGGTATATTTTTCAGCTTTGATGGCTCATAATGCCACTTTCTGTTTAAGTGATACCATAAAATTATATAAAGTTGGAAAGATAATCAAGAAGATAATTAAATAAATTTTGTTCAATTACTAGTATTTAATAAAAGTTATACACAAATAAACAAAAAAAATGAAACAGCAGTAGCTTAGGTTACCATGAAGTATCTTTACTTTATTTGAATGCGGCGGATGAGCATGAGTGTTTAGCAAGCCAACCAAGTGTCATCCTGTTTTCGCAGTGAGTCAATCCGGTAACAGTAGGATTCAACTGCTTTTGTCATGTTTTAGAGCTGTGAGGAGGACATTTGTCAGTTATTTATATGATTAATATAAGAGTTGGGTGTAAAACAAAAGAAAATTTAAAAAATAGCACAAAGAATTTAATAGTCACCTAGAAAGCAATAAAAAAACAGAACTATTAAATGAACAATGCTACACTTATGAAGAAATTAGAAGGCAAATTGATGAAAATGTAACCAAAGGTGGTACTTATACATTTTGAAAGTGTATAAGGCAACAATGTCGCTACAAAACCAAACTCATAAATACAGCAAAAAGATGTCCAATAGGTGACAGGAGAAAATCATCTGGATGTATACAAAGTGAAATGACGGAAACCAATGTGATGTTGATTGCAAGAACTGTTCCGCGCAGACTGAAAATATTTCGTTTAAATGCTAGAATTCCATGGAAACATTTATTTTTTCCTCTAACAAAGGATTAAAAGATTAAACTAGGCTAAAACTCATGATAACTGCACAGTGAAACAATGGGACAGTGTTGCTTAGTCAAAAGCTGCCTACTAGTAGTGATGGCATCATGAAATACGTAAGGAGAAGAATCTAAGATTTTCATCCTAATTGCGTTACATACATCGTGAAGCAGCTAATCAGTCTTATGATATGGGGAGTAGGATATCAAAAGGTGTGGGTAGAATTTTTTTTTTATTAATGGGAATATGAATGCCCAAACAATACATCGATGAAATACTTCATCGGAACGTGAAGAACGTTACTTTCGGAACGTGATATTTTCCAAGATAATGAAACATTTATATTTAAACAGGATTCGGCTCGTTTCATGTTGCTAAAGTGTGCAAAAGGTGGTTTCAATATAATCATATTCCAGTGTTGGAATGGCCCGGAAATAGCCCAGACCATAACCCTTTTTTTTAATCTATGGAGCCGGCCAAAGAAACTTGTTGCACAGAAGCAACCCAGCTATAAAATAGAATTAATAGAAGAAATAATTCAATCTTGATATCACATTATGACACTTTCAGAACTCAAAGAATTGGTTCGGTGCATACGAAGGCGTTCTAAGGCCGTAATTAAGAGTAAAAGTTACTGAACTAAATATTAACTGACATAGTGATAATTTTTGTATGTCTCACTTTTCGTTATGTTTAAATTTTCTTCTTTATACCCGCTATTTTAATAAAATAAATTTTATGAAATTTGTTGGAATTACATTTTTTATTAAATAATATTTCCATTGCTATATAATTTTATGGCATTATTTATGGAATTTTTTTTTTATGAACCGTTAAACTTCAAACTTCAAAAAGGTTTCCACAATTTTGGCCACTGCTATAACTACAAAAGAAAATATATAACCAGCTTTTCCAATTTACCCACAATTCCTAAAAGAAGGCTTCATCTTTATAAACCTTAGAAACCAATATATTTTCGCGATTTAAAGACGAATTTGTAAAATTAAAGTTTCTTTTTCCAACAATGGTTTTCGGAAACGTTACCGAGTAGATTTACAGTGTATTAATTAATTTTCTCAACACGGAATTTAGGTTTTTTGGATGCTATAATTTCTCAAGTAAACATTTTCATGTTATACAAACATGATAAATTACATACACTAAACTTAATATTAAAAATTAATATTATTTTGTTACTCTTGCATGTATAAATTCATTTATGAAGCTGAAAATGTGCCCTTTTGAATTGATAGCTTCCTATAAACCGATATTCTAGGTTGAGGAAACTGATTAATACACTTTAAAAATTACTCGGAAATGTTTCCGAAAATTAGTGACAGCAAAGAAATGTTTTTATAAATGTTTCTTTAAAACCTTGAGCTTTTTGAAGATAAAAAGCGTTTCTCGGAATAGGAGGCAACTCTGAAGATGGTATTGTATTGTTGTGATTATATTTCCGCCAATTAAAAAAACATTTGTCTTTTTTAACTATGTACATTGCTGAAGTTAAGCGGCTTCTGGAACCGTTTCGATAGCAAACTTTCTCGAATTCTCGTTTACATGCACGGAAAATTCTAAAACCTGCACAACCATTCAGTTCGTGTCGAGCGGATCCAAATATGGGAATGTTGGTACCATATCATCTTTAATAAAAAGCTATGCGTTGCTGACGACTGGGATTTTCGCTAATCGTTGCCACATATTAAACTCGGAAAATGAAACATTTGAAGTTACTGAAAATATTAATTGCTCGAAAAGTATTTGTCAGAAAATTGTTAAACAAACTGCGTTAGAAAGGAAAAAAATTACTTTTCTTGATATTAATTTCAAATCCACTGATTATGCTATTTTTCAAATATTGAATTTGAAAAATTACCAAACTTCACAATGGAGTAACATAGAGAAAACTTCACGCGTAAAAAAATAATGATAACAGCAATGTGTCAGCAGGAGTCACAAATTATAGTAGCCTTATTATTCTGTTAAAATATAAAAGTGAATTATGATGTCACGAGTGCACGATTTTTATTTAATTCTCGACAAATACTAGATGCGCCATTTCTTTTTAGTTGTAAATAATATAGGTTAATTCACGTTATTAAAAAAGGTAGCTATCAAACATATAAATCAATGGGAAACGGTAAGTAATAAATTGTAAACGTAATAGTACACGTATTAAAAAAACATAACTTAGTGAAATAAGTATCCATTTTTATGTTATTTTAGGATATTCCAAGTAAAGGTACAGATTAATTTAATATACAAGGTTAAATTCACCGATATATTTCGTTTGATTCAAGATTCTTTTGGAGAAACCGACCAGCGCAGCGGGCGCAGTCTGCTAGTAATACTCATAATTGTGCCAGTCACAAAAACCGAGATGAGCCAAATCTGTTAGCAAAGTTAAATTTTAAGTAAAAATACCATCCTGTAATTAACCTACTCATCAAATTTCTGAAGTAAGGAAAATGTACAAAGAAAATGTAATTAATGACAATCTGCCACTTTTATTTTATGTTGTAAAATTCTAAATCCAACTTCACCATAAATTAACTTAATTTATTATTATTTTCAAGCATTTTTTTCAATTATCTATGTAGAAAAATCGCACATAATTGAATTAACATTTTCTACCTATCTCTAGCGAAACAGTCATTATAGAGAGTCACTTCAACTTATTTTCAAAGAAAATTAAATCTCTTGACAATATCTTCAACTGACAATAGGTTATTGCTTTAATTATGTCAATTGTTTAGAATGTTAATGGGACATTTCAATTGTAGAAATTAAATCTAACAGCGAACACAAAACCTCTTTAAAAAGATTATTATCATAGGAAACGGAATAGTTAAATATGATGCTTCGGGGCTTAAAACCGAGGGTATTTTGAAAGAAATTTAAAAAGATTGTTGTTAAGACCACTTATCTTCAAACAAGTTTTATTTAACTTTAAATTATTTTCTATAACTAATTTAAAAACTTTTGTTATTATTTCATTAAACTGAGACCAAATTTGCATATTGTGCATTTATCCACACATTTAACTATTTAACACTTTCGTATGATGTCCTATTAATAGGGTATATCTTTCTATGGAATATTATTTTTTGTTTACATTTTTTTCATTATCATCTGCATGTAATAATAATAGTACATGTATATACAGTTCATGACATCATTTCTTCAGCATTTATTAATAATAATAACAATAAAAGCTTGCTTAATTCATTTTCCACTTATGGCTATCCTTTTATTTCAAATATATTTAACACTTTAAATTTCAATTAAGGTCTACTTCTCTGAATGAATAATTTGCGACAAAACATACAGAATTCAAACAAATTGTTATGTCTGTTTAATATTGTTGTAATACGATATTTTTCAAACGTCTTCAAAAACTTTTCCTTAGCTTATTGTCATATTAATAGTACGCAAAATAACTATATTCCTTAAATTTCAATTAAGGAGATGTTCGTCAAATTTGATTAAACCTTAAATTTTGTGCCTTGGATAGTTACACTTAATATTATCACCGTAAACGTAATTTTTTCCCTAAAATTGATAAAAAATCGATCGCAAAAGGGTTAAAGCAATTATATGTTTCAAGAACAAACCATTGAAACATTCCCAATTACTGAAAACAAATCTAATGAAATTTCTCATTGCGGGATATACCGGGCGATTCAAAATAAGGGATAGTGATTATATTTTAAACAGCTGATGACAGAAAAATAATCTTAATTTCAAAACTTACACTGCTTGGCAAATGGTAAGAAACAACGAATTTGCGCAAAAGTACGTTTCATTAAGCAATTCACAGATAAAACAACACAGATAAAATTCAATTCACAGATAAAACAACGGTAGAGGACGTTGTATGGTAAAGTCTCTTGTCTGTGTTAAAGGCAGTGCATCCATGTCATTTCCATCTTTTATATTGCAAGTACTAACATTTGAAGGGGTAGCCACATTGTCGCTTTCTGGAGATAGAGTTGTAAATTTCCTTTTTGGATGACGGGTACTGACTGTTAAATGACTGTAAAACATCATTTGATTGTGTACAAACATGGTTTAGCATTTGGATATCTCAAGGTAGGGCAAATTGTCACTCAAGATACCAAAGATAGAGATGTGTCGAAGAGTGTAATTTGGGGTTTAAATATTCCTCTTGATGTGGAAATTCTATGAAAAGGGATTAAAGGAGACCGTGGTAGGGACATCACATCTCAAGAGCATCCGTATGACAGCTTAGTGGTCAAGAGGAACATAAATGATACTCCAGGTCAGATAACCTTAGAACTCGCTAACGCTACAAGTACTTGGTTTCCTGCGAGAACTATTTATCGGTGATTAAATATGTTGTCTTAGATAAACAAAACTTTTTACTTACATGAGTTTTGGGAAAATAACCATCTGTTTCCTTTTTAATTTCAAATTACCTGGTGAAAAATATCTCTTTCAGTAGGCTTTATGTGAAGGTCTCTCATGTATTATCTTTTTAATTTCTAATAGTTTTATAGGAAGTATCCCCTTCAAAGTTGGGGATGGAAATCTGTTTACATGTAATAAATATCATTTTAGATTTAATTATTATCATTACAGACATATTTATTGTTTCATTATAGACATTTATTTATGATATTATTATCTTGCAAATAAATCGCATTTCGGGTGTTCAATATTTGCTGCATAATATAGAATGCTTTATAATATTGTGTATTCTTATAAATTATTTGCATTTATTCGATAGGTGCAAGTTAATTAAATTAAACATTTCCGCTGTAAATATATTTAGGAGAATCATTCTTGTAAAATCAGAAGATTAATAATGCTACTCGAAAATTCATGGAAACAAGTTATTAGTCACTTATTTTAATAGGTACTAATATTTCGCGTACCATGTAATTCTAATGCTTGACATATTTAATCCAAAATGCTCATCTGAATTCCATTGAAATATGTGAGTGTTATTTTTCATTATCCGAATTCTAAGAAAGTTCATTAAATATATTTTAATATCTGTGTATAACGTGTTGAATTGAATGTATCATTTATAAGTATTGTATGTGAAAACCTGTCAAATAAATTGAATAAAAAATGAACTCAAATATAAATTAAGTAATAATTTTATATTTTTTTATTATATGTATAAAAAATCAAAAAAAATATTATATTGAGAAAAGAAATATTTATATAAGAACAAGAGAAAAATCCAATCCTATACATAGAACTGATGCACTATAAGATGATTCACTCACGCGTACAAAGAAATAATAATAAATATAGTTATAAATTAATAAATTAAAACGGTTTTCCCTAATTCCAGTCTCTTTTCAAACTTTGTGCCAATATTTAATTTTTACCTCAAATAGTGTACATCATTTGATTAGGTATAGTGTACAATCGTATTTTGAATTCTTTATCAAAACAATTTTTTTACGTTATTTTATTAACGTAGAATGAAATGATAATGAATATAGAAGTAAATTATTAAATTAAAACGATTTTCTATAATTCCTTTTCTGTTAAAATTTTGTACCTAAATTTCCTTTTTCCTCAAATAGTGTCTAAAAAAATTCCAAGAATATCATTTGATTAACTATAGAATGCGTTCGTATTACAGATTATTTACCAAAACAATTAATATTCCGCTATTTTATTTTTCCTTAAAAGTATATCGTTTCGTAAAATTTCAGAGCAAAAATTAAAAAACAGTTTCGGGTTTCGAGATTATTAAACAACAAAATAGTATACAGTAAAACCTTCAAAATTGATCACCTCTGTACGTTGATCACCTCTCTATGTTGACCGAAATTTATTAGTTTGAATGTTCACAACGCATTTTCAATGGAGAGTTACCTCTCTACGTTGACCACCTCCGTAAGTTGTATGTTGACCACATTTTAGTAGTTTTTACTCTCAGTAACTTGACCACTGATGTTTTCTTGAATTTGCTTTTTCCTCCATTTGTTCTCCATCTGGTTTCCAGGAATTTCTTTATCACTCATTCGGCTTATCTGAGCAACACTCGCCCCCTTTGTGGTGCTCCATTCATTGTTCACTTCCAGTATGATACATTGGGAGGGAAATGACAGAATTCCTGGAATCTGTCGAAAAATGTCAGGGGAGTGGGGGATGTGCGTAGCGGTGTAGCTATACGGGTAGGACGTTTATTTGCGAATTTTCATTAAAAATGGCGCAAAGAAAAGCTCTAATAGAACTTACAGGAGAAAGTGGATCTTCTTAATTTTCTGGAAAGCAGCAGTCAAACAAAGACAGCGGAAAAATTTGGTGTGAGCAACACAGCTGTGAGCAACACAAGGAAGAATATCTGAAAAAATATTCTTCCGAAAACGGAGGACTCCAAAGAAAACACAGAAAAACGTGTCTCGACGCTATAAACGGAGCCACGTTTCGTTAGTTTAAAGAGATGAGATCAATCAATGCAAGAATATCGGGACCTATGCTTATGGAAGTAGCAAAAAAATGTGCAAAAAAATCGAAATAGAGGACTTCCAAGCGTCAGCAGGTTGGCTTGAAAAATTCAAACTACGATACGAGATTTCTCATAAAGTTTTGTGTGGGGAATCGAATTAGGTTTCAGCCGAAGTGATGGAGAAGTTTATGAAAAATTCCCAGAGTTTGCTAAAGGTTTTAAAGATGAGGACATCTTTAATGCTGATGAGTGCGATCTCTTTTTTAAAGTACAAAAAGCCTGATAGAAGTCTAGTAATGAAGGGTGACACTTACAAAAGAGGAAAACTTTCAAAACAGCGTTTTACTGTTAATCTATGTGCTAGTATGACTGGAGGAAAGTGATCGGCAAATCCGCAAAACCTCGTGCATTTAAAAATGTAAAACCTGAATACCTTCCTGTTTTTTGGAGAAAGAATAGATCCGCTTGGATGACCAGTGCTTTCTTCGAAGAGTGGGTTAGAGGAATTGACGCAGAAATAAAGAAAAAGAAGCGGTCTTTCCTACTTACCGTGGAGAACTGCCCCAGCCACCCGAAAGTGAATAATCTCACAAATGTGAAACTAAAATATTTGCCTCCAAACACAACTTCGAAAACTCAACCTTTATATCAAGGCATTATTCAATCCTTCAAAGTGCACTACAGAGCTCAACTTCTGGAATGGGGGATCATGAAAGCACAAACCTGTGGTCCTCCTGCATTAGCATCGTCAACAGCTGCGTCAGTAAATGCTTTGAATGCTGTTCATTTGATTAATTCTGCTTGGAATAAAATTACGCAAACCACGATTAAGAACTGCTTCAAGAAAGCTGGATTTATTACAGCTACAACATCGGTGCAAGAGAACAAGCTTCTTCTATCTCCCTTGCCAGTTTTTCATGGAGTTGATTTTGAAGATTATGTTACCATGGACGATGAGTTAGTAACATGTGTTGAACCAGACTCAGAGGCAAACTTCGATGAGGTACTCTCTGCAACTAAGCACAGCAAAGACTATAAGGTACAAGAAATGGACTTCGAAGAGGATGGTGATCCAAGTGACGACGAGACTGATAAGTACCCAACTCTGAAGGAAGACGATGTAAAGCGCATGGAGCAACTTAAAGATTTCACTGCAGAAAAATGCCCAAGCATGCTTAATGGACTTGTAAATTGTGAAAGTGCTTTTTGCAGTTACCTAATGAACAAAAATTGAATTATTCTTTCAAAAATTTAACAAATGTGCTGTACCTTCAGTAAAAATAAAAAGGAGTAAGTGCTAATTTTTTTCTAAATTTTTCCACAAAAAATACTAAGAAATTTTACTATTTTTTTCTAATATTGTACTAAATATTTTCTAAAAATTCCCTAACTTGATCACCTCCGTATGTTGACCACTTAGTTATAGTCCCTTGTGTGGTCAACTTATGGAGGTTCTACTGTAAGTCGTGAAAAAGGGTAATTACAATTTTTTTTTATTTGACATATTTAAGTGTGACTAACATTTGATAATTTCTTATAATAAATTAAAATATTAAATGTCAAAAATCAAAATTAATCTTTTTCATTCACATATCATTTTAATTAAAAATGCAATAATTGTTTATAACATTTATTATCCTTTTTTCATTATTTGTATTTAAGTACATTTAAATATAATTACTTGCAAATTAAATCCACGCTAATTTTAGATTGCATTTTAATTTTTGGTGTATCACGAATTTCTTTCAGTTGAACAATTTTTATTTATTATATTAATAATGTTTATATAATTTCAGACATTGTTCGTTAAGAACATGTGGAAATTTTCATTGTAAAATATAAATATGTTTACCAATTTGTCATATTTAAAATACATTATCTGAAAAGGCACGTAATTTAAATTCTTCCTCTATATTCTTACACTTAATTTCAGAAAGCCAAAATAAATTTTTGAAGGGACTTTGTTATTTTATAATTTACGTGCTTTATCTGCTGCTGAGACAGAGTTGAAAAGTCAACAATCCAGTCGTGAATTTTTATTGTTAAATGAAGAATGACTCCAACAAATTATAACACTTACACTACAGGAAAGTCGCTAAAAAAAGAATATATTTAAAAGATATTATAAATCTAGTGGAAATATTTACGTATTTAAAGCAACAAAATAGTACAACAGAAGTCATTTTGAAAGTAAAAGTTGAAAATATCTGGAGTATATTCTTAATATATATTATGTATGCATAACACATACATAATTTGTTTTTCTTCTTTTATTACTTATTATAAATGTCCCTTCTTAAAAAAAGTCAAAATATTCCTGATTTATTGTAGTTAAATATTTTATTTAATAACACAGATTTATTTATTTTCCATGCAAAGGGAAGTCAATGTAGATTGATATTTACAGCTATTCAATGTCTTATATGGTTAGGGATAATTCTCCAGTGGCAGCAATATTTCCTTTATTTATAATAAAGATTATTAAGTAATAATACATTTCCAACTGTTTTTTATTTGAAAAATCAATAGATTATAACATTAGAATTTAAATATCTATGAATGTACTGTATTCATTCATTAATAAATGATTCTAAAAGTATAACAATTACCTTTAGCTCTGAACGAACATAGAAATCAATCACATATTTCGAGTAGACTAATTTTAGTTCTATACATAAAATATTTCACTGAATAAGTAACGAAAATCCTTAATTATCTGCTTTATAATATGTAGCAGAATACTAGCTATACAATGACATTTTTATTCTCACTTCAATCAGGTGATATTCAGTAAATTTCGATTATTTTTTAATTAGGATATTATTTACTAAGGAATTATATTAAAAAAATCATGATTGTCTAATAACATCATGAATTGATGTTCTCTTTTAATATGGAATCGAGGGAACCATTAGTTAATTATGCATGTAATCAAAGACCGTGTTAGTTTTTTATATAATATTAGTCTCCTGTGCGTGGCATTAATTAGTCACCAAGAGCTTTTGCACTATTCTTATGAAAAACCGAGCTTTGTCCTCAATAAACATCGAGGTAACAAACGATTAACCTTTCTTTGTTATGACTCCAATTGAATTGGGAAGAAAGAAATTTAATTATGCAAGTTTACGTCATGATATTCAATCGTGTAATCTTTGCAATATTTAATGCATGACTTGTGACATTTTTAAAGTAAGGGTTATGAGTTGAAATATTTAGTTCTCTAAAAACAGTAATGATGATCGGACGCAGGGGGTGGGTAAGGAACTCGTTTTTCGACTTCAAAGCATTCCACAAAGAAAGATTGATATGATATTGATATGATTGATTGACAGCTGCAATCTTTAAACAACTGTAACTTTTTTTTAAAATACCATAAAATTTCAACGAAAATCGAAAGAAAATATTGAAATTTTATATTAATTAAAAAACAGAAATTTGAAGTTTTGATAGTAATTGAAGTTTTAAATGTATACACCTTAAGATATAATCTCCAGTATTATGTTTTATTATTATTATTATTATTATTATTATTATTATTATTTATTTATTTATTTATTTATTTATTTTTTTTTTTGCTTTTTCGTCAATTAGTTTTTTCGGAAAAAATCATAAGAGTTTCGAAAAATTGTCATGAGTTGACATTCTCGACTATTCGATTTTCAGAGGTAGAGTGTTATAATTATAGTCAAATTTTATATTTAATCAACAAATCATCTTCAAATAATTTATTTTTGATAAATAAAGTATGCAGAATATGACAAAAAATTACTATATCGTATAAATATTTTAAATGTGGGAAAAACTTTTTAGTTAAATAAAATAATAATTTTTATGTAAATTAAGGAATTGCTTAAAAATAGGTTTTATCCGAAGGATGAACTGCCATGAAAGATATTTTTATTACAAATTATATGTAAAAATCTGTGAAGGTGGGTTGCATATTCAATTTTTACTTTCTTCTATCTTTGCAAAAAGAAAGTATTGGATTCATGAAAATTCCGGTTTTCGAAGGATTTATACGTTTTCGAAGGTCCTGAACATGATTTGATCATTTTTAGAAAATGCCTGTCTGTGACTCTGTCTGTCTGTCTGTATGTATGTGACAAAACTTTTGTGGGCGATCTATCTCAAGAACTAATGCACGAAATTTAATAAAAAATCATATTCATTTAGTCCCTGATATAAGTTGGTGTTGATTAGTTTTTGATGAAAATCGCCCGAGAGGTGGCGCTGCTATGCTGCATTTTTGCGATTTACCCAATAGCTCTATTTCAAGAACTAATGCACTTAATTTAATCAAATTTCAGGTTCAGTTAGACCTTAACATAAATAGACTCTTGTTACGTTTTGGTGTAGATATCGCAACAGGTGGCGCTACTATACCACTTTTTACTCGATTTTTATGATAGCTATAAATCAAGAACTAATGCGCGGAATTTCATCAAACTTCAGATTCAGTTAGACCTTGACATAAATAGATGCTGCTTACGTTTTGGTATAAATTGCCCAACAGATGGAGCTGCTATACCACTTTTTACTCGATTTTTACGATAGCTATATCTCAAGAACTAATACGCGGAATTTCATCAAACTTCAGATTCAGTTAGACCATGACATAAATAGATGCTGCTTACGTTTTAGTATAAATTGCCCAACAGATGAGGCTGCTATACTACTTTTTCTCGATATTTACGATAGCTATATCTCGAGAACTAATGCACAGAATTTCATCAAACTTCAGGTTCTGGTAGACCTTGACATAAATAGATGCTGCTTACGTTTTGGTATAAATTGCCCAACAGATGGAGCTGCTATACCACTTTTTACTTGATTTTTACGATAGCTATATCTCAAGAACTAATGCGCGGAATTTCATCAAACTTCAGATTCTGTTAGACCATGACATAAATAGATGCTGCTTACGTTTTAGTATAAATTGCCAAAACAGATGGAGCTGCTATACTACTTTTTCTCGATATTTACGATAGTTATATCTCGAGAACTAATGCACAGAATTTCATCAAACTTCAGGTTCTGGTAGACCTTGACATAAATAGATGCTGCTTACGTTTTGGTATAAATTGCCCAACAGATGGAGCTGCTATACCACTTTTTACTTGATTTTTACGATAGCTATATCTCAAGAACTAATGCGCGGAATTTCATCAAACTTCAGATTCTGTTAGACCATGACATAAATAGATGCTGCTTACGTTTTAGTATAAATTGCCCAACAGATGGAGCTGCTATACTACTTTTTCTCGATATTTACGATAGTTATATCTCGAGAACTAATGCACAGAATTTCATCAAACTTCAGGTTCTGGTAGACCTTGACATAAATAGATGCTGCTTACGTTTTGGTGAAAATTGACGAACAGGTAGCGCTGCTATGCTGCTTTTATCATTGTCATCACGGTAACTATATCTCAAGAACTAATGCACGGATTTTCATCAAACTTCAGATTCAGTTAGATGTTGACATAAGTTGTCGTTGATTAGATTTTGGTCTAAATCTACCAACAGGTGGCGCTGCTATGCTGAATTTTACAGGATTCATTTGATTTTAGCAGTAGTCATATCTCAAGAACTAATGCACGGAATTTAATAAAACTTTAGCTTCAGTTAGACCTTCATATAAATGGTGTTAATTCTTTTTAGTGTATGCGAAATCTGTGTGAGATAGAAGAAAGTTTTGGGATTGGCACATCCAACTAGTTTTTTTTCCTAGCTACTCCTTTGTATTTAAGTCTTTTAAAACATCTTGAGTGTAGAAAACACGTTGAAAGACCTACTTAGGTTTTCCCCCTAAAAGAACTTCATATTGTTTTCTTTTTATTCCAGAATGATAAGCTTTATTTTTCAGAAATTGTACGAAACGCAGCCTTCCACCCCAGCGGTCCGATTTGTTGTCCTGCATCCAAGTACAGATCATATTCTCTATATCTTGATTAGCTCTTTCTACACTAGAATGACTTTGTGAATACGAGGCTTCCCATGGATGATCTTCAGTGCTGGCAAAAACTCCTTCAAGTTTGTCACCACATTATTCGCAAATTCCCTTCTATTGTCAAGCTATAATATGGATGGTGCTCCATAAGAAAATAGTTAAATGTAGACAGAAAACAGTTAAATGTAGAAAACATAAAAGTTTTTACATCAATGCCTTTTTTAATGCATTTCTGTTATTCCTAGCAAAGATCAAAAAGATGCATGTAGATTTATAACGTTCGTGTAACGGTTTTGTATTTGGTTGAAAGTTCTTTCAACATTCTATCACGTCCTCCGTGTCAAAAGCGAAATGATCTTCAAGAAGTACGTGAAATAAGTCAGAGTCTCTGACGTAATACTGTATGGTACTGACTCCTCCTTTAACAGGATAAATGAGTTTATTTTTATTTCCCACAAACATCACATCATAACGATTCAGCAAACAATAGTCCCGGGGATTCTTCTCAGTGGTCATTTAGGCCTTTTTTACATCATTTATTAACTTCTGGTAAGTAGTTTTGGTCAAACTTTGGATAGTTCATCGTCGAATAGTTGTTTCATGTCTATTGACGATGACACCTTCTCCAACACTACATCTTGCTCTTGCATTTTTCATGCAACACATTCTAAAACTAATTTTTACACTCATGACGAAAACGCATTTTGACACTCCTGAACAAAGCGCAAAATGCAAATGGCAAATTCTGAGCCTGGGTCAAGCGTCAAAAATCACGTTCTTTACCACGTGATATTCGAAACGAATCCAAGATATATATGATACTTCGCCGGTTTGTCGTTTATCAGTCTATAGAATGCCTAATAAATGTGTGAAATGTGAATCGTTTCATACATTGCCAGTCAATTCTCGGCATTCTATAAAATGCCTAGGACTTCTATAAAATACCGGCTTTCATACACTGCCGGCAACATGTACATCAAGTTTCGTGCAAATCAGTCAAAAATGTAGAATTGTATAAGAAACATGTACCCACACACTGATTTACATACATACATACATATATATATATATATATTTCCTTTTCTTTTTAAATGTATATTAAGTTAGTTTTATGTTTTTAATAACTATGATAAATTGAAACTTTTTTTTTGGTAACCAACAACGATTTTGAAAATTAATTTATTTTTTATTTTGATCGACATATTAAATCAATATTATGGGGGAAAATGATGCCACTAAATAGCAATACTCAGCTAATGAACTGTCGTTGTAAACATTACTTAAACCAAAGACACAGTTAAAAATTCACGATATTAAATTTATATTCGTTTATCTTGCATATTTCAGTTATTTATATTACACAACATTTGCCACTTTCCTATAAAACACTTGAAAGTTATTTAAATTTATTAAATGTAACTGCAAATCTGGGTAAAATAATTACAGAAATACTATCGTATTATGTACAGAAATATTACCGTAACAGTGTACAGATCTGATAATATTGCATATTCAAAACAACGAATACCAGATTAATGTTATATATACAGGTGTCCCAAAAGTTCTTGACACATTTTAAAATTCAATAAAAGATCAAGCAACTGGCGTACGAGAATGCCGTTTAAAAAAAATGGTTCTTATGATCTGAAATTATGTTTCAGCAAATAAAAAAATAAGTTCCGAATATTTCTCTTAGATGGCGCTGCTTCTGAATAGTTATCGAATAGGTAGAATGTCTTTATATATAACAATAGCGAAAGACGCGCAATACGTATGCACAGTTTTCGTCCTAAACTATAGCAACCCACATTCCAGAACTTAAAAATACTCGCTTTCTAGAGTTCGATTAGACGACTGAGGATGGATCGACGAGTATTGTTAACTTCTGGAATAAGGGTTGCCTAGTTTTGACACAGTTTTGACATAGTTTTGACAGAAATGTGCATACGCATTGTGCGTCTTGCGCCATTGTTATGTATAAAAGCATTCTACCTATTCCATAACTTTAAAGAAGCATTAGCATATAATTGTTTGAACAATTTTTTTTATTTGCTTAAACAAAATTTCAGATCATTAGAAGCATTTTCGTCCAAATCGCACTCTCCTACGCCAAATGCTTGATCTTTTATTGAATTTTAAAATATGTCAAAGAGTTTTAAGAGACGCTGTATATCTATATATTTTAACAATCGTTTGAAAAAAGAGATATTTTCAGTGAAAATCGCTTAGGTAAAAAAAAAGAAGCATTAAGAACTTTTGGTATTTTTAATGATGGTTTGTCACAAAAATTTTAGAAGTCCAGATAACAGAAAAATATACAAATAGTTTTCATATCTACACTATATTATGCTTTCTGTAAGATTTTCCCCTCGTATTCTCCTTTCCTCACTCCTCCAATCATCTCTTGCCTCCTTTGCTCTCATTTTTTCTTTTCTCCCACTTCCTCTCCTCTTTCACTAATTAAATTTCATATTCCATTCATATATTAATCAATCAATCCATTATTCTTATAATACATGGCTACTTATATTGTTCCAGAGATCGCGTGAATTTTTGATTCATGCTGTAATGTTCTATGATATACACTATTTTTTATTTGAGATTTCTCAGCTTGAATTTATTCATCAAAAAGGATAGTTTTATAAAGAGCAGCATCGGGTGTTTTTATTCCTTTTTTTATTCTTATTCATAATTTAAAATATATTTAAGAGCATATTGATTTAATTAATGGCTTGGAATGGTCTTTGTATAATTAGTACTATTTTGTAGGTAATTTGTAGGTCATGTTTTTATTATTCGTTTAAACTATTGTCTCATCAAAATTACCATGATCTGTTTCTCACCACCATAAGGTGGGCATTTTTTTCACAGGGAAGATGCCCGTTCCTCTCTTCAACCAATCAGTATCATTCCAAATGATAATGGATTTTGAGCGATGAATGAAGAATCTTTCTCTGTCTCCAACTCCCCAAGTGTCCTTCTCCCTCTCTTTCCTTCACCCTTTCCTCCTATTCTCCTTTCTCCGCTTCTCCAACCAACTCGTGCCTCCTTTGCTCCCCTTTCTCCTTTTTCCTTTTCTCCTCCTTCCCCTCTTCTTTCACTCCTGTTCTCTCATCCCCACTCTTTCCCCTCACCTCTTCCTTCCCACTGTTCATCTACCATCCATCATCCCACCTTCTCTTTCTTAAAGACTTAATTACTAAACTTAACTACTAGAACTTAACTATTTAATTACTAAATACTTAACTACTTAAAAAAAAGGAAGGAAAAAGAAAGAGAGAACAGTGGTTAGACAAACAGTAGAAGGACGATGGGAGAGAGAGAGGAGGTAAGGTGAAGGAGAGAACTGAGGGAACGGGAGTGGAAGAGGAGAGGACAAGGTGAGAGAGGGAAGAAGGGGAGAGAGGGGCGAAGTGGGCAGGAGGGGACGGAAAGGTGAGAGAAGGGAGATCAGTGAGAAAGGGTGGAAGAGAGAGAAAGAGAGAGACAAGAAGAGAACTGGAGAAAGAGAAGGATACTTCAAACATAACTCTAAAAGAATCATTTATATCATCCGCTGATTGACGGAAGAGAAAACAGGTTTTTAAAATCTATTGTTGGGGCTCATATTTTTATAGTTTTTTTTTTAATTATTAAAATCAATAATATGTCATTCATTTCTCAGGCATTAAATAAGGGCTTAAAATATTTAAAAAAAAGCATAAATATAAAATAAAATAAATGAAATTATTGAGAGTAAAAATTAAATTTGCATTAATAAAAAATTACGAGTTTCATTAATTTATTTAATTATTTTTATCCATGCATATTACTATAACAACCCGATGAATGCTCTTTAAAAATTACCTGCCTATTTTAAAACAATTTTTGTATAATTTTTCGAATGCTTGAAGAAGGAGTTGAGACTCCAGATGATCACTCTTTGCACTAACTTCCTCGAGGTTGAAAATCTTTTAGTTTTATCTTGATTAACTCCACATTCTACACCTGAAGGGTTCTCCCTCTTGAGATTTACTTTTGTGCCAACGAATTTTTTATTATTTTCTGTTACTGCAAAAATAGATTGAAAATTTGGATGTGTGTAAATCACTTTGCATCCAGGATCTCTTTCGTCAAGAATTGTGAATTCTTCATCTGAAGAATCGTTCTCATCTTCTTTTATTTTATTTGAAGAATATTCCGACATATTTGTGTGTTTATTTTTATTATTTTTTTAATTATAATCTAAAGGAGCCTTTTTTACCAACATATAAGACGATTATTTTGAGAATGGTGAAAAGGAATTGTTGGAATTTGACTTGTTTATTTAAATACATTGTTGTAATCTGTTTTATAATTGCCCGCTAAGCAAAAATATTTTTTTTTGAACAATGAGTCATCTCTTTATTAACAATGAGTTTCCTGTAATTTTAAACTGTTTTGTAACAACAATTAAATATTATTACATAATAAAAAAGTATGTTGGAATTTGCAAACTTTTTAAAAATTATCAAGACTTATAAAATAAAAATAAAAATGTTTTTTTTTAAACAATTCAATGTTTTGAACAAGAATTGTAGTCATAAAATTAGTCACGCCTAATTTCTTAACTGCAATTCATATTTTTTTTTCACAGAATGTGCGTTGCAATAAGTTAATTTGGCATGTTGGATAATTTTTGATGAAAAAGATCTACTAAATAGTTCATTCTCGTACTTCATCAGCTAAATACACAGGATTATTATTTTGCAGAAATCCATTTATTAACCCCTTAAGCACCACGACGTACCTGCGTACGTCATGAACGCTTCATTTGCAATACCAGGACGTATGTGCGTACGTCCTGATTTTAAGTCCAGATTGCAATATTCTAAGTATCTAGTTTTTTTGCGTCGCTAATTGCTATTGTGATTGGTTTTGTATGGAATTTATACGTAGCAGTGATTATTTTCGCTTTCAATAGATTGCTTTTCGTGTGTTCAAAAAAACACTCATTAGTTTTCCTGCTTCTTTGTTTCTTTCTTCGTCATTCATTTGTTTATGGGTTGGTCATTCTGTTCAGATGTCTTTCGTAAATTGTAGTGTTTCGCTTTCGGTTTTGTTTGTATCTCTGATAGATAGTGATTTTTTAGAGTAATTATGTCAGACACGGAGAGTGATTATTTCCTAAATGTGATGATCACATAAACGATAGTGATGATAGTTTTGAGTCAAGCGATGAATATTGGAACTTCGAACCTTAATTCTGTTTGTATAGTATAAATAAATGTTTATTTCTTGTAATCAAATTATTCACATGTAATTAGAAATAATGGCATAAACTACTTTTGACGAAATTTAACATATTGGGTTGTTTGGAAAGAAAACCAATTCGTACCAGAAAAATTCTATCATTCAATTATTAGGCATTAATTCCGATATCTAATCTATAATAATTTTCGGGCAGAATTTTCCGGTATGAATTAGTTTTCCCAAGCGGAAGAAACATTCCGAACAACCCAAATATCTGGTATTCAGCCTGCTATCACTAAATTGAATATGGTGCTTAAGGGGTTAAGAGGCATATAAAACATATAGAATATACGGCAATAAGCTAAATGTCATTTAACGGGCATTCTAGAATGAAAAGCAATATGATTTTCTATTACATGCTGTTTATATAATTGAAACAATAAATTTTAATAAAATAAAATTTGTTTTCTTAAAAATATGCATCAACAAATTAACCAAGTGTCATATGTTCATGACGAAATTTTGATGATTATGTTAATAACTCACTCATTTTATTTCGTTAAATGTTCGCCCTTGATCTAAGGATTCCGGAGCAATTTTTGTTTTGCAACTATCTTAAAAAATGGTTGCGATATAGCAATTTGAAATTTCAGGGTAACTGAAATTTTCAAATAAGACAGCAGAATTCATCCATAAACGGGTTTAATTTGTGAGTTTTAGTAAACATGGTTTCGGCAAATTTTCCTTCCTTGTTGTAACCATTGTTCCAACTCTTATATGCTTAACACTATACATTTATATTCGCCAAGTTCAAATTCTCGCCAAGCTTGGCGATACTTGGCAAAATATCGCTAAATTTGGTAACAAAAATAGGTTGCCATAAATGAAGCCAACTTAGCTGTAGCGAACTAATTGGTCGATATTCTAATTCAAATTCAATATTGACGAGAACTGGGGCTGAATTTTTTTTAATCAGGTTCCTCGCATTTTAGCTTCTTGTTTTCCAGTAAAATTAGCTAAAATCTTAAAACCAAGGAATAGGAAGGCTATCTGTTCCTGGCGGTACAGGCCAGAAAGAGTTTCGCAGTTTAGTATACATTGGCTGATCGCATCCAGGTATCCCGACGATTCGCAAGCATCTGATGTACCACAGAATGACGAAAAATATTGATTTCATTGGCGATATGATAGCGAAATTTGAAGTATTAACATGATTGAGATAGAAGAAAGTTTTGGGAATGGCTCATCCGACTAGTTACTAGATGTTCTGATGTGGAATGCTTCCCTGGCTTTTTTAAAAGCAGCATTCATTTTCCTTACCGCGACTACATAAAATATCCTTTCAGCACTAAAAGCTGCAGAAAATTAGTAGTTTTCAAGGTTTGGACTTCAAAAGTGAAAACAGAACCAGTATAAGATTACCCGTGTGTCTGTCTGTCCATCTTCCCCAACCGTTTTTTCTCGAAAACTACGGAACGCGAAAAGTTCAAACTTGGTAGAGTAATAAAAGTTATTAAACCAGATATTTATAGAATATTAGCTATTCACAAATATTTTTGAGGAACATTTAAGGGCTAATTCCGTTAGTTGGAGGGAAAACTTTTTGCTATATAGTGTGGGGTATCTTTCAAAAGATCTCGTAACACTGAACTCAAAAATATCTTTGTTTTAATTTTAGACGTTTTAGTTTTGTTCGAGGTACCTAGCGACGTGAAATCATCTAAAGTTTATTTATGATGATTTTCGAAACAAAAAATTGTAGGTAATTAGCTGAGATATTAATTAAAAACCTATCTAGCAAAACACTGAACAGACCAAGACAGAGTTACAACTTTGCGATCTCCTTTCGAAGCATACATGGCATAATGCCAAGTTTAAACTTTGTACAAAGACTTTGCTTTAGGTAAGGCGAATCATAGTGATAAATAGCCAACGTTTTTCATTCCAATTGAATTTGATTACTGAAGGCAATTATTGAAAAATATTTCATAGAATAATTCAAAGTTTTTTGCAAAGTCTTATTATTCTTTTGCCAATGATTGTTTGTAATATTGCAGTTATAAAACTAATAAATGTATTGTACGGAATCCTTTTTGCGCAACTAAAACTCGCATCATTTGAGATAATTCTCATAAAAGTCTTTAAAAATTATAATTTCCGTATTTCCATTATTTAATTAATAATTGTATTATCCCTTATGTATTAAAAGAACAATGTTAAATAATTTAATAAAATGACGAAATTGTTTCTTTTTATAATTTTTCTTCAATCCTTGAATAATTGATTACAGGTGAATACTATTTTTTAAATTTATGCATATGATCTGATAACTTTCGGCAGGTGTTTAAATAATATGCATTTGTGATATACATCCATATAAACCAAGTTAGACTTTTCTGTTACAGTTATCCAGCTGCTACCTCCATTAAATACAAAAATGAATAATTGGGCATACAAATTTAGAGAATGACTTTAACAGGCACTTTACAAGTAAATGGGCGCTTTCATGGAAATTGTAAAACACGCGAATATCGCATAAAATATATTATTTATACATTCCAAACATTTAATTTGTAAAGTAGAAATCATTCTAAGAGCTTTCAGTGTGTTCCTCTTTCTCCAAAACACAAGTTATTTTATCAATTTTGTTGCTTATAAATATGATTGAATCAAGCTATAAAGATTGAATTGCTATATTAGTTATTGTATATGCATATTTCTGTTATTTAATTAAATCGAATCTTACTTTTGCTTAAAACACAGAATTTACTCGATATTAGATTTGATGAAGAAAATGTATTTATTGCACATATTCTCAGCCGTTTATTCAAGATTCTGTTTAATGCATATACAGTTATTTTAGTTATTCTTTATTTTATGTTATTATTTATGTATTATATTATTTTTCTCGTAGCAACATTTGGAACTTGTTTGTTATTATTAAATTTTAAAATTTAACATTATTCTATCCATCATGTTAATATTCCTTGTGTATTTTTATATCTTCCCCTGTTAATTTTCCTTCAACTCATAATATTAGTTATTTCTCCAATATAGAGACCAAAAGATGGAAGCAAATTTGACAGTTGGAGAGGAAATTAAACCTTCCGTATTAGAGCTTTCTCTCTTATACATTGTACTCTTAAGAATGATAGGCAGGCAAGGCACTAAAATAATCTATACTGTCCCTCAGTTTCCATGCTGACGGACAGGTAAATTAATTGTCTTTAAATACATTGGAGAAAAACTTCCAAATTTGTATGAAAACTGTTTGTTAGTTATATATATACATTTTCTTTCATCCTAAACAGGGATAACATTTTTATATTATTATCTATTTCAAAGTTCACGTTGAACTTTTACTATCATTTATCTTTATAAGCAATTTCTCTCTATTTAACTGCAAAATGTTGTGTAAATCTTGTTCTTTTGAGGCTCAAAGAGCGGAGAAATTAATTATAACAGAAGTTAAAGAAAATTTTAAATTTAAACAAAGAAAAAGGAAAATTCGTCCATAAATATTTACTACTTTAAAAAATATATACTTTTCATAAAGATAGTTTTCTTATTTTTTTTAACAAAGTATTCCTGAATAAATATTTTCAAAAAGTAAATTAATTTTAGTCCCCCTTTTGATAATGATATTCTTCATTTCCCGTAAATAGAGTGTCTCTTATTTGGAAGTAAAATGTGTTATGAACCCTTTATTTAAAAGTACTGGTTTCTGAGAATCAGAGGTAAATGAGGTTCTGCTTTAGTTTGACCACGATAGAAAGAAACAAGTTGTCGAAAACAGGTTTCAAATGGAACGGCTTTTATTTTCCCTAGGAAATCTAGGCATATTAGGCTGCTTGCAGACAACACTTGCTTAAGCACTCGTAAATTATTCCGCCTTGTTTTTTTTTGTTTTTTTCTAACCGTTTTGTGGTCTTCAGCAATAAAAAGGAGAGTCTCAACAAAAATAAGAGGAGGTAATAAACCTGTCATAGATGTCCGCCGATGAACCCTGACCTTTAGACAAGCTAGGAAGGCTGAACACATGAAACAGACTACCTCTCATGAAAAAGAGCGAATTACCGCAAGAGAGACCGTTAAGCAAAACGATGTTTGGGACAAGTTCCCTGACCATTCATGTAATCTGATAACGACTTGTTTATACCATGGGGTTTTACGATTGGTCTAAGGGCTGCTAATTGTTACCCCTCTTCGTCAGATCTTTTGTTTCTTAAATCCATTTAATGGATAAAAGATGATGATTTATTGCAGTGTTGAATTCAGGGCGTTGCCCGGGGGGGGAGGGAATTCTCCCCGGGAAATGCTTTTAATGGTCAAAGATGTAATTTTCCCTCCGGAACTCTATAATGTTCCCCGGAGCCACAGAAATCCCTCCCGGATAAAAATGTCTGAATTCAACACCGGTTTCTTGATAAGACATTTCGGAGAATTACGTAGTCACAGAGGTCTCCTTTTTAGACAGTATATCACTACATGAAAAACAGATCGGAATTTTTCTTCATGTGCTATTTCTATAAAGATATGTGTTAAAAAAATCTAAAAAACGATTTGCTAATTGCTGTTTGCATTTTTTTCTAATATTAGTACAATAAATTTAAATATAGTAATATGAATAGTTTAAATATACATATCCATTCATATACATACTTGAACTTTTCTTGCCATTTTCTAATACAGGGTGTTCCTACAAGGCTAAAACGTGGTTTACTTTTTATCCTGTTAGAGATAAATAGACAAGGCATTTTATTTTTAATTATTAAAAATCAGGTAAGAAAAAAGATTATGTTAACGAAATATTCCTGCCACTAATTTTTGAAAAGCTACACTTTTCAAATTTTTATACTGCTTCCCTAGGCAAAAATGTTCACTTAGAATATTTTTTGTTTTGCTCCAACAAAATCATTACAAAAAAACTTCTTTATCTTTATGTATCTGTTACATACTGCTACCTTTAAAATAAACTGAATTATAATAAAGGAGAAAAGCTGAATTATACCATATTTTCGTACTACTTTAAATGCTATTCCATCAGTGAAAATAGAGATCATATAAAAATTGACGATGATGTTTTGTAGATAAAATATGTGTTACACCCAGATAAAGGAATTGATTAAAACTACAAAACATGTTTTGTTGAGTACATTGTGGTTGTTTTAGCAAAATTCAAGTAAAATTGAACCATTTTACTTGAATTAACAAAACATTTTTTTGCTGACGATGCAATTTTTTTTTTTTTTTTTTGGAATTGCAAAAAAAAAAAAAAACATTTTGTTGATTCAAACAAAATTTCCATTGACCTATATTTAAGCAAAAAGTTTTGTTGCGTCAACCAAATTTTTGTTGATTCAACAAAACTTTTTTCTGGGTGTAACAAGTGTGAAAGAATTGAGTTCGAAATGCAGACATACATTTAAATACGGCATCACATAGACAGATATCATGTAAATATTAAAAATAAATGTATTCTAAAAAATTCAAAACGTTACGTTGAGTGGTATTGAAAGGACTTGAACAGGACTTTAAATTAAGAAATAAGTAAATTAAGAAAAAATTAATAAACCGTCCGATGTTCATAATGCAACAATTAAAAATGATTTTTCTAAAGATAAGCAACGCTAAATTACAATTAACAGAAAGAAACAAATATTTTGTGAATTCACCTGCAAGAAATTATGCTAATTTAAAAGATTACATGCAAATACTTTTTTAATGAAATAATGACGTTTCTCAATTTGACGAGTACATAAAAGTCCGTAAATATATTGTGATCGTATAGTGTTCGCAAAAATTTCCTTTCGTATTACGGTACATACTTACGGTACAACTCACATACTTACATTTCTAAATTGATATATGATCCCCATTCACAATTGTCGATTTTCATATCAGCATAACTCATTCAATTTTAAAGATACCGATATGCAGTATTATGTAATGATATTGTTGCAGCAAAATAAACATTTTTTAATTGATGAATTTTGTCTATGTGTGTCATATAAAAAAACAACAGTTACTATTTTTTCAATTAATGGCGAGATTGATTTCTTACATAATGTTATGTTTCAGCTTATTTTGAACATTTTTTTTTCTATTACACTAAGTATTTTTCTCTAATAGGTAAAAACTGAAAGCCCATATCAGTCATTTTTGGACAACCTGTCGTTATAAACACATTATTATTATTTTAAATCTTTAATTTATCTGAATTATTTATTAAAAAAAAAATCCCAAATGACACATTATTTATTAGTTTTAGTGTAATATTTTTATCTGTCTAGATTCAAAAATACATGCTTCCAGGGAGTGTTTTGAACATTTTGGATTATATGTTAACAATACAATACCTTGTACTTTGAAGAAATAAAGTTTTGGAGTGACAAATAAAATTCACCATATTTCAACTAATGTCTTGAATAGGGTTTTTGAACTGGTATTATTTTTGTAAAGTCAAATAACATCACAACAAAGTAAGAATTACTTTTAAAAAATTAATTTTCATAGTCATATTTATTCTAATAAAAGATAATAGATACAGAGAATTTACATACAAAAACTAATTATGTGTACAGAAACAAGTCCAAAATATTCTTTTCTGACTGTATGTTAAATATACCCAGCATTAAAGTGCTTGAAAAAAAACTAATCGTTGGGGGGCACCGTAATACTTACCCATCATGGATATGAATAATGTAAAATATGAAAATTAAACATGTGTAAACTATTTATGAAATGCATTGCAATTCAAATAAAATCGTAGCTTAATGCTTTATTTCTTAAAAGAAATATCCTTATAACTCTAAAAATAATTATCATATTAACTAACAGTTTACTGCGTCGGATTAAGCGTCTCTTTTCCAATTAAAATATACCTTTGAATTGAATTCTGAATGAAATACAGGATCATGAAAAATCGAAGAGTGTGAAAAATATGATTACAAATATCTCGGCAACTAATTATCCTATAAACTTCTTTTTTTATACAAAATTTACGTTTTTTTTATTGTATTTTATATTTACTCCTTAAAAAAACACTTTCGAAAAATTTTATATACCTTTTATCACAAAGAATATTTTGTAGGAGTCCGAAAAAAACAGTTCCAGATATTCGAGGTTACTGAAATTCAATAAGCTTCTTCTCATTATTACATGCTAAGTACATGGCATATTTCAAGTCTCTGTCTCAATTTGTTCGGGAGATAGAGCGTTTACAGACACACACATACACACACAGAGAGACGAATGGCAAATTTTTTTTTCTAAAAATATGTTTTTCGGAATCTCCAGTGTCTGAAACGTGTAAATCCGTCAAAAAATGTTTTTCGATTTTTAAAACGATTACAAGACTTACCCTATACTACGTAAACTTGCATTACTATTTGTTGGACAATATCATTTCGAAAGATGAATGTCAACCAAAGATACATAAACTATTAGAATATAACAACAAACTACAAAATTATTCGAAAGATATCTTCTTGATTTGACACTAAAAAAATTTTCCAATCATTGTTCAATCACGCATAAATAGTATTTCATTTGTCATAATTTTCGTGCATCATCGTTTTTCTAGTAGAAGACATAATTTGATGCTATATTTGCGCTTAGGACATTACTCTGAATAATTTTTTCTAGTAATAAGATGTAGACTCCAAGCAAAAGAATTACGTGAACACCATGGAAAATCCTTTTTAAGAAATAGCGTATGCCCTATAGATATGTGACAAATTACATCCCCTTAATTAATAAAAATGGATTGATGATTATTCTCTAAAGGTGCACTCTTTTGCTATTGTTTTTTTTTTCTCGTTAATGCTTTCTTTTCAAGAACAAAACTTCAGCACTTCATGATTTAACTCTATTTCATAAATAAATTACATGAATGAAATGAGTCTTTTTTATATACATTTTTTTAAGTGAAAGAAATTAAAAAAGAATTAACATATTAGAATTTCGATTATGTAATTCATAGATTAAATTAAAAGTCACTGTTTGGATTAAATAAAAGTATAAAGAAGCTAATAGTTATTATTATTTTTTTTTGTATTTTCTTGTAAATGATGCTAATAAATAAAATTCTTAGAAATAACAAAACGATACAGTTAAATCCAAATGACACTACATACCAACAAAAAATTCAATACCAACAAAATATAGGAGTGTTATAAATAATAACCCTATTTGGAGACATCTGTAGCTTAAACTAATGAACGGTATGAGATTATATTTTATGTCTAGACATTGGAAAGCATAGACAAATGAATACCATGCAAAATGGAGATGAAATAGCGCGGAAAAAACTGGCTGTAAATCACAGTTAAATATTAAAACTTTCTAAGAAACACCATAAAAACAAAAGAACTTATAGGACGCGTTTCGGATGGGGAATTTCAACAGGCTGTCATCAGCCAATCTAAACAGGTGACCGTAATGGGACAAGGTCACAAATAAACAGGAAGGACAAATAGAAGAGCCTAGAAAAAGTGCGACAGGGGACGCTAGCTGAAAGGTAAACACCAATTTACAGAGGAGCACATGCAGAAGGGGAAAGTGTTGCCAAAAATAATCGAAAAATTAACACAAAAGAAAAAAGAAAAGGAAATAAATAAAGTAAAATAAAATAAAATAAAATAAAATAAATAAATTTAAAAACTAAAAGAGAAAAAGGAAGAAAAACGAAAGAAATCAAATATTTTTTATTCTAATAAAATGAAAACAGGCGGGAAAGGGGGGGGGCGAAGAATTACAAAAGTAATTTCCAAGCTGAAGAGAGAACATTGACATGATTATCGGAATTTTATAAAATATAAATAGGTTTAGATGTATATTATATTAAATAAAAAAATATCTAAATCTTCGATTGCCTCTCAATGTTGGGCTTCCAGTCACTGTTTCAATTTCTCCCATGACCAGAATTAATTTTTCTCCTGTCTCACCCACTCACTTGGATTTTGACAAAGCATGTATTTTTTTGTTGTTGTTGTTGTTTTATTTTTGTTGTTGTGGTTTTTTTGTGTGTGTGTGTGTTAATTTTTCTATTGTTTTTGGAAACACTTTCCCCTTCTGCATGTGCTCCTCTGTGATTTGTGTTTACTTTTCAGTTTTTTTCCTATTCATTTGTGACCTTATTCCCATACGGATACGTGTTTAAATTAGTTGATGACGGTCTGTTAAAATTTTCACTCCGACACGCGTCCTGTGTGTTCTTTTGTTTTTATGGTGATTCTTACAAAGTTTTATTACAACTATTATCCATGCAAAATGGTTGTATCATTTTCTACAAAAGTTCGCGGAAGATAAAAAATTCGCAGATTTAATTCGAAAAGAGTTAAATATTTGCATTGATGCTAGTAATTTAAAATGAAGATTTTTTCTTGCGTAATGTATTGTAAAATTGAGTTTTATAAAATCTTTTATACGATAAGCACTACCTTTTATATTTATTTAGATATACAGTCTTCCATGTACAGAAATATGACTTGGTTTACTTAATGGAGTATGGTTTTAGATGTGAATTACACTTATGTATTGTCATAATTACTTTTATATCCTTTATTTTGCCGATTAAAACAATTTACAATTATTTTTTAATGAAGGAACATTTTGCCCTTTGGTGAGGGCAAAATGATCCTTTAGACACTTTAAAAATATATATTTTTATCATTACTCAATTTGTGTTTAAAATATTATTAAAATATGTTTATAATGCAAAATATAGTGTAAAACATACTAGCAAAGGGCCAACGTTTTATTTAAACAGTTATGTTATTTTACACAAGTTTTTCGCTTAAGGGGATCATTTTAGGCCACCTTCCCCTACATGCCGATTAAAGGTTATTAGAATTTAAAAACAATATATAAAAGTTGTAACAAATCTTCCTGACTAGATACTTAAAAAATTCTCCAATTATTGTTCAATCAGCTATAAATGCTATTTCATTTGTCATAATTTTCCTGGATCATCATTTATTTATTGGTAGACGTAATTTGATGATCTATTTCAGGAAATCACTGTTAACGAGTTTCTAGTAATCAGAAGTACAATCCAAGCAAACGAAATACATGAATACATTAGTAACGCTTCTAAAAAATAGCTGATGCCCCATAGATATGCGAAAAATTACCGTCACATTAATTGAAAGAGAAGTTTGATGATTATTCTCTGCGGGAAAACTCCTTTGTGCTATGTGTTCTTTCTTTGTGAATATTTATCAGCATGAAACTCTTGAGTTCTCCATATTTAAATATATTTCATGACTAAGATACTTCAACGAAATGGATCTTAATCCTTTTATATAAAGCAGAAATTGAAAATGAAATAACACATCAGACAATAATTAGACACATTAGACAATTAACACACTAGAAATAACACATGTAATCCTAATAATATTATAAATCCGATTGTGTGCAAATGTTAGGCTGAAGCCAGCGTCAAAATGGAGAAATTAATGGCCCTGTATATTTGCATATAGGTGGATTATAACCCGGAAATGAACATAGACTGGTTTTTGTTTATTTTATGCAAATACTTTTCTTAATAATTCAAAATTTGATTATTTTCATAGAGAATCAATGGACATTTTTAGATAAAATTCAACCATTTTACTTTATCGTTGCTAGGGCTTTGATCGTTGCCAATATATAAAAATGCGGAAAAATAATTTTTCCTCAACAAATGAGTTTCAATTGAGCGATTTTCACGTGAAAAATGAAAATAATTCAAAAGAAGATGAATTTCTGGAATATTTGAAACAACAATATGGAGTATTTGTCATTATACATGAAGTATGAATATCGGTTACATTAAAAAGATATTTTTCTGTCAAAAACTGCGTTGTAATTAGAAAGAAGAATTAACAATAATTATATTACTAAGAAAAAGATTTCGCTTGAACCATGGAACTCTGAAAAGGATCCCCCTTGGCTTGAACAAATATGACGTCATAAATAAAACATGTATTTTCAAATATTCGTAATATTACAAAGAGCATGACTATCAGTGTATAATAAATGTATATACATAATGGACGTCATATTTAAGATAAATAACTGAAATACTTTTTTGATACTGATTAATAATAAGCTTGAATATCAGTTACAAACAAATGTGAGTTTTCTGCTAAAATTCACGTCATTATTGCCATTAAAAGAAAATTAATAAAAATTATATCATTGAAAAGAGATTTCTCTGAGATCAAAGGGACGTCATAATAAAACGGGATTTTTTAAATATGTTTCAAATGGAGCGTGTATCAATTTCATACATTAATAATCACTGAGTACAGTGAAAGAATAGAGAGGTAATGAACCGTAAAATCGGCTTGCAATATGAAGCCGGTTTTCGCTCAAATCGTTAGGCCCAAGGGCTGACTTCATTGGATGGAGAGAGGCTGCACGTGGAACAAGGACTGGATTCATTGGACGGCGAGAGGTTTTCAAATCAAGCCGCCAGTTGTTTGGGCCGACTGTTGGGTTGCATTTTCAGCATCATGCCAAACATGAACATTTCATCTCTATTTATTTTCTGAACTCTGTGATTAATAATACAAACATCAGTAAGATAATTAGGAGAAAAAAAATTTAACACAAGTCTATTAAGTTAAAATCTGACTGTGTATATTTCGCAACTACTCCTCTTAATGCAACGCGATTTACTTAATACCGGTTATCATTGATTCGAGGATGTCATATAAACTATGAGAATTTAAAATTTTGAATTAGATTTCGAGATATTAATATTTTTTTTTGTAAATTTTAACGAAATTTCTCTAAAAACGGTACTTAAATTACTCTATTTTTGTGAATAAAAAAAGGAGAAATAAAACGGATTAATATATTTTTATGCCATTTTCTCATTAAAACTGAACAAAATTATTTTATTATCAATTTGAATAGTTGGTGAAAAAAAATTTTTGATTACAGTAAAATTTCCGAAAAATAAAAACATATTTCCACATATTCAAACTTTATGAATCAATTTATTCTGCAGAGCAAAAATCGCCTGTCAGCATATTGTCAAGAAATCAAGATTTGTTTCAGCTATAGATTAAACCAAGGACACAAATTTGCTGTTACATGCAAACGTAACAATTGCAATTGCAAAGCTTTTTGAACCCCAAATTACATGCAAACGTAATATTTACATGTAATTTGCACCCAAAGTAATTTTAATTTGAACCGTAATAAATGTTAATTTGCAATGAAAATTACATGCAAAAGTAATGTTTACATATAATTTTGGGTTGCAAAAAGCTTTGCAATTTAAGTGTTACGTTTGCATGTAATTTTGGGCTGCAAAAAGCTTGGCAATTAAAGTTCCTTGCATTTACGTGTAGAATTATTACTCCCTATTCACAAGAATTGAATTTAAAGAAAAATCATATACTATTTCCAATGAATTATTTTTAAATGATGGCTGTTAAAACATTTCTCAAAGTCGTTAAAAGTAAAATGGTTTATCAGGTAAAATTGACATTTCTTTTTACCCAATTCGTTGATTTACACGATTTTATTTGGCCGTCTTTTTTCCAATGGTTGCAGTTTCCTTTTTGCGGTTATTTGGCAATAAATTTTACTTTTTTTAAACTGATAGCATATATCTACGTAACAAAAAGAATTTTGTTAATTTAAGTAAAACTGAACCATTTTACTTGAATTAACGAAACATTTTTTTTGGCTGACGATACTAAAAATTTTTTTGGAATTGCAAAAAAAAAAATCAACAATATTTTTTTATTGATTCAAACAAAATTTCCATTGACCATATTTAAACGAAAAATTTTGTTAGATCAACCAAATTTTTGTTGATTCAACAAAACTTTTTTTTCTGGGTGCATTACACGTAGGAATTAATGTATCAATAAAGTGTGAGTAAATTTCCTTAATATCCATCAATTAAAAAAAATGTGTCATCTTATCAGTCATTAAAATTATATGCTCTTTCTAATGCCGATATCTATATTGTTTGATATATAAAAAGTTAAAAGGAGTATAAAACTTATAAAATAAGTAAAATTATTTTAATTATTTGTAGATAATTTTATTTAAGTTCCTTTATTTTACTTTTACGAATGAAGAAACTGTAAAGAAAGTTTTAATAATATTTCTCGGTACTTTCATGTTATAGCGACATCTAAAGTTTATTCACCCAGCGACCAAAATTTATCGTCAAATTATAAAGCACAGATTACATTATAATAATATATGATGCATATAACATTTTGTAACGTATATGGCCAAGTTATAGTCATTTATGACGCATATATGATGTATATATATTACATGTGTATAAGACGTATATATTGTATAAATGACATACCAGCGCAAACGACCGAGCTATGCTCGGTTAAAATTATATTTGCGTTCAATTCGATATAACAATAAATTCTGGCTGTATTATTACTATTACAAGAATTTTATTTTTTAACAGTATTATTTACAGAAAAAATCAATATTAAAACTATGTACACATTTCTAAATTTTACATTACTTACATTACATAATTACAACGAAAGAGCATCCTTCCAAACTACATTTGAATTTTTTTTTCGTTCTATGAACTCTGATGGGTTGAATGATGTATCGCGGCTTCTATTGGGAATTTTTTTTTAATTCCTTCAGAATCTGAAAGCCGAGTTTGGTAACATTCTTTCATTTTGCGCAAGCATGTGTTGAGAAGGTTCTATTTACTCTGATTGGTTCAATTCTGTTTTCGAGAACGTTCCATAGACTCTGATTGGTTGAATATCAGAGTCCTGATAGGTTGAATATGTATCTCTCATATATCTTGGATCGTATTGAAAATTTCTAAAAAAATCCTTCGGATTTTTAAAGCCAATTTTTTTGCCAAATGTCGCCAAATTTGGCGACATTTTTTTTGACGCCAAGTATGTGTTTTGGCATTGGTAATCTTAATAGTCAATTTTCCCGCCAAATCTCGCCAATCTCGTCAACATTTCATCAAATATCGCAAAATTTGTCGAAATGTTACCAACCTTGCGACTTTGTTTACTGACAAATGTTCAATAACTTAATAACTGTTTCAACCTTCAGTCCCATTGAAATGTATTGACCCGTAGTGACCCGCAAAATAACCCACTAATCGTATTTTTTCAAACGTCTGACCTAGCGCAATGATCTTCTCGTGCCCAAAAACTGTAGGATACAAAATTTCGTCAAAAGGGAGCCGTTTTCAAGATAAAATTTGCATAACCACACACACAAGATTTTCTCGTATTATAATATATAAGACGTAAATTAGGTTTTTATATATGCATATGATGCTTAAATGAGCTTTGCGATGATCTTCGCGAAATCATAACTGAAACATTGATATAATCGTAATTGTGTGGACCGCTATAACATGAAAGTACCTATTTCTCATGTAAAGTAGTAAAATAACGGTAACATATGTTTTACCTGTGACAACTGGTTGCCATTCAGTTAAATTTGGGAAAAAACTTCGTTTTGGCGCAAGAAATGAAGATCCAATGTGTTCTAAAAAAAATGTTGTTTTAGCATGTTTTGAGGGGGTAAAGAGGAGAAAAACTTTGAACTTGTTCATTTCACCTAAAATAGTAATGGAATTTGGTTTGGTCACTCAATTCAAATTTTCATATTTCTTTTTAGCTAACGATCATTTTACCCGTATATTAATCACGTCGGTTCGGAATCTATTTTTATGCCGATACATTTGTCTTGGCGATATTGCCTCATCAAAATCATATTTATTAATGTCGTTGTTGCGGTCACGAGAGCCTACACGCTCCCGGCCAATGAAAAGTTATGGTCTGCTGTTCGTATTTTGCTATTTCTTGCTCTAGCACCATCCCATGTGTCATTTTGGATTTTCTAAGTCCATTTTGAAATAAAAACATAATCAAGTGTTAAGTGAGACTTATTCTTCCACTAAGAACAAAATACACTTATTTCCAGCATTTTTTTCAGCTGATCTTGTATTTTTTTAATTTTAAGAACTTTTCATTTTAGACGGCCAAGTGTCATCACAGAACTTTTTTACGACCATCGGAGTTGTTCAAATCGACTTCAGTCTGTACCATAAGTTCTTTTTCAATCAGTGAATTGCAGCAAGCTACTCCCTCACATATTTGGCACAGTGCAGATATTTTGCATTTCATGCATTTGTAGTGGGCTTATGAACGATCACCTAAGTAGAAACGAGATAACAGCTTGATTATTTCATCAATAGCAAGAGGTGGAGTTGTCCGAAATTGATGTACGCCACTGTCTTGACGTACCTCTCCCCACAGTTCGGGTTTCAAAAAAATTTTCCAAGCCAATTTGATGGTAGACCTTAAATGAACGTTCGACAGCACTAGCAGAAGTAGGGGAATGGATTCCAACTTGGGCGAGTTCCCTTTTAAAGACTAGAGGATCTGAGTATAACGAAGTGCATCGAGAGTGGTGATCGCAATCTGCCTTAGTTCGTTGGGGATGAAGGAACAGTGTTTCACTTGTATTCTTTAGTTTGTCAGACGTAGTATTCATTCTGCTGAAAGTGTCAACACATTCCTTCAAGTCACTAGCTACCGACTTCATAAGTAGCGTTTTTCCTTTGCCGTGTATGGCACTAGTTGTGTTCAAATTGCTAAATGCATGTGCGGGGAAGGTGTAAGTTTATTGTAATCCATAGTGTTGACCTTGTTATGGGGAAGAAGAACACACTTTTCTCTTCACACGCCCTTTTTGGGTTTTAATAAAAGTGTAAGCTTCACAAGTGCTATAAGGTCAGTAAGGATTACTAGGATCTTCTATCACTTGAGTAGCAATGGTTAACAGTAATTGCTGAGACTCCTCTACCGCTATTTGAACAATTAGTATATATATATATCGGTAATTTTTAATAATGACCGGTTATTTTGTATAATTACCGGTCATAATAGCCGGTTATTATGAATAGTTACCGAATTTGTCATATTGACCGTAACATATATACTACAAGACCGCTTCACCGAAGCGTTACTGTTTTGAGGTAAAGTAGATAGCAAGATGATCAACTGCTTCTTGTTTGAGCATTATCCAAAAAACCGCTCTTGATTGCAATAAATCGGAATACTTTCAGAAATCTCATGCAGTGGCGTAATATGCCGGTATCTGAGTAAATGTTCATTCTTTTTCGTACTATCTGGGTCATCGTACACATCGATCACCTCTGTTACGTACAAGTTTGTGGGCGTTAAATTATTTTTCAAATAATAGTTTAAGTATTGCGTGTAAATGTCATTGCAAGTTTTGAGAGTGTCCTTGTTCCACATTACAGCATGCAGTAGGTTGTCCCAATCAACAACGAAAACTTTACTGCGACTGAATTTGTGTTCTTCAATAATGGGCAATTCATCATGCAGTGCTGATTTCATGTTTTTCAGTATAAAAGAATGTGTAAACATGGACACAGGGTACGGAGGTAGATAAGAAAAAAAGTCAAAGGATAAAGAAAGTTTCCATTAGTTATTTAGAATATTCTCTTTTTATTGTGAATCGTAAGACTTTCAAAAGGCTACATATTTAGTTGTTTAATTATTTATTTAATGCAGCGATAAAGCCTCTCCCATAACTTCCAGTAAAAGATGTCAATAACTTCATTCTCATTAAACGAGCAGAATATTGTAGAAATGAAAGGAACGTTTTGGGCTGACAACTTGGCTGAAATATCTGCCCTTTTTTATGTCATCTAACACCTCACCCACCCCTCATCCTCGTTTTTATTATTCGGCCAAGGGATAACATAAGCCCTTGCATTAATCAAAAATGGATTTAATGCAGTATGACTCCGTTCCCTTACCTGAATTACGTAACATTTGAGGCTCTTCAAAATTTTTTATAACCCTGGTGTTCATCTTCAATTAATTACGGCTCAAATCACTATCTAAAAGAACAAGATGACTTGTTATGTGAGTATATATGGCGCATACAATATGGGTAACAAAGTTGCTCTTTCTCATAAAGTATAATTTTCGACATTGTATTCATAAAACCTTTGTAACTTTGTAATGATTTATTGTATCTACTTGTGAATGGTTTCATTCGGTTTTAGCATGAAAAATACATAAACAGATACCCCACTCGATCTAGTTAAAAAAAAAAGTTGAGTTTTTCAAAGTGGCCATCCACCGTTCTCTCCCCCCCCCCTCCCCCCAAATAAAAAAGAAAACTCGTACTAAAACAACTTTTTATTTAGGGACTCGTCGAATCTTCATTTCTAGTACCAAAACGATGTTCTTTCATAAGTTTCGTCTATTAGTCAATTTTTCATCTAGTTTACCTCCTACTAGTAATAAAACGTAATTTCAAAGGGTGCTTTATTCACATCTTTCGGTCGTATTAGTTAATTTAGCCAAATAAAATATCATCAAAGGCAAGTTATACAACGAAAACATTAATAAAACACGCAGTTACGCATATAATTTAAATTTGTAGCTATAAATTTTCATACATACGAAAACTTACGTAGTTAATTTTGAGTTTATTACGTAGTTAAATATTACATTATGATAATTTTTATTTTTATACATGACTTTCTTGTGGAAGATGATACTTTTATATTCATACTTTTACAATTATGAGTTTATAATTACGCTTGCCACATTCTTATTAGCTTTAAAAAGATGTAAAAGCAGATATTTTTCTAAAACATTTTTATTGTCACCTTTACATTATTTTAATATTTATTTTTCAAATTAAAAGAAAACAAAAGATAATCTATTTCCTTATTTTGAAAAAGAAGTGAGAAAATTAATTAAGGTAAGTGATTGGAAAATGTAAAATGTAAATGTCGGGTAGATTATCCTCTTAATTTTAAAAAAGTGTGAAATACATATCAAGTGAGATATTGTTTTCACTATGTTACGTTTCAGATATAGGTATGTACTTTTAATTATCCAATAGACGGACGTTTCTCTACAAATATATTAAACGTCAGCCTATGTTTCAAAAAAGAAGCTTTTTGAAATAATAGTTTTAAAAGCTAATTTAACGAATTTAAACAGTTACAACAAAGCTTAATTTGTTTTCGACGACTTATTTTTAGCACCGAATTGGTTGATATCTCGCCTGGAATACGAAAGTTTCACGTCCTGGCACATGACACATGCAGGTGTCACACACATACACACACACACACACACTCAAGCACAATGTAATATCCCTATTATTAGGACAATTTTTCTTAGTAAAGTGGCGTAATTAAATAGCATGATAGTATCGAGCTAAGTTCCAAGATCTGACATTTCTCCTTAAAATGCATAGTAGAAAAAAAAAGAAATTTTGAAATACACTGGCCTCCAAAACTTAAGGTACAACCAGTTTTTCGACGCTCACATTTGACAGAATGAAAATAGAGGCAAAAATATGGTTTATATGAATGATCCTAAGTATCTTCAATGAAATCTTATGAAAAAATTATACCCGTCTCAAATATTTTAATGTATTAGATACTTATATTTTTGTCAGGAGGAATTGCAAATTATCCCACTTTGGGAATTTGTGTGAATTTTTTTAGTGGTTGAATATCTTGAATTGTTGGTACTAAAATAATGTTGTCCATGTCTAGGCTATATCGTTTACTTTATCCGTTAAGATGGCGGGCAGTCTGATGGATTGAAATAGTGTTATCACACGCTGCTTCTTCTAGATGTCACAGTGTGTCTCTAAGATCAATTTGATAAATTTGGCTGCCGTAAGTCCTCAAACTAAGTCGTTAAATGAGCTGGTTGGTTGTTTGGTTGAGTTATGACGGCCGATTATCTACTCGAAGGATATAGGCCCTAAGGGGTAGTGCCCTCCTTGGGGGTCTTTCTAAGGCATCCTAACCCGTATTTACGGCAACGCTCGAAGAAAACCACGGAAAACTCCGAACGGTTAGGTCTACGAGCGCGACCGGGGTTTGAACCCAGCGCCTCCCGTCTACCAGCTTTGAGAGCAGAACCTTTCAGCTACGTTAAATGAACTGAACAAGCGTTGCGCCATGTATGGGAGTTGTTTGCCTTTCCAATGTCCGACAACTTAATTGACAGTATGGAAAGTCAATGCCAGAAAGGCATTACAAATAGGGCCGGACACATGCCTTATTAAAATCCGTTTATTCATTTTTTTCCAAAAAACTGTTTTTTTTTCTTTTTTTATTAAACAGTGGACTTTTTCAAAAAATAATTTTTTTTTTAATTTGTAAATAATGTTTGATGTTAAAATTAAGTAAAATTCGATAAATAACTTTTAACGCACAAATCTTCTAAATTTCATGTTTTCAACTTCATTTGTTTTAAAATTAGACACAAAAGACTGGTTGTAATTTAACTTTTGCAGTCCAATGTATTTGTCACATTTTGTTTTGTTTGAAAAAAAAAAGTATGCATAGTTATAAGGTTTATTTTTTCACCTACTGAAAATCAACTTTGCCTGTCTAAATATAAAATCCTATCTAAATTATATGAGTGCAGCTCTGTAAATAAAAGATGCTTGTTACACACCAGTTATTTGAATACTGCGAATAAAGAAAGATAAATGTGAGCATAAATGAATGTTTTTCATATACACAGGAGAAATTCCTTATATTTGTTAAGAGTATCACCGTTATGCATTTTATGTTCGACTAATGACATTTTTATTTACTGAGTCTTGGCGCCAGCAAATAAAATTGAATAGATTTGTTCGCGTGATATTAAAAAGAAAATCCCAACTGAAATCGGGAAATCGGGGCTCAACATAACTTTCTTTTAAAAATAGTTTCATTTGCTTCTCTGCATTAATTAGTCATATTTCACTTTCACACTGTTACTTTAATGATTCTGTTACATTCTGTACCTGAAACCTTCATGTTTGGAACTACGAATTTTTTAAATATCTTGATTTCCATGAAACAGAATAAGTTTCTTTTTTTAAAAGGTTGCGAATATCTTTCGATGTTTAGCAATGTCATAATCAGGAGTTAACAGCGAGCTTTAATGTTAATTTTAGTGACAGGCGTAAGATTGTTCTTAAATAACATGAATTATTTTGTTCAGCATATGTTTAAAGGAAAATGCGAGCTAATATACAAAAGAATTTCTCTTGTATCCACTAGAGAAATTTCTGAGATTTGTTATGAATGTCACCGGTATAGTTTTTATATTCGCCGAATAAGTATTATATTTACAGAATCTTGGCATGTTCGACATGTTAGGCATGTTAGTAGATTTTTCCGCATGTTACTGAAATAAGAAAGTCTCAAATGAATAAATCACGAAACGAGAGCTGAGTATAATTCTCTTTTTAAAAATCGTTTTTATTTCTTTCTCTGCAATAAATAGCAAAATAATCACATGCTGTATAAAATTACAATAGGATATTTCAGTTTTATCACTAACATTACTGAAAAAAAATTATTTTTCTAATTTTCTAATTAAATTCTTGTCTAGAACATACAGATTATTTATAATACATGTATAATAATGTATTCTCTGTTTATAACACGTTCGAACATAGTTGAAAAGTGTTTATGACTTCGGTTTTTCTGACCGCCTCTGTATTTGTCCGTGCTCTAATCAGCGTAAATATACTTGGGTAAACAGGGTATAGGTTATTGAGGTTTATCATTGGACATTCCCTATTGAAAGTAAAGGTGTGTAGCATTTATAGTTTGTTTACAGGGACAACAAAAATTATGTTAGATTAAAGTTTATAGAGGAAAATGCTTGCATTGTATTTTCATATTACAATATTACAAACATGATGAAATTGATAAGAATTATTGATATATAACAAACCGAGCTTTCTGTAGAATATGGAGTGTGTACTATTTATCATTCATTTATAGGAAACACAAAACAATTCCGTTATATTAACGCCTTTGGGAGAAAATCGTCTGCAGTGTATTTTAAAGGTGTTACACTATTTGAAATATAATTAAATTTTTGCGCACAAGATGTTTACTGTAGAATGTGAAATGAACAAATGAAAAATAGCATTTATTTGTTCATTTATAGGGAAACAGAAATGTATTATGTTACAGAAACACTCTATCAGCGACAAAGCTAAAATGCGAGTTCAGATGCTGTGAACATTTCAATGCTTAACCATATTTTTATAAATTACATGTGTGTATAAATCCTATAGCTCACATAACGGGATCCACTTAAGAGTTTGTAAGCATTAATGTTTGTGGATGTTAAATTCTTAGAGGGGTTTTTAACACTTTCCAACATAGTTGAAAAGTGTTTATGAATTCGGTTTTGTCTGTCTGTCCGTGCTCTAACTCGCGTAAGTGTATTCTGATTGTCATGCAATTGATATATGTTATTCAGGTTTACTATTACATGTTCAAGATTTAAAATGAAGTGTGTAGCACATATTTTTTTTACAGTAACACTCAAAAAATCTGTCCATCCGACCGCATATAATACCGCAAAAACTACCCAACCCAATGGTTTGAAATTGAATATGTGTAATCGTTGCAGGATTTTGTCGAGTCATTTCAAATTTTATGAAAATCGAATCAAAACTTAAAAAGATATTAATAAAAGTTTTCTTAATTCTAATAAATCCTATCGTACGTAATTAATTTAATAAAAGCCAAGTCATGTGACTGAGGAAAACAAATACGGGATGACCGCTTCTCTTTTCTTATTGCCAGGCGGCCATTTTTATTCAAAATTATTTAGTCAAATAAAATTGACATAATAGTTACACTTTGAGAAATATCATTCAAAAAAATTCTTTGTTTGAGTTAGATTCAAATATGTATAAAGTCTGAGATAACTTGTTAGTTGAATTAGGTTGACAGCCCAATATCTCAGTCCACTAAAGAAAATAAACACAAGATTTTCGTTCATCGTGAGTCTTTACAAATATTAAACCATGGAAGTAATCATTTGCAAAGCAAGATCTCCTTGATGAATTTTGAAATGCTGTGTGGAGTCGAAAACAGATATCGCATCTGTAAACGTGCGATACATAATAAGAAAAAAGGCATGATCATTTCACTCATAGCAGACGATATAATTCATTTCACTGAAAAAATAACGATGTTTTTTTTTTTACATTGTAAAACTAATTGTAGTATGAACGCACATAATTTGTCACGTTTAACGTGCAAATTCCAACTTGTTAGTTTAATTCCAACTTGTAAGTTTATTTTAAATTTTTTCCAAAATTTTCTACGTACAAAGTTAAAATTAAATCATTACAAATACTTGAAATATATATATGTGAACTTTTTACGAAGATGATTTAATATTCCACGAGAAAATAGCAGTTCGTTAAAGATGGTGAATGATTGCAGTCGATATCAAGAATCATGGCGAGGAGAGGCAATGATGAGACACCACAAGAATTTCTTCAATAAGATGCAGCCAATTGCCAAATACATTGTTCATTAACAACCATGACGATGCCAGTAACAGTTCCCACAGTATCCGGTATAAACTTATAGCCCTCAGGCTTGACGATAGCTAACTACATCATTTAATAGATCTTAAAGATCTGTTATGAAATTCTAAGTCAGTTAAACACCAGATAACGAATTAGTCAGCAATTCAAAACACGACAGAAATCTGCTCTCCAAATGCTTGCAAGCGAATTTTGTTAACCGTGCGTAAAGATACTGAAAACGACGTAACGAGCGCACGACCCAATGACTGAGAGGCAAATTTAAGCTAAGCGAATGAGGTGCGAGGGAGAAGATTTAACACGAAAGAATCCCCATCGTAGCTGCGCATTGATTTTGACGTGAAAAATACACAGCGCGCGATGCAAAGCATGGAAAAAAGGCTTTTAAAAACATTCGAAATGATAACAAGCGTCTCTCAATAGTTTATAGATTGGGTTGTTGATAAAAGTTACGAATGAACATAAAGTTTTAGATTAAGATTTGGAATAAGATAATTATTAATATACGTGTTATTACTTTTAAAAGGACATTAAATAGGAATAAATATTATTAAGAATTAAGGAAATAATGACTATGTCAGAAGTTAGATTAATTTAAACGAATAATGTGAAATAAATGCGAAGGATATGCGAAGGAAATAAAATTTTTATATATATATATAAATATATAATATATATATATATAAAGACCCCTTAAGTATTAGAAATAAAATAAAATGTTTTCTTCTCCTAAAATTTCTAGAAAGTAATGAGGAAAAATAAAATTAATTATAAATGCCTGCTTTCGCATTTCATACTTTTAAAAATAAAATAATTTTATCATATTTCACGTTGCTAGTTCACTAAGCTGTTATAAACGAACTTTTAATTTTGTTGGACTTTTTCTTCACTTATAATGAGATTTTAAGGTTTTACCATATCGGATTTAATTAACATTTTAATGATCATATTTGTTTGTTTTTATACAAAACAGACTCTTTAATTAAACTGAGAGTACCGCATTAATTTTAAAAAAAGAATATGACAGAAAGGAAAATAATTTTAGTTTCGAAGAGTTCAAATGACATTTCGTTTTTTATTTGTTCCCTAATATTGTACTTAAGAATTGCGTAACTAAAAAAAGAATCAAATGCATGTTACAATTTTAATAAGTAGTTTAAAATCTTTTGATTATTTATGAGACATAATTATTATTGAATTCATTATTTAAATATTTATTTACATTAAACTTTTAATAAGTGTGTCATGTAAAATTTTTGCACCTCTGAAAAAAAATATAAAATAATCCGTTTTCTTTGTTGCACTAATTTTATTTATAATGCCTTTTTCTATTATTAAATCATAGAAAATATGATTTTACAATTTTTACTATGAATTTAAAGTTCAGCTCATTGTTCATACTTGTTTTTAACATTTTTTAATATAGTTGAAAAGTGTTGATGACCGGTTCGTCTGGCCGTTCTTCAGTATCGTAAATATACTCAGATTCCCTGTAATTTTCATATGGTATGCACGTTTAATATAGCACAATCCCTATTAAAATGAAGTGTTCAGAATTTATAGTTTATTTACAGGGACAGTCAACAGTATTCCGTTACATTACAGTCAATGTGAAAAAAAATTATTTCAAGTGTATTTTGATAATGTTACGTCATTTCAAACATAATGAAGTTGATGTACAATTACGAGGCGCACTAAAATATGATTTTGTAGAATATTTTTTATTGTTCATTTATTGTTCATTTTCAGGGTCACAAAAAATAGTTTTGTTACACATTCTTCTAAGGGCAAAAATCGTAAACTAATGATGTTGCACTATTCAAAATATAATGAAATTTATATACATCACTGAGGTGGGCTATAAATTGTTCACTGAAAAGTATGGTGTGCATTGCTTTTACCGTTCATTTACAGGGATACACAAAATAATTCGGTTACAGACATTGTGCGATATTTACAGTCTATGTGTGATAAGTACGTTTTTAACTTTGGTTTGCGTTTTTAAGTTTATCTAAATTTTTGCATAGTACGTGGGTATATAAATTCGGTTGATCATATACAGGAAGATTTCACAAAGAAATTCGTAAGTCTTACTGAGTATGGAAGCGAATTGCTGAAGGGTACTTTTTAATTGCGTTACGCATTTTCTTGCTGAACTATATTTAGTAGAGTAATAGAAGTTTGTAGAATATAAATAAATTCATAAATAGGTGTTCGCAACGAACAAGATAGATTGTTATTTGCGGTTTGTAATTGTTGAAAGTGCATTTTAAGTTGCCTTATGCGTTTTCTAAATGAATAAAATTTTAGCTTAATATATAACAACATGTGTACAAAAGTCTTTAAAAATTTACAAGGCTTTACAAAAGAAATCTAGTGTCCATTGATTGAAACGGTCCATTGATTGGCGAAAATTCCTAAATGTGAATTTTCTAACTGAACTAAATTTTATCATCTATGTAGTATATATATATTAAAATTAATAGATCATATACAGGGCTGCACAAAATAATCCAACTGTTTTTTGACTGTGGGAGGTAATTGTTGAAACTAGATTTTTGAATGTGGTAATGTTTTCCTAAACTGTTTACTTACATATCGTCTTTCACCTTATTTAACGCTGAAATTCCGTTATAATATTCTGAATGTTTTGGATAATGTTTCATAATCTATGTCCGTTTGATTTTTCATTCTTGTTTTATTTAAACATTAGACTTTTTTTATAATTTTTGTTCAAATTTGTATTTATCAATCGAAAAGAAAAACAACACATTTCTAGTACAATTCACATAAATTTTCTTCTACCAATTATTTTGAAATTTTATATAAATATGAAAATAAAGAATAACCAAAATTAATTCAATAATTTTTTTTCTTTGGTTATGTAGCAATCATAAAGATTGTGTTTTATATTATTTAGTACAAATTTACCCCATTCAGTTTATTATTTGATATTCCTATCATTGTTCTGAATTATTACACTAAACAATAAATTAACATTGAAGGACCTTGTTTTTCTGAAAAATTGAATTATGTTCCTGTAAATGAAACATACTGATATAAATAATCCTGAAAATAAAACATAAAGAGCAGGATTTCAGATTGTTTAATTTAATTTATAATTTTTGTAAGCAAATCTTTAGTAGCAAGCCAATATGGCCTAATTTTCATATTTTACCGTAACGGTAAAAGTGTTCATATTTTACCGTTATTTGGAAAATATTATCAGAAATAATACGCAAATGTAAAGCCAGAATTGAAGGAATATTCATAGAAACTCCAATATTCTACAAATATTTCAATTTTACCAATATTTAGAGAAGGGTGCAACATTTTCAAATTAATTTATTATTACTTGGCATTTATGCTATTTATAAATATACTAGCTGTTACCCGTGACTTCGTTCACGCAACATAAAAAGAAGAAATACATTAATAAGCAAAATATTTCACTCCCGATAGTTAAAAACGTAAATAATTAACTAACTCTTTATCACATTTCATAGGTGACATTACGGTATTTTTGTTATAGGATTTTGGCATAACTCAGTCTTAAGAATGTGAAATTTTGTGACAAATAATCACGAAAATGAAATTGCAACCAATGCAAAGAGGAGGGCCAAATTTAATCGTGGGAATAGACGAATTGGGTAAAAACAAATGTCAATTTTACCTGATAAACTATTTTACTTTTAACGCCATTGTGAAACGTTTTAACAGCCAACCTTAAAAATAATTAATTGGAAATAGCACATGCTTTTTCTTTAAATTCAATTCTACCTGTTCAATTCTGACAGTTTTTGTGACATCCTCGGATCAATGATTACCGATGTTAATTAAATCATATTGCGTTCGATAGTCTAGGAATAGTTGTGAAATACAAACACATGGTCAAATTTTAAGATAATAGATTCGTGTTCATTTTCCTTTTCTTAAAACTGTGATGTGATTTTTAGCAGAAAACTCTCATCTGTATATAAAAGATACTCATGTTTAATAATCAGTATAGATAAAAAAATATTAAAATTTTTCATTTTAAATATGGCGTGAAACTCGTCTACTTTCTATACTTACTGATCCTTGTATTATTAATGTACGGAATTGATTCACACTCCCTTTAAAACATATTGGAAATTTCCCGTTTTGTTTCAAATATGACGTCACTTTTCCCCCAGAGAAATCCCTTTTTAATGACACACTCCTTATTAATTTTCTTTTCCAGGCAATCGGGACGTAAATTTTAGCAGAAAGCTCACATTTGTATGTAAATTATATTCAAGCTTATTAATCAGTATCGATAAAAAAAAAAAAATTCAGGTTCTCATCTTAAATATGACGTCTATTATATATCTACTTTCATTATATACTGATATTGATGCTTCTTGTATTATTACGAATATTTGAAAATACATGTTTCATTTATGACGTAATATTTGTCCAAGCCTAGGACGATTCTTTTCATAGTTCCATGGTCCAAGCGAAATCTTTCCTTAATAAAATTATTGTTCATTTTTCCATCTAATTATAACAGTCTTTAACAGAAAATGTCTTCTGAACCTAACCGATATTCATACTTCATGTATAATAACATACTACATATTTGCTTTCAAATATCATGGCAATTCATCTTTTTTTAATTCTTTTGAATATTCATTTTTTACGTGGAAATCATTCAATTGAAAAATAATTGTTGAGGAAAAATTATTATTCCAGGTTTTGTATTTCTTGGCAACGGTAGGCCTAGCAACGTAAAATGGTCAATTAAATTTTACAGGAAAAAGTCATTGATTCTCGATGAAAATAATAAAATTTTTAATTATTAAGAAAATTATTTTGACCTGAAATTATTCTTTCGAATATTTTTTTTGAATTGAAAAAAATTTAAACCTTGTATTATCAAAATCTTAAAGTACATTTTATTTCTAGTAATGTTATTTAATCTTTTTTTTTTCTTAAATTTTTTTATTTCATTTTCATTTTTCACGTGAAAAAATTTCAATTGAAACTAAGCTGTTGAGTAAAAATTATTATTCCGATTTTTAATTTAGTGTTGGCAACGATAAAATGTTAGCAACGGTATAGTAAATTTAACCATTTTAAAATTTTATAAGGTAAAAATGTCCATTTACTCTCTATAAAAATAATGAAATTTTGAATTATTAGGGAAAATATTTGAATAAAATAAACAAAAACCAGTCTATGTTCATACCCGGGTTATAATCAACCTATACGCAAATATACAAGGTAATTAAATTCTCCATTTTGACGCTGGCTTCAGCCTAACATTTGCACACAATCAGATTTATAATATTATTAGGATACGTATATATATATTAAATATTCAATTTCATTTAGAATTAGGCTGATATTGTTAAATTCTGGATGCATTATCAAAAATTTTATTCCTCCACAATGATTTTTGAAGTGATAGCTGCCCAATTTCTCCAAGTCCCAAGCAAGAAATTATTAAAATCCTTCTCACATATATACTTCCTTGATTCAAATCTGCAAACGTCGATTCCGATCTCGTCAAATACGTAACAAAAAAAGATTCACAAAGTTACAGTAGTTTTCAATTAGTGATGGGCCGATTCGAGATCTTTTAAGAATCGATACCTTAGTTTTCGAAAACTTTTGAGAATCGAAACCAACGTTCGAATACTTTGTATTCAAATGTTGTAGCACTGAAAACTACTCCAGACATTGTTCAATTGAAACTAGATGAGGGGCGACATATCGTCTGTCTCACCCTTCAAATGTTTTGTCTACGTAAAATCGCTCCTCTTTCTCTCTTTTTATTTATTTTTTTTTAATGATCACGTGTCCGTTACAGCACCTTTTTTTGTTTTCATGTTTTAGAGTTCGGGGGAAAATTGACAAAAAGCAACTTTTGTTTAATTGTTGATAAAATCAAGAGAAAATTTCTTTTTTTTCAAATTGTACAATTTTACTTTCCAGCATGAGAAATCATTTGTTTTTTTACTGTTTATATTTTAAATGTTGTATTTCAATACAAAAAAAAAGTACAATTTTCAAATGGGTACCATATTGCGTTCATATGGGAACCATAAATTGTTCAAATGGGTGCCATTGAGCTCCAGTATTTCTGAACTTCCTTATTTAATGGCAAAAATTCTGCGATTAAATAACGCGACGGTTATGATTCAGTAATAATAGTACCTCAAATTGAAGAATTGTGGGAACTATGTAATAAGCCTTGTTATTTAATACTTAATATACCTGATACTTGATAACCTTAAGTATGGATATTCTAGAAAAGTCAGTATGGGGGTAACCAGAATTTCGTTGTTTTTTGGGGTGGTGGTTGGTACATTATTTTATCATAAGTGCCGGCAAGGGTACAGATATATGGAAATTTAATTAAATTTTCTGTATCTGATTAATTTTAAAAAAAGAAAGAAAATTAGTCTAATAATTTTAATCGAAAAATATTTTCCCGAAAAATTTTAGAATAATTAACACTAATAGAAGAAAGAACTAAGAATTTTTCGTCAGAAGGACTCATCCCCTAAATAATTCCCCCACCCCCCACTCGTGCAAGACAATTTGTAATTTTGTTTTCCTTTTAACGGTTATACGTTTCAAACTTATTTTACACGGGAATTCAGGATGGAAGGAAAAAAATAAATAATTGTTTCATTTCTCTATTTTGAAATATTTATTTTTGAATATTTAGTATTTCCTAATTGGTAAATTTATATATTGATTTTTATGTTGATAAATAAAAATTGTCTTGCACGATCAGTTCTGAAAAAAAAAAATCCAGATATTTTCATGTTTATTATTATTATTATTATTATTATTATTATTATTATTTTGTACCAGCTGGCCGGGTCCGTGATAGCAGCCTTAAATTTACGTAACATTAAAGTTTAATGAGATATATATTTTAAAGAAAATAAATCCAAACGTACATCGAGTTGTCCACCCCGCTATCTTCGCGCGCGAATACCAAACGTGGAAGCCACTGCGGCCAGTCTTTAGACAAACGAACCTGTAATTTGTATGATATTATATTTTTAAACGAAAATACACCTCCAAACGAACATACAGTTGAGGGATCAGTGTACACTGGGTGTGCTATGCCGTTCGAAGGTTATGGCTATGCACGCTCTTGGGTTTTATATATTTTTAAAAATGTATCAAAACGAATTTTTAAACGAAAATTCATTTAAACGTACCTAGAGTTTGGGGTTCAAAAATCGCTGTAGGAATTCCGAATAAACTTTATTATAAAGAGAACAACATTTACTAAATCAGAGTAAAAGCTTGAAAACGGATTCCTTTCATTAATGTGGAAAAATCGCGGCGAAATTCGATAGAAAACGCTAAAAAAATCTGACAAAAAAATTCAAAAACTGGTTTAGGTCAGCAGAATTTCATATATTCAGGTACCATCCTACCAAATTTTCTTACTCTGGATGAAGCGGTCTCTTTAGAATACAGCACACAGGCAGAGAAACAGACACACAAACTTCTGTTTTTATTATTATAGATTATTTAGTTTTTCTTAAAGCACACTAGGCTATCTTCCAATGAAGCAGTTATCGTTATTTCTATAATTTACATCGTAAATTTTAAAAATTAAAAATGGTGGAGACGTTCAAGAATAGATTTTTTACAGTTTTGTAATAAATACATTACAATTTTGTAATAAAAAAATTACAATATTTATGAGAAAAATGTAATTTTCTGTTTGTTCCAGATATAAATAAAAACACCTTTCAGTCAATACATTTATATTTTTATGTTCTAAATGTTTTTCAATCATTTTTTATATGCTTAAAATGATGTTTTATAACATCTAAATAAATAGTTTTCAAATCGGAGTTGTTGAGTTAAAAAGGTTTAATCTTCATAATCAAAACAGAAAATCTTTTTCGAATTGTACAAATTATTTTTCCACTATGAGTAATTTTTTTCTGTTACATGTTAAAAAATCATAAAATCTGATATTTATGATGTTTAAATACAAATTTATAGAATTTTATGTAAATTAAAAAAAATAGTACCTTAGCTATTCACACTTGAAAAAATAAAAATTAAACATCGCCGATCATCCTACTAACATCAAGATTCCGGAGAAAAGTCTCAAACAGCGCCGAGTAGTCTACTATTTGAATACTAACATTCACCTGCGCAGCTTATGAAAACATAGAAAACTCGAGCAATGAGAACTGAATACAGTCGAAAACCGCACTTTTCGTTTTCGTCACCGACACAAATGGCTTGTATTCGAATACTTTTGTCCGAATGGAGATCATTCGAGAACATGGCTGAAACGAGACCTTAGACATTTTGAATTCGAATACTCCCATCACTATTTTCAATGCAAAGCAGCTGCAGCGTATTGTGGACCTTACACTACCAGTTCTTTTTTTAGACCGCTGACCAAGCCCCTGCCTTCCGGGCTTTTGCATAGCTTAACGGGTTGATGCCTGTCAATGGGGCAAGGATATGCCTCATCTCCGCATGGCGAAGATCTGTTTGATAAGCCTATAGGCACGATGTGGCTTCAGTTCATCTTGTTACCGAAGTAGCTTTTCCTTAGTTGGCCGAGTTGGCCGGTTGTTAATTAATGTTTGGATGCGTCGATTCAGCACTGCACAGTGTAGCGAAGTAATTCTGGATGGATGTGAGATGCTGTAGTATTTGCTAATTTCACACTGCATTGCACACCCATACGTCATGCCGTCGCTACGCTTGTTGATCCTGTAATTTAGAACCTTGATCAGATGACGAGACTTTCACCTGACTACGCACCTCCAAAGGTATAATTCACAGGGAACTTGGAGGAATTTGCACCCTCGACGTATGTTACATGAACCGGGCCCCATTAGCGTACATTATCGTGCGTAGTAGCGCTACATTTGGCTGGTTTGACACTTTCATGGTGGCTTGTCACTAAGGTACGTCTCAAAATTATATGGACAGGCGATTTTTCGAAGTAACAGCTAAGAAAATAAAGCAATGATCGCAAAAAAAATAATTTGCATATGGAATCATAACATACGTTTATTAAGATACAGAAATGTTATGTTTATATCACAGATTGTTTGTAAAAAAATAAAATTCAAAATAAGCTGTCTCAAAAATATATGAACAATGTAACGAATTGCTTTTATTACCACCGTATCAGAAAAATTTGCATTTTCTGCGTTCTGTCGAGGCTAACGAAAAAGAAAGGCTACCGCGGTGCTTTACGCGTATCTTTTTTTACAGACCGTGAGAGTCACTTGATGCTCGAATGTAACAATCCAGGTGTACGAAAAGAGCATCACGTCAATCTAGCGGTCTGTAAAAAAGATAAGTGGAATACACCGCGGTAGCCTGTCTTTTTCGTTAGCCTCGGTTCTGTACTTGTGACGTAATTTCTTTGAAATATAAAATCACTGCTATTTCTTCAATTGTCGAACAGTTAGAAAATGCATCGCAACGTTGAATTCTCTGCTGCTGATATTGCTAAAATCTGGCGTTTAAGTGCTCAAAATGTTAAAGTTTCTGATATTGCAAAACAAATTAAGCGTAGCAGGTCTGTAAGTTATGCAATTTTATCAAAAAATGACAATACGATTGCAAAAAAGCGTTCAGGTCGACCAAGAAAACCATCTCTAAGACAAGATAGAGAAATTTTGCGGGCAGTTTCAACTCAAAAGAAGTCTGTTCGTGAAATTGCGAGGAATTTGGCGTTTCCTATTTCCAGATCTACTCTTCCCCGTCGCATACAGGTAAGTGAAAATCATAACAATCGCAGAATGTGTCGGAAACCTATGCTGAAAGTGCACCATAGAAAGACTCGAGTTCTTTCGGTTAAAAAGCACATGCATTGGACGTATGAATGGTTAAGTGTTTTCTTTAGGGACGAAAAAAAATTCAATTTGGATGGCCCTGATGGCTGGGCATACTATTGGCATGATTTACGAAAAGAACCTCGCGAGTTCTTTAGTCGACAAAAAGGAGGGACATAATGGTGTGGGGCGCATTCTGTTTCAACGGAGCAACGGATGTTGCTTTTCTTAATGGTCAACAGTTCTCTGAGGATTATTAAAATGCCCTTTAAAGCAATCTACTTCCAATCGGAAACATCTTAGTGGAGGAAAACTGTGTATTCCAACAGGACAATGCGTCCATTCACCCCTCCCACTCAACAACAGCTTAGTTTAAACAGAATCAAGTGACTGTTATAGAGTGCCCAGCCATCAGCCCAGACTTGAATCCAATTGAAAAAAATTGGGGAGTACTTGCACGAGATGTGTTTGTCCATGGTCGGTAGTTTTCCACTATTCAGGAATTACAGCAACAAGTAGAGCAGAGTTGGTTCTCTTTACAGCCGCACATACTCCAAACACTATTTGGAAGCATGCCTGATAGGGTTTTTAAGATAATTAAAAGGAATGGATACCGAATTTGAATTTAAATGCAAAATATTCGAAAAGTCTATATATTTTTGGGACAGCCTATTTTTATTTTTATTTTTTTACAAAAAATCTGCAACATTTATCCTTTATTTCTTTGCTGAAATAAATTCATGTTATGATACTATATGCATATTATTTTTTTCGTGATTATTTCTTTATTTTTTTAACTGTTATGGTCTCTTTGTTGTGTTTATTTGTCTCTGTTATAGTTTTTGCCTCTTTTATGGGCTCATCCCTATTGAGTTAGTTTGTCTGTGTCATGGTGGTTTGTCACTATCATGTTTATCGCAGGTTTTATGGGCTGGTTTCATTTTTGTTTTTATTTCTTTCTGTTAAGGTTTTTTGCCGCTTTTATGGTCTCATCCCTATTGTGTTGTTTCTGACATTCTCTTGATGAGCTGTATCGTGTCACTGGCTTGGTTATCTATTATCCCTAGCTTGTTGATTGTGATGTTTGTCACTTTCTCGGGTGCTAGTCACTTGCGATGTTTTCGCTGGTTATTTGTCGCATTTATTGGGTTTGTCATATTGCGATTTTTGTTGCTGGTATTTGTCACATTCATTGTTGTTGCTTTTTAATTTACTTTTTCACATTATCTTATTTCCCTCACTTGCTTTTACTGCTTTGGGATACTTAGTATATTTGTAGCTTCGTGGATGTGCTATATGCGATCAGTCCATTGAATACTGATGGTCGGTATCACTACTTGATTTTATTTTTATGTGCAACTTGGTTGATTAGTTATTTGAGAAGCTTGGCGCACTAATGGAGTGGATTTGTTCCATAGCCATAAGTTCGACTTTTGCCTTAGGCTGTTTTCACTCGATAAAACATATATTTTTATGGTCACTTTTGGGAGCCAGTTTGCATTTTGCTTTTCACCTTTTTACATTGTTGGCACTAATAAACTCAATGTTGTAAGTTGTCTTCATAATTTAAAATTCTCCAAGTTGTCTTCATTACTTGGAGAATTTTCAGTCCTTCATAGACGACTTCCACTCCTCACTAGCACTGAAGAGAATGATTTTTTTGGCGTAGCAAGGCGGTTCCCTTGCTACCGTTTTTTAAGCAATAAATTATACTTACCAAAAAGGGGCGCTATTACGGATAGGGATTGCTTATCGGAAATCTGGCTGCTGGGAAGAATTGATTAATGTGATATCATGTCTATAGTTTCTGCTAACCATCTGATCAGTTCTCTTCCTTTCTTTGTACATGTTTATTGTTCGATAGTTGGTTATTCTATAGTTTTTGGTTGTTTGGTGTAATGTGGATCAGATGGAGTGAATGGGTTAATGGGCAGGATGTTAGATAAACTTTGGATGTTTCCAATTCCCCGCACGAGCAATTTGGTTCGTCTTTACGCGTAAACCTATGTAGAAATGCTCCATGACCTGTATAAATTTGGATTAGTAGACCGCAGCTAATGATTCTGCGATAGTCTACGTTTGGGAAATATTCATATGTCGACCAGCACGTGTTTCCATAATCCCACTCGAACTGCCATTGTTTAGTTGTTAACTCTCTTAAGTTTCTTTTTAGGTTTGATATTGGTCTTTTTAAATGATATGGTATTTCCTTTATTTTATTTTGTGCCGCTTTGCTAGTTCGTCGGTATCCTCCTTTTCTTGGATGCCCACGTGTACTTTTATTCAGCTGATTTAAAATTTTTGATTTGCGTTTTTTACTAATTTTTGTTTGTTATCTATTACTTTTGTTACATTGAATGGTTTGCTGAGCGGTTTATGCTACCAGTCTTTGTTATATATCCGGATAAAGACTGAATCAGATTCAAAACGCCTCATTTAGATAATGATTGTGCATAAACTGCGTTATCCTGGAGATTTTTAGAACCGGAATTAGTACGCTTAGCAGCTGCACCCTGTGTTACATTTTAGTCATACCAGTCATTGTTTAATACACAAAAGGACACTGTTTACGCAAATAGAGGATGTGTAGATGTCCTAGATTACGATTACATATAAACTGATTTATTTTGAAACATTTAGAACTGGGATAGTAATTTACGTCATTCTTGCGTATTAAGTACGTATTTCTTTTAAGCATGGACAAACATAGAGCTCCTATAATAGAGGCTGACGCATTCTCGCAGATTTGGTGCTCAAATTGAAGTTCAGTCGAAAAACCAAGCTAATCAGAACCGGTTCAGCCAATCAGAACCGAGTCTTAGGCAACCCCAACTCCGGCTGCGGTAGATTGATGCTGAACTGAGCACCAATAATCCGAAACAAAATGGATATGCGTCAGCTCCTATTATAGGAGTCTTAGACAAACATCGTGTACATTTACTTATTCTCCCTTTGTTTATGAAAAAACATTTTTAATTTAAATGTTCTAAAAGGAAAATGAAACAATATATATCACATTTAACTCATATTTAATACTATGCTCTTAGGTTATAAGTTGCAATTAGTATAAAATTACAAACACGTAAAAAATGCTTCCTAAATAAAAATACCTTTCATAGGTAATTAATCTAAAAAATGTCAGTCAACTCGAAAATAATTGCATTCGTTAAATAATATTATAAGAAAATTATAATGCTTTAATAAGAAAATTGAAGCAATTTTCTTATTTTTATTTATTAAGCAACAAAAAATAAATTATTTTAGTCAGAACATCGCAACATATAATATTTAAGTTATTCTGCCTATCATACATAAAGTACTAATATAATGCAATTCCTAATTTATAAATTAACGATAATTCCTCAGATTTCTAATAATTACAAACAATCTATACTTAATAATCAATTTATCAGACTTTTGCTAAGAAAAAATTACATTACTTATATACATGGTGAATAATGTTGTGTTATGCTAAGAAAATGAAGAAAAATGTGATGTGTATAATTACACATATACCCAATTATTAGACTGGATGTTTTTACTGTTACGTTTCTCACTTCCTAAAAACCAATTCATAGGCAAAATGTTTCCATGGTTTCTAAGATAATAAAACATTTGCATTAGTAAATGTCACATCAGAAATAATACGCTTTATTGGGTTATTTTGCTTGTTAAATTAAAATAATAGTACAATATTTATATTTTATTATTCAAAACTTCTTCACAGTTAATAAATGGCGAGATTGGTTCAAATACGATACATTTCCGATAACAACAAATGAATAAGACTGGAAATATTTTGATATGATGCATATTTCGATATACAGGGTCTCTCTCTAATACTGAACAAAAATTCATTAAAACGATTGATTTCATTTTCGTGCTTATGTATACGGAAATCTCCTTCAATTAGCCGGAAACTAATTAAAGCACAGAATGTTTTTTTCACGCACTTTTATGTGTTTATCTCAATTTTTTCTATAAAGATTGCAATAAAAACATATAAAATAATTTTTTGGTACAATTTTAATTAAATTTCAATTTTGATAAAATTTATTTAGTATTTACTTTTGAATAATTATTGAGCAATGTGTCACTATTAGGCAAGAGTTACTTTTGACTACACTGTAAAATAAAACAAATGTTAGGAAAATATACAGTAGTGGCCAAAATTGTGGAAACATTTATGAAAAGGTGTATTTTTCAGGTTTGATGGCTCATAATGCCACTTTCTGTTTAAGTAATAACATAAAATTATATAAAAGTGGAAAGATAATCAAGAAGGTAATTAAATAAATTTTGTTCAATTACTAGTATTTAATAAAAAGTTATACACAAATAAACAAAAAAAATGAAACAACAGTAGCTTAGGTTAATATGAAGTATCTTTACTTTATTTGAATGTGGCCGATGAGCATGAGTGTTTAGCAAGCTAATCAAGTGTCATCCTGTTTTGGCAGTGAGTCAATCAGGTAACAGTAAGATTCAACTGCTGTTGTCATGTTTTAGAGCTGTGAGGAGGACATTTGTCAGTTATTTATGTGATTAATATTAGAGTTGGATGTGAAACAAAAGAAAATTTAAAAAAATGGCACAAAGAATTGAATAGTCACCAAGAAAGCGGTAAAAAAATAGTACTATTAAGTGAACAATGTTACACTTATGAAGAAATTAGAAGGCAAATTGGTGTAAATGTAATCAAACCTGGTACTTATAAATTTTGAAAGTGTATAAGGCAACTATGTCGCTACAAAACCAAACTCGTAAATAAAGGAAAAGATGTGCAACAGGTGACAGGAGAAAATCATCTGGATGTATACAAAGTGAAATGACGGAAACCAATGTGATGTTGAGTGCAAGAACTGTTCGGCGCAGACTGCAAGGATTTCGTTTAAATGCTAGAATTCCATGAAAACATTTATTTTCTCCTCTAACAAAGGATTAAAAGATTAAACTACGCTAAAACTCATGATAACTGCACAGTGACACAATGGAACAGTGTTGTTTAGTCAAAAGCTGCCTACTAGTAGTGATGGCATCATGAAATACGTAAGGAGAAGAATCTAAGATTTTCATCCTAATTGCGTTACATATATCGTGAAGCAGACAATCAGTCTTATAATATGGGGAGTAGGATATCAAAAGGTGTGGGTAGAATTTTTTTGATTAATGGGAATATGAATGCTCAAAATATACATCGATGAAATACTTCAATGCCAACTGAAGCTTTCGAAACGTGATATTTACTTTCAGAACTCAAAGAATTGGTTCGAAGGCGTTCTAAGGCCGTAATTAACCCTTTCCGGCGCGGAGTAAGTCTGTTTGTAAAATGATGAAATAATGGACTGACACCAGAAATTACAAACGAATTCATTAGAAAATAAAAACTTGCTTATTTTCCGGTACTTAACAAAAGTAAAATTTTAATTAAATATTCTTGGTGCCGTTTGTCAGTTTTGGAATTAAAATTAGGTGTCCTTTTTTGTAACCACCGCCCGTTAAATGGTTAAGAGTAAAAGTTACTGAACTAAATATTAACTGACATTGTGATAATTTTTGTATGTCTCACTTTTCGTTATGTTTAAATTTTCTTCTTTATACCTGCTATTTTAATTTTAAAAAATGTCATGAAATTTGTTGGAATTACATTTTTTATTAAATAATCTTTCCATTGCTATATAATTTATGGTATTACTTATGGAGAAAAAAATGTTATGAACCATTAAACTTCAAACTTCAAAAAGCTTTCCACAATTTTGTCCACTGCTATAACTACGAATGAAAATATATAACCAGCCTTTCCAATTTACCCACAATTCCTAAAAGCAGGCTTCATCTTTATAAACCTTAGAAACCAATATATTTTCGAGATTTAAAGGCGAATTTGTAAAATTAAAGTTTATTTTTCCAACACTGGTTTTCAGAAACGTTTCCGATTAGATTTTACAGTGTATTAATCAATTTTCTCAACACGGAATTTAGGTTTTTTGTATGCTATCATTTCTCAAAAAACATTTTCCTGTTCAACAAACATGCTTTATAGACAAACATGATAAATTAAATACACTAAACTTAATATTAAAATTAATATTATTTTGTTACTCTTGCACGTATAAATTCAATTATGAAGCTGAAAATGTGCCCTTTTGAATTGATAGCTTCTATAAACCAATATTCTGGGTTGAGGAAACTGATTAATACACTTTAAAAAATAGTCGGAAATGTTTCCGAAAATTAGTGACAGCAAAGAAATGTTCTTATAAATGTTTCTTTGAAACCTTGAGCTTTTTAAAGATAAAAAGCGTTTCTTGGAATAGGAGGCAACTCTGAAGATGGTATTGTATTGTTGTGATTATATATCCGCAAATTAAAAAAAACATTTGTCTTTTTTAACTATGTAGACTGCTGAAGTTAAGTGACTTCTGGAACAGTTTCAAGAGAAAACTTTCTCGAATTCCCGTTTACATGCACGGAAAATTCTAAAACCTGCACAACCATTCAGTTCGGGTCGAGTGGATCCTAATATGGGAACGTTGGCACCACATTACTCATAATTCTACCAGTCACAAAAACCGAGATGAGCCAAATCTGTTAGCAGAGTTAAATTTTAAGTAAACATACCATCCTCTAATTAACCTACTCATCAAATATCTGACGTAAGGAAAATGTACAGAGAAAATGTATTTAATGACAATCAGCCACTTTCATTTTATGTTACAAAAATTCTAAATCCAACTTCACCATAAATTAACTTAATTTATTGTTATTTTCAAGCATTTTTTTTTTCAATCATCTATGTTGAAAAATCTCACTTAATTGAATTAACATTTTCTGCCTTATCTCTAGCGAAACAGTTATTCTAGAGAGTCACATCAACTTATTTTCAAAGAAAATTAAATCTCTTGACAATATTTTCAACTGACAATAGGTTATTGCTTTAATTATGTCGATTCTTTAGAATGTTAATGGGACATTTCAATTGTAGAAATTAAATCTAACAGCGAACACAAAACCTCTTTAAAAAGATTATTATCATAGGAAACGGAATAATTAAATATGATGCTTCGGGGCTTAAAACTGAGGGTATTTTGAAAAAAATTTAAAAAGATTGTTGTTAAGACCACTTATCTTCAAACAAGTTTCATTTAACTTTAAATTATTTTCTAATAACTAATTTAAAAGCTTTTGTTATTATTTCATTAAACTGAGACCAAATTTGCATATTGTGCATTTATCCACACATTTAACTATTTAACACTTTCGAGTATGACGTCCTGTTAATAGGATATATCATTATATTGAGTATTATTTTTGTTAGCATTTTTTTTCATTATCATCTGCATGTAATAATAATAGTACATGTACATACAGTTCATGACTTCATTTCTTCAGCATTTAGTAATGATAATAACAATAAAAGCTTGCTTAATTCATTTTACACTTATGGCTATCCGTTTATTTCAAATATATTTAACTCTTTAAATTTAAATTAAGGTCTACTTCTCTGAATGAATAATTTGCGACAAAACATACCGAATTCAAAAAAATTATCATGACTGTTTAATATTGTTGTAATACGATATTTTTGTGATAGTTCATGACTTTATTTCTTCAGCATTTAGTAATAATAATAATAATGAAAGTTTGCTTAGTTCTATTTACACCTACGGCGATTCTTTTATTTCAAATATATGTTTAACTCTTTAAACTTAAATTAAGGTCTATTTCTCTGAATGAATAATTTGCGACAAAACATAGAAAATTCTAGAAAATTGTTATGTCTGTTTAATCTTGTTCTAATACGATATTTTTCAAACGACTTCAAAAAATTTCCTTATCCTATTGTCATATTAATAGTACGCAAAATCTGTAATATTCCTTAAATTTCAATAAAGGAGATGTTCGTCAAATTTGAAAAAACCTCAAATTTTGTGCCTTGGATAGTTACACTTAATATTATTACCGTAAAAGTAATTTTTTTCCTAAAATTGATAAAAAATCGGACGCGAAAAGGTTAAAGCAATTTTATGTTTCAAGAACAAACCATTGAAACATTCCCAATTACTGAAAACAAATCTAATGAAATTTCTCATTGCGGGATATACCGGGCGATTCAAAATAAGGGATGGCGATTATATTTTAAACCGCTAATGACAGAAAAATATTCTTAATTTCAAAACTTACACTGCTTGGCAAATGGTAAGAAACAACGAATTTGCGCAAAAGTACGTTTCATTAAGCAAATCACAGATAAAACAACACAGATAAAATTCAATTCACAGATAAAACAACGGTAGAGGACGTTGTATGGTAAAGTCTCTTGTCTGTGTTAAAGGCAGTGCATCCATGTCATTTCCATCTTTGAAATTGCAAGTACTAAACATTTGAAGGGGTAGCCACATTGTCGCTTTCTGAAGTTAGAGTTGTAAATTTCCTTTTTGGATGACGGGTATTGACTGTTAAATGACTGTAAAACATCATTTGATAGTGTACGAACATGGTTTATCAGTTGGATATCTCAAGGTGGGGCAAATTGTCACTCAAGATACCAAAGATAGAGATGTGTCGAAGAGTGTAATCTTGCAGTTTAAAATTCCTCTGGATGTGGAAATTCTATGAAAAGGGATTCTGGAGACCGTGGTAGGGACATCACATCTCAAGAGCATCCGTATGTCAGCTTAGTGGTCAAGAGGAACATAAATGATACTCCAGGTCAGATAACCTCAGAACTCGCTAACGCTACAAGTACTTGGTTTCCTGTGAGAACTATTTATCGGTGATTAAATATGTTGTCTTAGATAAACAAAACTTTTTACTTACATGAGTTTTGGGAAAATAACCATCTGTTTTCTTTTTAATTTCAAATTACCTGTTGAAAAATATCTCTTTCAGAAGGCTTTATGTGAAGGTCTCTCATGTATTATCTTTTAATTTCTAATAGTTTTATAGGAAGTATCCCCTTCAAAGTCGGGGGCGAAAAACTGTTTACATGTAATAAATATCATTTTAGATTTAATTAATATCATTATAGACATATTTATTGTTTCATTATAGACATTTATTTATGATATTATTATAGTGTAAATAAATCGCATTTCGGATGTTCAATATTTGCTGCATAATATAGAATGCTTTATAAAATTGTGTATTCTTATAAATTATATGCATTTATTAGATACATGCAAGTTAATTAAAAATTTCCGCTGTAAATATATTCAGAAGAATCATTCTTGTAGAATCAGAAGATTAATAATGCTACTCTAAAATTCATGGAAACAAGTTATTAGTCACTTATTTTAATAGGTACTAATATTTCGCGTACCATGTAATTCTAATGCTTGACATATTTAATCCAAAATGCTCATCTGAATTCCATTGAAATATGTGAGTGTTATTTTTCATTTTCCGAATTCTAAGAAATTTCATTAAACATATTTAAATATCTGCGCATAACGTGCTGAATTGAATGTATCATTTATTACTGTTGTATGTGAAAACCTGTCAAACAAAATGAATAAAAAATGAATTCACACATAAATTGAGTAAGAATTTTATTTTTTTATTATATGTATAAAAAATCAAAATAATATTATATTGAGAAAAAAAATATTTATATAAGAAGAAGAGAAAAATCAGATCCTATACATAGAACTGATGCACTATAAGATGATTCACTCACGAAATAAATAATAATAAATATAGTTATAAATTAATAAATTAAAACGCTTCACCCTAATTCCGGTCTTTTTTCAAATTTTGTGCAAATATTTAATTTTTTGCCTCAGATAGTGTATATAATTTGATTAAGTACAGTGTACAATCCTATTAAGAATTTTTTTATCAAAACAATTAGTATTACGCTATTTTATTGACGTAGAAAGAAATGATAATGAATATAGTAGTAAATTAATACATTAAAACTATTTTCTATAATTCCTTTTCTGTTAAAATTTTGTACCTAAATTTAATTTTTGCCTCAAATAGTGTCTAGTACAAATTCCAAAAATATCATTTGATTAAGTATAGTGTACCTTCGTATTACAGATTATTTAGCGAAACAATTATTATTGCGCTATTTTATTTTTCCTTAAAATTACATCGTTCCATAAAACTTCAGAGCAAAACCTAAAAACATTTTCGTGTTTTCAGATTAGTAGTCAATCAAAATACTATAAGTCGAGAAGAGTAGTTATACATTTTTTTTTTTAATTTGACATATTATTAAAGTGTGTCTAACATTTGAAGTTTTCTTATAATAAATTAAATTTTGAATGGCGAAAATCAAAATTTACCTTATTCATTCACATATCATTTTATTAAAAATACAATAATTATTTATAACATTTATTATCATTTTTTTTCATTTTTAGTACTTAATTTTATCAATGTTATTTGTATTTAAGTACATATATTTAAATGTAATTAATTGCAAATTAAGTCTACGCTAATTTTAAAATGCAATTAAATTTTTCTGTACCACGCATTTCATTCATCTAAATTTAAATTGAACAATTTTTATTTATTCTATTAATATTGTTTATACAATTTCAGACATTGCTTGTTAAGAACATGCAGAAATTTTCATTGTGAAATATAAACATGTTTACCCATTTGTCTTCTTTAAAATACATTATCTGAAAAGGCACGTAATTTAAATTCTTCCTCTATATTCTTCGGCAAGCCTGAAGAATTTTTTGAAGGGTGTTTGTTATTTAATAATTTACGTGCTTTATCTGCTGCTGAGACGACGTTAAAAAGTCAACAATCCGGCCGTGAATTTTTATTTTTATATGCAGAGTGACTCTTACAAATTATTACACTTTCACTACAGGAGAATCGTTAAAAAAATATATAGTTAAAACATATTATTAATTTAGTGGAAATATTTACGCATTTTAAGCAACAAAATAGTACAACAGAAGTCATTTTTGAAAGTAAAAGTTAAAAATATCTGGAGTAAATTCTTAATATATATATATGTATGCATAAAATAACATAAATATTTTTTCTTCTTTTATTATTTATTGTAAAGGTCCCTTATTAAAAAAAGTTAAAATATTCCGGATTTATTGTAATTAAATATGTTATTTAATAACACAGACTTATTGATTTTCCATGCAAAAGTAATAGGAAGTCAATGTAGATTGATTTTTACAGCTATTCAGTATATTACATAGTTAGAGATAATTTTTCAGTGAAAGCAATATATATATATATTTTTTTAATTAAGATTATTAAGGAATAATACATTTCTTAACTGTTTTTAGGGTTCTGTATTTAAAAAGGAAAAACGGAACCATTACAAGATCACCACTGTTTCTGTCTCTCCGTCTGTCAGAATCATTTTCTCGTAAACTGTGGGACATGGAAAGTTCAAACGTGGGAAAGTTATAAAACGTTTTTGCCTACATATGTTCAGATTTATTATCCATTCACAAATATGCTTAGGAAAAATTTAGGGGGCTAATTAAGTTACTTGAAAAAAGAAGTTTTCTTTTTGTATATCATGTGGGGTACCGTGTGAAAGATTTGGTAATGTTCAAATCAAAAATATATTTATTTTAATTTTATGTATTATATTTTCAGAGATATCGTCGAAAATGCACTGCAAAAATATGTCTCCTCGCACCTCTATTTCCGAATCTACTGAAACTAAAATTATAAAAAAAATTAGAGGTAACAAGAGTTTATTTAAAACTTGCAGGAAAATTATAGCGATTTTCTTAGGTAACATAGTATTTGAGAAAAACGCATTTTTCTGTTACACACAAACTTTATTTTTCGGGCAGTCAGCGGGGAAATTGACGGACGCTCGAGGTATCTATCGACGCAAAATCATCCAAGGATATTTGATAATGATTTTCGAAATATCATTTCCGGTAATTAGCCGAGATATTAATTAAGTTACTTGAAAAAAAAACTTTCTCTTTATGTGCGGTGTAGGGTATTGTTCAAGAGATCTCGTAACATCAATTAAAAAATATATTTGTTTTAATCTTAGGTATTATTTTTCAGAGATATCGTCGGAAGTATAATGGAAAAATATGTCCCCTCCACTCCTATTTCCGAATCTACTGAAGCTAAAATTATGACAAAACTTAGCGGTAGTAGTAGTATATTAACTAATAAACTGTTTTTAATAAATTTAATGTACAGAACCCTTTGAGCGCCAGTTATACTCGTACTTGACCAATTTATTTATTTAAAAAATAAATAGACTGTAACATTAGAATTAAAATATCTATGAATGTACTGTATTCATTCATTAATAAATGATTCTAAAAAAATAATAATTTCCTTTAGCTCCGAACGAAAATAGCAATCAATCACATATTTCGAGTAGACTAATTTTAGTTCAATACATAAAATATTTCACTGAATAAGTAACGAAAATTCTTAATTATCTGCTTTATAATGTAGCAGAATACTAGCAATACAATGACATTTTTTTTCTAATTTCAATCAGGTGATATTCAGTAAATTTCAATTCTTTTTTAATTGGGATATTATTTACTAAGGAATTATATTAAGAAAATCATGATTGTCTATTTCCATCATGAATTGATGCTCTCTTTTAATATCAAATCGAGGGACCCATTAGTTAATAATGCATTTAATCAAAGACCGTGTTAGTTTTTTCTTCTTTTTTATAATATTAGTCTCCTGTGCATGGCATTAATTAATCACCAAGAGCTTTTGAACTATTCTTATGAAAAACCGAGCATTGTGCTGAATAAAAAATGAGGTAACAAACGATTAACCTTTCTTCGTTATGTCTCCAATTGAATTGGGAAGAAAATAATTTAATTATGCAAAGTTTATGTCATGTAATTACGAAATTCTAAAATGATATTAAATCATATAATCTTTGTAATATTTAATACATAACCTTGTGACATTTTTATACAAAGGGTTATGAGTTGAAATTTAAATATAACAGTTATTTTCTTTTATATGTATAGGTACAAATTATGGTATTTTTTAAAAGTCTTTAATAGTGTTCCTTTTGTTTATATCCAGTGTGCTAGCCTGACCTTCCACCTTGCTATAACCACCGTTATAGCTTACACAACAGATTAGCAAAGCAGCAATTTTAGACGGAATATAAAGGAGGAAGGGTTGTATTTCCCAAAATAGGAGAAACTATTACTGGCGAAAGTTACGCTTGTAATTTAAATCTTTTGGGAGAAAAAAATTAAGAAAAGAAAAGAACCGTAAACTTGACATGAGCAGTTATATTACCAGTCTCAGTAATCTTAAAGCGCAGCAAAGCCAAGGCACATAGAAGTGTCATGACTTTCAAAGAAATAAACAATCTGTAATGGCAAATTTTAAAACATCCGGCACACGTCAGACAATTCACCTTTCGATTAGCACATTTTTAACTCTTTACAAAACAGCTTAACAAAACAGCAATTTCAGACTGAAGATGAAGTGTGAAACACAATCGACGAATTTTCAGAGATGGGAGAAGCAATACTGCCAAGATTCTATCACCAAAGTAATTGTGTACAATTTTCTGGTGAATAGTGGTGATCTAAACAAAGGGTTAAAATTATTAAATTGCATGTATGAAAGTTTATTTTAACTAAGAAATGTAAGCCCCAAGTAGGAAGCATAAACTACGAAATTTAATTTTTTCAGAAAGTTGCTGCGCCATCCTTCAAAACAAACTAAGTTTAAATGCAGGTGCTTGAAACTGTTTTCACCTATCAAAAAAAATTGTCATGGCAATATTATGCGTTGTATAAAATTACCGTATTCAGAAAACTTGAGATTCCGCGTCGATACCAATCGATATTGGAAATTTGGTGTCGTATAGATCACGAGATCGGAATTGTTCACAAAAAACCACGAGTAAAGTTCCGTTATACTCCAATTGTGAGCAGTCTGAGATACTTTAAAACTGTTTAACAGAAGCCGCATATAGTGAACCTTAATACTCAGATTAATGATTATCCACTGCGTCCAAATACCAAGCCTTTTTTTTTCACCACGTCAATCCCCCTGTCGCCTGAGAGTTGAAAAAGGGTACAATAAAGTAATGATGACCCTATTGAATGATGTTTGTATTTTATTTAATTTTTATAATCAAGAAAAAACATTTCAGAAAACCTGAAGAACTTTTTTACAAGCATAATATATTGCAAACATAATTTTACTCATTTAAACAGTTCAGTGAAGCTGTGAAATAACTGTAAAAATTATTTCTTTTATATTAAGGGAACGCTTCAAAATTCTAAATTTTTCAATCAGAAACATTTCAATTTCAATAAATTACTACTTTAAGAAACTTTTGATAACTCTTTAAATTAAAATTTAGTTTATTAAGGAAATACTTTCATTTACGGAAATAAACATTTTCTTGTGTGACTTTAAAGATACTCTTCCAATTATTCTTTATAATCAGATTTATTTTCAAAGGAAATCAAATCACATTGAAATAGTTTGAAATGAAGTTAAATTTCGGCTCTGAATATTCCTATTGTTACTTATGCAAATTGCTCGTTGTCGTTTTCAGAAATTATATCTATCAGTTTATACGGGAAATCTTTGAAGAGAGTGTTATCTGAGAGAACTATATAAATATTCTAAACTGACAGCTTTTTAATGTACTTCAAATTTGCTCAAAGGATTTGTTTGTGAAATTAATATTAATTAAATCATTTACTACAGCAAACTCATTTTAGACTTTGCTTTTTGGAGGGAAAACTTTTATTGATAAACTTATATCATATATTCTAATACGAGCGAATCTTGTGTGTGTGTGTGGTTATATATATAAATATATATATATATATATGCAAATTTTATCTTAAACAATTTTGACGAAATTTTGTATCCTACCGATTTGGCGCACCAGAAAACCATTGAGCTAGGTCACATGTTCGAGAAAATTCGATTATTGGGTCATTTTGGGTCACCGTGGGTCAGGGTCAAGCTAATTGTATCTCAAAAACGATTCAAACGATTTCGACTAAATTTTGTATCCTACCATTTTCGGGCATGAGAAGAGTATTGGGTTGGGTCACGTGTTCGAGAACTTTCGATTAGTGGGTCATTTTTGAGTCAAAGCGAGTCAAGTTAATTTTATCTAAAAAACGGCTCTAACGATTTTGATTAAATTTTAAATCCTACAAGTTCCAGGTACGAGAAAATCATTGGGCTAGGTCACATGCCCGAGAAAATTCGATTAGTGGCCCATTTTTGGTCACTGTGGGTCAAGCTAATTTTATTTAATAGACGGCTCAGACTATTTAGACTAAATTTTGCATCCTATGGTTTTCAGGCACGAGAAGACTAGGTTAATGTTCGAGAAAATTCTACTAGTGGGTCATTTTGGTCATGAGTCATTATGGTTGAAGCTATATTTATCTTAAAAACGGCTCAGAGGATTTGAACTAAATTTAGTATCCTACAGTTTCAGGAAACGAGAAGACTATTGGGTTAAGTCACATGTTCGAGAAATTTTGATTAGTGAGTCATTTTGTTCATTGGTCATTATGGGTCAAGCTATTTTTATCTTAAAAATGGCTCAGACGATTTGAACTAAATTTTGTATTCTACGGATTTTGGGCACGAGAAAATCATTGGGCCAGTTCACATACTCAAGAAAATCCGATTAGTGGGTCAGTTTTGGGTCACTGTGGGTCAAGATAATTTTATCTAAAAAACGGCTCAGACTATATTGACTAAATTTTATGTCCTACGAGTTTCGGGCACGAGAAGATAATTGGGCTTGGTCACATGTTCGAGAAATTTGTATTAGTGGTCATTTTGGTCATGGGTCGTGATATTTGAACTCAAAACTAATTTTTACAGAGCATAGCTCGGTCTTCCCTACTCGTTTATTGTTTTATTGAAGAAACCTTTAGTCATTAATATAATTCACTGGAGACTTTAGAGCAAAATATCTTAGAAACATATCTAAATTACAATTGTTTCTCAAATTTATATCTTGAAATATTTATTGAGCTGAATTTTTCAATTTATTTAAAATACATAATAATCAGATTCGCACAAAATTTATAGGGATGTGAGGGATAAATACAATTCGAATAAAGATAAAAATCCCTGTAAAATCTCAACTGCTGAAAGTTTGAAGAATTTTTGGGGGTTTCTTATAGTACAGTTAGCCATAAAAGAGAACACCGCCATACAGTTTAAGCTCTAAATTGTCACAAAAAACGAAAATAGCCAAACGACTGAAAATTCTGTCTTCTTCCAATTTATATTTTTTTTAAAATAGGGAGTCTTCATCATATAGAAATCGTACCAGATTGTTAAATACGCCTATATTCATTGTTGCATGCCCCGATTATGTAATCCTGACAGGAAATTACACCGAATATGAAGGACACTGCAACAAATAATAAAGATAAGAATCTTTAGGTAAAAGACACCAAACAGACGGCAGGGAGGAACGTGACGTTTAATATTTATGATCGGACCGAAGTGACTTTGATCCCACATTTTGGATTTTTGGACGTGAAGCAGAAAAGTAGTTTCAATAATTAAAATGATTTTTACTTTATGAAAAATGACTTTATGTAAATGGCAAAATTCAACAAACATTATTTGCAAATAATATGATCTGATATTTCGTAAGAGTACATTAGTTCTCTAAAAACAGTAATGATGATCGGACGCAGGGGGTGGGAAAGGAACTCGTTTTTCGACTTCAAAGCATTCCACAAAGGAAGATTGATATGATATTGATATGATTGATTGACAGCTGCAATCTTTAAACAACTGTAACTCTTTTTAAAAATACGATAAAATTTCAACAAAAATCGAAAGAAAATATTGAAATTTTATATTAATTAAAAAACAGAAATTTGAAGTTTTGATAGTAATTGAAGTTTTAAATGTATACACCTTAAGATATAATCTCCAGTATTATGTTTTATTTATTTATTTATTTATTTATTTATTTATTTATTTGCTTTTTCGTCAATTAGTTTTTTTTTTTTAAATCATAAAAGTTTCGAAAAATTGTCATGAGTTGACATTCTCGACTATTCGAGTTTCAGAGGTAGAGTGTTATAATTATAGTCAAATTTTATATTTAATCAACAAATCATTTTCAAATAATTTATTTTTGATAAATAAAGTATGCAGAATATGACAAAAAATTACTATATCGTACAAACATTTAAAATGTGGGAAAAACTTTTTAATTAAATAAAATAATAATTTTTTATGTAAATTAAGGAATTACTTAAAAATAGATTTTAGCCGAAGGATGAAAGACATTTTTATTACAAATTATATGTAAAAGTATCCTTTAACTTATCATGAAATAAAAATGGTGAAATTTTAATTGTTTTCAGTAGTATATCATATTTTTGAAAATACCTTATGGGATATTCCAGATCAAATTACCTATAGTCATACCATTTCATATGCTTTTGTGACACATGGTTCCAGTTCCTTTGTCTAAACTGCACTTTTCACTAGCTGAATTAAACGCTGTCATATTCCAAAACAAATTTCACTTTATTTAAACAATAAATAAACTACATTTAAAATTTTTAAGAATCATAATAATTGAAGCGCATAATGAATTTAAAAATCAGTTTCGTACTCAAAATTCATCAAATTATCACTTTATATATGAATTGCTTAATAGTACGAACAAATTCGCCCATTTTCATTAAAATCTGTGAAGGTGGGTTGCATATTCAATTTTTACTTTCTCCTATCTTTGCAAAAAGAAAGTAGTGGATTCATAAAAATTTTCGACTTCCGGTTTTCGAAGAATTTATACGTTTTCGAAGGTCCTGAACACGATTTGATCATTTTTAGAAAATGCCTGTCTGTGACTCTGTCTGTCTGTCTGTATGTATGTGACAAAACTTTTGTGGGCGCTCTATCTCAAGAACTAATGCACGAAATTTAATAAAACTTCATATTCAGTTAGTCCCTGATATAAGTTGGTGTTGATTAGTTTTTGGTAAAAATCGCCCGAGAGGTGGCGCTGCTGTGCTGCATTTTTGCGATTTCCTCAATAGCTCTATTTCAAGAAATAATGCACTTAATTTCATCAAACTTCAGGTTCAGTTAGACCTTAACATAAATAGACACTTATTACGTTTTGGTGTAGATATCGCAATAGGTGACGCTACTATACCACTTTTTACTCGATTTTTACGATAGCTATATCTCAAGAACTAATGCGCGGAATTTCATCAAACTTCAGATTCAGTTAGACCTTGACATAAATAGATGCTGCTTACGTTTTGGTATAAATTGCCCAACAGATGGAGCTGCTATACTACTCTTTCTCGATATTTACGATAGCTATATCTCGAGAACTAATGCACAGAATTTCATCAAACTTCAGGTTCTGGTAGACCTTGACATAAATAGATGCTGCTTACGTTTTGGTGAAAATTGCCGAACAGGTGGCGCGGCTATGCTACTTTTTTCATTATTATCACGATAACTATATCTCAAGAACTAATGCACGGATTTTCATCAAACTTCAGATTCAGTTAGATGTTGACATACGTTGTCGATGATTAAATTTTGGTCTAAATCTACCAACAGGTGGCGCTGCTATGCTGAATTTTTCAGGATTCACATGATTTTAGTAGTAGTCATATCTCAAGAACTAATGCACGGAATTTAATAAAACTTTACTTCAGTTAGACCTTCATATAAATGGTGTTAATTCTTTTTAGTGTATGCGAAATTTGTGTGAGATAGAAGAAAGTTTTGGGATTGGCACATCCAACTAGATTTTTTTCTTAGGTACTCCTCTGTATTTAAGTCTTTTAAAACATCTTGAGTGTAGAAAAGACGTTGAAAGACCTACTTAGGTTTTCCCCCCAAAAGAACTTCATATTGTTTTCTTTTTATTCCAGAATGATAAGATTTATTTCTCAGAAATTGTGCGAAACGCAGCCTTCCACTCCAGCGGTCCGATTTGTTGTCCTGCATTCAAGTACAGATCAAATTCTCTATAACTTGATTAGCTCTTTCGACACTAGAATGACTTTGTGAATGCGAGGCTTCCCATGGATGATCTTCAGTGCTGGCAAAAGCTCCTTCAAGTTTGTCACCACATTATTCGCAAATTCCATTCTATTGTCAAGCTATAATATGGATGGTGCTCCATAAGAAAATAGTTAAATGTAGACAGAAAACAGTTAAATGTAGAAAACATCAAAGGTTTTACATCAGTGCCTTTTTTAATGCATTTCTGTTATTCCTATCAAAGCTCAAAAAGATGCATGTAGATTAATAACGTTCGTGTAACGGTTTTGTATTTGGTTGAAAGTTCTTTCAACATTCTATCACGTCCTCCGTGTCCAAAAGCGAAATGATCTTCAAGAAGTACGTGAAGTAAGTCAGAGTCTCTGACGTAATACTGTATGGTACTGACTCCCCCTTTAACAGGATAAATGAGTTTATTTTTATTTCCCACAAACATCACATCATAACGATTCAGCAAACAATAGTCCCGGGGTTTCTTCTCAGTGGTCATTTAGGCCTTTTTTACATCATTTATTAACTTCTGGTAAGTAGTTTTGGTCAAACTTTGGATAGTTCATCGTCGAATAGTTGTTTCATGTCTATTGACGATGACACCTTCTCAAACACTACATCTTGCTCTTCCATTTTTCATGCAACACATTATAAAACTAATTTTTACACTCATGACGAAAACGCATTTTGACACTCCTGAACAAAGCGCAAAATGCAAATGGCAAATTCTGAGCCTGGGTCAAGCGTAAAAAATCACGTTCTTTACCACGTGATATTCGAAACGAATCCAAGATGTATATGATACTTCGCCGGTTTGTCGTTTAGCAGTCTATAGAATGCCTAATAAATGTGTGAAATGTGAATCGTTTCATACATTGCCAGTCAATTCTCGGCATTCTATAAAATGCCTAGGACTTCCATAAAATACCGGCTTTCATACACTGCCGGCAACATGTACATCAAGTTTCGTGCAAATCGGTCAAAAATGTAGAATTGTATAAAGAAACATGTACCCTCACACTGATTTACATACATATATATATATATATATTTCCTTTTCTTTTTAAATGTATATTAAGTTAGTTTTATTTTTTTAATAACAATGATAAATTGAAACTTTTTTTTTGGTAACAAACAACGATTTTGAAAATTAATTTATTATTTATTTTGATCGACATATTAAATCAATATTATGGGGGAAAATGATGCCACTAAATAGCAATACTCAGCTAATGAACTGTCGTTGTAAACATTACTTAAACCAAAGACACAGTTAAAAATTCACGATATTAAATTTATATTCGTTTATCTTGCATATTTCAGTTATTTATATTACACAACATTTGGCACTTTCCTATAAAACACTTGAAAGTTATTTAAATTTATTAAATGTAACATTAAATCTGGGTAAAATAATTACAGAAATACTATCGTATTATGTACAGAAATATTACCGTAACAGTGTACAGATCTGATAATATTGCATATTCAAAACAACGAATACCAGATTAATGTTATATATACAGGTGTCCCAAAAGTCCTTGACACATTTTAAAATTCAATAAAAGATCAAGCAACTGGCGTACGAGAATGCCGTTTAGAAAAAAATGGTTCTTATGATCTGAAATTATGTTTAAGCAAATAAAAAAATAACTTCCGAATATTTCTCTTAGATGGCGCTGCTTCTGAATAGTTATCGAATAGGTAGAATGTCTTTATATAAACAATAGCGAAAGACGCGCAATACGTATGCACAGTTTTCGTCCTAAACTATAGCAACCCACATTCCAGAACTTAAAAATACTCCCTTTCTAGAGTTCGATTAGACGACTGAGGATGGATAGACGAGTATTGTTAACTTCTGGAATAAGGGTTGCCTAGTTTTGACACAGTTTTGACATAGTTTTGACAAAAATGTGCATACGCATTGTGCGTCTTGCGCCATTGTTATGTATAGAGGCATTCTACCTATTCCATAACTTTAAAGAAGCATTAGCATATAATTGTTTGAACAATATTTTTTATTTGCTTAAACAAAATTTCAGATCATTAGAAGCATTTTCGTCCAAATCGCACTCTCCTACGCCAAATGCTTGATCTTTTATTGAATTTTAAAATATGTCAAAGAGTTTTAAGAGACCCTGTATATCTATATATTTTAACAATCGTTTGAAAAAACAGATATTTTCAGTGAAAATCGCTTAGGTAAAAAAAAAGAAGCAATAAGAACTTTTGGTATTTTTAATGATGGTTTGTCACAAAAATTTTAGAAGTCCAGATAACAGAAAAATATACAAATAGTTTTCATATCTACACTATATTATGCTTTCTGTAAGATTTTCCCCTCGTATTCTCCTTTCCTCACTCCTCCAATCATCTCTTGCCTCCTTTGCTCTCATTTTTTCTTTTCTCCCACTTCTTGTCCTCTTTCACTAATTAAATATCATATTCGATTCATATATTAATCAATCAATCCATTATTCTTATAATACATGGCTACTTATATTGTTCCAGAGATCGCGTGAATTTTTGATTCATGCTGTAATGTTCTATGATATACACTATTTTTTATTTGAGTTTTCTCAGCATTCATCAAAAAGGATAGTTTTATAAAGAGCAGCATCGGGTGTTTTTATTCTTTTTTTATTCTTATTCATTATTTAAAATATATTTAAGAGCATATTGATTTAATTAATGGCTTGGAATGGTCTTTGTATAATTAGTACTATTTTGTAGGTAATTTGTAGGTCATGTTTTTATTATTCGTTTAAACTATTGTCTCATCAAAATTACCATGATCTGTTTCTCACCACCATAAGGTGGGCATTTTTTCCACAGGGAAGATGCCCGTTCCTCTCTTCAACCAATCAGTATCATTCCAAATGATAATGGATTTTGAGCGATGAATGAAGGATCTTTCTCTGTCTCCAACTCCCCAAGTGTCCTTCTCCCTCTCTTTCCTTCACCCTTTCCTCCTATTCTCCTTTCTCCGCTTCTCCAACCAACTCGTGCCTCCTTTGCTCCCCTTTCTCCTTTTTCCTTTTCTCCTCCTTCCCCTCTTCTTTCACTCCTGTTCTCTCATCCCCACTATTTCCCCTCACCTCTTCTCCTTCCCACTGTTCATCTACCATCCATCATCCCACCTTCTCTTTCTTAAAGACTTAATTACTAAACTTAACTACTAGAACTTAACTATTTAATTACTAAATACTTAACTACTTAAAAAAAAAAGGAATTAAAAAGAAAGAGAGAACAGTGGTTAGACAAACAGTAGAAGGACGATGGGAGAGAGAGAGGAGGTAAGGTGAAGGAGAGAACTGAGGGAACGGGAGTGGAAGAGGAGAGGACAAGGTGAGAGAGGGAAGAAGGGGAGAGAGGGGCGAAGTGGGCAGGAGGGGACGGAAAGGTGAGAGAAGGGAGATCAGTGAGAAAGGGTGGAAGAGAGAGAAAGAGAGAGACAAGAAGAGAACTGGAGAAAGAGAAGGATACTTCAAACATAACTCTAAAAGAATCATTTATATCATCCGCTGATTGACGGAAGAGAAAACAGGTTTGTAAAATCTATTGTTGGGGCTCATATTTTTATAGTTTTTTTTAATTATTAAAATCAATAATATGTCATTCATTTCTCATGCATTAAATAAGGGCTTAAAATATTTAAAAAAATGCATAAATATAAAATAAAATAAATGAAATTATTGAGAGTAAAAATTAAATTTGCATTAATAAAAAATTACGAGTTTCATTAATTTATTTAATTATTTTTATCCATGCATATTACTATAACAACCCGATGAATGCTCTTTAAAAATTACCTGCCTATTTTAAAACAATTTTTGTATAATTTTTCGAATGCTTGAAGAAGGAGTTGAGACTCCAGATGATCACTCTTTGCACTAACTTCCTCGAGGATGAAAATCTTTTAGTTTTATCTTGATTAGTTCCACATTCTACACCTGAAGGGTTCTCCCTTTTGAGATTTACTTTTGTGCCAACGAATTTTTCATTATTTTCTGTTACTGCAAAAATAGATTGAAAATTTGGATGTGTGTAAATCACTTTGCATCCAGGATCTCTTTCGTCAAGAATTGTGAATTCTTCATCTGAAGAATCGTTCTCATCTTCTTTTATTTCATTTGAAGAATATTCCGACATATTTGTGTGTGTATTTTTATTATTTTTTTAATTATAATCTAAAGGAGCCTTTTTTACCAACATATAAGACGATTATATTGAGAAAGGTGAAAAGGAATTGTTGGAATTTGACTTGTTTATTTAAATACATTGTTGTAATCTGTTTTATAATTGCCCGCTAAGCAAAAATATTTTTTTTTAAACAATGAGTCATTCTGTATTAACAATGAGTTTCCTGTAATTTTAAACTGTTTTGTAACAACAATTAAATATTATTAAATAATAAAAAAGTATGTTGGAATTTGCAAACTTTTTAAAAATTATCAAGACTTATAAAATAAGAATAAAAATGTTTTTTTTTTTTTTTTTTTTTTTTTTTTTTTTTTTTTTATATATATTAATTCAATGTTTTGAACAAGAAATGTAGTCATAAAATTAGTCACGCCTAATTTCTTAACTGCAATTCATATTTTTTTTTTCACAGAATGTGCGTTGCAATAAGTTAATTTGGCATGTTGGATAATTTTTGATGAAAAAGATCTACTAAATAGTTCATTCTCGTACTTCATCAGCTAAATACACAGGATTATTATTTTGCACAAATCCATTTATTAACCCCTTAAGCACCACGACGTACCTGCGTACGTCATGAACGCTTCATTTGCAATACCAGGACGTATGTGCGTACGTCCTGATTTTAAGTCCAGATTGCAATATTCTAAGTATCTAGTTTTTTTGCGTCGCTAATTGCTATTGTGATTGGTTTTGTATGGAATTTATAGCAGTGATTATTTTCGCTTTCAATAGATTGCTTTTCGTGTGTCCAAAAAAACACTCATTAGTTTTCCCGCTTCTTTGTTTCTTTCTTCGTCATTCATTTATTTATGGGTTGGTCATTCTGTTCAGTTGTCTTTCGTAAATTGTAGTGTTTTGCTTTCGGTTTTGTTTGTATCTCTGATAGATAGTGATTTTATAGAGTAATTATGTCAGACACGGAGAGTGATTATTTCCTAAATGTGATGATCACATAGACGATAGTGATGATAGTTTTGAGTCAAGCGATGAATATTGGAACTTCGAACCTTAATTCTGTTTGTATAGTATAAATAAATGTTTATTTCATCTCCTTACATTACATGTAATCAAATTATTCACATGTAATTAGAAATAATGGCATAAACTACTTTTGACGAAATTTAACATATTGGGTTGTTTGGAAAGAAAACCAATTCGTACCAGAAAAATTCTATCATTCAATTATTAGGCATTAATTCCGATATCTAATGTATAATAATTTTCGGGCAGAATTTTCCGGTATGAATTAGTTTTCCCAAGCGGAAGAAACATTCCGAACAACCCAATATCTGGTATTCAGCCTGCTATCACTAAATTGAATATGGTGCTTAACGGGTTAAGAGGCATATAAAATATATAGAATATACGGCAATAAGCTAAATGTCATTTAACGGGCATTCTAGAATGAAAAGCAATATGATTTTCTCTTACATTCTGTTTATATAATTGAAACAATAAATTTTAATAAAATAAAATTTGTTTTCTTAAAAATATGCATCAACAAATTAACCAAGTGTCATATGTTCATGACGAAATTTTGATGATTATGTTAATAACTCACTCATTTTATTTCGTTAAATGTTCGCAGTTGATCTAAGGATTCCGGAGCAATTTTTGTTTTGCCGCTATCTTAAAAAATGGTTGAGATATAGCAATTTGAAATTTCAAGGTAACTGAAACTTTCAAATAAGACAGCAGAATTCATCCATAAACGGGTTTAATTTGTGAGTTTTAGTGAATATGGTTTCGGCAAATTTTCCTTCCTTGTTGTAACCATTGTTCCAACTCTTATATGCTTAACACTATACATTTATATTCGCCAACGTCAAATTCTCGCCAATCTTGGCGATACTTGGCAAAGTATCGCTGAATTTGGTAACAAAAATAGGTTGCCATAAATGAAGCCAACTTAGCTGTAGCGAACTAATTTGTCGATATTCTAATTCAAATTCAATATTGACGAGAACTGGGGCTGAATTCTTTTTATTCAGGTTCCTCACATTTTAGCTTCTTGTTTTCCAGTAAAGGCCAGAAAGAGTTTTCGCAGTTTAGTATACATTGGCTGATCGCATCCAGGTATCCCGACGATTCGCAAGCATCTGATGTACCACAGATGACGAAAAATATTGATTTCATTGGCGATATGATAGCGAAATTTGAAACATTAACATGATTGAGATAGAAGAAAAGTTTTGGGATTGGTTCATTCGACTAGTTACTAGATGTTTTGATGTGGAATGCTTCCATGCCTTTTTTAAGACTAGCATTCATTTTCCTTACCGCGACTACATAAAATATCCTTTCAGCACTAAAACCTGCAGAAAATTAGTAGTTTTCAAGGTTCGTACTTCAAAAGTGAAAACAGAACCAGTATAAGATTACCCGTGTGTCTGTCTGTCCATCTTCCCCAACCGTTTTTTCTCGAAAACTACGGAACGCGAAAAGTTCAAACTTGGTAGAGTAATAAAAGTTATTAAACCAGATATTTATAGAATATTAGCTATTCACAAATATTTTTGAGGAACATTTAAGGGCTAATTCCGTTAGTTGGAGGGAAAACTTTTTGTTATATCGTGTGGGGTATCGTTCAAAAGATCTCGTAACACTGAACTCAAAAATATATTTGTTTTAATTTTAGACGCTCGAGGTACCTAACGACGTGAAATCATCTAAAGTTTATTTATGATGATTTTCGAAACAAAAAATTGTAGGTAATTGGCTGATATATTAATTAAAACCTATCTACCAAAACACTGAACAGACCAAGACAGAGTTACAACTTTGCGATCTCCTTTCGAAGCGTACATGGCATAATGCCAAGTTTAAACTTTGTACAAAGACTTTGCTTTAGGTAAGGCGAATCATAGTGATAAATAGCCAACGTTTTTCATTCCAATTGAATTTGATTACTGAAGGCAATTATTGAAAAATATTTCATAGAATAATTCCAAGTTTTTTGCAAAGTCTTATTATTATTTTACCAAAGACTGTTTGTAATATTGCAGTTATAAAACTAATAAATGTATTGTACGGAACCCTATTTGCGCAACTCAAACTCGCATTTCACCGATCATTTGAGATAATTCTCATAAAAGTCTTTAAAAATATTAATTTCCGGATTTCCATTATGTAATTAATAATTGCCGCATGTATTAATGCCGCATTTATTAAAAGAAAAATGTTAAATAATTTAATAAAATGACGAAATTGTTTCTTTTTATATATTTTTTTTCAATCCTTGAATAATTGATTACAGGTGAATACTATTTTTAACACTTTCCAACCTAGTTGAAAAGTGTTTATGACTTCGGTTTGTCTGGCCGTCTGGCCGTCTGCCGTCTGGCCGTCTGGCCGTCTGCCGTCTGGCCGTCTGGCCGTCTGCCGTCTGGCCGTCTGGCCGTCTGGCCGTCTGCCGTCTGCCGTCTGCCGTCTGTCCGTGCTCTAACTCCCGTAAATATGCTCGGATTGCCCTGCAATTTTTATATGTTATAATCATTATCTATAGCATGTTCCCTATTTCAACGGAAGTATGTAGCACTTATAGTTTTTTTACAGGGACACTCAAAAGAATTCCGTTACATTGCGGTCTATGGGGAAAAATCATTTGCGGTTTATTTAAATAATGTTTCACTATTTTAAACGCATTGAAATTTATATATATCACTAAGGTGCATTAGAAGAAGCTTAATATGGAATAGGGTGTGCATAGCACTTTTACTTACTTTACAGGGACAGTCAAAAGAATTCCGTTACATTACGTCTATGGAGAAAAATCGTCTGCGCTTTATTTAAACAATGTTTCCCTATTTTAAACGCATTGAAATTTATATAAGGTTCATTACGAGAGACTTACTACAGAATATTGTGTGTATAGCAGTCATCGTTCATTTACAGGGACACACAAAAGAATTCTCTACTGTATGTTAACAATAATTCCTGGAAGTGCGTTTTAAGTTACTAAACGCGATTTTAATTTTAAATCGCTTTTTGTCTATTACGTGGTGTGTATAAATTCTGTAGATCCTATACAGGGAAGCACAAAAGTTCGGGAAAACATTTCCGTATTATTTAACTCCAGACGGAGAATTTTAAACTGTGCTACGTGTTTCCTAACTGAACTAAAATTTAGCATCCTATGTAGTATATATACAAATCTATAGATCCTATACAGGGCTGAATAAAAGTATTTGGATTACTTAGATGTTATCTTTTAGCTTATTGAAGAGTATGATTCGTAAAATTATTTTGGAAGCGTTGGAAAGTGTTACATAATCTATGCTTGACGCATGATTTTTCGTTCTTGTTTAAATTGATGCATATGATCTGATAACTTTCGGCAGGAGTTTAAACAATAGGCATTTGTGATATACATCGATATAAACCAAGTTAGACTTTTCTGTTACGATAATCCAGCTGCTACCTCCATTAAATACAAAAATGAATAATTGCGCATACCTGAGAGATGACTACAGACATAGTACTGATTGACATAGTACTGAAGCGAGATTGATTTCTTACATAATGTTATGTTTCAGCTTATTTTGAAAAAACATTTTCTATTACACTAAGTATTTTTCTCTAATAGGTAAAAACTGAAAGCCCATATCAGTCATTTATGGACAACCTGTCGTTATAAAAACATTATTATTATTATTAATCTTTAATTTACCTGAATTATTTATTTAAAAAAATTTCCCAAATGACACATTATTTATTAGTTTTAGCGTAATATTTTTATCTGGCTAGATTCAAAAATACATGCTTCCATGGAGTGTTTTGAACATTTTGTATTATATGTTAACAATACAATACCTTGTACTTTGAAGAAATAAAGTTTTGGAGTGATAAATAAAATTCCCCATATATCAACTAATGTCTTGAACAGGGTTTTTGAATTGGTATTATTTTTGTAAAGTCAAATAACATCACAACATAGTAAGAATTACTTTAAAAAAATTAATTTTCATAGTCATATTTATTCTAATAAAAGATAATAGATACAGAGAATTTACATACAAAAACTAATTATGTGTACAGAAACAAGTCCAAAATATTCTTTTCTGACTGTATGTTAAATATACCCAGCATTAAAGTGCTTGAAAAAAAACTAATGTTTGGGGGGCACCGTAATACTTACCCATCATGGATATGCATAATATAAAATATGAAAATTAAACATGTGTAAACTATTTATGAAATGCATTGCAATTCAATTAAAATCGTGGCTTAATGCTTTATTTCTTAAAAGAAATATCCTTATAACTCTAAAAATAATTATCATATTAACTAACAGTTTACTGCGTCGGATTAAACGTCTCTTTTCCAATTAAAATATACCTTTGAATTGAAATCTGAATGAAATACAGGATCATGAAAAATCGAAGAATGTGAAAAATATGATTACAAATATCTCGGCAACTAATTATCCCATAAACTTCTTTTTTTATGCAAAATTTACGTTTTTTTTATTGTATTTTATATTTACTCCTTAAAAAAAACACTTTCGAAAAATTTTATATACCTTTTATCACAACGAATATTTCGTAGGAGTCCGAAAAAAACAGTTCCGGATATTCGAGGTTACTGAAATTCAATAAGCTTCTTCTCATTATTGCATGCTAAGTACATGGCATATTTCAAGTCTCTATCTCAATTTGTTCGGGAGATAGAGCGTTTACAGACACACACATACACACACACAGACAGACGAATGGCAATTTTTTTTTTCTAAAAATATGTTTTTCGGAATCTCCAGTGTCTGAAACGTGTAAATCCGTCAAAAAATGTTTTTCGATTTTTAAAACGATTACAAGACTTACCCTATACTACGTATGATGGGTAAGTAAAAAGTAAACTTGCATTACTATTTGTTGGACAATATCATTTCGAAAGATGAATGTCAACCAAAGATACAAAGATACTATTAGAATATAACAACAAACTACAAAATTATTCGAAAGATATCTTCTTGATTTGACACAAAAAAAATTTTCCAATCATTGTTCAATCACGCATAAATACTATTTCATTTGTCATAATTTTCGTGCATCATCGTTTTTCTAGTAGAAGACATAATTTGATGCTATATTTGCGCTTAGGACATTACTCTGAATAATTTTTTCTTGTAATAAGATGTAGACTCCAAGCAAAAGAATTACGTGAACACCATGGAAAATCCTTTTTAAGAAACAGCGTATGCCCTATAGATATGTGACAAATTACATCCCCTTAATTAATAAAAATGGTTTGATGATTATTCTCTAAGGGTGCACTATTTTGCTATTGTTTTTTTCTCGTTAATGCTTTCTTTTCAAGAACAAACTTCAGCACTTCATGATTTAACTCTATTTCACAAATAAATTACATGAATGAAATGAGTCTTTTTTATATACATTTTTTTATGTGAAAGAAATTAAAAAGGAATTAACATATTAGAATTTCGATTATGTAATTCATAGATTAAATTAAAAGTCACTATTTGGATTAAATAAAAATATAAAGAAGCTAATAGTTATTTTTTTTTTTTTTTTGTATTTTCTTGCAAATGATGCTAATAAATAAAATTCTTAGAAATAACAAAACGATACAGTTAAATTCAAATGACACTACATACCAACAAAAAATTCAATACCAACAAAATATAGGAGTGTTATAAATAATAACCCTATTTGGAGACATCTGTAGCTTAAACTAATGAACGGTATGAGATTATATTTTATGTCTAGACATTGGAAAGCATAGACAAATGAATACCATGCAAAATGGAGATGAAATAGCGCGGAAAAAACTGGCTGTAAATCACAGTTAAATATTAAAACTTTCTAAGAAACACCATAAAAACAAAAGAACATATAGGACGTGTTTCGGGTGGGGAATTTTAACAGGCTGTCATCAGCCAATCTAAACAGGTGACCGTAATGGGACAAGGTCACAAATAAACAGGAAGGACAAATAGAAGAGCCTAGAAAAAGTGCGACAGGGGACGCTAGCTGAAAGGTAAACACCAATTTACAGAGGAGCACATGCAGAAGGGGAAAGTGTTGCCAAAAATAATCGAAAAATTAACACAAAAGAAAAAAGAAAAGGAAATAAATAAAGTAAAATAAAATAAAATAAAATAAAATAAATAAATTTAAAAACTAAAAGAGAAAAAGGAAGAAAAACGAAAGAAATCAAATATTTTTTATTCTAATAAAATGAAAACAGGCGGGAAAGGGGGGGGGCGAAGAATTACAAAAGTAATTTCCAAGCTGAAGAGAGAACATTGACATGATTATCGGAATTTTATAAAATATAAATAGGTTTAGATGTATATTATATTAAATAAAAAAATATCTAAATCTTCGATTGCCTCTCAATGTTGGGCTTCCAGTCACTGTTTCAATTTCTCCCATGACCAGAATTAATTTTTCTCCTGTCTCACCCACTCACTTGGATTTTGAAAAAGCATGTTTTTTTTTTGTTGTTGTTGTTTTTGTTTTATTTTATTTTATTTTTTATTTATTTTATTTTTTTGTGTTAATTTTTCTATTGTTTTTGGAAACACTTTCCCCTTCTGCATGTGCTCCTCTGTGATTTGTGTTTACCTTTCAGTTTTTTTTCCTGTTCATTTGTGACCTTATTCCCATACGGATACGTGTTTACATTAGTTGATGACGGTCTGTTAAAATTTTCACTCCGAAACGCGTCCTGTGTGTTCTTTTGTTTTTATGGTGATTTTTACAAAGTTTTATTACAACTATTATCCATGCAAAATGGTTGTATCATTTTCTACAAAAGTTCGCGGAAGATAAAAAATTTGCAGATTTGATTCGAAGAGTTAAATATTTGCATTGATGCTAGTAAAATGAAGTTTGAATGAAGAATTTAAAATGAAGATTTTTTCTTGCGTAATGTATTGAAAAATTGAGTTTTATAAAATCTTTTATACGATAAGCACTAACTTTTATATTTATTTAGATATACAGTCTTCCATGAAGGAACATTTTACCCTTTGGTGAGGGCAAAATGATCCTTTAGACACTTTAAAATATATATATTTTTATCATTACTCAATTTGTGTTTAGAATATTATTAAAATATGTTTATAATGCAAAATATAGTGTAAAACATACTAGCAAAGGGCCAACGTTTTATTTAAACAGTTATGTTATTTTACACAAGTTTTTTCTTTAAGGGGATCATTTTAGGCCACCTTCCCCTACATGCCGATTAAAGGTTATTAGAATTTAAAAACAATATATAAAAGTTGTAACAAATCTTCCTGACTAGATACTTAAAAAATTCTCCAATCAAAATTCTCCAAATTGTTCAATCAGCTATAAATGCTATTTCATTTGTCATAATTTTCCTGGACCATCATTTATTTATTGATAGACGAAATTTGATGATCTATTTCAGGAAATCACTGTTAACGAGTTTCTAGTAATCAGAAGTACAATCCAAGCAAACGAAATACATGAATATATTAGTAACGCCTCTAAAAAAATAGCTGATGCCCCATAGATATGCGAAAAATTACCGTCTCATTAATTGAAAGAGAAGTTTGATGATTATTCTCTGCGGGTAAGCTCCTTTGTGCTATTTGTTCTTTCTTTGTGAATATTTATCAGCATGAAACTCTTGAGTTCTCCATATTTAAATATATTTCATGACTAAGATACTTCAACGAAATGGATCTTAACCCTTTTATATAAAGCAGAAATTGAAAATGAAATAACACATTAGACAATAATTAGACACATTAGACAATTAACACACTAGAAATAACACATGTAATCCTAATAATATTATAAATCCGATTGTGTGCAAATGTTAGGCTAAAGCCAGCGTCAAAATGGAGAAATTAATGGCCCTGTATCTTTGCATATAGGTGGATTATAACCCGGAAATGAACATAGACTGGTTTTTGTTTATTTTATGCAAATACTTTTCTTAATATTTCAAAATTTGATTATTTTCATAGAGAATCAATGGACATTTTAGATAAAATTTAACCATTTTCCTTTATCGTTGCTAGGGCTTTGATCGTTGCCAATATATAAAAATGCAGAAAAATAATTTTTCGTCAACAATTGAGTTTCAATTGAGCGATTTTCACGTGAAAAATAAAAATAATTCAAAAGAAGATGAATTTCTGAAATATTTGAAACAACAATATGGAGTATTTGTTATTATACATGAAGTATGAATATCGGTTACGTTAAAAACATCTTTTTCTGTCAAAAACTGCGTTATAATTAGAAAGAAGAATTAACAATAATTATATTACTAAGATTTCGCTTGAACCATGGAACTCTGAAAAGGATCCCCCTTGGCTTGAACAAATATGACGTCATAAATAAAACATGTATTTTCACATATTCGTAATATTACAAAGAGCATGACTATCAGTGTATAATAAAAGTATATACATAATGGACGTCATATTTAAGATAAATAACTGAAATATTTTTTTGATACTGATTAATAATAAGCTTGAATATCAGTTACAAACAAATGTGAGTTTTCTGCTAAAATTCACGTCATTATTGCCAGGAAAAGAAAATTAACAAGAATTATATCATCGAAAAGAGATTTCTCTGAGATCAAAGTGACGTCATAATAAAACGGGATTTTTAAATATGTTTCAAATGGAGCGTGTATCAATTTCATACATTAATAATCACTGAGTACAGTGAAAGAATAGAGAGGTAATGAACCGTAAAATCGGCTTGCAATATGAAGCCGGTTATCGCTCAAATCGTTAGGCCCAAGGGCTGACTTCATTGGATGGAGAGAGGCTGCACGTGGAACAAGGACTGGATTCATTGGACGGCGAGATGTTTTCAAATCAAGCCGCTAGTTGTTTGGGCCGACTGTAGGGTTGCATTTTCAGCATCACGCCAAACATGAACATTTCATCTCTATTTATTCTCTGAACTCTGTGATTAATAATACAAACATCAGTAAGATAATTAGGAGAAAAAAAATTGAACACAAGTCTATTAAGTTCAAATTTGACTGTGTATATTTCGCAACTACTCCTCTTAATGCAACGCGATTTACTTAATACCGGTTATCATTGATTCGAGGATGTCATATAAACTCTGAGAATTTAAAATTTTGAATTAGATTTCGAGATATTAATATTTTTTTTTTTTTGTAAATTTTAACGAAATTTCTCTAAAAACGGTACTTAAATTACTCCATTTTTGTGAATAAAAAATGGAGAAATAAAACGGATTAATATATTTTTATGCCATTTTCTCATTAAAACTGAAAAAAATTATTTTATTATCAATTTGAATAGTTGGTGAAAAAAAAATCTTGATTACAGTAAAATTTCCGAAAAATAAAAACATATTTCCACATATTCAAACTTTATGAATCAATTTATTCTGCAGAGCAAAAATCGCCTGTCAGCATATTGTCAAGAAATCAAGATTTGTTTTAGCTATAGATTAAACCAAGGACACAAATTTGCTGTTACATGCAAACGTAACAATTGCAATTGCAAAGCTTTTTGAACCCCAAATTACATGCAAACGTAACATTTACATGTAATTTGCACCCAAAGTAATTTTAATTTGAACCGTAATAAATGTTAATTTGCAATGAAAATTACATGCAAAAGTAATGTTTACATATAATTTTGGGTTGCAAAAAGCTTTGCAATTTAAGTGTTACGTTTGCATGTAATTTTGGGCTGCAAAAAGCTTGGCAATTAAAGCTCCTTGCATTTACGTGTAGAATTATTACTCCCTATTCACAAGAATTGAATTTAAAGAAAAATCATATACTATTTCCAATGAATTATTTTTAAATGATGGCTGTTAAAACATTTCTCAAAGTCGTTAAAAGTAAAATGGTTTATCAGGTAAAATTGACATTTCTTTTTACCCAATTCGTTGATTTACACGATTTTATTTGGCCGTCTTTTTTCCAATGGTTGCAGTTTCCTTTTTGCGGTTATTTGGCACAAAATTTTACTTTTTTTAAACTGATTTATGTCAAGGCCCCTATAACAAAGAAATATTGTATTTTCTTCTATGAAATGTGATAAAGAGTTAGTTAATTATTTACGTTTTTAATTATCGGGAGTGAAATATTTTGCTTGATTAGTACATTTATTTTTCCTTTAATGTTACGTGAACGAAGTCACGGGTAACAGCTAGTTTCTATACAAATTAAAAGCTTTATTATGAATTTTTTGTGTGCAGGTTTCTATCTAAATTATATTTGTAAATATATTATATAAAATAAACAAAGTAATAATGTTTATTAGGCAAATCGAAATGCCACAACATATTAAATAGTAACAAAATATAGTGTGGTTTTAAAGTAATTTTCAATGTCTGTACCTAGAACTAATGAACTATATTTTATATCTGGACTTTTAAAGGCATAATGGTTAAATAAATTTTGCGAAAAAAATTAATACAATTTTGTACAAAAGATTCATAAAAGTAAACAAATTAGAAGGAACGGGAAAATATATAATTGCATTAATCGATATAATAATGCATTATACAATTTGTTATTGTGACAGCAGCGACATTAATACAAGAAAATCTTGTGAGAGTGGTTCAAGATCTCATTAAAATATACCTCATATATATAAAATCCTAATAAAAAGTTTGTATGTAACGACTTTATGAAACGATTTTATGAAACTCTTGATTAAACGAATAAAACGTACGTTTAAAAGAATATATTTTTATTGGATAATTTGTAGATTACTGACGGTAATGGATTTTATTATGTTGTAACAGTCACCTACAGCATGTTTTTTTTTCTCGAATAAGTTGTATATAGCGTTTATTTACAGAGCACAAAATAATACAAATATATGGAAAATATATCTGTTAAATGCGGGGTTTGTAGAATGCTAAAGGTAATGAAATTTTAGTATGCTGTTACAGTTACATTCAACAAATTTTTTCTTGAATAACCATTTATTTATCTACAGGTCCGCACAAAATAATACGAATGTATGAAACGAATATATGTTAAATTCGGTTGGGTTTTTTAGATTGCTGATGGTAATGAAATTTTAGTATGTTGTTGCGGTCACCTACAGTATGTTTTTTCTCGAAACAGGTGTATGTAGAATTTATTCACAGGGCCTCACAAACGAATATGAATCTATGGAGAAAATATTAAATGCGGGATTTTTTGAACTATGGCAGTAATACATTTCAGTATGTTGTTACAGTCAGACAGACAGACAGCAGGTAGCAGAAAGACTGGCAGAAGATAAAAGACAAACAGACAGACATACAGCGGACAGTTAGCAGTCAGGCAGCTGGAAGAGTTGTTAGACAGAGATCAGAAAGATAGAATGTAGACAGGCAGCAGGCAGCCAACAGAATGTATACATATAGCAGACAGACAGCAGACAGCGGACACACAGAAGGTAGCAAACAAACAAATAATCAGCATGCAGACTGAAGATAGCAGCAATACAGGAAACAGACAGACAGCAGGGAGAGATGTCTCAGCACTTGCTTTTGGTACTATATTTTTTCAGAATTCATCAAATTCACCTATATCATCAAAAGTGTAAATATAAATTATGGGCACATTCGACTTCTTACATTTAGCTAGAGATTACTTAAAAAGATTACTTTATAACTGCCCTTTACTTGATAAAATGATTTAGAAAAAGTTATTTTAACAAATTGCAATTTTTTCTATATTATTAGATTATCATGAGTTTGTTTAAAATAATTTGTAAGCCCGCTAATACAAAATTGATGAAATTTTTAAATACGCAAGTTCCGCTTTTCAAAGATTTTAATTAACATTTTTTTGGAAAAGAGAGAGAAATTTAAATGTAAGATACATTATTCTTATTTTCAAACAAAAGAAAGAAATATTTTTATTCACACTTATCTGAAATAATCATTAAATTTATTTGTATATTATTCGACATGTTTTTAAAGCTCCATCTGTTCATATTTATAGAAATTATAGGCTTTTTTGGGAACACATGCGCCCAAGAACAATTGAGCAGTTGCAAAAAAAAAAAAAAAAAAAAAAAAATGTTTATATTTCTAAGTAGTTTAAAAGAGTTGGTTAAATGATAATACAGCTGGAACCTAGTGTATTATTATTGTTAAGTATGTTTTCTCCACCAAAATGACATCAGTACTACTTGCAGAGACGTTTTTCATATATAACATAGAATAAATGACAGATAAAATTATAATGGCATATGGGTGAGAGCATCTCGAACATTTATAAACTAGAGAATTCAGCATTTATAAATATTTAAGGTAAAGCCAGGAGAGATGGAGCGGTCGGAGAGACTGCGAACATAGAGGTTCGGGGGGATAGAGTACAGTGAGCGCGCAGCCACCCCAGGTAGTTGTACAACAGCAGTAGTGGAGTGTCTACTTGAAAGTGTGCGTTGATTGTTTTGAGTGTCTACGATAAAGCATTGCTATTTTGTTTTGTTTCCCAAAATAAGTGCTTGAATTTTCATAGCTATTCATCAGAATTTCTATACAATGTCAGTAGTACGAAATATTTTTAACTTAAACGATTTTTCATAAGCTACTAATCTATACTAACAATGTGAACATCAACGGTTCGTTTTAGTAGCGGCCATGTCTATATAAAAGGCCGCGCAATCTCTCCTACCGAAATTGGAGAGTTTGCGCATCTGGTACTTAGGAGAGATGGCGCATCGTTTCCATTAGTTTCTATGCTAGGAGAGATTACGAAGCTTATTGGTAAATTTGCATAAAAAAAGAACAATTAAAATGGACTAATTTTAAGTTAAACGTGTTATCAAGTAACTTAAGTTATTTTGTAATCTTATCTAGACTTCCTTTTTCTGATTCTTTATTTTTTTTCCCTTTAATTAAAATTGTTTAATCGTTTTTAAAATATTTCCTTTTTCTGATTCTTTAATCATTAGGTTGAAATATTCACTCCTAATACAATAATATTTATTCACAAAAACCTTACAACAATGTCATTTAAGTGTAATTATTATTGTTAGCAATTTAATTGTAGTTATTATTAGTAACAATCTCTCCTACCCATGTGCGCAATCACACCAACCCTGTAAGGACAGATTGCGCAAAATAACTTTCTTGATTTGATTACAACTTTTCTATTAAATTTCAACATAACAACAAAATAGCAATGGAATTGCATAGAAAACAAATGAAGTAAAAATTATTCATCGATAGTTTAGCAAAAAATTAATATTTAGATTTTTTACTGTTATTCTTTTGAATTGTGCGCAGACTCTCCTAGCTTTACCTTAAACGTATATATTAATTATTTTTTAAAGCAATATTTTCTAGTATAGGGTCTGAAATAAGAAAATAAGAAAAAAATATTCGTTTATTGAAATATCTTTTATTTTTGGAAGATAAAAAATTTTGAAAATTCAATTTAGGATTGTTTTTTAAATGAAAGAGAGATAGTATCAGTCCAAACTTTAAAAGAACACCACATTTTAATTATATCTTTCTACGCGAAGAAATGAAACAATATATTTAATACTTTCATATTAAAATTTTACTTGTGCAGTTTCATCATAAAATTTCTTTATATCACAAATGAAATATGACAAATGAAAATGAAATATTATCGGTTTCTGAAAAATTATTTGCTTTATTTTTTATTATGGTTATTTTAAATTGCATTTTTGTAATTAACAATTCTTTTTCTAAGTATTGTTATATGAAAATATGTTTCAACGTCTTGAATTCCTATTCTTATATTGAAATCAAGGTTTTTGATTGCTGCATTAACATACAACGATTAATTTTACCACACCCAGAAAAAGGAATGGATTAAAACAACAAAACATGTTTTGTTGAGTACATGAGTACATTTTGGTTGTTTTAGCAAAATTTTTAGTTGATGTAAAAAAATTGGTTTTGTTGCTTGGACCAAAAAATATTGTTAACTCTCTTACAAAATTTTAACAAAATTTCATTAATTTTAATTGAATTAACAAAATCTGTTTGTTTTTTTTTTAATTTTACAATAATTTTGTAATTCCAGCAAAATTTGGTTGTTTTTGCAAAATTTAAATTGTTGTGTAGTAGCCATAACTCTCTCAAGTAACTCGAATTATTTGACTTATATAGCTATATAAATAAAGGATTAACATAATTTTTGGATAATTAATTTTTTTTTCATTGGGACAGACCAAGGTAGTTTTAAAAATCCCCTTGTCCCATTTATTACTTTCTTCTGTACAAGAAGCCTTCTGTCTGTTTCTTCTTTACAAGAAGAAAGTATTGGAATCATGAAAATTTTCGACTTCCGGTTTCCGACGGATTTTGGAAGGTCTTGAACACAATTTGACTGTTTTTAGAAAATGACTGGCAATGACTCTATCTGTCTGTATGTGACAAAAAATTTCTGGGCGCTCTATCTCAAGAACTAATGCACGGAATTAAAAAAACTTTATATTCAGTTACTTTCAGACCTTTCTTGCTGATTCGTGTTTGGTGTAAATCGCGCAACAGGTGACGCTGCTATGTTGCATTATTTCCGATTTCTGCAATAGCCCTATCTGATTTTCAGAAGCGAATTACGCCTGTAATCTTTGAATAATAACCAGTGATTTTTTATCCTGCTTTGCAGGCGTAATTCACTGCTGAAAATGAATTAAAAATTAACTATGTGTTGCCGTATGCTGGGCTTTGTATTGTCGTCTCATGTTTGCCTCAGAAATCTGAGTGCTCCTGATGACATTTCCCTTCTGGTGCTGCGGTTGCAGCCGTTCCGACATTTATAAGAGTGAGAAATGACGTAGTCAGATATCGTTGCTTGTAGCTCAGTGGTAGAGCCTCCGAGCGCTGTTATGATGACCCGGGATCGACTCCCGGCTTGGGTAATTTTTACGCTCTCGGTATGCGCTTGAAAAAAATGCAGGATAAAATTTCAATTGTTATTATTCAAGGTTTACAGGCGCAATTCACTGCTGAAAATGAATTAAAAAATAGTTAAAATTGCATATGTAGAATGGTTCATTTAACAAGAGTTTTTGCAGTATAAACGAAACAAGTTCGTAATATAACATATTTTATTATTTAAACAAACAAAATATATTTTGTTGAAAAAAGAAAATAGATTGTTAAAAAAACACATGCATATATCTACGTAACAAAAAGAATTTTGTTAATTTAAGTAAAACTGAACCATTTTACTTGAATTAACAAAACATTTTTTTTGGCTGACGATACTAAAAATTTTTGGAATTGCAAAAAACAATCAACAATATTTTTTTATTGATTCAAACAAAATTTCCATTGACCCATATTTAAACGATAAATTTTGTTAGATCAACCAAATTTTTGTTGATTCAACAAAACTTTTTTTCTGGGTGCATTACACGTAGGAATTAATGTCTCAATAAAGTGTGAGTAAATTTCCTTAATATCCATCAATTAAAAAAAATGTGTCATCTTATCAGTCATTAAAATTGGATGCTCTTTCTAATGACGATATCTATATTGTTTGATATATAAAAAGTTAAAAGGAGTACAAAACTTAAAAGTAAAATTATTTTAATTATTTGTAGATAATTTTATTTAAGTTCCTTTATTTTACTTTTACGAAACAAGAAACTGTAAAGAAAGTTTTAATAATACTTCTCGGTACTTTCATGTTATAGCGGCCTCTAAAGTTTATTCACCCAGCAACCAAAATTTATCGTCAAATTATAAAGCACAGATTACATTATAATAATATATGATGCATATAACATTTTGTAACGTATATGGCCAAGTTATAGTCATTTATGACGCATATATGATGTATATATATTACATGTGTATAAGACGTATATATTGTATAAATGACATACCAGCGAAAACGACCGAGCTATGCTCGGTTAAAATTATATTTGCGTTCAACTCGATATAACAATAAATTCTGGCTGTATTATTACTATTACAAGAATTTTATTTTTTAACAGTATTATTTACAGAAAAAATCAATATTAAAACTATGTACACATTTCTAAATTTTACATTACTTACATTACAAAATTACAGGCCCCACCAGTGGCTGAGAGGTTGTGCTCTCGAAGCTGGTAGACGGGAGGTGCTGGGTTCGATCCCAATCGCGCCCGTCGGCCTAATCGTTCGGAGTTTTCGTGGTTTTCTTCGAGCCGTTGATTTATCCATGCGTAAATACGGATTAGGTTCCCTTAGAAAGACCCCCACGAAGGGCACTCCCCCCCGGGCCTATATCCCTAGTGTAGATAATTGTCCGTCAATAATCAACCCAACCCATTACAAAATTACAACAAAAGAGCATCCTTCCAAACTACATTTGAATTTTTTTTCGTTCTATGAACTCTGATGGGTTGAATGATGTATCGCGGCTTCTATTGGGAATTTTTTTTAATTCCTTCAGAATCTGAAAGCCGAGTTTGGCAACATTCTTTCATTTTGCGCAAGCATGTGTTGAGAAGGTTCTATTTACCCTGATTGGTTCAATTCTGTTTTCGAGAACGTTCCATAGACTCTGATTGGTTGAATATCAGAGTCCTGATAGGTTGAATATGTATCTCTCATATATCTTGGATCGTATTGAAAATTTCTAAAAAAATCCTTCAGATTTTTAAAGCCAATTTTTTTTCCAAATGACGCCAAATTTGGCGACATTTTTTTCTTTTGACGCCAAGTATGTGTTTTGGCATTGGTAATCTTAATAGTCAATTTTCCCGCCAAATCTCGCCAATCTCGCCAACATTTCATCAAATATCGCAAAATTTCCTTGCGACTTTGTTTACTGACAAATGTTCAATAACTTAATGTTTCAAACTTCAGTCCCATTGAAATGTATTGACCCGTAGTGACCCGCAAAATGACCCACTAATCGAATTTTATCAAACGTCTGACCTAGCGCAATGATCTTCTCGTGCCCAAAATTTGTAGGATACAAAATTTCGTCAAAAGGGAGCCGTTTTCAAGATAAAATTTGCATAACCACACACACAAGATTTTCTCGTATTATAATATATAAGACGTAAATTAGGTTTATATATATGCATATGATGCTTAAATGAGCTTTGCGATGATCTTTGCGAAATCATAACTGAAACATTGGTATAATCGTAATTGTGTGGACCGCTATAACATGAAAGTACCTATTTCTCATGTAAAGTAGTAAAATAGCGGTAACATATGTTTTACCAGTGACAACTGGTTGCCATTCAGTTAAATTTGGGAAAAAAATTCGTTTTGGCGCAAGAAATGAAGATCCAATGTGTTCTTTAAAAAAATGTTGTTTTAGCATGTTTTGAGGGGGTAAAGAGGGGAAAAACTTTGAACTTGTTCATTTCACCTAAAGTGGTAATGGAATTTGGTTTGACAGCACATAATTCAAATTTTCATATTACTTTTTAGCTAACGATCATTTTACCCGTATATTAATCACGTTGGTTCGGAATCTATTTTTATGCCGATACATTTGTCTTGGCGATATTGCCTCATCAAAATCATATTTATTAATGTCGTTGTTGCGGTCACGAGAGCCTACACGCTCCCGGCCAATGAAAAGTTATGGTCTGCTGTTCGTATTTTGCTATTTCTTGCTCTAGCACCATCCCATGTGTCATTTTGGATTTTCTAAGTCCATTTTGAAATAAAAACATAATCAAGTGTTCAGTGAGACTTATTCTTCCACTAAGAACAAAATACACTTATTTCCAGCATTTTTTTCGGATCTTGTATTTTTTTAATTTTAAGAACTTTTCATTTTAGACGGCCAAGTGTCATCACAGAACTTTTTTACGACCATCGGAGTTGTTCAAATCGACTTCAGTCTGTACCATAAGTTCTTTTTCAATCAGTGAATTGCAGCAAGCTACTCCCTCAAATATTTTGCACAGTGCAGATATTTTGCATTTCATGCATTTGTAGTGGGCTTATGAACGATCACCTAAGTAGAAACGAGATAACAGCTTGATTATTTCATCAATAGCAAGAGGTGGAGTTGTCCGAAATTGATGTACGCCACTGTCTTGACGTACCTCTCCCCACAGTTCGGGTTTCAAAAAAATTTTCCAAGCCAATTTGATGATAGACCTTAAATGAACGTTCGACAGCACTCGCAGAAGTAGGGGAATGGATTCCAACATGGGCGAGTTCCCTTTTAAAGACTAGCGGATCTGAGTATAACGAAGTGCATCGAGAGTGGTGATCGCAATCTGCCTTAGTTCGTTGGGGATGAAGGAACAGTGTTTCACTTGTATTCTTCAGTTTGTCAGACGTAGTATTCATTCTGCTGAAAGTGTCGACACATTCCTTCAAGTCACTAGCTACCGCCTTCATAAGTAGCGTTTTTCCTTTGCCGTTTATGGAACTAGTTGTGTTCAACTTGTTAAATGCATGTGCGGGGAAGGTGTAAGTTTATTGTAATCCATAGTGTTGACCTTGTTATGGGGAAGAAGAACACACTTTTCTCTTCACACGCCCTTTTTGGGTTTTAATAAAAGTGTAAGCTTTACAAGTGCTATAAGGACAGTAAGGATTACTTGGATCTTCTATCACTTGAGTAGCAATGGTTAACAGTAAATGCTGAGACTCCTCTACCGCTATTTGAACAATTAGTATATATATTACCGTCAATATCATAAACTCGGTAATTTTTAATAATGCCCGTTATTATGTATAATTACCGGTCATAATAGCCGGTTATTATGAATAGTTACCGAATTTGTCATATTGACCGTAACATATATACTACAAGCCGCTTCACCGAAGCGTTACTATTTTGAGGTAAAGTAGATAGCAAGATGATCAACTGCTTCTAATTTGAGCATTATCCAAAAAATCGCTCTTGATTGCAATAAATCGGAATACTTTCAGAAATCTCATGCAGTGGCGTAATATGCCAGTATCTGAGTAAATGTTCATTCTTTTTCGTACTATCTGGGTCATCGTACACATCGATCACCTCTGTTACGTACAAGTTTGTGGGCATTAAATTGTTTTTCAAATAATAGTTTAAGTATTGCGTGTAAATGTCGTGGCAAGTTTTGAAAGTGTCCTTGTCCCACATTACAGCATGCAGCAGGTTGTCCCAATCAACAACGAAAACTTTACTACGACTGAATTTGTGTTCTTCAATAATGGGCAATTCATCATGCAGTGCTGATTTCATGTTTTTCAGTATAAAAGAATGTGTAAACATGGACACAGGGTACGGAGGTAGATAAGAAAAAAAGTCAAAGGATAAAGAAAGTTTCCATTAGTTATTTAGAATATTCTCTTTTTATTGTGAATCGTAAGACTTTCAATAAAGGCTACATATTTAGTTATTTAATTATTTATTTAATGCAGCGATAAATCCTCTCCCATAACTTCCAGTAAAAGATGTCAGTAACTTCATTCTCATTAAACGAGTAGAATATTGTAGAAATGAAAGGAACGTTTTGGGCTGACAACTTGGCTGAAATATCTGTCCTTTTTTATGTAATCTAACACCTCACCCACCCCCCATCCTCGTTTTTATTATTCGGCCAAGGGATAACATAAGACCTTGCATTAATCAAAAATGGAATTAATGCAGTATGACTCCGTTCCCTTACCTGAATTACGTAACACCTGAACATAACATTTGAGGCTCTTCAAATTTTTTTATAACCCTGGTGTTCATCTTCAATTAATTACGGCTCAAATCACTATCTAAAAGAACAAGATGACTTGTTATGTGAGTATATATGGCGCATACAATATGGGTAACAAAGTTGCTCTTTCTCATAAAGTATAATTTTCGACATTGTATTCATAAAACCTTTGTAACTTTGTAATGATTGATTGTGTCGACTTGTGAATGGTTTCATTCGGTTTTAGCATGAAAAATACATAAACAGATACCCCACTCGATCTAGTTAAAAAAAAAGTTGAGTTTTTCAAAGTGGCCATCCACCATTCTCTCCCCCCCCTTAGCTTGACCATGACCCAAAATGACCCAAAATGACCCACTAATTGAATTTTCTCGAACATGTGACCTAGCCCAACAGTCTTCTCGTGCCCGGAAACGCTTGGATGCAAAATTTAGTTTAAATTGAGCCGCTTTTTAGATCTTGTCCCACAATGACCCAGAAATGACTCACTAATCGAATTTTCTCGGATACGCAACCTAGCCCAATGCTTTTATCGTGCACGAAACTCGTAGGACGCAAAATTTAATCAAAATCATTAGAGCCGTTTTTTAGATAAAATTAATTTGACCCGCTTTGACCCAAAAATGACCCCCTAATCGAAAGTTCTTGAACATTTGACCCAGCCCAATGGTCTTCTCGTGCCCGAAAATAGTCGAATACAAAATTTCGTCAAAATCGTTTGGACCGTTTTTTAGATACAATTAGCTTGACCATGACCCAAAATGACCCAAAATGACCCACTAATTGAATTTTCTCGAACATGTGACCTAGCCCAACAGTCTTCTCGTGCCCGGAAACCATTGGATGCAAAATTTAGTGTAAATTGAGCCGCTTTTTAGATCTTGTCCCACAATGACCCAGAAATGACTCACTAATCGAATTTTCTCGGATACGCAACCTAGCCCAATGCTTTTATCGTGCTCGAAACTCGTAGGACACAAAATTTAAATAAAATCGTTAGAGCCGTTTTTTAGATAAAATTAATTTGACCCGCGTTGACCCAAAAATGACCCACTAATCGAAAGTTCTCTTTCATGTGACCCAGCCCAATTGACTTCTCATGTCCGAAAATGGTCGGATACAAAATTTCGTTAAAATCGTTTGAACCGTTTTTTAGATACAATTAGCTTGACCATGACCCAAAATGACCCAAAATGACCCACTAATTGAATTTTCTTGAACATGTGACCTAGCCCAACAGTCTTCTCGTGCCCGAAAACCATTGGATGCAAAATGTAGTGTAAATTGAGCCGCTTTTTAGATCTTGACCCACAATGACCCAGAAATGACCCACTAATCGAATTTTCTTGTACATGCGACCTAGCCCAATGCTTTTATCGTGCTCGAAACTCGTAAGACACAAAATTTAATCAAAATCGTTAGAGCCGTTTTTAGATAAAATTAATTTGACCCGCGTTGACCCAAAAATGACCCACTAATCGAAAGTTCTCGAACATGTGACCCAGCCCAATTGACTTATCATGCCCGAAAATGGTCGGATACAAAATTTCATCAAAATCGTTTGAACCGTTGTTTAGATACAATTAGCTAGACCATGACCCAAAATGACCCAAAATGACCCACTAATCGAATTTTCTCGAGCATGTGACCTAGCCCAATGGTTTTCTGGTGCCCCAAAACGGTAGGATACGAAATTTCGTCAAAATCGTTAGAGCCGTTTTTAAGATACAACGAAAACATTAATAAAACATGCAGTTACGCATATAATTTAAATTTGTAGCTATAAATTTTCATACATACGAAAACTTACGTAGTTAATTTTGAGTTTATTACGTAGTTAAATATTACATTATGATAATTTTTATTTTTATACATGACTTTCTTGTGGAAGATGATACTTTTATATTCATAATTTTACAATTCTGAGTTTATAATTACGCTTGCCACATTCTTATTAGCTTTAAAAAGATCTAAAAGCAGATATTTTTCTAAAACATTGTTATTGTCACCTTTACATTATTTATATATTTATTTTTCAAATTAAAAGAAAACAAAAGATAATATATTTCCTTATTTTGAAAAAGAAGTCAGAAAATTAATTAAGGCAAGTGAATGGAAAATGTAAAATGTAAATGTCGGGTAGATTATCCTCTTAATTTTAAAAAAGTGTGAAATACATATCAAGGACATACTGTTTTCACTATGTTACGTTTCAGATATAGGTATGTACTTTTAATTATCCAATAAACGGACGTTTCTCTACAAAAATATCCAAGTTAGAAATTCAGTCTATGTTTCAAAAAAGAAGCTTTTTGAAATAATAGTTTTAAAAGCTAATTTAACGAATTTGAACAGTTACAACAAAGCTTAATTTGTTTTTGACGACTTATTTTTAGCACCAAATTGGTTGATATCTCGCCTGGAATACGAAAGTTTCACATCCTGGCACATGACACATGCAGGTGTCACACACACACACACACAAACACTCAAGGATAATGTAATATCCCTATTATTAGGACAATTTATCTTAGTAAAGTGGCGTAATTAAATAGCATGATTGTATCGTGCTAAGTTCCAAGATCTGACATTTCTCCTTAAATTGCAAAGTAGAAAAAAAAGAAATTTTGAAATACACTGGCCTCCAAAACTTAAGGTACAACCAGTTTTTTGACGCTCACATTTGACAGAATGAAAATAGAGGCAAAAATATGGTTTATATGAATGATCCTAAGTATCTTCAATGAAATCTTATGAAAAAATTATACCCATCTCAATTATTTTAATGTATTAGATACTTATATTTTAGTCAAGAGGAATTGCAAATTATCCCACTTTGGTAATTTGTGTGATTTTTTTTTAATGGTTGAATATCATGAATTGTTGGTACTAAAATAATTTTGTCCATGTCTAGAAGATATCGTTTACTTGATCCGTTAAGATGGCGGGGAGTCTGATGGATGGAAATAGTGTTATCACACGCTGAAGCTGCTAGACGTCTCAGTGTGTCTCTGAGATCAATTTGATCAATTTGGCCGCCGTAAGTCCTCCTCCTAAGTCGTTAAATGAGCTGGTTGGTTGGTTGGTTGAGTTATGACGGCCGATTATCTACTCGAGGGATATAAGGCCTAAGGTTGTAGTGCCCTCCGTGGGGGTCTTTCTAAGGGATCCTAACCCGTATTTACGACAATCGAAGAAAACCACGGAAAACTCCGAACGGTTAGGTCGACGAGCGCGACCGGGGTGTGAACCCAGCGCCTCCCGTCTACCAGCTTTGAGAGCAGAACCTCTCAGCTACGTTAAATGAGCTGGAACAAGCGTTGCGCCATGTATGGGAGTTGTTTGCCTTTCCAATGTCCGACAACTTAATTGACATACTGTCAATGCCACAAAGGCATTACAAATAGGGCCGGACACATGTCTTATTAAAATCCGTTTATTCATTTTTTTTTCACAAAAAAACTGTTTTTTCTTTTTTTATCAAACAGTGGACTTTTTCAAAAAATAATTTTTTTTATTTGTAAATCATGCTTGATGTTAAAATTAAGTAAAATTCGATAAATAACTTTTAAAGCACAATTCTTCTAAATTTCATGTTTTTAACTTCATTTGTTTTCAAATTAGACACAAAAGACTGGTTGTAACTTAACTTTTGCAGTCCAATGTATTTGTTACACTTTTGTTTTGTTTAAAAAAAAAAGTATGCATAATTATAAGGTTTATTTTTTCACCTACTAAAAATCAACTTTGCCTGTCTAAATATAAAATCCTATCTAAATTATCTGAGTGCAGCTTTGTAAATAAAAGATGCTTGTTACACACCAGTTATTTGAATACTGCGAATAAAGAAGGATAAATGTGAGCATAAATGAATGTTTTTCATATACACAGGAGAAATTCCTTATATTTGTTAAGAGTGTCACCGTTATGCATTTTATGTTCGACTAATGACATTTCTATTTACAGAGTCTTGGCGGCAGCAAATAAAATTGAATAGATTTGTTCGCGTGATATTAAAAAGAAAATCCCAACTGAAATCAGGAAATCGGAGCAGTACCCAACATAACTTTCTTTTAAAAATAGTTTCATTTGCTTCCCTGCATTAATTAGTCATATTTCACTTTCACACTGTTTCTTTAATGATTCGGTTACATTCTGTACCTGAAACCTTCATGTTTGGAACTACGCATTTTTTAAATATCTTGATTTCCATGAAACAGAATAAGTTGCTTTTTTTAAAAGGTTGCGAATATCTTTCGATGTTTAGCAATGTCATAATCAGGAGTTAACAGCGAGCTTTAATGTTAATTTTAGTGACAAGCGTAAGATTGTTCTTAAATAACATGAATTATTTTTTCAGCATATGTTTAAAGAAAAATGCGAGCTAATATACAAAAGAATTTCTCTTGTATCCACTAGAGAAATTTCTGAAATTTGTTAAGAATGTCATCGGTATACTTTTTATATTCGCCTAATAAGTATTATATTTACAGAATCTTGGCATGTTCGACATGTTAGTAGATTTTTCCGCATGTTACTGAAATAAGAAAGTCTCAAATGAATAAATCACGAAACGAGAGCTGAGTATTATTCTCTTTTTAAAAATCGTTTTTATTTCTTTCTCTGCAATAAATAGCAAAATAATCACATGCTGTATAAAATTACAATAAGATATTTCAGTTTTATCACTAACATTACTGAAAAAAATGTATTTTTCTAATTTTCTAATTAAATTCTTGTCTAGAACATACAGATTATTTATAATACATGTATTCTCAGTTTTTAACACGTTCGATCATAGTTGAAAAGTGTTTATGACTTCGGTTTTTCTGACCGCCTCTGTATTTGTCCGTGCTCTAATCAGCGTAAATATACTTGGGTAAACAAGGTATAGGTTATTGAGGTTTATCATTGGACATTCCATATTGAAAGTAAAGGTGTGTAGCATTTATAGTTTGTATACAGGGACAACAAAAATTATGTTAGATTAAAATTTATAGAGGAAAATGCTTGCATTGTATTTTCATAAATTACAATGTTACAAACATGATGAAATTGATAAGAATTATTGATATATAACAAAACGAGCTTTCTGTAGAATATGGAGTGTGTACTATTTATCATTCATTTATAGGACACACAAAACAATTCCGTTAGATTAACGCCTTTGGGAGAAAATCGTCTGCAGTGTATTTTAAAGATGTTACACTATTTGAAATATAATTAAATTTTTGCGCAAAAGATGTTTCCTGTAGAATGTGAAATGCACAAATGAAAAATAGCATTTATTTGTTTATTTATAGGGAAACAGAAATGTATTATGCTTCAGAAACACTCTATCAGCGACAAAGCTAAAATGCGAGTTTAGATGCTGTGAACATTTCAATGCTTAACCATATTTTTATAAATTACATGTGTGTATAAATCCTATATGTCACATAACGGGATCCACTTAAGAGTTTGTAAGCATTAATGTTTGTGGATGTTAAATTCTTAGAGGGGTTTTTAACACTTTCCAACATAGTTGAAAAGTGTTTATGAATTCGTTTTGTCTGTCTGTTCGTTCTCTAACTCGCGTAAGTGTATTCTGATTGTCATGCAATTGATATATGTTATTCCGGTTTACTATTACATGTTCAAGATTTAAAATGAAGTGTGTAGCACATAGTTTTTTTACAGTAACACTCAAAAAATCTGTCCATCCGACCGCATATAATACCGCAAAAATTACCCAACCCAATGGTTTGAAATTGAATATGTGTAATCGTTGCAGGATTTTGTCGAGTCATTTCAAATTTTATGAAAATCGAATCAAAACTTAAAAAGATATTAATAAAAGTTTTCTTAATTCTAATAAATCTTATCGTACGTAAATAATTGAATAAAAGCCAAGTCATGTGCTTGAGGAAAACAAATACGGGATGACCGCTTCTCTTTTCTTATTGCCAGGCGGCCATTTTTATTCAAAATTATTTACTCAAATAAAATTGACATAATAGTTACACTTTTAGAAATATCATTCAAAAAAATTCTTTGTTTGAGTTAGATTCAAATATGTATAGAGTCTGAGATAACTTGTTAGTTGAATTAGGTTGACAGCCCAATATCTCAGTCCACTAAAGAAAATAAACACAAGATTTGCGTTCATCGTGAGTCTTTACAAATATTAAACCATGGAAGTAATCATTTGCAAAGCAAGATCTCCTTGGTGAATTTTGAAATGCTGTGTGGAGTCGAAAACAGATATCGCATATGTAAACGTGCGATACATAATAAGAAAAAAGGCATGATCATTTCACTCATAGCAGACGATATAATTTATTTCACTGACATAATAACGATGTTTTTTTTTTACATTGTAAAACTAATTGTAGTACGAACGCACCAAATTTGTCACGTTTAACGTGCAAATTCCAACTTGTTAGTTTTTAAGTTTAATTTAAATTTTTTCCAAAATTTTCTACGTACAAAGTTAAAATTAAATCTTTACAAATTCTTGAAATATATATATGTGAACATTTTACGAAGATAAGTTAATATTCCACGAGAAAATAGCAGTTCGTTAAAGATGGTGAATGATTGCAGTCAATATCAAGAATCATGGCGAGGAGAGGCAATGATGAGACACCACAAGAATTTCTTCAATAAGATGCAGCCAATTTCCAAATACATTGTTTATTAACAACCATGACGATGCCAGTCACAGTTCACACAGTATCCGGTATAAACTTATAGCCCTCAGGCTTGACGATAGCTAACTACATCATTTAATAGATCTTAAAGATCTGTTATGAAATTCTAAGTCAGTTAAACACCAGATAACAAATTAGTCAGCAATTCAAAACACGACAGAAATCTGCTCTCCAAATGCTTGCAAGCGAATTTTGTTAACCGTGCGTAAAGATACTGAAAACGACGTAACGCGCGCACGATGAGTGAGAGGCAAATTTAAGCTAAGCGAATGAGGTGCGAGGGAGAAGATTTAACACGAAAGAATCTCCATCGTAGCTGCGCATTTTGACGTGAAAAATACCCAGCGCGCGAAGCAAAGCATGGAAAAAAAGGCTTTTAAAAACATTCGAAATGATAACAAGCGTCTCTCAAAAGTTTATAGATTGGGGAGTTGATAAAAGTTACGAATGAACTTAAAGTTTTAGATTAAGATTTGGAATAAGATAATTAATAATATACGTGTTATTACTTTTAAAAGGACATTAAATGGGAATAAATATTATTAAAAATTAAGGAAATAATGACTATGTCAGAAGTTAGATTAATTTAAAGGAATAATGTGAAATAAATGCGAAGGATATGCGAAGGAAATAAAATTTTTATATACATATATAAATATATAATATATATATATATATATAAAGACCCCTTAAGTATTAGGAATAAAATACAATGTTTTCTTCTCCTAAAATTTCTAGAAAGTAATGAGAAAAAATAAAATTATTAATAAATGCCTGCTTTCGCATTTCATACTTTTAAAAATAAAATAATTTTATCATATTTCACGTTGCTAGTTCACTAAGCTGTTATAAACGAACTTTTAATTTTGTCGGACTTTTTCTTCACTTATAATGAGATTTTAAGGTTTTACCATATCGGATTTAATTAACATTTTAATGATCATATTTGTTTGTTTTTATACAAAACAGACTCCTTAATTAAACTGAGAGTACCGTCATTAATTTAAAAAAAAGAATATGACAAAAAGGAAAAGAATATTAGTTTCGAAGAGTTCAAATGACATTTCGTTTTTTATTTGTTCCCTAATATTGTACTTAAGAATTGTATAACTAAAAAAACAATCAAACGCATGTTAGAATTTTAATAAGTAGTTTAAAATCTTTTGATTATTTATGTAACATAATTATTATTGAATTCATTATTTAAATATTTATTTACATTAAATTTTTAATAAGTGTGTCATGTAAAATTTTTGCACCTCTGAAAAAAATAAAAAATAATCCGTTTTCTTTGTTGCACTAATTTTATTTATAATGCCTTTTTCTATTATTAAATCATAGAAAATGTGATTTTACAATTTTTACTATGAATTTAAAATTCAGCTTATTGTTCATACTTGTTTTTAACATTTTTTAATATAGTTGAAAAGTGTTGATGACCGGTTCGTCTGGCCGTTCTTCAGAATCGTAAATATACTCAGATTCCCTGTAATTTTCATATGGTATGCACGTTTAATATAGCACAATTCCTATTGAAAATGAAGTGTTCAGAAATTATTGTTTATTTACAGGGACAGTCAACAGTATTCCGTTACATTACAGTCAATGTGAAAAAAAATTATTTCAAGTGCATTTTGATGATGTTACGTCATTTCAAACATAATGAAGTTGATGTACAATTACGAGGCGCACTAAAATATGATTTAGTAGAATATTTTTTATTGTTCATTTATTGTTCATTTTCAGGGTCACAAAAAATAATTTTGTTACACATTCTTCTAAGGGCAAAAATCGTAAACTAATGATGTTGCACTATTCAAAATATAATGAAATTTATATACATCACTGAGGTGGGCTATAAATTGTTCACTGAAAAGTATGGTGTGCATTGCTTTTACCGTTCATTTACAGGGATACACAAAATAATTCGGTTACAGACTTTGTGCGATATTTACAGTCTATGTGTGATAAGTACGTTTTTAACTTTGGTTTGCGTTTTTAAATTTATCTAAATTTTTGCATAGTATGTGGGTATATAAATTCGGTTGATCATATACAGGGCTACACAAAGAAATTCGTAAGTCTTACTGAGTATGGAAGCGAATTGCTGAAGGGTAGTTTTTAATTGCGTTACGCATTTTCCTGCTGAACTATATTTAGTAGAGTAATAGAAGTTTGTAGAATATAAATAAATTCATAAATAGGTGTACGCAACGAACAAGATAGATTGTTATTTGCGGTTTGTAATTGTTGGAAGTGCATTTTAAGTTGCCTTATGCGTTTTCTAAATGAATAAAATTTTAGCTTAATATATAACAACATGTGTACAAAAGTCTTTAGAGAATATACAAGGCTTTACAAAAGAAATCTAGTGTCCATTGATTGAAACGGTCCATTGATTGGCGAAAATTCCTAAATATGAATTTTCTAACTGAACTAAATTTTATCATTCTATGTAGTATATATATATCAAAATTAATAGATCATATACAGGGCTGCACAAAATAATCAATCTGCTTTTTGACTGTGGGAGGTAATTGCTGAAACTAGATTTTTGAATGTGGTAATGTTTTCCTAAACTGTTTACTTACATATCGTCTTTCACCGTATTTAACGCTGAAATTCCGTTATAATATTCTGAATGTTTTGGATAATGTTTCTTAATCTATGTCCGTTTGATTTTTCATTCTTTTTTTATTTAAACATTAGACTTTTTTTATAATTTTTGTTCAAATTTGTATTTATCAATCGAAAAGAAAAACAACACATTTCTAGTACAATTCACATAAATTTTCTTCTACCAATTATTTTGAAATTTTATATAAATATGAAAATAAAGAATAACCAAAATTAATTCAATATTTTTTTTCTTTGGTTATGTAGCAATCATAAAGATTGTGTTTTATATTATTTGCTACAAATTTACCCCATTCAGTTTATTATTTGATATTCCTATCATTGTTCTGAATTATTACATAAACAATAAATTAACATTGAAGGACCTTGTTTTTCTGAAGACTTGAATTATGTTCCTGTAAATGAAACATACTGATATAAATCATCCTGAAAATAAAACATAAAGAGCAGGATTTCAGATTGTTTAATTTAATTTATAATTTATGTAAGCAAATCTTTAGTAGCAAGCCAATATTGGCCTAATTTTAAAGTGTTCATATTTTACCGTTATTTGGAAAATATTATCAGAAATAATACGCAAATGTAAAGCCGGAATTGAAGGAATATTCATAGAAACTCCAATATTCTACAAATATTTCAATTTTACCAATATTTAGATAAGGGTGCAACATTTTCAAATTAATTTATTATTACTTGGCATTTATGCTATTTATAAATATATACGTATATATATATATTAAATATTCAATTTCATTTAGAATTAGGCTGATATTGTTAGAGACTGGATGCATTATCAAAAATTTTATTCCTCCACAATGGATTTTCGAAGTGATAGCTGCCCAATTTCTCAGTCCCAAACAAGAAATTATTAAAATCCTTCTCACATATATACATCCTTGATTCAAATCTGCAAACGTCGATTCCGATCTCGTCAAATACGTAACAAAAATAGTATCACAAAGTTACAGTAGTTTTCATTAGTGATGGGCCGATTCGAGATCTTTTAAGAATCGATATCTTAGTTTTCGAAAACTTTTGAGAATCGAAACCAACATTCGAATACTTTGTATTCAAATGTTGTAGCACTGAAAACTACTCCAGACATTGTGCAATTGAAACTAGATGAGGGGCGACATATCGTCTGTCTCACCCTTCAAATGTTTTGTCTACGTAAAATCGCTCCTCTTTCTCTCTTTTTATTTATTTTTTTTTAATGATCTCGTGTCCGTTACAGCAATTTTTTTTTGTTTTCATGTTTTAGAGTTCGGAGGAAAATTGACAAAAAGCAACTTTTGTTTAATTGTTGATAAAATCAAGAGAAAATTTCTTTTTTTGAAATTGTACAATTTTACTTTCCAGCATGAGAAATCGTTTGTTTTTTTACTGTTTGTATTTTAAATGTTGTATTTCAATACAAAAAAAAGTACAGTATTCAAATGGGTACCATAAATTGTTCAAATGGGTGCCATTGAGCTCCACTATTTCCGAACTTCCTTATTTAATGGCAAAAATTCTGCGATTAAATAACGCGACGGTTATGATTCAGTAATAATAGTACCTCAAATTGAAGAATTGTGGGAACTATGTAATAAGCCTTGTTATTTAATACTTAATATACCTGATACTTGATAACCTTAAGTATGGATATTCTAGAAAAGTCAGTATGGGCGTAACCAGAATTTCGTTGTTTTTTGGGGTGGTGGTTGGTACATTATTTTATCATAAGTGCCGGCAAGGGTACAGATATATGGAAATTTAATTAAATTTTCTGTATCTGATTAATTTTAAAAAAAGAAAGAAAATTAGTCTAATAATTTTAATCGAAAAATATTTTCCCGAAAAATTTTAGAATAATTAACACTAATAGAAGAAAGAACTAAGAATTTTTCGTCAGAAGGAATCATCCCCTAAATAATTCCCCAACCCCCCCCCCCCCCCCCACTCGTGCAAGACAATTTGTAATTTTGTTTTCCTTTTAACGGTTATACGTTTCAAACTTATCTTACACGGGAATTGAGGACGGAATGAAAAAAATTAATAATTGTTTCATTTCTCTATTTTGAAATAATATTTATTTTTGAATATTTAGTATTTCCTAATTGGTAAATTTATATATTGATTTTTATGTTGATAAATAAAAATTGTCTTGCACAATCAGTTCTGACAAAAAAAAAAAAAAAAAAAAAAAAAAAAAAATCCAGATATTTTCATGTTTATTATTATTATTATTATTATTATTATGATTTTGTACCAGCTGGCCGGGTCCGTGATAGCAGCCTTAAATTTACGTAACATTAAAGTTTTATGAGATATATATTTTAAAGAAAATAAATCCAAACGTACATCGAGTTTTCCACCCCACTATCTTCGCGCGCGAATACCAAACGTGGAAGCCACTGCGGCCAGTCTTTAGACAAACGAACCTGTAATTTGTATGATATTATATTTTTAAACGAAAATACACCTCCAAACGAACATACAGTTGAGGGATCAGTGTACACTGGGTGTGGTATGCCGTTCGAAGGTTACGGCTATGCACGCTCTTGACGGCTTGGGTTTTATATATTTTTAAAAATGTATCAAAACGAATTTTTAAACGAAAATTCATTTAAACGTACCTAGAGTTTGGGGTTCAAAAATCGCTGTAGGAATTCCGAATAAACTTTATTATAAAGAGAACAACATTTACTAAATCAGAGTAAAAGCTTGAAAACGGATTCATTTCATTAATGTGGAAAAATCGCGGCGAAATTCGATAGAAAACGCTAAAAAAATCTGACAAAAAAATTCAAAAACTGGTTTAGGTCAGCAGAATTTCATATATTCAGGTACCATCCTGCCAGATTTTCTTACTCTGGATGTAGCGGTCTCTTTAGAATACAGCACACAGGCAGAGAAACAGACACACAAACTTCTGTTTTTATTATTATAGATTATTTAGTTTTTCTTAAAGCACACTAGGCTATCTTCCAATGAAGCGGTTATCGTTATTTCTATAATTTACATCGTAAATTTTAAAAATTAAAAATGGTGGAGACGTTCAAGAATAGATTTTTTACAGTTTTGTAATAAATACTTTACAATTTTGTAATAAAAAATTGACAATATTTATGAGAAAAATGTAATTTTCGGTTTGTTCCAGATATAAATAAAAACACCTTTCAGTCAATACATTTATATTTTTATGTTCTAAATGTTTTTCAATCATTTTTTATATGCTTAAAATGATGTTTTATAACATCTAAATAAATAGTTTTCAAATCGGAGTTGTTGAGTTAAAAAGGTTTAATCTTCATAATCAAAACAGAAAATCTTTTTCGAATTGTACAAATTATTTTTCCACTATGAGTAATTATTTTCTGTTACATGTTAAAAAATCATAAAATCTGATATTTATGATGTTTAAATACAAATATACAGAATTTTATGTAAGTTAAAAAAAAGTGTACCTTAGCTATTCACACTTGAAAAAATAAAAATTAAACATCGCCGATCATCCTACTAACATCAAGATTCCGGAGAAAAGTCTCAAACAGCGCCGAGTAGTCTACTATTTGAATACTAACATTCACCTGCGCAGCTTATGAAAACATAGAATACTCGAGCAATGAGAACTGAATACAGTCGAAAACCGCAGTTTTCGTTTTCGTCGCCGACACAAATGGCTTGTATTCGAATACTTTTGTCCGAATCGAGATCATTCGAGAACATGGCTGAATCGAGACCTCAGACATTTTGAATTCGAATACTCCCATCACTATTTTCAATGCAAAGCAGCTGCAGCGTATTGTGGATTTTACACTACCAGTTCTTTTTTAGACCGCTGACCAAGCCCCTGCCTTCCGGGCTTTTCCATAGCTTAACGGGTTGATGCCTGTCAATGGGGCGAGGATATGCCTCATCTCCGCATGGCGAAAATCTGTTTGATAAGCCTATAGACACGATGTGGCATCAGTTCTTCTTGTTACCGAAGTAGCTTTTCCTTAGTTGGCCGAGTTGGCCGGTTGTTAATTAATGTTTGGATGCGTCGATTCAGCACTGCACAGTGTAGCGAAGTAATTCTGGATGGATGTGAGATGCTGGAGTATTTGCTAATTTCACACAGCATTGCAAACCCATACGTCATGCCGTCGCTACGCTTGTTGATCCTGTAATTTAGAACCTTGATCAGATGACGAGACTTTCACCTGACTACGCACCTCCAAAGGTATAATTCACAGGGAACTTGGAGGAATTTGCACCCTCGACGTATGTTACATGAACCGGGCCCCATTAGCGTACATTATCGTGCGTAGCAGCGCTCCATTTGGCTGGATTGACAATTTCATGGTGACTTGTCACTAAGGTACGTCTCAAAATTATATGGACAGGCTATTTTTCGAAGTACCAGCTAAGAAAATAAAGCAATGATCGCGAAAAAAATAATTTGCATATGGAATCATAACATACGTTTATTAAGATACAGAAATGTTTGTTTATATCACAGATTGTTTGTAAAAAAATAAAATTCAAAATAAGCTGTCTCAAAAATATATGAACAATGTAACGAATTGCTTTTATTACCACCGTATCAGAAAAATTTGCATTTTCTGCGTTCTGTACTTGTGACGTAATTTCTTTGAAATATAAAATCACTGCTCTTTCTTCAATTGTCGAACAGTTAGAAAATGCCTCGCAACGTTGAATGCTGCTGATATTGCTAAAATCTGGCGTTTAAGGGCTCAAAATGTTAAAGTTTCTGATATTGCAAAACAAATTAAGCGTAGCAGGTCTGTAATTTATGCAATTTTATCAAAAAATGACAATACGATTGCAAAAAAGCGTTCAGGTCGACCAAGAAAAACATCTCTAAGACAAGATAGAGAAATTTTGCGGGCAGTTTCAACTCAAAAGAAGTCTGTTCGTGAAATTGCGAGGAATTTGGCGTTTCCTATTTCCAGATCTACTCTTCACCGTCACATACAGGTAAGTGAAAATCATAACAATCGCAGAATGTGTACAGACTCGAGTTCTTTGGGTTAAAAAGCACATGCATTGGACGTATGAATGGTTAAGTGTTTTCTTTAGGGACAAAAAAAAATTTAATTTGGATGGCTCTGATGGCTGGGCATACTATTGGCATGATTTACGAAAAGAACCTCGCGAGTTCTTTAGTCGACAAAAAAGAGGGACTTAATTGTGTGGGGAGCATTCTGTTTCAACGGAGCAACGGATGTTGCTTTTCTTAATGGTCAACAGTTCTCTGAGGATTATTAAAATGCCCTTTAAAGCAATCTACTTCCAATCGGAAACATCTTAGGGGAAGAAAACTGGGAATTCCAACAGGACAATGCGTCCATTCACCCCTCCCACTCAACAACAGCTTAGTTTAAACAGAATCAAGTGACTTTTATAGACTGCCCAGCCATCAGCCCAGACTTGAATCCAATTGAAAAAAATTGGGGAGTACTTGCACGAGATGTGTTTGCCCATGGTCGGCAGTTTTCCACTATTCAGGAATTACAGCAACAAGCAGAGCAGAGTTGGTTCTCTTTACAGCTGCACATACTCCAAACACTATTTGGAAGCATGCCTGATAGGGTTTTTAAGATAATTAAAAGGAATGGATACAGAATTTGAATTTAAATACAAAATATTTGAAAAGTCTATATATTTTTGGGACAGCCTATTTTTCTTTTTATTTTTTTACAAAAAATCTGCAACATTTATTCTTTATTTCTTTGCTGAAATAAATTTATGTTATGATACTATATGCATATTATTTTTTTGTGATTATTTCTTTATTTTTTTAACTGTTATTTAAAAAAATCGCCTGTCCATATACTTTTGAGACGCACTATACCATGTTTGTCGCCTCTATTATGGGCTGGTCTCTTTGTTGTGTTTATTTGTCTCTGTTATAGTTTTTGCCTCTTTTATGGGCTCATCCCTATTGAGTTAGTTTGTCTGTGTCATGGTGGTTTGTCACTATCATGTTTGTCGCAGGTTTTATGGGCTGGTTTCATTTTTGTGTTTATTTCTTTCTGTTAAGGTTTTTTGCCGCTTTTATGGTCTCATCCCTATTGTGTTGTTTCTGACATTCTCTTGATGAGCTGTATCGTGTCACTGGATTGGTTATCTATTATCCCTAGCTTGTTGATTGTGATGTTTGTCACTTTCTCGGGTGCTAGTCACTTGCGATGTTTTCGCTGATTATTTGTCGCATTTATTGGGTTTGTCATATTGCGACTTTTGTTGCTGGTATTTGTCACATTCCTTGTTGTTGCTTTTTAATTTACTTTTTCACATTATCTTATTTCCCTCACTTGCTTTTACTGCTTTGGGATACTTAGTATATTTGTAGCTGCGTGGATGTGCTATATGCGATCAGTCCATTGAATACTGATGGTCGGTATCACTACTTGATTTTATTTTTATGTGCAACTTGGTTGATTAGTTATTTGAGAAGCTTGGCGCACTAATGGAGGGGATTTGTTCCATAGCCATAAGTTCGACTTTTGCCTATAAGGCTGTTTTCACTCGATAAAACAGATATTTTTATGGTCACATTTGGGAGCCAGTTTGCATTTTGCTTTTCACCTTTTTACATTGTTGGCACTAATAAACTCAATGTTGTAAGTTGTCTTCATAATTTAAAATTCTCCAAGTTGTCTTCATTACTTGGAGAATTTTTTGTCCTTCATAGACGACTTCCACTCCTTACTAGCACTGAAAAGAATGATTTTTTTGGCGTAGCAAGGCGGTTCCCTTGCTACCCTTTTTTAAGCAATAAATTATACTTACCAAAAAGGGGCGCTATTGTGGATAGGGATTGCTTATTGGAAATCTGGCTGCTGGGAAGAATTGATTAATGTGATATCATGTCTATAGTTTCTGCTAACCATCTGATCACTGCTCTTCCTGTCTTTGTACATGTTTATTGTTCGATAGTTGGTTATGCTATAGTTTTTGGTTGTTTGGTGTAATGTAGATCCGATGGAGTGAATGGGTTAATGGACAGGATGTTAGATAAACTTTGGATGTTTCCAATTCCCCGCACGAGCAATTTGGATCGTCTTTACGCGTAAACCTATGTAGAAATGCTCCATGACCTGTATAAATTTGGATTAGTAGACCGCAGCAAATGATTCTGCGAGAGTCTACGTTTGGGAAATATTCATATGTCGACCAGCACGTGTTTCCATAATCCCACTCGAACTGCCATTGTTTCGTTGTTAACTCTCTTAAGTTTCTTTTTAGGTTTGATATTGGTCTTTTTAAATGATATGGTATTTCCTTTATTTTATTTTGTGCCGCTTTGCTAGTTCGACGGTATCCTCATTTTCTTGGATGCCCACGTGTACTTTTATTCAGCTGATTTAAAATTTTTGATTTGCGTTTTTTACTAATTTTTGTTTGTTATCTATTACTTTTGTTACATTGAATGGTTTGCTGAGCGGTTTATGCTACCAGTCCTTGTTATATATCCGGATAAAGACTGAATCAGATTCAAAACGCCTCATTTAGATAATGATTGTGCATAAAATGCGTTATCCTGGAGATTTTTAGAACCGGAATTAGTACGCTTAGCAGCTGCACCCTGTGTTAGCTTTTAATCATACCAGTCATTGTTTAATGCTTAAAAGGACACTGTTTACGCAAATAGAGGATGCGCAGATGTCCTAGATTACGATTACATATAAACTGATTTATTTTGAAACATTTAGAACTGGGATAGTAATTTACGTCATTCTTGTGTATTAAGTACGTATTTCTTTTAAGCATGGACAAACATAGAGCTCCTATAATAGAGGCTGACGCATTCTCGCAGATTTGGTGCTCAAATTGAAGTTCAGTCGAAAACCCAAGCTAATCAGAACTGGTTCAGCCAATCAGAACCGAGTCTTAGGCAACCCCAACTCCGGCTGCGGTAGATTGATGCTGAACTGAGCACCAATAATCCGAAACAAAATGGATATGCTTCACCTCCTATTATAGGAGTCTTAGACAAACAACGTGTACATTTATTTATTCTCCCTTTGTTTATGAAAAAACATTTTTAATTTAAATGTTCTAAAAGGAAAATGAAACAATATATACCACATTTAAGTCATATTTAATACTATGCTCTTAGGTTATAAGTTGCAATTAGTATAAAATTACAAACACGTAAAAAATGCTTCCTAAATAAAAATGCCTTTCATAGGTAATTAATCTAAAAAATGTCAGTCAACTCGAAAATAATTGCATTCGTTAAATAATATTATAGGAAAATTATAATGCTTTAATAAGAAAATTGAAGCAATTTTCTTATTTTTATTTATTAAGCAACAAAAAATAAGTTATTTTAGTCAGAACATCGCAACATATAATATTTAAGTTATTCTACCTATCATACATAAAGTACTAATATAATGCAATTCCTAATTTATAAATTAACGATAATTCCTCAGATTTCTAATAATCACAAACAATCTACACTTAATAATCAATTTATCAGACTTTTGCTTAGAAAAAATTACATTACTTTTATACATGGTGAATAATGTTGTGTTATGCTAAGAAAATGAAAAAAAAATGTGATGTGTATAATTACACATATACCCAATTATTAGACTGGTATGTTTTTACTGTTACGTTTCTCGCTTCCTAAAAACCAATTCATAGGCAAAATGTTTCCATGGTTTCCAAGATAATAAAAAATTTGCATTAATAAATGTCACATCAGAAATAATACGCTTTATTGGGTTATTTTGCTTGTTAAATTAAAATAATAGTACAATATTTATATTTTATTATTCAAAACTTCTTCACAGTTAATAAATGGCGAGATTGGTTCAAATACGATACATTTCCGATAACAACAAATGAATAAGACTGGAAATATTTTGATATGATGCATATTTCGATATACAGGGTCTCTCTCTAATACTGAACAAAAATTCATTAAAACGATTGATTTCATTTTCGTGCTTATGTATACAGAAATCTCCTTCAATTAGCCGGAAACTTATTAAAGCACAGAATGTTTTTTTCACGCACTTTTGTGTGTTTATCTCAATTTTTTCTATAAAGATTGCAATAAAAATATATAAAATAATTTTTTAGTACAATTTTAATTAAATTTCAATTTTGGTAAAAATTTATTTAGTATTTACTTTTGAATAATTATTGAGCAATGTGTCATTATTAGGCAAGAGTTACTTTTGACTACATTGTAAAATAAAACGAATATTAGGAAAATATACAGTAGTGGCCAAAAGTGTGGAAACATTTATGAAAAGGTGTATTTTTCAGGTTTGATGGCTCATAATGCCACTTTCTGTTTAAGTGATAACATAAAATTATATAAAAGTGGAAAGATAATCAAGAAGGTAATTAAATAAATTTTGTTCAATTACTAGTATTTAATAAAAAGTTATACACAAATAAACAAAAAAAATGAAACAACAGTAGCTTAGGTTAATATGAAGTATCTTTACTTTATTTGAATGTGGCCGATGAGCATGAGTGTTTAGCAAGCTAATCAAGTGTCATCCTGTTTTGGCAGTGAGTCAATCAGGTAACAGTAAGATTCAACTGCTGTTGTCATGTTTTAGAACTGTGTGGAGGACATTTGTCAGTTATTTATGTGATTAATATTAGAGTTGGATGTGAAACAAAAGAAAATTTAAAAAAATGGCACAAAGAATTGAATAGTCACCAAGAAAGCGGTAAAAAAATAGTACTATTAAGTGAACAATGTTACACTTATGAAGAAATTAGAAGGCAAATTGGTGTAAATGTAATCAAACGTGGTACTTATAAATTTTGAAAGTGTATAAGGCAACTATGTCGCTACAAAACCAAACTCGTAAATAAAGGAAAAGATGTGCAACAGGTGACAGGAGAAAATCATCTGGATGTATACAAAGTGAAATGACGGAAACCAATGTGATGTTGAGTGCAAGAACTGTTCGGCGCAGACTGCAAGGATTTCGTTTAAATGCTAGAATTCCATGAAAACATTTATTTTCTCCTCTAACAAAGGATTAAAAGATTAAACTACGCTAAAACTCATGATAACTGCACAGTGACACAATGGAACAGTGTTGTTTAGTCAAAAGCTGCCTACTAGTAGTGATGGCATCATGAAATACGTAAGGAGAAGAATCTAAGATTTTCATCCTAATTGCGTTACATATATCGTGAAGCAGACAATCAGTCTTATAATATGGGGAGTAGGATATCAAAAGGTGTGGGTAGAATTTTTTTGATTAATGGGAATATGAATGCTCAAAAAATACATCGATGAAATACTTCAATGCCAACTGAAGCTTTCGAAACGTGATATTTACTTTCAGAACTCAAAGAATTGGTTCGAAGGCGTTCTAAGGCCGTAATTAAACCTTTCCGGCGCGGAGTAAGTCTGTTTGTAAAATGATGAAATAATGGACTGACACCAGAAATTACAAACGAATTCATTAGAAAATAAAAACTTGCTTATTTTCCGGTACTTAACAAAAGTAAAATTTTAATTAAATATTCTTGGTGCCGTTTGTCAGTTTTGGAATTAAAATTAGGTGTCCTTTTTTGTAACCACCGCCCGTTAAATGGTTAAGAGTAAAAGTTACTGAACTAAATATTAACTGACATTGTGATAATTTTTGTATGTCTCACTTTTCGTTATGTTTAAATTTTCTTCTTTATACCTGCTATTTTAATTTTAAAAAATGTCATGAAATTTGTTGGAATTACATTTTTTATTAAATAATCTTTCCATTGCTATATAATTTTATGGTATTACTTATGGAGAAAAAAATGTTATGAACCATTAAACTTCAAACTTCAAAAAGGTTTCCACAATTTTGTCCACTGCTATAACTACGAATGAAAATATATAACCAGCCTTTCCAATTTACCCACAATTCCTAAAAGCAGGCTTCATCTTTATAAACCTTAGAAACCAATATATTTTCGAGATTTAAAGGCGAATTTGTAAAATTAAAGTTTATTTTTCCAACACTGGTTTTCAGAAACGTTTCCGAGTAGATTTTACAGTGTATTAATCAATTTTCTCAACACGGAATTTAGGTTTTTTGTATGCTATCATTTCTCCAAAAAACATTTTCCTGTTCAACAAACATGCTTTATAGACAAACATGATAAATTAAATACACTAAACTTAATATTAAAATTAATATTATTTTGTTACTCTTGCACGTATAAATTCAATTATGAAGCTGAAAATGTGCCCTTTTGAATTGATAGCTTCTATAAACCAATATTCTGGGTTGAGGAAACTGATTAATACACTTTAAAAAATAGTCGGAAATGTTTCCGAAAATTAGTGACAGCAAAGAAATGTTCTTATAAATGTTTCTTTGAAACCTTGAGCTTTTTAAAGATAAAAACCGTTTCTTGGAATAGGAGGCAACTCTGAAGATGGTATTGTATTGTTGTGATTATATTTCCGCAAATTAAAAAAAAACATTTGTCTTTTTTAACTATGTAGACTGCTGAAGTTAAGTGACTTCTGGAACAGTTTCGATAGAAAACTTTCTCGAATTCTCGTTTACATGCACGGAAAATTCTAAAACCTGCACAACCATTCAGTTCGGGTCGAGTGGATCCTAATATGGGAACGTTGGCACCACATTACTCATAATTCTACCAGTCACAAAAACCGAGATGAGCCAAATCTGTTAGCAGAGTTAAATTTTAAGTAAACATACCATCCTCTAATTAACCTACTCATCAAATATCTGACATAAGGAAAATGTACAGAGAAAATGTATTTAATGACAATCAGCCACTTTCATTTTATGTTATAAAATTCTAAATCCAACTTCACCATAAATTAACTTAATTTATTGTTATTTTCAAGCATTTTTTTTTTTCAATCATCTATGTTGAAAAATCTCACTTAATTGAATTAACATTTTCTGCCTTATCTCTAGCGAAACAGTTATTCTAGAGAGTCACATCAACTTATTTTCAAAGAAAATTAAATCTCTTGACAATATTTTCAACTGACAATAGGTTATTGCTTTAATTATGTCGATTCTTTAGAATGTTAATGGGACATTTCAATTGTAGAAATTAAATCTAACAGCGAACACAAAACCTCTTTAAAAAGATTATTATCATAGGAAACGGAATAGTTAAATATGATGCTTCGGGGCTTAAAACTGAGGGTATTTTGAAAAAAATTTAAAAAGATTGTTGTTAAGACCACTTATCTTCAAACAAGTTTCATTTAACTTTAAATTATTTTCTAATAACTAATTTAAAAGCTTTTGTTATTATTTCATTAAACTGAGACCAAATTTGCATATTGTGCATTTATCCACACATTTAACTATTTAACACTTTCGAGTATGACGTCCTATTAATAGGATATATCTTTATATTGAATATTATTTTTGTTAGCATTTTTTTTCATTATCATCTGCATGCAATAATAATAGTACATGTACATACAGTTCATGACTTCATTTCTTCAGCATTTAGTAATGATAATAACAATAAAAGCTTACTTAATTCATTTTACACTTATGGCTATCCTTTTATTTCAAATATATTTAACTCTTTAAATTTAAATTAAGGTCTACTTCTCTGAATGAATAATTTGCGACAAAACATACCGAATTCAAAAAAATTATCACGACTGTTTAATATTGTTGTAATACGATATTTTTGTGATAGTTCATGACTTTATTTCTTCAGCATTTAGTAATAATAATAATAATGAAAGTTTGCTTAGTTCTATTTACACCTACGGCGATTCTTTTATTTCAAATATATGTTTAACTCTTTAAACTTAAATTAAGGTCTATTTCTCTGAATGAATAATTTGCGACAAAACATCGAAAATTCTAGAAAATTGTTATGTCTGTTTAATCTTGTTCTAATACGATATTTTTCAAACGACTTCAAAAAATTTCCTTATCCTATTGTCATATTAATAGTACGCAAAATCTGTAATATTCCTTAAATTTCAATAAAGGAGATGTTCGTCAAATTTGAAAAAACCTCAAATTTTGTGCCTTGGATAGTTACACTTAATATTATTACCGTAAAAGTAATTTTTTTCCTAAAATTGATAAAAAATCGGACGCGAAAAGGTTAAAGCAATTTTATGTTTCAAGAACAAACCATTGAAACATTCCCAATTACTGAAAACAAATCTAATGAAATTTCTCATTGCGGGATATACCGGGCGATTCAAAATAAGGGATGGCGATTATATTTTAAACCGCTAATGACAGAAAAATATTCTTAATTTCAAAACTTACACTGCTTGGCAAATGGTAAGAAACAACGAATTTGCGCAAAAGTACGTTTCATTAAGCAAATCACAGATAAAACAACACAGATAAAATTCAATTCACAGATAAAACAACGGTAGAGGACGTTGTATGGTAAAGTCTCTTGTCTGTGTTAAAGGCAGTGCATCCATGTCATTTCCATCTTTGAAATTGCAAGTACTAAACATTTGAAGGGGTAGCCACATTGTCGCTTTCTGAAGTTAGAGTTGTAAATTTCCTTTTTGGATGACGGGTATTGACTGTTAAATGACTGTAAAACATCATTTGATAGTGTACGAACATGGTTTATCAGTTGGATATCTCAAGGTGGGGCAAATTGTCACTCAAGATACCAAAGATAGAGATGTGTCGAAGAGTGTAATCTTGCAGTTTAAAATTCCTCTGGATGTGTAAATTCTATGAAAAGGGATTCTGGAGACCGTGGTAGGGACATCACATCTCAAGAGCATCCGTATGTCAGCTTAGTGGTCAAGAGGAACATAAATGATACTCCAGGTCAGATAACCTCAGAACTCGCTAACGCTACAAGTACTTGGTTTCCTGTGAGAACTATTTATCGGTGATTAAATATGTTGTCTTAGATAAACAAAACTTTTTACTTACATGAGTTTTGGGAAAATAACCATCTGTTTTCTTTTTAATTTCAAATTACCTGTTGAAAAATATCTCTTTCAGAAGGCTTTATGTGAAGGTCTCTCATGTATTATCTTTTAATTTCTAATAGTTTTATAGGAAGTATCCCCTTCAAAGTCGGGGGCGAAAAACTGTTTACATGTAATAAATATCATTTTAGATTTAATTAATATCATTATAGACATATTTATTGTTTCATTATAGACATTTATTTATGATATTATTATAGTGTAAATAAATCGCATTTCGGATGTTCAATATTTGCTGCATAATATAGAATGCTTTATAAAATTGTGTATTCTTATAAATTATATGCATTTATTAGATACATGCAAGTTAATTAAAAATTTCCGCTGTAAATATATTCAGAAGAATCATTCTTGTAGAATCAGAAGATTAATAATGCTACTCTAAAATTCATGGAAACAAGTTATTAGTCACTTATTTTAATAGGTACTAATATTTCGCGTACCATGTAATTCTAATGCTTGACATATTTAATCCAAAATGCTCATCTGAATTCCATTGAAATATGTGAGTGTTATTTTTCATTTTCCGAATTCTAAGAAATTTCATTAAACATATTTAAATATCTGCGCATAACGTGCTGAATTGAATGTATCATTTATTACTGTTGTATGTGAAAACCTGTCAAACAAAATGAATAAAAAATGAATTCACACATAAATTGAGTAAGAATTTTATTTTTTTATTATATGTATAAAAAATCAAAATAATATTATATTGAGAAAAAAAATATTTATATAAGAAGAAGAGAAAAATCAGATCCTATACATAGAACTGATGCACTATAAGATGATTCACTCACGAAATAAATAATAATAAATATAGTTATAAATTAATAAATTAAAACGCTTCACCCTAATTCCGGTCTTTTTTCAAATTTTGTGCAAATATTTAATTTTTTGCCTCAGATAGTGTATATAATTTGATTAAGTACAGTGTACAATCCTATTAAGAATTTTTTTATCAAAACAATTAGTATTACGCTATTTTATTGACGTAGAAAGAAATGATAATGAATATAGTAGTAAATTAATACATTAAAACGATTTTCTATAATTCCTTTTCTGTTAAAATTTTGTACCTAAATTTAATTTTTGCCTCAAATAGTGTCTAGTACAAATTCCAAAAATATCATTTGATTAAGTATAGTGTACCTTCGTATTACAGATTATTTAGCGAAACAATTATTATTGCGCTATTTTATTTTTCCTTAAAATTACATCGTTCCATAAAACTTCAGAGCAAAACCTAAAAACATTTTCGTGTTTTCAGATTAGTAGTCAATCAAAATACTATAAGTCGAGAAGAGTAGTTATACATTTTTTTTTTAATTTGACATATTATTAAAGTGTGTCTAACATTTGAAGTTTTCTTATAATAAATTAAAATATTGAATGGCGAAAATCAAAATTTACCTTATTCATTCACATATCATTTTATTAAAAATACAATAATTATTTATAACATTTATTATCATTTTTTTTCATTTTTAGTACTTAATTTTATCAATGTTATTTGTATTTAAGTACATATATTTAAATGTAATTAATTGCAAATTAAGTCTACGCTAATTTTAAAATGCAATTAAATTTTTCTGTACCACGCATTTCATTCATCTAAATTTAAATTGAACAATTTTTATTTATTCTATTAATATTGTTTATACAATTTCAGACATTGCTTGTTAAGAACATGCAGAAATTTTCATTGTGAAATATAAACATGTTTACCCATTTGTCTTCTTTAAAATACATTATCTGAAAAGGCACGTAATTTAAATTCTTCCTCTATATTCTTCGGCAAGCCTGAAGAGTTTTTTGAAGGGTGTTTGTTATTTAATAATTTACGTGCTTTATCTGCTGCTGAGACGACTTTAAAAAGTCAACAATCCGGCCGTGAATTTTTATTTTTATATGCAGAGTGACTCTTACAAATTATTACACTTTCACTACAGGAGAATCGTTAAAAAAATATATAGTTAAAACATATTATTAATTTAGTGGAAATATTTACGCATTTTAAGCAACAAAATAGTACAACAGAAGTCATTTTTGAAAGTAAAAGTTAAAAATATCTGGAGTAAATTCTTAATATATATATATGTATGCATAAAATAACATAAATATTTTTTCTTCTTTTATTATTTATTGTAAAGGTCCCTTATTAAAAAAAGTTAAAATATTCCGGATTTATTGTAATTAAATATGTTATTTAATAACACAGACTTATTGATTTTCCATGCAAAAGTAATAGGAAGTCAATGTAGATTGATTTTTACAGCTATTCAGTATATTACATAGTTAGAGATAATTTTTCAGTGAAAGCAATATATATATATTTTTTTTAATTAAGATTATTAAGGAATAATACATTTCTTAACTGTTTTTAGGGTTCTGTATTTAAAAAGTAAAAACGGAACCATTACAAGATCACCACTGTTTCTGTCTCTCCGTCTGTCAGAATCATTTTCTCGTAAACTGTGGGACATGGAAAGTTCAAACGTGGGAAAGTTATAAAACGTTTTTACCCACATATGTTCAGATTTATTATCCATTCACAAATATGCTTAGGAAAAATTTAGGGGGCTAATTAAGTTACTTGAAAAAAGAAGTTTTCTTTTTGTATATCATGTGGGGTACCGTGTGAAAGATTTGGTAATGTTCCAATCAAAAATATATTTATTTTAATTTTATGTATTATATTTTCAGAGATATCGTCGAAAATGCACTGCAAAAATATGTCTCCTCGCACCTCTATTTCCGAATCTACTGAAACTAAAATTATAAAAAAAATTAGAGGTAACAAGAGTTTATTTAAAACTTGCAGGAAAATTATAGCGATTTTCTTAGGTAACATAGTATTTGAGAAAAACGCATTTTTCTGTTACACACAAACTTTATTTTTCGGGCAGTCAGCGGGGAAATTGACGGACGCTCGAGGTATCTATCGACGCAAAATCATCCAAGGATATTTGATAATGATTTTCGAAAAATCATTTCCGGTAATTAGCCGAGATATTAATTAAGTTACTTGAAAAAAAACTTTCTCTTTATGTGCGGTGTAGGGTATTGTTCAAGAGATCTCGTAACATCAATTAAAAAATATATTTGTTTTAATTTTAGGTATTATTTTTCAGAGATATCGTCGGAAGTATAATGGAAAAATATGTCCCCTCCACTCCTATTTCCGAATCTACTGAAGCTAAAATTATGACAAAACTTAGCGGTAGTAGTAGTATATTAACTAATAAACTGTTTTTAATAAATTTAATGTACAGAACCCTTTGAGCGCCAGTTATACTCGTACTTGACCAATTTATTTATTTAAAAAATAAATAGACTGTAACATTAGAATTAAAATATCTATGAATGTACTGTATTCATTCATTAATAAATGATTCTAAAAAAATAATAATTTCCTTTAGCTCCGAACGAAAATAGCAATCAATCACATATTTCGAGTAGACTAATTTTAGTTCAATACATAAAATATTTCACTGAATAAGTAACGAAAATTCTTAATTATCTGCTTTATAATGTAGCAGAATACTAGCAATACAATGACATTTTTTTTCTAATTTCAATCAGGTGATATTCAGTAAATTTCAATTCTTTTGTAATTGGGATATTATTTACTAAGGAATTATATTAAGAAAATCATGATTGTCTATTTCCATCATGAATTGATGCTCTCTTTTAATATCAAATCGAGGGACCCATTAGTTAATAATGCATTTAATCAAAGACCGTGTTAGTTTTTTCTTCTTTTTTATAATATTAGTCTCCTGTGCATGGCATTAATTAATCACCAAGAGCTTTTGAACTATTCTTATGAAAAACCGAGCATTGTGCTGAATAAAAAATGAGGTAACAAACGATTAACCTTTCTTCGTTATGTCTCCAATTGAATTGGGAAGAAAAGAATTTAATTATGCAAAGTTTATGTCATGTAATTACGAAATTCTAAAATGATATTAAATCATATAATCTTTGTAATATTTAATACATAACCTTGTGACATTTTTATACAAAGGGTTATGAGTTGAAATTTAAATATAACAGTTATTTTCTATTATATGTATAGGTACAAATTATGGTATTTTTTAAAAGTCTTTAATAGTGTTCCTTTTGTTTATATCCAGTGTGCTAGCCTGACCTTCCACCTTGCTATAACCACCGTTATAGCTTACACAACAGATTAGCAAAGCAGCAATTTTAGACGGAATATAAAGGAGGAAGGGTTGTATTTCCCAAAATAGGAGAAACTATTACTGGCGAAAGTTACGCTTGTAATTTAAATCTTTTGGGAGAAAAAAATTAAGAAAAGAAAAGAACCGTAAACTTGACATGAGCAGTTATATTACCAGTCTCAGTAATCTTAAAGCGCAGCAAAGCCAAGGCACATAGAAGTGTCATGACTTTCAAAGAAATAAACAATCTGTAATGGCAAATTTTAAAACATCCGGCACACGTCAGACAATTCACCTTTCGATTAGCACATTTTAAACTCTTTACAAAACAGCTTAACAAAACAGCAATTTCAGACTGAAGATGAAGTGTGAAACACAATCGACGAATTTTCAGAGATGGGAGAAGCAATACTGCCAAGATTCTATCACCAAAGTAATTGTGTACAATTTTCTGGTGAATAGTGGTGATCTAAACAAAGGGTTAAAATTATTAAATTGCATGTATGAAAGTTTATTTTAACTAAGAAATGTAAGCCCCAAGTAGGAAGCATAAACTACGAAATTTAATTTTTTCAGAAAATTGCTGCGCCATCCTTCAAAACAAACTAAGTTTAAATGCAGGTGCTTGAAACTGTTTTCACCTATCAAAAAAAATTTTTCAAGGCAATATTATGCGTTGTATAAAATTACCGTATCCAGAAAACTTGAGATTCCGCGTCGATACAAATCGATATTGGAAATTTGGTGTCGTATAGATCACGAGATCGGAATTGTTCACAAAAAACCACGAGTAAAGTTCCGTTATACTCCAATTGTGAGCAGTCTGAGATACTTTAAAACTGTTTAACAGAAGCCGCATATAGTGAACCTTAATACTCAGATTAATGATTATCCACTGCGTCCAAATACCAAGCCTTTTTTTTTCACCACGTCAATCCCCCTGTCGCCTGAGAGTTGAAAAAGGGTACAATAAAGTAATGATGACCCTATTGAATGATGTTTGTATTTTATTTAATTTTTATAATCAAGAAAAAACATTTCAGAAAACCTGAAGAACTTTTTTACAAGCATAATATATTGCAAACATAATTTTACTCATTTAAACAGTTCAGTGAAGCTGTGAAATAACTGTAAAAATTATTTCTTTTATATTAAGGGAACGCTTCAAAATTCTAAATTTTTCAATCAGAAACATTTCAATTTCAATAAATTACTACTTTAAGAAACTTTTGATAACTCTTTAAATTAAAATTTAGTTTATTAAGGAAATACTTTCATTTACGGAAATAAACATTTTCTTGTGTGACTTTAAAGATACTCTTCCAATTATTCTTTATAATCAGATTTATTTTCAAAGGAAATCAAATCACATTGAAATAGTTTGAAATGAAGTTAAATTTCGGCTCTGAATATTCCTATTGTTACTTATGCAAATTGCTCGTTGTCGTTTTCAGAAATTATATCTATCAGTTTATACAGGAAATCTTTGAAGAGAGTGTTATCTGAGAGAACTATATAAATATTCTAAACTGACAGCTTTTTAATGTACTTCAATTTTGCTCAAAGGATTTGTTTGTGAAATTAATATTAATTAAATCATTTACTACAGCAAACTCATTTTAGACTTTGCTTTTTGGAGGGAAAACTTTTATTGATAAACTTATATCATATATTCTAATACGAGCGAATCTTGTGTGTGTGTGTGGTTATATATATAAATATATATATATATATATGCAAATTTTATCTTAAACAATTTTGACGAAATTTTGTATCCTACCGATTTGGCGCACCAGAAAACCATTGAGCTAGGTCACATGTTCGAGAAAATTCGATTATTGGGTCATTTTGGGTCACCGTGGGTCAGGGTCAAGCTAATTGTATCTCAAAAACGATTCAAACGATTTCGACTAAATTTTGTATCCTACCATTTTCGGGCATGAGAAGAGTATTGGGTTGGGTCACGTGTTCGAGAACTTTCGATTAGTGGGTCATTTTTGAGTCAAAGCGAGTCAAGTTAATTTTATCTAAAAAACGGCTCTAACGATTTTGATTAAATTTTAAATCCTACAAGTTCCAGGTACGAGAAAATCATTGGGCTAGGTCACATGCCCGAGAAAATTCGATTAGTGGCCCATTTTTGGTCACTGTGGGTCAAGCTAATTTTATTTAATAGACGGCTCAGACTATTTAGACTAAATTTTGCATCCTATAGTTTTCAGGCACGAGAAGACTAGGTTAATGTTCGAGAAAATTCTACTAGTGGGTCATTTTGGTCATGAGTCATTATGGTTCAAGCTATATTTATCTTAAAAACGGCTCAGAGGATTTGAACTAAATTTAGTATCCTACAGTTTCAGGAAACGAGAAGACTATTGGGTTAAGTCACATGTTCGAGAAATTTTGATTAGTGAGTCATTTTGTTCATTGGTCATTATGGGTCAAGCTATTTTTATCTTAAAAATGGCTCAGACGATTTGAACTAAATTTTGTATTCTACGGATTTTGGGCACGAGAAAATCATTGGGCCAGTTCACATACTCAAGAAAATCCGATTAGTGGGTCAGTTTTGGGTCACTGTGGGTCAAGATAATTTTATCTAAAAAACGGCTCAGACTATATTGACTAAATTTTATGTCCTACGAGTTTCGGGCACGAGAAGACAATTGGGCTTGGTCACATGTTCGAGAAATTTGTATTAGTGGTCATTTTGGTCATGGGTTGTGATATTTGAACTCAAAACTAATTTTTACAGAGCATAGCTCGGTCTTCCCTACTCGTTTATTGTTTTATTGAAGAAACCTTTAGTCATTAATATTCACTGGAGACTTTAGAGCAAAATATCTTAGAAACATATCTAAATTACAATTGTTTCTCAAATTTATATCTTGAAATATTTATTGAGCTGAATTTTTCAATTTATTTAAAATACATAATAATCAGATTCGCACAAAATTTATAGGGATGTGAGGGATAAATACAATTCGAATAAAGATAAAAATCCCTGTAAAATCTCAACTGCTGAAAGTTTGAAGAATTTTTGGGGGTTTCTTATAGTACAGTTAGCCATAAAAGAGAACACCGCCATACAGTTTAAGCTCTAAATTGTCACAAAAAACGAAAATAGCCAAACGACTGAAAATTCTGTCTTCTTCCAATTTATATTTTTTTAAAAATAGGGAGTCTTCATCATATAGAAATCGTACCAGATTGTTAAATACGCCTATATTCATTGATGCATGCCCCGATTATGTAATCCTGACAGGAAATTACACCGAATATGAAGGACACTGCAACAAATAATAAAGATAAGAATCTTTAGGTAAAAGACACCAAACAGTCGGCAGGGAGGAACGTGACGTTTAATATTTATGATCGAACCGAAGTGAATTTGATCCCACATTTTGGATTTTTGGACGTGAAGCAGAAAAGTAGTTTCAATAATTAAAATGATTTTTACTTTATGAAAAATGACTTTATGTAAATGGCAAAATTCAACAAACATTATTTGCAAATAATATGATCTGATATTTCGTAAGAGTACATTAGTTCTCTAAAAACAGTAATGATGATCGGACGCAGGGGGTGGGAAAGGAACTCGTTTTTCGACTTCAAAGCATTCCACAAAGGAAGATTGATATGATATTGATATGATTGATTGACAGCTGCAATCTTTAAACAACTGTAACTCTTTTTAAAAATACGATAAAATTTCAACAAAAATCGAAAGAAAATATTGAAATTTTATATTAATTAAAAAACAGAAATTTGAAGTTTTGATAGTAATTGAAGTTTTAAATGTATACACCTTAAGATATAATCTTCAGTATTATGTTTTATTTATTTATTTATTTATTTATTTATTTATTTATTTATTTATTTGCTTTTTCGTCAATTAGTTTTTTTTTTTTTTTAAATCATAAAAGTTTCGAAAAATTGTCATGAGTTGACATTCTCGACTATTCGAGTTTCAGAGGTAGAGTGTTATAATTATAGTCAAATTTTATATTTAATCAACAAATCATTTTCAAATAATTTATTTTTGATAAATAAAGTATGCAGAATATGACAAAAAATTACTATATCGTACAAACATTTAAAATGTGGGAAAAACTTTTTAATTAAATAAAATAATAATTTTTTATGTAAATTAAGGAATTACTTAAAAATAGATTTTAGCCGAAGGATGAACTGCCATGAAAGATATTTTTATTACAAATTATATGTAAAAGTATCCTTTAACTTATCATGAAATAAAAATTGTGAAATTTTAATTGTTTTCAGTAGTATATCATATTTTTGAAAATACCTTATGGGATATTCCAGATCAAATTACCTATAGTCATAGCATTTCATATGCTTTTGTGACACATGGTTCCAGTTCCTTTGTCTAAACTGCACTTTTCACTAGCTGAATTAAACTCTGTCATATTCCAAAACAAATTTCACTTTATTTAAACAATAAATAAACTACATTTAAAATTTTTAAGAATCATAATAATTGAAGCGCATAATGAATTTAAAAATCAGTTTCGTACTCAAAATTCATCAAATTATCACTTTATATATGAATTGCTTAATAGTACGAACAAATTCGCCCATTTTCATTAAAATCTGTGAAGGTGGGTTGCATATTCAATTTTTACTTTCTCCTATCTTTGCAAAAAGAAAGTAGTGGATTCATAAAAATTTTCGACTTCCGGTTTTCGAAGAATTTATACGTTTTCGAAGGTCCTGAACACGATTTGATCATTTTTAGAAAATGCCTGTCTGTGACTCTGTCTGTCTGTCTGTATGTATGTGACAAAACTTTTGTGGGCGCTCTATCTCAAGAACTAATGCACGAAATTTAATAAAACTTCATATTCAGTTAGTCCCTGATATAAGTTGGTGTTGATTAGTTTTTGGTAAAAATCGCCCGAGAGGTGGCGCTGCTGTGCTGCATTTTTGCGATTTCCTCAATAGCTCTATTTCAAGAAATAATGCACTTAATTTCATCAAACTTCAGGTTCAGTTAGACCTTAACATAAATAGACACTTATTACGTTTTGGTGTAGATATCGCAATAGGTGACGCTACTATACCACTTTTTACTCGATTTTTACGATAGCTATATCTCAAGAACTAATGCGCGGAATTTCATCAAACTTCAGATTCAGTTAGACCTTGACATAAATAGATGCTGCTTACGTTTTGGTATAAATTGCCCAACAGATGGAGCTGCTATACTACTCTTTCTCGATATTTACGATAGCTATATCTCGAGAACTAATGCACAGAATTTCATCAAACTTCAGGTTCTGGTAGACCTTGACATAAATAGATGCTGCTTACGTTTTGGTGAAAATTGCCGAACAGGTGGCGCGGCTATGCTACTTTTTTCATTATTATCACGATAACTATATCTCAAGAACTAATGCACGGATTTTCATCAAACTTCAGATTCAGTTAGATGTTGACATACGTTGTCGATGATTAAATTTTGGTCTAAATCTACCAACAGGTGGCGCTGCTATGCTGAATTTTTCAGGATTCACATGATTTTAGTAGTAGTCATATCTCAAGAACTAATGCACGGAATTTAATAAAACTTTACTTCAGTTAGACCTTCATATAAATGGTGTTAATTCTTTTTAGTGTATGCGAAATTTGTGTGAGATAGAAGAAAGTTTTGGGATTGGCACATCCAACTAGATTTTTTTCTTAGCTACTCCTCTGTATTTAAGTCTTTTAAAACATCTTGAGTGTAGAAAAGACGTTGAAAGACCTACTTAGGTTTTCCCCCCAAAAGAACTTCATATTGTTTTCTTTTTATTCCAGAATGATAAGCTTTATTTCTCAGAAATTGTGCGAAACGCAGCCTTCCACTCCAGCGGTCCGATTTGTTGTCCTGCATTCAAGTACAGATCAAATTCTCTATAACTTGATTAGCTCTTTCGACACTAGAATGACTTTGTGAATGCGAGGCTTCCCATGGATGATCTTCAGTGCTGGCAAAAGCTCCTTCAAGTTTGTCACCACATTATTCGCAAATTCCCTTCTATTGTCAAGCTATAATATGGATGGTGCTCCATAAGAAAATAGTTAAATGTAGACAGAAAACAGTTAAATGTAGAAAACATCAAAGGTTTTACATCAGTGCCTTTTTTAATGCATTTCTGTTATTCCTATCAAAGCTCAAAAAGATGCATGTAGATTAATAACGTTCGTGTAACGGTTTTGTATTTGGTTGAAAGTTCTTTCAACATTCTATCAAGTCCTCCGTGTCCAAAAGCGAAATGATCTTCAAGAAGTACGTGAAGTAAGTCAGAGTCTCTGACGTAATACTGTATGGTACTGACTCCCCCTTTAACAGGATAAATGAGTTTATTTTTATTTCCCACAAACATCACATCATAACGATTCAGCAAACAATAGTCCCGGGGTTTCTTCTCAGTGGTCATTTAGGCCTTTTTTACATCATTTATTAACTTCTGGTAAGTAGTTTTGGTCAAACTTTGGATAGTTCATCGTCGAATAGTTGTTTCATGTCTATTGACGATGACACCTTCTCAAACACTACATCTTGCTCTTCCATTTTTCATGCAACACATTATAAAACTAATTTTTACACTCATGACGAAAACGCATTTTGACACTCCTGAACAAAGCGCAAAATGCAAATGGCAAATTCTGAGCCTGGGTCAAGCGTAAAAAATCACGTTCTTTACCACGTGATATTCGAAACGAATCCAAGATGTATATGATACTTCGCCGGTTTGTCGTTTAGCAGTCTATAGAATGCCTAATAAATGTGTGAAATGTGAATCGTTTCATACATTGCCAGTCAATTCTCGGCATTCTATAAAATGCCTAGGACTTCCATAAAATACCGGCTTTCATACACTGCCGGCAACATGTACATCAAGTTTCGTGCAAATCGGTCAAAAATGTAGAATTGTATAAAGAAACATGTACCCTCACACTGATTTACATACATATATATATATATATATATTTCCTTTTCTTTTTAAATGTATATTAAGTTAGTTTTATTTTTTTAATAACAATGATAAATTGAAACTTTTTTTTTTGGTAACAAACAACGATTTTGAAAATTAATTTATTTTTTATTTTGATCGACATTTTAAATCAATATTATGGGGGAAAATGATGCCACTAAATAGCAATACTCAGCTAATGAACTGTCGTTGTAAACATTACTTAAACCAAAGACACAGTTAAAAATTCACGATATTAAATTTATATTCGTTTATCTTGCATATTTCAGTTATTTATATTACACAACATTTGGCACATTCCTATAAAACACTTGAAAGTTATTTAAATTTATTAAATGTAACTGCAAATCTGGGTAAAATAATTACAGAAATACTATCGTATTATGTACAGAAATATTACCGTAACAGTGTACAGATCTGATAATATTGCATATTCAAAACAACGAATACCAGATTAATGTTATATATACAGGTGTCCCAAAAGTCCTTGACACATTTTAAAATTCAATAAAAGATCAAGCAACTGGCGTACGAGAATGCCGTTTAGAAAAAAATGGTTCTTATGATCTGAAATTATGTTTAAGCAAATAAAAAAATAACTTCCGAATATTTCTCTTAGATGGCGCTGCTTCTGAATAGTTATCGAATAGGTAGAATGTCTTTATATAAACAATAGCGAAAGACGCGCAATACGTATGCACAGTTTTCGTCCTAAACTATAGCAACCCACATTCCAGAACTTAAAAATACTCCCTTTCTAGAGTTCGATTAGACGACTGAGGATGGATAGACGAGTATTGTTAACTTCTGGAATAAGGGTTGCCTAGTTTTGACACAGTTTTGACATAGTTTTGACAAAAATGTGCATACGCATTGTGCGTCTTGCGCCATTGTTATGTATAGAGGCATTCTACCTATTCCATAACTTTAAAGAAGCATTAGCATATAATTGTTTGAAAAATATTTTTTATTTGCTTAAACAAAATTTCAGATCATTAGAAGCATTTTCGTCCAAATCGCACTCTCCTACGCCAAATGCTTGATCTTTTATTGAATTTTAAAATATGTCAAAGAGTTTTAAGAGACCCTGTATATCTATATATTTTAACAATCGTTTGAAAAAACAGATATTTTCAGTGAAAATCGCTTAGGTAAAAAAAAAGAAGCAATAAGAACTTTTGGTATTTTTAATGATGGTTTGTCACAAAAATTTTAGAAGTCCAGATAACAGAAAAATATACAAATAGTTTTCATATCTACACTATATTATGCTTTCTGTAAGATTTTCCCCTCGTATTCTCCTTTCCTCACTCCTCCAATCATCTCTTGCCTCCTTTGCTCTCATTTTTTCTTTTCTCCCACTTCTTCTCCTCTTTCACTAATTAAATTTCATATTCCATTCATATATTAATCAATCAATCCATTATTCTTATAATACATGGCTACTTATATTGTTCCAGAGATCGCGTGAATTTTTGATTCATGCTGTAATGTTCTATGATATACACTATTTTTTATTTGAGTTTTCTCAGCTTGAATTTATTCATCAAAAAGGATAGTTTTATAAAGAGCAGCATCGGGTGTTTTTATTCTTTTTTATTCTTATTCATTATTTAAAATATATTTAAGAGCATATGATTTAATTAATGGCTTGGAATGGTCTTTGTATAATTAGTACTATTTTGTAGGTAATTTGTAGGTCATGTTTTTATTATTCGTTTAAACTATTGTCTCATCAAAATTACCATGATCTGTTTCTCACCACCATAAGGTGGGCATTTTTTCCACAGGGAAGATGCCCGTTCCTCTCTTCAACCAATCAGTATCATTCCAAATGATAATGGATTTTGAGCGATGAATGAAGGATCTTTCTCTGTCTCCAACTCCCCAAGTGTCCTTCTCCCTCTCTTTCCTTCACCCTTTCCTCCTATTCTCCTTTCTCCACTTCTCCAACCAACTCGTGCCTCCTTTGCTCCCCTTTCTCCTTTTTCCTTTTCTCCTCCTTCCCCTCTTCTTTCACTCCTGTTCTCTCATCCCCACTCTTTCCCCTCACCTCTTCTCCTTCCCACTGTTCATCTACCATCCATCATCCCACCTTCTCTTTCTTAAGGACTTAATTACTAAACTTAACTACTAGAACTTAACTATTTAATTACTAAATACTTAACTACTTAAAAAAAAGGAAGGAAAAAGAAAGAGAGAACAGTGGTTAGACAAACAGTAGAAGGACGATGGGAGAGAGAGAGGAGGTAAGGTGAAGGAGAGAACTGAGGGAACGGGAGTGGAAGAGGAGAGGACAAGGTGAGAGAGGGAAGAAGGGGAGAGAGGGGCGAAGTGGGCAGGAGGGGACGGAAAGGTGAGAGAAGGGAGATCAGTGAGAAAGGGTGGAAGAGAGAGAAAGAGAGAGACAAGAAGAGAACTGGAGAAAGAGAAGGATACTTCAAACATAACTCTAAAAGAATCATTTATATCATCCGCTGATTGACGGAAGAGAAAACAGGTTTGTAAAATCTATTGTTGGGGCTCATATTTTTATAGTTTTTTTTTTTAATTATTAAAATCAATAATATGTCATTCATTTCTCAGGCATTAAATAAGGGCTTAAAATATTTTAAAAAAAGCATAAATATAAAATAATATAAATGAAATTATTGAGAGTAAAAATTAAATTTGCATTAATAAAAAATTACGAGTTTCATTAATTTATTTAATTATTTTTATCCATGCATATTACTATAACAACCCGATGAATGCTCTTTAAAAATTACCTGCCTATTTTAAAACAATTTTTGTATAATTTTTCGAATGCTTGAAGAAGGAGTTGAGACTCCATATGATCACTCTTTGCACTAACTTCCTCGAGGATGAAAATCTTTTAGTTTTATCTTGATTAATTCCACATTCTACACCTGAAGGGTTCTCCCTCTTGAGATTTACTTTTGTGCCAACGAATTTTTCATTATTTTCTGTTACTGCAAAAATAGATTGAAAATTTGGATGTGTGTAAATCACTTTGCATCCAGGATCTCTTTCGTCAAGAATTGTGAATTCTTCATCTGAAGAATCGTTCTCATCTTCTTTTATTTTATTTGAAGAATATTCCGACATATTTGTGTGTTTATTTTTATTATTTTTTTAATTATAATCTAAAGAAGCCTTTTTTACCAACATATAAGACGATTATTTTGAGAATGGTGAAAAGGAATTGTTGGAATTTGACTTGTTTATTTAAATACATTGTTGTAATCTGTTTTATAATTGCCCGCTAAGCAAAAATATTTTTTTTTCAACAATGAGTCATCTCTGTATTAACAATGAGTTTCCAGTAATTTTAAACTGTTTTGTAACAACAATTAAATATTATTACATAATAAAAAAGTATGTTGGAATTTGCAAACTTTTTAAAAATTATCAAGACTTATAAAATAAAAATAATTTTTTTTTTAAACAATTCAATATTTTGAACAAGAATTGTAGTCATAAAATTAGTCACGCCTAATTTCTTAACTGCAATTCATATTTTTTTTTCACAGAATGTGCGCTGCAATAAGTTAATTTGGCATGTTGGATAATTTTTGATGAAAAAGATCTACTAAATAGTTCATTCTCGTACTTCATCAGCTAAATACACAGGATTATTATTTTGCACAAATCCATTTATTAACCCCTTAAGCACCACGACGTACCTGCGTACGTCATGAACGCTTCATTTGCAATACCAGGACGTATGTGCGTACTTCCTGATTTTAAGTCCAGATTGCAATATTCTAAGTATCTAGTTTTTTTTGCGTCGCTAATTGCTATTGTGATTGGTTTTGTATGGAATTTATAGCAGTGATTATTTTCGCTTTCAATAGATTGCTTTTCGTGTGTCCAAAAATACACTCATTAGTTTTCCTGCTTCTTTGTTTCTTTCTTCGTCATTCATTTGTTTATGGGTTGGTCATTCTGTTCAGTTGTCTTTCGTAAATTGTAGTGTTTCGCTTTCGGTTTTGTTTGTATCTCTGATAGATAGTGATTTTATAGAGTAATTATGTCAGACACGGAGAGTGATTATTTCCTAAATGTGATGATCACATAGACGATAGTGATGATAGTTTTGAGTCAAGCGATGAATATTGGAACTTCGAACCTTAATTCTGTTTGTATAGTATAAATAAATGTTTATTTCACGTAATCAAATTATTCACATGTAATTAAAAATAATGGCATAAACTACTTTTGACGAAATTTAACATATTGGGTTGTTTGGAAAGAAAACCAATTCGTACCAGAAAAATTCTATCATTCAATTATTAGGCATTAATTCCGATATCTAATGAATAATAATTTTCGGGCAGAATTTTCCGGTATGTATTAGTTTTCCCAAACGGAAGAAACATTCCGAACAACCCAATATCTGGTATTCAGCCTGCTATCACTAAATTGAATATGGTGCTTAAGGGGTTAAGAGGCATATAAAACATATAGAATATACGGCAATAAGCTAAATGTCATTTAACGGGCATTCTAGAATGAAAAGCAATATGATTTTCTCTTACATGCTGTTTATATAATTGAAACAATAAATTTTAATAAAATAAAATTTGTTTTCTTAAAAATATGCATCAACAAATTAACCAAGTGTCATATGTTCATGACGAAATTTTGATGATTATGTTAATAACTCACTCATTTTATTTCGTTAAATGTTCGCCCTTGATCTTAGGATTCCAGAGCAATTTTTGTTTTGCCGCTACCTTAAAAAATGGTTGCGATATAGCAATTTGAAATTTCAGGGTAACTGAAATTTTCAAATAAGACAGCAGAATTCATCCATAAACGGGTTTAATTTGTGAGTTTTAGTGAACATGGTTTCGGCAAATTTTCCTTCCTTGTTGTAACCATTGTTCCAACTCTTATAAAATTAGCTAAAATCTTAAAACCAAGGAATAGGAAGGCTATCTGTTCCTGGTGCACTGTAAAAAAAAACGACATTTCTACCACACAAACTGCTGTTTATTTCGCACTCACATTCGATTGCAGTTGAATGTACTGTAACTTTCTTCGGTTAGCAGAAAGGAAGTTAACTGTAACACATAACCGCCATTTCTTCCCGCTTGTATCTGTGACTTGTTTGAAGTGATATGCAACTAACTCTGTTTCTGTCTTTAACAAAGTAAGTAAAACTTTAAAAAACACGTAAAATGCAGTATGTACTTCAAAAGTTTGTTCTCTTTTTTTAATAACATGTTTTATTTTTTTCTGCCCTTGAACTAGGAAACCGCATTTTATAGATTTAGTAGATTGGGTACCGTAAGCCTACTTTAAACATAACAGCGTTGCAGAAATAACAGCAGTTGCGTTAACTTAACAGTAGAAACTACTGTGAAACTAACTCTGTTTCTGTCTTTAGCAAAGTAAGTAAAACTTTAAAAAACACGTAAAATGCAGTATGTACTTCAAAAGTTTGTTCTCTTCTTTTAATAACATGTTTTTTTTTCTGTCCTTGATCTAGGAAACCGCATTTTATAGATTTAGTAGATTGGGTACCGTAAGCCTGTTTTAAACAGCGTTGCAAAAATAACAGCAGCTGCGTTAACTTAACAGTACAAACTACTGTAAATTTAACCACACAATGCGCTGTTGAAATAACAGCAGTTGCATACAATTAACAGCACAGACTACTGTCAAATTAACAACACAATGTGCTGAGGAAAAATAACAGCAGTTGCGTAAAATTAACAGCACAAACTGCTGGCGTCCGAATTGCCAGCACATTGTGCTGTTAAATATACAGTGGTTTTTCTTACAGTGTGGTACAGGCCAGAAAGAGTTTTCGCAATTTAGTATACATTGGCTGATCGCATCCAGGTATCCCGACGATTCGCAAGCATCTGATGTACCACAGAATGACGAAAAATATTGATTTCATTGGCGATATGATAGCGAAATTTGAAGTATTAACATGATTGAGATAGAAGAAAGTTTTGGGATTGGCTCATCCGACTAGTTACTAGATGTTTTGATGTGGAATGCTTCCATGGCTTTTTTAAGAGCAGCATTCATTTTCCTTACCGCGACTACATAAAATATCCTTTCAGCACTAAAACCTGCAGAAAATTAGTAGTTTTCAAGGTTCGTACTTCAAAAGTGAAAACAGAACCAGTATAAGATTACCCGTGTGTCTGTCTGTCCATCTTCCCCAACCGTTTTTTCTCGAAAACTACGGAACGCGAAAAGTTCAAACTTGGTAGAGTAATAAAAGTTATTAAACCAGATATTTATAGAATATTAGCTATTCACAAATATTTTTGAGGAACATTTAAGGGCTAATTCCGTTAGTTGGAGGGAAAACTTTTTGTTATATCGTGTGGTGTATCTTTCAAAAGATCTCGTAACACTGAACTCAAAAAAATCTTTGTTTTAATTTTAGACGCTCGAGGTACCTAGCGACGTAAAATCATCTAAAGTTTATTTATGATGATTTTCGAAACAAAAAATTGTAGGTAATTAGCTGAGATATTAATTAAAAACCTATCTTGCAAAACACTGAACAGACCCAGACAGAGTTACAACTTTGCGATCTCCTTTCGAAGCGTACATGGCATAATGCCAAGTTTAAACTTTGTACAAAGACTTTGCTGTAGGTAAGGCGAATCATAGTGATAAATAGCCAACGTTTTTCATTCCAATTGAATTTGATTACTGAAGGCAATTATTGAAAAATATTTCATAGAATAATTCCAAGTTTTTTGCAAAGTCTTATTATTCTTTTGCCAATGATTGTTTGTAATATTGCAGTTATAAAACTAATAAATGTATTGTACGGAATCCTTTTTCGCAACTAAAACTCGCATCATTTGATATAATTCTCATAAAAGTCTTTAAAAATTATAATTTCCGTATTTCCATTATTTAATTAATAATTGTATTAGCCTTATGTATTAAAAGAACAATGTTAAATAATTTAATAAAATGACGAAATTGTTTATTTTTATAATTTTTTTTTCAATCCTTGAATAATTGATTACAGGTGGATACTATTTTTAAAATTTATGCATATGATTTGTTAACTTTCGGCAGGAGTTTAAACAATATGCATTTGTGATATACATCCATATAAACCAAGTTAGACTTTTCTGTTACAGTAATCCAGCTGCTACCTCCATTAAATACAAAAATGAATAATTGGGCATACAAATTTAGAGAATGACTTTATCAGGCACTTTACAAGTAAATGGGCTCTTTCATGGAAATTGTAAAACACGCGAATATCGCATAAAATATATTATTTATACATTCCAAACATTTAATTTGTAAAGTAGAAATCATTCTAAGAGCTTTCAGTGTGTTCCTCATTCTCCAAAACACAAGTTATTTTATTAATTATTTTGTTTATAAATGTGATTGAATCAAGCTATAAAGATTGAATTGCTATATTAGTTATTGCATATGCATATTTCTGTTATTTAATTAAATCGAATCTTAATTTTGCTTAAAAAACAGAATTTCCTCGATATTAGTTTGGATGGAGGAAATGTATTTATTGCACATATTTTCAGCCGTTTATTCAAGATTCTGTTTAATGCGTATACAGTTATTTTAGTTATTCTTTATTTTATGTTATTATTTATGTATTATATTATTTTTCTCGTAGCAACATTTGGAACTTGTTTGTTATTATTAAATTTTAAAATTTAACATTATTCTATCCATCATGTTAATATTCCTTGTGTATTTTTATATCTTCCCCTGTTAATTTTCCTTCAACTCATAATATTAGTTATTTCTCCAATATAGAGACCAAAAGATGGAAGCAAATTTGACAGTTGGAGAGGAAATTATACCTTCCGTATTAGGGCTTTCTCTCTTATACATTGTACTCTTAAGAATGATAGGCAGGCAAGGCACTCGAATAATCTATACTGTCCTTCAGTTTCCTTGCTGACGGACAGGTAAATTAATTGTCTTTAAATACATTGGAGAAAAACTCCCAAATTAGTAAGAAAACTGTTTGTTAGTTATATATATACATTTTCTTTTCTCCTAAACAGGAATTTTTATGTATAATTTTTTTATATTTTTATCTATCTCAAAGTTCACGTTGAACTTTTACTATCATTTATCGTTATAAGCAATTTCTCTCTATATTTAACTGCAAAATTTTGTGTAAATTTTGTTCATTTGAGGTTCAAAGCGTGGAGAAATTAATTATAACAGAAGTTAAAGAAAATTTTTAATTTAAACAAAGAAAAAGAAAAATTCGCCCATAAATATTTACTACTTTAAAAAAAAAATACTTTTCATAAAGATAGTTTTTTCATTTTTCTTAACAAAGTGTTCCTAAATAAATATTTTCATAAAATAAATTAAATTTAGTCCCCCTTTTGATAATGATATTCTTCATTTCCTGTAAATAAAGTGTCCCTTATTTGGAAGTAAAATGCGTTATGAACCCTTTATTTAAAAGTACTGGGTTCTGAGAATCAGAGATAAATGAGGTTCTACTGTAGTTTGACAACGATACAAAAAAACAAATTGTCGAAAACAGGTTTCAAATGGAACGGCTTTTATTTTTCCTAGGAAATATAGGCGTATTAGGCTGCTTGAAGACAACACTTGCTTAAGCACTCGTAAATTATTCCGCCTTGTTTTTTTAACCGTTTTGTGGTCATCAGCAATAAAAAAAAAAAAGTCTCAACAAAAAGAAGAAGAGGTAATAAACCTGTCGGAGATGTCCCTTGGTGAACCCTGATCTTTAGACAAGCTAGGAAGGTTGAACACATGAAACAGACTACTTCTCATGAAAAAAAGCGAATTACCGCAAGAAAGAGACCGTTAAGCAAAACGATGTTTGGGACAAGTTCCCTGACCATTCATGTAATCTGATAACGACTTCTTTATACCATGGGGTTTTAAGACTGGTCTAAGGTCTGCTAATTGTTACCCCTCTTCGTCAGATCTTTTGTTTCTTAAATCCATTTAATGGATAAAAGATGATGATTTATTGCAGTGTTGAATTCAGGGCTTTGCCCGGGGGGGAGGGAATTCCCCCCGGAAAATGCTTTTAATGGTCAAAGATGTAATTTTCCCTCCGGAACTCTATAATGTTCCCCGGAGCCACAGAAATCCCTCCCGGATAAAAATGTCTGAATTCAACACCGGTTTCTTGATAAGACATTTCGGAGAATTACGTAGTCACAGAAATCTCCTTTTTAGACAGTATATCACTACATGAAGAACAGATCGGTATTTTTCTTCATGTGCTATTTCTATAAAGATATGTGTTAAAAAAATCTAAAAAACGATTTTCTAAATGCTGTTTGCATTTTTTTCTAATATTAGTACAATAAATTTAAATATAGTAATATGAATAGTTTAAATATATCTATCCATTCATATACATACTTGAACTTTTCTTGCCATTTTCTAATACAAGGTGTTCCTACAAGGCTAAAACGTGGTTTACTTTTTATCCTGTTAGAGATAAATAGACAAGGCGTTTTATTTTTAATTATTAAAAATCAGGTAAGAAAAAAGATTATGTTAACGAAATATTCCTGCCACTAATTTTTGAAAAGCTACACTTTTCAAATTTTCATATTGCTTCCCTAGGCAAAAATTTTCACTTAGAATATTTTTTGTTTTGCTCCAACAAAATCATTACAAAAAAACTTCTTTATCTTTATGTATCTGTTACATACTGGTACCTTTAAAATAAACTGAATTATAATAAAGGAGAAAAGCTGACTTATACCATATTTTCGTACTACTTTAAATGCTATTCCATCAGTGAAAATAGAGATCATATAAAAATTGACGATGATGTTTCGTAGATAAAAGATGTGTTACACCCAGAAAAAGGAATTGATTAAAACTACAAAACATGTTTTGTTGAGTACATTGTGGTTGTTTTAGCAAAATTCAAGTAAAATTGAACCATTTTACTTGAATTAACAAAACATTTTTTGCTGACGATACAATTTTTTTTTTTTTGGAATTACAAAAAAAAAAAAGAAAAAACATTTTGTTGATTCAAACAAAATTTCCATTGACCTATATTTAAACAAAAAGTTTTGTTGCGTCAACCAAATTTTTGTTGATTCAACAAAACTTTTTTCTGGGTGTAACAAGTGTGAAAGAATTGAGTTCGAAATGCAGACATACATTTAAATACGGCATCACATAGACAGATATCATGTAAATATTAAAAATAAATATATTCTAAAAAATTCAAAACGTTACGTTGAGTGGTATTGAATGGACTTGAACAGGCAATTTAAAAACTAAAAGAGAAAAAGTAAGAAAAACAAAAGAAAATATTTTTATTCTAATAAAATGAAAACAGGCGGGAAAAGATTTACAAAAGTAATTTCCAAGCTGAAGAGAGAAAAAGAGATGATGAGAGAACATTGGGATGATTATCGGATTTTTATAAAATATAAATAGGCTTAGATGTATACTATATTAAATCAAGAAATATCTAAATCTTCGATTGCGTCTCAATGTTGTGCTTCCAGTCACTGTTTCAATTTCTCCATGGCCAGAATTATTTCTCCTCCTGACTCTCCCACTCACTTGGATTTTGACAAAGCATGTTTTTTTTTTTCAATAATCTTGTCAATGTTCTCTCATCATCTCCTTTTCTCCATTCAGCTTGAAAATTACTTTTGTAATTCTTTCCGCTCTTTTCCTGTTTCTTTTTATTTTATTGGAAAACAAATTATTTTATTAATTTTGTTTTTCTTGTTTTTTTTTTAATTTACTTATTTTATTTTATTTTATTTTATTTTATTTTATTTTATTTTATTTTTTCTTTTGTGTTATTTTTTCTATTATTTTTGGCAAGGCTTTTTCCCCTTCTGCATGTGCTCCTCTGTGATTTGTGTTTACCTTTCAGCTTTTTTCCTGTTCATTTGTGGCCTTATTCCCATACCGACACGTGTTTACATTAGATGATGACATTCTGTTAAAATTTTTCAGGCCGAAACGCGTCCTGTGTGTTCTTTTGTTTTTATGGTGATTCTTACAAAGTTTTATTACAACTATTATCCATGCAAAATGGTTGTATCATTTTCTACAAAAGTTTGCGTAAGATAAAAAATTGGCAGATTTGGATTCGAAAAGAGTTAAATATTTGCATTGATGCTAGTAAAATGAAGTTTGAATGAAGAATTTGAAATGAAGATGTTTTCGTGCGTAATGTTCAATATGCGTCCAGTCTAATTGTGACAACAAACAGCAATGCGTTGGTATTTGGCTTTCAGTGATATTTTTTCGCGGTATTCATCTTCTCAGTACGGTTTAACATTGTTCTGTCCTCAAAAGTCTAATTTAAAAATGTTATCTCATTCCGTTCGTTTCTGTTAGCTAAAGATGCCTAAAAACAGAGATTATTTTTTGTACCCAAACTCGTGCATTGTGATAAAAGCATTTAAAAGTAAATGTTTTAATAAATTACAATTTCCCCCCATGTCAAAAAAACAAAAAACATTGTTCACCCAAACTCAATTATTATGGATTAAAAACTATACAAAAACGAACAATTTCGACAATTTATTAAATAATTTAACACTGTTCTTTTAATACATAAAGTATTTAAAAAACAACTAATGCAAATTTAATGAAATTTTTAAAATAAGCAGGATTTTCCTTCAAAGTTTTCAGTTCACAATATTAGGAAAGCGATAAAAAATCAAAATTGAAATACATATATTTTTAACACTTTCCAGCATAATAAAAAGTGTTTAGGAACTCGGTTTGTATAGCCATCTGTCTGGACATCTAGCCGTATGTCTGTCCTTGCTCTAACTCGAGTAAATATATTCAGATTACTATGTAAGTGGTATATGTTATTGAGTTCGGGTATTTCGGGTGTTATCCTGTTCGGGTTTGAAAATAAAGTGTGTAGCATTTATAGTTCGTTTACAAGGGCGCTCAAAAGAATTCCGTTATATTATGATCTAATGAAATTTTTGACAAATCTATGACAATAAAATTTATTATTAAGCGTCATTAAATAGTTTTGGGGATAATTTAAACTTTGATCTAATATAAATCACACATTAAAAAGTAAAAAAAAAATGGTCGTGTTTCTTATTTAGATCCATAAGCAGAAATTCTTTGAGAAAATCTTTGATCGTTCAGAACAACAAAAAATATATACAAAAGGCATATTTTCCAACTAAATATTAAAAAAAGGAATGGCTCTACTTTATATTGTTGTATTTCACAACATCCATTGAACTTTACTTGAAGTTTATATGTGATACAATAATACAAATTCCATATGCCAAGTTCGCTAGGTGTCGTATTTTAATACAACCTCAAATATAGCTGTTTTGCCTGAAAGGATTAAAAACATTAAATACTAAATAAATTTATAAGGTGAACACATCTGGAAAATTTTCTAACTAAGAATTTAGAATTTTTAAATATTAAACGATATTTATTAATTAATTTCTAAGTAAGCAATATGTTTTATTACAGGTACTACAAATAAGCAGAAAAGCATCGTTTATTGAAATGTCTCTTACTTTTAAAATATAAACAATCATGAAAATTCATTTTATTTTGATGTTTTTGTTTTATTAAGTAAAAGAATGATATTATCAATTCAAATTTTAATTAAACACCGCATTTTATTTAATTATTTTCATGCGAATAAATGAAAAATAGCTTTTATTATTTCTTGTTAATACTTACTAGTGCACTTTCATCATAAAATTCCTTTGTAACACAGTAAAAATAATAAAATATTGAAATGAAAATTATTCTGTTAGTAAAATATAGTTACTGTACAAAAATGAAGAAAATCATTGATTTATGAAAAGTATTGCTTTCTTCCTATTTTATTGTGATTCTTCTTAATTACATTTTTGTAATTAAAAATTGCTTTTAATAAATATTGTCCAATAAAAATGTGTTTAAACGTCTTGAATTCCTATTCACATTTCGAAATCAAGATATGATTCATCATAAGCTTATAGTTATTGATTGTATCATCACATGCAATAACTGATATTAATAAAATATGGCTTACTCTCCTTAATGTGCATCAGTAGAAGGAAATGTATTATAACATCGCCAATGAATGTGACTGGCAACGGGCATTAATACCGCCATTATACCATCATCCCTTATTTATTTTACAGAAAGCTAAACAAACAGCCAAACTTACCCGCGGCTTATATTTTGTGGTTTTTAGGACTCTTTGATGTTTTCTAACTTTCTTAGCATGTCTAAAGATCAAAGTTCAAGAGCGGGGGCTGTTGTTAGTAGTGGAAACTCACGGTTTTTTTTTTTTAATTTTTTTTTTATATATATATTTCTTTTGTTGATAACCACAAAATTATTCGAGGAGAATTGGAAGACACAAGATTTATACCATCTCAGGTCGACTTGCTCAGAATCGCTTCTAAACGCAGCCTGTTTAACCATATCACTATGTACTGGGGTCCGCGCGGACCCCAAGCACTTTCAACAAATTGTCAAAAAATCTATCACTCACTGAGTAGTTTCAGCCGGTGACATCTCATATCATAATGTTTGTAACACACGGTAAAAATTAAACTGTACAAATATAAGTGGTACTTGTTTGTTTTTATTTGAAAAATAGATAGCATATTTGTCCTGGGCAACAACAGGGCATGTTTTGATAGGACATAGTGATAGGGTTAAGTAAAACTGAAGAATTACACTGTCTGGTAGACATTTTGCTGACATACGGAAAACGAAGAAGGCTATTTGTTCCCTAATGGAAGGGAGTGATATTTTTGGAATTTAAAGCGAAAAGTGATTTGGTTTTTCCGCCGCTAGAGAGACTAGAAAAATAAGGGGAAAAAAAGCTCTGGGCAGTCGATGAAGCGAGAGTGGGGTGGAGCCCACACTGTTAAAAATCTTCAGCTTTTTCTGCATAGTCACTCCACCGCTTTTATAGAATATCTCTATTTTGACCAATGAAAATACTCCATAATATAGTAAAATAGCTGTTTTCTTTAAAAGCGGTGGAGTTTGTCTGCAGCAAAAGCTGAATATTTTTAACAGTGCTCGTGTCGGGCTCAGTTTCTAATTATTTAAATGACTTGGGAATAATGTTAGAAAAGACAGCCGAACATGCCGGAATTTCTTGAACAGATAAACAGCGAGGTTATGCTTATTACCATAATAGGAAAGCTAGACACAAAGAATTTAAACCGAATGAAAAAGTTGTTTTGTTGATTCCTGGTTGTCATCACAAACTATACGCTAGGTGTACGGCACCAACTACCATACTCGAAAAGAAATCGCCCTATAGTTATTTAATGCAGTTGCCGGATAACAGTTTCAAGAATTTGCACGCCAGAAAAATCCGAGAATTAAAAGTTCAAACAACACATTTAGTAGTAATATATGATGCTGATATTGATTTCGGTGAAACTGAAAATATCCCGAAAATTACCAAAGAAGATTTTAATAGACTCGATAAAGAGTTAAACCTACCATATATCGCTTCAAGAGCAGAAACAACTAGTTCACACTTTACGCAAACATTCCAAACTCTAATCTGGAATTCTGAAAATCGCCAATGTCGGTGAACATTATATTAAATTGTAGTCGGCCAGCCAACCAAAACGTCAATAACCTTATAGAATTCTCGAGGCACTTAAAAATAAAAAGTTCAGAAAAATCGAAGAGTTGTTGAGTTTAGGCCTCATTGAGCACTCCGAAAATGAATATGCGCATCCAATCGTTTGCGTAGCTAGGGAATATTCATCCGTAATACTCTGTATCGATTACAGATACTTGAATTTACAAACAGAAATAGACTCATTTCCGATAACTAATGTCTCTGATCTCATATATAAAGTAGCTCCCACGAAATTTATTAGCCTGTTGGATTTATTAAAAGGATATTGGCAGATCTGATTAAACAAAGATTGCAAACATCTCACATCCTTTGCCACGCACCGTGGATAGTACGATTTTGTGGTCATGCCTTTCGGATTACGTAACGTGGCAGCCACTTTTCGAAGATCAGGGAATCGTATCCTAGTCGAGCATGAAGACTATGCAGAAACATACATCGAGGATGTAGTAATTTTTTCTAATAATTGATTTGATCACATTAAGCTCCTAGACACGATACTGACTACACTCGAATAAGAAAACTTCACAGTGAATTGAAATGTGTATTCGCACGGCCTCAGATAAAATTTCTAGGTTGTGTGATAGGATCCGGTATATGCATCTGACCCCGACAAAGTAGCAGCGATTCAAAACTTAGAAGTTCAGACGTTAACGAAAGATGTCAAAAATGTATTCTTTTATTCTATTACCGATACTATGTTCCTTCATTCTCCGACATAGCTCATCCATTGATCGAAGTTACCAGAGAACGTGCCCTTAATAAAATCACTTGGTCCAAATAATGTAACAAAGCCTTCTAAGAATTCAAATATGCAATCAACAAATCACATATTTGTTATTCCCCCATCTTTCAAAGACCCATTATCATATATGTAGATGTTTCCTCGCATACAATAGGCGCTTTTCTATCTCAAAAGGATGAAAACAAGTACCCCATTGCTTTTACAAGTAAAAAGGTCTCCAAGTGACAAGAATGTTATGCTACTATCGAAAAGGAAGCTTACGCAGTTATCTTCTCCCTGAAAAAGTTTGAGCATTATATTTTTGGTTCGCAAGTAACTGTGGTGAGCGACCATAATCAATAAAGAAAGCTCACAGATTGTGCCTCTCAAGATGTCCGTCTTCAACCATGGGCTCTGGCATTGCAACAGTTTCAAGCCCAAATATCATACCGACGAGGAAAACTCTACACTAATACTGACACTTTAAGCATACTATACGAGTATGCCTCACATTGGAGTTAAAAACTTTGCATTACCAGACACATCCGAACTTTATACTTTTTTTATTGTGATTCTGTGTCATCAGACAAAACTTTAAGACATATATTCTAGAACTTTAAAATATTAGTATTAGTGTATCAATGTTACAGTATAAAGCATTTTTTTTTACTTATTTTCTTTTGATATTTTTTACGTGTTTGAATTTGAATTTTAGAAATAATGCCCTTTACTAGTTTATTTGGATATCTTCTAGATTACAATTTCTCCCAAAAGACTGGATCAAATTCTCCAAAAGGAGAGTTGAGAGGACTGCGCATGCCTTCTTCTGTTCTAGCAACTCCCACTTCTGAAGAAAAAAAACAGGGAAAACGCAGCAGAACTCAGAATGGCTACATCTAAAAAGATTTTCAGCTATAAGAATAAGAATGACCTGGTCTAACACCGATCGAAATAAAATTGAATAAAACAGTTACTCATGTTTATTAGTATAATTCGTGCTGTTCCCCTGTTTGTCACGATTGATTGAAAGGTTTTGTGTCCTAGTTTCATATTCAAACATTGTTTGCTGTAGTTTTTCTCTACCACCCTGTATATACATTGATTGATACAATGACAATTCCAAATTCAAACACTTCAGAGGGTTACACGATTGCATTTCTTGTATGTATAAATTTTTAGCAATTACGAAAAATCTATCTCTGATATATAGAATTGCGAGCAGTAAAAAATAAATTCATTTATTTTCAATATTATATGCCGAAGACGATCATTAAAAAGAAAAAAAAAAGGATAATATTAATTTTCCTAAATTTTGTATTTATAATTATATTGATTTATATGAAAAATATACAAATTTACCGCAATTTGTCAGAAACATGGAATGAAGAGAAATATTTTATATCTATATATAAAATACTCGTCATTATGTTTTGTAATTTTAAAAGATAAAGTATCATAACTGCAGCCTTAAATGTTTTAAAGGGAATCATATTTAAATTTAGATGAATTAACCCCTTGAAGGGCGGTGGGATATTATGTATTCCACATAATTTTAATTTCCAAAACCCCAATGACACCAGAATTTTGTAATAAAATTTTGTTTTTATAATGTACGTGAAGAAATGGTTTCACTTATTTTCAAATAAATTTTTTCTTAAATCCTGGTGTAATTCAATCATTTCAACATTTTAACAACAGAAGTATGTTGGCTCTGAAAGGGTTAAATATGCTGTAGTGGATGTCGCATGATGTATGATTAATAGTTGAATTAAAAAGTTTTATTTTAAGGAAAATGTTACAAACTATATCAGTTTAGGAAATATTGTATTTCACTGTAGAGACGAGTAAATTATAAAATTTTATTCTAAACAATGTATACTTTAAATGGATTTTTAATTTCAATTTAGCTCTTTAGCTAAATTAAATAAATAACTTAAATACACAAACCGAACGGCTCAATGCTGTTACACAAGAATTTATTTAATGATGACATTAATTACTCTTTCAATGACACTGAATATTCGAAAAATTAATCAAACATAAAAATGCTACTTGGAATTTTCAATTAATTTAATTGAACAAAGCTGACAATTAACGATTACGAAAAATTTGTCATGGGAACAGTTGAGAAGTGCACTGACGCTGTTACATTATTCATCTCTCAAATCTTATTATGTAAGTACTTCAATAATGCATATTATTAGATAATGAATTTTACAGTATTAAGATGCATTATTGAATGTAATAAATCAACTGTGTTTTAAGTGTGGTGGAGTACAAAAATAATAAAAATTGGATGAAAAATGAGCAGGTTTACTAAAAAATGTTTCACTGCGCATGCACGAATGCAATCAAAATATAATATGCATAATGTATCTATTAGCTAAGTATATAGAGCAACTTTTGTGAAAGTCTCAAAATCATAGCTTGAAAATTCTGAAAATTATCGTCGATAGAATAAGCTCGAAATCCGTTGTTCCCAAAAAGAAGCAAAAAGATGAGGGGTTGTATCAAATATCTGTTGATTAGTGCCAAGATAGCGTACTCAATATTGCACTATATTTGGATACAACCCCTCATCTTTTTGCTTCTTTTTGGGAACAAAGGATTTCGAGCTTATTCTATCGACGATAATTTTCAGAATTTTCAAGCTATGATTTTGAGACTTTCACAAAAGTTGCTCTATATACTTAGCTAATACATTATGCATATTATATTTTGATTGCATTCGCACATGCGCAGTGAAACATTTTTTAGTAAACCTGCTCATTTTTCATCCAATTTTTTATTATTTTTTAATTCCAATTGCAGAGTATTATGTTCAATGTTATTTGACATATTTTCTCAAAATAATTTTTTTTATATTAAGAACTCTGCAAATTATAAGCAAAAAACTTGGTGAAATTTGGAACTGTTTTTATGAAAACCTGAATTTCTCTTCGAGTATACATGCTATCCTCAAAAAAATGAACACAGTATATTACAATAAGCCACTTATTATTAATCTCGAGTTTGAACGCTTTTGCTACATTAGTTTTTACAGGGTAATCCAAAAGATATTCGTTCTTTTTCAATTTGTTGACAGTCCTCTATGGGGTTTCGGGAAAAAATCTTCACGGAAATATATAACCTATACTATACTGTTTACACACCTGCAGTTTCAGGTTGATTCCTCATGTATTTTTCTAGATAGTTAACAAAACGTCTAAAATCGCAAGTGACCGGTCACCTTTGGCAATATAGTGTATATGGATATACTTTGCGATGATCCTGAATTGTGCTGCGCTTCAATTTGTTGCGTTTCTTCAGTTGTTGCACAGAATGTCTGCTAGTCATGTTGCCACTCCTTCATTTCCACCTATTATTCCGTTTTTCGGCTTAGTTGAAGTTATTTCTGAAGTATCTTCCATTTACACGCTTTAATTAGGTCAATACAATCATTAACTTTAGAGACGTCTTTATAAGTGTATGCTGAAAACAAAACAAAAAAAATCAATAATCAATCTATCATGAGAACAGATAGGACTGACATCACGAAAAACATTTACAAGTAAACTTTATTTCAGATATAAATCGAACGATTTTAAAGAGATAAATATTCTCTTTATATGAATAGTTTAATAATCAGAATGTTGAAAAGGATTGGAGGAAAAGAGTGTTGACAGAGAACTTGGATTCCCAGTGAAAATCCATTCGCTAACAATTATACATAGATTGTTAAAACCTATTTCTTGCATTTTCGATGTTTTAAACGTTTTGATGCTTTCATTCTATATAAGATAAGAAAGAAAGAGTTTCAGTTGTAGATTGATGTAATGCAAATATATTATAAGTTTTAATCTTTGGGAAAAGTAACTGCATATTAAGCGTAAAAATTTTGAAAAATAAAAAATCTTTCTTTTTTTACTAAATTATGGATTATTTACTAAGAATAATCTACTTATAACAAATATGAAACCGAAACTATCAATTACATTTATGTCCAGCATTTACGTGGGATTGGCATTCGTAGTCAAGAAAAAATGAATAACAAATGTAAGGTCCTAAAATAATAAAAATCTTTATGAAATTTATTTGTTAAATTATTATTATTTGTTAATTAGTATTTAATTATTATTTGTATTATTTTTAATATTTAATTATTATTTGTTATGAGTACTTGAACTTATTTATTATATTGACTAATTACATCTAAAAGAAAAAAAATGAATACGCAGGTTTTTTGTATTACTGCATATTATATTTGCATTACAATAATTGTAACATAGTCTTCGTTAAATTAACGCAAAATTACCAGTTTTTTATATTTTAGGGGCTGTTTGCTACAAATTATTTGCAAACTAAACATGTAAAAATAAGGTTTTAAGTCCTTTGATTTTAAATTTTTTGCGGCGTTTTTTTAAATAATAAACTATCAAATTGCATTGCTTTTTAATGACGTATACTTTTGTATAAGATTTTATAACTGTGTTTTTATTCAAAAAGGGGGGGGGGGATAAACGTTAAGATTAAATTTGTTATGAGAATTTGCAGACTATATATTATTTTAATATTCATTTTAGTTACTAATGAGAAATCACAATTTAACAAAAATGTAATGGTTTGAGTTGCTTACCTCATTTCTAGTTCAAATTTAACATTTCAAAAATGGGTTGTATAATGACAAGATGTCCAGAAAAGATTATGCATTTGCTTTTCCATATTTTTTTTAATTTTAACGAATCATGGAAAATATTAAAATAAATTCGTATGGGGAAACCAGGAAATGAAATATGTATTAAAAAATAATTTATAAGAGTAAAAAGAAAAATATATATATTTTGTTCCTTTTGTACCCCTTTGTAAAAAGAGGGGGGCACAAATATCTCCATATGTGACAGAAACAGTTACTAAAATTCAATGTAATCCCGTACAACTAAAGAGCTACTCACGATTCTAAAAAAAAATCCCTTTATCTTCAGCAGCTACAAGAGAAGAACAATTCGAATTCCTCTGAAACCAAAAAGTCACTGAGTACTTATAATGATATAATATTACTAAAGTAATGAAGGCTCTTTGCTCTTCGTGATTTTAGGAAATATTGTAAAGTAGTCTTTATATAATACATTAACTAAAAAATAAGCATTTATATTTCTAAATTAATTATGAGCAAATTTCAAGTTAAAATGTGTTAAATGCCTTTGATCAAAGAAGGAATTGAAGTTTTTGAAGAGCATAATTTATGAACCGCACCTGTATTTCGGCAAATTTCTATTAGATCAAGATGCCCAACTTTTCAAAGTTGTACAAAAGATATTTCATTGATGTATAGAACATTTTACTGCTCAACAAATATTCAAATTATAACAATGGAAGTATAAAATCTTTCATATCAGTTGAAACACATTTGTTGTTTCACTGCTTATTTATATTTCAGAATGTACCATATTCAATAGAATAAACTTTGGAACTTTAAAAGAAGAATACTTCTAACGTGAAATGTTCATACCAACAGACTGTTTTGACAGCACTTTGCAATACTCCACGTATCAGAAATGTATCTATTTTGACTTAGTTAAAGTAATAGTCAAGTATAAATTTTAATGATTCGCCATGTTATGTAAGTTTTAAAAGATTCAAAACTATTTTTGTTTATTTTCTGCGTATTAGTCTGTAAAATGTATGATAAAATTTAGACACTCATCTATGTATATTAGGGTGGAACAAAAAATGTTTATTTTTTAATTATTATTTCAATATGCTGTAGTTTTCACAAGTTGCCTTTGATCAAAATAAAGATGGAAATTAAATATCCACGTAATTGGATTATGTTTAGAGTTGCTGCAAGAAGGGTAAACTTTAGGTTTTATTAAAATTTTCACAAATTTCTCGATTATGTTCAAAAAAGATTTTTTTAAATCTCAATATGCTATAGTTTTCAAAAATTGCCTTTGATCAAAATAAAGATGGAAACTGAATATCAGCGTAATTGGATTAAATTTGGAGGTGCCGCAAGACGGGTATTCAGTTCTCAGTTGTCAATTTCAACACAATTGTGAAATTGTCAAACTTTTTTAATAAAAACCTTGAGTTTTGCGCCACCTCTAAAATGATCCAACTACGCTGATATTTAATTTCCCTCTTTATATTGATCAAAGGCAACTTTTGAAAACTATAGCATATTGAAATACAAAAAAACATTTTTTTGAACATAATTGCGAAGTTTGCCAAAATTTTAACAAAACCTAAATTTTAACCTTGTGTCAGCACCCCTAAACATAATCCAATTACGCTAATATCTAATTTCTGTCTTTATTTTGGTCAAAGGCAACTTGTAAAAACTATAGTATATTGAAATTCTAAAAAAAAGCGTTTTTCGTTCACCCTAATGTGTCCCCAGGCAAACACACATACATATACGGATACCTATGCACACATATACAATACACTTATTACACTTACAAAATTTTAACAAAACCTAAATTTTAACCTTGTGTCAGCACGCGTCAGATTGCGACTGATATTAGTTTTTGTTTTCATCTTTTCTTGGCAGCTTGGTTGGTAATCTAAATTAATCGATTTTTGCTTAAAAGAGGGTTTTCTATTTTTTGAAAATAAATTATTTTTCCTTTGGGAAGGTAAAATGTGGGACGTTAAGAAAAAAATTCTGTAATCAGCCATTACCACCTTGAAGAGATCTGAATTATAATACTGATAGAATTACATGTGCAGTGGACTCCATCAAAACCGTAGAGCTTTGGACCAGAGGTTGTGCGGATTTTAGAATTTTCCAGATTTCTGGTCACTGTTTTGTTTTCATCTTTAAAACAATAATTTAACTATAATAATCCCGGCCCGGCAGCTTGGTTGGTAGCGGAGGCGACCGCCAAGATGAGGGCCCGGGTTCGAATCTTAGTGAGGCATGGATGTCATTGTGTGTGTGTCTTCAGTGCTGTCTACATCGTTGTGTCGATTTGTGTAATTTGTCAAAGTCCTGTACGTATTTACGTGAATAAAAACCGCATCATCCAAGACAACAGCCTTGTAGCTTATAGGTCTCAAAACAACCCTCCGTCAAATGTCAAACTACAATAAAGCATTGGAAATTATAATGAATCATTACAATAAGTAAAATATTAAAATAATTACATAAAATAGAGTTTGAGAGTAAAATTATTGAAGTAAATTATTAAAAAAATTATGTAAAATAATAAAAATTAAAAAAAACTCAAAAAATTATTAAAATAAAGGTCAAGTATTAGTAATTCATAATGCTGTACTAAATATGCATAATAATGATTAAATAATATGCATAATAATGATTAAAAGGTAAACATGTATAGCTGCAACAGTTGTTGCAGGTATTGTTAAGAAACTACTGTTGCACCGTACTTTTACCTTAGATACAAAAATATAATAATTTACATCAGAATCGCAAAATAATGAAATTTTATTTCATATTTATACAGATTTAATAAACAAAAAAGCTTGATTAATAAAAAATTGCCTTGGAAAAAAGATTGCGACTGATATTAGCGCCATCTAGAATTTTTTCGGAAGAAAATTCATTGCTTGTATTCGGCTATATTAATCCTAATTACATGTTAAAATGCATTCGTAATAATGAAAAAATAAAAATAAATATTGAAAATCGGGGAAATGAATGCATGAAAAATAAACAGTTTGGTTATAGTTTACATTTGCGAATATTGTGCACTATACAATATGATGAATTTTTGCTTTAGATATGTTAATTTTCATCAAAATCATAAGTAATGAAATTTTATTTATTAACTAATCAGTTGTAACAGCCAAAAGAATATGATTTACAAAAAATTGTAAAAAAAAACATCGCGATCGCTGCCGATTTCAGCGCCATCTTGAATTTTGTTCCTTCAACTTAACTGTAAGTTTCATTGTTTATATCTACAACGATACGCGGATTTTAGGCGGTCGCGAATTTGAGAGAGTCTACTGTATAAGGCAATCGGAATTATCTTCCTTTTTCTAAAAATATTAGTTTTTACTAGGAATCCTCTTTCAGCTTCAAATAACTCAGGATTGCGTAGAACGCTGCACGAATCAAAATTGCTGGAAATTTGTACAACATGCACTTCAGATCATGTGTACTCAAGGTTTATTAATTTTATTTAAAAAGAAAAAGTCTCCGATAGTATTTCTTGTGCAACATGAATTGCATAGAGGAATCCTAAACGGAACTCCGACGCGTGCAAATGACGAAAAAAGAGGAAAACAGTTATAGCCCAGTGGTTAGGGACTAAAAAAAGGCCGAATTCGGAATTATTTAGGGGAAAGCTGGAAATTATTTTAAACTCTTTAGTTTAGGTCTTTAATGAACATACTAAGCTTTACCCCTCGTACTAGGTGACCGTTAGCCGCTATGTATACATTTATATTCGGAAAACATGTTCTTTTTTTTTTAATTACCCTAACAATATCTCAAATATCTCAAAACAACAAACTCTATCAAAAACATTATGTCTACAAATGTTGTAGAGCTTAAAATTCCGAGTAAAATGAGTACCCACACTTAATATCTTTGTTGAACATTCAGCTCACAAATCTTTCACATTTTTGCGTAAATCGATAATCAAGAGCTTGATGCCAGAACAAACCAAGTTTTCAGTCCATCCTGCCTCCAATTTGTATACATATGTTTTTTAAATTTTTTTTATTGAGGCCTTCACAATGTTTTAAATTATTTTAGAGTCTTATGTTGGATATTTTGAGGATTATGGTGTAATCTCTTGATTACGGGCTAGGACTGGTGAGTATTTTTATATTAACTCGTACTACAATTTGCAAAAAAAAAAAGAAAATCTTTATGGTAAATTTCTTTTGAAAGTATTCTAGTATAAGTATATGATAAGAGATATTTTTTGAAATAGTGTAGCGAATAAAATAAAGAAATAGTGGTTGGGACGACATATGTCACAACCCCGTAATCAAATGGTTAACAGAGAAAAACATCACGCGAAAGCTTCAGCAACGTTTGAGAAGGAGATAAAAAACAACAACATTCATTTTAAGCATTTATTATTTAACATAATATCTGATGTTATGTTATATACACTGTAAAAAAATTTTATACGCAAAATTGAAGTTAGGCAGACGCTAAATTGAAATTATTTTTTTATCAGTGATTTTTGAAAAAGACGAAATCTCAAATAATCTAATGTTTCTTCGTTGCCCTTTTCCCCATGCTATCAAAAATGTATGTCCTGCTTGTCATCAGAGAAAACATTTTCATCATTGAAACTGTTCACAAATTGTTGTAGTACAATAGTGTCTAGTATTTTGACAATTTTTTTCTTCCCCTGTCTAAAATGATTGGATGTGATATCGCAATCACTGACCAGCCTCAAACCTCCATTTTCCGTTTCCAAAGCATTTTTAATTAGAAGACAGTCGGCTTACTTCACAACAAAACTTTCTTTTTGAAATTGCACACATAGCATACTTATAAGGCGTTGCTTCTTCTTCTCATTTGACAGAAATTTTTCTTGACACATAGTGTATGACATTGACTCATCAAACATAACATGACCAGCTATGTGTTTCTTTGTTCGTCTGATACGTTCTGCTGATTTTGTACTTTTGCTGCAATAGTTTCAGGGTAACTATCAAAAATTATTATGGCGCCACATTAAAATTCCTTTTGGCGTAATCAACATATTATACCAGGATGGAAGAAAATGAATTATTTGACTGCCACATCACACGCTGTAATTGAAATTCCTCATCAATCACATGACAAGCTGAATAGAAACATGAGTCGTAGTAGAAAATAAGTCAAAAAATAATGACTTGCGGATCTTGCGTAGTCCTCTTTCTTCAAATTAACACTTTTAAACTGCTCCTATTTTAAAGTTAAATTAACTTATTTTATTTAAGAAAAAGAGTTTTATTGCATATTTTAAATTTACAGAAGTATACTTTGTTGATTAAGTCGTCCAGATTTTAAACTTCCATATGCGATCAAAACTTAATGACATAACAATGTTTTTTTTAAATTCCTACTATTAGCTCACATTCTCTATATGTATATATCTTGTTCAAATTTTCAATCGTTAATAAAATATTTTCTATTCATCCACTCAAGTTCAAATAAATTTTTTTAAACTTGTAGTGGATGACACTTTATCTTAATACAGTTTTTTCAAATATTAATTCATTAACTCAATTTCATTAATTTATTTTAGTTTTAAATGGGAGAAAAAAATTCCTCCCATTGTTTTCATAAATGAAATGAAAGATTTATCTCAAATTAGTGATGCTACAGAAATAAAATACCGCAACGATGATTATAAAATAATGTTCAATAAAGATAACGTGGGACATTAATGCTGCACAGGTTTATTTTATATAGACTTAAAAAATTATATTACTTGTTCAGGGTATTTTTCAGTGACTAATTTATAAATTCATCGTCTCTGAAAGAAATAAAAATAAAAAATACAATAATGGAGAGATTTGGGGGAACAAAATCTGGTTGTTCTTCAAAGATTAACATATCAATTGCATTTTTTATTTTTATTTATTGCCAAACGATCAACTCAATTTATAGTATAGCTCTTTCCGAAACTCCTACAAAAATTATTGAAATCACTTCAGTAGCTATAGGGAAAAATATACATGAATGTCAGCTGTTTCACATGTAATTTCGTAATTGTTGTCACCATCCTCAAACTTAGTTTTAAAAGAACAAATTTTCTTTACGTAAAGATTAAGAATACTTTTCTTTAATATTCCGAAGATTTTAAACTTTTATCAATTTAACTTAAAATGCTGGTGTATTATAATACTGGTATATATATAATGCTCGTTTAAAATGCTGTCCATTATATAATCTATTAAAATCATAAAACCATCTTAGCCCTTTTCGTAACACAATAAAATGTAAAATCGTGCTATTTGTTGAACTTCAGTTTCCGCTAAAATCGAGACTCCTGCACTCTCATTTGTTCGCTCCTCCTCCGCCCCCCACCCCCACCCAGTCCTGACACTTTATTTTCAACCTCCTTAATTCTAATACTTTTATTCACTCTAAATAATAATACTACACCATATTAAACACTAATCAATATTTCAAATACAATATCGGAAATGACAAAGAGTATTCCCCATCATTTATGAATCATTTTTGAAATATGCTTAAAATCAGGCAAAATATACATTATTTTAGTTATTAATTTATTCGTAGCGGTTAAAGATTCAAAATAAAACCTTAAAATAATTACAAAAACATCATGAAAGCTTCAATAAATTAAAAAAAAATACATGTATATAAAAATTGGAGGAAAGATGACTTATAAATTGGTCTATTATGGCTTCAAGCTCGATTAGCAGTTTACGTAAAACTTTGAAATCGAGTGATAAGCTTAATGTTCAACAAAGATATTAACTGTGGGTACTCATTTAGCTCAGAATTTTAAGCTCTACAACATTTGTATAGACAATGTTTTTGATAGCTTTGGTTGTTTTGAGATACTGTTATGGTAATTTAAAAAAAAAAGTTTTTTCTGATTATATATCTGTACATAGCGGCTAAAGCACACATAGTACGAGGGGGGGGGGACTCAGTTCATTAAAGACCTAAATTAAAGTGACTAAAACAACTTCCAGCTTTCGCCTAATTAATTACGAATTGAACCCCCTAACTACTTGGCTATTACTAAACATCAGAAGTTTAAAATTCACTCATGCGTAATTCTGAAATTGAAAGAAAAAATTTTTCTTACCAAAGCTTTCCTTTCAGAAGGATGTACTGCGATTATAGTAGCATCTGCAAAACAACTTATACAGAAAACTTTTGTGCTATTTGTTATAAATTTCAAGCGTGTAACTAGAGTGTATGAAGTCTTAACTATACTGCTTATAATAGGAAGAACAAAATCACTAGATTATAATAATAATAATTTCCGTAAAACAATAACGTAAATTTAACAAAGTTAACAAGCTATTTCGCATTGAATATTAATTAACAAATGAACTTATGATGATGATTAATTAACAAAGTATTCCATCACAAAAGATATTAATTTAGCTATACTCTTTTAACACATTAGTAAAAACAGGAAAGATCTGAAAATAGCGATATGTAAATATGTGTTAAATACGATTTAATGCTACGAATGCTCTTTGTGTCTTTTATCATTTAAACTTACGATTTACTGAGACGAAATAGTCAAGATAGATAAAAAATAAAATGAAAGAACTTCTGAAGAAACACACACTTTAGATTAAGTTTATCGTGTTACAAATGCAGAAAATGTTCGACAGTTTATTTAAAACAAAATCTGTTATTCAAATGAGATGCCGAACAATGTGTACCCGAACAACTCTAACTCTATTTTCATTAGTTATAACTGAATAATATGAATTCTTATTAGTTATAACGGAATAATGTGCATTCTTATTAGTTATAACTGAACAATATGAATTCTTATTAGTTATAACTGAATATGTAACATAAGAATGCTAGAAATAATACGCACACCTTAGAAATAAAAAACCGTGAACATTATGCAGACTCACCAGAATAAAAATAACTTATTTAGTGAAACAGTATATTCATTTTAGACATATAACTCACTGCGTAATTTCTCTGAAAATATGGTCGACCGAATTCTTCTAGATATTGCGTAAGATCTAAAAATTTCATAAATTTTCCTATAAAGAAAATTAATTATTAATTTCTTTTAATACCTTCATAAATGGTTACAGGTCATCCTCATCCTGATCATCAATAATTTTCAATCAACTAACTGGATGTAACTCTCCCCTATATTGTTCCACCGTTTCCTGTCTACAGACTTGGTCATCCAATTAACTCTAGCCCCTTTTCTGATTTCGTGGGACCATCTTATGTGTAGTCGTCTTCATGGTTGTTTTGCATGCCTCGGATACCGGTGTAGGGTGTTGGTATTTAATCTATTGTCTTGTCTTTTTGCAATGTATTGAGCCCTATTTCCATTTTAACCGTTTAATTTTCTCGATTATGTCAAAAACGTTCATCTGACTTCTTATCCAGGTTATTCTTTTTCGGCCTTTTCTAATTATGCATAGTGTACATATTTCCATATTTCGCTGTGTTGTTTTTAAACAGTGCAGTATCAGCCTTTGTTAACGTCCATATTACCGTTGCATATTGATATTTTAGTATAGTCAAAGAGGATTGGCTGATCACTTTCTCTTTTAAAGCAAAGAAGCATGTTGCCCTTCAGAATAATACTATTCTTCCCAAAAGTACTCCATCCATTTCTTATTCTTCCGTTTATTTAATTCTTGATGCTGTTGTATGTTGTTAATTCCTGTTCTATATACATATAACTTTCCGCATCCTTAATTTCAATGTTGTTGCCGACTATCGTCTTTCAGGTGCAAATGAATAGAACTTTATCTTAATCATTTGCAAATTTGTTTTTAATTCCAAATTAATGCTGACTTCTACCAAATCTTCTCACATCTCTTTGAATTCTTCAAGACCTTTATTAAAAATTAAAATGTCGTCAACAAACCACAGATAACTTAGGTGTTCCCTATTTATTCTAACCCCATTTTTTCCATCCAGTTTCTTAAAAACATTTTCTATGACATCCGCGACAAATTTAGGTGAAATGACATCTCCTTGTCTAAGACTTTTTCCAAGATTGATCTATGCGTTTTCTCTGTCCAAAAGAATTGTAGATCTTTTTTTTATAATTTTGAGGTAAGGTTTGTTTGTACCGATGTCTTCCAAAGATTTTACTAATGCTGCTGTGTGGACAGAATTAAAAGGTTTTTTTTTTTCATAATCAATAAAAGCTAAACAGAGAGGTAATTGATCTTCTCCATTTAATAATTTAAAAAGATGTATTTTTGTGGTTAATAATGTAAAATTTTATTTTTTTTATTTAAAAATATCTTTAGATTATTTCTGTTTGCAAAAATGCGATATCAAATGCAGCATATTTATCAAACAAATTTATTAATGAGTTGCTTTCTTTACAAAAACACTATATATTTTAAATACCCTAAAATAAGAAAACGTTACATTATTGGTAAAATCTTCAGATATTTAGTCATATACCTGTCTAACAATTAATTTTAAATAATCTCAAATTATAAAAGAAAATATCTGAATACTTTTTATTTGTTTTAAATATAGGGGAGGGTGGGGCATGTTAAAACATGGGGCACGTTGAAACACTTGAGTTGGTAGCCATTTGAAAAAAGCAGAGGATTATAGGAATACTTAACTTGTATCTCTTAAGCATACCTAGGATCCATGTTGTTTTCAGGATCCCAGGTCTTCACATTTTCTTTGCAAGTTGATTTTTTAAATTTGATGCAAGGTAAGTAAATTTTCCATATTCTTTCAAATCTTTATTTACTTTTGAAGTATTATATTGACTTTACCTCATTTTATGTTCTCAAATTGCTTGAAAATAGGCTTTCAGTTGATAGCATCCATTAACAAGTAGCTATTGTTATGTTAGGCCTAAAATAACAGATAAATAATACTGTAGTATGGGGCATGTTGAAGCACTTTGGAAGGGGCATGTTGGAACACAGTTCCAACATGTCCCTTATCATTTCTTGCTCATAATATTGTATATAAATATACATTTTTCGATTTCTTTATTAAAATAGTAAAATAGTAATATTATTTATTGAATAATGATAAAATTTGAACCTTTTTATTGAATTTTTATTGAAACTAAAAAAGCAAATGGAACTACGCAAAGTTGATAACGTGACCTACCAACTCTGCATTTGTAAATGCCCCATCTACTTCTAATGCCTTGATCATCTCTACCTCTGCTATTATCAACCACTTCTATTCGGTTACCACTGACTCTTGTACTTCAAATTCTGCTTCAGCTTAGGATTTTGTTGTAATAGCACTATTGACCCTACCACTGTAATTTCCATAAATTTTGAGGTAGGATACACCAAACCTAGACAGGTGTTAAATCCTGAAGAAGAAGAACAACTTGTTCAATATATTATGCATGTTTCTCAAATATACTATGGAATATGTCCACGAGAAGTAAGGAAGCTAGCCCACAACTACGCAGTTGCTAATAACAAAGTTATTCACAAATCATGGGTTACTAAAATGGAAGCCAGCAAAGACTGATTCAATGGTTTCATGAATATACCCATTGAACCGCCACATTTTTATGGAAGTTGATTTACCGCCATCAGTGGTTACTAACCGCCCTAATCGATAGACAGTAAAAAATCCTACTATTCTTTCTTTAGCTGTAATACATAGTTCTCCATCAAATATAGCAACTATTGGCTCTAGCTCTCCTGCAGTCACATTGGAAGAAATTCAACCTTTCCCAAAAGCAGGACCAAGAAAAAGTTCCAATACGGGTAAGAAAAAGAGCTCAACAAAACAGACACACCAGTTAAAAAAAACAAATAATTGAGGAAGCATTAAAGCGAAAACAGAAAGAAATGAAGGTCATTTGCTCCATTGCTGCAGCGCAAAGAAAGCTTAACCTTCTAAACCCAATTTAATTAAATAAAAGTAAAAAACCGAAGAGCAAGAAGATGTTCTTCAAAAGTGACACAGATGAAGAAATTGAGTGTGATGCTGCTAGTAGAGATGATGATGATGATTCTATTGAGTTTGATTTACCCATTTGTGAGGATAGAAAACCACAAATGAATAATTTTGCTGTCGTGAAGCTTTCCACTAAAAAAATTACATTTGTTGGGATGGTACATGCAGTTAAAGATGGATGAAAAATAAATTAATTTTCTGAAAAAGTGTAATAGTAAAAAGTGTTTTGTTTTCCCTGATAAGGAAGATCGTGAATGGTACACTCCTATGAAAAAATTTGCCTCATCCTTCCACCCCCCATAACAGTTGGTCGTACTTACAGATGTACCAGAAAACTGGTATTTCCATATGATTTGTCAATTTATGAAGGCCTACAAAAAATACAAAGCACAGGAACTATCAGGCTGCAATATTTTGCATTATCTGTAACTTCATACTATTAAAATTAAATATTTTATAATTAATTTTGTAATTTGTTTCATTGTGTTTCAACTTGCCCCACAGTATGTTCCAACATGCCCCATGGAGGGGTATGTTGGAACAGTTTGTCGATAGTTATATTGTCATTCATTATTTTTTCAATATGAATTTTTCTTTAAATAATTTATTTTAAATTATAGCAAACATTTAAAGCTAGAATGTAACCCTAAGTTAAGGATCCAAATACTAAGTTAAGGATCCAAAAGTAAAAAAACGTTCCAACTTGCCCCACTCTCCCCTGTATATATATATATATATATATATATATATATATATATATATATATATATATATATATATATATATATATATATATTTCATTTCAAGAAGAACAACTTACGTTACCTTTAAAATTATCCGAAAGCATGCCTTATTTCTAGTTCTAAATATCGGAGATTGAAGCTGCTTGTGCCCATGTATATTGTTAAGGATTTTCTACATTTGTTTTTTCCAGATACTAAATTATACTTATTTTTGTTGAAGTTTAATTATATCCAATATGTACCACCTTTTTAGAAGATTTTTCATAATTAACTACATTATTACTTATTCTATCTAAAAAAATCTAAAATATTTCTGTCATAATACAACATAGAATTATACAAATATAGAAATGTAATTATTAATTCTTCTGTATGGAATCAGCATTTTCATTTCGGGTATTTCTAATAAACACAAAACAAAGTTATATTTTCTAGTACAATTTCACATCTAAAAGTTTTAAAATTGTACTTCTTAAACCGGTATTAATTTTCAAAAATTAAAGAAACTGATAGATTACAACTCGTTGATTTTGATTAAAATTCTAAGATTTTAATGAAAAGCTGAATTTTAATTATTTCTTTTTGCCCAAGAAAATTAAAAATAACATTTTTCTTTCATGATAATATTTGCCTCACCTACTTTCACGATGAAAATTCTTTTAAGTGCAATACACAATTAAAATGGAAAATTGAAAGTTAAGCGAAAATTAAGTATTTTTTAGAAAACTATGCTTTTCAGAAAACTTTTTATTTGTGGAAGACCGTTGCTAATTTTTCTTTAATTTTTGTTATGATAATTTTTCAAACACCATTTTGCAGAATTTTTTCTTCATTTGCTCAAATGAAAACTATCAAAACAATATTAAATAATGTTCTTATTCAGGAGCTGATTCATAATTTATATAAGACTATTGATTTTTTTAATTTTAACAGTTGTAATTTATAAAAATTAACCATCATTAGTATTGCTTAAAATATAGTACACTGTGATACCTCGGCTCCGAAATCTTGTTTTCAAAGAAGATTTCTTTTCGCTGTTTTTCTGACTCGGCTAACGAATATTTTCTTGGCTACATATGAAGTCAATATTCAATATAATTGGACGAAAAGTCGTTTTTCATTAAAGGTGCTATTTCACTGACGAAACCCCCTCCCCCCAAAAAAAAAAAAAAAAAAAAAATCTTTGATTTCTCAAATGTTTCTTATGAAAATTTTCGTAACATTATAAAAATATTATTTGTTTAAAAATAAAAGAATTAATATATGCACACTTAAAAAAAAATCTCGAAATTAAATATGCTAAAAAGAGCAATTTTACAATACAATATTTTGACCTAAACATTAATATAAACAGCATCATGAATATATAGCAAATAGTAAAGTTTTTTGATAACGTTTCCATTATTTTGCATTGATGATCGATAGAACCACAAATTTTGAAAATTAATGTTAAAATTCCACTTATTTAGGGAACTCTGAATTCTTGACAAAACTCAGTTCTAAATTTATTAATAGAACATCAGGCTTGAAGTTTTCAATGTGCTTGTTAAATCTGAAACGTCTTTTAATGAAAAACAGAAACCTTATTATGTTTTATTCCAAACGTCGCCTAATTTCAAAATTCACACCAGTTGTTGTGTACTTTATTAGACGTCCATAAAAATATGCAGAAAGTGCATCTTGTGAAATAGCTTTAAAATGTATTGTGCTAAGCAAGAATACTATTTTGATGTGTTGAAGCTGCTCTCCAGGTATTATTCTGATTGCGAAGCCTGTTTAATAACTGAGAATATAGGTGTAATTGAACAGCTATTTTACATAGCACTATTTTCGGATAAAACTATAAGAACTATAATATCCATTTTATTGAAAAGAATTAATATAAAAATTAATTATTTTTAAACAGGTAAAGGACATGGAGATATTTTTTGGTAAACAGTGAGGATTTTTTTCTAAACTTTAATTACACGTTTGGTAGAACAGACAGAATGTTTACAGATTTCCAACCTGGAGCTATTTCTGTGATTATAAAATTTAAAGGGTACTTATAAACTAATTATGAATTCGTAGGAAATATGAATCTGAAATGAGATTTTTATTTTTTTTAAATGAAGCAACTGAAAATAAATAACAAAATTTAATAACAATAAAATAACTATTCTTTATAACAATGTAATTAATGATAGAAATGCTGAAACTGCTTGAAGAAACAACTCATTTATTTTTTAATTATCATTATGCGAAAACACTTTACATTAAAAATTTATGCGTATCTGAATAAATGCGTTTATAGTGTAATGGAAAATACAAGAGGTAAAAACTTATCTTCAAAATAAAGTTTCGCAAGACTGCAAAGTTCCATAAGAAAGCAACACCTTACATGGACAATATTTTATTTTTTTCTGCTTATCAGACATCAATAACAATATCATTAATGATGAAAGGTAGAAATATATTTTAAACATGTTATATATTGAATATTAAATAATTAAGTAAGTAAATGAGGTGGACGAATAAATTTAACTTTACACACTTAATTAACATCACAGAAACAAATACACGTACATAACAAGATCAAGTCATAACAGAACTACAAGTACATTCTGCGGGTACTGCAGTTAAAAACAACATCTGAAAGATAGGTGGCACTGGCTGGTGGAAGACTTATATTTCTTACAATTATTTTGTGGTACTGCCATCTATAAATTACTTTCTGAAGTACAAAAACACCACAAAACATCTAAAACTTTGTGTAAAATTCCCGACTTTAAAAAAAAAATACCATATAATTTTTAGTTATCTGAGATCACTAAAATAAGTATAAATCAAGTATCAAACTGCATTTCTTTCTTTGTGATCAAATTAAAAGATAGGATTAAAATAGAATGTAAACTTTAAAAAATCGTTTACAAAGCATACTTATATTATTTTAATATTTACTACGTTCAACATTACTGGTATAAGATATATGGATTTCTATAAATTTTATTTAAACCAAAGTATATTAAAAAAATTGCTATGCTATCATTCTAAAAGCAAAACCCCTTTAAAAACACTTTAATGTTTTATTCACATGGAATAGAGGATTCTATTTCCCACTTGTCTGGACTTTTGTTTTAGAATACATATGTAGAAAATACAATGAACTATGCCATTAAGAAATATTAAAAAATGTCATCTTGTTATTTATACAATAGTTAAGAAATAAAAATATATTTAATTTGTCAATTATCTTCATTAGCACTTAATGTTAGAAAAGAAGATTAACTCATACAGCATTTTTCACAATAATCCTTATGATGCATACTTTGATTAATAAGAGAAATAATTCCCAATCAATAAATTTTCGTATAAAAATAAATCACTTAATGAGACAAGTAATGCCCTAGGGATGCAAAAAAAAATCAGATATTCTAAAATTAAAAGCATCCCAATTTAGTTCACCTATCTGTTTTCTTTCTTATTTGTGACATTTAATATTGCATGATCAGTAATTCTGAAGAGATTTTTTTTTATTATAGTTGTTTTTTTTTACATAATCGGGTATCCCTGTTCAACATTTACATATAGTATATAGACTGTGACCAAAATAAACCTTGCCCAGTTAAAACAATATAAAACTGTGATAAATCACTTGAAAGCTCTTGAAAAAAGGCACAAATAAGATCCTCATAACTTCGTTATAAGACGAATGGTTTACACGTTTTTACGACAATGTTACTGCCAACTACTACAACGTTACAATGTATCCCAGTACTCATTTTGAGCTAGGTGCCACCTGTGGAATTTTCTTTTATTTTTTTTTATTTCTAACCTCTCTTCCTTTACTCCTGTCTTTGTACGCCTTCGATTGTATGTTTATGAAATTATTCGTATGAATATGTTCAAATCAAATTTCCATCAGAAGAAGTAAAAATGAGAAAAGCAAAGACATAACCATAACTCTAATTTTAAACATAATGTCGATCATTTACAAATTTGCAAAATAAAAACATTTTCTTCACTGCATCGTCCCTCATAACTACGAAGTAAAATAGATCTTGTACCTAATTCTATACATCGACAACGTGGACACATCTCTTTACACTTCCATGCAATCATTGATTGTAGTCCCCCCATTAGTACTTGTAAAATAGGATTTTTTAGAGATGGCTATTCACCCCCATCATTCTACTGATGGCTATCCACCAAAATTTGGGAAAAAATTATATTTGGCTCTAGAAATGAAGATCCGATGAGACCCCAAAAATAAAGTTATTTTACCATGTTTGGGAGGGTAAAAAGGGGAATTTAAATCAGAGGGAAGAACTCAACTTTTTTTAAATCAGTCAAGTGTGGTATTGTTTATTATGTAGTTCTTAATTTTGAATCGAATGACACCATCCACAAATCGATACAATCATTTTTTACAAAGTTACGGAAGTTTTTAGGAATAAAAAGTCCTTCCGGCCTGTACCGGGAGGAAAAGGTAGCTTTCCTATATAAGATATTAAAATTTTAGCTAATGTTACTCGAAAACAGCAAGCTAAAATGCAAAGAAACCGTTTACAAAAGATTCGTTAATACTGAATTTGAATAAGAAATTCGCTAAATTATTGAGCTATAGCCAAGTTGGCTGCATTTATGAAGACTTATTTTGGTCGCCAAATTTGGCGATACTTCGCCAATTGTCGCCAAGTTCGGCGAGAATTTGGCGCTAACCGATATGAATATATAGTTTTATGCGTATGATTGGGAAAATGATTACAACAATGAAATAAAATAATTTGCGAGAAATCGCGTTCACTAAAACTCATAAATTAATCGTTGTTTTTTTGTAATGTGCTATCTTGTTTCAAAATGTCAACCACCCTAGAATTTCAAACTGCTCTATCTCAGCCATTTTTTAAGATAGAGGTAAAACAAAAAATGCTCTGGAATCCTTGCATCAAGGCCTAACACATAACTTTGAATTTTTAACTTTTTTGTATATTTATTTTAGTTTTAAATCTTTCAGTTGCCGCCATCTTGAAACAAAATGGCGGACTAATCTGGCCAACGAACTCGGTTTAGACATTGGTGAGCTTAATACACACAATTAGTTTCATCCAAATTGATTTATAAATACGAGTGTTATCGTATGATATAGGTCAGATATATAAATATATATATATATATACATAAATCAACATTTAAGCGGAGGGTGGTTTTGGGGTCTGGGAGTCATGATCGGTGAAAATATATCGAAATTTTCCGGAATTGCTTTCTACCAAACGGCTGCAATAGGTAGCTTTATACTTTTTTGTATTGAAAGTTACCTAAAACTCAAAAAATATACTTTAGTGCAGGTAAAATAGGGTTTTACAGCAACAACTGGTGGTCCTTCACGGAAATTTGGGAAGAACGTCGTTTTGGCACTAGAAATGAAGATCCTATAATTCTTCCAAAAATAAGGTTATTTTACTACGTTTTGGCAGCACAATGGGACATTTTAACTAAGGGAAGGGGGGGAGGACTCAATTTTTTTAATAGGTCGAGTGGAATATTGTTCCCCATGTACTGTTTAATTATGAATCAAATTACACAATTAGTAAGTCGTTACAATCACTTGTTACAAAGTCACGTCCGGTTTTATGAATAAAAATTCCATAATTATACTTTATGAGAGAACGTAACTTTATAACACTTATTTTACGTCCACAACTTCGATGACCTTGAAAAAGGCTCAGATGACCCTAATTTTGATTACTGTTATTTTGAGAACATTTAATAAGTTTAAGTTTATTCAAAACGATATATAGAACATTATTTGAACGTAAAATAAGAGTAATAAAATTGCGCTCTCTCATAAAATAAAATGTTGAATTTTTTATTCATAAAACCTGCCTAACTTTGTAAGAAATGATTGTACGGACATGAGAATGGTGTCATTAGATTCAGAATCAAAAAATACATTGTAAACAATATCCCACTCGACCTATTTAAAAGACGTTTATTTCCTCCCGCCCTGAGTTAAAATCTTTTGACTATAGTAAAACCACTTTATTTTAGGGGGACTCATCGAATCTTCATTTCTAGTGCCAAAATGAAGTTCTTTCCAAATATTTGTGAATGGCCACAAGTTGTTCCTGCAAAACCCAATTTTATCTTTACTAACGTGTAATTTTCAACATTTTATTCGTTACCTTCTAACAAATGATCGTATCAACCTACGGATAGTGTCATTCGATTAAGAATTAAACGGTACATAATAAACCATAACTAGTTGACCTATTTAAAAAAGTTGAGTTCCCCCCCCCCCCCTGAGTTAAAATGCTCCTCTTTTGACCACAAAAACATGGTAAAACAACTATATTTTGGGTGGACTCATCGCATTTTCATTTCTACTGCCAAAACAAAGTTCTTCCAAATTTTTCGAGAATGACCAACAGCTGTCATTTATTACTGAATTTTTTCTCTATTTTACATGGTGATTTCGCGTTTTAATGAACAGAGGGAATAGTAATCATCTCTCACTTTTTTCCATCTCCAATGACACGGATCCACGCGCAGAAAACTCTGTTAAATGCAGTTTGTGCAAATAACATTGCAGAATGTCCCTCATCTGGTAGTGCAGGAGAATGTTGTTGTTTGGTGTTATATCTTCAATGGGTCTTTACTACTGGATAAATATAATTTTCCTGGCTTAATTTACGGTCTCAGCTGAACTTGATGCATAGTATGCAAGGATGGCGAAGCGCTGAATGAGTGAGAAATACTCGTCATATTCACAGATGTTGTCAGGAACTTTGAAGTAGGCCAGAAAAGCCTTGTCCATGTCACTAGATCCCATCCATATTTTTCATGAAATAGATTTACCAATACCTGCAAAACTAGACAACATGTCAGCTCCTGTAAAGACGTGCGATAAAGATGAAAGATCTGGAACTCCTTGTGAAACTCTTCTATGCAACTCGTGGATGAGAAAGCATTGGAGATGTTTTTCACATCCACACTCCAACCACAATTCAACCACAATTCTTCTAGATTCGATAGTCTAGAGAACATGGTAATCACTACAACACCAATGTCAACAATTTTTACTGTTAACTTTAAATGACCCGAGTATGCAATAACATGCATAACATGAAGTAACAGACTGGCATTGAGTTCTTCATAGGATTCTAGAGAAAAGGCGGCAAAAGTTTCTTATGCGAACCATTACTCTGCAGGTGTAAATGACTTATTTCTCAGGGAGCAGATTCATCGTGACGAATTTTTGTGTTAAAAATCTCAAGAGATCTTCTTTGTTTCTGCTGTGAGCAAGGAACTTAATGGGGGATTTAGGATGGCAACATTGGGTTTCACATTTACTCTTGGCCCATATTCACTCAACTGTCTTATGTCATTTTAAGGCTTCCTTCTAGATAGCCTTAAAAAACCAAATCGACTCTGTCAGCAATTTTTAGTCTCATCAAAATGTATGTTCCAATAATCTGATCACAGTACTGTTGACAGGTTCGACTGGATTGAGGTAATCAGGTTTGTGCATAAAACAACTATGAAAAAGTGTTTAAAAAGTTAAAAAAAACAATAAATAAAGTTATTAATAATAAAATTTTCATAAAAGTGTTACTATATAACTAAACATGTTAATTACATTTACTCTAAAATAAAATCTCATTTTATTCTAATCTATTCAAATTTTGCTTCATACATATATTAATTCAAAATTACAGAAAAAATATTTTACAATGAATCCTTTTTTATGACGAAAACAATGAATGCAAGAGCTTAAATACTCGTATACTTTTTGGGAAAAAGAATTCCCAAGTCATTGTTCAGGTATGGTGCACATTTCTTCTTTTTAAACAGCAGTTACAAGAAATTCGTACAAATTCTAACGTAAACGTTTTTCAAATGTATTTTAGTAAAAGTAGCTGAAAATTAAACATTTATAGTGTAAATATTTATATTATATATTTTTACTAAACACGTTCAATGAAAAGTGCATTTTAAAATTATTTATCAGAATCAATAAAATAAATATTACCTTACTGTAACGCATTGGGTAAAAAAAAGGCTTACAATAGATGCTTCTTATGATACTTTATATTTTAACTAAGAAAATATCAAATATTTATTTATTTTGTTGTTGTTATTTTTAGTAAACATGCTTCAAAAACATATTTTTAAATTACTGTTTGTAATAAATATAAAGCTGTTGTGATGTAATTTTTTGCAAAATATTCATAAAATGCTTTTCACAGATGAAGTGACTCACGAGACTTATTGCCTCATTGTAAACGTTCATAAAATAATATTGATAAAATTATTATTTTATTCTCTTTATTGAGTTTAATTTCTTTTTCTTTTTTTTAATTCTGATTAAAAAAGGATATAAAAGATTACAAAAGAATATTAACGTATAAAGATAGTAATATATATATATATACTATAATTCGATATGTTCACTTCTATATTAGAAAGTAAATCAATCACACCACTTTGTATATATATATATATATATATATATATATATACTATAATTCGAGATGTTTTCTTCTATGTTAGCAATGAAATCACACCACTTGGCAAATAAAATGACGTCTCATTTAAATATCATAACGCTTATATCTTCCCCTTTAACCCTTTCCGGGCAAAGTACTTCTATTTGTAAAATGTTGAAATGATTGAATGATACCAGAATTTGCAAACAAATTAATTTGATAATAAATAAACAATTTTCTTTCCGTACTTAATAAAAGGAAATTTTTCATTCCAAAATTTCGGTGCCAATGTGTCATTTAGGAATTACTTTTTTAAAAATACAACAAAAAGCACCACCGTCTATCAAGAGGTTAAAACCGTTAACCTTTTTCTTATCATATTATAAAAATCTTTCATAGAATCTAGAAACATGCTATAGCCCCATATTACTGACAAATTAGTTAATATCTTTTAGATAATTCCTAAGAGATATAAAAGTAAACGTTTCTCTCTATTCTAAAATACAGTATGCCAATATTTCCATAATCGGGTTTTTATCATGATTCAATACGTTCCTCAAACCCATATGACGTTATAATCACTTTCTGACGTCATCTCTACTTGCTTTCTATTACTTATATTGATACTCTCTTTGTATTATTCTCAAACATTTGAAAAAGTCCATTAAACTTACAATATGACGTAAAATTAATTTTGTTTTTCATTCTCTAATGACATCATATTAACCTGCTTTTTGTACTCATACTCCTTGTATTATTGAGAAATGCTTGAAAATTTCCGTTTTATTACTAATATGACGTCATAATAATCCTTTCTTTTTTGCAATTGTCGAAACTTTTACTTTCATTTTCATTTTTCAAGTGGAAATCTTTCAATAGAAAATTAATTATTGTAGAAAGAATTCTATTGTGGATTTTTAATTGTTGGCAACTGCTATAACGAAAAATGTATTAATTTAATAGGGAAAGGCTGTTAGATTTTTGTTTTTTTATCTCTCTATATTAAAATAATACAATTTTTCAAAATTTTATGATTTTGAGCTTTATAGTAGGTATTCAGAGTGACAACTTTGTATTATGAGTACACAAAATTTCATGTCTGTAAGTTATATAGTTTCTGACAACTGTCTCTGTGACGGACAGACAACATTTCGATCTAGTAGGGTTTCGTGAGATGAACGGCACCCTAAAAAAATTAACTAAGGCTGTCAGTGCCGTAAATGAATTTTTTGTGACCGGAAGTTTTTCTCGGCTAATATTTAGAAAACTGTTGCAGATAAAAACATGAAAGTTGGTAGTATTATACACAAATGTTTGATAATTACGCTGAAGCAAACCGTTTTTAAATCTAAGAAATCTTTTAAGAGCTATTTAATGTTGAAGTCAATCGAAATGATTCCATTGGAAACGTTTTACTAAAGCAAAATTTATACGGAGTAATTCAACCATATTTTGCATGGACGTACTGCACAAGCCTGCTGTGTGCAATGTACAATTATTTTTAAATTTTAAATTTTTTTTCATTTATTTAAAATTTTATTTCATATTTCGAAAAGGATATTTATTTATATTGTTGCCAATTTGTAACACAACGTAAATAATAATGTACCCTTTCAATTAAAAAATGTATTCACATGTCACTATTAAAAACAGAAATAAAACTTTAAAATAATAATTAAATGATCACGTATTAAAAACACTAAATGTGGAAAATATCATCATAAAAATGTACTTACACGTAAATATTAAAAGAGAAATAAAACTTTAAAACGATAATGAAATTTTTAAACATTAAAAGCAAAATGGGCAAAATTACGCAATATTTAAAATGCTCAAATAATAATATTTCGAAACAGTTTAAATTAAAAACAATATTTACATGAGAGATTTATTTACTTCGAAAAAATCTTTTTGCCTAATGTTGCAAATTTTAGAACAGCGTAAATAATAATACTTCCTTTTGATTAAAAAGTGTATTTTCACGTTCATATTAAAAAGAAGAAGAAACCTTTTGTGAAAATTGCGTCATATTCAAAACGATACATTTAAAACGTCTTATTTAAAGCAATTTTCTTATAGCGTTGTTATAAAGTTCCATGAGGCAGTGACATTGTTTAATTAGCCATTTTATACAAGTTGCTTTTAATTGCTCTTATTTAACTAATCACTAAAACAGCCGGTAGCTGTCGTGACAGCGTTTGATTTGGTCTTAAAATCCCCTAGACAAAGGGAAATGAATAGAAACCGAATTGCAGAAGATCGCCACTTTTCATTTAAATATAATTCAGACTTCTGTAATATTTTTAAAACCGAGCAAATTAACGTGGTTTTTCAATCTGTGGTGTCTGAATGGAAGTTTGGAAGCGTAGCTCGTAGAGGGCAGAACTAGTGTTTATGTCCTGTAACAATCAAACGTTTTTTTTGTACGATTAAACTTTTCTTAATCATTACCTTGTTACTTGAACAAGAAAACAAGATATATTATTAAAAAGTTACAAAAATTATATATAAGAAGAAAATCAGTTACTACTATTTTTTGAGAAAAAAAATAATTCTCAAATAAGTTTTGATATATGACTTATAATTCAATATGAGCATTTAATATACCACCATGTGTTATACGTTTTTATTAAATTAAAGAAAAGGTGTAGTTAAAAAAATATTTTTCAAGTAATTTACTCTGTTTGACTTTAATGTATTCATTGACATCCAATAGTTGCTTGAAAGATACGTGCTTCAACTTCTTACAGACGAAAATTGATCTTTCATGAATATTTAAAAGCTTAAAATGTTGTCATTTTGTGTCACTAACTGTCGATATAAAATGTCGTTTGATGCCAAATAATGCTTACATTAAGTTTTTAAAAATATTTCATCAAATTATGCAACGGAACCGTTTCTTTATTTTGAACAACATCACTCAAAATAATTGTTTTAGCTATTGGAAACGTGTGGGTTCGAAAAAATACTGTATAAAAGTTTTATTATTTTATAATATGCCAATGCGTTGCAGTGTCGATATGCAAAACAATACTTAAATTTTGATTTGTCAAATTTGTTAAAAAATAAAAAAATATTTAATTAAATATTTAAGACAAAGTTTTAAAATTGATGTATTAGCAGTGTTTCATACATTCAATGTAAAAATGCATATATATGTATATGTATTTATTTAATCATGTATCTTTAATAATAAAAAGAAAATGTATAAATCCATTCCGAAAATTGTAAGATGGTTTTGATACGCGGGATGCAAATTCTGTTTTAAGCATTTTATATTCGCGATAACAAAAATAACAATTTATAATGGTATTTTACATTTTTGAAGAAATGGGCACGAATAAATATTCTAAATCAATCTCTTCATCTTGACATATTCAGTCGAATTCGGTTAATACGAGAAGCAAAGAATTATAAAAGTCAACTCATTAAACGTTACTCGTAATACACGTAAAGATAATAAAAATATTAAATGCACACACAAATTTAGCAAATTAATACTATCAATTGCTCTCATTATCTCGATGCTAAAGTTAACGTAACAAATCCAATTCATGAAAGATAAAGATAAATAAGATTGAATAAAGATCCAATTGATGAACATAATACCTGGGGCATTTACAGAATTTTTTGTGAATGCGGCCTCTCTTAGATTGGGCAGTCGAAGCGTGCTCTTAGAATTAGGCTGAAAGAACACCAAAATTATGTTAAAAAGCAGAAGTGTGAGAAATCTACAATAGCTAAACACTGTTGGGATTCCAACCACAGGTTTAATTATTCAGAAGCTAAAATTATCCAAAAATGTAATTCAGTTATAGATCTCGACTTTCACGAAGCTTACCTTATTCACAAACATAGTTAGTTCATCCTTGGTGAATGATATGACCATCACCCCTTTTCTCTCGAACGTGTGGAGGGATCCTGAGCAGTGACTCCTTTTTAGGTGCGTTCGTAATTATATAAATACGTAGCACCTATAGTCGTCGTTTGGTCCGTCCGTCTGTCCGTCCGTCTGTCTGTCTGTCCGTCCGTCTGTCTGTCCGTCCGCATATAACAACGCAAAAACTACCCAACCAAATGGTTTGCAATTTAAAATATATTATCTTTGCAGAATTTTGTCGAGACATTTCAAATTTTATTAAAATCGAATCAAAACTTTAGGAGATATTAATAAAAATATTTATTAAGAAATTTGATTTTTTTTTTTAAATCGGTGCTTTTTTGTTAGAGGAGCTTCCGATGGATGTTAAATCGTCAAGCGACCGAGATACTTATTTTATTACAGAAATTAATCTGCAGACGATATAATTCATTTCACAGAATTAAAAATCATCAAGATCTGAATATTTATATAACTAGCTGATACATATATATCTGAATATTTATATAACTAGTTAAGATATTTGTATGAACAGCGTCATAAAATATATACTTAACTAGCTGTTTAGCCCGTTCTACGCACGGGATATCATGAATTTAATTCTAAAACGTGCGTACGAACGCACCTCGTTTGTAACGTTTGACGTACAATTTCCAACTTGTTTCAGTTATTTCCGGTCAACTACGTCACTTCTTTGGTATATATAAACTCTTGCTTTAGCATTTTCATTCAAGCCAGTACTCGGGGCTATAACCGAGGGGTTCTTTGAAATTTTATCCTTTTTTTTCTCGCACTGAGGAAGGGGATCGATGCATCCTTGAAACGGCCGTATGCGGTTTTTTGTACCAATTTTCATGTTTGTGCGTTACAACATTGTAGTTGGTTTTGGTTTATGAATTAAAATTCGCACAAAGTATTCGATCTATGCGTAACATAATAATGTTAATATAAAATATACAGTCAGAACTTTGTGATAGTCATTTTGTTAGTCGAGTCTTTTCTTTAGACAAACAAAGTCAAAACCTTTAAAGTACCAGTAATTTCAAGAGACATGAACAACGACGTACAGTAATACAACCTATGACTGCCATTTTACCCGAAAACACTCGAACAACATTTCAATAATCAAAGCAAATTTCGAGTTGTTGATGCCATATACCCTTCATTTTAACAGTGCAATAAGAGACATGAAATACTTGCTAATATGACCAGAGACTGAATTTAAATAATAAACAAATAAAGGTTTTCTCCTACACTCCTTCCTTTCCATGGTCTTACAAAAGTGCGGTATTTTAAACGGCCTTATTTCTGCATTCTTTCATTTATTCTCTCAAGACCTCAGGATATCCCTTTACTTTATCTTGTGTGTGTGTGTGTGTGTAGAGGGGGGGAGGGGGTATTCTTAAAGGTTGAAATTCTGTCTGGTCAAACAGATAAATTATTACATTTTGGCAGACAATTGTACAGTTGAAATACAGAGTGGTCATAAAGTATTTCTCTTATTACAAAAATGTACATAATACGAAATATCCATTTAATATAATACTGTAAAATTTTTATTATGCAAAAGTCATGTTCTTAAGTTTTGTTTAGTCCATCAAATTTCCTGGAAGATGGATCGGACGGGATGGGTCAACACCATGGCCTCTTTCTCACCCGATATTACTCTTCTAGATTTTTTTTTCTTTTGGGGATACATAAGGACAGAGGGTTTGCAACACCAGTAAAATATATTGAAACACTCAAGCTCAGTATCACAGATGCTGTGTCTAGTGTGAAAGCCCAAATGTTGAGCAATATGTGGCGAGAAATGAAATACCTCCTTGACATTCTTCGAGCTACCAAGAGTGCTCACATTGAAATTCACTGACGTAAGTACTTGCACTAAAAACTTCATAAATGTCTTTACAATATATTGATACGAGCGTATGCCCAATTATATTAGTTTTTCTGCAATAAATTTTGTAGTCAGGTAAAGACTTTATGACCACCCTGTATTATCGACGAGAGAGAACAGTGTTCAATAAGAAAGTGGTTGCTTTCATAATTCTACCTCACTTTTTCAAAAATTCCCACCAAAATAAAGAGATTTTATCCAATGGTTGGAATATCATAGTTGAGATTTTTTTCAAGAGAGCGAAAATATGCCCCCAGAAAAAAGTTTTGTTGAATCAACAAAAATTTGGTTGATCCAACAAAACTTTTCGTTTATATATGGGTCAATGGAAATTTTGTTTGAATCAACAACAAAAAATATTGTTGATTTTTTTTTTTTTTTTTTTTTTTTTTTTTTTGCAATTCTAAAAGAAATTTTTGTATCGTCAGCAAAAAAATGTTTTGTTAATTCAAGTAAAATGTTTCAATTTTACTTGAATTAACAAAATTCTTTTTGTTATATAGATATATGATATGAGTTATTTTAACAATTTTCTTTTTTCAACACAATTTATTTTGTTTGTTTAAATAATAAAATATGTTATATTACGAACTTGTTTTGTTTATACTACAAAAACTTTCGTTAAATGAACCAATCTAAGTATGCAATTTTAACTATTTTTAGCAGTGAATTACGCAAGTCTTGAATAATAACAAATGAATTTTTATCCGGCTTTTTTTCAAGCGCAAACCGAGAGAGTGAAAAATGCCCCAAGCCGGGACTCGATCCCGGATCCTCAGAACAGCGCTCTGAGGATCTACCACTGACCTACAAGGAACTATAGCCGAACTCGGAATTTCCCACTCTTATGTATGTCGGACCGACTGCAACCGCAGCGCACGATTTAAATGTCATCAGGAGCACGCAAATTTCAGCGGCAAACATGAGACGACAATACAAAGCCCAGCATACGGCAACACATAGTTAATTTTTAATTCATTTTCAGAAGTAAATTACGCCTGCAAAAAGCAGGATAAAAATTCACTGGTTATTATTCAAAGACTACAGGCGTAATGCACTGCTGAAAATGAGATACAGCTATTGCAGCAATTGCGAGAAATGCAATATAGCAGCGCCACCTGTTCCGCGATTTACACCAAAAACTAATCAGCAACAATTTATATCAGGAAGTATCTGAATATATAGTTTTATTAAATTCCGTGCATTAGTTCTTGAGATAGAGCGCCCACAAAATTTTTGTCACATACAGACAGACAGAGTCATTGACAGTCATTTTCTAAAAACAGTCAAATCGTGTTCAGGACCATCTAAAATCCGTCGGAAACCGCAAGTCGAAAATTTTCATGATTCCAATACTTTCTTCTTGTAAAGATAGAATAAAATAATAAATGGGACAGGGGGATTTTTAAAACTACCTTGGTCCGTCCCCATGAAAAAAAAAATTTATTATCCAAAAATTATGTTAATCCTTTAATTATATAGCTATATAAGTCAAATAAATCGAGTTACGTGAGAAAGTTGTCGCTACTACACAACAATTTAAATTTTGCAAAAAACAACAAAATTTTGCTGGAATTACAAATTTAAATTACAAAATTATTGTAAAATTAGAAAAACAGATTTTGTTAACTCAAGTAAAATTGATAAAATTTTGTTAAAATTTTGTAAGAGTGTTAAGAATATTTTTTTTTCCAAGCAACAAAACCAATTTTTTTATTTCAACAAAAATTTTGCTAAAACAACCAAAATGTACTCAACAAAACAAGTTTTGCAGTTTTAATCAATTCCTTTTTCTGGGTGCAGTACACGAACTTGGGTACATTGGTTGCCCTGCCAACGTTCGAATCCTGGTCTCGGCATATTTTCGCTCTGTTAGAATAAGTCTCAACTATGATACTCCAACCATTGGATATAATTTACCTGGTTAAATATACATTCCTCTGTTCATTATGATCTAATTACATGGTATACAAGAGTTTCCGTGCTATTTCAGATTCATCATGAAAAATACTGTAGTTATAGCTCGATGAATGAAATTATAGCACTGCAGTTCGCAGCCTTGTCCAACAAATAAGAGTGAAATATGCCAGTCAGGATATCGTTGGGATAGCTTAGTAGGGAGATCGTTGGCACGGGAAGCCAAATTACCCATGTTCGGGTCCTGGTGCCTGCATATTTTCGCTGTGTTGGAAAAAATCTCAACTATGATACTCCAACCATTGGATATAACTTACCTAGTTGAACATACATTCCTCTGTTTATTATGAAGCTATTTTTTCTCGTATTAGCCGTGATCTACCTTTTGTAGCTCATATAAAGTGTGAAAATCTTCATACAGTGTAAATGGTAAACCACTCTAAAAGTGCAAATTGCACGTTTTGACCGTGTCTTTGTTATAGCAGTGATCATTTTAAACGAGTCTGACTATGACCATATCGGACTGAGTTTGAAAATATCAGACGTTTTTGAAAAAAGTAACTTATCATAGTTTTATCTATCACGAATTCCAGCTTAACATATTTATTCCAAAGCTTTCAGGATATCATGCACTTTGAATTTATTGGCGCTCTCGAATGATTCCATGACCATCAAATATTTACGTATTAAGGTGATAGTGGATCTTCGCATTGAGAAAAGTATGTCCACAAAATGTTTATTTTTCCTCACTTTCTTTAAAATTTATTAGATTAAAATTAAAATAATGTATGCCGATCTGATTATTATTATCCTAGTTTTATCCATCACCGCATTCTAGATTTGGCGTATTTATTCCAAAGCTTTCAGGACATCATCCACTTTGAAATTACTGGCGCTCTCGAATGATTCCATGACCATCAAATATCTCCGTATTAAGGTGAGAGTGGACCTTCGCATTGAGAAAAATAATGTATGCTGATCTGATTATTAACCATTGGGAAAATGGTTGTTGTTTTTGGTCGAGTATGGATCTCTTGACTTCGTCACTTTATTTGACGTCGTCATTTTATTTGACGTCACGTCGTCACTTTATTTTTTTAAGCTTTTTTAACGAAATTCTGTAACTTTAGAAGAATTTTTAACGAAATTCTGTAACTTTAAAAGAATATTTAAGGAAATTTTGTTACTTTGAAGAATTTTTCTTTGAATAGGCAATGGAAATGCCTAAAATCGTTACAAAAATGTTAAAGTTACAAAAAGGATAGATGCAAGTTATCAGATATGAAAAATAAAATAGAAATTTGGTACTTTCGTGTTATAGCGGCCCCCAGGGATGAAATATTTTTGTTTCTGTTTACATTAATATATTGTAAATTTGGTACTTTCGGGTTATAGCGACCCCCAAGGATGAATCACCAAGCGACCAAGATTTATCGCCAACTTATAAAGCATGTATGACATTATAATAATATATGATGTATATATATATAACATTTCTTGACGTATGTGGACAAGTTATAGTCCTATATGATGCATATATGATGTATATATATGACATGTGTATATGATGTATATACGACATATAAGACGTAAATAATATGTTTATAATGACGTATATGGCACATATAGGAGTGTTTGGAATATATATATGCGTATATAGGATGCATATATAAGCTTTGCGATGATCTTGGCGAAATCATAACTGCAACTTTGGCTTAATCATAATTGTGGGGCCGCTATAACACGAAAGTACGTTATTATTTTTTTTTAAGCTTTTGGAACCTTTCCCCAATGGTTATTGTAATTTGTTAAATTATATATATATTTGTTTCGTTATTATCCTAGTTTTATCTATCACCGCATTCTAGAGATTTCAGAACATCATCTACTTTGAATTGAGTGGTGCTCTCGAATGATTGATTCCATAACCATAAAATATTTTCGTGTTAAAATGGCAGAGGATCTACGCATTGAGAAAAGTAAGTCCCCAAAATGTTTCTTTTTCTTTAATTCCTTTAAAATATATTAGCTTACAATTAAAATTATGTATTAGCCCGATGGTAATGAAAAAGCATGTTTTAATATTATTTTGATCATTATCATTATTTTGGTATCATTATTTTTATAGCCCTGCAAACAGTTTATTGATTTTTTTTTTGTTTTGTTTTGTTCGCCCAATAAATAAAAAATTGAAAGTAACTAAACACGTTCAATGAAATGTGCAGTTTTAAATTACTTTTCGAAATCAATAAAAAAAGTTACCTTACTATAAAGTATTGAGTAAAAAGTGTTTATAATCGATATTTACTATGTGACTAAAAAAGGTCAAATATTTATATTTAAATTTTTGTTTTTATAGTGCGTCTCAAAAGTATATGGGCAGGAAGATTTTTTGAAATAACAGTTTAAAAAAAAAAGAAATAATCACGAAAAAAATAATAGGCATTTAGTATCATAACATAAATTTATTTCAGCAAAGAAACAAAGTATAAATGTTACAGATTTTTGTAAAAAAAAATATAAATAAAAATAGGCTGCCCCAAAAATATATGAATTTTTCGAATATTTTGCATTTAAATTCAAATTTTGTATCCATTCCTTTTAATTATCTTGAAAACCCTATCAGGCATGCTTCCAACTAGTGTTTATAGTATGTGCGGCTGTAAAGAGAAACAACTCTGCTCTACTTGTTGCTGTAATTCCTGAATAGTAGAAAACTGCCGACCATGGGCATACACATCTCGTGCAAGTACACCCCAAAGGTTTTCAATTGGATCCAAGTCTGGGCTCATGGCTGGGCAGTCTATAACAGTCACTTGATTCTGTTTAAACCAAGCTGTTGTTGAGTGGGAGGTGTGAATCGACGCATTGTCCTGTTGGAATTTCCAGTTTTCCTTCCCTAAGATGTTTCCGATTGGAAGTAGATTGCATTAAAGGGCATTTTGATAATCCTCAGAGCACTGTTGACTATTAAGAAAAGCAATATCCGTTGTTCGGTTGAAACAGAATGCGCCCCACACCATTAGTAAACCCCCTCCTTTTTGTCGACTAAAGAACTCGCGTGGTTCGTTTCGTAAGTCATGCCAATAGTATGCCCAGCCATCAGGGCCATCCAAATTGAATTTTTTTTCGTCCCAAAAGAAAATACTTAACCATTCATACGTCCAATGCATGTGTTTTTTAGCCCAAAGAACTGAAGTCTTTCTATGGGGCACTTTCAGCATAGGTTTCCGACACATTCTGCGATAGTTATGATATTCGCTTACCTGTATGCGACGGTGAACAGTAGATCTGGAAATAGAAAACGCCAAAGTCCTCGCAATTTCACGAACAGACTTCTTTTGAGTTGAAACTGCCTGCAAAATTTCTCTATCTTGTCTTAGAGATGTTTTCCTTGGTCGACCTGAACGCTTGTTTGCAATAGTATTGGCATTTTTTGATAAAATTGCATAAATTCCAGATCTGCTACGCTTAATTTGTTTTGCAATATCAGAAACTTTAACATTTTGAGCCTTTAAACGCCAAATTTTAGCATTATCAGCAGCAGAGAATTCAACGTTGTGAGACATTTTCCAATTGTTCGACAATTGAAGAAAGAGCAGTGATTTTATATTTCGAAGTGGTTGCGTCACAAGTACATAACGCAGAAAATGCAAATTTTTATGATACGGTGATAATAAGAGCAATTCGTTTCATTGTCCATATATTTTTGAGACAGCTTATTTTGAATATTATTTTTTTACAAACAATCTGTGATATAAACATGACATTTCTGTATCATAATAAACTTATGTTATGATTCCATATGCTAATTATTTTTTTCGTGATTATTGCTTTATTTTCTTAGCTGTTATTTCGAAAAATCGCCTGTCCATATAATTTTGAGACGCACCTTAGTAAACATGCTTGAAAGACATATTTTTAAATTATTGTTTGTAATAAGTATAAAAGTACTATGATGTAAGTTTTTACAAAATAATAATAAGTTTTTTACATATGAAGTGCGTGAATTATTGCCTCATTTTAAACTTTTGTAAAATAATAGTGATAAAATTATTAGTTTTATTACTTATGATTCAAAAAAGTTATAAACAATGATAAAAGAATATTAATATATATATATATATATATATATATATATATATATATATATATATATATATATATATATATATATATATATATATATATATATATATATATATACTGGGTGTTCCACGAAGGATTGTTAAAAAAACGTAAAAATCTGTTACAGAAACGTCAAATATTTTGATAATAAATTGCGCTCATAGATGGCGCTGCAGGTGGCATAGCGACACGTAGGCTGTATCACATCAAAAATTATACAAAATGTGCACCTTTTCATGCAACACACATGTCGCAAACGAAGAATGAAATTGTCAGTGACTCTCTGTAGTATGTCATCGGAAATCAACACACAAGCTTGACAAATAGCTCTCCAGCTCGTGGAGTGTTAAAGGATTGTTGCGGTAAACAATGTCTTTCAGTGTCACTTCCGGAATTTTTTTCACTGTATGCTAATAGCGATCGCGTTTCAACGGCGAAATCTTCGATGACTGATCGGTCTTGGTGAGTCAGCTCTCTTTATAGGAACCCGTAATGCTGCCTGCAGCGTCATCTATCGGTGCTATTTTTAACTAAAACTTTTAGATTCCTGTATCAGATTCTTATGGTTTATTTAATAAACATACAACAAATTTCATGCTTCTATCTATCACCGTTTCCGAGTTATTTATTTTCAAAGTTAGGGGTACTGCATGAAACACCCGTCATAGATATTTACATATACTAGCGTTATATATATATATATATGACTCTTGTATATATACATATATATATACAAGAGTCATATATTTATCTTGTATATATATATATATATATATATATATATATATATATATATATACAAGAAGAAAGCATTTCAAAATGCTTTTTTCTATGTTACAAATGGTTGACATCAGTTTGGAAATACAATGACCTCATTTAAATAACATAACGCTTTCATCTTCTCTTTTGTAAAACAATTAACCCTTTTTTGTCATCTTAAAAAAACATTTTCTTCAAATCTGGAAATATGCTATAGCATATAACTGGCAACTTACTTAATCAATTTAATATACTAAAACATATAAAAGTAAATGCTTACTCTAAATGTTCTCTAACATTTAAACAAAGTTTTGACTTTTAAGTGTTTGTATGATAAAACTTTTCTTAGGCAATTTATAAAATATTGTTCGAGACTTTATACGACTTTACCTTCTTTCTTGAACAAGAAAAGACTTTCTCAAATTTTGTTAAAAGTAAATGAAAAGATATATAAAATAGTATTTTTAATTAAAAATATATATATCGTTAAGATGGGCCTCATACAACAAAGAAAACAATGAAGATGAATTTGAGCCATTAACCTTTATTTTTAAATTGGTTAATTAATTAAATCGGTTGTTATAATATTATGAATTTCTCTATTGCTTACACTCATTATATTGTCCTACATATACTTTAAAAGGTAATTTAGCGTATCAAAAAACCTCAGTTATAAAGAACCAAAAGAGAATGCCGTAGTTTAGGTTTTTAACAGTAATTTTGCACCAAATTTGGCGACAATTCGTAAATGTCGCCAAGCGTGGCGATCACTTGATTACTTTAGGGATTAATTTAGGTGTTTCTAGAGTACAACCAAGCACATAAACTGACAGACTGAATTTATGTATAATTTTAAAGAACTATTTTAAAAACTCCGTGTATTAAAAAACTATAACAATATTACGCTTTATGAACAATAGCCAACCATAAACTGTAATGTGTGCTAGTTTTTTCGTGAAGTTTTTTATAACAATTATAAATGTTAAGCACAAAATTTGCAACAGGGACAATGCTATGATGTAGCTCAATCTAATATATAAAAATCAAAATTTGTCTGTTTTTCTATACAAATCGACAATTTTGAAGCGAGATTCGTCAAATTTTAGATACAGGCTTATTAAAACACGGTCGAGGCAACTAAAGTAATCCGGAATCGAAATGAATGCCCCGGAATGTCGGCTCCAAAATTTTCAATTTTCCCATAGACATAACATTGCGATTGTTTGAAATATTAACTGAAACATTAGCTGCATTTCTGTAACTTATTCATTTTAAACTAATTGTTTCTCGCATAGTTATGACGTCAACGTTACTTACGCACACATTTACACTTATGCCATTGTCCGACTACGGCACAAATCATTTTAAGAGGTAATCTGTCCTCTTCCCGCAACATGGAAGCTTTGAGAGAGTCCAAACTTCTGTATTGTTTTCTATTTACTTCACCCTCTAAAATCCCCCAGACGCAATAACATAAAGGATTTATATCTAGTTAAGAAGGTGGTCAATCTTCTTGCATGATAAAGTTCGGACAATTGACATGATGCAAAGCCTGTGTTGATTTAGCTCGGTGCGAAGGTGGAGAATCTTGCTGAAATAACCAATTCAGTTTAGGATATAATCTTTCAGCATGTGGCAATAAATGTGTAGATAATATGTAGTGTTTGTAATATTCCGCATTGACTTTTATCCCTTTATCGATGAATTTCAAAGGCAATCTTCCATTGTTTGACACTGCAGCACAAACCGTAACAGAATTCTTGTTCTGAAAGCGTTTAACAGTTCGAAGGTTATCCTCAGGTATTTTTCAGGTATATCCTAAAAGGTTGCTGAATATTCGACATCATTTTTAGCATTATAACACTGTTCAGATCAAAATAGCTTCTCATCAGAAAATTTTATTCTGTCAACACTTTTCCTACCATGCCGCTTCAGCAATTTCTTGCATCTTTGTATTCTTTTTTATTCTTTGTGCAGCAGTGAAACCTTGAACTTTTCTTTTGCGATAAGGGCGAAAACCCAGGTCTTCATTTTTAATAGCTTGCATAGTTCTGCGACTAAATTCTCATCTGCTACCATTTTATTTGCAGAATGTTGTGGATTTTTTCGTATCTCTTCACGAATTCTTTTGATGCACTCTTTTGTGCGAACTGAACGTGGATGATCCAACCTAGTTCGATCTATACAGCTATTAGTATCCAATAATCGATTTATAAGTTCTATATATAACTGTTCTATTAAAACCAAGGCATTTTACTTGCTTAAAGATTTTAACCTGAGAAAAATCCACGATCAAAGAACTGTTTAATCATCATTCTTTTGGCTTCCATCTTTAAAATAATTTTAACAGCTTTATAGAAAAACTGTCTGCACTAACAGAAAATTGCCAAACGCTGAAACAGAGAAATACATTGTTTTACCAAACGATTACAATTAATTCTTATTTTTTGGAGTGTAACAGTATTTAGTTGCCATCCTGTAGATTGACTTTTAGAAGCTTTACTTCTTACGTACGTAACGAACACGTGTTTTATATATATATATATATATATAAACATATGTTACGGCCAAAACCCGAAATTGGCCAGTTCGCGAATTGGCCGGCCAATTCGCGAACTGGCCAGCTTCGTTTTAAATGGATGGGCCAATTCACGAAATGGCTAGAGGGAGTCGGCCAGTTCGCGAAATGGCCAGAGGTCGTCAGCCAGTTCCCGAAATGACTGTGAGTGGTCGGCCAGTTTGAATTTACGTGCTTGGCAAGTTCGGTATTGAAAATTATGTATGTAGTATTTATAATTCATGTACAGGAGTACTCAAAAGTAATCTGTGACGTAATGGTCTATTGTGAAAATCAATTGCGGCGTATCTTAATGTTGTTACACTGTTGCAAACTTAATAAAATTGATCTGAAGTTCTCAGGTACACTAAAACATATTTTTTGTAGAATTAGGAGTAAAAATTTTTTCAGTGATTTACAGGGTCACACAAAAGAATTCTGTTATATAATGGTCTACGTGGGAAAATGTTTTCAGAGTATTTTAATTATGTTCCATTATTTCAAATAGGATGAAATTAAAACACATTATTATTTTTTTACTACAAGATGCTTGCTGTAGAATATGACGTACATACCAATTATTGTTCATTTACAGGGACACATAATAGATTTCGAATACATTATCTGAAATAGTATTTATTAGGGATGATTGCTGGAAGCGTGCTTTTAGTCATGTGTTTTTAAGTTTAACTAAATTTTTGTATAATACGTGGTGTGTATAAATTCTATTAATCATATACAGGGCTAAACAAAATAATTCGTAAGCATTACTGATGTGCTTTTCAAAAGGTGTTTTTTAAAATTTGCATTTAAAATGCTTTTTAATTTGAATTATGCATTTTCAAGCTCAAATACATTTAGAATACTAAGAGATGTTTCTAGAATATAAATGAAATCAGATACAGGGCTATGCAAAGAACTTGATACTTGGCTGCTTATGAAAAGTAATTCGTGGAAGTATGATTTCACTAGTTTTATGCACATGTTTGACTGAATTAAATTGTAGATTAATATATGGCGTGCATAAAAATCTGTAGGTAATATACAGGGCTTTACAAAAGATTGCAAGTACGTCTCTACCTATTGTAGAATTTTTTAAGGTGAATTTTCAACTATGTTACTCGTTGTCTTACTAAACTAATTTTTAGAATACTATATAGAATATAGACAAGTCAATAGATCATATTTAGGGTTTCATAAAGTAATTGAAGTTTCTTTCCGGCTATGCGCAGTAATGGCTGAAATCTGGTTTTCAAATGTGTTATGTGTTTTCTAAAATGTTAGTTGAGTATTTTTTTCATATTAAACGGTGAAGTTTTGTTAAAGTATTCTTTAAGTGTTTCAAAGTATTTTATAATCTATGCTTGACGCATAATTTTTCTTTCTTGTACCTTCATTGATGACATTATATTATAACGATAAAAAATTACAAAAATTTTCAATTTGCAAAAATGGTGTTTAAAACCATGAAGGTGTCAAGGGCATTAAAATTGAACTGACATCATTTATCAAGAGAAAACTTCCATTTAAAAATATGAAACTACAGAATTTTTTCATAATTGCATCAAAATGATGTTATTTTCAGATTTTTTTCTTCCCGTCTACTCTGAAATTGGGTACCAAAATTTCAATAGAAGAAATTACTTTCACTCGTGATAATGACGTACTTTTTAAAAGAAATTCGACTGAAAATGTACATTTTCATTCAGAAAATGGCAATACTTTACTACGATTAAAGTAAAGCTAGGATAGTCTGCGCACAATTCAAAAGAATAGCAATAAAAAATCTAAATATTAATTTTTTGCTAAACTATTCATAAATAACTTTTACTTCACTTGTTTTTTATGCATTTCCATTGCTATTTTGTTGTTATGTTGCAATTTAATAGAACAATTGTAATAAAACCAAGAAAGTTATTTTGCGCAATCTCTCCTGATAGGGTTGGTGTGATTGCGCACATGGGTAGGAGAGATTGTTACTTATAATAACTACAATTAAATTGTTAACAGTAATAATTACACTTAAATGACATTGATGTAAGGTTTTTGTGAACAAATATTATTGTATTAGGAGTGAATATTTCAACCTAATGATTAAAGAATCAGAAAAAGGAAATAATTTTAAAAACGATTAAAAAATTTTAATTAAAGGAAAAAAAATTAAAGAATCAGAAAAAGCAAGTCCAGACAAGATTAAAAAATAAAATAATGGTACTTAATAACACGTTTAACTTAAAATTAGTCCATTTTCATTTTTCATTTTTTTATGCAGATTTACCAATAAGCTGCGTAATCTCTCCTACCATGGAAACGAATGGGAACACTGCGCCATCTCTCCTAAGTAGCAAATGCGCAAACTCTCCAATTTCGGTAGGAGAGATTGCGCTGCCTTTTATTTAAACACGACCTCTTCTAAAACGAACCGTCGATGTTCACATTCTTAGTCTAGATAGTAGCTTATGAGAAATCGTTTAAGTTTAAAATATTTTGTACTATTGACATTGTATAGAAATTCTGATGAATAGCTATGAAAATTCAAGCACTTACTTTCGGAAAACAAAACAAAATAGCAATACTTTATCTTAGATGCTCAAAGCAATCAACGTGCACTTTCAAGTAGACACTCCACTACTGTTGTTGTACAACTACCTGGAGTCGCTGCGCGCTCACTCTACTCCTTCCCCCCAAACCTCTATGTGCGCAATCTCTCCGACCGCGTCATCTCTCCTGGCTTTACCTTATGTCCAAATAACAAAGTTTACATTGTTTTTTTCATTCCTCTGATTCCGACATTAGACCCAGAAGTCTTGCAATATCTTTCTATTAGAAAAAGGAAGTCATGTTTAAGAGAAATCACTTTTTTTTCAAAAAACTGATATATTTTAGTACAGTGTGTCGAAATGTTTTTTTAAAAAAATGTCATTGATCTAGTATTGAGTTTGAGGCCGTAGGGCCTTAAACTTATAATGCTGAAATAAAAAGGCAGCGAAAACTTGAGTCACTTTGACAATATTATAGCAATTGCTTTTCTTGAGCTATATAAATACTTTGGTAAAAATGTTCCGCCGTTCTACATTTTTGCGTTTTATTTAGGAAAAGACCAAAGTGCTTTACTGTGTAAAAATGGCATCATATGTAAGAGAAATAAAACATTTTCATAAATAAAACTGAAATATTCCATAAAAAGTACATCTAAGTAGCGTACGTTTCTGACACTGCTTGTACTGAAATTAGGATATAAAAGCCATGTTGCTCATGGTGAGCAAATATTACCTTGCCAATTAATGAACTAAAGACGTGAAGCACATAGGATATCGTTTTAAGAAATACTCTATTATAGGGATTTTTGTGTTAGCAATATGAAATTACGTTCTGTTGAAAGTGGCGGTATGTTTATGCTGACGTTATATAAATTGTTAAAAATATGCAGCAAAGTATCCTCCCTCAGCCCTTTTTATAGATAACGGTTACTTGACCGTACTATGAAGCGTTTTCATTGGTCAGAATACAGTAATTATGGTTATGTAACCATTTTCCATAGTTAATATTATATAAATTAATAATTATTTAATTATATAAATTAATTATTCGTTTTCTATAAATTATTTCTTCAGCATATCAGAATATAATCTTCACAATGAATCCGTTGTATCAGAATAGGTCACTGAGACGGAAAATTCAGAGTATTTCTGTGACAGAAAATTCCACGAGTATTTTATTAACTTCATATTCCTGGATATATTAATAGAAAGAAATATTGTCAACAATGTCCATGTTTTAAAAACTTCCGTTTATAGAAAAATTACTTCTTCCGGTCAATATCTAAATTTCAACTCTAACAGCCCTCTGTCACATAAAGTTGCAGTGGTGAGATCACCGTACAATAGAGCTTTAAGAATTTGTAATAGTGAGGTCAGTGTCAATAATGAAGTTTGTAAAATAGTTTCTGATTTACGTCATAACGATTACCCGCGGAGATGGTGCCATAGAGTTTTATTGGAACCATCGAAGAAATCGAATGAATATCCCACACCTTACCAACGTACCACACCTGTGGGAACTATATCCTTACCGTACTACGCCAACATTTCTGAGAAAATATCTGGTGTTTTTGCGAATGTAGGCATCAGGACTGCGTATGTGCCTTTAAATCCAATTAAGATTTTTGGGGGTAACTACAAGCATAGATATTCAAGATTTGACCTTACAGGTGTAGTTTACCGAATTCCTTGCAAGGGTTGCGTATCCAGCTATATAGGCGAGACTGGACGATCCTTAAATGTGAGATTGAAGGAACATAGGGATTCGTTTAATAGAGGCATTCTAACCTCGAGATTGGTTGCACATGCTTTGCATTTTGATCATGTGCCTGATTTTCAGAACGCGCAAATTGCCTGCTCAAAATTTTGCGTGTACAGCAGTCGTATCTTCCTGGAGGGTTGGATGACGGATTTAGCTGAATCTCCAATTAACGAGGCTGCACAGATTCCTGCAAAGTATAATGTTTTAACTAAACTGTGACTTTAACTATTTTTCTAGTTTTGGTTCTGGTGGCTTGGTAATTGTGTTCGAAGTACTGATGAGGTGTACGAAAGTGCACGAAACGTCTATTTTATAATTTTAATTGTTTTTATGTGTTTTTAAAAATAAAGTCTGTAGTTGAATTTATTTTAGTGATTGTTAGTTTTATCCAGACGTAATTATGTATGTGTTTTTAAACATTCGAAATTCGTTTGGAAAAATCGACCAACAAAGCGGGCGTAGCCTGCTAGTAAAATATAAAGAAGTTTTGATTCTGAACAGTGTAATTGTTTTAAATTATATTCACCCACAAAACAAAAAGTAATTCGAATTATTTTGTGTAACTTTCTAAAAAAGCAATATATTCAATGAACCCCATTTTCTATAGGTTGCATGATATAAATAATTGCAGTAACAAGTTCGAATTTCGTGATAACCCATATTCTAAAAGCATAAATGTTTCAAAAATTTCTCTAAAAGTAATTACAACCATTATCAATTATAGACGATAATGAAATGAATTATTTCGTGCACCATGTAAAAGAACTGTAAATGTTGCACATTGTATCATTAATAATTAACATATTGCAAGTTACTAAAACAATTTGTTTAAATTTCATGGTTAGTCCGCATAGTATAAATTCCAATTTAATGCGTTTCAAAACCTTTGAATATTTAGTTCCTTATTTTACATGTATAAAAAATGTATATTTAAATTGGTATTATAAAATAGATGCAGATGTAAAAATAACATTTAATACAAATGAATATCTGCAAAAGAAGTATATACAGAATTCCCCCCATTTCTTTTACATTCTTGTTTACTGTCTTTTTAATTTTAAAAACAAATAACGCCATATGTTACTTATCTTTGAACTTACAAGATCTCATTTGTTATTTCTCAAAAAGGGTGATATATTATACGAGTTCTGCAACTTTAAAACATTAATGACATGATGTTTCTCATTAGCGTAGAAACAAATATCTTGCCTAACATTTCTTTAAATAATCCTTTTTTTTTCCTGTTTTATCTTAAAATACTTTTACTTAAGTTTTAAGTCATTAATTTACATCAGAGCTTGCTCCCATTTTGGAAACAATATATTAAATTGAGAATACAAATGGGAGGCAAATTCTTCCTAATGTCGAAAAGTTAAAAGAAATATTGTTAAAAAAATTTTAATTTTTAATTCGTCAATAACTTGTATTTTTACGCGCTATGGAATGCAACAAATTGCAACATGGCAAAATATTTTGAGGAATGTACACCTGGAAACTTTCTTTTTATCTGCACTTGTACATCGTGATTTATACTTACATTTTACATCTAATATACACAAAACACTTTTAGTCATGATATATATCTAAAATATATGATAATCTGAGCTTTCGTATTTTCTTTAAACGTTATTTTGATATAAATTTTACAGAGTTATTGTTAAAGCTATGTATAATTTTAATTAAATGAAAAAACGATATAAACTTTCTGTAACAATTTTATGCAAAGAATACAGAGCTGTATCTGCGGATATAATATAAATAGCCCAAGTAAGAAAAGACAAGGATATTAAAAATTACTGAATGGTGAATTCAGCAAAAGAATGGTTGGTTGCATAGGGTTTAATGGCGCAAAATCACTTTAGGCCCTTACGAAAAAAAAAAGACAAACTTTCTGTCAGAATTTTATACAAAAGAACACAGATGTTAAAAATTACTGAATGGTGAATTCAGCAAAAGATGCGGTTGGTTGCAGAGGGCTTAATGGCGCAAAATCACTTTAGGCCCTTGCGAAAAAACAGAAACATAAACTTTGTCAGACTTTTATACAAAAGGACACAGATATTAAAAATAACTGCATGGTTAATTCAGCAAAAGGTTCGGTTGGTTGCAAAGGGTTTAATGGCGCAAAATCCCTTTAAGGTTCTGCTGCGCCAATCATCAAAAGGTTCAATCTGGAATAGTGACTGCTCCCAATTTATGTAAAACGGAATTGTTGACTATGAACGAGAAAGGCTGACATTTAATTTAGTTCAAAGGGGAAAAATGTCGACGGATTTTTTTCTCGCAACTTTTGAAGAAAAAATACAGAGGTTTTAACCTCCAGGCATTAATTTTGCTCGAAATTCAATATTTCACAACTTCCGTAAAATATTGTACATATTTTCAGTCAAATCGTACTCGACTCCTTCTTGCTTTTTAACTTTGCTACGAAAATCAAAAACTTTTATTGACTGCCGGCTTTTAAAATCAGTTTGTTTTAACATTCGTCTTGTAGAGCTTGTGGATATCTCTGTGGGAATACTGAACTGTATTTTACTGCAGTTTGCTGCGTTGTAGTTATTTCGTTGTTGCACACAATGCGTATCAGTCGCCTGGCCCCTCTTTCGTCCACAAACAATTTCTGCACACAATTCCGCTTTTCGCTCGACGTTGTGTTGTTGCAGATATGATCATAACCGAGTAATGGTAAATAATATAAAGAAACCATTTTTAACTTAAATAAGAGGTAAGTAAGCAGTAACTAACAAGCTTAAATTTTTTCTTGTATTCAGTAAGAACGAAATTAGTCTAAAATCATTAGCATATGACAAAACAATATATTAAAGTTTCCCACAAAGTCCCCAAAATACAAACGTGGCAATTTGAAGATGTCCTATCAAGGTCTATTGAGAGAATAAAAAAAACACATTTAAAGTTTTACATTAAGCTGACATAAATGTGACAATCATCCTTCAAAACAGAAGGAAAATAAATAAAAAGTTGGGGGACGTGTGCACTACAGTCCTGCATCGGGTCGGGTAACCCGATTTTACCCGCTTGACGCTAATTTATTTCATTGCGCCCGGGTTGACTTTAAATATTTTGTGTTCAGGTCGGTTTATGGTTGGGTTTTGATTGTTTCGGGTAAGCTTCGGGTTGACCGGATTTTACGAAGAAAGCCCTGAATATTTTTCAATTGAAAGAAAACTATATATTTGAATATTAATGAGTATATGTATATTCATTGGTGTGTGTATGGCTGAATTTTTATTTTTTAAATTTTACACTTGTTTCTAACACATATCAAGTATACTTTTCTTTGTAAAATAAAATGTAATTATTTTTATAATACAACTTCATTTGCGCATAGTGTTCCAAAGGTAGCCCATTTATTGAATTCCCTTAAATACTCAGCAAACTATTGTACTTACTATTATGCTCTGATGATGCTTTCTTTATTTTGATAGCTTTCCAGTTTTTATTCTTAATCTTCTTATCTTATGACACAAAAAGACCTTAAAGCACTTTTGTGCATGGCAGTCCAGGGATTTTAGTCTGGAAGTTACTGACTTCTTTTGAGTGATCTCTGGTGTTAACAATAAATGGTAATAAGTTTTTTCAGATATTTATGTAGACATTTTGAAAATCACCCTTACTACACTGATTTCCACATTTGTTTTCTAAAGTGACCACCTTGGGAACAAACGAATTGTCGTCTTGCACAAAGTAAAAGTATTAAACTGATACATTTCTTAAAATTAAAGTAAATGTGGTTAAAGAGAAAGTGATAAGCTTTCAGAAAACGAATCATAACTCATAGTTCTAAGAATTTAAACATGTGTAAATTAAAATTTTATTACCTGGAAATTACAACGACTACTCCTCAAAAGTGAAATCACTGCATACAATGTCGGAGGATCAAGGTGATATCTTTAAATTCAGCCACGTACACTGCAGACACATGATCGACAATGCAGCAGCACCATTTTGTGATTAAAAATTGAAATAATTCTTTTTTTAGGGGTGGTCTATACCTTAGGAACACTGGCCACATTTGGATCACACACCTTCTACAAAAAAGATAAAATTGATATTAAAGGCATAATTGCAAACTACATTTCAATAATTGTATTAAAATATGGATTAATTTTCTTCCACTTCGGGTTTGGGTCGGTTTAAAGTTGAAGTGTGTGGTGTTCAGGTCGCGTTTCGGGTTGATGAAATATTTTTGAATGGTTCGCGTGGAGTTTTGGGTTGATTTTAAGCAGAATTTTTTGGTTCAGGTCCGGTACAATCCGAACTATGCAGAATTCCACTGTGAACCTACACACCTAATATGACAAATTTAGAGCCACCAAATTATTATGATGGTGTAAGATCATATAGTGGAAGCACAGAATGCTTAAAAATGAGTTTCAGATGCGTAGGACGTCTGGCACCCCTTACTCTGACAGAAAGCTCGTGATAAAAAACAAGTAGGTAAGTGTGATCGAAAATCGCACAAAGAGTTTCGTTTAATATTTCTTTAAAAACACTTTATCCCTTAATTAATAAATCCAAATCATTAATTTATAATTATTGAATCCTTATAATTTATCAATACACTTTATCAATAAGAACATAGATGCCAGTACCATTAAAATGATTATGGAGGTCGGGTGCTGTTGTATGGGTTAATTTATATACTTACCTTATTTAATTAATTAAAAAAGGGGGTATAATGCTCTAAAATGAAGAACAGATTAGTGTTAGGAAAGTACATTCTATTGAATGATTATGGAGGAGCGGTGGTGTTGTCTGGTAGACATAAGATAAATTTAGTCAAATACAGCTGCATTCTTTTGAATGATAATAGTGGGCTGGTGGTGTTAGTTATTGGTTAATTTTTATACTTACCTTATTTAATTATTTATAAAAAAGGAAGATTAAGTTGCAGGTGATTAATTTCTAGTGGATAATATTTGGTGTATTTTATGGTAACGATGGTTATGGTATAATATAGGAATATCCATTAGTTGTTAGTTCTTATAGTAAATATCTCATATATATCAATATATTTTAATGTATAAATTATCTAAACTTTTACTAGATAATTAAAATTATTTACAATATTTTTCTCACATTATTATATTATGTTTAATTATAGTTTAAATATAAAGTTGGTGTTATTACAGGGGTATGTTTATACAAAAGATTATTTAGCAATTTACGTTTTTAATTTATTTTATTTTACATAAAATATAATCTTATTACAATTAGGTTGCCTTTTCAAATTACTATTATAAACTTAATTTCTAGATTCAAGCGTTGTTATATTACTTGTAAATTTATAATTTTTCAATAGGTAAGAATAACCTCAATTTTATACAAGGTCTTAAATTATTATATTATTGTTATTATTACTATTTTTATATGTTAAAGCTTCAATTCTATATATTTACTAATATTTAATTTTAATATTAACTCATTCTTTTTATTTTTATTTAAAGATCCTTTTTTTTTTTTTTTTTTTTTTTTTTTTTTTTTTTTTTTTATGATACAAACATTTTTATCTTAACATTATAATTCATTTAAATTACGTAAATGCTACATATGTTACATTATAGATGCCAGCACCAAATTAACGAGTTTAATATACTCAATTAGAGTCTAAAGATTTGGTATTTAATTACGTTGCAATATGTTTTAATATTGATTGGAATTTATAATTTCTCGAAAAAAAGGAAATAAATGTAATTATTTCATAATTTTATATAATTTTGTTTTATTAAATATTTTAATTAATATATGCTTTTTACAAATTAATAAATTAATAAATTGTAAAGTTATATTATTTTTTCTTCCTCATAGATGGCGCTGCTATAAATATGCATTGACATATTGTAGTCAGTATTCGATTATCATTAAATATCGTATCATTTCCTCTTTTTGTGTGTGTGTGTGTGTGTGCTGTAAATATTTTATTTTCAAAATTCCTTTCATGATTATCATCATTATTAAGATTGTATATTGTTTTAAAATAAGATAAAAGTAATTTATAAGAGTATATGAATTATTTTAAATTTGTAAAAATAGTTTATTTTATTAATTGTCAATGTAACGGCTATATGCAACGTGCATTGGTAATGGAAAACGTGGTTTTTGATAGCTAAAATGTCACTGGTTAGGTATGTTTTTACTGCTATTTCTATTTTTGTTCAACAATTCTTTATTAAATACGTTTTTGCATTTAATAATGCTCCCTATTCATAGATTTTTGTACATATCATGTTCAGTTACTCAATATTTGTCCATTTGTATTCAATTTTCTTTAAATTTGACTCTGTAATTGATCGGACAATTCGAGTTAATAAATTTGGCTCATGGCTATTAACTCAAATCGAAAGCAATTACATTTTACTTATATTAGTGGACTATTACCCTTGAAAAAGTGTTCCAGTATATAACTTTCCAATTGCTTCTTGTAATAATTTTCACTTACTGAACACTGGATTTTTTTCTCTACATATATTTAAGCAATTTCCCCACTTATTTTAATTTTGAGAATCTTAAATTTTTGGATATATATATATGTGTGTGTGTGTGTGTATTGTATTGTAATTATCGGTTTATCTATTGTCGATTATTTATGTGGTTTAATGGTTACTATCTACAAAAGTTTTATTATATATATACATATATATCTTTATATATATAAAAGCTTTCTGTACAATTAATCCATTGAAACATAAGATATTGACCAAATACTATGAAATCACTATACCAAATAGCAGAGTCAAATTACAAATTAAATTATGTAGTCCTAAGAAATGAAATATGATAAATTCAAATGAAAAAATAAGAGTATAAACACAGAGGAAAGCTTATATTGTAAATCACTTCATCAAGGGCAGAGGATTTACAAATATAAGCAATGAACAATCGATTTCTATAGAGGCACTATCTTTTTGCTAAAAATTGTGTCTTTCTCTGCCCGATCAATCGTAGAACAAGATTGAAAAACAAGAAAAGCTTTTAAATGGATTATAATAAAACAAAAAAAAGTTTTTTACTTCTTACCCTACATAATTACTAAAGTTTTAACACTATTCCGTGTTGCACATGTTCAAATATTGTAGCTATCGAATAAGGTTAATTTAACCGTTAAGAAATTTTTATTAAAGCATATATTATGCCCATCGGTCGCAGTTATAATAGATATAAACACATAGATTTTTAATTTTTTTTCAAAATAAAAGGGAAAATAAAAACTATAAATTAAAATACTATAATGTAATATATATATATATATATATATATATATATATTAACAATGGATTACAATCTAGAAAATTGATCTCTATCGTTTCTTTAGCTTTTTGCACTTTTAAATTGCAAACAACTCATAAGAGTAAATTAAAAATAAAGTTTTCCTGGCTACCAAAACTGTTAAAATTAATGATTGATGTACTGACTAATGGTCTTATTTGTTTTATATACTATTTAATGTCTGAAAATGTCTAACTAATCGTTAAAAAACGATTTTGAGGTTCGAAACAAGAACGTTAAAGCAATACAAATCCGATAACGGTATAGTAAAGTGACTACGCGTAAACTAATTCAATCAATAATAGCACCCTTTAGTACCAACAACTCGAAGTTATAGACCCTAACTCGCAAACTATAAGAAAGAGAGAAAAATTTAACGAGAAAAGTAGTCAATTTAGTATAAAATAATATCGTACCTGTTCATACAAATCTAAGTAGTTTTACAAATAAACTTCATAAAATATAACATTTATTTAATTATTTTATCTTTCGGAAGACAAATATGAGTTTTCATTAAAGAAGCATTTTGGATGCATTTTTATTTTTACTTTTTTTGTAAGATTTTATAAAATCTCCCACATTTCTTGAGATAGTATAACTTTAAATTCTTTTTTGTAATACATCCGACCATGTTTATTTCATGTAAAAAGAATGAATACAAATCAATAGAATTCAACGAATAGAAATTTTGCTATTCTGATATTTACAATCTAAATTTTGAAAGAAAAAGGTGTTTTTCCCCTTGAGCAAAACTAGGAAATATTTTTTCTTAGAAAGTTCGTACCCAAAGTAATTTCTTTCAGTAGAAATGTGTCTGAAACAAGTATTTCTAAAACCCTGTGTTTATTTTTCTCTCTAAAAAAAAAAATAAAAAAAAAAAAAGGAATTATTTTTCTTGTTTTGACATGCTAACTTCAATTATTTCCTGAACAGTATTAGCATTCTAGGTTGAAACCTTAGATTTTAGTGGAAACATTTTAAAGAACTAATCAGGCTTCTTATCGTTCAAATGAAATACTTCTGTAATAACATTTTTAAACTATAATTTAGTTGGTAGTATACTCTTACGAAGTAAAAAGTATAATTTTTAAAGATATAAAAATATATTTCTTTATAAAATTATACATAATTTTATATGGTTCTTTATATACTTTAAACATTCAATTAAAACAAAGTTTAGAAACTCAGTAAACAACAGGAAATTAAAAACAAATAATAAAAACTGTAACTATTATTTATAAATGATTGATTTTAAATAATGTACAAATGAAAGCTTAACATGTCAAATGCAAAAGCAGGTTATAAGTTTATAGTTACAACATTTGTATTTTAAATTAATTATTTCTTGGTGTGAGCATGGATTTCTCAAAGATTAAAAATGTATTACATGAAATTAATATTTGATTTTTCACTTTTAGAAATTATACACATAGAAATGTACAAATAAAAAAAATATTAAATACATAAAGGCTTTAAGCAAATTGTAGTTATACTAAACGCTCACACTACACAGTTTATTTAAATTTACTCAAATATCAAATTACAATTAAATTAAATTTCTAAATTTAAAATAAAATGCAAATAAAAAAGTTTTTTTTTTTTTTTTACTATACTCATTTCAAATATTTGGAATTTGCAATTAATTTTTTATTTCATTTAATATGGGTTAAAAATAATTCAGTTCTTTGATGAAAATATTCATTTCCAGTACACTACTCCAACGTTCTATTCCACTACCTCAATTCAATAGCATATTCATCACGAAAAAGTACAAACTGAATATCGTTCCTGTACTTGTTGAAACGTTGAAAGTGTAAGCAATTATCACTTTACAACAACATACGATTCCTTCGGATTACATTCGAGGAAAAATGTTTCCCTACGCAAAATTAAATTGTGTAAGCAAGAGTCGGATGTGCATATAACCTATAGCCATAGACTACGCGTGTTTGTCAACCTCTAATCAAAAGGGAGGATGCAAAAATTTTAAAATTCCCGCAAAAAAGCAGCAAATTTAAGTAACATACACCGTTTTCAAAATGTTACGCGCGTAGTTCAATTACAAGTCGGTTACGTTCGTGTATTATTTATGTATTTATTTACTTGTGAAGTTTTAATTTCGTCTGCAAATTTTGTTATTGAATATTACAAATTAAAAACACAAATGCTGACTCATTTACATTTTAAAATTTTCATTTCTATTTTTTCCATTTCATCATTTACATTTTTACTTTAAGTGCAAATGTGTTAATCTTCCGTAATTGGATTGCACGTTCATTTTTGAATTTAATAAATAATCGTGCTTGAAACTTAGTTTAAGACTATAAAATATCGGTAAATTAAGATACAGTATTAAAAAAATGGAATTTAAAAATACATTTTTTGCTATTCGACTGTGTAAAAAATGAAATTAAGCAATGTTTAAAAGAAAAAAAAAATCCGATAAAACAAAATTGATTCTTCAGGTCGTCACCACCATCAATATGATGTCAGCATTACTCACGGACATATTTTTTCTTTCCTTTATAATATAGAAAGATATGTGAATATGTAATATAAAAATGCCAGAAATAATACAGAGCCCCTAGAGACAAGGAGCTATAAAAGTTAGATAAAAACTCCAAAGGAAATATAACTTATTCAGTAAGATGATGCCCTATGGGCATATAACTCTCTGCGTAATTGAGATATGGTTGAATGAATTATCGTAGATGTATCATTTATTGCGTATTATCTTTTATTTCAGATAAATAAAATAAATTATTACTTTTATTTTAAATCTTCAAAAATCTTCAGATGTGTTAATGTTCACAATTTAATGTTTTATAAAAAGGAAATTTATGTTCTTTAATAATATTCAACTTTAAACATAAAAAAAAATTCAAAAATATACTGTTTTTTGGATATTATTTAATTAATTAAATATAGCCTATCCAATGATGTGGACGCATAAATTACTTTACACAATTTTAATTAACATCGCAACAAGTACTTACACAAGACACATCACAGAACTACATATAGCATTCTATGTGTACTGCAGTGAAACAATAACATCCGAACGATAGGTGTCAGTACTGATTGGTGGGACTTATTCCTGTGGTGCTGCCATCTAGAGTTTATTATTAAAAGTAAAACACCATAAAAATATCCTTGGTTTATTTCTGATCGAAATAAAAATATCATATCGAATGCATCAATTCTTAATATAAAATACTAATGAGTTGCTTTCTCTACAAATGCATTAAGTATCTAAAGAACATTGAATGAGTTAGACTCGATAAGTTAGTAAGTTACATTGTGGGTACAAACGTCAAAAAATCTATTGATATCCGATATTTATAATCTATATTATAAAAATAAAATCACATGTAAAACAACTGACATTTATCTACTTTTTCTCGAGAACTATTGAAGTGATTTCAATAACTTTTAAACAGTTTTGGCATTAACTAAACTATAAATTGATCAGATGAAACATCAACGAAAAGCTGGCGATAAGTCACAATTAAATAATAAAACTTTGTATGAATCACCATAAAAAAAATAGCACACAGGACGCGATTCCGGTGGAAATATTTTAACAGCTAATCATCAGCCTAAGTAAACACGTGTCCGCAAGCGAAAAGGTCAGAAATGAACAGAAGGGAAGAGAGAAGAGCTTACAAAGAATGCGACAGGTGGCGCTAACTGAAAGGAAAACACCAATCATAGAGGAGCACATGTTGAAAAGGAGTTTGTGGCCAAAATGATAGGGAAAAACAATAGAATGAATAAATAAATCAGAAGAAGTAAAATAAAAAAACAAAATAAATAAAATAAAAATAAAATAATGTAAAGGAATAATAAATAAATAAATAAATAAAAGAGACAAGGGAAAAAAAGAGGAAACAAATTACAAAAGTAATTTTCAAACTGAAGAGAGAAAAGGAGATGATGAGAGATCGTCGTCAAGATTATTGGAATTAAAAAAAATAACAATAAAAATGCTTCGTTAAAATCCAAGTGATTGGGAGAGACAGGAGAAGAAATTATTTTGGCCATGGAGAAATTTAAACAGTGACTTGAACTCCAACAGAGAGAGGCAATCCAAGAATTTTCTAAATCTTCGATTGTCTTTTATTGTTAGACTTCAAGGCACTGTTTCAATTTCACCAGAGCCAAAATATTTTCATCTCCTTTCTCTCCCACTTTCTTGGATTTTCACGAAGAATTTTATATTTTTAAAAATTCCGATAATCTTGTCAATGATGTCACATCATCTTCTTTTCTCTCTGCAGCTTAGAAATTACTTTTGTAATTTTTTCCTCTTTTTTTCTTGTCTCTTTTATTTTCATTTTTATTTATTTATTTATTATTCATTTATTTTATTTTATTTTATTTTATTTTATTTATTTTACTTTTATTTTCTCAATTTACTTCTTCTTATTTATTTATTCATTCTTTCTTTTCCTATCATTTTGGCTAAACTTTCCTCCTCTGCATGTACTTCTATATGATTGGTGTTTTCCTTTCAGCTAGCGCCACCTGTCGCATTCTTTGTAAGCTCTTCTCTCTGCCCCTTCGTTCATTTATGACCTTGTCCCTTTCGGACACGTGTTTACTTTGACTGATGACGAGCTGTTAAAAGATTTCCAACCCCAAACGCAGCCTTTGTGTTCCTTTGTTTTTAGGGCGATTCATACTAAGTTTTATTAATTAATTATAAATTGATCGTTCGGCAAACTATAGAAATAAAAAAGCTAATAGTTATATTAATTTTTTTTAACTACTATTCTTTCGTTTGCGAATTTATGTAAGTATTCTATTTTTATTTTTTATTTCTTGACTAATGATTAATTTATAGTTTGGCTACTGACAAACTATTTTAAAAACGTTCAATCGCTTCAGTTATTCCCGAGAAAATGGTACATTAATATCAGCTGTTTAACATGTGATTTTGCAACTGTTACGTCTCTTAAAATAGATTAACCTTTGAATTCCCAATTAAAATTTTTCATTAAATTTTAATATCATTAAAAAATATTACTGCTTTAAAAATTACAGAATGAATGTAATACGTGCGAGACAAATGTCTACAAAATTAAATATGCTAAAACCTGCAAATTTGCAAAACAATATTTTGACCTAAAACTTAATATACACTGAGTTATGAATATACGAGTATATCAAGCTATAATAAAGTTTTTGAATAAAACTTACATCATTATGCATTGTTGAACGAGCAAATTTAAATTTTCATAAACTACTGTTTAACTAAATGCAATTCTAAATTTATTAATAAAGCTTCCAGTCCGAACTTGTCAATATACTTGTTAAATCTGCAATCTCTTTTCATGAAGAACAGAAACCTTATTATATTTTGTTGGAAAAGTCACATAATTTCAGAATTCACACCAACTGCTGCGTACCTTATTAGCCGTAGATAGAATATGCAGAAAGTGCATCGAGTTAAATAACTTTAAAATGTATTATGCTAAACAAGCATCCTATTTTGATGCGTTGAAACTGTTCTGCATGTATTATTCTACTTTATCAGACTATTTATTAAAATAGAATATAGTCGCATTAGCAAACAAATTATTGATTGCGCTAAAGATTTTTTTTTCATTAAAATTTGGAGATTTACAACATAGGTTTTCATTAAGTTTGTTCATGATTTAAAATTATTTTTTAAACTAAGGTTTGAACAAGAATTAGGGTTACCAAAGTTTTAATTTTGTTATTACCAAATTAATTATATCCAATACTTACTACTTTTTTACGGGCTATTCAATTACACTCTAGTCTCTCTATAACAAATTCTATATAACGAATTTCTCTATATAATTTCAATAATAAATTTTTAGCAGGAACTGTCACTTTTTCCCATCATCACACTAAAAATAATATACATATAACGAAAGATCTATCTCCATATAATGAATTTTCTGAAGCAATTTTCTTTCACTGATTCCTGGTTTATCTTTCAAAACTGAGTAACTCTACCTTGTTCTTTATTTTGTTTATCAAATTTATTTTCACAAAAAAATGCAAAATTAGTTTCTTTATCATTATTGGACTTGAAAATATCGCCGATTGTGCGTACAAAACTTGTTGATCTGTTTATTAAACGGTATAATAACCTTTTATAATATTTATAAGCTTTTATGTGTACTTTCTTTTATCTATGATCGTTCATAATGTCATTTTTAACATAACAATTCTTTGTACTACCCATTTTCAGAGCCATATTTTATTTTCAAACACATAAACATTAAACAGCATTAGACACATTGGATTAAACAAAAAATCTCCAATTGTAAAAGACTTCAATAATGCTGAAAAATTAGCCAATTATGATAATTTAAACTACGCATTACCGAAGGAAGCCATAAAAATAGTTACATCAAATTCAGAAACATGTAATGATATGACCCACGCAAAAATAGATAACAGGTGGCGCTATATGTTATTAGAAAAAAAGCAAAATGGGGGTAGTTCAACAGACTGACTGACGAAGCAGAAAACATAACATCGGTGACTGAAGATGCCTGAGAGCGACAGGTGAAAATATTTTTACTGTTTTACAATTTTTAACAGATGGATTGGTTTTGTGTAGTTTTAAAAGTGTTTTTTAAAGCTAGCTTTTAGACATGCACTCGGCTTGTTTATGTGTTTGAAAATAATGTTTTTTGAAAATAGGCAGTGCAAAGAATTATTATTTTATGTGTACTGTTATCACTTTAAGCATATACATTTTCACTTTAATGATAATAAGTAATTGTCTTATATAAATCTTCATTTCTTATTAAAGTGTGAAATTTTTTATGAGTGTGTAACAGTTTTGAAATCAAATCAACCAAAAATTACAGCTTTCTTCGTCTAAAACAAATGTAAATTTTCTTTATGCGTTTTTTTTTTTACTATGCTTCCAAATAAATGTTTATTTTCCGTTTTGAAACAGTTTAAATAATTAAAAAGTACAATATCAAGTGAATATATATCCCGGTATATTTAGAGTTAAATATTTCAAAATCTTAATTTAAACACCTCAAAAACAATTTGTTTTTTCAAAGTTACACATTAAATAGGAATTTTTTCGTTATTCTCTATATAATGAATTATTTGACTGGAACAATAGATTTTGTTATATAGAAACTCGGCTGTATTTATTATTCTTAATACAACAGTGTTCTTGTGTTTTTTCTTTGTTGTAGAACATCAGCCGAAAAGAGAACGTAACATTTGCAAAACGTTTTGTCCAATTCTGAAAGAACATTGCTGGATAATATAAAACAACGACTTTTAACCATTTTAAAAATTTGGGAAAAGGAAAAGTTGCGATTTATCGCATATTTAAAATCCCTTTCACCGCTAGGCCCGTGATATTCCGTTTCTAGAAATCATGATAAAATGGCTGTAGACAAAAATATTTTTAACAGAATTCTGTTTTGAACCGTATATACAATGAGGGGTAATAGAAGATAATATAGTATCAAACTGCGATTAAAAAATGTATATATCCTGGGATATACAAGCATACTTATGAACAGTGCTTGACAAATGCAGTCCTCAGGTAGCCATTGGCGACCACGTTATCATTGAAATTAAAAAAACGCCATTCGTTATTATTGAAATTTTATGTACAAAAATTGACCTAAGAATGAGCACAAACGGCATTTTTTCTCTTTTTCAGCATTTTTAATTTAGTGAAAATATGTTGAACAAATGTAATTTAAAAATAATAAAAACAGAATTATTTGACTGACTTCGACAGGAAAAGAGGCAAACAAATTTCCCTGCTTCACTATTTCAATGATGCCCCCCCCCCCCCTCATCACATACAGACTTTGCAGCACTCAACTATCCAGACGTTTGAAGTCTTCGGCAATCAGCATTTTACAAACCTGCCGGTTAATCCAGCATTTACAGAATTTCTCTCATTTTTTTTTCATAGATAAATAATTTTGATAAATTCATTAGAAAACTTGGTTTATATTGTCTTTCTGAATTATGTAACCATTTTAAACTATGTTACTAATAGCCCTAAAGCATGCGTTTATTATTTTTCCCAATTAATTCATAGAAAACTTTTGTGCTTTTTGAAAATCAGTTAAGGGGTAGGGGAGGGGTTATATTTTTTACTGGTGACTAGAATTTTGTGCTGGCTACTAGATTTTATTAAATTTGTAAAGCCCTGCTTATGAAAATGCAGGAAAACGCTCAGACGGAGAAAGAGTTAACAGATATAAAACTGTAAAGCAGTGGAATTTAAAAAGCCTGAAAGTCGTACACCATCTAAATAAATCTGCACCAGAAATCCTTCGCAAAGTAGAGTATCTCTTCACAAAAAAAATCATTTTTTTTAACCGTTCAGCTACTAAAAAATTTAAAGTAATGTATTTAATAAGATTATGCATCTATGAATATTTAAAAAAAAACAGACTGGGAATTAGATGTTTGTTAAAAAAAAATACCTGCTCTAAAATACTCGAAGAATCAGTGAATAATCGTGGTTCAAAGTGTCTGAAAGAGAAGTAAAATTACTAAAGTTTTATTTTTTTTAATTAGAAAATTAATTATAGCTTATATTTATTTCTATTTTTTTTACTAGTAACAGAAAGATAATTTTCTTGTAATACAACGTTATTTTTGTTCATGTTGAAAATGAATAACATTTTTTCCTACGGCTCTTCCAACAATGTTTTCCTTGTATTGGAGAACATATTTTGGAAATGTTTCATTTTCTTTACGGCTTATATTTTGGAATTGCAAGCAGACATAAATATAATATTGTATTACGAATTAAAAATTATTGATTTATCTATCAAATAGAGTAATAAGTATTAGATATAATTAATTTGGGGAAATTTAAAACTTACGTAATCCTACATCTCGTTCAAACCTTATATGTATATTATTTCTGAAAATATTGAAAAGGCGTATAAAAATGTTCCTGGAAGATTTCAATAGTTGATAAAGTTTACTAAACTAATGACGCAATTCTTAAATGATTAGACAGAGAATTTAATCCTTTGTATCACCGCGTTCCATAATTGTAACATACCCAAAAGTCGATGTTACTTATAAAGTGGACTTTAGAAGACTATTTTATTTATTGGTGCCGTCTCCCAACACAGCCGATAACATAAATTTTTCGTAAAATTCTCAACATACGGCAATACTTAATTAATTATCCATGTCAAAATGTTATTTATCATTTCAGTAGTTTTACATCGTTATTGCTAAAATGAACTTCGTAATTTATTTATTTTTTTAATTAAAAAGACTGGAAACGTCCAAAAATAATTGTTTTACAAAGGCAAGTTCAAGATGTTACAAGGGTATTATACTTCACAGTTTTGTATCAGAAAATTGACAATATTTATGAAAAGTTGGTACTTTTATGTTTATTGTAGATGTGAGAAAAGTACCTTTTAGGAAATATTTTTTTCTTTTTTTTTTGTTTTAAATTTTTTTAATTATTTTTTACGTGCTCAAAATGATATATTCGAACATTTGAGTAAATATATTTCAAATCAGAAATGTTGAGTCACAATGGGTTAAAGGTCTCTCCAACTAGGATATGTTTATGTGATTTTAAACATTTAGAGGAAACGTGTGAGTAAATTCTGAATTCTTACAAAATTTCAAATTGAGATATAGCTTTTGGTCAGATTTGTTTGAAAAATAAAATGAATTAAAAAAAATATATAGAAAAAGACTCCCGAATTTCATGCATGGTAGAACAGGCTTCAATCGATTTTTATAAATTTGGATGTTCTTTTCTGAAAACTCTTTGTGCTCGCTGTAACTATGCGCAAATATCCAAAACAAGACAATGTAAAAAATTATCGTTATTATTTCAGTGAAATGAATTATATCGTTTGCACCTAAAATAACATAATTTCGCTAAACTTTGATTGGCTTATAAGGAGAGAGCAGCTGACGTCATTGTTTGCCAAATTACTTGTATAACAAGAAACACCTATTTCTTCTTTATGGCTCCTACTATGCACATGAGTACAGTCTATTTGATTTCTGTACATGTAACATGTCTATCATATGATTGGCCTACGTCGCTATGTCGATTCCTGCAATGATCGCTACGACAAAAACCAGGCTACATCGCCATGCTTTGCGAATGATTATCTCAATGATTTAATATTTTAAACGTTCATGACGAATTCTTTCATGTTTACTTTTATGCATCGAGAATTTGAACTGCCAACCTAATTTCAACTGAAGTTATTGCAGAATATATACATAATTGAACGAAAGTCATCGCTTAAACATTAATTTATTTTGAACGATCTTTCTAAAAATGTAACTTTTATGCAGTTTTATTCGAAAAAATAATTTTTAATAAAAATGGCCGACTAGCATATGAAAACGCAAAACGTCCATCCAGGAACTGTTGATGACATTCAAATGCTTTATGTTTTATTATATAGCTTACCTACGATAGGATTTAATAGAATGAAGAAAACTTTTATAAATATCTTTTTTTAAGTTTTGATTCGATTTTCAAAAAATTTGAAATGACTAGACAAAATTCTACAACGATAATTTATCTTAAATTTCAAATCATTCTGTTGGGTAGTTTTTGCGTTGTTATATGCGGACAGACGGACAAACGTACAGAGTAGACGAGGACTATAGGTGCTACGTACTTATATAATTACGAACACATCTAAAAATAAAATCGTTTGAAGACAGATAATTTCTGTATAAACTTATCATATCTACAATCGCCAACTACTCCTTTGTGAATTAAATGGCGTAAAATTTATTGATTGCGATTACAATACGTTTTTTAATGTATATGGGTAGGCAGGTCAAACCGGTTACCCTTTTTTGCCACTGATGGGTGCTCCACTGTGGGTAGCACACGTTTTAACTACATCCTTCAGCACCCCCTAGGAGTGTGCAATCAGCTTTGAAAGTGAGTTCATCTCTGTGTTCTGCAGTGCTATTAAAAATAAATTCACCTCAAAAGTTTTAATTTTTCGCTTTCTTTTCTGCTCTTCAAATAAATCCCGCCTGACGGATCGATTTAATTAAGTAAACCACTGTTTTTTATAGCTTTCACACAATATTTGGTTGCTAAATAGAAGTGTGTACGTCCAGCTATTCAGGAGAACAACCACGTTGATTTTTGGTCATCTGCTGGGGCAAAACCGGGACACATGTTTTGGCATTGAATTCTGCGATGAATTGTTGATTCAATCAACAAGTGGTGAAGAGTGGATACAGTGTTCAGTCTGTAAAAAGCTGGAACATGAGAAGTGCAGCAGATACAAGAAGTAAAAGCTGAGAAAACCAATATTAAAAATTGCTTGAAAACATGAAGGAAAAGTTACTGACCTTAATATATACCGGGTGATCCAAAAGTCAGGACGAACTTTAACAATGAATAATTCGAAAACGAATCAAGATACAAAGATACATAGTTTCGAATTATTCATTTTTAAAGTTCGTCCTGACTTTTGGATCACCCGGTATATATATATATATATATATATATATATATATATATATATATATATTAAAGTTTGGTTCAAAATTTATTACATTAAAATTTTTGTTACTGAAAGTGTAAAAATTTAATTTCTGATTAGTACCCGGTTTCATCCTAACACCAAAATTTGGAGCTGTTTCTGATTTTCCAAAAAAAGTATTTTCCCAAGTACAGAAGAATTTTCCTGTGGCAACAGGCATGTTTTTTCTGTAGCCCAGATATCCCCCAAACACTTTTGTGTGGTGTTCCGATTTATCCGCTCTTCTTGACTTTTATCAACAAAGGAAAACCGTTAGGTACCTGGTTTTACCCTACTTTACTCTATATATATAAGAAGTTCTTAAATCTGAATAATAAGAGTCCGCAGAATAATAAGTTCAAATTATAAGAGTTCCTTAAATTAGTGAATTATTTTCAATACAACTTATGGAAACAATAGCGATAAGACGATTAAGTCCTCCTTGAAAAGCACTACAAATAAAACTTTATGATGCCAAAACATTTACACGTATCCCTTTTAGAAAATTCAACGTATACTCAACAAATTTCATTTCGCAATTTTACCATTGCTTTTTCATACATTTTTAATAGAATTTTTGTAATAAGAAATACTGTGTAGAAAATATATCAATAGTTAACTACCAAATATCTTTTAAAAACAAATGTGTTTTGGCAAACTCAAAACACACTCTTGTATCTTAACGCTTCAGTTTTCATGCTGGTTTCTGAAGTAAAAATGAATTTCCTTATGTGTATTAACTCTTTTGTAAATAGTATTCAGGGTAAAACTTTATATAAATAAACGAATGTTTACCAGCATTTCCACTCACAAACTCCTTTCCTTAGTTTGAAATAAATTCAGCATGATAACTATTTCTTCAACTATTATATTTTATGCTTGATTTATAAAGAATTCTATTCTAACTATGGCTAATAATGCGATAAAAGATTTCAATATATTAGAGTCCTAATAAATACTTCCCTACAGATATAGTTTTTGATATGAAAAGTGACTCAAGAAGATAAAATATATCCTAAAGATATCCTACAAATGGCATATTTTTCATATAAGTTAGTGGGAAAAGGTTTGTAGATATTTTTCCCCGAAAATTATAATGCTACGTAATATTTTTATTAGTACGGATAATTTCGGTAACATCTTACCCAAAGTAGTTTTAATTCAATTATGTATTTATAGTTAATGTGCAATAACATATTTATGAATTCACTATTTATAATTAAATTACAGAAATCATTTAAAAATTAAATTACAGAAATTTGTTGTTAAAAGACAGGTAAACAGAACACAAAAAACATACAAAACATAGTTTACCACGAAATCTTGGTTGCTACATAAGTGTCTATTTTTTATATGAGAGAAATATATCTAAAATCTAAAACAATATTTTATGCTTGGACTACATTTTAAAACTTTTTTTTTAATTTATGGATAGAGGATTGATTTATAGTTATATTGATGGATGAAAACTTTTTATAAAACAAAATAAAATAGATCTTAAAATAAATTATTTCGGTACACTAAATTATTTTAATACGCTGAAATAAGTATATCTAATTAATCTGAAAATTATCAAACAATTTAGGCTTAAGTTCTACAATTCATTTAAAATCTAATTTATTTATAACTAAGTATCAATCTCGATCTTTTCTTATGAAAATAGCGTCTAAAACGTTTTGCTGGTAATTTTTAGTAAGATCAAGTAATTAATGTAACTTTTATAAAGAGTGTTATGGCAATGTCTGGATATTCACTTATGAGAGTAGCCTAGTTTGTGAAAGTGTTGTCCGACATCTAACAACTGTGCATGAAAGTGCTATCGTTTCTCTGACAATCGCATGTATGAAAATGCCTCTCTGATTCTGAGCTTTACAGTAATTTTTGGTGCGGTTATGTGCTAATAGATCAGATTCAACCATGTGATCACAATATTACAGTTTGTAGTCACCCAATCAAAATCATCAATTTATCATCATATATTACCGCTCAACCAATCAACTTAGACAAAACCGATGGGCAAAAAAAATGCTTAACATATTGTTAAGGTGGTTGCTAGGGTGTGACGTCAGTTGAAACTAATCTATTAGCTTACTGTGGTCAGCTGGCGAGTATAAATACGGGAGTGAGAGTTTTAACTAGCGTATTTGCTCGAGTCTCGTCTCTCAACTTAGAACAGTGTTTAGCACCACAGAGTTTGAAATATGTACTACTTTGCCACGTGCTATCAGCGAAGGACGTTTGGGGTAATCTGTGTGTGGATTCAAAGCTTTCAGCCGAGAAGTTTGACCTCTAGTAAGGTGTTAAAACATACATGCTTCAATAAAGAGGTACAAAACATTAATTCATAGTTAAAAAATAGTCCAACCATACAGCACTCATCTCAATATGATAATGATTTTAAAATATTATATTCTTTTTTGCCAGCGGGCACATCGGAATTCATTAGATAAACCAATTTTCTTAGATCAAATTGAAAAATGCCTCAAAGAAGACATTATTTAACTGTCCTGTATTGACCAAGCAAGACCTTTGTCGTTTTTGAAAAGACAGATAATTGTACACGTTTATGCATTGATTACATAAAATTAAACAAAAACTTATTAAGGATAATTCCCTTTTACCACCCTTTAATGATGTTTTAGATAAATTGCAAACGGCACAGCTGTTCACTTAAATAACCTTAAAAATGGTTTTTCTATGTGGATATAGATCCCAACAGTTCTAAATACACCGCCTTCATCACTCATAATGGCGAATGGGAGTTCTTAAAAGCCCCTTTCGGATTGAGTGTTAGCTCGGCTATTTTCAACAGCTGTTTAGCTTGTGCCTTTCGTCTGCTATTAGCAGACGCACGTTTATTCTATATATGACTGACTTCATTATATCTGCAAAAACTAAAGAGAGAGGACTTACTAAATTGAAACACGTCTTTCAAATTGTATCCAGCTATTGTTTAAACATTATACTAAAAGAAATCAATTCCTTGTCCCTAAAATTGAATTATCGGAACACTTGGTAGAAAATAACACCGTTTCACTGGTCGCCATCGAAAATCAAAGCTGTGCAGATTATCTCAGAACTTAAAAATTAAATATTTACAATTTGTTTAAGTTTTGCTGAACTCCTAGAGTTTAGAAATCTTGATTCCGAAGCATGCTCTTTCGGAAGGATGGAACTCTTTGCAAGACAAGCGGTCACGAAATTTCATTATACATTCATCTATTGTTGAATCCCTTGAAGGAGTACATATATGTTTCAATACATTATTCAAATATGTGACAATATTTCTGGTTTTAAAAATACGATCTTCTTTATTCTGTTCTTCATTATTAGCGAAATGTAAAAATCGAGTTCAAATCTTCTGTTCGGCTTTATTTCTTCATAAATGGAAGTATATATTATTTTTCCCTTTGACCAATACTGGCTTACTTTATTTTTATTTTATTTTTTTACTTGATACATTAGCACTTATACAGGGTGATTCATAAAAGATGGGCAGAACTTTAAGGGGTTATAGTACACTTAAAGACAAATAATATTAAATAGGAGACTAAGGGTCCCAGACGTATTCCCAAGGAGATAGGGAGCATTAAAGTTTAGGGTCCGAAATTTCAAATGATTATAAAACATGGAAAAATTGGTCGATTCGTTTGCGGTTTTTGCAAAAAATTTTCTTTATGCCAGTATTTTCTTGAAATAAAATTTTAAAGTTCAATTTCAAAAAATGCCGATAGGGAGCGCTTTAGACTTTGGAGTAACAAACAACTATTTTTTAACGTTATTTTTTGTATTTCTTTAAATGATTTCGAAAGCTTAGACTTAAACTTAAATTTTGATCTAAAAATCTGAGTCCTAACGAGTAGTTAAGTAGCGTAAACTGAAATTTGAAATTTGAAACCCTTCTCCCCCCAGAACAAAAATCAGTTATTCCCGATCTTTGTGTCGTAGATTAGGCTCTAACTACTGCCGCGTTTTGCTAAAATTATTCTTTATGTCAGTATTTTCTTGAAAATAAATTTTAAAGAAAATTTTCAAAAAATTCCGATAGAGGGCGCTTTAGACTTTGGAGTAACGAACAACTATTTTATACCGTTATTTTTTGTGTCTCATTAAATGCTTTCTAAAGCTTAGACTTAAATTTTCAGCCCAAAATCTGAATCGTTAGACGTGGTTAAGTTTCTGGGGAGAGGGGTTTGAAATTTCTACTCCTGAGCACAGTTCAGTTTACCATGTCCACACATTGTGTGCTGTGATACGAGGTAAAAAGACACAAATTAGGATTATGTTACCAAAGCATATTTATTAACATGTAATCACAATAAATGTTCAAAATTGTGACCACCAGAGGTTATGCACGCAGAACAACGGCGACGAATGGAACGGCGAACATTCGCGAAAACATCAGGCTTTTCGAGCACTTCCCCTACAGCGGCGGAAAATCTGGCGACCAGTTCCTCGGGGGATTCAATGGGTATCTCATACAAAAGAGCCTTCAATCGTCCCCAAAAAAAGAAATCGAGGGGTGAAAGATCTGGCGAGCGAGCAGGCCAAGCAACAGGACCACCTCGACCAATCCATCTGTTCGGAAATGTGATGTCCAGATAGTTGCGGACGTCTCGTACGTAATGGGCTGGCGCTCCATCGTGCTGGAACCACATGACCCGCCGGATGCGTGGAGGAACAACGTTTAACAGGTCTGGCAGCACATGTTGCAGAAATGTGAGGTATGTTTTACCGTTGAGGCGTTCAGGAAGAAGGTACGGTCCGATTAGGTGGTCTCCGAGGATTCCTGCCCAAACATTGATGGAAAAGCGTCTCTGATGAGCATGTGGATACGTAGCATGTGGATTGACATCCGCCCATACATGTGCATTGTGTGTGTTAAATGTACCTTCACGTGTGAAGGTACATTCATCGGTGAAAAGCACAGTTCGTCCAAAATGTGGATTTAGCGCGTTCTGCTGCAGAAACCAGCGGGCGAATTCAATACGATTTGGATAATCCCCTGGAGACAGTTTCTGGACTCGTTGCACATGAAACGGGAGCAAATGTTCATCCTTCAGTACCCTCCAAGTCGTGGACTGTGAGGTATCCACCTGGCTAGCCACTGTTCGTGTACTTGTACTTGGCTGCGCCGCTACTACATCCAGAATGGCTTCTGCAACAACTACTGATTCGTCCTTTTTTGCACGACCTGCATTCGACCGGGAAGCGAGAAATGATCCCGTCTCACACAACTGTCTGTGCAAGCGCTCGAAAGTTTTGCGGTTAGGCAACCGCCTGTTAGGAAATCGCTCTCCGTACATTCGTTGTGCCTCTGCACCATTTCCATCTGCCGCTCCGTAAATTAAATGCATCTCAGCCTTTTCCTTATTCGTGAAGGGCACCATCTTCCGATTCATTACTACAGCGACTTACACTTGACTCACCGTTCAGTGGTTTTTATGCCTGAATCGTGTCGAAATTTTGCATACGTGTTCTTCTTCTTCCCCATTTGACATTTGCATACTTTCTGTTTCCTTCTTCACCCGGTGACTAGCGTCAGGAATGGAGCTTTAACGTTTGCATGAGCGACGTTTCCAACTGTGCCAGTGCCTTTATGAGTGAATTCCGACTATGCAGTCCTTGACGAAAGTTGTATTTTTGCCTCGTATCACAGCACAGAATCGTTGGGCATGGTTAAGTAGTGCAAACTGAACTATGTTCAGAAGTTGAAATTTGAACCCCCTCCCCTCGCTACTGAACCACGCTCAGCGATTCAGATTTTGAGCTGAAAATTTAAGTTTAAGTCTAAGCTTTAGAAAGCATTTAATGAGACACAAAAAATAACGGTATAAAATAGTTGTTCGTTACTCCAAAGTCTAAAGCGCCCTCTATCGGCATTTTTTGAAATTGAACTTTAAAATTTTATTTCAAGAAAATACTGGCATAAAGAAAATTTTTTGCAAAAACCGCAAACGAATCGACCAATTTTTCCATGTTTTATAATCATTTGAAATTTCGGACCCTAAACTTTAATGCCCCCTATCTCCTTGGGAATACGTCTGGGTCCCTTAGTCTCCTATTTAATATTATTTGTCTTTAAGTGTACTATAACCCCTTAAAGTTCTGCCCATCTTTTATGAATCACCCTGTATACATATATTAATTATAAACATTAATACATTACGTAGTGCCACACATTATCCAAAAAATTTGAATAATGCAAGTTGCCAAAAATAAAACATCAGCAGAAAACCCATTCGCATGGAACCGTATTCAGAAGTTCCGCAAAATACGAAGTGACTGAAAAATTGGGGGGAAAGAACGGGCAATGAGGCAAAGGATTTTGCTTGTAATTCGCCATTTATATAATTGCATGGCGAATACATATACATATGGTATATGCATGGCATCACATACATATACATATGGCATATATATATGTATGCCATTTATACATATATATATAAATGGCATTTTATATCTAAGCACTACGTTTACGAATAAAACATTTTATCTTTTATTTTAATAACTTAAATTTAAGGAAAATGCGATAATTTAAATTGACTTGCGAAAAGTGTGTGATGCATTGCAATTTTTAAAAGTTAATTAAATTCACATCCGTTTTCGCAAACCCCATGTCAATTCTAACATGTTAAATTCAAACATTTTTTTTTTTTAGTTCTAAAATTCCCAGTTTTTCTCATTTTTCTTTTATCATTTCTTTAAATATTATTTCACTGTAATATCATAATTCAATATTTTTTTCTTTCTGTTATTTAATTGTCTACTTCACTGTATTCTTATTAAGCACAATTAAGGTTTGCAATCAATGTTTTCTCGTGATTTCTAAAACCAGTTCCAAAAAGAACAATAAATAAATTACGCCATTGGACTTTCAGAAAGATATTCTCGTCACATTTCTTAAGATTTTAAAAATATCTTAAAACGCTACGTAAATTTTTATGCATCCTCCTTTGATATGGTGCTACTGATCATTTTATCATTTAATATGAATATAGATTATTTTCTCTCGGTGACAAAAAAATAAGCTATGATTTCCAAAACTTGCCACAATTCGAACAGAATTAAATCTAAGTATTTGAATAGATTTTTTTTTTATATATATATTACCAACTTTCATATAACCCATTTAGAACAGTCCTTTGACGAAAATTATTTGAGACGATAGCTTTCTCGGATTGATATCTTGAATACACTTTCACGAATGTGGATTGGTAGATCTTTGCATAATGGCTGATAATTTATCATTTGCGAAAATCCAGGGATTTAGCATAGAATAATCTTCGGTTTTATAGAATAAAAATCTGTCCGAATTACAGGATTTCGGTATCATAAATTCCAGGACTTTAACCCCAAATATCCATAAGCGGGAATTAGTAAAAAGTAATATATTAAACAGGATGAAAAATACTTATCGAAATTAGAGCATAAAGTACTTGGGATAATATGAGGTTTTTAATTTAATTTTTTTTTTAAGTATTTTGCAATATCTTGAGCAATAAATAAGTAAATAATATCAGAGAGCCAAATTTTCTGAAAATGCATTTATGAAACAACAATTATTTGAAATAATTTTGCATTAAGCCTGTCATAGTATTATATTATAAAAATTATAGTACTATTGTAAAACTAAATAATATTAATATAACGCGTGAATATGGTTATTTCACAAAATACGATGCATAAAACAAATTATATGGGAAAAAGTAATGAACTAAACTTCAACAAGTTGGAAATTGTACGTCAAACGTGACAAATGACGTGCGTTCGTGCTATAACTAGTTTCAGTGAAATGAATTATATCATTTGTTATTATGATATGATTAATTTCCGTAATAAAATAAGTACATTCTAAGTTTGCAACATTTTATCTTTTGTTGACATTTACTGAAAATTCCAATGGGATACTTAAGCCCAGCTTTGAAAATTTCAGAACTTGGAATCCATATTTAGACTACTTTTCCATTTAATATCTATTTCTCCGGAAACGTCTATCCAAACAACTGTTGGTAGATTATAGGATTGCTATAATTAAACAATTTTAGAATACAAATTCGGTTTTTAAATTCAGTAATATGGAAATAATAGGATTACATCTGAAATATGACGTAATCACCATGGCAACCTAGAATGATTACTTATCATGGGATATCATTGAATTAATTACGTATGATAGGATTTAATAGGATGAAGAATGTGTCTATAACTTGATGATAGAAGTTATAAAATATTGTGTACGTCATATATGACTATAACGTCATACATGTCAAATAACTTGGCGATACATCTCGGTCGCTTGACGATTAATCCTCGGAAGCTGCTATATCAAGGAAGTACTGAATTTTCAAATTTTCAAATAATTAATAAATATTTTTATTAATATCTTTTTAAGTTTTGATTCGATTTACATAACATTTGAAATGACTCGACCAAATTCTGCAACGCTTATATATATTAAATTTCAAACCTTTCGGTTGGGTAGTTTCTGTACTGTTATATGCGGACGGACGACGGACGGACCAGACGATCACTATAGGTGCTACGTACTTATATAATTACGAAAGCACCAAAAAAGTGTTTTGCAATTCAAAATAAATACAATATTAACTAATTCGAAATTAAAAACTCGAAGAAGCTATAGAATTAAGAAAATATTATTAAAGTCATAAAAAAATTTTCTATAAAACTTTTTGTTATTTTGCAAGTCAAACACTTATTATTTAAAAAATATATATATTAAAGATAATAAATATATAAACAAACAACAGAACAAAAAATCAGCCAATTCTTAAAAAAAGAAATAAAAGGACACTTTATTATTCAAAGTCATGCAAAGCTTTTAGAAATATAATAGGTGATTTAATATTTAACACCAAAAAAAATTAAGAACACATGTCATTTTCAATTAATTACTGATAAGACTGTAACTAAACTTTACGCAAACTGTAGACTTAATGAACTGAAAAAAATTTCCTTGAATATTTTTTTAATTTTCCTGATTTACATAGTGGGTATGAAATGAATACGAACTACTGAAATTTAGAAAATATATGAAATATATTTGTGATGACGCGTATACAAAATGTTGTTTTAAAACTGGAATCCCTTCATGAATAAATAATTTTATTTTATAATAAAGTAATGAAGAAGTGTGCAAGATTACAGAAAACACTGATTTTGAATAACTTATTTTTATTTGGAAGACAAAATAAGCACATTCAGCTCTGGCATACATGAATATATTAAAATACCCAATAAGCCATTTAGATAAAGAAAATGATAATGTCATGCCAACATGAAATATTTAAATTTCAAAGTATTTTGCAGTTAAAAATTCATATGAGGAAACAATACTTGTTGCTTGCATATTATATATATATACTTTTTACTATATGATTTGAAATACTTAAGATTTGTGCAAATAATATTATATACAGTGATAAAATATATATTTTAGGAAATAACGTATTTTCTAATATTTATTTTAGTTGGAGTGAGAATATATTATATAATTTAAGCATTTTACTTCCTTTTCTATTTCGTAAGATATAGAAAATCACATACTTACAACAAAAGACAATTCCATACAATAACAATTTGTTACAAAAAGTTACATACATTTTTAATAAAGTTATAGTATAAAAATAACACTGTCGTTATGATGACAAATGATGAATCCGTAATTTTTAAATTTTTAAAATTTTTAATTTGTTATTGGCCCATTTCAGATACAAAACTATTAAGTCTCCTTAGCATATGTAAAAAGCTTCAAAACATTTGAACAACATCTTCTTGCGCCTCAACAGTGTTGAAACATCATAAATTGTAACAAAATTTGACTTATTTTGTGAAATTTAAAAAAATATATTTTTTTTCTTTTTAAAGTCGGAATAAAAGCAGTAAGGTTTCAATGTTCTTACGTAGGAATAACCTCACCTGTATCAAAGGTGACCAAATGTTTTCAAAATTCGTGGATGACCTCAAATTTGGGGCCTGTTAATCACGCAGTTCCCTAATATTTTATTTAAACAATTATTATATTTTAAGAAGGTGGTAATTTCGTGAGAAAATATTAAATAGTTATAGAAGCATTTAAAAAGTCCCGTTATAAAATTTGGCCATCCTACCCTTATCATTGATAGTACATGCAGATCGAAAGATTTAAGTATAGTACAATTTTTAAACAGAATTAAAAACTCTTCGACACCTTGATGCAGAATCAAATTCTCAAGTTTGGACCCCAATTCCGCGAGGGGAGGAGAGGAAATAGATAGAGCTCATGTACGCATTCAGATGTTCACGTTGGTTCACGAGAAATATATAGACTTTAGAGACACTGGATAAAAATAAGATTTTTTTTATTAAAAATGTTTGTTAAGTAAGTTGTAGATTCTAAATTATTATTAAAAATTTCTAATGACAATACTTTTGTAATTCGTGAAACTAAACACAGCCGCACTCACATAGAAAAATAAATAAAGCTACTTTTTGTTATGCTATTTTTGGTGTGTGGGATAGTTGAAGACCAACTAGATAGTAAACACAGTCGGACTCACATAGAAAAACAAACAAAGCTACTTTTTGTTACGTTATTTTTGGTGTGTGGGTTAAGTTTAAAGATCAACAGGATAGTAAACACCATCGCACTCACATAGAAAAACAAATAAAGCTACTTTTTATGTTATTTTGGTGTGGGTTAAGTTTGAAGATCAACTGGATAGTAAACACTGTCGCACTCACATAGAAAAACAAATAAAATTACTTTTTGTTACGTTATTTTTGGTGTGTGGGTTAAGTTTAAAGATCAACTGGATAGTAAACACCGTCGCACTCACATAGAAAAATAAATAACGCTACTTTTTGTTATGTTATTTTTAATGTGTGGGTTAAGTTTGAAGATCAACTGGATTGTAATCACAGTCTCACTCACATAGAAAAATAAATAAAGCTACTTTTTGTTATGTTATTTTTGGTGTGTGAGTTAAATTTGAAGAACAATTGGATAGTAAACACAGTCGCACTCGCATAGAAAAATAAATTAAGCTAATTTTTGTTATACTATATTTTTGTGTGTGGGTTAAGTTTGAAAAGCAAATGAATAGTGATGCTTTCAATTATATTATTACATTTTTGTCTCAGTTTTCATCAAACGAACATCTTACGAAATAATAAAGCACATTAAATAATTAAAATTACTTTAAAAAATAATTAATATCTTTAGACAATACACTGAATTATATAAAAAGTGTTAGGTACTTTTTGAATAACGTGTCATAGAAAGGACCGTTTTATCAAACGCACAAAATCCTACACTAGCAATACTAAAATTGTGACATGTTCATTATTCTCATTTGATGCATTCTCTAGTTGTTAAATGAAAAAAAAAGTTACTTAAATATTTGTAAAAACTTTTTCACCCCCTATAATTAACGAACTTCACCTTGTATTATAAAATATATTTCAATATTTCCTTCACGCAAAAAAAGTTCTTACATTCTTCCATTATGCACGCGAAAATTTGTCTTGCTTAAATGATCTTCTGCTTTGGAAATTACGTTCAGAATTTTATTGTCTATTGTTTTTTCCCTAATGCGTTAAATCTATCAAGAAATTTAAGAGTAGTGTAAATATTAGCTAGCTTATTTACCTTTGTTAATGAATTATGTTGTTTTATTATCTATAATATTACTTATACTTTAATGAACAGAGTTCACTTTTCTTTTCTCCCCCTCTGTAAACAAATATGCTTTATCTACCCTATATATATAAAATCCTAATGAAACGAATTTGTGAAACGATTTTCTACCCTATATATATAAAATCCTAATGAAACGAATTTGTGAAACGATTTTATGAAACGAATTTATGAAACGATTTTATGAAACGACTGATTAAACGACTGATTATGTTTCAGGGCTATTTTTAATAAAATATTAAACGCTTGATGGTGAAATTAATACCAATTGTCCATAAAAATCCGCCGATGTCAAAACTGGTAATAGAATTTTGAAATTGGAATTAGTTTTCGAGATATTAATTTTTTTCTAATTTTAATGACATTTCTGTAATGATGGCAACTAATTACTCAGTTTTTTGTGACAAAAAAGGGGAAAAAATTGAAAAGGATCCCGATAGGGATTATTGATTTCTTTTTATTCATCATTTTCAAATTGAAATTGAATTTATCTTTTATTTCAATCGATAATGAAGACAAGATTGAGATTAAATTATGTTTTTAAGGAAAATTTGAAAATAAAATCACATTTCTATCGTCAGGATTCAATTGTCTGTCAGCATTTAATTTAATTTATAAACTGGAAATATTTTGAATAAATTCGTCCAAATGACGTCATTTATGAAACGCAAAAGAAAGGGGGGAAAAGGAATTAATAGTAATTATTAGTTTTTGATATCATTTTGTTATTTTATTGTAAAATTTAATTAAACGAATTTATAAAATCACTAATTCGGATATTTGAAACGAATATATAAAATAATAATTGCCCAACTGAACGGAAGGAGAATAAAATATCCTGCTTGGTTTTTTCCGCCAAACTTTTTAAAAAAGCTTCAAGATCCCTATGATAGAAAAGCACCAAAAGATCATTGGGTTTGTTTTCATAACTTTTGGCAACAAATCTATGTATATTAACGAATCTATCCCTTTTTGAAGCTCGAATTACGCCAAACCTAAAAGCAAAGGATCCTATACTGGAAAAGTACCCGATTTTCTTATGGACAATATTCAAGTGACATAGCATTATGTAAAATTATCTCGGATAGCAAATTTGTTTAAATATCTCATCAATTGATGCCGAATAAATGCAGGTATGCATGCACAAAATATTTAATTAATTTTGTAAGATAAATAATTATTAGAAAATTCGTATATACATATTAATTAAAATAAATAATTTACATATTTAAAATAACATGAAAATATGCATGATGGTGCACTAAAATAGAGAGAAAATTAAAACCTGTTACTGAAAATGTCACCGTGGTTCTTAATGTTATTCACAAGCAGATGGAATTTTTCTAATCCTTAAACACAAAGGAAGAATCGAATACAGATCGTTGTTATAAAAGTCCGAGAGGTAGCCACAATTTAAACCTAACCATTTTATACATGCTGGTTTTCAAGTTGTAATTGATTTTACTTATCAATCCCGGAAACAGTCGTCAGTTGTCGCAACAGCCGTGTATGAGGCCATGATAATCAAAAAATGCCCCATTAAAACGTTAAAAGCATGGCAACCCAATTACAGATTTACCAATATTCTTAAAATAAAGCACGATGTCATGTTTTTAGAGGCCTCGAAGTCTGAGCGGGGGTTGGCGAGCGTCGCTCGCAGGGGGTAGGTCCCTTAGTTAAATTTATATTAAAACAGAGAAATGCAGAGATTTATAAAATAATGAAAATGGATTTTTGATTCTTTCATCGCTATGACTCCAAATTCGCTCTAGAAACTGTCTTATAATTAAGAAACATTATTATTATATTGTCTCTTACAATATATATATATATATATATATATATGTTACGGTCAATATGATTAATCCGGTAATTATTAATAATAACCTGTTATTATTAATAATGACCGCAGCTATTATTAATAATGACCGGATTAATCATATTGACCGTATATATATGTATATATATATATATATATATATATATGTGTGTGTGTGTGTGTGTGTGTGTGTGTGTGTGTGTGTGTGTGTGTGTGTGTGCGCGCGTGTGTGTGTGTGTGTGTGTATAATCGTGTTACGGTTAATGCCTAAATTTGGCCATGTCGCACTTTGTTCAGCTAATGTCCGATATACATGAAATGAATAATGTGTATGCTATTTTGACCGACCATTTTCCGAAGAGGCTAGAAATTCCTGACCAAAATTCGAAGTGCCGATACTAAGCCGTCCGGAAGTTGGGAATGGCGTGTACATGATAGAAGGGAAGGTGCCATGCTCAGTGGAAGTGGTGCCATACTGTGGCAATTGAGAACGTCTCCCTGTCCACCATCACGTGATAATGGTAGGATAGTGCGCAAAATCGATTTTTTCTACCAAACGTTTGCCGAAACCGTTTCTTTTATTGCGAGAATGGAAACAGAAAGTTGACAAGAAAGGGATTAACGCAAAAGAGGACACTGTTTTGTCGATGAAAGTAGAATCAATTTGGATTGGACTCTCTCTTGGAGTAACAATGATACCGTCCTCTAGTCACGGTAATATTCTGTTCCTGCCTCTGTGACGTGTTCTTATTTTCATACAGCAGTTCCATTTCATATACTATATTCTTCGAATTCATATAGTATACTAGGGTATTTATATAAATACTAGGGTGCGGAGCCCCCTTAGCTATGCTCGCCAACCCCCGTTCGGACACCATATGCTCTAAAAACACGCTAATTTGGTCTGTTTTAAAAATTATATGGAATATTTATTTACAATTAAACAAACACTGGCGATCTTCTATAGTCGGGTTTTCATTCATTTCTCTTTGACTCGGGGATTTTAAGGCTAAAACAACTGCTGCTGCAACAGCTAACCGCAGTTTTCGTGATTGATTAAACAAGAGTAATTAAACATTTGAAAAACAGCAGGTATAGAATGGCTAAGTAAACATTGTCGCCGCCTCACAGAATTTTATAACGACGCTATAAGAAAATTGCTTTAAATAAGACATTTTAAATGTATCGTTTTTAATATGAGGCACAGTATTTTAATATTTCACCTATGTTTTAATACTCTTGAATACAGTGAAAATAAATTTTTCCATTTAAAGGAAATATTTGCGCATTTTTAAAATTTGCAACAATAGGTAAAACAAATTTTTCGAAATCCACTTCCGACAATAGTCAACCACACACTACAATGTATCTGAGAATTATCAATGTTAAATACAACATTTTTAATAGAGGTCATGCAATGATATACCCCAATAAGGTATAAAAATGATTTTGAAATAGTAAAATGACATTAAAAGGCATTTCAAGCAATTATCACTTATACAATTATAATAAATGCGAATTATTTTAGACAGATTTTTTAAAGAGATGTACTGGTAATACGCATCAACAGATAACATGCTCTAGGTAATTGTAATAACATATTAAAATTTCGTGGCCATCCTTGTTCTAAAAGACTAAAACCTTTCAAAACTATGAAAAGTTGTTGTAACCACTTTCATAAAAAGTTGTTAAAATAGTTATCACTCACTGTAATACTATTAAATTATTTTTTTCACCTTGTAACAGAACTTTAAATGTTGAATCCTCTATCTTTAACAGAAAACAATCTCTATGTTAGACGTAAAATTATGTTTAAAGTAACCTGTTGCACCATACTCAAAATTTCTCTTTAAACCATTACATAAAGCATTTCAATATTGTTTAATATTTTAGATCTTTATGGTATATAGACATAGGGTAGATTTAATATATACTAATATTACAAAGAAGTAAAGTTTATTTGTGTTTGTTCGTAGTGGGTAATCTGCGTAACTACCAAGTCGATTTAAAAAATAATGGTAGGAAAATGCTGGTGACCATCTCTGCCCAAGCACTGACTATATATTATGTCGATACAACAACCCCCAAGAGGGTGCAAGAGCAAAAAACGGCCTAAAATAACGATTTCTGGGATATTATTGGAACTAGAAACTTGACATTTGTTGTGTTTGTTACTTTTAACATGTATAAATACTCCTTGTGGACGTTTTTTAAAACGATCGAAATGTAGAAGGTTGAAATGAGTGGGACACGTTCTAAAAATGTTCTAAATTACTATTTATTTGTAACTGTCAGGACTAAAACTAGAAATTTGACATGGCTGTTTCTTTTAATACTTAAATATCTTCACATAAGAGTTTCTAAAAAATATTACGCTTATAAGTACGTTTATAATTTTACGTTATGTTTATATTACGAAATGTAAAAGAGCCCGGAACAAAAAAGTTTTAAATTGCAATTTCTGTGATACTGTTGGGGCTAAAAAATTAACATTCCACCAACTTCTAAGATGTAAATGCTCTCTAAGAACGGTTTTAAAAAAATCGAAATTTAAAAAAGGTGAAATGAGCCAAAATCGTTCTAAAAATACACTAAATTACGATATATTTGGAATTATTAAGACTAGAAATTCGAAATGTTTTATAAAAAAAGATATATTTTCCTCAAAAACAATCGAATGACCTCATGCAATGTAAATGCAACAAAACGTGTTTCCACGCAGCTGGTTTTTAATAAAATAGATTCTAACATAAAAAAACATTGACACATCTTTTTTAATGCATTTTTTACATAAAAATAAAGTACATTATTTATCGCTTGTTTTTATACTAAGACCTCATTTATTATTTGTCAATGAGAGTGATAGATTATACCAGTTTTCTAAATTTAACACGTTAATGGCATACAGTTCCTCATTAGCATAGAAACAAATATCTAGCCTAACACATCTTGAAACATTTCCTTTTTCTCGTTCATCTTAAATGTATTTTATTTTACTTTTAGTCATTAGTTTATATTACGGATAAAACTTCTGACTTTTCTTCCATTTTTTAAATTAATGTAATGAATTTTGAATAAAAATATTTAGCAATAAGGATATTTATTTCTTGACGTAAACGAGGGACACTCTTATTAATATTTTTTATATTTATTTCTGTTTTAAAATAGAGATATTTATGCGCAAAATATGGTTTTAATTGTGTTGTTTTACAGAATATTCAATAATTTATTTTTAAAAGTAGCGATATTTGATTTGTTTGAGGTTTCGTATAAAATCTTTACCCCGGGTCTTTTTTGCACGAAACATATTCAATGATACAGAAATTGGGTAGTTAAATACGATTTATAGCCTATAGTAAATTATTCTATTAACAAGTGAAATCGTTAGTAGCAGAAGCTGATATATGGTTGAGAGATGTTGCTAACTTTTATGAAGTTTATTTATTATAGATAATCCTTTTAGGGGAGTCACCATTTTTAAACCTTCAAAAAATCAACTTTTTATGTTTCATATATATTTTTAAAGTATAAACAATTTTGAATGAATCAAAACAAACCGCAAGAAAATATTGAAATTAGATCCGGGTCATTTTAAAATTGATTCTTAATTTAATACAGACGTCAATTGATTTTTAACTTAACATACGTGTTTTTCAAAACCATGTTTTTGTTAATTGCGCACACTCTTTTTCTCTCTCTCTATACACAGATACATATTGTATACATGTATATAGATATTTTGGAAGAGAGATCATTTATTTTGAACAGGTATGTATAATTGATTATACATACAATGTCAACTTTATTTTTGTGAATTAAATTATTGTGATTTTATTTATTGTGATTAGAACATCCTTTTCAATGTGATATCCAATTTGATTTAAATATATAACATTCTACCACAAAGATATTTTTGATATGAGGTAGTAAAATTAGGTGCCGGTCTAATGATTTTATTTTAATGCAAACCAAAAATTGAAACTAAAAATTACTTTTAGTGGTTGTCAGGACATTTGAGTTTAAAAATTTAATATTCAATACATGTTCAATACTGTCAGTATCTTAAATAATTTTTTATTCATTACTATTAAAATACATAATGGAATATATTAATCAGTCTGTAAGAAATTAATTCGGAAGATTGTGTTTTAATCGAATAAATGTAAAACAAGTTTGACAACATTTCATACTGTAAACGCATCGCACAATACCTCTTTGCAACCAAAGAGAAACCATTAACAAGTCTGCCTTTTACACCTGATGCGCTTACATTGCATACTTTTCTAGCTTTATAGTAAGCTGGGCATATATGGTGTGAGACATACAACATATCAGCACTCATACACCATCTCCAGACCATCTCCAGGGTGGACAAAGCAAGATAAAGAGTGGTCTGCTCTGCTACTAGTTTGGGAAAGGTGCCGCAAACTTCTGAAATGAACATTTCATACTCTTAATGCATCGCACAATACCTCTTTGCGACCAACGTGAAACCATTAACACGTCTTCCTTCTACATCTGATGCGCTTACATTGCATACTTTTCTAGCTTTATACTAAGCTGGGCATATATGGTGTGAAACATACAACATATCAGCACTCATACACCATCTCCAGACCATCTCCAGGGTGGACAAAGCAAGATAAAGAGTGGTCTGCACAGCTACTAATTTGGGAAGCCTGCCATTAACTTCTGAAATGCGTCTACAAATAGGGATTTATGTCGAGTAAATATTCCTGCAAAACAGCTGATATACAGGGTGACTCCAAATTCATGGTATAAACTTTAACCCTTTAAGAGTTAGGACCGTGTTTTTCCGTTACTAGAAGTCCTGTTAAAATGGCTGTAGACAAAAATACTTTAACACAATTCTTTTTTTAACCGTACATAGATTGAGGGATGTTACGAATGCCTCCTTGGCGAGCCAAACGATTTGTCGGTTACCAATGGCAACGGCATTTTGTTTTCTCTGATTTTATTCTTTTTCTTTCAGATCGAAAATATGTTTCTGAACCGATTGTCGGTGATAATTTGAAGGCTCATACGAGTGTTATAAAATAATAATATCCTGTTAATATGTAAATAAATATTTTAAGTTTTAAACAAGAACTTTGATTATCTGATGAAACATTTTAGAATAAGTGAACTAGTTTAACTTATTTGATCAAGTATTGATTCTTGAAAGATAGAATGAATGGCGTCGTTTGAATAGAAGAACCTGCATTTAGAACTAAATGGTATACATCATTTTTTGGCGATACAGCGACAGGATTGTTGAAATATTCTACTACATTGATTGAGGTACGTACTTCAAATTGAATTTTGTTGAAATATTGCATTGAATTATTGATTTACATAGAATATATTGAAGCGTATATATTATTATTTAAAATGAATATCGAAACGCTTAAGAAAAAAAGAGCAATAATTCATTGCCAAACTACGAAAATATTCGATAAAATTAAAGATACATTAGATGATACACTAGTGTTAGATTTAGAAAATAAAAAATCACAGCTGGGTATTTTAAAACAGCAATTGAATGATAAAATGCAAACATTAAAGTCTTTAAATTCAGATATTGAACCACTGGTTCTAGATGCTGAGTTGGAAAAGGAAATAGAGAAATCTGAAACATATAATGAAAATATTATTGAATGGAAATTTAAAATTTCCAAATTTATAAATGATAACACCGCTATTACGGAAAATAAAAAAGATGTTTCAGATATCGAAAGTAATAAGTCAGAAAATTCTGAATCAAAATTTGGTAAAATTACCTAAATTTAACATAACTAAATATTATGGTAATTCTTGTTTATGGCTCGAATTTGGACACAATTTTCGAACACAATTGATAAAAATGAGCACCGCTGCCAATACAATAGCAGGCATTTTGCTGACTAAGGAAAATTATGATCATGCTATAGAATTGTTAAAAAATCGTTTTGGTCGTAATGACCTAGTGATAAATGGCCACATGACGAAATTATTAAATTTGGAACTTGTAAGAAACGCTAGTAATATTAAAGCTCTAAGAGAGTTAGTTATATGATGAATGTGAGATTCAGATTAGAAATCTCAATTCTTTAGGCGTAACGTCGGGTTCATATGGACACTTGTTATGATACTGAAAATTTTAAGGCTCTTTCCATTCCTAAAATGCGTGAAAAATTGAAGAGAGAGGGTAGGTGCTTTAGGTGTTTCCGTAAATTTCACATTTTAAGTTTTTGCAAATTTTCGAATGAAAATTGCAAAGTTTGTGGCAAAACTTTTCATGATAGTATTATTTGTAATTTTAGTAATCGAAAATCAGAAGTATCTAAACAGCCAGACAGTATTATTTCCTCAGTATCGCATTGTAATAGCAGCATAAATAACCATCCTAAAGAAATAATATTGCAAACTATTCATGTTAATGTAGAATCGGAAGAAAATTCCGAAAGAACACTTGGTTTGTTTGACTCTGCTAGTCACAGAACTATTGTTACAGAAAAATTAGTTTCTAAATTAAACCCTGAGATCATAAGAAATGAGAAATTAATTATCTATACTTTCGGTTCAAAATCATCAGAAGAGAGGTACTATGATGTCGTTCAGCTAAAGTTAACTCACTTTACGGATAGAAACCGAGGTATATTAATTGAAACTTTAGTAACACCGGTGATAACAAATCCGTTGATACAAATCCCCCCCTCACTTCCAATTAAAATAAAGAGAAAACTTTCTAAATTTCGTCTTGACACATGGGGACATTTAGAAAATTCTGATGTTAATATATTGATTAGGGCAGACTATTTTTATCAAATTAATGATAAAACATTTCCTATAACTAAATTATTGTACATATGTAAAAGTTTATTCGGACATTCTCTCTGCGGGGCAATTGACGTGAATAAAAATTATAAGAGTAATCAAGCTGGCGTCTTATCTACTCATGTTATGAAGCCTATCGAAAATGATTTGAAAAATTTGTGGGAATTAGAATCTTTAGGGATGAACACAAATGAGAATATGTCTGAATTAGATAAAGAGATAGTAAAAAAATTCGAAGACAATTTGCATTTTCTTGAACATCGTTACGAAGCTAAATTGCTATGCCAAGATGATAAAAGGGATTTAGGAAGTAATTAGAAAAATGCTAGATATCGATTTATTAGCTTAAACTGAAAATTGTATAAAAATAAGGATTTATTGCAGAAATATAAATACATTGCGGTAGAACAGGAATTAAATAACATAGTGGAAGAATGCCCTAATAAATCAATAAATAGCGGATATTTTATGCCCCACCGCCCTGTTTTGCGTGATGATAAACCCGCAACTAAAGTGAGGATGGTGTGTTTGACGCCTCCTCAAAAGACAACAACAAATCGTTAAATGAGTGTTTGTGCTCTGGACCAAATTTAAACACTAATTTGTTAGAAATTCTTATTAATTTCAGAAAATTCAATACTGCGTTTTGTGCGGATATTGAGAAGGCCTTTCTTCAAATGTCTACAGCAGAAGAAGACCGAGATTAGCTAACATTTTTTTGGTTCCATGATGACGAAAGAAACCTTTTTAAAATTTTAAGACTTAGACGTGTACCATTTGGAGTTTCATGCTCACCATTTATTTTGGCTGCTACAATTAAATATCACATAAAGAAATATCAAGATCAACATCCAAGTGTTGTAAAAATGTTAGATAGTTCCCTATATGTCGACGACCTAATTTATGTCTCAGATTTAGATAGTGAAGCTTATTATTTAACAACGACAGCTTCAGAAATTCTTAAAGAGGCTGCGATGAATTTGAGAAAATTTCAAACAAATTCTGTTAAACTTAGGGAAATGTGGGAAATAAGTAAATTTGGTATAGGTGAGGAAAACCAAGGTAGTATTTTAAATGTGCTAGGACTAATTTGGAATATTGAAACTGATGTTTTGATGTTAGATACTCAGCCCTTTCAGGAGAGTTATATGGATGATCCCACCAAGCGAACAGTACTTAAAATATTACTGAAAATTTATGATCCCCTAAGAATTTTGAATCCATTTATTATCCGTATTAAAGCCTTGTTGCAGAAAACATGGAAAAGAGGTTAATAGTGGGATAGTAAATTACAAGACAATTTGAAATGTGAATGGGACACTTGGTGTTCACAAGTTGTACAGCTGAAAACATTTGAAATACCCAGAAAAAATTTCCTAATGGAATGAGCATTTCCGAAAAAAAAACAAGTTCGCATTTTCTGTGACGCTATCCCTATACGGTATAGAGCAGTTGCTTATTTGCGTTGCATTTCATTAACTGGTGAAATCCAAACAAATTTTGTTTAGAGTAAATGTAGAATAGCCACCCTCAAGAGGTTAACCTTTCCACGCTTGGAGCTTATCAATGCATTAATTGCCGCTAAAATGTGGAAATATTTGAAACAAGCATTACATATCACAAATTTAAAAGTAAAGTTATGGTCAGATTCTGAAATAACTCTATGTTGGATTAGGGGCACTACATCAAATTGGAAACCTTTCATAGCCAATCGCGTAACGGAAATTCAGTCATTGACAAATCCAAAGGACTGGAATTATTGTCCTGGAAAAGAAAATCCATCAGATCAGCTTACACGAGGGAAACACTTATCAAATTTAACGGATAATGAAATATGGTGGTACGGTCCACCTTGGTTATCACTACCGGAACATATGTGGACTTCCAAAACGGCTATAGAATTGATCCCGAAGCTTTTATTGAAATGAAATCAAAACCAAATTTAACTATATTGTGTAATGAATCAAATACTACTCCTAAGCCAGTGTTTGATATGACAAAGTTTAGTAGTTTAAATCGAGTGTATAACATTATTGCCTGGATAATGCATTTTATTCATAATGCCGATTCGAGAAACCTTAAAATTTTAGGACCTTTAACCGCTTCAGAAATAGAAACAGCAGAAAAGTATTGGGTAAAATTAATTCAGGAAACTTCATTTAAAGTTGAATCACAGGCACTTACACAAAAGAAACCACTTAATAAAGATTTTCTTCTGCACAACTTTAATCCACAATTCGATGAAAATAATTTACTTGTATTATGTGGAATACTTCAGTTTTCTGAAGTAACAGAGAAGGAAAAACATCCATGGATACTTCCTGATAAATCTTATTTTGTAAAATTGTTGATTAAAGATGCTCATGAAAGAGTGTCCCAATGCAGTGTAGCTGTCACCTTAGCTCACCTTCGTGAAAGATATTTTATAATAAAAGGAAGAACATGCGTAACATCCGTCTTAAGATCATGTATGATATGTCGGAAACTTAATGCTACTCCTGGAAAGGTGGAAATAGCCCCTTTACCAAAAGACAGAATCATCCAAACACCAATTTTTGAAACCTCTGGCGTCAATTTTGCCTGCCCAATTTATTATAAAACTTGTGGAGGTACTGGAAAGGCATATATTTTTGTATTTACATGTGCTGTAACTAGAGCGATACATTTAGAACTAGTCACCAATCTAAGTACGCAAACCTTTATTTTAGTACTACGAAGATTTTTCTCTAGAAGATGATTCTGCAAAATAATATACAGTGATAATCCAAAGACCTTTTCTAAGGCAGATTTGGTGCTCAAAAACGCTTGGGAAAGAATTTCTAAGCAAGAAATATTTGATTATTTGAGAAAGAATAAGATGACATGGAAGTTTATAATCCCCAGTGCTTCCTGGTGGGGCGGCTTCTGGTAAAAAATGGTACGATCAGTAAAAACACCTTTGAAAAAGATTCTAGGCAAAACTTGTCTCACTTTTGAAGAACTAGAAACAATACTTACAGAAATAGAGACTGTGATCAATTCACGTCCCTTATGTTATCACTACGAAGAAAATACTGAACCATCACCTTTGACACCATCTTATTTTTTAGTTGGTAAACGATTAGTGTCCCTACCTTCTTATGGATTACCAATTTGCACCCAAGAAAAATCCAATAAGATCTTGTTGACGAAAAAAATATAAATATAAGCAACAGATTACTGATTACTTTTGGAAAAGGTGGAGAAATGAATACCTGTTAGCACTTACATCTGCTTTTCAAGTAAAAAACATAAATTCATCGCCTCAGCTCAAAGTTAACGATGTAGCGTTAATTCATGACGAAACACTCCCAAAACATGTGTGGAAATGGGGTCGTGTTAAAGAACTTATATGTGGTCGTGACTCTAAAATAAGATCATGTGTGTGTGTATCAGACTGTAAATGGTGATCTCAAAAGACCTGTGCAACTTTTATATAATCTTGAACTAGACTTGGTGGACTGATGGACGCTATAAACTATATTCTTAAATATTTAATTTCTTTGGTTACTCATATTTACTTTTATTATTGTTTAATTTGCATTCATTTCATGTGTTTTATTTTTTCTTCTTAGATTCCAGAATTGTTTGTATTAATTTAGCGTTTTGAATATCTATATGTATATGTAAGTATGTTACCGAAAATGTTTGTCATGTACGTAAATAAACTTTGATGTTTATTAAATTGTTTAAGAATTGTAGATGCTGAACTAAGTGTTCAGCAGGGGGCAGTGTGTTACACAATTATTTTCTTTTCACAGTACTCGTCAAATATCCAAGATTTGTTAGATGTAGCTGTTATAAAGTCATAACATTCAGACCTATAAGTCTAAAACTATTGGAGTTATGGGGAAAATGTCAATTGGAAAGTTCTTCAGCATCTTCGATTTAGTAGGAAAGGATTCACTATGCACACAAATAACCTAAGCAAAAAGTTAAAATTGCAAATGTGTGGTGCGATTTGCATTTTCCGATCATCGATTCTGCGCATCGTTTGAATGTCACGATCTTAAGACAGCTACATCTAACAAATCTTGGATATTTGACGAGTACTTTGAAAAAAAAATAATTGTATTTACTCAATTGCTTTTAGAGTTATGATTCTTTCAAATCAGTCCAACCTTTTTCGGACACCCGCTATTTTGATTTATTTATTTATACGCAACTTCTAGCTTATTCAATTCGGTTTGTATGATTGTGTTCATTAATGGCATATGGTACATAATTAATAATGCTTATTGTGATAGTATGTGAATTTTGAATAAAGTTAAATTGAAAGTTCGTCTTGTTTTATAAAAATAAGAAATAATAGCATCTTTTTAATACTGTTTTCTTTTCTCAGATAAAATAATTTTATTAAAAGGCAAAATATATATGTATATATAGATAGATTGGTTAAAATAAATGCATTGATATCTCTGAAAAATATTACGATAAAAAATAAGTTATTATAAATGTAATAAAAATTTCTTTCCGATAAGATTCTTCTATTTTACTGAAAATAGAAGGACAAAGAAAGAAGTTAAAAAATTTAATGAACATAATATATATTTTAAAGAGCTAATATATTTGACAAAGATTTATTTCGTTTTTCTGAAATAACGAAACTGATATAATGAAATTTAACATCATTACCGTTATCTGATTTTAGTTTTTATTTCAATATTTCAAGAAAAAGGCTCTTTTAAATTGTATAAATTAATAATGCGTACGTTGATAAATTTTGGATGTGGATAGCTTATATGTGATAGTATATGTGATTTTTCATTTCTTAGAGAAAGAATATTTTATAGTGTAATTTCATTATGTTATTGAATATCGAATTTTCTTATCTAATTATTCCATCATAGATCTATATTTATAAAAAAAATTTTGTACCAAAAAACAATGTCTAAAATGGAGTTACTAGTAGTCTTTTCGATGTTTTATATTTTTATACAGTTGAATTAAAGTTTTAACAAATTCATATACATTATCACAAATTTCTAGAATTATATTCTGAGTTATTATGTATGTTGAACATTACTTTACTGCCCAAGAAGGACTACTCAGACTAGAAACTAAGTCTGCAGAGCATAGATATACCTCTCGGTACCCTGTATTTTGAACTTGCCTAATCAGCTACGTAAATCGATGGCTTACAGTTTTTTTATTATTATTATTTAAGTTAGTAATGAGCTGTGCGTTAGAAAATTTCAAAGCATGTAAATATTTCTTTACAGCAGAAATAAAATTAACTTCTGGTAGTGAAAAAAAAAAAAAAAAAAAAAAAAAGGTCGGCTTAAGAGGTGGTTCTGAAATAACAAAAAGAGATTTTATGTTTTAAAACTGAACGTAAAAATCTGGAAAACTAAATTATACAAAAACTGGATAATACCCGTCAAGATTTAACGGTAAATAACTTGAAAGTTCCTTCAGAAATATGTTTTAATTTTTAATTAGTTGCTTTTAAATTAGATATCAAGATAATTTCCTTTAAAGTTCCTGTATGAATATTTTTCCTTCTTAAATATATTAATATTTAATATTTTCTATTTTTTTTAACTACACGACCTTTAAAATTTTTCATTAAATTAATTTTTATCAGTCTGATTCTAAAATCCTGAATTTAAACTTTGCTGTTTGCAGCTAACGATTTATAATACATATTTTTTAATTACTTGAATTTATATTTTCCATTTCCACACATTGTTTAATTGTCAAATCATGGATATCAAAATAATTTAGAGTTCTTGTATGAATATTTTTCCTTCTTTTTTTCTCCTTTTATTTTTCCTTTTTTAGAAAAATAATCGCATACTTATCTTATTATATATATGACATCTTGATAATGGTCATACCAAATATAACAAAAATTGTAGATCAGTTGAATTTATTTAATCGATCATTACATGCACAATTTTTTTTATTTAAATACTTTTAATATAAAATTAGTAATTAAAACAAAATATTCATTGTGTTAAATTTTACTCAATTATAAAGTATTCGAATAAAAATAAATACAAATTATATAACTTCTCTTCCTGAAGTAAAATATGACATTTTTAAAATTAATTTTCGCCAATAAAATAAGAAACATCATTCTGTTCGCATTGCGTATCGAACCAGCTATTGAAACAGAAAACCACAGCTTAAATCCGAAGCCTTAGGCCACTCAGCCACCCTTTCCTAGTTCTAGAGTACTCTCAAACTGAATAGTAGGTTCTCTATTTAATTTTGCGCCACCGCAAATAGGTCAATTTTTGTGAGTCTTACAGAAATTCCTTTTCGTTTTAATATATAGGATTATATTATTATTGTGAATTTTTATTTCAAAACTAGCAAGCTAAGCCCGCTGCTCAGGTCGGTTTCCACAAATGAACCTTGAATCAAACGAAATATATCGTTTAATTTGACCTTTTATTTGAAAGCAATCTGTATATTTATCTGGAAGATCCTTTCACATTACTCAAAAATGACGTCATTGCGCTATTATATTTTCTAATGTGCAGTCAAAATTTTAGCTGTTAAGGACCAACTTCTTTTATTTGGTCATTTACAGTCAGAGTTTGCTAAAGAATGACAAAACTATATGCAATATACTAAAACCATCACTAAAAATTATCGAACTAACAATGCAAACAAATTAACTAACAAAATCCATTCAGTAGAAGTTTTTATAAAGGCTAATCTTTGATAATCGGGTTCATCTGATTATAGAACTTTTCCGCATAATTCTAAAACTAACAGAACGATATGAAATATACTATTATCTACTTAACAATGCAAGTCGCAAAAAATGCGCCCAGTAAAAACTTTCAAAAAGGCTAATCTTTCGGAATCGGGTTCACCTGACTATATAACCTTCACACATAACTGTTTGACTAAGCAACGTAGAACAATATGTAGTATACACTATAACCATTCCTGAAATAGCATCAAACTAACTAACAATACAATTCTCATCAAAATCCGTCCAGTAGAACTTTTTCAGAAGGCTAATCTTTCATAATCGAAATCAAATATTGAAAAGGCTAATATTTGACAAAAAAAGGGTCACTCGATTTTCGAATTTCCCCCTGTAAGTCTAGAACTAAGCAACGTAGAATATGTTATATAATAAAACTTTCCCTAGAAAATTATCTAACAGTGTAGGTTCTATCGAAATCCATTCGGCAAAATCTTTTAAAAAGGCTAATATTTCATAATCGGATTGATCTGATTATAGAACTTCCCATAATAATTCTATAACTAAGCTACGTAAAACGATATGTTATACAATAAAACCTTCCCTGAAAAATTATCTTACAGTTTAAGTTCTACGAAAATCCATTCAGCAGAACTCGAGTTATAAGCAGCTGGAAAGAAATTTCATGTATGTAGAAGTAAATAGAAGTATATTGCCATTAATATAATTTTCATTTGAATAAAAAAAGGTACTTTTCGGTTAGCCGGGTGCCAGTGGTTCATGTACATATATAAATATATATGTATAGACATATGTATATGTATATATCCATACATATACGTGTATATATATGTATGTATATATGCATTTGTGTAGACATATCTGTATTATATATATGTGTGTGTATATATACATGTATATATCTATCACTTGCGCCCGGCTAACCGAAAAGTACCAAAACAAATACTGTAAAAATGAAAACTTGAAAAAACACCTTTTGACTTAAAATCTCTCATCAAAACTGTTTTTCTTTTTTTTTATTTTCTTTCTTTTTTAAAATAAAATTAGTAACAGTTTTTTCTTTTATTATTCCAGATGTATAGCCATTTTAATTCTTTCTGATAAAAAAAAAAAAAAAAAAAAAAAAAAAAAAAAAACCTTTTGGGTTAAAATCAAATTGTTTGGGGTCAAAAGTAAAATCAAAATCGCCAAAAACAAAAGATAAATCGCCAAATATTTTTTTCAATAGCAATCTTGCCCCTTGAATAATTTTTTAAGCATTACGAACATTCACAATCATTTTTCAATTAAATATATTCGTTTTATAATATTATCTCTCATCAAAACACTTTTTCTTTTTTTTCTTTTCTTTCTCCTTCTTTTTTCTTTCTTTTTAAAAAAAAATAAAACTAGCAACAGTTTTTCTTTTATTTTTCGAGATGTATAGCCTTTTCATTTCTTTCTGCAACAATAATGGTCGCCAAAAAATTAGCAATGGTAACCTTTTCAGCCAAAATAACAGAACTTTTTTTCATAATTCTGTAACTAATGCACGTAGAACAATATTTTATATACTAAAACCTTTCCTGAAAAATTATCTATCGAACAACGCAAGTTCCATCAAAATCAATACAGTGGAACTCGAGTTATAAAGGAACGGAACGAAATTTCCGTTTGTGTTTTATATATATAGTAGATTTAAATTTTGCAATGCAATTATTTCAACAGTAATTTTTTTCACGCATTTCACTATTAATCTCCTTGACATAAAATTTTGCTGACTTATTGCATGAGGATCTTACAATCTTTAAAATACTCAGTTTATAAAAATTTTACAGTAAAACATCAGAATTTTTATATATATACGCTAGGACATAAACAAAATATAAATTTAAGAAATTTGATTTGAAAACGGAACTTAATTAAAGACAGTTTTGCTCGTTTTTGTAAGCTCATACTTTCACTCTTGGAGGCTGCCACACGCCACTTAGAGGGCGATGATGTATCGGCCTAGCTTGGGGACCGGATTTGCTCCGCCCCTCTCGGTGTTACTGATATTGGAGTTATCGCAGCGTCCGGTTTAAAAAATCAGGTCATGTCCAGTATGGGATGAGTGCATTAAACTAGCTGATCTTATTTTTTATTATACCAAGCACTTTATTCTGTAAATTACAAGTAAAAGAGTGTAACGGCGAAATCTAAATTATAATACATTTTTTTACATATTTTATTTCAGTTAAGCGACTAACTATAAAATTAATACAATTTTTAAAACAGTTTATATATCTTTCCTTCAAACACCTCTCTTTAACTGTATTTTGTATACATGTTTTATTTACAAACAGGCTTTTAACTAATTCTACAAAAGAAACTGCATTGCTCGCTAGGTCCTACATAAACGTAACTACAAGTTTTTAATGCGGTTAAAAGTTGTTGGTTTTCTTGTAATGAAATTCATCTTTTACAAAAGATCTTCAAAACAACAAATTAAGTTTTTATTTTTCAAACTGGCTCTTAAAAATATCAACATTAGCGAACTTTAAATACTTTGTTATTAGCATATTTTTATAAAAAGGTAGAAACTGAAAAATAGAAACTTTGAAAAGAATGAGATAATTAATCTTACTTTGAATTAAAAATGCATTCATTTATTTTGATGTGTGGTTATCTCATTGACATTTCCAAAATTCCTGTTCGGTACTTTTAAATTATTTTAAGCAAAATAAATTTGCATTTTCTTAAATAATTAAATTCTACTCCATTCTTTTTTTTTAATTAAAAGCTGTTGATTTTTGAAATCTTTTCTAAAATTGAAAAGTTTGTTTAAAATAATGTGTCTTAGTGATTGATATTAGATATTACTTTCTTATTGTATAAAGTGTACCTTTACCTTCATGTCGTCTAAAAATACTTTGTCAGGAAATGGAAAAAAAAAATTATCTACTTTAATGACATATTTTAATGTTTCTTCATTCAAGAAAATTACTGTTGGACAACTAAAAAATTAGGTTAAACGTTTTTAACACTTAGTTGAGTGTTTTGTTTAAGTGTTTGTGAATTCGGCTTATTTGACCGTCTGTCTGTCCGTCTATCCACACTGTAACTCGCGTAATTATAGTCGGATATCCATGCAATTGACCTATGTTATTGAGGTTTACCATAGCATGTTCAATATTAAAAATGAAGTGAGCAACATTTATAGTTCGTTCACAGGGGCACTAAAAATAATATCGTTACAATATGATTTAAGGGTTAAAACCGTTTGCAAAGTATTTTAATGATGTTACACTATTTCAGACCAATTAATATATTTCACTAAAGTGCACTATGAGATGCTTACTATAGAATATGGTGTACATAGCATTTATCATTCATTTACAAGGACAAACAAAAGTCGTCCGTTACAGTACCGTCTATGAGCAATCATTGCTTGAAAAACGCTTTCTCCTGTGGTATGCTTTTTCAAATTTAATTATTTTTTTGCATAATACATGGCGTGTATAAATTACATAGATCATATACAGGATTGCACAAAATAATTCGAGTACATTGTTGCTTATTGACGGGGAATTCGCTGAAGTGGTATTTCAACTGCTTGTTTTGTTACTTAACTGAACTAAATTTTAGCATACTGGAAGAATTAGTATATATACACATCTATAGATCATAAAAAAAAAATTCGGATAATTTTTAGACTATAAATAGAAATTGTTGAAAATAGATTTTCATACGTGTTATGCATTTAACACATTATTTACTTAGATATCATCTTTCACCTTATTAAACTGTGAAGTTTCGTTACAGTATTTTGAATGTGTTCCAAAGTGTTTCATAATCTATGCTTGACGCATGATTTTTTTTCTTCTTAAAATTATATTTAGTACAAAAAGAGCGATTATGTATGTGAAATTTTATATGTTTAGTTTTGTGCCTGTGCTTATAACTACACTGAAGAAAAATTATTTTATTTCTTGTCTTCACATAACATATGTCATACATATACAGGGTGTCCATAATTAAACGACCCTACTTTAAAGTTGTCTACAGACGAAACTATTGGTCAGAAAGTTGTGAAATTTTGCGAAGGACATAATGAAAGAATGAGAATTTGTTTAAGCGAAAAAAAATTTAGTTCAAAATGTCGACACCAGAGGGCGTTTTTAATTAATTACACATTCAGCATACATTTACGATAGGTTACAAATTTTATTACAACAAAACATGTTGAACAAAACTTTTTTCGCGACATGTTTTAGCATTTCCCAGAACACACTGCGGTCAACTGTGGAACATGCTATCTTAAGATTCCAGATGGTAGCTGAAAATGATGGACGTCATGTGGAACATGTTTTGTTGCAATAAAATATTTAAACTATCATAAATGTATGTTAAATGAGTAATTCATTAAAAACGCCATCTGGTGGCGAAATTTTGAACATTTTTTTTTTCACTTAAACGAATTCCCATTCCTTCATTATGTCCTCTGGAAAATTTCGCAACTTTCTGACCAATAGTTTCTTCTGTAGACAACTTTAAAGTAGTGTCGTTTAATTATGGACACCCTGTATATGTCATTATGCATATGTTATATAATATGGGCATAAACAACAAACGAAACAATTTTTTTTTCCATTATTGAAAATGCTTTGTTGTTTATGTTATGTATAGAGATATACTAAAGAAATGAAAATGAAAATGTTTTTAAAAAACATTTTTCTCAGAAAATATCTACTTTTTTTTTTTTTTTTTTTTTTTTTTTTTTACGTATGCTGTGAATTTCTCGTACTTTATCTTTTCTTTTGAAAAAAATCAACATACAATGTAATGCAGCGTGAAATCGTAGTTATTACATTTAAAAAAGAACAAGATAAACTTACCTACACTGCCAAAAAATATAATTTTCTTTTAGTCTACGAAAATATAATATAACCATCAACGAAAATATCCATTAACCCATTAAAGCCTACTGTTACCGTATGGTAACGGGATAGATGCCCTCAATTTTGTTGTTTGTATACCAGTACATTTTAAGAGAAATATTCTCTTTATCTGATGACAGAAACCCGGTAATAAAAGGAGACTAAAGTTGCTACTTTGAAAAATTGGCATGAAATACAATTTTTGCATTTTAAAGAGAAAAGTAATTTCGGCTTTAATGGGTTAACCTCTTCCTAGTTACCTACGATTCAGAAAAGCTCTCTTTATCTTTAAACAAATAATAAACAAATATATTCCAGATATTTAAAGGAGTATTTATAAAAACAAAATTTCTTTTGCTGGCACCAATTTTCGGAAACTTTTCAGAGAAGGAACTGTATTAATAATTTTTCTCAGACCGCAATATCGGTTTTCAGGTTGCTAGTGATTCTCAATTCTCAATTAAACATTTTTAGCAGTGTAATTGAATTTATATATGCAAGAGTACCAACAATATTAATTTTACTGTTACTGTTAATGTCAATGCTGCTTTTTCTAATTTATCATGTTTGTCTGTAAAACATGTTTGTTAAACATGAAAATTTCACTTGTTAATTTATAGCATCCGAAAACCTATGTACCAGGTTGAGAAAACTGAATAATACATTATAAAAACTACTCTGGAACATTTCCGAAAATCCGTAGCAGTAGAAGAAACTTTGTTATTTATAAATGCCTCTTCAAAGCTTCAAAATATATTTGTTTCTGAAGTTTCTAAAGATAAAGAGCGCTTTTCGGACTAGTGGGTAATTAGGAATAGATTATTGATATTTTCGTGTGTGGTTATATTGTATTTTCATAGATTAAGAAACATTTGTCTTTTTTTTTACAATAGAGTAATACTGTCTAATATTCAAGAATTATGCTCGCAAGAATTATTTTTTAAATTATAATTTGATGCAAGCACTTCTACTGATGTCGGTAATTTTCTGGAAAAATGTGAGTGTATTTTTCACTTTGCGCAATATTCAAGGGATAAAATAATTACGAAAACTTTTCATACAGTTAAAATTGTGTAATTAACACTGACAAAGGATGGGAATTAATTTTCACTTTGCTAAACAACGCATGACCAACGGAGTTTAAAATGTGTTCAGACCGGGAATCAAACCCAGATACCCTGGTATATCGCGCACCCAGTGCTTTATCATTTAAGCCATCTGTACGACATCCAGTCTGGCCTTTTTTCACTTATACTTTGGCAAGCCTGCAACCTCGCAGCGCATCTGGATGTCGTCCCGATGGCTTAGATGGTAAAGCACTTGGTGTGCTATAAATTAATGCACTTCCTTTGTCAGTTTTATTAAATTTACGCGCAGTTTTAGTCCTGCTGAAAATTTAATTGGAAATTAATTATGTAATTAGTTTGAGGTAATATATTGTTTATTTGACTTAATAAATACAAAAAGCTATAACCTTAAACTGATTTCTTATTTGATACAGCTGTAAAATAACAAACAATTTATTAAATTATATCTTTTTTGAGTAAAACAGAGTGGTGATATTGGTTTTTCCTTTTATATGTTATGTTTTTTAAATTTATACCATATCTTTCGCCTTAATGCAACTCCCAATCACAAAGTAATGGAACTGAAATAGCTTTCTGAAGTATAAAATAACTTGAAAAGAAAATAAGTTAGATCTAAACTTTCCATATAAGCTTTACTGAAAGTTGAAATTAGATGATTTATGAACAACAGCTGCTTCTGATAGGGGAATTCCTTTCAAAAGCCGGTTGTTCTCTATTACAACAGACGAATTCTTCAGAAAATAGTTTTCGTAATAGGAAATGTTTCGATGACGGAACAAAAGTCAGATTCTAAATTGTTTGACATTGTATAGACCTATTTGATACCCGAAAACATATATTTAAACAGCTAGTATTGTTTTTATCAGTAATTTTTTTTTGTTATAAATACAACGACGGATTGAAATTTTTAACTGCTTGAAATTAGACAAGCTTGATAGTTTTTTAATACAGTACAGTCCTTATTAGCCAAGTTTATGTGGATCAAGCTCACCTCGGATAAGCAAAAAACTCGGATAAACTGAATTTACATAAATCGTCTCTAAATAAAGTGATTAAATATAAATGTCTATACAATTAATTAATTTTGTATGGAACTACATAGAGTCCTCGTGGTGTAGACTTCCAATACTTTTATAAAAATGAGGAATTAAATTGTTTATTTGGAGATGTTTTGATAATTTTTTGATTTTCGGATAATAAACGTTTTATGACTGCAAAGTTACGCTATCGTATTACAGCATCATCAGAATTCCAGGTTTAGTAGTTCAAAAGTTTAATAGTTTGATAGATGATTTATGAACCAATTTATAAACCAATTTATAATAGATGATTTATGAACAACTGCTTCTGATGGGGGAATTTCAATGGAACTTAGACCTTCTCAATCCATTTTTTTTCCTTGGTGGACATCATTTTCATCATCATTTCTCTCTTATTCTCAGTTTTCGACCATGTCTACAATCATGTCATCTGTTATTTCTCGCTGATCATCTGCGTTCATTCACTCAGCAATATCTTCTTCAGCAAAAGTTTCAGAAACAGGAAGTCTTTGTGCCAGGCTTAACAAGGATTTGTCATCACCATCTTCTTTTGATCATTTGACTGTCCTGGTGCCATAATCTTCGGCATCGAATTTTGTAGACTTATATAGCTTATTTCTGGTTTAACTTCTTCCCATGATTCGGTAATCCAGTACGCAACATTCTTTAGTACTATAAGTTAGTCTGAGACATTCTATAGCTTTTTCTTCTTGAAGACCTTCAATAAGCTCTCTTAGCATCTTCTTTCTGTAAGTTTGTTTCAAATTCTCAAGTCTACCTTGATCTATGGGCTGTATTAGTAAAGTCCCTTTTTTTGCAAAAAATATACTTTAATCTAACTTTTGATTAGATAAATTGAAATTCCCGAGCCTAGGATTAAAAAACTGTCAATGAAGTACTATTTGAATATATAAGAGAAATAACTCTGGTTCTGTATCAGAATGGGAAAAATCTGTAATTTTTTCGGTAACTCGGTTAAAGCAGAAACTCGGTTAAAGCGAAAACTTGTTTAAGCGGGGCTCGGATAATCGGGACTCTAATGTAATAAGTATTTTGTATGATATTTTTATTGTTAAAACAAATGCACCGAAGCTTTCGCACTGCAATGTTTGAGATTATTTGCTGATACGTTCCTTTCATTAAATTTTAAGCAACTAGAATTTTTAATCAAACAACGACTTTTAAAGAAATGTAAATGTACTAAGTCAAAAGCCTGTTCAAAAGCCTTTCGAAAGATACCTGATTCATTGTAATGAGCATAATGTGCATAGAAAATGGGACGTTTAACATCACGGGTAATATATAAGGTATTATTTCGACGGCATTCAGTAATACATTTAAAAGTGCAGTCTGCTGGCTTAAGCACAGTAAATTTTACATTTATTTTTTTTCAGTATAGTGTGACATTTTCCTGTGATGAATTTCTAAGTAATATTCATTTCGCAATATAAGAACACACATTTTATCAGACAATTTAATACATTAAACCAACGTGAGTTAAAAATTGACCTGGGCCAGCACTAGAACCTGGGACCTTCAGCGTAACGTGCTGATGCTCTGCCACAAAGCCACCTAAACCGCTAGTACCTACACAAATTCAAATGTACATCTTCAGACCGATACGAGTGCGGTGAACAAGGTACAAGGGATGACCACCTCAGGAAACCCGGCTTAAGCCTTAGAGTTTGTGTGCAATCCTGAGGGGCTGACACGCCTCTATCACCAGCGATACCACAATTACAGAATTATGTATGCAATTTTTACAATATAATATTACACATGAATTTTGTCTGATAATACAGTTATTGCTTTCATACATACGATTATTATTATTATTTCAATGTATGCAGAATATATATTGAAATAATAATAATAATCGTATGTATGAAAGCAATAACTGTATTATCAGACAAAATTCATGTGTAATATTATATTGTAAAAATTGCATACATAATTCTGTAATTGTGGTCTCGCTGGTGATAGAGGCGTGTCAGCCCCTCAGGATTGCACACAAACTCTAAGGCTTAAGCCGGGTTTCCTGAGGTGGTCATCCCTTGTACCTTGTTCACCGCACTCGTATCGGTCTGAAGATGTACATTTGAATTTGTGTAGGTACTAGCGGTTTAGGTGGCTTTGTGGCAGAGCATCAGCACGTTACGCTGAAGAGCGTCACTCCCGTATTTTCACTGCACACTGACTAGTCAATGGCATCTGAAGTGCACTCAAAACCCTCCAATAATAACCCTCCAACCCTCCAGATATTTGACCACCTAACTTACCTCTCAAATTTAACTTAAGGAGCCCATCTGTCGGATCACAATTTCCCAAATATTTGCCCCCTACCGTGCGTACAGCTCTGGTAGAGAAATGCGCGTTTGTCGCGAAAAAGTTTTTCCGGCCCTAAACTTTCCATCACCACCCCCTCGCTGCCCAGTGTCGCTTCGGAAAATCTCTTTTCCGGCAGTGATGGACCGCTCCTGTAAAAGCCTTAATCAGTGCCTATCACTTGCTCGCTATTGCGGTCCTCATGGCAGGCAGGCCGTAGGCCGATTTTCTTTCTTCTGTTTATGTTTTGCCGCTCATTGTCGCGTACCCGGCGGCTTCAGCTGAGGCTGAACACTGTAACTTTCTCTTTTCTAAGACCTTAATAAAGGGACCGGGAGGGTACTATGCTCTACAAACTTGATTTCCTTGTCTGAGCAATCCCTCTTAAGCTATCAAATCAAATCAATGATAAAATTTCATTCAGTACGGAAACGCATAACAAAGTTACAAATTGTGTTTTAGCACTTTCCGTTAATAAACAGAAATGTATTTGAATACTTTTTTACAACATTGTATATAGGATATACTGAATTTATACGTACCAAGAAATAAAAAATTGTTTAAAAACGCATACCGCAGCTGATAATGCACATCCAGCAATTATCGCTTATAGACAGTACTGTAACCGAATTATTTTGCGTGCCTCTAAAAATGAACGATGAATTCTGTGCGCATCATATTCTACTGTAAGCGTCTTGTAATGAACTTCTGTGACGTATATAAATTTCAATATGTTCTAAATAGTGTAACATCATTAAAATAAACCGCAAACAATTTTTTTCCTTTAGACCATAATGTCACGGAAAGTTTTTGACTGTCCCTGTCGACGAAACGTAAGTTCTACAAACTTTATTATAATTACGAAGCTTCCCGTCGAAATCCTCAATCACATGTATCAATTACATGGCAATCCGAGAATATTTACACGCGAGTTAGAGCACAGACAGACATACGGCCAGACAAAAACCTAAGTCGTAAGAAAATTTTAAAAAGATGTCTCATTTTCAAATATTTTCCCTTGAAGTTTCTTACTTTAAAAGTATTTTATGGCAAAAAAGAAAAACTTCTATTAAGTATGTTCAAATTTGAGTTATAGAAGTAAATAATTTTTAATCTTAATTTGGGAAAGAAAAGGCTAAAATAATTAACGTAAATCAGTTGGAGATTCATTTACCTGCATTTCACTGGGTAACTTTTAGGTAATTATTTTTGGCACTTTGATTTATAAGAAATAATCCTTTTGTCCACACAAAAGTGAAATAAATAGTATAAAGCTTAAAATGGAGTTTTATGCAACATTACACTGAAATACTTCTGCTTCACTGAGTGTGACAAGTGAAAATCAGAACTCGATCATGCGTATTACAGTAATACAAAGTTCTGTCAGCGTAGAACACTTATGATCGTTTGAAAGCGCATTTAGTGAAATATTCAAATGATTTTAGTGAAATATTCAGGTGATATCCGTTGCTTTGATCTGCTAATAATTATTAGTTAAACATGAAGATGGAAACTAATCTCTAAAATATAATAATACATTCCATTCTGACGTTGTTTACATGATGCATTCTATGAGAATTATTTGATTAATGTAATACGAGGCTTATTTTTAATGTAAGTTCCGTTTTCATTAAAAAAATACTAAGTACATTTTGAAAATTTATTTTTTACAAGATTCTTCATACCTTTTTTTCTATTTTTCTACATAGTTTCCATGTCTGTTGAAACATTTATTGTAATGACCCACGGGTATTTGTAACACTTCTTCGTAGAATGCGCCGCATGTGAGGTAAGCCATACTTTAACCGCCGTTTCCACATCTTCGTCAGTGTTGAAGCACTGGCCGCCAAGAAATGATTTCAAATATCGGAAATAGTGATAGTCACTCGGTACAAGGTCAGAACCGTATGGAGGGTCTGAAACTGCTTCACCCAAAAGATTCGATGAGAGATTATGTTTCAGCAGCACTGGTGAACACTCATTGCATTAGGGCCACACACCTCACAGATCTGGCGATGAATGTCCGTTGCTGTCATGTTTCTTCCTTGTCGAAAACCAGATTATTGACCGTATTTCACAGTCACACAGTGGTGTATTTGATGCAAAATCCTGGCCAAAATTATTTTTCATGTGTTTTAAAGTTAAAAGATTTTCTGTTGACTTACTATTAGTAAATACACTTAATTAATGTTTTACATACATAAATGTGGGCATTTATTTAAAAGAAATAAATATATAATAAAACGTTTATTTAATTGTTTACTATTCATAACAGAAAGGTAATTGTTGATCGGCTTGTTTTATTTACAAATAATGTTTAATTACATGTGGTTAATTTTACTACACATAAATGTTTAATTATTTATATAAACCAATGTATATAATATATATATTACTTGCATTTAGTATTTAGCAAAGTTCTGTCTCTATAGTATAGAGATGCTGGTTTGTGGGTGTTTTTAATAGATTTACAGTCATCCCAAAAAACATTGATATCTAAAAATGGCAACAATATGCGGATTTTTTTTTAATTGCCTTCAAAACTATAATTAATACTATTATAATTCAAAAATGGTCCTACAAACCCCTACACAGCTATAAAAAGCTTTGAATATATTAGATAATATATATCAATAAATATATTGCAATAAATTAGATCTAAAAAGGCTTAATATTAACCCATTTTCAATTTAAATTAATTTTTATTATATGAAAAGTAAAAATATTTAAATGCACATCTCAAAGTATACATTTAAACACAATAACAAATCTGAAACATAATAAAAAATGACGTCTTCTCACAAAGAAACTTTCACTTCAACTCAGGCTAGGAGTCGCCGGATATGACTCATACTCCTGAAATACACATAGATCTATGCACCAGTTAGTCAGCTATTATAAAATGTGCTTTTTACAATTTTTGAGCAAATTTTAAATTCTGCAGTTTTGGCCAGGCTTTTTCCATCAAATACTCCACTGTGAGTCGGTGAGATGATCAATCGTCTTGAACATGTTTATGTCTCACTCTGAAGCAACACACTGACACCATAGGTACACAACTGGCGTCCGCTATAACACAAGGGATGCCGGCATTCTGTGCGCATGCGCTTTGCTGCAAGTGAGCGAAATTTAAATAACCCTAAAATAATATATAAAAACTTCAATAGAATCTTTGAAAATTTTTTGTAAGTTCAGTACAATTAAAATAAAACTGTTTTACACTGTTCCGCTATGTACGAAAATTATCATTATAAAACATATAATTGAAAATTAGATTAATAAATTTTAAGACTGTACTTCAACAATACTGTACTTATTATTCTCATTCTTAAAATGTATTAAAAGTTATATCGCTCTAAAATTTAGAAGTTTTAAATCTATTTTCTCTAAGGCCAAATTCTAATTCAAATATACGAATAAGAAAGGAAATCCAATTTCATTAAAGAATGTTCACAGATTTGGCTCAGATTTCATTTCTTCAGATTACTATAAATTATGGAACAAGGGATGTATTTTATGTACATCAGTTGTATAATAGTTTTGCTTCGTAAAAAAACATTTAGGACGAAAATACTGAACCTAGTTTAGCTTTTAAAAGGCACGTTGTTAAAGTAATAAAAATCAGTCGTATTTCTTGAACTCATCAAATTATTTTTTTAAATCATGATGATGATTCGCTTATCTTTTTTTTTATTGATCTTATAAGTTTCTTAAAGCATCATAAATTGAAAATAGAAATAATAAATATATTTTATTTTTAAATTTTTCTAAAGTATTTTCTGACTTCGGTAATTAAGTTTCAAAACTTTAAATCTGGCCCTTTTTATTTAGAAAAAAACTAATACATGTCTTTAAACATCATTATCATGGTAATTTTAAATTACAGTGCCGGACAAAAAAACTGCATCACCTGCGAAAAAGTGGAAAACGCTGCAAATAATGTTTTTCAAGCACAGGTATTATGGAAAAATGATATTTTTACGATAATATACAGTTGTAGGATTAATCTCAATTAAATTTTATTGGGATTTATAAATTATTTTCACATAATTATTTGGAAAAAGGGAAAAAAGTGAAAAACGCAATATTTAAAAAGAAAAAAACTTGGAACAAAGTAATAGATGCACAAATTCTGTGGTTAATGTAAATTCTATATAACTGCAGTCATATTATATATACTTAGATGTGTATACATGCATAAGGATCACTTCAGTATTTAGTAAGTCCTCCACGAGCTGCGATGACAGCCTTGCAGCGGTCAGGCATAGAATATATTAACTTCTGTATGTAATTCTGGCCAATTTTATGCAACCAGACCCTAATAATGCTTTCCTGCAGTTTTATCTAGTAGAAGGCTTCTGAGCAGCAATTTTTTTACCCATTAATGCCAAAAATTTCCAATGGGATTCAGGCCAGGACTATTACCAGGCCAATCCAAAACTTTAATACCAAATTTTGTCAGATAGGCCGTCACCTAAAGAGAGGAAATTGCTTGAAAATTACTTTTCCAATATCCTTAATGTTATAGAGATTAAACCTTGTAAATTAGACAACAAAATAATTCATGAATAAATTAGATTGTAATTACCGATTTCGCTGTATGGCAGGGTGCAGAGTCCTGTTGAAAAATACAATTTCTGGCACCTTTAAAATGATTTTTAATAGCTGGTTTTAAACACTCCTCCGAAATCTCAGTATAAACGGATGCATTCACAGTTCCAGTAATAAGTTTCCGACTTCCAACTCTTTTGCTGGATATGCAGGCCCATTTGGCTGACTGGAAATTTTGCAGTACGTGATATGCAGTCTGGATGATAAGCTTCACTTTCACGTCTCCGAGCATACCGCTTACCGTCTGATGCACGTAGGTTGAACTTAGATTCGTCCGAAAAAATTACTGAATCCCACTGAGCCTTTGTCCATGAGACATGGTTTTTGCCCAAGAAAGTTGTTTCTGCATAATTTTTTTAAAGTAAAGGCTTTGTCTTTGAGCGATACGCAAGCAAACCGCATTCCACAAGGCGTCTTTGGATAGTTCTTGCGCTTAAATTAACACCACAGACTTTCTCAAATTCAACTTTTAAGTCAGGAACACTTGGATGACGATAACTTAGAGACATCCGTTTCTGATATTGATCATCAGAATTTGCGGTCACCCTCTTTCGGCTCGATCCAGCTTTTCTCTCAACTTTACCAATTTCACGTTCTAATTAAATCGTCCTCCAAACTGTCGATTGATTGCAACCAATTTTTTAGCGATAACACGTGTCGAATATCCTTCTTTAACTAAAGCAAATATCACACTTTTTTTTTTTTTTTGCGTCAATTGAACATACAAATCCATCATTTGACCACTTAAAAAACAAGACAAATGACTTTTTTTTTTCCTTTTGCCGCACTATTCTTAAAAATCTGATGACACAATACTTCGTAAGAGGTATATTATCCAATAGGAATGTAGAATGATATCTTATCTTGCTTTACAGCAACTAAGATTAATTTATTTAAACGAAATTTACAAACGAGCATTACAAAATGTTATTTTTTCTAAGTGATGCAGTTTTTTTTTTGTGCGCCACTGTAGTTATTCATAAAAATAATACATATTACAAGAATAGAAAACTAAAGAATATAAATTATTCAGCACTTGGTCGATTCAGATAGCATATTTTAAAATTTTGTTTTAACAAATTACAATAAACTGACAGTTTTTCTGATGTTAATCTATCTGAAAGGCTCCAACGCATTTACGTACATGCCGCACAATATTTCTGAGATGGTGTGACGAAAATGCACACCATATTCTGATATTCTACCACCATATTTCTGATACTCTTTCATTATAAATCTGTATATTTATTATTTAGTATATTTTAAATACATTTTAATAACATTTTAAATACGTTAATAAAATTGTTTGAATAGCACCGCACGCGGAAACGCAAGCATACTTACATGGTCTAAACTTTCAAATCTGGTTTTAATCTTTTTAACTTTGGCAGTGATGATGGAGCTGAAACAGCTGTTTGCTACTTTATATGTATTTTATTTGTGCTATTTTTTTTTATGTTGATAATTTATTTTAACTTATTCAACATTGCTTATAATTCGGTGTATGGGCGTAACATAAAACGCATATTCAAAACATTATGCCAAAATTTTGTGCCTTTTTTCAAGGTAAAAAAAGTACAAATTTTAAGATAAATAGAGTTGCTAAAGCATAATGTATACATTATAATGCACATACATGTGGTAGATGTTATTTACAAACGTTGTTACTGATACATTTTCGTTAAGATAATTTTCTGTAGAATTAGGATATTTATGTTTGCTGTTGTTTCGAGGTACATATATTAACCGATCTTTAACTAGTTATCATCCGCCGTCATCAAACATGCGACAAAGTTTTTTTTTTTTTTTTTTTTTTTTTTTTCAAATTGATTTTAACCGTGGTTTTTCTTACGCATTCAAAACTTTTTAGCAAAACTATCGTATCACCTAAACTATACAAAATACTGTTATATAAACTGTATTTCCAAGTTCAAAAGACAAAATAAAATTAATTAGCTAACGGACTAGTTACTTTTAATCAGCAAATCTTATTAAGTATATTATTAATCTTATATTAAATCTTATACTTATTTACTACAACATATGCTAAAAATTATTATTAAATCTTATACTTATTACTCTGAAATATTACTAGTTATTTTTATGTAACTAAAATGACATGTTTAGTTATAAAAATGAGACAGGTGCTATATAAATAAGAATAAATTAAGACTAATTAATTCTAAATTAAGTGGTTTAAAAAGCTTAATGGAAAAAAGACGTTTATTTATATTTTCCATTAAAGGAAGTAATTAATGCAATTTGTTTTTTCAGACAACTAACCATGCTGATTATATTTGCATTGAGATATAATCAAATTGCATTAAATACCTCTTAATTTGTTAGTAATATTATGAATAAAATATCACTCCAGTATAGAAAATAAAATGTGCTTCTCTGACTGAAGAGTAATGACATTTTAATCAATATTTTTTAAGCTGTTTACTTTTGTATCTATTATTTTTTAGGAGTTAATTACGTTTATCAAGTCATAAAATATTTTATAGTATGTTATTCATTATAAACTTATCTGTCTGCTATTTTAAGATTTATGAAAGTAATCGTTTATTCTTTCTCCAACAATTTTCTAGAATACTTAAAATATGAAATACATTAAAGATCTAAATTAAGTCTACATTTAAATTTTTGCTAAATAAGATGTTGCGTATTGGGTTTTAAAATATTATTAACAATGATATCTAATACTTAATATTATTTTAGTTATCAAATGCGAAAATAAAAATGCCATTGTTTTAAAGAAAAGAAAAAAAATTAATGTAAAATAGTGCAAAAATCAGTATTTTAAAAAATCAGAAAAACGTAACGTAATCTTACAATGTACATTATTATCAGTTTTTAAACACTCAGATATTTTATTTTCATATAAAATTAAAGAAAAAATTTCGAATGAGTTATTCAATTTGACGTGAACGTATTCATTTTTACCACGTGTTTGTTAAGTAAGGTGACTATGTCACATTTTTTTTACAGATCAATCTTCATCTTTCATGTCTTTAAAAGTTTAAAATGCTGCCACTTTCTTCTGTCTAAATTTAGATAGGAGACATCATTTGATGTCATGAAACATTTACTTTGTGTTTTGAAAATATATTGTGTTTGTTGCTGGGGAAAAAGTTTTTTTAAGAGGTTAAATAATATTCTGTATTATCAACTAATTGCATTAGTAAATGTATATAATATCACAGATGAGTTCTTGTCCTGGTCTCGGACTCCGAGCACGACGATTTGAAATCCAAGCTTGTCCGTGCACGCCGATTTCAAATTTAAGCCCGAAACATTTTGTGTCATCAGAGTCCGAGCTCGATACCGAAAGTAACGCAGTAGAAAATTGTTAATACTATTTTAAAATTCTTTTGAGATTAATATTCTGATTTAAGAATCTCTTCTTAGATAGAAAAATAATTAATCCTAAATACACCCTCATGGAAACATTTCGGAATTTTCATATGCCTCAAAATCTGTGTAAAATAGGTAAAATAGCAAATTTGTTATATATATATATATATATATCCAACCACTAGCAGAAATCTGCAAAATTCCCAATTCCTCATTCTTTTAAAATATTACTGTACAACTAAAGAGACATGAATTCCAGTAATTCTGGAAAAAGGTCTTCAAACAGAGAACGAGAATGGATAACAGATATCCCATGGCATCTTTATGTTGCACTGACTGTACAACAGCTTCAGAATCAGATAGAATATTTCCTTTTTTTTATACCATCAATAATAACAATCCAAGTCCCTTTCAAACTTATTTTAAAGGATTGTGAAACATTTAAAAAAACTTAAACTACATTCTTTTTTCTCAAGCAGACACTTTTTTTTTTCCTTTTTTCAATTTGTGAATAAAGAAAATATTCACTTGAGTACCAGCCCGTTTAAGCCAGAAGACTGGTATAAAAATCGAACTCGCGCGTAAGTCTTGGCCCCAGACTGAGTCCATATTAACATTATATTATCATACATTATCTGAAATATATTCTGACTGTATGTCACAATGTTATACATTAAAGGGGTAGCGTAGAACCTTTAAATGAACCACTCCCATAAATCATCGAAATGAATTTTATTAAATTTAACACGTCAAATAAATAAAAATACAGATTACTGATTAGTGATATTTCACAACAATTACATATTTCAGGCTCCTTTAGCTTATGATCATATTAAAACTTCGTAAGTGTCCAGCGTTTTTCAAAGTCTGTGTTTACAATAAGAAACAGATGCAAAGTTCCCCTCTAAAGTGGGCGCGGGAGCTGAGAATCGGCTCGCTTGTCCACTCTTCATAAAAAAGTCTCTTGTCAATCTTCTCAGGAATAGGTGACGGGGATCGAGATTTTTTTCGCCTCTCAACAAAACTGGAATTGTCCACGCTCGTTTCACAAGGCTGTCACTTAACAACCTCAAAAATATTTGTCAGAGAAAGGTTTTCTCTACCCGGTGATTCTAGCAATCACCCGGAGTCATGACTCCGATTCTCTAGGGGGAGAGAACTACAACCTACTCGAGTACTCTTCACACTTAACTCTGTTTTATCTTCATATCACCTCTGTTTTACTTGTATAACAATGGAAGTCTCTTCAGCCACTAGAAGCTCTTTCAGATGAGGTCATGTCGAAAGTCCGTTCTGATAGGTGTAAAAAGGATTTCTCACGTACTCCCACTCTAACTGATGTCATCTTCGTTCCCACGGTACCTGGGAGGTAGTCGGCTCGATCAAATACGCTCCACTCTGCTCGATGTATTCATCCAGCTGTTTCGAAACTTTCAGGAAGGAAGGTTCGTGATGATTGAGCGAAAGTTTTGAAGTACGCCGGTCGCTTACTGGAGTTAGTTTTATTTTGGAGGAAAATCCAAAACACATGGGATCTGCCTATACCTGGATTTAGGCTTCAAAAACAGGGGTTTTTGGGTGAGATATAGTGAATTTCTCATAATATATTTACAGTCTAAAAGCCAATATGAATAACACATAAAATACTTAGAAATACTAACCAGTTCTTATGCCTTGTATTTCCGTCTGAAAATTCATAAAATGCAAAGTATCATAATTTGATAAGTTTTAGACGTAAAAGAATGAAATTTTTACTATTTTATTTGTTCATGTATGGGAAGTTTTAAAATATAACTTGCAGAATCCCGGAACAATAAGTAAATGTAAAATTCGTAACTTTGCAAAAAATTACTATTTTGACGTAAATAGATTCGAATTCATTCACTAATTTTAGAGCATTTGTTATTATTTTTGTTAATAAAATACATATATAAAAAATTGAACTTAGATTTTTTTTTAATTCATCGAACAGCAAAATATTTACAAGCATATGTTTAAACATGATTCATAAAAGAAACATAAAAATCGTAAAAATGGAAAAATGGGGGAAATGTTACATTTTAAATTTATACGGTAATTTCTACAAGTATTAACTTACTTAAAAACACGTACAGAATATCTCAAATTAATATGTACGCTTCTTTTTTTTTTCAATAGGTATGAAAAAAAAAATATATATACATATATATATATTGAGTTTTCCGAAAAATTCGTGTATCATTTAATTATTAGATATTGATTCCGATAACTAATATCTAATAATTAACGGGCACAATTTCCGGTACGAATTGATTTTCCCAATCCGGCACGAACTTTTCGGACAACCCAATAATAATAAGATGGAAAATTATTTTTTCCAATAGTTTTCACATCTCCTATTCTATGTATATACATTGATATAAATAGATATATAATACTTTAATTTAGAAAGCAGGCAAAATGCACTTAGGATGACGCACATCCAAAGTGTCCTTGTAAAAAGGAAATATTTCTATGAATAAATAATTTCATTCAATCCAAAACAATCAAAAAGTGCACTTGATTAGAAAAAAAATGTTTCAAAAAGTATATTTTAGTTTTAAAAATACGCAAGCACTCGCTGGAATATATGAGCATATTTTAATATCAAACACGCCATTTAGATAAAGAAAATATAAATGTCACATTGACATCAAATATTTAAACTTCCAACCACTCTTACAATTTCAAATACATAATTCATAGCTGCCAACTTCCCACTGTTTTTTAAGTCAAATAAATATATTTTAACCAGAAATTTTATTTCATGAATGAAAAGATATAACTACTACATAGAAGAAAGGTAAGATTTTATTTTTAAAAAAATTCTGGTTCAAAGCACATATATCTGATTTAATAAGACCAGAAGGTTGCAGCTATGGTAATCAGTAAATGTACAGTGCCGGTTAAAAGTTTCCCACCAGTTACTTTTATGATTTGTTTGCCAGAACGTTTCAGCGAAGAAAAGTGCAATTGCGCTAAATGAAGAACCATACAAAGAAATTATTAATTGAAAACATTAAGAATCTGTCTCAGATTTTATATTATATTGGTAAAATAATTTTTCCGTTTTGACATAAAAATTGATTAGCAAAAAACAATGGTTGCGTTTCAGAAGATATAAATTTTAAACGAACAAATATTAAAGAGAAAATGTTTAATCCTTTTGATTCTGTCGAATTTCGACGGAATCAAAAATCTTGAAAAAAGTTTTCATTGCCAAAGATTGCAATTGAAACACTAATTGGTGATTTTTCATTTGCTCCTGGATAAGAAAAAATTTACCTCAAATTTTGATTAGATAAAATCTCAATGACGCTGTTTTCGTTTTCATGTTTTTTATTTCAAATTTCATTTAAATGTTATTTTAAATATGGTGTAATTTTTACATATAAAAACATTAACTGCTTCAAGAATTAGGAATTAAATTTATTCTTACGGCGCTTGATGTAATTATGCATCATTATTATTTAATAAATGCTATGATTTTGAAATAAAATGTAATCGTTGAAATAAAGTTTCGATGGTCTGTTTATTTTTATGTATTATTTCTTTATTTGATTTCAGTTTTCAGTGATATCTTCTCTTTTCTTTGGGTAGTTGTTCAAAGGATTCTGGGCTAATCTTCCATAATCGAATACACCAATTGGCGATTGGTTTATTAGTTACAATGTTGAAAGAATAGTTTACATTTGAAACAAAACCTTCATGATGAATCCTATTGCAGAAAATCACATCATCATCTACTACATATATAAAATGCAAATTCGTATTTCATTCCGATCGATTATAACTCAAGGCCTGCCGAACAGACATTCATAGAACTTACACTATTAGTTAGGTGATTTATTTTGGAAAGGTTTTAATACAAAACACTTTGTTTTGCGTTGTTTAGTTATTGAGCTACATGAGAAAATTCTAAAATTACGTGAACCATATTATTAAATATAACATTTTTATGGTTTCGTCCATCTCACGAAACCCTATTACTCCCTCTCCGTTGTCTGTCCGTCACAGAGCCGTTCACAGAAACTATATAACTTACAGGCATGAAAATTTGTGTACTTACAGCTAAATACCTACTATGAAGCTCAAAATATTAAAATTTGAAAAAATCGTTTTATCTTAATATATAGAGATAACAAACCAAAAACAGCCTTTTCCTATTAAATTTAAACATTTTCTGTTATAGCAGTGGCCAACAATTAAAAATCCACAATAAAATTCTTTCTACAATAATTAATTTTCTATTTAAAGATTTCCACGTGAAAAATGAAAATTAAATAAAAAGTTTCATATGTTTTTAATTATCGGTGGTGAAACGTTTTCCTTAATTAATGAATTTATTTTTCTTTTAATGTTACGTGAACGACGCCACGGGTAACAGCTAGTAAAATATAAAATAACTAATCTTCCGTCATCTGTGGGCAAGGTTAGCTCCAAACATGGGCGTTTGCTAGCAACAATATAGTTTAAAATCAATGTAGATACTTTTAAAGAACTGTCACAAAAAGTTTCACTTTCTAAAATACGCAATTTGGCAGTAGGACCTGAATTACAGAGGATTACGCAATAGGTTTAAATATCTATTTTATATAAACTATTTTTTTTTAAATATCGTATTTAGTCCACATGACAGATATTATTATGATAGAGTATAATAGCGAGCTTCGCCCGCTGTCAGGCCGGTTCAGATATTCGAAAAAACGAAAAAATAGACCGGTAAATTTTTACTTTATAAAAAACATGACTTTTTTTGTTGCTAAATGAAATTTATTTGGATTTATTAAAGAAAGGATAGAGTGTTTTGAAAGGAATATTAACCGAAACATTTTGTGCGATCTTCGATCACACTCACCCACTTGTTTATAAGTTCTACGGAACGGATTTTGATGCTACACTGTTAAAATTTTGCAGCAAACTGTCCAGCAATTGACCGTTTTTGTTGCAATTTGACCGTTTTTATAGAAAACGGTTACAAACCGTAATTTTACTCTATTTTACCATATCATTGCCCATATTATGGTCAGAATAGAGTTAAATTATGGCTATGAAACCATTTTCTATAAAAATAGTCAAATGGCTGGACAGTTTGCTGCAAATTTTTAACAGTGTAGATAATATTTCAGATTTCGTGAATTGTTTTAACATTTAACATATCATTCTACATTTGTTTAGCTATGGAGCTAATGGGGGAAGTTCTCAGTGGCATAGTTGTAAAAACCAGAGGATATGCTGTAGGCAGAACTATATAGTAGAGAGTATATGCTATAGCTACGGAGGATGTGTCGAGTTTCTTAAAAGTTCCAGAAGGTATATGGCGTATACCAGCGTGTACCCTCTACTATATCCCTGTAAGTTCTATAATCAGGTGAATATTTATCTACTATCTATATAAAATTCAAAGGGAAATTTCATTCCGATCGCTTATAACTTCATATCTGCTGAATGGATTTTGATGGGACTTACATTGTTAGTTAGATAATGTTTCAGGAAATGTTTTGATATATCACATATTGTTCTACATTGCTTAGTTATAAAATTATCGGTGAAAGTTATATCGTTCTTTACCAAACCTATCCTTATTTACCAAATCCTACTATAAATGATGAACTAAAAGTGTTGGCCCTTACCAGCCAAAATTTGTCTCACACTTTAGAAAATAAAATAGCGGAATAGCGTTCGTATAATTTTAGAAATGCGGTTGGACATTCCAGGTAAAAATTCATATTGCTTTAAAACACAAGATGAAATTCACCGATATTTTCGTTTGATTCAAGGTTTGTTCGGGGAAACAGACCCGTGTAGCGCGGACAAAATTTTTCTAAGTTCCATTATCAAATATATGAAAATACCAAACATAAAAAATATCATGATATTAAAATATTCTGCTTTTAAAAGTCTCATTTTAAATTGAATTATTTTCAAAATTGAATTTCAATTTTGATTTGAATTATTTTCTGATTTTAAAAATAAATATCAAATGTATGAAAATATCAAAAATCAGGATATTTTTATTATAAATATTGAATACATATCATAATATATATTACCGAGCCCAGGAAACAAAGAATTATTTGATTTTTATATGAAATAATTGTGAATCTAGAAAGATGATACTTTCTTTCTTTATTGTACAACGTGATAAATAATAGGATTGACACTCATTCTTAGATTGTTCTAAAACTATTTTTATTTAAATATCTCTTAAAATAAAACTTGTCTTAAAAATTCATCGAAAAATTAAATCATAAATATTGTATTTTTGGATTATAAAAATTATCTTTGCAGCTACTTTGCTGATACGAACTAAATTGTGTTCGTCTATTAACTGCAAAAATCGTGCATTAAATATCCGGAACATGATGCCTGTGTTCAACTTTGTGTTTCCAAATACAACTTTTTTTTTTTTTTTTTATTCGATATCGACAAATTTGAAATTGTTGTGAAAATTCATTTTTTCTTTCAGAAGCCTTAATCGATTTTAGAGATTATAATGCTAATTATTAACGTAAAGTTGTTCTAAATAAACTTAATAAAACATATTTCAGAAGAACTCTAAATTACATTTTTCTAAAATGTTCGTATAGCTCTAAATTAAAGTCCTATATTTCAATGTTATCGTAAAGAAATACGACGCTTTCTAAGAAAAGGGAATAAAAAACTGACGATTCAAAGAGCGAAATTTGTGAATAGACTTCGCTTAATATATGCCAAGTAAATAATCTATCAATTAAAGTTTGTCGATATCAGACAAACGCATTTTTTGGCTTGCCTGAATTGCTTTAATTTTTTTTTCTCTTTAAAAGAGTATGTAGGAAAAAGAGGTTTAATTTTATACCTAACGAAAATAAGCTTTCAGAATCTTGAATCAATTTTTAGTAACTATATAAGGTCAGTGAATTCAAAGACTATATCAAAGCCGGAAAATTAATTAAAAATTTCGCTACGTAAAATAAATTTTTTAAGAAGTTCAAAATATCTTAAATTTTTTAATGCTTTGTTTAGAATATTCGATTACGGTTTCAATATATAAAAAAGAAGCATTAACTTTCCAACTATAGAATTTTGAAAATAATCAAACTGAATACTTTTGAATAACTCACTTTTTTACATTTCTTTGAAATAGGGCAGTGAAACGAATTGTTTTGCTTAAAAAATAAATAAACACTTATACTACTGTTTTCGATTTAAACACATAAACAATCTATCGGGTGCACCAAAAGTTCGTTAAAACTTAAAACATTCATTAAAAAGAAGCAAATGATGCTAAAAAATTGCGGTTTGCAGGAATGAGATTAGAGGGAGATCGTATTTTTTTAACAAAAAAATTGGTTAAAAAATTACCGATAGATGACGCTGCATGCATAATATGAAGCAGATTTATGCAAATACGGCTGTCAATAAAACCCTTCAATGCACACAGATTCTTTATGTGATACTAGCAGTATGCTATCGTTACCAGATCATGCGCTGTTTGTTAAACTATTTTGCAAGAACAGGGTATCGACAACTGGCGCATTGTGAAAAATGTGCAAAATGACTGAAGAGAAGAAAGGGGACTGTTTCATGTGCTGCGATACTGAAGCTTCTCAGACGCTTCGATGAAATGGGTCTTTTATTGTAAGCCGAATTTGCATACATGCTTCATATTGTGCATGCCAGCGCCATCTATCGGCATATTTTAACCCCATTTTTTTTTTTACTAACAAAATTCCAATCTCTCTAAAATCCCATTCCTACAAACCGCAATTATTTAGCATCATTTGTTTCTTTTCAATAATTTTTTTAAAGTTTTAACGAACGTTTGGCGCACACGGTATATTAAAACGAAGATTTGCGAATCTGTATGTCTGTAAGTAGTAGTGTAAAGAAAGAATAAAGTCATAATGAATAAAGTAATGAATAAAGTCAGCGCTACAATATTGGGCATGAAAATATTCCAAGATGTTCCTTAGATCGCCTCGACGACATTTATTTCAAATTTAGATTTAGATTTTTAGAAAAAAAAATAACTTTTAAAGTATTCTTTACTGGATTTTTGCACTAAATATTTTCTTTCACCATTCACATCATCGTTTCATAACATCGAATAATTTCACTCTTTACAGCACAGAATAGAACAAAATATGCACTACTTTCAAATAAAGTTTTTCTCAAACCTGTAACGTAATTTACGGATTTTTTAATGATTAATTAAAAAACCTTTTATTTAAAAAAAAAACACGTTATTTCATGTTTTTAATTTGCATAAATGTCAATCTACTAACGATTGATTTGTTTCTCTATTTTGTTTCTTTGAGCAGCGCTGAAACACTAATGTTGTTTTTTTTCTTCTAAATCTCCCAAAATTAAATATACCAAACCATACATGCGACATTGTTTATTTTTTTTTCGGTCATCATAGGATAAATTTAACTAGTTACTGAAAGTTAAAATTACAAATTCCGTTAGTTTAAAAATCAATGAAAACTAAATATAAATACAATTTGACTTAAAACAGAAAATTGTAAATGTAATTAATGATTAACGATTTGAAGTGCTTCATCGTTTGCGGCGTACGTAACGCTGTTTAAAAGTCCTCAACGTCAGCTCTACAAATCATTATTCATTAATGTCGCAATTTTTTAATATAATCTGCATAATATTTGATATCATAAAATTCAATTTTTAAAGTTATTTATACATTTATAAGAATATAAGATTTATCGAAGTTCCGAAAATTTTAGATGTACCACATTAAGCAAAATTTTATGTAATGATAGCATAAACTACTTATTACTGTATTTTATCAAAATAAGAATACATTCCAAAAGAATACAAGGTACCTCGTACCGAATTTTATTTAAATCAACTGAGGCGGATTTATTTTACTGTTTTTAAAATCAATTTTTAAAGTATCAGTTCTATGTAGTCTTGCCAGTGCTGTAGTACTTCTGTCATATTTGATATCTGCCATATGCTCTTTTAATCTTGTTTTAAACTTTCTAGTGTTCATTCCTATATAATATTGAATGACTAATAAAATAACTAATTTAATAATACTGATATTTTTGAACAATTTTTATAATTTATGTTTTTTCTATACATAGTTTACAGGGAGTTCCTGAATACTGGGTACCTTATTGTTATAACTAAGAGATGTATATGCATCGTGCAAAACGTGTTTGTATCGCTATCATTACTACAGTGAGATAATATTGTTGCATGTTTTAAATCACGTGAAACCAGGTCGGGTGCACGCCTTAGCTGGACGCAGGGACTGTATACAAAATACTTACATCACCCAGAGATTGTATACAAAATTAAATTTCGTAATTGGTTAACAAATAACTATTTTATCGTAAATAGATTTCCATATCATGAGGAACAACATTTAAAACATTTTTTGCAATTAGAAATAATCTCTAAAAGTAATGGTTTAGGGATAAGCTATTGTTCAACGGTAAAAAATGATACCCTGCATATTTGTATTGTACTATAAGAACTTTTCTTAATTCTTGACACCGGGTTTTCCATGCTTTTTGGGTAATTTATTATTACAACAACATTTTTTAAGGTTTTCATCTGTAATTTAAATATAAAACCCTATGATTTAAATAAGATTACTAATGAACTATCTTTGTGAAATGCTAATATGAATTTTTAGATCATTATAGAATATTTATCAATGTAAATATATCGTAAACTAATTAGATTTGAAAATTCGATGTTCAGTAACAAAATAAAGTTTATTTGTGACATTTTACCTTTAATAAATTGAAAATCTAATTTAACTACGTTAACTTGCATTTTATATATCGAGAATTCAAACATTTTCAGCATACATGTCATTAATTTATACAATTAGATTAGATATCTGATTGAAATCTTTGATAAAAATTCAAACTCGATAACATTAATTATTTTAAATCTCATTATGTCAGATTTGTTATCTTAGGAAAAACGAAATAAAGAAAGGTTATGCGTATTAGCTTTATAAATTATCTTCATTAAATTATATTTTTCTTTGCTGCTTTTTTTTTATTATTATTAAGAGTGTATGTTATCGGAAAATATTTTATTTTCTGTATAATAACCTTTTTTTTTTAATATTAATATTTTTCTGAAATAATAATATTAATCAGTCAATTTTCTTTTTGGTACACATCCGTTATAATTATTCTTTCTTTAATTTTGAAATAAAAATTCAAAAATAAAAGAATGCAATCACACTTTAAAATAAATGCATATAATATCATGAAAATCTTATTAATTATAATCCCTATCTTGTTTTCTTTTTAAAAATTAACTGTAAAATTTTACAGGTGATAAAATCTGAGAAACTATTATGTGCAGGCGTGCACAAGAGTATTATACAACGTACCTGTATATGTAAGAACCCTGTTTCCGTATAAATTCAATATAACTATCATAAGTTTATTAATTTCAAATTGAAATACCGAAAACTACTTTAAACATTTTTGCATTTCTACGGAATGACAGGTATGCATATATAACACGTAAGATGAAAACGTTCGGACCCTGTAACAATCAGTATTGCCAATTTACTACGTATTTTAATTCGAAATATCTATCAGAATTTCTAAACCGTAATTTTTGTTTGATTTAAGACAGGCATCCGTGATTAAGTAAACTACAAAAAATACTATTCGGAAATTCTGGTGTGTCATTTTAATAAAGAAACACTGGCACACTGATCATCATAGTTATTTTAACTTTTTATCCTATTTGTATTAATTGAAATTCTCAAGAGGTAGAGCTGCTAGGGTTTTGTTATGAATCAGAAATTTACTTCTGCTTTAATATCTGCAAATTATAAGTCGACTGGACATAATACCATGAATTACAAAAAAATCTAGGGATTTCGTAAAGTGATATATCTTACAGCAAAATGTGCAAAATTTATAAAGATATTTAAATGGACAACAAATCCTAGTACTTTAAAACAATACTTATTTTGATAAATAAGTTATATCACATTTTGTTCAATAAATCTTTATTTCGTTTTAAATAATTTATTTTATGTATTAATATGGCATTTCTCATATTTAAGGCTATTATTTTTTTAATTACACTTATTACCAAATAAAGGATTAGTAAGACGTTGTAATGTTTTTAAAACTGCAAGGTGTATGAGAAAGAAAGACCAAATGGCAATAGCTTCGTTTTAAGAAACGCTTTAAACACCAGTACAGAAGGAAAAGCAAAGTTTCGTTTGTGGACTCCATAACTGTTTAGTATAAATAGTCCATTTCACGCCAGGCATTGTGTTTGCGTTCTGCATGACTAATATTTCTAATAATACATTTAACTAATATGTCTGGTTCATATACATCTATATCAATATTTTTGTAGTTCATGCAGCGGTTTTCTAGATACATATATTAGAGCATCCCAATTTTCCGATAATATCTGCAATGAGAGTGAGACCTGTAAAAGTTTATTTCTAGACATTCTCAGACATTAAAATTTGTTTAAAATAACAAAATATAGTAGCAGACCAGTCATAATGTCTTTGAAATGAACTTTGAAAATTTCAATACCAACACCTAATTTTGACTTAATTCTTCGGCAAATTGGGCCATTGGATACCGAACTGCAAGTCATTCGGTGAGGTAGTTTCGGAATTATCAGATGTAAAATTTTGAACTGATATTGTTAAATTCCTTTTTAATCATTGCAAAAGAAACTGTAATGCGGGTATTTTTTAAACATAATTAAAAATCTACTTGGCTGAAGGAGCTGTAACTTTGGATTCGTATATTTGAAATTTCTAGTAAATTTCTGTTAAAAGTTACAGTACACATGTTTCCAATTATTAATTTGAGTAGTGTGTAAACTATGAAATTTATATTTGAAAAGAATACATATAACTCCTTGTGACTGCTTTTCTATGGGGATACGCCTTCTTTGTCCGAACTGAACTTTTGTTTAAACGAACTAAAGCTGCACATAGAGTTGCAGCGGCTATACAAATATGCTTCATCATACACTGTTAAAATTTTGCAGAAAACTGTTTAGTCATTTGACCGTTTTTATAGAAAATGGTTACATAACCGTAATTTAAATCTATTCTGGCCACAATATGGGCGATAATATGTCAGAATAGTCTTAAATCACGGTAATTTAACAGTCTTTCATAAAAACGGTCAAATGACTGGACAGTTTGCTGCAAATTTTTAACAGTGTATCTAGTGCGAACTGGACTGATTGATTAGTCATTTCATGGATATTTTTGTGTGACTGAAAGGAACTACTTGGAAAGTAAGTACGCAATTAAAAATTTGATCTTTCTGTGTGTTTCTTTAACTGTGTTTAAAGCATTTCTCCCAATCTTTCTTATTAACGAAGTTAACTTATTTAATCGTGTCATTCTTTCTGACACTCACTGTATTTCTTGTATTACTCCTTGTCAATATAGGTATACTAAAATAACTGAAAAATATCAGCTAAGCGAAAATAAATTACTTTTGTATACTTTTCTCTCTTTTATAAATTTTATTAGTATTTTATCAAAAACCGTAGTAAAAAACCTTTCTTAAAAAAATATATAAATAAAAAGATTTTTTGAAACATAAAATGAGAAAGTCAGAGGAAGATAAAATTTCTATAAATCCTGGCACATTTTTTCAATTTCCTTCAGAAGAGAAGTTATAAATAAGAATTTTAGGGGACAAAAACAAATTAGATTTTCCAAAATTAAACTCTAAAACAAACAGTATAAATATATTACTGGATTTATTTTAGAAAATTTTGCTGAAAAGTTATTATGGATTTTTTTTATTTAAATTTATGTTATTGAAATGATGTCATTAAAAACAAAATCCATGATAAGAAAGATAAACAACAACAACAAAAGCAGATGAAATTCTATTAAATAATAGAAGTAAAAGAAAATTGTGTTATTTTTAATGGGTTTATAAAGTTTAAAATATGAATATTATAAAATGGTTATGTATGTAAAGATTTTATATATGTACTAGAAGCGTACTTTTAATTGGAGCTTATTAATTAAATCACTAAGCTTTTGTTTACATATCTATACTAATATATAAAAAGAGAACACCTGACTGACAGACTGAATCATCAACGCCCAGATGAAACGATTAAAGTCACGATCACAAAATTTGGACAGTAATTATTTAGTAGTTTATTATTTAGTTATATTATTATTATTATTATAGTAGTTTATTATTTAGTTATATTATTATTATTATTATAGTAGTTTATTATTTAGTTATATAATTATTATTATTATGATCATAGTAGTTTATTATTTAGTTATATTATTATTATTATTATTATTATTATTATAGTAGTTTATTATTTAGTTATATTATTATTATTATTATAGTAGTTTACCACTGTTAAGACCTAGGCAAGCAATAAGAAAGGATTTTTGAAAATCACCCCGAAAGGTATTAAAGGGGGCTAGAACGTTTTAGGTCATTACGCCATATCTCAGCAACAGTTTCAGGTGAGAGCGCGAAATTCAGGAAATTAAATCTACTAAAAAAATGGTTAAACATGCATATCAGCGATTTTAGAAATTCACCCCCTAAAGAGGTTAAATAGTTTTTATGTAAAAAAAACAAAGAATCGTGCAACAATACAGTCACGAAAATAAAGTCGCCAACATCGGCAATGAGCCCGATTATGTAAAATTAGACGAATAAGACAACTATTGCTGATTTTTTATTAGTTATTTTGCGTAAGACATTTTCTAAGAAGGTTTTTTTTTCGCATTGTTCATCCGAGCGAAGCCGGTTTTATATTTAAACCGAAGCTAGTTACCGAAGCTAGTTTATTATATTTTTATATTTTTAACACTTTCCAACCTAGTTGAAAAGTGTTTATGACTTCGATTTGTCTGGCCGTATGGCCGTCTGCCGTCTGTCCGTGCTCTAACTCCCGTAAATATGCTCGGATTGCTCTGCAATTTTTATATGTTATTGTAGTTATCTATAGCATGTTCTCTATTTCAACGGAAGTGTGCAGCACTTATAGTTTTTTTACAGGGACACTCAAAAGAATTCCGTTACATTGCGGTCTATGGGGAAAAATCATTTGCGGTTTATTTAAATAGTGTTTCACTATTTTAAACGCATGGAAATTTATATATATATCACTAAGGTGCATTAGAAGAAGCTTAATATGGAATAGGGTGTGCATAGCAGTTATAGTTACTTTACAGGGACAGTCAAAAAGTTCCGTTGCATGACATCTATGGAGAAAAATCGTCTGCGGTTTATTTAAATAATGTTTCACTTTTTTAAACGCATTGAAGTATATATCAATAAGGTGCATTACAAGAGGCTTACTACAGAATATTGTGTGTATAGCAGTCATCGTTCATTTACAGGGACACACAAAAGAATTCTCCACTGTCTGTTAACAATAATTCCTGGAAGTGCGTTTTAAGCTACTGAACGCAATTTTAATTTTAACTCGCTTTTTGTCTATTACGTGGTGTGTATAAATTCTGTAGATCCTATACAGGGAAGCACAAAAGTTCGCGAACACATTTCCGTTTATTGACAAACTCCAGACGGAGAATTTTAAACTGTGCTACGCGTTTCCTAACTGAACTAAAATTTAGCATCCTATATAGTATATAAACAAATCTATAGATCCTATACATGGCTGAATAAAAGTATTCTGATATTTTTCCGAATATTGTACATGTTAGAAATTCCTGAAATTATGTTTTTAAATATGTTATGCATTTTCCAAATTGTTTACTTAGATGTTATCTTTTAGCTTATTAAACGGTATGATTTGTAAAATTATTTTTGAAGCGTTGGAAAGTGTTACATAATAAATGCTTGACGCATGATTTTTCGTTTTGTTAATATTGTTAGTGATTTATTAATTACGCTTTGACTCAAATAACTGATGGGGCAATAGTCATGAACGTAGTGTCTAGGTTTAGTAAAGAGGCTATGCGCTTCATGGGGAGGTAGCTCACAGAACCATCTATCAGGCGTTACGTTCCTATCTCTAAAACTTTAGGTGATACGGGAAAAAAGTCAGTTGCATGGTTGTAGAGCGTCTTCCATTTAGGATAAAAGGATGTCTTACAAGTAATAAATCGATCAAGTGCGGATATTACATGTGCTCAAAGGGTTCCGTACATTAAATTTTCTAATTACTAACTCCAATAGTACAAAAAATCGTTGCTAAAATAATTTTTAAAAAACTATACAACGTAGGATTGAGTACATATACTCACTGTATTCTGCTAAGTTTCCTTCATGTCTCCACCAGGAGCCATTCTGGTTTTCATCTATTTTCCTTCTGCGTCGACGCTTGGAATAAGTTGATCAAAACAGATACTGAACCATTTGATCGCTGTTGATCTTGCAGGTCGAGAAGGAACGGGAGACTGATTGGCAGCAGATTAGATCCTAGCTGCCATCGATTTTGTCCGATGAGAAAAGATAGCGTATAAGTGGGCAAAGTGCCGCGATGCAAAATTGGCGCGCTTCGTTCGGGGTGTCGCTGTCAAAAGGAGCCATCCGGAGTAAAGCTGGGCGATATATCGATAAAATCGATAAAACCGATATAAAATGCATACCGTGATACCGATATCAAAAAATCCTGCCCAACGGTATATCGCAAATATCATAAATTTGACGAAAACCATGAAAACCACGATATTAAAACTCTTCCTCGTCTTCGAGTATTCATGAATACGAACTGTGTGAGCTCCCCCAGCCTAAACCATGATCCACCGGATACAGCCTAACCATGATACAGCCATGATACTAAACCATGATACAGCCTAAACCATGATACTAACGGTGTGGATTCTCGCAACTGATAAGGTTTTTGAAAAGAGGAAGGGTGATTTTCTCCAGCTCTGAGCGCATGCGTGGGATATCGCCTATTCGTTCATTTCATTATGATATTCAGTGGCACACCGGTGTGGATGAATATTCGAAGTTGTTGAATGATGCGTAAATTTAGGGCGATAAAGAAAGGAAGTATTTTATTTGCAACAGTTGATTTAATGAGACAAATGAGCAAAGAATAATTCAGACATGTTTTTATTTGTTTTTTATAATTATTATTTTATGAAAAAAATATTAATTCCTTAGTAGTATTTATTAATGCATATTCTAGGGCAGGGGTTCTCAAACTATGGTACGCGTACCAGTACTGGTACGGGAAGCTTTGGCTACTGGTACGCAGAAGTCCGATACTGGTACGTGGAATAAAATAAAAAAAATCAGCATATTATTATGGAATCGAAAAAGGCTTGTCCTTATTAACTTGGAAATTTTCGAAAAAATTTCGAACGCAATTTAGGATTTGTAAACGCTTTTTCTATTTTCTTGTTACGAGAAATATTTGTTATAGCAGACTTGCTGAAGAGGGACTTGGTTTGGGATGCATTCTCCCGCGGATCTGATTTCGTATGAGTTTGCGACCCCTGATGAGGGAGTTGAATACTTGACATCGACTTTGAATCGGCTATGTCTCAAAAACAAAAAAAGGCCGGCCGGCTGTGCACTTACGAGACCAGGACGCACTTACAAGATACCACTTCCTATCGGTTGATGATGTTTCCCAGGTCGTGAACCTTAGGACCGGTGAATCAGATCTGTTTTCGATTCATGAACTTGAATTTGCAGTGGAATCGCTGCCGCCTAACAAGGCGCTTGGTCATGACGGACTCAGTCTCGAGATCGCCCGTGAGGTCCTGAAACATCACCCTCAGTGGCTGTTATCCTTGTATAATCACTGCCTTAGAGAGTCTTGTTTTCCGCGGCCATGGAAGCGGGCGATTGCTGTGTTCTTTCCCAAGTCTGGGAAGGAGTGCAGTGACCCTGCGACCTACCGTCTGATTTGTATTTGCCGACCCTCGGGAAGGTATTGGATAAATTGTGTGCAACTCGTCTGGTACTATACTTGGATTCCAAACGTTTGCTCGATGCGTGGCAGTACGGCTTTCGAAAGAAGGTTAGTATGGTCAACGCGCTCCATCACGTGATGGAGTACATAGCTGTTTCGAAGAGTCGTGGAGATTACACACGTCTTCTCACGCTCGATATCAAGTCAGCGTTCAATAGTGTTCGATGCACAGACATCCTCAGCTTTTTTGGAGGAACTGGGTGTTGAACCTTGGCTTCTTGGGTTGATAGACTACTACCTCTGGTGTCGCTCTGTCATCCTGTCAGATGATGGGGACCACTACTTCAACGTTGGAGTACCCCAAGGTTCGTGTCTTGGGCCCTACCTCTGGTTGGTTGTAATTGAATTTCTGTTGAGACGGTTGCAAGATGAGAAGTACGAAACCTATGTTGTTTTGATTTTCGCCGATGACGTCTTCTTAGCCGCACGGCAACGAACTGTCATGAGGTTTGCGGAGTTGCTTGGTCCGGTTCTCTACTTGGTCCGGTTCAGGGACTACACAGCCCTCATCCGATGGAAGAAGAGCGTTGACTGTACCGGAGTAGACTCCGAGTCGGTCGACCTCTGGAGGTCCACTCCCAGACTTGAGGATCTTTGGCGGGTCCGTTGGACCACGGATTTGACTCCGCGAACCACGTGTTCGTACTACACGGTCGGATCCAAGCAGGAGAACGACACTGTCGGGTGTGCGTTCCTTGCCGTATCAGAGAACCAAATTGTAGCGGAGAGCCAGTTTAGTCTCTCGGATGGTGCGGAAGTTTTTGCGGCCGAGGTTCAAGCGATCAAGGAAGCAATCACCCATGCCCATCTAAGAGGTCTCGGGGAACTCGACGTCTACTCTGACTCGAGATCGGCGCTCCAAGCGCTTCACGGACTTTTGCCTCAGCACAGGGCCATTGCCGAGATTAAAGACTTGATTAAATCGAAGTTCACATGCACTGGGTCCGGGTCCATGTTGATTACATCTTTAATGAAAGTGCGGACATATTCGCAAAAGAAGCCACCGCACGGCAGTCTGTCGATGTGGTGATTCCAGTCACGCGCTGGCAAGCCAAAAAACATCTTTTTGGCCGCGCTTTGTCCAAGTGGCAAGAGAGATGGGATCAATCTGGCACCGGCCGCAGGGCGTATGTATCCTTCCCATGCGTCGGCACTCGCCGACTGCAGGGCGATTTTTACACTAATCAGGTCTTCACGGGACAGGGCACCTTTGGTGACCACCAGGTTCGTTTCTTCCGCCACGACTCTACACGTTTTTCTGGGGTTGGGGTGTGTAGCATGAGCACGTGCTTTACCTGTGTGTTCTCTGGAGGTCTGTGCGGGAAAGGTACTTCCCTCGAGACTTCCGGACGCGTGCGTCACGCGATCTATGCCTGGACGGCTACGCCAGAAAGGGAGTTCGGTTGATAATCTACCTACTCCTAATGCGGACATTGGATCGCAACCTGGGTCGCCGAAGAGCTGGCCGAAATCACCTAGCTCCTCGCGGTCAAAGACCGCGTTCGAACGCAATTCTAATTACCCGCGGAGCAAGAAGTAATGGTGCATAGAGTTCGCAGGCTTGAGACTCGTCTCACTTTAAAATGTGATATTGCTCTAGTCATGCAAATGTTATTGTTGTCGTTGTTGTGCATGCTTAAAGTTTTATCGTTGTTGTGGCTGTTTTGAAGTTCTATTTCATATTTTGCACTAACACAGCTTCTTTCAGGTCCACTACGAGAGGGAATTGTGACTACCTTTCTAGGTTTCCACACCCCTCGATTTCTGGTAAAGCAAGTACGGGTCGGAAAAACCCGACTTAAGGCCTAGGGCGTGGTTCCCTTCTGGGTGTCCAGCTGCGAAGCTGTTGGGGGACGCCGGTCCGTCCCCAAGTGTCTTGTGGTGACTCCCCTACTGGGTTTCACCTCGTATCGCAACGACTTACGTCATCGACACGTGGGTTTAAGGTTGGGGGTCTGCAGGTGACGGTCCTCTGGTCGGTCAAAACGCCGTTGGAAGCAGCTCTGGTGCGCTAAAAGTCCTTCAGGAAAAAGTCCTTCAAAAGTCCTTCCTGTGTTCGGTGGTCGCTTACGCTCCGGGCGCGCCTCTGGCATCTGGCGGCACAGCTTTCTTTTATAGCAGACTTGCTGAAATTTACACTCAACCCTTATGATACAATCAGTTTTCAAGAATTAAAAACACAATTATTAGATTTATATCGATAAAAATTGAATTTTTTAATAAAGATCTAATTTCAAAATTAATGAATGAATGAAGTATTTTTAACTAGTGGAAGAACTGTTTTTAAACAGCTTTACAAATGGAAATATCCGAAGGTAAAGTCTGATTACTTGGAAGTAGGAGGAGCTTGTGTGAGTAGGAGGAGTTAAAACAAAACAACATTCCAAGTGTAATTTATAAATTACACTTGGAATGTCGTTTTGTTACCCATTGTTCTCTTTGTACTAGAAGAGCTTCCAGGAAGTGTTGAAATAAAAGTCTTATTTCAAACATAATTCATAAATTGATTCATTGTGTTGATTGAAATATTTTCTTCTCTTTTACAAAAAGTTTTATAGTTTCCTCCTATTTCATGGAAATCAGTTTTTAAGAGAGTAAGGTTATTTAAAATGGTCAAGAGAGTAATATTATTCCAATCAAACAAATACTGTGGTCATAAGCAGAGCGGATTTAAGGTAAAGCATTGTACATATGTATTGAGGTGGAATATATATAAATGTATGAAGAAACTTGCAAATGTTTGCCTACTGAGCGACATTACTGTCGCATTTAAAGGTATGCAGATTATTAATATGTTTGTATTAAGCCTATGTTAAATGCTTTAACTAAGCTTTAGATAAGAAATTCGCAGGACCTGATTAATGCAGAGGCCGACTAGGCCATGGCCTAGGGCCCACCCCTGATGGGGGTGGGGACAAAATAAATAAAATTGTTTACATAAAGTTTTTTAAAAATGCAGTTTTTTCCAATCATTTCTCCCAAAACCAAAAAAGATTTTGATTAACTTCGTAACCATATCATAATATCTAAGGATAATCACCAAATACTCCCCCCCCCAAAAAAAAAAAAATTATAGCTATTATCTTGGTTTGAGACTGGCTCCGAAAAGGTACTGGGTCTAGAGCTTCACATGACCTAAATCAGGCTCTGGAAATTCGTTTCTCATTTGAGACATCCTGCCACTGTATTTCACGAGAGAGGAAAGAAGTGAACTTATTCAGCTCTCCTCTCTTGTGATGGATTACTGGAGTCCATATTCAAAAGGATGAATGTAACAGAATTTTCGCTGACGAGAACATCAGAGTACCGTCAAAAATACACAGTCTGTTTGTGTTTAGCACAACAAATCTCTGTGAATGTGCTTTTCCCCTCTTTGTTATATGAAAAACAAATACAGGAATAAACTGAACATCGAATCTGACTTATGACTAAAACTTCCTAATATAGAGCCAGACATGAGGAAGTCGTGCTTGATAAAACAAGCCATCCTTTTCATTAGCCTACTACAACAGTATATGAATCAGTGTGCGCCAATATGTCATTAAGTATTGTGGCTTTTTTTACTATACCAAAATACTGTATTTTAATATTGTATGCATTATTAAAATATAATGATGATACTACTTTTTACTTGAATGTTATTATAAAGCAGTCAATTTAGTAATGCAATCATTAATTTTTAAATGCTATAAAACCTGCTATGACGGAAATACAAAAGACCGGAGAGATATTTCGTTTTAGACAGGTTTTTTATATTAGCTTTATATTTATTTCCAGGTGGTACGCGGAAATATGAACTTCGGTTTAGTGGTACGTCGGTCTAAAAGTTTGAGAACCCCTGTTCTAGGGTAAAGAAGGATTTTTAAAAATGCTACTATTTTTACTTCTATACCGCGAGTTTTTTTCTCCCCAGAATTTATTTTAAAAATCGCGTTCGCGTGACAGAGAGAGAGAGAGAGAGAGAGATGAGTATTTGGTATTTGATTGCCTCTGTATATATGACCACTGGTCACTGCCAAAAATCATTTGGTGGTAATTTTGCATTTAAAATTTTAAAACCATTAACCATTATTATATTTTATTTGCAACGGTGGAAATGAATATCATGCAATTTTAATTTTAATCGAATAAAATATGTTGAAATGTTTCTTCCCTATTTTTATGCGATTTACCTCCCCCCCCCTTTCTTCACAAATGAGATATTAAAAAACAGTTTAGGCGATGGCGCGGCAAACAAGAAAAAGATAATATATATTTATTTCTTCATAATTTTAGTTGTAAAATATTAATGTACTATGTGATAAAAAAATAATCGAACATGCAGATTATTCATTTTTTAATTATTTTTCATATTTCCATCCATTTTTTCAATTTTCTTCGTGTTTTTTAGGTGCGTTCGTAATTATATAAATACGTAGCACCTACTGTCGTCGTCTGGTCCGGCCGTCTGTCTGTCCGTCTGTCCGCATATAACAACAACGCAAAAACTACCCAATCGAATGGTTTGAAATTTGAAATTTAAGATATATTATCTTTGCAGAATTTTGTCGAGACATTTCAAATTTTATGAAAGCAGATATTAATAAAAATATTTATTAAGAAATTTGATTTTTTTTTTTTTTTAATCGGTGCTTTCTTGTTATAGGAGTTTCCGAAGTTTAATTGTCAAGCGATCGAGATACTTATTTTATAACAGAAATGAATCTGCAGACGATGTAATTCATTTCACAGAATTAAAAATCATCAAGATCGGAATATTTATATAACTAGCTATAGTACGAACGCACCTCATTTGTCACGTTTGACGTACAATTTCCAACTTGTTTCCATTATCATGAAAAAAATGTACTTGATGACCATTTAATACTCTAACCAGTCTTGAATTCCAATATTTTTCTCTGGGAGGTATTTCGAAGGTTCGGGATGGCGGGGAGCTGTGTGTGTGTGGAGGGGGGGGGATTATCATGGGCGCCTGCAAGGGAGGGCAATTGCCTTTCCCTGAATTTTGAAATTTAAATCTGTATTTTTTTTATGTTGAAAAAAAATATATAATTTACTTATTCCCAAGTAGCATGATTAATTACGCACTGACAGAAGAAAGAACTATGAAATTTTGGTCACCGGGATCTGCCCACTAAAGCTCTCATGGAACAAATTTTTATTATTTTTTTTTAATTTTGTTTGAGTTTATGTGTTGAAAAATTATCTCATCTGACGAAAAAGAGATGTAAAAAAAATTGATATTTTTATTTGTTAAATTTCTGTATTGCATGTTGAGGACTAGTAGCACAACTGTTTCAATATGTTACACCCCCTGTGTTTCGTCGGCGTCCATGGCATCAGAGTGTGTCTGAGAGGGGGGGGAGATTTGCACTTTCGGGACATCAATTAACCGAAAATGTGGAGACTCTAGGGTCTCAGTATCACTCCTGAATTTCTCACTGACTGTAATGTTAAAGTAAAACAATTTCTGTTGAAATATTTTACATGATAGATAATGTTTCTCTGAAGTGTTCATTTCAGTTATTTGTGATTTTGAATATATCAGTACAGGAAATTGCTGATTGTTTTAATGTAATATATGCTGTTAAATTTATTATATTATAAATTGAGTGGAGGAAGGTGTGAAGCGAACCAATAATTACGACGAGCAAACCGAAAATTTTTGTTTGAATTGTTGTAATAATCAGTTTCATTATACTTTGTTAGAGATTTCACAAGAAGCTAAAATTTCATAAAGCGCAAATTGGCGAATAATTTAGTAAAACTTATTTTATATTATTTATAGATTTTTTTATGCAAGTAATGCTCTTTAAAAGATGTTATATATAGCAATTGTTTTAATAATGGAATATGGAAGTATTTAAAATTTCCATGTTTGGTGCCAGATGCGGTTTTACTAGCCCGTGTCCCTTGAAGACGAAATTTTTATTCATTGCTACGAATGATATATTTTAAATATATTTAAGTTTTAACCAAATTTTTTGTCTATTTCCCGCTAGTTTGATTTTAGCGACTCAAACGGTCTCCTAAATTCGCTTTCGTCCAAAGCCAGCCCTATTGTGGAAATACGAGTAAAACTGATTTTTAGGTAGATTTCGTAAGAAATACTACCTATTATATTCTCCCCTAAGTTGGTATTTTTGATTCATTTTTGCAGATCTACGCCGATTATGACTCTTAAAACCCAACCCCCCCCCCCCCAGTTCAAAACTTTATCTATCTATCTATGTCACTTTTTTATGGACACGATAACTGCAATAATTCTGCACGAATCTCTTCCAAACTGATACATACAATCAAGGGGCATAAAATCTCGGTCAAGCTCGTTAATGGGCAAAATCGAACCAGGAGGGGGAGGGGGAGTGCTTTTTGTGAAAACAGAAAAAAACCCATAACTTCTTAATTATAATTCTTAATATTATCTAAAACTTTTATATTGACAATTTTTTTTCATAAGACCAACCCTTATAGCAAAAAAAAAAAACAAAAAAAATCCCTGCTTGCTCCGCCTGCAAACAAGTTGGGAAACAAGTAAGATTGTGGGCGGTCCCAACTGCGGCATCATGGCAAAAAGGTCATTTATTTCGCAATTCCCAACAAACAGGCGCCCCGCGGTCTGCGTCTTTGAACCTGTCTACCTGTGCCTGTAGGTCAAGCCGTCAGGGATTTTTTTCTTTCTTTCTTCTTCTCAAAATATTCTTTTATTTATTCTGTATATTTAGTTTTAATATCACGATATATCGTCATATCGCGATATTTAGCTGACGATATACCACGATATTGAAATTGAGATATCGCCCAGCCCTAATCCGGAGGGTCTGAGGTTGGTAGCACGGCTGAAAGGCGGTGTCTACTGACTCAGCCTTCACATTTTCAACTACAGTGAAGTTCAAAATAGGGTCTTATCCATCAAGATTCTGAGGCATGCGGTAATAAAGGACGAAGACAAGTGCGATACGCTTTGATGCATCTTTTTCAGACTTTTCGCACACACATCTGCAAGGTTGAAAAGCTAAAAAGACAACTTCAGACATTTCTTGAACACAAGAACATGACAGGTAAATAGCCATGCAGGTAAGGTAAGGTAAAACGACAGGTAAGTAGTTAATAATGCTGGGAGTCTAGAATTGAAATAAGCAAAGGCTTATGTACGCATTCTTATCGCGACAGGTAATTAGCCATGATGGTAAAGTAAGGTAAACGACAGGTAGAAAGTCGTTTTTTTTTCCTACTGGGAGTTTGAATGATGATGTTTAATCTGTAAGTGTTAGTGAAGTGATGTAATAGTGAAGTATTGTTTAAAGTGTTGTGATCATGTAGTAATGTAGATGCGTAAGTTATGAAGTGTAAAGTTGATGTACTTCTTGTAAGTTAATACAATGATTATGTGATGTAAGTGTAAGAATGGTGTGATACAGGGCACCTATTTGTATGTGTTGGGCTCCTCTATGGCCACGGATTCATGGTCCACACGGTCAAGTGGGCTGAGACACCTCCTTGAATCGTAGTGATACCATTTATGAGGAATTGTTGTCAGGTCCACGTGGTCCAGGCGGCTTGAGACGCTTGTCTGGGACTCCGAGGGTGCCTCTTAAAGTAATTGAGAACATTAATGAGAGATCAGCTTTACCCCTCAATGGGCTGCGTGCTCCTCCGGGTGTTCCGGAATCAATCCGGTCCTTCGGGACGCGGAGGGATGACCTGGAGCCCGGCAGAAAACGCCGTGGCGTCCGGATTCCATTTTCAGGAGTTTGAGACAAAGCGGGGTCTCAGAGGGAGCGGTAACCGACGTAAGTCCACTTCCGGGAGGACTGGGCTGCCGGCCGTCGCCGGTACGCTCGGACAATCCTAAGTGCAGCCTGTGGATCCTGAACCGGGCACGAAATCGAGCGGCCTGGAACTCATCCTTTCTCAGCGTACGGCACTCCAGGGGATAGACAAGATGAGTGCTTCTCTTGTCCGTTCCCAGGGCCCTCGGCGGGGGGCGCCGGAGACAGCTGTTGTTGAGATATGGAGCCATGGGTGGGAGCCACATGGTTAAGGTTCTGGAAAGCTGGTGTTCGTGTCTAGTGAAGGTGAGCTAGCGGACGCGGGCGGTTACGCAGGTCTGGCCGGACCACCGGGACGAAACTATCGCACTACCTGTTTCGATCCCTTCACTTTTCGCTTTCAAACTAACGTTCTCCCGGCCCTACGGCTCTGGCGGCCTAGTCACCCGACAGCGTGGCGGGGGTCGGACCCCCTTCCTATTTTTTTAATCTATCTGTGTTTTACTAACCTAGTTTTTAGTGTGTGTTGTCCATTCCCGACTAGAGAGACATGAGATCACTCGTGTGAGTTGTTCTTGATCTCGAATTGGGATAAATCAAATCATGAGAGGGAGCCCTTGACTAGTCGCTGGGTCCTGGTTGCTCCTGTGAGCTTTCCAGACAAGTTCGGCGTCGAGGATGTCACGGACTGTCGCTTATGAACCGAGCCTGTCCGGCCACTGTCGTACTCATGAAAGGGGTTACGATCGCGCCGATTCAGGCATCCAGAAAGTATGAAGGGGGCAATGTCCAGTAATGGATGGGTGCCGCGTTTTTTTAAACACCCGCAGTCGTCTTACCCCTCAATGGTCAGTCAGTCACCTAAATATTGCAATTTCAATTTTGCTTTTTAATCATAAATATAAAATAAACACGTGCGGAGGTGTCACACTTTATCTTTTTTGTGCTATTTATTTTTTTTATAATCATTGTTGAACGTGATATAATCCGGAATTTTATTTTTGTGGCAACACTAATTTGAAGAAGACTTTTCATTTCATTTATTTAAAGTTGCGAAATCTATGTTTACACAAATGATGTGAGTTCTAGCAGTTAGTGAATCAAACAGTATGGGCTAGAAAAATTCTTAACCAGATTATTGCAGTCTTACCACAAGGTGGGGTGGTAACTTACTGTTCAGCGATGTTAATAAGGCAGAATGTTAGGCCGAGGGAAGGGCGATGGTCGGCATGCCGACAACGGAGGATGGACGAAGAGCACTTAGACGTAGATATCAAGGCAGTGGAGGACCAAGTGTCCAGGTAGTTGCATGACTGTCATCAAGTTGAAACTTTTGATGTCCCATGCTGGACGAAGGCAGTATTATTAGTTTTACGCAAAGATTACAAAGCTTGTTCAAAATATTTTCCATCCACGCCAATACAGAGCTGCATTCGTCTGATAGTACTTCTATGCACTGGATCATGTTCTTGTTCGGTGATGTTACGACAACCATCTTAAATCCACTGTTGCAATTCTGCTTTATTTGTAATTCTGCTATTCTAAATTTGTAAATAAAGCTAAAGATAAGAGACATATATTATTATAAAGAACTTTATTCAAAAATAAAATGATGCCTTTCGTTTATTCTTGCATTAATTAACCACTTCACCGTTTGTTCCAAGATAAGTCGGTGGTAAAAACACTGTTTCCCCATACCTGTCGCCAGTAAAGTGGTTAAAATTGAAGTTTACCCATTTTTGTATATTAATTGGATGTATCGAGAGTGTAGTAATATTTTGGTGTAAAAAATCTTTAAATGAGGAATTTCGAAAGATTTCTAAATTTTTCAATGTTTTAAAACGACTAATCAAACGTTTATGAGCAGAGTTACGAATCGCCTATCAATCAACCATTGGATGACTGGTCATTTGACTAGTTATATTAAGCCCAACGACCCTCTCTAAATATATTACAATTTTAAAAAAGACATATTTTAATTTCTCCATATTCGAACTTTACAACTAAAGAAATGAAATCGTCAGAAAATTAATAAGCAGCAGTCCTTATTTAGCTCTTTAACCTCATATGGTATTTAAACTTAGATGTCATAATAACTGATAGAGGGTAAATTAATATTCTGTCGAGCTATTTTAGCTAAATCCCACACACATTTACCGCTTTTAAGATTTTCCTTGGTGTGAAATATGTGCTTTAATTAGCTATACAGGGTTGCCGAAACTTTGCTTTCCCAACTCAGACGGTAGCCTATGGAGTTGTATGGGACATAAGGACATACAATTTGGTGAACGGATGATCTGAAGGTTATCTTCTCAAATTTTATTAAAACATGCTTAACTGAAAACAAGAAGTTCCCAATACATGCCGATGCATATTTTGAGAAAAGAAATTTGTATAAAAAAAATGTCACGCAGATCAAGCGCATAAACAATTTACCAAAAGATAATTCAGGTGTTGAATAGCAGGTATTTCAAATTTCCTGCTTATTTTGTACTAGTTAGCTCGAAAGACAAAAGTTCTGTTAGTGAAGCTTATAGGGAGCGGGCTGGCTTGTTGCTAATTTGTGTTGAAGTCATTACAACAATTTCAATTTAACAGCAACAAAACTGTTTATTTAACTATAAAAGGGAATTTCAGCCGAAATCCCTCGGGCAAATTAAAACTAAGTCCGTCTCAGAATTTAATTAACTGAAATTGATGGGAGAATCATTACTTCTGAATAGATGACCTACAATAATTCGAAAAGGTGTTTCTAGCCATTCTCCAGCAAGTTAAATGCAAAGTATCTTCTCAACAGTAAAAAAAGGCTAGAGAAAATACTAAACTACACGTATTTCCATAGATTTAACACAAAACAAGGGAATGTCATTAAAGGTGTATAACTATCGTAGCTCCGCCAGCTTCATTCAGCTTTCCAATCTTACGACTCACGCTTGCTCAAATAAACAACATCATAATCCACACGCTCATAAAATACCACTCTATCGTTGGAACTCAGGAAAGGAAAGGCTCCAACTAAATTTTCAAAAAATTAGCAAGATGCGTTTCAATGTACGGCCGCCGTAACCAGCGAAGACTTCCCTTTTTATAGCACGTGCAATACTGATTAAAATACAAACGGCATTCCAATTCCACCGAACGCTTAAAGGTAGAAAGGAATAAATTCGCATTCACTTACAGAAGCTAGCTCGTAAGACAACCAGATTGGCTCATATGAACTCATTCCAAAAGTGAGTCATCCTCAGAAAGCCTTGATAAAAAGATCATGTCGTGGACAACTCTGCCAAAAGCTTTTCTCTTTGAATTGTGATACTGTGCTATTGCTGCGACTAGAGAATTTGGGCTGCATAACAGTTTACATAGAAGATTTTTGTATTAAATTTTCTATTAAGCCGCAAACACTTTATTTAAGGTGACTGAATTTCATATCGTTATGACATAAACATAAGATTACCAAACGTCCTGAAAATTCTAGGATATTTCGAAATTTGTGGACTGTAGTTTATGCAGTTCCCAATATTTTTCTTTTAAATGTCTTATTACATTTTAAGAAAATTATAAATTCCATGCATAAAAAATATATAAAGCTTAAAAGCTGCTAATTTTAAAATGATTAAAGTTAAAAAAAGTTTCGTTATAAAATCGTTACAAATATTTCTCATGCTAATACACATACATCAACCCTATAGAGCGATTTGTTCTTTTATATTTAATTTCGCATAACATGCGCATCATGTAAACAAGAAAAATTGTACCTAAAATGAAAATTGAAATTTTATTTTAGAAACAGGTGAATTTACAAATAAAAATATTACTGAAATCTTCCAGAGAAAATTCATCAAAATTCTCTTTTATGTTCACAAAAAAAAAATTATTTTTTTGCTTATGTTTGCACTTTAAAAGAACTTAGCAGATGCTAAATTGATATTTTTATAAAAATTGTTTTATTTCCAAAGTTGTAAATATGAAATAGACTCCATGCTTGTAAATTTAATTTGGAATATAACATCAATACTCTGGATTGTGAATTAAATTTAAATGCTTGTACAGTTCTGAAAAAAAATTATCACTCCTACTAACTCTGTACAAATCGTCGTATAAAAATATGACTGATACCTATCGATTAGTAATAACATCTGCTAATTAGTGCTGTGTTTAAATTTTGCTTAAGTGGTCGTCAACATATGAAATTGAACCAAAATTGAAACTTTTCAGTAAAAAAACTGACACTGATTTCATATTTGGATTCTTCGGTAAATTTTAGCTTAGAATAAAAAAACGGCAAGTCATTCGTAAGTAGTACGAGTTTAGGAATCATTCAAGTTTAAAGATACTTTTACTTTTAAATTAAATTTTAATCGTTCAAAAACATATTACAATGCAGATAGTTTTTAAGCATAAGTCTAAACTACTTGACAGAATGAGCTGTAATTTTGGATTTCTCATATTTGAAGCTTCTAGAAATTGATTTCTGTTTAAAATATTTATAGGTTACAAATCCTTTTTTTAACCATATATATCTACCCTATTAAAATCGGTGCGCTTATCTATCTATACAACCTCAAAAACTCAGAAACCACAGGGCACAGGGCTACGAAATTTGGCACATGGGTTGCTGGTAGGGGGCCCATGAACGACTGGGGCAAAACATACGAAAATTTTAAATAGATTCTTTTTATTTTATGCTTTTGGCGAATTTTTGCCTTTTTTATGTTCAAACCGTAATCGCGCGAGTTCTAACCAGTTCTAAATGTTTACTGCAATGTGAGATATACATATTATGTACGCCACGCTGCAATACTAAGAAGCTGTAGGAGGTATTACGATAATTCTTTTACCTCGCATGCAAATAATTAGAGATTATTTTATTGTGCTTAATTATTACCTTTTTAAAAAATAAAGAAAACATTTTATCACAAACATCAACAAAAAGTTTTATTTTCTTTATTTCCTTATTCCAAAGGTATCGTTTTATCCTCTACTGCCATAGCAACATGATAAATTAAATTTCATTAAAAAAAATGCACAGTAATGGAAAAATATTTCTCTACATATTACATAGATACATTTGGTTGTACTGATTTTTATTTATAATTTTGGTTTTGGAACATCAACTTGGTTCGCGTAGAACGGATTAAACAGCTAGTTTTGAAATTACTTTTCGAGAAAAATATTAATTGCAAACAATAATTTTTTAACAGAAATCGAATTCTAGAAGCTACAAATATGAGAATCCAAACTTACAGCTTATTATGACAGGTGAATTTTTGAGTTATGCTCAAAAAAACTATCCGCATTGCAATATGTTTTGCAACCATAAAAAATAAATTTTAGATTAGAAGTTACAATTTTAAAATTCCATAATTCCTAAACTACTTGACCGAATAACTTGCCCTTTGGTATAAAATATATAGTTTTATTATAACTATAACTATTTCAAAATTCCATAATTCCTAAACTACTTGACCGAATAACTTGCCCTTTGGTATAAAATATATAGTTTTATTATAACTATATATTTATAAAATATATAGTTTGGCCCCAAAATATATAGTTTACCAGGAAATACAAGTATAATATCAAAATCATGTATTAGCACTGAAATATTTCAAGTTTAGTACAATTTGTTTATGTATACGACCACATAAGCCAAATTTAGGCAAAGCAGTAATTAGGCTTTATTATTAATCGACTGGTACCAGTCTATTTTTATACCGTAATTTGCACCAAAATTAGTAGGGGACGATTACTTTTTTCCAGAACTGTACACTGTTAAACATTTGCAGCATTGCCAGTCATTTGACCGTTTTTATAGAAAGCGGTTACATAAACGTAATGTAACTCTATTCTGACCATATTACTGCCCATTATATTATCAGAATAAATTACGGTTATGTAACCATTTTCTATAACAACGGTCAAATGACTGAAAAGTTTTCTTCAAATTTTTAACAGTGTACATATTAGAAATACATGAATGGAAAATCTGAAATATTCAGCCGAAAGCATAATTTTTAAAAAACAATATAACGAACATATTAAAAATATTTTACAGACTACTTTATTTCTTGAAGAAAAGCGTAGTCAGTATTCAATGGCGATACATAAAAGCATATGTAAATTTAGAATGAGATTTAGAAAGGATTATTCAACATTACACATTTCCTTTATTCAAATTAATTTGGACGAATATAACAAGCAGAAAACAAGTAACTTTTATTCATTAATTTTTATGTATTTATAATATATTTTGTTTCAGTATAGACACAGGTTGCAATTTCTTACATAATTTTTAATTTTTCCGTAAATTACATTTTCATATCAAAAAAGAATTTCTTTGAAATTTGCTTTTAAAATTGCTGCCAAACGGGTTTTCAAGCTGTATCACAATGCACAACAACTAATGAAAATAAAACCGTAAACTATTATTGATAGAAACACATAAAAAAGAAAACGTTCTTCCGCCGTGCATCGAGACAAAAAAGTAGCTTCCCTATTTCTTGTTTTTAAGATTTTAGCTAATTTTACTCGAAAACATGAAGCTAAAATGCGAAAAACCTGATTAGAGAAGATTCTTCAATACTGAATTTAAATGAGAATTTCGCCAAAGTAGTCAGCTATAGCAAAGTTGGCTCCATTTATGGCGACTTTTCTTGGAGCGCCAAATTTGGCGATATATCTCCAAGTGTTGCCACGTTAGCGAGAATTTGACGCTAGCGGCTATGAATATATAGTTTTATGCACATGATTGGGAAAACGATTAAAACAATGAAAGATAATTGGCGAGAAACTATGTTCACTAAAATTCATAAATTAACCTCTGTTTTTTTTAATCTGTTGTTTTGTTTCAAAATGTTAGCCAACCTAGAATTTCAAATTGCTATATCTCAACAATTTTTTAAAATAGAACCAACCCAAAATTGCCCGGTATTCTTTGTATCAAGGTTTAACACGTCAGCAAAAAATAAATTTGTATTTCAATTTTTTTTTAGTTTTAAATCTGTAAGTGGCCGACATTTTGAAACAAGATGGGCAACAATGCTGGCCAACGAACTCAGTCGAGACCTTGGTAAGCCTAATACACATTTTTAGTTGCATACAAATCAGTTTATAATATATATATATATACACTATATTGCCAAAGGTGACCGGTCACTTGCGATTTTAGACGTTTTGTTAACTATCTAGAAAAATACATGAAGAATTAACCTGAAACTGCAGGTGTGTAAACAGTATAGTATAGGTTATATATTTCCTGGAAGATTTTTTCACGAAACCCTATAGGAGACTGTCAACAAATTGAAAAAGAATGAATATCTTTTGGATAACCCTGTAAAAACTAATGTAGCAAAGGCGTTTAAACTCTATATTATTAATAGTGGCTTATTGTAATATACTGTGTTCATTTCTATGAGGATAGAATGTATACTTGTAGAGAAATTAAGGTTTTTATAAAAACAGTCCCAAATTTAGCCTAGTTTTTTGCTTATAATTTGCAGAGTTCTTAATATAAAAAAAAAAGTTCTTTTCAGAAAATATGACAAACAACACTGTACATAATACTCTGCAATCAGAATTAAAAAAAAAATAAAAATTGGATGAAAAATGAGCAGGTTTACTAAAAAATGTATCACTGCGCATCGCGAATTCAATCAAAATATAATATGCATAATGTATTAGCTAAGTATATAGAGCAACTTTTGTGAAAGTCTCAAAATCATAGCTTGAAAATTCTGAAAATGATCGTCGATAGAATAAGCTCGAAATCCGTTGTTCCCAAAACGAAGCAAAAAGATGAGGGGTTGTATCAAATATCTGTTGATTAGTGCCAAGATAGCGTACACAATATTGCACGTACTACTATATTTGGATACAAATATGGCTGGGGATTACGTTCGCTGAAAATATACAGACATTATCCGGAATTGCTTTCCTCTGAATTGCGGCAATGTGTAGCTTTTTACTTTTTTTTAATGAAAGTTAATTGAAAGAGGAATGCATTCACTTATTAAGTATGCTGAGATATAGCATTCGAAATTCTTTGATCACTATTCATATATATTTATTCAGTTTGAAGATTCATATAATTAGAATGGTGAAAATCTACGTTGTATTCTGAGGCATAATATGGCACATTTTATCATTTTATGTCTTATTAATCCCCATGCAAATAAATAAATGCGCTAGATTAATCGGTTCACAGAGATTATGTCATACTTAAGAACATGTAATCTCCAATGAATTCTAGACTCCAAATCTAGTGGAATTATTTCTCTGCAAAGATACTCCTTAGTCATAGTAAGATCGCAAAAAAGAGCATTTAATCTCAAAGTTTATTTTTCTTAATTTTAACTTTCCATCTTGAGTAAATTATAATGCCAATCTAGCATTAAATTTAAGTTACTTTAATTTTTATCTCATTTATCAACAAATTTCAGAACATGTACGCTTTGAAAATGCGGCATTTAATAGTTTGAAAAAGTTCCAAATCGGTCTAAAGCTTTTTGTATTTATATGAAATGTTCAATATAAATAATATTGACTATTGACAGTTTTAAGGATTTTCTTTCAATTGTTATTAATATATTTAAAAATCTTATGGAACCCACAGCTTAATCTTAGAAGTATCAAACTTGTAAGCATTCACATTAGAATGTCCAATAAAATACAGTCATATAAATATTTTTAGTATAATAGTTTAATGTATATTTATAAAATCCTGAAAAACATTTTTTTCCGCCGAATAATTCACTTTTAGAATATTTTTTTATGCATAAGACTGAATTCTATTTCTTCAAATATAGTCTAGATTATGTTAGCGGCAGAAATGGATTTATCCTATAAATCAGATTTATAGGTACAAACATAATACGAAGCGGAATTTTGAATATATAAGCTCCAAACATGCACTAAAAGATATTTGTAGCGAAATGTATGAAAGTCATTTCTCAAACTACCCCAAATTTGAAAGGAAACTGTATATCTCACAATGAATATGCGTGCATCTATATCTCGGTTTGGCATTTGGAAAAGAATTTCAATTTGCATATAATAAATGGTTCTTTTATTTTTATTTCTCAACAGATATTTAACCTACATAAACTTGGACAAAGAAAAATCAAGTAGGAATATTTACCTAGAGTATATTTTCTGATTTAGAAATTGCATGTGATTAAGGATCAAAAGATAAAATCTCCACGTTGTATTAGTAATTTTACATGATTGTTTGAAAATATTGATCCTTGTGACCCAAGATTATTTTTTATCATATGAAAATATTACTTTTGTCGATTATTTTTAATATTAGCGATTTTTTTTTTTTTTTTTACATTTTTTTTGTTCTATCTTGCACTGTTTCTATAGAATTTGAGATATACAGCATAAAAATATCTCTTTAATTTGTGCGATATTAAAAACATTACTCGAGAAGAATATTGATTTCTCAACTCATTTCTACATGCGCATTTTCAATTTAACTTCGTTTATTCTCTGTCTGTGCGGATGTTTGGGTTAAATCTTGCAACTGTTTTTTAACCCACTTCGGTCGCACCGATTTTCCACAAATGTTGCACACATGTTCATTTTCGATGATATGCAATATTCATGTAGTTTCTGGGCTGTACATCATTAGGAACAGGGTACCGGGAAGAAATTTTTTTTACGTTTTTGATTGAATTCCTATATTTAACAATTTTGTTTAAATTTTGTATATGAGTTTATTGACGATGGCATTGCACATTCAGTTTTATTCAGGACCAAACCCCACTAGCAGAGAGTTCCAGGGGCAAAAACCCTCCTTTTTCGTTTTTCTTTGAAATCCTATTAAATTGTAGATTAAAAACGTGTTCTTTAAATATTTAAAGTTATATTTCATGTCTAAATATTTAAATAAACAGTTTTGGTGGATAAAGTATGTCCACTTAGTAGACGCTAGCCCCAAATATTTATGAATGCCTGGTAAGCCTTACACAATTAATCAGACAAAGCATAGACGCAGAAGTGCTGAATCATACAATCTATTTCATTAATAACCCATAGATATATTAAGTTACAATTATACACTTATTTTAGGCGAAAAGTATTCATTTAAAGTATTTCAATGTTGTACAAACTCTTTATCTGCTCGAGTGGTTGTTGAATTGAGGTAACCAAAAATGAATATTAAAGTAAATTTAGCATTGGAGGAAACAATAAACACATGAAACAATAAATGCAATGTGCCTTTTCTGGCACAAAGAACTATATGTTTTAAAAACTGAGTGTAAGGATGCAATTTACAGTAGCAAAAAAAAATAATAAGAAGAAATAAAAATAAAAGAAGATTAAATGTGAAATTAATAAGCACAAGTTAAAAATTTCAATTCCTCTCACTGAAGAGAAAACTTGACGAAGGACATTTTGTAGTATTTGGTAAAGATGCATGCATTACCTTTCATATTAAAAACATTCAATAAACAAATCGAGCTATCAGAGATAATCTATTTGAGATGTATTAAAAATGTATTTAAAATATTTTTAATTAGAGGGGGGGGGGTTGTTAACTGCGATTTTACAAAATTCAAAAGTTTATAAAATTTTGCATATTTTCCGAACTAGTAGAAAAAAAATTCAAACTTTTGAAATCGGACCCTAATTTTCAGTCTGACCATATAATGCTCGTAGATTTATCTGCATTTTAAAAAAAATTAGTACTTAAAAAACTACTGAAAAATTAGTCAAAATGCTAGTTTTTAAAATTTATGTCATGAAAGGAAAGAAATAAGAGTATGCATTTTTATATGTGTTATAACTTTTTCAGAATATGTCTATAAAAATCATTCTGTTATATCTTCTTTCTCGTGATTTATAAAAATTTAAATTTTTATTAATCTTACATGACGCTGATATGCTACTACTTACGCTGATTTAAAAAATCAGCATTTTCGGCAACTCGTAACTCAAAAGGAGGAAGTTGTATTCCTATACCATTTGGCAAGGAAAGATCTCTATATATACTGTCTGTAATCTCCGAGTTGTTTTCTGTTTTAACGACTGGTCTGAAATGACAAGTCAGAATCGACAGTAAGCCACCTTTAAACAGTATACAGTAAACAGTTTATCGATTCAAGGGGATTCCCATTTGCAAACAACTCCACTCCCTATATATGAGTATGTGTGTATCACATCTTAAATGAGCCATGAAAAAAATAGCATAAAAGTAGCAAAAATGCACTCTAAAATGAAAGAGAAGCGGAGGATTTCACCATCAATTTCAACAGTCAATCCGAAATTAGTAAGATAGCTAGTCAAGATTAGCTTCTGTAAAGCAGCCAATCAGAAAATTCGAAAGAGGATGAAAACAAGTATGAGGCTCATCGGAATGAGTTAAAATAGAATAACTTCGAATAGAAATAAGTGAAAAGATGATCTGAAAGTATGCTTTACTGTGTTACTAATGGAAAATCGTTCGCTTAATAGGCAAAGTGAAGCAGTAAGAGCGTAAAGCTACCCCAATTAAAAAAAAAAGACTTTTCATTGCCATACATTTAAATATAGTTAATTTAAGGTTAGTATAAGTATGAATAAGGGAAATCCATATGCTTTTTAATAAGAAAGACAAAATAAAAGAACATTTAGAAACAAGAAACATTTTATTGAATAAATTTTCTGGGTTTCAATGTACCGTTTACTAACTGAACACTTATAATATATTATTGTTTTATTTTTGTATCTATAAATAAAATTATACACGTGAAGAAAGTGCACTATTGGAAAACATTGACCATTGTATAAGGTGCACTATTGCAAAAGATTCATTACTTCATTCATAATAAGTATTCCTATTAAGTCCCACTATCCCTGTACAAAGTTATGTCCTAATCATTTCACTAAAGACATTTCCATCTCCGGCGCAAATACGCAGTCAACTTAATATTTAACAAGCTGGAAATTGTACGTTAAACGTAACAAATGAGGTGCGTTCGTTTCGTGCTATAACTAGTTTTACAATGTAAAAAAAACCATCGTTATTATTTCAGTGAAATAAATTATATCGTCTGCTATGAGCGAATTGAAGATGCATTTTCTTTTTCTTATTACGTGTGCCATGTTTACAGATGCGTTTTTTTTTTCGACAAGAGACAGCGCTATATAATTCACCATGGAGATCTTGCTTTGCGAAAGATTACCTCCATGGTTTAATATTTCTATGACTCACGATGAATGAATCTTTTCTTTATTTACTTTAATGGATTGAGAAATTCAGCTGTTAATCTAATTTTCACTGAAGTTATCTCAGAATCTATACATTTTTTAATGTAACTCATCTCTCAAACAAACATTTTTTTTTTTTAACAATCTTTCTAAAAATGTGACTTTTATGCAATTTTATTCGAGAAAATAATTTTTAATTAAAATGACCGCTTGGCATATGGAAAAATATGTGGTTAGCCCGTATTTGTTTTCCACAGTCACATGACTTGCGGTTTTACTATATAGATTACATATGATAGGATTTAAATAATAAAGAAAACTTTAATATATTTTTAAGTTTTGATTCAATTTTCATAAAATATGAAATAACTCGGCAAAATTCTGAAACAATCATATATATTAAATTCCAAACCATTCTGTTGGGTAGTTTTTGAGCTGTTATATGCGGACGGACCAGACAACAATGGTAGGTGCTACATATTTATATAATTACGAACGCACCTAAAATGGATCCTAAAAAATAATACCATAGGCCAATGTCTTGACAATATTTGTAAACGACATGCGCTATCGCTTTCACTTTTATCGTTTATACTTTCACTTCTAAATATTGAATAGTTTCAATATTTACATCATCGAGTAGGAGAAAAAATGTACTCTTAAATGACACGTGTTTGAAAACTGTACCTATGACAAAATTTCAAGTATGCGTTTTTAAAAATGATCTCAAAAATGAAGATTTGTTTTCTACAGTAATCTAAAGTAACTTGTGGCACGGTTGCCAACTAATTGCTCAGAGCAAATAAAAAAGTAAATAAAACTTGTGGTTTTTAGGTTTTCGTAATTAAAAGTAAACACGGAACCCTTATAAGGGCACTCGTGTATCTGTCTGTCACAGCCGTTTTAATCGAAAACTATGGAACGTGGAAAGTTTAAATTTGGCAGTGTTATAAAGACTATTGCCTCCATATTTATAGATTATTACCCACTCACAAATATTTTTACAAAAATTTAAGGGGCTATTTAAGTTACTTGAAACAAAATTTTTTTGTAAATCGTGTGGGGTATCGTTCGAAAGATTTTGTAACAACGAACTTAAAAATGCATTTGTTTTAATTTTAGATATATTTTCAGAGATATCGTTAGAAACGTATAGCAAAAATATGTACCCCCCCCTTATTGTCAAATCTACTGAAACTAAAATTACGACAAAATTTGGGGTGGTAGGAGTTTATCTAAACTTTGCAGAAAAACTATAGTGATTATCCTAGGTCACAGAATTTTGAGGAAATCTCATTTTTCCGTTACACCAAACTTCACTTTGCGGACGCTCATCGGGGGAGTTGAGGGGCGTTCGATCTACTGTCAACGTGGAATCGTCCAAGGATAATGATTTTCAAAAAAATATTGTCACTAATTAGCCGAGATATTAATTAAAATCTTATCTAGGAAAACACGGCACGGGCCAAGGCGGAATTGCTACCTTGCGAGCTCCTTTCCAAACGCGCTTGTCACAAAGCAAAGTTTAAATTTTGTACAAGGTCTTTGCTTTAGGTAAGCCGAATCATAGTGATAAATAGTCAACGTTTTTCATTCTAAGTGAGTTCTATTATTGAAGGCAATTATTGAAAAATAATGCATAAAATAATCCCATGTTTCTACGAAGTTTTATTATTCTTTTACCAGCGATTTTTCGAGTAAAACTTGCACTTAACCGATTATACTTTCTACATTCGATAAATCTTCCCGTAATTAGGTCCACTTCCAAGCGTTGCCAACATAGTTACAATGACTTTAAAGTGAATATGAATATCATTAAAGGTTTTAAAAGAAACTCTTTCATCAAATCCCGTTTAAAAAATTCGCCATTTGGCTATGAACCTTATTACGTAAAATTAAACATACAACCAGATAAACTATGAGGTACAGTTCTTTGGTGCTAAATTAAAATTTATTAATTAGATAAACTATACGGTACTGTACTTTTGTTGCTATACTGAAATATATCAATATAATAAAATATAACACCTTGTAATAGTATATTACTTTTAAATGCTAAAGGTGTAAAATTAACAACTATAATATAAATTAAAATAACTTTTATTAGTTGTTTTACATGTTTCGACTCTTCTGAGTCATTTTCAAAAACAAAATGAGAATATTCTAAAGCTGCACGGGCTTTGAAGTTATTATTTACATGTACTCACGCGCAAAAATACAATATGTAACGATGCGGCATCTTTTAATTTACCGAAACTGTGGCTAGAATTACTCCATGCTCAAAGATATGAAAATAAACAATCAAGTAAAAAATAATAGATAACGTGCGTAATTTTTTTAAAAAGTACATGTAAATAATAACTTCAAAGCCCGTGCAGCTTTAGAATATTCTCATTTTGTTTTTGAAAATGACTCAGAAGAGTCGAAACATGTAAAACAACTAATAAAAGTTATTTTAATTTATATTATAGTTGTTAATTTTACACCTTTAGCATTTAAAAGTAATATGAAATATATCAATTTAAAAGACAGATTTTCATTTTATATTGGCCATAAAATTATTATCAAATTAAGGTAAATTGGTTAAAAGGTACGTTACAACATAATGTGTTCGATATTGGGTTTTCATTTAACAGCGTAACGTTAGTTTTTCGCTAAATCGAAACACTTTTAGAAACATCTCATGGATTTTGCACGTGATACATATACATTGTTATATTTGTATTGTAATAAATATACTGTTAAAAGTGTATTGACGACAAAATCTACAAGTATATTAGTCAAAGAATATACCAATTATTATTTTAGGCGTGTTCGTAATTATATAAATACGTATCACCTATAGTCGTCGTCTGGTCCGTCCGTCTGTCTGTCAGTCGGTCTGTATGTCCGTCAGTCCGCATATAACAGCGGAAAAACTACCCGACCGAATAGTTTGAAATTCAATGTATATAACCATTGCAGAATTTTGGCGAGTCATTTCAAATTTTATGAAAATCTAATCAAAACGTAAAAAGATATTAATAAAAATATTTATTAAGTAATTGGTATTTTTTAAAAATCGGTACTTCCTTGGTATAGCAGCTTTTGAGGATTAATCGCCAAGCGACTGAGATGCATAGCCAAGTTATCTGACATATATGACGTTATAGTCATATATGACGTATATGACATTTTATAACCTCTTTGGCCAAGTTATAGTCACATTCTTCATTTTATTAAATCCTATCGTACGTAATTAATTCAATGATATCCCATGATAGGTAATGATTCAAAGTTGCCATTGGGATTACGCCATATTTAAGATGGAGTCATATTATTTCTGTATTATTTCTTGTATATTTAAAAACAGAATTTGTGTACTAAAATTTTTCAGTTATAGCAATCTTATTATCTACCGACAATTTTTTGAATAGACGTTTCCGGAGAAATAGGTATTCAAAGGAAAAGTAGTCTAAATATGGATTTCTAGTTCTGAAATTTTCAAAACTAGGCTTAAGTTTCTCATTGGAATTTTTAGTAAATGTCAACAAAAGATAAAATGTTGCCAACTTAAAATGCACTTATTTTATTACGGAAATTAATCACATCATAATAACAGACGATATAATTAATTTCACTGAAATAAAAACAGTACGAACGCACCTCATTTGTCACGTTTGACGTACAATTTCAAACTTGTTTTAATGTTTTAAAAAAAACTGGGCTTTAGAAAGTCCAAAGCATTTTGTTTAGCTCTGTTTTGTTTTGTTTTGTTTTATTTTAATTTAGTTTTGTTTAGTTCTACTTTAATTTCACAGTACTTTTGTGGTAAAATTCTTTCTTCCGAGAGATTTATTATCCTAAACATTTTTATTTTGCTAAATATATTCTATTAAAATAACTTTTCCTATTTTGTTTTTTAATTATCAGTAAAATATTTAAAGTTTAAATACATATGATGCGGCTAAAGAAAGTAATGGCTTTCTATTCCAACCTTTACATTTCAATTTTTATATATAGGAGAAAATAACAGTAATAATAAAATAAAAAATGTAATTTCTCAACGTCGTTTCTTTTATCTAAGACCGAATAAATCACCGCATGAAATAATTTTGTTTTAGTAAGACATTTTTTTTTCTTTTTACTTTAATGAATAGAACATATTATTACCATAATCCTATAAAACAGGTTACATCTGGAACTTCACCATATTTTAAATGTTGATTTTAATATTTTATCTTACGAAATAACACATTTCCCCAACGGGATTTTTCGTAATGAAATTTCAGAAGGTTGATGCAAAAAATATTCATGTGTATAAATAGTATTTTGCATTAAAATGGAATATCTTAAAAGACCCATTTGCTAAAATGCATAAATATAGTATAACGCATGTATTCTGTGTATTTGAAGCGGAATAGAAAAGCGAAGGAAAATGCTAATCAAAGCAAGCAAAATAACATTTTATACTGAATATATAAAGTAAAATAAATGAATTTTGTGTATATCTAGAATATTTTGAAAATTTTAATGCAATGTATGTATAATCTTTACATACAATTTTTTTTAGTAGCGACAAAGTTTCATTTTGTTTGGTACACGGTTAAGAAATCGTAGACGGGTCAGTTTAAAATAGTACGATACACTTCTACACTGCGAGTCTTTATACACTTTTCAGAACACTTTTTAAAACATTTATTTTGTCATCTTTTTTAGTACACTTTGAAGCGCACTTTTTGGAACAGTTTTTAGAATACTTTTGAGAACACTTTTTTTGTTCAGCCCATTTTCTAGCATACTTTTTGAAAGCGATGATTTCACAAGTACGCAAAAATGTGCTCCCAATCTGTTCTGAAATGTGTTCCCAAGTTTAGATTTAACAAATATACTGAGCAGAATACTTTCGGTATACTTTCGGAACACTTTCTATTATAGCGTAGCATATTCGGAACACATTTTAGTACACATTAAGGTAACTGGAACACTTTTTTGAATCAAAGTGTTCCAAATATGTTCCCATTATGTGCTGGGAATTTGCAGCGTATCATTATATGCACATCGCTCATACTGTAATGGAACACTATTCGGTGTATTTGAAGCAGAATAGAAAAGTGAAGGAAAATGCTTCTCAAAACAAGTAAAATAACATTTTATACAGAATATATAAAGTAAAATAAATGAAATTTTGTGTATATCTAGAATATTTTGAAAATTTTAATGCAATGTATGTATAATCTTTACATACATTTTTTTTTATTAGCGATAAAGTTTTATTTTCTTTAGTACACGGTTAAGAAATCGTAGCGGGTATGTGTAAAATAGTACGATACACTTATATCATTATATGCAGATCGCTCATACCATAATCGAGCACTTTTCTGTATCCCGTCCCTGTATATGAACAATAAATGCTATGTGCACCATATTCAACAGTGAGCATCTTGTTATGTACCTCAATGATATATACCGGGTGTTTATAATATAAGTATCTCTATTTGGAGCTGTCTGTAGCTCGAAGGAATGATCCGAATGGAATCAAAATCGGTACACTTACTATTTGAGAAGGAAGAAGAAGAATGGAACAATAAAAAAATAATTGCACTGATCACCGACAGATGGCGCTACTGACTGTGAAATGTAATGTATAAAAAAGAACAAAAAATTAAAGCCTCAAACTGGATGGCACACCTAATTTATTGGAAAAGGTCAAAGTGAACGTGTGTACGCTTTTGCATAGCGGTGCCGATCATGTTCAGATTCCACATGGTCATTGTGCTGGAGGACATAATCCAAGCGGTGCATGACGTGCTCAAAGGCGGAATGTAACGCATCAGGAGTAATGTTTCGCACATGCTGTGATATGCGGTAAAATCATTGAGGTTTGCGACACCTTCATGGTACACAATATTTCACATTACCTTTAACACTCAACAGCGCCATCTGTCGGCGATTATTGCAATTAATTATTTTTATTTTTTCATTCTTCTTCCCCCTTCTCAAATAGTAAGTGTACCGATAATGGCTTCATTCCGGTTATTTCTTCAAGCTACAGACAGCTCCAAATAAATATACTTATATTATAACCACCCGGTATATCAATTTCAATATGTTGTAAATAATAGTATAACATTATTAAAATACATCGCAAAGATGGTAGGTAATGATTCTAGGTTGCCGTGGTGATTACGTCCTATTTATGTTGGAGTCATAGTATTTCCGTATTACTGAATTTAAAACCGAATTTGTGTACTAAAATTGTTTAATTATATCAATCATATAATCAACAGAAGATTTTTTGGATAATAGATCTTTCCGGAGAAATAGATATTAAATGGAAAAAGAGTTTAAATATAGATTTCCAGTTCTGAAATTTCCAAAGCTAGGCTTGAGTTTCCCATTGGAATTTTCAATAAATGTCAACAAAAGATAAAATGTTGTCAACTTAAAATGTACTTATTTTATTACAGAAATTAATCATATTATAATAACCGACGTTATAATTCATTTCACTGAAACTAGTAGTTATAGTTCGAACGCACCTCATTTGTCACGTTTAACGTAGAATTTCCAACTTGTTGCATTATAATTCAGAGATATTGAAGTATGTAAATACTTTTCAAATAAAAAATATTTTTGCTGCTTCGCTTCCGCAAGACAGTGGGTGCACATGCCAACGGTTACAGCTTACGGTGTTGCATTGTTGTGTAGCAAACTACACGTAATACTAAAATCTTAAGAAGAAAAGAAAAATCACAGCAAAGAAGCGTGCTTCTGTAAAAGAAGAAAAATCATCATTTGGAAGTTTTTAATTTTCTATTATAGAGAACAAATTAAAATTTAAGAACATTTATTTAAGTAATTTTTCCATAAACAATGAGAGAAAAATGAAATACCTATTCCAATCATCTAATAATAATCTATTCGATCATCTAATCCAGCGGTTCCCAACCTGGGGTACGCGTACCCATTGGGGTACGTGACGGGTCTGCGGGGGGTACGTACAAATAATTTCCATAATGGCAGAAAATACAGAAATGGTTTAACTGAAAACACATAAAGAAAGTTGATACTTTTAGATTACAAAGTTAGTCTCAGGTTAATTCCAATTTGTTACACTCAAAATGAACGGTAAAGCCCACTATATATAAAAATTCATTGATAATTCAATGTCACTAGCTCCGCCCATCGATAATCATACTGCGTGAATACTTATATATTTTTCCCTATCTTCGCAAAAACTGCCAATGATCATTATACAATAATACTTTTTCAACACATTTATCTTATTGTTCCGTTTTTAATAATAATTGCAGATCGACTTAATTACATCAGAGTTTCTACTTTTTATGCTTTATTTTGGAACGTTTTGAAAAGAAGGCTCTTTCTTTTCGTTTTCGAACAGGCGTGGTTACGTCACTAACTTTTATTAATAGGAAAGCTTCCTTCTTTTTAATGAGTATTTACTAATGAGTTCTGATGAAAGGGGGTACTCCGAAATGAATAGCCTAAGCAAGGGGTATGTGAAAGGAAAAAAGATTGGGAAGAGCTTATCTAATCGATAAAGATTTCTTTGAATCTTGAAAAAAAAGTAAAATATTGTTTTGATTAGAAAATGCTGTAATGCACAATATTCAATTGGGAAAACACACACAAAATAAAAGATAAATAATAAAAGTTTTACTTATGAACAAACAAGACTAAAAAAGAAGAAGGGGGGGGGGATTAAAGGAATCACGTGAACATCGTAAAAATATGAAAATAATCAAGACATCACTTTTCTGGAAATTTTTTTTTAAAGAAAATCATTACTGTAGAAAATCAGTACATCAAAGTTTAAAAAGCAACAATTTTTACCACTAACAGATCGAAGATTTAAAAATACCACAAAACAAAGTAAAAACAGAAATTAATGACTACATTTACTGCTAATTAGAACAGAAGCAACACCACAAAAAAGGATGAATGGAACATTGTCACCAACTGTATGCAGGAAAACAAACAAAATGGCACGCCGATATAATATATATATATATATATATATATAACTCGAAAGCTGATATAGCCGATATATATGGCTTCCAACTAAATGCTTTTAAACAGCTGTTTCTAATAGTTGAATTAATTAGAATTGCGATTACTATTAAGAATTTCAAACATTTGTTAACCGTAACCCCTTCGCAAAGAGCGTCCTTTTCAGATTTTGTAATATTTTGTCAGTGGTTTTGCAAAATGAAATTTTTTTTCCGATTTTAATAGCAGAAATGCTTTGATTAAATAAGGCAAATTTTTCAATCAAAAATTACAGCTAGGAATAATGAAAGACTCTGATAAATTTATGCGTTACAATTATGCGACGCTTCTCGTGAGGTGATTAAACATATAATAGCATAATGAACAGAGGAAAGTTAATTCAACTAGGTAAATTATATCCAAATCGTTGGAGTATCATTGTTGAGATTTTTTCCAACAGAGCGAAAATATGCCGAGACCAGAACTTTCGTTTACAGTACCAACGCTCTCCCTACTGAGCTATCCTGACGATATCCTGGACTGGCATATTTCACTCATATTCATGCCAGCCAGGATATCGTCGGGATAGCTCAGTAGGGAGAGCGTTGGTACGGCAAACCAAAGTACACAGGTTCGAGTCCTGGTCCCGGCATATTTTCGCTCTGTTGGAAAAAATATCAACTATGATACTCCAACTATTTGGATATGATGTAATAGCATCGCTTGGAGAATATTTATTCAACTTTGACTTCCATCTACAACGAATATAGTATTTCAGGTGCAATTTTCATATATATATATATATATATATATATATATATATATATATATATATATCACACACACATATATATATATGTGTGTGTGTGTGTGTGTGTGTGTGTGTGTGTGTGTCTGTGTAATATAATTATTATCCATGCTATTATGGAGTTCCATGTGTATCCATCGATAAAATTCTGTCGAAGTTACAGATCCAGTGGCACCAACATGTGAATTCATTATGTCAGGCTGAATATTGTCTGAGTAGATCAGTGGTTAACATTGGCGCGTATAGCCAAGGTCCCAGTTTCGAATACTTGCCTGAATACTTTTCACTTTGTTTGCGAAAAGTTATTCAACTTTGATTTCTACCTACAACGAATATAGATGTAATAACAATTTAGGCAATATAACTCCTATAGCTACAAACGCAGTTGTAAATTGCTTGAAGGATGATGATACTCAATCTTTTGTAATTATTATAACGTAAGTTGGAGCTAACATACTTTTAAACAGTGTGGATTATTGCAGTGCTTTTGTTTAGCCCACAAGGGATTTATTTATTTATTTATTTATTTATCATTGGTAACTACTTTGTGTGAAAATACTAAAAAATTAATCTAAAATGTCTGCAGCCAAAACTCAAAGTTGATTGGGAATATACAAGAATAAATACTTCACTAAATTTTTAAATTGTAATCTCCATATAGAAATATCATAAAATACCTCACAATTAAATATTACTTCAAATAAATTCATTTGAGTGAAAATGATTTGAAAAGCACCAGATAAGCATAATGATCATAACATTTTTGTCATTCCTAGACTTTAAGTGTCGGAATAATTGGTTCCATCACTTTTATTAAAACACTTTTGGTTAATGAAATATAATAAACACTATTTGTTAATTAAACAAAGCATTTTAAATATTACTCTAATACTTTCTATTTATCTTACAAATAAGTTATGTTACAGGTGCAATGTTTTCTGTCTTATTATCTTATTCTAAAGTTCAAAATTATATTCTTTACGACATGGGAAAACATGTGAAGTGCATAAATAATGTATAAGAGACATTCCAATAATGTTCTAACCAGTTTAATGTATTTTAAAACGGAATGAATTCCTCATTTATAATAACATGTTTTAATTGAATTTGAGGTTAAACTATTGAACTTTTTGTGATGAATAGTTAAATTATAATTCCATTTTTCTCTTTATAGTTCAGCTAAATTGATTAAATAAATAATTTTAAGTACGAATTTTCCATCTTTATGAAATAAATTTTATTGACCTGGATTAGACTGGTAGACTAAATCTTTTTTCGGTGTATGTAAATATTCTACTGTAAAATTCTTCAGAATATGTCATTAATTATTAAATTTAATGGAAAGTCGTAAGCATAGGCAAACAAAATTTTAAAATACGACGAATTTTAATATACTTCCAATTAAGTTTTTCTAATAGAAATGAATTGTAAAATTTACGTTCATTTCGAAATAAATTTTTAATATTTTACTGCTATTTTGTTTTGATATTGAAATTCTAATGAAAACAAACCATCCAATAACACCCATGGGACCAGATATTTTGTCTCATATATAAAGGACACATAAGAATATCAGTACTTACATGTGTTTATTTAAAGTATTCAGTTAAAAGTGTTTGTATAGTAAATTTTTTTTCAAATATTTTCTATATACATATTAAGTTTACAAACAAAATTTAACTCTTCCATATCACACAACGCATAAAAAAAGATTTTTTCTTACTGAGGGCCGTATTTTAAGGCACGTCTTTATGTTTTTAATATCATATTTTTTCTGTTCTTGTTTATCTATTTCCGGATAATCTTCAACACAGAGTTGCACTCAGTGCAATCAGAGTTGCACTTCATAGTTTGTCTCGAGTTCAACCAATTCTTTATTTTCTTTATCAACATCATTTGCTAACATACTTTCATTGACTAGATTGAAGCTTGCCAAAATCAGAGCTGTATTAAGAAATGTTTTATACTTCTTAGCAGTGCTGTAACGGCGAGCTACTAACAGGGCTGTCTTTGCAATGGTTAATTTCAGTTTTCTTAAAGAGTATTAAAAAATAGTTTATAAAAAGAATTACTTTTTAGTGGGAGGTTATTACTGTCCCTTAAATGCATTATAACCCTATTTGAAATGACTTCGGAAATTGACCATTAAAAGACGTTTCATTGTAGCATGCAAAATAATTTTTTTATTGAAAATTTTGAACATAAATGTAAAAACTTCTCTGCTTGTTTATTCCCTAACCAATTGTACAGTTTAAACTGATCAACAACCAGACTAGAAAAGATTACTTTTAATGAAGGTGTAAATAACCGATTATCTACATTAGACAGTTTATCTTCTAATTCTTGGTCTAAGTTAATATTGCCCCACGATTATTTGTTCTGCAGTTAAAAATTCAGTCTCAAATGTACAGCCTGGAAAAGATTTTTTAAATTTTGTTCCCTAAAAAAGTCATTGCTAGAGGCAAAATTACTTTATTTACAGAACGACACAATCAGTAACAGTTAAAAAATTCATTTACACTTGTTTTGACTGAAAATATGAAACAATGGTATCTTGAAAATAATTATTAAATATATCAAAATATTAAAAAACATATGTTGAAATAAATACCGGATATATATCATGATATATGTCACTATATATATATCCATTCAGATATATCACCGAACCCTACTCCTAAATCTCCCGGAAACAATATGAGTATATTTTAATTTTATATTATAATACATTCCTATAAAAGGTTTAGGAGTTATTCGTAAAAAAAACTTTCTAAAGTTTCAACCAGTATTACAGTATAGAAATTCACTGTCGTAAATTTATTGAACAGTATTTGCTATTACAATTTAGAGTGTCTTTTTTTTTTTTTTTTTTTTTTTTTTTTTTGCTAAAAGAATATTACAAGAATGCATTTCCCGAAACGATAAAAAGTATTAGATACAAAGAGTATTAGATAAAAAGAGATTGTATATTTTGTAAATTAGGGTTTCTTCAACAAAATAATGTAAGTTTAATTACAATAGATATCTTCCTAACAAAGTTAGGTGTTTTTACATGTTTGTCAATTTCTTTGCTCCTTCGATATGGTCTATGGTCTTGTTAATACGCACAAATTTAGCAGTATTAGTATATCAGGATGCATCTTCATTCTTACATAGTTTAGTATTTACTTGATAATACTTGTTTAGTAATCTGTTTATGTGCAAATTTCATTGTCCATAATTTAATAATTCAGACTTATTCTTTTTCGCAAGTGTTTTAGACGTCCATGAATTTTATCTATTTGATTTCATTCTTACAAGTAGAAAGTATTTACATTTAAGAAAGAAATTTGGAAAAGTCGAAAGAAGTGCCCCTTCTTTGCAGAAAAGAAGTTCTGAACAAAATAAATGATTCAACTTTTAACGAACACTTTTACTTAGGAATAAAAATTGCATGCGACTATGCATTTTAACTGACAAATATTTCTATAATTGCTTATTTTACTAATCTATGAGCTGCTTATACGTACTTTTTACGTCAGCCTAGAGTGCGAAGAATGTAATTTGACAAAAGTTTTTTAATACTTTGCCCCTATATTTTACAAGACATTGCTTCATTACTTTCGTTTGTTTGTCGGTATTCTGATGTTTAAGTTGTCTTCTCTTTCTTTTTTCTCAAGTATAACTTTTTTTATGAATCTTTGTATGTGGTTAAAATATATCTAAGACAATGCAGGGTTTTTTTTATAACTGATCTATGAAGTAGGTTTTTATTTTGAAATACATAAACATCTGCTCCAAATAAGTAATACCGCTTCTCATTTTTAAAGTGTATAAAGTTCCAATAAGTACGTATTTTTATTTTATCTATTCATTATGGACTATTTGTAAACTTCCAAAAATAAGTAGATGATAAAAAACTTCATCTTATTCCATAATATATTTATGTTATTTGAGGAATACGTATCTCATTTTTATCTTTAACTTTTTTACTAGATATAATAATGCACATTTATTTAAATAACACCTTACTCCAGACAAAAAAAAAAATCTGTATTAAACAATAGCTTCGTCCTTAATTACTATAACTTTATCGAAAAAACATTAGATGTTTTGTTAAAACTATTAAAGCTATTCTACGCTACCCCTACCCAGATATGTCTCTATACATGAAGAAGACATTTTCCTATGATTATTAAAAAATTCTAATATTTTTCTTCCGTTTCAAAATAAGAAATTTAAGGTGTTTTTTTAATTCTTTTTTTATATAAAGTACAATTTTTTTCTACAGCTGTTCTACGTTAATTATTACTTAAATAAGCGTTCAAATTCTTTTTTTTTTTCACTTTTTTTTTTCACTTTTTCTTCTCAACTTGCTTGAATTCTTTTTCGCTTTTTATTTTTATTTCTTTTTCTAAACAATAATGTAAAAGATTTCAATTTTTTTTTTTTGCGCCGAAAGCAGACTAATTATAAAATAGTTTTCCATTCAAAAATTCAGGAAGAATATAATTTCTTTAAAACAGTTTGTTTTCCCTAGTTTAAATGATGATTTATACACATTATAATTTGTCGGTTAAAACTGTATGATGGCTTGCATTAAAGTAAAACAGAATTTACTAATAAGTATGCATGCAATAATATCAAAACATAGGAATGTGTTGAAAATTTTATTTTATGCAGGATATTTCAGTGTATTATATATTCAAATACGAGCAATTTTCAAGTATTGAATTCAGACTTAATATCTTCCAATAAAAACATTTATGTACAGTGTGGGGATAAAAAAGTAATCATTCCTTACTGACTATTCTTCAAATAATAGTATAAAAAGAAATTGATACCAATCGACTAGGCAGAATCTTTACTATTAAATGTTGTATATAAATTATGTTTCGGGTGTCAAATTGTTTTTATTTTGCAACTGTTTTAAACAGTTTACAATGTTTTAATTGAGTTTTTCCGATCAAATCAGCCCAGAAAATATTTAGTTTATGCATATTTTGCTTCAATCTTCATAGTGATAGAAACGGTCAAAGTATAAGGTTGCTAATCTTTAATCCACATGACAAATGTTATTTTATATCTTCCCAAAAAATCCTCCGATTAAATTGTTTATTATAAGATACAATGAACTCAAAAATATCTACTTTAATTATTAAAGTTACTAATAAATTTATATTAAAACTTGTATGAATTATTTCCTACATAAATTTTTATGTAAAAAACATAAAACACATTCCTGTGTGATTTTAGAGATTATTCATATTATTAGCTTTCAAGATTAGAAAAATTTTATTAGAATTTGAGTCAGCAATGCCAACGTTGTAAGAGTACTGTCATTGATACTAATTTATGCTATTATGGTCCTAAATCACTGGATAGATGTTATTAATATGACATGCTTCGTCTGGTGATCCAAGCGATGTATGCCAATAGTTTATTATAACAAAAACTAGGCTAAGAATATCACTTTTTATTTTTAGTTGGACGAAAAATAAGGCAAAATTTCAAAATTATAAATCTTGTAAACATAAAACAATGCCTTTCAAATTAAATAAAAAATATAACGTATTCTTGCTATTAGGAGTAACAGTTACAAAAAAATTACGTCATAAAAATATCATTAAAACTCATTAGTAAAATCATTAAATAGCGCAACGGCATATAACAACAAAATTTTCTTTTTAATTTAATTCATGTTTCTTTCATGATATCATTTATTACTCTAGCCTCATTCTCTTACATTATTGTATTAAGAAAAATCTCCATATTTCGTTCGCTAAAGACCATACTATTGGGTCCAGGGTTTTCAAAACAGTTTTTCTGGTCCAGGGTTTTCAAAAGCAAATTCATTCTGATCAACATATGTAATACTTTCCAAAAAAAGTTGATTTTACGTTTTAGAAAGACAATTCTCAAACACGAAGTAGTAAGGTGATCCGTTGCTTCAACATTAGAAGAAATAATAACAGCTGCGTTCTGATTTGGAACATTATTTGTTTTATTTAGATATTCAGTGGCTCAAATAAACGTTAATTTTCTTTAAATTTAAACTAAATATAAAAGTAACAAGACCGAAAAATCATGCGTCAAGCATAGATTAAACACATCCAGAAAACTGTAACGAAACTTCCCCTTTAAATAAGGTGAAAGAAGATATATAGTAAGCAGTTTAAGAAACATTTAACAGATTTAAAAATCCAGTTTTAGAAATTACATTCCATATAGTCAAAAAAGTAATCGACTTTTTTTGTGCAGCCCTGTATATGATCTATAAATTTGGTATCCACTACATAGCATGATAAAACTAAGCTCCGTTAGAATATTTATATTTGGCAATTTTCGTCAATCGATAGAAATGCACTCGAAATCTTTTGCATAGACCTGTAAAGACTTTTGTACGCGCTAGATATTAAGTTAAAATTTGATTCATGCAAAAAAACGCATAAGGTAACTTAAAATTCACTTCCAGCAACTACCAACCATAAACGACAATGTATCTTCTTCTTTGCGTAGCCCTGTACATGAATTTATTTATATTCCACAACCTTCTATTAGCATACTACATATAGTTCAGCAGGAAAATGCGTAACACAATGAAAAAATACCCTTAAGCAAGTCGTTCCCGTATTCTTATGTAACTCTTTACTTACCCCTGTATATGATCAATAGAATTTATACACACCACGTACTATACAAAAATTTCGTTAAACTGAAAAGCGCAAACCAAAGTTAAAAACGCACTTATAACACATAGACTGTAATTATCGTACTATGATAGTAACCGAATTCTCTTGTGTGCCCTTGTAAATGAATGATAAATTCAATTCACACCATATTTTTCAGCGAGGAATTTATAGTGCTCCTCAGTAATTCATATAAATTTCAATATGTTTGAAATAGTGAAACATTATTAAATTACACTGCAAACTATTTTTCCCCGTAGAAAATTGTGTTATAGAATTCTTTTGTGCGACCCTGTAAATCAATAATACATGCTTTGATTAAAACATGAATAATACAGGCTTTCATTAAAACATGAATCATACATACAATTAATACAATTTAATCTGAATTAGTTTTTTTTCTATCGTAATTAATTTAATATTTTCAACAATTACATATACTGTTTTATAGATTTTCCATATTTAAAAGAAAAATAATTTTTAAAATAGATAAAGTTCTTAGACTTTTTTTTATTATTATTATTTTGAGTCGAACTAATAAAAAATCTTGAAACTTTTTTTTCCCATTATTTTCTTCAACAAAATTTTCAAACGCTATCGTAAAAAAATTTTCATGCAAATTATAGAACATATTTAGAAAGGGAAAAAAGAAAAAGTATTAGACAGATTAAAAAGAGAAAAAATGTTTACAACAGTATTAATTTAAGCCATTTATATAACAATATTTATTTCAAGGTGTTTTTCGTTTACTATCTAAAGAAATATACTAATCCTACTTTATTAAGATGTTGCAGCTGTTTTAATAGAAAAAAATTCTCTTATACTTTCCTTTAAGTTTACATTTTTTATCTTATTTTAAAATGAAAAATTAATTTCTATTAATTTTTAATTAAATAGAACAAAGGAAATATATTAAACCTGTCTTAATTTAAAAGACTGTGTTTAAGCATAAACATTAAGCTATAAGATATAACATATGGTAAGTTACACTACGCTACACATAAGCAGTTTTAAATTATTTCGTAATGTTTATATCAGGAAGGCCTGGGCTCGCTTTTCGCCAAGTTAAGTTCCCGGCATCATCTTTGCCGTAAGAATTTCTCTCTACGAGAGACCAACTTTCTCTCGCAACAGATCACAGGCGTTGCCCAATTTCCTTCTTATATATAGAATCATGGGAGTTTAAGTGGCTTAAAATGGCCTGAGAAAAACTTCAAATACCTGAAAGTTATCTCATCAGGAAATGCAGAGGATAAGAGTTGAGCATTAATTGCGGAGCAACAGCCCCGTTCATAATGTTCATAAGTATATCACTACTTTGATCTACGTTCGTAGACGACATTTTGAGAAAAGGAATAGAATTCAACACATCATCATAAAAAAAGCACAGAGCAGCGCTTATTTTCTTATTTTGACAAGTCAATCTGTTTTGCTATTTTTTCCGGTGTGTATTTAGTTTTTTTTTTTTTTTTTTTTTTTTTTTTTAAATCAAAAATGAACAATATCTTTCATTTATGGTGGTACGATTTTCAAATATTCGTGTAAGTTACGAACAAAATGTCCCAAATACAGCCCTTCAGCCATCCATATAGCTCTGAGAAAAATAGCTCAGTGAAAAATATTATGATCAGATAAAGCATTCTGTAAAGTAGAAATTTTAAAAACCTCTAAAATAATACAAATTTAAATACAATCTTAATCATACAACTGACGTCGCTTGCTGAGTTTTTGCACTAAGCAATTATTTCAAAGACACGAAACGAGGATATACAGAACGTTATTTTAGAAGGTTTTTGCACCAAACACTACATATACACTATATATACTTAAGAAAAACAGTATTAACTCATTTTCGATTTTTCTGTCAGTTATACGGTTTCTGATATAAACGATTCAATTACATTTAAATATTTAGAACGTTATGACTTAAAAATTTCGATGTCAGATTTGTTTCTTTGTCTATAAATTTCAGCATTTCCTTGGATAATTTATTGGACAAATTATTTAATTTTAATCATTCTGTCTCTTGCAACAAATTACTTTTTTAAGATACTATTATTTTTATCATTAATTTTTTATGAGTTGGTTAAACTTTTTAACACTTTCCAACCTAGTTGAAAAGTGTTTTTCGTTTCGTTCCGTCTGTCCGTGCTCTAACTCGCGTAAAAATACTGGGATTGACCTGAAATTTTCGTAGGATATTATCGTTTACTATAGCATGTTCCCTATTTAAACTGAAGTGTGTAGCACTTATAGTTTTTTTTACAGGGACAGTCAAAAGTATTCCGTTACATTACAGTCAATGGGAAATAATCGTTTAAAGCGTATTTTGATGATGCTACGCTATTTAAAACATGATGTAATTAATATATAATTATGAATAATTAAAACATGTTTTGGGGTGCAAAGCATAGGGTGCAAAGCATTTATTATTTATTTACAAGGTCAAACCAAAGAATTGTCTCACACAATGGGGAAAAATCGTTTGCAGTGTAATTTAGGGATATTTCGCTATTTCGAACATAATGAAAATTATATGCATTACTGCGGTGCACTATAAATTCTTCTCTTGAAACTGTGGTGTGCATTGCATTTATTTACAGGGTCACACAAAATATATCGGTTAAAGTAGATATGCGATATTTACAGTCTATGTGTGATAAGTGCGTTTTCAACTTTGGTTTGAGTTTTTTAGTTTAAAACTAATTTTTTTCATAGAACATATGTGTTTATAAACTCGGTTGATCATATACAGGGCTACACAAGGGAATTCGTAAGTATTACAGACTATGGGAGTGAATTCCTTAGGGGTTAGTTTTTAATTGTGTTACGCATTTTCCTGCTGAACTATTTAGTAGACAAAAATAAATTTGTAGAATATAAATAAATTTATACACAGGGCTACGCAAAGAAAAAGATGCATTATCGTTTCCGGTTGGTAATTGCTGCGAGTGAGTTTTAAGTTGCCTTTTAGCTTAATATGTAGTGTGTACAAAAGTCTTCAGATAATATATAGGGCTGCACAAAAGATTTCGAGTTTTGTTCATCGATTGGCGAAATTTGTTAAAAGTTAATATTCTAACTGAACTACATTTCATCATGCTATATATCCACATCTATTGATCCTATACAGGGCTACACAAAATAATTCGACTACTTTTTTGACACTGGAAGGTAATTTCGAAAACTGTATTTTTGAATGTGTTATATGTTTTCTAAACTGTTTACTTTCATATCTTCTTTTAGCTTATTTAACGGTGAAGTTTAGTTACAGTTTTCTGGCTGTGTTGGAAAGTGTTTCATAATCTATGCTTGACGCATGATTTTTCGTTCTTGTTTCATATATATGTATTCTTAATGAAATAATAGTTGGGATTCAAACTAATTCACATAACTATATTTCACGATCTTTTAATTCAATAGCATTAGAAAGGGGAATAATGCAAAGAAAGTAATATTGCACGTTATGAAATGACTGCACTAAAGTTTGAAGCATATCTGAATTTTTTAACGAAATTACATACAATAATCCTTAAATAAATAAACCAAATCAAATTTACCACTAAGCGATTAAACAAAAAAAATAATTATTTTTAAAAATAAGAAAACATTTTCCTTGATAATAGTAAATTAGATTTCTGTTTAGCATATTTTACTTTAAAAATGCGCATATATTTTAAATTTTTGTTGATATAAAAAAATCAATTTGCAAATGATACATATAACAATAAGATAAAAATAGGTTTAAAAATTTTTACAAACACCCTTGGCAATTTTGCAACAGTTTCCTGAAAAGAAAATATACTCAATTCATTTTTTGTAGGGCTTTCTAACTTTTTTTTTTCAGAAGAGCAACGGAAAGTTATAACGGAAGGTACCTCAATGGAAGGTACCTCAATGAATCATCGAGCATTAAAATAAGGAAGATTTAAAAAGAAACCTCTTTTATTTCCGTTAAGAAAAGCTTTTTATTTTTTCCTTATATTTTAATGTGAGTTATGAAAATGAGTCTTAATTATAATAAACAAAAAAAAATTTTTGTTATTTTAATGTTTTTAAGAAATAAACAAACTTTAACGATAATTGTGCTTGATGAAAGTTATGTAGTTTAAAAAAAAGGAGGGGGGTAATTTCTTTAATACGAGAATTATTTAACATAAATCCAGTTTCAATACACTGGCAAATACAATTCCGGAATGCTAATTTCCTCTCTGTTTTTCTGTTTTTGTTACATTTTCATGTATTATCAAGAACAAAAACTAGCCTTTTTTATTAAAAAAATTGTCCAATCTAATACACTTTTTATAAGCGTGTTATAAGTTAAAACTTAATTATATTATCAAGAAATGAAAAGATAAATTTTTATTTTAACAGGGTTTTATTGAACAAAATAAAGGTTTTTTTCCAACTAGTTATACTTTGTAAAGGAACTTTCAAACATTATTTTAAATAACATTGAATTATATTTTTTGTAGTTAATATTACCGTTATAACATTGTTAACAACAATATCACTTAAGGAAAAAAAACTGGTGCTCGTATTTTCAACTAGTGTACTGTGGCCATCACTAAAATTTCTTCTAAACCATTGAAATATATTATTTTATAATATCATCAACGATTGTGAATATAAAGATACGTAGTGCATTTCTTCGAATTTAACATGGAATTACAGTGATAAGAGAATTAAGAGAACAGAACATCAGTGCCCCCTTGATGGGCATTAAAATTAAAAATCAGATCAACACATACATTTTGATCATTAAACTCAAATATAAAAATTGTTGCATTTCAACGCAATAGAATATAAGATACAGCTATAATTCACTGTTCCTCACAAAATATATCGTAATCGGGTACACGACCAAACGTTGGCATAAAAAATGAACGATTAGGGTAACAATGTGGTTAAAAGTGTGTGAGAGTTACAAGAATAACCATAATAATACTGTAAGCCACGCTGCTAAATTCCATCAATTAACTGTGGATCCGAAAGAGGATTTTTTCCGAAGTATGGGATAGCAGCTCCCCCTGTTGAGTGGAATCAGCAGAGAGCATGGAGATTGAATCAGCATATATTTATGTCAAAGTTTAACAGAATTTACAATTTGATGAAATTACGTACAATAGTTCTTGAGTCATAGCTATCGCAGAAATTGTTAACAATACAGCATAAAAGTGTCACCTGTTGAGCGGTATACACCCAAACCTATTCTGCATCTATTTATAGCAAGGTCTAACAAAATATGAAGTTTTATGAAATTCCGTGCATTAGTTCTTAAGATATAGCTATCACGAAAATCGTGAAAAAGACAGCAAATCAGAGCCATCTGTTAAGCGATATACACCCAAAAATAAGCAGCACTAATTTATGTCCAAATCTAACTGAGTCTGAAGTTTTAATAAATTTCGTGCATTAATTCATGAGATAAAGCAGCCACAAAATATGTGTCACACACAGACTAACATATGGACAGACAGACATTTTCTAAATATAGTCAAATCGTGGTCGAGACATCCGAAAACATGCAAATCCATCAAAAAGTGGAAGCCTAAAATGTTCATGATCACAATAGTTTCTTTTTATGTATATAGAAAAAAGAAAAAATGTGACTTTAAAAATTTTCGGACTAACGAAAGGATTTTATTTCTTAATTCATCGGCCAGAATGTTTTAGTTCAGCGGTTCCCAAACTTTGGGTGGCAAAATATCGCGTGGGACTCACCAGTAGCCCTCAAGCAATATTTTGGTAGTCGCGGAATGATGGGTTAGTTCTTCAAAATTATATTACTAATTTTATCTGTTATAAAATATATATATATAACGATCACGATTTGCTATATCTCTAAAGTAAAAATTCGTGAAGAAATGTGATTTGACGCTAGAATTAACATGCTTCAACACTGATATATGGACTCTCTCATTGGTGTTAAACAATGTCATAAATTACGTTGGCATTTAGAGTATATATTTTAAGAATGTTTGTTTAGAAAAATCAATTTCGAAATTTAAACATATTGTATAAAAAATATAATAATAGAAAGCAGTCGAAATGTTATACAAATGAATCTAATAAAAACCTAATCTAAAAATATATAAATCTATATTAATAAAAGACAGTTTCCCTCTGTGTGTGTGTCCGTGTGTGTGTCTGTGTGTGTGTCCGTATGTGTGTCTGTGTGTGTGTGTCTTTTGGCGATGGCTAACAAAATCTAGCCCACCTAGAAGTCTGGAAGTTTCGCTGTGGATAGTCCAAGGTCTGGCCATGTGCACCTGAGCCTCAGAATTTTAATATATTGATAATTAGCCTAGATATTAATTAGATTCTCATTAACCATTGCTTCTAAAATGACATCTTTTAAATCAAAATGGCGAAAGAAACGAACCGGCACATTGGATTTGCAAGCGGAAATGAACGAATTCGAAATTATTTTACTAATTAGCGAATTTTAAGAAAACTAATTGAGATATCAATTTGAAAATTTCTAAGCATATGTAAACAAATATTTTGCATTTGACTATGTGATTTTTGAAAATTTCGGTTGGTAATTTTTTTTAATTTATGCAAAAAGCTGCCAAAAATCTGCCGGCGCCAGTGAAAACGATCCGAGAAAGTTTCAGACAGGGATCTGCTTTCATTAAAAACTGAACTACAAAGAGATCTGTTTCTCGGGCCGATCCCTCCATTTTGTTTGCGAAAGTGAAAGGAAATAATTGCCAATTTTTACTAATGAACACAAATTTAGGTAACTAATTAAGATATAGATTTGAAATTGAGGTCGGGAAGGGGTGTCATCTGCCGGCTATTTTAGCATAGCGTCTTCGTTATGTTCTAATTATCAGAAAAATGCAATTATTTTTTTAATGATCGCGTTAATGTAGGTGACGGTGGTTCTCTTGAACAAATTATTCATTATATTTGCGGGTATGGGGAGGGAGGGGGTTAACGCCTTTCTCTGATATTGTAATTATCTCGGGCCCGGACAACGCCAGGCGGGTTAGCTAGTTTATATAATAAACTCATCAGAATTCCGCTATACATCAGCTTGCTTCCATTCATCATTGGAGTAATAAAAGTTAAAAAGGAAAAATGTCAAATTGCTTTAAATTTTACATGATGGAGTGAACTGAAAAACAATTGCTTCAAAGCTCATTTTCTTCAACAATGGTATCTATTGATTTATACAATACAGCTTCTCCGGGTAACACTCTGCTTGAATAATCTTTGTGACATGGTGCATTCATTTTGGACAATGACCTGACATTTTATTTATTTTTTTTTAATCTGAAATATTTATTTCACTTCTTCACTAAGAATGAGCTCTGGATACCTAAACATTTGTTGATATTCTATACACGCATACGCACACATATATGGAATACATTTAAAAATAACGAAAACGAATTCAGAGAAACTCAAAATGTTACACTATGCCAATATATCTATAATCGGTTCTTTATCATGATTCAATACGTTCCTCAAACTCATATGACGTAACCCGAGGCTAACGAAAAAGAAAGGCTACCGCTGTGCTTTATTCATATTTTTTTTACAGACCGCAGGAGTCACGTGATGCTCGAATCCACCAATGCAGGTGTACGAAAAGAGCATCACGTCATTCTAACGGTCTGTAAAAAAAGATAAGTGGAATGCACCGCGGTAGCCTGTCTTTTTCGTTAGCCACTTGCTTTCTATGCTTACTCATATTGATATTCTCTTTCTGCGATTGTCAAATATTTGAAAAAAATCCGTTAAACTTCCAAAATGACGCCATATTCATATTCATTTTCTTTTTAATTAACTAATGACTTCATATTAACATGCTTTCTCTACTTACTCATACTCCTTGTGCTATTGAAAAACGTTTAAAAATCTCCGGTATACGCACTTTCAATATGACGTCATATTCGTCTTTTTTTTTTTTTTCATTGTTGAAACTTTTATTTCATTTTCATTTTTCACGTGGAAATCTTTCAAAAGAAAATTAATTGTTGTGGAAATATTTTTATTGTGGTTTTATAATTGCTGGCAACTATTATAACGAAAAACGTTATACCTGTACGTAAAATTTCGCAACTCTTGCTTTTAAACTGTGAATTTGTATAGAATTACATACAGACAGACAAATTTTCATTTTCATATATTAGATTTTCAAAAGTATTAATAAACGTATTTTTCCAGGCATTGTAAAAGGTAATGTTTTATAATTACATCATATTATCATTAAGATAATTATTCACATCCGGAATGCCTATTTCTGTTTTCGTGTATATGCTTCGTTTATGTTTGTGATGCGTATATGCTATTTTCACGTGAAAAAAGCAACCTTTGAAAGAGCAATCTCACGCAATATTTCAAAACAACCTTTGAAAGAGCACCTTTATATAAAAATCTATTACATATTTGGTGGGTCGCAAAACAATTTCAAACATAGATGCATACATAGATGCAAATTCAAACTATGTATACACGATTTTTATCTATAAGTTATCTTATATTATATATATAAATATTTAGTTGTTTTTTATTGATTTATTTTAAATATATTTTCTTATTATTTAATGTTTAAATGGAACCTCCATTAGCATCATGAAAAAATGTCGTAACAAGTAAATAATTTCTTTTGTAAAATACTTTCTATTATAATCCTTTCATTTTTTAAGTAAATGTTAGTTTATGAAAATTGAAAATAAAGATTAAACTTATTATATTTAAAGTTTCACTTTTATCCAAACTTATCCTGTGATAAATTACATAACATGAACGTCTGCGTTATTAAATGAAAAATGCATTTTTCAAAACAAGATAAAATTTATTTTAAATAAGAAAAAGCAGCTGCAGCTTCATAATATGCCAGGATTTTGTAAGATTATTATACCATTTTCATTCCATAATAGAAAATCATTTTTTCAATAGAAAAGAAGTATAAATTTATGAGATATGTGTTAGTTTTTTTAACATTAATGCTTAGATGACTAAAATATATAATTCGATTAAAATATTGTGTTCTTTGTGAGTTTTTTTTTTTAACTAAAAGTTTTACTTCGTATATATCCTTTAAAACATGTACTAATCTTCAAGAAATATTTTTAATAATATTTAAAATTAAATTATTAAAAATATATTAAAAGGAAGGGGATTACATAAAAAAGTAACATGGCAGAACAGAAATGCAAAATTGAATTGAAATTTTTTCTAGCTGAGAAAAAAAAAATTATATAAGAGAAAATTTCACTAAAATTAGCTATTCTACATTAAAAAAAAAATCATGCGCCTATCTTAATGTAAATAGGATGAAATGCGACTGGATGTTATTATGCTTTTTAAGTGTTTTGTAGATCAATTACGACCACAGATGCAAAGCAATTTGGTAGTCTGGTGTGCACCGATTTTAATGATTTTAAAGTATGTTGTAGATGTCATATTCCTATTTTGGCGAAAGGTTTTCTTCAAATGGGCCTTAGCTTTATGGAAGTGTTAAAGTTCAGCATACGTTCCAAATGCCATTAGTTTGATCTCCTGTACATGATCTTCGTGGCGACGAGGAATCGTGGTCGCTTGCAGAACCGAAGGCGAATGTTCTGTCATCTTGTGACCTTTCTTTATTATTTAATTAATTTTATATTTTTGGACACGTTACAAGTTTTACCCAGAATTATGTATTGCTGCAACTTTGAATTTGTTTTATATTTTCCTAAAAAATTAAATTTATGCCTTGAAATTTTAATTAAAATTTATATTTTTCTGAAATTATTAAACTAATATTTCTGTTGACTAAAGTTCAAACTAATTTATGTCTAAATAGCTCATCTTTTTAAAACTTACTGTTATTGATTCCTTTTATTTATATATGTATATATAATCACAGTTATGAAATAATGCATAATATATATTTTCTTTCATTTTCAATTTAAAATGTATTTAATTGACTAGGGAAAAACTTAATAAAATGAAATATATCTTTAATATTTGATTTTTTCTAACTATATTACAATTATTAAATTATGAAATACAAAAATGTTTATCATTATCGACATTCACTTTTTTAGTTTAGTAAATATGCAATTAATCGGCTGATACATATCATACATATATTCGAAATATAAAATGACATTAAAAATATCACTATAAAACAATTTATTTGCATGATTTTTTAAAGAATGTTGGAAGAATAACTAAACGATAGATCATATTATATTTCTTTTAAATGCTTGATATGTGATAAATATTGTAAAAAAATTTTATAAACTTAAATTTTTAAAAACAAAAATTCAATCCTCATTTGTGCAAGTAAATACAATTTTAGCTTATTGCCAAATCATTCTAAACATAAAATTAAATATAAACGGCACAATTCATAAAAGCTATCTTTTTGCCTGATTATAAATGTTTTTAACATTGTTGGAAGAAAACGTAAAAGAATGTAATATATAACAATATTTTATATATTATTAATTTTAATATTTGGTTTACGATATATAGCATTATATACTATATATAGCATTACTTCTAACCTTGTAATAGTCTACAATAGAAGCTAAATGACATCAATAAAAGAAAATTTGATTTATTATGATAGTATTGTTAAAGTTCAGCAGACTGTTTGTTAATATATGTATATATTGTCAGTTTTATAGTTTTATATCACGTCTGCAGACAAATTTTACATTTCCAATTTAACTGTGACGTCGACAGTGTTTTTATTTGTTAAAATTAAAAAATATTTTGAAATGTAATCTGTAAAATTTACAGATAAAATTATACAGAGGACATTAGAAAATTTATACAACTGGTAAAAACTTACATATGAGCGTTACTACTTTAATATGTTATTACTCTTTTGAAGATAGGCTATTGAAATTATTCAATATTAAATACGTTTGAGAGATTTGACATGAAAAAAAAATATTTATAAGTTATACAAAGAAATTATAAATGATCATTTAAGATTCCACAAAGTAAAAATAAAAGTATTATTATTTCAGAACTGTGCTTAAAATATAATACACACATAAACACTAGAAGACAGTAGAAGAGGTGCCGAGAAAAAATTCTAGGACATTGACACAAATTGAAATACCAAAGAATGAATTTAAGCCAGAAAAGAGTTAAAAGCGTGTTAAACTAATAAGGATATTTATTATCATGACACTTATTAGTTCAACATGCTTTTAACTCTTTACCCGATTTATACTCATTCATCAATATTTCAATTTGGATAAATGTTCTTGAAAGATTTTCGGCATATATACTACTTCGTCTTTGTGCTTATATGCGTGGATGGCGATATTCTCCATCGCGAGTTTCTTTCTCAACATTTTAATTGTAATCCTTACTAATCTTTGCAGCCACACTCCTTCCCTCTTTTGCAGTTTTACATGAAATAATTAAAAACATCCTTGCAGAACCTGTTTTTCCGGTGTCGGGCTAAATCTTCCATGCTATTATTCACCTGATAAACAGAGTCAATTTCTATGGAAGCTATAGTAGAGTTTTCTATTCATTATATAGAGAAAAAAGATCTTGTTCTATATATTTTCATATCCAGCTAATAATACCTTTTCTAATTCTCAAGGTAACTTTATTCTTTATTTTTTTAAGAAGGCGTAATCTTCCTTCAAATAATGAATTTCTCTTATAACTATAAACATGCAAGTTAAACATTTAAACTTTTCAGCAAATAGAAAAGTCTTCAAACTTTATACAATTTATAACTTCAATTGATAAAATAAAAAATGAAAAATTATAAAACTATAATCATTGTAGACTTTCCGACCCTAAATTGAAATTTTCAGAATATTTCAACAACGTTTTCACAACATCACAATACATGATATTTGGTGTTATGTTGTTTTACGTTAAAGCGAAGTAGTAAAAATCGCCTTTTTAGAATGACATTAAAAATATAAAATTTACAGGGAGAATGTAGAATTTGATCAATAAAACTCATATTTTCCCTACCAAATTGCTAATTTTCAAATGTCTCTAATTCAAGTTCTAAAAAATATCAAAACAAAATTAAAACTGATAAAAAAAAATGAAAAAAACAGTATTTTAATATTAGGTTAAAAATAGAAAATCAATATTGTTGCGAATATTTGTCTTTTAAAATAGTGAAATGATTAAAGTAATTATATATGTATATATATATATATATATATATATATATATATATATATATTTTTTTTTTTTTTTTTTTTTTTTTTTTTAACAGTGATAGTAACTCTTTGTTCTAATATGTATAAATCGTCTTTTAAACAACTTTGTACCAGACATGTTGTTAATGAAATGCATTTTAAAACAAAGACTTTCATTTTCTTTTAGGAGACAATAGACTTTCAAAATCACAAATTTCCAAAAAAAAAATCGATTTTTTTTAATTTGGAGAATAATGAAGCAGGATGCTTAAATGCGGTTTGATGCAAAAAGAAATTTTCAATTCTGACGCTTCTTCGCAGAGATATAAACTTTTATATTTGTAATAAATCTATATATTTATACAGTTTTTGTTACTTAAAATGCTGTTTTCTCAAAATTGAAAATTTCGCACATGTCCGGTTCCATATGCATTCCTAATTATCAGATTATTATGAAACTTGTACTGTATATACTCTACACTGCAAAAAAAGTGTTGGTTTTACAGTATATTACTGGCACCCCAGCTGCTAGTATTATACCTTAAAATTAACAGTAATAACCAGTAAAATAAGCAGTAAAATAAGCAGTAATACACTGCCGCGCTTGCGCGGTAGCATATTACTCCTTATTTTACTGTTTATTTTACGGTATAATACTGGCAGCTGGGATGTCAGTATTATACTGTAAAATCAACACTTTTTTTATTGCAGTGTATACAATAATAAATATATGTTAACATAAAAAGTTGAATCTCAGGGGTATATTAATGTTGAAATTTATGTGAATATGAAAATAGATAGCTAATTTTTGGAAAAAATAAAGCATAATTATAAAAATATATTTTTCTGCTTATACATTCAGCGAACTTTTACAATTCATGCCAACTTCCATTGTAATACATAAAAAATATCTCATACATAAATATTGTCCAATTTTATGTAAAAGAAGTGCACATGGGAGACTTTTAAATATGACAATTATTCGTTATTTAAAAAAAATTAAAAATTGAATAATTAAAAATGTTTTTTATCATTTTAACACCAAATTTTGAATATATCAATTTGAGTTTGCCATGTCTGGCCAATTTTCAAATGAATCGATTGAAAATTGAAGAAATTGGTTTTTAATGTTCACTATCCCCTTAAATTCTTTTCTCTCTGAGCGTATGAGGACTTTCTTGCATTTTCATAAAATTGTTCATAAAACTAATATTAAATTTTCCTTCCCTGTTTGTTTCTAAAATACACTTCATATCTCATTATTTTATATATTTCTTAAAATACAATTCTGTTAAAAATATTTTTACCTACAGCCGATTTAAGTCGTTTTTTGGGAACAAAAAAATACGGACAAGACGCTTAGAGGGTTAATAGGAAATTTTGAAAACGAATTTGAAAGACATTTCTAACAACTTTGTAAACTTCATCTATTAGACCATAAAAATGTCTAAAATATTTATAACATAAAAAAATATGCCACTCAAAAATAAATCAATGGAAATGATATATATGTTATATGACATTAATGACAGCAAAATATAAGAAGTGTCTGTCGAACTTGGCATTTACTTGAACTTATAGATTATATATTTCTTGGAATACATATCTTTATTTTTTATTTTTATTATGATTTAAGGTGTGTTATTGAGAATTTTATATTTCTTCTTTTGTATCATATTAAACGGAAGAAGAAAATGATGATTATGTACAAATGTACTGAAGATTATTTTTTTTTTTTACTTAAACATAATGACAGTATCTTAAAGTTAAATTTTGCTGGATTATAAAATTTAAAATCTAACTTCAATTTTAAACATTTATTTTAACATTTATATACATAAAACATAACTTATTAAAAAAAATTAATATTTTACAAAAATCCCTACTTTTATCAAAAGAAAAAGAAAATAATTTTAAAAACTATTATGATTGCTTCCTCTGAAAATTCTGATTTGTTAGAATTGAAATTTCTTTTAACTATGTGTAGCATTTTGGTACTTACGTATTATCCGTGCCAGGAGATTGATCGCCAAAAATGGTTGCCAAGTACCAATCTTGTTTATCGTTGCCAATCATGTTTTCAAACGCAGTAATTTAACATTATCAATAACATTGTTAAAAATGGTAATTAATATGAAATAAATAAAATGTAATATATGTTTATTAAATTTATAGCATTGTTAAAAATAGTAATTAACATTATTTTAGTAAAATTAATAAATGGTAAATAGCATAGTAAATAAGAAAGAATAATATTATAGATTATTCCCAGTCATGTACCATGTAGCAAGAAAAAAATATATAAGGGTTACTATAATTAGTAATATTGGCTCCATGCCTGGCGCAGTTGGCTTAAAACTGGCACGGATAATACGTAAGTACCAGCATTTTTTGTCAGATAGAGTTTATTTTATTGGATTAAATGAATTTTAATAACAAAAACTCGTTTCACTTATCTAAAATTCATCTTTAATTATCATGGCATATATTTTTTAATAAACATTCTACATTTAAATGGTTGTCAAGATGCAATTAAATATTTTTTCATAAAAACCAGAAAAAAATAAAAAATGTCAGTTACTATGTTTTACACTCCAACTCATATGTATTCTGAAAATTTTAATAGTGTATTATTAGGTTGTTCGGAAAGTTCTTTCCGTTTGGGAAAATCAATTCGTGCCAGAAAATTCTGCCCGTCAATTATTAGACAGTTGCCGAACAGTTGATGTCGGTTAAAGGGGCTTCCGAGTTGCAATCAACTTAACGCCCAGTCTATTGTAAGTAGATTGTCTTGTATTAACCCTTTCCGGTGCGGAATAAATTTGTTTGTAAAATAATGAAATAATGGACTGACACCAGATTTTACAAACGATTTCCTTAGAAAAGAATAACTTGCTGATTTTCCCTTACTTTATAAAAGGAAGACTTTAATTAAATATTCTTGGTGCCGTTTGTCAGTTTTGGAATTAAAATTAGGTGTCCTTTTTTGTGACCACCGCCCGCTAAAGGGTTAAATTGAGCCGTTGGGAAAAGTTAAGATGTAGTATTAACTACACGATAAAGGAGCAATTACAATAAAAAGGATAGATGTAAAATTAAGAAATGAGATGATAATAAATTTGGAATAATAAAGTAAAGCAAAAAAGATTAAGGACAGAGTCAAAATGTTAAGAAGAAACTGAAATGGCATAGCTGTAGTTATAACTAACTACTTGAAAGGAAGTTGAAAAAGTAAAAAATAGGGTTCGGAACAAGTTCGGGAAACAGCACATAAATGTCAGGTGAAATTATTCGACATTAGATATCGGAATTAATGTCTAATAATTAAATGTTAGAATTTTCCGGTATGAACCAACTTTCCCAAACAGAAAGAACATTCCGAACAACCCAGTATAATAAGAATGTATGAATCAAATATTTTAGTGCAATTCAAAATGTTTTGTTTGATACTGATACCTGAGCTCTGTTTATAAGTAGAGCTCAGAGAGATTACCTGCACAATTTTATTGATTTATTGTACATTAATGAAATTAATTATTTCTTATAAAATAATTAAGAAAATGAGGAATTTAGACGATTTTCTAAATATGTGTATGCATTCTACTACGCATTAAAGCAAGAAAAAGGAACCAAACACTTTTAGCCGGAACAAATATACTAAAGAATGAATGTCTAGTGTCATAAAAAATATCTGCAAACATTTTCTTATCCATGCATATCCGTTTTTTGTTATCTTTACATGCAACAGATATATATGTCTTTAGGACACCAGCTTTTGCTAAATAAGTTAGGTTTCTATTATAGTTTCCAGATTGAAACTTTTATTTTTATTTTTGTGAACTGTGTATTAAGATTATTCATTCAAACTCCTAACATGTTAAACAAATCTTGTTTTTAAGAAACAAAATCGTGATAAACGAAGTTAATAAGAACTGCATTAAATTAACTGCATAGTTATTAAGTTGTATAATTATTGAGAAATGGCGATTTAGTGGTGGAAAAATATTGAATAAAATAGTTTTTGTATTAAAATATAAAAACATATTTATTTAAAATGAATTCCTGTTAAAATGTCACTATCTACGGTTGCAAATAAAATCGCGAAAACTAATTTATTAAATGTATTTCTAATTTAACTATTGTAATAAGAAATATATATAATACACTGCTCAAAACAATTAAAGGATATTTGAAGTTTTATATAAAATAAAGATACAAAAGGAAATTTTTTTTGCCGAAAATAGAAGAAGAGAATCACAAATGCAAATTTTTCTGGTTTTCAAACTGTGGAGTATGCAAATTTTGAGTTCGACGTACAAAACGTAGCTTCAGCGGCAGCGAATGAAATTTGACTTTCAACTGGATAAAAGAGAATGAAGACAAGGATGATCGGCATTCAGTGATTGCTTTGTTTCGATGAGTACAATGTCTCAGCGAAGTCATTTGACAGATTCAGAAGCTTGGAGAATTGTTGATAGGTTAGAAGGGGGCCAAACTCACGGAGTGAGCCATTGGAGTGTCACAAAGTGTCATTTCCAGGATCTGGAACCGTTTTTTGGAGAGTGGATGTGCAGGCCAAAGACCAGGGCAAGGTCGTAGACGGGCAACAACGCCCAATGAAGATCGGTATTTAGCGTTAACAGCTCGGAGACACCGAAACATGAACGCTACTCTTCTCCAACAACACCTTCGCTCGGCTACAGGCACCACGATTTCAACTCAGACTGTCCGAAACCGGCTCCATGCTGTAGGTCTGTATGCTCGCCGACCGATGGTATGTGTTAGATTAACATCAAGGCATCGTCGCGACCGCAGGGAGTGGGCAACCGAGCATGTCAACTGGAGGAGAAATGAATGGAGCAATATTCTGTTTTCTGACGAGTCCCGTTTTTCTGTGCATCCGGATAATAGGCGTATTTTCATCTGGAGGGACCATGGCAGTAGGAATAATCCTGCGTTCGTGCACGAAAGTGTCAGATTTGGCGGTGGAGGAGTGTTGGTGTATGGTGGCATCTCCATTGACGGGCGCACTGACCTCTACATCATTCGAGATGGAGCTCTGACTGGTCGCCGATATAGGGATGAGATCCTCAGACCTATTGTAGTTCCTTACGCTGCAGAAATCGGAGATAACTTCATTTTAATGGACGATAACTGCAGGCCACATCGTGCAAACCTGGTGGAGGATTTCCTTTTCGAGGAAGGAATCGTTCGAATGGAATGGCCAGCGTGTTCTCCAGACATGAATCCAATCGAGCACGTTTGGGACGCTCTAGGAAGACGAGTTTCTGGCCGCCAACAACCCCCACAAACTCTCCAAGAACTGGAAAGAGCTCTTCTGGAAGAGTGGGGCAGAATACCCCAACTCGTCATTAATAACCTCATTGAGTCTATGCCTCAAAGGTGTTCAACGTTGCTGGCCGCCCGTGGAAACCATACCCCCTACTGAAAATGATTTTCTTTGAAGAAAACACCTTTTCTTATTCTTTTTTTCTCATATGCACAAATTGTGTTTTTTTCCTTTTGTACACAAATGCGCAATAAAATGCATTTTTTTCTGCCAAACATGTGTAATTTATTCTCATATAACCTACTATGTCTGTCGACCATGTATCAATCAGCTAAAAAGTTTCCCAGATATAAAATCCACCTAAAACTGCAATATCCTTTAATTGTTTTGAGCAGTGTATTATTATTAACTTAATAAGATAAATACATAAATACGCGTATTAATAGTTTCACATTTTCATACAAATTCCAACAATTTGATTACATTTTTACATATATTTTACAATCAATTAATTATTATTATTATTATTATTATTTTTACAATTTTCAACTGTAAATAGCCATAAGCGGTTTCACAAATTCCACCCAGACAAAATTAATTGGCTGGCTGTAAAAAAGCTCTGGCACCATATTTGGCGTTATACTCAAAGCATGTTTTATGACCCATCAAATAAATTTACGATAGTCTCAAGCGAACTTATGACATCAGTCAGGAAAAACAGATGATGCAAAATTTGACTACCTAAGAGAGACTGTACAGACGAGAAAACCAAGCCCATAGTAGAGCATTAAATGTCTCCCCCGAAGTCCCTGGACACGCACGAGCTCGCTTTAGCTAGAGTCACACGATAAGGTATAAAGTCAAAAACGCCAAAAATACGTCGTGGGGCGGAGAAAAGTAGTAAAAATTGAATAAAAATAATGAAAAATTAATAAGGACAGCTAGTCACAACTGTCTCCGCCAGTAAACGCGATAGAGGGCGGGGAGACAAGCGGAATACATAATAAAATGTAAAAAAATAAACATGAAATATAATTAACTCTATATACAAAAATAGCACTTCCGGAAGGCTGCCAAACGGCGATGCGCAGTGGGTAAAAGGGATACCAATTTTAGGGCTCAGTAGTGAATCAGAGATGAAAACTCACAGAAGAAAGCAAAATTTTTTATAAGCTTTGAAAGCAAAACCGGGCGTGACAGAATATTAGACGATCAACCATATGGAAGAACAGGGGGACAGCGAATATGCCAATGAACTGTAAGAGGACAACTGTAAGGTGAGACAAGAGCTACCTCGCCACACACATAACGGGGAAAATCGGCTCTTTTAAATTTAAAAATATAGGCCACCAAAAGGACCATGTCTGAATAGGGGTGGACGGTTGTGGAGGGAGTGAACAGGATGAGATCTAGCGAGACCACTGAGAGAATAGGTATATCGACCCTTATCCAAAAATTCTCAGCGATCCTGCTTCAAAAAGTGGGTATAGAGAAGTCTTTTGATAAGTAAGTGAGGCGCGGACAATGAAAAATCAACTGATAAACTGGATGTTATCTCCTTTACCAGCATCTCCACAGTTTCGTTACCAAGAATGTTCTCAAAGGCTAAAACATGGACTAAATGAGTCTTAAACAGAAAATATTTAAGAAGGAACTTAATCTCAATAATTTGAGGGTCTGTTGATCTGAAAGTATAGATTGTCTCCAGGCTCTAAAAGCTGTCGTTATAAATTGGAATTAAAATATTTGCGTTTCTGTTGAGAAATCCACTCTTGGTCTTTGAAGATGGCAAAAATTCCTGCTTGGAAATTAGAATTACTGTCAGCCAGTCTGAAAATCCATCGATAAGTCACTACACTCTTTTCCGTAGAACAGAATACTGCACCGACGCCGGTATTAGTACATGGGCCATTGGTGAAGATCGTAATGTTTTGGAAGGAAAAATAGGAATTTATGTTAGGAATAACTTGATGCACGATTTCATGGAAAGCTATAAGTCAACCTACAACACTAGATTGGTTAAAACACTTTCCAATGAGGGATAATTCGAGGCGAGTTAAGTACCGTCCCATTCAAGGAAGACCAGACACTCCCTTTTACGCCCCTCGAGATTTTTCGAGATGCTCTCTCAAAAAAGAAAAAAACAATGAGAATACAGATCAATAATGTTCTCCAATAATCTTTAAAAAAAAAATAAGTCTCTCTTGATACTGTCTGAGATGTCACTGTTTCTGATACTTCAGAAGAAGCCAAGCGTTAAAATTTCTTGAAGCAGATGAATAGTTCTAAACATTGGATGAGATGCCGATTACTCTACACTTCTGCGAAAATTAATTTAGCATAACTTTATTTTTATCGTTATTTACGAACTTTGGTCAAATCAGCATGTTCTTGTCATCAATCAGTAAGTAGTACGAGAATCTAAGGACCAATGGACTACAGTCCGAGAACTCATATTTATAATCCAATAACCTCAAAAGACGATAAGAAGGATCTCCTGCAGTATTTGAACGGGCCATTAACTTTAGATCGTCATATTGGACTTCTAATATGTTAATATTGGGATTAATATGTTAATATCGGATCAACCTGTTCATTCCACGCTTTACGCATCTTTGAAAGTTTGTACAATATGGCGCATAAAGTTTAATCAAACAAAAATTCCGTGGGTGAGACCTTTTTATAATCTTTTATACTTTTGTGGCTAATTTATTATTTGTCTAAATATAGCAAAAATTATATATTAATTCTTTCGATTTTTGGAGTCTAATTTCGCTATAATATAATACAATAAAATCTAAATTCGTAAGTGATAATTAATGTTGGTATATTGTCCTGTCAGTATTTATGCTGTATATGAATTTATTTTGTTATATCTATAACCTCAATTTGAGAAAAAAAATTATATCCTTATATAAAAATTACTGAAATTGACAAGTAAGGGGTCAAATAAAAAAAAAAGAACGAAGGCTAATAGAATGAAATTAAAACAAAAATATTTAAAAATATTAAAAGTCAATGCATGCGTCCTTATAAAACCAAGAAAGAGTTTTATTCAATAAATAATTTAAAACTGCATATTTAAGTGTTCTTATCTTTCTTTTATTCTCTGTTATTGTTTATTTCATTTATGTGTTTTCAGATGCGCGTTTCTATTTTCTTCCCATTTTTACTTTCTTCTACCTTTACAGGATGAAAGTATTGAATTCGTGAAAAAATTCGACATCCGGTTTTCGGCAGATTTATAAGATTTAGAGAGTCCTGAACACGATTTGATTGATTTTAGAAAATGTCTGTCTGTGAGTCTATCTGTATGTGAAAAAATTTTGTAGGTGCTCTATCTCAAGAACTAATACACGGAACTTAATAAAACTTTAGATTCAATTAGTCCCTGATATAAATTGGTGCTGATTAGTTTTTTGTGTAAATAGCCCAACAGATGGTGCTGCTATGCTACATGTTTCACGATTTTCATGATAGCTATAGCTCAAGAACTAATGCACAAAATTTCATCAAACTTCAGATTCTGTAAGACCTTGGTAGTACACTCCCCAAGATTATAAATGGCACTGTCATCTCAAATTTCGCAAAAATGGACTATCATCATTTTTTCCTTCTACTCAAATGTCTTGTAAATAAAGTGTTTATATATGTTTTTTTTTCTTCAGTCGTGAGGTAAAATAGTCTAGTTCCTTCAGTCGTGAGATAATCTAATATTCAGTATACGATTACATCTAATTGAAGGAAAATGCTTATAAGTAGATTCCGTGGATGCTATGCCCATTTTACACTGCTTCGAACTTTTTATTGTACTATATATATTTTTAAATATAGAATAACGTTTTGTATTTCTTTAATAAAGACATATTATTTATTTTTAATCCCAAAATAACCTAAAACCTTAACAAAACCGCGTTCAATGAATTCGCAGAAATTAAGTTCCAGTATACTCTAAAATTTAGCAATGTGGGGCAATTGGGAAATGGAGAGCGAGAGAGAGAGAGAATAAATCACACACATTAATCAACACATTTTTGCACAGAAATGCAAGAGTACATTCGACTGGAAATTATGTTTTCTATAATTATTTATGTATAAAATATAGTTGGGGGCGGGGCATGTCTCGCTTCAACAACGAGAAGCTTTTTAATTCCCAATAGCAGTATCCAAGTAACCTCATGGTTTGATTCTATGATAAATATTGCATTCGGGCACCGAAATTCAAATTATATGGCGGATAAATTTCGCATTTATTTACATGTAAAATTTTGACCTGCTGACTTTAATTTAAATATTTTCATTCATATTTCCTGTACTCTGCTTTTGTTCTTTTTATTGTTATGTTATCATTAAGTATTCCAAACATAACTATTTGATTTTTCTACATTTTAAAATTTTTATGTATGATATATGAATTATAAAAGCAAAATCTGTTTTTACCTACATAAAATAGAAATTACAGCTTATAAATATTTTAACAGAAATCGATTTATGGAGGCTCCTGACCTGCGTACACAAAATTTCATTTCATTCCAACAAGTATTTTTTCAGCTTTTAAATTTCTAATGTTAACTTCTAATTCAGTTTTAAAATTTTCTTTAATATCGCCTGTAATATTTATATTTTCACCGCAATTTTTACAATAGATTATCATTTAATTAAGACCAATTATCAGCAATAAATATTTAGAAGCAAATCCTGTAAAAAGAGGAGTTTACCAAAAATGTATCGCTTTACCTTTCAGTATTTATCCAGTTCCTCCATCTAAAATCCCTTTAACCTCTTTACTGTGGAAGGTTTTTTGACACCATAAACTAAAAATAGGCACAATACACGACTTTTTCCGTGCTAAAATATTTGCTTTATGTAATCGAAAATGTCCGCCGATTAATAAAGTGAAGATTGCGTTTAAAAAATTACTGGTGTGCAAAAGCTTTTAGTACCAAAACAAGCAAACTCTTCTTGCCCAAACTAAGTTCGGGATACACAGTTAAGGGGTTAAAACATTTTCTGTATAAACTGACAAAATTAATTTCTGCAAATGCAGCAAACCATTTACAATAAGTGAGTAGCAAAAAGAATATTCAGAACAGAATTTAATTTAATTTTTAAATATTTCAAGAAGCTTTGATTTCCTCTGAAATTATATCAGATTATGAAGTATAATCGAAAGAGCTTCTTTTATAACGACCAGAGAAATTTTAATATTAATAAATTAAAACTTTTCTTTCATAAATGGAGGGAAAAGTTCGTTAAAATAGTTATAAATTTAAATGTTCCTGATTTCTGTATTTAGAATTTGAAGCGTTACAATTTTAAGCTCACAATAAAATAAATTTATCTAACGCATTTGTGACGTTATTTCAAAATTTAATAAAGTTGGTTTTATTGTATACGATTAGCTTTGTAATGTATATACTTTTATGCATTTACAGAGAGATTCTTCAAACTCACACATAGTTCAGATTTTATAGATGCCTGTTTCTATCCGCATTACATATTTACCCTCCACATTTGCATAAAACGTGTGCTAATTTGATTATTGCGACTTCCTTTCAATGGCATAAATGTTAATTTTGGGGTGTTTTAGGTTAAGATAAACAAAATTAGAATGTGTTCCTTTTTAACCTTATTTTTTTCATATGACAAGGGTGTTCTGGAAACTGTGCTACGAGTACTTTTTCGTTTCAGAAAATGAATTGTTATGTGTCCGTTTTCGCGCAAAGCACCGAAATCTCGCGAATCTAATAAAAAAGGTCCGTTTAAAGCGCATTCTCAAAAAACTGTGAATACAAAACTGAAGAATCTATGTATTTATACAATAAATATCAGTCAAATTTAGCTGCGGAATCTGGATAGATGTCTCAAAATAAAATTAAAAATTTTGAGTTTTATTACCAAGGTCATACTTTGAACAATTTGGTGAACATTATATTGGCACAATTTACAAGCAAGAAATTGTACATCGCCAGTAAATGTAAGTATTTCACCACAGCTTTCTTAATGAGTGAATTTTACATTTTCTTTTATTTTAAATGTAAATAATAATGTAATTTATGTAACTTTTTATAATAAAAGCAAATTAAATACATTAATTGTTTAATTTTATTACTGAATTTTCTTTATAAATTTTATTTTGCAAGCTGGAAAAACTTTTGTTTTAGTTTGCAGTAAAAATGGTTTTTAATCACTTAATTTTCGGTCTGAAGTATTAAAACATTATTTTATTTTTCTTCTCACGAGGATTGACTGCCATACCCATCGATGTAAAAATATATAATATCGTTGTTATGTAAATATATAATACCGTTAAATGTGTAATGTTTTTTGACAGCGTAAAAGTCATCCCAATTTTCACATATATATAAAAATGTAAATAATAAATTCTTGTATCTATTTTTCCACACTTAATCATTTTTATCTAAAGATTAGAAGATGAAATATTTAAAGGTTGCGAATTTATTATTATATCAGAATTTCGTAATTACAAGATGTGCATTCTTCATAATCTAATTCTTTTTTTCATAACTCAATAAAAACATAACGATCAAATATCAATCCTCTGTGACCTCATTTTTTATTGAAGAAAATGCTCAATTTTTCCGAAGAAACTCTTCATAAGCTTTTGATGACAAAGCACTAATTAATGTCCTGAATAGCAGAATAATAACGTAAAAAAAAGTAATTGACATGATCTCGGATTATATGCATAATTAACTAATGGTTTCCTTATTTTATATTATAACATTCATTCATGACGTGATTAGACAATCTTGATTTTCTTATCAGAATTTCTTATTAATTAATATAATGTGTATTATATATTAACAATTGATATTGTTGGAAATCTCCTAATTGGTGCTATATCCTAATAATGCTATTGTATTTCTAGTATTCCGCTATTTTATTAATCAGATAATTACGACTTTTCATTACTTATTGAACGAAGTACTGTGTGTATTGAAATAAAGTTAGTCTAGTCAAAATATTTAATTGATGGGTATTTCCTTTTAAAGCAAAAGATAATTCATAATTTTTCAACATTATTTTGTAACTAAAGAAGACTGCTACATACACATTTTAAGAGATTAAAAAAAAAGAAGATTATTTCCTTTTTGGTCGTTATGTATGCGTGTATGTCCTCAGTTTTCTCAAAAAACACTGAACGGAGTTTAATGTAACTTTTACACTACAATTCTAGTACATCAGAGAAGGTTTTAATATAAAAGGATTCATCGTATATAGTGTTTGTTTGTACAGGGACTATCAAATATTTTAATATACGGATAGTCTAATGAGTTTCAAACTTGAGCAATGACCAAAAGTTTGCCTTTATAATTGGGAGAGAGGTAGCATACCAGAAATCAAATCTGACTGGTCAAAAGGATTTCGAACAACATCTTAAACGATGAGCTCCTAGAGTGTCTTTATATATAAGATAGGGATGACATACGAGCGATAAAAGTTTATTGGTCGAGAGGATTTTCGACAAAAGCTTTACGAGCCTGCTATTATCACCATGTTTGTTGATGTAATCGTTTGTTCACGTATCTCAATAGTTTAACACAACATGTCCAGGCGAATTTTCTCAAGATCTGGAAAATGAATTGCAACAGTTTGGGTAAAAACCTTTAATCTGAGCGTGCACCACGTGCGTATGTTAGCACTGTCTTATGCTCGTATTCACCATCTACTTCAACCTAGAAAACCTCAAATAAAATTCACGATAAACCTGATTGGATCTGATCAAGGTTGTGTCCAATCAGATTAATGATGAATATACCATTTGAGCGTTAGTCTGGGGTTTTCTAGGTTGAGGTAGATGGTAAATACGAGCATTAGTAATAAAAATATTCGAGTGTTAAAAATATTTGAACAACGTCAATAAAACATAATGTGGCTGTCACAAAAAATACTCTTGTGCTTAAACACTCTCACTAAAATACACCTACTTACCCTTAATAAGGAAATACAAAATAGGCAATGTTGCCGTATAGAGTTCTGAAGTCGCGGCAACGTGTAAGTTACGTCACATTGTAAGATTGAGACCATCATTGAGAAGTCAATGACGGGAAATTGAAATCATTATTGGGACAAGTGAGACCTTTGTGACGTTTCTGCCTGTCGGGTAATCAGATGATACCCGAACACAATCCGACCTTATTGGGTCGACTGTTTTTTTTTTTTTTTTTTTTTTTTTTTTTTTTTTTTTTTTTTATAGGCAGGATTTGGATTAGAATCCTGCATCGGGTTGAGAGGGCAAATTTTACTAGAACCGTATCTAAACTTATTGGTGTTGGCTGAGGTTTTTTTTCTGTAGATAGAATTCGGATTAAATTCTTGCATCGGGTCAAACATCCAGGATTTTAACGAATCCGTTTCGGGAACAGCCTTGAAAAAAAAAATCTGATTTTTTGAATCTATGCAAAATTCTAAAACAAATCCAACCTGCAACAAAAGTAAAATAAAAAGATAATAAAGCTCAGGTAAGATCGGGTGAAGTTCGGATAAAATCTAGTTACCAGACCCGATGCAGAAATGTAATTTTTTTCTATAAAAAAGGGTTAAAATAACATTTTTCCATTTACTAAAAACCTATCCTACGACGAAGGTACCTATGATATCCTATGGCAAAAGTACCTACGGTATCCTATGGTATGTAACTTTGCGCGATAAAATAATTTAAACTTTTTTTGTTTGTTTGTTTTAACTCATAATCTAATCTATATTAATAAAAATAAAACAACTCATATTCAAATTTGGAAACTTTTCCATGCTAAGTAGTAACTTAAGATGTAGTAAATTGTAATTTATAATACCCTTTTACATGAAACTTAAAGAGACGGTGGACTTTTAAAATTATTTTTTTTATTTATCTTATTCCAACAAGCAATTCTTCTAAATATGTTCTGTGCCATAAAGGCAATAAATATTTGAAACAAATATCAGTTATTGAAATATAAAAAAGAAAAGTATTAATTTATTAATTTGCTTTAAAGAAATAAAATTCTCTTTGCTTTCCAATTTTTAAAATATTTTCTCCATTTTTTTCTTTTCTTTTATTAATTCAAAGGTGTTGCCGCTAGAAGCGCCATCTGTGAAATTGTTTTAAAAACTTTCAGAGTTGTAGGAGAAAGCCGATCCAAGAAGCAGTGTTAAATATCGGCTCTCGTTCTTTTTATTTGTGATCGAGTAAATAAATAGTTTAATACTGTCAATTTAGAGTGATAATTGAGTTGCGTTGTGATATTATCATTAATTAACTGAGCTGTTGTCGATTCCATTAAATGGTCCGTCTAGCCGGAGTTGAATACCGGACTTTTTAAGTTATTGAGTAATCGATAAAAGTTTCGGTTTATGAGTGCAGCCGTACTGATAAATGAAAGACTGTGAAATGCTTTGCAAATTTGATGCTGTGATAAATCAACAAATTATTATTGTGAAGTAGATGATTGAAGTTATAGTGAGTTTGCTATAATGAGTCAACAAATTATTGTGAGTACATTGTACAAGTAACTTTTAAAAAAAGTTTTGATTTGTGTTTTGAATGTTTCAGAATAAACAGTGATTTATTTTGAGTGCTTAAAGGTACAGTTTTTTTTAATATTGTGCATCGGGTTATTACAAGTATAAAATTATATTTATTTAATACTGGTGATTACATAATAAAAAATGAAAACTCGACGAATAAATATCATCTTTGCAGTGACCTTGTTCTTCAGTGTTAATTAAAGGAGGAATCAATTCTAAAATAAAGTTATGTGGATTTATTTATTAAATGTGAACTGTAAATATGTTTAAGAGTGCTAAAACAGAAGATTATCAGCTTCTAGCTAGTGAATTAGGAATCGATATTAGCGATTTTAAACTGACAATATTTGATTTAACAAATTTAATAAAAATTAGTGACAAATATAAATCGGATCCAAAACTACTAGAAGATATCGCTAATAATATTATTGAGCAGAGAAAATAGAATGAGATGAAATTACAAGATCTTGAAAAGTTTAAAATATAGCATAAAAACTGGAACTTGAGTTAGCTAAGACACGAGCAGAAACCAAAAGTGACAATCTAGATGATCTTGAAAAAAGTATATAATCTCTCAACTCTCTCTGATCAAAAGTATACACCTTTAACAATTAAAATCCCTATTACACCGGAAAGTTTTGGGCTACTTTTTTTCATGTTTAGAAAAGGCCTTTATTTCAAAAAATGTCCCAGAGAAGTATAGATAAGAAATTCTTCTACATTTGTTAGGGGAAAGGGCAACAAAGGTTAAAGATGGGGAATTTGGAGATTATTCAAAAGTGAAGGTTATAGTAATTAGAGAGTTTTAGTCAACCCCCAAACTTGCTTAGAACATTTTAGGAAAACACAACATCAACCTAAGGTAAGGAAAAAGGTATAAGTTCATAAGGTAAGGAAATTCATATGTACAATTTGCATCAAGATTAATATCGAGTTGGGATTATTATTTAAAATTAAGAAATGTGATGGATTTTGAGACTTTTAAACAATTAGTGGTATGTGATAAAATTTGTCAAATACTTGATAACGATGTCATGTGCTTGATAAATGTTAGAAAAGCATATTCTTGATTTAATCCAATTGAGTTATCTAGGGAAACAAATTTATATTATACATCAAAGAGAAAACCTGTAGTTGATAATTCTAGGTAGAGTAACAAAAACACTTACTCCAGAAATGGTTCGAAAGTTTTTGTAACTGTTGTAAAAAAATATAAATGTATTTTGTTATGTAATGAAATTCATCCCTTGCATAAATGTCCTATTTATAAAAATATATCGTTAAGTGATAAAGTTCAGCTGGTAAAATCAAATAACTTTACTTTCATTGTCTTATGAATAAAAAAAGGATAGATTGTAAATGTAAATTCTTGTGTAATATTTGCAAAAAAGACATAACGTAACTCTAAACTGCCCTCGTAAACAGAAAGAAAATGGAGTTGAAAATGCTCGAGATGGTTTAACAGGAAGTAAGTCATGTGAGAAGGGGTGATCTAATTTGGAAATCAATCTAATTTGGATTTTCGGCTCCAGTATCCCAGCCTTTCCAAGGTAATAACCAAAGCAATTTATTTTCAACGACATGCAATCTAGCTAATGAGATGAAAGCTGTATTACTTGCCATATTTGTTTGTATAATTAAGGACGAATTGGGTCATTTTTATGAAGTACGTGGGTTATTGAATATCGGTGCAAATTCCAATTTTATGAGTAAATGTTTAGTAGATAAACTTAATTTGGAAAGGAAAACACTAACACTTCTATTTCAGGAATAAATAACTTGCCTTTGAATATTAGATTTCGTTAGCAGATGTTTCAATAGATACAGTGATTTTCATTTAAACTTGGATTTTTTTTAATACTTCCGAAAATTACAGAATTTACACCCTCTAGACCACTTGAGACTTGTGTTTCATCTTTAAATACCATCAAATTAGCGGATGAAAAATTTAATGCGCCAGGACCAATTGACTTGCTTTTGGGTGCAGAAAATTTCTATGAAATTTTAAGACCAGGTCGAATTCACCCTCCATCATTAAATACTAAAATAGTGTTACAAAATAGTGTTTTTGGTTATATTCTTAGTGCAAGCCTTCCAGATAACCGGTGAAGTTAATATACATTGTGGGCTTATAACAAATAATTTTGAATTAGAATGGGTAACTAAAGAGTTTTAGGAATTAGAAAATATATAGAGAGAGTCTGAGATTTCTAAAACTTAGGAAGCTGACATTTATGAAGATTATTTTCTAAAAAAATATTCTAGAACTAAAACAAAAGAATATATGGTAAAAGTGTCATTGAAGGAAGACCCGTCTTGCCTTGGTGAATCAAGGTAAAAGGGTATGAAATGCTTAAATTCATTGTGGAATCGTTTTTTCAGAGAACCCAACATGTGAACCCTTTATAAAACCTTTATGCAAGAATACTTAAAAAGGGGTTACATTTAATTTCCTCTGTCTGCATGTTTATTATTGCAGGATATGTGCATGTATGATATCTTAACAGGAGCTGATGATCTAGAAACAGCTAAACAGCTAAAACAGATTCAACAACAACTTATATCTTTGTTAGATAGAGGAAGAATGCAGCTCCATAAATGGTCAGCAAATAATTCTTTTCTTTTGTGCAATGATTCTAAGTCTGAGTATGCATTTACAAAGGAAACAAACACATTGGGAATAGTCAAGAAAGCTAAACTAGATTTTTTGGGTTTACTTTAATTATAGAGCTTGAGAATCTTTGACCCTTTGGGTTTGATAGGTCCAATAATAACAAGAGCGAAAGTGTTTTTGCAAACATTATGGTTGTTAAAAAGAGATTGGTGTGATTCCCTCCCAGTGAAGGAAAATGTCGAGTGGAATAACATTTTTACTTCGTTAAAGACTGTAAATACGATCAGTATTTATAGGCGTATTCTCATTGTACAGTCTATTTGTGTAGAATTACACAGCTTTGCAGATGCATCCGAATTTGCCTACGGTGCAGTTATTTATGTGAAATCTACTAATTCTGATGGTGATTAAGCTGCTCACTAGTAAATCCAGAGTGGCTCCTCTAAAGCATGTCACTATTCCTCGTCTTGAGCTTTATGGTGAAGTACTACTGACTAAGTTGATCAAAAATGTATTAAGTGCTCATAAACAAGAATTCTCTAAAACCTACTTCTGGACAGATAGCACCATTGTACTTTCATGGTTGAAAAAAGATTCCAAGGTTCTTAAGACATTTGTGGCAAATCGGGTATCGATTATACAAAGTTTATCTTTGGTTGAACAGTGGCATTATGTACCTTCAAAACCAAATACAACAGACTTTATTTCTAGAGGTATAGATCCTGCTAAAATCCAACAGTGTGAATTATGGTGGTTTGGTCCTCTATCCCTACAGCATCCTGAGGTGGCTGAGTGCTGCGATAATATTCCTGCTGAAACCAGCAAGTTGTTTCTTCGAAAATTGAAAACACGAGTAAATCAATTATGTGTTTTAGCTAACACTCTTGAGGCTTTAGGCATCAATAATAATGTTTCTTCATTTACAAAATTGCAAAGAGTAGTGGCATGGTGTAAGATATTTATACATAATTGTAGAAATCGATTATATCCTACAGCTGGAAATTTAACAAGTAGTGAACTATCTCAATCCTTATTGTGTATAGTAAAGAACATCCAAAGGACGTCATTCGTAAATGAAATCCAGTGTTTACAAAAGGGTACTGCTATTCCGAATATTAGTAAACGGATTAACTTATGTCCGTTTTTAGATAGTAGTGGAATACTTAGAGTTGGTGACAGACTAAGAAACTGTAATTTATCTGAACCGCAAAAACATCCCATATTTATTTCTTTTAGTGTAAATTTTGGATTTTATTTGTAAGGCATATTGTATGTAAAATTATTTTTAACTGTATAATTTGTAAAAAAAAAAAATTCTAGAGTTTCGCAACAACAGATGACAGATTTACCTGCTGTCAAAGTAACTGTGTCCATAGCAGTTAGTCGAACAGGACTCGACTGTTGTGGCCTCTTTGAAGTAAAAGACTTCGTAGGTAGGAGTAAACAGGTAAAAAAAGTGTTTGTTTGTGTTTTTGTTTGTTTTACCACTAAAGCCTTGCACTTTGAGGTAGTGAATTATTTAACAAGTACAGCATTCTTAGCAGCACTTAAACGTTATAGACGTCTTCCTCATAATAAAAACTTAGTTTATTATATTCGTTTCATTGTCTTGTTAAGTTCTACATTTTCTTTTTATTATTATTATTAGTCATTTCATAAGCTTAATAATCAATGCAATTTGCAAAGGGATACTTTTTAGTGAAGAAATCGATTTGGAAATTCCAAAAATATCTGAAAATTTAAAATTATATATAAGGTGAATACGCAAGTAGTGAACCATATATGAAAGCCAATAGTTTTCGATGCTGAAAAATAAGTTTTTTGACTTTAGATCAACAACCGTGTGCCAACAGAAATCTTATGTTGTGCCCACCAACTTCTACATTATTATATGTTTCAATATATGTTAAATAAAAAGGTTAAAAGTTAAGAGAAAGGCCAAAAAGACTAGCGACAATTTAAATTTATAGTCGTATATGCAATAGGATATGTAGCATAGCTGAGAGAAATTTTGCATTATGATGCGGTGCTGTTTGTATTTAAAAAAATTGTCGTACAGAAAATCGTACAAATGAGAGGTCATTGTATTTATACAGCATTTCCAACCCTATTCTTTTTAAAGCAATGACTTTTCTATTAAAACTTTAATTATCATAGATTGTTTGTAATTTATAAATTTATCGTATTAATCACTACATAGTCTACAAATCCTACAAAAGGAACTTGTAATGCTTTTAAATACTGAAATGTTTCAAATTAGAATCCCAAATTACAATTTTTAAAAATAGCAAAATTGAAACCATTTCTCTTATCTTAAATATTCCTATATTTAATATTTTACCCAAGAAATATTCAATTTTTGCACATAAAAATGACTTGTTTTATTGTTTTTTGTTTCTGAAAAAGGGGTAGTTGTACCACACAATTTATAGTATGCTTTAAATAAACTTTCTTTTTAAAGACTTTTCCAGAGAGTAAGAGAAAGTATTTGTAGGAGCTACTGTACACTTAAAATTTAAAATTCATGACGATATGTTGACTTTTCAACACCATCTCAACAGTGGATAAAGCACGTAAATTTTAAAATAACAAAACTGTATGAAAATGTTTCTAAGGCATGTTGAAATAAAGTATAAATATATACAGGTGAAAGATTTAAATCCTATATTCTATTAGATAATGCATTTTAAACGTAACAAGAACGGAAAATCATGCATAGATTATAAAACACTTTCGCACAATAACAGAATATTATTAAAAATTTTCTTTTTTTTCATAGAACGAAATGAGATACTATCTAAATAAGCAACTTAAAAACACATAATTCAGTAAAAGTCAATTTTCAGTCAATTTTGTCCATATCCGGTAATGTGTGCGATTTTTTTTTTCGTGCTGCCCTGTATGCGATATATAGAATTTATAAACACCACCTACTGCACTAAAAATTAGATAAGTTTAAAAATGCATACTACTTAAAAATGCAATTCCATCAATTATCGATTCAGTCCTGTAACCAAATTCTTTTGTGTGTCTCTGTAAATGAACAATAAATGATATGCACTCCATAATCTTTAGAAAACATGTTTTAGTGCACGTCAGCGATTTCATTATGTTTGAAGTATCATAACATCATTAAAACTAGTCGTTGGGGGCCACCGTAATACTTACCCATCATGGCTATGCATAATGTAAAATATTAAAATTAAAAATGCGTAAACTACTTATAAAATGCATTGCAATTCGAATAAAATCGTGGCTTGATGACGTCATAAACTTTAAAGGCTCGATTACTGAATTGCTTAAAAGAAACATCCTTATAACTCCAAAAATAATAATCCTATTAACTAGCGGTTTATTGCATCTGATTAAGTGTCTCATTTCCAATTAAAATATATCTTTGAATTGAAATTATCCGATCGACTTCATGCTTTATGCAAAATTTATGTTTTTTTACTGTCTTTTATATTCACTCCTTAAAATAAACAATTTCGAAAGTTTTTATATACCTTTCATCAGAACGAATATTTCGAGGGTCCGAAAAAAATAGTTCCGGTTAATCGAGGTTACTGAAATTAAATAGGCTTATTCCCATTATTACATACTAAGTACATACCAAATTTCAAGTCTCTATCTCAATTTTTTCGGGAGATAGAGCGTTTACAGACACACAGATGGAAGGCAAAAATGTTTTTCTAAAAATATGTTTTTCGGAATCTCCAGTGCCTGAAACGTGTAAATCCGTCAAAAAAAAAAAATTTCGATTTTCAAAACGATTACAAGACTTACCCTATACTACGTATGATGGGTAAGTAATACACCGCAAACAATTTTTCTCTATAGATTATAAGATAATGGAATTCTTCTGCCCATCCCTATAAACTAATTAAAATTACTACTTATTTTATAATTATGATAAAGCGTGTTGTAGTCCACCTCAGTGATGTATATCAATCTCCTTATGCTTCAAATATCGTAACATCAATAAAATTCACTGCAAACGATATCCCCCTCTAGACCATAATGTAATGGAATTATTTTGTGAGGCTGTAAGCGAACCCTAAACGTTATACACTTCATTTTCAATACCGTACGTTCTATACTAAACATAAATAACATATAAAAATTTCATGGCTATCCGAGCATATTTACGACACACATCACAGACAGACAAACCCAATTCACAAACACTTTTCAACTACATTCATTTTAACACAATTATTCAAATTGGTAAAGAAATCATATGAGTTGTAATTTTCCAACTGGACGAAAAATATCCGGGCCAGGATTCGAACATGGGATCTCTTGCTGCCAATGCTCTACCAACTGAGCCATCCCGGTCGGATCTGTAGGACCTAATTCATCCAGTTAACCTTATTGATCACAGCATATGGTCTGATATCTGAATCAGCTCAACAGAATAAATCGCAGGTAATTTGGAACTCCAGTAGACAATGTATAGGTAATTACGCTAGATTAATTGTAACACAATTATTTCAAATTGGTGAAGAAATCATATGAGTCGTAATTTTCCAACTGGACGAAAAATGTCCGGACCAGGATTCGAACCTGGGATCTCTTGGCGGAAGCTGCCATGCTCTACCAACTGAGCCATCCCGGTCGAGTCTGTAGGATCTAATTCTCCAGTTGACCTTATTGATCATATCATCTGGTCTGATATCAGATCAGACCAGATGTTATGATCAATAAGATATATATTTTGTACCTTCCTTAATTTTGATATTAGAAATTCTTTTATTTCTTGAAGCCCTTTAATAGTAATTTTCGGTTACTCAAGTACTCACTTCCAGACTGAGAGCTAAAACAATAACAGCCATCCATAACTACACTTCAAATGATAGTAAGAACAAAAAACTGTTTTGGATATCTAATTTTAAAATTCTTCAAATAACACAATATTTGTTTTTATTTGTTCTTAAGTGGATATTTAATTAGTGAACCACCTTAATCACGTGAAAAAAAATTATAATGCTTGATTATGGATTAGACACTAGCAGTGGCCAAAAATAAATTTTGGTACGGAATCTGAACGGAGATAGGAAATTTAGTTTTCTTCTAATTCATTCTTTATTCCTGAATTATTTATTCATATTTTTTTCCTACTTTTGAAACAAACAATGCAAGAATTCTACGTACAAATTACAATTTTGCCCTTTTCTTTTTTATTACTTACCCATCATACGTAGTATTGGGTAAGTCTTGTAATCGTTTAAATTTATTTTTTTTTTGACGTATTTACGCGTTTCAGACACTGGAAATTCCGAAAAACATATTTTTAGAAAAAAAATTGCCGACCGTCTGTCTGTGTGTCTGTGTGTGTGTCTGTAAACGCTCTATCTCCGAACAAATTGAGATAGATACTTGAAATTTTGTATGTACTTAGTACGTAACAATGGGAAGAAGCTTATTGAATTTCAGTAACCTCGATTATCCAGAAGTACTTTTCTCGGACTCTCGAAATATTCGTTCTGATAAAAGGTATATAAAATTTTTCGAAATTGTTTATTTTAAGGAGTGAATATAAAAGACAATAAAAAAACATAAATTTTGCATAAAAAATGAAGTCGATCGGATAATTAGTTGCCGAGATATTTGTAATCACATTTTCCACACTCTTCGATTTTTCATGACTCTGTATTTCATTCAAATTTCAATTCAAAGATGTATTTTAATTGGAAATGAGACGCTTAATCCGACGCAGTAAACCGTTAGTTAATATAATTATCAATTTTGGAGTTATAAGGATGTTCCTTTTACGCAATTCAGTAATAGAGCATTTAAAGTTTATGACGTCATCAAGCCACGATTTTAATCTAATTGCCCAGCATTTTATAAATAGTTTACAGATGTTTTATTTTCATATTTTATAGTATGCATATCCATGATGGGTAAGTATTACGGTGGCCCCCAACGACTAGTTTTCTTTTTGTATCTAATATTATTTTGTCTTTCTTAGTAAATGGAGAAATTCTTGTTTAATTTAACTTTAAATGTTTCTTTCATCCATGACATTTGACAATCTTTAACATTCTATAAAAAATAAATAACGAACTCTACGTTGCATATTGTTTTCAAAGAATGAAATACTATATTAAACGAACTTGCTTGTGATTCAGAAAATGTAGAATAATTCTCACATATATTAAATTAATCCAGATGAGCATTTGGGATTAACTATTTCAAGCATTAGAGTTCCATGTACCGCGCAATATTTAGTACCCATTAAAATATAAGTGACTATTAACATCTTTCAATGAGTTTTCAAGTAGTGTTATCAACCTTTTGATTCGACGAGGTAAGCTACGGAATATATTTGCAGTGGAAATGTTTAATTTAGTTTGCTTGTATCTAACTGATGCATGCATATGGTTTAAAGGATTACAGAATGTAATAGATCGTTAAACATATCTGAGGTAGATTTCTTTTGTTTAAAGTGATATTTGTTTCCTAGGTATTTGTTATGCTGATTTCTGTTTAAAATACTCAAAATATTCTATTATTTACGGTTTTGACATAAATCGAGAACGTTGATCGGCAAAATATAAAATTAGTCTTTAAAGATCAACAACAAACGGGAAATCACATATAAAACAGAGTATATTGATGTACAGTGCCTTCCAAAACAATCGGTACAAAGGTCATTATTCTGATGCAAAAAGTTGCAGAGAAAGACAAAAATAAACATTCGATTGTAAATTATGTCTTCTTTTAATTAAAATAAGGGGGGGAGCTTAGAGGTCCATCTTTATGCAGAAATTGTACCAAACTTCTAAATTTTCAATACGAACACCCTATTTTGACAGCATATTTAGATTTTTCGGTAAATTTTGCGATCGGATACTAAACGGGAAGACTCATTCGGCCAAATAGGTTAATAATTATGGAGGTGTAAATGTGTCGTCTAGTAGCAAAACCGGACAACTCCTCAAAATTTGAAAATGTGTTTTTTCAGCTTTTTAAGTCCTAAGTAAACGTTTCTACCATCTGGTAACAATAAACAAGCCTAAGCTGGTCAAATCCCTGTGTTACATGCGTTTGAAAATCACGATGTGATGCAAAACCGGCCAAATCCATCAACCGGTGAGGTTCAAAAGCGGCCATCTCCATATCCGCTAGATAGCGCTTCTGCTTCTCCCCACAATAACCTCTCACTTGTTGATTAGATTAACGTTATAGTGTTTTCTCTCACCTGTGACTGCTCCTCTTTGGTGCATACAAAGTTTCTAATAATTTAGTTTCGTGTTTTCTCCGACTATGGAAAAGTTTGTTGTAAAGTTTGTAGTTAAAGTATCACCTAATAAATCAAGGAAGAGATAAAGTGACCTTACGACGTGGAAAAGGAACAAAGCCAAAGTTCAAAAGTAATGTACACCTTCTGGTAACCAGGGGCGGATTAACATGTTTTTATACTCTAGGCCAAAATACTCTTCTGTGCCCTCCCCTTTCTCTTTCATAAAACTGTAAGTGAATTTTCTCTGATAAATTTAAGAATTTTTTTATCTATTTAATTTTTTAATAAAATATTATTCCATTTAATTTTTTTTATATAAATTTTAGTATTTTGAGAATTGTACATCGGACATGAACGGGCTTTTGTTACAGTTAAAATCTGATAGAATACATCTATGATTACATTGCATTTTTTTCAGGTGCTGCCTTACTGGTAATCCAAGAAATCCAAGTGTGGGCACTCTACAAAAACTTACCAATGCTCCTCAATGCCTTCTCAAACATTTTTGTGTATTTGCTAGCCCTAAAATCCCAATATCAAATTATATTTAGCAAAAATTAATTTCTGGTTTGTTGCAAAACCGGCTACAAAGTAAGTTGCAAAGGTGGCCAAATCCAAAACAAAGACTTAAATAATCATGTGCCCCTGCGACCTTATTTCGTGTTTTCAAATATACTGTTCTAATGACTATAAAACTAAAGAGTTTTGATTCCAATCTTATTTTAAATTTAATAATAATAAATTTAATAATTTTTATATAAGTGCGGCAAAAAATCGGCTTTTCCCCAAAATTTTACTTTTTGGAGATGGACGGTTTTGTGACTAGACGACATAAATCTTGGAACTCTTAATGTTACATTCATTTTTAATCGTTGCCAAACAGATTTCAATACGGAGAGTTTTTTTTAGCATAACTCAACATCTACTTAGCAGAATGAGCTATAATTTTAGATTCGCATATATGAAGCTTCTAGAAATCGATTTTTATTTTTAACAAGTTGGAAATTGCACGTTAAATGTGACAAATGAGGAGCCTTCGTGCTATAACTAGTTTTACAATGTAAAAAAAAATCATCGTTATTATTTCAGTGAAATACATTATATCGTCTGCTATGAGCGAAATGAGGATGCCTATTTTTTTCTTATTACGCATGTCATGTTTACAGATGCTAATTTTTATTTCGACACCAGACAGCGCTGTAAAGTTCCCCATGGAGATCTTGCTTTGGGAATGATTAACTCCATGGTTTAATATTTCTATGACTGACGATGAATGAATCTTTTGTGTATTTTCTTTAATGGATTGAGATATTCCACTGCACTCTAAAAAAAATACGTGAAACCACAAGAGATTTTCCGTAAAATTTTACGGAGAAGTTTCATTTTTCCAAAACTTTAGTACAATTTCCGTAAACGACATTAGTTCCGTTAAAGAGATTTCAAATCCGTAAATATGCAGAAAGTTTTCCGTAAATATAATGGATTTCTTCCGTATTTCTTTCAAAACAGTACAATGTCCGTATTTCTTCCAAAACAGTGCAATTTCCGTAAATGACGTTTAAAGATTGAGTACAGAAATCGCCTTCTTTGAAATGCGAATTAAGATTAAACTGTTGTATTTACTAGAGTTCTTCTAGGATACAGGCCTGGCCCGGCTCGACCGGCTGGCCCATTCTAACCGAGGCCATGTCAATGTATTGTGAAAAGAATAGTAATATTTATATTTTTTAATGAAATATTTAGAAATTTATTTTATTTTTATAAATTACAAAAAAATATATATACTTTTCAAAATCTACTTTTTTTTCTTGATAGTACTTCAAAATTATGATTTTTTTTTCACTATTTTTTTTAAAATTTATTTTAACTTTTTAACGGGAGGCAATATTGTGTTATTTAAAAGTTTCATAACATAATATCTCTGCAAATTATAGCTATGCAAATTAGTATTAAACTAAACTGATTTGGCTTACAAATTTATGAATTACGCTAAAATTTATTATTTTATAAATTATAATTTTACAAAATTTATAATATTTTCTTAAAATTTATAAAATTAGTTAATATTTTTTCTTTACTTTTATAAAAATAAAGTTTTAAACTTTATAACGTTTTTAATTTATTTCGTTAGTTTATATTTTTATAAATTAAACTAATTTAATTTAAATTAAATCAATAAGTCCAGATTTAAACTAACCTATTCCAAGGTCATTAATTTCAAATTTTTCTCTAAAAATCATTTTTTTTTAAACTATTCAGTTTCACAGAACCGTACGCAAAAGCTGTCAGCATAGCTGAAATATAATAATTTAATGTATTATAAAATTGTTTATTTACATATTTTTTTTAAATAAGATATTTAAAAAAAATATTTTAATAGCATGTAATAAACACGTCTGATTAAGATAAATGTTGTTTTTATTGAAATTGATAAATAGATAATCAGGCAAATAATTTAAAAAAAGTATACGTTTGTAAAAAGAAAATGTTGGTACTGTTGCAAAAAGAAGCAATCATTATTCTTAATGCAATGTTTTACGCATATAATACATAATAAATTAAAATTTATCTGTTATAAGGTATCAAATAATGCAGCAAAATATTGAAAATTATGAAAAGAAAATATTTAAAAACATTGGTACTGAAAAAATCCATCTACAGATGAAACCTCAAGTTTTTGCATGATAAAAAAGTAACAACATTTGAAAAGTAGTCGTGTCCACTCATAGCGCATTGGTCTAGGTTGCCAGTTTAGTTTACGGGTTCGATTCCGCTCATGGCAATGATTGGTTAATTACTGTAATTTCACTCAAGATTGAAAGAAATAAGCTGAAATGTATCTATCCTTTATAAGGTTGTCCTCTCAAAGTAACTTTTCTTTCTTTTTGGTCCTAAAAATTTTATTTTAACGTCATAAAAATTTCTAAAAAATACGGAAGATATCTGTTATAAAACGGAAATGTAAAAACGGATATTTCAGAAATCACGGAAAATTTCCTGGAATTTACGGATTTTTTTTCCCGTTAAAATACTGAAATAGTACTGGCGCACAGTGGAGTATTTGACCCAAAAACCTGGCCAAAAATGCAAAAATTAAAATTTCGTCAACAATTGTAAAAATCATATTTCTTAATAGATAACTAATTGATGCGTTGATCTGTCTATTTTTGGAACCTGAGTTATATCTAGTAGCTCCTGGCCTCAGTTGAAGAGGAAGTTTTTTTGTGAGAAGACGTATTTTTTGTTGATTTTAGGCATTGTTGTTATGTTTAAATATAATTTTTTTGTGTCTCAATGAATTGTTGAATTGAAACTAAACAGGGCTTGCGTGTTTAACAAAGGTCAGAGCTTAGTGTTAAACTATGTGTAAATTTAAATAGTTTAGTTTTTAATGTAATAAAAAAAATATTAAATGTGTAAAAGGGTCATTTTTAAAATGTTTTTCATTCTAATTTAAACACATCGAAAGCTTTTTAAATATGTGCCGGGCTTTGCCGGACCATGTTTGAATTATAATCGTATTAGTTATAGTCTTGAGTACCAATTTCTGCAAAAAAATCTTCCGCATATTGTTGCCATTTTTTATATAATTTTTTTTCGGGTGGACTACTTAAATCCCATTTTTTGCGGCAACCGAATTGAAAAGATAAAAACTTTAGCTTACAGGATATTGCCTGAGAGCTTTTACCCCTACATATCCTGTATGTATGCATGTACGTACCTATGTAAGTACGTACATACCTACGCAACTCGATACCTCTTGATAGAAATATCAGATCGGCTTCAAATTGTCAATACTTATTTACTGAAAAAAGTGTCTCCAATTAGTTTCGAAGGCTCATAGGTAGAAAATAAATGGAGAAAGGAGGGAATTAAAGAAGTCTTGAGAAGACGAAAAAATGATTAAAAGGTTGAAAGTAACATTGGAAGTCATAAAAAGTGGGCATCGCATTGACGAAAAAAAGTTCCAAACATCTGCTGATGAAACAGCAAGACTGTATGTGACTTTACAATTGGTACCCCATGATTCCAACAATGTACAAGTTTTGATTCATGGTGGCACTGTAATTAAGAAAGCAGACATACCCATTGGCCAACGGTCAGAAGAAGCTGCCGAGTCCAGAAACAAACACTTTAGAAGTACCGTACAAAGTACTCAAGAAAGTGCAATAGAAAAGTTCGCAATAGAGAAGTTTGCTATAGAGATGTTCCAAATTGGCTTCTTTTAAACAGTGATCCTTTTATAAACTGCTCTAGACACAGACCAAGCCATAGAGCAAGCCATACAGTAGCGAGACCCTACAACTTCTTCTTCCAGATAGGTCTGATGGTAGTCCTGATAAAAGCCAAGAAGAGTGTGATGAAGAAGATGAAAAACAGAGTTCTGAAGAATCAGATTGAAACTGGTAATCAATTAAATACACTGAAGAATCAGCATCTCTATACTGTAGAGACTCCACTGTATTAAATGTATTATCAAATGTAAATAATCTTTATTAAATGTAAATTAAATGTAGTAATTATTATTAAAGTAAATTAAATGTAAATAATAAATTTTATAGATAGTACAATTAAATACATTTAATTAAACATTACTAGTAAATAAGAAAATATATCAACAATTACTTTTCGCTTATAAACAGCAAACATTTAAGGCTGCTAGTCACTCGACTTCCAAACTCCCTTCGGTATTGTTAAGTCTATGGGCATGTGATGTATTCGTATTTTTAAAATATCTACTTAGTAAATTAATATTTTAACTTCTTTTTTCTTTGTGCTCTTCTTAAATTATATCTCTTTTTTTTCTTAGTTGCCAAAATATTTATAAAATGTATACGTATTATTATGTGAAGTGTTAAAATTTTACCTATACACTTCGTCAGCTTTTAAGATATAAAATATTAAACTAAGCTATGGATTTGTATGTATACTACATAGTATGCTAAAAGTTAGTTCAGTGAAACGCATAACAAAGTTAAACATTTCCATTCAGCCATTTCAGGGAATAAACGGAAATGTGCTTGAGAACTTTTGCGCAACCCTGTATATGATCTATAGAAGGTATCCACACCATGTAATATTAAAAAAAAATTAATTTAAAAATACATATCACAACTAGAAGCGAACTTCCAGCAATTATTGGTCATAGACTTCAATAGTTAAATTTATTCTTTAGCCAAATTCTTTTGTGTGTCCCTGTAAATGAACGCTATATTCTATGCACACCATATTCTACAATAAGTGCCTTAATACACCTCAGTGATGTATATAAATTTCAGTACGTTTAAAATAGTGTGATATCACTAAAGTACATAGGAAACGATTTTTTCCCATAGACATAAATGTAAGGGAATTCTTTCGGGTGCCTCTGTAAATGAACCGTAAATGCTATAGACTTCATTTACAATACCAAACATGCCATATTGATACCCAATGACATCTAACAATTTCAAGGCAATCGGACTAAATTTACATAGAAAAATATTTTTGGCCAGGTTTTCGGGTCAAATACTCCACTGTGTGGCGTCTCGATTGCCAGTACAATTTCCGTTTTTTTTTTTTTCAGGAATTTTTTTACAGTGTGTTAACCTAATTTTCACTTAAGTTATCTCAGAATCTATACCTTTTTAATATAACTCCTCTCTCAAGCAAAAAATTTTTTGAACGATCTTTCTAAAAATGCAACTTTTAAGCAATTTTATTCGAAAAAATAATTATTAATATAAATGGCCGCTTGGCATATGGAAAAAGATGTGGTTAGCCCGTATATGTTTTCCTCAGTCACATGACTTGGGCTTTTACTATTTAGATTACGTATGATAGTATTTAACAGCATAAAGAAAACTTTTATTAATATATTTTTAAGTTTTGATTCAATTTTCATAAAATGGGAAATGACTCGACAAAATTCTGCAACGATTATATATATTAAATTTCAAACCATTCAGTTGGGTAGTGTTTGCGCCGTTGCTAGACCGACAGACGGACGAACCAGACGACGACTATAAGTGCTACGTTTTTATATAATTACGAACGCACGTAAAAAAATTATAGGTTACAATTCGTATTTTCTTCAGAAACTAATTTTGAAAAAATATATATTTAAAGAAGTATTTCTTAAAAAGATTTTTTAAAAATTAAATAAGTTTTTAAAAATATATTTTTTAATAAAATGTTTTTGAATGCTTTATTTCTTCATGTTAGAACATTCCTGATTTAATGATTTAAATTCGTAAATCCATATGTAGATTTTGAAGCTTTTTTCAGTTTAGTGAACTAATTATGAAAGCTTTTAAATTAAGCATCACAAAAGAGCTTACAATAAAACGTAATTTATTTGAAGCTAAATTGTTAACTTAACATCTATCTTTTGAATTTCTTGGGAAATTTTCTCAGTTTTACACGCTGAGGCTTTATGTTTAACAAGCCAGTTTCCTATGATAATAATCTTTTCAAAGAGGTTTTGTGTCCCTTGACAAACTTAATTTCTACAATTGAAACGTCCCATTAACATACTAAACAGTCAAAATAAAGAAAGCAATAACCTAATTTCATCTGGAGATATTACCAGGAGATTTAATTTTCTTTGAAAATAAATCAGTTTCTAAATCACCATCTGAAATGCCTGTTTCACTATAGATAAACCAGAGAATGTTAATTCAAATAAGTGGAAGCTTTCTACATAAATAAGTGAAAGAAATGTGGGGAAATGATTATGCATTTCCTTTAATTTGTGGTAAATTTAGATTTAGAATTTATATGCTAATGAAACATAAAACTTTGTAACACGAAAGGAAAGTAAAAGACTTTTGTTAAAAATATTTGTGTACACATATAAATAATTTGTGTTCTTATATATTTATCTCTTTTGTGTTATAAATTCGTATGCGCTTTATCCGGTACTGGTACGTAAGTTTTCATATTCATCTTTAAACGATATTGAAACGAGCAGTAAACATAAATACGCGATCTAACGGTACCCTTAGATTAACATACAAGATAGGTCACTATCATAGAGTGTAATGGTAACGCGATGACGATCGCAGCGCCTGTAGTGACAAGGGGGAAGAAACATCTCATACACAGAATATTTCCGCTTTTGAACGTCTATCTTACTATGATCTTTCTTTTTTTTAAATATTACGTGTTTACGTTTTCAACTTTGTAGTAACAGCGAAAAACGAAAATTTTGAATTCTATTTTGTGTGCAAATAAGATTCTGCCGGACATATTTTAACATGTTTATACATACTAAAGAGTTCTGAAAAGAACTATTGTTTCAATAATAATAAAAGAAAGAATAAAAATAAAGTCGTTTAAAAAGCAACTTATACTATACATTGCATCAATGGCCAATTTGAAATGAATCGTCTGCCTCGAAGAGAAAAGAATAGATATGAAAAACATAGAGAATAAACATATTTCATATACATGGGTAAAATTCGCAGCATTGTTAGTTTTTCCCCCTAGCGTCACTAGTGACGCTAGTATTGTTGCAGATTACAGATTTTGCTGTAACTGTCCTAACTTGTAAATTAATCTATGAAGCTACCTTGCTCCATCCAGAAGCTACTGGTGAATGTGCCGATGGCCAGTGTGTGCACACCAGATCAGAACATTTCTTCAATATGACTGGCTGTTCCCTCCAATGCGCTATTTCTGAAATAGCTCCACGCCATATCTCAAGAAAGGATTTACTTTAACTAAATCGTGCTGAAAGTTTGTGAGTCTTCCTGATTTTCGGCGGTTGTCTCTGTAGTTATGGATTCAAAATAAAAATGAATTCCGTTTATAATATATTACATAATCTATTTCATAAGATAACTTAATATTTTCGAAAGTATAATTTAGTTGTAGCATCCTCATTATTTTTATCACCTACCGCCAGTGATGAACAATACATTTTCTTTTACTTCAAAACTTCAGAAAGGGGGGAGCGTGGTAATTTTATATTTCACTGTAATACATTATACAAAGTATTTTTTTTAAAGCTTAACTCTATATTAACAGATTTCAGGACACAGCTTGCAGGAAATATGAAGAAGGAGCTGATGTTCGTAAGTTCGAATCCATGCGGAACGATTGGGGCGATTTTGTAAGATTTTCGGGATTTTCTTTACACAAAAATTAGAATTTGGACAATTTTCCCTTCAAAAATATTTTTAAAAAATATTCCAATTTAGACATTATCAAGGCTTGACAAATGCAGACAAATGCCACTGGCGACCAAGTTTTTTATCTGTTTTTTTTTTTTTTTTTTTTTTTTTTTAGAAAATAACTTACGAAATGAGCACAAACGGGATTTTTTCTCTCCCGCAAAAAATTGCTTTCCTGTTTCATCGATGCCCCCTCCCCACCCTTCATCATATATAGATTTTGTAGCAGTCAACTATCCAGACATTTGATATTTGAAGCACTCGGCAATCAGCATTTCATGAGCATTCCGGTTAATTCAGCCTTTACAAAATCTCTTTTTCTTTTTTTTTTTAGATATATATAATTTTGATAAGTTCATTATAAAACTTGGTTTATATCTTTCTACATCTTGTTAGTACATTTCTAAAATAAATACTATTCTAAACTGCGTAACTCATAATCATAAACTATGGTTGTTATTTTTTCTCAAATAATTTATAAAGAAACTTCGTTTTTAGAAAATGACGGGGTAAGGGAGTGGAGGAAACTATTTTTTAACGGGCGACTTGATTTTTTTGCTGGCTACCAGATTTTATCAAATTTGTTAAGCCATGAACATTATAGTCAAAAGTGGCTGACGCTTAACTATTACACACAACCATCATGGTCAGGTATTATTTAAAAATGTACGCTGGGTAAATTTTATGTAAAATTAAAAAAAATTATTTAAAGAGCATAAAAAAATTCTCTCTTACATTCACATTCCATTTTTAAATTCATACAAAGTGTAAAAGAATAATTCTATAATTAAAAGAAAATGTAATATTAAAATACGTTCAAACTCAGTTTACTATATATAGCGAAATCTTCAGTATATAGAACAATATCACTATTCATAAGTTGTGGTGAATTCTCTAATTACAGAATAAATATATTAGCAATTTATTTTCATATTTTATATTTTATAAGTAAAGTAAAATAATCAGAATCATTACTTAAGACTTTATATATATATTAATGTCAATGTTTAATTACATGAAAAACTATGCAAACTTTTGCGGATCAAAGTTTGTTTGTATAACAAGAGAATTAATAAAATAAAACATACTTATGTAATGTCTAGTAATATGCGTACTTTAGCAAATATTTCTGTATTTTATAAGCATTATTTAATCATAATGTAGCTAAGAAATAAAGTATTTGCTAACGTAAGTCTAGAAAACTGATTATTAAATATAATTCGTTACTTATTATTAGAAATATAAATAATTCTCTTTATTCTTTGGATAGTAATTTCATTATATCGCCAGCATTTTACATTTGCTACCTATAATAATTAAATAATTACATAGTATCAAAATCAAAACATTATATCTAAATTGCAGTAATATAGTGAGCGAAATAATATGTTTATTCCATTGACTAGTTAAGTGAATATAAAAAAAATATATGTAATCATATCATTTAACGAAAGAAAATCCTTTTCCAGATTTAAGTTATTTCGTAATCAATTTCCCTTAAAAGGTCAATAAACTTTTATTTACGAATCAGTTTTAATATTCTTCTAATTTTGTGTTATTCTCTATTACTTCTCTATTAAATAACACTTCTCTATTAAATCTAATTAAATTAACACTTCTTTATTAAATATCATTTAAATGTGTAATTTAATATTAAATTTTCATTTTAGTTCGTTTAAATTACTTAAACGTTTTTTTTAATAATATTATTTCTAAATTGTGTTTTTTTTTATTAATATTAAAACTGTTTAGGAATTCAAACTCCTTGGATCTATTATTCATGAAGATGGGTCATGCCAAAGAGATGTTGAAAAGAGAATTGGTGAAAGGCAGAAGAGCAATTGCAATGTTGAATTTGATATAATTAAAAATGGTTTAGGCTAAATGGTTTTGTAGCAGAGTTGGAAACATAGTTTGAAAAATGCACAGGTCGTGGAAGGTATTTGCTAATAGCGTTCGATAACCAGAAAGATGAATATTTAATTACTTCAAAGTTCACCGAAATGCCAGAATGTATTGGAAAACTCGAAGACAAATAAAAAGTTCAGTTTTTGCAAGGAAGACTAACGTTTATTTATCAGCAGTAGACAGGATGGAAGTTATTCAAAAATACAACTTACAGAAGCTTGTTTACGTAAAAGGAAGAAAAGCTAACTTTCTTTAACAATAACAAGAAATTTGATGATTAACATGATGAGTATAAGTTGACACAAGTATAAAATAAAAGCAAGTTAGAAAATCTAGACTCACACATCCATCATTTATTAAAAACTGTTGTAAAGGGATAAAACTAGTTAAACATCCAAGATATGTACCACCCATATCTAGACTTTCGTGTGAAGTTTCCTCGTTACAGGAGAACAAGAAGTGTGTACTAATGGCCACAGAATAAGAAGTTTTAAACAGAGAATCAACTCTCATACACTGCAATACAGTGGCGCTAGCTGCGGATGACGCGAAAACTACAGCCGTAACAGAAGCGAGCTAATAGAGCTATATATCGCTTTCTTGGCTACAAGTGAGGGAAGAAAAAGAAAAAAAACGGCGACTGCTTGCTTCTTGTTTTGGTTGGTTGGTTGGTTGATTTTAAGACGGTCGATTATCTATTTACGCGAATGAAAACAGATTTATTATTTTTAACATGTTCTGAAACAATCGGAATTCAACTTTATTTTAAAATAAGTACTGTGGTAAAACAAAAAATTTTTTTCCCAAGTTTGAAAGGAAAATTTGATTTTTTTAATTCTTCAAAATGTAAGTTGTGATTTATTTTCATGTGTTATTTTTGTTCTTGTTTTTTCAAGTTCCATAATGTTTGAAATATTTTATATATATTGAGTGTTGACAGATTTGTGCCGAAACGTCATGTTAAGGCTCACTGTGGAGTTGCGAAATGTTTTTGGTTTCCGTCTGTCTGTTTGCCGTAAAAATGGTCCGATTAGGTTGATTTTTAGTAGGTATGTTGGCGAGGTATCCGAAATTAACTGTATAGTTTTTGATTAAATTTGGTTCATTCGTTCGGAAAATATAGAATATTTTTTTAGGTCATAATGCTTTCTTATGGGGATGCAGACGATTTTTCAAATTTCATTTTTATCTGAAATGAAAATGGAATATTTGCGTAATGGATTTAGATGTAAAATTATGAATGATATATATATATATATATATATATATATATATATATATATTCGATATAGATTTACAATAGTTTTAAAATTTTGCATATAAATTTAATAGAATTTAGAAATTAATTACTTAAAATATTTGAAAATGTTTTTGCATCTGTTCGGGAAATATAAACATCTTACTTTCATATTTTTTACAATTTTTAAAATCAGTTATTTTTACTTACCACTTTAATTTAAGGATTCTAATTTCTGGAACATTCGAACAATTTTATATGCTTATAAACATGCATGCAATTGAAAAAATAATAATTGCGGATTGTACGAAGTTAAAATGATATTTTAAAAAAATGATCTGCAGATTTACTAGTATAGGAAAAAACTTAGTACCGTGTTTACATTGCGATAGAAAATGTATATGAACAAAATTTTATATAGAGAAAATTTTTTAACATGAATGAGATTTATGGTATGGCAGTTATTTTAACGATAATATAAAGTCAAAATTTGTTAAAAATCTGCCAACACTGAATATCTATATATATATTTGTCTTACGTGGCGCGGAAATAGGGCTGAATTTCTACCTTATCGTTGGCAACAGCGGTAGTTTCCAGAGCTCAGACCAATGAACAGACAAGATTGTGTTAGTTCCACCTACAATATGGCCGTCGGTGTCAGAGCACTGAAACTCAATCTTGCAATTATTAAAAATAAAATAATATGAACGTAATTCAAAGCGTTTGAGATGATTCCTCATTTTAATTATGAGTAATATTGTCGTTTAATTATGAGTACTATTGAATTCTCAACTCTTATTTAGAATTTATTTACGAATTTCACTCCCACGAAAAATCGGAAATAATAAAATATAAACTTTCTAGAATCCCCTGCTGCCATCTGTTGATGTTTTATTGAAGTAAAAATGATTTTTCTTCAATTTCAATGAAGTAAAAATTTCTTTTTCAGAAATCTATAATCAATTAGAATAGTAAAATGTTGAACGGAATTTAAACAATCATTGATGATAAACTACCTTCCTACCACGTAGTGTTTTTTTTTTTTTTTTTTTAGTGAATTTAAGCCATGCTCTACAATATTATAGGTGCAATAAGTTTTAAACTAATTATGTTTCCAAGATCCTTTTTTCATAGTATTTAAATGATTTATATGTCCATTAGTAGCATCAACTAAATGCATTTTTAATTGTGTTTTCAACGGAGTTTTTGATTACTTTTTTACATTAAAAAAATTGTCAATTTCATATGTTCAAATGATTTATTGTAGTACTTATTCCGGCTAGAATTATTAGAAAAATAAAAAGGGGCGAGCGAGCGAAGCGAGCTGGGACCGCGTAGCGCTCTCAATGTGAATTGCTTTGCAATTCACGGGGGGTTGGCGAGCGTTAGCGAGTAGGGGGCTGAGCCCCCTAGTATATAAAATATTTCATACATAATGGAACTTGAAAAATAAAACAAAAATAACACATAGAAATAAAACACAACTTACCGATTCTTAGGAATAAAAAATAACTTTGACGTCTTGTTCTTGCAAACAATACACTCCTCTCTTCGTAGCATTTTGAAGAATTATAATAATTATAATCAACTATCTGATCTTCAAAGAATAATTTTAATAATAAGTATTAAACAAGATTCGAAAATCTATTAGCGAACGCCGAAAATTTGCACATGCGCGAATGACAACATCAAAAGACGCCAAGCAGAATAGGGTTACACTTAAAGGGAAATCACGAAGATAAAAATCGCCAAAGCGATAGTTCTTAAGTCATCCGCCGCAGTCGCTCTTTTCAGGCGAAGTTGGGTCTCTGTCCTTACTCTGTGCTAATGGCAGCTGACATCGCGTATTTATGTGATACAGAAATGAATTAATGAGCAACGTCCACCTGTTGGACCAATCAGTGTGCAGCATCGGACAATGATGCAAACGATGAAGCGATAATGAATCGGATTAATCGATTAAAGTACGATGGATCCGTCTAGCGGGGATGAAAATATTACTGTAAGGATTGTTGTCATTACGTAGTTTGTTTTACTGTGAGGAGGATGTATGAGCTTAGCAAGAAAAATAAAGATGGCGGAACGCCGGTATGTAACGATGTAAAAGTAAAGAAGTGACTTTAACTAAAAGCAGAAAAAACTTAAAGAGGATGTGAGGTAAGTAAGTTAACATAATATAATCAAGGTTAAAGCAGTTTATAAACTTTATTGAATATAAATAAGTGTTATTTTGATGGGTATTTAATGTATGTTTAATAAAGATATGTTTGGCTGATAGGAGTGAGTTATGACTTGGTTCTAGGTGAAGTGCGTAGGTATAAGAGTCGATGAGATACACTAATTATTGCTATATTCTCATCAGAATTCTGTTCTGTGGAGTAGTAATATTCTCCCTAGAACTATACGATAAATATGTATAGTGCAATCGTGCAAAGCATTTTACTATATAGTGCAGAGATATTGACGGTTAAACCTCTCCCTGAGAAAGAAACTTCTCTCTACTGAAATAGACTTCTGTCGAAGATCAGCAAAAACATCAAGGCTGGAAAAAGTTAAAAATTCCAGATTACGTGAAATCATCCAAGTCAAACAGGATGTTGTACATACAATAGAACATAATAGGCTTAGAAAGTATGGACATGTTCGCAAAATGAAAGAAGAGTGCTTTCCAAAAATCCTTTTAGAATGGAGCCCGAAAGGGAGACAAAGAAGGGGCAGCCCAAGAATGACTTGGAAAAATTCTATTCAAGAGTCAGTAAAACCTTATATGTTAAATGATGCTATTGACCTGGACAGAGGGAAATGGAAAAGAACTTCCAGAAATTCAAGGTTAGCGAGAAATACGTTTCCCACTTCAGAGGGTTCTAGAATGCGTTCTATTGGTCCAAATGAGATAAAATTTGAACTACAGATAATTCAAATGATGCGTTTGACATTTATTAATTAAAAAATAGTACAAAAATCCGCCGATAGGGGACGCTTTAATACACATAAAGCATTTAATATGCTTTATAAATGTTAAATAATATAAAAAAGTAGCATTAAAACAGCACAATATGTCCCCCTTCATTTTCAACAATGTGCTCTAATCGCAGAACCATATTTTCCACAGCTGACCGGAGAGAGTCTGCTGGAATATCAAGAACATGGTGGCAAATACTGTCCTTCAGTTCTGGCACAGATGCTCGCCTTTTACAGTAGACATTGTCCTTCAGTTCTGGCACAGATGCTCGCCTTTTACAGTAGACATTGTCCTTCAGTTCTGGCACAGATGCTCGCCTTTTACAGTAGACATTGTCCTTCAGGAAACCCCACAACCAAAAGTCGTAGGGGGTGATATTCGGCGAATGAGGAAGCCATGCTGTTGGAAAATAGCGACTGATCACCCATATGCATCTGTGAAATACTGTCTTAGCAGTTGCTTTACACCACGAGCAATGTGAGGAGGTGCGCCATCTTGCATGAAAATTATGTCCTAAAGGCATCCACGAAGTTTACGTTGTGGGATTACAAAATCCCTCAGCATATCACGCTACAGTTTTCCATGTTTGGATTCCATTTACAGCTATCTCTTCAACAAAAAATACGGTCCATTGATAAAAGTAGACGTAAAACCACACCATACTGCCTCTTTTTTAGGATGCAAGGGTTGTTTCTGGATAGCATGAGGGTTTTCCGCTGCCCAAATTCGACAACTGTGGGTGTTAAATTGCTCATTGAGGCAAAAGTTGGCTTTGTCAGTTCACAGAATTCCCCATGGCCAAGTGACGACAACCACCATTCTACAATACGTGCACAGGCTTGATTTTGTTGAGATAAAAATGCAAAATCCGCCGTAAGATTTTTCATAAGTGGAATACTGCATATCCAATACACGGGAAACATCTGGCACACTCACACAAGCATGTTACGACTGACTACTGACTTCAACGACCATGGTTGCTACATTTTCGAAGCTGGAAAGCTGGATTTGCTTTCGTCCGCTACCTGGAAGAAAGCCAAGTTGCCCAGTTGTTTCAAATTTCTTTGTAACCTTGCGAAGGGCACATGGAGTCATTAGACATCTTCGTATCTGCTTCATACTGTGGATTTATTTTACAGCTGCAACGGAGTTCTGCTAGTTCTGGTAGAACAATTTTACTAGTAGCGTTTTTTCTTGCAAAGTAGGCACGATTTGCAGAGAAGTAATTAATGCTCGTTCAGAATCCGGCTTCCTTTTATACAAAGAATAATGCTAATAGGCATGCGCTGTCATGCAAATGATGTTTCACATTTTCAATACATACACATGGTATTTACATTTGTGCTACAGCACTATCTATTTATGAATTTTCATAATAATTTTTTTTTATTTAATAAATGTCAAACGCATCATTTGAATTATCTGTAGCTCATATTTTATCTCATTTGGACCAATAGATTCTAGAGCCCTCTGAAGTGGGAAATTTATTTCTTGCTAACCTTGTATTTTTATGGGTCGAGGAAACCCCCTGTTTAGTAGAAATTCCTAAGGATGATGATGATGAATTGCTTTTCAAATAATATAATAAAATCACTTGTTAACTTATAATTAAAGTCTAATTATTGCTTAAAGTGATAAAAAAAAGTAACACAAAACGTTTAAAAATACCTTTTAATATAGATTACATATGTTTCCTTTGCTCTAACGGGGACATCTTCAGATCAAAATGATAAATAAAATATTTTTGCAAAGTTTTTTAAAAAGGTAAACATAAGTCACGAGATCACATGTCCAATGCAAGCAGGTAATTAAATTGGTCAAACTGCAAAACGTGAAAATTATTATTTATTTAAATTTTTATTGCTTAAAGCATCGAGTGCCAAATTTTAGGTAATTCAAAAGAAGCCGATTCGTTGCAAATGTTATCGCTTCGCAAATATATTTCTATTGATTTACGAATAATGGATGGGAAATAAACTCTTGCTTTTCTTAAAAAAAATATCAGTACAATTAAGGAGTACGTAGTGTTTGGCCATATGTACAGGAATCTGAATACATATAGTACCCTAAAACAATAGTAATAGTAATTCAAGTTTGAAAAGTCGCAGATTAAAAATGTTTGTACCTAATTAGTTATCTAAGAGAGCTGCATGCTCTATGTGTGCGTAATCTGTGTTTCAGTCTTCTTTTGGTTGGATGGTAGACTTTGAAAATAGTAAAACTACGAATTTTTATTTTATGTTAAAAAGTATTCTTAAATTTTTAAAAGTATCAATATATAGCACTATCCATGACAGAAAGTTCATTTTCATACTTCTTGTAAACATAAATAATAAAAATTATATATCATAATATATTGCAAATGCATTTTTCTGAAAACAAATTTTCCGCAGTCTTACAAATTTAAGATGTTCCATGCGTTTTTAATTTGCTTCAAATTTCTCAATATCTCTGAGAGGAAATCTTGATACATCCTACAAGAAAAATGTGCTGTGTTTTACAATGTTGTTTTTTAAGATCATCAAATTAATAATAAATTCGATTAACACGTGAAATGTACTGAAAATCCTGTTTCTTTCTAGTTTTTGTCTTTAAATAACTCTCTATCGGATTAAAAAATGAACGCATAAACTTCAGTAAAAAGATTGCTCTTTAGGCATAGTGAGAAATTTTGAACAAAAACTAAAACGCATGAAACATTTTAAAGATGTATAAATTACTAAAAGTTTGTTTTGTGAAAAATTTAGTTTAAATACATTATGATATTCCACTCCCGATATGTAAGGAAAAGTAGGGTGAAACCGGGTACCTAACGGTTTTCCTTTGTTGACAAAAGTCTAAAAGGGAAAAAAATCGGAACACCCCAAAAAAGTGTTTAGAAGTACCTGGACTATTGAAAATCACACCTGTTGCCACAGGACAAATTCTTCTCTCTTCGTAAAAGGCGTTTTGTAGGACCATCTGAAACACCTCCCTATTTTCGATGGTAGGGTAAGTCCGTGTAGTAATCAGAAATTAAGTTTTTACACTTCCAGTAGCAAAAGGAATTATTGTAATAAATTTTGAATCAAGCTTTAAAACATATAGATATTTTTTTAAGGTTGATAATTTTTTTTCAGGTTTTCAAGCAATTTTTAATGTTGTCATGTAATGGCTTTCTCACCTTTTACTTCTCGTATCCGCTACACTCCTAATGTGCACACTCTTTTCGTACTGAACATTGTATCCATCCTTCGCCACCTGTTGAATGAAGAAACAATTCGTTGAAGAGATCAATGCATATCCATGGCTACCCGGTTTTGCGCCAACAGACGACCAAAAATCAACATGGTCGTTCTTCTGTATAGCTTAATGTTCACACTTCTACTTGGCATCAAACTATCGTATAAAAGCGATAGAAAACAGTTGTTTACTTACCTAAATAGATCCACCAGGCTGGATTTCTTTAAAAAGAGAAAAGACGGCAAAAATTTAAACTTTTTGAGGTGAGTTTCTTTTCGATAGAACTTCACGGACACAGAGATTAACTCACTTCAAAATCCGGTGGCACACTGTTGCTAGGTGATGTTAAAGGCTGTAATTAAGATGGATGCTGTCCACAGGGCAGCACCCATCAGCGAGAAAGCAGGGTACCAAGTTTTACCCTACTCTCCTATACCTTTACAAAAATTATTAAAATAAACTTTTCGCCAAGTATGCGGTCGAAAGTATAACATTAAATTTTAACAGCGCGAAAACGAAAGTTTGTATTTTTGCTCTATTTAGCCCACCGTCTTCTTAACTTGTGCTAGAGGGATGAAAGCCATGACAGGTTACAGCAGAAACCAACTCCGTCCTTGTTACAAGTATGCATTACTGTTATAAACATGACGCGCTCGGAACATAAGTTTACGGGTTCAAATCAGAAAAGTATAACCTAATGTATACACATAACAAAGTATAAAGTATAAACTGTGTAAAAAGACAAATACTTCTTAATATACGAAAATATAATACAGTCACGTACGGAAATATATAATAACCTCTCCTGTATTACACACAATTTTGAAGAGCGTTCTTTGTCTTTAGAAATATCAGAAACCAATATTATTTTCGAGACTTAAAGAAGCATTTTTAGAAACAATGTTATTTTGCTGCCTGTGATTTTCGAAAACATTTCCGAGTAGTTTTTATAGTCTATTAATCAGTTTTCTCAAACCGGAATAACGGTTTTTAGGAAGATATCAGTTTTCAAATTAAATATTTTCAGCTGAGTAATTGAATTTATACATGCAAGAGTAACAAAATAATATTAATTTTAATGTTAATGTTAATGCTGTTATTTTACCATGTTCGTCTGTACACTATGTTCGTTGGACATGAAAATGTTTATTTGAGAACTCATAGCATCTGAAAAATCTACGTTCCGAATTGAATAAACTGATTAATCTATACTAATAAAAGAAAATTTCGCTCTGTGGGTGTGCGATGGCTAGGCCTATCTAGCGCACCTAGAAGTATAAAAATTTAGATGAGGATAGTCCAAGGTCTTCCTGGTGCACCTAAGAATCAGAATGAATTTTAATATTTTGAAAATTAGCCAACTCATTAAACATCACTTTCCAATATATTCAGGATGCTGTAACAAAAATTCACTATTTAATAAGGTGAAAGATTATGTCCAAGTAAACAATTTGGAAAACACATAACACTTTTGTAAACGCAATTTCACCAGTTACCATCAATAGTCAGTAAAACCTTGCATATGAACTGTAGATTTGTATATTTACTACATAGTATGCAAAAATGTAGCTCTTTTAGGAAACTCATAATGCAGTTGAAAATTTCTCTGTAGCAATTTACGTTAATAAACGGACACGTACTCGAATTCTTTTGTGCATCCTTGTATATTATTTATATAATTTATAAACCCCAAGTAATATGCAAAAATAGTTAAATTTAAAAACACATACCACAATTGATAAAGCACTTCCAGGAATGACTGCTCATACTTTAACCGAATTCTTTTACATGACCCTGTAAGTGAATGAGAAATGCCATGCACACCATATTCTATAATAAGCATTTTGCATTCCATACCAGTGATGTATATCTATTCCAATATGTTTTAAATAGTCCAACGTCTTTAAATACACTCCAAACGATTTTTATCCATAGACCACAATGTAACGGAATTCTTTTGAGTGCCCCTGTAAACAAACTATAAATGCTACATACTTCATTTGCAATACTGAACATGTCATGTTAAATCTAAATAACATATGGGGAAGAATGTCAATCCGAGTTTATTTACACGAGTTAGAACACGAACAGACAGATGGTCAGACAAACCGAATTCTTAAATACTTTTTAACTATGTCAGAAAGTGTTTAAAATGTTCGACACAGTTATTAAAAGTTTTATGTGAATAGTTTTACAAATAATTAAAAACCTTGCGATAATGCTTTTTAAATAATCAAAAGGATTTGAAGTATTCTTAAAGACTAGCGTGCAAAACAAGGTAACTAACAAAATGCAAATTTCAAGTTATTCAATGTCGAAATCTTTTTAAGTAATCTCTATCCAATACTATTGTAATTGTTTCCTTTAAAATAGCTGATTTGTTAAAACTGTTCCGTCACTTAACTACGCGTAACACTCTTTTTCTGATAGATTTTGAGTTATTGCACTTATAAAATTTTAATAATGAAGGTTCGTTGCACTTTCTAAAATTTAGCCTTGATTATGATGACATTTTTTAGTGAAAAATAAACTGGGTACTTTTAATAAGATATCAGAATACAATAAAATAATTCTACATGAAAATCAGAAAAAATTCTTTTTAAAAAATCAAAAGGGTTTAAAATATTTGAAGGACTTGGATGTAAAACAAGGTAACTAACAAAATACAAATTTCAAGAGTTATTCAATGTCTAAATATTCTAAAGTAAATTATATCCATTTCTATTGAAAATGTTTCCTTTAAAATAGCTGGTTTGTTAAAACTGTACCTTCACTTACCTATGCGTAGATCTACGCTTTCTCTGATAGATTTGATTATTTTGCACTTACAGATTTTTAATAATGAAGATTCATTGCACTTTCTAAAATTTATCTTTGTTTATGATGACATTTAAAAAAATAAACCGCGTACTTTTAAAAGGATATCAGGATGCAATTAAATAATTTAACATGGAAATCAGAAAAAAAAGCCAAAAAATTAGTTACCATGTTTTACTCCCACGCCCTTCATTTATTCAAATTTTAATCGGCATCTAATTATTGTTTTTTTAGTTATTTACAGTAACACAGAAAAAAAATAAAATATTGAAATGTCACTTGGTTTCTTTAGAAAGAGAGATAGATTTTTCCCCTTTTCTTATTTTATTTGACTTTTTGACAAATAATGAGGATACTCCCAGTTTAATTAAAGAGTCTGTTTTGTAAAGAAACAAACAAGTATCATTAAAATGTTAATTAAATCTGATGTGGTTAAATCTGAAAAATCTCATTATCTTTAAAAGCAAAAAAAAATCTGGAGAAGTGAAAAAGTGTAATTATAACTGTTCAACAAACAAGTTGAAATATGACAAAATTATTTTCTCTTAAGAAGTATAAAAATATGACAGAAGGCAATTAAACAGTTTTGTGTTTTTTTTTTTATCATTATTATTACTAAATTGTAAACTTTTTATTAAAGAATTTATTTTCTACGTCTAATATACTCCAAAAAAGTGAATCCTATATTTCAGCTTTGAAGTATTAAAATAATGAAACATTTTGAAACTAATGTTAAATAAAATTAAAAAATAAAATTTTTACATGTTTCTTTCGGAAATAGACCATAATTTTCATAGATATTTAAAATGTATTCACTATTAAAAAAATGACAGTCTGTACCTATTCGTTTTTATAGTGCAATTGTATCATAAATGAGATCATACGTATTTTAAAAAATACATTAGATTATTATAAGCGATATTTTAACTTGATATTAATTAACTTCATATTAATGTACTCGATATTAATTTTATGTTCAACATAACATAAAATCTGTCTTATTTTTTTGACATTTCAGTTTAGCGATAATACAGAATCTTATCGTTAATCTCCGGTAATGACGTCTGTAGCCAAATGGCGTATATGAGTAAATATGATTTGGCGCAAGAGTGTTTTTTAATACGTTTAATAGTATTCATATTCAATTTAAAGGACATTGTAGCCTTGATGGCAACGTTCGAAAGCGGGCTCAATTACGAAAGATTAGTTGAATGTAAAAAATGAAAATAAAAATAAATAAAACACTAGGGAACGTGGTGGGGAAAAAGCTATTATTTCTCTTTTGCGGATGGCAACGAATGGTTTCTTTCGAAAATCAAACCTGCTAAACCTAACTTTAGACGGTTTCGTTATTTGTATTAAGAAAAGTATTTGACGTATCGATTTGAAGCTCTGGATCTACGTGCAGAAACTTTTATCCTTCATCTAATATCCGAATATCCAATTTTTGTGAAAGTTGGACGGATTTTTTTCTTAATTTTTGCCAAAAACCGTCGTATTCAGTTGAAATCTGTTCCGGGGCCCATCTCTCCATTTACTTTCCGAAATCGATAAAAGCAATGATGCGAAAAGAAATATGTTTTGTTAAACAAAATATTGCAAGTAATGACTTAAGATTTTAAGTGTCATATGTTAATTTGTCATTTTTATAACTTAAAGGTGTGGAGGGGAAGGGATTTCTTTTCTCGTTTTCTATGGGCCCGATTTCAACGTGAATTGATTCATTCAACTTCACATGAACTAATTAAGATATAGATAACTAATTAAGATATAGATTTGGCGCTCCCTGGTGGTAAAAGGTGGAAATAAAAAAATGTCTAGTGCGTCCACATCACACCTGCCATACGGTGCCATAGGCAGCGGGGACCCGTGCCGGAGGTTCGTTCGGAAAGAGGTTCATTTAGAACAGAATGCGCCAGATGGAAGGTGGAACTAAAAGATTTTCCGGAGCAGCACGCCCACGCTCGGTATACATACGGTGCCGAAGGCAGCAGGAACCCGGGCAAGAGTTTCGTTTTTTAAGAAATTTAATGCTATTATCACAGGACCGGGCAACGTCGGGAGTGTCAGCTAGTAAATAAATAAAGCAAATAAAAATAAAATGACTTAGTTGAAGATCTGCTCGCGTTTTTTCTGCACAACGCATTATTTCATAATTTTCTTTAGGTTGAAAAAGGTTTTCTAAAATAAATTAAACTACAATACCATAGAAAGATATCAATTTTTTTTAGTCTTTGATTTAATTTTAATTAAAATTTGCCAAAAATAATAATAGAAATCGATGAAATAACTCATAAAAAATTACATAAAAATAGCAACCGATTTTTGGCAGCTGTTCAAAAGTTGGCAACACGTTTTTGACGACGGTGGAAAGTGCGTAGTCAAAGAAATGAGACTTCCTTGCTATTTTGTATTAATTCTTTTGTGGATTACAGATTTCAACAAAATAAAAAAAATTGTTTAAGAAGTATGCTTGTACAATACTGAATATATTTTGCCAAATCGTTTGAAGAATAAACGTTGCGCACTCCAAACTTAACAAATATAGTGGATGTAACGAATGTGAGCGGTACTAGACGTATCTCGTTTTATTTACATTTCTTTTGACACTAAAAAAAGTTAAATTAAAATTAGTACGCATGTTATTCAAAATTGAGACTTAATTTCACGGAGCTATTATAAGGCGAGAAAATACTTAAAAATAAGTCAATTTCGCTTATTTTTTGTATTTATTTTCAATAGTTCACTATGCAACAAATTATCAAAATACATACTTTCAAATAAATGTTATTTTGCAACTGTACTATAATTTACCGAATTCCTTTAACATTTTAAATTATTTGCAAGCATGAAAATTCTTCTTTTAGTAATCTACTAAACCTTCAAATCACCTAAATTAGTTGTTCCTAACCTTTTTGACTCGCGGAGCCTTTTTAAGAATGAATTTCTTAATTAGCCCGATTAGCCTACCGTACTCCATGTTTTACTAATTAATGGTATTTAGATGTATTGCTGCAGAGTAGTATTTGTCTTAAATAGATTTTACATTGATAGTGTGACGGTTGAATGTGAAACTTGTAGTAGCATTGTTTTGCAAAGTTTTCTGATATCATATTCGATTCAGTTGCTCATATTGCAGAAAAATGCGTGGTTCTGCATCAAAAAAAGTCTCTGTGTTTCGTTCTGGTATCTTTGTAAGCTTATAATCCCGTTTCACAGATAAATGTCGTTGAGAACGAGAGTAAAACAAATTTTGCTGTCTCAGAGAAGATTTTGAATTCATCTGTCAAATGTCACAAAAACTCATGTTTCAAAATCCGAATTTTAGTTCGCTGTAAAATGTCAAACAACTGCGGATCCCTTATATTCCGCTAAATTTCAGTTTCTTGGTTTTCTGTTGACGCTAAACTCATTAATCAAAGGTAAAATATTAAAAACTATATAATCATGAGTGGAAAGTTATTCAGTGCAATAATAAAAGTCAAAGAAGTTATTAACAGAAATAAACACTATAATTATTATATGCTATACTGTAATCAAAAATGAACAGTAGTTTTATGTTTTCGTTTTCAAGTTCAACATAAATATTTAAATCCATTTTCATTTAAAGAAAATCAGCTCTTTTCCCCAAAGCACACATGTTGGAAAGTCAATCGTTTATTTAAACAAACACTTGTTTATAGTAAATGATGTTTTAAACTAATTTTAGAAATACAGGGTTATTCTAAATGATGGACCCATTTTAAAAAATTGTATTTATTAAAGTACAAATCCAAAATGAACAATCTTTATACCAATGAAAAGAGAAAGCTTCAAAGTTTTTTTTTTAAACATTGTAAATGTTCAATGTGTCCACCGTTTGCTGCACGGCAAACATCTACGCGAAAGCCAAACTCGTCAAAGCGGTGATGGTTCCAGGGGCGTCCGATAGAGGTCGCGCGGGATTAGGCCACTGCGAGCTGAGTGCACTGCTGCCGTGCACTCAGTAATAGCAGATACGCTTTCTCGTGTGTTTGGCTATCTCATAGATGTTTGCCGTGCAGCAAACGGTGGGCACATTGAACATTTATAATGTCTTTAAAATAACTTTGAAACTTCCTCTTTTCATTGTATAAAGATTGTTCATTTTGGATTTGTACTTTAATAAATACAATTTTTTGAAAATGAGTCCATCATTTAGAATAACCCTGTATATACATGCCTTTAAAATAAATGATCAACGTAGAAATAGCACAAATAAAATACATATAAAGTAGAAAACAGCTGTTTCAGAGCCTCGCAAGTGGAGACGCAAGCATATTTACACAACCTAAACTTTTAAATCTGTTTTTAATATTTATAACTTTGGCACTGATGATGGAGCTTTAGAAGCTCCTAAACAGCTGTTTACTACTTTATATGTATTTTATTTGCGCTATTTTTTACGTTGATCATTTATTTTAATATAACGGCACAAAGTTCAATCCTCTCATTTTAAATACATGCCTTTCTTTATAGATTAAATTTATAGATATTTATTTTCAAAAGTACTGTGACTTCGCAATTATTTATCATATTTAATAAACACGGTTGTTCTAATATAAGAGAAAGAAAAACAAATCACTGCATTCGTATAAATATCTCAAAAGTATTTGTTACAAAATTGTATGAAAGAATTATTTCGTTTCCCTTCAAATGCATCTCAAACTTAACTTTTAGTCTATGAATGTATTTTCATACTTTTATCAATAAAGAATCATTATCACTTAAAAAATGCAAACATTTTCGGTATCTTGAAATAAATCTCTTCCATTCTGGATACTTTATAGGTATTCTTTTTGAATGGAAACTTTATCTGATTTGATATATTCATGATTTTATTTATATATTTGAAGATTGTCAATAATTTAAAACAAAGCATTTTTACTGATAAACTTTGAGGATGTAGTAAAACAGAAATATTTGCATCTTAAAATGTGTTTTTAGATTTGTGTTATTTCTCCAGGGGATTTAGAAATTCTTTATAAAGAAACAAGAAAGATCTGGATGGTATTATGGATTCTTCTGTGTTTCTTTCTTAGAATAAATGTTTTTTTTTCTCTTTTTCTTTAAAAAAAAAAATCCTGTACAGGAAGTTTTTAATGAGAAAAATATAGTGCTCCGATTAAGTTTTGTATTTTAATTAAAGTAAAACTAGGATATTTTCATATAATGCAATATCTTATTTAAATATTTAAAGTTTTAAAAATTGTCTTGACGTAAAAATATATATCAAGCACATTTAATATAGGAAATTATTTCTCTGGTATTTTCATGTATTTATTTTATAAATGCATGCAGAATGATGTTTCTGTCACTTTTTTTTTTGTTCTCTAATTTAGCAGATTTTTCGGGGCATAATAGCTGATTTAGAGGTAAGGATAAAAAACGATATGCGTTATTGTATATTGCGTTATTGCGTTGTTGTATGCGTTATTGTTCACTTAGTATTATTCAAAATATATTCACTGTCATCTAAACACTCGTTCAAACGGATTCAAAACCGATTAGAAAGAATTTTGGCGTTTATTATTTGGTGTCAATAAAATTTAAAAATACATTTTCTGCCTGTTATCAGTTTGACAATGTGTCTCCGTTTAGATAGTTGGTGAGAGGGATAAACATACAGAAATCAGTAGGTGGGAAGTTGGGCTATTGGGATTGCAGAAAGATTACTGCAGGAGCAAAATATTACTGCAAATTTTCAATAGACGTAGTTTTAGCTATTCAGTTAATTCGAGTTTCAGTTCAAGCTTCTTATCTATTCCAACTAACAAAGGTGTTCGGAAATGGTTTATATTGACACATTTGCCGATTGCCGATTTCTCTAACTGTGAGTCGAGGATTTTCTTTCTTTCAGCACGCCGTCATCAAGAGCGGGATGTTGCCTTCGACATTATTCATCTTGAAAACTTGTCTTGCCGGAGCAAAATTTTGCATCCATCAATTTATGGTGCGTTGTGATGTTGCTTCCTTGCACCATTCTTTCACTACATTTAAATAATTTAAGCTACATTTCGACACAAATTGTAGTCGTGTTGTAAAATATCAAGTCATTTTGAGATTTATTTTATCTCTATTCTTTAGCAACGTTTAGTTTTGGAGCACTTTCAAATTATTAAGAATTACTGTAATTTAACCAACGAAGACATATATTAAACATACTGAGTAAAACTACTACTCATATGCTAAGTGATATAATTTAATTGATCTACACGCATTGGAGGGAAATGAAACAGAGCAGTATCGAAATTCGGCCATTATTTTTTGAACAACCTGGTATTTTTTAATTTTTGTTGTTTATTTAATTTGCATTACACAAAATGTATTCCCCAATTTCAAATTTTGGAAGTCTTTTCTTCGAATACTAGGGGGCTCTGCCCCCTACGAGCTACGCCCGCCAACCCCCGTTCTGACACCACAAACTGTAAAAACACTCTGATTTGATCAACCTTAAAACGATTGCGGAAGATTGAATTATAATTAAACGACCTGCTGTAATCGGCTGCTATAATCGGCCTTGTGTAATCGGCTGCTCGCTGTAATATCTGCTATAATCGGGTTTCCATTCATTTTCCTTTGACCAAGGGATTTTAAATCCGAATCAACTGCTGTCGAGACAGCTAACAACTGTTGATAAAATAAGGTTAATTAAACATTTGAAAATCAACTTGTGCAAAATGGTTAAGTAAGCAATGTCATTGCATCGGGAAATTTTATAACGATGCTAATAGAAAATTGGGTATTACTCCATTATCCCGACTCCTACTTTCTGTAAAAGAAAAGAACTGTCGCCAAAATATAGGATTTAAAGCAAAAAGTGCATATCTGTGGCGTCGCATTCAATTGATACCAGATGCGTTACGCGTGGTAGTTACGTCATCGAATGATCTTTAATTAAACGTTTATCTGTATTTTTAATTATATTTTACCAATTTATTAGTTATTTCGTTGATTTAAACGTAATTATTAAACGTAAAAATATAGTTTTTAATTGAAGGGAAATATTATTAATTACGCTGTTTTAAAATTTGCAATAATAGATAAAATATTTTGTCGAAATAAATCAATCTTACTCTACTTAATGCTTTGAAAACGCGGAATAATTTAATTATTTATCTTTTTAATATTCACGCGCAAGTATATTTTTTATTCCGTCATTTTCTACATTTATTGCTTTTAACACGTGATCATTTAATTATTATTTTAAAGTTTTATTTCTGTTTTTAACAGTCTCGTGTAAATACATTTCTTAATTGAAAGGGAATATTATTACGTGCGCTATTTTACAAATTGGCAACGGTTCAAATAATGGAATTTATGAAATATGAAATAAATCGTCAAAATAATGAAAATTTTGAATAAAAAATTGAAATATAACCTCAAAAAATGAGTCAAATTGAAAAAATAACTGCAGTCTGCACACCCCAACCTTGTCAACTATATCCTTACAAATTATGATTAAATTCCTGTGCATAGTTTTCGTTCCTATAAAACTTTTATAAGAAAATTATTTTGACCAACTTTAATATTAAATATCTCTTAAAATAATTCTTCGATTTAAAAACTGTCTACTTCAGCGTGTTTATCGAACATTTCTTTATAAAACCACCAATTTTTAAATTTTTAAAAATTGTAGTTTTCTGGATATTAGTCCAGAAAGACTTCAAGGCACAAAATCTTAATTGACAGCGGCGGCCGCGGCGGTGGTTACTTTTTTTTAATATAGAGAGAAACATTGTGTATATTTCGTATTTTATGTATTTATTAAAAATATTTTTTTTCGTTTATGGAATTTTAATGAAATATGTATGAGAGCGTCTAAAATTATCCTTCTGAATGCTTTATGCTTCAAATAAATAAAGATTCCTGCACTGTTATATCGGTTTTAAAGATTAAAAAAAGTCAAGTTGTTAATAATACATTTCTTGAAAAAGACTGTAAGATAAAAGAAAAGCAAAATTTGATGAAACTTCAAAAATAATGCATATCATTAGCTCATATTTTTTTTTCTTCTGGATTTTAAAAGGATAAGCAACAGATGATATCACTTAATATTTTAGGCTAAATTGATCTTTCTTCCAAGTTTATTTTAAGAACTATTTTGGTCATTTTATGTAAGTAACGTTGACAGCGAAAATTTCTGAGAATATTCTAGTTTATTTCCAGTTTATTGAAATAATTAAAAATAACGTCTTATGATAAATATCACAAACAAAAGTACTTGGAGTGAAATACTATTTATTTGAATATAATTTCCAATCTTAACACTATCTTATGAATTTTGCCCGAATAACCGTCAAATTTATGCCCTGAGGCAATATACTTCACAATTTAGTTTCTTATGATAATAATATTTTCAAAGAGCTTTTGTGTTTGCTGACAGATTTAATTTCTGAAATTGAAACTTTCCATTAACATACTAAACAGCCGGAATAATCAAAGGAATAACCTAATTTCATGTGAAAATAATTCCAAGAGATTTAGCTTTCTTTGAAAACAAGTCTGTTTGTGAAGAACCATTTGAACTGTCATTTTCTCTAGAGATAACTCAGATAATGTTAATTCAAGTAAGTGGAAACTTCTGCAAAAATAACAAAGAGAAAATAATACAAATATTTATAGATTGAATTTACGTTAAAGTTAAATGTGCTTTTAGAACTTTTAAATCAGTGAAAAGTAAGCTTTTGTGCCCGAAAATTTAAAATAAAACGTTTCGGTCAAATATATTTTCCCTGTATTTACTTCTGTGACTTAAGGCATAGATTAACAAGAAAGAATAATCATTTGTCAAGCATAGATTATGAAACACTTTCCAACAGATACAGAATACTGTAACAAAACTTCACCATTTAATAAGGTGAAAGATGATCTCTATCTAAACAATTTGTAAAATGCATTACACATTTAAAAACACAATTACGGAAATTACCACTTACAGGCGGAAAAATATCTGAATTCTAGAAACCAATGATATCGAAATCGTACCAACAGTGCTTAGAAGCAAACATTAACTATATTCAGGCAGGTTATCGGTTATGCACATAACATGTCCTTCCATAAATAAGAAACAAATGTTTTAACACTTTCCAACCTAGTTGAAAAATGTTTATGACTTCGGTTTGTCTGGCAGTCTGCCCATGCTCTAACTCGCGTAAATATATTCAGATTGCCCTGAAATTTTTGTATGTTATTGTCGTTTACTATAGCATGATCCCTATTCAAAATTACGTGTGTAACACTTATAGTTATTTTACAGGGACAGTCAAAAATATTCCATCACATTAGAGTCGATGGGAAAAAATCGTTTCAAGTGCATTTTGATGATGCTACGCTATTTGAAACATGATGAAATTGATATACAATTATAAAGTGCACTAAAACATGCTTTTTGTAGGATATGGGGTGCAAAGCATTTATTATTCATTTACAGGGTTACACAAAAGAATTGTGTTGAGCATTATTCTACGGGGGGAAATCGTTTGCAGTGTAATTTAATGATGTTTCACTATTTCAAACATAATGCAATTTATAAGTTGAGGTTTTACTATAAATTTCTCACTTAAAAGTATGGTGTGCATTGCGTTTATCGCTCAATTACAGGGACACACAAAAGTTATCGGTTACAGTACAAGGTAAAGCCAGGAGAGATGGCGCGGTCGGTGAGATTGCGCACATAGAGGTTCGAGGCGAAGGAGCAGAGTGAGCGCACAGCAACTCCAGGTAGTTGTACAACAGCAGTAGTGGAGTGTCTGCTTGAAAGTGCACATTGATTGTTTTGAGCGTCTAAGATAAAGCATTGCTATTTTGTTTTGTTTTCCCAAAGTAAATGGTTGAATTTTCATAGCTATTCATCGGAATTTCTATACAATGTCAATAGTATTAAATATTTTAAGCTTAAACAATTTCTCACAAGCTACTAATCTAGACTAACAATGTGAACATCAATGGTTCGTTTTAGTAGCGGCCATGTTTATATAAAATCCCGCGCAATCTCTCCTACCGAAATTGGAGAGTTTACGCATCTGCTACTTACGTTCCCATTAGTTTCCAAGCTAGGAGAGATTACGCAGCTTATTGATAAATTTGCATAAAAAATGTAGAATTAAAATGGACTAATTTTAAGTTAAGCGTGTTATCAAGAAACTTAATGTTATTTTGTAATCTTATCTGAACTTGCTTTTTCTGATTCTTTAATTTTTTTCCCTTTAATTAAAATTTTTAATCGTTTTTAAATTATTTCCTTTTTTTGATTCTTTTATCATTAGGTTAAAATATTCACTCATAATACAAAACAATACGTTCACAAAAACCTTACAACAATGTCATTTAAGTGTAATTATTATTGATAACAATTTAATTGTAGTTTTTATTAGTAACAATCTCTCCTACCCATGTGCACAATCACACCAACCCTGAAAGGACAGATTGCGCAAAATAACTTTCTTGGTTTTATTACAACTGTTCTATTAAATTGCAACATAACAGCAAAATAGCAATGGAAATGCATAAAAAACAAATTAAGTAAATATTATTCATGGATAGTTTAGCAAAAAATTAATATCTAGATTTTTTATTGTTATTCTTTTGAATTGTGCGCAGACTCTCCTAGCTTTAACTTACCTGCAATAATTACAGCCTGTGTGTGATAAATGCGTTTTCAACATTGGTTTGCGTTTTTAAGTTTAACTAAATTGTTGCATAGTACGTGGTGTGTTTACATTTGGTTTATCATATACAGGGCTGCACAAGGGAATTTATAAGTATTATAGTCGATGAAAGTGAATTGCTTAGGGTACTTTTTAATTGTGTCACGCATTTTCCTGCTGAACTATAGTTGGTAAACTTAAAGAAGTTTGTGGAAAATAGATATATTCATATAGGGAGCTACGCAAAGAACAAGGTAAGTTGTCGTTTATGGTTGGTAATTTCTGGAAGTTTGTATCAGTTGCCTTATGCGTTTTTTATCGGAATTAAATTTTAGCTTAATATGAGGTGTGTACAAAAGTCTTTAGATAATATACAGGGTTGTACAAAAGATTTCGAGTGCATTTCCATCGACTGGCGAAAATTGCTAATTGTGAACTTTTTATATGAACTAAATTTCATCATTCTATGTTGTAAAGAATTGAGTTTCTTCATTCAGGTGTTCATATGTGTGGTCCCAAAAGTTCCCGAGAGAATATTTTAGAAGAACTGTTTCTAGCACATTTTCTCACGTCGGTGTTGTTTTGAAGTAGTGTGAAATGCCGAACGTCTTTGTGGATCAAGAGAAACTCTCGGACAGTGATGGATCGCCGAGATCTCCCAAGACGAAACTCTGTGCTTTGATGAATACCGGACCCGTGAGAAAAATAGCATTTCCGTGGGAAAACGAATGTTTCACGATTTATATTCACTGTTATGTAGAAACCAATAACAGACTAGTTCTGAATGGGGAGGCCGGTTCCCAGAGTTGCTTAGTTGGTGAGTGGCCTCAATATGCCCCTTCTTTGCCCAGATCCCCTCCCCCAGAGAAAATCCGGAGTGAGAGAGTTTGGAGTTGGAGATTCAGTTTGGAGAAAAACAACGAAAAGTGTTGGTTTCTCTCTGAGGAGAGGATTATAAACGCCAGGTTTCTGAGACAGCGTAGTTAGACGCTGGAGATGTGTCTGACCTCTATCGTTGATACTCCGTGTATCAGGATAAGCCCCATCAAGGGAAGGGTACGCCGAGTGCCCGTGAAATAGGACTCTGTACCGATTACTCCTAGCAACAAGGAAAAACCCAGTGTGGGAGAGGGTGCGTCAAGTGCCCGAAGAATTGAACATTACACCGGCAGCAAGCAGTGAATTATTGAACATTGACTTTTGAGTCTGACTTTATTTGCTAGAAACTTAATCAACATGCTGATGACCCTCAAACTTATTTCAATTCAATTTTAAATGCTGTATAACCATTTCTTTGCTTTCATATAGAACTTGCATTTGTTTATTCAATAAAAATTCTATTAGAGGCATAGATAAATTCTCTTCGTATTTGTTCCGTACGCTACAACATAACACCTTTAAACGGATCTGCGTAGAGGAGGTACTACAATGTAATACTTATTCAAATCTATAGATTGTACACAGGGCTGCACAAAATAATTCAACTACATTTTTGACTATAGAAGGTAATTACTAAAACTGGACTTTTAAATGCGTTATTTGTTTCCTATACTGTTTATTTACATATCTTATTTCACCTTATCTACCGGTGAAGTTTCGTTACACTTTTCTGGATGTGTTGGAAAGTGTTTCATAATCTATGGTTGATGCATGATTTTTCGTTCTTGTTTTATACTTGGTGTAGAATAACACTTTATGTGCGTTAAATAACTAAAAAATGTTAAATTCCTCCCAGATCAGAAGAGCTATAGCCATGTGAATGAAACCCTAACATTTTTAATGCCTTTTCTTCCCAAGAGTACCGAAAACATAATGATTGGGTGAAATAACAAAAATAAGAAACAAGTGGGTAAAAGTGATCGAAGATCACTCAAAGGGTTTCGTTTAATATTCCTTACAAAACACTTTATCCTTTCTTTCTTTAGTAAATCCAAATAAATTTCATTTAGCAACCCAAAAAAAAAAAAAAGTCATGTTTTTTTATAAAGTAACAATTTACCGGTCCATTTTTCTCGTTTTTTCGAATATCTAAACCACTCCGATAGCGACCGAAGCCCGCTATTATATTCTGCCATAATAGTATCTGTCATGCGGATTAAATGCGATATTTAAAAAAATATTAATTTCAAAATTAAACATGTTGTACACTTTCAAAATTTTAAAATATGCAAATATTTCCATAATCGGGTTTTTATCATGATTCAATACGTTCCTCAAACTCATATATTTACTATTCTCTATTACTCATATTAATACTCGCTTTGTATAATTCTGAAACATTTGAAAAATCTGTTAAACTTCCGATATGACGTCAGATTTTCTTTTTAATTCTCTAATGACGTGATGTTAATCTGCTTTGTGTTCATACACATACTCATACTCCTTGTATTATTGAGAAATCTTTCCGTTTTATTACCACTATGACGTCAATCAATTTTATTTCATATTAATCTTTTTTTCAATGGTTGGAACTTTTTATTTAATTTTCATTTTTCACGTGGAAATCGTCTGATAGAAAATTAATTATTGTGGAAAGAATTTCATCGTGGATTTTTAATTTTTGACATCTGCTATAACGAAAAATGTTTAAATTTAATAGGAAAAGGCTGTTAGAATTTTGGTTTTTTTATCTCTATTTATTAAAATAATACGAATTTTTCAAATTTTAATATTTTGAGCTCTTTATAGCTAGTATTCAGTTATATACACAAAGTTTCAACTGTGTAAGTTACATAGTTTTTGAGAATGACTCTGTGACAGACAGACAACGGAGCGGGAGTAATAGGGTTTCGTGGCATGAACGAAACCCTAAAAAATGGCAAGCTGTAAACATTAAGGTTTACTTTTTTCAAATTCACGAAATTGACACTTAACATGTTCATCCACTAAGCTCTTCAATTGCATAATACTTTGTATTGTATAATCAAGGGAAGTTATACAAAAGGTCGACCATAAATGGGGATCTGACTGTGGCTGATGCAAAGCGTCCGGAGCCTCCTTTCCAAAACAACTAAAATATTTTTTTTTCCTTTATATCCTTTGAAAAATACTAGGGTATATCCAACCCGGGCTTCCCGGGATAGAGAATATATGTGAAAACCATTTATTTTTTTTAATTAAAAACTCTATTCGATTTTTTACATTTAATTATTTTTAGAGTACCCCTAACAACACCAATGAGCAATTTTATATGAAATATGTCAATTATATATTCAAATAAAATTTTGAAATTTAATAAAAGTGGTAATTTCGTATTGGCTTCTTGCCAGACGTTAATAGACGAGGAAACCGTTAAATTATTATTCTGATAATTTCTGCGGTTTTAAGCGCTTATTTTAATTACATGTCTGTTAAATTTGTGTTTTATTTATACTTTTTACTTACCCATCATACGTAGTATAGGGTAAGTCTTGTAATCGTTTTGAAAATCGAAAAATTTTTTTTGACGGATTTACACGTTTCAGACACTGGAGATTCCAAAAAACATATTTTTAGAAAAAAAAATTTGCCGTCCGTCTGTGTGTCTGTGTGTGTGTCTGTGTGTCTGTAAACGCTCTATCTCCCGAAAAAATTGAGATAGACACTTGCAATTTGGTATGTACTTAGTATGTAATAATGGGAAGAAGCCTATTTCATTTCAATAACCTCGATTAACCGGATCTATTTTTTTCGGACTCTCGAAATATTCGTTCTGATAAAAGGTATATAAAAATTTTCGAAATTGTTTATTTTAAGAAATGAATATAAAAGACAATAAAAAAACATAAATTTTGCATAAAGCATGAAGTCGATCGGATAATTAGTTGCTGAGATATTTGTAATCCTATTTTCCACACTCTTCGATTTTTCATGACCCTGTATTTCATCCACATTTCACTTCAAAGATATATTTTAATTGGAAATTTGACGCTTAATCAGATGCAATAAACCGCTAGTTAATAGGATTATTATTTTTGGAGTTATAAGGAAAAACCTCTTTCAAGCAATTCAGTAATCGAGCCTGTAAAGTTATGACGTCATCAAGCCACGATTTTATTTGAATTGCTATGCATTTTATAAGTAGTTTACACATTTTTGTTTTAATATTTTACATTATGCATATCCATGATGGGTAAGTATTACGGTGGCCCCCAACGACTAGTTTTATTTGTTGCTTAATGGAGTTTTAATTTTGTTATTCAATATTAGCTGGAGATAAATGCTGAACTTTTTATATTGTTTAAAGTGCAAACGGATTAATATTTTGTAATCGTCTGCAAGCAACAGAGATGCATTAAAAAAAATCATGCTTGAAATTTAATTTAAATGCTGTAATAAATCAGACAATTAATGTACAGTTTTCAAACAAATTGCATTTAAAAGCAGATTTTTTTCCCCATACAACGGTGTAAAAATTAAAAATGTGCGATGTTTAGAAATTAAAAAATTGCAGTAGCAAAAATCACAAAACCGAAATTTCCTCGTCAAGTGTTATCATTCGCAAAATGACATCAGCATTACGTATGGACACATTTGTCCTTTATAATATACATAGATATTTTTACCTAAGTCCTCATCTGCCCTACCCAGCAATATGAGTACATCCAATATGATCATGAGTAAAATGTTTTATTTTCTACATTTCAAAGTTTAACCTCCCACATCCTCTGCTCTCTCTCTTTTTTTTTTCCCTTTACCCTTTTATAAGAAGACTGCTTATTGCCGTTACCAATTATCGTACAGTCATATGATTATGGATTTTTGCTTAAATATACAGAATTCGATGCCAACTATCGAAGGTTTAAATTCCGCCAACAAGATCTGAGTCTGGCTATATGTCTTTGTGCGAAAACTTTGACTAACTTTACCTTCAAAAGATCAACCTGAACTCACTACACTACAAAAAAAATTGTTGATTTTACGGTATAATACTAGCAGCTGGAGTGCTAGTATTATACAGTAAATCTTTTTTTTTTCAGTGTACATGTACATCTCAGAGAGTACAGTAAAAGTGACTGTTGTATGATAATAACTCAAATGAGCACTATTAAAATATTATTTTAAAAACTGAAAGTTTTCTCTAAGTTGAAGGGTGAAAGAATTAAATAAATAAGGAAATAGACTTTTATTGACTGCTACATTTCGCTTCACAAATCCCAGATATACTAAAAAACTCTAAGAAGTGTGATAAAATATTTATTTGTATTATTATTTAATCTTTTTCTACTTACAATTAAAAATCTTAAAAAGCTAACATACAGGTATCAGAAAATGAATTTAATCATTCGAATATATTTTTTTTTAATTTCAAGTTAAAGGTAACATCTTATGCACTCAATGTCCACGATATTAATATTTATTCAGCCTTATTATATTATAAGAGTTTTACACGAACTATTTGGTTCGAGTAAAATCATTATTCATAATTGCTGAAGAATATCGTAATTATAGAATATAAAACGTTGTGAAATTAGTTATATATATTATATATATATATATATATATATATATATTAAGGACAATAGATAATTCATGAAGAAACTATGTAAGATATTTTGTCATACAAATAATTTTCTGAAAGCAAGAGAATCAGTAAAACAAAACATATTGATCCAATGTACACAACACTAAAGATCCTATATATTTAATTTCTTAAGAAAACATCTATTCATGAAGTTACTAAGCAATTATGTTTTCTTTAACAGAAGTCTAACAAATGGAAAATTTAAAAAAAACAGCACTAATCATTAGAAATCAGAGTAATTATCTTTAATTAGAAGATTAGAAATTTCTTATTTCATCACCATTTTACGTAGATTTTTCAAATAACTACAGCATTTTGTAACACATTCAAAGAATAATTCTTTTTGGAGAAAAAGAAAATATATTTATATTTATTATTTACAATGAATGAAAATACCTCTCCTTGTTGAATGTCTCTTTTTAGGATAAATTATTCGTTAATTATCGGCAAAATTATAGTAAACGAAGCATTTTTAATGCACTTCTAATATAACAGCAAAGGTACGAAAGCAGATAATATTGCATTCTGTGTATAGACCTTTTGTTTATCCCTAAGGATATTTTTGAAGATTTTTAGAGCATTTTTCCTGTTTTAAGATGTCTTTATAGCATTTTCCCATTATTTTTTTAATAAATGTTTTAAATTTTCCTAAAGATTGCTTATTAAATTTTAGTTTGTCTTTTCTTTTTTTGTAAACTAAACCATTAGTTTATGTTATTGAAAACTAACATTGAAACCTGTCTGTGAAAACTATTGTTGGTATATCAAATGGAAAAACTATAATATTGAAAAATAATGACGATTTATCCTTGAACTTATCCTATATGTTTCAAATATGACCCAATTTTAATTGTACGCATTGTAAAGAAATCAAGATAGAAAACCTTGCTTTCGGAAAACAGTCGGATCTTTCGCACCTGGAACTGTTAAAAACTAGCCAGATGTACCAAACCAAAAGCTTTCTTCTATCTCATACATGTTAATACTTCAAAATTCGCCAATAAAATCAATATTTTTCGTCCTTCTGTTGTACGTCAGTTGCTTGCGAATAGTCGGGTTACCTGAATGGGAAGCACCCTTCGTTGTACGAGCAGCCGATGTACAACACGGCTACGAAAAATCCTTCTGGCCTCTACCGGTGGGAAAAAATAGCCTCCCTATTCCTTGGTTTTAAGGTTTTAGCTAATTTTACTGGAGAACATTGAGATAAAATGCGTGGAACCCGATTACAGTACATTTATTCTCAATTCTCGTCGATATTGAATTTGAATCAGAATTTCGTCAAATAATTCTGCTGTAGCCAAGTTGGATTCATTTATAACAACCTAATTGTGTCGCCAAATTTGGCGATATTTCGCCAAGTATCGTCAAGCTTGGCGATAATTTGACGCTGGCGAATATGAATACATAGCGTAAAGCATTATAAGAGGTTATACAATGATTACAAATATGAAAGAAAATTTGCCAGAAAGCATGTTCACTAAAACTCATACATTAAGCATTTTTATGCAAGAATCCTGCTGTCTTGTTTCAAAATGTCAGCCACCCTAAAATTTCAAACTGCTATATCTCAGCCATTTTTTTAACATAGAGAAAAAACAAAAATTGCTCCAGAATCCTTGGATCAAGGCCGAACATTTCACGGAAAAAAACTTTTAAGATTTCTTATTTTTTTGTACATCTTTTTGAATATGAAATATTTCAGTGGTTATCACAACACCCCCTTCCGGTGGAATATCCCCAAATTCAACTGGGACCTGCCGGCTATAGTCAAAAACATACACAATAAATTTGGTTCAATTCTACGAATAACTTTTCATACACTCAAACACTTTTCAGTGATACAATAATAAAAATGGAACAAATATCGCTATCACAACGGCCCCTTCAGCGGAGTATTCCTAAATTTAAATGGCCATAGCCGAACAAATATAAATGAAATTTGGTTCAATTCTATGCATAACTTCATAAACTGCTCGATTATATAAAGGGGACACACACACGACGCACAGACAGACAGACATTTTGAAAATACATGTTTATCGGAATCTCTGACCCCTAAAACGTAATAATCCATCGAAAACCGGAAGTCGAAAAAAAAATTGATTACAATACTTTCTTCTATTATAAATAGAAGAAAGTTAAAAATTAACTAGTCACTATTAAATGAAGTTCGTTTTATACGCTATTAAAAAATAAGTAAAGGAATTTCTGTCCTATAATCCTCGGATCAAATTTGTTTTGAATCAGAACATTTTTCCTAAAAACTATTACATTACATATTTAGGTTACATTGTTAATAAATGTGTAATATCACAAAGAGAAAATTTTATTTAAGTACATAATCTTCTTTCCCCCAACTGATGATGATGAGTGTAATGGGTATTTCCATTAAAAAATCAAAGGTAGTGAGATTTTAAAATTTTGTTCATCAATTTAGGTTCTATTTCTGTGTTGATACTCGTTTATTTGTTTTTAAATCAAACTGTTATTTTATTATACTGTTTTAAATTAAACTGTTATTTCATTGTTTTAATTAATTTTGTTGGGCTGCGTTTTGGACTTATTATAATTTATTGTTTTCCCGCATGTTCTGCTCAAAAAAAATAAAAGGGGCAATTAAACCCATACCGGCACATAAAGTTTACACAAAAACCAATATCAGCCAGGACGAAAAATCATGCGGCAAGCACAGAACACTTTCCAACACATTCAGAAAATTTTAAAGAAACTTCACCGTTAAATAAGGTGAAAGAAAATATGTAAGTAAACAGTTCAGAAAACATTTAACACATTTTAAAATCCAGTTTTAGCAATTAACCCCCATAGTAAAAAAAAGTTGTCAAATTATTTTGTGTGGCCCTATAGATTTTCATATATACTATATAGCATGCTAAAATTTAGAGCAATTAAACAGCTGACCGTATTAGAGAGCGGTTTCTTTGGAAAACGAGGTGTCTAACAAAAAAATTTCTTAGCACATGCATGACTAGAAGGGTGCACTTTTTATTACCAAAGTCGAGGCCGAAGCTAAGAGGGGGCAGAAGGGCCATGTTCCCCGGGCACCAGAATGGAAGGCGAAGGTAGCGCCAAATGAAGATTAGGTTTGTCGTTTAATATAACAAAATATATGAAATTTCGGTAAAAATGTTTTGCAGATGAAAAATCTAAAAGAAAAACTGAGTGAAGTGCAATAAAATTGATAAATAGATAAAAAAATTGGTGGGATTGGGTGACACTAAAAACTAAAGGGAGAAAAATACGCAATTTAAAAAAAAAAAAAGAAATTACTACAATTACTTTTTTTACATCCAAATCCGGCCTTAGAAGAGGCGAGTTGGAGCGATTACCCGGGATGCTCAATTGTAATGTAATACTGCAACTGTAGTAAAATATATGAAAATGCAATCTGCCTATAACGGAATCCTGTCTTAAGTGAAAAAAATATATGGTCCCGACAGAATGAATATCAACAATTATACATGCTATGGCGAAAATCTGTATAAAGTGGAATTTTTTCCCGTTCCTTTCGATTCCGGTTTCACGTTTTTTTTTAATAAATATTTGACAAAGCTGATTACATAGTTCAATTCTGCGTATTTTACGATTACAACTTCTAATTTTAAAATGAGTCGACTATTAGAAACTTAGCAAAATTCTCTTTGAAAATTTACTGTACGGAGGAATGAGGGAGGTCGTCAAAATCCATGTGTGACCACCAGTGAAAAAAAAGCTAGTTTCGGTCTTGACCGAATACTAATAAGTAGTGGGTAAGATCTTAGTAATAAGATAGTAATAATAAGATACCCGTCGATAAGATCGATGTTTTCGCTTTGGAACAAATTTTAAGTGCATGGGATAATATACACGGTTTTAGTAGTTTCAAGCATATACTTATTCCAAATAGTAGAATAAAATAGCGGTAATAACAATGGAAGCAGATAACAGATTTCCCGGGCAATAAAAAATAGTTGGACCACCCATTTAAAAATTAGGAATTGCATGACTTTCCCCTTTTCGAATTTACATTCCGAATTGCAAAACTCACAATGTACGTCACACAGGTAAAAATTAGTAAGGTTTGAAAATCCTCAATTAAATTTGCGGTTTTTGAATCGAGTATCAAACAAGAACGAAAAATCCTGCGTCAAGCATAGATTATGTAACACTTTCCAACACTTCCAAAATAATTTTACAAATCATTACCGTTTAATAAGCTGAAAGATAACATCCAAGTAAACAATTTGGAAAACGCATAACATATTTAAAAACGTAATTTCAGGAATTTCCAAGATATACATTATTCGGAAAAATATATGAATACTTTTATTCAGCCCTGTATATGATCTATAAATTTGTATCTATACTGTATAGGATGCTAAATTTTAGTTTAGTTAGGAAACGCGTAGCACAGTTTAAAATTCTCCTTCTGGAGTTTCTGTCAATAAACGGAAATGTGTTCGCGATCTTTTGTTCTGCCCTGTATAGGATCTACAGAATTTATACACACCAGGTAAAAGACAAAAAATGAGTTAAATTTAAAATCGCGTTTAGCAACTTAAAACGCATTTCCAGGAATTATTGTTAACAGACAGTAGAGAATTCTTTTGTCTGTCCCTGTAAATGAACGATGACTGCTATACACACAATATTCTGTAGTAAGCCTCTTGTAAGCCTTCTCCATAGACATAATGTAACGGATTTCTTTTGACTGTCCTGTAAAGTAACTATAAGTGCTATACACAGCATATTCCATATTAAGCTTCTTGTAATGCACCCTAGGGATATATATCAATTACAATGTGTTTGAAATTGTGTAACATCATTAAAATAAAATGCAAATGATTTTTCCCCATAGACCGTAAGGTAACGGAAATCTTTTGAGTGTCCCTGTAAAAAATCTATAAGTGCTACACACTTCAGTTGAAATAGGGAACATGCTATAAATAACGACAATAACATATAAAAATTGCAGAGCAATCCGAGCATATTTAGTTAGAACTCGGACAGACGGCAGACGGCAGACGGCCAGACAAAGCGAAGTCATAAACACTTTTCAACTAGGTTGGAAAGTGTTAAACACTTTTCAGCGAGGTTGGAAAGTGTTAATAACGAGTGGGTAAGTGTGATCGAAGATCGCTCACAGGGTTTTGTTTAATATTCCTTTCAGAACACTTTATCCTTTCTTTAATAAATCCAAATAAATTTCATCTAGCAACCTAAAAAAAAAAAAAAAAAAAACCTTATGTTTTTTTTTTGTTTTTTATAAAGTAAAAATTTACCGGTCTATTTTTTCGTTTCTTCGAGTATCCAAATCAGCCCGATAACGGGCGAAGCCTTCTGTCATATCTGTCACGCGGACTAAATGCGATATAAAAAAAATAATTTCAAAATTAAACATGTTGTACACCTTCAAAATGTTAAAATATGCGAATATTTCCATAATCGGATTTTTATCATGATTTAATGTGTTTCTCAAACTCATATATTTACTATTCTTTATTACTCATATTGATACTCGTTTTGTATTATTCTCAAACATCTGAAAAATTTGTTAAACTTCCAATATAACGTCAGATTTTCTTTTTAATTCTCTAATGACGTGACATTAATCTGCTTTGTGTACATACACATACTCATACTCCTTGTATTATTGAGTTTTTTTTTAAATTTCCGTTTTATTACCACTATGACGTCAATCATTTTTATTTCATATTAATCTTTTTTTTAATTGGTGAAACTTTTTATTTCATTTTCATTTTTTACGTGGAAATCGTGTGATAGAAAATTAATTATTGTAGAAAGAATTTCACCGTGGATTTTTAATTTTTGGCATCTGCTATAACGAAAAATGTTTACATTTAATAGGAAAAAGCTGTTAGAATTTTGATTTTTTATCTCTATTTATTAAAATAATACGAATTTTTCAAATTTTAATACTTGGAGCTCTTCATAGCTGATATTCAGCTATATACACAAAGCTTCAACTCTGTAAGTTACATAGTTTCTGAGAATAGCTCTGTGACAGACAGACAACGGAGCGGGAGTAATAGGGTTTTGTGAGATGAACGAAACCCTAAAAATGATGAAAACATCGGAGTCAGCTGACATTGAATGTTTTCAAATCTAAAACACGTGTATTATTCGAACGAAAGCATTTTTTTCTTTTTTAAGTCCATTTCCATTTTTCACTAGTTTAATTAGAATTCGAATTGTGCAAATGAAAATGCGCCATTTTGATACCGTTTTTATTAAAAGAATTCTGTTTCCTGAAAAAAAAATTGCACTTCATATTTCAAATGATGTCATTTTCTGTTGCTGAAAAGTTTCATGCACACTTAATTTGAGATCCGAATTTCAAAATATCAAAATAAATAATTGATTTAAAAAAGATAAGATAAAGTATCAATATCGAAATCATTTTATACTTTTGATAGGTTTATTTATTAAAATATATCTTTAGCAATGTCTCATGGATTATGTAATAAAAATATTTGCACTATAAGATTGTTATAACATAAGATTATTGTAATATAAGATTTGTTTTTAAAATAATATAACATTCCTATTTTTGTCTATAAAAAATGTTTGTACTTCATTTTTTAAACCGATGATATTTTAATCATCTTTCGCAATAATAGATCATGTGCATGTTTGTCAACAAACTAGCTTGTTGCGTGTCTACTCAACTCAACATAGGCAAAATTTCGAGCTAAATTGATCGAAGTCTTGCTAAAATGCTCGTAATTTTGAATAAGATTATTATAATATAAGATTTATTTTTAAAATAATATAACTTTTCTATTTTTGTCTATAAAAATGTTTGTACTTCAATTATAATTCGATGCTATTTTAATCAAATCTTTCGCAATAATAGATATTGTGCATGTTTGTCAACAAACTGGCTTGTTGCGTATCTACTCAACATAGGCAAAAGTTCGAGCTAAATTGATCGAAGTTTTGCTAAAATGCTCGTAATTTTCACGTAGTTGCAGCGCCTAGAATACATAGTGTGGAAATCTGCTACAAAATAGTACTAAAAAATTGAATCCAATAAATGTACAACGTTGCTGAAAAGATAACGATGGGATCGCAGCGCCATCGCCATCTGCTTGCTCTTCCCAACGTAAAAAATGTATGTGAACGGAAACATTGTGAATGTTTCGGCTGGAATGATCGCCTTATTATCGTAGGAGCACCGTTGCACATTGATAGGCTACAACTTTTTTGCACTTTTTAAAGCATTATAAGGATAGATGGTTTCCACACTATGTATTCTAGACGCTGTAACGTAGTTATGAATATCATATTATGTGTAGGAAATAATACATTATAAATTATAAATCTCTGCAAGAACTGTTGCTTTCTGCCTACACGGAGTTGAGAAGCACGTCTTTTTTGGATGCGTGACGCCACATACATATTACCTATAAGTAATTCCAATAAAAATTATGAAATCACGATTTGGCAACGAGTGAAAAAATCGATGTTTTCTTTTATGACCATTGCCAACTATAATACATAAGGCCTGGTCATTTCGCCAAAATCCTTCGAAAAACCGTACACCGGCTCTGAACACAGACCCTGAACCAAAATATAACAACGTGATCTTTGTTTACATTTATACCCTGCCCAGATAGCGACACGTATTTGCTTTTTTCTAGCGTCGAAGTTTCAAAAACTTTAATCATATTTTCAAATTAAATACTTATGTCCTTGAATTTCATACGATTTATAAGAATATTTTTCTGTACTTTAAAATATATATTTCTTAATATAACTATAAAGATTTGCGAAAGTACTTATTTGTTTACTTTTTCATGCGATACATTAATGAAGATTATCAGTTCTGTTATTCTTTCAAAATATCCACTACTTAATTAAAAATTACATGTGTTCTCTGTAGTATTTCGCATACACGTTGAAAAATTAAGATTATTAGATTTTATCCAACTTCAACAGTCATATTGCAGATGAAGCAGACATTTTTGGCGATTTTACTGTAACCTGTAAAATGTTCGTTGTTGGTACAGCTTAAACTAAGAAAAAAAATTCTGATCGATGAAATAATTGTATTTCGTTAAGCATTAAATATTCTTATTTTTAATCGGAGAAAAAAACAATAATAATGGATTTAATTAATTTTGCAATATCCGGTGAAACCCAAACAATTTTGATTAAATCATGTAAAATACTTTTTTATTTAGAAATAAAATTCATTAATGTTTAAAAACAATTTTATGAGTAATTTAGTATATTTTAATCTTTTTGTATTAGTTTTATTGTTTTAACAAATGTTAAAAGTATAAATAAATTGGTGACATTGACATTTTCAGACTGAGTGTTTATTATTATTATTTATTTATTTATATTATATTATTTCTATGTTTGTTGGTTTAATGGTTTTAAAGAAAAATACACTATATTATACCCTTAATAGAACTTTACATTAACATTGTTTTTGACAGTTTATAGTAACCCTTAACTGCTGTTAAGTCTTACAGACCACTGCTTTTTTTTAATTTTCACAGTTTAGCCATGTGACAATTTATGTCACAGCAGTTAGTGTTAAAGAGACTTAATTGATCTGTGCATGTAAAAAAATGTTAGGTTGTTAGAACACACATTTTGCTGAAGTATGTAAAAAAAAAAATTTTTTTTTCATATGTTTAGAAAGAAATATATGGGTATTTTTCCATTATTAAACATCATGCCAAAATGCATGCTAGCACACCATTTATTTCAACCCTGACCGTGAAAAGGTTTTTACTGCAAACTGTGCCAAACATTGTGACTCGCTGTTTATTGAATATGAATCATTTTATTATTATTATTCTTTAATCATAACCATACAAAACATCATAATTTGTTAATTTTGAAATTGAAAATATTTTTTATTAAGTTACATTTTTCCCCGAGATGGATTTTACTATTTGGCAGTTACCTGATGATGAGAAAGCTGCAAGAAAATTCTTCCATCAGTGCAATGGATTTATACATAAAGTTTTTTTTTGCGAGAGGCTAGCTGTAAACATTCCACAGTAAATCCTACACAAATATAACTGTGTTAACCCTAACACTGGATGCCATACCCAGTTTGCTGAGAGATTATGGGATATCACAAAATGTTGTAATAAAAGACAGCGTAGCACTGTCCGTCATTATTTACAATTGTATCTCATACAGTTCATGTGGCAACATCTTTTATCAAAAAATTGAGACATGCTGAGATTTTGAATTGCATACGGGTATACAAATAAAAGTGACAAAGGTGATTGTCAGCAGAAAAATATTAGTTTTCACTGATTTCCTTTGATAGATTGAAATGGACTAAGGCAATGGCTAATAAAGCTAAAAAGAGATAATTTTGAACCAAACAAACACTTAGTGTTATGTTTGAATCATTTCAATGATGAAGATTTTGAATATTTTGCTCCATGTAATGAAAGGAGAAATTTAAAACCAGACATGGTGCCGAGCAAGTTTTTGTTGTCGAAACTTGCTGTTAAAACGAAAATGAATATCGTACCAATTTAGGTAAGGGTGTAATTTCCCATTTCTGTTATTTTAGTTTGTTTTGAACAACATGTTATTCTTGTAAGAATATTGAATATTATAATAAGTTTATTTCAATATTAATACATTCAGAATGTAAAGCATTAATTTACAATATATTTTCTTGGAAATAACAGTATGTAATCATATACTAAGATTGTTATGTTTAATTCACAAATTCACAAAAACAGCTGCAATCTTAAATTTAGTCTTTAAATTAAATTATTTTGAATACTAATTATCAATTTCATTTATGCTGTATTTGGTATTGTGATTACCTGTTATTTACTGACAGTAATTTATTAAACAACTTTTGTTTATTTGGATACACCCTTGTGCTTATTTTCCTTTTTCCCCAGTATGTGTTTGTTTTCTACTTTCTACTTTTTATGTACCTGTCAAAAAGCAAAATTTGCACTTAAAAAATTGTTTTAATTTCTAAATTAATTTATTATATTCTTTATTATTATTATTTTATTAATTTTTAACTCGACATTAATTAGAACAAGATTATATTTATTTATAGTACATTCACATTAATTCTAAATTCAGAATACAATGATATTCAAAAATATACTATAAGATTATAAATTTCAATGGTTATCAAATTTCATTGTCACCTTGTAAGGGTGGGATCTGATGGCCTGGTGAATGCTTTGGATGTCTAAGGCAGGCCGCACACTGACAAGACAGAGCGACGTGTAGCGCAAGACACGAGACAAATTCTGATATTCAAACCGGTTTTTCTTTGTTAAAAGGGGGAAAATGTCTCATTACTTGTGCTACATGTCACTCTGTCTCGTCAGTGTGCGGCCTGCCTTAAAGCAGCCGTACTCAACCTTTTTTTCTCGCGGGCCGCAAACATGTATTTGCGACGTTAGGCGGGCCGCAGGTTGAGTATGGCTGTCTTAGAGCCTTCATAAATGATTGCCTTTGCATTCAAAGTAACTCACCAGAAAAATCTGTGAAAATGGAACCTGCCGATAATGGAATGATACCAAATGGAGAATTTCATTGTCTACTGAAAGAAAGACCTGCTGATGTAGAAACCAGTCTTTTTTTTTTTTTTTTTTCCTGTTCCCACACAGGAAATTCTGTAATTTGGCAATTATTTATAATTTATAAACTTATACTATATTTTTGAAATTTGATGTATTTTGAATTTACAAACTGAAAGTAGTAAACATATAGAAAACTTTAAAAACATGTTAATTTTTCAAAAATAAATTTTATGATTGTGAAAATCTAAAATAGGTTCAAATTGGATGGAAATTTTGTCTTTCTTCACAGCTTCGTTTCCTTGGCTATTTATAATATTTGACAAAAATCGAATTCTACATCTGAAAAGTAAAAACTCTTTATGCAGAATTTATTTCTGTAAAGAATGTTTCGAGTTCTACATAAAAAATAAATCTTTTCTGAATGCAATCAGAACTAGTATGTTTGAGTATTTTATGTTAGCCAAGCACAAATCTCACCAATAAAAGCTTGTACTTTTTCACATGTCTAAATTAGAAACAATACTTTGATGTAGATTTAAAATGTTTTGTTAATGATGGTATTATATTTTTGGATTTTTTTTTTTGTGTGTGTGGGGGGGGGGGAGGGAAGGAGAGTATTTTAAATAAAATGAGTGAGATGCATGTATTTTAAATGTAGTGCATATATTATATGTATTTTAAATAAAAGTTATGCATCTTAAATGAAATTAGTGAAAGGTTTATATTTTAAATGAAATGAATTGCAACATGAATGATGGTGATGGGAACAATATTTGACAATTTATCATCTGTGCCCAGCTAACATAAAAGCACCTATTGTTTGTTTGTATATAAACAAATGTTTCAATTTGCATTTTTATTTTCAAAAAGTACTTGAATAAAAAGGCTAAATGCTGTTTTAATTTAAAAAACTTTCCCCAAAAGACCTTGAGTTTGTTAGGGTCAAGACCCCTTTATCATACTTCAGACCTCACAATCTGGTGAATGTCTATGGGTGTAAATGTCCGAGGTAATTCCCAACTTATTTACTGACTTTCTCCTTAAAGTATTGCTGCCCGGTGCATTCTACCAATACTAGTTCGTAAACAGTTGCATAAGAAAACAATGTAGCTATGAAAAAATATTGTGTTAATAACAATAAAAAAAAAAAATTAAATTCTATTAAAAACAAATACGTAAAAAACATATTTCGCAGAATTTCTAGCCGTCAAAAACATTTTTGAAATCGAAGATTTACATACAAAATTGATTATTATATAATGTAGCATTTTAGCTAATCGTCTGTAATCAGGCCCACAGTCAAGGTTAGTGCCAAATATGAGCGATGATATTTGGTCTAGGACAAAAGTCTAGGGCAATGTGATTCCAAGTATGCAGTAGTTACAGCATTGGTTAAAAAATTAAATTAATTTTGCATTAAATTGCATTTACTATAACAAGCCAATAGGTCCTTACATAAACAATAATATTTATAATTTATACATGTTTAAATGAAACTATATTTATTATATAGGGCCATTTTTGCTACTGTTTATAACACATGGCTCAAGTCGCTCTTCATAAATCCAAATTTTACCGGTCTCTGTAAAGAGAAAAAAAACAAACACTCAAATTTATTTACCTTTGGCATTTGAAACTATTAAAATAAAAGTTTTAATTATGTTTATTTTCACACATTCAGCTGATATTTCCAGAATTTCTAGATTGATAAAATCCTCTGCACCAGCAGACTGAAAGGCGAGATTTTATTTCTAGAAAATTAGTGGTATGATACTGTGATACAATTTGTGATCTGATGATATGTGAAAATTTGTGATATTAATTTGATGATGATGATGATTTGTGATAAGATTGCTGATACTTTATAATAAATGAAAACATGGATAATCTCTCGTAATCAAATCCAGAGCCAAAGTTCACATTTAACAGGAACGATATTGACAACAATGTGTTTTGGAATGCATGGTAGTTGTAACAAGAAAATTTATTATACATCAAAACATGCTCACCCAGATATGCGAATTGGCTGTGGTCCAGATTATGGAACGTTTCATAGAATACATACAAACTTTCTATCAAAAAACAGTGAAGCTTGCGCCTAAGCTATTTTAAACTGAAATGATTCCCCATCATTTCAAAAATAAATAAAATGACACACCAATCTATATTAATAAAAGAATGTTTCGCTCCGGGCTGGCGGATTGAGGGTGAATTTTCTAACGGGCTGGGCCGGCAGAATTAGAAAAAAAGTTTCAACGGGCCGGGCTGGCAAAAAAATTGAACGAACCATCCAGGCCAGGCCGATAAAAAAAATTTAGTGGGCCTGCCGGTTCGATATAAAGATTTAAGCAGAACCAATAAATATATGAGCTATTTTCAAAGAATATGGTTTTCGCGAGAATAAGTATAAATGAGCGTCACGAGCCCATGCTAGTTTGACAACATAATACAGAAATGCAAGTTGATCGACATTGGACAGTTACATTGCCTTAATATTTTTTTAGCAGACTCGTGCCGGCCCGAGATCAGGCTTGCATTTTTTTTTTGCTACGTAGTCGAGCGGGGCCGTAACTGGACTTAATTGTTTTCAGGATGTGTAGGGCAGGCAATATGTTTTGTAAAAGTATTAATAGCAATAATGAACTTCTGTTAACGTAATCTTTAAAAATATACCTTAAAGGTGGTTCTTAAATTCCTACTCAACAATGCGAAACCTTGACTCATTTTCTGACTAATTTTTAACTGTTAAGTCATAAAATTGACAAGCCTGACTACTGAAGGGATTTGGAATCAAATACAGTTTACCATTTTTGATAAATAAATTACGTGTCGAAATATAAGATATTCTTATCATGTGACTTCAGATTTTTCCCCTTTCCCAGGCTGTTGCTTACGGAAATTCGATTCAAAATGCTAACTTTGACAGTATTTTCTCAAAGATATATTTCTTTTATCAAAAAATGGATAACGCCATTCGATTATATAGTTTCTGAATAAGAACACCTGCCAATCTTATGCGTTTCCGAAAAGGAATGAATTTAGAAATCTATCAGAAAGTAGCTCCTTTGGATTTGAGAAAAGCTTTAATAAATGACAGAGAAATATTTTTATAAATCTACTTTTTATTATACAGCTTCAAAAGTTATGATGTTTTAACCCTCTTTTTTTCCATTTATTTTAAACTAATTTTTTAATAAATCCTTATTTGAATGTTGAAAGTCTTAGAATCTAAGTAATCATTAATGTTGCTATTGTGTATTTTCTGTCTTGCGAACTCATCGCAATTTTAAAATATACTGTAAAATTTTCCCATAAATATTATGTATACAGTATTCTTTAAAAAAATCTGAATTATATGCTAAAAATCTCAATTTTTTCGAAATAGTAGAAATTGTGTCATGGCATATCGGGCCTGTTTTCACTGATTTCTGTACGGGCCAGGCCAGGCCATGAACTGTGAAAATATAAACGGGCCGGGCCAGGCCATGAACTGTAAAAATATAAACGGGCCGGGCCAGGCCATGAACTGTGAAAATATAAACGGGCTGGGTCGGGCCTGGAAATTCCGGCCCGTGCAGATCTCGGCCGGATCGGATGCACATGGGATTCAGAATTTTAATATTTTGATAATTACCCAAGATATTAATTCAAATCTCATTAAACATTGCATCGAAAATGCCATCTTTTTTATCAAAATGGCTTAAGAAAAGAACATTTGTTCTCGATTTGCAAGTGGAAATGAATGAATTTGAAATTTATTTACTAATTAGCAAATTTCAAGAAAACTAATTAAGATATCAATTTGAAAATTTATGAGCATATATAAAAACAATTTCTACATCTGACAATGTAATTTTTGAAAAATGCAGCTGGTAATTTTTCATAACTTTTGCAAAAATCTGACGGTGCCAGTAAAAAAAAAAAATCCAAGAAAGCTTCAGACAGGGATCAGCTATCATTAAAAACTGAATTACAAAAAGATCTGTTTCTCTGGCTGATCCCTTCATTTAGTTTGCAAAAATGAAACGAAATAATTGCCATTTTTTACTAATGAATAAAGATATAGATTTGAATTTGAGGATGGGAAGGGTAGCCATCTGGCGGCTGTTTTAGGGTAACGTCTTTGTTATGTTCTAATTATCAGAAAAATATAATTATTTTTTTAATGATCACGTTAATGTAGAGGAAGGTGGTTTTCTTGAACAAATTATTTGTTATATTTGCAGGTATGAAGAGGGAAAGGGTTAACATCTTGCTCTGATTTACACAAATTCCATTTAAGAAATTTGACATTTTTAGCTTCTTCCGTAGCGTTTTATAAATGTTATATATAGAGAATAACAGAAAATTCAAATGACTATTTTCGTAAATTTGAATTTTTGTTCCTAATGAAAGTACACAACCCGTATTTACTTGATGTATACCAACAATCAAAGTAAATGATTTGTTCAGCACTTGACCAAGCTAAGCACCCCCTGGGTGACAATCCTACAAGTTTTTTTAATCTAACTGTGCATTCTTATTTCGGGTTCTATGGGCCAATCACAATCTGGTTTGGAATATTCGACTTAGTTTTCAATTGTGTTACAGATTTTAGTTCCACCTTCCACTGCCAGGGTGTGCATCATTTTGTCGAGCTCTATGGACCCCGATTTCGATGGGAATTAGTTCATTCAACTCCCTACAACGGGTACCCATGTTGGATGTTACCTTATCTTGTAATTCTTTTACTGTATTACTTCATCAAATTAAACTAATTTGTTTATTTTTTCACATTTTATTTCATATAAATATATATCTACTCCAACATCTAATTACAATTTTCACTATCCTAGTGAAAAGTACAAAATACAATTCTAACAGATGATATTGACTTGCGAATTATAATAATTTACATGATATCCGTTTTCTCTGCAGCAATGGAATCAACAGATTGCTGTCATTTTGAAAATATTTCATTAAAAAGTCTTAAAATAGTGAAAGTAAAATATAAAAATTTAAATAACTTGAACTGTTAGTGCTAGACTGCAATTAGTCAAAATGATGCAATTTCCAGAAATATTTTGTTATGATTTTGGCTTGTCAGTTTCTAGCGCTGAAAGTTTCAGAAGTCGATTTTAAAATATTTCTGCTTAAATTTTACAGTTTAAAAAAAATGTTCTGAGTGAACATTTACAAGTTAATATTTACAAGTACAAGTGCTATATTTATTTTCAAATTTATTGGGGTAAAAGAAAGGGAGCTTCATTAAAATTGTGATGACAAGAGGATTTAAAAAAGATTTATATCCCAATTCACCTTTTTAAAATTTGATTTTTTGTGAGCATGTATATTCCGAGTAATGTGTATGCTATATTTTATTCCTTTTCTTTACAAATTTCAATTTAAACTGTGTTTAATTTTACAATTACTTTCATCTGCAATTTAAAATGAAAGTTAAAATCAAGTTTGATTCCTTTTTCCAGGAGTACACTTCTGGGTATTTGTACCATGAAATTAGATTTGGAAAAGCAGAGGAGTGGTAGATTTGTGCTTTGTTTTCAAATAATTAATTGACAATTCTCTTTAAAATTGCTAATCTGATTAATAAATTATGAATATAATCAACCGTTATGCTCTGCCTAACTGTAAGCAGAACCAAGGATGGATCTAGAGTCACATTAACCATTGACTTCTATTATTTCAGGTTTGGGTTAACCATATTTTTTCAAAAAAGTAAAAATTCTATAACATACATTCTCAAATAGCAGAAACCTTTTTTCAAGGAATATAGCAGCCTCGAGGTGTCTGCTATTTAGAGGCTTTACAGTATTCGAATATCAACGAGTACGACATATTTGTTGTCTATATAAAACAAACAGATTTTAGATGATCAATTATTACATTTAAGAAATTAAAAATTCGTCTTTTCTGCTATTACAGCAATGCAGATTTGTGTCATAATAACAATCGTTTTCATTACAACATGAATAAAATTTTAAGATAAGTTTATTGAAGCGCTATTTTTATTTTTTGTATACATAAGTTTTATGCATATACAGATAAAAATTATTTCAAAAAAGAATATCAAGTAGATGAGAAGTTCATACAGTCACAAATTAAAAAAAAATCTATTTTAAAATTATCTAGAGAAAAAAAAATATATGTTAACAAAATTATACAAGGAAATGCAGATTTTAAATTTTTTTAAGGTACACTTTATTTTATAGTTTGAAAACATATTAGAAACTATTGCCTAAATGCTGTAAATTTGCTTTATTAATGGTTTGCGATGTCTGTAACCCTCTCTCTCTTCTCAACCATCTTCAAGTGTAAGTTTTATATATAAAAAAAAAAAATACTATAAGTACCATTGCTAGTCAAACATAATTTGAACCAGAAAATGTATTTAATAAATAAAATCAAATAAGTAGTGCATATATACAAGAAACATTTTATTAAATAAGTTTTCCGATTCAAAATAAGTTTATTATTATTTTTTTTTTACTTGAAGAAAACACAGAAGATTGACAGCTATGTCTTAGCTAGAATGTAGAGGAGTCTGGTACACAGTGGGCCACTTTTTCAGTTTTAATTTCTCTTTGACGAATCTGCTTGAAAATATTTTTGAATATCCTTAAACCTTTTTACATTTATCATAGTTTTCTCAGAACATTGTTTTCAATACAATTTTCAATATATATATATATATACACCCATGAAATGGATCAGTGTGCCCCTGAAGTGGGGCACATTGGTCCACCCACCGAGACACAGTGGACCGCTATTAGGTATTATCTGAAATACAATATAAATCTATTTTTCATTAATCTAATTCTTCTTTATTTCCCTTTTACCTCCAAATTAACATAATAATATAAATTTGCGAGTAACATTTTGAAAAAAAAAATTATCAAAAACTTATTACATTTTGAAAATAACAGATTAATACAGGAACAAATGCAATTTAGATTAAGTTATTACTTAAGTACAAAAAAATCAGCACACATTAAAATTTGCAAATGAAATTCCAAAATACTTAAGTAAGATTGAGCCTGGAATTTTCCGGAAATACTTTTGGGTCTGGGAGCAACATTACAAAATCATTGACATCAACAACAGATTCACTTACAGTTTCTGGAAAAAAAAACTAATTTCCATTCAATTTGCATCTTATGAATGAACTTGAATAGAATCATCACCAATTAGGCTACAGTTATATTTTTCAAATGCAGTAAATACAAAACAAAATATTTCTTACTATGTTAAATAAATTATTATTTTTCTTTGTTTACTTTCTTTTACAGTTAAATAACTACTTTAAAACAATATTTCTTTATAGAAAATAACCAATTATTAAATATTTTGAATATTCTGCATTACAGGAACAGAGTGGATTGTGGACCACTGTGCTCAGGGCTTGAAATTCAAATTTTCCAAGGATTATAAAAATTGACAAGGTGCAGCGACCGGTGGCTCTTACTGCGCTTTTTTGTTCTTGTCTCTCTTTTCGGTCGCAGGACCTCCTTCCCAACATTTTTAAATGGATGGGAGTTGTAATGTTTGGTAGGGAGAAAAGAAAAATCTTTAAACCCCATTATTATTTTATGTGCTATTTAAAGAGTTACATTAATGCAGACATGACAAAATACCACTGAAAAAATTAAGTCAACTCAGAATGATTACGTAAAATGTTTATTTTTATTATAAAAAAAAAAAAGGAAGATAGTTAAATTTTATATATGCAGTGTATTTTGAACTTGCACCAAATATTAGGAGCCCTTAACAATTAGATTGTTGAAAAAATCTCTGAATTTAGATTTTATTTAATTTAGGGTGCTGAAGCCTCTTTCACAAGGTACACTTTTACTCCTTCATAAGGATTAAAAAGGTTTATTTCTTTACCTCAAGGAGTAAAAGTAATAAGATCTTTGCAGTCTTCTAATCTCATTTTTGTTTAGTGCTGACTCTAGGCCAATTTGACAGGGTGCAGTGACCGGTGGCTCTCACTGCGCTTTTTTGTTCTTGTCTCTTTTCGGTCGCAGGAAAACAAAAATCTTTAAATACGTTTATTGGTCGTTGGAAAAAATTGTGAATTTAGTCAATTGGTTGAGGGAATAAAATAATGAAATTCATCTTACGCATGAACATAGAAATAGATAAGGACTTCTAACGAAATAGTGTTAATATCGATTTGCGACTTTGGAAATACATGACTGCCAGTGAAAACTGTGCTATGGTAACGCCACCTACAAACAACAATACGGATACATACCATAGAATAAATCTATTATACCTACCAGACGATGGCTGTCAAGCAGACGATTTGAAGAAGTAGGCGAACTAATACAACTGTCCTACACAGATATTGTATTTGAAACATTTTTCGAGAAACGATTTTCTTCTTTGAAAGGCTATTTTATTAGAAGTCCTTATCTATGTCTATGTTTATAGAAAAAAAAATCTCTAAATTTGTCAATCAGTCTCGGGAAAAAACGGCAAAGTTTGCCAATCAGTCGCAAGAAAATAACACTAAATTCGTCAGTCAGCTGTGGAAAAAATCGTGACATTTTTCAGTGAGGCACGAGAAAAAAATTAGTGAATTTCATCAATCTGTCACCAGAAGAAGCCGAATAATTCGCTCATCGGTTACAGAAAAATTCGCAAAGTTCGTCAGCCAGTCAAGGGGGGAAAAACCGCAAAGTTCGTCGATTGCTCACCAGAAAATATTGCGAAATTCGTCAATCAGTCACGGGAAAATACTGTGAAATTTATCAGTCAGTCGCAGGGAAAAATCATGAAATTCATCAGTTGAACGCAGGAAAAAAATAATCGCATCTTTGTCAATCTGTCGAAAGAAGAAAATATGCGAATTTCGTCGATTAATCACGAAAAAATGCAAAGTTTGTCGATCGGTCGCAGAAATAACGTAAAGTTTGTTGATCTGTCGCGGAAAAAAAGCAAAGTTTGTCGATCAGTCATGAAAAAACGCAATGCTTGTCGATTGGTTGCACGAAAAAAGAAAAAAATCCCGAAATTTATCGTTTGGTTGCAGGTAAATTAAATAATGCAAATTTCTCCGGAAAATGGTGAAATTTTTTGGGCGGGAGGTTCCCGCCCACGATATTGTTTTGGGCGGATTTCAAAATTTTCGCCGCAAATCCCGACCTGAAATTCAAGCCCTGCCCAAGTTGAAGTTCAATAAATAATCATATTAATATTGTTTATAGCTTTATTTTAAACATATTAACTTTAAAGTTAAATAAAAACAATTATCTTACCTTTGCAAAAGAGCTGTTTTATCTTATTTATCTACAACCTTTAATTACAAAAAAAAAAAAAAAAAAAATATGATGAAAAATTTTACTTTTAGAAGCTCAAAACAACCAATCAGGATAAAATGGTTCAATTTGACCTAAACATGTTCTTTGAAGGCTATAAATAATCAATACAATGCTGTTGTGTATTAGGATAGAAGAGAAGCTTAATTTTTTTATATAAATAAAATATTAGGGGATGTTCTACTCTGCCCATAGGTCCAGAGTGTACCGGTCTCCCCTACAATCAATTTTTAAACTAAGTACAATTTTAAAAACTAGACTTTTATAGATTTGGTTAATAAAAAGTAATTTTGAGTACATTTTAAAAAATATAAGATAAAATTAACTATGTATAATAATATTTTTGGAAATTTGCATGAATATTTCTTTGACATGGATGTGTTTTATACATACAAATTTTTTTATGTGCAATGATATCTACTAATTTTTTCATGTGGCCTGTGACTTTGTATATAATGCTTAATTTACCCCGCATCAGTAAGCAAGTTTTACATGCCGGATTTACATGTACCATTTTGATACTCTGAGAATTAGTTCAATTATCTTAATAAGCAATTAAAAAAGATTTGTGAAAGCTTACTTGAAAGTGATTCATTAAATTTAAGAAATGAAATAAATAACTGCAATTTTTGGCATAGAAGCATGGCTAAAATATGTCTGTTTCGAACCAGAAATTTTATTTAATAGTTTACATTTTATAAAATAAAATTTCTGGATAGAAACAGATTTATTTGAGCCACAGCTTATATACTGGAAATTACAGTACACACATGAAATTAAAAGAGAGCACATGTATTATAAAATAAAATTTATTTGTAAACAATATCAAAATATTTTACAATAATCAAGGTTTGCAGCATATAAGAATTGTTCCCACCAGTATCACCAAACAATAATCTTCAGGGTAAATTTCTTTAACATATGTAATAGAAATAGATCATGAAGACTGTTGTTTTGAAATAATAGAAGAAACAATAAAAATTTTCCTATGTGCTTTGTACCTTGACAATAATAAACTAGTTTTGAACAACATAGAAAAAAAAAATCATGGCAAAATATAACTAAATGTATTTTGAAGCTAAAGAAATTAAATGAAACTCATGTACAGAATGCAAATTTAAAGGCAAGGGTAATAAATAGGCTGTAAAATGTATTAAAATAAATTTATGAATGATACGAGATTTTCAGAAGATAAACTGAAAAGAATAGTGTAAACAGAGTTTCTCCCAGGCTTAAAAAAAAGGCAGGGTGCTGCTGGTGAGGAAAGAACACTGTTTTTAATTTTTAAGGGCACCTTTAATACTTAAAGGATAACATTCTTTCAAAACACAGGTCAGTGAGTCAATTTTTACTATTCAAGCAATAAATATTTCTAAGGGCATTTCTTTTATATTATGCTCTTATTTCATAGAACAGTGCCCCTTAAAAAATAAAGAAATTGACAATAAATCTGTGTGCCAAATTTGAAGCAAATCGGATAATTCTGCATGAAATACCTATTTAGCTAAATTAAGGGGGGTTTAGCCCCCCATTTCCCCCTTTATACTTAACCAATGAACCTCCAAATGTAATCAGGGAAGCACCTTATCAGAATAAACCTGTATACCAATTTTGAAGCAAATTGGATAATTCTGCATGAAAAATCCATTTATCTAAATTAAGGGGGGGGGGGATTAGTCCCCCGTTCCCTCCCTTTATACTTAACCAATAAACCTCCAAAACTAATCAGGGAAGCGCCTTGTCAGAATAAACTTGTATATCAAATTTGAAGCAAATCATATATTTCTATCAAGAGTTAATCGCGTTACATACATACAGAACCTGCAGAGATTTTTTTTTTTCAGTTCTAACCTGCTATACCTTTATTGTTTATTCATTACTTATCAATGTTAATTATCAATGTCATGAACAATAATTTTACTTATATATAATTTTTCTTTATCCCCAACCTGTCTGTTGTGTCTGTCACGCTGAAATTCTTTTAAAGAAATGACTGATTACATTTTTTTTTTTCATAGTTTGACCAATATAATGCAAAGCATCAGTAAAATACTTATATATATACTTGTGACGATTTAAAATGGAACAATGCATTTAAAGATAATAAAGTTTATATTTTTAATGCTTCACAGCTTCATCTTCTATAGTAATAAAGATATATGTTTGTGTGTGGAACCTGCTTTCCAAAGAGATTGCAGCATGCAAAGCTATCAGATTCAGCAGAAAGGTACTTGTATGTATAAAGTTATGCACCTCGAAGCCAATTTCTATAATTTTTTTTATAGAAACTGGCTAATAAAAATCTAATGAGTTTTTCTGCATTTGTTCGACGAAATGAGATTTTTTTCCCCCGTGATAGAGAGATGAGATTTTCGATTTTTTAACGCGACTAGTTGACGAAATTCGCAATTTTATTTCATGCTCGTTCGATGAAAATCGCTATATTTTTTTTTGCAATTATTTGACAAAATTTGCAATTCTTTTTTTTCTGTTTTGATAGAGAGAGATTGGCAAAATTGAAGATTTTTTCAGTAACAATTGACAAAATTCGCCATTTTTTTCTCAAGAGGTTGACAAAATACAAGACTTTTACTAGATTTCTTGACAAAATTTGCGTTCCCCCCCCCCCCTAAGATCATTTGACAAAATTTGCAATTTATTTCCACGATCGTTTGGCAAAATTCCCGAATTTTTTTCCTCGAGCAATTGAAAAAATCCGCAATTTTTTCTGCAATTGTCTGACAAAATTTTTTAATTTTTTTTGTGACCGACTGATGAAATTCATGGGGTTTTACTAGATATCTTGATGAAATTAATGTTTTTTTTGAAATCGTTTGACAAAATTAGTGTTTTTTCTGCAATCATTTGACGAAATAAGCAATTTTTTTTCGCGATCGTTTGGCGAAATTCCCAATTTTTTCCCATGACAGTTTGATGAAAGTCGGGATTTTTTCCTCGAGCAATTGAAAAAATGTGATTTTTTTCTGCAATTGTTTGACAAAAATTTCGATTTTTTTTTTTGCAACTGATTGATAAAATATACTAATTTTTTCCGTGACCAATTTATGAAATTCGCGATTTTTTTAATGGATCTCTTGACGAAATTTCATTTTTTTTTGTGAATTGATCCTGCGGAATTCACCCATGGATGAATTACATGCCCATATCGTGCGTCTCCCTCTAAAAACATCTCTCAATATTTCACGACCTACAAATTTAACCTGTTAACTGGGTAGAAATCACCGATTGATTAAAAAAAAGAAAAGAAATGCAGAAATCCACGGAAAAGAACAAAGTATTCAGATATAGAAAAAAAGGAAGAAATTTGTGAAAGATCGGAAAATTGAGAGATTTGGCATGTCTAATTTTACCATTCTATTTTGATTTAATAGAATAATAAACAAAAATCATATGCACACACAAAAAAAAAAAAAATATTGGAAAATGATAAAAAAAAGCAGAAAATATTAAAAAGAAAAAACGGAAAATGACAAGAAGTCGGAAATTCGTGGATCTGTGGAAGAATCTCATGCCTTCCTGAAATGTATAAACGAAACTTGTGATTTTTTTTTTTTTTTTTTTTTTTTGTGAGAGATTGACGAAATACATGATTTTTCCCGCACCCGATTGGCGAAATTTGCCATGTTTTTACCGTGCTAAATTAAGTAAATTCGCATTTTTTTCTTTCTTTTTTTAATGATAAATAGATATCATGATCTATTTTTTGGCTAGTAAATTGTTTCCTTTGCACCTATTAATTCCAAAATACTGATTTTTTTAAATTCTGTTAAAAATATATCTGCAAAATTTTGCTAATTCTAAAAAAATTCATATTGATTATTGTGGAGTCTGGAACTTTGCGGGCCGCAGGATTTTTTTTTTTTTTTTTGCAGGTGTGTGTGTGTGGGGGTAGACCTTTGTATTTTCTACTTTATTACCGTACTACACATTTTATTCTACATTTACTGAGAAATTTAGTATTTTTTGAGAAGTTGACATCTATGTAGTGAACCAAGCAATACTAAGGTGCCATTTATTGAGATTGATAGTTTAACTGGATAGTTAGCAGTTCTGTATTACAAGAGCTAATACTCCAGTTCTGGTTAACAGAACAAATTATTATAGTACCTTCAACAGGTCTTTAATACATTCCTGCTATTAGTAGGAAATTTCTAAATCCACCATAATCACGAGCTTTGATGAGATGGGAGGTGAACGTGCGATCCTATGTGTGTAAATGAGAAAATAACTTGCAGGCGGGCACAACAAAAGGCAGTAAGGGTGGCATTTTTAAAAACGAGGGGCAGAAGGGCACTATTTTTGGGATGAGGGGCAAGAAGGGCGCTATTTTTTGGATGAGGGGCAAGAAGGGCGCTATTTGTTTAACCAAAGGGCAGGCAGGGCACAGCGTCCTCCTGAAACTGTCTGAGGGAAACTCTGGTGTAAATAGTCATTTATGTGCAAGCAAAATATGGACTAGTTCAATTTAACATACATGTGTAAAACAATAGATACAGAATCAATGCAGATGTCTTAAAATCTTTTAAATGAATACTGAAATAATAAAAAAAATTAACTTGTCTAATATTTTCTAGTTTTGTCTTTGTCAAACTTAATTGTCAGCAGAAATGTATCTTTTTTTAAATTGTAAAAAACACCAAACAACTGTTTATGTTGTATATTGTCGTCTGGCCTTGTACTTGGTAGCAGTATTTATAAGTCTGTTTTAGATCATATGTTCCATCCCAATTGTCTCTTAAACAAAAATCTAATCTATTGCATAACTCTGACGAATCCAGTTATTTTATGTTGTACATAAATTTTATCTCAACATAATTTCATCTCCATACAAACGGTCATTGAGTGATGCTTCTGAATGTGGAATGAAAGGGTTTATTACAAGTCCACCATTTCTAAAGTCAAAATCTTTATGCATGCATTTGCCATGTCAACTAAGAAGAAATAAAATGAACATTTAAAGAATGAATCACTAGCATTACCAACAAAAACTGCTGCCAGAATGCACATGGTTCTTTTGTTGACGTTTTTGTTACTCGCAATGACATCACTTGGGTAAACAGGGGTCGATCCAGAAAAAATTTAGGGCCTATTTAGGGCCCTTTCACAAAAACCTATTTCATGCAATGGGCTTCTTCACAAAAATCAATTTGATAAAATGGGACCCTTCACAAAAATCAATTTGATAAAATGGGTCCCTTCACAAACTTCTATTCCATAAAAACTTACCATTTATTATTTATTTATTATTTTGTGATGTTTTAAAATGTGTAATTTGTAAACCAACAAGTTCACCAGAGAGGAAAAACTTCAGCAAAAGGATTTTAAAAAGATTTTGTTTATAAATGGTTGTGTGGTTCGAATTTGATTAACTAGATTTCAACTTTCGTTAAAAAATGTTATTTTTCACAAAAATATAATAAATTTCATAAAAATAACCTTTACTTTTCACAAAATGAGCCCCAAGAAAAAAAACCTGCATCGACCCCTGGTAAAGTCCATTAGAAAATTTAGTCTTACACTCATCGGTTATGTAGTCATTAGTCAACAGCAATATATCATGTCTAGACTTGTATAAAACCAAAAACTTTCTGCACACATAAATATTGAGTCAAAAACTTTCTGCAAATTAATTTAATGTTTAATAAAATTACGTGTCATATTATTTTGACAATATAAATTAAAAACAGTAGTTTAAAATAATTTCCATTTAAAATTAATTAATATTAAAGAATAATTATTTTGGTTAAAAATAATAATAAAGCTAAAAATCCATGCTAGGAAAGCTGAATTCTTATCAATTATTTTGTCAATGCATTTAGAAAAACCCAATCCTTAATATTTTGACCTCTTTGCAAGTGTCTGTGATGTCACAACAATGTTTTGCATCTTTAAATTTTGAATTGTGTGCAAACAGTAAATAAATCGTACATAAAATTGAGGAATATTTTTAATTTTTTAATTAAAAAAAAAAAAAATTCTAAAAGTTTTTCTGCAAAGTTCCAAATTTTGCAGAAATTTTTCCGCGCACAACGTGCGTCTATATTATACAACCATGTCCACCAAAAATGTGACAGCAAATATGAGTCTTTCAAATAACATATTGCATATTCAAAAAAAAATATATATATACAGATCTCTTACACAGAAATTCAGAAGAGTCCAAATAGTTACCAAGAAAAAAGATCATATGATAAAAAGTTTGATTGCAGAATATAAAGAAGAAACTTAAAGCATTAAATGTTCAGAAATTATAAACAACTAAAAGTGTAAAGGGTAAACTATTAATGGAGAAATTCCAATATTTAGGCACCTCACTGGTCTGAAAGGACAATACAGTATTTAATTTTATTACATAGCAGATCAACTGCTTACAACTTTATACAACTGAAAAATATGTTTTCCCTCCCATGCAAATCTATACTAAAAAGAAAAAATTGCCTCGACCTCAGCTGTTGCTGTGTTGTCACTTAATTAGAAAGAGGTTGGTGCATGAGGCTAAGATGTTAACAAAAAATGTAGAATCTTTTGGCTCACTGAATATCGATGAGATGAATATAAAACCTGTTCAATAAACATTCAGAAGAATTTACCAGATTTGTAACAACTAAATCAAATATTTCTGAATTTGGCATTGAAAAAAAGTTGCTAATCATTTTCTTTGTTTTATATTTACAAGACTTCCTACTCATTTTAGATTACCAGTAGCTTGTTGTTTTTTTAAGGGAACAAATGGTGATGAGTTAGCTGCATTTACAAAAGAAGTTTTTAAAAATGTCAAAGATGTTGGATTCAAAGTTACCAGAATCATAGCAGATAATCCTATGTAAAGATGTTCAGTATTTTATCTGAAGATAATATCCGTAAGCCAGTCATTACATACCCAATAGATCCACCAAGAAAGTTATTTTTATCATTTGATCCTTGCCACATTGAAAAAAAATTTAGAAATCTTTTTAAGAAATATGTTTAATAAAGGGCAACTCATTAGTTCAGATTTCATAAAGATGTTATATGGCATGCAAAAGCAAAATGCTATAAAACCTGTAAGAATTCTTACTTTCAAACATGTTTATCCTTCATCTTAAAAAAAGTGAATGTTTCAAGGGCCCTTAAAATTTTCAGTACTGAAATGGTCTTTGAACTGCAGGTCTTGAAACAAAATTCTGTAATTATTTGGAAAGCAAATTTTTCTTGAAGCAATAGCAGGGGTAGTACTAGCCCTTAGTGATATTTCAAGACACATTTGCTTCACATACTAACTGAAAAAACCCTTAACTCTCTCTTCAATACATTTTATTATCATAAATAGTACACTATATACCCTACATTTAAAAGAAAAGTAATTTTACCAGAACCCTTTGACCAAGCTGCTAAAAAATTGAGATTTTTGCATTACTGAAGGATGAAAATCTCTATTTTTTATCATCACTGATCAACAAAAATTGCAAAAGTTTTTTTTTTTTTTTTTTTTTTTTTTTTTTTTTTTTTTTTTTATAACTGATTGGTGAAAATTGCGATTTATTTTGTGACTGACAGACAAAAATAGGAAACTTTTTTTAATGACTAATCGATAAAAATTGTGATTTTTGGTAACTGATCACCAAAAATTGTGACTTTTCTTGTGCAAATCGACGAAAATCACTATTTTTAACGATAGATTGAAAAAGATTGCAACTTTCGTGATCATTTTGCGTCAGTAAGAAGGTACATCTACCATTTACATCTATTCATCTTTGATCATTTCAAATGCCGATATAGTACAAAATTTCATAAATTTTAGGTCAGACTACCATATTTTAGGACATTTCCGGACGTTTTTTTTTTTTTTTTCAGGAATTTCAGGACAAGTACGACCCCTGCAACAGCTACAATAGTATTTTAGAGACAATACAGAAGTGCTTCTGTATTTTAAATGTTACGAACACATACGATCATATAACATCAAACAATTCTGATGTCATGCATTTCGTATCGCTGAATGATGACAGGCTAGATTGGCTTAAACACACATTTTGAGGTATTTAGAAGAATGAAAAAATTCTTGTGAAAACGTATCTCTATAAATAAAGAAAGATAATTAGCTACTAAAATTACAACAGAGTTAACTGTGGAATGTATTAAATTTATTTTTCAATTTGGTTTCCATTATGTACTAACTAGAAAACTGAATTCAGATGAGTTCAAGTCATTTTTCTCGGCGCTACGACGAATGCAAGTTTATCTCTACAGTTGGCGAGATGTTTTCGCGCGTATATTTTGCAGACCACAGCAGTATCTCTACCGCGGCGTCTTCTACAAATTCCAATGTTACAACTTGTAATGATAATCAGTAGATGACCAACAGAAATGCTTCTGTATTTTAAATGTTACGAACACATACGATCATATAACATCAAACAATTCTGATGTCATGCATTTCGTATCGCTGAATGATGACAGGCTAGATTGGCTTAAACACACATTTTGAGGTATTTAGAAGAATGAAAAAATTCTTGTGAAAACGTATCTCTATAAATAAAGAAAGATAATTAGCTACTAAAATTACAACAGAGTTAACTGTGGAATGTATTAAATTTATTTTTCAATTTGGTTTCCATTATGTACTAACTAGAAAACTGAATTCAGATGAGTTCAAGTCATTTTTCTCGGCGCTACGACGAATGCAAGTTTATCTCTACAGTTGGCGAGATGTTTTCGCGCGTATATTTTGCAGACCACAGCAGTATCTCTACCGCGGCGTCTTCTACAAATTCCAATGTTACAACTTGTAATGATAATCAGTAGATGACCAACATGAAGAAGCTGAAAAGTTCTAAAGTTAAATACTTCGTGTTCTTACAGTAAATTATATTTGAAGTTACATAATACACATATTTTGCTTAAACATAATGTTCACATAGATTTTAGCTATTAACATAAAAATCTTTTAATTAGCTGTTTAATTTAGTTTTCAAGTGTTTTCAGCTAAATATTATTTAGTAGTCATACGTGAACGCACTAACCCATGAGAGCAGAAATATAAACAGCTTCTCAGGTATAAAAAAAAGAAAAAAACAACTCCACTAACGAATTTAAAGTCAGCAGACAAAATAAATTTCCACAAAACTAATTAAATTTCAAGATGATAATTATAAAGCACGTGGTTTACAAACCACGCCACAGACTTCCAGCAAAATATCATCTTTGTTTACATTCTACCCTGCCCAAATAGCTTGAAGTTACGGTCAGAGTCATAATTCAATTTTGGGCAGGGTTTCAGAGTCCTCTGGCGGAGAGCTTCATACATTAAAGCGAAATGATCAGGCCTTATGTATTATAGTTGGCAATGTTTATGACTTTATGAAGTTAATTCAAATATTTAAAGACTGTTGTTTAAGCCTAGTAATTTGTTCTTCAAAATGTTTCGCTTCTTAACTGCTCCAGTAGTTAATAAATATCATGAAATAAAGGATTACATGCGGGAAAAGAAATGCGTTTTTTCTGAAGAGGAGCTATCTGAATACCAGTCTTATACATTCCTTTCAAAGAGGCAAATAAAGCGAGTATACTGGTTATTCGAATCAATACATCCAGAGGAAGATCCTTTTGAAATTGACCGAAACCCTGCCATTCCCAAAGAAAATATTCTTGAGATGCCTGCATTCCATGTTAATCCTTTTAAAGATCGAATTGTAAAAGTATTTTGCGAGAATGAAGACACCACTCATTTTGAAGAGTTTTTGGAAATGATGTCAGTTTTTTGCGATAAAGCTCATAAATCAGTGAAAGCAGAGTATGCATTTAAAATTTACGACTTCAACGATGATGATATGATATGCCATGATGATCTGCAGGAATTGTTGCAAAGGCTGGAAGGTATTAATAGATTCACAGCCATTGATATTGAAGAAATGATTGAAAATGTTATGGCAGAAGGCGACCTCGATGCGGATGGCTTTATTACATTTAAGGAGTTTAAGCATGTAATCAAGAAATGCCCAGATTTCGTGCATTCTTTTAGAATGAGAGTTTAGAAAGCTAGTTGAATTGAAGAAAAGGCTTTTATTATCTATAACTAGCTATTTTTAGCTTTGAAGACACTTTATTATATTTGTAAAAAAGGAATATTCTGTGAAGTACAGAAACTTTCAACAAAATTTACTTGTCTTTAGATAGTAATAAAATATATTTTAAGCACTAAACACTCAGAATTATTAATATTTTTGTGATGTTTTAACTATAAATAGATTTATTGTTTTTCAATATAAGTTTTTTACTTTTTTTGTGACGTAGATAATAAAAGATGTTTAATCATTTCGTATGCACAGGTTTATGCAAATTTTAAGTTTTATTCGGTGATATTTTCGTAATCGAGTCCATAGCCAATTGGCCTATTCTAAGAAGCGTGGTTTGGTTCAAAATTTATTTAACTGTTGCAACCATTGTTGTGTTGTAAATCGCATACACTTAAGATCTCACTTTTGCCATAATTTTTCATGTTTCACACTAACCTTGACTATTAGCCTGATTACGGAAGATTAGCCGTATTAAATGAATGCTATCAGCTTTTGTTATACCGAAATATTTGAGATCGTGTTATTACAAGAATACGAGTTAATCTTTCGTAATAGGGTATCCTACAAGAATTTCCACTATATATGAGTAATGCTGGCAACACTTTGGTTTGAAACGCATGTGATATTTCCTTGTTATAGTGGTCCCCATAATTATGATTATGCCAAAGTTGCAATTTCGATTTCGCCAAGCTTATATTTGCATAATATATATGTAAATATATATGCAAATGCTCATATATGTGCCATATAACTTCAATACATGCGTAATATTTTGGTCTTGAGTGTCATATATACGTCATTTACGTCTTATATGTCATAAATATACTTTTTATATGACTATAACTTGGACATAAACGTCATGAAATGTCACATACATTATATGTGAGGGGGTTAGAATGACAGTGGAGTAAGTCAATATTTAGTAATTTGGGAAATGAAGGGTTTTGTGAAACTTGTCGTATTGCCGTTGCATTAAGTCGTCCAACTTGTTTTGTTTGTCCTCTAGCGACGCCCTAAGTGATCTATGACTTATTTAACTGTCGCACTGAATAGAAATCAATATACGTTCAGTGAAAATATGGTTATCTAGATTTTTCAAATTTTTGACTTTATCCATTGTCATTCTAACCCCCTCATGTGATTATAATGTCATATATGTCTTGCAATTTGGCAATACATCTCTGACGTTTGGCCATTCATCCTCGAGGGGCGCTATAACAAAGAAGCACCGTGAAGGTGATCATTACATATGACATAAAGTTGTGCCCAAAATATCTCTTTTGCTCCAAACTACACCTGTTAAAAAAACTATTGCGGAAGATTAACGAGAATCCAATTTTCAGTCTGATATGAAGTGAAAAAAATGCTTCAATTTTACATACTGAAGAATCTTAATATTATCGAGATTCATGCAGAATTGGTGTATTTTTACGACAGTCTTTAACGCAGCATCAAATAACTCTTTCCAATATAAAAATAATTTTCTCCACAAATGTTAAAAGTTCTATAGCACTTTTGGTACTTTTGCGGGTACTTTTATGTTAGCTTGGCGCCAGTGACAACTCGCCAAATCTTATTTCAATTGGCATCATTTGAATTGCAATCTTTTACATGAGATTTTGTTATTTTTATTGATATGTTTGTGTTTGCATATTTTATTATGATTATATTTTAACTAATTTTAAATAAGTGTTTTAAGATAGTATATTGCAATGTTAAAATATTGGCTGGTTGACAGACGTTAATGTTAAAATATGGGCTAGTTGATATTAGGTGATGTTAAAAGATTGGCGAAAAAAAAGGGCCAGCAAGATTCAAAAAAATTTGGCGATCACTGGCGGCCGGATAACATAAAAGTACCCTTTCGTGTTATAGCGGCCTCCAAGGATAAATCGCCAAGCGACCAAGATTTATCGCCAAATTATAAAGCACAGATGACATTTAAACTAGTAAATCTACAGATTATAGACTTCAACGTCAGCTCTACAAATCTTTGTTCATTAATCTCAATAATTGTTATTATAATCTGCATAATATTTGATATACTAAAATTTAATTTTTAAGTTATTTCTAGGTTTATAAGCATCTAAGATTTATCGAAACTTCTGGAAATTTAGAAGTATCACATTAAACACAATTTTATGCAATGACATGATAAACTACTTATTATTATATTTTTTCAGAATAAGAATACATTCCGTCAGGGGGGTCGCGACCCCTCCTGGACCTCCCATTGTCGCTTTAATTTTATGTTTTCAATTTCAAGTAATTGTGCTATTTCATTATTCGAGTATATGTCTGAATGCATTTACTATTGCAATTTCAATAGATTAACCATCTCCTTGCACAGGAGATAGTATCCTATCCTTAAATAGGTACTTATTTTCCAACCACTAAACATCATCATATGTTGCTGAAATTGAATAAAATTTCGTGTATTATATATACTTATGCAAATGTAAATTCCTCTTATAATACTTATATTCAATTTACACATTGAACTTTTCATAATTTTCGTTTGGAAAACCGACTTGGTAATATTTTTTTAGTAATTAAAACATATCCTCATCTATTTCATTAGAAAAAGCATATTAAAAACTAAAATCACCCGAAAATCTGCTAATTCTGTAATAGATTTTCCATCAAAGTAACGCGGCGGTCGTTTAATGAAAGAGAGGAGAAAGGGAAATGAATTGGACATTTTTTATAAAAAATGAGAAAATAAAATCTCCAATAGATGCGTACTCATAACTTATACGTTCTCATAACTTATGCAATAATATAACTTATGCAATAACCAGATGCGTTCTCATAACTTATACAATTAATTTCGAAATTCTATTAAATTATTGGAAAATTTTAAAGCTATCGTATTAATTAAAGATCTTCATTTTGGAAATTTAGCATACATAATTGAACATATCAATTATCCCAAAGCGTCATTTTCCTTTCGACGAATGTTAAAATTTAAAAATGGTCCGACTTCCCAATGAAAAGCATTGCGACTTAAAAGAAAATGTTCTATATTTTTCGAACGAATGAACCAAATTTAACCAAAAACTATATAGCTAATCAGCCTAATAGGTCTATTTTCGTGGCAGTTATTCAGCGGAACAGACAAACAGACAAACGGAAACCAAAAACTTTTCGGGTCTTCACAGTGGGCCTCAACAGACGTTTCGACAAAAACCCAAACATAAATAAGTTGAATTTGTATTTTTTTATAATTTTATAATATGAATTATGAAAATAATATTCGAAAAATTTATGAATTTCAACCTACTATTTTTTGATGGATTTATATTTATTATGTCCTTCTTTACGCGCATTTAAAATTTAAAATCTTTCATACAAGTAGTTTTCAAATTATGTGTAAAAAATGCTTGTTTAAGGGGTCGTCTATGATGTGCAGAAAAGTATAATTTGAAAGAATATTTTACTCATTTTATTGTTGATTAGAATAAGATGTTTTTTTAATTAAAATTACGCAAATTGTATTTGCATGAGATATAATTTTACGTCAGTTATGTAAAATAGTTTCGCTTTTATTTTTAATTTAACAAAGGTCCTTTTTTAAAAATGAACAGTCTTACCTTAGAAAAATTTTTACTCATTATTTGTTTTACCTTTAATTGTATTTCTATCTTCTTCTTAAGTCTAATAAATATATTTTACTTTTTCTGCGGTATATATCTTTGAAGTAAAGTTTCTTAGCATATGTATTGTGTATTCGCTGAAAATGTTTTAAAAATATACCATTAGCAATTGAGTTAAGATTTATATTCAGACTCAAAAGCAATCTGTCTTGTATTTGCCAAAATTCTTCACATATAAATTTAGAAAAGAGCGGATAAAATAAAGTCAAAATCTGAGAAAAAGCATTATAAAAAGCATAAAATTCCAATCACATTCACATATTCGAAAAATATTTTAATCACAGATAACAATATACAGAGTGCAATATGTTATCTATCACCGACCTTTAATTTCTCAACCGTTGTTGATCGTAGACATACAGCTCTAATTACAAAAACGTTTCAAATTGAGTAAATATTCATGTTGTGGCATTGTTTGAAATAAAAGAACAATTTTACAAAAATTACGAAATCTAACTTTTTATACGGTCCCCCAATCCCTATAGTTATATTGAGTAAACGTTTACACATATCATAACAGATATAACACAAAAAGTTTGACTTTTGTGCTACAAAAATCGACACAGTTATTAAATTTCAAAGTTTGAGATTTTTGCACATGACTTTGTCTTTCATTGAGGGATCAGTTAAAAAATGAATTAAAGTAATTCGAGATCGAAATCAGAGTGCAATGTCCTTTTTACAGCGAAACCACCTTTAGCCGGTATCGCCAAATCGGGGTATCACCAAAGAGGATTATTTCATCGAAAAATTTACTTGACTTTTAGGGGTCGTATAAAAAGTGAAGAATGAAATGTTGAAATTAAACAGAAAAATAAATATCAATTTATTATCATATCAGAAAACGGTCTACTATAAAAAAAAAATGAATACATCAAACGCCGGAATCTACACAATTCCACCAAAATGTATGGTCCTACTGTGAGGTATACTCTTTGGCGATTTAATATTTTAAATGCATATTTTAAACGTGAACATGTGTAAACAACAGCTTTGGTTTCGATTGACATTTGAGGGGGTTAGAATGACAGTGGCGTAAGTCAATATTTAGTAATTTGAGAAATGAGGGGTTTTGTGTAACTTGATGTATTGCCGTTGCATTGAGTGGTCCAACTTGTTTTGCCCTCTACCGACCCTCTAAGTGAATTATGACTTTTTTTACTATCGCACTGAACAGAAATTAATATATGTTCAATGAAAATAGGGTTATCTAGATTTTTCAAATTTTTGACTTACGCCACTGTCATTCTAACCCCCTAATTTGTACTCATGGTACTTTAATTCCAAACGCTTATATCTCACGTTCTGGCAAACGGGCTTTTATGGGTCTTATGTTATCCATTAGATAATATTTTTTTGGGGTGGGGGGAGGTTTTCGTATATAACACATCGTGCACATCGTTCTACATTGCTTTGTCTAGAAACATGGGGGAAAGTTATATAATTAGGCAGACCCGATTATAAAAGTGAATTTTATTCTGAATGCTTATAAATCAAGTTCTATGGAACGGATATTTATTGGATTTAGATTGTCAACTAGGTTTTGTTTAGGGGAAGTGTTTTGTGTATAACGCACTGTTCTAAGTTGCTTAGTTCTAGAGCTATGGAAGAAAGTTCTATCTACTATATAGATAAAGTGTAAATGGGAGTTTCATTCCTAACGCTTATATCTCACGTTCTGCTAAACGAATTTTTATGGGACTTACATTATCAGTTAGTTAATTTTTTAGGGATTTTCATTTTATTCGAGGTTTGTTTGGAAAAAACGATCAGCGTAGCGGGCAACGCCAGTTAGCTTGTAATAAAAATACTTTTCATTTCAAATATTCAAATAATTATTTAATAATTTCAAAAATAGTTAAGGTTTATGTTTTAATGTTGTTTAAAATGAATAAAAATGAATAGCTTCTAAATATTTAATTTATTTTATTTCATAAAAAAATTGCTGATTTCCTTGTTTAGAAAATTCTATTAGAATCATTTTTTTACGATTTAAAATTTTTTACTTACTACAATTTTTACAATATTAGTATATGTAATTTAAATTATCTATAACAGTTTAACTTGAATGAATATTTAAATATTTCATGTTTTACAGCAATACAAAAAAAAAACTATCAATAAAATCTGTCCCAATAAACCAATTCCTTAAAAAATATAAAGTACAAAAAATATCTAGTTTTCAGCCATGTTCTTTACAATATGACCTATTTGCTAATATGAATAGGTAATATATTTATCTGGAAACGATCATTTTAAAAAAACGTAATAATTTAAAATGCATGCATTTTGAAGTATAAACAAATGAACACGCTATCTATAAATCATTGTTTCTGCATGTTCATAAAAAGCAAATCGATATTAAAATTCATTTTTATATGAATATGCATTTCTGTTTACGTCAGTGAAGTATTGTACAAGAGAAACTGATTGTGAAATCAGACCGTAAAAAATTTCAAAAATATGCAATACTTCTTATTAAATTGTGCCACATAATGTTCTTGAAATTGCTGTAAATGAGATTTCTTTATTTTCTTCTTTCGCTACATTTTGAGGAATATCCCATCCTTTCGATAAATATTAATGGTACGTAGAAAATATATCATACTAATATATAAATTTACTTTTTCATTAAATTAGTTTTTTAATTAGAGAAATTCTAACTCTAATATGAATTGATATTAATGTGGCATAAATATTATTATCGTCTTACTCTAAATTAATATTAATGCGTTATTAAGAGTAGCATTAATGTATTATACGAATTATTATACCAGCTTAATTTTTCTTTTAGTATAAGTTACTAATTTAAATACACATATTTATTTCAAATAATTTAAGAATTAAAATATCTTATTTTGCTGAAACATTTTAATCAATTACCCACATTATTTGTACAACATCTTTCAATTGTTTTCCTTTTTGTGAAAACAAGACATTTTTTATAAAATTCCGACTAATTAAGTATTTATTATTAAGGCTTTCATGATCTCATGGTTGGTTTTTTAAAAATTTTCAAACATAGTTAAAAGGTGTTTATAAATTCGGTTTATTTGTCTGCCCATGCTCTAAATCACATAAATATACTCGAATTTCCATGAAATTGATATATTTTATTGAGATTTACTGTACCCTGTTTGGTATTTAAAATGAAGTGTGTATAGCATTTATACTACAAGGATAATCAAAGTAATTCCGTTACATTAAATTTCATGGGGAAAAATCATTTGCGGTATATTTTAATGTTGTTACACTATGTCAGGGGTTCCCAAACTATAGTACGCATACCAGTACTGGTACGTGAAGCTCTGGCTACTGGTATGCAGAGGTCCGATATTAGTATGTGGAATAAAATACAGAATGCAGCATATTATTATGTAATCAAAAATGCTTGTCTTTATTAACTTGGAAAATTTCAAAAAAAATGTCGTTATATGAAAAACAAGTACAGGAATAAGCTAAACGTCGAATCTTACTTATAACTGAAGCTACCTAATATTTAGCCAGACATGAGGAAGCTGTGCTTTATAAAACAAGCCCACCCATTTCATTAGAGTTAGAAGCAAATTAGTGCAATCAGGTTACTATAACAGTATATGAATCGGTGTGCGCCAATATGTCATTAAGTATTATACTTTTTTTCCTATACCATAACACTGTATTTTGATTGTATGCATTGTTAAAAATGAATGATGATACTATTTTTTTACTTGAATGTTATTATAAAGCAGTCTTCTAAGTATCAATTTATTAATGAAATCATTCATTTTTAACAATGCATACAATATCAAAATACAGTGTTTTAGTATAGGAAAACCTGCTAAGGTGGAAACATAAGACCGGATCCTTGTGCTGTTTAGTTGTGCAAAAGGTATCAAAAATCGATATATTTTTATTACAATTTTTGTGTTTGCTCAAAAGTGCATTACGCTCTATTTCGAAAAATCGTTTGCTGTGTATTTTAATGATATTCTACTATTTCAAACATATTTAGATTGATATATTACTGAAATGAAGTACAAAATGCTTACTATAAAATACAGTGTGCATAGCATTATTCATCGTTCATTTACACGGACAAACAAAAGAGTTCGGTTACAGTTCTGTGTATGGACAATAATTGCTGAATGTGCGTTTTCAGTTATGATACGCGTTTTTAAATTTAAAAACTTTTTTTTTGCCCATTACTTGGTGTGTGTAAACTCTATAAATTATATACAGGGCTGCATAAAACATACATCCATGCTAGAACGCAATCAATACTTATTTATGCTGCCTCCGTAGGACATAGTGGAGGTTGAGGATGAAGTAGACTTTTAATATGCATAGGGACCTTTACACACTACATAAACTCTAACCTTAACAATTTAGTTACTCTTAATGACATCATTCAGTGTTATTTAGTATTTTTAGCATAATTTATCATTGTTTACTCTAGTATTATTATTATTCATTCATTGTTGTTCATTTAGTTCTTACTTCTATCCATTATTATTATTTACTTCAACATCTTACAGTGTTATTACATGGTGGTATCATTGCTCAGTACCACATTGTAGTATTTAGTACTGCTCAGTAGAATTGGTAAATCGTTATCTCAGAATTTGTATTTTTAGAATTTTGTATTTTCAGAATTTGTATTTCAACATTACATAGTATAATTATTGCTCAATATCACAAAGTATAATTTAGCAATGCTCAGTATAATTAGGTAAACAAACATGCTGGGCTTAAACTTAACATTAATAAACAACTTAAGCTTAAGCCGAAAGGTAGGCTTTCCCGCCCAGTTTGTCCTTGACCTTGTTCACTTAGACATGGGCGAAGATAGTTGAGCTTAAGCCAAAAGGTAGGCCGCCGCCCCCAGTTTGACTGTGACCTTGTTCACTTAGAGACCAACTTTCACTTTACATGTAGTTTAAACGCATTTTTCTGCCTTTAAAAAATTTACTGCTGTAATGGCAACCCTTTATTTGAAATCTCTACAAAATACAAGGATAGGTGTGTATGTAAAAGTATGAATGGTATGTAAAATATTGTATTTTTCTTATAATCTATTCAGGAACATAAAAAGTCTAATTACATATATAAGGCCATATCTCAATATACAATGTATCACTAATAAAAATATCTCCAAGTTACAAGCATATTTTTCTAACATAAAAATTACATTATTTTATGTAGTTGAGCAAAATGATTTTTGTTTTTGTAGCAATTCTTCTTAGTTAATGAGGGTTCTGGAAACATTATCCTTGTGTTGTTTAGTTGTGCAAAAGGTATCAAAAATCGATATATTTTGATTAAAATTTTTGTGTTTGCTAAAGAGTTGAATGGTGTCTTTTCAAGTTTTAGGAAAACTTTGCGTGCAAAATGCTATTTAGTATTGCAGTGTTTGTTTTCGCGTCTGTAATGAATTGTACAAAAACATATGTCCCATAAAAATACGTATTAGTATTTCTCTAGTTTTAATAAACATGCATAATGTAAAATTTTCACGCACAGTGACATATTTATAAAGGGGTATTCTAGTGTTTATCTGGAAGTAAACTCGTTTTTGTAAGTATTCTTAACTTTAAAAATATTATTTTTCCAGTAGCTGGTATTAAATTCTCATACAATTTTTAAAATACTGATTGCACAGTTAATTTCTGGTATGATTTAATATATTAAACATTAAAATCTAATTTCGAAGTGCATTAGCTGATATTTACAATTTAAAATACCGATAAAGAATCATTAAAAATTCACGCTTTAATTTACTTGACGTATTTTATACGCCATGTACATTTAAAATAATATATATAGTTTTAACAATTCTCCCTCAGTATTTGAAAATGTACATGCATAACTCTATCAGACCGTTCATTAGTAAAAATTATTATTGTTCTTTGTGAAAAAATATATTATGTAAATGAGATTGAAAAAAAAATGCAATTAAAAAGATCATTTGCTTATTCATTTCAAACCTAACTGCTTTAGAATTTTGCTGCAATGTAAGTTTGTTGCCAGAAAATTTGTATTTCAAATTGAATTAAAAAAACCTTCAGAAGTGTATAATATCACAAATTCAATTTCAATGCTATACAGTTCATGTACATATGAAATAAGCCATTCATATGAGTTAACACTCTAGTTTCTACTTACCCATCATACGTAGTAATGTAGTATAGGGTAAGTCTTATAATAGTTTTGAAAATTAAAAAAAAAAAAATTGACGGATTTACACATTTCAGGCACTGGTTATTCCGAAAAACATATTTTTAGAAAAATAATTTTGCCATCCGTCTGTCTGTGTGTCTGTAAACGCTTTATCTCCCGAACAAATTCAGATAGAGACTTGAAATTCGGTTTGTAGTTATTATGTAATAATGGGAAGAAGCTTATTGAATTTCAGTAACCTCGATTTACACGGAACTATTTTTTTCGGACTCTCGAAATATTCGTTCTGATAAAAGGTATATAAAAATTTTCGGAATTGTTCGTTTTAAGGAGTGAATATAAAATACAATAATAAAACATAAATTTTGCATAAACAATGAAGTCGATCAGATAATTAGTTGCCGAGATATTTGTAATCCTATTTTCCACACTTTTCGATTTTTCATGACCCTGTATTTCATTCTAATTTCAATTCAAAGATATATTTTAATTGGAAATGAGACGCTTAATCCGACGCAGTAAACCGTTAGTTGTTAGGATTATCAATTTTGGAGTTATAAGGATGTTTCTTTTACGCAATTCAGTAATGGAGCATTTAAAGCTTATGACGTCATCAAGCCACGATTTTATTCAAATTGCAATGCATTTTATAAATAGTTTACACATGTTTTATTTTCATATTTTATATTATGCATATCCATGATGGGTAAGTATTACGGTGGCCCTCAACAACTAGTTTTATTATCATTAATATAAATAAATAATGAGTGAATGTTTTCTTTCGTTATCACAATTAGTAATATATTATTAATGTAACTTAAAATTAACACTGTTTTATATTCTGGAAGAACGTAATTTTCGAATTCCGGAACATTCAGCAGATATACAGGGTGATAAAAAAAAAGTTCGATAGACATTAAGAGATGATAATGTTCGAGAAAAGAAAAAAATTTTGTATAAGAAACGATTTTTCGTGATATATTCACATTTCACACAAAGAAAGATGAGTCAATTTTAAGTTTCGTTAATATATGTTTATTATTGTTAAAGTTACAACAAAAATTAAGGCATGCCCTTGGAAATTTCTTACCGAAATTTTCCCATTTCTAGGTGCGCTAAATTTCGCTAGCCATCTCCGACACACACAGACCGAAACTTTCTTTTATTAGTATAGATAGATATTCATAAAACAACTTCTTCTTCTACAAATATGTTGCATATAATGTATTTTATGCATTTTTAATAGACATTTTAAACATCAGTATTACTACTACGTCAATTTCAAATATTTTTACATTATCTAAATTTCTACATGTGAGTTATAATATGAAATAAATAGCTATAGAAAGATATTTTAAAGTTTTTATTCCTGTTTCTTTTTTTTTTCTTTTTTTTTTTTTTTTTTGTTATATTACATTATGCGGTAAATTTCCGTAAAAACTGCCGGTTTTACTTATTAATTTTATATGGAAGTTTCTAATTGGTGTATTCAAAATATCTTTTCTTACACTAATTAAATATTAAATCAAATTTAACAATTGTAAATACAAAGTATGAATTCATAATTACCAAATCCATAGCACATAAAAATGGCGGTAGTGTCTTTAAATGCTTTCAATAAATTAGAAATTGATCAATGTCCACAAAATTAGCAGAAATATTCCCAAATTCTAAAATTGTGTATATATGTTCACAAATAAAAGTAGTACGTATAATTTTCTAAGAAGGCTAAAAATGGGGAGTTTATTATTATTATTATTATTATTATTATTATTATTGCGGAATGAAGAAAACAAACGTATGATTCTTTATTCCAAAACTCTCTAAAAACTTAGATATTATATTTTTTAAGTATTTTCTATTCTTAGATCTGAATTTCTATTCTTAGATCTGAATTTCTATTCTTAGATATGCTTCTTAAATATACGTATTTTAAAAGGCATTCCATAACTTGCCCCTTCCATACAATGAGAAATTTGCATGTATGTATGATTAATAAATAGACTTGGTTAGGTGTATCCCACAGATACATAGTGATCTTCCATGTGGATTCAAGGGTGTGATCTTTGGAGTGTTAAGAATATTTCCAAGAGCATTTATAAAATAATTGTTATCAGCATTAAAAAATGTATTTATTTTTGTTATTAAATGAATATTAAGGAATAAATATTTAATGAAAGAAAATTAAATTTCGGAATTAATTACATAAAATATTTCAAAACCACTTTACAATAACATTCCTAAAATATTTCAAAGTATCAAATTTTTAAATTCTACTCCTACTTTTTTTAACTGATATGTTTCAATTTACCGTGCATTGTCAGTATTAAAATTGACAACAAACTTAAGTGTCGGATTTTGTTTAGTGGCATTAGTTTCTGAGAAAATTTATTTTCTCTTTAAAAAAAGGGATGGCGTAGTTATTAATCCCAGATTTTATTCGAAACAAATTTCAGGAAATTTCAATCTTCATAATTAAATCTCTTATGTGAGATACAACTTTCAAAGAAAAAAAATCAATCAATTTTATAAACATTTGACAAAGCCTTGTAGTCCAGGTGCTAAGAGTGAAAAAACTGCAAATCGTGATACAGTTATACCGTTCGGTCAGTATCTACTCTATATTAATATGAAGCATATAAGAAGGGGAGGCATCGCGTAAAGTCGGGGAAATTCAAGATGGTGGCTGTTATTCAAAATGGCGACATTTTCGGGAATTAGTGCAATTTCGTTACTATTCATCGTATAAAAGCATGTTTGGTGGAAATTTCGATGTTTTTAGGAAAAAATATTATTTGTAACATTTTACAGCACAGTCGAAAAGTATTTATGAATTCAGTTTCCCTGTCTGTCTGTCTGTCTGGTCGTCTGTCTGGTCGTCTGTCTAGTCGCGCACTAACCCGAAAAAAAATACCCGGATATACAGATGATTAAAATATGGTATTGCAGTATACCGTAACAAGTTCGGTATTCATTTTCAAGTGTGCGTCATTCATAGTTCATTTACAGGGGCAATCAAAAGTATTCCGTAACATTATGGTTTGTAGACGAAAATAGCTTGCAATGTGTTTTAATGATGTTATACTCTTTGTAACATATTCAAATTAATATACATCAGTGCAGTGCAGTACAAGATACTTATTGTGGAATATGCAGTGCATAGCAGTTTTCGATCATTTACAGGGGCTCACAAAATAATACGGTCACAGGACTTTCAATAAGCACAATGCTGTCTATGCGCGTTTTTAATTATATAATGTGTTTTTCAACTTTGCTAGATATGAAAGAATTACAAATTGCCATAAGAACATTTTCTTTTATATAAATATACAATGTAGCGTGTATTTATATATTTATTACAATGTAATTCTGATGATGAGGCACCACCCAAAATGAGATGTTTTCAATATGTGGTTTTGATCCAAAATTCCATCACATATTTCATTTTAATGTTGCTATTTCTTACTCTACTCTCAGACTCTTTGGTGCGCAGACGATCAATCTGACATTTGAAATGAAAAGATTTTTGTTTATGAAAGATTTGTTCTATATATAGTTTTATAGCGCGATGCACGATTATATACTGAAACGCGTGAAAAAGATGAATTTTGTAAATATTCAGTGTCAGTTTCAGTAGCATTTACGTTTTCATGTTAATTAATGTTTTCGTTTTTTCTAAGAATGCAGAAAATTTAAATTAACATTAGTTTTACGGGCATTTTTATGAAAATGCAAGAAAGCCCTCAGACGCTAAGAGGGTTTTAAGAATGTCTATGTACAATATTTATCGACTTAAGCACATATATTGAGATCTTGCCTTTGATAAAAATTTAAAAAATGCGAATTTATTATAAATGTATCATTTTAGCTCTGCAAGTTTTTAATCGAAAATTAAATAAGCAATTAACGGAAATGCAATAGAGCAAAGTTATTAATATTGTGGGCAATTTCATTCATTAGCAGTATGATTTCAATATACTACTGAATTGATGAGTGATAAGGAAAATATGATTGAGAAAGACAATAAATATTAAAATTTACGAATATATAAGTGTCGGACAGTGCCAAATATCTAAAAAGATTTCTTTTTTAAATTTATGTTACAAAGCTACTTATTTAATGTAAATCTCATTCAAATATATATATATATATATGTACATATACAGGGTGTTTCAGTTAAACGTTTCAGAACTTCTAAGAGGGGTAGGGTACATCCTGACGAACCAAAATCATATACCAATGGGCAGTCAGAAATGCTTTCCTGACGCGGTAGATGGCGTTGTGCGAAAATTCCGAACTTTCGTGCAGGGAATCTTCATTTCGCACAAGAACGCCAAGTTAGTAGGATGGATGATTACACGAACGCAGAATTAGCCGATATGCATTTGGTGTACGGGGCTGCAAATTGTAGCGGGCCAGCCGCACAGCGTTTGTACGCGGAACGATATCCGACGAGGCGTATTCCCAGTCATAATTTATTTGCAAGACTGCACCAGAGGTTAGCTGAGACAGGCTCATTTGAAAGAGCTGACAGGGTCAGGATAAGAACAGCACGGACTCCAGCCGTCGAACAGAATGTGCTGCAGCATGTACAGAGGAATCCAAGAACGAGTACACGAAGTTTAGCAAACTTAGTCGGGGTTTCCCCTTGCAGCGTCTGGAAGATTCTCCGAGAACAAGACATGCATCCGTTTCACGTGCAGCGTGTCCAGGCACAGCAACCGGAGGATTATGCACCTCGTATTGCTTTCGCACAGTGGTACCTTGGAAAATGTGCTACAAATCCCACTTTTCCTGCTGAAGTGTTGTTTTTCGATGAGGCATCCTTCACAAGGGAAGGAATTTTCAACTCGCATAACGACCATATCTGGGCGGTCGAGAACCCGCATGCAATACGACGTCGTGCAGCACAGAATCGATTTTCGTTCAATGTATGAGCCGGTATTATGGGAGATCACCTCATCGGACCTTACCTGTTACCGTGTCGTCTAACCGGAGATAACTACTTGCTTTTTCTGCAGCAAGTATTGCCACAACTTTTGAGAGATGAACAGATTTCTGCATCGACGCAACAGACAATGTGGTTCCAACACGATGGAGCCCCTGCCCATTATAACGGAGCTGTTCGTAACTACCTGGATGTCACATTTGGTCAACACTGGATCGGACGTGGTGGTCCCGTGCATTTGGCCTGCTCGGTCACCCGACCTATCATGTCTTGATTTTTATTTCTGGGGTCATATTAAATCGCTAGTTTATTACACCCCTGTTGACAATGCTGAGGAGCTGGTTGCAAGAATCGCAGTAGCTGCCAGAGAAATTCGAAATTCGCCTGGAGTATTCCAGAATGTTCGGATGTCCATGCGTCGGAGATGTGAGGCATGCATTGTAGCCCGTGGAAGAAACTTCGAACACTTACTTTAATCCATGTACCTTTTGCTTCTTTTTATGTATTATTAAAACCATTTCTCACTTACGGTCTCTTTTCTTTATGGTGCTTCTGTGTACAACACCGCTTCAGGAAAGCATTTCCGACCCCACACTGCTATATGATTTCGAGTTGTCAGGATGTACCCTACCCCTCTTAGAAGTTCTGAAACGTTTAACTGAAACACCCTGTATATATATTGTGTGTATATACGTTCTACTTTAGAAGCAGATTTAAAATCATTAATTTTAAATAATGTAGTTTGATTTTTTTAAACTTATTATTATGAAATTTTAAATAACATACAAATAATATAATAAAACAACAAATCTCACTTCGAGAATTAATCATTATTAATTTTACACCTAAAAGAGAATATTCTTTTATTCGTCAAAAACAAGTGCAACAATAATTGAATGTTCCGTTTTGAACACATATTAATTAGAAAACGAATAATGAGTAAATAAATTAGTGAAGAATTAAATGCCTTTATTTATATTAAAGAATGGTGTACAACTATTAAGTGATTAGTAACATTAAAAATATTAGTGTAAAACTTTCAAATCCCTTATACAATGAAACAACTTATGTGTGTTTTTTATTACATCGATATTCAGTAAATTATATATTTTAATTTTGTTCTCTTGTATCTACCTTCTAGACATGAAATTTCCAACATTTTTAAGAGTAGCAATTGTCACTAACATGGATTTATTTATCGTCAATACTACTGTAGAAGAAAACATACAAGTTACTGGAGGCCTGGAGTCGGAATTTTTAAGGTTACTTTCAAAAGGACTTAATTTTGCTTTTAAAATTCACATTCCTGAAGATAATGAATGGGGAAGACTGGGAGAGGACGGGGAATGGACTGGTGTCATTGGATTGGTTTCTAGAAATGAAGCAGATATTGGAATTGGCAAACTTGGAATTACTAATGAGAAAATGTCAGCTGTAGACTTTTCCTATCCTTATAGCATTGAGAAAGTCACATTTGCAACAAGACCTCCCGACGTGCTCTCCAAAGAAACTGCTATAATAAGGCCATTTAGCAACTATGTGTGGCTTGCCCTCTCCGTATCTTTCTTATCAACAATCTTTGCTTTTAAAATAATTTTCAGAAACAAGTATACGCTTCAGTATATCAGCTTAACTGTGTTTGGATGTTTTCTTCAAAAATCTAAAATCTTGAAAGCGGAAAATTGCAGTGAAAGAATTATGCTGTCAATTTTTATATGGTGTGTTATGCTATTAGCTTCTAGTTATACTGCAGTGCTACTGTCGTTTCTTACATTTCCTTTTCTAGAAGAACCCGTTGATAATACTTATCGTTTACAAGAAGCTATAAAAACAAAACATTACAAATGTGTCACTTCTGCTGGCTCCACGGTTTTGAAAACACTTTTACACAGTGAAGATGAAACAATTGCCTTCATTGCTAATCAAATAGAACACAAGTGGTTCATATCCCCAACAAAAGATGTGCTTGTCAATTCTTTTATTGAAAAGAAGATTGCTGTTATAAATCCAGAAAACCATTTCCGCATCATACCCAAAAATGAAATACTAATAGCCAAAGATTCTTTCTTGTTATTGCATTCGGGGATTGCTGTCAATAAACGTTTTTGCTGTGTAGAAGCTCTGGATTTGATGGTGCGTCGCATATTGGAATCTGGTTTGTATCAAAAATCAGAAAAAGATTTTTACTTTCAGTCACGATTAAGCAATATGAAATCATACCAAAACGTCTCTCCAACTAAAAAGGCACTCGAGTTGAATGATGTAGTTGGTGCATTTATTCTCCTTTTATTTGGTTATGGCATATCAGTAACTGCACTATTTATTGAACTTATTACAGTGAAAAAGATACATTTGAAAAGATCAAAGTAACATCTGTACTAATGTATGATGCATAACAGTTGAATTCCTTCTACATTTTAAATAAGAACGAAAAATCATGCGTTAAGCATAGCTTATGAAACACTTTCCAACACAGCCAGGAAACTGTAACGAAACTTCACCGTTAAATAAGGTGAAAGAATATATGTAAATAAACAGTTTAGAAAACATGCAACACATTGAAAAATACAATTTCGAAATTACCTTCCAGTGTCAAAAAAGTAGTCGAATTATTTTGTGCAGCTCTGTATATGATCAACTGAGTTTATAAACACACACGTACTATGAAAAAAATAGTTAAACTTAAAAACGCAAACCAAAGTTTAAAACGCACTTATCACACATAGACTGTAAACATCCCACATGTACTGTAATTAATATATTTTGTGTGTCCCTGTAAATAAACGCAATGCACACAAGAGAGCAATTGATAATGCACCTCAGTAATGCATATAATTTTCATTATGTCTGAAATAGCGAAATATCACTAAATTACACTGAAAACGATTTTTCCCCATAGAACGATGTGTAACAGAATTCTTTTGTTTGACCCTGTAAATGAATAATAAATGCTTTGCACCGCATATTCTACAAAAAGCATGTTCTAATGCGCTTCATAATTATATATCAAGTTCATTATGTTTTAAATAACGTAGCGTCATCAAAATGCACTTGAAAAGATTATTCCCCATTGACTGTAATGTAACGGAATACTTTTGACTGTCCCTGTAAAAAAACTATAAGTGCTACACACTTCAGTTGAAATAGGGAGCATGCTATAGATAACGATAATAACATATTAATATTTCAGGACAATCCGATCATATTTACGGGAGTTAGAGCACGGACAGACGGCCAGACAAACCGAAGTCATAAACACTTTTCAACTAGGTTGGAAAGTGTTAAAAATTCTACAAATCCTTGTTCTTAAACCCTGTATTTATCTAATGTTTTCAAAATTTTGGCTTTTTTTTTTTTCAGATTCAGTAAGATGAAAGAAATTGTTTTTCAGTACATAATAATCAAGATATAATAATGTCAAGAAAATGACTAAATTTTCTTTCAGAACTTGTTTTTATTAGCCAAACAAAAGCCAATTTAAGAAGCCAATTAAGAGGCCAAACATAATTTACTGCAGAATTTCTTTAAATGTAAGCATGTGAAATTGCAAACGATTATTTTGCTTCTCCATTTTATCTCTGCTCAGTGCTGAGATACTAATAATTTGTTGTTTTTCTAGATTTAGAAAATACAAAATGCCAAACTTTGGTACATTTTTATCCTTTTAAGATAAATTTAACTGGTTACTAAAAATTAATTTACGAATTACTTGATTTTAAAAGAAAAAAAAGCATAAATGCGGCGTAACTCAAAGCAATAAAACAGAACATGTACTAAATCATTCCTGATTCGAAATGTTTCATAGAAAGTGGTATAAGAAACGCCATTTAGAAATGCACCTTTTTAAACAAACCTTGATTACAATAGTTGGAAAAGAGACTATGCTTCAGTTATGAACTTTCCGAATATATTCGTATGCAGTAAAAAACTATGCATGTATCGCCAAATGCAAATAGAAAGGCGTTGCTTATGCCGCACCCCCTGTTATGGAATCCAAATACGATCAGGTATTGCTTCATTAATTAACAATTTGATGTCAGGTACCTCTACGAATTACATGTTGATGAAGCACAGATTTTATAAAGTCCAAACTTTAAAGGGGTACAACAAATAAAAGAACATTAGAAAAGAAAACACTTCTAAAAGTAAAAATGTATCACAATTTCTCTAAAATCGCACAGGTTTGAAACTTAAAAAAAATATGTACGTTACTGGATTAATTTTAACACAATTATTCAAATTGGTAATGAAATCATACGAGTTGTAATTTTCCAACAGGACGAAAAATGTCCGGGCCAGGATTCGAACCTGGGATTGGCTGAAGCTGCCACGCTCTACCTACTGAGCTATGAATCTGGAGGGCTGGATGAATTATGCCCTCCAGATTTGACCGAGATAGCTCAGTAGGTAGAGCGTGACAGCTTCAGCTAAGAGATCCCAGGTTCGAATCCTGACCCGGACATTTTTCGTCCAGTTGGAAAATTACAACTCGTATGTACGTTACTTCTAATATTAACGATGTTAAGACGAAATATTATTTTAAAAAAGGAAAAACGCGTAAAACTCATAATTTAGAAAATTCAGATTTAGTATGGGATAAAGTTTTAGATTGCAGAGACTCGTTTAGAAGGTTATTTTTCTTAAATTTCGAATTTTTTAAGATTGAAAAACAAGAAAAGTCAAAACTTTTTTTCTTCAATATGAGGCACAATCTTAGCAAGATATACACCAACTGTTGTTCTAAGCAACGGAATGAGTTAAAGAACCAATAATTATAACAATGAAAACATTATTAACTAAATAAAATTATTGGAAATAGGTAAAAATATTGCCTCATATTTTGCCATTTTCTGAAAAAAAAACATAGTATCATGCATATTTTCAAAATTTTAAATTTTTAACGTCTCATTTTTACAGAATTTTTGGAGTACTTTCACGCTTATTCTCAGATGTGTTGCTTACACAAATACATCTTATCATAGTAAAAACCCAATCGTTAAACTGTCAAATATAGCAGAAAAAGTACGCAGAATAAAAAGTACCTTCGCCAATCTTAGGCCATAAGTCCCACATGGGTGTTTCAAATGTATTATAGTTAGAATTTTGCCGAGTTGGCATGTTAGCGAAAAGTTTGCCTGCTTTCTGGTGACTTCTCATGCCAAATTTGGCACTCAATTTGAAAATCTGTATGCGCGAGATAATGCATGAGTGGGTGTAATTATGTCTTCATACATACAAATGCTAACAAATTTCCATAATCGGGTCCAACTGCCACATTTTCCGAAACGTAAGTTGAGGTTGAGACCCGAAAAGTTTTTGTCGTCTGTTTGTTTGTTTGTCAGTGTGTCTCGCAATAAGTGCCACAAAAAGCATCCTTTTAGTCTCTAATTAGGTATGTATGTTGGTGAGGTACCCAGAATTAGCTGTAAAGTTTTTGGATACATTTGGTTCATTCGTTCGAAAAATATAAAACATTTTCTTTTAAATCATAACCCCACCAGTGGCTGAGAGGTTCTGCTCTCAAAGCTGGTAGACGGGATGTGCTGGGTTCAAACTCCTGCCGCGCTCGTCGAACTAACCGTTCGGATAATATAAAACATAATAAATTACCTTTATTCAATAAAGTAATGGTGATTTGCAGTTCCTGAGTGCATTTTCTCTGTATATTGAGTTTATAAACATTTATTATTAATAATAACTAGATGGAACCCGTCAAAATTTGACGGCAAACAACTTCATAGTACCATACAAATAAAATTTATAGTTGCTTTAACTTGACAAATCTCATAGTGGGGAGCATAATATGATTAAGTGGTCACAGACCTTTCCATCGATATATCACATGAGGGTTGTGTGCAAAATTTAGAAAGTACCCCTTGAGGGGGGGGGAAGTGTTGGGATGGGCATCAGAGATGCATAATATGATTAAGTGGTCACAGACCTTTCCAATGATATATAACATGAGGGTTGTGTGCAAAATTTAGAAAGTACCCCTTGGGGAGGGGGGCAAAGTGGGGAGATGGACAACGGAGATGCATAATATGATTAAGCAGTCATGGACCTTTCCAACAATATATGACATGAGGGGTGTCAACAAAATTTAGAAAGTATCCCTAGGGCGGGGGGGCAAAGTGGGGAGATGGACATTGGAGATGCATAATATGATTAAGTGGTCACAGACCTTACCAATGATATATAACATGAGGGTTGTGTGCAAAATTTAGAAAGTACCCTTTGGGGGGGGGAAGTGGGGAGATGGACATCGGAGATGCATAATATGATTAAGCAGTCACAGACCTTTCCAACAATATATGACATGAGGGGTGTCAACAAAATTTAGAAAAGTGCCCCTTGGGGCGACTGTAGGGATGGACACCGGAGATGCATAACATGAATAAGCGGTCAAAGACTTTTCCAGCGATATATCACATGAGGGGTGTGGGCAAAATTTAGAAAAGTGTCCCACTTGGGGGGGAGTGGAGGGAGTGGGGGGATGGACCCCAGAGATGCATAACATGAAAAAGAGGTCACAGGCGTTTCAACTTGCAACTTTTTTCTCGAAGGCATTTGACAATATTAATTTTTTTTTTACCCAAGACAATTTAACGATATTCTTAATTTTTTTGTGTAATTCGTCAAACGTTCATGGAAAAAAATCATGAAATTCGCTAATCAATAGTTGATAAATTATAAAATTTAACAATCGATAGCAGTAAAATTGGTCAATCGATAATGGAAAAATCACAAAATTCATCAAATGGTCTCCTGTGAAAAAATTGTCCTGCACGCTGATGTGATGATCAAAAGGGTTTTGAAGTATAGGACAAAATTAGCACTCGCCAATCGGCGAGTAATACTGAAAATTTGGCGATGGACTTTATTGCCACCACTGGTCAAACATAATAGTTACACTTGCCAATTGCGATGATTGAATGGAAAAAAAAATTTCCCGAAATTGACGAATTGGGATTTTTTTTTCTCGAAGCCATTCGACGATATTCGAAAAAATTTTCCCCCGAAACCAGTTGATGAATTTTGAGATTTTTCCACTGTCGATTAATGAATTTTGAGATTTTTCCGCTATCGATTGACGAATTTCGCGAATTATCAACTATCGATTCATGAATTTCACGATTTTTTCCCATGAACAAATAAATTGCGCACTTTCTTTCCGCTAATGTTTGACAAATTTCGCACTTTATTTCTGCTGCGTTCGAAGATTTTTGCAATTCTGTTCCGCAATTGTTAGACAAATTTCACTATTATTCTCCCGAGATCATTTGACGAATTTTGCGAATTTCCCCCCCGAATCTATTTGACAAATTTCTCGAATTTTTTCACGACAGTTAGACAAAATTAATTTTTATCCTGCAATGCCTGATTTCTTTCCCGAGACTATTTGACGAATGTCGCGATTTCTTTCCCGACACCATTTGACGAATTTCGCAAATTTTTTATCAAGTATTTGTAAATTTGTTATTGGCCAGTACTGAAAAACACTGGCAAGTAAAACAATCCATGTACTGGCCAGTGGCCAATGAGTAAAAAAGTAAATAAATTTTTACCTATATTTTGAAGGTATTTATTTGTTGTACTGTGTATAAATACCTAGGTGTCGATAATCTTTCCCAAATCAGGGGTCGATCCATGAAAAATTTGGGCCTATTTAGGGTCCCTTCACAAAAATCTATTTAATAAAATGGGTCCCTTCACAAAATTCTATTCCATAAAAACTTACTATTTATTATTTATTTATTATTTTGTGATATTTTAAAATGTGTAATTTGTAAACAAACAATTTCACCAGAGAGGAAAACTTCAGCAAAAGGGTTTAAAAAAGTTTTTGTTTATATATTGCTTGGTTCGAATTTGATTAACTGGATTTCAACTTTCGTTACAAAATGTTATTTTTCACAAAAATATAATAAATTTCACAAAAATAACCTTTACTTTTCACAAAATGGACCCCAAGAAAAAAAACCTGCATCGACCCCTGCAAATATAAACATTTAAATGCGTTATCTATCATCATACTACCAATGGAAGATAATACTGTCCCAGTTGCACTCACTTCCAAGTACACCCATGAAGTCGAGTGCTTGTACGCATTAACCCTTATACAGTAGACTCCCTTAAATCCTCAAAGCTTAAAACCAGAGGTTGAAATCTTGAAAATTTTCAGAAATAAATTTGATTTCTTCATGAGAAAACATGAGTTCAATCATATTAACCAAAATTTAATGTTAAAATGTGTACAAAATTATAAACTTAAATTTTTCATCTAAAACTTAACTGTAAGTTTCATTGTTTACATCAGAAACAATGTGCGGATTTGAGCAATATGCAGATTTTAGGGTTACGGATTTGAGGGAGTCTACTGTATATAACCTTCCAGCAGGCATGCTATTGAAAAATTTTCAACAAAGTGCGACCAAGGTCAATCACTGGTCAATGGTCCTGAAATTTTAAAGTGGTTAAGGGAAAAAAACTTTTCTCTGGAAAACTTAGAAATTTTGAAAAAAAAAAGACGACTTTTTTTTTTACAAATAAAAGATTTTCTTGAATTATTTCTCTTAGAAAACAAACAATTATTAGGCTTATGCTAAAATAATTTTTGGTGCTTGTTGATTATCTCATCGACCACTTTTCATAAAAAAAACCAGTCGCCAAATTACACGTGTTTATATCGTCAATAGATTTTTAATTTGACATTTATCTGTATATTTAATGTTTTAACGATTTATTAGTTATTTCATTAATAAAAGTAACAATTACGTCTAAAGTGCGTCACCAAGATATTAAAAGAGAAAAAGCTTTGATAAAATGTTGCGATGCATACTTAAGATCAGTTTCCTAAAATTAACAAATATTCACGTTTCTACTTTTTGCTAGGAAAAATGTAAGCATGACTACTGAATGGGAAAAAATATAAAATGCTGATAAAGGCGCTTTTCCCCCACGGCCATAGATAACAGTGAATAATAAATTTGAATAAAATTAATTTTCATAAAATTAGTATTTGCCTTAATCTTATGTTAAAAATTTCGGAACAAATTTGGAAAATATTACTGAAATAAAACAGTGGTATTCAAAATCCATTATCCTTGTTATGTATTCCCATGAGGCATATTTCCTAAATCAGCCAAAATAGATCACATATACAAAATATTCATAAACAGATATTTCAGTGTCCATTTCAATGCATAATATCAAAATCTAGAGTTTTAAAACCACCATCTTTAGAATAAACATTTATGTACCTATGAGATGGGGGAGCATCATCATGAGATTCAAAAACCGCTGCAACCTCTGAACATGTTGGTTCATTGTAACGGCGAGGATCTGATATAGGTTCATGATAAAAACGCATAACAAAATCGACTGGTACTCTGTTTTGTTTTAAAGCTAATTCACGTTCCTCAGATACTTTTTGATGCATCGTTTTATAACACTTTACATAGGGATTACACTTAATTAAACTCTGATTAATTATTTTAAGAATGTCTGCTCAAATGGAACTATTCTCAGCCCTTCCCAATCTAATTTCATTAGCTTCAGAAATGTCTAAAATGTACAACTGACCATAAGAAGCATTGCATGAATTATCTGGATACAAAGGGGAAATTTTGTGGTGTACTGAACCTAGAATTTTGAAACAATAAGGACCATGACCAAGAGGTAACTTTATGTTGGCACCGAATGTCACAAAAGATAACGCATTATTGTATTGCCGAATATTTTGCCTAAACTTTTTCGACATGTCACTATTTCCTGTAAATAAATGTTTTATTTCGTCAATGATACAAAATTCAGACAATTTGAATTTTCTGTTGCAGCAACACAAAGTAAAACACCCATCTGAATTTTTTTCATATGAAAAATACAATGCATTACAATAAGTGCATTTATTGTCTAAATTACCGAAGTAGGATGGAGATAAATTGGTGATGCTATCTGAGACAGCACACGATACTTAATTTTATATGGCTTCAACGTTTTCTTATTAGCGTAATATTTTTTTTGTAACTCTTGCAGTTTTTGCTTTTTGGATGGAGATGACTCTACATTTTTTTCATAAACTCATAACGCTTTTTATCGTACTCTTGCTGTTTTTGTTTTCTGTCTTTTTTTAGCAACACATAGTAGTGACCGTTATGCCCATCTCCCTCATACAATAAATTAACTTCTATTTTACCCCTAGTATTTACTCCCAACATTGTGACATTACCATCATGTAAATTTATAATATTCACAAAAATATTAAAAATTCTTGTTGCCGCATCTAACTCTAAATGACTACCGTACGTACCGTCTTTTGACATTATATTTACATAATCGTTTACATTAGTAATCGGAACACCGTAAGAATCATTCCCGATAATAAACGGACTATAAGAGTTCCAATTTTGTATTACGTGTTCTACTATATGTTGACGTACTAACGAATAATTATTTTTTGTGCTGTATAAGCAAAATGACAAAGCTCTGAACAGACAATTTCCATCAGCACCGACATGAGAATGCTAAATGACTCTAAATTCATATTTAAAATAACAGTAAAATGGACACCTAAGTATTTATACAAATAAATAAAATAATAAATAAAATAAATACCTTAAAAACAGCCCACAGTTTTATTAATTACCTACCAAAATCATCTAAGGCTTACCACAATCCCCAACGTGCTAAAGTAACTCGAGATGAATGAACGCTTCTAGAGAGAGGAAAAAGCCCTCACCTCATTGGCTGAAACATCCCGTCTGTAGAGAGTAAAAGCCTCTAGCTGATTGGCTGAATGCGCGCGCACGCGTATAAAAGCGATTTTTGCATGGAAAACGTAAAAGCAGGTTAGCTTTAAGTATATGGATAGTAGTAATTTTATATATCCATTCCCATTTATACATTTATTGAACAAAACATAAAAAAGAAAAAATTATATTTATATTTAATATATAGCATGATTCTATACGAACATACGAATATTAGCATGATTCTATACGAACAATAAAAAAGAAATTGACTTTTTTTATGTAGTAAAAATGTACGCCAAATCCTCTGCTTGCACAATTTACTTTCTCCAGTTCAAAACCTTTAGAATTTCTGAATAGTTACGAAATTGTTATATTATATTATAACAATTAGGCATCGAACTCAATAAATAATTGCTTCTTATTTTAAAAATTTAAATTTTTAAGTTTCTATTTTATTAATATTAGCATGCTTGCACATGCACAGTAGAAAAAAGAGAAATTGATTTTTTATATATATTAAATATATAATTAAATATGCAATGATTTATATATATTAAAATTTTTACATTAATAATAATATTAAATTGTATGTTTATGTAACTTCTATTGTTCCTAAAAAAAGTAATGAAAATGCAAAAAAAAAAAAAAAAAAGAAAGGTTGGGGTTGAGAGATCCACACCTTTTTTCTTTCTTTTGTCTAGTTTATAAGCATCCTGTTCCCCATTCAACTATCTGGTCCTTTAGTTTCTCCGCGGCAAGAAACATTGTTCTTTCTCAACGTATGTTCCTTTTAAACTGCTCCTGTGACTTGGCATCGTTTATTAGGCGATTTTTTCACTTTTCTGACACCTTGCAAGTCATACTTATAATGTTCCTGGTTATTTGGTAATCCTTTTGACGTCATCAACCAATCGAAAGGAAGAGAAATATCTGTCAACGTTTGGTTTGGTAAGAGATGAAACTTTAGCTCGAAAAGAACAGTTCTTTTTGGCGAAAAAAAAACCAGTTCGTTCGTTTTTTCTCCAGGAACGTGCTGTGTGTTTATTTCTGTCTGAGAACGCGACCAGCCAACTACTCTAAATCTGCATAAGCGAAAATCTCAAGCAGATACTTTCCATTTCTTCAAGAAGAAAACACCAATAGATGATATACCCACTAATAGTCAACACGAAAATGAATATGTGAATACAAGGGAAAGTATGAAATCCAACGGAATTCCACCGAAAGCAAAGAATCCAACTGAACCTTTTATTGCTACAGAAATTCAACCCGATGAGTATGATATCGGAAATTTCATTGGAAAATCGGAAAAAAATGCAAATGAATAAAAATATTGCATTGTGTCAAATACTTGGATTCCACCAGCAACATATGAATTTTTGATTGTTATGCAATCAGGAAGTAAAAAGCAGTTTCAACGGTCGTGGCGTACAGTTGAGTTACAGTGCTAAGTATGCTGGAGCTTATTGCAAAATATGTGTACTCTTTGGAGCAAAAGAAGGGGAAAAAAGCAAGATATCGCTTGGCAGTTTTGTACTGAGTCCATTTCATAACTACAAAAAAAGGCAAAGAAAGTCTGCGAGAACACGCTTTTAAGTAGTACCACAAAATAGCAACAATTAACTTTACCGACTTCATTAGGACATTAGAAAACACAGCGGAATCGATTGACGTGAAAATCAATATTGAAATGAAAAGAAGAATTGAAGAAAATCGTTTACGTTTACTACCCATAATAAAAACGATTATATTATGTGGTAAACAAAATATTCAATTACGAGGTTACCGAGATGATGAGAACCTGACGGAAGAGGATGGCTCACATTCAATAGCAAATGAAGGAAACTTTCGTTCATTATTGAGGCTTCGCATTGATGCAGGTGACACTTTTTTGGAAAATCACATAAACAACGCTCCTCGTAACGCTACTTTTATCAGTAAAACAACTCAAAATAAATTAATTGACATTTGTGGGGAGCTAATATTACAGAAAATACTGAACTTTGTGAAAGAAAGTTGGTTCTTTAGTATCTTAGCTGACGAAACCACCGATGCTAGTACTATCGAGCAGATGAGTCTTAGCATTCGATATTGGGATATAACTACGAAGAAAATCAGAGAAGAGTTTGTAGCCTTTGTAGAAGCTAGAGGCTTAAGTGGTGAGTTCCTTACAGACCTAATTGAAGAAAATCTAAAGAAATTAGGATTAAAAATTGAAAATATGTAAGGACAAGGTTACGACGGTAGTTCAAATATGGCTGGAAAATTCAAAGGGGTGCAAGTACGCATAAAAGAAAAGCAGCCACTTGCTATTTACATGCATTGCGTGTCTCACAAACTAAATCTTCTCATATCTAAAGCCGGTTCATTACGTATTAGAAACGCTGTTGGTGTCATGAAAGAAGTCATCAATGCAATTAGGGAATCCGCTAAAAGAATGAATTGGATGCGAGAGGAAATACAAGAGCATCATCCTCAAGAAACGCGATTGAAGCTCTCAAAACTATGTGAAACTCAGTGGATTGAACGCCACGACGCAATTTTACAATTTTTACAAGTTCTTGATGCCATTATGTGCTTTCTAGAATTATTAGATGCAGAAGAATCGTCCTCCAAATCCGCATCTTTAATAGCATCAGTTCTGCGATTTGATTTCCTTATTGCAGTGCAAATCATTTCCTCTATCTTGAGTTTAACTATTTTTTTATCTCGTAATTTGCAAAGCCCTTCGTTAGATTTGAAGCAATGCTATGATATGATAAAGCATGTTGTCGATACTTTAAATGATTATCAAATTTCATCATCAAGTTACTCGAAAATACACGACGAAGCATCGAAAGTAGCAACGACACATTCCATTGAAATTACTATGCCGAGAATTGTGCACCACAGATCCAATACTGCAGCGTCAAATCTTGAAGAATATTATAAATTTAATTTATTTTTGTCATTTATGGATTTTATCATATCAGAGTTGGTAACAAGATTTTCCATTGCTGAACTTTCAAATATCGTTGCATTAGATGAATTAATCCCGGAATTTGCCAGTGAGGATACTGAAACTTTAATTAATGCAGCTGAACCTTACAAGAAAGATATTCCAGGAACATTTTCTGAATTACGAGGAGAAGAAGACTTATGGCAGAGGTAATGGAAAAACAAATCGGAGAGCGAACTTCCACGCAGTGCAAGTGAAAGCATATTACACGCTTCAGAATTTTACCCGAATATCAAGACTCTTATTGTATGTGTCTATGTATGTGAGCCATATTTTATGTGTCCTTCCTGTTACAACCTGTACCAATGAACGGTCTTTCTCAATATTAAGACGGGTAAAAACTTACTTGAGGTCAAATATGAAAGAAGAAAGGCTAAACGGTTTAGCAATGCTTAACATTCATCGCGATAAGGAAATTCACCTTGAAGAAGTATTAAATAAATTCGCAATGAAGCATCACAGGAAATTGCAACTGCAGTATTTTTAAGGTAATACAGCAATGTTTTGTCATTATTTTTCTCATTGCAATAAAAAGTGTTCTCCACATCTTAAATATGAAAACGTTTAATTTTATTTAATTGAAGAATTTTAACATTTCTGTATTAACTACATATTATAGAATTAATAAATTGTATATTTATGTATTTCATACAAAATGATAACAAATTGGTTACTAAAAGTTAATTTAATAATAATATTATTATTATTTGTAATTTATATATTAATTTCTAATGGTTAATTTAACATTATTTCATGAAAATTTATTTATTACTGTTTAATATATTATATTTTGAAGCAGGTTTGAATTATACTTCGTTCTTCTTCCACTTTAATGATAATTTTATAAGTAGAAGGTGTAACGCTGGTCACTGAAACTTGACACCCCCCCCTGTGAAAATTTTCTGGGTCCGCCCCTGTACCACTTAATAAAGTCTGAAAATTTTTAAATAAAAACTTTCTTCCTAACTTATAATATTTTTTACTCAAATCTTAATAATCTCAAAAAAATCTCAAATCAAAAGAGTATCTATCACAAAAGAGAAATTTAAAAGGGAAAATAATAATTAAGGCCAAAAGTTATGTATTGAACAGAGAGTAAATTTTTATGCACTATACATTCAATTTTAATTTAGTTAAAGAAGAACTGGCAGTAAGAAAAAAGTAACATCAATACAATCTATTGTAAATGACATTATAAACGTTTAATTTAAATATGCAAAGTAATCCATTTAGTTTTCCGTTAATGATCAACGCATTTATTACTACATATACTTATCTTTGTTGAAAGATTATACGTTAAATGTTATGTTGCATATTTTAAAGTGCTTTAGTATTTGTTACAATGCCCTAATCAAAATATTTCAAGATTAAATATATTAAAGGAAATTACTTCAGATAAGAAAACTTTAAACTTTACAATCATACGCTGTTATTGAAGATAAAAATCGAAATTAGTATTCCGCAGTAACATCGGCAATATAAATTAAAACACACGATAACAATGATAATTAGCTAAATAAATTATGGTACTTGTATATAAGTGATTGCGCCGCTTTTCCATTCTGTTGAATAGTGATACAAATAGAGATACAAATGCTAATGTGACAACAGTAAAGAGTTCGGAAATCCTCCTATTCTAATAATATTATAAGTGTGAAAGTGTGGTTGAATCTTTGATTAAACGTCAAAGCGAATGAATTAATTCCTTTGCAAATTTGCATATTGTTGGATTATAACTCATAAAAGAACATAAGCGATTCTTTATTAGATTAAGATAAATTGTTCTTTTTTTTTATTTCATTATTTTCACACAGAATGAATAGACTTTTCTCATTTAAAAAATAGGAAGAAAGAGAACAAGAAGAAAGACAAAGAAGAAAGTACAAGAAGAAAGTACTTTACCAGAAGAAAGTATTGGATTCATGAAAATTTTCGACTTCCGGTTTTGGAGAAATTTACACATTTTAGAAGGTCCTGAACAAGATTTGACTGTTTTTAGAAAATGTTTGTCTGTGAGTCTGTTTGTTCGTCTGTCTGTTGGTCTGTCTGTTTGTTCGTCTGCCTGTCGGTCTGTCTGATTGTGACAAAGTTTTTGTGGGCGCTCTATCTCAAGAACTAAAGCACGGAATTTAATAAAACTTTATATTAAGTTAGTCCCTGATATAAATTAATGCTGGTGTGGTTTTTGGTGTAAATCGCCCAACAGGTGACGCTGCTATGCTACATTTTTCCAGATTTTCATCATATCTATTCTAAAGAACCAATGCACATAATTTCATCAAACTGCAGATTGTGTTAGACCTTGACATAAATAGACGATGATTACGTTTTGGTGTAAACAGACCAACAGGTGGCACTGCTATACAACTTTTTTCATGATTTTCACTAGAGCTGTATCGCAAGACCTAACACATACAATTTCATCAAACTTCAGATTCAGTTAGACGTTGACATAAGTTGTTGTTGATTAGGTTTTGGTGTACATTTCCCAACAAATGGCGCTGCTAGACTTCATTTTCCTGTATTTACACGATTTTAGCGATTGTCCAATCTCAAGAACTAATGCACGGAATTTAATAAAACTTTAGATTCAGTTAGACTATTGACATAAATTGGTTCTGATTCGTTTTTCATGCATGTGAAATTTGTATGAGATCGATGAAAGTTTTGGGATTGGCACATCCGACTAGTTTTCTTTATTGTTATCACATCTTCAAAATCCGGAATAATAATATTTCCAGAACAGATCTTTTTCAATTGAAATATTTACACGTGAATAGTGAAAATGAAATAAAAGTTTACAAGAATTAAATTGCTAAGTACGAAAAGCAGATGAATGTGGCGTCATATTACAAACGAAAAATTGAAATATTTTTTAATCATACATGAAGCTTGAATATCAGTTACATATAAGGGCTTCTTTAATACAGTCAGGATCATGAAACATCTTGTTGCCTCCTTACTGATTGTTGCCTATTGTTGCTTATGAGGCTAAAAAAGTTTGAATGCTTATCGTATTATAAAATCGTTTTAAAAAAGCGGGATTGTTCGACAAAAAAATTGTCTAACCGGACAAGGGATGGATTTTGGATATTAATATTCTACTTAAATAAAGAAAGGCGCTATAAAGTGTCTATAAAAATTTAGAAGAATAGATCGGGTTTGAAAAATTTTATCAAATACCGTCAACCTGATGAAATGCAATCAACAACCCAGTTTTTCGAATCAGATATGTTTTGTATCATATATTCTCACGGGTGAGAAAAGTTTAATTGAAGGAGAGGAAAAATTATTGTTTTGCCCCCTTGTCTAGAAGTTTCCCTTTATACTGAGGAGGAAAGGGGAGGATTTAGATGGTCCGTTATTTATTTACTGTTTCTCAAAATTAAGAAATAAGGCAATTATTTTCATCGAATATGTAGGCTTTTAAACTTTATGTAATGGGGTGTGTTTTAAATTTATTGTTAGAGCAAAGTAACAAAAACATCAGAAAACTTGAAAAAAAGAAACAATAAAAAGTTTAAAATATTTTAAACTTTATCATTTGTGGGGGGGGGGCGGTAAAGGAATAGCAGCAGAAATTTTTGGGAGAGGCGGTAATAGGGCAATTCATTCTTTATTGATTGTTACTACAGAATTACAAATAGGTTAGATAAAATTTAAAGACTTTTGTTTAACTATTTTAAACTTTGAGAGCTCGGTTGGGGGGATGGGAGAGGAAAAACCGGAAACATTAATTTCGTGGTAGGGGGATGTAGATAATTTATGACTTATTGTTGCAATAATTTAGTAAATGAGCTAAAAAAGTTTTAAAAAATTAAATGTTTTATAGATTTTAAATTCTGCGTTCTGGAAGGAAATGACTTTTTTTTTTGGGGAGGGGGAAGGGGCGAGAAGTGATGTATATGAAGTTTTTCAAACGTAAATATCAGTAAGTAAAAAAGCTTTTGCTGTCAAAAATAATGTTACGAACGTTTATTTTAATCATATTTTGATAATTTATTTGTATTTAAATAATATTGATTTTTTTTTTTTCAGAATATGTGTTCATTTGTGTAAGAATATCACGCCCAGTCATGGAAATGTTAAGGTTTCTTTAAAAAATTCAATACATTTTTGCATGTTTTTTTCATACCATACAGGGTTTTCAATCAAATATTACGCCACTTTCAGGAAACTTGACAAATTGCAATAGAAACAAAATATTATAATTAGAAAATAAATGTATTAAATATTTGATGAAATATGAGAATTTGTTTGAAATAATTTTTAAATGCGCATGCGCTAACGATAACTTTTTTGCATAATTTAGTAGTCAATTATATAGAGAATTCATATAAAAAGGCCAGTCGAATACCCTGAAATTTCAGAAAGATATCGGCTATATAGTGAATAGAATTCCAGTTGCTTTCAAAAAGTAACCGAAAGATAGGGGATGTTCCAAAAATTATATTTTTTTATTAACTGACTTTCAACAAAGGAATTGGTATTTAATAAATATCAACGGGTAGCTTTGAAACTAAAACATCGATTTTTATAATTCTTTTTTTTATTAGAATGGTCTTGTTCTGGGGAATGAACTAGTTGTGCAAAAAACGTTTTGTTATCTTTAGCGGCTGCGCAGTTAAAAATTATTTTATACAAATGTTTATTTTTCATTGAATATATATTCTTATTGTATTATATTATTTCTGCTGTACTTAGTCAAGTTTTCTGAAAGGTTCTTTAAATTTGGTTGAAAACCACGCATGCTATAAGCAAAAAACTTGCGGAATTTTCTTTATTTTTTTTAAGGAAACCTTTATATCTTCATGAATGTACTTGATATTCTAACACAAATGAACACAAAGTTTGCACAAAATCCATACGTGTTGTAAATACAGATCATTTCGAGCATATTATTGTACAGGGAAATCGAAAATGTTATATTTTATTTTTCAATTTGATGTCTGCATTAAATGCCTTAGTGATCAAACCTCCACTGAAAAATATGATGTCATTTTTTTTTATATATATATTCCTGAAGTCAGCCATTTCTGTAGACATTCGACAGAATGCCTCACATCGAATGTGCCCGGTGAGTTCTGGCCATATAGTGTATCTTTATCTACAGGATAATTATAAAAAAAACTATCCCGATATATGAGTCCTTAACTATCACACCGTTCACAGAAACTGGCTGAAATTTTGGTTTTAAGTATTTTGAGGTATGCGCTCAAGAATCGTATGAAAAACAACAGTTAAATTCTAACAGTTACGGTTACAGTGACAAAATTTCGAAAATTTCAAATGGCAACATCTACTTTTTTTTTATTGTAATGTGATCTTCATAGTGAAAAACCATAAAAAGCGTTGGAACGATACCTGTATCGCGAAAATTGCCGGCGCTAGACAGACTAAGAAGAAAAGTGAAAACAACGAATAAGGACAGTAGTCCAGTCAACTTGTGCTCAAAAAGTGCTTGAAGTGGAAAATTCTGGTGTAATTGTTTTTAGTGGCTTATTTTATGTTTTTTGGGGTGCTGAATACGAATCTGAAGTTTTCCAACAAAATTTCGTTCGGCAAATTTGTTTTTTTTACAAAAAACCTGTAAAAACACGGACTTTTTTCGTTTGTTTAAAAATAACTCCAAAATTGTGCATTTTGCGTGAAAGTCGGCATTCTATGAGTTAAAGAGAATAAAATTTCCTACATTTTATGTACTGAAAGTTTTTTTCTATGATCAATGGTTTAGCTGTGAGAGTGCCGCAAAAATGGGTATTAAAAACAAAAACTGTAAAAAAAAAACGGGAATTACGGCACTGTATGTCGATGTAACATGAAAACAAACCATTTAACGCAAATATTAACCATCATTTATATTAAAGATTATATGATTGACTATATTTTATGCATTTAAAGTAGGGGGAAAGTGCGGTTCCGGCACCAGTGGAAGTTGGGAGCAGTGGAGCAGCTCCACCTACTTTCATGAGTCAAAGTTGCTCCTCCTCCGGGGGAGTTCTTACTCTAAGAGGTGATAAAATTTTCTAAAAAGAGGTAAAATTAGGTAAAGGAAGTAAAACTAGGCAAAATCGTCGAAAAACAGTACTTTTCAGAAAATAGCAAAAAACACATTTTTTTACAGCCTTTCTGTTCATAAGGCCTAAAAATAAACATTTCACTGTATACATTATACTATGCTTTAAAAAAATAGATAAAATTCTCTACAATTTATGTGCAAGTAATTTTCTTGGACCTTGAATAATTATGAAACAAGAACGAAAAATCATGCGTCAAGCATAGACTATGTAACACTTTCCAACGCTTCCAAAATAATTTTACAAATCTTACCGTTTAATAAGCTAAAAGATAACATCTAAGTAATCCGAATACTTTTCATCAGCCCTGTATAGGATCTATAGATTTGTATATATACTACATAGGATGCTACATTTTAGTTCAGTTAGGAAACGCGTAGCACAGTTTAAAATTCTCCGTCTGGAGTTAAATATACGGAAATGTGTTCGCGAACTTTTGTGCTTCCCTGTATAGGATCTACAGAATTTATACACACCACGTAATAGACAAAAAGAGAGTTAAAATTAAAATCGCGTTCAGTAACTTAAAACGCACTTCCAGGAATTATTGTTAACAGACAGTAGAGAATTCTTTTGTGTGTCCCTGTAAATGAACAATGACTGCTATACACACAATATTCTGTAGTAAGCCTCTTGTAATGCACCTTATATAAATTCCAATGCGTTTAAAATAGGGAAACATTATTTAAATAAATCGCAGACGATTTTTCTCCATAGACGTAATGTAACGGAATTCTTTTGACTGTCCCTGTAAAGTAACTATAAGTGCTATGCACACACTATTCCATATTAAGCTTCTTCTAATGCACCTTAGTGATATATATAAATTTCAATGCGTTTAAAATAGTGAAACATTATTTAAATAAACCTCAAGTGATTTTTCCCCATAGACCGCATTGTAATGGAATTCTTTTGAGTGTCCCTGTAAAAAAGTATAAGTGCTACACACTTCCGTTGAAATAGGGAACATGCTATAGATAACGACTATAACATATAAAAATTGCAGAGCAATCCGAGCATATTTGCGGGAGTTAGAGCACGGACAGACGGCAGACGGCAGACGGCCAGACGGCCAGACAAACCGAAGTCATAAACACTTTTCAACTAGGTTGGAAAGTGTTAAAAAGCAATGACGAATGCACGAAGTAGTCATCCACCTCTTTATTAAAGGCATATAACTTATATGCATCATTATACATGCGTGCGATATGTAAAACGTTGATGTTAGGTTATATAGGTAGAAAAAATGATAAATGATTCACGATTGATTAGTATGTAAACTGTTTAATGTTAAATAATATAGTAAAATAGGTAGTTATGTATTTATACAATATTAATTAATAATTATTATGGACATTGAAAGGAACTTGTCAGTCAAACCGAGTCCTCTTGGCCAATGGTTTCATGTTTCCTGAAGGTATGCCTTCTAGGTCTTCTACACCTATAAAAAAGAAATTAATATATAACAGCTATTTACGCATACGGGCGCGAAAAGCCGTTTTTGTCCCGAGGATCGAAACTTATGCTCCGGAGAAGAACTGGTGTGTATAATATTTTTTTAAACGGTGGAATTAATTATAACTAAGTTAAGATTCATACAGCATTTTATCATAACATTATTTTTACCTCTTTTTAATATCAGCCCTCTTTTACAGCTCATTTCAGGAATCGGTCACTTTTGGACCCCAAATCAGGGAGCAAAAAAGCTATTATACTACGTATCAGGGTTTTAAAAAATAATTAATGACATAGTTTTAATTTTCTAAAAACTAAATAGTTATGCACAGTGTATTGGGATACATATTTTGACCACACCAAATTAAAAATGAATGAAAAAATAAATGTGAAATGGAATGATTTATGTATAATTACCTTCAAGTAATTGCATCAGCATCTGCCATAGGGTCTTTAAAAATTTCAATGGCTTTAATTAATGCCGGGTTTCTTTTGAGAGTCTGAAGAAACCTCATTTTTCTTACTTTGAAAAAGGCTGAAGTAGTATCACAACCACTCATGGCATGTAAAAATAATATGTTGTCAGCAACCGATTGTTCAAGTTTGCAGTCAGGAGAAAAAATGAGTGGTGAAACTGTCGCTTTGCCTGGCTTTAAAAAATATACATTTGAATGTATGCCCCTACAGAGACCAATCATGATCACCAGCAAATCTAAGTCTTCACCCACGATAACTACAGAGTTATGTTGTTGCGCAAGGTCCCTTGCTGTGGTGATAATCAGCGTATCCGCATCTTCTCGTGCCTGTTTTATTTGAATGTCAGCTGCTGCAAATTTATCTTTCAACATTAAAATCAAACGCTTTTTGTTTTTTATATTGCCTAGAAATTTATCTTGTGGTACTGTAGGCACCATTGTTTCGTCGAACATCAAATCAACTGAAGTTTGTTTGCGTGATCTTCTTGCTCGCTCAATACATTTAGTACCTCTGCAACTTTCTTCAGGGTAACCATCGAACACAACTACAGCACTATCCTTGTATTTGTACTTAACAAATGACACATACCTTTCACAAATTGAGGAAAATGATTGACCCCTGTTCCACACGACTTTATGCAGTAAATATTCAATGGAATTGTTCAATGGATTTTTTTTAAGTGTTTATTGCTATTTTCCAAAAATTACTGTTTTTCGACGATTTTAGATAGTTTTATCTCCTGTACGAAATTTTACCCCCTTTTTCAAAATTTTATATTCTCTTAGAGTACTAGCTCTCCGGAGGAGGAGCACCTTTGACTCTTGAGAGGAGGTGGAGATACTCCACTGCTCAAAACTTCCACTGGTACCAGATCCACACTTTTCCCCTACCTTAAATGCATAAAATACAGTCAATAATATAATCTTTAGTATCACTGATGGTTAATATTTGCGTTAAATGGTTTGTTTCCATGTTACATCGACATACAATGCCGTAATTCCCGTTTTTAGGTGCGTTCGTAATTATATAAATACGTAGCACCTATAGTCGTCGTTTGGTCCGTCCGTCTGTCCGTCCGTCTGTCTGTCTGTCCGTCCGTCTGTCTGTCCGTCCGCATATAACAACGCAAAAACTACCCAACCAAATGGTTTGCAATTTAAAATATATTATCTTTGCAGAATTTTGTCGAGACATTTCAAATTTTATTAAAATCGAATCAAAACTTTAGGAGATATTAATAAAAATATTTATTAAGAAATTTGATTTTTTTTTTTAAATCGGTGCTTTTTTGTTAGAGGAGCTTCCGATGGATGTTAAATCGTCAAGCGACCGAGATACTTATTTTATGACAGAAATTAATCTGCAGACGATATAATTCATTTCACAGAATTAAAAATCATCAAGATCTGAATATTTATATAACTAGCTGATACATATATATCTGAATATTTATATAACTAGTTAAGATATTTGTATGAACAGTGTCATAAAATATATACTTAACTAGCTGTTTAGCCCGTTCTACGCATGGGATATCATGAATTTAATTCTAAAACGTGCGTACGAACGCACCTCGTTTGTAACGTTTGACGTACAATTTCCAACTTGTTTTTACAGTTTTTGTTTTTAATACCCATTTTTGAGGCACTCTCACGGCTAAACCATTGATCATAGAAAAAAACTTTCAATACATAAAATGTAGGAAATTTTATTCTCTTTAACTCATATACTGCCGACTTTCACGCAAAATGCACAATTTTGGAGTTATTTTTTAAAAAACGAAAAAAGTCCGTGTTTTTACAGGTTTTTTGTAAAAAAGACAAATTTGCCGAACGAAATTTTGTTGGAAAACTTCAGATTCGTATTCAGCACCCCAAAAAACATAAAATAAGCCACTAAAAACAATTACACCAGAATTTTCCACTTCAAGCACTTTTTGAGCACAAGTTGACTGGACTAGTCATTTTAATTCATTATTGTAGTTACTAATAAGTTGCGTTTTCTCTTATTGCTCAGAAAACTTGTATCTAATACTAGCATGAAAAATAATTGAATTTTCTTCTCTCTACATTTTTTTAACGTTTCTCTCTTTAAAAACAAGTAACCACCGCCGCTCTCAATGAATTTTTTGTGCTTTGAGCTCTTTCTGGGCTAATAGTCAGAAAACTATTTCATATAAAAATAATGACAAGAACGAAAAATCATGCGTCAGGCATAGATTATGTAACACTTTCCAACGCTTCCAAAATAATTTTACAAATCATACCGTTTAATAAGCTGAAAGATAACATCTAAGTAAACAATTTGGAAAACGCATAACATATTTAAAAACATAATTTCAGGAATTTCCAACATATACAATATTCGGAAAAATATCCGAATATTTTTATTCAGCCCTGCATAGGATCTATAGATTTGTATATATATACTACATAGGATGCTAAATTTTAGTTCAGTTAGGAAACGCGTAGCACAGTTTAAAATTCTCCTTCTGGAGTTTCTGTCAATAAACGGAAATATGTTCGCGAACTTTTGTGATTTCCTGTATAGGATCTACAGAATGTATACACACCAAGTAATAGATAAAAAGTGAGTTAAATTTAAAATCGCGTTCAGTAACTTAAAACGCACTTCCAGGAATTATTGTTAACAGACAGTAGAGAATTATTTTGTGTGTTCCTGTAAATGAACGATGACTGCTAGACACACAATATTCTGTAGCAAGCCGTGTTTTTACAGGTTTTTTGTAAAAAAAACAAATTTGCCGAACGAAATTTTGTTGGAAAACTTTAGATTCGTATTCAGCACCCCAAAAAACATAAAATAGGACACTAAAAACAATTACACCAGAATTTTCCACCTCCAACTACAATTTGACTGGGCTAGACTGTAATAATGAATTTTAATTGCCAACGAGGTAAGGAAATACTGTATGTATATATAGCCTTTCTCGACACAAGCATGGCTTTTAAATATATTGTACCATTGTTTTGCGACTTATTACTTAACGATATTTTAATTTTTATGGTGATTCAAGTTATACTACAGGGTGATTGTAATTAAAATCCCACTTTCAAAATGCTGTAAAAAGGGAACCACTGGTCAGAATGACTTCACATTTGAACTGAATATACTGGAAGAAGAGAGAAACGGTATGGCATCAGAAAGAAAACTTCCAAAGTGTATAAATAGATTTGCGCTGTAAGCGGCATAACGAAAGTGGATTCGGCTACAAGTGACATTTTTAATCGAAATACGACGGCTTTGGCATGAGTTGCACAGTAAACCAACCGTACTGTTCAATGTGCATGAGTGTTTCGGTTGTTTGACGGAAAAATGACTTCCAAATCAGTCAACAGTTTTGGTGCTGTTAGTGGAAAGCCCATCCACCACGTCAAGGTCGTACCACATTGGATGGGCAAAATTGGATGGGTTTTTCCTTTAGTCCAGTCATTTTAGAAAAAATAGCGGAAAAAATTAGAACAAAGCTGGATTTTTTTACAGGTGCTTGTTAGGGCATGTAGTTTAATATACTAAAAGTCCTCATCGATCCGGTATGAGCTTTCGCAGCCAGGGGGCGCGATTGATCCTGAAAATTGGTTTTTTGATAATATATCATTAATGATGACATCTAGAAAAAAAAAGTTCAATTAAAAAGATGTAGAAAATTTAATTTCCTACAAAAAGTGTGTATAAAATTTTTTTGTCACGTCAACACTTCTCTGTCAAAAATCAAGAACATTGAACGTACTTGGAAGAAAAACGATAAAAATACGAGAAACCTGATGCTATTTTCAAATAAATTATATTGAAAGGTGTAAAATTCTTACTTTTGAAGAAAGGAGGTGAATGTGCTTATTTCGAAACTATCCTTGAGGTAAAGCATTTAGCGCATTTTTTTTAATGCATTTTTTTTTAAATTCCCTCTAGGCCTAATCAACATATAATGACTGGCTTGTTCAAACGATTTTGACTAAATTTTGTATCTTACCATTTTCGGGCACGAGAAGGCTATTAGGTTGGGTCACATGTTCAAGAACTTTCGATTAGTGGGTCATTTTTGGGTCAACCCGGGTCAAGTTAATTTTATCTAAAAAACAGCTTTAACGATTTTGATTAAATTTTGTATCCTACGAGTTTCGGACACAACAAAATCATTGGGCTAGGTCACATGTCCGAGAAAATTCGATTAGTGGGTCATTTTTGGGTCACTGTGGGTCAAGCTAATTTTATCTAAAAAACGGCTCAGACTATTTACACTAAATTTTGCATCCTATGGTTTTCGGCCACAGGAAGACTGTTGGGCTAGGTCACGTATTCGAGAAAATTTGATTAGTGGGTCATTTTGGTCATGGGTCATTATGGGTCAAGCTATTTTATCTTAAAAACGCTCAGACTAATTACATTAAATTTTGCATCCTATGGTTTTCGGCACGGGAAGACTGTTCGGCTATGTCACGTGTTCGAGAAAATTCGATTAGTGGGTCATTTTGGTCATGGGTCATTATGGGTCAAGCTATTTTATCTTAAAAACGGCTCAGACTATTTACACTAAATTTTGCATCCTATGGTTTTTAGGCACGAGAAGACTGCTGGGCTATGTCACATGTTCAAGAAAATTCAATTAGTGGGTCATTTTGGTCATGGGTCATTATGGGTCAAGCTATTTTATCTTAAAAACGGTTCAGAGGATTTGAAATAAATTTAGCATCCTACAGTTTTAGGGAATGAGAAGACTATTAGACTAGGTCACATGTTCCAGAAAATTCAATTAGTGGGTCCTTTTGGTCATGGGCCATTATGGGTCAAGCTATTTTATCTTAAAAACGGCTCAGACGATTTGAACTAAATTTTGTATCCTACGGTTTTTGGTCACGAGAAAATCATTTGGCTAGGTCACATGTTCGAGAAAATCCAATTAGTGGGTCCTTTTGGTCATGGGTCATTACGGGGCAAGCTATTTTTATCTCAAAAACGGCTCAGAGGATTTGAACTAAATTCAGTATCTTACAGTTTTAAGGAACGAGAAGACTATTGGGCTAGATCACATGTTCGAGAAATTTCGATTAGTGGATCATTTTGGTCATGGGTCATGATATTTGAACTCAAAGCTAATTTTGACGGAGCATAGCTCGGTCTTCCCTTCTCGTGTTCACGTAATGCAATACAAGAATAAAGTTTCCTCAAATTGTGACTTAATTAATAATATTATATGTAGTAGAATAAATTCATCTCATGTAAATAGGCACACAAATACCACTTGGAATATTTCTACAACCACGTTTGAAAAGCCCCGGGTTCTTTCTAGTTTAAGTATAAATTAAACAAATTGCTACTCAATGTATGTATTAAATGGTGAAAATATAAAACAAACTGTTTGTGTATCCGATACATTGATGGTTATTTTTAAGACCCCTTATCGTAATTATATGTCATTATGGTATGGAGGGGGTCTTGGTTAACTCATAAAAATATAACATTCTGATGGCGTTTTTAAAATGTAACTAAAGGTTGCCAGAAATGCTTTCGAAAATTTTACTTTTCTCACCAAATTAAACTTTTGAGGGGCCGAAAATTTATGTATGACAGATTTTTGATATAATTAAAAATTGCCTTAAGGGGGGGGAGGGAGGTTTTAGAAGAAAAAAATTCATAACTTCGTCAATTCCCAAGATTTCAAATCCGCTTAAATTTATTATAAATCCCCTTAATATTATCTAAAATTTTTATATTGACATGTTTTTTATAGGACCAACTCTTATAGCAAAAAAAAAAATAAATAAATCCTTGCTGGCTCTGCCTGCAAACAAGTTTGGTTTCGAAGTAGGCGGTTCCAACTGTAGCATCATCGCAAAAAGGTCATTTCTTCCGCAATTCCCGACAAACAGGCGCCCCACGTTCTGCGTCTTCGAAATCTACCTGTGCCTGTAGGCCGAGCCGTCAGGGATTTTAATTTAATTTTATGTCTGCTTTACATGATTTATTTTGCAATATTTAGTATTTTATTTTTATTTTTTTATATTAGTTTTGTGCATTTTAAAGTGTCTTTGTCTTCTAATCTGTCTTTATTTAAAAAAAACTTTTGGACTATGGGCAGAAAAAATTATAAAAATGATTTTTCAATATGTAGTATGTATGGCTTTAAACATAAAAGTGCCATATTTTATTCTATTTTCTTGGTTAATGTGAATTATTTTATTGGACATAATTCAAACTTTTCCAAGTCTGTATTAAGTCTGAAAAGACTTAATAAGAAATAATGAAAATACAATTAATTGGTCCCCATCTGCCACGTTACTGCCTGTATTTACTTGTTCCAAGCAGTACACTATACATTACCTGAGACCATGACAATTTTATAATCTATACTAATATTATAAAGGAGTAAAGATTGTTTGTTTGTTTGTTTGTAGGGGGTAATCTCTGGAACTACCGAACCGATTTCAAAAGTGATGGTGGCAAATGGATGGTGACAACCCCTGCTCCAACATAGGCTATATTTTATGTCGGTGCCACTAACCCCAGGGGGTGCAGGAGCAAAAAACGTTCTAAAATTGCGATTTTTTAGCTATCAAACTGGCTATCAAGCCCTGAGAGCTTGCCAACCGTTTCTGTATGTATGTATGTACGTACGTAATGCGATATAACTCTTCATAGAAATATCCGTTTTCCTTCAAATTTTGTTTATAGGTTCACTGTGTTAAGTTGCTTCCCTGATTAGTTTTCGGGATTGATTGGTTAAGTATAAAGGGGGGAGACGGGGGGATAATCCCCCCTTAATTTATATAAATGGGTTTTTCATGCAGAATTATTCCATTTTCCTTCAAATTTTGTTTATAGGTTCACTAAATTAAGGCGCTTAACTGATTAGTTTTCGGGATTGATTAGTTAAGTATAAAGGGGTGGGGATCGGGGGGCTAATCCCCCCCCTTAATTTATATAAATGGGTTTTTCATGCAGAATTATTCCGTTTTCCTTCAAATTTTGTTTATAGGTTCATTGGGTTAAGACGCTTCCCTTATTACTTTTCGGGATTGATTGGTTAAGTATAAAGGGGGGAACGGGGGGCTAATCCCTCCTTAATTTATATAAATGGGTTTTTCATGCAGAATTATCCTATTTCCTTCAAATTTTGGTTAAAGGTTCACTGTGTTAAGACGCTTCCCTAATTAGTTTTCGGGATTGATTGGTTAAGTATAAAAGGGGGAACGGGGGGCTAATCCCCCCTTATTTTATATAAATGGGTTTTTCATGCAGAATTATTCCGTTTTGCTTCAAATTTTGTTTATAGGTTCACTGTGTTAAAGCGCTTCCCTGATTAGTTTTCGGGATTTATTGGTTAAGTATAAAGGGGGGGAACGGGGGCTAATCCCCCCTTAATTTATATAAATGGGTTTTTCATGCAGAATTATCCCATTTTCTTCAAATTTTGTGTCTAGGTTTACTGTGTTAAGGCGTTTCCCTGATTAGTTTTCGGGATTGATTGGTTAAGTATAAAGGAGGGAACGGAGGGCATATCCCCCCTTATTTTATATAAATGGGTTTTTCATGCAGAATTATTCCGTTTTCCTTCAAATTTTGTTTATAGGTTCACTGTGTTAAGGCACTTCCCTGATTAGTTTTCGGGATTGATTGTTTAAGTATAAAGGGGGGGAACGGGGGGAAAATCCCCCTTAATTTATATAAATGGGTTTTTCATGCAGAATTATTCTATTTGCTTCAAAATTTGTTTATAGGTTCATTGGGTTAAGACGCTTCCCTGATTACTTTTCGGGATTGATTGGTTAAGTATAAAGGGGGGAACGGGGGGATAATCCCCCCTTAATTTATATAAACGGGTTTTTCATGCAGAATTATTCCGTTTTCCTTCTAATTTTATTTATAGGTTCACTGTGTTAAGGCGCTTCCCTGATTAATTTTCGGGATTGATTGGTTAAGTATAAAGGGGGGAACGGGGGGGATAATCCCCCCTTAATTTATATAAATGGGTTTTTCATGCAGAATTATTCTGTTTGCTTCAAAATTTGTTTATAGGTTCATTGGGTTAAGACGCTTCCCTGATTAGTTTACGGGATTGATTGGTTAAGTATAAAGGGGGGAACGGAGGGCTAATCCCCCCTTATTTTATATAAATGGGTTTTTCATGCAGAATTATTCCGTTTTCCTTCAACTTTTGTTTATAGGTTCACTGTGTTAAGGCACTTCCCTGATTAGTTTTTCGGGATTGATTGGTTAAGTATAAAGGGGGGAACGGGGGGGGGATAATCCCCCCTTAATTTATATAAATGGGTTTTTCATGCAGAATTATTCTATTTGCTTCAAAATTTGTTTATAGGTTCATTGGGTTAAGACGCTTCCCTGATTAGTTTTCGGGATTGATTAAGTATAAAGGGGGGAACGGGGGGATAATCCCCCCTTAATTTATATAAATGGGTTTTTCATGCAGAATTATTCCGTTTTCCTTCAAATTTTATTTATATTTTCACTGTGTTAAGGCACTTCCCTGATTAGTTTTCGGGATTGATTGTTTAAGTATAAAGGGGGGGGAGGAACGGGGGGGCTAATTCCCCCCTTAATTTATATAAATGGGTTTTCATGCAGAATTATCCCATTTGCTTCAAAATTTGTTTATAGGTTCACTGGGTTAAGACGCTTCCCTGATTAGTTTTCGGGATTGATTGATTAAGTATAAAGGGGGGGAACGGAGGGGGCTAATCCCGCCTTAATTTATATAAATGGGTTTTTCATGCAGAATTATCCGATTTTCTTCAAATTTTGTATATATATTCATTGTAATTAGAGATTTACCTGATTAGTTTAAGGGGTTCATTAGTTAACTATGGGGGGGGGGTAACGGGGGGATGACCCCCGCCTTAATATATTGTTTATTTCTTTATTTTTCGATGGGCTTATTTCAAATTCTTTGAAATAAGAGTATAATATACAATTAGTATGAATAGCCTGTGAACTCAATGCCCTCAGTTTAACTGGGCAGTTTTATTTTTATTTTTTATACTGAAGGAGCTAGAAATTTGAAATTTGTCATTGTAGTAACTTATAAGATGTAAATGCTCTCTAAGAACAAAATAAAAAAGAAATTTAAATTTAAAAGGGTGAAATGAGCGAAAAGCGTTCTAAAAGCAGTCTAAATTACAATTTCTATGAAATCTTTTGGAACTACAGAACCGATTTCAAAAGTAATGGTGGCAAATTGATGGGGACAATCCCTACTCCAACATAGGCTATATTTTATGTCGGTGCCACTAACATCAATGGGGTGCAGGATCGAAAAATGATCGAAAATTGCGACTTTTTTATACTGAAGGGGCAAGAAATTTGAAATTTAGCATTGTAGTTACTTATAAGATGTAAATGCTCTCTAAGAATAATTTTTTAAAAAATCGAAATTTATATGGGTGAAATGAGCGAAAAGCGTTCTGAAGTCATTCTAAATTACAATTTCTATGGAATCTCTGGTACCACGAACCGATTTCAAAAGTGATGGTGGCAAATTGGTGGTGACAATCCCTGCTCCAACAGCCTCTTTAATAAAAAACTATACGTTGCTGACGACTGGGTTTTTCGCTAATTGTTGCAACAGATTAATCTCGGAAAATGAAACATTTGAAGTTACTGAAAAAAATGATAGCTCAAAAAGTATTTGTCAGAAAATTGTTAGACAAACTGCGTTTGAAAGGTAAAAAATTGCATTTTTCTTGATATAAATTTGAAATCTAATGATTATGCCATTTTTCAAATATTGAATTTCAAAAATTACCAAATTTTTCAATGGAGTACCATAGCGAAACCTTCATGCGTAAAAAGATAATGATAAGGGCGACGTGTCCTGACGTGTATATTGGCTATAGCACGAGTCACAAATTATAGTAGCCTTATTATTCTGTTAAAATATAAAAGTTATTTATGAAATGTCAATATTTTGTTTGATTAAAGGTTCGTTAAAAGAAATTGACCAGCGTAGCGGGCGTAGCTTGCTAGTGTTTAAATAAACATTTAAATGAAAGCCATGCGCATACTTTCAGTAGTGAGACTTTGAATAACTTAAGACTGAGGAGGAGAAGAAAGAGAGAGGGAGAGTTCCATTCTTATTTTTTTTAACCACTAGGCTAATGTGCTATTTATGAATCTAATATCAAAATGCATAAAATTCATAACACAATTCAATTCATTTTTTTTATTACAGTTGAATACTTTGTTAGCAAATTGTTAATGATGTATAATTATTAATCATTTTTGTTTTCAGTTTGATGATGGTTCTGGAATGAAAAGAGAAGCAACTGTAGATAACTTAGTGAAAATAGTTGAAGAACTCACCAGAATTCATTAATAAAAGATTTTTCACTTTTGTTTCGAACTGCCTTCTCCATGAATTGTTAATTTTGTAAAGACTTAAGTAAAGTAGTGTGTAAATAATACTGATGTAATATACAGTTTTATATTATCCCTTAAAGCATTTACATCCTTTAAGTATTTTTGTGTATAAAAATATTTGTCCTATATTTTTGTGATTGTTTGATGATGTATTTCAAGACATGTAATAATGTAAGTACATAAATTTTAAAACTAAATTTTCTTTTTTCACATATTACATGTTTTAATGCACTTTTTCGTTTAAAAATATTTAAGTAAATATTTTTGCTACCTCATGTTCACCAGTACTTAGTGACATATATCTGCAGAGCAATGCTTCTTGTTGACTTCCTACTTTGTCCTGTGTTATGGAAAGATTTCAAACCTGTATTTTCAGATGGGGAGGAGCAGTTTAAATAGTCATATTAGCAGTTGGATGACAAGGTTACATATTAAACTAGATGATTATTGATAAATTCTCGATTATCCGATGTAGGCTCGGTCCCAATTACATTGGATAGTTGAGGTTGTATTCTATTCATTATTATATTTACTTTTCTTTAATGTTCCTTTTCTTAACTGATGTTTTGAGTTTTATTTTAAGTATTAGATTTATAATTTACCTGAACAAACCTATTAGCAGCTGCACTGAGGTTCTCTTGCGCTTCTAAATAATCAGACTGTTTCGAAGTAATTGCAGTTCCTTAATCATCAGTTTGAATTCCAATCGCATGTGCAGTTCTCTTAAAAGTTACGAATTTTAACCAGTTTTCTATCATAAACACAAAACAAAATCACCCAAATAATAAGTAGACACTTCAAATTAAATACTCATTAAAAAAAGGAAGTTTTCCTATTAATATACATTAATGACAGAACTCCATCTATTCATAAAACAGTTTCGCACTTTCCTTAACACAACAATCAGTCAGTCAGTAATTAATGTTCGACGCGCTTAGCGCCATCTGGTGGTACTTTCTTTCTCATTTTGCAACAACTTCTGCGGGCGAAGTACGTCTGGAGACTAAAGGGTTGAGAATTCAAGGGGGCAAAGAAACTGCACCGTTCTTCTGATAATGGTGCTGTTTGGCAACCTCACTGTGCATGCTCTTGTCCGACCATCACGTCCAGGATAAGTTTCTGTTATAACACACATTTTTGATATGAGTCGTGGAGTATTTTCCTTTATGAGAACGACAGTGTTTTCTTTAAGTTCGCTTGGTCGGCAACCTGTTGGTGCTGATGAGCTGATTTTAATCCTAGCAGATAATTAGATTTCCACCATTTCCAAACTTGAGTCAAAATATTTTCTTGATATTTTCTCATTTTTTTCATTTGGTATTCATTGTATTGGAGGACTGTTATCTTTGATTGAGGTAGAGTTAGCAATCTTCTTCCAGTTAAGAAATGGAGAGGTTTTGATTCACGAGGATCGCTGAAAACGTAGGTGAGAGGTCTAGAATTGAGAATCTCTTCTACTTCAATTACAATTACTTCCACTTCTGGAAAGGAAACTGAAGTTTTTCCAAGAATTCTTTTCAGACATTTTAACTGATCTTACAAGACTCTCCCAGAAACCTCCCCTCCAAGCTGCTCTTCCTACAATAGAATTTCATTTAATGGACAATCCACTAAACAAATCTTGCACGTCTTCATTTTTCATAGTTTCAGAGTAAATTTAATTCTCGTTTTGCCTTACGGAATGTTTTTGCGTAATCACTGTAGATAGTGATGCATATTCCTCGTCTTCCTACAAATTTTTGGAACGCTTGAATGAATGTTTTTGTGGTCAAGTCCGGAGTTAAATGTAAGTGTACTGCTCTTGTTACAACACATGTGAAGAACAATATGTAGGTTTTCTTAGTCTCATTGTGATCTTTAATGTACAAGGGACCTAAATAATATAGGCCTGTAACTTGGAATGGATAACCTTAATTTATTCTGTCGGCAGGTAGAGGTGCGGGAATCTGGGTGGCAGGTTTAACACAAAGTTTTTCACATAAATTGCATTTAAACATCAAACTCTTGATTCTTTGTATGGCTTTTAAAATCCAAGTTTTTTCTCTGAGTTGTGTTAAAGTTTCCAAGACACCTCCATGTTTTGTTTTTTCACTCCAATCTTTGATGATAAGATTTGATAAATGAGATATACTAGGTAGTAAAACTGGATGAGCTTCATAGTATGAGATATTAGCTTGCTGTAATCGTCCACCAGTCAAGATTATTTTTTTTCATTTAAAATTAGATTAAACTGTCCAGTAACTGACTTTGCTGGTACTGGTTTTCCTTGCGTCAAAGCTGAATATTCTTCAGGAAAATGCTCCATTTGAGTAAGTTTAATCCAGTATTCTTTGGGAAATTCAAGTTCGTCTATAGCCAAGGAACCACTTTTCTTACTCTGAAGATATCTTGTATTGTCGACGAATCTTTGAATCCATGCAGTAATTCGTAATATTAGTTTAAGTTTGCTGAGTCTTTGGATATCAAAAAGAGCTTCAAGTTTCGTTGTCAGGAGCATATTCACCACTTCATATTCTTTATTTTCTAAGTTGATTTCCTGATTAGTATGAATGTTGGATTGTGGGCATTAACTTTCACACTTCCTTAGCCAACGTGATCCAAAGCTCCTGCTCCTTTAGACTGGTTAAGTTTTCCTATAGTTCTTATTACGCTTCTCTTCGTACATTTTATTACTGTCATATCTTTATTCCTTAAAAGTTTATCACTATCAACGCTTAAGACGTCCTCTGCTTAATTCCAGCAATAGCCATGGACCTTGCATAACGTCGATTCATCCTTAACTTCCTTATATCGATCTTGCAATGAGAGTACATTTGTTTTCCCTTTTCTCATATTAAAGCCTGCTTCTCCCAAAATGAACCTTATTTGTTCGTGGATGGTGTACGCTAAATCTGTGTATAAGATCGTCGCATACAATCTACTGTTCAAAACACTGAAGTCAGTTTGATAAACATCCTTATACTTTTCGATGTGATGTTTAATTGTCACGTTCAGTAAAAATGAGCTCAATCTTGCTCCAAAAATTACACGTGTCATCCTTAAAACTTCGGGCTCAGCGTCTAAACCCATAGAAATCTAACTGCGTCTCTTTCTTTTGACACCAAGGCAATTTGCAAAAATGCACCATTTATATCTGCCGTTATCGCAACCTTATTTAGACGGAATTGTAAAAGAAGTAGTATTAGAATATCGGACTATAAATTCGGACCTGGACTCAAGCAGTCATTAAGGGACTTAAAATTGTGTTCACTCAAGGAAGCATCGAAAACTATTCTCATCTTCTTCGTCATTTTATCTTCGTATATTACTGCGTGATGTGGCATGTAATAGATCCTTATATATTATTTCTCCTGTCAACATCCCTTTTACTCAGAAAATATGAAACGCAGAACAACGAATGAGATACCATATGAAAGGTTTTAGAACAAGCTTCTGACATAGCCCCCTTAACAATTCGTTAAAACATGTTTTTGATTAAAATTTGCTGAAATTAAAAAATTAAATCGGCATTGTTTTCATGAAGGAAATGAAAGGTTTTCCTGAAATTATTGTTGCCAAAAAAATAAAATACCACATTATATGATGATCATAGCAATTATTATAAAAAACACCTCACGGGTTTATTTTATACTTATGATTAAAAAGCGAAATTGAAATTGAAATGTTTAGATTTATATTTCAAAGTCCCATGGTTTTCCCGAGGCGGATGACGTCATCCTCTAATGCAGTCAAAATACGATTGCTAATTTTTTTTTCTCGCGCGTGCCTTTAGCAGTCTTGGATCAGTTTTTAGTCTAACTTTGATGGAATAAATTAGATGATATTCTGGCTTGACTAACAACTAAATGTTGTTTGCAGATATTTTTATCCTTGCTTTTTCTTTAAAAGTTTAAACCTGCATCTAATAAATATTACATATTGATAAAAAATGATACTTCTCTATTATCCCGTCGAACAATTTTCATAACAAAAACTATCGCCAAATAAACGGGAGAACAATGCCATTGGAATATCAAAAAATAAATAAAATATAAGAATTTAAGGACACAATTGTTATTTTAATTAATAAAATTACTACTAAATCAGTAAAACATAATGAAAAATACACGCAAATGTCGAATGTAATACCACTATATGACGTAACAAACATGCATAATGATTCTGACATCAGGTAAATGGGACTGCATTTTGGGCGTTTAATCTTACAGTTTGGCGGTAGTTTTTTGTTATGAAAAGCGGTCGAAGGGTTAATAGAGAAGTACCTAAAAAATATTAGATTTCAGTGCGAAATCTTCGCACGGGCCCTCTGGTTTTAGAATAATCACCACATACATTTTCATTGACTCTTTCAGCTATTCCTTGAATTATGTGCTTTGAAATAATGTCCTTGTACTGACTATGAAAATTTCGATTTTTCTTAAATCTTTTAACAAGTATTCGCAAACGGTTGTTGGCATTACTATAGTTATCCTGTAACGACTCAGTATGTTCGTTCCATGGTAGTCCAAACTTAGTAGCGACCTTCAATTAGTTTTATAGAATTTTCAAATTCTTTCAAAACTTCATCTTCGGAATTCAGATTGTCACTATGCGACAGAACCCAAACCTTCTAGCCCCACCAGTGGCTGAGAGGTTCTGTTCTCGAAGCTGGTAGACGGGAAGTGCTGGGTTCGATCCCAATCGCGCACGTCGGCCTAATCGTTCGGAGTTTTCGTGGTTTTCTTCGATCCGTGGATTTATCCATGCGTAAATACGGGTTAGGTTCCCTTAGAAAGACCCCCACGAAGGGCACTTCCCCCGGGCCTATATCCCAAGTGTAGATAATTGGCCGTCAATAATCAACCCAACCCAACCCAACCCAAACCTTCTAAATCAAATTTTGATTACGCACTATAACATTCATTACGCTAACATCCTTAAAATCTTTGCGTTTTGCTTCAGAACCATTAAATACATAACCTAGTTTAGTTTCCATTCCTACTAAAGCACCAGACACTCTTTTGATTTTCCCTGTATCGATTTTCCAGAAATAGTCTGACCCGATTAATAGAGAAACCCTTAAATTTTCACACTCTTCAATATTAGCTATCTGTATTTTGGCTTCATTACAAAATTTGTGAATTTCATTACTAGGACCTTAAATTTATTAAGCAGAATGTAATGAATGAATGTAGCCATAATCAACGCTTCAAAGTACTTTTTTGCTTTATCTGGGACATGTTGCAGTTGAATACATTGATCCAAGTCCGGAGATGCAGAAGAAGAAATAGGCGTTCAATTGCCACCGAATTAAAGAAAACAATGGTGTCGAATTAATATCACCTGTTAATGCTTTTGCTTTTCATGATGGCTATAATACATTTGCAACAGGTGGTTTTGATAGTTATGTTTATATCTGGGACAGTTTTAAGAAACAGACACTTGTGTTCAATTCCATCGTTATCCTACTCGCATCTCTTCATTATTGTTTAGTCCAGATGGCAACACACTTGCTGTTTTATCTCTTCGTACATTTATAAAGTCAATACAAAGGAGAAAGTTTCTCCCGATTCAATTTACATCCAATCTGTTACTGGCCAAGAGAGAAAGCCGAAATGACAATTTCGTTCACATAAGTTTTAAGACTCTTTTGATGCATATAAATTGATATTTGTATGCAGAATGATTTTTTTTTTCATCCATGAATCATTTTTAGGTAAACAAACTAGAATTTTTCATATCTAGGTGTTTTTTTTCATTTATTAATGTAGCTTGTTCTTTTATTTATATTGGGGAGTTTTTCTTGCTTCGGAATTCCAAAATTTTTTAATTATTTTTTACAAATAAAACTCATGATGAAGAATGGAAAAAGTAAATTGTTTTAAAGTTAAATTAATATTCTACAATGTTCCTGTTTTATTCAAAATTTGACGTTGTCATCTTAGTACTGACATGTAATTGTATTTGTTAATTCCTTTCACAATGAACATCCCATACACATAGCATCATAATTTCCAAATAGGAATGTTTGGCTAATTTAATCGCATAAATTCTGTGATTAAATAAAATAAAAATTGCTTTTTGAATCTACTGGCAGGAAAAATTAAAGATTATACACGCCTTATACTTCATGTATGTGTGATGCTAGTCACAAAAGGATTAACAGAATTACTGGTCCAGATTAGAATTCTGCATAGATCGAGCACCACCTGACCCAAACCCAAAAATTCTGCTTCAAATCAACCTGAAACTGGCGAAAATTCCGTGAACCAAAAACAGATAAACTTAAAACTGACCCCGAAATATCCAAATCCAAAGTGAAAGAAAATTAATCGATATTTTATTCAATTATGGGAAAATAGTCTACAATTACATGTCGAACATCACTTTTATCTGTTTTTGTATAAAAATGAAGGCACATAACATGAATTAATATTCAAATACAGTTGAACTCCTTTAATACGAACACGGCTAAAATAAGGATACGGTTAAAACGCCCAATTAGCAGGTTAGGAAAGGAATGGTTCATTATTTAAACTATATTAAGAATTTCGCATTTTTAACGAGCTACAAAAGCAGGATCACGGCTAATACTGGCAGAACATTTCAAAAACAGCTAATTTCAATGAGTAGAGTAGGATGAGGAAAGAAATCTCTTTCTTATCGAACACTGTTCTCTCTCAGCGATAATACAGCATGTCCGAGAAAGGTCTTTATCATTCCAAACACTAATAACAAAAATACTAACAGGTGAAATGAAATGCAGTTTGCTGCAAAATAATGAAAAAATGTAAGAGTTATTTAACAGTACCTTCAATGTAGCTGTACATGAGCTCCGTTAGTAGATCGAAGAATGTCGAGCCTGTACTCGATTTCCCTCCATGTGTTTTTTAACATTTGCGGTGTAACAGTGAGAATTTTGATGAGTGATGATTTCATGATTTGTCACTTCATACTGCAGGCAATTGATACCAGAAAACACTCTGAGATTTCTTCATTCTTTTGCAGAAAACTGCATTCCATTTCTCCTGTTAGTATTCATATATATATATATATATATATATGATCTATGTCATATGATAACGCTCGTATTTATAAATCAATTTGGATGAAACTAATTGTGTGTATTAAGCTCACCATTGGCTCGTCCGAGTTCGTTGGCCAGCTTGGTCCGCCATCTTGTTTCAAAATGGCGGTCACTGAAAGATTTAAGACTAAAATAAGTATACAAAAAAGTTACAAATTCAAATTTATTTTTGATTAAGTGTTAGGCCTTGATAAAAGGATTCCGGAGCATTTTTTGTTTTATCTCTAACTTAAAACATGGCTGAGATAGAGTAGTTTGAAATTCTAGGGTGGCTGACATTTTGAAACAAGACAGCACATTACAAAAAACCAACGATTAATTTCTGAGTTTTAGTGAATGCGATTTCTCGCAAATTATTATCTTTCATTCTTGTAATCATTTTCCCAATCATACCTATATGTCCGTTAACGCCAAATTCTCACCAAACTTGGTGACATTTGGCCACCAAAATAAGTCTTCATAAATGAAGCCAACTTGGCTACAGCTCAATAATTTGGCAAATTTCTTATTCAAATTCAGTATTAATGAATCTTCTGTAATCGGTTTCTTTGCATTTTAGCTTGCTGTTCTTGAGTAACTTTAGCTAAATTTTTAAAACGAAGATATAGGAACCTTTTCCTCGCAGTACAGGCCGGAAAGACTTTTTGTTATTAATTTGTTAAAATAATAGACCTTTCTCGGACACGCTGTATTTCTACATCCTGTTTTCTACATTCTATACCCTGGCGTTAAATCCAGGAAGCCGTATTAAACACTTGGCTCTGACATAATAATTTAAATTTAAACACTTCTGTATCAGACGCTTAATTTCTTTGAAAATAAAGAAAAAAATCATGTGGCACAGACACGGTATACATTATCATATTTGGGAAAACTAAATAATCATTGTTAGAATTTTAGAAATACTTTTGGAATAGAGAAACTTCTTCAAGTACTCTTTATTTTCTTCTATATTCATATAAAGAAAGTATAGAATTCATCAACATTTTTCACCTCTGGTTTTTTATGGATTGACACATTTTGATATGGTCTAAATATGATTTCACTATCTTTGGATCAATATCTGTTTATGTATTATGCAAAATTTCGCCACTCTAATTCGAGAATTAATGAACAGAATTCTTCATATTTATATACATGCGCATAGCCAGGGGGAGGGGGTGCTCTGAGTGCCCAGGCATCCCCCCCCCCTGCTCACGCAGATATATGCAGGATTTTTAAATCTAATTTAAATAATCAAAATTTATTTTTTTAAATGAAAGCAAGGTTACAAAAACAAAATAGATATTTTTATTTTTCATATATTATCATTTTGTAGAATACAATCATTTCTCAAGTGTCATGATACAATAACTGATAATTAAATTTTTCGCATTACATTTGTGCTCATTCAGCAATATTTTATAAAGTAAAATATTTTAGGATGCTAAATATTCCGTACGCAGGGCCAGACACTACTGGCGCATTCTTTTGATAAAGTTTGCAAGGCGTCAGTCGCATTAAATGTTCCCACTGATAATAGACTTTTAGAGTATTTGCGGAAAACAGAAGCATTTACATATGGAAGCTACGTTTAATTATTTTTTTTATCTTTTAAGTAAAGGAAAAGAAAAAAAATACTCAACAAAGTGATAAATCAGTGTTGAATTCAGGGGGTGGTCCGGGAGGGGACTTCTCTCCCCCCGGAGCATTGAAATGTCACCACCGGAAGATTTGAGATTTTATGCTTCTAATGGTAAAAAAGTGCAATTCCCCCCCCCCCCCAGCCACAGAAATCCCTCCCAGAGAAAAGTGTCTGAATTCAACACTGTGGTAAATTATAAAGCCAATCATTTGAGGGTTTTCGAGAAGAGAAAATTCTGTTGTTTTGTTCAGTTTTAGTTTTTCAATCTCTTGTGCTTGTATCATATCGAAATAGGCCAAATGAAAATTATATTTAATTTATAAATATACTTCACACTTTATCATGTGTATTTAAAAAAAATGGGATAGCCTGAAAAGAGAAAACAAACGTTAGAAAAATCTGCAAAAAAGTGCAAGACAATTGAGTATGTTTTAAAACAGAAAATAATTGTCCAACATGGTGTCAAATCTTCAGAAGCCACAGTCACCAAAGAAAGTAAGAATAGTTTATACTCTCTTAAAGCTGTTGTCAAATTCCCTGCTCAACACATGCGAAACTCTCTGACACATTTTATGACTTATTTTTAAACTTAAAGGCACAAAATTAGCAGGCCTGTCTATTGAAGTGATTTGAAATCGAATTACGTATTCCATTTTCTGATAAATAAAATACTTATCAAGTTATAAGTGACTTTAGTCATATGATGGCAGGTTTTTCTCCTTTCTCTCGCTGTCACGCTCACGTCTGGAAATTTGGTTCAAAACACCAACTTTGACAGTATTTTCTGAAAATTGCATTTACCAACCAATGGAAAAACGTCTTTCGATTACAACATTTCTGAATAACAACACATGCCAGTTTCATGCATTTTTGAACAAAAAATAATTTTAAAAATGTGTCAATGCATTTTCCAATAAAAATTAATTTTAAAAACATGTCAGAAAGTGTCTCTTTGGATTTGTTTTGGATTTATGAACAAATAACCTATGAATTCTGGAAAAAAAATATTGATTTTTTTTTAATTCAATAATTTTTTGTTAAGGTGGTCTGGAATAAATTTATATATATGTATATGTTATTTATAAGTATGTTTCATTATTATTTTTAAAAAATCTGCATATTAAAATCCTTTCCTAATGTAAATTTAAAAAATTAAAATTTAATTTTTATAAACGAATTTTAGCTGTATTTAAAATTGATGTAGGGTAGATGTGCCAGTAATGAACGCCCATCCAGTAATGGACAACCCCGAATGTTTTTGGATTATAAAAAAATAACCAATAAAAATTTTGCTTTTATTTATTTTTCCATAACTCCCTCTTGTATGTTTTATAATATGGGTTATTGTTGACACTCTTAATCAAACCAATCAGGAAGCAGAAAATAATGTTTCACAGTTTTTTGTTTTTCTGTGAAAATCTTAATGAACATGCTAAGAGCTCACTTCACTTAATTAATTTATGTCTTCCTTATTTTCTTTCAAAAATTGCATGTTTTTGTTTGGATAGTATGTATTATAAAACTTTGAATTTCATATATCAATGGCCATTTACAAAATTTCATTTATTGTTAAGATTTTAGGACCGGTGCCCATTACTGGAATTCTTAATTAGTCTCTTTCCAATAATAGACACCCCATGTGGCCAATACTAAAAGTATAATTTCAGTAGTGGATAAAATCTTTTTATTTAACTGAAAAGCTAATTAATCAAACTTAAATTTTACTTAGTAGAATGTAATAAGCACTTTTAGGTAGATTTCGTAAGAAATACTACCTATAACATTCTCACCTAAGTTTGAAATTTTGAAAACTTTTTGCAGATCTACGCCGATCATGACTCCCAGAACCCAAAACCACTCCCAGTTCAAAACTTTATATATCTATCTATCTATCTATTTATCTATCTATCTATCTATCTATGTCACTTTTTTATGAACACGATAACTGGAAAGATTCTGCATAAATCTCTTCCAAACTGATACATAAAATCAAGGGGCATAAAATCTCGGTTAAGTTCGTTAATGGGCAAAATCAAACCGGGGGGGGGGATGGGGGGGCTTTTTGTGAAAACAGAAAACCCCCCATAATTTCTTAATTATGATACGTATCGAATCCGTTTGACGTTATTATTACTTCTAGGAGAAGGGCCGAAAATTTATGTATGACAGATTTTGATATAAATAAAAATTGCCTTAAGGGGGGGGGGAGGGGGGGTTTTAGAAGAACAAAATTCATAACTTCGTCAATTCCCAAGATTTCAAATCTGCTTAAATTTATTATAAATTCTCTTAATATTATCTAAAACTTTTATATTGACAAGTTTTTATAGGACCAACCGTTATGGCAAAAAAAAATTAAAAACAAAAAACTCCTGCCGGCTCCGCCTGCAAACAAGTTATTTTTCGAAGTAAGCGGTTCCAACTCCCGCATCTTTTCGAAACTGATACATAAAATCAAGGGGCATAAAATCTCGGTCATGTTCGTTAATGGGCAAAATCGAACCAAGGATCGAACCAAGGCCTTTTTGTGAAAACAGAAAAAAAAACATAATTTCTTAATTATGATACGTATCAGATCCGTTTTAAGTTATTATTACTTCTAGGAGAAGGGTCGAAAATTTATGTATGACAGATTTTTTATATAATTAAAAATGGCCCCAAGGGGGGGGGGGGGGTAGAAGAAAAAAAATCATAACTTCGTCAATTCCCAAAATTTCAAATCCGCTTAAATTTATTTATTATAAATCCTCTTAATATTATCTAAAACTATTATATTGACAAGTTTTTTACAGGACCAGCCGTTATACCAAAAACAAATTAAAAACAAAAAAATCCCTGCCGGTTCCGCCTGCAAACAAGTTAGGTTTCAAAGTAGGCGGTTCCAACTGCCGCATCATCGTAAAAAAGGTCATTTCTTCCGCAATTCCCGACAAACAGGTGCCCCACGATCTGCGTCTTCGAAATCTACCTGTGCCTGTAGGCCGAGCCGTTAGGGTTTTTTTTTTTATTATAAATATGGTCATTCTATGCCAAATCAACCAAACAGATTTTAATGGTACTGTCAAGAATCATTCTCCCTGATGATATAAATGAGAATATATCTTTAATTCGGTTTTATTTCATTAGATTTACAAACAATTTTTTTAATTTCGAAAAATTGTCATTTTTTGGTTTTCATAAACGTTTTTAATTTTGATTTTCTTAGATTCTATCAGGCGTAGGGAGTTGTTTGACCACTCATTTTAAAGAATTTCCCAAGGTTTCATTTGATGTGTAAGTTGCTTGATAAAAATAGCATTTTTAAATTTTAAAAATTTTTAGATTGTGTTTTTAAATTTTATTTTAAATGTATCTTTTTTGTAATATTATAAGCTCAAAATGTTGAAATCTTTAGACTGGTATCTCAATGGAGCTTTGAAATAAAAGCTGAAGATTATCATACAAATAATAAATAAATAACAAAGTAAGCTAGGGTTAGTTTATTATTTGTATGGTAATCATCAACTTATATACATTTTTTACTTACTGCTGATGTTTAAATAGTTGCAACTTAAACCACCAATGGTACGCCTATCCGACGTGATACCTGGTTAAGAAACACTAGCAGCAATACCTTTATTAAGGCACTGAATCTGAGTTTATAGTGAGGTTTTACCATAAAACCTGACTATAATACTTTCACTATTTTATTTATTGTGACATTTATTATTTCATTATTATTATTATTGTGTTCCTAATTATTATACTGCTGGTTTGTGCATTTATGTATACACGCCCACACATGTATGTATGTGTCTGTTTTCAGTTCCGTTATCTGTTTCAAATAAAAATCTGGGCAACCCCCTATCCCCATGTAATAAGCTGTTTACGCCTATAATATAGATATTGATATAAATTAGTGCTGATTAGAATTTAGTGTATATCGCTCAACAGGTGGCATTGCTCTGCTGTGAGTTTCACAATTTGTGCGTCAGTAAATGTCAGAGCATATAATGGAATGAAATTGCGCGCAATGTAACACCCCAGCATTCATTGCACCATTCATGGTGCGGTTCTTTTTTGCTTTGCACCTCTTGAAACAAGTCTGTTTAGGCTAATGGCTGATTTGTGACGTCTTAGGGGAACTAATGTAATAGGGTTCACATTCATTTTCACAATTCATTGACTAATTTTCCAGAATATTTTTTCCATATTAATGTCGAAGCATGCCGACTAGCAGTGATTGGTAGCTAAAGTGAACTTTGTATATAGATTTGGATTTTTCTAGGTTAGCTCAACAGTTTGCCAGGTTTTGGGAGCAGTTAGACTCTTTCCTTGAAATTTTATGGCCAAATCAATTTTTTTCTTTTTTTCTTTGATTTCAAAGTTTTTCTGGGGAGTTTGAACTCTGTGAAAGTACTGATATCTAAAACAACCTTTTCTGTTATAACCTGATACTTTTCATAACTTTCCAAACTTCCTCGTGGCCTGTTGACTTGCGACACTTCAACGTTGCCGAAATTTTGTGTTTACCATGATTTGTAAAATGTAAATACTGAGATTTTTTTCACGATATAACATTAGTAGAATAGTTTTAGAAATTTTGTGCATAGAAATTGTCAAGGATATGTTACTCCAGAGCCCAATGCTTCCTGCAATTTGTAGTGCTATAAAAAACATTAAAATTGCATATATTTGTCATATTTTGAGACTAAATAATTAAAAACAGTTCGGGGGGAAAATGAAAAATTGCTTCGGTAGGTGCTATGTGGGAACTGAAAGGTTAATAAAAAGATCTTTTAGTTTCACTGATGGGGAGTTTCCTCTTGATTCAGGGCACCTGCCTTACAGCTAGTTCTTTATCAAATGTATGATAATATGAATTATTTTAAAATATGTGCCCTTTAAATTTTATTACTTGAGACTCTCTTCGTTCGAATGCCACTTTATTTCTATTGAACCAAATCATTCGAATTGTATATAATTCAGCGACTGTTTATTTTGTGTCAACTAACTTTCTACCAATAGCTGAAATAACTTGAATTTTATTTGTTTATATAAAAGTACATTTAGTCTTTAATACTACATTCATTATTCAATACATTTTAAATATCTCCTTAACAAGAGAAAAAACATCGGAAAGTAATGATAACTTTTTTTACTTTTTTGGCACTTTAAATTTTTGCCATAGGCACACAAGTGGCATTCTTAAGCCCCAACACCCCGTCAAGGTGGAGTCTCATATCGTTGGGGTCCCCCCTCCCCCCTACAGCAGAGATGGCCAATTGATTCTTTCAAGCAGCATTAATATTTGATTGCTTCTTGACAAAAAGTCACTTCAAATTCAACACAAATGTGTATAATATAAGGAACAGCATTAGAATATATCAAGCATGATTTTACAATTTAATGTTCCATTAATATAAAATACTCTCTGAACTTTACTAATATAGCCTAATCTTACGTGGATTAAAAGCACAATTAATTTAGTTAAAATTTAACTTCAGAGGACTGCGCATGTTTATACTTAAAATTTTCGTTATGAAATAGAATACTTTGAAAAAAATTGTAATAGAATAATAGAATATCACAGAACTTGGATTTGTAAAGTTAAGGTTTTCATTATCATTATTTAAACAAGAAAAAAATTATTCTAAACTCAAAATGCATATTTAACATTTAAGTACAAAACTTTTTCGCAAACTTTATCCGAACATTTTGATTACTAGTTCTAAATTTTGCAAAGTTCGATGCTAGCGAGTAAGATTATTAATATAATATTTTTATAATTGTAACATTGTTATATGATTTTATGCGATACTTTCATTACAATCAGTTTCAAAACCTTTTTGTCCTAACTAACTGTTTATTAGAGCCGACTTGAAAGCTGATACTTAAAATTCGCTTAAAAGAAGAAAAGTTGATGAATTGTCCAGCTCTGCTTTTTATACGCGCACGAAGCTAAATATAGCTTTATAATTTTTAATAATAAAACCCATTTACTTCAATTTTAAAAAAATGATTATGAGAATCGATTTCTCATAAATACTAGTTAACTATGAGAAATCGATTCATCCCCCCCCCCCCCCATACACACACAAAAAAAATGAAAAATGAAAAAAAAAGAAAAACGAAAAAAAATGAAAAATGAAAAAAAAAAGAAAAATGAATGGAAGATAGATGCCGCTACTTTACATGCCCGATGTTAGTGGGCTTTGATGGTATAGGTGGTGATGTCAAGAGAAAAGATCTATGCCCGATGGTAATGGGCTATGATGATAAGGACGATGCTGAACGAAAGAGAGAATTATGAAGCCAGATGTTTTTATTAGTGTTTTATTTTTATTTTTGTTTTTTATTTTTGTTTGTGTTGTTTAATTGTTTTGTACATAATTTAGATAGATTTTAATCGCCGAAAAAATTATTTATGGGTGCAAGACATTACACATTCTGGAAAGAAAATTTTAATTTATATGCAGAAACACAAGCCGCAGAAAATAACGATATACATATAGATAAAGAATAATAACTAATAATAATACATACATACTAATAATAATCATAATAAAAATACACAAATAAAATAACACTACAAACAAATACAATAATATAATTACAATAAAAAATAGAAAAATTCATCATTAACTCTGAAAAAAAAATATATTTAAGGTATCAGACACCTTTGAAATGTCACAGTTAGCGAAAGTTTTTATCTTAAAAATTATTAAACGTAAAACCATAAAAATATATAAATATTGAAAGATGAAAATTACAGTGAATAAAAAAGTTTTTGGTCTTATAGTTATTTTAGAGGTACCTGATACCTTAAATATTTATTAATAAAATTTAATATACCGCTTGCTCAAGCCGATCTTTGCCTAATGAAATATCCCCATAATATCCCCATTTACCCCCCTTCCCCCCTTCAATCCTACCTGGATAACGGATCTGCGGACCTGAACTGGGCCGCCCTACACAACAAGAGAGCGAGTCTGTCCAAACGTGCTCTCTCTTGGCAAATGAAGGATTTATTTACACCTGGCAAATGACTAAAACTTTCCAGGTACCGCAGCATTGTTGCCGAATTATCCAGTTTGCGGAAACAGCGATTAAGCCTAACTTCGCGACTCTCAGCACCCTCTTTTTGCCCGTCTGTGTGCTGTGCACGCATCTCCTCTAGAGGGCGATATGGTACACAGTCTCCTGAGCCTACGCCTGAACCCCCCGTTCCCAGCCCCCTTTCCCCCCGCGGTGAAGAAGCATCACCGCCAACTACTCCTAACCCCATCTCCCAAGTCCTAGCCTGGGCATTTGCCCGATTTTTCCTTTCCAAAGCCCTATGCTTAGCTGCCTCGTAAGACAGGAGCAAGTCCGCGTGAAAAGAGTCAAAATTACTTACCTTACTTACCCATTCATCTACCTCCGGATCTCTAGATCGAGATCGGCGAAACTTGGCAAAACTGAAAAAAAAAATCAGATATAAATGAACGCTTAAAACATACAGTTTGGGTTTTGATAGTTTCATAATATTTGACATATACAAAGGTTTGATGGACCCAGATGCATATTTATGAAAACTTCCATGCGCAAAGATTAGCAGAGCTCTTCGCATCTATATCAAGGATACAAATGATGGTACAAATGGTCCAAACATTTTGTCTCAATATTTTGCTTACAACAGATTTTATAGTATTAAAATTTTTCAAACATTCGGAATCTTTTAATTCCATTCACGAAAACCAGTATTTACCATCCATGAGTGCGAAATCTAAATACTAATTAAAATGACTTTCTCAGTGCGTCAGAGAAAAATACTGCATCAGTTTACTTCATTTTGATCTTAAATGAAAGATTTCAGTCTATAGATGTTCTAGATTTAATTTTTAGCATCTTAATTCGTATTAATTAGCTATAATTTACAATTAGAAACTCGGGGTCATGACCTCTCTCTGAACGAAGAAAGTTTCTGGACAACAATACATGTAAAAAGTCATTCCGGCCTGTACCGGGAGGAAAAGGTAGCTTTCCTTTATCTTCGTTTTAAAATTTAGCTAATGTTACTCGAAAACACCAAGCTAAAATGCAAAGAACCCGATTACAGAAGATTCGTTAATGCCGAATTTCAATAAGAAATTCTCAAAGTTAGCTTCATTTTGGGAATCTTATTTTTATTCGCAAAACTTGGCGTTATTTATATTTCGCCAAGCTTGGCGAGATTTTGACGTTAACGGAAACGAATATACAATTTTATGCGTATGATTGGGAAAAATAAACGATGATAATTTGCAAGAAATCCCGTTCACTAAAACTCGTAAATGAATCCGGAATTTTCTGTAATCTGTTGTCTTGTTTCAAAATGTCAGTCACCCTAGAATTTCAAACAGACAAAAACCTAGAATTTTCAAACATATGATATATATATCTCAGCCATTTTTTAAGATAGAGGCAAAACAAAAAATGCCCCAGAATCCTTGTATCAAGGCCTAACACTTACACAAAAAGTAAATTTGGATTTTTATTTTTTTTACATATTTTTTTAGTTTTAAATCTTTTAGTGGCCGCCATTTTGAAACAAGATGGAGAACCAAGCTGGCCAACGAACTCGGTCGAGACATTGGTGAGGCTAGTATACACACTTAGTAACATCCAAATCGGTTTATAAATACGAGTGATATCGTATGACAAAGATCATATATATATCTACCCTATATATATAAAATCCTAATGAAACGAATTTGTGAAACGATTTTATGAAACGAATTTATGAAACGATTTTATGAAACGACTGATTAAACGACTGATTATGTTTCAGGGCTATTTTTAATAAAATATTAAACGCTTGATGGTGAAATTAATACCAATTGTCCATAAAAATCTGCGGATGTCAAAACTGGTAATAGAATTTTGAAATTGGAATTAGTTTTCGAGATATTAATTTTTTTCTAATTTTGATGACATTTCTGTAATGATGGCAACTAATTACTCAGTTTTTTTGTGACAAAAAAGGGAAAAAAATCGAAAAGGATCCCGATAGGGATTATTGATTTCTTTTTAATCGTCATTTTCAAATTGAAATTGAATTTATCTTTTATTTCAATCGATAATGAAGACAAGATTGTGATTAAATTATGTTTTTCAGGAAAATTTGAAAAAAAAAATCACATTTCTATCGTCAGGATTCAATCGCCTGTCAGCATTTATTTTAATTTATAAATTGAAAATATTTTGAATAAATTCGTCCAAATGACGTCATTTATGTAAACGCAAAAGAAAGGGGAGGAAAGGAATTAATAGTAATTATTATTTATTGATATAATTTTGTTATTTTTTTGTAAAATTTAATTAAAAGAATTTATTTATTTTTATGTACAAAAAGAGGTAAATTGAAAGACAATTATAAATAAATTGTATATATACATATAAATACATGTATAAACAAGCATAAAAGTTCGGTGCTTTTCCAGTATATGGGTCCTTGACGAAACAGAGAAAATAGCCTTGGCGGAAAAGGAAATTTGGCAACATACTTTCCGTCAACCTATTCACTTTGTCATTTCGTATACAGAAGCATTTTTTCAATATTTATACAATTTGTTTAGCGTAGAATGTCATTTATCCTATTTTATATATAATCAGAAGTAATTTGTATAGAAAAAACAATAATAATATACGTATAGTTAAAATACGCATATAAACAAAAAAATCATCGAATTTGTTTCCATGACTGTTTATGTCATTTGGCACCAAATCTCACTTTCTGATGCCGAATTGCGCCAAGCTTTTTAAAAAAGCGTCAAGACCCCCTATAATAGAAAAGCACCAAAAGTTCATTGAGTTTGTTTTTATAACTTTTGGCAAGTATGTATATTAACGAATCTATCCGTTTTTGAAACTCGAATTACACCAAACCTAAAAGCAAAGGATCCTATACTGGAAAAGTACCCGATTTTCTTATGGATATTCAAGTGACATAACATGGTGTAAAATTATCACGGATAGCAAATTTGTTTAAATATCTCAATTGATGCCGAATAAATGCAGGCATGCATGCACAAAATATTTAATTAATTTTGTATGATAAATAATTATTAGAAAATTCATATATATAGATATTAATTAAAATAAATAATTTACATATTTAAAATAACATGAAAATATGCATGATGGTGCACTAAAATAGAGAGAAAATTAAAACCTGTTACTGAAAATGTCTATAACATAGTACTTTTCAATACCGTGGTTCTTAATGTTATTCACAAACAGATGTAATTTTTTTCATCCTTAAACGCAAAGGAAGAATAGAATACAGATCGTTGTTATAAAAGTCCGAGAGGTAGCCACAATTTAAACCTAACCATTTTATACAAGCTGGTTTTCAAGGTGCAATTGATTATACTTATCAATCCCGAAAACAGTCGTCAGTTGTCGCAACAGTTGTATATGAGGCCATGATAATAAAAAAATGCCCCATTAAAACGTTAAAAGCATGGCAACCCAATTACAGATTTACCAATATTTTTAAAACAAAGCACGCTGTCATGTTTTTAGAGGCCTCGAAGTCGGAGCGGGGGTTGGCGAGCGTAGCTCGCAGGGGGTAGGCCCCCTAGTATATATATATAAATCAACATTTGAACAGAGGATGGTTGTCTGAGGGTCATGATCGGAGAAAATATACTGACATTTTTCGGAATTGCTTTCCTCCGAACGGCTGCTATAGGTAGCTTTTTACTTTTTGAATGAAAGCTACCTAATACGTCTTTTTTTTTTTTTTTTTTTTAGTGAGAAGAATTGTGAGCTTTTTCTCTCTCTTCTTATAATCCGCTGTGTTAAGATGAAGTGTTTGATTTAGTGGAATTTGAACTATCAGTTTAGTATGACATTTCTAGACAGAATTTTTCATTTATAAGTTAGGAGATTTAAGACGCACTACAGATTTTACAATGATATTGTGAGACGAAAACAAGCGAAATCTGCCTGATTTAGATACTGATTCTGTCAAAGATAAAATATCGAAATTTATTTTAATTAAAGCAAATGCTGGATTAGATTCGGCGAAAAACTATTGGATGTTCTAACAGTGAATAAACATTTATAGAATGCTTTTGGAATAACTGAAAATGCTGTCATTGTCAAAATTTCAGGAAAAAGCAAAGAAATTATCAATTTTTCATTTTGAAAATTGTATATTTAATATCTCAAAATGAACTATAATTAATTGTTAGCGGTAGGCAATTTTTTAAACATTTAATTCATCTATTGTGTTCCCGATTTAACAATAAGCTCGAGTTACAGATAATTTTCAAGGCACCCTTTGCAATCGTTAAATCGAGATTCGACAGTTACATATTGAGGATGTTAAAAAAAAAAAAAAAAATCCCCCTCTACAACTCAAATATTTCTGATACACACGAAGTCATTTAAAATGGAAATCCATGAAATTTGCCGTCATTATTCTATAAGCGCCAAAAAAAAAAAAAATCGAATAATGTTGTTTTATTAACCATTGGGAAAATGGTTGTTGTTTTCGGTCGAGAATGAACCCCTTGACGTCGTCACTTTATTTTTTAAACATTTTTAACAAAATTCTGTAATTTTATATGAACTTTTAGAAATTCTATAACTTTAGAAGAATTTTTCTTTGAATAGGCAATAGAAGTGCATAAAATCGTAACAAAAATGTTAAAATTACAAAAAGGATAGATGCAAATTATCAGATATGAAAAAAAGCCTAATTTAAAAATGGACGTCGGATGAGAAATCGTCTTATAAATTTGTTGTTTCTGTTTTCATTAATATACTGTAAATTTGGTACTTTCGTGTATAGCGGGCCCTAAGGATGATTCGCCAAGCGACCAAGATTTATAGCCAAATTATAAAGCATGTATGACATTATAATAATATATGATATATATACATATATATATATATATATATATATATATATATATATATATATATATATATATATATATATATATATATATATTTGGCAAAAAAAAAAAAATTAACGAATTTTTTCCTGCATATAAAAATGGAAAGTCTGTTCGATCTGAGTAGAACTTTCAAATTTGATACATTTATGAATATACAGGGTGTTTCATAAAAGATGGGCAAAACTTTAAGAGATGATAGTACACATCCAAACAAACAACTTTCATCAAAGAAGGCATGGTCGGAATTAAAACGCAAAGAGTGCCAGAGGCCGCCGAAGGTAATGTTGTTATACGAGGCAAAAACACACAAAAAACGATTAAGTGACAAAAGCAAGATTAATGACAAGTGATTACAATAAGTGTTCAAAACAGAAACCAGCATGCGGTACAACGGCATAGAAAGAATTGGCGAAATTTCTGAAACACAACAGGAGTTTCGTGCACTTCCCCTGCAGCGGCCGAAAGTCTGGCGACGAGGTCTCCATCAGGTTCAACGGGTGTCTCATAAATAAGAGCCTTCAGCTGTCCCCACAAAAAGAAATCGAGACATGAAAGATGTGGCGAGCGCGGTGGCCAAGCTACAGGGCCACCTCGTCCAATCCATCGGTTGGGAAATATTATATCCAGACAGTTTCGCACGTCCCGTACATCATAGGCTGGTGCTCCATCTTGCTGGAACCACATTACCCGTCGGATGTGTGAGGGAATGGCTTTCAACATGTCTGGCAGCACCTGTTGCAGAAACGTGAGGTATTTTTTCACATCAAGGCATTCTGGCAGAAGATAAGGTCCAAGTAGGTGGTCTCCAATTATTCCTGCCCAAATATTGATAAAAAAGCGTCGCTGATGAGCATGTGAATAAGTGGCATATAGATTTACATCCGCCCATACATGTTGATTGTGGGTGTTAAATGCACCTTCACCGTGTGAAGGTACATTCATCCGTTAAAAACACAGTTGGCCCAAAATCTGAATTTACAGCGTTTTGCTGCAGAAACCAGCAGGCGAATTCGATGGTATTACGTAGAATGTATTACGTAGGTCGCGATTCGACACGACGAGGATAATCCTTTTCAGTCAGTTCCTGGACTCCTTAAACATGATAAGGATGCAAACGTTCATCCTTCAATACTCGCCATGTCGTGGAGTGTGATACGTGTAATTTCCTAGCCACTGCTCGTGTACTTGTACTTGGCTGATCAGTCACCATATCCAGAATGACTTCTACAACTAACGTTCCTTCCGTCTTTGCACGCCCTGCATCCGACCGGGAAGCGAGAAAGGATACCGTCTTACACAACTGTCGGTGCAAGCGCTCAAATATTTTACGGTCTTCTTGTAAGGTATGCTTTCTGATTATTTGTAAAAGCAAACGCTTCTTAAGTCATTTCCGGTATTTTGGAGGGTTATGAAGATATAATATAAGAAATTAATATATATTATTAGATTATATAGAAATATTAGATTATATAGAGATTAGATTGTATAGAAATTAATTAGATGATATTACTATAATATTTATTATATTACAGTTATAAATTAATTAGATTATATAGAAATTAATAGATATTTTATAAGAAACCAAGTTCAACCGGAAATGACTTAAGAAGCGTTCGGTTTAACAACTAATCAGAAAGCATAATAATCGCAATCGTCAATTCGCGGTGGACAGGGAAATTATGCTCACATTTGCATGCTATTAGTGTCGTTCGTCTCCCCAGAACTCGCAACACGAATGGAACTTTAATGCTTGCATGAACCAAGATTCCAGATGCGCCAGCACTTTTGCGTTTCATTTCGAACCATGCATTCTTTGATGAAAGTTGTTTGTTTGGATGTGTACTATCACCTCTTAAAGTTTTACCCATCTTTTATGAAACACCCTGTATACCTGCAAATTTTATGCATTTTTAATGAAAATAATTTTGTTAACTGACATGAACCAGACCGTTTGAAGTTGTTGACAAAGATATATTAAGGATATCAAAAATCGCTCATTTGACACACACACCCCTTCTAAAAAAAAATATGACCCCTCCCTCCCCCCCTCTAAATGGCGATCTGGATCCATCCGCCTCTGTAAAAACTACTCTCGGCGCATGCGTAATGCTATGTTCGAAACAAGTTTTATAGGTACATACATACTCATGGTGCATACGCAATATCATGGATTTGTTTTCCGTACTAAGCTAAAAAAGCATGTTTATTTGTTTCTTCCAAGACTTCGTTTAAGCTGTTCTCAAATCCAAAAGAGCAACTTTCTGACACATTTCGGAATTCATATTTGTTTGGACACGTTTGAAATTGGCAGGTGTTCTTATTCAGAAACTGTGTAATCGAAAGGCGTTTTCCATTTTTAGCACTTTCCAACCTAGTTGAAAAGTGCTTATGACTTCGGTTTGTCTGGCCGTATGGCCGTCTGCCGTCTGGCCGTCTGCCGTCTGTCCGTCTGTCCGTGCTCTAAATCCCGTAAATATGCTCGGATTGCTCTGCCATTTTTATATGTTATTGTCGCCATCTATAGCATGTTCCCTATTTCAACGGAAGTGTGTAGCACTTATAGTTATTTTACAGGGACACTCAAAAGAATTCCGTTATATTGCGTTCTATGCGGAAAATCATTTGCGGTTTATTTAAATAGTGTTTCACTAATTTAAACGCATTGAAATTTATATATATGACTAAGGTGCATTAAAAGAAGCTTAATATGGAATAGGGTGTGCATAGCACTTATAGTTACTTTACAGGGACAGTCAAAAGAATTCCGTTACATTACGTCTATGGAGAAAAATCGTCTGCGGTTTATTTAAGTAATGTCTCACTATTTTAAACGCACTGAAATTTATATATATCACTAATGTGCATTACAAGAGGCTTATTACAGAATATTGTGTACATAGCAGTCATCGTTCATTTACAGGGACACACAAAAGAATTCTCTACTGCCTGTTAACAATAATTCCTAGAAGTGCATTTTAAGTTACTGAACGCGATTTTAAATTTAACTCACTTTTTGTTTATTACGTGGTGTGTATAAATTCTGTAGATCATATACAGGGAAGCACAAAAGTTCGCGAACACATTTCCGTTTATTGACAAACTCCAGATGGAGAATTTTAAACTGTGCTACGCGTTTCCTAACTGAACTAAAATTTAGCATTCTATGTAGTATATATACAAACCTATAGATCCTATACAGGGCTGAATAAAAGTATTCGGATATTTTTCCGAATATTGTATATGTTGGAAATTCCTGAAATTATAATTTTAAATATGTTATGCGTTTTCCAAATTGTTTACTTAGATGTTATCTTTTAGCTTATTAAACGGTATGATTTGTAAAATTATTTTGGAAGCGTTGGAAAGTGCTACATAATCTATGCTTGACGCATGATTTTTCGTTCTTGTTTTAGGTAAAGGCAGATGGTCTTTAATACTGTCGAATTGGGCGTTTTGAACCGAATTCCCGACGCGGCAGTACGAGAAAAGGAAAAAACGTGTCGTCACGTGACACGAATCGCTTATAACTCGATAATTCATTTATCAAAACATTGAAAACCCATTTCGATTCCAAATTACTTCAATGGTCAGACATGCCAATTTTATGCCTTTACGTTTGATAATTGTGTCAGAAAGTTTCGCTTTGTTGAACATTTGAGAAACAGCTTAAGAGTTACCGTATGTTTGCTCCTCTGGCGATTTTGTTTTCAATTATATTCGTGAGATGGAGAATAGTATTATACTTATTGAAATCAAAGGAGAATGAAACTCTGTATCTGGGCGACTTCGTATTGTAATTACAGCAATACCGAAACAGGTATCGCAAAATCAGGGTAGACACTGTTACTAAAATTGTGACTGGACGGTACTTTTATTAGGATTTTGTCTAGTGCTTATGTTACAGATCAGTTAATTAATAGTGCTGACGTACATTTATTTACTGTCATACCGTCCAGTTTTGACGGGTAACAACTAAATATTATAAATTAATACATATATCTTTACAGATGATGCTAGAAAAGGAGTAGGTGGGCGTGTGGTTGTCGACCCCTGATATATTGGCGCTCTTTCCTCATAGGTAAAGGGACCTTAAAAAAAAAAAAATATATATATATATATATATATGCTTTTCATTGTAAACCAAGATTTTACAATGCCAGAAATACATACTAAAACTAGTTTTTTTCGCGATTTCGCAAACGATTTTTCCCCATAGAACGATGTGTAACAGAATTCTTTTGTTTGACCCTGTAAATGAATAATAAATGCTTTGCAACCCATATTCTACAAAAGCATGTTTTAAGGCGTTTCATAATTATATATCAATTTCGTTATGATTTAAATGACGTAGCGTCATCAAAATGCACTTGAAACGTTTATTACCCATTGACTGTAATGTAACGGAATACTTTTGATTGTCCCTGTAAAAAAACTATAAGTGCTACACACTTCTGTTGAAATAGGGAACATGCTATAGTAAATGACAATAACATACAAAAATTTCAGGACAATCGAAGCATATTTACGGGAGTTAGAGCACGGACAGACGGCAGACAAACCGAAGTCATAAACACTTTTCAACTAGGTTGGAAAGTGTTAAAAATGGTTATAATTCGTAAACTATAGGTGGTATATTACTCGGGCCAGGTCAGATACAACTGCGCCTAGCATGGTGCCAATTATACTAATTACAGTAAAGAAACCCTTTTTTTTTTAACAAGTATATAGCTTGTTTATTTATTATGGTTTATAGTTTATTTATTTTTTTATTATAGTTTATGGTTTTTTGTAATTTATTTATTATTGTTCATTTATTATATTTTATTTATTTAATTATATTTATCATATTTTGAAATGTCAAATTACTAATGTTTTGTACAATATTAATGTTTTGAACATGATTGATAACGATAAAAGAGACTGGCGATAGGTAACCAGTTTTGGCGGTCTATCTCCTGGCCCAGATAATACGTAAGTACCGCTCAATCTGTGTAATAACTTGGCTTCGCACTGAATGTATTCTAACTAATCTTTGCAATGACCTATTTCTCAAATTTATTGTACTAAACTCCGTGTTGAATAAAAATAAATATGCTGCACGCAAATATGGAAAATCTAAATTAGTTATTCTTGGATGAAATGCAACCTATACTTTTAATGCATTATCGTAGCTAATGGCATATAACGACTAGATCACTATATCACACAGTTAGGCCAATGCAAATCTCAAATCCATGAGTAGCCCATTTGTCGACTGAAAGCTTGCGAAAAATACATATTTAATAAATGTCGACACATTTAAAAACGATTTTTCTAATGGTAGGTTTCTAGCAGTTTAAAAGTACACTTAGCAACGTACCACAGTCCACTGCAAAGCAAAATGACTAGCCCGACTACATGACTACCTTTTTCGGGCTAACATCCGTAATCGTGATTCCATTGATTTCGCTTTGCTGCAGACTAATCGATGTTGTTAAGTTGCGTTTAAATCACTAGCAACCTGCCAGGCAAATCCAAGTTAAATAAGTATCGCTGTATCAAATGCGCAAACAATTTGTTCAACATTTACATCATTTAATATATACAATAATGTAATGCAAAATATGTGATATATAGCTACATAAATGAGCCATATAGGATTAGATTTTAAAAAAAAATCAGTGCTCGCCGTTTCGGTTTCGTAACAATTTATAATATTGGTACTTTTCGGTTAGCCGGGCGCCAGCGATATAGGTACTTTTTAAAATACATATGTATATACATATATATATGAATATTATTATAAATTATATATACCTATATGTATATATAATACGATCGATTATTCAATATGTGCATGTATATATATATGTATATGTTGATATGTGTATATATGTGTGTATATATATACATGTATATAGATCACTGGCACCCGGCTAACCGAAAAGTACCATAATATTTAACAAATATCGCATTTTCTTATGATCAGGTTAGGCAATGGTGATCTGTGAAAAGGAAGACCGTTTTTTTGCACACGATGTATTGCAATTATATTAGTATATTTTATTGCGTCATCGTTATTAAAAATAAACGTTAATTTAATTATAATAGTATAACAATAATACGTGTACACGCGTGTAAATGAATGTGAACAATTGCGATTAACTGGTTTGTTTTAATTAAATTGTACATACACTTAAATAAAGAAATATTATCGTTAAATAAGGATTAATAAGTATCTTGAAATGAAAATCGAACTTCCTCCACTGCTTCCTACATTGTGTGTATCTTGTCTACTATATATGAATCAGAAAGACTAAAATTTGAAAGAATTTCAAACCTGACTTTTAAATTATATTTATTTAATTAATTATTTAACGTATATTATACATCGCGAGTAGTATCTTAGTATGAATGCAATAAAACATAAAAATTAAAAATTTTATAGTATTTTTCAATCATTTTTGTACAAATTAAGCAGATATTTGTGATAATAGCTCAATTTTATCGAAATAACTGAGAAAAATGTAAATAAATCGTGCACTCGAGCTTTTGTAATATTGCTCGCACATTATGTGTAACGGACACGAGAAAAAAAATTAATCAATTACACATTTAAATAAAATGGAAAATATGAAAAAACAACTTACAGCCACGAGAAACAGGAACACATCTTGATAATACCACTTGAATAATACTTTCAGCTAAGTTAAATTGTGATATTTGGTATTCTTTCAGAGAGCTAAAATGAGCACCAACTAAGTCGGAGTTTTGTCTTGAAATGAAAGGCTTATCAAATAATCCTGCTTTATATAGACGAGAGCGGATCTGAGATCGCTGATTGGTTAAAACATGTCGCGTGATAAATACGTAATGTGGCGTGACAATTCCTATGTCCTGATTGGTTATGAAATCGTTGCGCCACAAATGATGACGTCACAAATTATGTCGTCATTAAGCCAAACTTTTCTGTTGGTGATAAATTTGGCAAGGAAACGATCGCCAAGAGGCTAGATATATGGGGAAAACCCATTAAAAATACGCCAAATAAAGTTCAGGTCACAAAAATACATTTAAAATAGTATTTTTCGTACGAAATGAGATTTATATATAAATTATTGCACAAAATTTAATTAAATAAAATATTTTTGTTCACTTTTCCACTCAAATTCATTAAAAATTTCAAAATTTTCATACACGCATAATTTTGGTGTAAAAATACTGGTTACATACAAATAAAATGTCTAAACTTCGACAAAAAATATTGAGTTTCTATACAATTATTCAAACAGAAGCAGATTTAAACAAATAACGCACTTGTTGTTGCCTTAAAGTTCATTTTTAAATGAGACATGCATAGGCAATTTGAGTACGTTGACACTCTCTTAAAATGGCTTTTCTCAGACACAAAATGTATTAATTTAAACTATTTCTTACACATAAAACCTTACAAATCAAACTACACACTTCATTTGTTCCTTTTCGCAGCGACTGTCAACTTTTTAGATTTACCAGTCACCAAATATGAACGTTATCCAGATCCTAATGCATAATTTATCTAAATATATCAAATCGAAGCATGTAATATGTCAAAATAATACAACGCTATTGAGATATAAATTTGTAAATCACCATAAATAGCTTAGTACATTATGAAACATAAGAATATCTTTTGGTTAATTATATAATGGGCATTTTTTTTCACACTGTGAATACACATGTGTAAATCTACTTACTCTTTATACCTTTAAAATGTATAGAACTTCAAGATATTTTCTACTGTAAAAGGTTAACTTTTACAATTTTCACGTTTGAAACACTATTATAATTTTTAAAAAAAAGAAATAGTTCCTTATTGCTCATTCATAACTAATTATGTTTTTGGTTACCTGTTAGGCCTAACTTATCGTAGCAAAGCATGCAAGCAAAATTCAAAGTTACAATGCTTAAATTCCCAAAATAGTGATAAATTACTGCCTGAAATGTAAAAATTGATGATATGTATCTGTTTTCATTACGTATGATACTGTAGATATTTATAAATACACATTAAATCATTTCCAGATTATTTTAATATTCACGAGTTCTATATTAAAATTTCCCTTAAAATGCAAAATCCGAAAAGAATTTAATTATTTTTTTCACGCGATATGTTCTAATAGTTTTAACTAAATTTACATAAAATATTATGGCAGGTTGCTGTTATTGATAGTTTGAATCAAACATTTCCTTGGTGAAATTCCATAGTTCATTAATTGATGTCTTGGAAACCTTAATTTTATAGTTTCTTATATTTTATTTTACAATCATTGTATTGATATAACTTCAGCAAAATGCATGAGTTATCATTTATGACATCTGTCATCACAGTAAGTGCTTTCTGTATCCTGTTACGAAATTTTTTTTTAATGATAATCAGTTCGGTAGTTCATAGTGCATTACGGAAAAACACTAAATTGTGGTGTTGATTTAACAGGTTTTTTGAGGAAAGACAAATGTTACTTATTTCGTAAAGCTACACAAGCTATGTTCGTTCGTAACTCTTAAATACACCCGTTATTTCGACGAATTGAACATACATAGCGTATTGTTCATGTAATAACTCTAAAAATCAATCGCATTTACAATGTTAACTAGTCGGATGTGCCAATCCCAAAACTTTCTTCTTTCTCACAAAGGTTTCATATACACTAAAAAGAATCAGCACCCATTTATATCAAGGTCTAACTGAATCTAAAGTTTTATTGAATTCCGTGCAGTAGTTCTTGAGATAGGACTATTACTAAAATCGTGTAAATCCTGCAAAAAGCAGCATAGCAGTCAGCAGTGCCACCTGTTGGGAGATTTAGACCAAAATCTAACCAACAACAACTTATGTCAACATCTAACTGAATCTGAAGTTTGATGAAAATCCGTGCATGAGTTCTTGAGATATAGGTATCGTGATAATAATGAAAATAGTAGCATAGCAGCGCCACCTGTTGTGCTATTTACACCAAAACGTAAGCAACATCTATTTATGTCAAGGTCTAACAGAATCTGAAGTTTGATGAAATTCCGTGCAGCATTAGTTCTTGAGATATAGCTATCGTAAATATAATAAAAATGTGGTATAGCAGCGCACCTGTTGGGATATCTACACTAAAATGTAATCCGCGCCTATTTATGTCAAAGTCTAACTGAATCTGAAGTTTGATAAAAATAAGTGCATTAGTTCTTGAGATAGAGCTATTGCGGAAATCGCGAAAAATGCAGCATAGCAGCGCCACCTATTGGGAGAGTTTCACCAAAAACTAATCAGCACCCATTTATATCAGGGACTAACTGAATATAAAGTTTTATTAAATTTCGTGAATTAGTTCTTGAGATATAGCGCCCACAAATCTTTTGTCACATACAGACAAACAGACATTTTCTAAAAACAGCCAAATCGTGTTCAAAACCTTCTAAAACGTATAAATCCGTTGAATATTTTCATGAATGCAATACTTTCTTCTTGTAAAGATAGAAGAAAGTAAAAATTTGCAGCAAACTGTCCAGTCATTCAACCGTTTTTAGTTTTTATAGAAAACGGTGATATAGCCACGATTTATCTATAGTCTGACCATAATATGCTCAGATACGCTTCATATTAGGGCCAAGTAATCGTTATCTTTAAAAACGGTCAGATGACTGGACATTTTCCTGAATGTTGTTAACCTCTTGAAGGGGCGGTAATTATTTTTTTTTCACCACTTAATTTCAATCCTAAACGCCACATTTACACCAGAATTTTGGAATGTGGGCAATATGCCAGTACCAAAATATGTTAGTAAATATAAGATTTTGCGTGAGAAAATTCATTTGGAGCATTCCACGGTCACCATTTTGTGATTTTCTGCGGCGTTTCGTAAGCCTTATCTTGCATTAACATAACACTAGATAGCATCCATCAAAACTTGATGGTAAACAACTTAAAGATTTCACAGAAAAAAAGTTCCTAACTTTGTAGCGTATAGGTCAAGGCTATACCTGCAAGTTCAGCCATTACTCAAATTTTACCCTTTTACTCAAGTTTAACCCTTTACGGCACAGTGATCCCACTCCGGACACACCTAATTTTAATTTCAAACTTGCATACGGCACCAAGAATATTTTATTAAAATTTTGTTTTTACAATGAAAGCTTAAAATAAGGAGTTCTCATTTTCTAAAAAAAAAGTCGTTTGAAAATTCCGGTGTCAGTCAATAATTTCTCATTTTACGAACAGAATTTTTCTGTGCCGGAAAGGGTTAAAAAAAAACTTTTATTGAAGCTAAGTAGGCAAGGACGGTGGCAGAGTCACTTGACGAATTTTGCCACTGCCCTCCGGCAATGTCTACAGATCAAACACTAACTTAATCTTCACTAGAAATGACTAGACGTTTTACTAAAATAACAAAGTTCCAGTTACGTGTAGATCACTGGTAGTTCAAATCGCTAACTTATCCAGCTACCAATCAACGCCTTAGGTTGGAATATAAGAAACACTCGCAAATTCTTTAACAAAATATATAGACAACAGCTATCAACTGTCGCGAAAGCAGTGGATGTGGCCTTCTGAACCGAAAAATTAATATTTGGCTAATTTTTCAAGAGGAAGTCAAAAGGAAATGAATGACAACCCGATTACAGAAGATCGTAAGTAATCGAGAAAATGTAATTCAATCTTCCTTAGTCGGGTAATTTTTTTAAAAACAGAGCAAATTAACGTGTTTTAGAGTCTGCAAGGCGTGTATGGGGGTTTTCGAGCATACTCATAAGTGAGGGAGCACCCTCGTCATACAAATAAAACAAGAAAACGTTCTATAATAAACATGCAAAATGCTATTTTTCTTCTTTTCTTTAAAACCCTTATATTTCTTAATAGGATGGAGCAGATAGTATCGTCTAATTTATATGATCTTAATACTACGAATGAAAATTTTTAATTTACGTTAATATTTAATATATATTTTTTTTTTTTCATTATTAGCCTAAGAATTAATTGGCCTGGTATTTTTTGTGTATAACTTAGGTTGCATCATCTAATTTATATGATCTTAATACTACGAATGAACATTTTTAATTTACGTTAATATATAATTTTTTTTTTATTGTTAGCCTAAGATTTAATTGTCCTGGTATTTTTTGTGTAGAACTTTTTTTACTCTTTGGAATAATAAACTTACTGTCGTTAGGCGCAAAAAATTGCGCTAAATGGATTACAGGATTATATATTGAAACTATTTCTTCAATTCAGGGCTCTCAAATGGTCCGTTTTTTGAATACCGGTATTTTCTTAGTAAAACGGTATTTTTACATTTTCCTTGGAAATTTTGCAGAAACCACCTACCATTGAATTTGTCTGTTAAAAAATATTGCTATTCAGTTGGCGGATCATTTGGGAGCCCTGCTATTTCTTAAATTCTTTAAAAAATGTTTCTTTTTAGAATGATAATCTCTCGAAAAGCGTATATCAGTAAACAAATTTTAAATGCTCATTTTAAAAAATACATACGCATTTGATAATTATTTATACCTAAACATTACTACTAAATTAAGAAAAATTTACAGTAGTCAGAAATATATATACATTGCATGGGGAAGGAAAATTACAATCTCGCGTAAAAGAATGTCGCCGAGATAGAAAACGGGAGCTTTTTCAATTGTTTCAATAAATAATAATAATATTATGATTTAAAACTTATATAAATTACATCCAATAAAAGTACATATATTATTGTAAAATATTTTGTTTAAAAAACTATTATGCTTCATTCACGGGGCACAAAATACCAATCATTATCAAATAATGACACTGCTTCAAGTATGACTTATTATTATTTAAAAGAGAACAAGTTTTTAAAACAAATCTAAGACTCATGCATGAAAGTTTATGCCCCCCCCCCCTCTGACATAAATTGATTTACATCCGTATACTCTGCAATTTATCGCCATTATTATTTACAAAATAAAAAGCATTTGATTATAAACATAGTGTTATATTTAAAACAATATATTTCTGATTTTCAAAAGGAAAAATAAAAATAAAATAAAATAATTGGCCGTCAATCTAGATTTTTTTGCCAGATTAGAACCACTAGGGAGTTGTGTAATTATTTACTTTAGCTTAAAACTTTATAGAGGATCGAAACACTTAAAACTTTCCTATCAAGAAGATTCATAATTGTGTCAAGAATTGAAGGTTTTTTGTTGTGATTTAAATTCTCAATTAAGATAATAGAATTAATGTAAACAGATACAATGTATAGTAACATAACCGATAGAAGTTAATAATACATAAACTGTAACAAAAATATTTAATATTAAATTTGTTACTCTAAATATAAATGTTACGTTCAATTATTTTAAAATGAAAACGAGAGTGACTGGAAGTACATTACAGAATAAAACTACGTTTTTGAAGTGCCTTGTCTTTTCTGTTTGTTTCTTTTTGAAAATTAAAAATGTATAAATATAATAATAGGCTAAAATTATCTTAATGCATACACAATCTCCCTCTAAAACTGAAATAATTTAGCACTGTTAAGGATTAGTTTTGAGTTCAAATACAATATAAAATAGAATCTTTAGAAAAAAGAAAACATTAGTGTGTTTGTTGATTTACCAGTCTGAACGTTTTTCGCTGTTGGTAGCTTTTCTTTTTCAGTTTGGGCATATTTTCACTAAAAGTAGGATCCAACTTATAAAAATCAAATGAACCAAGAAGTCGGTATTTTTTCCAACAACAATTTACACTCTGTAATTCTCGAAAACACGAAAACTACTCCCGTCCGAAAATATGAACATATATGCTATCATAGAAACTAGGGCCTTCTTATTTATATCTGAGGGGCAGTTTTAGAAATAATTCCTTATATTGGATTAAATTAGTATCTCTGCAACCAATTAAAAATCCAGATGTTTAAAAATGAAAAATCAGCAAGAATTTTTCTTCCACTGAGTGCAATATCTCGTGAACTGATTCATCGGAAATAAACATCTGGCAGACACTTATAGCCAATTATCTTCAAATACAGTACCCAGCTTATTTTTCATCATAAGCAATAGTGAAACCATTTAACGACTATTTTGTTTATATCATCAAATAATGCACAAAGTGCACACACCAATTAGAAGAACTAAAACTAATTGCTGCAACAAGTAGAAAATATATGTGAAATGTGTTTATATTTGTAATATGCTTTCTATGTTCGTGAAATATACTCAATTTTAGTGATGTGTGCCAGAAAACTCTAATTAAAAGAAAATCTCATGACTACACAGATCAAGGACAAAGTTGAAAAACATTCTCATTCATTCTGACTTTTAAAAAAAACTTTTAATTCATTCTGCCATAAAAATGATTCCTGTCAACATCTCTAAAAGGAGCAAATGGATCTCATAACTTCTAATAATCTAAACATTAATATTGTATTGTAACTTAAGTAAATTTAATCTAAAATTTAATGTTTTGTTAAAGGTTTAATACCGTGCCAACTAATGAAGCTAATATATATTTTTTTCTTTTTCAATCACTATTTTTAACTTTTTTTAACCCCTGAGAATACTTTTAACGATATCAAAAAACCTTTCAAACAAAAGTTTTTGGTATTTTTCTGAGAAGTAATAATAACTTCAAACAGATTGGATATGTTTCATATTTAAGAAGTTAGAATTTATTATTATTATTATTATTTTAAGACGCACGTTCCTCCCCATTAATATTATTAATAGTATTAATTACATTTTTCTGTAAAAATTGGTTTAGTTATAGATAATATTAAGAGGATTTATATAATACATTTAAACCGCGTGATGATTGTTTCATTTAATGAACCACACGCTATATTATAAATTCTGACGTTCTTTTTATTGAGACATGCACGTGTTTTGATAATGCAACTCTATATACGGCATGTCTGACAGTTGTCAAAAAATTTCATCACGTCAATGATATTTTTCTATTGCCTTAGTGGTGGAATACGGAGATGTGATTTTGTTTCTTCTACAGCCCCTGTTTTTATTTTATTATTTATTTATTTATTTATTTATTTATTTATTTTTATTTTTATTTTTTATTTTTTGCTGTAAGGGTTGGTTTTATAAAACCCTTGTCAGTATAAAACTTTTAGATAATATTAAGAGGATTTATAATAAATTTAAACGGGTTTGATATCTTGTGATTTGAAGAAGTTCTGAATTTTTTTCTTCTTAAACCCCTATTCCACCCCCCACCCCCCCCCCTTGATGCTTTTTAAATGATATAAAAAATCTGTCATACATAAATCTTTGGATATTTTCCTAGAAGTAATAATAACTTTAAATGGATTTGATTTGTATCATAATTAAGAACTTATGGGTTTCTTTTTCAAAAAAAGCCCCCGCTTTCGCCCTCCCTCCCTGATCCGATTTTACCCATTAACGAAATTGACCGAGATTTTATGCCCCTTGATTTTGTGTATCAGTTTAGAAGAGATTTACTAAGAATTATTGAAGTTATCGTGTCTATAAAAAAGAGGTATGGATAGATAGATAGATAGATAGATAAAGTTTTGAACTAGGAGGGGGGGGGGGGTTCTGGGAGTCATGATCGGCGTAGATCTGCAAATTTTTTTCACAAATTCCAACATAGGCTAGAATATAAAATCCCTGACGGTTCGGCCTACAGGCACAGATAGACTTCGAAGACGCAGACCGTGGGGCGCCTGTTTGTTGGGAATTGCGGAAGAAATGACATTTTTGCCATGATGCGGCACTAGGACTCGCCCACTTCGAAACCTAACTTGTTTGCAGGCGGAGCCGGCAGGATTTTTTTTTTATTTATTTATTTTTTTCTATAAGGGTTAGTCCTATAAAAAACTTGTCAATATAAAAGTTTCAAATAACATTAAGAGGATTTATAATAAATTCAAACAGATTTGATATCTTCTGAATTGACGAAGTTATGAATTTTTTTCTTCTGAAACCCCTATCCCCCCCCTCCCTTTGGGAGGCATTTTTAATGAAATCAAAAATCTGACATACATAAATTTTTGGCCCTTTTCCTAGAAGTAATAATCACTTTAAATGGATTCGATATGTATAAAAAGTTAAAAAGTTATGGGTTGTTTCTGTTTTCACGTCTGCTTGAAGTCGGAGTCAGCAGAGATTTGTTTGTTTATAATTTTTTTTTTTTTTTTTTTTTTTTTTTCCATAAGAGTTGGTCCTATAAAACACTTGTCAATATAAAAGTTGTAGATAATTTTAAGGAGATTTACAACAAATTTAAACGGATTTGATATCTTAGAAATTGACAAGTTATGAATTTTTTTCTTCTAAAACTCTCCCTTCCCCCCCCCCCCTTGGGGCCATTTTTAATGATATCAAAAATCTGTCATATATAAATTTTCGGCACTTTTCCTAGAAGTAATAATAACTTTAAACGAATTCGATACGTATCATAATTAAGAAATTATGGGTTTTTTTCTGTTTTCACTAAAAGCCCCCCATTGCCACCCCCCCCCCTGGTTCAATTTTGCCCATTAACGAACTTGACCGAGATTTTATGCCCCTTGATTTTATGTATCAGTTTCGAAAAGATGCGGAAGTTGGAACCGCCTACTTCGAAAAATAACTTGTTTGCACGCGGAGCCGGCAGGGATTTTTCTTTTTTTTTTTTTTTTTTTTTTTTGCTATAAGGGTTGGTCCTATAAAAAACTTATCAATATAAAAGTTTTAGATAATATTATGAGGATTTATAATAAATTTAAGCGGATTTGATATCTTGTGAATTGACGACGTTATGAATTTTTTTCTTCGAAAACACCCCTTTTTCCCCCCCTTGGGGCCATTTTTAATGATATCAAAAATCTGTCATATATAAATTTACGGCCCTTTTCCTAGAAGTAATAATAACCTCAAACTGATTCGATACGTATCATAATTACGAAATTATGGGGTTTTTTTCTGTTTTCACAAAAAGCCCCCCCCCCTCCATCTCCCCCCCCCTTGGTTCGATTTTGCCCATTAACGAACTTGACCGAGATTTTATGCCCTTGATTTTATGTATCAGTTTCGAAAAGATGCGGGAGTTGGAACCGCCTACTTCGAAAAATAACTTGTTTGCAGGCGGAGCCGGCAGGGATTTTTTTTTTTTTTTTAATATTTTTTTTTTTTTTTTTTTTTTTTTTTTGCTATAACGGTTGGTCCTATAAAAAACTTGTCAATATAAAAGTTTTAGATAATTCTAAGATGATTAATAATAAATTTACGCGGATTTGATATCTTGTGAATTGACGAAGCTATGATTTTTTTTCTTCTAAAACCCCCCTTTTTCCCCCCCCTTGGGGCCATTTTTAATTATATCAAAAATCTGTCATACATAAATTTTCGGCCCTTTTCCTAGAAGTAATAGTAACTTTAAACGGATTCGATACGTATAATTATAAAGAAATTATGAGGGTTTTTCTGTTTTCACAAAAAGCCCCCCCCCCCTTGGTTCGATTTTGCCTATTAACGAACTTGACCGAGATTTTATGACCCTTGATTTTATGTATCAGTTTGGAAGAGATTTATGCAGAATTTTTCCAGTTATCGTGGTCAGAAAAAAGTGACATAGATAGATAGATAGATAGATAGATAGATAGATAAAGTTTTGAACTGGGGGTGGTTTTGGGTTCTGGGAGTCATGATCGGCGTAGATTCAACTTAAAAAAAATAACTGGATATCGAGATAATTAAAATATGGTATTGTAGTATACCGTAACAAGTTCGGTATTCATTTTCAAGTGTGGATCATTCATAGTTCATTTACAGGGGCAATCAAAAGTATTCGGTTACATTATGGTCTGTAGACGAAAATAGCTTGCAATGTGTTTTAATGATGTTATACTCTTTGTAACATATTCAAATTAATATACATCAGTGCGGTGCAGTACAAGATACTTACTGTAGAATATGCAGTGCATGGCAGTTTTCGTTCATTTACAGGGGCTCAAAAAATAATACGGTCACAAAACATTCAATAAAAACAATGCTGTCTATGCGCGTTTTTAATTTTATAATGTGTTTTTGAACTTTGCTACAGATGAAAGAATTGCAAATTGTCACCTTTCCAGGAACATGCGATGCTTTAATTTATGATAGGCCTGTTCTTATTAACATTTTAAAGCCTCACCAGTCTTCTAAAATCTTTAATGATTACTACATTAACACATTTTAACCCCATTTATGTAACGACATTGAGAGATTTAGCTGCCATAAAATAGATTTTATATGGGATAAATACATTACACCAAGCATTAAAGGTGTAACCAGACAAAACAGGGGTGCAGAAAAACCAGGCGGCAAGTGCTATCGCATGTCAAACTACCTAAAATTTGGCAAGATTTCTTAAGAAATTCAAGTAATAAAGAAGAGTTATTTAATCTGCTTGTATCACTAGCTATAAATACCATAAAAAATACACAAGTTATAACCACTTCAGGTGAAGAAGTTAAAGAAAATAATATTGCACTAAGTTCCTTAATTGGAAGGACGTTCATGAAGAAGTTGATACAAGGATGATCTTGCACCTCAAAGACATGGCAGAAAACGGATTGAAAAATATTGTTATACGCTCTGTAGATACTGATGTATTAGTTTTAGCAATTGCACATTTATTTACTTTGTCAGATAGACACCTGCAAACTGTTTGGATTGCATTTGGAACAGGGGAGAATTACAGACTTATTTCAGTCCATACTGTAGCTGCAGTAATTGGAAAAGAAAAAGATATGTCGTTACTAGGATTTCATGCTTTCACAGGCTGCGACAGCAATCCTGGTTTCACAGGAAAAACAAAAAAGTCAGCTTGGAAGACATGGATTCTCTATAAAGATGCTACTATCGCATTTTCATTTTTATCAAAACCGCAAACTTCCATACCTGACGATATTCTAAACATTTTAGAAAAATTCGTAGTATTGTTGTACTGTTCAACATGTAACAGCATAAGTGTAAATGGTGCTAGACAGGAATTGTTTATGACAAAAAATCGTCCTATTGAACATATTCCACCATCAAGGGTGCACTAGAGCAACATATTTTAGGCAGTGCTTTCCAAGCTGAGCACATTTGTGGACAAGCACATGAGCGGGAAATATGTACCCCCTCTCGAAACAAATGGGGATGGTTTTTTATGTAGCCCTGTATATGATCTATAGATTTGTATATATACATAGGATGCTAAATTTTAGTTTAGTTAGGAAACGCGTAGCACCGTTTAAATTCTCCTTCTGGAGTTTCTGTCAATAAACGGAAATGTGTTTGCGAACTTTTGTGCTGCCCTGTATAGGATCTACAGAATTTATACACACCACGTAATAGACAAAAAGCTAGTTAAGATTAAAATCGCGTTTAGTAACTTAAAACGCACTTCCAGGAATTATTGTTAACAGACAGTAGAGAATTCTTTTGTGTGTCTCTGTAAATGAACGATGACTGCTATACACACACTATTCTGTAGTAAGCCTCTTGTAATGCACCTTAGTAATATATATAAACTTCAATGCGTTTAAAATAGTGGAACATTATTTAAATAAGCCGCAGACGATTTTTCTCCATAGACGTAATGTAACGGAATTATTTTGACTGTCCCTGTAAAGTAACTCTAAGTGCTATACACCTACTATTCATATTAAGCTTCTTCTAATGCATCTTAGTGATCTATATAAATTTCAATGCGTTTACAATAGTGAAACATTTTTAAAATAAACCGCAAATGATTTTTCCCCATAGACCGCAATGTAACGGAATTCTTTTGAGTGTCCCTGTAAGAAAACTATAAGTGCTACACACTTCAGTTGAAATAGGGAACGTGCCATAGATAACGACAATAACATATAAAAATTGCAGAGCAATCCGAGCATATTTACGGGAGTTAGAGCACGGCCAGACGGCCAGACAAACCGAAGTCATAAGCACTTTTCAACTAGGCTGGAAAGTGCTAAAAAGATACTGACCAATAGGGATATTAATATTAAAAATTGCAGTTATTTCATACCTAGCACCTCCCTTAATAACAATCGATTTAGCTGATGATCTATAAAATTTATACACAAGTTATAAAGGCTCGGACACATTAATGTAACGGTAACCGTATTATTTTGTGAGCCCCTGTAAATGAACGAAAACTACTATGCACTGCTTTTTCTATAGTAAGTATCTTGTACTGCACCGCACTGGTTTATATTAAATTGAATATGTTACAAAGAGTATAACATCATTAAAACACATTGCAAGCGATTTTCGTCTACAGACTATAATATAACCGAATACTTTTCATTGCCCCTGTAAATGAGCTATGAATGATACACACTTGAAAATGAATATCGAACTTGTTACGGTATACTACAATACCATATTTTAATTATCTGGATATCCGGTTATTTTTTTTTTGAGTTAGTGCGCGACTAGACAGACGACCAGACAGACAGACAAACAGGCAAACTGAATTCATAAATACTTTTCGACTGTGCTGTAAAGTGTTACAAATAATATTTTTTATCTAAAAACATCTAAATTTCCATCAAACATGCTTTTATATGATGAATAGAAACGAAATTGCACTAATTCCCGAAAATGACGCCATTTTGAATAACAGCCGCCTTCTTGGATTCCCCGCATCTTCCGCGCGATGCGTCCCCTTCTTATATACTTTGTATTAATATAGAGTAGATACTGACCAAACGGTATAACTGTATCACGATGTGCAGTTTTCACCTTATTTTTGTCGTGTAGCACTTGGACTATATTATTTTTATATACAGTTTACTTATGTAGGTATATAAAAATAGATAAATGGCTTCTTTATATTAAATAAATTGTATAAATATAGAAAAAAAATGCTCGTGTATATGAAACAGTAAATAGGTTGCATGAAAATATCTGTTGTGAAATTGCCTCCTCTCGCCGAAGTCATTTTCTCCATCTCGCCAAGACCCATGTACTGGAAAAGTACCGTTTATAATTTAGAGTTTTTTATTATTTCTTTATTATAGTTTATCTTTATTACAATTTATTTATTTTAGTTTAGTTAGTTTTTATGTACAAATTTTAACAAATTTATGTATTTAATAATATTAAATTACTGTTTTGAACGTGATTGGCAACGATAAATAAGATTGGCAACTGACAACCATTTTTGGCCATCTATCTTCAGCGCACGGATGATACATAAATACCTCATATTATTAACAGCATCAAAACAAAAAGGTTAGAAAAGCGCGAAAAATTATTGCACATTCTAGTACTGAAACCTTTCCCAATCATCCAAGATAAACCAAACAACGTTATGCAATAAGTAAAGATTCGATTCAGCAGCACAAATGTACATTTGTAACTTACACATTGTTTGTGTTTGGAAAGCAGTTCAGTGTTCCAAATGCATTTTTAAAAAATCCCTGACGTCTCGGCCTACAGGCACAGGTAGATTTCGAAGACGCAGACCGTGGGGCACCTGTTTGTTGGGAATTGTGGAAGAAATGACCTTTTTGCCATGATGCGTTAGTTGGAACCGTCTTCTTCGAAACCTAACTTGTTTGCAAGCGGAGGCAGCAGGGATTTTATTTTTATTGTTATTTTATTTTATTTTATTTTATTTTATTTTATTTTATTTTTTTTTGCTATAAGAGTTGGTCTTATAAAAAACTTGTCAATATAAAAATTTTAGATAATATTAAGAGGATTTATAATAAATTTAAGCGGATTTGATTCCTTGTGAATTGACGGAGTTATGATTTTTTTTCTTCTAACCCCCCCTCCTTTTTTACCCCCTTGGGGCCATTTTTAAATATATCAAAAATCTGTCATACATACATTTTCGGCCCTTCTCCTAGAAGTAATAATAACTATAAACGGATTCAATACGTATCATAGTTAAGAAATTATGGGTTTTTTCTGTTTTCACAAAAAGCCCCCCCCCCACCCTCCCCCCTTGGTTCGATTTTGCCCATTAACGAACTTGACCGAGATTTTATGACCCTTGGTTTTATGTATCAGTTTCGAATAGATCTGTGCAGAATTATTGCAGTTATCGTGTCCATAAAAAAGTGAGATAGATAGATGATAGATAGATGATAGATAGATAGATAAAGTTTTGAACTGGGGAGTGGTTTTGGGTTCTGGGAGTCATGATCGGCGTAGATCTGCAAAAATTTTTCAAAAATTCCAACTTAGGTGAGAATGTAATAGGTAGTATTTCTTACGAAATCTACCTAAAATGAATAAGAATGAAAACTTAAGTATTAACACTAAGCAAGCCGTAGTCATTGAATATCATAACTCATTTTTTATTCATTTTCTCAGGAAAAATATGTACATTTAATGATGTCGGGATTTACGTAATCCGACTCATCTCTGTAAGCGGATAGAGAGATAACAGAACTCTCCTCTTTTTTTCGTTTGCCCACTTTTTTCGGTGTTGCAGCTCTTTTCCTGGTCCGTGTAGCCGACCTCTTCTTAAGAGGCATTCGAAATGGAGAATGTTTTCTCTTAGTCTGTCGCAGGTTTATTTTTTCTAATCCCTTGGCTAGTTTTGCATTGGTTGGTTGTCCGGGTTTCTTACCGCCGGATAGACAGCGCCGTTTTTCACTTGACCTTTTCTTGGATCTTGATCTGCTACTACGTTTGTTATTTATTGAACGACTTCTACTCGATTTCCTGCGTCTTGCAGTTTCTTTAATTTTGTAATAACCATTATCCAGCTTTAAGAGAGTACCTTTGTTGACGGCATTTTTAAGATACTGTTTGATGCTCGCAGAATCAGGCATATGCACTCCACTAGTCTGGGAGACAAAAAACAAATATTTTTTTACATCAACAAAAAGTGAACCTTTAGATTCATCAAGATGGCGAATAGCTTTCTTAACTGCATTTCCGATACTTGTACGGGTCTGTAGTTTCTGAGACATCGTATTCGCGTACGACTGAAAAAAATATATAATGTTCTAAAAATTTAGCAATAACATCAGAAAATATTTAGTTAATTTTCAAAATTTCGAAAAAACTGCCAGGAAGAAATTTAATTACGAAAATTCAATCAACGTAAATATTGCATTTATTTTGTGTGTTTTCGAAAATTATTTTCTAAATTCTCGTGTCTGATAAAAAAAATAAATAATATCCATGGAACTTAACCTCAGCGTTTTTTATACAAGAATGGGACTTATGTACACAGAGCTACAGCGCCTAGAATAAATAAATGTATTCTAGGCACTGTAACAGGGCGAAACAAATACTATAGATCTCCATTCATGCTCACATTCTCGTGTCAGCTAATATTACGTCATTTTTGTAATAACTCTAATAAACGTAACTGGCCATTTTGTAATAACTCCATTATAATGTAGTGGTTCCATGTAGAAGTGAAGATATTATTTTATGTTACGTGATTTCATGAATAATCCATAGGTACACACATTATAGGTCGATACAAGGCAGTAATATTCAGGATACCAAAGCATGAAAAATAAATCCAGGTTCATAATGAGCGGGCTTATGCCGGGTAAAGTCTTTGCAATCTCTCCACACCCGGGAAGTACCGAGGAGGGGCAACATAGCAGGGAGAGATGATATTAACAGAAGCAAGGCAAGGAGCTGAGTTGTTTCCGCGACTCAACTTGGAGTCCGAGTGACAAGAATCTCGCCAAATAGGGTTGCTAAGTATTGACTAGGCGAGAACACTTTCAGACGGAAGCTCGCATAACTAATGGTATTTGCCGAGCCCAGTTACCAGATTTTTGGCTTAAGAACGTATTTCATTTCAAAATTTAATATCGCCAAGAAGATTATAACCGACGAATATTTTCCCATGCAATTGGAATTTCGAGAGACAAAACAGCTTGTGCTTTTAACAATCAGAATATATTTTTAGACATGGGTGTGAGTGATTGAGTTATTACCAATACCAAATAAGGTCATGTATCTGAGCTAGATGAAAAGATAGACATAATTTTAACTGACTCTGTGGCCACAAAAATGCATTATGAACATATTGTGTTATAAGCTTGGTTTCGGAAAGTAAATTACGAAAAGGCATCTGTGCTGATTTAATTCTTTTCTTTTTATTTTAATCGAAAAGCCGTGAGATATTAGAGATCCATCATGAGTGAATATGAAAAGGGAAAGAGTATAAATTACGGCGGGGTTATTGTTTGTAGTTAACATAACACATTTAAATTTTGAAAAAGGCAGGGGAAAAATATAATTTAAATAAAGAGTAGGGATGTTAAAATTAATATATGATTCTCATATCATATCAATAAACTTATGAATCTATCCTGTTACATGCAAACGTAACACTTGCAATTGCAAAGCTTTTTGCAACCCAGAATTCTATATAAACAATACTTTTGCATGTAATTTTCAGTGCAAATTAACATTTATTAGGGTTCAAATTATAATTAATTTTGGTGCAAATTACATATAAATGTTACGTTTGCATGTAATTTTGAGTTGCAAAAAGCTGTGCAATTGCAAGTATAGTGGTACGTTATTCCAAAATTGGGTGCACTTTCAGAATAAGTTATTCCATGACGCACTTTTCGTGCGATTGCTTAGCGCTATATTAGGCGCATTACATGGATGCGTAAAACAGAAACGAGACGGGGGCCAAAATGGTCGGTAATATTACTAAACTATTTCACAAAAGGAACGAAGCAACAAGTTATAAAATAATAATTACGTCTATATAAAGTTTAAAAAAAAATTTGGAATTCTTCTTTTATAGTGCTTGGCATAAAAACGCTATACATATTTAAAGACATTTGATTTTTTGGATCTTAATTACCATGAAAATAAACAAATAAATGTTGATAGTACTAAACTGTAGACGTTCATAACATATTGCATTTTTAAAACTACAATTTTTCACTCAATTTTATCATTAGGTGCGTTTGTAATTATATAAATACGTAGCACCTATAGTCGTCGTCTGGTCCGTCTGTTCGTATATAACAGCGCTAAAACTACTCAACCAAATGGTTTGAAATTTAATATATATAATCGTTTCAGAATTCCGTCGAGTCATTTAAAATTTTATAAAAATCAAAACACAACTTAAAAAGATATTAATAAAAGTTTTCTTCATTCTATTAAATCCTATCATACGTAATTAATTCAATGATATCCCATAATAGGTAATGATTCTAGGTTGCCATGGTGATTACGTCCTATTGAAGATGGGGTTATATTATTTCCGCATCACTAAATTTAAAAACCGAATTCGTATACTAAAACAGTTTAATTATAGCAGCAATCATATGATCTACCGACAGTTTTTTGGATAGATGTTTCCGGAGAAATAGATATTAAATTAGAAAAATAGTCTAAATATGGATTTCAAATTCTGAAATTTTGAAAGTTTCTCATTGGAATTTTCAGCAAATGTTTACAAAAGATAAAATGTAGCCAACTTAAAATGTACTTATTTTATTACGGAAATGAATCATATCATAATAACAGACGAAATAATTAATTTCAATGAAATAAAAGGAACGAAAAATCATGCGTCAAGCATAGATTATGTAACACTTTCCAACGCTTCCAAAAGAAGTTTACAAATCATTACCGTTTAATAAGCTGAAAGACAACATTTAAGTAAACAATTTGGAAAACGCATAACATATTTAAAAACGTAATTTCAGGAATTCCCAACATATATTTCCAACATATACAATATTCAGAAAAATATCCGAATACTTTTATTCAGCCCTGTATATGATCTATAGATTTGTATATATACTACATAGGATGCTAAATTTTAGTTTTGTTAGGAAACGCGTAGCACAGTTTAAAATTCTCCTTCTGGAGTTTCTGTCAATAAACGGAAATGTGTTTGCGAACTTTTGTGCTGCCCTGTATAGGATCTACAGAATTTATACACACCAAGTAATAGACAAAAAGTGAGTTAAATTTAAAATCGCGTTCAGCAATTTAAAACGCACTTCAAGGAATTATTGTTAACAGACAGTAGATAATTTTTTTGTGGGTCCCTGTAAATGAACGATGACTGCCATACACACAATATTCTGTATTAAGCCTCTTGTAATGCACCTTAGTGATATATATCAATTTCAATGCGTTTAAAATTTTGAAACATTATTTAATTAAACCACAAACGATTTTTCTCCATAGACGTAATGTAACGGAATTCGTTTGACTGGTCCTGTAAAGTAACTATAAGTGCTATGCACACCCTAATCCATATTAAGTTTCTTGTAATGCACCTTAGTGATATATACCAATTACAATGTGTTTGAAATTGTGTAACATCATTAAAATAAACCGCAAATGATTTTTCCCCATAGACCGTAATGTAACGGAATTCTTTTGAGTGTCCCTGTAAAAAAACTATAAGTGCTACACACTTCAGTTGAAATAGGGAACATGCTATAGATAACGACAATAACATATAAAAATTGCAGGGCAATCCGAGCATATTTACCGGACAGACTTTGGAAAACGGACAGACGGCCATACGGCAGACAAACCGAAGTCATAAACACTTTTCAACTAGGTTGGAAAGTGTTAACAATCCGAGCATATTTACGGGAGTTAGAGCACGGCCAGACGGCCATACGGCAGACAAACCGAAGTCATAAACACTTTTCAACTATGTTGGAAAGTGTTAACAATCCGAGCATATTTACGGGAGTTAGAGTACGGCCAGACGACCATACGGCAGACAAACCGTAGTCATAAACACTTTTCAACTTGGTTGGAAAGTGTTAAAAAAGATGATTTTTTGTACTTTGTCTTGTATTGGATATTTTCGCATAGTATAATTTTAATGTAATAGAATTGTAATTGATTGTTTGCAAAAGTGTATTGAAACTTAATTTCATAAAATAAAATTAATATCTATAATATGAAAATCTGCGCATAAAATAAATTTTGTATTCATGCATTTTTGTATAAAAGTGAAACAGCTTATATTGCATCAAGATCTGAATATTTATAAAATTAGTTATAGAACGAACGCACCTCATTTGTCACGTTTGACATACATTTTCCAACTTGTACAAATTGGAAACGATTTAAATAGGTAGCTTTTTTAAAATAGGAATAAATCTCAATTAAAGTTATAAAATTTTTAATAAAAATTGAAAAAACAAACCTTCGAAGATTAGTTAAATTAAGAAAATAATTACACGCTGCGCACCACAAGCTTATTAACTATATATTTTTAAAATATTATGAAATTCCTATAAAACTTTTTTAAGATAACTATTTTTACCTATTTCAATATTAAATATCTGTTAAAATAATTATTCGATATAAAAACTGCAAGCTTCAGCGTGTTTCTCTAATATTTCTCTATAAAACTATCAATTTTTATTAACACTTTCCAACCTAGTTGAAAAGTGTTATGACTTCGGTTTGTCTGCCGTATGGCCGACTGCCGTCTGCCGTCTGTCCGTGCTCTAACTGCCGTAAATATGGTCGGATTGCCCTGCAATTTTTATATGTTATTGTCGTTATCCATAGCATGTTCCCTATTTCAACGGAAGTGTGTAGCACTTATAGTTACTTTACAGGGACAGTCAAAATAATTCCGTTACATTACGTCTATTGTTGTGGGTTTTGGTGTTCTTTCTAAAATAATTTACTTAAACTTAAAAGGCTCATTTGTTACTCAATCTTCACTTAACAATTAAATATTTAAAAAAAAATAAGTATACCCTGATTAGCTCTACTGAAATCTGTTGCCATGGAAAAGGGAGCAAATTATATTAAACTAATCAAAATATCAAAACTTAAGAGTCCGAATAGGTTAATACAACAATGATAATTTTGAACTCATCATTTTAAGACAATATTAAATGTAGTAAGGGGCAACAGATTTCTAAATCAAGTAGCATACTGGATTGCCTAAAGAACACCCAACTCCACTCCAACCCGATCAAGCTCACATCTCCATATACATCAAATTAACAAAAGTGTAATCATCATATAATTTGGAAAAATGCAGACAACCTGAAATTCCTCCAATATGAGGACCACAAGGAGAAGGAGTTAAATCCGTTAATAGAATAGGGATATGATGATGTACTAAAATTTTAGGACAACCATGGAGATTCTGAACAAGATCCGATCGGTTAGCCAAGAATCGTATAGTGGTATAAAATAACTGGAAACTCTTTTTTTTTTTTTTACTTTTTAAAATAAAACATTTTTGGTGTATATTTTAGAAAAACAATGTTTCTGAAAGAGGAGAGTTAAAGCTTAATTTAACATTTATGAACTTAAATTTAATATTACTGTTTCACTTGTTAATCTATCCATCCTTAAATCAAGATCAAAAATACGATTGTATAACATTGAGTGAACCTCAATTAATGTTCATTAAAACAGTCAGTTATGAATTTAAACTTAAGAAATATTAAAGTCCTAATTTAATAAAGTTGGATTCTCTTTTTTTTTATTACTCACAGAAAGGTTAAGCCTTTCTTATAGGTTTACTGTGAATATAAAATATTAATTATTTAGAGATTTGTACAAAGAAAAACATACCATTCTTGATAATAAACAAAAAAAAAACTCAATTTATTTGAACATTTTAGATTATGAAGCAACTAAGTTATCAAAAATAATCTTAATAAGACAATATAACAGCTGATCTTTTAAATTGAAACCACTCACTGGTTACTTTTAAATTACACATCATATTTTTAAAATTATCATCACATTACCATTTAATGGTCGTTCAATTATACACACATCATATATTAACCTACAGACTATTTCTATTCTTAATATAAATTCTTATTGAAATTATCTAAAGATATTCATTTCACTTTTAAACTCTGGTATAGCAAACATATTTTTTTTTTTAGAAAGATGTACAAATAAAAAAAAAATAAAAAAACTATGCAAGGAGTACTTGCAATAAGTGGAGAGTTCTACAATTTTAGTCAGTGGATACTTAGGAGCATTTCGTCCTTTTTCAAAATCTGTTGAATACACTTAAGCTGGAGTACTCAGGCTGGGGAAAAAGTTGCCACTTCGTACCTCTCATCACACTGCATCACTTGCCATCAACTACTAGGTCCATCATCTTGTCAGGAGGGGGAAATTGTCCCACGGCCCAGAATTTCACTGTCGGAGCCAAAAGTTTCACTTTCATGAAACATGTGTTTTATTCTAAGATGGCCATCACCTTAACTCAGAACACTACTATTTCTAACGACCGTTTAGTTCAATCTCTATGATCACCTCTGAGGATTACGAAGTCATAATAATGTAGTACTATTTCCTAGAATGCCAATACGCAAAATGGGGCTAAACATATCTTCTTTTTAATCTCTCGCTAACCGTTATAGATCCGCAACTCGAAAATGCCCTTATAGCATCTTTTCATCATAACACTATGATTTAGGATAGTTAGTGTAGGACCATCAATGCCCCATTTTTAATAATCTTTCAGAAACCTGTCCGCCTTCAACAACTTCGCGATCCAGCCCACAGGCCAGTTTTCGAACCCCGCAACAAGTCCAATTTTTTTACGAGCCAAACGACAGGTATCTCGGCCAAGCAACAACTGTCCTAAACATTCACTCTCCCGCGCCGCTTGAAAAACGGGACCGATCCACTCTGCCAAAGGGGGTACGGGAATGGAAACAAAAGGAAAAAAGGACTCTTCCTGGAGACTCCAGCTTGTCGCACCACACTGCCGGCCGCTTCATGGGGGAAGGCAGCCATGCTTCACCCCCATGGCGTGTGCTGAAGGGGGTCCTGTGAGCCTCTGTTTACATGGGCGCCAGCTATCCGCCTGATAGCAGAGCCAATTGAAGCCTGTCGTAAACTTACAAAGCCTAATTGCGTGTATAGTACACTCATAAGATAACGTAATTCTTATACAGGGCGGTCGGTCATTCTTATATCAAAGTCAGACTAGATGACTCCAAATTTTCCACCTGTGCGGTCTTTAACTGACAAAACATCCCTCCCTTGCTGTCTGCTTTTCGTATTTGAAAAACAGGAAGCTACGTTAGACTATGAAAGTTGAAATTGCTTTGCTTAAAAGAAATGGAAAGAAGAGGAAAAAAAAAACTGCTCTTATTATTAATATTACAATTACATTTATTTATATATTTATTTAAAACAGAAACAAAAAGAAAACTTCTAAATAAATGTTGAGAGAGTGATTTAAGGTAATTAGTGTAGATTAAAAAAAAAAAATTTGGTTGAAACCAACCGTAACACTATGGAGAAAAATCGTCTGCGGTTTATTTAAATAATGTTTAACTATTTTAAACGCATTGAAATTTATATATATCACTAAGGTGCATTACAAGAGGCTTGCTACAGAATAGTGTGTGTCTAGCAGTCATCGTTCATTTACAGGGACACACAAAATAATTCTCTACTATCTGTTAACAATAATTCCTGGAAGTGCGTTTTAAGTTACTGAACGCGATTTTAAATTTAACTCACTTTTTATCTATTACTTGGTGTGTATACATTCTGTAGATCCTATACAGGAAAGCACAAAAGTTCGCGAACATATTTCCGTTTATTGACAAAAACTCCAGAAGGAGAATTTTAAACTGTGCTACGCGTTTCCTAACTGAACTAAAATTTAGCATCCTATGTAGTATATATATACAAATCTATAGATCCTATGCAGGGCTGAATAAAAGTATTCGGATATTTTTCCGAATATTGTATATGTTGGAAATTCCTGAAATTATGTTTTTAAATATGTTATGCTTTTTCCAAATTGTTTACTTAGATGTTATCTTTCAGCTTATTAAACGGTATGATTTGTAAAATTATTTTGGAAGCGTTGGAAAGTGTTACATAATCTATGCTTGACGCATGATTTTTCGTTCTTGTCATTATTTTTATATGAAATAGTTTTCTGACTATTTGCCCAGAAAGAGCTCAAAGCACAAAAAATTCATTGACAGCGGCGGTGGTTACTTGTTTTTAAAGAGAGAAACTTTAAAAAAATGTAAAGAGAAGAAAAATCAATTATTTTTCATGCTAGTATTAGATACAAGTTTTTTGAGCAATAAGAGAAAACGCAAGTTATTAGTAACTATAATGAATTAAAATGACTAGTCCAGTCAAATTGTGCTCAAAAAGTGCTTGAAGTGGAAAATTCTGGTGTAATTTTTTTTAGTGGCTTATTTTGTGTTTTTTGGGGTGCTGAATACGAATCTGAAGTTTTCCAACAAAATTTCGTTCGGAAAATTTGTTTTTTTTACTAAAAACCTGTAAAAACACGGACTTTTTTCGTTTTTTTTCAAAATAACTCCAAAATTCTGCATTTTGCGTGAAAGTCGGCAGTATACGAGTTAAAGAGAATACAATTTCCTACATTTTATGTATTGAACGATTTTTTCTATGATCAATGGTTTAGCCGTGAGAGTGCCGCAAAAATGGGTATTAAAAACAAAAACTGTAAAAAAACGGGAATTACGGCACTGTATGTCGATGTAACATGGAAACAAACCATTTAACGCAAATATTAACCATCATTTATAATAAAGATTATATGATTGACTATATTTTATGCATTTAAAGTAGGGGAAAGTGCAGTTCCGGCACCAGTGGAAGTTGGGAGCAGTGGAGCAGCTCCACCTACTTTCATGAGTCAAAGCTGCTCCTCCTCCGGGGGAGTTCTTACTCTAAGAGGTGATAAAATTTTCTAAAAAGAGGTAAAATTAGGTAAAGGAAGTAAAACTAGGCAAAATCGTCGAAAAACAGTACTTTTCGGAAAATAGCAAAAAACACATTTTTTTACAGCCTTTCTGTTCATAAGGCCTAAAAATAAACATTTCACTGTATACATTATACTATGCTTTAAAAAATAGATAAAATTCTCTACAATTTATGTGCAAGTAATTTTCTTGGACCTTGAATAATTATGAAAAAAGCAATGATGAATGCACGAAGTAGTCATCCACCTCCTTATTAAAGGCATATAACTTATATGCATCATTATGCATGTGTGTAGATATGTAAAACGTTGATGTTAGGTTATATAGGTACAAAAAATGATAAATGATTCACGATTGATTAGTATGTAAACTGTTTAATGTTAAATAATATAGTAAAATAGGCAGTTATGTATTTATACAATATAAATTAATAATTATTATGGACATTGAAAGGAACTTGTCAGTCAAACCGAGTCCTCTTGACCAATGGTTTCATGTTTCCTGAGGGTATGCCTTCTAGGTCTTCTACACCTATAAAAAAGAAATTAATTATATAATAGCTATTTACGCATACGGGCGCGAAAAGCCGTTTTTGTCCCGAGGATCGAAACTTATGCTCTGGAGAAGAACTGGTGTGTATAATAGTATTTTAAACGGTGGAATTAATTATAAGTAAGTTAAGATTCATACAGCATTTTATCATAACATTATTTTTACCTCTTTTTAATATCAGCCCTCTTTTACAGCTCATTTCAGGAATCGGTCACTTTTGGACCCCAAATCAGGGAGCAAAATAGCTATTATACAACGTATCAGGGTTTTAAAAAATAATTAATGACATAGTTTTAATTGTCTAAAAACTAAATAGTTATGCACTGTGTATTGGGATACATATTTTGACCACACCAAATTAAAAGTGAATGAAAAAATAAATGTGAAATGGAATGATTTATGTATAATTACCTTCAAGTACTTCAGGGTATTCCGGGTCATCCTCGTTTTCTTCTATTTCAATATTAGGCATGTTATTACAACTGCTCTCGCAGTTTAGACACATATTAGAGCAGCTGAGGCCTGCTTTTTTACATCCACAGTTTTTACGGCATGTCTTCTTGCATTTGCAAGAAATGAGTTTTAGAACGGCTTGAGGTGCTGGTGGCTCTAGCGTGGTTATTGGCTCTAGACCATCTTTGGTGCTTTTCCAACCCCATTGTTCAGGATTTTTTTCATTCCCAAGCCATTGCTGAACTTGAAAATACACCCTTAAAGAATGTTGTTTAGCTGCAGCTTCCGTAGGAGGTAGGGACGCCAAATGGGTTGATGGCTTATATGCAGACTTAAGGTAGCATAGATACCTCAATTTGTTTAATGACGTGGTTTCCTTGTCAGATAATTTGTACAAGGAAGTCAAAAAACGATTGCCAGCATCAGTAATTGCATCAGCATCTGCCATAGGGTCTTTAAAAATTTCAATGGCTTTAATTAATGCCGGGTTTTTTTTGAGAGTCTGAAGAAACCTCATTTTTCCTACTTTGAAAAAGGCTGAAGTATTATCACAGGAGAAAAAATGAGTGGTGAAACTGTCCCTTTGCCTGGCTTTAAAAAATATGCATTTGAATGTATGCCCCTACAGAGACCAATCAATGATCACCAGCAAATCTAAGTCTTCACCCACGATATATAACTACAGAGTTATGTTGTTGCGCAAGGTCCCTTGCTGTGGTGATAATCAGCGTATCCGCATCTTCTCGTGCCTGTTTTATTTGAATGTCAGCTGCTGCAAATTTATCTTTCAACATTAAAATCAAACGCTTTTTGTTTTTTATATTGCCTAGGAATTTATCTTGTGGTACTGTAGGCACCATTGTTTCGTCGAACATCAAATCAACTGAAGTTTGTTTGCGTGATCTTCTTGCTCGCTCAATACATTTAGTACCTCTGCAACTTTCTTCAGGGTAACCATCGAACACAACTACAGCACTATCCTTGAATTTGTACTTAACAAATGACACATACCTTTCACAAATTGAGGAAAATGATTGACCCTTGTTCCACACGACTTTATGCAGTAAATATTCAATGGATTTTTTTTAAGTGTTTATTGCTATTTTCCAAAAATTACTGTTTTTCGACGATTTTAGATAGTTTTATCTCCTGTACCAAATTTTACCCCCTTTTTCAAAATTTTATATTCTCTTAGAGTACTAGCTCTCCGGAGGAGGAGCACCTTTGACTCTTGAGAGGAGGTGGAGATACTCCACTGCTCAAAACTTCCACTGGTGCCAGATCCACACTTTTCCCCTACCTTAAAGGCATAAAATATAGTCAATAATATAATCTTTAGTATCACTGATGGTTAATATTTGCGTTAAATGGTTTGTTTCCATGTTACATCGACATACAATGCCGTAATTCCCGTTTTTTTACAGTTTTTGTTTTTAATACCCATTTTTGAGGCACTCTCACGGCTAAACCATTGATCCTAGAAAAAAACTTTCAATACATAAAATGTAGGAAATTTTATTCTCTTTAACTCTCATATACTGCCGACTTTCACGCAAAATGCACAATTTTGGAGTTTTTTTGAAAATAAACGAAAAAAGTCCGTGTTTTTACAGGTTTTTTTGTAAAAAAAAACAAATTTGCCGAACGAAATTTTGTTGGAAAACTTCAGATTCGTATTCAGCACCCCAAAAAATATAAAATAAGCCACTAAAAACAATTACACCAGAATTTTCCACCTCAAACTACAATTTGACTGGGCTACAGAGAATCAACAGAAAACAAAACATTTTATTGTGTTTCACAAATTTTCCACGTCACACACGAAGACACGTTGCATGCAGCAGATGGTGGATAGCACTGAATAATAAAATGTTTTACTTTCTGTTGCTTCTCTGTCCTTTATTGGTTGTTTTCACTTTTCTTCTTAGTCTCTCTAGCGCCGGCAATTTTCGTGTTACACGTACCGTTTCAACGCTTTTTATGGCTTTTCACTATGAAGATCACATTCCAATAAAAAAAGTAGGTGTTGCCATTTGAAATTTTCAAAATTTTGTCACTGTAATCGTAACTGTTAGAGTTTAACCGTTGTTTTTCATACGATTCTTGAGTGCACACCTCAAAATACTTAAAATCAAAATTTCAGTCAGTTTCTGTGAACGGTGTGATAGTTAAGGACTCATATATCGGGATAGTTTTTTTATAATCACCCTGTATATGTATTTGTGTCTCTCTATATACCGGATGAACCAAAAGTTCGTTAAAACTTTAAAAATTCATAAAAAAGGAAGAAATTATGATAAAAAAGTGCGGTTTGCAAGAAAGGGATCACAAGGTAGTTAAATGTTTTTTAGTAGCAAAAAAATTTTAGTTAAAAAAGTCACCTGTAGATATCGCTAGCATGCGAGAGATTCAGCAGAATTATGCGAATTAATCCTGCAATAAAAGACCGGGATACACGAGGATTTCTCATTCGCTTTCAGAATGTTATATCAATAACCCGATCGAGCGTTGTTGGTGACGTTGTTCTATTTGAACGGAGAGTCCAGCAACTGTTGCGTTGCGAAACTTTCGCACGGCGAAAGGACTGAAGACGAAGAATATGGTCTGGAAGTCATGTTGAACAATTGTTATTGCAAGAATAAATGGATGGAGCGTACTCTTGTCCTGTTCATTGTGTTTCGGGTCGTCAGCGCCCTCTACCAGTGACATTTTTAACTAATTTTTTTTTTACTGCTAAAAACAATCCGACTACCTTGTGAGACCTTTCTTGCAAACCGCACTTCTTTATGATAATTTCTTTCTTTTTATGAATTTTTAAAGTTTTAACGAACTTTTGGTTCACGCGGAATACAGAGTGTCCTTTCTTATTGTTTACCAATAGCTAATTCCTAATCCATTAGATTTAGAAGTATAATTCCAACTGCAAAAAATGTTCCAAGCGTTGTTTTGCACCATATGAAACTTCATTTACTTAGAACGATTATTATTTTTTTAAGTTACAAAACTTAAATTTGTATACGGTCGCCGGTTTCTATAAGTAATATTTAGAAAAAATGTATACATGCTCTGACATGTAAAATAGGAAAAATTATTTACTTTTACGTCCAAAACTTCCTAAATTATAGTACTTTGAATTTTATAAAATTTCGAAGCTTTCCTCTACTAAAAACGGAAAAAAAGCATTTTTACTTTCGGACAGCTCTAAAAAACAAGGATAATATTCTGTAAAAGGTCTCCAGCAAAGTTGTTGCGCTGCAGCACTAAAGCAATAAAAAATACACAATAAAAAAAATAAAACACAATAACACAATACAAAATATGCCAAAGAAAATACTCTCAAAATTCCTGCGCATATTCGATCACATACTATCAAAAACTTTAAATCAAATTTACAATGCAGGCCAACTCGTGTATTTTATTTTAAATTTCCAATGTAAAATTTCGTACTTGGCATTTTAAATTAACATTTTCCTTTGCTTCCCAATTTCCTTTTCAATTCATTGTTCCTATTTCCCCCAAGTGAAAGGAATTACATATCATAGCGAATGCGTCTTTTGAAAATATCTTATTTTAACTCTAAATATATTTTATAAATTATGAATACTTTTCCGTTAACTTTTCAGAATTCCAAAACAGGAAATCCCTTTGAGAAAATTCGTTATTCCATTTGGATAGAAGTTTAAGGATCCCATTCAAATATGAAATGCCTAGAGTAAAATATTTTAATAATATCAATAGCATATGCTTTAAATATTATAATTATAAATATACAGTGGTGGCCAAAAGTGTGGACATTTTTTGAAAGTTTCATGTTTTTCAACTTTGTGTACTTGTAGAATATATTAATTTTCACTTAAATACAAACGTTTATATATCCAATTGAAGGTAATTTAATGTAGAATTTAATAATAAAACAGTATTACAATATCTGTATTACAAAAAAAGTTATGCAACTAATAGTAAGATCTATTTTAAATTTGCATTTTTTTAAGTGATACTTACACAATCAATACTTAGTAGGATAACCCATTCTTATTAAGAGAGCTTCACAGCGTCTTTTCATCGAGTGAACGAGTGTTTGGAGTTCATCTTTCGTAATCACATGGTGCCAAGAATCAATTATAGCTTCAATAAGTTGTCTTTTATTGGATGGACGTTTTTTCGTACAAGAATTTTCAAACGTCGCCACAAATTTTCAATTGGATTGAGATCAGGGCTGTTTCTTGGCCAGGGTAATATATCTATGCCTTTATTTTGAAACCATACTTTGCATACTTTTGCTGTGTGGCATGGAGCTGAATCCTGCTGAAAAATAAATGGTACGTTGTTGGAGAAGAGATCCCTGATGGAAGGTATCAATTTTGGTTCCAGGACAGTTTCGGTGTATTTTTTGGCATTCAGGATGCCATCAATCACTTGAATTCGGCCCACACCATCTGCAGACATACATGCCCAAATCATGACATTTGTTGGTTTTTTTTGTAGTTGCTTCAATGCAATCAGGATAAAGTGCTTCTCCTACTCTACGTCTCACGTATTTTCTACCATCACTACCAAAGAGCGATATTTTACTCTCATCGCTCCAGATTACTTGCTTCCATTGATTTTCTGACCATTTAATGTGTTCTTTTGCCCACTTAACTCGTTTTTCGCGTTGCTTTTGATTTAAATATGGTTTTTTCCTTGTAATTCTAGCTTGTAGTCCAAACCCTGAAAACATTCTTCTTATTGTTCTTGAACTTATTGCAATACCCGCTGCATTCATTTCACATCTAATGGCATCTGATGAAATTTTTCTATCTTGAAGGCATAGCCATTTAATTTTTCTATCGGCAGTAGCACTTGTGCATTTTTTTCGCACTGATTTTGCCTTATTTTTCACTGATTTCGTTTTTTCATAACGTAAACAGAACTTTCGTACACCAGAACAAGTCACTGAACCACCAACTTGTCTTGCAATTTCAGCATAAGAGAGGCCATTTTCTCTCAATATGACAATTCGGCTTCTTTTTGTAGATGTCCAATTAGTTCTTTTTGTTGATGACATTGTTTAAAATTAGTTTAATTAAAAAAGGACTTTAAATATTCAAAAACAGCAATACTCTATTTAATTGTACTAGTATGCATCATTTCGCAAAATATTTCCACAACAATAACTCTTTTACCATCCAAATAACCTAAACTATAGTTACAGACATTTAATTGGTCCTCAGAACAGTGTTTGTGATTGGCTAGTACGCTTTTATTACAAAACACGTCCTTATTCAAAACAATTTTTGTTTGTTTGTTCTACTAAAATGAGCATAACTTTTTTTGTAATACATATATTGTAATACTGTTTTTATTATTAAATTTGACATTAAATTACCTTCAATTTGATATATAAACGTTTGTATTTAAGTGAAAATTAATATATTCTACAAGCACACAAAGTTGAAAAACATGAAACTTTCAAAAAATGTCCAAACTTTTGGCCACCACTGTATATATATAATAAATATGCTTCTTAATGTTAAGAAGTTGAAAATTGTGCGTTAAACGTGACAAATGAGTGGCGTTCGTTTCGTGCTATACATAGTTTTACAATGTAAAAAAATCATAGCTGTTATTTCATAGTTATCATCGTCTGTTATGAGCGAAATAAGGATGCCTTTATTTATTTATTTATTTATTTATTTTGTATTACGTATGCCATGTTTACAGATACGAATTTTTTTTTCAACACTAGACATCATGTAAAATTCACCGTGGAGATCTTGCTTTGAGAATGATTACCTCCATGGTTTAATATTTCTATGAGTCACGATGAATGATTCTTTTGTTTATTTACTTTAATGGATTGAGATATTCGGCGGTTAACCTAATTTTTACTGAAGTTATCTCAGAATCTGTACATATATGAATGTAGCTCATTTCTCAAGCAAACAATTTTTTTGAATGATCTTTCTAAAAATGTAACTTTTATGTAATTTTATTCGAAAAAATAATTTTGAATAAAAATGGCCACTTGGCATATGAAAAAAGATGTGGTTAGCCTGTATTTGTTTTCCTCAGTCACATGATTTGCGCTTTTACTATATAGTTTACATATCTGATAGAATTTAATAGGACAAATAAAACTTTTATTAATATATTTTTAAGTTTTGATTCGATTTTCATAAAATTTGAAATGACTCCACAAAATTCTTCAACGATTAATTTCTATCACATTAAATTTCAAACCATTCGGTTGGGCAGTTTTTGCGCTGTTATATGCGGACAGACGGACAGACCAGACGACGACTATAGGTACTACGTATTTATATAATTACGAACACACCTAAAACGGAAGTTGGGAAATTACACGTTCTTAACATTACAAAATTCAATATCTTATTCAAAAAAATAATGATGATATGGTGTTATGATAATGTATTTGGAGATTCGGTATACAGTAACACGCTGAAGTATGTACCATTCAATTAGAGATAGAGGATGTTATGAAAAGATCGCGATGTTGTTGTCTCATTCCTATGAATGTTCTGACGCTACCATACTATAACCAAAACATTGACCTCGGCCTTAAATATTGATCATAGACATATATTATAAATTACAAAGATACGTAAAAAAAAAGATACAGAATTTTATGAAATCGATTTAAATTTTAATTTGAAGGGATTAAATTTGAAGACATACAAAATTTTAATTTTTATACAAAAAAAAAAAAAATCTTTTCACCTTCCTCTTCAGCCCTTACCTACTCAGACCATCAATCTACAGTTATATCTGAAATTTCAAAGGAGTGGAAGGTCCCTCCCAGCCACCACTGGTACTGGGGCAAAGAGCTGGGCTCTTCGTTCGCTATCAACTGTGACAGAGCCTCTCGAACGGCGATTTCAAGATTGGCAAGTGGACACACAAAAAGTCTCTCGTTCTTTGAGGGCAGAAAGATCTTTAAAATCTGCACTAAATGCCAAGCTCAACAGGCCTCTGCTGAACACATCCTGGACTGCTTAGGTCTTTCCAGAGAGGATTTATATGCTTCCCCCCTTCTGGTTCTGGATTTTCTAAGGATTAACGGTATGTTGGATCTTGTCTGACTTCGTCAGACAGTTGGAGGATAAGCCACAACAACAACAACAACAACAAATTCCCCCCAATGAGTAAAATATGTCCCATACACTAAAAAGGTCATGGACAAAATTTCAGCATTTTATCATCGCAAAGATATGTTTAAACAAAAGTTGGTGAGGTGTTAATCATAAATTAAAATGTAAATGTTTACACCTACACCCTCAGAAATGCTTTCTGCAATTCACGGAAATGGTCCTGGCAAAACTGCTTCCGATATACGAGGGCTATCCAGAAAGTAGATTACGTTTTGGAATAAAAAATAAACAAAGTATAGGAAACAAATTTTATTATATACAGATGAAAGCCACACTCAAATACTACTTTTCTACATAGTCACCATACAAATTAAGGCATTTATCGTAGCGATGTACGAGCTTGGAAATGCCTTCGTCGAAAAATTCGGCCGCCTGCGCCTTCAACCAACAGTTCACGTGTTTCACCCATGTTTCGTCACCAGTAACGATGCGATCGAGTAAAGAGTCACCATCCTTATGGTAAGCGTCCAAAAAGTTCAACGCTGCAGCCATTCGCTGATTTTTGTGGTCCTCTGTCAAGATTTTTTGAATCCATCTTGCACAAAACTTGTGGTAACCAAGCTTTTCGCTGATGATTTCGTGCAACAAACTTCGCGAAATTTGTGGAAAACTCAAAGAAAGTTCCGTTATTGTGAACTTATTACTGCACGCACCTCGCAGCTCGCGAGATTTTCAATTAACGCAGACATTTCAAACCGTCACAGTATCTGAACGGAGCACAGCACGAACCTCTCACTAGCACGGCTAGATGCCGACTGAGCTGCGCAACGCTCTGACCCCAAGATGGCCGCGCTAGCCCCGCCCCTAGCGGACACAGACGAAAATGTAATCTACTTTCTGGATAGCCCTCGTATTTCCGTTATTTGAAGAAAGTCCGTTTATTTTTTTCTATGTTACAGGAGGGAAATATTCAGTTATTTGAAGAACGTAGGTTTTAAAAATTTACACCTCTCTTTGTGCCGCTATCTATTGACTATTAGGGGAAAATTTTTATTTCAAGAACATATTTTAGTTGTTGGGGTCGATCCAGGGAGCTCAGTGCCTTGAGTCAAGTGTCTTACCGACATTGCCAACAGTCGCTTTCTAGAACGTGAGTTTGAAACAATGATACGAGTTTTCTTCAAATGGCGTCTTGGGGCTTAAATAATTTGGTGTTTAGAAACCTGCCAATTTTGAAGTTAATTGCGGGGAGATTTGATCGTTATGAGATAAATGTTGGGGGTTTAACACTTTAGTATTAATAGAGGATAAAAACATGAATTATATATATTTTTAATTTGATTGTTAGATGTAAAGTATGAATGTTATATTTTTAAGTAAAATTAGGGGAAAAATGTTTGCTTATTTAAGTAAAATCGATTTTTTTTTCAACTATAATATATTTTGCAAATGTGTTCGCTTAGAATATATTTTCAGCGCGAGTGTTATTATTTTTTATAACTTTAAAAAATAAACTGCGAATAATTTTAAATTAATGAGAAAATTATTTGTTACTTTTTTTAAATTCGAAAGCATTTTTTTTTTTTTTTTGTTGATTTTTTGAGTAAAATCGATTTTTTTTTTCATTTAATTTAACTATTGAATGTATGTTTTTTAATCTGTTTGTTTAGAATATATTTTAAGTGCGAATATTTTTTATAACACGCATGTGTGCAGGAAATAAACGGAATTTCCCCCTCTTCTTCCGACTTTCTGGAAGAATTCACGGAAAAAGTAAGTTTTCTAGGAGTACGGAAATTATTTGTTGGAAAATGAGGAATAATTTAGTGTATAAAGAAGAGTTATTCTGACAGTGTTGAGTACAGATGACGCGACGGAGAAATGCATCATAAGAAAAAAAAATATGGCACTTTTCATTAGTTTTATTTACAGATTTACAAAACTATGCTTCCAGAAAAATACCTTATAATTTTACATGACGAAATACATAATAAAACTTACACAAGTTAACAGGCACAGTTAATGAACAATAAAACAGCTTAGAAATGTTTTCATATGCAAATATCTGCCTCTGATCACTTTGTAATCTTTGCGTAAAGTTATTATTTCTACACAGTTTAGATACTTTTGTACCGATAAATAGCTCCATTATTATTTATTTATGAAATTGTTTTCTTTCGTAATTTGTGTATAACCCTAAATTCTCGATCATCGGACATGATTTTTCCACTTTGCGAACTCATATCCAGGCATCGAAAAGTGGCTTAAATCAGCATTTATGTATTTCCATATCTCTGACTTTTTATGATAAAATGCGGAAATTTGTACATGACCTTATTAGTGTATGGGGCATATTTTACTCATTGGGTATTTTTTTTTTACGGGGGTCGTATAAAAACTCAAATTTTGTATGTCTTCAAATTTAATCCCTTCAAATGAAAATTTAAATCTATTTCATAAAATTCTGTACCTTGTTTTACGTAACATAGTAATTTACAATATACTATGTTTAGGATCAATATTTAAGGAATAAAAGCCGAGGTCAATGTTTTTGGGACACACTGTATATGCAGCTGGATGTATTGGCCTCTATAAACAAGTGTTAAAAGTTACAGTATGGGAAACAATTACGACTTAGATCCCTTCGGCTAAAAACAAAAATATTTTAAATAATTAAATTATACCCTATTTCCTTTCACTTGGATAGTGATTTTCACAAGCTTTGAAAATATGAATGAAATTGATCATGGCCAAAAAACGTGATACGCATTCTTGTGTGCCTGGTTGCAGTACTCGATGCAAGACAGCAAACTAAAAACTATCCCCATACCTAAGGCTGAATCTCTGCTAGAAGAGTGGAAAAGATTAACTCCCTGATATGTCAAAAAACTAACTTCAAAATCAATTACATCTGAAATATACACTTACAAGAAGGTTTTAATAACAGAAATTATGTTCATGTTGTCAATAGTGAAACGGTTACTTTTGCTAGGTAAATCTATTTTTAAAGCAGATGCGATCGCCCTATTATTGTACCGCATCGTTGCACGTTTATCAGCTACAATTTTTTAGCACTTTTTAAAGCATTACCAGTTTGGCTTTTTTTAAATTCCGAGATTTCGCATTCATACCAGAAATTCCCTATATTGTTCTTTTCTTTACTTAATGGCAGATATTTCGTGACTTCTTAAAGTAAAAAGTCTTGTTGCAGAATTTCCGGTTTGAATTCGAAAATTTTGAATTAAAAAACGGTAAAACCTTTTTCCACACTATGTATTTTAGGCGCTGTAGTCTAAGAATATGGCATCATGCTCATGATGATGCAGGCCCATAATGCGAAGTTGGAATTGTACAAGATTATGGGGACTCCACAATTGTCGAAGGTGCTTTCTCTTGGCAATGTTTGGGACTTTCGGTGTTTGTACATAGAACTCTCTTTGCCTCTTAAAAGCGTAGAGTGTAATCTGGATGATCACTTTCTGTTTTTAGGGTTTCGTTCATCTCACGAAACCCTATTACTCCCGCTTCGTTGTCTATCCTTCACAGAGCCATTCTCAAAAATTATATAACTTACAGAGTTGAAACTTAGTGTATATAGATGAGTACCAGCTGTAAAGAGCTCAAAATATTAAATTTTGAAAAATTCGTATTATTTTAATAAATAGAGATAAAAAACCAAAATTCTAACAGCCTTTTCCTATTAAATTGAAATATTTTTCGTTATAGCAGATGCCAAAGATTTAAAATCCACAATGAAATTCTTTCTACAATAATTAATTTTCTATCAGACGATTTCCACGTGAAAAATGAAAATGAAATAAAAAGTTTCACCAATTGAAAAAAAGATAAATATGAAATAAAATTAATTGACGTCATAGTCGTAATAAAATGGAAAATGTCTAAGATTTCTCAATAATACAAGGAATATGAGTGTGTGTAATTACACAAAGCAGATTAATATCACGTCATTAGAGAAATAAAAAGAAAATCTTACGTCATATGGGAAGTTTAACTAATTTTTCAAATGTCTGAGAATAATACAAAGCGCGTATCAATATAAATAATTGAGACTAGTAAATATATGAGTTTGAGAAACATATTAAATCATGATAAAAATTCCGATTGTGGAAATATTCGCATATTTTAACATTTTGAAGGTGTACAACATGTTTAATTTTGAAATTATTTTTTTTAAATATCGCATTTAGTCCGCATGACAGATATTACAGTGAGAGAATATAATAGCGGGCTTGTCCCGCTATCCGGCTGGTTTAGATATTCGAAAAAACGAAAAAATAGACCGGTAAATTTTTACTTTATAAAAAACATGACTTTTTTTTTTGTTGTTGCTAAATGAAATTTGTTTGAATTTATTAAAGAAAGGATAAAGTGTTTTGAAAGGAATATTAAACGAAACCCTTTGAGCGATCTTCTATCACACTTACCCACTTGTTTATATTTTTCTGCCAGCTGGATAAAAATATTACAAATAGAACAACGTCTCCGCGTGTCTAGGCAAGGCATACGATATAAAGAAGGCATACTCATTTGCTTATAATGTGTGAAGTTAATCACCAGAGGGCGCTATAACCTTTCTGACCAATCGTACAAACCCTGAACCAAAACTGAAGTCTGACTCTGACCAATCAGATATTTGGGCATGGTAGAAATCATCTAATTAAATGATATTTTAGGTAGGGTTTGTGCTAAACCACAGGGCTAAACCCAGCTACGCTTTTTGCGCTGTTTTCTGCGAAATGAACTGGCCGTTCTTGAATTATGTAAGCTACGGTCTAGGTTACGTTATCAATCACCTGGTTCGGAGATAATATCACTGAAGTCTGCTAGCTGAAATGATCACCTAGAATCACAAACTTAAATTTCAATCGGCAACATTGGGATACTCTAGAAAATGGAATGCGAGCATGTCATTCCATACCAGTGTCTTTAAACGATTTATTCGAGATTACTAGAAAACCTTTGGCATGCTATACCTGTGAAACACTTGTGCAGACTTGATGAATTTATGATTTACCATATGGTAGTCGTTATCAAAACCAGAGCAGCCACTCCTAACCAGTGATGTGTCTTTCATTCAGTGACGCTTCATTCTATATCAAGTAGAATTGCAACTGTAATTTCAATATACTTTTCAGTAATAATATTAGCGAATGCTTACAAATAACTTTGGGTAATGGCGCGCTGTGAAATTAAAATTTGTGCTTTTATCTATCTGTGGAGACTTATAAACAATATTTAAGCTTGTAGAGAAACATATTTCTATGAAAATTCAATGCAGTTGATGGAATTTTTATATTGTTCTTCAATCTGTGATACCTTTGTATTATAAAGTAACTGATTTCGAGGTGTATCTGATATAAAGGAAAAAGTACTTCGAAAGTAAATATTTTTTTCTACATTTGGAATATGTTATAATTTCAAATATTTTGTTACTTAAAGGGGCATGAGACTGACTATCTTCAAAAAACATTATATATATATATATATATATATATATATATATATATATATATATATATATATATATATATATAGAAGCAATACTTTCTGGGCATTTTGAAAAATCAATTACAGACATTTTTTCTATAGTTACACTAGCTATGACTAAAAATGTGTCAAATGCTGTCTATGTAAACAATGATTAAAAGGATACTTTAAACGCGATCTTCTCGATACATTTTTTTCCAATAGCTACCCAAAATGTCTCGGAAACTGATAAACCGACTTCCTCGGGTTTTTTTTATTTTTATTGAAAGCTTATAAATTTCTCTAGTTCTTGGTCGATGTTTGTATTATTTTTTTATTCATCGCTTTTAGATCAAAAATAGCGAAAACGGATCAAGTGAACCTCAAAATATAAAAATACACCAAAATATCTATAAGCGAGTTTTTAACATGATTTAAATATTTTACTTACACTCTATCAGTCCGGAAAATAAAAATGCTGACTTTTTGAAATATGTTGTACAGAGATTCAAAAATGCCCTATATAAATTTGAATTTGCATTAAGTAGTTAAGTAAATAAGCCAAAAAATTAATCTTTTCACCTTTAAAAACAACAATTTTAAATCGACAGTATACCTGACATTTTTTTTAATACGTAATCGATTGTCAACGTTGTTATATTAAAATTTTAAGTTGCATCAAAAAAATTTACAGTAGTCAAAAATTTTGCAAAATCAGAAAATATTTTTGCTCTCAGCTCCCTGTTTGGTTCTCCACACCTATTTCAGGTAAATAAGAAAAATCATTTTCAAATTGTTTTAACCACTATCAATTCAGCCAGCTCTTCGCCAGCTTGCTCTATAATGTATTCGATATCGACTGTATATGGTTTGCTGAAGAAGTCTGTTTCAATTTGAAATATTTCTTGAATGCCCAATACTGACGAACAGGAATATCGAAACACTGCATATATCTGTTGACAGCCACTGTCTTCCGAAAATTGGACTGGAGTTTCAAAAGCGAAATAGGACAGTTTTGTAGGTAAATGATAAGTTCATGGAGGTAAATTTGAGTTTAGCAACAATTTGTTGCCTGAATTTATGTTTTTGAGGATTTGCAGCTTATACAAAATGGCACGTGACCACGCTCTTATATGCTCACATTTTTTCATACTTCTTTCATATATTCATGATAGAAAGACGGCTCCATATTAGATTGAAGTGACTCAAACTTGACAAAGATTGACCTCAATACCCGCTCAGTTTAAAATCATCTGATTTCCTTTTATAAATCAATTTGCAAGATAGTAAAAATCCTTCAGCACTGGGAAATTTTAAATAATTTGTAGAAATTTTAAGAAGGACACTTGAAAACTTCCTTTCAAGATGTCACATCTATGCAAGTTGAATGATTTGAAATCATTCTGATATACGATTTTTTAATTTGTTAAGAACAATTATACTGTTATTTTAAAAGGCATTAACACCATCTATTAACTAAAGTTGTACTTAATTTTGTAAAATCCTATCTTTTAATTTTACGACCTGTGCAACACAACACCTATTTTAAACCGCCATCCGTGGATGACTCAGAGCTACGTTATTTAGAGTTGAGGATTTTTTTTAACATTATGTATCTATCTATACTTATATAGACACACATAACCGTGCTTATAAAGGTGTTGTTTCAACTCCACGGCTATTTTCAAATCAATCCTACGAAATAGGCACAGAATTTTAATACTTAAATAACAAAATGTGTTACAATTCTTTAAAAACAAACGTAAGCACTAGAAGCATGCTAGCGTTAATACATTTCAGTGAGTCATTGGCATTATTACGCATCCACTGTTTTCTTTAAGAAATAAAAGGAAACTGTCATTTAAACCGACTTCAGAACCTGTTGTAATCAATTTGCTAAGGTGGCTCTTCATTGTCATAGCGTTGAGAAATGCATTTGTTTATATTTATATGTACACACATAAACGTGCTTATACAGGATGTCTAGTAAATCCACACCTATTTTTAAATAAATCCTGCATTGAAAACACAGAATTTTTACATTTTTATGAAAGAATATCCATTAACATTTTTTTTAAATGAATTTAAGCACTAACACTGTCAATACATTTCTGTAAGCACTTAGCACTTCATCCACTACTTGCGGATGAATGTAGTAAAAATGATTTTGCCAATACAATAGCACGAAACAAAATTTTAATTTTATTTTTTTTTTAAGTTTAAAAAAAATGTTGATAGTTTTGCTGTTTTATATATATACATCCTTGCATTGTTTTTGCTTGAATCACATTAAACATATTGACCTTTGTATTCTACATTAATATATTCAAGCCTGGGTGAGTAAAGCAAACTTAGGATCTAGTTTTGGGGTGCCGCAATGCCTGCACTGATAAAAATGACACTTTCAAATCTGAGTAAATCGATGTTTTCATTTTGTTATGAAACTTTTTGTTTCAAATAGGACGACCCAATGCTTTCAATCCTGAAATACCAGAAAAACTCAGAATATTGAAGCATGGACATACTCAAAACTGAGCACATACAGGTCAGTTCATACTCATTTTTTGAAGCATGGACATGCTCAAAAATGATTAGAATCAATTCAATCTCATTTTTGAAACATGGAAATACTCAAAAATGAGCACATGGTGTTTTATTCTTGAGTGTGTGCATTTTTTCAGAAATGAGTATATACATGTTTCAAAGTTGAGTAATTTTGATTCGGAGCCATTTTGACTATGCGACATACTCATTCAAGTATTTTTTGCTCAGTTTTGAAAATTTCGTTTTTAGAGTGTGATTTGTATCAAAGTCAGGCCATTCAGCATCCTGGATAAGTAAATTCCTCACTTTGAACTAAGATGAAAAAGATCATTTCATCAAGGAACGTTAAAAAAATTATGTGATTTCGCATAAAAATGCCAGATATTTTTAAGCAAACCAGGATCCTGAATTGTATTTTTATACCTCAAAGCTTAAATTAATAATACCAAAATTATTTAAGAGTTTTTTGTATATACAGTTTATCTACTCTGAAATGAGAAAAAATATTGCTATAGTATATATGAGTATATACATGTTTCAAAGTTGAGTAATTTTGATTCGGAGCCATTTTGACTATGCGACATACTCATTCAAGTATTTTTTGCTCAGTTTTGAAAATGCATACGATATTTGACTTTTAGTGTTTAGAACTTTGATATGTTTATGCGTAGTTTCAATACATTCAAAAGTCTTGCAATTCTTTAAAACTCTCTGCATTCCTTAATTGACGTATAGTTATTCTGTGGATCCATTAATAGAGAATGAATGTTTCTATAAAAAATATAGCATCAATAAAATTTTATTATTTAATTTAAAATAATTCGATTACCTTTATCGTCATTCAATATCTTCTGTTTTTAAGCATGGATATTAAAACATTGAGTTTAATTTCGATTTTCTTTTAATATTTACACATTTCTTAGAAAACTGCAATGGAAAAATTTTTGACTCGATGGAAAATTTAAAAAATTGGTTTTATCCCCAAACAAATCTTTCAAACATATAGGAATCAAAAGAATTTCTAGATATATTCATTTTTTCTGAATATTAAATTGATGGATGTATGCATATATAGTCATTGAATAACATATTCAAAACCTGGAGAACATATTCTTCAATACATGAAGAAGTTTGAAAAATGTTTCTCAAACATTTCACAGAAATATATTTTTTTTATATTCATATTGTGTGCATAAATATGTAAAATTCTATCTTCGTGTACTGCTGGGCATCCATGAGTTTGATGTGCAAGCAAAATCTATTTTCTTGACGACATATTCTGAAATAACTTTAAAAAAATTCGGCCCCATATTCCAAATTATTTATATGCAAATTATTCATAGAATTATATTGATTTATTATCGTTGAGTTCAGTTCAGTTGCAGCATTACATATGTACTATATATTTATTTTTAAAAAGCGTTATTTTCCTATAAGGTCTTTGTACCTAAATGAATCCCGATTCCCCATACTTTTTTCCCATTTAGTGTATATCTGGCATTTTATTAAATAAAATAGGGGTAACTATTTAATAACTAATTAAAATAATTAATTTTAATAACTAAAGTATTTAATAAACTAAGCTTTCTAACGCTAGCAAACACCCGTGTCATTCACGTACGTACAGTACGTGATTCACATACGTAATACGTAATCAGTCCGGGACGTACTTCACACTGGGACGGACGGCCACGCGGTCACAACTGGCTTCGCTCACTCATTACTTTATGTGAGCAACTCTAGTCAGAATAAGTACTATCCTAAATAATTTTAACAAATGAATTTTACAATTTTTTATAATGTGAAACAAGTAATTGAAAAGTTTGTTGAAAACAGAATTAAAAATGCATTTAGTTGGTGCTACCAATTGGCATAAATCATTTTAACATTATAAAATTTACAAGTTTACAAAATAATTAAAATTAATTCGGAAACACAATTAGTTTAAAACTTCTTTGAAAATACAATAAAAAAAATACGTAAGATAAATATATATTTGCGCCTATAATATTGTACAGCACAACTTTCAACGTATATAATTTTATATTAAAGTTCGTTCGACGTGAAAAATACAATCTCTCAGACGCTTGGCAAGTTAACAAAACGTAAACAACACGTTTTCGGCAAAGACTAAAAGAAACTCTTTATAAAAAGCTGATTTGCTGAGTGCATTACGTGACCGTAAAAGGAACAAATGACCATTGCTATTCATACATGGGCCAATAGATCGTGCTCTGTTTAAAAAGAGCTTCTGTTCTGAATTTTGGTTTTCTGAATGTATCATGTGACCGCAAAATTATCCATTGAGAATCTTCGCTCCGGAAACAATGGCTGTTGCCAAACGGCAAGCGACAAATTCAGCCTTACTTTCGAGCCACGTAAGATATATATATATATATATATATATATATATATATATTAAGCAGAAAAAATTGCTTTTAATTCAAAACTAACTTCTTTTGTAGAAATTGAATCATTATTTATAATCCAAGTAAACAATAAATAATTATCACATTTACGTCATTTTTGTCGCATTTACTGTATCCTAAATGAGACGCACAAAGTGCCCAGATGCATGTCGGTTCATCTTAAAATATTCATTTGATAGCTAACATTTTTCTGAAATACTTAATAAAGAATTAAAATACATAAAATTGAAAGTTGAAACATTTATTATTGAACTACTTAATGCATGAAGTACTAATAACTTAAGTAATAACAAAAATATCTAAAAGATTCATAATATTGAATACGTTATAAATAAATTATGAATAATTCAACATTCATACTTTAAACATTTTTAACTTTAACCATGTAAAACACAACAATTAACTAATGCATGAGCAATACAACATAAATTTTACCAATCAATTATGTTTTAAATATTTTGTAAATTTTTACAACGTAATTATTACTAAAAAAAAATTATTATATTTTAAACAAATATTTAACTTTTCAGTTTGGCTTTACATCATTTTTGCTTTTCATCTTACGTGTAGGCCTCGATATTTCTTTATGGTCTAGATAATTTAGAATTTTAAGCTTCTTGATATCTTCTGTTTCTTCTGTGTCTTTACTACCAGATTGTTTAAGCGTCTTCGATTTAAGCGGATTCTGTTTCGCTTTTTCATACTTTTTTGAGATTTTATTGTTTTTTCGTTTCCATTTTTTGTCTCTGTTTTCGCTCTTTCACTTCATTGTCCTTTTTTATTTATTTATTTTTTCATATATGCTTAAGTTATTAAGCAATCTGCAAAGATTTCCTACTCTTTTCACTTTTTGGCTGGATTTCGATTTGTTGGAGAAACTGATTTTAGCAAACAGCTTTCGAAAAACATGAGATGTATTAGCTTCAGGAAGAGATATTTTTAAGTGTTATTTTATTTGTACACTAGACTTGAATAAAATCTGACATGTTTTGTCCGTTAGTTTCAATTTTTTTTTTCTTGCAAAATTTAAAATTTTTTAATACTTATAGTTAGTCTGTTCAATGCTAAATTTGCTTGGACAGACACATCCCACTAAGCTTGTAAATAAATCGGTCAAATACGAGTATATCCCGCTCTCAAAGGGTTCCGTGTTTTACATTTATTAATTACTATTTATTAATTAATAAAGCATTAGATTTTTTATAATTTGATCTTAAGCAAACATCAAACAAGTAATATAAAAAAAAAATTAAGTCAATTCCTCCTTTTTAATCATAAATATATAAAATAAACCCGTGCAGCATTAATATCCCACGTTATCTTTATTGAACATTATTTTATAATCATCGTTGCGGTATTTTATTTCTGTGGCATCACTCATTTCAGATAAATCTTTCATTTCAAATATGAAAACAATGGGAGGATTTTTTTTTCTCCCATTTAAAACTAAAATTAATTAATTTAATTTAATTAATTAATCAATATTTGAAAAAACTGTATTAACATCAATTGTCATCCACTACAAGTTTAAAATAAATTACTAGAACTTGAGTGGATGAATAGAAAATATTTTATTAACGATTGGAAATTTGAACAAGATATAGAGAGAGAGAGTGTGAGCTAATAGTAGGAATTTAAAAAAAGCAAGTATCCTTGCTTGAACTGCTGAAAATATTCTATATCATAAAACGATTTGTCTTATAGCCGAAAACCTTACAATGCAAGAAAATATTACATTCATGCTTTTGCTAGAAGGGTATAAAACTCGAAATTTTTAGGTTTGAAAATAAACAGAACTTTTCCCCGAAATAAAATTCGTCTTATTCGGGAAATAGCGGCCTTGTGGAGTTTTTCTTTGTATTTTCCTACTATTCTATTCCAATTACTTCGCACAATGACCATCATTCACATGATTAATAATTTTACAAGTGGAAGTCAAAAGAAATTTGAAAACAGAAGTTTAAGAAATTTAAACCTAAAGAGGAGTAGATCTAAGCAAGAGATCTGAGGAAGAAGTGAATAAAAGAAAATGTACATTTGAATGTATATTTTCATAAATGCATATAAATAAATAAACGTTTTTGAAATTCATTAAAAATGCAATTTCTATTATGTTTTCTTTTAATTACAAAATATAGCTGTAAAAGAAAAAGCGTTCATTTTATCATAAACAGATTATTTATGGATACCAAAGTTTGTATTTTTTCTGTAATCTCCTGAAATAATATTTCCTGATTATTTAAATAAAAATTGATATATCAGAAGGCATTTGGTGTCATCCCTAGTCGATAGTAAAATACTTTTGATACCGAAAAATAAATACTTAAGTCTTTTGAGTTTGCGTGGGAGGAAAATGCCACTTGGGAGATTCTCTTCTTTCAATCCAATTAAATTTACATTGAAAAGCTGAACTAACAATTCTAACTGAATGGGGTCGGCTAGAGATTGCACCGATTAGATCGTTTTTATTCAGTCTTGGGTTATTATATGACAGCTATTACTATTTCGTAGAATTTTATAAAATTTTCACAATGATTAAAAACAAAACGCAACAAAACATGTTTCATTTAAAAGTGAATTAAAAAACACAATTAAAGATTTTGTCTCCGATGATAAACACATACTTTATTATATTTGTAAAAAATATATGTTTATTTAAAAAAGGGATTTGATCAAAAATGGATAATGACAGTTAAAACTAATAATTCTACAGTGAGAAATGAACTTTCGCAAAATATGTTTTATTCGTAGTATTATGTGCTACAAAATATGTTTTATTCATAGATGAAATGAAATTTGTATCTTTATAAACTTTTTTAAGTTAAAATGTGGCATCGACAGCTCAAAGAGGATAACAAGGATGTCTGTCTGTTTGGGTGTCAATAAAAGTTTTATTAAGTTGGCGTTAATGTTCTTTTTGAAAATTAAACGAAGCGAAAAGCAGACGAAAAAATTAGTGTTTATTTAAATTTTTAAAAAAATGTGCATTTTTTGCACATCATTGATAGTATTAATGCGTATAGAAAAGTTTATAACGTTGTACAAATTCGTTATGGTATTTGACATTAATTGAAATTTTGAAATTGCATGCAACAATGTATAGAATATCAACACTCTGGAAATAATGTGAAATTGCGTATATAGACATTATAAGAAAGATTTTCTGAAGATAGGGGCAAAGCATACCACTACTTTAACTTAAGCATATAGGCGAATGCAGGCAGCACCTTTCAAATGAGTTTGGAAACCGTTAAATTTCAGAAATCGTAACAATAAAGGATGTAAATGTTTCGCAAAACAAATACGGATAAATCTTTAAATCTTTGAAACGTTTTTGGAGATGATTATTTTTTCTAAAATGTGGTGCAATGTCAAAGTAATCAACATATAACAAACTGTCTTGAAAGGCGAATCTGAAAAAGGGTGAAAATTACCGTAATAACCCTAGTACATATGGCTGAAATAACATAAAAGTACATAGAACAATACCGTATGGTGAGCATCGTTGACTTGAATCATAGGCGCCGAGGGGAAAATTCTACTTTTTCTTTACACATTTTTTAATCGGCCTTTCTGATACCCGCTTTTCCTACCGGCTCTTAGCTATTTTTATTAACAATGTTGGTAGAGGTCTATTTTTATGATCAAGAGTTTTCAAGGAAAATGTGAAAGAAAGCCATTGACGTTTTAACATCATATGAGCGTGTGAATTCTTTAAAAACTTAAATATGGCCAACAATAAAAAATGCATACCTGTTACAATGAAAAAGAAACTGAAAACAGTTACCAGAAAATATATTGAAGAAAATATGAAATACTAAAATTGCAATTGATGATGATTGGTTGTTCAACCATGTCTTTGAGACATAATTGAACATAGATATAAAACTAGGAACTGTAAAACAAAATGCAACTATCTTAGCGTTAGTCAGCGTGAGAAGTACTACCTTTGTTCCTATTATCTTTAGAAATTTTCAAAATTACAAAGACTCGCCTATTTTTAGGAAACTTAGAGCTTAGACAAATAGATAACATCTCATCAAAAACAACTCGTTGTAAATGATCCCGCCAAGCCACAAACCTAAAACGTCAGTCACAAAAAGAAGTGATATCACATAAAAAGAAGCAATATAGAAGTGCATACTCCGAGTCCCGTGTAAAAATTTATCACCACTCATAATGTTTCCAAAGGACTCGGAGTGAGGTACAGTATGTGAAAACTGCTTGGCGACATGCAGGTTTTTATAATATATGCAGTATATCAATTTTGAAAATCGAAAAAAATAAATTTTTAATTTTTGTTACATCATTTTTTAAATATTTTTGTATGTGAAAGAACTGACAGAACGGATTTTTCCCCAGATCTATGCGATTCCGCTTACGCTAGAATTACTGCAATATATCTCAATTTAGTTAACGTTTATTATAAGGTACAATGTTATTAATATGCGTATGATCATCATATATATATATATATATATATATATAAGTAGAGTATCGATAATTCGAGGTGGACGGGACCGGGCTTACCTCGAACTATCGAAAACTCGAATTATCGAAATCATAAAATTTAATTAATAAATAAATGAAGATAAAGCAATTTTTAAATTTCAGTGTATATTTAAATGAAAAATGTACTGACAAATTATTACATTACTGCATATAGCAACAGGTTAATTATATCTTAAAATAATTGTCAATTGTTTTTTTTTGACACATTGTCTCGTTTCCGTGCAGCAATATTACGCCATCGTCAAAGCAGCATATTGTCGGCTGGAGTTGACTCAGTCTATTGCTCTACGTATAGCATGGCGGATTCTAGCGCAGCAGACAGCCCCTTGCTGTGACTCATTAGTGGTGTGGAATATGTCTGATTCTGGCAGAATCCGTAAATTCTAGTTGTTCGTGACTATTTATCCATTCCTCTATAACTTCTGGCACAAAATCGTAAAAAAAAAAAAAAAAAAAAAAAAAAAAAAAAAAAAAATTATATTTCTTGAGTCATCCAAGCACTTTTTGTTTCATATAAGTAACCGACAGTGAAGATATCGAGACATGCTTAAATGCTCTTTTTTGGCTTTGCAGCTTTTCTGATAACAACAAGTTTAATCTTGTGATTTCCTAAAGCATTTGATGCAGCAAGAAGTGTTAACCTATCTTTGCTTTTATGTGAGACCCGGAGTACTTTTCTCTTAGCTTGACGCGATTGTTTTAGATGGTAGCATTTTGAAATTAAGGCCAGCTTCATTGAAATTATAAAGCCGGTCGTTCGTAAGGTTTTCATTTGTCATGGCTTCCTGCAATTTCTTGCAAAATTGCACGGCAACGACCTCAGAATCTTCAGATAGCTTCTCTCGACAGATGTCTAGTTGCCGGATACGATATATTTTTTCAACTTTTCAAACCAGCCTACACTAGCAGTGAAGTTTTCATCACTTTCTTCAAATTTTTTTCGAAACAGCAAAGCTTTTTCTTGAAGAATCGGACCTGAAAGAGGGCATACTTTTATACTTTGCTGTGTAATCCGCATACAAAGTGGCTCACCAGTTTTTTCATACTCAGACTTTTTTAAGGATTTTCTGTCCAAGGATAAATCAGAGCAGTAGAAAAAGCTTCTAGTTTACTTCTGTTCTGATACTTTCGCAGTAGACATAAAGAGTGAGTGGGGCGGAAGCTCGTGAACAACTATTCTCTGATTCTCTCCAATTTCACCCGGCGGGATCCCCTGCACTTATAGGAAGAATACACCCGTTTTTTTAAGAGTGGCTTCGGGGTGCGCAGTTGACATATGACCCGTCGAACAACAATAAAAACCAGATATTTGAATTTTGTGGTGCGAAATAATTCTTTCATGTGTTGCGTATATGTTCGTCATTATTTGGAAGCTAAACTGATTTTTTTCATTAACTCGGATTTACGGGAAACTCGAACAATCGAGACTCGAATTATCGAGACTCTACTGTATTACAAACTCAAAATCTTTACATGTTTACTTAAAAAATCCTCTTCGTAAGAGTGGTGTTTCTAGTTTAAATAATGGTAAATAAAATCAACAAATTGATTTTTCAAGCTCATAAATAAGAAAGGACATGCAAACACAGAAGCTTCAACTTTTTACAATTTTATGGGAGCAAAATAAATAAATTAATTAAATTAAATTAAATTAAATTAAATTAAATTAAATTAAAATAATATAGTCATATGTAATTGCAGGAAACGCAAACATTATAAAAGCCTGCAGGTCGCCAATCAGTTTTCACATACTGTACCTCACTCCGAATCCTTTGGAAACATTATGAGTGGTGATAGATTTTTACACGGGACTCGGAGTATGCACTTCTATATCGCTTCTTTTTATGTGATATCACTTCTTTTTGTGACTGACGTTTTAGGTTTGTTGCTTGGCGGGATCATTTACAACGAGTTGTTTTTGATGAGATATCACTCCTTTTTGTAAGGTATTTAATTTCAATTATACGGATTCCATTTTTATTCAGAAAAGAAAAGATAAAAGGGGCAAAAAAAAATAATAGTGATGCTATAAACAGAATTATACATCAGAATTATACAATTTATTGAGTGACTTATTCCAATGTACATGTCGCTACCATAACAACTGGGAAACTTTTATATTAATTTCCTTACATTGTATTCATCAGATTATTTATGACATATTTATTTTCCTTTTTCTTTTGTTTATATCACTCTTCCGTTTATATACATTCAAAAACAAAAAATTACACAATTTTACAGTAGTTTACAAACTAATTAAAATACTACAGTTTCAGAAAAATGTGGAAAAATAAGAAGCACTTTTTTCGGTCAACTACAACGATAAGTTTATGGAGCATACTTTACCGAGAATAATCAACATTGTTTTCTTCTACGAACCTATTTCTATTAGTATAAAAATTTACAGGGATTTTTATACTAACATATTAAATATATTATTTTTGAAAATTACTGAGCACCTTAGAAGTTTTTTATTTGTTTAAATTTTTTAACTCAACGTTTCGAGAATTTGAAAAATATAAAATTCGCAACGTTTGCAAAAGTATAAAAACTATTAAAGTGATTTCTGTTCATATAGTCTGTTCATTCCAATTCGGTGATCCTAAAATATAGGTCCCCAATCTCCGGCAGTCCATGAATTAATTAGGACATATGTATGCAACTGTTAAAATGTTCTCAAAGTTGACAATAGAGGCAATAAGTATAGCTTGGCAAATATGAAACACGGCATTGCTTCATCATGGCTTTGTTTCGAGAGGAGTTCGTTCTCCGAACATAAAAATCTCACGCGAAAGTGTTCGTTAACCGATTTGTTCGTAAACCGAACAGTTCGTTACCGATCACCTATTGTATACGAAATTTAGCATTTTAAGTTCGTCATAGCCGGAGATTCGATGAACGGCAAATATTTAAACGTAAAACTTGTAATCTTGGGGTATCAACATTTTTACATTCTATTACTCAGCGCATGAACGTAAAGTTGGAAATTTGTAATCGCTATTTCAATCAATTCCTAATACGCTAGAATTATCTACCCTATATATATAAAATCCTAATGAAACAAATTTGTGAAACGATTTTATGAAACGAATTTATGAAACGATTTTATGAAACGACTGATTAAACGACTGATTATGTTTTAGGGCTATTTTTAATAAAATATTAAACGCTTGATGGTGAAATTAATACCAATTGTCCATAAAAATCCGCGGATGTCAAAACTGGTAATAGAATTTTGAAATTGGAATCAGTTTTCGAGATATTAATTTTTTTCTAATTTTAATGACATTTGTGTAATGATGGCAACTAATTACTCAGTTTGTTTGTGACAAAAAAAGGGAAAAAAATTGAAAAGGATCCCGATAGGGATTATTGATTTCTTTTTATTCGTCATTTTCAAATTGAAATTGAATTTATCTTTTATTTCAATCGATAATGAAGACAAGATTGTGATTAAATTATGTTTTTCAGGAAAATTTGAAAAAAAAATCACATTTCTATCGTCAGGATTCAATCGACTGTCAGCATTTAATTTAATTTATCAACTGAAAATATTTTGAATAAATTCGTCCAAATGACGTCATTTATGTAAACGCCACAGCCCCCTGAATACTAGGCCGAATCGCTTACTCAACTTCGATAAATCACGTGATCAGGTGCAGGCGGGATGAACTGAAGCGAAAAAAAAACTCAAAGTGAAGGCGACGTTGAGACTGTTCTTCAGCGTTCCATTGTTGTTTATTGCTCTTATTGGTTTTTATAACTCTCAAGTATCGCATAAAATCGTTTTCACGCTATATTGAAAAGTCATTTTTATTTAAATAGTGTTGGGTTTTTTTTTTTAAGAAAGGCAATGCCGTTTAAATGTTCCGTACCTGGTTGTAATTCAAATTACAAGCCACCTTATGTTTCTTGTTTCCGATTTCCTAAAGATAATGAAAGAAAGAAATTGTGGCTGTCAAGAATTCACAGAGAGGATTTCAGCTTCACGGAAAATGCTAGAATTTGTATTAAGCACTTTGACAGCAGCATGATTTCATTGGAAGATGAATGGATTGACAAAAATGGGGTGAGACATATAATTCCACGGAAAAATCCAGTGCTAACTGCCGATGCATTTCCATGCATAATTAATGAAATGACACCCCATATCCAGGTACCCAAAAAAAGAAAAACACGAGAAGAAAAAGAAGAAGACAAAATTCAAGAGGTTATTGTTAAAAGTATTATTACGTACGAATCTGAAGAAACAAATTCAAAACTTCAAAACATTAATGAACTAAAAAAATATTTGGAAGAATGTTGTAAGAATGTAGCCAATTGGTCTTTCATACTCCTTAATGGCCAGTTAATTATTTTAAAATTATGTTCAACGGATGTACCTAGGATTAACATATCTCTAAAGGTAAGTTCCGATTTAAAATTTCAAATTTATTGCCTTGATGAAAAAATTGATATTCAGAAAGTAGGTTTAAATTTTAACAAAATAGAAAATAAGCATCAGGTTGACACGATTATTAAAATTTGTGATGAATATAAAATAAATGCTCCTGATGAAAATAAATTCTTAAAAGCAGTTAAATTGTTAAAAGAATGCCATCTAGATGAAGAAAAACAATCTATGTTAGATATTTTAATTGAGCAGTTACAACTTATTAACATACCTAAAGAAAGATACAGATTTTCTTCCCTCTTACTTGAATTGGCTTTTAAAATATTTTTAAATTCTTCAACTTGTTATAAGTCTATAAGGAAAACAAAATTGTTAATTTTGCCCCATCAAAGTAATTTAAGAAAATTGGCTTCAAAATTGAATGTTTGTAATTCATCATATAATGTAAAAAGTAATTATTTAGAGAAAAGATTAAATGTTCTCACACCAATTGAAAAATATGTTAATCTACTTTTAGATGAAGTGTTTATTTCCCCACGATTATCTTTTAAAGGTGGAAAGTTAACTGGCTTATCTGTAACAAATTCTAGCAAATTAGCCAAAACAGCTCAGGTGTTTTCAATAACATCCTCATTTGGCTCATACAAAGATGTAATAGCAATTGTTCCAATTCATGAAAATTCTGGAAAATTTCTATATGAAATTGCAAAAAGAATTTTGATGGAGCTGCATGAGTTGGGTGTTAGTACATTAAGTATTATTGCAGACAATAACCAAGTGAACAAATCTTTATTTACATTTTTTGAACCACACCCTTTTGGTTACCAATCTGTTCACAATCCAGCATCTTCTAATATTCCATTATTTTTGCTTTATGATTCTGTTCATATTTTTAAAAACATACGTAACAACTGGATTAATCAAAAAAAATTAATTTTCCATTATCCTGACTTTGAAGATGAGAACACTGTTGTAATAGCTGATTTTAATCATTTAAGAGAGATGTACTCCAAAGAAAATCAGTCATTGTTAAAATATGGTTATAAATTGAGCCATAAAGCTTTATACCCTTCTAATATAGCGCGGCAAAAGGTCAGTTTGGTATGCAAAATCTTTAATTATGAAAACATCAATGCTCTTAAAGAAATTGGAGGGAATAAGACTAAAGGTACTTGTGACTTTTTATCTATTATTTTAAAATGGTGGAACATAGTAAACGTCAAATCACTGAATAAGGATACTAGATTTAAAAATGATGATTTTAAAGCAATTATATGTGTAGAACAAGACCAATTAAAATTTTTGAAACATGTTTTAAATTGGTTAAATAGATGGTCCATTTTATCCAGAGGAAGTGTATATAATGGCTTAAGTAACAGAACCTTTGATGCTTTCCAACAAACTTTCAATGGACTGTATGGTTTAGCAATGTTTGCTCTAAAGGATTTAAATATTAGTTATGTATTATTTGGCAAGTTTCAAACAGATCCCCTAGAAGAACGATTTAGTCTTTACAGACAGTTATCTGGAAGTAATTATTATATATCACTAGAGCAGTTGATTGAAAGTGAAAAAAAAATAAGAATTCAAAATTTGCTCTTTCATAATAAACAAAAATATTCATTTAAAAGTTTAGATAATAAATGCAATTCATCAATAAATTTAGACGAATTTGAAGATCTTGAAATAGATATATTAAAACCAGTTGACAAAAAAATTGTGCCAATCATACTTTTCATTGCAGGCTATGCTGCTTTTAAAACTTGTAAACACATCACTTGTAGTTATTGTACAGAAACTCTAATTAGTAATGATGATTTTGCATATGAATTTTCAGACGAGTGTAGATTAATAGATAATTTAGATAGAGGTTCTTTAAAAAGACCTACTGCTTTTACATTTAAAACTGCTTCTATGTGCATCATAATATTTGAAAAACTATTGGAAGAGTTTTATAATGCTTTCCTCACCCATGAAAATCAGCTGAATTTGTTATTAAAAATTAGTGAACCTTATGTTAAAAATGTAGTGAATGATATAGATGATTATTTATGTAAATATTGTACCCATGACAGCTTTATTTATTTAAAAAATGTAATGCAAGTTGTATATAAGATCCTACTAAACAATTACTCAAAACTAGTTACAGAAAATTTCAATAAAGAAAAAGAAGACAAGAGAAAAATTAAAAAACTGACAAATAAATAAATGTGGTATTTGTTTTTGTGCTATTCAACCTTAGAACATTTAAAATTCTTAATAATATCTGAATCATTTTTTATGTCATGTATTTTTCATAATTTAAATATTGAAATTTATCCTTTCATTTATTTTTAATTTGTGTAAATGCATTGAATCAATATGTTATTCTTGTCATAACTATGGAGCTTTACATAAAATCTTGGTCATTATGCTTAACAAAAATGTATAAAAAAAATTTTCCTTTTCTAACAACTGTGTAATATATGGAAAATAATTTTGATAATTTTTTATAAATATTTTTGAATGATGGAATTCAATGCATCTTGTCAAAAGAAATTTTAGTGGCATATTTTTTTGTGGTTGCAAAATAATTAAAGTATATGGTTCTGGAATTTTTTGTGTAAATCTTGGGAAACCTGGAAAGAAGAAAAAATGTCTTGATACCTCATGAAAAAATGTCTTTATACATCAAATCAATGAATTTATTGATTGAGCTTTTTGAAAAATCTTGCAGTAAACTAAAATGATTAGAAAAACAGGAACTAACTCCTCGCCTGGTCCTATGGGACAAATAGAGGGCATGGGCAGGGCCTAGGGGGAGGTTCCCTAGGCGCTCAACCATGATATACTTTTATTAAGTGAAAAAAGAAAGTCCGCCTTCGACAGCCGCCATTTTGAATCAGCGATCAGGCCTAGTATTCAGAGGGCTGTGTAAACGCAAAAGAAAGGAGCAAAAAAATATTTATACAATTTGTTTAGCGTAAAATGTCATTTATCCTATTTTATATATAATCAGAATTAATTTGTATAGAAAAAACAATAATAATATACGTATAATTAAAATACGCATATAAACAAAAAAATCGTCGAATTTTGTTTCCATGGCTGTTTATGTCATTTGGCACCAAATCTCACTTTCTGATGCCCGAATTGCGCCAAGCTTTTTAAAAAAGCGTTAAGACCCCTATAATAGAAAAGCACCAAAAGCTCATTGGGTTTGTTTTCATAACTTTTGGCAACAAATCTATGTATATTAACGAATCTATCCCTTTTCGAAGCTCGAATTACGCCAAACCTAAAAGCAAAGGATCCTATACTGGAAAAGTACCCGATTTTCTTATGGACAATATTCAAGTGACATAACAAGGTGTAAAATTATCGCGGATAGCAAATTTGTTTAAATATGTCATCAATTGATGCCGAATAAATGCAGGCATGCATGCACAAAATATTTAATTAATTTTGTATGATAAATAATTATTAGAAAATTCGTATATACATATTAATTAAAATAAATAATTGACATATTTAAAATAACATGAAAATATGCATGATGGTGCACTAAAATAGAGAGAAAATTAAAACCTGTTACTGAAAATGTCTATAACAGTACTTTTCAATACCATGGTTTTTAATGTTATTCACAAGCAGATGGTTTTTTTTTTCTCATCCTTAAACGCAGGTAGCCACAATTTAAACCTAACCATTTTATACAAGCTGGTTTTCAAGTTGTAATTGATTTTACTTATCAATCCCGAAAACAGTCGTCAGTTGTCACAACAGCTGTGTATGAGGCCATGGTAATCAAAAAATGCCTCATTAAAACGTTAAAAGCATGGCAACCCAATTACAGATTTACCAATATTTTTAAAACAAAGCACGCTGTCATGTTTTTAGAGGCTTCGAAGTCTTAGCGGGGGTTGGCGAGCGTAGCTCGCAGGGGGTAGGCCCCCTAGTATATCTATAAATAAACACAGTTTTTTTAATCGATGAAAATACTATATATTAATAGATTTAGAGCTTAAAATCGACGAGATTTCAGACGGACAAAATGATCTTATATTAAATTTTAAAGCAAGATAATGAAACCTTACAGAGATTGAAACAGTGTAAAATCATTAAAATACATCTCACTCAGTAAATATACATCGGTTGTAGTGTAATCAAGATCTTCTAAGAGACTCTGTAAACGAAACGTATATGCTTCAATGCCGCTTTACAATAGAGAGGATGTAGTAACATATTTGAATATCTTGTGTATATAGCGAATTTGACAAAAGTTATGCAATTTACTATTGTTTTTCCTTTGTGTTAAGTACAGGAATCATGTACTTCAACGTAAAAATTTGCTAATTACACAACTTTTTAGTCTTATTAAAAAATCTTTTGAGTTACCCTGTAAACGAACAGTAAATTCTACACTTCTGTTTTACAATAGGAAACTAACTTAGGTAGTTCGTAGTAACATATTTTAACATCATGCGCATACGTTCTTTTTGAAAAGAGTTAGACCATTTAATATTTTGTTTGCTTCATCTTAAGTATAGGAATAAATCACTTTAAAGTGGTATATATAAAAAACTAATTAATATTTTTACACGAAATATTAAACATTTGAACTACTTATAAAAACAATTCAAATGCTGCAAACCGCGTAAAAATCGGATAATTACACAACTCTTTAGCCCTATATCAAAAGATCTTTTGTGAGACCCTGTAAACGAACCTTAAATGTTAAGATTTTTTATAATAGGAAGCTTACTTGGGTCGAGTGTAATAACATATCTTAATATCATGTGTATACGACCATTCCAAAAAAAGAGTTGGGTCATTTATTATTTTTTTGCTCTATGTTAAGTGTAGGAATCAATAACTTTAAACTGATATAAATCAAAAACTAATTAATATTTTTACAAGAAACTTACAAAGGTTTGAACTACTCATAAAAACTATTCAAATAACGTAAACCGCGTAAAAATCCGATAGTTACACATTGCTGTAGCCCTGTCAACAGTTTTTTGCTCTATGTTAAGTATAGGAATCAATAACTTTAAACTGATATAAATCAAAAACTAATTAATATTTTTACATGAAACTTACAAAGGTCCGAACTACTCATAAAAACGATTCAAATAACGTAAACCGCGTAAAAATCCGATAATTACACATTGCTGTAGCCCTGTCAACAGTTTTTGGTCTGAACAAGATTTAAAAAGTGCAAAAAACAGCACTTTTAAAATCGCATTTACTGAAAAACACTTCGTCGGATTTTGCTTTACTTTTGAATTCTTAGTCACGTGGCACGCCCCATTCCATAGAATCAAGAATTTTGTTTCTATCATAAATAGAACGCGAGATATAGATGTGTCAAAAACCCGTTTTGTCCCGTCCGCAAAATATAAACTAGACAGAGTTAAAAAAAAAAAAATTGTAAAATCGTTTGGCATCCATTGGCGGAAATTCCTTTCATTTACGTTTCAATGCATTGCTGTTTCTTATGCTTGGCGAGAAACTCTGTCGAGTTTCTATGATATCAGTTTCTGATCTTAATAAAATATCCATGGAGCCATTATCAACAACTGCCAATGAAAATATATACATGTATCAAAATCGCAGCATCTGTTCAAAATTTATGTGTCAATATACGTATATTGACACATGCAGGGCGTCAGAGCTGCAAGCTTTGAGAAAAAAAAAATTTTAAGCAGAAAATGAGATTTGCAATCTACTCATTTAATTAAAAATACAGGGAGCTACACTCGAAGTCAAACCCGGGTTTTTGTTAGCTTTATCAATAGCGAAAGTTTCAACAGAGCAATTTTGTTTTGTATGAAATATGATAGCATCAAGAGATATTTTGCTAGTGCATAGAAGTTTGGTCTGTGACACCAAACATACTGTGATATACATTCCAAATTTTAGAGTGTCTGACTCCCTGTTGTTTTGATACGACTGGTAACCATTTCCGGAACTTCTGGCGATGTCATCACATTTCATAGAAAGAGAAGTAGATTTATTCAAAATTTTCTTACAATATCTTTGTTATTGTTAAAGTTAGGAATGAAAATTCGTCTTAGGGTGACTTCGCCATTGTATTTTTGACTGAATGAATGGATTGCGACACTGGTTTGCTGTAAAAATATAGTTTGCTATAGTGCAGTTTACCGCATCTTAAATCTTGTATTCTTGATGTTGAGACACCTTATATATATACGAAATTATTGTATCACAACTTTTCTTGGTACTTCTCCATTATCCCGTCGACCACTTTTCATAACAAAAAACTATCGTCAAACTGTAACACCAAATAAACAAATGGAATGCCATTAGAATATCAAAATAAATAAATAAATAAATAAATAAAATATGAGAAATTCAGAAAAGCTCCACTCACCAAAGTGTTTCGTATCAGTTTTGTATCAGTAAGTTTAAACAAAACAAACAAGCAAAAATACAATATATTAATGAAAACAGAAAATAAATAATCTTTGATATTTATTTATTTGCATTATTTTTCTTAATTATCCCTCTCGGCTGGTGAATAAATGTTTGTGACGTCAGTTAAAACTGATCTATTGCACGCAACGCAACATTTTTTTCAATGTTTTTTCTCTTTTAATATCATGGCACGACCGTTTAAGGACGCAATTGTTATTAACCGACTTAAAAAAAGGAGGAGGTTATCAATTCGACCCGTATGTATGTATTATGTTGTTCACGCATAACTCTCGTAAATGTGCATCGATTTTGATAATTTTTATTTTGTTTGAAAGAGTAAGGGTCCAAGGTGGTCCCATTTCAATTTCGTCAAAATCTGATCATTAAAACAAATTATTTTAATCAAATGTCCATTATTTTGATAATTTAATTTATATTTCAAAAAGTCCATTATTTGAATTGTTGCCAATTTGTAAAATAGCGCACATAATAATATTCCCTTTCAATTAAAAAACGTATTTACACGTGACTATCAAAAACAGAAATAAAACTTTAAAACAATAATTAAATGATCACGTGTTAAAAGCAGTAAATGTAGAAAAATACGTTATAAAAAATATACTTGCGCGTGAATATTAAAAAAGAGAAATAATTAAATTATTACACGTTCAAAACATTAAATGGGAAAACTTACGTCATATTTAAAATGCTCAAATAACATTACTTCCAAACAGTTTCAATTTAAAAACATATTTACACGAGAGATTAATTTATTTGTAGCTGATATATTATGTATACTAAACTACGAAAAGTCCTTCTGGTCTATACCGGCAGGAAAAGACAGACTACCTATTCCTTGGTTTTAAGATTTTAGCTAATTTTACTGCAAAACACCAAGCTATAAAAATGGATGGAACCTGATTACAGAAGATTCAGTCGCAGTTCTCGTCAATATTCAATTTGAATCAGAATTTCGCCAAATATGCTAGCTATAGCCCAGTTGGCTTCATTTATGGCAACTTATCTTTGTCGCCAAATTTGTTGATATTTCGCCAAATATTGCCTAGCTTGGAGAGAATTTAACGCTGGCGAACATGAATATATAGTGTTGAGAATGTGAGAGTTAGAACGATGGTTACAACAATGAAATAAAACTTGCGAGATAGCATGTTCACTAAAACTCTTAAATTAAAACCGTTTATGGAGGAATCCTTCTGTCTTGTTTCAAAATGTCAGCCACTCTAAAATTTCAAAATGCTATATCTCAGGCATTTTTTAAGGTAGAGGCAAAACAAAAATTGTTCCGGTATCCTTGGATCAAGGCTGAACATTCAATTGAAAAAAACCTTTAGGATTTCGAATATTTTTAACGACTTTGTACATCTTTTTGAATTTGAAATCTTTAAGTGTCTATCATAGCGCCTCCTTCTTGCCGAATATCCCCAAATTCAACTGAGACCTGCAAGCCATAGTAAAAAACACATACAAAAAATTTGGTTCAGTACTGTGGATAACCTAATACACTTTTCGATGATACAATAATTTAAATGGAACAAAAATCGCTATCACAGCGCCCGCTTTCGGCAGAATATCCGCAAATTCAAGTGGGATCTGCTGGTCACAGCCAAAAAGCTATAAATGAAATTTCGTTCAATTCTAGGTTGCTTCATAACTTGACACACTTTTCATTGATACAAAGAGGGCACACACGAACAGACAGATATTTTGTAAAAACATGTTTTTCGGAATCTTTGACTCCTAAAACATATAAATCCGTCGAAAACCGGAAGTTGAAAAAATTTTGATCACAATACTTTCTTCTATTTAGATAGAAGAATGTGAGAAAAGGAGGATGTTAATAATTTGACCCAATGTATGTATGTATGTATGTTTTAGTCCTGTTCACGCATAACTTTCGTAAACGTGCACCGATTTTGATATATATATTTTTTTGTTTAAAAGTGTAAGACACCCTGGTGGTCCCATTTAAATTTCGTCAAATTCTGATGATAAGAACAATTTTGTTGTTAAAAAATTTTCAAAATTAAAAAATGCGTGGAACCCGATTACAGAAGATTCATTCCCAATTCTCGTCAATCTGAATGAGAATTTCGTCAAATTAGTCAACTATAACCACGTTGGCTTCATTTATGGCAACATATTTTGATCGCCAAATTTGGCGATATTTCTCCAGTTGTCGTCCAGATTGACAAGAATTTGATTCTGTCAAAGATTTTATTAAAAAATATTTATTTAATGGATAATTTTGGTAAATTATAATTTCTATTACAAATTACTTATTTATTCATCAGATGTTGAAATCAAGATAATTGTCTATTACTGTATTAATAACTAAAAAGTAGGAAATAAAATAAACTTTTACAAAAAAAATATTAACCGACTTAAAAAAAAGCACTAAAAAGTATTAAATAATTCTTTAAAATTCTCTAATGACAAAATGTTATCCATTAACCACAAATCTGATATCATGTCTCGGAATAAAAATGGTAAATTTAATATGTACAGTTTAATACCCACCAAACATGGATTTTTGAGAGAATATATTTTACAAGAGATGAATATACACACTTATGATTCAGTTTACGAATATATACATATGAAAAGCAATCAATTACTTTTTGAAGTCGGTGCCAAACAACCCCAATCGATAAATTAGTAGATACTAGGTACAATATATTCACAATTCTTACTAAACTTAAGGTAATTTGGCACCGACTTCAAAAAGTAATTGATTGCTTTTCATATGTATATATTCGAAAACTGAATCATAGGTCTGTATATTCATCTCTTGTAAAATATATTCTCTCGAAAATCCATGTTTGGTGGGTATTAAACTGTACATATTAAATTTATCATTTTTATTCCGACACATGATATCAGATTTGTGGTTAATGGATAACATTTTGTCATTAGAGAATTTTAAAGAATTATTTAATACTTTTTAGTGCTTTTTTTTAAGTCGGTTAATATTTTTTTTGTGAAAGTTTATTTTATTTTAATTAATGAAATAACTAATAAATCAGTAAAACATAGTGAAAAATACAGGCAAATGTCGAATTAAAAACCACTTGATGACATAACAAACACGTGTAATGCTTCTGACATCAAGTAAATGGGACTGCATTTTTGGCGTTTAATCTTACAGTTTGGCGATAGTTTTCTGTTATGAAAGTGGTCGACGGGAGCCATAGGTACTATTTTGCATTAATTCTAATGGAGAAGTACCCTTTTCTTTAAAATTTCTTAAAATGACTATTTTAGATATCTATTTAATAGGAAACGTAATCATTCTGCGGAGAAAAGAAACAAAATTCATGGATTCTTGGTACGTAAAAGTTCCAATACTTAAAAAAGTAAACGTATTTTATTTTTATTTCAGCTATTTTACTTCTTAATTGTTTTATTTAAAATCGAAAGCTCTGTCGTATTTCTCAGATTTACAAGAAATAAACAAAAGCATTAAACTATACTTGCAATTTGCATTAAATTATGTATGCAAAATAAATATGCCGTTACTTAAAACACTGTACTTTGACATTCTTTATGACAGCAATTTATTTCTAATCAATCTTATGCGTCTCGACATCTTTTCATCTTATCTTTTTTTTCTGTCACGTTTATTCAACAACATCCATTATTTAACCTTGCTTTGATATATTCTATTATATATGTTTTTTATATGGTTTTAAAACTTGAAAATAATAGTGGATGCACAAAGGGAAATGGAAAGCTGTTCAACAAAAAGTAGTTTTCAAAATTTTACAAATAAAAATAGAGAACGAATGAAGTTTGTAGAAGGTGTCACTTCAAAATGGCTTTGTGTCTCACTGAATGGTTTATTTGAAGCAATTTCTATACAACTATATAAACTATAAAACTTTGTGATATATTTTAGAGAAAATATATTTTTACTGTTTTTTCTACTTTTTCTACATTTTTATTGTAATAAAATGTGAAATAGCAGAATTTTTACTTATTTCAAAAAGAAGCAATCATAGCAAAATGTTGGGTTACCTATCGCATTTGCACGATAATTTCATGCACTGGTAATGCCCAATAATAATATCAAAAGAGTATCGAGAGTTTCATAAACTATAAATATCCGATATTAAAAATCACAACTTATAAAAGTATAACTTTCTTTAATCCTATTGATTGAATAATTTCTATTAATTAAAATTCATGGAACCCTCTAATCAATCACTTAATAATTATAAATATGAGTGCAACAAAGAATAGTTTTTTAACACTTTCCGGACCGATTTTTTTTTTTTTTAATTTTGTGTAAAATTTATTTTGGGGTTTAAAAAATTAAAAATAGCTATTTAAATCAAGATTTACAGAAATTTAACGAATATGTCATTTAATGAAATTTAACGAATATAGTTATTTTGCGTTCTACTGACTGTGGAATAATTTTTTAGGATGTTTGGAAAATGTTAAATTATAACAATAATTAATAGGCTTAACAACTTTCCAGTGTTTTATATTTTTTATTATAACTTATTGGTTTGGAAAAGTAGCATCTATTTTAATTTTAAAGAAAGTATATTTGAAATAAAAGCATCCCCAACATTACATAGAATTTTAAGCAAGCGTTTTATTTTTGTTTTATTACTAAATGCAATTGGAAACATAAATTAAGTTATTATAAAGTATGCATAGACATACATCTTCATAACTACATGTAAATAACAGCAAAAATAATTGTTAAGACAAAATAAAATCAATTTAAATTGACCGGTACTTTTTAATCCGGTTAGTTTCGAAAGGGTTAAGTTTATCATTAAAAAATAGTCCGACGCTTTCCGACCAAAACAACATAGGCACACATCTCTGGAATCTGTATGTCACACATTTCTAGAATTTTAGGGTGGACTATATAAGAACAATCCGACTATTTATATTATTTCAGAAAATTAAATGCTGCTTTGTACACATTAACTCATGCTCAACAATTCTGTAATTGGATATTATGCTGTATCCCCTATCGTTTTTCATTTTCAACAGCTATCTTTTCAATTTTGCCGAAGAAGACGCTACTGTCATTTACATGAAATCGCTCGTATTGTATTACTAATATCTAACGTATTTAGCTATATCATTTCTCTTACAAGTTACTGAAGAATAAAAAAAAACTGCGCATGCATCCAGAATGTATAATGTAGAGGGTACTGCAGATATTTGAACATACTGAAGGTTTGTCCCACTGCTTTTAAAATACTTAAATATTCATTTTGTTGAGAGCATAAGATGAAAACATAGTACAAGCTTGAATAATATGTATATATAACACAAAAATCAAACACAATCGTAACATTGATATAATATTTAGAATTATACCAAAACAAAAAACATTATTTTTTCAGTAAAGGTAAATTTTTAAAATTTATCAGAGAACATTTTTAAATAACCAATGAAGTCTTATAAATGTTAAATATAACTCAAACCTCTAAAAGCAATAAATGTCCATTATATTTTGTAGGAGGTTCTCTAAACTCTATATATTAATTCAGCTCAAACTATTTCAAAATATACTGTTAATTTCAGTAAAAAAAATCTAATCATTTAAAGCATTTTCATAAAAGTTAGGCTGAATTTTTCACGAAATGTATTGTTTTATATAAGATTTGAAAACGATAATAATGTATAAATATTTGTTTTTTTATATTTGAAATAATGTATGTATAATCTGCAACTGATTTCATTAAGCAGAAAATAATACTACTTGGATTGTAAGATTAATTTTAATTAAGTATAGCTTTCCGTTCTGCATACATAATATAAAAAAATGTCTTCCATTTCAAACCTTTTTTAAGGTAATTGTAGTACGAAAATTATTAACATTCAAATTAACAAATAAGCGAATACAATATCTAAATGTTATGTTTTTTATAACAGATGAACAATATTAAAAAAATATTTTTATATTTTATTAATATTTTTAATGGGGAATATTATAAAAAAAAGGCTTACATTGGCTGATCTAAAATTCGATGAAAAGTTTAGTGCTTTATTTATGGATTGTCGGGAGATTTTCAAACGAAACAGTTTATTTGTAAACATATCTACGGGCTGTGTGATGACATATGAAGATTGATAAATGTACCTCAGAAAGAATTCTCTGTTCTATCCAACTGCATTAAAGCTTTATGAAATATACTATAAATCAAATGTTTCAGAATTATTCCTAACACTATATCTATCTGCCTACCGAATAATCATAGAACAATAAAACTAATGTTTTTAATATCTAATTTAATTTGCTTTGCAGTTATCATAGCTTTTCAAAGACACGCTCACCACTCAAAATTTAAAATATAACATCAATCATGCAGCTGGAAGAGTTACGAATATTGCAAAACGTTTATGAAATGAAAGACAATTTTTATATTTAACGTTTTAATCTGAATAAAACAAGTATGCCGTAACCATCACGAAACATATTTTCTGTATCAGTCTAATAAATTTATTTAAATAGCGGAGTTACACAAGTTGTTAAGTATTGCGCATGTCTTTTGATTTAATGCGGATATAGTGATCAGCCAATAAAAACAAGTAATATAAAAACTTTTTTTAAGTCAATTCCTACTTAGGTCAAATAGAAAATTTTTTCCAGCAATCTACACGCTTCACCACTGACGGTATTTATTCCTAAATTTATATCCTGCTAAATATCTTGCATAAGAGAAATTTTTGAAATGAATTAAAAATTAAATAAAAAATAAATAACTAAAATAACAAAAATTAATTGCTCGAAAAGTATTTCTCACAAAATTGTTAGACAAACTGCGTTAGAAAGTTTTAAAAAAACTGTATTTTTCTTAATATAAATTTAAAATCTAATGATTATGCCGTTTGTCAAATATTGAATTTTAAAAATTACCAAACTTCACAATAAAGTGCCATAGCGATGTTACAGTTAACGATAATACAGTTTTTTTTTTCAAATATTAATTAATTAATTAAATTTTATTATTTAATTTTAGTTTTATACTTCATTTCTGTTCAAAAGTATAGACTCACTCCACATTTATAGTCTCCTTCGCCCGCGAGCCGCCTGATCTTCGTCCGTGAACAGCCCCATTATCTTTTTACGTGTGAAGGTCAGACTATAAATATGGAGTGAGTCTATACTTTTGAACAGAAGTGAAATATAAAATTAAAATTAATTAATTAAATTTAATTAATGAATTAATATTTGAAAAAACTGTATTAACATCAGTTGTCATCAAGTACAAGTTTAAAAAAAAATTATTTGAACTTGATAGGATGAATAGAAAATATTTTATTAACGATTGAAAATTTGAACAAGATATATAAATATATAGAGGGTGTGAGCTAATAGTAGGAATTGAATAAGCACAGAACAACAACACTTTCCATTGGGTATTAAAATTAGGTCAACATATATACGTTTAATTACTATCCTCAAATATAAAATTTGAGGTATTTCTACCACTGAAATACAGCTATAATATTCATCACAAAAATCATAGCATAGCAGTGCCCCTAGCTAAGTGATCAAATCCAATATCAATTCAACAGTTTTTCATCTGACATATTAATTTTGCTGAAATTCCATCTCATACATTCCGATACATAACTATCTCGGAAATCGCTACATACGCAGCACGGCAGCAACACCTGATGGGTGATTTACACCAAAACGTAAGGAGCATCAATTTAAGTAAAGTTCAAACTGAATATGAAATTTGAAGAAATTCCATCCCATAGAGGCGTGATATAGCTATCGTGGAAAAACACACCATAGCAGCGCCACCTATTGGGTGATATACACAAAAACCCTAATCCGCATGAACTTATGTCAAGGTATAATTGAATGTGAAGTCTGATGAAATTCCAACCTGCAGATGTCTAAATGTAGCTATTACGGAAATCATCAAAAACACTGCGTAGCAGCGTCACCTTTGGCGATAAACACCGAAAGTTAATCAGTACCAATTTATGTCAAGGTCAAACTGAGTATGAAGTTTGATGAAATTCAGTACATTAGTTCTTCAGAACTAATGTAAAATCGTCGTAAAATTTGTATCACATACAAACACACAGACAGGCAGCCATTTTCTAAAAATCTCTAAATCGTGTAAATTTATCAAAAATATTAAGTGAATTTTTTTCTCGAGTTTAGTACTCTATCCGTATGTATATAGAAGAATGCAGAAAATGACATAAGATAGTCATGCTAAAATTTATTTTGTGACATGTGAACGGTGCACATTATATAGTAACATATTACTTAAATCAGAATTTTGTAACTGGCAGCCAGCGATCTGCGTGTTGCTCTCGAAGCCCATTTCTGCGGTCTTTAAAAACGATTAATTTATTCTAAGTAAAGTTTTTTGTGATAAATAAAAAGTGTTTAGCAGCAAAAAAAAAAGTAAATTCTTACAAATTCAATGATTCCCATTTAATAAAACTGGAAAAATCTGAAGCAATGTTTAATATAATTTTTTTCATTATTTTAACTTATAGCCGTCGCAGTTTCCGAATGTCTTAAACTTCTCCTTCAAAATCCTGCTCTATGTGTTCGTAATGGAACACTAATATATCAACCTTGAATTCTCTATCCTGCTTTATGCCTTTCCGATCTGGGAATTCATGTGCAAATCTGGTATGGAAAACCTGTCCAAAATTCATAATAGAATCTTAATAACCATCAGAAATAAAGGCAGATACCTCATTAATACCACCATTAGACGTGATTTATATATTTGCTCCTTTATTCAATGTGTCAAAAGTCTTTCTAAAATTTTTTACAAAAACATCTGTAATATTCCCAATGAGATTATTGCGGAACTGCGGGACTACAATATCTTTAACATTTTATTTTATTAACCTTTTTTATATAATTACTATATTTGTTTTTTAAATTTAATTATATTTCTCATTTTTAACCCTATCTTAAAGAATTTTCTATCTTTATCTCTATAATAAAACTGTAAGTCATGTGACTGTCCTCAACAGTTCCGGATGCCGCATCGCTTTTTCATATGCCAAGCGGCCATTTTTATTCAAAATTATTTTTTCGAATAAACTGCATAAAAGTTACATTTTAAGAAAGATCGTTCAAAATCAATTAATATTTGAGAGATGACTTGCGTTCAATTATGTATATATTCTGCAATAACTTCAGTCGAAAGATTCGCAGTTCAAATTCTCTATTCATAAAAGTAAACAAAAAAAAGATTGATTCGTCGTGAACATTTAAAATATTAAATCATGGAGGTAATCATTCGCAAAGCAAGTTCTCCGCGAATGAATTTTTGGACCGCTGCCTCGCGTCAAAAAAATAATTCGCACCAGTGAGACAATCAAAGTTTACCATAATTATGTGCTATACAACTCAACTTTCGGACCTTTTCTTGACGTAAATTGAACTCATGTAATAATATTTAATGAATCAGATTTTTAGCATTTTTAAAATCGCTAATACAGCTTTTATTTATCGCGTGTACAAATTAGAAACGATACTTTGATTTTGAAATCAAATGTTTTGATTTATGATATTATTTCTTATTTATTTATTTATTTTCTCTTTTAAATGAAAAGTGTGAAGTATTTTAAATTTATGTAATATAAGCATTTTAGATTAAAGTTAAGTATTTTAAATGAAATGAGTGACAGGTTTATAATTTAAAATTAAATTAATTGTAGTATGAATGACGGTGATGGGAACGATATTTGGCGAATTATCATCTGCTCCCGGCTAACAAAAATACTCATAATTAAAAAAAAGAATAAAAATAAATAAATGATAGTTTGTTGTAAATAAATATTGATATACATATCAAAAATAATTTATAGAATTAAAATAAAAAATAAAAGTAAATAAACAACAATTTCCATAACAAAGTTTTCGCCAAATTGGCGGGGGGGGGATCGCGCCAACATGCGTATGTGACATTTGTGCCCAAAAAATATGCGAAATGCTACCATGATCGCAAAAATTCATGATTTGTCTATTAGAATCTTCCGATTTGGCGAAGGATTAAGGGAAAATTAAATTATGAATAAATGTAACGTGTTGCAATGTTTAACATACATTTAAGGGAGACCAAACTGGTCGCCAGTGGCGGCTAGTTTATATGTATAACCATACTCACTCTTATGTAGTTTAGACTACAGTTAAACTTATTTTCTTTTATGGCTCCCTAAGTTTTAGATATACGGCTAGTCCTGGAAATGGTGTAAAGTTGGAATCAACTAGGATGCCCAGGAAATTTTTAAACTGTTCACTCTTCACATTATATGTTTGTCATAAACTTTTCTTGTACTGTTTGTATTTTACATTTTTTATGCAATGAAGAATAAGACAAATGTATCCGTTTTAAGACGTTAAAAAAAACATTAAAACTTGTTTTGATATGTCGGCATAGAGGCCCTTTATCATTGCCCAAGAGGGGGAGATTGCTTCATCATCCCTCCCTTTTGGATCCGCCGGGGCTTAAAATCTACAGATTCTATTGAAATACATTTTAATAAATGCTGATAGTTTAATAATTTAATTCGTCCAATTTTAAGTAGACATAATCGGACAAATGTTTCAATTTTTGTGATTCTAATCTAAATAAAATATAAATGATTTTAAGCATTTATTACATATAATACCTAGACATCAAAGCATTGCCCATATATCGTGTAGTTGATTTCCTATCAAAACCAACGAAACTGTTAACATTTGTACAGAAGTAGTGTTATTCCAGATAAGAACTAATCCTTTTACATTCTAATTTCAAACCGCCATTAGCACGTCAACTGCAATTCAGGGAGATACTACTTTTGTAAAATCCTGAAAAATAGAATTTCCTTGAACTATGCTTTTTTAAAAAAATTTATTGACATTATTTTGTTGCTGATCTAAACTCGGTAGTTGGTGACTTTTTTTGGCTGAACTTCAGTTATTATAAAATAATTTTAAATTAAAAGCATATTTTATTATTATTATTATTATTACACTATATTTTTTCATTTATATTTTATTTTAGTGTTGACAGCCACTTGGCGTATTTTAGCGAGCGTGGTTTGGCACATATTTAATTCCATTGTTGTTGTAACTCGTGTACAATTGTTACCAAAATTAATATTTTGCAATTTAGCACCTGCACCCAGCTAACGAAAAAATGCCTTAAAATTAAATTATTAACTTATAATGAAATTCTAAAAATATCAAAATGTTGTATTGTCTTCGAAAACACATATGTATACATAATTTTATAATTCTAGCATATCGGGAAGTGGGTAAAAAATCTATTACAAAATTCCATCTTTACATAAATGAACCAAGTTAAGTTATATAAAAGAGTGCAATAATATTTATAAACATAACATTTTAATCAAAAGAACTTCATAATTCACACCGCGTGAAATATTGAATCGTACCTATGCTTAATCATTAGGAGATTTCACCATCTGCTTTGATTAATTTCATTTCCAGTAATACTATTTATTGTTTTATATTTGAAAAATAGATTATACATATTTCTAAAGTAAAAGTATTGATATTATATTCAGATGATTTCTCGTACGATTTCCTAGACATCTATTTAAAATCTCTTTTTGGGCTCCTTAAATTCTTTAAACCTCGTTGACGACTCACTATTTTCACAAAAGTATCCTTTTCGATATTATTCTCCCTAGGGGATGTAAACCACTCAACTTTCTGTCACTTTTCATTTCGGTAAAAGTAAATCACAAAATTCTTTGACATATATTGAAGTTCAAGACTTTAGAAACGGCAACTTCTTTCCGTATGCATGTACGTTTTTCACATTTTATTTGATAAGGGTATTCTTAAATACGAACTAACTACTTTCTGATGTATTCACAAAGTTATTTTTATTCTCAAATGCATGCAATTTTCATGTTTTCAAACTCATAATATTAAGAAATCGAAGAGCGATCTTCGTTTTTGAAAGATGTCCTTAAAATTGTCATTTCAAATTAAAAAAAATAATAAAAAATAAATAAAAAATTAAATAAAAACGAATGTGTGAATGTAAAGAAAGACAGAAAGTTGTTTCATGATTTTCTGAAATCCTCACCTCTGCAATTTTTAAACTCATTTGAAACTGTTAGTCCTTATTTAAAACAATTTACAAAAAAAGAAAAGATGCTTCTTGCGGTTTCACACAATCTAGAGAGTCTGTCCCCAGAAATTAAAAAAAAATCATTGCATAATTTGCAGGGTGTCAAAAATTTTACCACATTTTTTTAACAGAATTTTTCAACTTATTTAATCGCAGAAAAATTTTACAAATTCCACAATTACACGAGGTGGTTCCAAATTCTGTCACTGAAACATTAATTGGAATTTTTTTTTTTTTTTTTTTTTCAAATACACTGTTAAAAATTTGCAGCAAACTATCCAGTCATTTGACCGTTTTTAGAGAAAACGGTTACATAACCGTAATTTAACTGTGTTCTGACTATATTATTGCCCATATTATTGTCAGAATAGTGTTTAATTATGGTTATGTAACCGTTTTCTATAAAAACGGTCAAATGACTGGACAGTTTGCTGCAAATTTTTAACAGTGTAGTGATGGCCTTGGAACCTGGAATCGGTTTGCTTTGGCTCCATTTTTGGAAGATGATCTATTGCCATTTTTGGAAGATAATGTTTCGAAATATGTCCTTAAAACTGGCATTTTGAATTAAGAAAAAAAAATGTGTGAATGTAAAGACAAAAAGTTGTTTCATGAGTTTCTGAAAAGCCTCACTTCTGCAATTTTTAAACTCATTTGAAACGGTTAGTCCTTATTTAAAACAATTTACGTAAATAAGACGCAACTTGCGGTATCACACAATCATAAGAGAGTCTGTCACCAGAAATTTAAAAAAAAGCATTGCATAATTTGCAGGGTGTCAACAATTTTACCACAATTTTTCATTTTATTTAATCGCAGAAAAAGTTACAAATTCCGTAATTTCACGAGATGGTTCCAAATTCTGTCACTGAAACATTAATTATTTTTTTTTAATTTGAAATAGTGATGGCCTTGGAAACTGGAATTTGTTTGCTATGGCTTCATTTTTAGAAGATGATATTGTCTAAATTCCAAAGTTCTGCTCGGAAAAAGGTATCCTTAGCCTAAAGTTGTTGGAATACGTGAAATGCGTTTGAAGTAAAGCATAAAGTGCTAGAAAGCATTTTTTGATTATGAAAAAAAATATTATTTTACTTTACTAAAATGTCGTGTAAATAAATGCTGATTTTCTTTTTATGTGGCATTTTTTACTTTGTTTGTTTACAGAAAAATGTTACAAATTCCACAATTATACGAGGTAGTTCCAAATTTTGTCAATGAAACATTAATTAGATTTCTTTTTAATTTGAAATAGTTATGGCCTTGGAACCTAGAATTTGTTTGCTTTTTGTTTGCTCCATTTTTGGAAGACGATATTGTCTAAGTTCCAAAGTTTTGCTCGGAAAAAAATATATCCTTAGCCTAAAGTTGTTGGAATACGCGAAATGCGTTTAAAGTAAAGCATAAGTGCTAGAAAGCATTTTTTGACTATGGAAAAAGATTATTTTACTTTACTACAATGTCGTGTAAATCAATGCTGTTTTTCTTTTTATGTGGCATTTTTTACTTTGTTTGTCAAAAAATATTGGCATGGTAGTCAAGTCAAGAAAAAAAAAAAGAGCTGAAAAATCACAGAAGAATACTCATTTAGTACTAAAGAGAAGAAGTAATTTGTTAAGCATCAGTCATTTTTATTGGCATTGCTATGGAAGGAATACTTTATAGAAAACATACTAATATAAAGAAAACACTTCAATATCCGGTTTTGTGTGATATGCTCAAAAGGGTCATCGCACTTTATTCACACACTTGAGCGACTCTTAGTTATCGTAAATAAATGCTTATAGTGTTAGAGTTGTCTTTTTTTTCACGCTTCATTTTATTGTTTAAGTTTTTTTTCTCTTTTTTTTTTTATATTGTAAAATAAAAGTATCTCTTTGCATAATTCGAAAACGCCCTCTAGTGCATTAACGTTCAGTTTTGTTCCTGTGTTCTTTGGCAAAAAGTATTTGTTTAAACAACTTCTATAATCCTTTAACGTTTGCTCTTACTTATAAAGTATGTACTCTCGTGAGAATTTGAACTCTTCTGCAGTTGTAACAAACAATTTCAGCCCTACATTCCGTTCACATACATGATGCATACGTAGTAGAAACTTATGCAGGATTCGTAGAGTCCTAGATTTTGGATACCACTATTTCTGAATATTAATATTTGGCTTGTTTTCGAATAAATAAAGCAAATATTACTATTCTGAAATAATAGTATTAAAACATAAAAATTGTACGGACGTAGTTTAGGGGTTAAGGGCATGTATGCATGTAATGCATGACTGCACTAAAGTTTTACACATTATTGATTTAATATCCGATACTCAAGAAAAAAATATTATATATGTAATTTTAATCAAAATAATATTCGAAACATAGTATTTATTTGACATAAAAATATTTACTTTCGGTTACAAATTACTCTAAAATTCCTCTGGAATTAATATTTAAGATAAATCTGGCATAAAGTATTCAACAGGGATTATGAGTAATCCTCTTAATAAGATGCTTGTAGCTTGATTGGTGGTAACTTGATATTCCTTATAGCTTAATGTTAAAAGCTGAAATCTGTGGAAAAGAAATATTTCATGAGAAAGAAAAAAAACTTCCTGCAATCTTCGTAAAATCAAATAACTTCGTTTAATTTGTTATTGTGAAATTTATTTTATCTTCACACATTACCAAAAGTTTTTTTATTAAAAATAATAATTTTCATAAAATTTAAATTGTCCTGACTTAATTATCTAATAATCACATATCATTAATTATCCCCCAATTAAAATTAAAATCCTGTTTTTACAGATATAATTAATTAAAACTTCTTTTCTTTTAAAAAAAAATGTGTCAATTTCTTTATCGCTTTTGCAGTTCTTACATACAAGCCTCTTTTTAGTCATTAATAAAATGAAACAAAATAAGCATTCGAAGAGGTTAAGATAACTTAAACTCGGACTGTGGTTTGCTAAAGAAAATCCTTATTGAAAATGGAATGTGTAGAATTTATTGTTCGTTTACAGGGACACACAAAGGAAGTCCGTTACATTGTGATTTGTGGGTAAAATTGCTTGCATGCAGTGTATTTTATGATGTTACACTACTTGAAACATAATTACATTAATATGCATAATGAGGTGTACTACAACATGCTTTCTATAAGAATATAGAATGCATAGCATTAATCGTTCATTTTCAAGGACTCACAAAAGAATTCAGATACAGTACTATTTGTGGGCGATAATTGCTAGAAGAGTGTTTTCAGTTGTACTAAGTTCAGTTTTTAAGCTAACTATATTTTAGTAAAATAAAATATCAATATGAGATAAATAGATTTCAATATTACTTAACAGGTGACATTTAAAAGCACAAATATATGTTAAAAGATGTTTAAAATTATTAAAAATCCTCCAAGCACTTTCGGCCGACAACCGCGACCATCTCCAAAGAACGAAAATCCTTTCTACTGCCGTCCTACGCAACTAAACCCGAGCTTTGTCTTCAGGTGGAAAAGTCCATTACTTCTTGGGTGTAGCTTGAATTGGTTTCTATGGATACTCTGATTAATAATTTATCTCCCTGAGGATGGTCGCGGTTGCCGTACGAAAGTTCTTGGAATGTTTTTAAACATCTTGTAACATCTATTTATGTTTTTAAATGTCACCTGTTAAATAACATTGAGATCCACTGAATCTCATATTGATATTTTATGAATAAAGTAAGGTGAAATTTTGCATTTCGTCCTATGTGTTTTGATATATTTTAGTATATTACATGGCATGTATAAATTCTATAGATCATATATTGTACTGCTCAAAAGAATCCGAATGTAGTATTATTATCTATGAAATGAACTGCTTAAATTGGCTTTTAAACTGTAGTATGCATATTTGAAGGGGTTAGAATGACAGTGGAGTAAGTCAAAAATTTGACAAATTTAGATAAATCATATTTTCACTGAACGTATATTAATTTCTGTTCAGTGTGACCATCAAATAATTCATAGTTCACTTAGGGAATCACTAGAGGGCAAAACAAGTTGGACCACTTAATGCAACGGCAATACGAGAGGTTTCACAAAACACTTCTTTTCTCAAATTACTAAATATTGACTTACTCCACTGTCATTCTAACCCCCTCATTTTACTTAAATTATATTTCAGCATAATAAGACATATTTATAGAATATAAATAAATTCATATACAGAGCTGCACAAAAGAAATTAAGGGGTCAGGTAACCTTTGAAATCACAAAATACATGAAAAAGGGACCTCTATAAGAATTACCATAACTCCATAATTATTTGAGTTTGAATTATAAAATTTAAAATCCATATTAATAAAGGTTTATTTTATAAATTAAAATTCTCCAAAAATGTATACACTCATATAAAGCTTTTTAATTTATTTTAAAATATAATAAAATTTTTACGAAAGAATTATTCTTGCATGTACTGCGCGCATGATTTTTCACATTTGAATTGCTAAAACCAGCCAAAAAAAATTTATGAGTAGATATATAATGTGTTCTCAAAATGACCTACGATGAAAAAAATAAAATGTGTTGATCTTGAGAAACAAAATTTTTTTTTAGAGAAATTCGAAATATCGAGTTTTTTTTTACTACAAAAGTAGTCATAAATTCTAAACTTGTTACTTGAGAAACATAATTGTAGGTCATTTTGTGCATCTGTCTGGTTAAGACATTCAGTCAAAATTTCAAGAAAATCTAACTAACCATTTTTGTTAAATCGTGCGCGCAATGACCAAAATAGTCGTTTTGAGAAAATTGACTTCAAAGATCAAACGGTCCCTTGATCATATAAAAAAAGCTCAGACTGTTTTAGACATAACTCCACTTCTAAAGAGAATTTTTGCATGGGGTTTATTTTAAATTGCTCCTAGTGAATCATATTTAATTATAAGCTAATAAAAAAAATTTCGAATTTCAGACACTTTAAAGGTTACCTGACCCCTTAAGTACATCATGTCTATGAATGGTAATTGCACGAAGTTCGTATTTAGTTGTGTTATGCGTTTTCTAGCTGAATTAAATTTTTAAATGTATGGTGTGGATAAAAATCTGTAGATCATACACAGGTCTGCACAAAAAAAAATTTTCGAATGTCTCACCGACTATGCACGGTAATCACTAAAAGTTGATTTTTAACTGTGTTATACGTTTTCAAACATGTTTATTGATAGATTGGATGAGTCTAGTATATCTTTAGTCCTTGGGTAGGCCACCCCACCTACTTGAACCTGTTTATATATAGATTTTTACTTCCATCATATCAAATGATGAAGTTTCGTAACAGTAATCTGGACGTGTTGCAAAGTGTTTCATAATCTATACGCGATGCAAAATTTTTCTTTCTTCTTTTCTATGATGCACTCACAGATCACAACACATACGTAATCACAAAAGCACCTAAAGAACAACTCTGGATGTTAACACGGAGATGTATTTTCGCTTACCGCCCAAAAAGTTTTTGAAACACCCATATTAGAGACATTCTCGTTTGAAGATTCAAACCTTGCCAGTCATAATCTGGGTTTCTTTCAACCTTCCATAACATGCACTGAAATTAAGCAGTTCTTGCAGCAGTTTGGGCAGTTTTTATGAAATTAAGTTCGTTGTAAGTTTTTATGATTATACTAGCAGGTTTCGCCCGGTATGCTAATCAGTTTCTATCAAACGAAATATTCGGTATATTTATCTTTGTGTTTTAAAGCAATATGGGTCTTTACCTGGAATGTCCTCCCGCATTGCTGACAACGATACAAACGCCATTGCACTATTATGTGTTCTAATGTGTTTGACAAGCTTTGGCCTGTTAAGGACCAGTTTTTTTAGTTGATCATTTAGAGTAGGATTGTGTAGGAGACGATAGAACAATATGCAATATACTAAAATTTTCCCTGATAAAATATCTAATTAACAATACTAGTTCCATCATAATAAATTCAGCATAATCTTTTTTTAAATGCTAATTTTTCATAATCGGGTTCATGTGATTATAGAATTTTCTCCTATAATTATATAACTAAGCGACGTAGAATAATATGTTATATAGTAAAACCTTCCCTGACAAATTATCCACTAAACAGTGCAAAAAAAAAAAAACCGTCCCATCAAATCCATTCAGCAGAACTCAAGTTATAAGTAGCCAAAACGAAATCCCCATTTGCATCTATATATATACAGTGGAACTCCAGATATACGCTACCTGAGTTGTACGTTTCCCTCAGTTATACGTTTCAACTCAGCGGTCCCGGCCGCTTGCCATTAAAAATAAGCCACTCAAACTTCGGAGCTGCTCTGAGGGTTTTTGACTTAGTAAAGCGGTTCGTCAGTAGTAAAAGTAGTAATAAGACGGCTGCATTATTAAGAGAAATTCAAAGTTCGCTGTTCAATGTTGGCTCTGCCGAAAAGAAACAATCGAAGATCAGTGATTATTTCAAAAAGATTCAGTAAACTACTGAAATGTCATTTGATAAATTATTTACATGCCAAAGCGATTCCAATGATTTATTTTAAGTACTTTATGTGTATTAATTTTTTTTATAAAAGCTTTTATGGTAAAATACCTTTATGTGTACTTTTTTTTATGTACCTTTTTTCTACTCTGTTTCATTTCCGAAAATTTATGTCATGGGTGTAGTAATACTTATGAAACTTCCATTTTCGATATAAAATGTAACAAACTGTTCAAACAGCGGAACACATTTTTTACAATACATTTAAAAATTTGTTCCGGTAAACCATTAATTGAGTTGTACGTTTTACTGAGTTATACGTTTTGTTCTCCGGTCCCGGGCAAAACGTATAACTGTTGTTCCACTGTATATCGTATTTAAAATAGGTGTATTGAACTCTGTGCCGTTATATTAAAAAAAAATGATCAACGTAAAAATAGCACAAATAATATATATATAAAACAGCAAACAGCTGCTTCGGAGCCTCTAAAGATCCATCATCAGTGCCAAAGTTAAAAAGATTAAAAACTGATTTAATATAGTTTAAGCCATGTAAGTATGCTTGCGTCTCCGCTCGCGACCAAGATGGAATGGCGGTGAGTTTTTTAAAACGGCGGAGTATATATATATAACGGAGTCAGGAGTCACATGTAACGTAGGAGACCAATAAGAAGCTTAAACTTTTCAGATCAGTTTTTAATCTTTTTTAACTTTGGCACTGATGATGGAGATTTAGAGGCTCCGAAACAGCTGGTTGCTATATTATATATATATATTTTATTTATGCTATTTTTACGTTGATCATTTATTTTAATATATATATAGATAGTATACAATACTGCAAAAGGCTACAGGCACCCCACTCCTGGAGTACAGTATTTTAAATATTTAAATAATGTTGGTTTATTCAATGCGTTAAAATAGACAAAAGGTAATAAATAAAATGCATATTTTTATTGGCCTTTGAAATAAATATAGATTAAAAGCAATTAAAGTGTTATTTAAACAGTCGCACCGCCAAGATTTTTCAATGTAAAATTTTCAATTATTTATTAGTGCAATGCAACATTTCAATTTAATATTTTCCCGATCGTAGCAATTAATATTAAAATTTTCTCATTAACAGAGATTAAAATTTTAAAATATTTTCATAATATAGAATTATAAATATTTTGACCCTCTTAAATATTTTGTAAGCTTAATTTTATCTGGGCGAATTTTTTTCTATCATAATTTAAGATGCTCTGTGATTAAAAAGACTTTATATCAGAAATATTTTTCAAACAAACTAATTCTCAAATATTACAAGATTTATAGCTGAAACAGTTCGTATATATGTGTACATTTATTTATTTAAGAAAAAGTAAAATATGTTATGAAATATATTTTTCAAAATTGATCCTAGGACTGAAATAGAAATCCTACCTCCCCACCCCATCTTATTCAGTTACATGTATTTCATATTTCTCCAGAAATTTCAATTATTGTTTTCCTGATATACCATATCTCCTCCATCATATTTCTGCTATCAAGTTTTCAAAATAACAGTAAAATAATACAAGAAATCTAGAGTCTTTAAAGTTATCAAAAAGTTCTTTTTTTTTAATTTTCAGATCTCGTTTTTAACTTTGTACTTTATTTTCAAAACATTAAATTGAAAATTTTTCATTTATTATTTCTGAGCCCTTCGAGTTAAATAATTGATAAACTACTGGATAAATAATATCTTTCGGAAGGATTTAAAAAAATAAAAAAAAATCTGGAAAAGGAATTTAAACGTCATATTTCATTTGGAAGGCGTTATAGTGCAAATTCTTATTTCTCTCTTATTGATCCGTTTCCTAAGAAATAACTGATAAACTATCAGATAAATACTTACTGGAAAATAAAGTCTTTTATTGATTACATTTCAGATCTTTGTTCGAGAATCTTTTTTAACAGTTTTTACATATAAATTACCCAGTAAGAAACAAAAAATTTAACCAATTTTAAAACAATAAAGGCAAAAAAATTTCTTAATAATACCATAAAATTAAGAAAGGCGCAACGCCTTTCGGAAGAACTTTGTATTTCTCCTTCAGGCACAAAAAGGCATGCTACAACTTTGAAGGCTAGAGGAAATCTTGCTCCTGCCTATCACAACAGTCAAATTCGGGCAAGAGCTTCTCATTTAGAACCAGTCAGAATTACAAACATATAATATCTATAAAAAATGTAATGATAGTAAAATCATCCATGTATGAACTAACATGAGTTTTTCAAGTAGAGCAGTTATATTATCCACAACTGAGATTAAACTTTCAAATTATTAATTATCAGTAATATTTTTGAGGGTCTATATTTCTTGTGTGACACAATATGAATACACAAACTCATAAAAAGAGCATTTTTCAAAAAAAATTATGAAAAGGATTATAACAGTGCATATAAGAAGAGTTATTTTCTTGTAAACTAACAAATAAAAAAGTATTTGTAGTAAAACACGATTCCCCAAAAATAAATATTTCATAAAAATTATCAAATTGACAACTTATCTTATTCATTAATAACAGTTGCAATTGCTTAAAAACTCTTACATCGCTTTTTCAAGATAATTTGAATTTTTTAAAACAATATAGATAGAAGAAACACAAAAATCAGGCAAGTGTCAGTAAGAATTTCACCCTGGGGCTCCGTACCGCTATGTTATATTACCGTTAAACGTAAAAAGATTTCGTTATAATACGTTAATTTGGCGTTAGTACCGATTATGGAAATTCATGAAATTATCACATATTAAATTGACATAGATTTATAATTTTTCGTTCAATTTTTCCCTTTGTCCAGTCTACCAGAGAGAAAAGCAAGATAGACTGTCAAATTACTACAACCCCCAAAATCGTTATTATCAACCACCCGCAAGAAATATCTCACAGGTCAACAAAGATAAAAACACAGCACACAACCACTACTTCGCCAACACGAACACAACCACAGCAGTCTTAAAGAACAAGAACCCCGAAGACACGAAAGAACAATCACAAAATAGCAAGACATACGAAAACTCCTCAAGAAGAGGAATATCAAGAAGATACGAGAACGACTCAGGGAAAGAAAATGGTTATAAAAAACCATGGTAGGCGCTGCCTCCAATACACCGGTAGAGTCACCCACACAGGCGTCTCAAGAGGCGCACACAATTCTTTAGCTCCTCCCCAGAAGCTAGCCCAAGTAAATCTACAAAGAAGCCAATAGGTCAATGTAACAGCAGACCTATAACAGCAGACCTAATCAACACCCTCTATACAGAAAATTACTCCCTTGCATGTGTACAAGACTGCTACACCAAACGGACAGCTACATGGACTTCCTTCAGGCACACCGTGCTACTCTTCCAACAAGAAAAACAGCTTTATCCTGATAATAGACACAAACCTACAGCACGTTAAAAGAAGCCAATCCAACAACTCCATGTTCGTCAACATCACCACCACAAACGGCACATTCACCCTGGGTTCTCGATATTCATCACCTTCAGCAAACCTAGAGGAGGACTTGAATGACTGGGCAGATATCCCAGGAAATTCTTCCGATTTCCTGATGCTGGAAGACCTTAACGCACACAGCGCTCAGGGGGGCTACCCGAAAGACAACGAGAAATGCATCAGCTAATTTCAAGAATGCGCCAGCATCACCTCATAGTTCTGACTGACCCGCACAGACTTCTAAATTTTCAAACAGACAGGTCACAAGGATGACCTGACGTCTCTTTGTCATCATTCCCTCTCTTCTCAAAAATAGAATCATGGTCAGTGGATACAGACCTCAACTACTGAGATTATCGCCTCATCACACTAACTACAAATATAAACATCACAAAGTAACCAGCCAGACCCTAAAGAACTAAAAACGTTTCCTTCAAGAAATTCAATAAAGAAATAACAGTCACAAACACACAACATCCAATTCAAAGGCATTGACAATCCAGAGCAATTTGACGAAACATACAACAAATACCTATCCAAAATTCAAGATACTTGCAACCGCCTCTTAAAGAGAAAGAAAACATCCTTCACCTCAAAAATCTGTTGGTGGAACAACAGCATCCGTCAGAAAAGAAACTACGTAAAAACACTCCAACGCAAATCGAAACTACCCACATCCTCCCCACTGGACAAAGAAATGTATAAAAAAGAAAGGGCCTTCCACAAAAGAGCAATCCTTGAAGCAACGAGGATGGCCTGGACTTTACTCTGCAACAATACCAGAGATCCATAGGGCAAAATAAAGAAGATTGCTTTTCAAGACTTCCACCACCACGATATCACAGCACTAACGACATCAACAACAACACTACACACAAGAACTTCTTTTTACGAAGACCTCACCACCTCAATATTTGGCCATTCATCAAAACAAACCACAGACAACTTCCAGCCAGACTCATCAGCTCCACCATTCATAGCACAAGAGCTTAAAAACACCATCTATTCTTTTAACAAGAACAAAGCCCCAGGGCCAGACAACCTTGACCACCTCATAATAAGGAACCTACACAAAACCCACAGCCACTTACTTATAAATATATTCAACAGACTTCTACGCTTAAATTACTTCCCCTAACAATGGAAAATAGGCGAACTGGTCAATTTTCTGAAAAACAGACGCGCTCCAACAGAGTTTCGGTCATACAGGCCAATAACGCTTCTCCTAATATTCGGAAAATACTTAGAGAAGATGGTCTTCAAGGGAATCCACCACAATCTATCCCACACACCAGACCAACAATCATCCCGACATGGTTTTGTGGAAGGACGTTCAACCGAAACAGCGTTGGAGGAACTCTTTTCAAGGATCGACCTCAAACATACAAAACAAAACGTACACGTCGCTCATCTCCTTAGATTTCCAAAACGCTTTCGACTATCTTCCATGGGACGACAGAATCATCGAACTATAAGTCCTCAACATAGACACACTTTACATAAACATGATCAAATCGTTTCTTTCTGAAAGAAGAGCACTACCCCACTGGCAATCCAACAGAATCCATTGGTATATAAAAGGCCGGCCACAGGGGTCTTGCCTGGGACCCTTCCTATGGCGCTCCTTCATGCAAGGATTGCTGCGTCTGCTGTGGGCTCACGGATTTCACTTCATAGCGTATGCAGACGACCTATTACTGGTTATCAACGGGAACACACGTCGTAAACTAGAAGAATCAGCCAACCAAACTTAAAGCTAGTCAGTGCTTGGACAATACAACATGCCATGACTCTGTCATATAAAAAATGCTCGGTACTCCATGTGAACAAACCCAGACATCTCAAAAGAGCTCCAATCTTCAAAATAGACAATCAATCCATCAAGTCAAATACTACCTTCCACTGTCTAGGAATAACTCTAGATGGCAATCTCTCTTTTCTCCCTCACCTACAAACTAAACGACAAGAAATAATATCAATCACTCAAAATTTATTAAACTTCTCCTCCACAACAAGCCGACTATCTACACAGATCCTCAAAATCTGGTACAACACCATCTTACTAAAGAAAATCTCATATGAAGCCACAGCCTGGTTTTTCCGCCTCCAGAAAGCCCATGGGCATCGCCTCCTATCATCAATTCAAGTCCAAAGCCTACTAATGATAACCAGAGCCTATAAGAAAATAGCAACAGTGGCTCTGTGCGTTTTAACAGGCATATTACCTCTCCACTTACAAACAGAAAAAGAAGCAATAGCAGGAAACGTCTTCAGACTGCAAACCCCCATGAAAAATCACGACCCAACATTATGCCAGAGCAAGGCAACCTCATCCCACATACAAGCCTACAAGCCCTACATGAGGTGGTTAGCTGATGACGAAGAAGACGACATCTATGACATAAAAATATTTACAGACGGCCCCAAGTCGGAACATGGAACAGCTTATGCTTTCTTTGTATACCAAGAACACACACCAATCCATACAGCATATACACAATTACGCACAGAAAACTCAGTATATCAAACTGAACTACTGGGAATAAAGGGCGCGGCTTGTAGGGCAGGGTCCTCAGCTCACAACAATCACCTTATCAACACCGACAATCTTTCAAATATTCAAGCCCTACAAGAACTGTCAGCAACAGACCTAATAGTAATAGACATTATAACACTTCTTCAATCAACAACAAAAAGAATTTCCTTCAAATGGGTGAAGGGTCACTCTGGAATACAGGGTAATGGACAGGCGGACCATCTAGCCAAAGAAGCAACCACATTACCTGGGGTGCACAAACAGTTCATTCCCTTCCCAGCCTCATATCTAAAGAAACATCTCAACGACCAAGCCATTAAAAATGGTAAAGGTAATGTGACTACGCCGACACTGGTCGCTTCACCCATCGCCTAATTCCAAAAGTCACGTATCCTACATCATAGAAATATATATTTATTCGCCACCAACCATGGACCCTTCCCAGATTACCTTGCTAAAATCGGCAGAACTGAATTTCCGCTCTGTACCTGTGGTCACAGGGGCAAATCTCTCCATTACACCTTGCAATGCACCCTCACCTCCACTCTTCACATCCGCAAGCCATCAAAAATATCTCTTTCATACTAGTTCGCCTACCTGTTGAAGCGACCAGACCTCCTAAATAAAATAATCAGTTGTATGAACATTCTAGAAAGGAACCAGCATCTATTCCAGATGCCTCCACTACAAATAGTTGGTGAAATTGAGAACTAAAAGCTAGTTCGAAACATTGCCTTACAGTATCCATCAGTCATGTTAGGAACAGCCCCTCCCCCACACCTCAATCAACCATCTGTACAAAAACTCTTAGATTCTAGCCCAAAATCTTGTGGGAAAAGCTCATCTTCTAACTCTTTTAAAAACTTTTTATGTCCCAGACCACGAACTCTTATCAACAAACTTCCATCAACTCTTAGGAGAAAAACTAAAATACACATTTTCGTGCTCACGAAAAACATTTCTCGCTCCCAACCACGGACATTTAAGTGAACTCCATAAATAACTGTAAATAATCCAAAAAATTTCTGCATCATTGTATATAACTTTATAGACTATCTCCATCATCGAACAGCATACATAATTCAAAAACTTCATTACTGTATAGTACTTTTTATGTGTTGTAAATAATCACCACTGCACTGTAAAGTTCATATCACTTTTCTTATTTAACATTGTATAATATTGTATCATCCATAACATTGTTATAACCTCCTTATTAACAGTCGAATGTACCCTCGACTCTAAATATTGTAAACCAACCTGCCGCATCATCATCTACTGTCCTTTTTAGCCTCCCCGAATGTGGGCAGCCACTTGTGAACTAATTAAGAATAAGGTTCCCCTCTCCGCGAGGGTTTTGCGACTCCAGCCTCTTGGCTGAGGCTTCGCAGTTAGCAGATATACACGTCAAGAGGGCCTTGTTGAGCTAAAGCGTTTTAGGTAGGCATCCCCTCCTGTCTGACCCTGACTCTGACTGCGCTATAAGACCTTCCTTCGTGCCAAATTTCAAGGTTCAAGGGCAACAGGATTATCCCTATTAGCCCTATTATTTTTTCTCTCAAAACTGATAGAACACTTCCAGTTGATCTAGAACGTTGAAATTTGGCGCGAAGGAAGATTTTATAGCACATATAAAGGAAAAAATTTGAAAATCATTAATTTATAAATCCATGTGGATTTATTACGTGATTTTCTATAATCGAGATTTCCAATGAGCGAAAATATAAGAGTTCCATTTTTACCTTTTCAACTCTAAAAATGAAATACATAAGTCCAGTAAATTAACTATTTGAATTAAAATTGTCATTATTACAATAAGTATTAAAATATATTTTTTAGTTTATATAGCTTAATTTCATATATCATAAAAATAAATAAGTTTTATTTTTATTTCTAATATTTTATTTCTTAGTTTCTTTATATAACATCAAAAGCATTTCTTATCTATCAGATTATCGGGTAATAAACAATACGCCAAATTTATGAGCAAAATAATGGATGCGGTTACTTAAAATATTACTTTGTCTTTCTTCATGGCAGCACTTTGCTTCAAATCAATCTTAAGCGTTGACATCTTCTCATCTTACCTTTTGTTCTGTCACTCTTTATCAACAATTTACTTTATTTTACCATGTTATACGATGTTCTTTTGTCTTTCTGTGATTTTTAGACATTTTTAAGACTTGAAAAAAAAAATAGGTGATGAAACATAAAGAGAAATAGAAAACTTTTCAAGTTATCAAAATATTTTTTTCAAGATTCTACAAATAAAAATAGAGTATGAAGAAATATTATGAAAGGTGTCACTTTAAAAAAATGTTTGGTTTTCATGTTACTTGTTTGGTATAAAATAATTTTATGCAACTATATATAAGCATTAAAAGTCGTGATTTTTTTAAAAGAAAATTTCTTTGTAATGTGTTTTACTATTATATTATGGATGGATAATTTTTCATGTGAATAATTTTTTATACATAAATAAAGGGTTTTTTGTTTATGTTTTTGTTTTTATTTATTTATTTATTTATTTATTTTTATTTTGGGGCTTTATTTATTTATTTATTTATATTTATTTTTGGGGTTTTATTTATTTATTCATTTATTTATTTATTTATTTTAGTTATTTGAATGGTGTTTAATGCTATTATTAGTATGGAGATAATAATTTGGTTATAATACATAACAAGAAAATTGGTATGCATAATTATTGGTATGCATATAATTTAAAAAATATATCGAATTTGTCTTTTTCTTTCTTTTATTTTCCCCCAATTATATGTTATTTTTATTGCTTAATAAATATACTTTAAGTCTAAATGTACTATATAACATTAAGAAATATGTAATGCTGTCATTTCATCGGGTTATTTAAAATTTTAATACTACTATTAGTAATAATAATAATAATTATTATTATTATTATTATTATATAGAAAATTAATTAATTACTTTCAAAATGTGTACAAAAATCCAGTTGTCATCACTACCAAAAATCGAATAATACTTTTTTTCCAAATTGATATAATATTCAGTAAAAGTGGGTCATTTTTTAATGAACTGTCACTTTAACATTAAAGACACACGTTTATATATATATATATATATATATATATATATATATATATATATATATGAATTTATTTATTTTCTACAACCATCTCTTAGTATCTATATTAATAAAAGAAAGATGTTTGTTTGTGTATGTGTCTGTCTGTCGGCGATGTCTAGGAAAATCTAACACACGTAGAGATCTGCAAATCTGGATAAGGAAAGACGAAGGCAGGTCCGAATGCACCTGATAATCAGATTTTTCACTCTTTGATAATTAGACGAGATATTCATTAAAATCCCTAGTGTACGAGATTCAGGTTTTGGCAGTTCGCCGGTGTTAACCCTTTCAGGGACAATGTACTTCTGTTGCAAAAAGGTTGAAATGATTAAATGACACCGGAATTTACGGAAAAAAATTATTTAAAAACAAATAAAATATTTTGTTTACGTATATTGTAAAAGCAAAATTTTAGTTCAAAATTCTGGTGCCTTTGTGGTATTTGGGGATTAAAATTAAGTGGTATATAAAATATACCACCGCCCTCAAGGAAATAAGGTCTCTTCCGTGCCTGTCCGGAGAATAGGTGATTTTTCGTGCGTAGTAAACGTTTAGTTTTAAGGAAAATACGAAAGGTTTTACAGTACCTTTCCGGTTGTAACGGTATCTTATCTGTCTATTCTAAAAAAAAGTAAATAACGTTTTCACCTCTGTCTATTAATTTTTTGTGACCGAAGGTCTTTCTCGGCTAATATTATGAAAACTGTTCCATATAAAAACACGAAAATTTGTAGTTTTGTAGAGAAATGTTCTATAAAGACGGTGTAGTAGACAATTTTTAAATCGAATTATTATTTTAAGAGCTATTTCGTGTTGAAGTCGGTCAAAATAGTTCCGTTAAAAAAGTTTTATAGGAACAAAAATTATGCATAGGAATTTAACCATCTTTTGAAGGGACATGCTTGCCAAACTTGCGGTGTGCAGTGTGCAATTATTTTTTTTAATTTAACTAATATTTTGAGGATTTTTATTCAAAATTTCTTCATTTTAACTGAGATTTAATTCATATTTCGAAAATGCTATTTTTAATACTTTCCAACATTTATGAAAAGTGTTTATGGATTCGATTTCACAGTAACGGTTTTTTGACAATAAAGACGAAATAAAGACAGAAAAAACGCTAAAAACTCGAAATTCGCTGTACGAATTTCGAACACACTTTATTAAAAAGAGGAGAAAATTTACTATATCTGACGAAAAGATTGAATTTGAATTGTTTTATTGGTTAATCAAAATAACCGGCGAGCTTGGAAGATCGGAGAAATACGCGAATCGTTCCGTTCAATGTAAAATAAAAATCTAACAAACAATCCAAAATCTGAGCTTCAGGTGCATTCTATGCAAGGAGATGTCTTCGTCTATCTAGAATCAAATTTGCGATACTCTACATGCGGTAGATTTGCCTAACTGTCGCCAACAAACAGAGACACACACGCAGGAAAAAAAATATCTTTCTTTTGTTAATATACATGAATAATAAGATTACTTAATGTTTGGATTTTGAGAACATAGGCTGTTTTTGAAGGAAAATGAAAATCGGCCCCTTTCCATTTCTACGGAAGCCTTTTAAGATTATACGAAAATATTTTCAAGTAAAACAAAATAAAACTAGTCGATCTCGCGCAGAGCACCTGTGCTCTAGTGTCTGCTCTTATTCATGCATATTAGAATACACGGAATTTCATCATTATATGTATAAATACTATGCATTAAAACTTCTCCACTTAGGACTGGGTACTTTGAAATAAAATATACATAAACATCATTAGATATGGACATCATGTAGAAATATGTAAACAAAAGTATTTTTTCAGCATCAGGCATATAAAATCCTTTGCATGTACACAATATTTGTTGGATACTCTTTAAAATTAAAAAAGTGTATACATATTATACTGAAAGTATTTTCACCATTCACAATTATCAAAATATGTATTTATTTTTTTATTTTTTTTTATTTTTTTTATTTTTAGCATCGATAACTTCTTTATATACACAATTGTAAATTTCAGAGCTCGGAGATACCACAGTAACTGAATCAAAATATCTAACTCGTGAAAGACCACTGACCACTAAAAACAGAATTTCACAAATCTAAGCATTTTTTTTTCAAAAGTTTGATCCTTTGCTTTATTTATAATCACTGAAAAGGCTAATAGGATAGGAAATTGTATATGCTTAAATGTAAAAAGCATATTATTGCTAGATAGTATAAGTGCTATTCGAGGGATGAGAAAAGTTTTATTAATATTGAAATCATTTTTTTTTTTTTTTTTTTTTTTTTTTTTTTTTTTTGCTTTAGTAACATTATTCTGCACTATACTATAAGTCTTGTACCACTTCACAGACCTTTAGAAGGCAGTAAATTTCTTAGCAACATTATGATAGCTCCTGGCTTTTAATTTCAGTTTATGGCGTGGCATTCCAGTTAGTGTTAAACCGTTTAAAAAATTTCCATTATTTGCAAGTTGTTCTTGTGGATCATCACTTCTGAAGGTGTTAATGCTTTCACAAATCCTTTCAGTTCCTGGCATAATTGTAAAACACGATTATTAATTTCACCTGACAAATTTTTTGTCGCTTTAGTATGACTTGTCCTTTAAGCTTTTGAGGTGTCACAGTCTCAAAATCGATGTCACTGAAAAGTCGCTGCACTGAATCTTGTATATCTGGATAACAAATTAGGGGCATCTTAATAGTTTCCCCACTTTGACATTCGCCAATCTGTAACAGCCACATTGCTAACTCTCTTTCTCTCTGTTTGAAGGATATGAATATTTTCGAAAGTTTCATAATGTAAAATTCAGAACAAAATCTATGCTTCTTTATGCAAACTGTAAGCGATCTTGGTCTTCTAAAAATGACAAGTAGAACTTGACGGAAATCTCCACCCAATAAGATTATTTTATTCATTTATTATTATTTATTATTATTATGTATTTATTATTATTCAATCTATATTATAAATCACAAATATGTGCATCAGTAATATTGACGTCATAACGATGCGGACAACAATGAGGTTAAGCTGCATAAAGTACAATACAATGGAGCTAATTTTTTAATTAATTACAAAATGCTGCATTCTTTGGTTTGATTTCACACTTCATTTTCTTTCCTTTTTAGAAAGAAGCTAGTTTTTTGCACAAAATAAGAAAAATCACTTACCGATTTTTACAAAAATTACATTTTCGGATGCAGAAAATGTTTCTACATAGGTGTGGTGGTTTTAAATCGATACCTCAAATACTTTTCTTAATGTTCGCAAGTGAAAACAAACCCCTCGTTGCCATTGGCAAAAGACAAATAATCGCTTTTTTGCCACTACATACCTTAGCGTTTCACATATATAGATTTTAGAGCACCCTTGTCACATACATAACACGTTTGAGCGCACTAAAAATAAATCAGTATACTACCCATCGTGAAAATTCAAATGAGTTGTAAATGAGGTTATCAGACGCTCATTTAAAATAAGAAAGAAAATTCATATGTTACGCATAGTTTAGGATGCACTTTCCAATATTAAAGAATACTATCATGAAATTTTCATCTTTTGATACAGTGAAAGAAATCCGTTACATATGCTTGCAAATTATTTCAGAAATTATCCGACAATCACGACGTACTATTCATAATTTGTACCACAAAATACCAGTTTCTCAAAATTTGATACACATTACCTTCCAGGCAAATAACAGAACACACACTGGACTCTTAGTGATTAATGTTTAATAAAAATTTTCCTTTCTCATGAAAAAGTTCATCTTTTGCGGCCAAAATTACTGTCCGCTATTCAGAAATAAAAGCATACAAATACACAGATTTGGGAGTGAGGATTGACAAAGTGTCCGTTAAATAGAGGTATCCGCTATTCAGGAATGTCCGTTATAGAGGTTTTACTGTGTATTATTTGTTTGTTTCTTTCTGCACACTAAAAGATTTTTCGTAATTTTTACATTAAGAAGAAATAAACAGACCATTAAATTTATGAGCAGAATAATGTTCGTGCGGTTACTTAAAATACTGTATTTTGTCTTTCAACGTGACAGAATGTGTGTTTCAAACCAGTCTTATGTATTGACATTTTTCTCATCTTACCTTTATTTCTGTCACTCTTTATCAACCATTTCCATAATTTTACTATTCTGTATTATGTTCCATTATATATTTTTTTTATTTTTACACATTTTTAAGACTTGGAAATAATAGTTGATGAACAAAGATAAATAAAAAGCTATTCGTTGACAAAACCATTTTTCTTAAATTATACCAATAAAAATAGAGAACGAACAAAGTTTATAGAAGATGTCACTTTAAAATAACTGTGGTTGTCATCGAATATAATAGTTTGATATATAATATTTTTTTAGACAACAGTAAAAGATAGTATGTTTTATTTTTGTGAAAAGTGTTTTGTTGCTATTAATTTATAATTCTCATATTTTTATTGCAAATAAACGTTTTTCTCTATAAATGGTGGAGATTTTTTTCGTACTTATTTCGATGTAAGCAATCATGTTATTAATATCCAGGTAATAAACCGATTGTATTACCTTGAAAGAGAATTGATGTGTTACCATAATAGCTAAAATAAACAGATAATTATTTTTCTTTTCTTTTTTTCTTTATTTCTCATGATATTTATAATTAGATACTAGATTACCCGCCTGGCGTTGCCCGAGCCCGTGATAAAACCTTAAATGAACCCAAATAAAAAATACTGATAATTAGTGATAAAAGTGCTTGTAAGAAAACATTTGAAAAAAAAGCTTTTGTTGTCCAAACCCTTTGAATTTTTTAATGGTTATAAATATAAAGGTTTTACAGCCCGTGTAAAAATTACGTCAGAAATATTGTTATCTGGTTGTAAAATAAGTATGTTTTCTTCCCCAGAAAGCTATCTTTTTTTCAAATTCTATAGTAGGAGAGAACTCCCCCCCCCCCTTTCCCGTTAAAAAGTGAAAGCGCATCCCTTCCCTTCACTTTTGTTCTCCCCTCTCTCAAACAGAGCAGGTGGAAGAACGAATGCTCTCTCCAGGAAGGGGGAATAAAATTAGACTGAAGAAAAATTTAGAAGGAGTATTTCCTAGTGGTACGGGTTGTGAGCAGTGAAGGCCAATAGGCAAGCTATTCTTTTCCCAACCCTCTTGATTCTTCTTACTTCTATTTCCTGCGTTATTCACACTTCAAAAAAAGTTGAGGCATGCGCAGTAAGGTCGAATTTGCATAGAAAAATTAAGACTTTTGCTTCTCGCTTTAATATATTAGATGTAAATTTTAATGTCTAAATGTACTTACTATTTATGTAACATTGAAAAATATGTTATTTCAACTGATTAATTTAAAATTTTAAAACGGAATAAGAATATTAATAACAAAAAATATCGTTAAAGTTATTCCGCCATTTTCATAGTTTCTACAAAAAAAAAGCATGTTGTCATCAGCAATCGGATGAGATAATACTTAAATTTACTTTTCTTATTAAAACAAATAACCGCAACATTTTATTTGCTACCATGTAAATTTATGGCTGCCAAATTTATGATTTTATGCAAGTCAAATAAGCAGGTTTTGAACCAGAAACTTTATACAACAAAATGTATATTGCTTGTATGTCGTAATTATTTGTTTCATCTATACAAATATATCTGGCTTGAAATATGTTTTTTTTAACTTGATGAAAAGAGTAAAAGTTGGCAGCTATGCAAATTACCGAATATCATGCAATAACCATTAATTAACCCATTAACCATTAATTAAGTCCTTTTTTTTTAAACTTTCCAACATAGTTGAAAAGTGCTTATAACTTCGGTTTGTCTAACCGTCTCGCCGTGCTCTAACTCTCGTAAATATATTCAGATTCCCCTGTAGTTTTTATATGTTATTGCCTTGTTTACTATAGCACGATTGCTATTGAAAAAGAAATGTGTAGCTTTTATAGTTCGTTTACAAACACAGTCAAATTATTCCATCACATCATGGTCAATGGGTAAAAATCGTTTCAAGTGTATTTTGATGAAGTTACACCATTTAAAACATAATGAAACTGATATACATTTATAATGGGCACTAAAAATTGTTTTTTGTAGAATATGGGGTTCAAAGCATTTACAGGGTCACACAAAAGAATTTTGTTACATAATGGCCCACGGTGGAAAATCGTTTGCAGTATATTTCAATGGTTTTACATTATTTAAAGAATAGTGAAATTATATGCATTACTGAGGTCCATTATAAGTTGCTTACTGAAAAGCATTGCATTTATCGGTCATTTACAGAGATACACAAAAGAATTCAGTGACATTACTGTCTATGAGCGAGCGTGCATTTGCAACTTTGGTTTACATTTTTAAGTTTAACAAAATTTTGCATAGTACGTGGTGTGTACAAAAGTGTTTAAATAATAGACTTGGCTGTATAAAATAATTCGAATGCATTTCCATTTATTAGCAAAAACTGCTAAAACTGAATTTTCTAACTGAACTAAATATTAGCATGCTGTGCTGTATATATGCAAATCTATAGATCATATATAGGACTGCACAAAATAATCCGACTACTTTTTTTACTATTGAAGGAAATAACTGCTAAAACTGGATTTTGAAATGTGTTATACGTTTTCAGAACTGTTTACTTACATGTCTCCTTTCACTTAACGATGGCGTTTTGTTACAGTTTTCAAGATGTGTTGAAAAACTTTTTAGTTGAAAAATGTTTCATAATCTATGCTTCACGCATGATTTTTCGTTCTTGGTTAAAATTAACATCGGTTTTTATAAAAGGAAAATCTACCGAAGTCTGTGTATAGAAGAACGAAGAACAAAGAAGTAATTTGCATGGGATATTTATATTGAAATCGTGCACTCTGCATTTTATATGCCAAAAAAAAGAAAATACATTTTATTTTCGTTTCAAATATCTTACTGCCTTGTTTCTGTACTCAACATCAAAAGCTCTTTCGTACTTGTTAGATTTTATAAGAAACAAACGAAACATTAAACTTGGGAACAAAATAATGTATGTGGTTACTTAAAATACTGTATTTTGTCTTTCTACATGACAGCCAGTTTGTTCCAAATCAATCTTATGTGTTGACATTCTTCTCATCTTACGTTTATTTCTGCCCATCTTTATCAACTACTTACATTATTTTACAATATTCTTTTATCTTCATTTTTATTTTTAGACATTTTTAAGATTTGAAAATAGTAGTTGATGAACAAAGAGAAAAAGAAAACTGTTCAAACTATCAGAAGCATTATTAAAAACCTTAGAAATAAAAACATGGAGTGTAGACATTTTTAAGGGAGGGTGTCATTCTAAATTGGTTGTCATCGAGTAATGTATCGAGTAATGTTTAAAATGACATACATACAACTATATAAACTTTAAAAAATCATGATTTATTTTTGAGGAGAATATTTAGTTGCCCCAAGTAACACAAAATAATTGGGCCAACATTGGCTAAGTGTTGGAAAATTGTCGTTCCACGTTGGTTCACAATAAGAAGTAACCAGGCCGTACCATTAGCCATCGAACCATTTGCCAACAAAAGTCCGACAGTAGTTCAACTGTTCGCTGTTCAGAATCCCTTTCAGACATGCTATAAATTAGAGAGATCTCGCACCTACCATTTCTCTCAACCAGAGCTTTGCAAATCTGATAAGATCTGGTAGCCAGCAAAAAACTCTAGTTGCCAGTAAAAAATATTTATCCCCCCTCCCACGTCATTGATTTTCAAAAATCACAAAAAGTTTTTTTTTATGAATTAAGGGAGAAAAAATAATAACAAGTACAAATTAGAATTATTAGTTAGAATAGTACACAATTTAGAAAGATAATATAAACTAAACTTTCTAATAAAACATATCAAAATCATATAAACTCTAAAAATCATCATGCTATATATTATTTCTGTTGTCAACATCTTTGTTTTATGAATTTACGAAACGCAGAACAACGAGTGAGGTATCACTCGAAAGGGTTTCGATGCGGCTTCTGACATGCTAGGAGTAATGTGCTAGGAGTATTGTGTTCTTTTCAAACGTCAAACTGTTTGTTAAAAAGAAAAAAAAAAGAAAAGAAAAAAACACCAGATTAAATAACTTGTTCGCCAGATTTAAAAAAAAAAAAAAAAAAAAAAAAAAAAAAAAAGTGGGTCATTTGTCAAGCCCTGTAACCCAACCATTTGAAAATCCTACCAGTCCCAATCCTACCATTTCCCAACGGTTTCCACAAACTGCCAACGATTCTCTAACAGACTGTGGTACTTAGAGCTACTGTTTTATAATTGTTACAAATTTTTATTAGGAATAAAACGCATGGCTATTAACTGCTGCGATTTAACACAGATAGCCTAACACAGACATTCTGCGATTAAATAAGGGAAAAATTATAATTCAAAAAAATGATTGCAAAAAATCTTAGCAGTTGGCAGCAATGATAAAACGTGATTGTAAATACAGGGTAGACAAAAAATCCATATAAAATTTTAAAATTCATTTTTAAAAAAAATTGTCGGAATGTGGTTTGCACCATAAGATTTGTAAAACATCGGATTTTTAGACAGGGAAAAGAAAAAAAAACAGTTAAAATTTGAAAAGCAGAGAGGGCTATACGGCTATAGCCCCTTCCCTCAAAATCAGTATTTCTTACCTAAAATGGGCACAATTTAGCCTATTTCTATAACCCCGTGTAATGCCGTCTCTGCTTACCCGCGCCCCGAAATAAAATTCTGGATATTAAATTATATAACTGTTATACATTCTAAAAAAAAAAAAAAAAAAATTTCTTAATCTAGGAATGTATAATATAACCACTAACGAAAATATACAATATCCTCTTCCGAATTACCCATGATTTCGAAAAGCGTTCTTTATCTGTAGAAACCCCAGAAACCGACATATTTTCAAAATTTAAAGAAATATTTTTAAAAACATAGTTTTTTTGCGGACGCTCATTTTTGAAAACGTTTCGGAGTAGTTTTTATAAATTTTCTCAACCTGGACTATAGATTTTCGGATGCTATCAATTCTAAAATAAACATTTTCATGTTCGACAAACGTGTTTTATAGACAAACTAACTTTAGTTAATTTTATTTACATAAGCGAAATTAGAATCTGGCAAAGAAAACAGCTTAATCAATGTATATATTTGCATAGTAATATCCTTAAAAAACAATATACATTTCGAAAAAGCAATATTTATATTTTCGGAATTTTCAAGAATAAAATTAGTAAATCTAGTGTTAATGTGAAATATTAGAAAACAGGTTTACATAAGGTGATATGCAAATCGATCAAAATTTTGGTGTTTTATTTATAAGTTGTCTGGAAATTTTCGAAAGAAACAATTTATTTCTAAACAATGATGCGTGCTGTAGATCGACACATAAGATTGATACAGATATATCGAGAAAATTTCGAAGTTGTATCACACTACATTAAAGGCTTATGGAACATTCTATAAATCTGATATTTTAATTTTTTTTTTCCTAGTAATGCATTAACCTGTCTACAGAATGGTTACAGAGCAATAAACGTTATGTTTTTCAAATACCTAATTTAATTTGTATGGTTGAAATATTCGCATGGTTGACATAGTCACGAAAACAGTGCATTATTTATGATATGATATAGTTAAAGTTTTACTGTAAAATATATATTTTTTTTTAATCAGACGAATTCATTCATTGGAATTATTTTTTTTTATTTATATAGATACAATGGGTGAAAAATAAAATCACTATTATAAATATTTTATTATTAGGATCCGAATGTTCATGACACTTGCAAGTTTTTTCTTTCTTTGTTTTTTCATCAATTTCGATTTTTTTTATATTTTAGGTCTTACAAAGTTTGTAAACGTTCTTGGCAACGTTAATCTCCCCAGTCAGGACTTTCATTTATATATATAAATAAAAAGTAAGAATCTCACCTAATCAATTCCTGGTTTATTCGGTTTCTGTAGAGCTTCAAAAATATTCTATTCCAAGCCCTTGAAGGGTGGTGGGATATATTTTAGCCCGCTTAATTTTAATCAAAATTTGTACCAGAAACTTGAACAAAATTTTACTTTTATAGCTTTTGCGGGGGGGAAAAAAGCTGTAATACGGCATTTCCATATTTTCAAATAAATTTTTCAAAATTTCTGGTGGGAATTCAACATTAAAGAAGTAGTGATTAATATACACTAGAAGTATAGTACTTTTAGTGATTTAGTTGTAAAAAAAAAAAAAACAGAGGGTATACGCTGTAGGCAGAAGTTATACCCGGAGAGTATACGCTATAGTTTTATTTAAGAAACAGAGGCTATACGTTTCTTTAAAAAATCTAGAAGGTATACGGCGTATACCACCGTATACTCTCCACTACACCACTGATTACTTGCCACTTAAAGGGTTAATAAAGAAACAATCACTTATTGCGGGAGACGAAGCACATTTTTTTATTAATAACGAACACACTGCTATATACAACGAAAATATAAACGTAATTGTCAGTCAAAAGTTCGATGCGCTTAGCGCCATCTACTGTGGCTTTATACATTTCCAAACATATGTAAAATAAAATAAAACTAATCAAAATAAGTATCAAAAATAATTCAAAATATTTCCTGCGAAATAATTCATATTAAATCTTTTGTACACATGTTTTTAATTACTCCTAAATTTGATAGAGTATTAAAAAATAAATTAAATATATTTTCCTCTTAGTTTTACTATTTGTATTTAATGTCATTCACTATAGAAATCAACAAATAAATTGAAATGTCTTTCCTCTTAGTTTAACTTCTTATTTGTATTTAATATCATTCAATATAGCAATTAAAGGAATTAAAATAATATAAATGATAAACATACACGTCGTTCTCGAAAAGAAAAAAAAAACTTCTGAATTCCATTTCAGTCTATTTAATTATTGTGTCAGTTTCTTATTACTTTAATTATAGAAATTTGTGAATTAACGAAACGACTTTTTAAAAAAATCTTTCTTTACATTCTATATTTTAGAAGACATTCCATCTCAATTACAGATACATATAATGCTCAATTTTTTTTCTTCTTACTCTTAATTTAATAAGTTTTTTTAGTTTAAGAGAAACCGAAGCAAATATTTTGTTCTTCAACACTTTAATAACTCATTTGCATATCCAAATAAATAAATCAAACTATACAGCGTGTCCTCCTCTTATCACTGACCAATTGCTAATTTCTAAACCATTGGTTTTAGAAGTATGACTCCAAATTTAAAAACGATTCAAAAGTTCTTCATCATATCAAAATCCATTTACACTAAAATAGTTTTTTTTTTTTTAGTTACGAAAGTTTTATACAGTCTTTGGGTCACGTATGTTATATTTAGGAAAAGTTTCTCCGCGCTCTAGCAAACAAAAAAGTAAAAAATCCATTCTTTTGTGGCCAAAACTTACTGAGTTATGATGTTTTGATTTTTATGAATTTTCGACATTTTCTGGCACTAAAAATGTGTTTTTTTTTGTTTTTTTTTTTTCAGTTAATGCAGAAAACATTTTGCAAATAGAAAAATATCCTGAAAGAAAACTTGAAAATATCTGCCCAAAAACTTGGAATTTTCGAAACGCATTCAAGTTGTACCAAGATAATGATCCCAAACATACAGCCCTAAATGTTGGCTTATGGCTGCTGTACAACTGTCCCAAAGTTATCAAGACTCTACCATATTCTAGATTAATTTTAACACAATTATTCAAATTGGTAAAGAAATCATATGAGTTGTAATTTTCCAACTGGACGAAAAATGTCCGGGCCAAGATTCGAACCAGGGATATCTTGGCTGAATCTGCCACGCTCTACCAACTGAGCCATCCTGGTATAATCTGGGGGACATAATTCCTCCAGTTAACCTTCTTGATCACAGCATCTGGTCTGATATCTGAATCAGCTCAACAGAATAGATCGCAGGTAATGGAACGCCAGTAAACGCTGGATACGTGATTACACTAGATTAATTTTAACACAATTATTCAAATTGGTAAAGAAATTATATGAGCTGTAATTTTCCAACTGGACGAAAAATGTCCGGGCCAGGATTCGAACCTGGGATATCTTGGCTGAAGCTGCCACGCTCTACCAACTGAGTCATCCTGGTATAATCTGGGGGACAGAAACAGAAACAGAAACCTCCCACTCGTGGACAGCCAACCTTTCGGTATAGGACCTATGAGTCCACGAGGGGAAAATCTATATCCACCAGGAACCCCAGTGTCCAAAGACACGGAGTCCCCAGCAAGTTAAAAATAAAAATAAAAATAAAAATAATAAATAAAAAATAAATAAAAAATAAAAACAATCACACGAGCTACCCAATATTGCTTATTGCTGGGTGAGCCCAAAGTTATTACATGTATATAAGTTCTATATGAATATACTGATAAGATTACATAATATTAAAGATAAATATTTACAGATATTTATAATAATAATATTGTACTTAAAATTTTCAATTGTATTATGCACTAGTCTATTAAGTCTTTTAAAACATAGTTTTTAAAAACTATAATTTTATATAGGTTATAATAATTCTTTGATATATGAAAAGTTTTTATTTAGGACATTATAGTTTTTATCTAACTTTTCGTAATTGGAAGCGTCTAATAGCACCCGTTGTAGGTTTCTCTTTAATGTTTTATTTTTATTGAAGTTAAAATGGTATTCCATAAGAGGGCAGTTACCGAAGATGTAATGTATAGGAGTTCCAGGGTTTTTGTCACAAGGACATCTATCCGTGGTTCTTTTACCAATTTTATATAAAAAGCTTGGGAAGCTTCCATGGCCACTAAGATAATATGCTGCTGATTTCTGAACACATAAAAATTTAACATCTACCTTATTAAGAATTTTATACGTTTCTCTTCCTTTCGTTGAGTTGGTCCAATCATTTTGCCAATCTGTGATGATTTTGTTTTTAAAATAACTCTTTAGAATGGATTCTGGAAATGGTAAGACAGAGATGTCATCATAATGGTCTTCTGTAATTGCATTTTTTGCGAGAAGGTCTGCTCGCTCGTTACCAGTGATGCCTACATGTGCTCTAATCCACGCTATTTTGATGAATTTATTGGGGTTTTGTAGTAAACTATTGTAGATATTTAAAATTATGGAGTTTCGAGGAAAAATTATCTTGAGTGCATCTAAGGATGAGCGACTATCTGTCAAAATTAGGGCTGATCTAAATTGTGATTGTGTTAACCAAACTATTGCTTCCTGGATCGCATATAATTCGGTTTGGTAAATTGAGTTAATTGGGTGTAGTCTTACTGCATGATCATGGATGAAGTTATTATTAAGTGAGACTGTATATGCACTTGCCACTCCATTTCCCATAGATGATCCATCTGTAAAAATTTGTAGATGATTTTCCAATATTATGTTTTCTGTCAGGTTATCTATAATTTCTATATTTTTCAACTTGTAATATTCTGGAAATTTATAAGTTGCTTCCCGTTGCATAAGATTATTATATATTATTGTATTGTTGATGTTAAGTAATCTGTTTCCTTGCTTTATCTCATAGACTTGGAATTCGTTTGGTATTTTGATGGTAATTGGAGGCACTCCAGTTAAAATATTTAATGCGTCATTTGAAATACTTCGGTAGGTTCTTATGATATTTAACAATGCTATTCTCTGAACTGATCTAAGGATTCTGATGCCGTGGCTATTCAAGTTTGGATACCAGAATTCGGAGCCATAAAGAATCTGTCTTTCAATAACTGTTTGATACCAGATCTTCTTGAGGAAGGGACTGATTCCCTTGTTGTAATTGTGGAAACTTTTAAAGCCCGAAACAAATTGGGCGATCTTAGCTTTTAAAATACTTAGGTGCGATTGAAATTTAAATTTTTGGTCTAGTATAATTCCTAAATATTGTAGAGTTTTAACAATTTTTATAGATTTCTGTTTTATTTTGAAAATTGGCTTTCGATTATTAAGGAGGTTCCTTCCAAATAGGAATGCTTGGGTTTTTTCTTCTGAGATAGTTAGATTAAGCTCTGAGCATATATTGACGAATGTTTCTATACGACTGTTAGCAGTTTGTTCCAATGATCATCTAGTATTGCCTTCAGTGAGTACGACGAAATCATCTGCATAAACGATAATTCCAAGAGCCTTTAATTTGTATCTTGTAATTATGTAATTGACTGTTAGTAACCACAATAGTGGTCCTAAACACGAGCCCTGCGGAAACCTTTATGTGTCCTGAACCACTCTATGAATGTGTAATTATTTAAACCGATTAATCTCTCACTTATATAATTTTTAGGAGCTTCTTTATGTAAGTTGGAAGTGGAGAATCATCTATTATTTCAGTAATTTTGTGCCAATCAATGGAGTCAAATGCTCCCTGGATATCAATTGAGATCATTCCACAGTATTTATATTTATCTAAGTTTTCCATGATTAGTGATTTTAGTTGTTGTAAAGCTGTTAATGTACTTTTTTTCTCTCTAAAACCATGTTGTTCTGGTTGAAGAATGGATTTACTTTCTAGAAATGTCATCGTTCTTATTTTTATCAGCCTTTCTAAAACTTTTCCCAACATGGGAAGAAGAGTTATTGGTCGGTAAGATTTATGTTGAGATGGGTCTTTGTTCTTTTTTCTAAAATAAATTACAATTCCTTTTTTCCAAGCTTCAGGGAAATGGCATAATTTTAAACATTTATTATAAATTTGTAACACTAGATCTGGGAATTCCTTTAGCATGTTTCTTATAGTTATCGCGTCTACCCTACCATAACCTGGGGCCTTTTTAATGTTCTGTTGTTTTATTGCAAATTTCAGTTCTCTTAGGGTAAATTTGATGTCTTGAAATTCTTCTTCTGGAATTGGGACATATTTATATATGAGTGAATTTCATTTGTATTTTGTACACCAATTTGGTGTTGTAATAGATCTTTCTGTACAGTTATATATGTATCTTCTATTGTTGATGTTTCCAAAACTGTATGGATTAGGTCTGTATTTTTAAAAAACTTTTGTTTTAGAATTTTAAAAGCCGTGCCATATTTACTCGTGGTCTCATTGCAGAAAGTTAACCATGATTCCTTCTTGGCTTTCACTTTTTTTAATTTGTATTCTGCTCTTGCCTTTTTAAAATCAATTAAATATTTCTCATTTTCTGGATTTCGTTTGTGTCTTTTACCTAGAGCATTTAAACGATTTCTGAGTATTTTTAAGCTATCTGAATACCAGTTAAGTTGACGATCTTGTGTAATTTTCTTCTTTTTTAGAGTCTTGTCCATAGTTTGAGTTAGTAAATCATGAAAAGAGTTCATCCACTCATCTAGCCCTTGTGGTGTTTGTACATTCCTTAAAGAATCCATTAACCTTTCTTTATGATTTTTTAATTCTCTATTGAACTTTTTGAAGGTTTCAAATTTAGTTTTATAACGGAATAAATTTCTTATTAATGGATCCGCCTTTAAATTGAATTGGATGTATCTGTGATCGCTTAGCGATGGGAAACTTGTATCTACTTTCCATGAATTGATCAGGTCTCTTGATATCCGTCCACATAATGTCAGGTCTGGATTTCCCTTCTTATTATTTGCGGCAAAGATATTGTTAGCTGCAGGAACGTTTATAATTTGTAATTCTTTATTCGATATGCATTCTAGGATGACATCTCCTCTGTTATTATTTCGAGCATATCCCCATGCCTGAAGGTGGGCATTAAAGTCCCCCCCCCCCAGAATGAGATTGGAACTATCTTGTATAATATCACTCCATTCCTGTAAGTCTGATGAAAGGTTTCCTTTTGGTTTTGAATAGTGAGATCCCAATTTGAAAGTACGAAGTTTTGTAATTAAATTTATAAATATGCTATTAGTTGTTTGAAGTATTTTAACGTGAACGAATAATGGGTTTGCTATTATGATGCGGCTGTTAGGTTATTGGAGTGATAAAAGGCCCATGATATTGGGAGGCCTGTGAAGGAATTTTTAGTTTTATGGAAGTCTTGTATCAGGGCTATGCCTGTCTTGTATTGGTGCATATATTTAAGTAATTGTAAATTTGCAGCTCTGCAATTATTAAGATTAATTTGAACAACTTTTATATCATTTTCGTTTGGGCCATTTGTAGTGTTGCCAAAGTAGTAAGTAGTTGAGGAAGAGTTTAATTTATTTAATGAAACGATATCTTCTGTTATGTTTATAGACGCGAACGTGATGAATTTTTATTTATTGTGAGATCTTTCTGGTAATATATATTTTGAAAAACTTGACAATATGAGGAGTTAGCTGCGTGACTGTTCTCATAAGGGTGGCCATTTTGATGGTAAGAGTTTAAGCAATTAATACAAGTGTGTTTAGAAATTTCATCTTTTAATTGGCAAACCTCCGATGCATGTTTTTTTGCACAGTATGCGCAAATAGTATTTTTTCTGCATGTATCTGCAGAGTGTCCATAATATTGGCAATTATTACAGCGTATGATAGGGGAGTATGGCTTAATTGGACAAGAAATAAAGCCCACTAGTAGCCTTCCCTGTCTTAGGAGCTTTATCGCCAATGAATCTTCTAGGTCCAGCATTAGCTGGTATGATTGTAATTTATCCTTCTTTAATTCCTTATGTTGGTTATCTGTTATATCTTCGTTAAGGTTTTCACTTATTTTTTGTTTGACTTCCAATATTGTGACTGATTTTGGAATACCTAATATTATGATCTTTTTCCTTTTCTCTGCTGCATATTTTAGTGTAACTAACGATGTTATTTTCTCATTTGCTTGAAGGAGATCTGATAAGGTGTCTATGTCTTCCTCTGTTTCGGATTTTACTATTATTGTGTTTTTGTATTTTGACAATGTACTGAATATTTTTATCTTATTTGTTTTTATATTTACGGCTTTGTTAAGCTCTTTCCTGATCCCAAACATTGTGAGCTTTGTATTTAATTTTCGGGTCAATAGAAGAGCTGATTTGGAGTAAAGCGGTGTAGGTGCTGAGACTGCCGATGCATATGTAAAATTATTTGGGAGATCTTTCTCTCTTCCTAATTTTGGTTCATTTTGAGTGGTCATTTCAAATTGTTCTTGATTTCTGCATAGTAATCCTAATTTTTTGTTTAAATCTTCATATAAGTTTGTCATTGTGTTTAGTGTTTGGTTGTTTTGTTCTAATACTTTATTTTTAATTTCTATTTCCATTTGAAGTTTTTGATTAGATAGTCTTAGCTGGTGGCATTGAGTTTTCATTTCTTCCATGCTCATATCTTCTAGATCCTTCTCTTGATGAGCCTTAGAATTAAATTGTAATTTGCTGTCTTTGTCTTGCACCAGACGCTTTAAGTTTTCATTTTCTGTAATTAAATTGTTCATTTCATCATTAGTTGCTTTCAAAATCTCTTCATGAATTTGTTTTTGGTTCTCTATTTGAAATTGTAGATTTGCTATTTCGTCACAATGGTTATTTTGAGGATCTTCTTTTTGAGTTGTTCTTCTGCATTTAAGGAGTTGTATTTCTTTTATTAGTTTGTTATAATATTTCTTTGCTTCTTGAGCATGATTTAATTCATGTCTTCGTAAATGGCGATACATCATATCCAATTGGCCTTCTAAGCTCATATTTTGCTCCATTGCCGTTTCAAAGTCTATCAGAATTTTCTCTTGTAATGGTGGTTGACGTTATGGTTTTTTAATTGTATTTTCAGTTATATTTTGAGTTGGTATCAACAAGTCAAAATCTTCCACCGATGAGCTATTGCATGATTTTGACATACGGTCATATGTTATTCTTTTTCGACGTTTTTTTGATGAGGAGGAAGTTTCTATTTTACTTTCTGTTAAAGATGCCATTATTTAAAGATAAAGTCTTAATCAGTGATTTTAGTGTCTATATCAGTATATATGGTAATCAATTTGTTGTGAAATTACTTTTCTTTAAAGATTAAAAATATTTATAACTAGGTTTTCAATGACTTAAGCTCTAATGACACTTAGTTAAAGTTCTAATAATCAATAAACGAACTTAGTGAATTATGTTAGATATATAACTTCTGATAAACAGGCATCACCAGAGCACATCTTCATTATCTACTAAATCGCAACTAAATTTCAATTAAATAACTAATAAAACTGTAGTTGGAGCATCACTAGCCCCCCGCCATACATCAGTGAAGAAAAGGGATATAGAAAGAGTATAGCAAAAATCAACAGCCTAGGCTGTTGGAAATGACTAAGAGAAAATAAATTTGGATGGGAAAAATTGACAAATAGACTAATTTTTTAACTGAAAAATTAAAATAAAAAATTACAAAGCAACGATAAATCTGGGGGACATAATTCCTCCAGTTAACCTTATTGATCACAGCATCAGGTCTGATATCTGAATCAGCTCAACAGAATAGATCGCAGGTAATGGAACGCCAGTAAACGCTGGATACGTGATAACACTATATTAATTTTAACACAATTATTCAAATTGGTAAATAAATCATATGAGTTGTAATTTTCCAACTGGACGAAAAATGTCCGGGCCAAGATTCGAACCAGGGATATCTTGGCTGAAGCTGCCACGTTCTACCAACTGAGCCATCCTGGTATAATCTGGGGGACATAATTCCTCCAGTTAACCTTATTGATCACAGCATCTGGCCTGATATCTGAATCAGCTCAACATAATAGATCGCAGGTAATGGAACGCCAGTAAACGCTGGATACGTGATAACACTATATTAATTTTAACACAATTATTCAAATTGGTAAAGAAATCATATGAGTTGTAATTTTCCAACTGGACGAAAAATGTCCGGGCCAAGATTCGAACCAGGGATATCTTGGCTGAAGCTGCCACGTTCTACCAACTGAGCCATCCTGATATAATCTGGGGGACATAATTACTCCAGTTAACCTTATTGATCACAGCATCTGGTCTGATATCTGAATCAGCTCAACAGAATAGATCGCAGGTAATGGAACGCCAGTAAACGCTGGATACATGATTACACTAGATTAATTTTAACACAATTATTCAAATTGGTAAAGAAATCATATGAGTTGAAATTTTCCAACTGGACGAAAAATGTCCGGGTCAGGATTCGAACCTGGGATATCTTGGCTGAAGCTGCCACGCTTTACCAACTGAGCCATCCTGGTATAATCTGGGGGACATAATTCCTCCAGTTAACCTTATTGATCACAACATCTGGTCTGATATCTGAATCAGCTCAACAGAATAGATCGCAGGTAATGGAACGCCAGTAAACGCGGGATACGTGATTACACTAGATTAATTTTAACACAATTATTCAAATTGGTAAAGAAACCATATGAGCTGTAATTTTCCAACTGGACAAAAAATGTCCGGGCCAGGATTCGAACCTGGGACATCTTGGCTGAAGCTGCCACGCTCTACCAACTGAGCCATCCTGGTATAATCTGGGGACATAATTCCTCCAGTTAACCTTATTGATCACAGCATCTGGTCTGATATCTGAATCAGCTCAACAGAATAGATCGAAGGTAATGGAACGCCAGTAAACGCTGGATACGTGATTATACTAGATTAATTTTAAGACAATTATTCAAATTGGTAAAGAAATCATATGAGTTGTAATTTTCCAACTGGACGAAAAATGTCCGGGCCAGAATTCGAAAGTGGGATATCTTGGCTGAAGCTGCCACGCTCTACCAACTGAGCCATCCTGGTATAATCTGGGGGACATAATTCCTCCAGTTAACCTTATTGATCACAGCATCTGGTCTGATATCTGAATCAGCTCAACAGAATAGATCGCAGTGGAACGCCAGTAAACGCCGGATACGTGATTACACTAGATTAATTTTAACACAATTATTCAAATTGGTAAAGAAATCATATGAGCTGTAATTTTCCAACTGGACGAAAAATGTCCGGCCAGGATTGGAACCTGGGATATCTTGGCTGAAGCTGCCACGCTCTACCAACTGAGCCGTCCTGGTATAATCTGGGGGACATAATCCTCCAGTTAACCTTATTGATCACAGCATCTGGTCTGATATCTGAATCAGCTCAACAGAATAGATCGCAGGTAATGGAATGCCAGTAAACTCTGGATACATGATTACAATAGATTAATTTTAACACAATTATTCAAATTGGTAAAGAAATCATATGAGCTGGAATTTTCCAACTGGACGAGAAATGTCCGGGCCAGGATTCGAACCTGTGATATCTTGGCTGAAGCTGCCACGCTCTACCATCTGAGCCATCCTGGTATAATCTGGGGGACATAATTCCTCCAGTTAACCTTATCGATCACAGCATCTGGTCTGATATCTGAATCAGCTCAACAGAATAGATCGCAGTGGAACGCCAGTAAACGCTGGATACGTGATTACACTAGATTAATTTTAACACAATTATTCAAATTGGTAAAGAAATCATATGAGCTGTAATTTTCCAACTGGACGAGAAATGTCCGGGCCAGGATTCGAACCTGGGATATCTTGGCTGAAGCTACCACGCTCTACCAACTGAGCCATCCTGGTATAATCTGGGGGACATAATTCCTCCAGTTAACCTTATCGATCACAGCATCTGGTCTGATATCTGAATCAGCTCAACAGAATAGATCGCAGGTAATGGAACGCCAGTAAACGCTGGATACGTGATTACACTAGATTAATTTTAACACAATTATTCAAATTGGTAAAGAAATCATATGAGCTGTAATTTTCCAACTGGACGAAAAATGTCCGGGCCAGGATTCGAACCTGGGATATCTTGGCTGAAGCTGCCACGCTCTACCATCTGAGCCATCCTGGTATAATCTGGGGGACATAATTCCTCCAGTTAACCTTATCGATCACAGCATCTGGTCTGATATCTGAATCAGCTCAACAGAATAGATCGCAGTGGAACGCCAGTAAACGCTGGATACGTGATTACACTAGATTAATTTTAACACAATTATTCAAATTGGTAAAGAAATCATATGAGCTGTAATTTTCCAACTGGACGAGAAATGTCCGGGCCAGGATTCGAACCTGGGATATCTTGGCTGAAGCTACCACGCTCTACCAACTGAGCCATCCTGGTATAATCTGGGGGACATAATTCCTCCAGTTAACCTTATCGATCACAGCATCTGGTCTGATATCTGAATCAGCTCAACAGAATAGATCGCAGGTAATGGAACGCCAGTAAACGCTGGATACGTGATTACACTAGATTAATTTTAACACAATTATTCAAATTGGTAAAGAAATCATATGAGTTGTAATTTTCCAACTGGACGAAAAATGCCCGGGCCAGTATTCGAACCTGGGATATCTTGGCTGAAGCTACCACGCTCTACCAACTGAGCCTGGTATAGCTGGTATATCAACTGAACCTGGCCAGATTAACTGAGGTATAATCTGGGGGACATAATTCCTCCAGTTAACCTTATCGATCACAGCATCTGGTCTGATATCTGAATCAGCTCAACAGAATAGATCGCAGTGGAACGCCAGTAAACGCTGGATACGTGATTACACTAGATTAATTTTAACACAATTATTCAAATTGGTAAAGAAATCATATGAGCTGTAATTTTCCAACTGGACGAGAAATGTCCGGGCCAGGATTCGAACCTGGGATATCTTGGCTGAAGCTACCACGCTCTACCAACTGAGCCATCCTGGTATAATCTGGGGGACATAATTCCTCCAGTTAACCTTATCGATCACAGCATCTGGTCTGATATCTGAATCAGCTCAACAGAATAGATCGCAGGTAATGGAACGCCAGTAAACGCTGGATACGTGATTACACTAGATTAATTTTAACACAATTATTCAAATTGGTAAAGAAATCATATGAGTTGTAATTTTCCAACTGGACGAAAAATGCCCGGGCCAGTATTCGAACCTGGGATATCTTGGCTGAAGCTACCACGCTCTACCAACTGAGCCTGGTATAACTGGTATATCAACTGAACCTGGCCAGATTAACTGAGGTATAATCTGGGGGACATAATTCCTCCAGTTAACCTTATTGATCACACAGCATCTGGTCTGATATCTGAATCAGCTCAACAGAATAGATCGCAGGTAATGGAACGCCAGTAAACGCTGGATACGTGATTACACTAGATTAATTTTAACACAATTATTCAAATTGGTAAAGAAATCATATGAGTTGTAATTTTCCATCTGGACGAAAAATGTCCGGGCCAGGATTCGAACCTGGGATATCTTGGCTGAAGCTGCCACGCTCTACCAGTAAGGTTAACTGGATGAATGATGTCCTCCAGATTCAACCGGGATGGCTCAGTTGGTAGAGCGTGGCAACTTCAGCCAAGATATCCCAGGTTCGAATCCTGGCCCGGACGTTTATCGTCCAGTTGGAAAATTACAACTCATACTCTACCATATTCTCCAGATTTAAACCCAATTGAAAAAGTGCAGCATGAAATGGAAAAAAGAATAAGAAAGTATGATATTTCTTTGAAAGAACAACTTAAAGCAGTATTAACAGAGGAATGGAACAAAGTTTAACATTCTTACACAAAATAACTAGTTGCATCCAAGCCAAAACGTATTAAAAGTGTAATTTCAGCTAAAGGATACCCAACAAAATATTAAAATGTTTGATTATTTCTATATTTTTGTGTACATTTGTTGAATGTTCAAAGTGTCCAATGACTTGTGTGAGATTGTTTTTAGCACTTTCTCGGTAAATTAATTTTTTGAATTTATTTTTATTACAATATGTAGGTTTTATTATAAAAAAAAGAAACTTTATGGGAAAAAAAAAGTTAAGTAGATCCTTTAATATTTAGATGATGTTTTTTATAAGTAAATTTCAAAAACACAAGTGCCCATAAACAAATGTGAGCCACTGTATGTTATTGAGGTTTACCTTGGCATGTTCGGTATTGAAAATGAAGTGTATAGCACGTGTAGTTCATTTACACGGGCGCTCAAAAGAAATCCGTTGCATTATGATCTATGAGGAAACATCGTTTGCAGTGTGTTACAGCGATGTTACACTATTTCAAACATATAGAAATTGATATACATCACTGAAGTGCACTACAAGATACTTACTATAAAATATGGCGTGCATAGCATTTATCGTTCATTTACAGGGAACACAAAAGAATTCAGTTACAGTATTATTGCCTATGAGCATTAACTGCCGGGAAAACGTTTTCAATTGTGGTCTGCGTTTTTAAATTGAACTAATTTTTTGCATATTACTTGGTGTCTATAAATTCTATGGATCATATACAAGACTTCCCAAAAGAATTCGAATATATTCCCGCTTATTGACGGTAATTGTTGATTTTTTACTCTATTGTGCATTTCCTAAATGAACTAAATTTTTCATACTATGTAATATATATATCATATACATATACTATAGATAATATACAGAGCTGCACAAAAATTTCGGATATTTTGCCAACTCTAGATGGAAATTGCTGAAATTGAACTTTCAATTGTGTTATTTGTTTTCACAAATTGTTTACTTGGGTATCCATCTTTCACCTTATTAAGCGGTGAAGTTTTGTTACAGTATTCTGAATGTGTTGGAAAATGTTTCATAATCTATGCTTGATGCATTATTTTTAGGTGCGTTCGTAATTATATAAATACGTAGCACCTATAGTCGTCGTCTGATCCGTCCGCCCGTCTGTCCGCATATAACAAGGCTAAAACTACCCAACCAAATGATTTGAAACTTAATATATATAATCGTTGAAAAATTTTGTCGAGTCACTTGAAATTTTATGAAAATCGAATCAAAACGTAAAAAGATATTAATAAAAATATTATTTAAGTAATTTGTATTTTTAAAAAAAAACGATATTTCCTTGTTATAGCAGCTTCTGAGGATTAATCGTCAAGCGACCGAGATCTATCGCTAAGTTATTTGACATGTAGAACGTTATAGTCACATATGATGTATATGACATTTTATAACCTCTATGATCAAGTTATAGTCATACATGACGTATATGACATTTTATAACCTCTATGACCAAATTATAGTCACGTTATTCATTCTATTAAATCCTATCATACGTATAATTAATTCAATGATATTCCATGATGGGTAATTCTTCTAGGTTGTCATGATAATTACGTCCTATTTAAGATGGAGTCATATTATTTCCGTATTACTGAATTTCAAAACCGAATTTTCATACTAAAATTGTTTAATTATGGGAGCTGGTGCACGTAAAATCTGTTCGTGGCTCCAATGTCCTCCAAGTTTAGTATAAGCGTTACCTCTGGGGGTGCCGATCCAGGTGCCAGTCTCTCATCTGGAATTGGTTTAAAATTAGGAGACCAGTTCTGGAAGTCCAACCTCTCTTAAGGCTCTGACACCCCTTCTTTCAGAGAAGTTCCTTGGCACTTTCTCTGATACGCCAACAACAACAACAATCCTATAATCTACCGACAGTTTTTCGGATAGATGTTTCCGGAAAAATAGATACTAAATAAAATAAAAAAAGTCTGAATATGGATTTCAATTTCTGAAATTTTCAAAGCTAGGCTTAAGTTTCCCATTTGAATTTTCAATAAATGTCAACAAAAGATAAAATGTTGCCAACTTAAAATGTACTTATTTTATTACGGAAATTAATCATATCATAAGAACAGACGATATAATTCATTTCACTGAAATAATAACAGTACGAACGCACCTCATTTGTCACGTTTGACGTGCAATTTCCAACTTGTTCTTTCTTCTTGTTGAGTGAATAAGTGGATCAAGACCTTGGTTTCCTATACAAAAGTTGTTTGCTATGTAGATCAAGGATATCGGTCGCTTGACGATTAATCCTCAGAAGCTGCTATAACAAGGAAGTACCGATTTTTAAAAAATACAAATTACTTAATAAACATTTTTATTAATATATTTTTACGTCTTGATTCGATTTTCATAAAATTTCAAATGACTCGACAAAATTTTGCAACGATTATATATATTAAGTTTCAAATCATTTGTTTGGCACTTAACAGTTTGAATGATTAATTCTGAATCACCCTCTAGCTGTTTATGATTTTTTAAAAAAATTATAACAAATTTAAGAAAATATTTCATTTAAGTTAGCTTTTATATTATTAACGTCATTTTATATCTCAATAAAATTACATGACATAAATTAGAAGCGACAACTTTATAATTAAATAAAATATTTTGTATTACTATTATTATAAGTAATATTATTATTATAAAAGTAAATGGATTCATTTACATCATTTCATTTAACATCTGCCTTGCAAACAAAAAAAAAAATGGTTTAAATTGAAAACAGAAAAAAGTAAATTAAAAAACTAAAATAATTAAAATTCTCTTACATAATATTAAACAAAAAAAGTCTAAGGCTATTTTTTCTAGAAAAATACATTATTCAAGTAATTTAAATCACATAAAAAATAGCTTTAGAAAAACTGACACTAACATAATATGAAGATTAAAAAGCAATTATGCTGGAAAATATCGCACTGGAAAAAAATTGGCAAAATTAAGATAGCTAAAAATATTAAATGCATATTCCCAGATTGACTAATCATAAAATAAAAAAATAAAAATAATAAAAAAATAAATAAAAAAGACGGGGGGGAAATGACTTTCAGCTAACAAATTTCTTCTTAATGGAATATGCTATTTCTGATAACACTTTTTACATTAAAAGGGTACATCACACATTTTAATTATTGTTAAAACTAATTCCTCCAGAAATATGCAGAAAAAACGTAGTTCTCACTTTTTAATAGTACCAGCAACTTTTACATATTTTGTAAATGGCATGTAATTAGCTAATAGCTGTTGCTGTTAGATGATTTTTTTTTTTGTAAGTGCTATTTATTTTTTTTTTCTTTTATTACCTATGCATTTCATTGAACAAAAAATAGATTAATAAAAAAAATGAGACTAACAGAAAAAAAAGGTATTAAAAGCTTTGTTAACTAAAATATGGGAGAAAAGAAAAAAGTGGTAATGGCTTACTAACCTCCTTTTTTTTTTTTTTTTTGCTTTAGTCACAGTAAAAAATCCAAAGATATCGCTTAATATGCACTTATAAAGCAAACAAGTACAATATTTTTTATTAGTCATTTATGCATGTAATCCATACGGATCGGGTTGACTTTTATTGTTTCGGGTTCGGATCCGACCCGATGTTTTAAGAAAGTTTAGAACTTTTTTCAGGTGAAAAAAAAACTGTATATTTGAACATTAATGAGTAATATATGTGATTTTTTAACATAAGCGATACAATTTATATTAGAGATTCAGGGCTGATTCTGAGAAAAAAACATTTTCTGAAAGGTTACAGCGGGGGTGGGGGGAATTCCCCTCCCGCCGCTAATTATTTTTGTTGCAGGTCGGGTTAACTCTAACTGTTTTCGGTGCAGGGCTAAATTTAGATTCCTGCACGTTACTTCAGTACATTGTTTTAGCCAAAAAAACATGTCTATAATAAACATAGATGTTTGTCTGTGGTGTGCTGTTTTCTAAAAAGACCGTTGCGCATATATTATAGCTGCAAGATTTGGCAGAAAGGTACTTGCATGTCTGAAGTACACACCTTGAAGTCAGTTTTTTTTAATGTTTTTATTAGATTTTCTTAATTTAATTATTTATGCGTTTTTCCACGTTTCGCAGCAAATTTCCCACATTAGTAAAAGAATCCGGTTTCAATCTTTTAACTTTTCTGTATAGTAAAATTTGTCCTGTTTTAAAAAAGTTTATTCGGAATTTTTTATGCGATTTTTAGTATTTTTGCGTCGATTTTTTAACATTCGAATTCGTAAAAGGAATCCAGTTTCAATGTATTAACTCAATATGCTAAATTTTCCCCTCTACGAATTTTATAAGATTTCAGCGTTTCTTCTCGTTTTGCAGCAACCTTTTGACATTCGTAAAAGTAATCCAGTTTCAGTCTTCTAGCGCAATGCAATAAATTTTTATCTTTGCGATTTTTTGCGTTTTTCTGTGTTTCAAGGCGATTTTGACATTTTTTCTGAAACGGAAAGAAATCTCTGGTTTTTATTTTTGTTTCATCTGAAATATATCCAGGATTTCTTTGAAAAATTCGGTCAACACGAACATACTCGCAACAGTGAAAACCAGACCCGCATAAAAAAACGCAGCGTCAACCGACCCGATTCAGTACTCTTCCAGGAGCTTTGTAGATTTCTGTATTGAATGAATTTTAAATCATAGTCTGGAGAGGAAGACAGAAAATCATTATTGAAACTTTTCACTGACAAAAAACCATTAATGCAAGTTTGATCCCTGTGGAGCAAAAAAATTAGAAATTTCGTAACCTGTCGATGATGTTAGTGTATTACATCGCGATCGATTGAATGTCACGTTTTTTTCCCACGATCTTTTGACGAAATTCGCTTCTTTTCAGCGACCCTTTGACGAGAATTGCGATTTGTTATCCTGAATTTCATGCTCCTACCTAAAACTGCTGCTGAGATATGGCGAAACGACCTAAAACATTTGAACACCTCATTTAACCCCCTTAGTGGGTGAATTTCTAAAATTTCTTAAATATGTGTTTAACTAATTTTTTAGTAGATTTGTTATCCTAAATTTTCTGCTCCTACCTAAAACTGTTACTGAGATATGACGAAATGTCCTAAAATCTTCGACCCCCCATTTAACACCCCTTAGAGTGTGAATTTCAAAATCGCTGAAATACGTGTTTTTATATACATATATATATATATTGTAGATTTTCATGCTCCTACCTAAGACTGCTGCTGAGATTTGGTGAAATGACCTAAAACGATCGACTCCCCCATTTAACCCCCTTAAAGATGAATTTCTAAAATCGCTGAAATACGCGTTTAACCCTTCTTTTTTTTTGTAGATTTGTTATCGTGAATTTCAAGCTCCTACCTAAAACTGCTGCTGAAATATCGCAAAATAACCTAAAACGTTCGACCCCTCCCCCTTTTAACCTCCCTAAGGGGGTGATTTTCTAAAATCGCTGAATTAAGTATTTAACCGTTTTTCAATAGATTTATTATCCCAAATTTCATATTCCTACCTAAAACTGCTGCTGAGATATCACGAACCCCTTAGGACGTAAAATTCAAAAATATCTGAAATAAGTGTCAAATCATATTTCAGTCTATTTGTTATCCTGAATTCCATGCTCCTACCTCAAACTACTGCTGAGATATGGCAAAATGACCTAAAACTTTTGAACTCCTCATTTAACCCCCTTAGTGGGTGAATTTCTAAAATCTCTGAAATATGTTTTAACTAATTTTTTAGTATATTTGTTATTCTAAATTTTCTGCTGCTATCTAAAACTGTTATTGAGATATGGCAAAATGTCCTAAAACCTTCGACCCCCCCCTCCCCCCATTTAACCCTCTTTAGTATGTGAATTTCTAAAATCACTGAAATACATGTTTAAATTTTTTTTAGTAGATTCGTTATCCTGAATTTCATACTCCTACCTAAAACTGCTACTGAGATATCATGAAATGATCTAAAATGTTCGATCCCCCCCCCCATTTAACCCCCCTAAGAGGGTGAATCTCTAAAATCGCTGAAATACGCGTTTAACAATTTTTTTAATAAATTTGTTATCCTGAATTTCATGCTCCTACCTAAAACTGCTGCTGAGATATGGCGAAATGGCCTAAAACGTTCGACACCCCCCTTTAACTCCCTTAGAGGTGAATTTGTAAAATTGTTGAAATACATGTTTAACCCTTTTTTCAATAGATTTGTTATCCTGAATTTCATGCTCCTACCTAAAACTGCTGCTGTGATATCGCGAAATGACCTAAAACGTTCGACCCCCCCCCCTCCATTTAACCCCCTCAGGGGGTGAATTTCTAAAATCGCTGAAATACATGTTTAACCATTTTTTGTAGATTTGTTTTCCTGAATTTCTCGCTCCTACCTAAAACTGTTGCTGAGATAGGACGAAATCCCCTAAAACGTTCGACCAGCCCTTCGGGGGGGAGGGGGGGGGGTATTTTCAAAAATCCCTTCTTATTGCTTGTCTAGGACATAGCAGCAATCTACTGTCCAAATTTCGTGATCCTGCCTTCAGTCGTTTCAGCTGGGCGTTGATGAGTCAGTCATTCAGACGTTCTCTCTTTACAGAGTTGCCAAGTCTCCGGCTTTTTGAACACCAGTAATTTTTTTGAGAAAATGTTGTTGTTTTAAATCGCAAAATGCTCCGATTCAATAAAACAACATTTTCTGTACTAAATTACTGGTATCCAAAAAGCCGGAGACTTGGCAGGTCTGTCTTTATATAATAGTATAAATATAGATAAACATACCTTGAATAAGTGCTGAAGTTTCTTGCAACTCAGCTATGGCATATTGCATTTTTATGCTTGCATTCTGATGACTTGTTTTTGTACTCTTCACAACGAAAACAATGTTTTCCTGCATTTGAAGTAGACGCCGATTTAGCGTTTTCGTTCTTCCGTGGCCTTTGTACCGTAATTTTCAGTTTCTGTACTTCTGAAACAGGAGACCCTTCAAATTTACAGCGCGCCTCTCTGCTGCTTTCATAGAAACAGCGACTTCCAATGCATGCACAACGCAGTGATGTAAAATACCCAGGTATTTATTTTTAAGGGTAAATACCTATTTTGGGCATTTACCTGGCACATTTATTCTTCAGTTACATATAGCTGTGAAAAACCCTCATATTGCCATTAGTTATAATGAATTAGCGTAAAATAAAGTAAAATAATTTTGAACTTTAAGCTTGTTATAACTCTTAAATTTTAAAGAAACTCAACATTTTACATTTAAATCATATATTCTAATATGAGGAAAAATTGTGTGTGTGTGTGTATGTATGTATGTATGTATGTATGTATATATATATATATATATGCAAATTTTATCTTAAAAACGGTTCTAACGATTTTGACGAAATTTTGTATCCTACCGTTTTGGGGCACCAGAAAACCATTGGGCTAGGTCACATGTTCGAGAAAATTCGATTAGTGGGTCGTTTTGGGTCAGGGTCAAGCCAATTGTATCTAAAAAATGGTTCAAACTATTTTGACTAAATTTTATATCCTACCATTTTCGGGCACGAGAAGACTATTGGGCTGGGTCACATGTTCGAGAACTTTTGATTAGTGGGTCATTTTTGGGTCAAGTTAATTTTATCGAATAAACGGCTCTAACGATTTTGATTAATTTTGTATTCTACGAGTTTCGGGCATGAGAAAATCATCGGGTTAGGTCACATGTCCGAGAAAATTCAATTAGTGGGTCAAGCTAATTTTATCTAAAAAAAGGTTCAGACGTTTTAGACTAAATTTTGCATCCTATGGTTTTCAAGCACAAGAAGACTGTAGGGCTTGGTCACATGTTCGAGAAAATTTGATTAGTGGGTTATTTTGATCATGGGTCATTATGGGTCAAGCTATTTTTATCTTAAAAACGGCCCAGACAATTTGAACTAAATTTTGTATCCTATGGTTTTTGGGCACGAGAAAATCATTGGGCTAGCTCACATGCTCGAGAAAATTCGATTAGTGGGTCGGTTTTGGGTCACCGTGGGTCAAGCTAATTCTATCTAAAAAACGGCTCAGACTATTTTGACTATATTTTATATCCTACAGGTTTCGGGCACGAGAAGACAATTGGGCTTGGTCACATGTTTGAGAAAATTTGATTAGTGGGTCATTTTGGTAATGATATTTGAATTCAAAGCTAATTTTGACCGAGAATAGCTCCGTCTTCCCTGCTCGTATTGAATTTAATTGTTGTTTTAAATTAAAATAAAGAATGTAAAAAAGCTAATGTAGTTAGCATGTAATGTATTCAGAAGAATTTAAAAAGATGCTTTTTATTAAATTATGTAACAAGTAAGTCGAGTTAATATGTGCAACACCACTGTAGCTAATATATTAGTACTATGTAAGTTACTCCAATAAAGTGGACATATTCTCTAGTCCTTCTCATGAGACTTTTCTTTTCCAGACACAATATTTTTCTCTGCAAATAACTTCATACATCTTAAGTTGAGTAATTTCATATGATGACCAATTTCATAAGTATAGCTGCGAACTTTTACGCTTTTTTGATACCACTTAAATTTTGTATAATTTTTTGTCTTTTTTAATCGTAGATTTCAACAATTAAATTAGGCAAAATTTACCGTTAAATTTTAGTGGTAAGAAAAATGCTTAAAGTTGCAGCTATGCAACTCAAGTAAATCTGACGGTTTCAAAGTACAGTTATCCCCCCCCCCCCAAATAAAAATATAAAAAAAAGATAGGGAGAACTTTTCGATGCATTCTAATCACCAAACTATCCCATTACAAAACCAAATAACCATTTGACTAAAAATGATGCATTCTCTCAATTTACATTTTAAAAAAAGCTTATTTATCGTCTTCATATTAAAATTGTACAAAACTCTAAAATTTTCCATATGAACACCTAATTTTAGCCTCATATTTGGCTTTGTCGTTAAATTTTAGCTTAGTATACAAAACGTGAAGTTATTCAGTCAAGTACTTTTGGAAATATGAAGATTTAAATTTTGGAACTTCTAATACAGTTGTAATCGTTGCAAAACAGATTACAATGCGAGTAGTATTTTAAGCATAACTGAAGAACTATTTTGTGGAATAAGCTATATTTTTATAATTCACATATTTGAAGCCTTTAAAAATCAATTTTTAATTTTAAAAGAAATTCCTTTTTTTTTTTCAAAAAAAAAAAAAAAGAAAATTTAATTAAATTTTGAAAAATATATGAATTGTAACCTATAATATTTTAGACAGAGATTGATTTCTAGAAGTTTCAATTATAATAATATAAAAAAACACAGCTCAATCAGGCAAGTGATTCTTGAGTTATGCATAAAAAAATGTTTTGCAATGATCATTGCATTAGGGGCTCTAAATTTTAAACCTTCATAATTCCTAAACTATTTGACCAAATGATTTCCCATTTCATACTCTTAAATAAAATTTACAGATTAAGCCAAATGTGAAGTCAAAATTAACATCTCATACTTAAAGTTTCAGAGTTAAACATGGTGCAATTGCATTATGAGGATGCATTACTCTTCTCTTCCATTTCATGCACTAAAACACCATTCTTATCCACTCTAGTCAATTAACATGCCACATGATTAAAATGTGGGGAGAGGGAGGAAGTTTCAATAACAAATATTGTCAATCCAATCTATATGGCATCTAAAAATTGGATACGATGATAAAAAAGGCTTATGTTTTTTTTTTGTAAGTTTCAAATCATATTTTTGTGTTCAGAATTAAAACTGATTAATCTATCACATTCATTTTATTAAATAACAACATATAAATGATTATAAATAATTCATTTGAAGTAAATCTATAAAACTTAATTAAAATAATATGCATTTTTTAAATATTTCTTCCTTGCTTAAAATGCTTGGCGCCCAGTGCCTGTGTGCACCACAAACGTTGGACAATAGTTCGGCATCACTCTGTCTTGGAAACAAAGTGTCTGGCACTCAAAAATATTTTATAATTACATTGTTTGCATTATTATCTGCACTAAATGGAAATAAAATCATTGATTGCAATTCAGAAGGGTAAGGTATTTATTTATTTATTTATTCTTAAATTTTTATCGTAAATCGTTCGATTAAAATAAATCTCAGTCAGCTGCTGATCCCGATTATGTAATATCAGAGCGAAAAAAATATTTTTCTTTTTTTTTTTTTTAGCAATGCATACTACGTGTTAATAGCTCTCGAGTTTGCAAACTTCATTATGTTTAATTAAATTTCTTGTAAGATGTCTCATTATAGATGCTGCAAAGTTACAAAATATTAAGAAATAAACTTGAAATTATATTCAAACATAAAAAAAAAATTAAACTTTTTTTTTTTAATTTGGCAAAACTAAGACAGTTCATCAAATGCAAATTTTAAATTAATAAAATGATAATTATTTGACTGAATTTGATAGGCTAAATAGGCAAAAAATCGTTTTCTGGCTTCACTATTTTATCAATGCCCTCTCATCAGATATAGATTTTGCAGCACTCAACAATTCGGACATTTGAAGTATTTGGCAATCAGCATTTCCCGAACATGCCGGTTAATTCAGAATTTGCAATATTTCCCCCAAGAGATATATAATTTTGATGAGTTCCTTTAGAAAACTTTTTTAATTATGTACTATTCTAAACTATGTAACTAATAATTCTAAATTATGTCTGTTATTATTTTTCCTCACTTAATTCATAGAAAACTGTTATGTTTTTTGAAAATCAATAACAGGAGGGGGGGGGGGGGGGGGGGGGGGCAGTTAATTTTTTTTACTGGCAACTAGAATTTATACCTGGCTGCCAGATTTTTTTTTTTCAAATTTGTAAAGCCCTGCTTACGAGACATATCTAATTTAGAAATATAATATTTTTATAATTTTTGTTTAAAAATATCAGTTTTGAGTGACCATTTTACAGTATTTTAAAAAGAGCTATATAATAATTCCTAATCTATTTCGAAACAAGAACCGTACTGAATTCAACCAAGGTAGGCTTTTTTTGTAAATAAAAATGTAATTTTCTGGAGCTAAAATTTTGAACAGCATGTCAGAATTCTCACTATCAAATCCCCTTCTTGAAGAATGTCAAGGCAGGAGGCTCTCACCTACAGGAGGATTGATGCAGAACTATAAAAATATTTTTCCCAAATGTGGATTCAAATAAAGCTGTCAATGAATATTTACTTTACTAGCTCATTATAATAAAGATAATTCTGCATTTCTAAAGTTTTACAAGTTCTTTTTATCAAGGCATCTCATCAGTAAATTTGCATAAATGGACAAAGTTATGAAAGAAATTTTTATTTTACTTGCAGCGAGAATTCTCTAGAAACATGCATTTAGCACCCAAACGTGAATGTACAGAAATTGGGAATTCATGAAGTAAAATTTAAATAATCTGATGTGAATTTCAGAAAATGGTCCTAAAGAACTATCATATCAAAAGGATTATGACACAAAAGAAAATTTTCAAATGAACCAACCAAATTAATCAAAGAACTAGACAGCTAATTCTAAATCCTCCAACAACATAGCTACCTAATTTCAAGATAATTGGATGCTTTTTTAAGGCAGTTATAACAGGATATACAGATGGACTTACAGACAGACAAAATCTGAAGTCTCAACCTGATGTTTCAGCAATAAACAAATAGGATTAATTTCAGCAACAAATTATATAGTTCAAAAGCACTAAACTAATTAGAATTTCATTGAAAAAAAAATTATTTTTGTGATTTTAAAGGCTTTACAGGGAAAAAAAAAAATCAAATGTAGTCTAAAATATTGTTTTAACATTAAAAAAATGAAAACTGGGAAAAAAAATCATTCTAAAATTAATTGTAGTCACATATAAAAAATTTTGAGTAACATTTTATTTACAAAGTACATAATTGATATATACAATGCATAAAAACAATATAAGTTATAGTTAACATGTAACCTTTACAGTTAGAACTTATGCTATGAAATGAACTATTCTCACTTGTTTCATCTTCCAATGAACTCTGAATCCTTTTTTCTCAGTTACATTTTATTTACAAAGTACACAATTGATATATACATTGCATAAAAATAACCTTTACAGTTAGAACCTATGCTATGAGCTATCTTCACTTGTTTCATCTTCTGATGAACTCTCAATCATTTTTTCTTCATTTTCAATTAGAATGTCATCGTTATTTTCTACAGATGATGGTTTTTTGCTTTGTTTAATCTTGCTTAACATTAGTGTATACTGTAACATGTATTTATAAGAGCTACATCTGAAACAAAAATAAATAAGTCAATGTATCAATATGATTAAACCAACAATTATAAATACAGTGAAAACTGTCTAAGGAGACCACCCATTAGACCATAAAAAATCTGACTTTCAGAGAGGTGGTCTCTGAAAGTAATATTAGCTCCATGTTTGAAACATAATTTTTCTGCTCTTAAAAAACTAAAATTACTTTAACGGTAATAAAATACAATAAAATCTGCAAAAGTAGAATCACTAGAGATGAAAGAAAAGTTCTGTTTTATACAGGTTCTCTACTTAGAAGGTGCAATTGTATGGTATTCAATTTCATTTCTCCTCAGTATATTTTTTTTCCCATTGAAGGCAGGAATCTAACACAGACAGTTTCTGTTTTCTTAGGCTTTATTGCTCTTTTAAACAAGAAAACTTTCTGGTCATGATGGCAGGAACACCGTGCAATTATGCCTGCTAAGATGATTCCATTTCACAGGTTTTACTATATATATATTTTTTTTTGTAATCCATTATAATTGTACATAATGCAGTAAAACCTTTGAAAACGGAAACTGTCTATAATGGAGTACAGCCTCAAACAGAAAAAAATTCATGCAGAAATAACGTAAAATTATACCTGCTAGGACAGATAACTGTCTAAAACAGATCTTTTCTTTGGTCCCTAGTGATTCCGCCTTAGCAGGTTTTACTGTATTAGTTTTCTGTTAATTTAACAATCAATAAGGAACTTGTACAGTAAAACATGTGAAAATAAAGTCACTAAGGACAGAAAAAAAATTCTGTTTAGACAGATATCCATGTTAGTAAGTAGATATGTATGGTATTTTTTTTGTCATGAATTTTTACCATGAATTTTTTCTATTTAAGACAGAATTTCATCATACACAGGTACTGTTTTCCCAGATTTTACTGTATGAATTTAACCAGTAAAAATTATGACTTATCACAAACATTATAATGATAAACAAACGCACATTATATCATTTTACATGCACTAAAACATTTGACAACAGAATCACTATTACTGGAAAAAAATTCCGTTTTATACAGATTTTGTCTTAGCAGCTATAATTGTATGGTTTTCATTCCACCGAGACCATGCAAATTTTTCGTTTAAGACAGGATTCCATTGTAGACAGGTTTTGTTTTCACAGGTAATACTTAATAAAATGTCCATTATATGTAACTCTAGTAACCCTTCCTACATCTCCCCACCTCCCCCCCCCACACCCAAAAAAAATGACTCTCTGGATCTGCCCCTGGAAGACTTTCGGAGAGGTTTCACTGTAATTAAAATTTTAAAAAATTAAGTACGAAAAAAAATATATAAGTTTAAAAATTTTGTGGAATTTAAATAAATATAGAGTCATTAAAATATAGCAATAGCAGACTGCAATATATTTCAACACTTTTAGGCACCACAGTAAAATAAAATAAATAAATAATAATTTGATTGATAATATGTATTGTTTTTAATAAAACAAGCTGAATATTAATAATAAAGCACTCATGCAACACATTAAACATACTAAGATTTGACATTTCTTTTTATTAAAGGGCATTGTTATGTACCAAAAGAAACAAACTAGAGAAGGCAGTTTTCAGTCAAGAAATAAACATATGAAAAACTATTTTATTGTATTCTTTTTAAAAAAGAAATGTCAATCGAATGAGGTTTGGGCTCTAGACTATATTATAAAGTAAAAACATGTTTGTGAGTAATGCTGGTGTCATACTGAATGTTCTAAGCTTGTAAGGGAGAGATGTTGAAGATTTAATCTTTTTTTGAAGAAATAAAACAATTAAATTTTAAAAATCTTCTAAAACATTCTGAAGAATTGTTAGCTAATTTTGTATAGCAAGCCTGAGTGAAAGGCATATGCCAAAGAAAGAAAAGATGCCCTGTGTTGAGCACATCAAGCGAATATAAATAAGACGCTATTCGGAATTCATTTTCGTAAAATCCTTGCACTTAACTTTACCATTTTATAAAAAATTACAGTAAATAACTTACGTAATTACAAAATAAAGTAGGACTTTGATCTTCAATTTTTTGTTGCAAATTTGTTTGGTTCAGTTAAATATATATATATTTATTATAGTTTTTGGTTTGATTCTGAATGAAGGAATCATCAAAAGATGCATACTTAAGTTAATACAAATCTACATCATATTAAATTATTATTAACTTTTTGCAGGGAGAATTCCACAATCATACAGAATTCTTTTTAAGTATAAAAGGTTAGACATTCATAGTCTTAATGATCTGCATCTTGTCCTAAAAATATCTCTAGCCTTAAAATTATAAAACAAAAAACTTTGTCACTATTGGAACCATTCTTCAGTTTGATACTTTGGGCGCTAGTGCTAAGGTGGCATAGTTCCGTCAAGACCTTTGATATTTCACAAGATGATGTATTATTTACATGTTAACAGAAACACAGAATATTAAACGATTTTTCAATATATCCATACTCCACCAAACATTTCTATACCTTAATATATATTATTTTTTACAGTTTAATTAGTTTTTATATATAATCTCAAATTTAACCTTTAATGCACCTTATATTTAAAAGTTAAAAAATGTCAATGGCTTGTATTTTAATCCTGTGAGTATCTGAGGACTTTGCTGCATTTTATAAAAATTCTCATAAAAGTCAGGTTAATTTAAATTTTCTTTCAACCCACCAGTGGGTTGCAATACATAGTTTGTGAAATTGCCACTGATCAAAATTATGTACAAACTAACTGACCTAAATTATGTATAAGCTAACAATAACATATATCAATATAAACTAGTAAACTTACACTTTACTTAATTCTTCGAACCGGTGATTTAAGTTCTTTTGCATGTTACGGAAAGTACTCATATTATCTTTAGCTCGAGTTTTAAAATTCATTCCATGAGATGTTAAGATGTGTTGTATCCAGGTAACATAAAACTCTATATGAGGTGTACTTTCGAGTTGATTTACAACAAAAGCCAGAAGTTTCTCCGCATAGAGTTGAGGAAGATAAGCTGATATAGTTTCAACTGTTAAAATAAAAAAGAACATAATAAATTCACATAGTAATTTTTTTTTAAATAATAATTATATTTAAAATATATTTAAATTAGTAATGTGTAAAAGTAAACTTTAAAGAAAGACCATAAAATAACAGCATGCAAAATTATGAGTTTAATCACAAAATGTAATTTACAGGCAGACTCCTGTGCAAATTTATACTTTCAATACTTAATACCGCAATAATAAACAATGACTTGTGACTTTATTTAAAATAATACAATTAAGCAAAACAAAAATACAACTTTCTAGAGAATTTACCCTTAAATATTTTCTATTAAGGTGGTGGAGGGGATTTATAATTTTAAAGTATGTTTATTTTTTATTTTTTAATTGCAAACCATAATTCATGTTTCTTCACAAAATTAGAGAAATCAGTTTCTTCATATCTTTCTGCTAAAATATCTAAAAATGTAAAAGATGGCATTACATTTATGTAATGCCTCATAATAATAAAAAATGCATTAAATGAAAAACAGCAACCCTTAGCTTTGTTATGAATATTTTATATAAAAAAAAAACATGTTTTTTTTAAAAAATAAAATTACATGCAAAAGATAAACATTGGCAAACTACAGGTACTTTGAAGAACAGCTTACAGTCAGGATTTGAAATTAGCAGTGGTTTGTTGCATTTTGCACTTATAAATTTGATAACGGATTTTACACATAATCATCATTTTTGACACCTAACTTAATAAGTTTTTCTTTGCTTGTAAAATACAAATTTGCTTTTTTAATAAAACATTTGTCCATTTTCTAATAATGTAAGCGGTACACATTGATTCAGTTCCTACTTCATTTAGTATTTCTTATTACTCTATTTAAGCAAAATATTTTATTTCATAATGATTCTTTTTAAGTACAGCTGAATGCAAGAAGAAATTTAATTATTTAAATTTAATTAAATATAAACAAGGCTTTGCTATTTATTTCAGTCATTAATTTGTTATTTGTTAAGCTGTATGGATCAGGCTTGAATGTCTACAATACAAGGCCTGAAATTGATTTAAAATAGAAAAATGTAGAATACAATAAATCAAAGCCAACTTTAAAAAAAAAAAAAAGAAAGAAAGAAAGAAAGAAAGATTATATTTTTTTTAATGAATTTTAAGATAGTTTTTTTATAAGTCATTACACTACCAGTTTATAAGCAGATAATATAAGTAACTTAAATAATTTCTAAATGGCATCTAAGTAGAATTTTTTTTTTTGCAACTAAGTAAAATTTATTAAGTGCCACAGATGCCTAACTATTTCCTCCTGCTTACAGTTAGCAATTCAATTACAATAAGTTTAATTAATATAAATGAAAAATTAAAACCATTGTTTTCAAAAAGGGAAATTAATTTAGGCAAGAATATTAACACTTTAATTATGTGTATAGTACCTCACCTGAACATGATATGCACACAGTACCAGTACTATGAAAAAAAAAAAAAAAAAGAATTGTACCAGGAGAGAAGAACTTGGATAATTAGAAAGTGCAATAAAAGTGTTATAGTTCATCTGCCTAAATATATAAATTCATCAATCTAAACTTTTCACAATTCAATAGATGTTTTTTTTTTAAATTGCCACTTTCGTAGTTGACTTTCTTGTTTACTAAAAAGAATAGCAATTTATAATGTCTTTCAATATTTATGAATGTATATAAGGGGAAAAAAAAACTTTCCAAATTGATTACAGCAGTTTTAAAATTTTATAAATGTTCTCATAAAACAAAGCTTTTTTTCTTTATTAAATTTTTATCAGAGAAAAAAAGATTTCTAGCTCTCATATCCACAAATCCAGCAGTAATGACAAAAAGTAAAATAAGCAAATAAATAGCTCTAATTGCACTTGTAGGTAGCATTAGCAGGACATTTCATTTTTAAACATTCAATACACAATCAAAAAAAACTATTTTACCAACACCTCAAAACATCCCTAATACTGAAACTTAAAATCCAAGTGTTATTTATTACATCCTCGCCACCCGCCATGATTTTAACTTACAACATTGAAATTAAAATCTTTTCATTCCTCTCGCAAGCTTAAAATTCTCTTCAATTCGAGTATTAACAGCCTAAGTAAACAACGCTTTCAAAGTAATAATATAATCTTACAATACACAGCTAGTTCATAGCTATACATTACAAGTAACTGTAATCTGTCAGACTGGTGATAAAAGACAGGGTTTTTTTTTCTTCTCATCAAAACAAGAAGAACTACAATTCTGATGTTGATGAGAACATATTGAAACCATTTAATAGTCAAAATAAAATATTGCCCTAGCATATCACAACTACTAGCTAATTTTTATTTGAAAAATCAGAAGCAAGCAGACAAAAATTTTATCTAGACCCAGAATTGATCTTGGTTTGTACAACAAAGTCTAACACAAGATAAGTAAGTATATAACAAAGTCTAACACAAGATAATAGCTGATAAGTTCCTGGTCTGGCACACAGATGGCGTTGCAATCGCCGAACTGATGTTTTTTTTTTAGTAAATACTAACCTTTAAAAGGTAGTAGAAAATATGCCATGACGATTCGCTGTGAGGATAAAACGTTAGAGTGGTTTTATTTGAACGACTTTGTTGATAAACAAAAAAATGGATAACAAGAATTTCAAGAATTGTTATTTGATGGGGAAAAAATACCGTTCAAACAAAAGCTTGGCTAGATAAGCGTTATCCGGACACTGCACCAGGTAAATGAACCATTATTGACTGGTTTGCTGAATTTAAACATGGTCGTACGGACAGCAGTGATGCACCATGCAAAAGAGGTGGTTACTCCGGAAAACATAAAAAAAGTCCACAAAATCGTTTTAGGGAACAGTAAAGTGAAGTTGCAGGAGATAGCTCAGACTCTGAGGATATCCAAGGAACATGTAGGTTTTATTTTGAATGAAAATGTCTATGAAAAAGCTGTTGTCAAAGTGGCTGCCGCGCATGTTGACTTTTGACCAAAAACAACGAGTTCTGAGCACTGTTTGGAGCTTTTTCGTTATAAAATTATGTTATTTATTATTAAATTATTATTATTAATCATTTATTAAATTATTATTATAAAATTATTATTATAAAATTATTATTTTTAAATTATTATTATTATTAAATTATTATTATTTATTATTAAAGTTATGTTATTTATTAAAGTTATAAAGCTTTGTTAAAAAGTTGTGTTTTCTTTATTAGACCGGGAACTTATCAGCCCATGTGTTAGAACAGAAGTATCTATTCCTAAAAGCAGGCGGTGAAAGTATTAAAGCAGCCATACTCAACCTGCGGCCCGGCGACCTTTTATGTGCGGCCCGAGACACATAATCAGAAATATTTATTTATAAATTTAAGTGAGATGTGCGTAAAATGTTTTTAAGACCTGCATTATTCTTTTATATATTTTCATAGAAAGACAAAATTTGTCCTGTTATTTATAATTACTAATTTTAAATTATCGTAAAATATCTTAAATGCTGTTTCTGTTGTCAAAAGTTCTTTTTACATGCAGTTCTATTTCTGCTATAACAGTCTATGCATTTTTAATCTTCAACGCTAAACAAATATTATTCCAAATTAATAAAATTTGCATTATATATTTCTACACTTAAAAAAAAGATTTTGCATTGAGAAAACGACCGATTTATTAAAACAAATCACCTGAATTTTTTTCTTTAGAACATCTGCATTATTACATTATAACGTTTTATAATTATCATGTAACTAACAATGCTTATTACGGTTAAAAAATTTTCGTGAAAACATATTGGAAGCAAAAAGTTTTATACCTCTATTTCCAAACAAAAATTTTCAGTACAGAAAATCTACTACGTTGTATATTGTTTGAAAATATAGCTCGTTTTTTGGAGGGGAAGGGGAAATTTCTTTCACAACAAAAGTTCAATCCTACTGAATATATTAACTTTATTATATAGGTTTATTATACTACTTTTGTTTCCTTACTCTTTTTTAGGTTATAGTATAATTGTGTTGCGGCCCGTGAGAAGAAAAGGTTGAGTATGGCTGTATTAAAGGGTGCATGGGTAATGAGTTAGACTGTTGGTTTTCTTTTTTTTTTCATAGGAGAGTTGAATGAGTTTTGGTTTCGCTCTTTGCACTTCTGTTGGTTTATAAAGTAGAATTTTCTTCAGACATGGTACAAGCCCACCAGAAAAAAAAACTGAACTTTTACGCCCTCACGCAACCCCCCCTCCCCCCCAACCAATAAAGTTATAATATAATTGGTCATGCAAATTTAAATATATAATTTTTTTATAATTTACACATTTAAATTTGCATGTCCAATTAGAGAAATGTTAATTGAATAAATTAAACAAAAAAACAAGTTCATTATTATCAAAATTAAAAAAAAATTGTTGTAAATTTGACAGAGTTTCTTGAAAAAATGTTTTTGCAACACCATATCTCATTTTGTAGGCTGCACAATTTATTTTTAATGAGAGGTGATTTAGTGTTTTCCTATCTTCTGCTAGCGTTTTGCCAACTTCAACTAGAACAGGAGCCATGGTAAATGGCAAATTATGTTCTGCAAGAAGACCTAAAATAAAAGCCTCTGAATTTGATATTTTGTCACAGATGGGGACATTAACTTTAGTTGGAGCAGTATTTGTGACTGATGATGATGAACCTGAAGATGTTGATGGATTACAAGGGAAAAAAGTACTTGGCAAAGAATAGTTGTGATCTTTAAAAAAAACTTTCTCCACATGCTTTTTTGACTTTTAAGTGGTCAGATATTGCAGAAAATCCTTTTACCGTAACACTGGAGATCAGAACAGAGACTACAAATTGTTTTGCCACTCACATCAACTTTTTGTATGGTATCTCCAACTATCACGTCAGAAACTCTTTCTTCAAGTTTTACCGTGACTGTTTTTGTAAGCCATTCACATCGAAATTTGTTTCTTTCCTCCTTATCAATATCGCGGGATTTTGCAATATCAGTAATAACATTCGCCATTCTATTCTCTAGACTACACAAAAATTAAAAATAAAACATCAAAACAAAAACTAAGCAGAAATCAACACGATGCAAGCAACAATCCACAAAAAATTTTCATGTGTTGTATCAGACAGAAGTCAAGTAACGAAAAATCGCCAATCGCACTTAGCAGTGTTGACAATTCGTAAAAGGGAATTTTCCATTCACCAAAGACCAAAGCTTCACGCAGCTTCAATTTCTTTTTCTCTTGCAATTTGCTGATACGTGCCAGACGAAACTCGGAACGATCGAAGCTGCAGGAGAAAGTCGACTCGCGGCGTTTCTCCCGGAATCTCACATGACCCCGCCCCATTCTGACGTTGTTTGCTTTGGTGCGCGCGATCACGCAGGGGAAACAGAAAGTAAGTTGAAGGGAGGAAACGCAGAAACGTGAAAGAGAAAACAAATTCAATTTGGCGGCGTACGAATACGGCACCTGTTCTCACATTTTGGATGTATTTCGTTCACTTGCCCCCCCCCCCCTTCCAAGTCAAATTTTAATGCATATTTGCATTGATCTCAGGAATGATAAAATTCAGTGCCGAAAAAGCGGAATTCCACGTTTCCGTGGAAAAGTAACATGTCTGTGTTTCTCTTGTAATAGTAATCCCCCCCCCCCCTCTCTCTCTTAGAGTGTTCTTATAAGCTAGACAAAAAAAAAGGTTTTGCAATTGTTTTTGCAATATAAGATTGTGTTTCTATTTTTTTTTCCCCTGTCTTTACATGGAATATGGATAAATCAATCAAAAATTAATATGAAGTTTTTGATAATCTGACTGAATAACAAACTTCAAAGCTATGTTAAATAATTTATATTAAGGAATGAAATAATTTAAGTTGATGTAAATTTTTTTTAAATAATTAATTACATTCGTTATTACCTAAAATAAATAGATTTTCCGTCAAGATATTTGTTTTTTTTTTTTCCAGAAAAAAAATGAATGAGATTTTTGGTTTTCTATAATTGTTTTTTAATTTAGACTAAACAGCATTTAAAAAAAAAAAAAAAAAAACAATAGGCGAATATGGAGAAAAATAAACATTAACAAATATAAAAATAACATTCACATTTTAGATGGAAAATTTTCTACAGACAGAAAAAAATAAAAACAATGTTAAAGCATTATAAAAATCAACAAACCATTATCATATTTGATAGATTCTAAAACTTCGCAAATAATATATCTTTCATTCAGTTTCAATGCCATCATAATTGCTTTGGAGTACTCTTCATCTAACAATGTTTTCCTTATATTTTCAGGAGTATTGTCTATGTCCAAATCAAAAGGATCAAACACTAAATTGCTATCAAGAGAAAAAATAAGTAGACCTTCTGTTGTTGTAGCAGCCCAGGCTCTACCTAAAATGTAAATCACATAATTTGTAGAAAGGTATTTAATAAACACAAATAAAAAACATGCAAGAATGTTCAGGTGACCGGTGCTTATTTTCTAGAGAAATGTTCAAGGGTACTGTCAGTTTAACTTAGGAAAGCCATTATTTAGCATTTTGTCTTTGAGCAATTTCAGCACAGTGTAATTTCTATTTGTCTGCATCTAAACATTGTTGATTATGCAAGCAACTTCACTGCTTTATGTTCAATATCAATACTCAAAAATGTTCTATTCTTTAAAAAACAAGTAATGCTCATAAAGAATTAAAATGTTAAAATTTTTGTTGTCAAAAAATAATGCACAAACCTTAACAAATCACTTAAATATACATGGCACCTTTTACAGCTAGTTTAATAGAGAATTAAAAATATATAAAATTTTTATTACCCCTTTGCAGATTTACAAAATGCTTAGAATTACACATATATCTGAATCCCCTCCCCACAGAAAAAAAGGCACTGAAAAGATGACAATGAAACAGGTGTAGAACCCTTGGACACTGAGTTTGGCTACATTTATTTGGGTAAGCTTTTCAGGTGCTAGATTGTTGTTTTCCAATGCACTGCCATCTTCGAATCATGGAAAAAGCCATACTAATAGACAACAACACATCCAAAAAAACTGAGAGGGTTATTTTTATGTCTGGAGGGTGGTAATAAATTAAAAACATGACTCGATACTACAAAAATTTTTATAAAATTGTAAACATGTTTGATGATCAATGGTCATTTAAAAATGGATAACACTGAGTATATAAATTTTAAAAAATAAAACCAGAACAATTTAAATATACATATATAATATATTTAAACCCACTTATAAATGTAAAGGAAAAAAGTTACAAAAAATCATAACAAAATTTAGAGCCAAAAGTCTTAAATATGAAAAAAGTATAGGTAAAAAATAAATAAATAATGTTAATTGCATTAAAAAAAAATGGTTGAAAAAATTTGAATTTAAAATAATTAATTAAAATGGGGAAAATCCAAAAAGTGACAAATGCAAATTGTAAGCAAGCAGTCCTGTAAAAGTCTCAAAAAGACTCTCCACTCTCTTTTTTTTTTCCTTAAAAGGTTTATACTATAAAAAATATATAACAATACAACTATTAAAAAAAGTTGTCTTTTGAGATTGCCAGGTAGGCCAAAAATATTTCCCAACAAGTCCTCATCATCTGGCTCCTGAGAAAAACTTAACTGGGACTCACTTAAGATAATCAAAGATATCCTATATAATCCTTGGTCATTAGAATCAACCTTCAAGTAAAACAATTCAATGAATTATGACAAATAGAAACATACTGCAAATACTCATACTCAAATTTTGGAATGGTTGTTAATTGGTCATATTATCACTGCACATAGCTGATGTAATAAAATACATGACAATTAAAAACCAATGTACAGCAAACCAATAATTAAAAAATCCTGCGCTTTCTGTAATAAAGGGTTGAGAAAACTTAAAAGTTCATCTCTCCTCATGGGTTGCCAACATAATCTGCTCTTCATATCCAAGACTGTCCAGGTTGGAAAAAAAAAAAATTATTGTCCATGATGCAACTATGCTAATGCATTTTAATTGACGACACTTCTCTCTGAAAAAAATTATGCCCCTCTTCAAATCGTTTGGTTTTCTATCCTAAAAAAATAGTCAGGTTGCCATTAGATAAATGAGAGTTGCCAAAATTTGGCAACTTTTTTCCTTTCTTAAAAGAGAAAAAAAAATCTATGTCCTGGGGGGAGGGGGGGATATTATAGTCATGACAAATAACAATTATAATTAATGATTTTAGAACATAAAATTTTTTCCATCATTTATAAATGATTTTTTTTTTTTTTTTTTTTTTTTTTTTTTAAGTTTAATAAGCTGTTTTACTGACATTGTCAGGCTTTATTAACACTAAATCTAATTACCTACATACTATTTAGACTCCACTAATTTTCATAACCAAATATTACTCAAAAATTTTGTCAAGACATTGCTAAAACAATGTTAACATATTTTATAAACAGAAAACTTTTTCAAAGCGGAATCATAAGGGGCCGAAATATTTTTTTTTAATTGGATACATTTCACATTATACAAAATTGATATATGAAGAAATTACACAAAAGTCTAATGAAATTATACTCTTTAACTCATAACATCTTATAATATTATAGAAGTAGCAGGAAAGTAAAAATAAGGAAAAAACTGTTCCATTTTTACTTTTTAGCATTTTTACAAGCCTGCACAGCTTATCAAATTGAAATACAAAAAAATATATCCACTTAACCATCATACTTTTCCATTTCTAACAGTATTACCCATTTAGAAAAATATTACTATTTACGCTTTCAAAAGATTTATTTTCTTGAAGTTGAATTAGTATCTTTTTTTCCCCCTTCCACATGTTTACAAGTCTGCATCTGCCCTTCCTGAACAAAATGCAAAAAGGAAAGGAATGGAAAAAAAAAGAAGATATACCCACTTATAGATGGTACCTTTCCAGTTGCTGTTAACTGTTAAGAAAAATATCAATATTAACCATTTCAAAAAAAATATTTTTACAATTCTGTTTTTGATCTTTAATTTTTTCTGCAATTTTTAAAAAAATAAAGATATCTATTTATAGAAAGTACCTTTCCAGTTACAATGCTGTTATTTGATTACAAAATTATTAATATTAACACTTCCAAAAAAAATATTTTCATAATTCTGTTTTCAAATTTTCAATTTTTTCTGCCATTTTTAAAAATTAGCATCTGCTTTCCTTAACAAAATACAAAAAACACTTATAAACAGTACCCTTTCCTTTCTAATAATGTCTTTGTTTAAAAAAAAATATCAATATTTATGATTAAAAAAAAAAATCTATAAGTCTTCACGAATTTGCAAGATTTTCTTTTTTCTGTGTGATTTTCCAGAATTCATTTCAGGTTTGAAGAGAAATGTGTTTTGGAAATTTTTGAATTAGGAATGGGAGATATATCATTTCATGTCATGAAAGAGGGGAGGGGAGGGTATTATACAGGTTTGCTCAGAAACTATTGGTCAGAATTGAAAGTTTAATATAACTATAATATATTAAATATAATATGCCAGAAATGGAATCTGTAACCACTCTATTGGGAACCTCTTACCTTGCCTGGAAATATTTTTACTTAAAAATATAATTTCATACAAAATCGACTTACAGATATAAAATTATACAAATTTGAGGTTTGATCCCAGCTCTAGGTTCATTTTGATAAATTTTTATTAAAAAATATAAAATCATACAAATTTGAAGGCATGCGCTTCTGAAAGTAGTTGGCACCCCAATTTTAGATTCGTTTGGGAAGATTTCCGTTTAAAAATATAAAATCATTCAACACTGATTTAAGGTTATTGTCACAAGCCTGGGCAACATGAGCAGGCCAGCTAGTACAGTAAAACCTCCATAACGGACACTCTCGAATAGCGGAAACCTCTATTTAGCAGACACTTTTTCAATCCCCAACACAAATATTTCTTGCATAGTTTTACCTCTGAATACGGGACACCTCCAAATAACAGACAAATTTAGCGTTCCCACAGTGTCCGTTATTCGTAAGGTTTTACTGTATATATATTACAATATACAGTGAAACTTCCATTTAACGAATTCTCATCGTTACACTTAAAAACTTTGTTATGAAGAAAATTCATTAAATAGAAAGCAACTTAAATTCATGAAATTTTTCCTGCAGATATGACAAACAAGTATTGATTTCGAAAGCTTTTGATTCAGTTTCAATTATGAAGCCGTCTTTTACAAAACAGTTTTGTACGGTGGATGAAATAACGTCACATCCCCAAGCTTTGGCTCAAGCTTTCATCAGCTCTGATACACAGGTTCTCAAACGAATGTTTTCACTACATTGTCTTTTTCTATAAAGTACTTCAAGATTTTTTATTATTCCTTAGACTAATGGCCGATGTTTAGAAGTTGTATTTCCAAGAACAAAAATAACTTTGATTTTCTTTGATTTACATTTTGAAGCAAATTCTTGTAGATGTACAAAGCAACTGTCTATCAGCAATGGAAGATGTCTGACTCTAATTGATATTTTTTGCTTCATTTCATCTGATGCCTATATCTGACTTCTCTATCATTGAATCTAAAAAAGGAATTTCGATCTCCCCCAACTGTCAGCGCAGGAGTCTCGGTATGGTAGAGTGATGATAACAAGTGCTTTTCTTACTGCGAAAAAAAATTGTTTTATTCAGCACCAAACAGAATGGAAATTATTTAAATGTGTTCATTTTGATACAATCCAACAGCAACCTCTTAGTTTTAATTCTGTACATGAACAAAAGTGGAACAAACTTCGTTATATAGAATATATTTTTAGTAATATGGAGATTAAATTGGATGCTAATGGTGTTCAAAATCAAAGTTCTGCAGAAAATTTCATTAAGTAGAAAACTTTGTTAAATAGGGACTTCATTAAAGGGAAGTTCCACTGTATATCATGGTTAATGATTGCTTGACACCCTTATATTTCTTAATGAGAATGTACTTTTACATGGTAAACATTTTTCAGATACACATTTTTAAAATCAGGTTACATCTATATTGTCAAATCAAGATGAATTTTTTTATCATATCAGTTAAATACAGATTGCTTTAACATATTTAAATACAAAAGAAAAGAAAAAAAATTCTTTATAACTAATATATATGCTCTGTAACTAACTCAATTTATGAATTATAAATATTCAACAAATTAAGCTAGTTTAAGATATATCCAGCTGCTTTCAAGTCTTCAGTTATATATTATCCCCACATGTTATTCATAATAATTTTGGGTACAACTATAATAATATTATATCTAAGTCTGGTAAATTATATATACATTACAAATGTACAATTTATGCTTAAAGGCTATAAGAAGACAGAATATGTCGGACAAAAATTGTAAACGAAGTGCAATAAAAAATCATGAATAACATTACTGATATTAAAAAAAAAATAGATAATTGAAAAAAAAAAAGACTAAGCAAAATTTTACTAAATTTTAAAAGGAAACATTTATAGTAGAAGAAAATACAATAATATTTTTTTTTTTTTTTTTTTTTTTTTTTTTTTTTTTTGTAAATATAGTTTATTTTACAATTATTAGTATTTTTAAAATATCAATGAAATTAATAATAATAATAATAAAATCACATCACTGATTGTTTTATTGAGTCAAAACATAAATACAAGAACTGCAAACAATATAGCAAATTAAGCATAGAATAATAATTAAAAAAATTATCCAGTTCTAAGTTTCTTTGAAAAACAAATATATATTACAATAGAATAGAAAAATCAAAATATATAAAATGTCAATAAAAGAATTAACACAACCAGAGAGCTAAAAATGGAAATGCACAAAGGATAGATAAAATAAATGACATTTTTCAACATTTTCATGATAACCGAAATGTTACATATGATTTATTAAATAATTCTAATTTTGTGGTGAAAAATCAGTGTTAAAAAACAACAAGTAACAATAAGATGATTAATGATGGTACATCACGCATAAAGTGACAAGAAATAGTATTACAAAGAGTATGTATAATGATACAAAGCCCTAATATAACACTTGATTTATTAAAATTTACCTGTAGGTGAAAACTGAATCGAAGATACACTGATTTCCGGTTTTACAGTTCTGGAACTTTTGTCTATTTTTTTACTACCAGGTACACCTAATGCAATAGTTTCCTCATCAACTCTATGTTCAATCAAAGCTTTATTTCCAAATTGGGACATTTTTCTTCTATTGATAAAATCCTATAGGAAAAAAAAATAATACATATAAATGAATGTATTTTGTTTGTATAATGGCAGAAGGTTTATTGTAATGGCAAACTTATGCTCTTTACTGACAATTTACATATTCTTAAATACATACTTGGCCACAGCTTTTTTTTTTTTTTTTTTTTTGAGACACAAGTGTAAAAACTTATTTAATTCAAAATATTTTTTCAAAGTGAAAAGTTATTTTTATAATGTTGTGGGCCAGATATGTGCAGGAGCAAGGATCATATGCAGGCCATGATTGAAAAAAAAAAAGACCCTTAGTTTATTTATAAAAATTAAACATTCTATAGTTGGTACAAAAAACATACTGCTGGTGCATGAGACATAAAAACTGTAATACAATCCTTTTTATTTATTTATTTTTCTTCGATGTATCAGCAAAATTTTGCTTTTACTTTTATTATTTCATCTAAATTCCTCACCTACCCTTGAAAAATTTCCCCTTTGCCTCATCCCAACTCACAAAGTTTAAAGCTCTTTAGAATTCTTATTCTTTGTTTGCTCTATTTGTTATTTTATTGTAACAATAAACAATCAATCATTTAGAATCTTTGATGTTTCAGCAAAATTTTGCTTTTATTTTTATTATTTCATCTAAATTCCCCACCTACCCTCGAAAATTTTCCCCTTTGCCTCACCCCAACTTACAAAGTTTAAAGCTCTGAATTCTTATTCTTTTTTTGCTCTATTTGTTATTTCATTGTAACAATAAACAATCAATCATTTAAAATCTTTGATGTTTCAGCAAAATTTTGCTTTTATTTTTATTATTTCATCTAAATTCCCCACCTACCCTCGAAAAATTTCCCCTTTGCCTCACCCCAACTTACAAAGTTTAAAGCTCTGAATTCTTATTCTTTTTTTGCTCTATTTGTTATTTTATTGTAACAATAAACAATCAATCATCTAAATCTCCCCCATGAGATTACTGCTTCTCCCTTTGTCTCACCGAGTACCAATCAATATATTTTAAATGCGAATAAAATTATTAAACTAAAAGGAAACTTTCTTTACATAGTAAACTCAAGATCAATTTGACCTCATTTTATAGAAGATACAATACAAAGTTGGGGTTTGATAACAACCCCTACCCATCTATAATAAAAATTTTGTTTAATATATCATATGCTAGTGATTTTAATCCAGTATTTTTCGTATAGCCACACTGGGTCTCAGACCAGCCCAGAATAAACTGATACAGCTTTCAAAGACTTGGAAATATTTTAGCATGTGCAGCCCTAAGACACAGAGCAAAAATATGAAAAGGGTGGAAATTGTAACCTTTTAACTCAGCACTTTATGTTTTGCAGTTTTTTATGTATATTTATAAAATTATTAGTTAAGACAATTATGGAATAGCATTGTATTTCAACTTTGTAAGTCAACATCTAAAATAAATATAACGCTCCAAAATATTGAGTTGGCTTGGCAAATACATTCGTTCAGTTTTTAAGGTTTAAAAAAATTATTTCTACACACGTATGTTTAATTAATTACATATTAATCATTGTTATTGATCAACTTTTGGCATCTTTCCGCAAACTCCATAATGCCACATTAATAGAATGTTTGTGACTTATATTAATGAAAAACTTCTCCAAGTGCATTTTCACAGCCCTCTCGCCAGCAAAGGTTTTGACATTCAAATGATTTTGCAGTGACCAGAACAAGTGGTAATAGGGTGGCACAAAATCTGATAAATGTGGAGGATAAGGCAAAACATCCCAGCCAAGATTCAACAATTTCTGCAGGGTATTTAATGACGTGTGCATGTGGGGGAGTCACAACACTTTTATGATTGACCAATTCTGGCCGTTGTGACATAAAACATTGCTCAGTTTATGTAACTGCAAGCAGTATGCATTTAATACAATGATTCTGCCTGCTTGTAACATGATAATAACTCATAATAAAGCACACCTTTGAAATACCACTGCACATAGAGCATAACCTTCATGGGATGCAGTGCTGCCTTTGAAGATATTTGCGGCGGCTCGTTGCTTTGTCCCCAGAATATGTTATTGCACTACATTATCACAGACAATCAATTTTTTTCCTCTGTCAACATTTGCTTAAAAAAAGGCTCGTTCTTTTGACATTTCACCAGTGAATCATAAATAAAAATATGATTGATCAAATTCACCTCAGTCAATTTATGTGACACCCAAACATTGAGACGAGAAACATACCCCTGTTGACACAAATGGTTTCTCATGCTTCTAGTTGAAATATTTAATGCTGTAGCAATCTTCCTGATAGATGCTGATAAACACGTAGCCTTAGACTTGATAAAACAGTTCAATACATAAGTTAAAATCACTCACTTAATGGCAATTACACAAACTATTAACTAAGATCATTTCCATAGATGAGGTCCAGCCTGCATCGAAGTATCTTAAGACATTATCTCTTTAGAAGGAGAATAAAAGTATGAATTATCTGTAGAAAGTCGCAGTATTTATTTGAAAAGAGCTTGCATGTGTGGGAAATGCCCATCACAAGAACCAATAGCAAGCTGGCATCAAAGTCGATGCAAAGCGAAGAAGATCGATTTGATTAGCTAGTGTGCATCTGATGTTCTCTGGGAGGAAAAAGATCGCTGTGATATTCATATGTCAGTTTGGTTCAAGCATGGTGAGTGTTGTTTGGAGGAACGAGAAACAAAATGGTGAATTATGAAATAGAAACTTTTGCTCTGTTTCTTTTTTAAGATATGGCAAAAGGACAGCAAAAAAAAAAAAAAAAAACAAGCATTATTTAAACTATATCTATTCAAGAATTTTAAAATTATTTTCTCAACATATACAGGGGACTCTTGTTAATGTGTCTCCTGTTAATAAGTACAATTTGATTTTCTTCGACAATTTCTATTTCTAATTAATGTTAAAGCCACCGCTTAGTGCGTATAACATGTTGGATAATGTGAACAAATTTTTCACGAATTGATCAGACAGAAGATAAACTGGTTTTGTACATTAAACAATTTTGGTGCAACTTTGGTTATAAAGAGATCAAGAAATTGTTAGTGGACAATGATGAGAAAGAAAACATTCTATCACTAAAAAATGCGAGCCATTCAAAAATGGCTAGCAATGGCTGTTTGCCGATACTATCAATCAAAATATTATGAAATAGACCAAATTGTCAAGTGTGCTGCAAAACAGGAAAATGGTGTGGTAAAAAGATAACTTGTTCAATTATCATAAAAAGTGGTGAAAGATTAATCTAATTAAAATTAAATTTTGTATATATGACAATTTATTTGCATATTTTGTTCAACCTGAGAAATTCATTCTTTTGTATTAACAAATTATCATTAACTTGCTTTTTTACTAAAATTACTAAATTAAACAAAGTTGTTTCTTTTAGCATAAAGTTCGTATTCTATCTGGTTTTTATCAAAAATTGAATTTTAAATTTATTTGTCACAAGGGATTGTTTTACATCTTACAAATGTTTAAAGCGTTTAATAAAGACTTTGGTTAGTACGAGTGAAAAAAGGCCTCCCTTAGAAGTCTGCAGTAACAGGAATCACTGTAATTACAATTCAATTGATATTAAATTATTGATAAAAATGCATATTTAAAAAAAATTGTTACACTCTTTATTTTATTTTATACTTTTTCGTGTTTAAAATAATTCATTGTTGCAGCTTCATAGCCAGTTGGTATATTTCAGCAAGCTTGATTTGGCACATAATTCATTACAATTGTCAGAGGCATGGAAATACATTATTTTACCTGCCACTGGTGAGTGGATTTTATGACAGGGTGAGTGAATTTTAAAAATTTCAGGCTATAGAAGATATGCTAATCCGTATTTTTTTTTTACTAGTTAGCTCATGTTGCAACTTTCCAAATTACTGCGACAACTTTCCAAATTACTCTGGGGGGACATCCCCCCGGAGCATTGAAATGTGCCCCCCGGAAGATTTGAGATTTTATACTTTCAATGGTCAAAAAGTGCAATTTCCCCACCGGAAGTCTATAATGTCCCCCCCCCCCCCCCCCCCGGAGCCACAGAAATCCCTCCCGGGGAAAAGTGTTTGAATTCAACACTGATCACTGCCCTTGTGTACATATTTTTTTTATAATTTTAGCATGTCAGGAAGTGAAGGAAAAAATAATTACAAAATCTCATCTTTACACTACATGAACCAAGTTAAGTTAAATAAAAGAGTTTAAAAACATATTAGCAATGTTCCATTAGCAAAAATATTTGCTAAACAAAATTTATGTGAAAAAAATACACATACACAAAAGAGAAAAAATGCAGGTGTCAAACATTTACAGAGGTTGCTTACAAATTTATCACATTTAAATAACTTTTTTTTTTTTTCAATGAACTTAATTCATAATAACTACATTTTTTAAAAATTACTTTGTAAACAGTTTTCTTTTTCTTTCTTTCTTTTTCTTTTTAAAACTTTTACACTTATTTTTTTATAGCAATTTTTTAGCATCTTTATTTTATAATCAAAATAAATAAAGTATTAAAAAACAAAAAAAAAAAAAAAAATCATCATAGCGGACTACAAAGCATGTTAATTATAGGAAAAAAATAAATTAAATAAATACTTAAAAATAAATAAATAAATAGAAATAAAACTTAAAGATGTTGATTATAGTACAGATATGACAATTATTTTAAAAATAAAGAAATAAAAGCAAAAATAAAAATATAATAATAAATACCTGAACAGCATCAAATGATAAGTTACACGTTATTTCAAATTTCTTCAAAAGTATTTTCTCTTGCACATTATATATGCAAACAAATTTTGATCGGCCAGCAGCTAAAATGCACTTTCCATCAGCAGTGTAACACAAACATGTAAAAGCCCTATAGAATAAAATATAAATATATTCATTATAACTACTACTATTATTTATAACAATTTCAGCTCTGATACAATGTTATAATATCTTTTCTCTGTTATGAAAAAACAGCAGTACACATCTTCTCACATTTTAAAGACAAAAAAAATATGCATTTATGTAAGAAATTTATTGTAAAGGTAGAAATAGCTAGACTCAGGACATCATTGTGGACTAAACTATTTTATTTTAACAACTCAACAGTACGTATTATGAGATCAGTTTTTTTTTCAGAGAGCCACAGAGCCATGTAATTACTTAAGATATCATATCATGGGTATCAGAAGAGGCTGAATATCTTAAAATATGTGCTCTTTGAATTTATTCAAGAATTTACACAGGAAACTTCTTTTTTTTTTTTTTTTTCAGCAGAGGCAGAATGGTGAACATTGGCTGTAACTTTTCTTGAACTGGTTAAGAAGCTTCTGACAGCAAATGGTACGTGGCCTAATCATGAGTGAAGCAAAACGGCTAATTTTAATCTTACATTTGGATCAAATCATAGAATTTACTCTCTGCTCGTAATAACTGTTGGGATGAGAAAGTTAATTTACATGTTGCAAATAGGTAATTAAAAAAACATAATAAAAATTTTGCATTTATTTTAAATTTTAGATTTAAAATAGGATTTTATTATGTTTAATATCAGCTTGTTCACGAATTTTGATGGAAAACTCATTTTTTCCAGCAGAGGGAGAATTGTCAACATTAGACATGAACTTTTCTTGAATTGGGTTAGAAGCTTTTGATGATGTCAGGGGCTCTCAGTGCAAGGGACGTTTGGACAAGCCCTGAGCACAGAAAATCTGCAGACACTTGCAAATTGCACTTAGCTATTAGTTTTAATAATAAGGTTGGACGGGATTTACTATCTGCTTGTAATAATTGTTGGGCTGAGAAAACTAAGTTACAGGGTGCCAATTGAAAATTAAATAGTGTTCTAAAAATTTTGGATTTAATTTAAATTTAAAATGGGATTTTAAAACCTTTCATATATATATGTATATATAACTTGTTTGATGTATTTTGAGTTCAAATGTATGATAATTATTCATATATATATATATACATACATATATAAACAGTAAAACTTAGATTATTGGCCAATCACAAATCTACCACTGTAACAGGTTAGAGAATAGGCAAATAATAATAACCCCTTCCTCCACAACAAAAGCTAGCAATTGATGATGAAGATAAAATTTTAGCACAGGATTTTGTATCCTATAGATTCAAATCAAGATTAGAATTAGAAACTGATTATACTACTATTATAACTCCTTAGCTTTCAAACTAGTGCATTATGTATATTAAAAATATTATTTTAAAAAATCAACTCTCCAGAACATTAAAAATATACAGCACATTTTGTTTTTATGATATGTTATCATTCAAGATACAAATGTGAAAACAAATTTATGGAATAGTTGTGTTACATTAAAATTGTACTTATATTATGATTTGAAAAAGACTGTCATTTTTCTTCTTTTAATTCTCTAATAAAATTTAATTAATTTCTTTGCTTCAATCGAACTTGTATCTATAATACCAGATATGTTTAAAGTAACATTTTCCAGCTTACAAACATCAGATAGAGTCTGACAAATAACAACATAACAATTGCCAACTTTAAATATCAGCCCCAACTGGCATTTAACATTAGCTTTTTTAACATAACTGCTGATCCCATTGAGATCCCACACTAAAACTTTCAGAATTTAAAGTTTATAATATTACAAAAAATATTTTTTTTTCAAAATTAAAAAAAAACACTATTTTAAAATTAAATTAAATTAACTTTTTTTAATGAAGCAAAGTAAACTTGCATATCAAATTAAACCTTATAGAATTCTCTTTAAAATGAGGGGTCAAACAACTCTCTACGCCTGATAGAACTTGAGAAATTCAAAATTGAAAACATTTATACAAGCCAAAAATGATGATTTTTCGAAATTAAAAAAGTCAATTGTATGAAAATTTACTGAAATAAAAAAATAATAAAAGCATATTCTCATTTATATCATCAGGGAGAACTATTCCTGTAAGTTTCATCAAAATCTAAAATAGTCAGGTTAAGTCACTGGTTAATTTGACATGGAATGACCCATAAGGAACAATATCATAACATTTTTTTCAAAATTTTCAACTCATTTTTTAAAATATAAATGAAAAGAGGAATTCTAAAACTCACTGAGATTTCAAAATCGTTTTGGCAGTTACTAAGTCTGTCTCGCGACGACCAACATACAAATCATGTCTTCCTTCAATGGTTCCAATTTGTTCAGAAGTGTATGGATTGAAGAAAGATATTTGACCATCCAGTGTTGATACAGCAACTTCATGACCATCAGGCCTATATGTTACACACAAGCCTGAAATAAAAAGTATTTTCAAAAGCAATTTACAATATATTATATATATATATTAAACATGCATTGCATGCAAAAGTAAATAGATATTTTTATTATTAAACCCCTTAGCAGCCTAAACATTTTTTTTTTCTTTTCCATAAAATTGCTTGGAAATCGTTGCAGCCATCTTTTTCTAACAAAACGTTTACCGTTCCAAATTGGCTGGGACTTTTTTTTTTAATTTTGCACTCAAAATGTTTCTTTCAAAGTGTCCAAGCAGGTTTTTTTTTCACTTTCTTCCCCGTTCTTTAAGCCACATTTACAGTAGGAAAGGTGCGATAATTAGACTTCTAAATTGCAGTTTGTTTATTTCCAGCAAAGAGATTTTTATTCTAAATGATGAAATTTAGTGTCCTATACATTAAAAAGAAGAAGAAAAAAAACTTTTGTCACATTCAAAATAAAATATAATATATTTTTTAAACAGTTCAAATGAACTAAAAAAATTAGACCTATAATGAATGTAAAAAATACATAAAATCATAAAATATTTGCTTGGATTTACTTTTTAACTTGAATATCATTATAATTCTCCTGTAATTTTCCTTTAATAAATTTCAGTTTTTGTATTTAGGACAATAATGGGTCGAACCCATTTGATAGTTTTTAAATTAAGAATTTTTAAATTACGCAGTTCGAAAATAAATACCTCAGAAACTTGCAAACACACGCTTTAATATATTTTATTATATATTTTGAATGTTTGATCTTAATACAACAGCCATATATTAAACAAATATCCTATTTTTTTAATAAGATATTTTTCTAAGATATAAAAGATTAAAACAAATTTAAATAATTATCTTTTTAAAATTATAAAGGAGATGGCGATATATATATTTATGTTAAAAAATAACACAACAACATCATAGTATTCAAAGTAACATTTTATTTTTTATGCTTTGTTGCAGGGGTCATTGTAATTGTGGGGGGGGGGGGGGGGGGTTGCATTTGCAGGGGTTCCAGGGGTCATTGTAAAAGGGTCATTTAGAATTCCTATATTTAATGAAAACAAACACTGCATCAGTTTTTTTTTATTATCCTTTTACTATCAAATGTAATCTGCTGTTGTTTTCCAATAAATAAATAGATACATACATACATTTTAAAAAGTCAAGAGATTTTAACAGAACATAAACCATTTGGAGATCTGCAGGGATTTTGAGATTTAATTGTTACTGTTTTAATGCAACCAGGCAATCCAACAAAGACTTTGGTTAAAGATTCCAATATACTGTGCAATTTACAAAAAATAGATAAAAAATATTTTTAATTTAAAATTCTAATATTTTTTTTTACATTTATCATACATTTTTATGTTACCTAACAGCTACAACAAAAAGCATTTTTGGTACTGTAATTTAGGGAAGAAACATCACGGCACTTAAGAGTTTAAAAGTTAAAATTTCTTAAATTTATGAACATTTTGTGCAAATTATTCAGTGTTTTGAAATACGTTTCAAATATTTTTCATTCACACTTTTTTTTTTTTTTTTTTTTTTTTTTTTTTTTAATAATTTTCCCTGTGATTGCGATGTTGCCAATACTAAGTGAAATCAAGGAAAACAATACATGAGTCATCCTTCTAGGAAATATGGTGAATGGAGTCAGAAAGGAGCAACAATAGACACTTCCTTTTATTGCAATTGTTGTGCATCTTTATAAATCCTTGGCTTAAAGCTTTCTTTAAATATAAGTAAAGGTATTTAGTTTTACATTGATGCATTTCAGTTTTTCAACATCTCTTGAATAAACATACTCGCGTATCTGAAACGGCCAGCGCTAATGTTTTCATTCACGATCTTCCAGTTCAAAATACGTTACTCAGTAACAGTAAGTAACCTGTGATGTCAGGATCGCGCTAGTCACCGTAGTCTGCTATTCGCGACTTGCGAGTATTCGTAGCCAATGGCGTTTCAGATGCGAATTTGTGTACCTCTAAATGGCAACGTGTTTATGCAAAACATTCGCCGATAGTGTGTTTAAAAGGCTGGACTTTCCAGGATGCTTTGCCTTCACTTTTCATTCCTCCAGCTTGTAATGCTGGTTGTAATATAAAATGTAGCTGCATATTATTTTTCTTCAGTTCGTTTATTTAACAGCGAAGTTATGCTGTCTTATTGTATGTCATCATGTTTATAATAAACTACTATGATTTTAAAGGAGCTGTTACTTTTTAAGTCTTCCACATGTCACATGAAACACAGTTTTTTATTGGTACGGCCAACAAGTGGTAGCAGAGCGTGGTTGTGATTTTTTAAAGCAGTTTAAAGTTTGTTTTGTGGAAGTGAAGACGTCGTCGCCGATGTGTTTCTCGAAGTCGCTGCGATGTTGTTTTTCTGCTTAAGTGTCGCCGATGTTTACAGCTGATGTTTTTTTCCCTGGAGTGCGCTTTTAAAGAGACTTTTGCTTTTTTTCATGTGTATTAAAGTGTTTTTCCTACTTATTTGACGGAGGCCGTATAGAAAATGGAGTTTCAGAATGTTGCTCTTTTGACCTCGTCAAACTGGGAGACGTGGAAGATGGAAGTAAAAGTTCTGCTAATGCATTATGGTGCTTGGGAATATATCAAGAACGTCAAGAGTGAAAGCGGTGAGACATCGGAAAAAACAGTTCCTGTGACAGACAAGCTGACATGGAGAGAACAGAGTGAGGTGAATTTAAGAAAAGCCCGGTCCTATACCATTATTTACCAGACCTTGTCATCTGAGTTTAAGCCATTAATTTCGCATACAACGAATGGAGCTGAAGCCTGGAAGATCCTTAAAGAGCATTTTGAACCTACCACAAGAGCTCGTGTTATACAACTGCTAGATGATTTTTTTTGTGTCCGTTATTTTCCTGGAGAAAATTTGGGACTTTTTTTGTGTCGTGTCAAGCAGGCAGCAGAGCGTCTGCGTGATGTAGGACATACCCTTCAGCCCTTGTATATGGGTTACCAGATGATTAGAAGTTTGCCCGAGGAGTTCCAGTCTACAGTCCAAGCGATTTACAGGTGGCCAGATGCAGAGTTTGTACCGGACAAGATTGAGGCTGAATTGCTACTGGAGGAGAATAGATTGAAACTGGCCAAAAAGGACATTTCTAGTTCTAGTGTTGCTTTTTCTGGAGAAATGGTAAAGTGTAAAACAGGTAAATTTAAGAATTATAATGTTAATCAAAGTAAATTAATAGGTCCTTGTTTTCTTTGTAAATCTTATGGTCATTTAATTGCTAACTGTAAATTGAAAAATCAATCTAAAAATTTTCAGTCTAAAAATTTTCAAACTAAGAAATATCAGTCAAATAGTAAATTTAAAGAATCTAGTAACGCAGAGTTAAAATGTAATGTAAAATGTAGTAATGAAAAAAACAATAGAAATGATAGTAATGTAAAATGTACCTTCTCTGAACATGAGACTAGTTTGATTGAAGTAGCTCAAAGTAATTTTAAAAGTAATTTTCTTGAGGCAAATTCATCTGATTTTGGCCAAAATAGTAGCTGGGTGTTTGATACAGCTGCTACTGCTCATTTTTGTAATAACAAAAATCTTTTTTTGAATTATGAGTCAGTTTCAAATATGCAGATGTCACTTGCTGTTGGAGAAAAAGAAAGTCCTGTTCAGGGAAAGGGTACAATACATTTTTTTATTAAATGTAAAGATGGAAGTTTCAATCAAATAATTCTTAAAGATGTTTTGTATAATCCTCATTTACGTAGAAATCTCTTGTCTGGTAGTAAACTTGAAAAACTAGGCATAAATTTTGTTGGCAGTAAAGGCAAACTAATTGTGTATGACAAGGGCTGGCAATGGTTATTTTATGCAGTAAGGAAAAATGATTTGTATTTTGTTAAACCTTTCAGCTATAAAACTTGTAAAGGAGAAAGCAACTCGGTTGACATTTCAGCTAACCAAATTGAAAATTTAAATTTGAGTAACTTGTGGCATGAGAGATTTTGTCACGTAAATAGTGAATATTTGGTTAATACTAGTAAAAATGAAAGTGTTAGAGGTTTGCCAGAGCTGTCAAAGTTAACCGAGGATTGCATCTCCTGTAAACTTGCAAAATCGAAGAGAGTGCCATTTAAATCAATAGGGAATGTTAGATCAAAAACTGCTCTAGAACTTTTACACATGGATTTGTGCGGCCCTTTACCTGTAGCATCACATGGAGGGAATAGATATTTTTTCACAATCATTGATGATTTTTCTCGTAATGTTGCAGTATATACCATCAGAAATAAATCAGACGTTTTTCAGACATTCTTAAAATTTCAGAATAGGGCTGAAAGGTATTTAAGTAAGAAAGTAATTTCTACTAGAACTGATGGGGGTTTAGAATTCTGCAACAACGAATTTGAGAAATTTTTAGAGAAGCAGGGAATTTTACATGAGAAAACGAACCCGTACAGTCCAGAAATGAACGGTGTCGCGGAGCGTTTTAATTTAACTGCTCTTGATGGTGTTAAAGCTCTCCTTAATTCAAGTGGCTTATCACAAAAATTTTGGGCTGAGGCCTTAATGTGTTTTTCTTACACCTGGAATAGGATCTGTCACAAACAAAAAAGAACCCCTTTTGAGATGTACTCTGGTATAAAACCTTCAGTTTCTCATTTAAAAACATTTGGCTGTTTAGCTTATGTTGGAGTGCCCAAACAAGTCCGAAGGAAGCTTGATATGCGAGCTAAACTAGGGATTATGTGCGGGTATGCTCAGGCAACTAAAGGCTACAGAATTTGGTTAATAGATGAACAGAAAATTGTAGAAACCATTAATGTTCGTTTTGATGAAACTAAATGGGGGGTAGATATAGCTTCAAAAATTAAAGAACCTAAATTAAATTTTTCACTTTTTGATTTCCCAGAGGACGGAAATATTTTTGATGTAGAACCAGAGATTACATCTGAATTGGGAGGGGCATCAGATTCTAACCAAAGTTTAGAACAGAGTAGTTTAAAGACTTGTGCAACTATTCCTTGGATACGTAAAGCAGTACCTCGAAAAATTGGAAATAAAACAGACATTTACTATGGCATCGAAAGAACCAATACTAGAATAAGATCTTTTAATGAATTGTTAGAATATTGTAAATTAAATAAAATAGAATGTGATAAAAACCTTTTTGACTTCAGCAGTAAAAATAAAGAATCCGGTAAAATTTCTAATTTTTTAAAAATAGATGAAGCAAACTTGACTGAGGTTAAAATCCCCAAAACTTACAATCAGGCTGTAAAAACCCCAGAAGCATCTAGTTGGAGGGACGCAATGAACCAAGAAATGAACGTTATGTATGAACGTAATGTATGGGATCTTGTGACACCTCCGAAAGATGCAAAAATACTTGGTAATCATTGGGTGTATACCTTAAAAAGAAATGAAAATGGTGAGATTGTAAGGTATAAGGCTAGGTTAGTTGCAAAGGGGTTTAATCAGGTTAAAGGAGAAAGTTACGATGAAGTTTTCAGTCCAGTTGTTAGTTTTTCAATAATTCGGTTGTTCTTTGCCATATTTTCATGTCTGTTGAAATGGGTTAATGTCCAGGTAGATGTCAACAATGCATATCTTTATGCTGGTCTTGATGAAACTATATACATGCACCAACCTGAGGGTTTTGAAAAAGAAAAAAATAAAGTTTGTAAGTTAAATAAAGCCATTTATGGTCTGCATCAAAGTGGCAGACAGTGGTTTTTTGAAATGGATGATGCTTTATCCAAATTAAATTTTTGCAAACTAGATTGGTGCAATTGTGTATATATGTTTCAAGACAGATTGGTTCTTTTGCTTTATGTTGATGACATTGTTCTTTTTGGCAAAACTAAAGATGATTTGAATTTTGGGATAGATTTGCTGCAAAAACATTTTAACTTAAAAATTTTGGGTGCAACCAGAAAGCTATTAGGCATAGAGTTTGAAGAGATTGGAAATAGACTTTACATACACCAAACAGCTTATATTGAGAAAGTTTGTGAAATGTATTCAAACTTTAAATTTCCAATTAGCTCTTTACCTATTCCTAAGGGTTTAGTGTTGTCAAAGCAAGATTCCCCTTCCACTAAGGAAGAATTTGATAAAATGTCTAGTTTTTCTTATAGAAATCTTATAGGATGTTTATCTTATATAGCGGGAAGGACCAGACCTGATATTATGTATGCAGTAAATTTATTATCTCAATTTCAAACCAATCCTGGCATTGCTCATTGGAATTGTTTATTAAAATTGTTAGGTTATTTAAAATATACTAAAAATTTCAAACTTGAGTTATCTAGAGTTAATGATTTAAATCTCTCATGTTATTCTGATTCAGATTTTGCAGCAAACAGAGACGATCGTGTTTCCATAGGTGGATATATTTTGTTTTTGGATGAAACTCCTATTTCATGGAAGACATTTAAACAACAATGTGTAAGTCTTTCAACCATGGAGGCCGAATATGTCAGTTTAACTGAAGCTGCTAAGGAATTAATCTGGATAAAAAAATGTCTTACAAAATAAAATACTTAACTTAAATTTGAGAGATTGCACTTTATTCTGTGATAACCAAGCCGCCATAGCCTTTTCTAATTCCCCTTTTGAAAACCAGAAAACAAAACATATTCATATAAAGTATCATTTTTTAAGAAATCTTGTTTTTGATAAAATGTTTAAACTTAAATATATTCCTAGTAAACTTAATCTTGCAGATAGCTTTACTAAGCCACAAGTGAAAGAGCAGCTGTTGAATTTTTGTAAAAGAATTTTTGATATTTAAATCTTTATGTGGGGGGTTATAATTTTTCTTACAATGTTGTTCACTCTGGTCAGTGTCCTGCCAATAAAGTCTTATGTGACCTGACATTGATCAGATTGTTAGTTTTTGAATTTTTCAAGTGTAATTTTTTTGTAAATTTTTTGAACTTTTTCATGTTTATGCAAATTTTTCATGCTTTTGTAATATTCTAGAGATGATGAAAAAGGAGGCCGATTGTTGTGCATCTTTATAAATCCTTGGCTTAAAGCTTTCTTTAAATATAAGTAAAGGTATTTAGTTTTACATTGATGCATTTCAGTTTTTCAACATCTCTTGAATAAACATACTCGCGTATCTGAAACGGCCAGCGCTAATGTTTTCATTCACGATCTTCCAGTTCAAAATACGTTACTCAGTAATAGTAAGTAACCTGTGATGTCAGGATCGCGCTAGTCACCGTAGTCTGCTATTCGCGACTTGCGAGTATTCGTAGCCAATGGCGTTTCAGATGCGAATTTGTGTACCTCTAAATGGCAACGTGTTTATGCAAAACATTCGCCGATGGTGTGTTTAAAAGGCTGGACTTTCCAGGATGCTTTGCCTTCACTTTTCATTCCTCCAGCTTGTAATGCTGGTTGTAATATAAAATGTAGCTGCATATTATTTTTCTTCAGTTCGTTTATTTAACAGCGAAGTTATGCTGTCTTATTGTATGTCATCATGTTTATAATAAACTACTATGATTTTAAAGGAGCTGTTACTTTTTAAGTCTTCCACATGTCACATGAAACACAGTTTTTTATTGGTACGGCCAACAGCAATGAACTGTAGAAACATAGTATTGGAAAGTTGTTTTTCTAAATTTAGCAGTTGAAATTTCCCTTTTGGTAGATTTTAGTTTGAGCTACTACTCATCAAATCACTAATATATCTGGCAAGAACTATGTTACTGTCACTGCTTTTTCAAAAATTTTGTTATAATGATCTCCTACAGAGTGGGACTTCAAAATTCTCATTCTTACAACGACCCGATAGCACAGATTTTTCAAAAATCTTTTTGATTACTTATTCAATATTAAGTTTGGAAGTTTATTTTTTAAATGAATTTTAAAGTATCTGTTATAATGATCCCTCATTAGGGCGGATTATGATTCCTGTTCTTAGGATAACCTGATAGCAGCGAATTTATTTTTTAATCTTTTTGATTATTTATTCAATAATATTTCTGAAAGTTTATTTTTTAAACGAATTTTGGAATTGATAACTAAATTTAGTTATTTCAGCCATGTTTATGTGATATTTTTTATATTTATTGCCAGTGGAGATTATGCAGATTTCTTACAAAATGATGTCAATTTTCGGGGCTGCAGCATTTCTTCACTAAGTTACGGTACTTTAATATTGACCACATGCCAATGAACTTTTCATTATATGCAGTGCAACCTCTGTGATTCTAATAATTTCAGAGTTTAAGCGTAGTTTGATTACATATCTGTTAAATTTGTGTATTATGTATTTATTTTTTTGTGAAGTTTTAATTTCTTTTGGCATTATAGTTATGGAATATTACATGGAAACAAACAGATGCAGAATTATTTACATTGTTTTAAGTGCAAAAGGTTTAAACTTCTATAACTGGGCTGCACAGACACAGAGTTAAAATATTTATGCTTGAAAATTATTTTAAAATCTATGAAAGTAAATTAAGATACAGCTTACAAACAAATTGCATTTCAAAGTATATTTTTTACTTTCTTTTATTAAACTTAATTGGTTCATGTAAAGATGGAACTTTTTAATTGATTTTTCACTCACTTCCTGATGTGCTAGAATTGTAAAAAGTAATATGTACACAGGTATGTTTCTAAAGACAATACAACATGTTACTATCTTCAGAAATAAATTATGAATTATTAATAAATTAATTTTAAGGAATTTTTCTGAAAGTCTGGAGCAGGTGATAAATCACCAAATATTCTTTATGGTTATGAGTTGTATCAAACAATGGAATTCATTATAAGCTAAAACACACTCGCTAAACTATGCCAACTGGTTGCAGAGTTGCAACAATGAAATATTTTAAACAATAAAAAATAAAATATAAAATGGAATTTTTTTGGAACATGGACAGCAGTAATGAAATTAGATGTGGTTTTCAAGATAAACATTGAATACTTTTAAAAAAGGAAGGAAGGGGGGGGGGGTTATTTTATTTTTATACTTATTTATCTATTCTATGGTGAAAAAAAAATGAAATTGTGCAATGTTTAGAAGTTAAAAAAATTACAGTAAAAGTGAAATTTATTGATCAGGATGTTACCACTGTCAATATGATGTCAGTGTTACACATGGACTAAAGATTTTGCTTTATAATAAAATTAGTTACATCAGAGCCTGATTACCATGAAGCAGACAGGCATCAGTATTTCCTAATAACAAAATTTTAACTTATTTAATCAAAGAGTTTATGGACATTGTGCTACTGCAGTAATAAAGCTGTGTGTTACAACTTACAAATATCAACCAGAAAACATTTGTTTGTAGATGAATATTATGTTTATTTCTTCAGAATTATCCCTTCCTTTATACAACTTACACAGTACAGCTAATAATCAGTTAATTAAGATTTGATAGTTATGATTTAAGCAATATATATAGTTCCTACACATAATCAAACATCATTTACTTTCTAATTTGTTTTCTAACAAGACAGTAACCATTTCTTGAAGGGAAAAAAAAAAACAGCAAAAAATTAAGCTATACAGATATGTTTAGAAAATAATATTAAAGATGGCAGATACCTGAGTAACAAAAATAAATGATTTAGCAGATATTCCCACTAGTCAGGCAGAATTAAAATTGATGGAAACATTTATTAAACTAACCTAACAAACAAATATAGTTAATTATAAAACAAAGTAAAACCATGTTAAACAACTTATACAAACGTTACTTAAATTATTAATTTTAAAAAAAAAAACGATAATGTCATGGTTTTGGTTGAAATGGATGTACTGCTAATAGCTGACATAGACATAAGTGTTGTGCAAAAATAAGTAATGATTAGGCCAAGGTGAAAATCGGTTAAATGGTTACTCTGAAATTGGTAACTGAAATTTTAACATTCATAGACGTGTATATCTCAGCTCCGTGTACACAAAGCTACAGCAGCAATCCAGATGTGGTTCTGAAGAATTTATGGAAGGTACAGGTAATCTAAACACACAGAAGATTTACCCCCAAGAAAAAAAATCCAACATCAATTTGTAAAAGTTTCAGCAATCATAACTTTTACAGGAATTTTAAAATAACTTTTCTTCACACTTTTTTACAGAAATACTTTAAATTAAAAGATAAAATAAAACTAGCTCCTTTTACTGTGGTAGTAAACAATTCATAAAACACTGATTCTGCTAGTCCTTCAGATGGAGAGTAAAATGATGTGTTACCTGGCACAGTGCAGAGAGCATTTATTGGTAAAGCACCAGGTTATGAAATATGCAATGTGACAAAAGCCCGGAGCCAATGTTAAAGCGAGCTGGGGAAACCACCGACAGAGGCATCATTTTGCTGTAATTTGATCCTCAAACGCACACAAAAAATGTTTGAAAGCATCATCCGAAGAAAAATAAAATAGCAGAGTTTCCCCCAGGTTAAAAAAAGGACAGGGTGCTGCTGGTGGGAAAAGGGCACTTTTTTATTCTTAAGGGCACTTTTTGGATTCTTGAGGGCGCTTTTCAGATTCTTAAGGACACTTTGTTTATTCGTTGAAGGTATTCTTTTTGTTTTTAAAGCCACTTTTGATATTTAAAAGTCAAGCAACACTTTTCCAGACAACATTCAGTCAATTTTTACTATGAAAGCAATTTTTTTAATGCAAAAAGCAGAAAGGGCACTTTTTTTTTTACTGAGGGGCACGAAGGGTGCTAATTATTTTTATGAGGGGCAAGAAGGTTGCTATTTGGTAAATCAAAGGACAGGCAGGGTGCAGCACCCTTCTGAAACTGTCTGGGGAAAACTCAGAAATAGGATAGGATATCATTAAAAATATATGTATTTCTATAAAGATAAAAAAAAATACTGACACAAAACCAAAGAAAATTTGCAAAGGGAAATGAAAAAAAAAAGCATTTTACACAAAAAGTAATATGTTAAATGGGACTTAAAAAAAATATTTAATATATATATGTAAAATATATGTTCCTTAATCCTTACTGTGATTAGGTTGCTGATCATCTTACAGTGCAGTGCCAAATTAATAAAATTTAAATTCCATGTTTAAAATCACTGACAACCTGCACCCAGTTTCCTTAAGTTTGAATAACTTTTAATAATATGCAATAAAATTTGCAAATGTCTCTTTAATATACAAGGTAAAAAATGACCTTGATACAGCAAAGTGATTGGTGGCTGAGACAAATAGCCTTTTTTTTTTCTTTTTTTTTTTTTCAAATACCCATCCCAAGAAATAAGAACTATAATATCCTGCAAATGTAATATTTCATTTACAACTACATTTTTTAAAGCAACAAGATATATCTTACCATCTCTTATTAAAGTAACAGTTTCTCTTGTACTCTTGCTTTCGTGGACATTCCAAAACCGCACAGTTTTATCCCATGACGTAGTTGCTAAAACTAAATCAACAGGGCTAAATGAAATACTACTCACAGGAGCTTCATGCCCAGATAGAACCTGGAAATAATAGAAAACAACAGTTGTAAAGATATTTTATTAAAATAAACCAAAAACCTTCTTAAACATGAAATGTTGCACCAATTTAAGCATAGATGGAAGTTTTTGTTTAATAGTATTAATCCTTCTAATTAAAAGCAAGAAATTAAATAATAAAGATAAAAAAACATCTCAAGGAATTGATACTAACATGAAATAAAAACTTGTAGTTTATAAATAGATTTTAATAGAGTATGTTATATTGCAATCTTGCAAATTGGTACCCCACACCTTTCCAATACTCCAAAAGCCCTGTCAAATTTTCAGTCAATGAAAAAAAAAGCAAATAAAATCTTCTCATGATCTGTTGAGAATTCGAGGGAATATAACAAATATCGTATATAAAAGCAATGTAAGGTTGCTCAAAATAGTTATTTTTGCCCTAAAAGAAAAAAAAAATCCTGAAATTTATAAATTAACCATATTTTATTGTTTGTGACTAATTAAAATAAAAATAAATAAATTTATTTGAGTAAAGCCTGGCAGTATTTTGTAAAAAACAAAACTGTTTTCCAATTATGAATTTATTAATAAAGTATGAAAGGATTCATTAGATTTTGTAGTTTGATTTTGGACCAGAGAAAGTGCTGAGACAACTTATTTAATATGTAGGAATACTTTCATACTTTTGGAATATGATAAACAAAGTTCTAATTAAGATACAATCCATAGTGTAGGAAAATTATACAGTTAGATGCTGCTGCAATGCCACGAACCACTATAACTTCTACTCACTCCCATGATCCTCTCTGATTTTAGAATACAGCAAAAAAATTGACTGCTTGATTATTTTTTTTTTTTTTTATATATGACCGTTGATACCAGGAATGTGCTAAAGCACATCATTTAAGCAAAAAGGTGAAGGGATGCATAAAAAAAAATTAATGTGTCCTACAGGAAGCATAGCAGGGATCTGTTTAGGAAAAAACTGGGTCCTTTAAAGGACCCTTCACAATTTTTATTATTTCAAAACAGGACCCTTCACAAAACTATTTTCCCTAAAAGAGGACCCTTCACAAAATTCTTTATCTTAAAAATAGGTTTTTCACAAAAATTTTCCATCTTTAATCTGAACATTTCACAAATTAATCATTTAAAAGTAAAATCTGACCTGTCACTTTTACACATATAAAGAAAATATATGTATTTTACATCCATATATCTTCTTAAAAATGTATAAACAAGAACCTGAATATAACAATCATTTCAAATTCACAAAATTATAACTAGATTTTTCACAAATATAAAAAGATGTTCACAATTTCACAAAAACAGGACCTTGGGGAAAAAGTCTGGACAAACCCCTGCATAGTTTCCCCTTGAAAGATGCCAAAAGAGGCATATTTCGTATTAAATATGCATTGAATCTCTTATTTCTAAAACAAAAACCTACTTTTGTTTTTTAAAAAAAACAGTTTTTTGGAAGTGTCTGGATCCCAGAATTTCAAAAGCTGAGTAACATCAGTGATGATACTTTGTCACTAAAGATTATGAAATGGAGCATTGTGTCACCATATATGCCTGATTTTAATCTGTAAATATTCATGTACATAATCAAAAGTTTTTAAGGCTGTTCTCAAATCCAATCTGGCTACTTTATAACACATTTTTTAATTCATTTTTGTTCACAAATGTATCAAATTGGCAGGTGCTCTTATTCAGAAACTTTGTAATCGAAAGAAGTTTTCTAATGTTTCGTAAAGGCAGAAGATCTTTCAAAAAATATAGTCAAAAGTCAGTGTTTTGAACCGAATTCCCGACATGGCATCACAAGAAAGATGAAAAATGTGCTGTCATGTGACACGAATTGTTTATAACTCAATAAGTAATTTATTAATCAAAAAATGGAAAACTCATTTCGATTCCAAATTGCTTGAATAGTCAGGCCTGCCAATTTTATGCCTTTGCATTTAAAAATGAGTCAGAAAGTTTTGCGTTGCTGTGTAGGACCTTTGAGAACCATCTTAAATATCATCCAGAGCACTAAATATTGTCATTTTTAATTGCATGGCATCATCACTGTTTGACTTTGATTTGACAGCAGTTTACAACCGCTCCAACCATGTTTAAAATTTTATGTAGGGCAGATTCCATATTTATAAACATGGATACAACTTTTTTTTTTTTTTCATCATAGAAAAATTGTATTATATTCCAGATTAAGATATGTGTAAAATGAAAGAACATCATGATACTTATTTAATTGATACTTCAATATATTAAAACTAGGGGATCCAAACCCAGACATTTGAATTTACAGAATATACATAAAAACCATTTTTTAATTGAAATAGTTTTTTTTTATTTAACATATTTTTTTTAATTGCTTACTAACAACACTAGACGCATTTATATATAAAAAATATTAATAATGTATTCAAATAGTTTTTAAATTATTAAAAGGAATTCTTTTGTATTAGTCGCATGCCAGGAATTAATAGCCAAATGGATCACTGACTATTTCGCAACTTACAGCCGTCTTCTTGATTCTGATTATTTCAATGGTTAAACGCATAGTTTGATTACATGTCTGCTAAATTGGTGTTTTATATTATTTTATTTATTTATTCATGAAGTGTTAATTTCATTATGGAATATTAGCCGGAAACAAATGCTCTTTTTATATTGTTTTAAGATAAGTGCAAACGAGTTAATCTTTTGTAATCAAACTGCATGCAATAGAGATAGATTTAAACAAAATTCATACTTGAAAATTATTTTTAAAACGACAAAAAAAATCAGTAAATTGATATTTAGTTTTCAAACAAACTGCACTTGAAAGATAATTTTTTCTCCCCATTCAATAGTGTAAAAATTGACATTGTGTGATTTTAAAAGTAAAAGAAATTACAGTGAAGGAGAAATTTATTGGTCAGGTGTTGTCATCAGCAATATAACACCAGAGTTACTCATGGACATGTTTTTGCTTTATCCCAAAGCCTGGAGTCAGATTTTTAAAATATTGTTCATAACATTTCTGTTATTTAAAAAGAGTTAGATATGACAAGAAAACCACAATATATACACAAATAAAAAAACTAAAGAGATTGGGATTTCTGAACATGGGAAAGATGAAGAAAAAAAAAATATTAACAAAGTCATCAGTGCAAAAAAATCTGAAAATGAAATAAATAAAAAAGGAAAAAAAATAACACATATTGACCTTGCAAGAGAAATTTTAAAAGAGACTGATTTTAAGGAAATACTAAAAAGAGCAAATGATTTTATACAAAAGAGATGGAACAATAAGGTTATACTCAGGGCTTATTATGCATAATTACATAATTTTAAAGCCTTAACCAGTCAGTAAACAAGTTTTTAAAAAAATAGATGCTTTTTAAAAATTAGATGCTTAAATAATTAATACTTACAGATAATAAATGTCCAGTTGGCACAGCCCAAACATATACTTCGAAATTCTCTTCTGAGCCAGCACACACAATTTCACCACTGAGATCAACAGCTAAACAAGAAAATTGTGTAGGTTTAAGAGCTGTAAATGTCCTGAAGTTTCGATATCTGTTTTAAGAAAATTAATTTTAATAAAATGAATGTGTTACTATCATAATAATGCTCAATATCAAATGATTCCAACATTTTAAATTGTACATATACACATATACAAAGGCAGTTTGCACATTTTTTAGACAACTTTGTTTTGGTTTTAAAAAATCGTCTGCATAGACAGAAATTATTTATATTACTTTCTATAGAGAGAAATTATTTTTCACAGCTAATACATTTTTGAAAGTATATATTCTTGTCTGGCAACTGAAATGTTTCTTTACATGCAGAATGGCTTTTTTAAAGAACTGACGGATGGAAGGCTATATTCTGTGCTTTACGAAAAGAATGATTCATATTCGGTTATTAAAAAATGCTGTGAAAAGGAAGGTTTTCTATATCTAAAGCCACAGTAGGTAATATCGCCTGTGAAAGTCTGTCTTTAAAAGGAAAAATTGTTCCAAATATGTATCCAAGAAGAAAAAGAAATTTTTCGAATATTGCAAAAGTAAGATCTTTAATGGTAAAAGAAAATCCTCCAAGTTAAAGGACTGTTCCTAAATCATTAAAATGTCCAATGTCAACTGTTAACAAAATTATTAACAGTGATTTGAGTTTTAAAAAGCTAAGAAAACACAATGCTCATTGTCTTTCTCCACGACATATCGCCGAATATAGAACTCAATGCACAATTTTTTATGAAAAGCATTTATCCGGAATACGGAAAAATGCTGTTTTCAATAGATTAAGCTTCAGCCTATTTAAATAATCATAATAAAAAGAGATCCATTTATTATCATCGCAGAAGAGAAAAAAAAATCTTAAAACATGGTTCAATGTATTTAAAGAAACTTTCAGCAAAGGATCTATGATTGTTGCTGGCTTTGCTTATAGTGACAAATTAAAAAAAAAGAGAGTGGAGAAAATTGTTAAGATCAACTCCACATATTATCAGAAACATATTTTACACCCAATCTTCAATCATGAAATACCATATCTTTACTTGCAGTGCCATGAATCTGTTGAACTGCATCAAGATAAAGCAAACAACCATACATCACAATCCACTGTTAATTTCCTATAAAAAAAATGGAATGAGAAATGGGTATCAGGACTATACCCTTCACTGATATACCTACTAAATCTCCTGATGTATCATCCATAGATTTTTGCACTTTTGGACTTTTAAAGAGCATGTTATCAAATCATCGACCTAGAACCATTCATGGACTTTAGAAAGCACAAAGAGGAATGGGCCAAAATACCTCTTCCAAAACTACAAAAGGCATTATTGTTATGGAAATGATGGTGTAGAAAGGTAGTTCAGAATAAGGGTTACCAAATTCAACATTTAAAAAACACAAATATTTTACGTAAAATAATTCTGTTAGTACCAGGAAAATAGTCTAAAAAATGTGTGACACATTAACTGATGATTCATAAAAGCACAGTTAGAAGTGAATTTTTGAAAATTTTAGAACACCATTTTTACAAAATTTTAGGACATTTAATATGCAATTTAAAATGTAATTCAATTATTTTCAAATAATTACATAATATTATATACATATATATATACATCATATTAATGTATTATAATATACATCATACAATAATATTTTACTAGGCTGTCAATTTTTAAAGTTGATTTACAAAGAATGCATCATTATTGATTATTAACACTCAAAGAAAAAATGCAAGCAAGCAAAATGTACAAAGCGATCATGTGAGTTCTAACTTGAAGTTGAAAGTCTTTGCTTGAAACAAGGAGCTTTCAGTCTTAAGCAATTATTTAAAAATACACAAATTAATTGAACATCAGTAAACTGCAATTGCAACACGACAGGAATATACAGCATTTATATATAACAATACTTTTCACTTTAGCTGCTGAATGATGGCTGGTGATCAAATATAATTTTCCTCAATAGGCCAACATTTATCTCATAGTAATCATTTGTATGGTGAACTAGCCATATGTCTCATAAAATGAAGAATGTAAATGACAGCCGGCAGACAGACAGCTTGGAAGAAAAAATTTGCTGAGGATACAAATAAGGCAAAAAAATACATGAAGAGAAAGCAATCAAGTGGTAGCCAAAATGTAAAAAAAGCTACTTATTTTAGTATACATGCTAATACTACTACATCTAAAAAAAAAATGTATTTGCAAAGTAAATAATTATTATATTTTAAGCAAATGAATTTTTGTTTACGGAAAGTTAGATATTTTCATTTTCCTTTTTTTTATGTGTTTTGGTTGTACAAAAATTAATGCTTTTATTTTTATTTATTTATTTACTTGTAGTATCTTTTGCCTAGGGACCATACAGAAATTTCAATTTAGTAACTTTTACAAAAATAACTTTATTGATGTAAATGGCTTTTAATATGAAGAATAAATATTAGAATTATTTCTGCAATTGGAAGTAAGTTTCTAAATCTAATGTGTTAGGAATTAGCTATTGGTCAAAGAGAATATCGATAAAGAGAAAACACCCTGTATACACAATGGTACAACAGTTTAATATGAGTAGTTTTTGTCCTAGATATCGTATATATTATTTCTCCTGTCAACATCCCTTTTTCTAAGGAAGTACAAAACGCAGAACGACGAATGAGATACCATATGAAAGGATTTTGAACAGGCTTCTGACCTAGTACACTTACATTTTCCTAAAACATGTTTTTTGATTAAAATTTGCTTGCAATTAAAAATTAAATTGGTATTGTTTTCATAAATGAAATGAAAGGTTTTCTTCAAATTAATGTTACCACAGAAACAAAATTCTCGATTATATCATGCTCAACAATGATTATAAAAAAAATAAACAGCATAAAAAAGATAAAGTGTGACATCTCCACATGTGTTTAATTTATATTTATGATTAAAAAGCAAAACTGAAATTTCAATGTTTAGGAGAAAAAAACACCATGGATTGTGCCATGTTTTTTTTTTCAATGCGGATGATGTCATCTTCTAATGCAGTTAAAATACGATTGTTATTTTTATTTATTTTTTCTCGTGCATGCCTTTTTGTAAGTTTGATAGAATAAATGAGCTGATATTCTGGCTTGACTAATGTTAGGAAACAGGTTTTGTAGACGCACCAGGGCTGGTGCAATTTTTTTTTGGTGCTATTTTGGCAAGAAAACCCCATTTTTGAATATCTGTTAGGCCTAGCTTGCGAAAACATGCTTCATTTTATAATAAATTTGTATTATAATTTTATTTTAAACCACACACATTTGATTTTATTATTACACACAGTTTTATTTAACACACACATTATTTTTATTACACATATATTTAATTTTATTTAATAATTATTTTTATATTATCTTATTTTTAATTTATTTACATACACATTTCATTTTACTATAAAATACTAAGTTGCCATATGAAGCAAAATTCACCAGGTTACCCCGCAAGGCAAAAAATCGCCATTTTGGCACCAAAAAGAAACCCTGGTGTGTTTGTGACAACTGTACCAATGTACTTTACAGGTATTTTTATTCTTAATGTTTCTTTAAAAGTTTAAATCTATATATAAAAAATACTACAATGCTAAAAAATTTGGATTGCAGTGTGAAATCCTCGCATGGGTCCACTGGTCCTGAATTCTTATTTCATATAATAAGGACCACATTTTAAAAATGGTAGATTTTTAAATTACACTTATGAATTTAAAAAAAAAAACTACATATAAATTAATATTACTGTTACTATCATCATTATTCAAATATTATAAACACACACACACACACCAAAAAACAGAAAAAAAAAAGAAAAAAAATATCATATAACAGTTATTATTTTAAAATAAAAGAATAATGTCTAAAATCGACCAATTTAACATAACGTATTTCATTTTCCATTTTTTTACACAAAAATCTTGAAAGTGATTAAATATACATTTCCAAATTACCTAGTCATGTCAAATGCACGTACTGTACCATCCAATGAAGCAGAAAGAACTACTTTTCCATTCTGAGAAAATGTAACACCAGTAATTGAGCTTGTGTGTTCTGTGAAAGTAACAAAACAAAATCCATTTGATGTGTCCCACACTTTCACCTACAAATCATCATACAAAATTATTTTAAAGGACATTTAACTATTTCACAGAATAAACTTTATGATAAACTATCAAATTAGGGAGGAAAATGAGGTGTTGTGCAACAAAAAATTATATTACTACATTAAAAAAAAATAATCTCACTCAAAGTATAATCTTAAAATACATCCTTTTTTTTTACATATCCAAAGTTTATAATTTTCATGTTATCTTAAAAAAAAATTTGGCTGGTGATATGTATTTTCACACACATACATACACATAATAATAATAATGAAAGATACACATAAATGATCATATTTTAAAAAGTGTTAACTATACACTTTTGAAAATCACCCAGTCATTATTAATATTTTCTAATTAAATAGAACTCCTAAAAATTTAATTATATAATTCATATAGCATCTTGATAAATTAATCATATGTTTAGTTATAAGAAAAGGGAAAATCAGTTTTTAGCACTTTCCAACCTAGTTGGAAAGTGCTTATGACTTCGGTTTGTCTGGCCGTCTGGACGTGCTCTAACTCCCGTAAATAGGCTCGGATTGCTCTGCAATTTTTATATGTTATTGTCGTTATCTATAGCATGTTCCCTATTTCAACGGAAGTGTGTAGCACTTATAGGTTTTTTACAGGGACACTCAAAAGAATTCCGTTACATTGCGGTCTATGGAGAAAAATCATTTGCGGTTTATTTAAATAATGTTTTATTAATTTAAACGCATTGAAATTTATATATATCGCTAAAGTGCATTAGAAGAAGCTTAATATGGAATAGGGTGTGCATAGCACTTATAGTTACTTTACAGGGACAGTCAAAAGAATTTCGTTACATTACGTCTATGGAGAAAATCGTCTGCGGTTTATTTAAATAATGTTTCACTATTTTAAACGCATTGAAATTTATATATATTACTAAGGTGCATTACAAGAGGCTTACTACAGAATAGTGTGTGTATAGCAGTCATCGTTCATTTACAGGGACATACAAAAGAATTCTCTACTGCCTGTTAACAATAATTCCTGGAAGTGCGTTTTAAGTTACTGAACGCGATTTTAATTTTAATTCACTTGTTGTCTATTACTTGGTGTGTATAAATTCTGTAGATCCTATACAGGGCAGCACAAAAGTTCGCGAACACATTTCCGTTTATTGACAGAAACTCCAGAAGGATAATTTTAAACTGTGCTATGCATTTCCTAACTAAAACTAAAATTTAGCATCCTATATAGTATATATACAAATCTATAGATCATATACAGGGCTGAATAAAAGTATTCGGATATTTTTCTGAATATTGTATCCATTGGAAATTCCTGAAATTATGTTTTTAAATATGTTATGCGTTTTCCAAATTGTTTACTTAGATGTTATCTTTTAGCTTATTAAACAGTATGTTTTGTAAAACTATTTTGGAAGCGTTGGAAAGTGCTACATAATCTATGCTTGACGCATGATTTTTCGTTCTTGTTTAAAGCTTTATTTAACAATCATATATACTATTTCTATTGTCAACATCCCTTTTTCTACGCATTTTCAACACGTACAACAATGAATGAGGTGCTGTTTGAAAGGTTTTTGAACCAGCTTCTGACATAGTACATTCATATTTCATTAAAATATGCTTTTTGATTAAAAATTAACTAGCATTGTTTTCATAAACAAAATTAAGGTTTTTCAGCACATTTAAAAATTCTTTATGCCACCAATATTGTATTTTAAAAATCACTAGTTGCAAATGGTATTTCATTAAATAGAGAAAAAAATATTATAATAATTAAATTCTACATTATAACAGAAACAGAAAGCTCAATTAGCTATCATAGCATTCATTAATGTGTCTGACGTCTAAGCACTTGTTTGTTGCTTTTTTTTTTTTTAAATTCTGCTATGTCTATGACTAAAAAGAACAATCAATAACAGAAAATCACACACGTAACAACTGTCAAATTTCATTTATTAAGTTTTTGGCAATTATTATACTAGAGAAAATCAAGTAGATAATTAAGTACTGTTTCTATAAATTTTTGAAAATAACATACAAATAATGAATAGGGAATTGTTTATTTACATTTTTAAAAAATTCTAAGATTTTTTTTATAGGTGTTATAAGGTAGAGAGGTTATAGGTAGAGCTGTTATAAGGTTAAGAGTAGGTTATCCTGATGTGGCTTGATTTTTAAAGAATATTCAGGGTTTTTTTTTTTTTTGTTGTTGTTCAAATGTAATGCACATAGAATTAAAATGTTTGGCAATGAATTTATTGCACTTTAATCTAAGTTGTCATACAAAATTATTGATATTTTAATAGATCTAAACTCCTTTAAAGTTCATTATGCATGGAGTGCATAGTAAATTGGTGTGAGTCTTTATGCTCTTAATATTATTCTAAAACAAAAAATTCATGTAGATTCTTAAAATATATTAGTTGGATGCCAAACCTTAACTTGAAAAGATAAATCAAAATTTCATAAAATACCAGCTGTTGAAGCTTGGGGTAAATTTTTGGCTTCACTTTCAAAACTGTTAAAAAAAATTTAAATTTTTTGGAAGTTTTGTCCCCGAAATAAAAAAAAAACATCTAGTTTAATTTGTAAAAAGCAAAACGTTGATAGCTTGAAGGATTTAAACATGAGAAGGTAACACAGATTCAAAAAGACTTATTTCAATAAAATAGTGTTCAAAGTTTTGATTAGACCTTTTGTTAAAGATGATATCAGTCCGTTAAACTAGCTGCCATGACTTAAAATACTGGAATTAAAAATGTTTTTGAGGGCATAATTTAGACACTTCAACCCTTAGACTCTCAGTGGGACACTATGTGCCAGTGCAACTTAAAAAATTACCACTGGACACAGCAACAGCAGTCCCTGAAATGCTTGGAAAACCATGCTGCTTGTCCCACTGGTCTCACACATTCATTTGGGATCATAGTTGACCGTTTACTCAGTAGATGGCAGCCCAAGGTGGGGCTTAGCGTGTTAGCATAACAAAAAAAAAAAAAAAAAAAAAAAAATGGTAGTCAAGGGGTTAAGGGAACTTGATACCCTTCACTTTGTAAAAAATAATGAAAATATGAATTTTTGCTGAACTTGTATTTAAACATCCATAGTATGTTCTGGTGAAGTTACGTAATGATCTGATGGTTATAAATATGTGGAAAAGGCTTACTACATACATTTACCTTTAAATGTGTCAGAGTTCCAATCTTTAAATTAATTTTTCTCAGTTCTAACTTTTTTGACATATTCCTATCTTTAAAATACTTAAAGTTCAACAGATATGTAAGAAATGACATACATTTTTTTTAAATAATTGAAAAGGTATATTCAATAGAATTAGGGATGGATTTTGCAATAGAATGAATACAAAATTTTCTAAAAATGTAAATATGAAGAAATGAGTGTCTTTCACCTCTTTTTAACATAGATAAGGACATATCTCTTTTTATTCCCCTCATAAACTAATGGTTTGTCAAAAAATCAATCCTGATGGTTATGAAGGATACTTCAATGAATATAATAAAAAAAATATATGTAAAAATACTAAAAAAAAATAATAATATTTTAAAATTTTCTTAATTTTTTTTCAAAATCTAGCATTGATAGTATACTTTTTGTTATAAAAGTAATTGTTTTAATAAATTAATTTCATAATATGTAAAAGAGGTAAAAAAAAAAAAAAAAGACATAAATAAAAAATAAATAAATAACAGTTCCTTTAAAGGTTCATAAAATGCATTTTTTTTTTTTTAAGTTAAGATTTTTTAAGATGTTTCATAAATTACTAACAAATAATAAATATAAAAATAAATAAATAAATACTTTTCCATCTTCACCACCAGTTACAATGAACATGCCATCCGGTGAATAGGAAAGACACTTCATATTGTTAAAGTGACCCTGCTGTTTCATAACAAAAGACTGGCTTTGCCATTCCCAGACAACAAGCTGGCCAATTCCAACACTTCCTAAAGCAATCCAATCACCAGTGGCATTAAATGCTACACTTGCAATCAGTTGATTTGATAACCTAAAAAAAAATAATTTGCTAATGTTAATGAAAAGTTAATATGCTACTGACAATAACAGCAGCACACACTATCTTCAAATTGAAATAATTAAATAAAAGATAAAAAGTAGGAAATTGTAAATTAAGGAACAACTTTTATAACAGGTATTTTGATGCCAAATTAAAATACAAATAACTCGCATTAAATATATTTATATATACATATACTCAACCAAAAAATTGCAAATGAGTACACCAACAAAAGGCTATGTATTGAAATTAAGCCAGAATTAACAAAACAGTCAATTGACACAGAATTATAATACTTTATTTATTAATATGTATTAATGAATAAATAAGTAGATCCAAAATCGATGTCTGATGTGAAACCAATATAAATCAGAACCTAGGTTATCCTATTGGCATACTTTTTAATGGCATGTGATAAAAACAATTTTTGAAGCAAAATTGGCAATTTTATATATTTATGTTTTATTAATGCAAATTAATTTTACAGGTTTCAAGCTAAAAAAAAATCTAACATTCCAAGTTTGGATAAAAGCCACACTATCTGGTATATAATATGGACTTTGCAAGTATAATGATCGATCTGGATCGATCTCAAACGTTAAACAAATGGCACTAATAAAATTACATATAAAACATCTGTTAAGTCAATGATAAATAGATAAAGTAAAATCAAACTTACGAAAGGGAATGAATTTGATAACAATGTGGCATTTCATAGAGAAAAAAATTTCCATTGGAAAATCCAACAACTAACAGATGAGTTTTTCTGTGAAAAGCAGCAGAAGAAAGTGCTATGTAGCCACCTTTTTTATCTTTCGATAAATTATCTTTTAAAAAGTGCCTGTAAGAAAATGTTATTTTTAAACAAAAAATATTACTTTTTAAAGTAAATTATAAAAAAATACATATTAAAGAATTAATAATTGTGAATGAAATAATAAATAAATATTTGAAATCAATAGAAAAAGGCAATAGTTATTTATAGAAATTACATGACTAAAATATTTGAATCATATTTTCAAGAATTATGTAACTACTTTGATTTTATTTAAATATTATTATAGAAGATTAGTGTAAATCTCCATCCTAGGACTGTGGATAAAAATCATAATTTTCACATAAAATTTGAAATAATTGATAAAATATCTATGTACTATTCATCAACAATAACGAAAACTGACATGAAATGCTAAGTTCAGGGCCTGATTAATGCATGGGCCTCTGGAGGTTTAACAAATTTTTAATTTTATGTAAATAAAATGACAGAACAGAGGAGAAATTGGAGATCTATCTTTCTTAATTAGTAAAAGGAAACCAGGGTTGGCAAGTTTTTGCCGTAAGTGGAAAAAACCATGTAAAAAGCATCCCTGCAAAAATAAGTTTTTGCCAAAGTGGTGGCAAAAATAGACTACATCCATTTAATTTTTTCCCAAAGGGAAAAAAAAAAAAAAAAAAAAAACTAAAAATCTGATGAATGAAAATAAAAAACTTAATACTTAATTAAAAAATCAATATTCTAAATTTATTTTTGAACTCTTAAGGAAAATAAGTATAATTATACATTTTATAAAAGAATACTAATAATACTTTTATAACATAATTATAAATGAAAAAAATACTAATTTTATATAAATAAATTGAAAACTTAACTATTTATTCATGTTTATACAATAATTATTACTGACTAGCTGGCTTCGCCCACTAGCGGGCCCCTAATTTACATCGGTGCCTCAAATCTTGTAAAACCTAGAAACGAACGAACCTCCGACCCGGCTCCCCGCTGCCTTCGGCACCGTATACTGGTCATGCTACGCACGCACAAGACACTAAACGCTCAACGGCTGGGGTTCGCTCTTAGCCGAGTGGTCTTCCTCAGGCATTAAATCCCTTAAGAGCTGCAAAATCCATTAGTTCCACCTTCCACCGCCGCCTGCGGCACGATATAGCAGACGTGGCTGCAAAATCCATTAGTTCCACCTTCTGCCGCCAGAGGGCGCAATCTGTCCTATACGAACATAACCGAAATCTATAAAGCTATCAAAATCCAGTCGAAGGAGCCAAACCCCGTCGTAATCGGGCCCATAGAACCTGAGATAGGAAAGCGCCCCTTGAAGGTGAGACTTGGAACTAAAATCGATAAGTCCTGTCGATGTCGAGTCGAATGAAACAAACCGCATCGTGATGGGACCCAATGATTACAGGCTTTTTACTGAAAGTAATGAACATTTGTCCCTATCTTGGAGTGTAAGAAGAAGAAAAAAAAATTCAAGCTTCCTAACAAAACATAAGAGAGAGGATTTTTCAACATATACAATGGCATAGCCAAGGAAGGTGTCCAGGGGGTCCAGACCTTCCCCCGCCCCCACAAACAAAGAACTGGTTTATGGATACAACAGTCAAAATTGCTCAAATAAATTCACAAAAAAAGTATGAAAAATTTCGCTTTAGACAGGTGTTCGCCTTAGAAGGCGTAATTTAAAAGCATATCTTTCGTCTAGGCCAGCGGTTCCCAACCTGGGGTACGTGGTGCGCCTGCTGGGGGTACGTAAAATAATATCGGTAATGGCAGAAATCACAAAAATGTTTAACTGAAAACATATAAAGAAAGTTGATCGTTTTGGATTACAAAGTTATTCTCATGTATAACTCCAATATGTTACACTCAAAGTGAGGGTAAAGGCCCACTATACCTAATAATTCATTGATAACTCGATGTCATTAGCTTCACCCACTGCTAATCATATTGCACGATTAGTTCTATATTTTCTATTACAAACACGTTCCATTTTCACAGTTAAACTGTTAAAAGTTAAAACATATTCACTCTATAGTACACCGTTGAAGAGCATAAATGTATTGAATTACTTGCAGAAATCTGAATATGATTTATTTTCTGTTGTAAAACTTGCTAATGATGTCTTTTCAGCTCTAAAAATTTTGTGTAGTCCATAAGCAAGAAACAGGAAACCAGTGTAGAGATCCATATAGGCCGAAATTTCCAGGCCAGGCCCAAAACAACACATAGAAAATATTTAAGCCTGACAAGGTTCGGCCCGGTATAAAAGTTAAAAGTTTGGCCCAACAAGGCCCGGCCCAGTATAAAAGTTTGGCCGAGCGCTGCCTGACCTGTACAAAAAAGTTAATGGCCCCCATACCACCCATACAAAAAAATTATTGGCCCGACCCGGAAAATATTTAAAATCTCGGACCGACTGAATTTTTACAAAAAATTATGAGGAAAAATTTCTCATACGAGGAGTTCAACCCAAAAATACTTATTTATTTTTCATTCATTTTTATCATCTTCATTTCTAAAGAAGCGCTAGGCTACGATATTTATTTTTTTAATGAATCTCTATTTGTATGTAAATGTTTCAGTTATCATTAATATCATTAATCCATATTACAGGGATTGGAGACTTAAATATCTGAAAACTGCTATACAGTAAAATCTTCTAAGATGAAATCTTATAGAAAAGAAAAAATAATAATGTGTTATTGACAAATTCCCTTCTTAGCAGGTGCAAATGTATTATGTTCTTTTCTCACGTATTATATTCATTTTTCATGGATCAACACATTTTCTGTTTAAGACACGATTCCATCATAGGCAGGTTCTTTTTTATAGGTTTTAATGTATTTGAATTTTATTGCCTACAAATCTACTATTCTTTAAAAAGAATAAAGTTTATTTGTAGAATAATAACAATTTAAAAACATATGCATTTTTTTGTAAAAATTTTTGGGTTGGGCCAAATTTTACTGATTTTTTGCACGTACCAGTTCATGCTAATACAATGATTTTCATACGGGGTGCGTCTATACTGAGACTGAAAATTAATTATTTTATAACAATTTACAAAATCTTTTCTCGCACTTTTAATATATTAATGAGCTCTTCTAAGTATGGTTCTGTAAATATTTTAGAGTTCTTCATTATTAATATTGTAGCAAGAATTGATTATCTTTTATTTAAAATCAACTGCATATGTATTATTGTCTCTTTCTTTCTTTCCTTACAATGTCTCACATGTTTACATTTGTAATTTGATACATGATCAATCTCTAATTAACAACTCTTTCAATTTAAAAATACAGATACTATGCAGATTTTTGTAATGATCTCGTTGGGGGAATAGGATAATTTTTCTAATGCACCAATTTTGATTTATATAAAAACTTTAAAGAAATTTAACTTTTTGAAAATTAATGGCATTACTATCCCATTAATATAGACCTATTTCCAAATTTCTTTGGAACACATTTGCAATTGACATGCCTACTTCACTCCAACAGGTAAAAAACTAAAGAGCATTTCAACCTTTTTGCAATATCATGTGTATGTTTTTGATATTTTATTTTCATGCATCAATAAAGAAAAGAGACAAAAATCTTTAAAATTATTTAAACTAAATCACCAAAGCTAACAATAAACAATAAAACTAATAAATAAAAAAGCACATACTTTCCAACTCTTTTGTAAAAGAATTTTTCATCCTTATTTTCTTCAACTTCTGTTAGCTCTTTAAAAGAAAATATAATATTATGTATAATAACTGTGTTCTCTTTACATTAATTAGTTAAATAATATTCAAGCAACCTAAAATCTACTAAAAACTAATCTACTTAAATTGAAATTTTTTACAGAAATTCAAAATTCTGTTAGTCTGAGGAAATTATTTCAATGCATATTTCTTATTTCCAAAGAAAACAAAAATATCAAATAAAAAAATTCCCTTAAACCCAAGAGAGAAAGACAAACAAACAAAGTTGAATCAAGTTGTTAACACTGTATACACTTATCTCATCAAAAACGTCACCTGTAAAAAATGCAGCCAAGTCTCGTGACTCTTTTTCCGTAAAAAGTTCTGAGATCGTGTAAAGCCAACACCGGCTCTATTACAAAGCCAGGTTTCAGAGGAAATACTGGTTTGCTGACGTCATCAACCTCGGTCATGAAGCAGGTCACAATATTCTCCCATTCTGTACTTGCTCGTAGGAAAGTAACATAGTACCGTGCGTTTCAGAGACAATGTGTTGGGGGATCAAAATGTGTTTTGAATTCTGATGTTAATTTAAAGTAGTTCAATTCAAGATCGGATTGCTTTTAATTAAGGTAAGTACATATTTACAGTATATATGTATATTTTTATGAATATTAACAATGTTGATCATTATATGTAGTTATTAAAATATGTTTAATTTGTCGTTTCTGTGCGAGTAGGCTTAACTCCACAGCTTTGTCCGAAGCTCGTGTTGTTAAAAAATTTTATTACGTTTGCACTATTTATTTATTAGTAAATAATCTCGCGCAATATTTTTATACATTAGTCTGTATTCAATATGAATTTGCTTTATTTGTAAATTTAATACTTTTTACTTAACACCTACCTTTCTTTTCATACATATCAATGGAAAATTGAGCATAAATGATTTTACATACTTCGTATTTGTTCGCTTATCATAGCTTTTAAATTTAGTACAATTTATGTAAATATGTTTAATATTAATATGAATTAAAATCAAAATTCTAAATCGGAATATTTTTTTATGATAAAGGAAATTTCGTAAATTTTGGTAAATTTTTGAACATGAAAATATTAACTGAATTGAATGCTTCTTATGATGTCACTAATTCACATGCAAAATTTTATCAATAATATCAGTTAGTAAATAATATCAGTTAGTAAATAATATCAGTTAGTACCAATGATATCAGTTAGTACTGTCATACGATAATTAAATATTCGATTTATTTTGCAATATTACATAGTTTATACATATATAGAATCTACAATAAAACTCACCAGAGGTGGTTTAATTATTATTAGAAAATATTAAATATATCAAGGGTAACATACCAAGCAAAATTTGGTGAATATTTATGGCCACTTCACAAAATTCTATTTAATAAAACAGGATCCTTCACAAAAATCAATTTAATAAAATAGGCCCTCCACAAATCTCAATTTGATAAAATGGGTTCCTTCAAAAATTCTTTATAACAGAACAGGCTCCTTGACAAAATTCTATATAACAAAACAGGTTCCTTGACAAAATTCTATATAATAAAACAGGCTACTTCACAAAATTACATAATAACTTACTATTTATTATTTACTATACCTTCATAAAAACTTACTATTTATTATTTACTTATTATTTTGTGACATTTTAAAATGTGTAATTTGTAAACAAATAAGTTCACCAGAGAGGAAAACTTTAGCAAAAGGATTTAAAAAGTATTTTTCAATCTTGGTTCAAATTTGAGTAACTGGATTTCATCTTTCATTACAAAATGTTATTTTTCACAAAATTTTATTTAAATCAAATATCACATTTTTAAAATGTGTAGTAATAATTAAATGTGTAGTAAATAATTGATAAAAAATATATATATGTTATAATGATAAATGTTATATTAAAAATGTCTTTTAAAGGACCCCTTCAAAAAATTGTTATCTCAAAACAGGACAACTATATATTTAATATTTCCTAATAATAGTAAAATACCTCTGTTTATTGTTGATTATAAAAGAAAAGCATATATGGAAAAATAAATCAAATATGTAATTGTCAAATGACAGACAGTGCATTATATTAAGTTCTTACCTTACACTTTTCACTAATATAATTTTGCATATGAATTAGTGACAGAAGAAGCATTTAATTAAGTTAATTTTTTCACGTTAACACATTTACAATTTAATCTATGTATAAAAAATATATATAAATATTTTAGTCTACTCTTGTAGCAACGACAAAGTAAACATATTTTAATAGATAATGATTAACATTGTTAATATTCATAAAAATGCATGTATATACTCTAAATAAGTACTTACTTTAATGGAAAGCAATCCAGTCTTTTTAATCGAAATATTATTAATTTTCTTGAAAATGTGCTAGAACTCAAATATGAACTTTAATTTACACATTAACCAAAAGAAAAAAAAAGTGTCTTTCATGAAATGAATATATATTTATAACACATGAAGGAAATAAAATAATACTTAATAAAAAAGAAAAAATAATGAATTAGATGAATATTTTTCTTAATATTAAATTTAAAAAAAATAATAATAAATAAATAAAATAAGACTCTTATACTTAGGAATTATACATATTTTATATAAAGAAATACACAAAAAAAGAAATGTTTATATTTTATATAATATGAATATTTTTTATTGTACATTTTATGAATGAAGAAATATATTGTTATGAATTATACATATTTTATTTCTATTAAAAGACATAAAAAGAAGGGGGGGGGAGGGGGGTTAAAAATATTTTTTTTCTTTAAAAAGACAATATAATGAAATCTTTCAAAAGGATTAAAATAAAAGTGTCTTTCCTGAACTGAATATAACATATGAAATGGTTACATGAAGCAAATAAAATTTAACTTAAAAGGAAAGAAAAAATAGTGAATTACATTTATATTTTTCTTATTCAGTTGTTAATAATAGTAAAAACTCTGATATTTATGAATTATTCATATTTTATTTTTATTAAGAGACATGAAAAGAAGGGGAGGGGGGGGAGGTTAAAAAGATTTTTTATCTTTAAAAAGACAGTATAATGAAAGTTTTTAAAAGGATTAAAATGAAAGTGTCTTTACTCAAACGAATATATTTATAACATATGAAATGTTACATGAACATATATACATGGTTATATACCCTGTACACTCTAACTTATGGCTGAAATAAGTTTTGGAACGATCTAGGAAAGTTATGATGATGAATGGAAAATAAACTGAGTTCGTCATCGTTGACCGAGGTTAGTGACGTCACTCTGAGTGTCCCCGGGCTTTCTTAATAGAGCCGGTGTTGGTAAAGCCAAGTTTAGCTATCTTATTAACTCTGAAATTTTCATTCACAAATCACTCCTAGTCTCTACTAGGGATGCACCGGATATCCGTCTCCTGCCGGATAACCTGCTTATTCGGCACTCAAACCGGATATCCGATCCGGCCGAATACTTCAATATCCGGTTGCTGAATAGTGACACATTTTCTAAATCATTTTTTAACATTATCAAAAAAGGTTAGTGCAAAATTAATTTGTTTCTTACCAACATTATCCCGTTAAAACAATGTTAGTAGAAATAAATATTCATTTTTTCGCAAAATGAAATTATAGAATTTATATATAAATGAAAATATAATATTTAAAATATGACAACTAATTATTTATAATTAAAGGCAAGTTATGGTGCTCAGCATTTTCAGGCTCTGTTATGTTTTTATCACAAATATTTTCCTTCTTCTGAGAAAAAGTGTTCACTCCCCTGGTTGTCTCTTTTTCTTGTGTTTTCAACAATTCTAAAGTAAAAATGATTTTATTGAATCTTTTGTCACTATTTTGTCTATGGATGGAAGACCAGCTGTAGTAAAATAATACTGATCATGAAAAGAATTGTGCCACTTTCTTGAATTTCACTGTCCCCTTTCTACTACAAAACAAGATACTTGCAATGAGGAGCTTCTCTATTTAAATTTTGTTAGAAAACATTCATCATAGGAAAAGTAAGTAATAATATGTACGAGTATGTTCGAAAAGAAAAAAATGCTTCAAAAGGATGTTTAATATTTATAAATAACAAAGATTTATATGTATGAAAAACAGTGAAATAAAAATTACTTCATAGTTTATCTTTTTATGTTCAATGACCCTGAATAAAGGAAAAAATAATTACTTATATGTAGGGTAGATGTGCCAGTAATGGACACCCTTAAGGAATTTCTTTGAAAATTATTTTTTAATTAATAGTTATAATTGTTATATTCCACGTTTTTTAATATTATATTAATCTACCAACAATATTTAACCATGCTCATAGTCACATTTCGCAATGTGAATCAAAATTTAATTGTAAATAACAGAAATAAATCAAAACACCCTAAATTCCAGTAATGGACACCCCACAAAAAGTAATAGATAATTGATATTATGATTGTATTCAAAACTAGAATTTAAAGACAACATATTAATGAAATAAAAAAAGCTGAATTTTTAACGAAAAAGGTTGAAGGTGGCCCATTACTGGAAGGCGGTCCATTACTGGCACATCTACACTATATTAGAATAGGCAAAAGAAAAAACATGATTGAATTTTAATACTTAATTAGTAAAAAGCATTTGTTTTTAAGCAACTTTAACTTAATAAATGAGTTTAAATCTATTATTAACATTTGAATGACATAAAATTATAATAATTTAAAGTTTTCCTTCTTTAAAGCAAGCATAAAATAGAAATATTACTATTGAAATTAAAAACAAAAAAGCATTCGGCCGGATACCGGATATTCGGTAAAATTTTGTACCAGATATTCAGCATCCGGTATCCGGCAAAAATTCACATCCGGTGCATCCCTAGTCTCTACATCTTTAGTTATATATTATTTTGTGACTTGGCAATTACGCAGCACAGGGAAGTTATTACACCTCACTATGTTATGTGGGAAGGGATGAGATAATATGATTAAGGCTAATTATATATGCACAGGGAAGTTATTACACCTTAATATGTTATGGGATGGCATGGTATTATTTGATTAAGACTAATTATATACATCACATTCTCGTGCTACGTAATTGCCAAGTCACAAAATAATATTTAACTAAAGATGTAGAGACTAGGAGTGATTTGTGAATGAAAATTTCAGAGTTAATAAGATAGCTAAACTTGGCTTTACACGATCTCAGAACTTTTTACGGAAAAAGAGTCACGAGACTTGGCTGCATTTTTTACAGGTGACGTTTTTGATGAGATTTCACTTCTTTTTGTAAGTAATCCTCCTTTTCTTGATTTTGGGTTCTTTTTGGAGATCATCCACTGATTTTCGCTAAGCCCACACTCTGTCCCTATTATTTACAGGTATAAAAAATTTGAAGCTTTAGTTTCGTTTGCAAAGTACTGTAGATAAAAAGATTTCAGGTTCCTAGGCCAGCACTAAGTTATGGGAGGGGGAGTGTCAAAAGTACTCTCAATTGCTTCCAGGATAGGTGCTATCCCTCTGAGATATTACTCGCAGTCCTAGATACTTGATATTTAGCATAAAAGAACTTTTTAGTATAAAAAGAAAGCCAAAATTAAAATTTCCGGAAATTTTTAATAAATCAAACTATATTCATTTTTTCGATGCTTTTTTTTTTTTTTTTTTTGGGGGGGGGGGGGCTTTTTTTGTACATTTACGGATTTTTTAATTTTTTCTTACTTTGTATACTAAACCCTACCAAATGTCAAGCTTCTAAGACTGTAAAATCAGATTATTTTCAAATTTTTGACTTTTTATAAATTTATTGATTTTTTTATTTTACTTCTAAGTTACCTGATTGTCATGCGAATATAGTAATTTTTTGATCCGTCTCCTTAGGATCATTTAGGTTCAATTTAGAGGTAAATCAAGTGAATGTTAGAGTCACCATGATTTTATTTAGAAAGAACTATCAAACCATAACCAGCCAGTAATGTCGGGAGGGTAGGGGGAGCTGTGAAAATTTTTGTGGGGCTAACATCATTTAACAATCCATATTTCATATGCGAAGTAAATAGAGAACCTGTGAAAGAAAACAAACCTGTCTATAAAGAAATCGCCTATAACATAGCCTGTCTATAGTGGAACTTTCCTATAACGAAATTCGTAAACGAAAGAAAAGAAAACCATAATCCGAGGGAAATAACATAAAACAATTAGGGGCGTTGTACTAGCTAATAAGACAATTATCTTAAAACTAATGTTTGTAGCAGTACAAAATCAAATTGTTTTCGAATTTTCGATTTTTTAAAGATATTTCGATTTTATTTTCGAATTTAACGAATTTTTTAATTGTTCCTTTTATTGAATAGTAAATACTACCTTTACACCAAGTTTTAAGTTTATAGAAAACAAGATAAAATTATTTTCATTTTTTGATTTTTTTTTTTTTAATTTTCTGGATTTTATAATTTTTTCTTATTTTGTATCCTTTATTACAAATTTCAAGTTTCTAGCGCTACAAAATCGAATTATTTTGAAATTTCCGATCTTTTTTGAGTTTTTTTGTTCTATTTTCAAATTTATTGTGTTTTAATTTTTTTCTTTTTCTGTATCCTAAACAATAAGTTTTTTCGATTTTTACAGATTTTTTTTCTTTTTTTGTATCCTAAATACTGCCTTTATTCCAAATTTTAAGTTTCTAGCTCCACAAAATCGAATTATTTTCAAATTTTCGTTTTTTTTCGATTTTTTTATTTTATTTTCGATGTTTGTTGTGTTTTTTTTCTTTTTCTTTTTCTGAATCCTAAACACTACCTTTACACCAAATTTTCAGTTTCTAAGACTACGAGATCATATTATTTTCAATTTCTCACTTTTTTTTTCTTTTTCTTTCTTTTTTTTTTTAAATTTTTAATTTTTGAAAATTTTGATTTTTTTGTTCGAATTATCCATATTTTTTAATGTTCCCTTATTTAGTATCTTAAATATTACTTTTATTCCAAATTACAAGTTTCTAGCGCTATGAAATCGAATTATTTTCAAATTTTCTTTATTTTTCGATTTCTTTATTTTATTTTTGAATTTTATTGTGTTTTTATTTTAACTTATTCTTAATCCTAAACACTATCTTTACCGCGAATTTTAGGTTTCTAAGGCTAAAGATCAAGTTAAATTATTTTTTCTTTTTTTTTTAATTTTTTTTTTTTTTGAATTTTCCGTATTTTTTAATTTTTCCTTATTTTGCATCCTAAATACTACCTTTATTCCGAATTCCAAGTTTCTAGCGCAACAAAATCGGACTATTTGAAAATTTTCGTTTTTTTTTCGTTTTTTCAGATTTTTTGATTTTATTTTCGATTTTTTTTGTGTGTTTTTTATGTTTTCTTTTTCTGAATTCTAAACACTACCTTCACACCAAATTTTAAGTTTTTAAGACTACAAGATCGTGTTATTTTCCATTTTCAATTTTGTTCGAATTTGTTGAATTTTCGATTTTTTTTTTTTTTCTTTTTAATTTTCCGGATTCTATAATTTTTCCTTTCTTCGTATCCGAAACGCTAGCTTTACTCCAAATTTTAAGTTTCTATGGCTACGGGATCTACCCAATCTTTTTTATGACGCGAGAGTGAGTGAGTGTGTGAGGGACAAAAAATCGAAACTTTGAGTTCATATACCGTCTGCACTAATTTATTCGGTATTTTTTTAATTATCCATATTTTTTAAATTTTCCTTATTTAGTATCTTAAATATTACCTTTATTCCAAATTTCAAGTTTCTAGCGCTGTAAAATCGAATTATTTTCAAATTTTCCTTATTTTTCGATTTTATTTTCGAATTTTATTGAGTTTTTTATTTTAACATTTTCTGATTCCTAAACACTATCTTTACCGCGAATTTTAAGTTTCTAAGGCTAAAAGATCAAATTATTTTAATTTTTTCAATTTTTTTCGAATTTTCCAGATTTTTTAATTTTTCCTTATTTTGCATCCTAATTACTACCTTTATTCCGCATTCCAAGTTTCTAGCGCAACAAAATCGGATTATTTGAAAATTTTTGATTTTTGTCGATTTTTTCAATTTTGCTTTCGATTTTTTTGGTGTTTTTGATGTTTTCTTTTTCTGTATGCTAAACACTACCTTCACACCAAATCTTAAGTTTCTAGGACTACAAGATCGTCTTATTTTCAATTCTCAATTTTGATGGAATTTGATGAATTTTCGAATGTTTTTTTTTTCGAATTTTCCGGATTTTATAATTTTTCCTCTCTTTGTATCCTAAACACTACCTTTTTTTTCCAAATCTCAAGTTTCTAGGGATACGGGATCTACCTAATCTTTTTGATGACGTGGAACGAGTGACAAAAAATCGAATGTTTGAGTTCATATATCGTCTAAACTAGAAAAGGCAGAAAGTTTTAATTTTAAATTTTGGTCCTGTGTGCCAAATACTCTAGAAAAACGAAGTTTTGAATTTTTGGGATACTCCAGCGCGGAGATATGGGGGGGTCAAAAGTGCAGGGGTGATTGTGGGTTCATGAAAAAATACCTGAAATTTTAGCGAGAAAATGTTTCTGTATGGAGAGAGGGACCATTCCATCTTGGTTCTGAGCAGAGACGCAAGCATACTTACATGGATTAAACTTTTAAATCAGTTTTAAATCTTTTAACTTTGGCACTGATGATGGAGCTTTAGAGGCTCTAAAACAGCTGTTTGCTATTTTATATATTTTTATTTGTGCTATTTTTATGTTGATCATTTATTTTAATATGAGCGATAGTGTCCAAGCCAAGAATTGAACCTTGGACCTGTTACTTAATATACCACATAAGAGAGTACCCATACCACTAAACATTTTATGAATCTACATGGAGGACATATACATCATTTTCTTAAATCTACATACCACTAAACATTTTATGAATCTTGATACAATCACCCTACAGAATAAAGGCAACTGCCCTGTTGAGTGACAACAAAAGTAGTATCATAAAGAAATTTAACAAAATTAATAAATCAGTGTTAGCTGTATAATATATACAGAGTTTTCCCCAGACAGTTCCAGCAGAGTGCTGCCACCTGGTTTACTAAAATAGCACCCTCCTTTTCCCTCAGTCAAAAAAAGTCCCCCTAACTCCATTTTGTGTTCAAAAATTTGTTTTCATAGTAAAAACTGACTCATTGTTGTCTTGAAACGTGCGTCCAGTATTTTAGTAACTTTAAAAATCAAAAAAGTTCCCTTAAGAATAAAAACATGCCCTTAAGAAATAAAAAACTGCCCTTTTACCACAAGCAGCACCCTGTCTTTTTTGTAAACATGGGGGAAATTCTGATATATATAAAACACAATATAATAATGCAAAATTCCCAAGTTCAAATAAGTACAGGGGGTAGAAATTGCAGCTAGAAAGCACTTAACCCATTTTTATGCATATCTCAAAATAAAATTAATATGGGTTAATAATTGTATGTTTCACATACAAAATCAACAGGCCACAGGTTGAATATGGCTACTCTAAACCAGAATTTAACAATGATATAACAAGCAAAACTCATACTAAAAATAAATAAATAAGTAAAATAAAAAATAATAATTTCAAAGGGATACCATTTTCTTTGGAAACTATCTCATCTTCCACATCACAATTTGTTTGAGGTTCAACTGGTTTTTTTTCTGTCTCGGGAACAAGGGCTTCTAAATCTATACTGCAATCCCAAACACATAATTGTCCATTCTTGCTAATAGTATAGATCTTTAAAGAGTTAATTATACATAACTTTTTAATTTAGAAGTTTTATTTTATTCCCCACGTCATTTGACATAAACATGAATAATTCTTTACATTACTGCTATCTATAACTATACTAATATTATAAAGAAGGAACATTAGGGGGTAGTATTAGCCCTAGGTAATATTTCAGGACATACTTTTTCCTATATTTCAGGACATATTTGCTTGGCATACTAACTGAAAAAACACTTAACTTCCTCTTCAATACATTTTATTATAATAAATATTACTTTATATACACATTTTTTTTTGTTTTAAAAGTATACATGTAAAAGAAAAGTAATTTTACCAGAACCCTTTGATCAAGCTCTTAAAAAATTGTGATTTTTGCATTACTGAAGGATTAAAATCTTTATTTTTTTCTTCGCTGATCAACGAAAATTGCAAAAGATTTTTTTTTTAATAACTGATTGGAAAAAATTGAGATTTTTTGTGACTGACAGACGAGAATAGAAAACTTCTTTTAATGACTAATTGATAAAAATTGTGATTTTTGGTAACTGATCACCAAAAATTATGATTTTTTAAATGCAAATCGACGAAAATCACTATTTTTAATGATAGACTGAAGAAAATTGAGACTTTCATGATCATTTTGCATCAGTAAATAGGTACACATACCCCCTATTTGATGATTTCAAATGCCGACATAGCACAAAACTCACAAAATTTCAGGAATTTTAGGACAGACTACGATATCTTAGGACAGGACATTTCAAGACATTTTAATTTTTTTCAGGAATTTCAGGACAAGTACGACCCCAGAAACATTTGTTTGTGTGCAGGACATAATCTTTGGAACAACCAAACCAATTTCAAAAATAATGATGACAGTCTATGCTCTGACATAGGCTACTCCTGTACCTAAAGGAGGTGAGAAAGCAAAAAATTTTCTAAAAAGCAATGATTTTTTTTAAACTTGAGCCTAGAATCTTGAAAACTGGCATAGTGGTTACTTTTAAGAGTAAATGTTCAGTATTAATGCTTTTCAAAAAAAGTAAAGTTTTTTAAAGAGGTGAAGTGGGCAGAAAATGTTCTCTGAAAAAACTACTCTGAAACACCTGAGTTCATTTAAAAAATTATCCCAGTATTATAATGGTAATTAGCGCTGCTTAAGCATTAGATTATTTTTTTTAATCTTCAGATCTCTGCCTTTCAGGGGATGCAAGAGAGAAAAACATTCTAAAATTATGATTACATAGAAATGGTTTGGGCTAAAAACACCTCAAATTTGACATGGTGGTTAATTTTTTTTTTTTTTTTTTTAATACAAAGGGCACAGAACGGATTTTTAAGAAATTCAAAATTTTAAAAGATGAAATCAACAAATAATGTTCGGAAATCACAATTACTCTGAAACTAATGAACAGATTTCGAAAATTCTTTCAGCATTGGTAATGGTGACTCACCCTACTTAAACTTAGTACAGACTTTAGGCCAATTTGGCAGTGCCCAGTGGCTCTTTTATCTACTATACATGCCTGACAGCCCATACTGAATTTTCAGTACTTTCTTTTTTCCCAGTTGCAGGAAAAAAATCACGAAATATGTCCATCAGTCACAGAATAAATGTTAGATGAAATTTTAAAAAGGTGTAAATCCAACTAAACATGAAAGATTCTCAGCCCTATAAAATACTTTCATGTCTGTGAAAAGAATCTTTCACTAGTTTCAGACCAACGATTTCATCATTTACAGGCACTCTTCATTTAGTCTGCAGTGTTTTGAGGTAATGAATGACATGATTTCTTTAATTCTGATAGCTTTTTATATTTCTAAACTACGGTATACTTATTAGTAAATTTTAAAACTACAGCAGAACCTCGATTATCTGACCTGCGTTTAACCGGAACTCTCCGTAAACCGATGTCGGTTCCCTGACCCCCCCCCTTTTTTTTTTTTTGCATTCTATGTGTATGCAAGCGGTCCTTTCCGAACTACAAGTACAGTAGTTGGTTTCCATTTCTTAGAATTACTTTGAAATTATCTTGAGCTCTCGCAAGCTCTGACCTCATTATAAGTCAAGGTTGTTGGAAAAACTGGATAGTTTTCCCTCTGCTAATTCTGTTTAGTTCTTATCACTCATTCAAAATATATCTTAATTGACCTAATTCATCCATTCATGCCTTATTATATTTATTCTATTTATTTAATATTTAACAGTTTATTCAGTTATATTCAGTAATTAGTCCAATCTCATTTGAGTAATTAATCCTTCAGTTCAATTAACTTCAGTTGACAATATGAAAGTATATTTTTATTTAAAGTAATTTCATATATTTTTAAAGTAAAAATATCTTTATTTAGTTACTTACTTTTTGGCCATATTAGTTATCCCAACTCTCCAGGCGTTTTCCATTTACTTTCATTTCGTTTTTGTTTACATCACGTTTTAGCTTCCTCTATACATCGTTCACGTATGTTTACTTCGATCGTCTCCTCATTTCTCGCGGTTTTCGGTAGATCGATTACGTCACGATACAAGTGATTACGGCAGCTGGTGACAGATGGCTCTGATAATCTGTCATTACCTGTAGTATTTACCTGTGACTGTAATCGATCGTCACGTAACCTTCGGGAGGACGGAAGTGACCTGTTTGCTGCAGGATGAGGCGGTAAGGTATTTAAGGAAAGAAGCGGTTGTGTGTAGGGTGTCTATTTTCTAGCTGGCTGGAAGCCGTCTCGATTGTTGTTTTAGTGTTTGTGTCGTCTGGAGATGTTTAGTCTAGTGATGTTTGTTTTTAATGAGGAAGTGCTTTTAACTCGTGTAGTGATGTGTCATAGTTATTGAAATAGAAGGTGAATGTTATTTGGTTGGATCTGCAAATGAAGAAACATTTTCTTTTAAAGAACGCCACGTATTTTGTTTTTCGGAAGTGAACTTTTGGATTTCATCATGTATTAAAACAACCTGTTTTAAAGAAATAGTTGGATAATAGAACGGCAGCTTTTCTGGTATTTTTCGTACAGCTAATTTAATATACATTGGTTTAATTTCTCGGTGGATAAAAATGCTTTTTATTTGAAGTTAATAATGCTTTTCTTTTTATCCTGTTTTCCATGGTTTCTAAACTCTTGTGATATTAGCTTTCGTTTTCATCAAAAGACTTCTGGTATTTTTAATAGTTCAGAACGCGATTCCATTTTTAGTATGTTGACACCGTTCTGTCTATCATTCTCGCATCGGTAATTTCGGTAGCCGAAATTACTTGTCACCGTCTAGCTATTTGAAACACCAAATACGGTTATTCGATTTGGGCTTCAAGGGATAGTACTTTATATCAGAAGATCGTTTGCCATTGGGACTATTACTAAATGTATAGTTAGTACCCTGGAGTGGCATGTTTTGTTCGGCGGTTCAACGTATGATTGTTTCGTGGTCGAGCAAATACGGTTGGCCGTTACTAACAAGTTGATGAACGGAGGTTGTATTTAAGGGGATGAGGTCATTGGATCGGGAATTGAGAAAAGATATTGTTTTATGGTTAATTAAAGATTGGTTTTACATTAATGGATTTTATTAAATGTTAATACTTATTTTTATATAATTGAGTTTATTTATTGAGAATATCATTAAAGTAAATTAAATGTTTCTTTTGATTTTTACTTAAAACATTTAATTAAAAGTAATTTTGTTTTCCATTTTAAGTTAATCTGGTAATGAACTTAATTCAATTAAAGTAAATTTGTTAAATGAATTTTTCCATCGGTGCTCCAGTTTTCACATCTTATTTATGAGATGTAAATTTAAGAGTCTCAATATATATTGTGTAAGTTTTATGACTTCTGTCTTTGACAAATGAAGATAAAAAGTAAATGTTAATTTGACATCGTTTTTGACTCTGGAATATTGGATATATGTATTTTATTTTGAACTTGGTAATTTGAATAAATCCTGATTAAGTTTAATTCCTTTTGTTTGTTATTATTTCATTTATATTTTTGAAACTTTCAGTTATCTTTATTTTCGTTTTTGAACACTTTAGAACCTTGGTCAATTACAGCATAAACGCACCAATTGTGCCTATGCTCTGCTTACTTCATTTAATTACCTAAGGGTTTAAATATATCAAAGGTTACTATATCTATATAAGCGCATTTTCTCCACCTAGTTCCAGTGTACACATCTCTGTTTTAACAAAAACATTCCCCATTTCGAAATTTGGAAGATGATGATGAAGGTGAGAATGATTACCAAGTAAAGATTGGTATGGTAACAATGGTGCTTTTGAGTGTTTCTAAAAAGGCCTTGCTGGGTTGGAACGACAAAAACAGTGACATTCATCTGAAGTACTGTTTTTAAGAAAACTTCGTAACAGAGCTGCACGGCAAAGGATGGCCAATTTACGCAAGATGAATCTTCCATTTAAATCATTGTAAGTTTATTGTTTCAAAATAAATTTATTTTCATGTATAATTTGAATTTAGATATTTATCTAGCAGTTTAAATAGTCATAATAGCGCGTCGATGATGATGTTACATATTAAACTAGATGATTATTGATAAATTCTTGATTATCCGATGTAGGTTCGGTTCCAATTATGTCGAATAATCAAAGTTCTACTGTATCAATTTGTTCATACAGCATAGAATGATTTTCACTTTAATTTTTTAACATCTTTACCAAGTCAATAAATTTTCAACTCTAACTATACTATCAATTATATGATTACCCAGGCTTATGAACACTTTGCAGAAAAAATACAAAAAGACAACCTGAAAAATATTTTAATCCCTGTTTTACAAGAGAAAATTATTAAGATTTATTAAATAATGTAAGACAATTTGAAACATTTTTAAATTTAACATAATTTTACATTGTGGGTCATGAAAATATTGACAATACAGAAAATACAAATAAATTGATTGATAAATCCAAAATATAGTAAACTTTGAATTAAAAATAAAGGATACATTTAAGGAATTTTCTTCAAAAAAGCAGCCTACTACAGCATCTGTGTGACTTCCAAGAGTATAAACTGATAAATTTTTAAATTTTTTTATAGCATATATTTTAGTAGTCATGTCAGCTCCACCAACTGCAATTGCCCTAAAAAATGAAAAAAAAAAAAAAAGAACTCAATTTAAAATTAATAAATATTTTTATTGTAAAAATAATAGGAAATGAGAGTTTTAAAATTGAATTAAATAAACATATCTTACGCTGAATCAGATGTCCAATCAATGCACAAAGTTTTATCATAGGAAAAATTAAAGACTTTTTCAAGAACAAAGGGATTGAACTGCTTCTCATTACAGTTAGGTGCTTTATATATAAACAAATTGTTTTCTTTTGTCACAGCAACGTATCTGTAATGTTAGAATAGTTAATATAAATGTGATAAGCTCTGGCAAAAGACAAAGCATACATCAAGGACAGAATATAAAAGTAAACTAATAATATATTTGTCATGTAATAGAACAGAATTTTTAATATGTTTAATTCATATTTTGGTACTTTTCTGCTAGTCAGGCACCAGTATATGTGTCTACCCCTTATGTGTCACACCCTAATAAGCCATGGAAGGGTGAGTTAAATTTTAAAAATGTGAAAATTGAAACAAGTCAATCATTTATAAATACAGGCGGCAATCAGATTTTTGGAAGACTCTTTCTCTTTTAACTCAGCAACTAACACAATCCATGCTTTCTCAACTGCTTTTATTGGTGGTAAAAGAGAGAGTGGTGATGGGTTTGGAAATATAACTCAGATTTTTCAAGGTTCAAAAAAGGTTTGCGGTATTTCAAAATAACTGAGATATTTCAAGAAGGGCGAAGTTGTGAATTTGAGAGTCAATTGTTGACTCACGAATGTAAAATTTAACAGTCATGTTTCATGAATTTTCTGGGATTTGCACATAAAATGCAAGTAAATGTGAACTCTGCTATAAAAAATACTACCTTTAATTTTTTTTTAAAAATTATAATGCAGTATTGCAGTATTAAACAGCTAGTATTACTCTCATGCAAATTAAATACTAATTTAATAGTACTTTTTATTTACAGTTTCCATTATTCAAATATTTTCTTTGACATTTCCTTAACATCTTAATACAAATTATAAAAAATTATCACAACATATCTATAATTAAAAGTTACATTTCAAAGCAATAAATTTCTAACTTTACTTAACATTCAAACTTTCTTAAAAGGTGCCTCCACTTTTTATTAGTCTTCCCCCATATTGTTCACACTCCAATAAAAAAAGGACTATATAGCGAAAGCTTTTCATGATTAGGCATTAAAATGATATTAAGAATCTACAGATGGGGACAAAATAATATGAACACCTTTGAAAAAGTATGCCACATTTAACACCTGCAGAACAGCTGTGCCGTGCTACCTGGCACAGAAGTCTGCCATCTAGTGGCCATGAAGAGGAAGCAATTAGACTCTCAACAGCAATCATAGATGTTGGATACATCTATCATACTCTCTGAATGATATTGCAATGACAATCTTGACAGATTTCAAAAGAGGCATGATTGTTGGAACTTCAGTGACGGAAACAGAAAAAACATTTTAGGGCATTCAAGGAGTACGATATCAGCTATCATGACAGCATACACAAAAATCGATAAGATGGGGACAGAAAAGCACAACAATGGATGAAAGAAAAATATGACTGATAAGTACAGATGGGTCTTGAAAAGCATAGTGGGTCAAAAGCACAAGCAATCATTATCCGAAATAACATCTGATATGAATGGTCATCTCCAGAATCACGTTTCAGCCAAAAACATTAAAAGGGAACTCCATAATGCAAATATTTACGGTTAAGTGACAATTTGTCCACACTGTATTCCCTGGGGAGCATCTGATTTATCAAGACAACAACACTCCTATCCATGCTGCTAAGTGTATTCAAGAATGTTTTGAAGAGCATGACGATGAGTTAGGACATCTCGTCTGCTCAGTCGCTGGACTTGAACACCATGAAATATTTGTGGGCATATTTGGAGTCCAAAATTTGAACCAAATTTTTGCCTTCAGCCATACTTTCAGAATTAGAGACTGCTCTCTAAGACGTGTGGCTTAATATTGCATTAAATACTGTGCATGATCTCTATGAGCCCATACTATATTGCATACGATGTGTACTTAAGTTGAAAGGGGGTCCAACCCCCAATTAATACAGATTAGATTTCCTCTTATTTCTCAGTTGTTCATATTTTTTTGTCCCCCAACTGTAACATGAAACAATCATTACATAGCAAAAAAACTATGTATGTAAAATGGACACCTTTACATCAACAGAGATTTATGTTTTTCAAGCAGTCTTATTTCAAAAATCTATTTTAAAACATACGACTAAGATTTGTATTAACTTACAATCCAATTACAGCATTATACTATATGAATATGCAACTTCAAACAATATTCTGTACCAAGAAATACATATAAAAAATTTTTTGGATATGCCATACATAAGGTTTTATTATTTGATACATAAAGGGAATCATCAGATTCGAACTTTCAAAAAATCGATTGTTTTTCATACATTTTAAAAATTTATACAATTCTGAATTGAATAAAACAAACCCTGTACTTTAAGACAGACTTACCATAAAATCCTGTTAATCCGCCCCCCCTAAACGCGACGGAAAATCGTAAAATAATCAGGGGAGGGCGCTTACACGGTATTGAAATTGTAGTATATGATATTTATGGGTGGTGGTGGGAGGGAGATGCTAATCGCCGATCGTCGCAAAGTATGCAATATTTTAATAAAATGACAAAAGAAAAACATTTTGAAAAAAAATGATATACAAAATAGAAAAACAGTATAACTTTGCGATTAATGGCAATTTCAGATTATAGAAAATTCTGGATTTCAGAAGCGTTGAAACTAGAATGCATTTAGATAAATAATAACACTAATATCTGTCATTAATATGGTAACAGAATAATAAATGGAACTTAATAATTTTAAATAATTAAAAAACACTGAGAAATTGCAGTTGAAAATGTCCTGAAATACTTTCTAGAACTAATAACATTTTATGTGGTGTCGCCATCTGATGTAATTTAGGAGATTAAATATCCGGGTTTTTTTTAAAAATCATTTGTTATCTATAAATGCTAAATAAATAATAGAAATCAAAAACATTGAGAACATACAAAACGAATTGGTAGTGTTGCCAGATTCTTAAAACAAAAAACATTGCTACCACAAAGATAGCACAAAATACACTACAAATTCGACTGTGGCGCCATCTACTGATTAATCAATCGATACATTTCTTGTGATTGGTTTCATAATAACGTTAAATACATATAAATTCTTTGATAAAGTAAATAAATTATTTTTTAATCAAAATATTTCACACACAGCATCAAATACACATTGTTTAACTTAGTTTCAGGAGAAACTTTCACTATCGCTATTTTAACTACCTTCATATCGCCATGTAGATAAATTTACAGCAAAACTAATGTTTGGTTATATTGCTTTTTCAGATTGACAATAGTTGAAGTTGTGTATGTTACTTTTGTCTTTGTACACGTTTGCGATACATCAAAGAATCCTCACGCCTTTCTGATCTGTCGGGGAAAAAAAACACTCATGAGATAGAATTTTTTGTGTTTATCTTGACGTGCGTGGCGAAATTTCTTTTGGGGGAGGGCGTTTACTCGGGATTTTTGAATTTTCCAATTTGTTTACAAAGTGGGAGGGGGGCGCTTGATCGGGAAGGGCGGATTAACGGGATTTTACGGTAAATTGATTTTTAAACTGTATTTTCACTTTTCTGAGAACTGTGTTTTTGTAAAAGAAAAACAAATGGTTTCAAGACAATTTCTTTTGCACAGATATGAATAAAATGATCATACCTACAGAGTTTCAACCTATTGTTTTGTCAATTAAAAGACACAAATTTTATTTATTTTGTTTAAAATGTGCTCTGCATGATACACCTTAAAAAGCCCATTCTAATAGCAACAATGGAAATTTATGCTACTTAATTGACAAAATGATGGCAACTGTAGGTATGATAGTTTTATTCATATATATTCTTTGCAGGTATACACATGACAAGATTGTGGCGTGCGGTGTCTAATCATTTTTGAAATTGGTTTAATTTTTTTAAGTTTTGTTATTAATTTTTAATTCAAAATTTCATTATCTGAATAGAGATTTAATTCATAATTTGAAATAGTCATTTTGTACCTACTGTTGCATGATTTAAAAAAGACTAAATAATAATATTTAAAAACACTTTTCAATTGAAAAATATATTTACATGTGAATATTAAAAAAGAAAGAAAATTTTACAATAATTAAATTATTACATGGGAAAAGCATTTAATGGTGAAAATTACGTCATATTTAAAACAATACATTTAAAACTATTTTTATAGCATCTTTATAAAAGTCCTGGAGGCTGCAACATTTTTTACTTAACCATTTTATACAAGCTGATTTTCAAATGTGTAAATGACCTTAATCAATCATGAATAGAGCTATTAGCTGTGACGACAACAGTGGATGAGGCCTTGAGAACCAAAAAATCCCTCAGTCAAGGGGAAAAGAATGGCAACCCAAGTATTTAGGGTTGGCAGGTTTTTGACACATGCCAGTTTTTGACGGTTTAAACTGTTACGTCAAAAACCTCTTGTCAAAAACCTTGTCAGAAACCTCAAATACTACATTGACATGTAAAATTTCACATTAAATGTCACACACATATACAACATTAGATGTAATGTTTAAAATGTTACTATTACTGTATATCAATATTTAATATCTAGTAAAGTGTTATTGTTAAGTGTAATTTTTGAACTGGGTAAAATTTTTTGGAGTAAAATTGGATGTTTAAAAAAAAAAAATGATTTGAAACTGCTCACATGAGCTAAATATTTTTTCCCTTACTTAAAATATCTTAAATGTCCCAGTAATTTAAAACAATAATGACATCACCATCTTCTTGCAGTATGGCTTAAAGTGTGCAAAGAATCAATAAAACCCCAGCTGCCAAGTGATACCTGCTTTAATAGTCAACTTACTTACCTTGAAACTTTTTTATTGAATAGGTCAATATTTCAGAAAATTGTGGAAGAGCTATGCAATGAATATTATAATTTCCCAACTGATTAATGATTTTAATTTATGCAGTGCAAATATCTTCTACTTCTTTGGCTAAAACCCGTAAGTGTTGCATTAGATATTCTTCAACGAGATACTACAATTGTTGATGCATGTCAAGTTTGGCACAGTCTTCTAAAAAAATTCATTTAAGACCCATATTGAAAATGTGCATAATAGAATGGATCAAATCATGAAACCATATACCATTTTTTGGTTTAATTTTGCATTTCAACCATAAGCGTGAAGGGCTGACTGCTGCATAAATTGATTCAGCTTGCACATGGACTACAGAGAGAATTTATGGATGTTTACTTGTGCTGATTGCATACAAAGCTGAAGAATCCTCTTTCCCTTCTTATTTCAAGCTACATGGAGGGCAGTTAACCGTATGATTTGGTGGAAAGGTATTATTAGATGCAATAGCTGTTCAACTGAGCCTGCCTCCAAACTTGCTCAACTAGCAAATCTTTTTCTATCAAATCCTGCTAGCTCAGCATCAATTGAGAGAGTATTTTCAAACTTATTTAGTTTCATACCTCTAAACTTAGAAATCATTTGGGTGTAAAAAAATGTGCAAAATTTGTTATATGCGGATGTGGCGGTTAAATTGATCCAAATTATTAATTGTACAATAATTTTCTTCTGATTTTGAAAATTCCAAAAAATAAAAATATTTTATTACAATTAATAATTTTAAAAAAAATTATTATAATTTTACTACATAAAAGATTACATAAATCATTATGACTTATTTAATGTATACCTGTTGTCATTAACATGTTTTAAAGCATGTTACAGGTTTTTGATGGTTTAAACCAGTTTATGACAGCTTGTCATGTCAAAAACCCAACCGTGCAAGTACAGATCACCAATGGTCATGATAATATTATTCAATCTTCTGTAATCAGGTAATCTTTTTAAAGCAGAGCAAATTGGCATGGTTTTAGAGCCTGCTGGATCTGGCCGGAGGTTGGTGAGCATAGCTCGTAGGGGCAGAGCCCCATAGCATGTATGCATATAATTAATCACATGTGTAATAATAAATGGAAAAGAAAATACAAAAAATTAAACAGAAGAGAATGGAAATACGAAAATAAGAAACTGTGAATGTGTTATGGAATCAGAGGACCTTCATAACTACAATTCATAGTAAAAATATCTTATTTCACTGAATATTGTCGGCATGAGACCTAAAAATGACAATTTATTTCACTTATATATACAGTCAACTCCCTCTAATCCGCACAGCTTGGGACCAAAGGTTGTGCAGATTATAGAATTTTGCGGATTATAGGTCATTACTTTGTTTACATTTTTTTCTTCTTAATTTTACAGTAAATTAATTATTAATGAATAAATTAATTGATAAAAAAGAAAGATATTGTAAAACATTGGGTTATTTGATTAAAAATCACATTATATTTAAGGAAAAAATTATTTAATTTAATTTTATAATTTGTTTTGTTTGTTTTTACAACTTTCAAACATAGTATGAATTGTCATTTGTTTGAGAACTTTTGACTTTTGGTCTAGCATTTTTTTCTTGGAGTCTATGTGTATAGTCTTTATTTCTTGTTCTGAGACAAAACTCTGTTTTTGAAGAAAATTCAAATATTTATAACCCATATCCAAGATCTGCTCAAGAGTTACTTTTTCACCATCATCATCATACTCTTTGTCAGAATTATCCTGTTTTCAGTAGAGTTTAACAGAGTAGTACTTATAATGTCATCATTTCTGAAACTCTCTGTAATTGGAGCTTTATCTTGGGAGGATATCCATTCAAGAAATCAGACACAGTGAAATCTTTTGCTTTAGTTTTATGTTAGTGAATTTTTCTGCATATTTCTGTTTAACACTATTCAAACTGAAGCCACCAAAGTCAACATCTTCACCATTACTGTCTATAAATAAAGATGCTGGTCACAAATTACGCTTTGCACCTACTAAAGTATCTTTGCATATAGAGTCCCATGCATCACCCAAGAGAAAAATACAGCCCTTAATTGTAAATTGCCTTCTATACCCCTCCATATTAGCCACTAAATCAGAGGTTATAATTCTGCACATAAATTTCATTTTGTATTGGCATTTCATGCTACGGATAATTCCTTGATCCATTGGCTGAATAAGAGAATTTGTATTTGCAGGTAAAACTAATGTTGTCTTTTTGTCATAATTTTGGATGTGCAGCACAACTGTCTAAGAGCAATAATATTTTACAATTTATAGGTAAACTGACTTTTGTACTACAATGCATATAGCCTTCTTTTTTAAAATGGAATTCAAACCATTCTGTGAAAATTTGCTTGTTTTTTTTTTGTTTTTTTTTGTTACAATATGTAACAGGCAGAAAAAAGTCTCATGTATTTTTGATTTTTTTTCTTTTTTCATTTAATAAATAAGTTTTACTTCATTAAAATGCAAAAATTTAGGGAGGAGAAAAACTGACTGCTGATCATTGATAAAATTGTCGCCATTTTGTATTTCTCTCGCAAAGTTAAAGGTAACCAAATTTTCATTGTTTACATCTGAAACAGTGTGCGGATTATAGGCGTTTGCGGATTATAGAGTTGCGGATTAGAGGGAGTTGACTGTATTTAAAAAATATATCTTACTTTCCATCAGGACTAAATTTAATATCTTCAATAGGTCTTTTAAAGTGAAAATGATGAATAACTGTTCTATGTGGTATATTGATCATTAATGCTTGACCAGCTACAAAAAGAAAATAAATATATATAAGAAAATAAATACATTTGTTTACATTGAATTAATTATCAAATTATCATATTAATCATTCATGCTTGAGTCTAGTTACAAAAGAAAAAGAATATACATACGGCTTAAATTGGATTAATTATCAAATTATCATTAATCGTGAAGAAAGAAGTTTAGAATTTAATGTTTCTTTTATCAAAGTTAGATGCAGCATTTTGTTTTGGACAAGGATTCATATTCTTTCCTTAATATAAAAAATTAGGGAGTTTTCCATTGATATTAAAAGAATGCAGCTAAAAAGGTTTTCGATATTAATGAAGTAATAAAACATTTTCAGGTGTGTGTGCAGGGAGGAGAACAATTATGAATAACCAAGGTGAGGAATATTCAGAAAATTTTACCATGGGGGCGGGGCGCTAGCAAAACACAACATGCATTCAAAATTATTGTAACATAATTAATGCAACTACCAAAATAATTTATTAAATTAATTTTCAAAGCAATATTTCTTTTGTAACATTTTAATGTAAAATTAAGAAAGATATACAACAGAGAAAAGGAATTCCTTTTAAATCTAAGTTTGAGTTTGACAGGAAAGCATTGCATCTATAATAAATTGAAATTCATAAGAAAATTAAAGAAATTATTCTCTAACCATTGTAATTGCATTAAGGAGGGTAGATTTGATATCGGTAAAAACAATGTGTCAAATTAAAGTTTCAAATTTTAGCTTCTTGAAATATAAAACGATCAAGACTCAAGGTTATGTTCTGTGTCTGAATATTCGACATAGTAAAGGTTTTTAATATATTTTTCCTAGCCTGCAGTTTTTAAAAGACTGCCTAAAAATTCATTTGCCTCTTCAAAATATCCACTGAAAAATAGCAGATAGATTAAAGAAATTCTTCACCTCTGCGAATAGTTGAATAGCAATACATAAATCACATTAAAAATAAAATACCTGAAATAATTAAGTCTCCAATAAAATATTTTATGGTTCCTTAGTACCAAAATAATACATTACCATTTTTAAGATCAAAGTATAATATTAATGATAAAAGAAACTTTTTTTTACATCATGTATGTAAGGATGCACAACCTGTGGCCCGCGGAGACCCTAAATGACAACATCGGCAGAAATTGCAAATTTCGCCAATTAGTCATGAAAAAATTGCAAATTTTGTCCATAGGTCTCAGAAAAACATCATGAATTTAGTCGATCAAGTGCATAAATTTCGCGAATTTCGACGATCAGGGGTATAAAATTCATAAATTTCGACAATCGAACACGTGAAAACCGTGACTTTCGATGGCCGGGCGCATAAAAATCATGAATTTCACTGATCGGGCCCATTAAAATCGTGAATTTCACCGATCGTGCATGCAAAAATCATTAATTTCGCCAATCATGTGGGCAAAAATCGTGAATTTAATCGATTGGATGTGTAAAAAACGCAAATTTTGCTGATCGGGTGCATAAAAATCACAACTTTCGCCGATCGAGCACGTAAAAATCACGAATTTCGTCAAACGGGTCGGATGGTGGCCCTTGACAAGCTAGTCATTTTTGTGAGTGGCCCTCTTCTTATAAAGCTTGTGCACCCCTAACGTATGAAAAAAATTCTCAAGAATCATTAGTTCTTGAGATAGAGCTGCCAAACATTTGTCACACACGGAGATAGATATTTTTCAAAAATAGTCATTTTGGATTCAAGACATCACAAAACATGTAAATCCATCAAAAAATGAAAGTCAACAATTTTCACAGTTGGGATACTTTCTTACGTATATAGAAGAAAGTAAAAAACAAATGTTAAAATGAACTTTTTCCATTTAATATGTATGTAGAATCTAACTTTTAACCGAATTCAATGTGAAACAGTTCTAGATTAAATATAAGCTTTCAAAAATAATAATAACAACTCAGTTATGTGATCATTATGACCATTTTCAAATTTTAAAACTGTTTAAGAAAAACACTAATGCATAAAAATTTATTAACTTCAATCTACTATATTTTGCATCAATACCACAGTAAGGAAAATAATATCAATATGAATTATTGAATGTTACGTTACTTTTAGAATTGTGAGTAGGCTTAGTGACTGCATGTCTGTAATTAAAGGTTAAAAGAACTAGAAGGTCTTGATCTTTGCGTTAAGGCAATAATGAAAAACTGACTGGAGTATTAATCATTGCTCAATGTAAAAAAAGATTTATTTTAGCAGATGGATGATGGATTTCATAAATTAACTTTTGCATTACAAAAAGAATAACTTTCTTTTTTACCCTTAAATTTTGCAATCGATGTATTCATTTCAACCTATTTGCAGCCTCCCCTTTGTAAAAAATGATAAACTATTATTAATTTGTGAATTCCGTCTATCACCTATCCTACAGTGGAAGAATTTTTGAAGATGATTCAGTAATTTCAGAGTGATTATGATTTTAGAACATTCTTCCTTCAATTCGATACAATTTTGAATTTTTAAAAACTGCTATAAGTGAGCATTTACATCTTAAACATAACCACCATTTCAAATTTCTAGCTCTTTCAGTTTCAAAGAAATCGTAATTTTTTGTTCTTGCACCTGCTTAGATACAGTAAAGCGGAGATTTAAAAAAAGGGGTAATTCCTCACTGAAATAGCAAGTGCCAATATGTAAACCTAATATGAATAATTTAGGTTATGGTAATATGATAAGGGTGATTTACATACCTAATCTTCTTAGCGAATGAGAATACCAAATAAGAAAACTGATTTTGTTAGGAGATTATTAACGATCTAACCTGTGCTTAATTAAAAGGAATTATAGTATATATGTTTTCAATGAAAAGTTTCTCGCAAAGGAATATAAATTTTTAAAAAATAATTTTATCCATCTAAAATTATGATAAACAAGTTTTTATTAACCATGTTTTATTTATAAAAATCCTGTTAAATAGGTCAAATCACACAGTTATACATCATTTTATTTAATTGTAAAACAATTTTATATATAAGATACAAACAAATCAATGCAAACTTCTGCATAATACAGTATTTCAAGAAAAATACTCAAGTAAAAGGCAAAATGGGGTTCTTTCATTTAAAATAATATCCTAAAAGTAAAAAGTTAACAAATATTTACTAACGATCATTAACTGCAATCAACAATATTCCATTAGGAGATAGAGCCAAAGTTCTGAAATTATACCGGCTTTCAATAGGCAAAGTTTCAGATTTATTGCTGGAATGAGAAAAATAAACATTTTACAACTAAAACAATCAGGAGAAAACAAAAAAAATGCTTCAAGAGTTTAACAAAAAAAAAAAAAAAAGGTAACAATAACTCACTATTTTTTCAGATCATTTATTAAAAAATACACATAAACTGAAAATTTTAAAATACATTTTGACGTATATAAACATAGTAGAGATAATATGAAATAAAATTTTAAAAAGCAACATAAAAATCTGGTATTAAATATTTTTTTTATTTTTACTGAATTGATAATAAAGAGAGTTTTAAAAATTGAAAAAATTACTTTCTTAAATCATAAAATGTTATTCTGTTTCCAACGGGGCTGATCAAAGTATTTCCATCAGGAGTGAAGAGCAGATTTCCATTGTTATACACAGTACCAAATAGATTAGAAAACTAGAAGAGAAAAAAAAAAAGTAAATAAATATACAATGTACTGCTTGTAAAGAAGGTTACATATTTAATCATTTAAATAATAATAACCTTACATCTTACTGTAAGGAAGAAAAGTAAAATAAGATTAAATAAAGAGAACTCTTATTAAAAATTCATTAAATATTATTATCATTTAAATTGTTCAGCATTACTAAATGGGCAATTCCACCGTTATGTGTGTGACTTTTAGAGAGTGTTTTCTTGCAAATTTAGACAAATTTGGAAGTGAAATTATTTAGATAACGTTTTACTTTTTTTATTGCTATTACAGGACACATACAGAATCATTTTTGTAGTGACACCTTTAGTCTAAAGTGTAATAATTTTTTTTTTAAATAGTAAAGTCGTCGTTACGTGTGTGACTCAGAAAACTCACACACATAACGACTTTCTATTTTTTTTTTTAAATTGTTATTACTTATAAGTATCTTAGCTTTGCAAAAAAGCTGTTTTATCTTATTTATCTACAACTAATTACTAAAATATAAAAATATGATGATGAAAAATTTTACTTTTAGAAGCTCAAAACAACCAATCAGGATAAAATAGTTCAATCTGAGGTAAACATATTTTCTGAAGGCTATAAATAATCAGTGCAATGTTGATGTCTATTAGGATAGAAGAGAAGCTTTAAAAAAATTTAAATAAATAAAATATTAGAAGGTGGTCCACTGTGCCCATAGGTCCAGTGTGTACCGGTCTCCCCTACTAGGGTGGGGTTTTTTTTTAGGAAACATTTCAGTATGGGTTTTTTTAGAGGACAGCACAATACTATATTTTTATTCTCACTGCTAGTGTGCTAGTGTGTCAATACTTTATTGGCATCACATTCTTTTATATTTTAAATTTTTTAAATATAAACATAAAGTCAAATATTAAATATGTTTATTTGTTTTGTAAGTATATTTTTATATTTTTCATTCATAGTTCATTTTGTATTTAGTTATGTGTGATACAACAAATTCACCTGGTGTGCAAATACTTATTTTGCTCACTGTATTATCAGCACTACTTATATACTATGGAGTTTTAAAGATTTAATTTACTGATATATATTTACCTTAAAGGAAAACTTCATTTTGGTCTAAATAAACTACACGATCTTCAAATCTTAACAAATTCACGACCACAGAATATGAAGTGTAAAATTGTAAATATAAACACGTGTGGATAAACAACAATGTACAACGTTGCCATTTTCATTCCAACTATTCAGTAATAGGCTACTTACGAAATTTCGCAAAGTGCGAAAAAGTCGGAGTGGAAATACTTCTGGTTTGTTAATTTATCAATTGTTTTGTAGTTTTCTTATTTACTGAGCAATCTATTCAAGTTTACGTAGTATTTTCCAAAATTTAAGCTTACAAAAGTAATTTTAAAAACAATTTAAAAGTAATTAGTTGTTAACTCGTGTTAGTCGCTGTGATTACAGACTTGTGATAAAGTAACAGGTAAACATTTATTCGGTTTCGAATTTGAGCCGCGCGAGGCCGCGAAGATTTGTCAGAATCGAGGTAAAGAACTGGCAGTTTTGACTTTTCAGAACAAAGTTTCATTTGATGTTGAAATTTTTATGTGACACATGTTAATGATGTTTTAATGAAGTAAGTTAATCTTGAAGTAAATTGTATTTCTCCTGTTTCCTATTTTTATCCCTTCAAAGCAGAAAGATTGAATCTTGTTTTTTTAGTATGTTTTATTTTTTTTAACCATATCACAATTAAAATATATTATCTTAATAAGATCAGTTCCAAATATCTACTTTAAAGTCATATTTAGTTTAATGTCGATAGTGAAAGTTTATTTTTCCTAATGACAGGGTTAGATGTTTTTGTATCTTTATCCAATTTTTACACATCGTGGCGACGAAGTCCCGCACGGACAGTAAAAACAAGTTTGTACAGATGTCGCAGTCGCACCAAATTATCTTTTTAGCGCTAAAATCTCAATTTTATGCTTCGGCAACACGGTAGACCTGATTGTGTGTGTTATAATAAATTAACATTGTGTTTTATAATAAAATTGTGGGGAGTTTTATTATTACAATAAACTGTTTAATAATAAAATAAAGCTACATGCTGTTTTAGTAAGCTAGGCCTAACAGGTACCTGAAAACGGGGTTTTTTTTCACCTAAGTGGCGCAAAACAAAAGTCATGCCAACCCTGGTCTGCCTGTGATATCTGTTCTGGCAAGTTTCTAGCAGGAAACAACAGGGCTAGCATTTAATCTGCTATTCCGGAATCTCTGGTTCGATCCTTGCCCCCCGTGGCAGAATGTACGCAATGCTACGACGGGCGTCGGAGACTTTTCAGGACACCTGCAGACTAAAAACATACAGCGATGCCGCGGATGCACTATAGTGCGTAAATTATGTGAAAAAATGGCTAACTTTGTCAAAGGATCGCGAAATAAACGCTGAATTTCGTCAAAGAATCGCAGAAAAAACACGAAATTCATTTAAAGATCGCGAAAAATGGTTAATTTCGTCGACAGATCGCGAAAAAAAAATGCAAACTTAGTCAAAAGGCCGTGAAAAAACATGAATTTCGACAAAAAGAAATATCAGTTTCGTTGAAAGATCGCATACAAATGTGAATTTTGCCGAAGGGCTACAGAGAAAACACCAACTTCATCAAAGGATCGTGGAAAAAACTGTTCATTTCATCGAAGGATCACGAACAAACGGCAAATTTCGGCAAAGGATCGCCAAAAACCAGAGAATTCTGTTGACCGATCGCGAAAAAACGGCAAATTTCGGCAAAGGATCGCCAAAAAACGATAAATTTCGTCGAAGGATCTCGAAAAAATGGTAAATTTCGTCGAATGATCTCGAAAAAACGACAAATTTCGTCAAAGTATCTCGAAAAAATGGCAAATTTTGTCGGAGGATCGCAGAAAAAACGTGAATTTTGTATGATATGTTGTGTATTGCAAACTATTTTTGAAAACATTATTAGCGTTGCAGACACTTAAAGATAGTTCTGCCACTACGTCCTTACCAACGCCACATCTGTTTGTGAAATTTTGACGTAATTAATTTATTCCTGATTTTTTTATCATTTAGAAAAGGAAGAGGAAAATGCATTATCTCATTGATAAGTTGTGCTACACAGACGCACAAGCAGAAATCAATGGCTATTCTGTTTGCCTCAGCAAACAAAACTCCATTTATTCATTCTTTTTAAAATGTTTTCAAGAATTTTATTTCTGGATAGCAGAATAAGTTTTTTTCTCTTTCATATGTGATGATGACTACAGATGTAACATTTCTGGAAAGTTAGTGGTAAATTTTTTTTTTCCTTCAAATTTTTCAGGAAATTTTGGAAAAAAAAAATTATTTTTCACAAATAAGAACTCTTTTTGCAATTATAGTGCTATTCCATGAAATATAAATAAAAAAAATTCAATATTCATCCTGGCCATTTCAGATTTTAATGGAACCTTCAGAGATCATTCTTCCTGATGATATAAATGAGAATATACTTTTATAATTTTTTTATCTCATTAAATTTCCAAACAATTATTTTTTTTTCGAAAAATCATCAGTTTTTGGCTTGTATAAATGTTTTCGATTTTTAATTTCTCAAGTTCTATCAGGTGTAGAAAGTTGTTTAACCCCTCATTTTAAAGAGAATTATTTTATAAGGTTTAATTTGATGTGCAAGTTGAGTATGCTTGATTAAAAAAAAGGCTATGATGTCATACACTCACACACAGATTTTTTTTTTTTAAATCTGTTATAAAAAGGGAAAAAGTCGCCAAATTTAGGGGATTTTTTCCTTTAATGGCAACCTAGCCATTTGTAACCAAAAAGAGAATTATTTTATAAGGTTTAATTTGATGTGCAAGTTGAGTATGCTTGATTAAAAAAAAGGCTATGATGTCATACACTCACACACAGATTTTTTTTTTTAAATCTGTTATAAAAAGGGAAAAAGTCGCCAAATTTAGGGGATTTTTTCCTTTAATGGCAACCTAGCCATTTGTAACCAAAAAATCGCCAAACTTATGTTTGTATGTTTGCGTGAGTGTAAAGCATCTGTTCCCCAAAAAAAGTCCTTCCGGCCTGTACCGGGAGGAAAAGGTAGCTTTCCTATATCTTCGTTTTAAAATTTTAGCTAATGTTACACGAAAGCAGCAAGTTAAAATGCAAAGAAACGTTTACAAAAGATTCGTTAATACTGAATTTGAATAAGAAATTCGCCAAATTATTGAGCAATAGCCAAATTGGCTTCATTTATAAAGACTTATTTTGGTCGCCAAATTTGGCGATATTTCGCCAAATGTCGCCAATTTTGGCACTAACGGATATGAATATATAGTTCTATGCGTATGATTGGGAAAATTATTACAGCAATGAAAGAAAATAATTTGCGAGTAATCGCGTTAATGTGCTGTTTTGTTTCAAAATGTCAGCCACCCTAGAATTTCAAACTGCTCTATCTCAGCCATTTTTTAAGATGGGGTAAACCAAAAAATGCTCTGGAATCCTTGTATCAAGGCCTAAAACGTAATTAAAAAATAAATTTGAATTTTTAATTTTTTTGTATATTTATTTTAGTTTTAAATTTTTAAATGGCCGCCATCTTGAAACAAAATGGCGGACCAAGCTGGCCAACGAACTCGGTCGAGACATTGGTTAGCTTAATACACACAATTAGTTTCATCAAGATTGATTTATAAATACGAGCGTTATCGTATGACATAGGTCATATATATATATATATGGATATATCTATATATATAAATCAAGATTTGAACGGAGGGTGGTTTTGGGATCTGGGGGTCATGATCGGTGAAAATATATCGAAATTTTCCGGAACTGTTTTCCTCCGAACGGCTGCAATAGGTAGCTTTATACTTTTTTGTATTGAAAGCTACCTAATAATAATACTTAAATTAAAAATATTTAAAGTAGTATTTTTAATTTTTTGAAAAAATGTTTTTTGTAATATCACAAGCTTTTAAATCCTGAAATTTTTAGAGTGGAATCTCAGAAGGATCAGCAGTTATGAAAAAAAAATAATGTTGAAAATTAATAAAACAATATTGTCTTTAGCCCAATCATAAAAAGTGCAAGGTGCCAACTTTAAATACCATCCCCAATTAGTGTTTAACTTTAACATTGTTTTCTTTTTCTTTTTTTTTTTTTGCCATTAAATGTTGATCCCATTGAGATCTCACTCTAAAATTTCAGGATTCCAAGTTTATAATATTACAAAAAACATTTTTTTCTAAAAAATTTAAAAAGCACTATTTTAAGTTTTATTATTTTTTTTTTCATTTAATTATTTTTTTAAACCAAGACTAGTCAATTTGCATATCAAATTATACCTTATGAAATTCTCTTTAAAATGAGGGGTCAAACAACTCTTTACTCCTGATAGAACTTGAGAAATTAAAAATTCAAAACCTTTATACAAGCTAAAAGATAATTTTTTGAAATTGAAAAAAAAAAAAATATATATATATATAAGTATATTCTTATTTATATCATTAGGGGGGATGATCCCTGAAGGTTTCATTAAAATCTGAAGTGGTCAGGTTGAATATTTGAAAGTTGTTGGTTGATTTGATGTCAGGGTTCACGGATTTTAGCCAGGCCAAAAAAAGCTGGCCGGCTTTTTTTGGTTTTAACCACTTAAAAAAAGCCGGCTTTTATTTAAAAAAGGAGGTTGACAGCTAATTCACAGTAAATTTGCATTAATTTATTTTTAATGCACTAATAAATATTTCCTACTAAAAAATTTATTAACTTCTATTAAACTTTATCTAATAAACAAGTCTTTATATCTGCTAGAAGGCAACTATGAAGGCTATGCCTAAAAGAAAATTGAAATTCTTTGAAAATAATATATTAAATTAGACCGCAAGGTGGCGTTTTGAAATTGTATTTTACATAGCTCGACATATACTTACATTTTAAAGATTATATTTAATTAAACAATAACAAATCACCACTATCAAAAATAAAAAATTCTTACATACTACTATTTACGTGTAAAATTGATTAAAACTTAATAATTTATATATTTAATAAATGAAATTATCATATATAATACTTTAGAGCATCCATATTTACTTAGTAATCAGTATTCTAATGTCTTATAAAAATATATTTTAAAAAGTTTTTTATCTACTAAGCAATTACATAACTCATTCCAGTTAAGTTCATATGACGAGATTAAATCATAGAATGATCAACATTGAAAGAGGAATTAGGAAGAATACATAATATTTGAGAAGATGTAAGTGTATAAAACAGAGAACAATAGACGCTTTCAGTCGTGACGTTTTGCTTGGAAACTGACTCCAAACAAATAGTTGCTATGTTGTATTTTCTATTATGTTTGTATATTATACCTAAATCTTATGATTATATCTCACGGCAAAGCGTTTTAATACATTATATGCAGTGGTAATATTTTCTACGATTTATATTTAATAAGAAATGACACATAGCAACCGTTTGTTTGGAGTCAGTATCCAAGCAAAACGTCATGACTGACGTCACACTGAAAGCGTCTATTAAAAAAATTTCTCAAAATAAAACTTGTTGAAATAAAATTTTTAAAAGCTTGCTGCTATTTTCTTCAAGTATATGTTATTCATATTACTGATTTTAACAGTGATAATGTTTTTATTAAGTGGCTTTATGTATGATTTGAAATATTTATGAGAAAAAAAAAAAACTTTCATATCAATAGCCCAAGTAACTGATTTTTGTATATCTGTGCATCAATCTGCAGCAAAACAAAATTTATCTATGACACAACGTCTACTACTATAAGAAATAATAGTAACCCATAAAGTAAACAAAATTTGCATTTACAAAGAAAATACAGTATTAAGAAGATTACAGTAATCTAGAGACAAGGTAAAATTCAGATTTTTTTAAGTACAGCATTTTTTAAGCTGTTAGATTAATCTTCAAGTCTAAAATCTGCAGTGCCAACTGTCATGTTGCATAATTTTTACTAGTAAGTCAATAGCACTTAAAATTTGTTGATTAATAAAATATGTAATTAAACAACTATTGTCTTATTTAATTATTTAAAGCAGTAAAACTGGAAAAAAAAAGTGTAAATCAATTTAAAAAAAAAGATTTTATTTAAAAAATATAGCATTAGTTAAGCCAGTGATTCCCAAACTTTTGGGCTCGCGGAGCCCTTTTGGGGAAGAATTTCTAAGGCGGAGCCCCTTGACCCCACTGTACTCTATGGTTTACAAATTAATGTTTTCTTTATGCCTATGGAGCAGAGAAAGATCTGTAAGGATAAGAGTTCGAACCATTAGTTTCCAACATGGGGCCAAGGTTTTCAGTTTGGCCCTTTTCTTGATACAGAAATGCTGAAATAATACTAGACATTTTGAAAATCAAATTTTCTATTATTTAACCCCTTAATCCTTTGAGGGGCGCTGGGATATATTATATCCCACCTAATTTTAATCCGATTCGAGCCAGAAACTTTTAATTAAATTTTACTTTTTTAACTTTGAGGAGAAAAAGTTGAAAATTGCTTTTCCTTATTTTGAACTAAATTCTTTCCTAAATACCGGTGAGAATTCAATTATACAGAACACAATTGCTTGCCCCTGAAAGAGTTAACAGTTTTATTTAATATTACTATTATTGGACAGAATGAATTAAAAATAAGAACTATAAACCCCTTTTTTTGTATTAAAATATCTGCCTTGCATAATCGAGATATGTCCGCCAAATACAGCAAAATTATAGTTAAAAACTTGTGGTTTATGAACGTTTTTAGTAATGAAAGAAAACAAACTCTTCTTACCCGAGTGACGTTCGAGCAATACTGTTAAGGGGTTAATGACACCCATTTTTAAAATAAAAAGTATTCTTTCGAGATTTTCAGTATGAACTTGGAATTAAAGATCAAAATGGTAATCCTGTCTGGGTCATGCATTGCATTGGGGCTTACGTGAAACTGTTATTATTTATGGCAAAAACCACACACGCAGAGAAAAAAAAGGTAAGTTGTACAGTTTTCGTTTACAAAGAGAAACCTGTATAATCCCAATAGGAATACTCGTGAAAATCAAGACAATGCGTAGGCCCAGTCGTCCATGAGAAATTATATAACATGTTTTCTCTAGTCCCGCCCACCGTAACAGAATCATGCGATGCGGATTCTTTTATCGTTCTTATTTACTTTTCTAGTACTTCTAAACATGCAACAAAAACGAATCGCGTCTGATCTTCTTCTTTTGAACCATTTTTTAAAAATATATTTAGAAGCAGATTATCGTTTAAGTGGGCGGGGCAAAAGCTATAGTATGTATTGTTAGGTGCAGCATCGTTCACTTTTTTTGGGATGTTTTATTTGAAGTATTTAGCTATTAATTATAGCTTTGAAAGAAACTTTCTTTCGCCATTGTTTTTGCCTCAAAATAGATATACGGTTAAAATCTACACATGTTAAAAGAACTGCAACTATGAGGGAAAGTCATTAAGTAAGTCACAAAAGATAATTAAATAATAACTTACAATGATATTCGCTTCAAAACTATTTTTATTTCTCAACATAATCTCCACCAATATTTAAGCACTTATATATCCGTTTTATCATTGCTCCAACACCAGCTGCATAACATTCTTTGGGTTGCTGTCTCAGCCACATTAGGACTTCAAGTTGAACCTTTTCATCCTCTGTGTACATCATCTTGCAACTTCTTCAACATCCACCATACAGCTTTGACTTATCTCCAAACAATTTTTATCTGTTTAGTCCACTAAAAAATCATCTTGGAAGCAAGGTAATTGTATTATAAGTGAAAATTCGGAAGATATTTAAACTACTTTATTATATATAAACTATCTCAAGCGCGCGATATGTACAGCACAATTACCAGCTCACAACATAAACACAATAGCCAGCCTCGAACTCAGAGTTCCCGATAAGTCTCTTTTTTAACTGTTGCCAGATACATTACATCACATCTCCCCTTTAAAAGTCTTCTTCAATAAGTCTTGAAGGAGCACGAACAGTTCTGCCACTACGAGTCTTAAATGGACTGGCCTGCTTGGTCTTTGGAACTACAGCATTAGGAGAGTGGGTGATAGTAACAGGATCACTCATAGGCACTGCATCTTGGGAGCCGTCTTTCATGGATACAGCATCAGGAACACAGTTCTCTTTCACTGGAGCATCATTATCTTCCCATCTGAAGGATTTCGGAACCATAGAAGGGTGCAGATATACACGATTCCTCCTCAGAATACCTCTGGGTGTCTCCACCATGTATGATCTTGGGGCTTCATGAGCACTTTTAACCTTTCCGTATGTTCGCATGTCGGATACCCATACCTGCTGACCAACGTCTAGTTGTGGTAGAGGTCTAGCCTGATGATGACGATCGAAATAAAATTTTTGTTTCTTGATCCTTTCCTGTTCTTTTTTATATATAGATTTCTCATCTAAAACTTTAGGCTTTAACTTGTCGTTCACTGCCGGAATGGGCGTTCTTAAGCGTCTTCCCATTAGTAGTTCTGCTGGACAACCCATTTTCAAGTGCAGTTGATCTTAACGCAAGTAACATCAGATACGGATCATCCGTTTCAGATTTCAGGTAATGCAACTTAAAATTCTTCACCATCGATTCTATAAAACCATTACTTTGTGCATGTTTTGGACTGGATGTCCTGATGGAGAAGGAGAATTTATAAAGTTTGGCAAATTTTCTATATTTGGAATCTATTATTCGTTGAGAAAATTGAGTGCCATTATCACTCCTAACTACTTCTGGAATACCATGGCGTGCAAAAATGGACTTCATGTGATTAATGACTGCATCTGAACTCAGATTCTCTAACTTTGCCACCTGAATATATCGAGAATAGTAATCTGCCATTATAAGATACCAGTTACCACTAACTTTGAGGAGATCCGCTCCGACTGTTTGCCAAGGTCTATTTGGGAATTCTGATGGAAGTAAAGGCTCTTTAAAATATTTTTGTTGTTGAATACACCTGTGACATTTTGAGACTAAGTTCTCAATTTCTGATGATAATCCTGGCCACCAAACAGACTCACGAGCTCTGGCTCTGCACTTTGTTATTCCAAGATGACCATCATGTATTCTATTTAATATTTCTTCTCGTAGTTTCAAAGGTATAATAATTCTAGAGTCTTTCATCAGCAAATCATTTTGTACAGAAATTGAATGTCGATGTTCCCAGTATTTTAGACATTCATCTGGCACTTCATTTTTGTCTGGCCAACCTCCTTCGGAAAATTTAATTAATAGATTGCAAATCGGATCTTCTTTTTGCAAAGACCATATTTCCGCCAATCTAGCATATGATGAAGGAAAATTTTCCATAACCATTTGCACATAAGCAGTGATTTCTTCACTTAATTCTTCTTTTCCTTTTTCTGGTAAAGGACTTCAGGACAACGTATCTGCAATGACTAGATTCTTTCCTGGAGTATATTTGATGCTATAAGAATATCTCATCATTCGTAGTTTCATACGCTGTAGTCTAGGAGTTAAATTATCTAATGGTTTAGACATCAAAATAGGCACCAGAGGTTTATGATCTGTTTCAATGTGAACTTCTAGTCCGACAATGAAATCATGAAACCTTTCACATGCCCACACGATAGCCAATGCTTCTTTTTCTATCTGTGCGTACCTCTTCTCTGTATCGGATAATGTCCAGGATGCATAGAAAACTGGACGTAGATTACCATTATCCTTCTGACATAAAACTGAACTGATGCCGTACGATGATGCATCTGCTGATATAAAGGTTTCTTTCTTTGGATCATATAATGCTAATTCAGGAGTATGACAAAGTTTCTGTTTAATATCTTCAAATGCCATCATTTGAGATTTTTCCCAAATCCATTCTACATTATTCTTTAATAATTCGTAAAGAGGCTTCGCAACATCAGCGAAATTGGGAACAAATTTATTTAAAAATCCAGCCATTCCTAAAAATCTTTTTAATTCAGTCACATTCCTAGGTGTTGGAATCATAGAAATAGCTTTGTTTTTTCTGTATCAGGTTTTATTCCATTTTCAGAAATTATATGTCCAAGAAAATGTATGGATTCTTTTCCAAACTGGCATTTTTCAGCATTTAAAGTCCACCCAGCAGCTTGAAGTTTTGAAAGAACTTCGTATAGTCGTTGATTATGCTCTTCCTCAGTCGAACCAAAAATTACAAATTCATCCATAAGACCCACTATACCAGGACCTTCTTGAATAGTTTCACGAATTCTTTTCTGGAACACTTCATGTGCCGTTTTAATTCCAAACGGTAAACGTTTGAACTTAAACCTTCCAAAAGGTGTAATAAAGGTAGTTAACTTTGCTGAAGCTGGATCTAAACTTATTTGCCAAAAGCCTGCATTTGCATCAATAATACTAAACACCTTAGCATTACTAAATTGACTTAAAGTATAGTCAACTGATGCCATGGGGAAATATTCTCATTCAATGTTCTCATTCAGAACTGATAAATGAACACAAATTCTTATATCACCTGATTTTTTTGGAACAATAACCATAGGCACACACCATTCTGTGGCTTCGTCTACTGGTTCAATAATTTTATTTTTTGTCATTTCATCTAATAATTTTTTTAATTTTCCCCTTAAAGCTAATGGAACTCTCCGTGGAACAGAAATTGCATAAGGCTTAGCATCATCTTTTAATTTTATTTGATACAGCCTTTCGACCTTACCAATTCCTTTAAATAATTTAGGAAATTTTGCCACAGGATCCAGTTTTGATTTCAATTCAAAGATTCTTTGGATGAGATTCAAATTCTCACTAGCTGTACAACTTAACAACGGATGTTGTAAATTATTTATTACATACACGTCATCTTCATAACTAAAACTTTTGCTCTTTAATTTAACGTGAATTATCCCAGCTATCTTCAGATTTTTCCCATCTGGACCGCAAATAACTTTATTTGATCCCTTTAACTTTATATGTTCCAATTTCGAATCATAAATGTTCTTAGGAATGACCGTTACATCTGCCCCTGTGTCGATCTTAAATTCTAAAGGAGTCTTTTCAATCAAAACTTTAGCGTTCCAACGGTTATCTGATATTTTTATTGGATTATTTTTATCCGAAGTATTCATTACGAAACCCAAAAAATCAGAAGAGTTCGTAGATTTTGTTTTTTCAACTTCGTTAACATGCAGTTTTGATTTACAAACTTTAGCATAATGACCGACTTTTTTACATCTGTTACAAATTGCTTTACGCGCAGGGCATTCTAATTTCGTATGTTTGTTCTGTTTTCCACACCAAAAACATACTTCTTTTTTCTTATCCGAATTATAAGATTCGACATTTTTATATTGTCTGTTTTTCTTATTCTGTGGTATCGCTACTCTGTTAGCTACCTTATATGATGTAGAATCATTACTCAAAACTTGTTGTTGATTTTTTATTGTTTCAGCCTGACGAGCTGTTGTAATTGCTTTTTCAAGTGTAAGTTTCATATCTACAGAGCTGCCAACTGCTACGAAAGAATCGTAGTTGCTACGATTTTGAACAATAAACTACGATGCTACGAAAATCTGTCTAAAACTACGATTTTCTGAAAAAAAAAAAAAAAAAAAGAAACGCGAAGAAAGATACTTTTGCCAAAGTATCGCCGAAAAAACGTGAATTTCATTCAACTGATTGCTGAAAAAACTGCGAATTTCGTCAAAAGATCGTTCAGGGGTGATTCTGGTCCGAATTTTCCGAAAAATTAAGGCAATGATTTCCGAAAAAAAAAAAAAATCTGTCATAAATCCGAAAATTCGGACATTAAATGTATCGGTATTTCGGCAAATGATCGGCGAAAAAAATCAATTTCGTCTTTCGTTCGAAGAAAAGTCGCCAATTTTGTCAAAGGATCGCGGGAAGAATGTGACTTTCGTCAGAGAATCGCGAAAAAATGGCAAATTTCGTCAAAAACATTGCGAAAAGCGGCAAATTTTGTTAAAAGATCGCGAAAAAACGGCAAATTTTGTCAACAGATCGCAGGAGAAACGTGACTTTCGTCAGAAAATCACGAAAAAACGGCAAATTTCGTCAAAAACATTGCGGAAAACGACAAATTTCGTCATAAGCATCACGAAAAAACGGCAAATTTCGTCATAAGCATTGCGAAAAACGTGAAATTTTGTCAAAAGATAGCGAAAAAACGATAAATTTTTGTCAGCAGATGGCGGGGAAAACGTAACTTTCGTCAGAAAATCGCGAAAAAACGGCCAATTTCGTCAAAAACATTGCGAAAAACGGCAAATTTCGTAAAAAGATCGCGAAAAAACGACAAATTTCGGAAAAAAACATTGCGAAAAATGGCAAATTTCGTCAAAAGATCGTGAAAAAACGACAAATTTTGTCAACAGATCGCATGAAAAACGTGACTTTCGTCAGAAAATCGCGTAAAAACGGCAAATTCCGTCAAAAACATTGCGAAAAAAGGCAAATTTCGTCAAAATATATCGAAAAAGAAACGCAAATTTTATCAACAGATCTTGAAAAAAAACTACAAATTTCATCAAAAGATCGCGAAAAAGCACAAATTTCGTCAAAGGGATGCAAAAAAAAAGTGGCGGGAGTGGACACCCCCACTCCCGGTTCTATCAGCTTACTCGACCTGATGAAGGACTCTAACTCAGACATTTTTCTCTGGAAGATATACCCATAGTTCCATCACCTCCTTCCCCCAACTGCCTTGGAATCTTTTAGAAAATTCACTGTGAAGTTCAGAAAATTGGCTTAGGAGTGGACAGAGTATTAATTGAATAGGATTAATTATGTTTAATCAATCCCACCCACAACAAAAAATTGAGCAAAAACAAAAGAGTCTCCTACTTTGTGTGCTAATGGATATACACATGCGTTTAATTGATTAGTATTTGCTCGCTTAAAATTTACAGCGTAAAAAACAGCCACCAACCAACCAACCTTCACATAAAATTGAATTTGGTGTGCTACTATTTCTCACTTTCAAAGGTTGGCAGGTCTGTATCTAGTTGTAGATTTTCAGACACCTTCTTATCGCGAATACCGCAAACAATTCTATCTCTAATCATTTCTTCCTGAAAAGAGATAGGAAATTCACAAGTTTGCACTAATGTGTATAACGATGTGATAAACTGTTCTACCGATTCACCTTCATCTTGTGTTCTCGTATAGAATTTATATCTTTCGTATATAACATTACGTGTAGGAATAAAATGAGTTTCAAATTTGTTCTTTACAACATCAAAATCATTTATATCGTCTGCACCAGGCCCTTATTATCGTATGGGCAAATCGGGACTTTGCCCAGGGGCCCCAAATCCATATATTAATTTATAAATTATTTACTTTTTTCTCCCCCCAATTCCAACTCTGAAAATTTTTGAATACAGAATACAAAGTTCGTCTTTAAAAATTCTACTAAACTGTCTGAAAAACAAGTTTCATTTTAAACTCACAGAGCTCAGTGCTTTCGCAAAGCTAGCCTCAACCACTCAGTAGCAAAGCACCGTTCCGCTTTGGCTGCAAGCACAGAGCATAGAGCATAATAGCTATATGCTTTATTAGCTAAATTGCCATCTTTTTAGATTTATTGAAAAAACACTTTCTACTTGTGAAGTGGAATCTATTTGATTTGATATTATGTTGTGTGTTGTACAGCTTAAAAAAATGTTAAAAAAAAGTAACTTGATTAACTCATATTTACATGTTAGTGTATTTGACACTCTTCCATAAGTTGATGTTATTAAATTCACCGTAAAGTAATATAGCAATTTGCTAAAGTTATATAAAATAGTTTTGTTCTGTACTAAGAAAAAAGGGGGGGATTTTATTAATTAATGTACTTAATTTATAATTGACGGAACTAAGAATTTTCTTCTATTTAAAATCCAAGGTGCGAAAATATTGTTTATGCATTACGCATATGACTGACCATCAGTTTTATTTGAATAAAGTTGCAACGATTCGAATGGGGCCCCCTAATTTATCTTTGCCCAGGGCCCCAATTAGTCATGATCAGGGCCTGGTCTGCACTTAAAGATGACAAGATTTCTTCAGCTTGAGAACCCATTAAATAAACTAAAGAGTTTACCTGTTCTTCCTTTGGTTTCGTTTTCAAACCCGATGCCGATCGAAAACGTTCGAATCGATCTATCCATTTTTGCCAATCATCCGGGCGAAAGGAAAATTGTTCAGGCACAGCAATTTGATACATTGTTTTTTAATAAACGCTGCCACCATGTATTATAAGTGAAAATTCGGAAGATATTTAAACTACTTTATTATATATAAACTATCTCAAGTGCGCGACCAGCTCACAACATAAACACAATAGCCAGCCTCGAACTCAGAGTTCCCGATAAGTCTCTTTTTTAACTGTTGCCAGATACATTACATCACAGTAATGTTCACAGATGATGAAAAGGTTCAACTGGAAGTCCTAATGTGGCAGAGACAGCAACCCACAGAATTGTATGCAGCTGGTGTTGGGGCACTGATAAAATGGTGATATAAGTGCATAAATATTGGTGGAGAATATGTTGAGAAATAAAAATAGTTTTGCAGTGAATATCATTGTAAGTTATTATTTAATTATCTTTCGTGTGTAACTTAATGACTTTCCCTCGTAGTAGTAAAACTTTACTAGCAAAACGGAATATATGGGTGGGGTTAAATTTATATCAGGGCGGGTACTCCATTGATGAAAGTCTAAGCAAGGGATGGAGCTGAGCAAAAGTTTAGATTGTTAGTGTGATGACAAATACAAAGAACCAATATATACTTTTTAATTGCTACAGCCTTATTTCTGATAGGAAAATGTGGCATCATAACATAGGAATCTTAGGCAATGCCGAGACCAATTAAATCAAAATTTTAAAGAGTGGTTGTTAAGTGATACAAGATGCTAAAAAAAAACCGCGTTTTCAGCAACATACATTGCTTTAAAAATTAAGCACAATTATTTTAATTTTATTTTAAAATTTAAATAACTATGAATTAATAAAACTAAAATAAACAGATTAAAGGAATTAAAGTTACAAAAGAAAAACAAAAACTATATACACAAATGTAAAATGTATCTAATGAGGGGCTTTAAAAGACACAAAATATTATAAAAAATATGTTTTAAGCGACAAACATTGTTTTACTATGAAAAAGAGTATAGAAAATTTAAATAACTAAAAATTGATACAAATAACATGTACAGTGCCTTTGCTCTTTCGATTCACATTGGGCATTCGATTCAGAATACTATTTCTTGTAGCTTATTTTGAATCGAATTTTTAAAACACATTAAATGCAGAAACATAAAATAAAGTACAAACCAAAAATATTATATAGAAAATGGATACATGTAAAAGGCAAATTTTTATATGATTTACAATGTATATATTATAGTATTTTTAAACTCAGTGATAGATGTATTTATTTTTGACACACACACACACATAAAAATCCCTACATACTTTCAAAAATTTGTCCCTTGCAATATGCTAATTTCTTTCATGTTTTGTTTATTTTCTTGGAACGCCGCGGAGCCCCTGAAAAGTATAGGCGGAGCCCCAAGGGCTCCACGGAGCACACTTTGGGAACCTCTGAGTTAAGCAATGAGTATGCCTTTTTAAAATTTAGCTAACATATTTACAATTCTGACTCTCATCACCAGTCAGCTATCTGTTATCCAACATTAATGTCTTCATTATTGAGAAATTAGGTTAGTTATTAAATTCTAACTTAGTAAAATGTCTTTTAAATTAGTTAAAAAATACTTAAAAATCTACAGTTTATAAATAAAATGCTTCACTGGATAAAAGCCAATTTTGGCCAAAAAAGGCCAATTTCGGCCAAAAAAAGCCGGTTTAAACCAATAAAATCCGCTGGCGTGGCTTTTATTAATTTTAACTGGCTTTTTTGCAACCCTGTTTGATGTGGAATGACCCAAAATGCCTTCTCCCCCTCCCCAGGTAATTTAGAATTTTTCAAGGCTATAACAAGGAGGAAATTATGTAGTTCACCACACCTCCTTCCAAAATTTTGCTAACCTATATATATCAAAAAAATTTTCTTTAACATTACCTCTGTGAAAGTGTATATTAGGGATGCACAATCTGTGGCACGTGCTGGGTTAACTTGTGGCTTGCGAAGACCATACATGCCAATATATCCAGAAATTTCTAATTTCCTTAATTCACAAGAAAAATTTGCAAATTTGGTCCCTAGATCGTAGGAAAACATCATGAATTCCGTCGACTGGACGCGAAAAAATCATGAATTTTGTCGAATGGGCATGGAAAAATTATGAATTTCGCCATTTTGTCACATGAAAAAAAAATCACTAATTTCAATAATCAGTCGATAGAAAACACAGCTGCCAAAACTGGAAATTCCGGAGTTGTAAATTTCGTCATATGAAAAAAATTGTGAATTTCGTCAATCACTCAAAAAAAAAAAAAAATCTTGAATTTTGTAAACCACTGGAAAAAAAACCGGAGAATTTTGTCGATAAAGTGCGTAACATGGCAAATTTCATGGATTGAGCACTAACAAACAACGAATTTCATCGAATGGGCGTGGAAAGATCGCGAATTTCGATGAACGGTCACGGAAAAAATTTGCAAATTGTCAATAGATCGTAGGAAAACATCATGAATTTCGTCAATTGGGTATGTAAAATTATGAATTTTGTCAATAGGCACAGAAAATTGCGAATTTCGTCAATTGGCCGTGGAAAAATTAAGAATTCCGTCGAATGTTTGTGGAAAAATTGTAAATTTCGATGAACGGTCGTAGAAAAAAATCGCGAATTTCACCATTGGCAAGAGAAAATAAAATTGTGAATTTCATTAATCGGCCGACGGAGATCATAGATGCCAAAATTGGAATTGCGATGAAATGCGAATTTCATCATGTGAAGAAATTGCAAATTTCGTCAGTTTGCTGTGGAAAAAATCACTAATTTCGTCAACCACTCACTAAAAAAATTGTGAATTTTATCAATCACTCTTTTAAAAAAAATCATGAATTTTGTCAATTTGCTGCGAAAAAAATCCCGAATTTTGTTAACCACTCACCAAAAAAATTACAAATTTTGTCCATCAGCTGCAGAAATGCGAATTTCATCAATGTATATTAGTTGAAAATCGTGAATTTCGTCAGTCAGTTGTGGAAAAAAAAAATTGCAAATTTTCTCAATTGCTCACAGACAAAAAAAATCACAAATTTCAACAATAACTCCCTGAAAAAATCGCGGGGTTTTTTTTTCAATCCCCCTCCTTCTATGAAACAAAATTTTGTTTTCGCTACGGATGTTAGCCCTCGACAATGTAGTTATTCGTGTGACTGGCCCTCTTCTTATAAAGTTATCATTTATATCAGTTTGATTATAGGATTAGATTCTACCCCCCGCATCTCCTCGAAACAAAATTCTCTCTGTGCTACTGATTTTGGCCCTTGACAACCCAGTCATTTTTTAAGTGGCCCTTTCCTTGAAAAGGTTGTGCACCCCCTAGTGTATATATATAGTTGAAATGTATAAATAAAAATATTTTTTGCTTAACATTTAGTTTCATGAATATCTTTTTTAGGTTGATCAAGGTTTATTATGGATTCATATTTTTGTTCACAAAATTCAAGAGTTAGTTTTACTGCCATGGATAGTGATTATAATATTAGAAGGGGTCATTCTTCGCCTCCAGAATATTATCCTGAGAAGTTTTCAAGATCAAGGTATTGTTTAAATAAAATCTTATTTATTCATATAAGTTTTGAGTTTCTGTTACATTCAGGGGCTTTTTGATATTTAAGAAATATGCTGTTGAGAGATTACTCATTCAACTCAGGGCTCAAAAATTTTAAGGTTCCCAGCTGGGAACCTACATGAAAAGTGTAGGTTCCTAGAAAAATTTATGTGTTCACAGTTTTTAATAAATTCAGAGCTTAATGAATGAAGATATTGTGTCACATAGACACAGTTTTGAATAATAAACAAAAATTTTAGTTTTATGGTTTATCAATTAATGTTATGATTGTTCTCTATCAAAAAGCACCTCCTCCCTCCCTTCATATTCTTATAGATGTATTTATAACTTAAAAGGAAAATGTTGAATTACATTTGCCAACTAAGATTAAGCATTACATATTGCATTTACTAATTTATTCAATCATATGCAGAACAAATAATTAATATATATATAATATTTAATTTTTAAATTGTCAGATTTACTACACATGCTAAAGATTCCAAAATTTATTTTATTTCAATTTCAATTATATTGCACAAAATTTGATGCATCATTATTAAAAATTACATTTTATAATAAACAAAAATAATAAATTCTAAACAAATGGACTGTTTAGATTCGATAAAAACTATGTGTGCTAAAGTGAATGAGAAAACAAACCCGAAATATGACGTCAATTCACACAAAGCCCACGGCGCTAGTACCACAGTGAACAAGAGCACAACTAGTTCGAGCCCAATCAAAGCAGAGAGGAGAAATCCCAGAAATCTCCTCCTCCACACACAGAGCACGGAAATGCAACTCCCGTGTGTACTCGGCGCTCCACAAGTTCTTTGTCCCACCTCCCCATTTCGAAAATCGCTGTGGTCCATAGATTCATCTCTGATGGCAGCGGGCATGGCGACTTGCGAGTGCTTCCGTTTAGGTTCCCTGCCGGGAACCTGAGTGGAAAAAATACGTTCCCAAAAATTAATTCTGGGTTCCCAGGGATCCCAGGAATACTATTTTTCGAGCCTTGATTCAACTTAAGCACTACTTTATATTTAATCTGGTAGTAAAATTTTCAGTACTTTTCGATTAACTGGGTGCCAGTGATATATATAGATGTGATATATATACACACATATCTAAATTAGTACACATATACATACATACATATATATATATATATATATATATATATATATATATATATATATATATATATATAGGGGAGAGTGGGGGCTAATGGGACAAGGGTCTAATGGGACAGTGACCAATTTTTATTGAAAATATTATTTTTAACAAAACATCATACTACACCTAAATGGCAACACCAAAGTTGTTAACTTCAACAACAACAAGTTGGCTATTTGCAATTGTTTGAAAGAGTACATGAAGAAAGTTTGTTTTCAACTATAAAAAGTAAGTTTGATTTGTTTTACTTAAATGACATTTATAATTCATTATTGCCTGAAATTGTTTATGAGGCTACTAATTAATATAACACAAATATTCCATTTTATATTAAACTTAGTTAAATTATATTTGGATAAACATGTGCTATGTAGAATAGAAAAATATGAAATATCAGCATATGGGGACTAATGGGACAACTGGATTGATGATGCACAGGTACTTATTGTTAGTGATAGGTATGCATGATTTATTTAAAAGATTGTCTTATTAAAAGGTTTAAAAAAACACCTGAAAAAGTAGTAAGTAATACTAAAATAATTCAGAAAAAGATCTCAAAAAATGCCTAAATTAATATAAAAAATAAGAAGCATATTTCTTTTTCAAAAAGTAGTTTTGTACTACATGGTTCTTCAAGTAATGTAGACTTTCCAGAAAGAATTAACGTCGAGGAAAATGTTCTTTTAGAGGAAATATCTGAAAATGATTTTGTCTTAACAAAATTTGAAGGGAAACGTTCTATATCTTAATGTGGCAGTTGTTATTGAAATAAACCGTGGAATTCAAGAACTTTTTCTGAGTTACCTCACAAAAAGGTACGATTCACAAAAGTTTGTCTATCCTGAAAAAGAAGGAAAATACTGGACTGAAGTTAAAGATATTGTAATGAAATTACCTCAGCCTACAATCGATTAGAAAACTATTCGTTGATCAACTTTAATGTCTTTTGATTTTAATTTTTCAAATTTTAATATGCAATAATTAATACTATACTGTTTATGTACATTGTATTTAGAAGTAAAATGTGCTGTATTTAAATAGGTACTGCAACTCTAGTTTTTGTGTTGATTTTGATGTGTCCCATTAGACCCACGAGGTGTCCCAATAGACCCCAACCTAGGGGACTAATGGGACAAGTACAATAGTGTATAAAAATCATTATATTTAAAAAACAACAAATGTTATATCTTCAAATTATTTTTTTTTATAAAGCCAATACTTCTCTTTCTATGCATACAGAAAAAAAATTTCAGAAATTTGTTGATTTCATTAAAAAATAATTAAAACTTTAAAATTGTCCCATTAGCCCCCACTCTCCCCTACACTTATATGTATGAAAAAAATATATGTATGTACATATATCACTGGCGCCCGGCTAACCGAAAAGTACCAAATTTTCTTATACTAAAAAAGTTCCATGCCTTTTTGTACATCTCTGTATACATCATACTATTTATTGTCCATATTTTGCAATTTATGGGATGTTTATGTTTTCTGTTACTTTTGTATCATCTGTTACATTCAAAATTTATTCCAAATTTTATGTTTTAATATATGAAACAATTGTAAAATAAATACACTGGTAAATTGATATAACATTTTAAAAGATATAAAAATTCATTAAAAACATATCTACACCTTCATCTGAGGTCATCTTTAGGATAATAGTCAATCTTAAGGTCTCTCAGACTGAATTGTCGTTGAAAATTGCAAGACCTGAATGCTCAACCAATCAGCTTCAACCTAACGAAACAATATACTGGACAGCAATGCCATCTATTAATTTAAACTGGTATTAAATGCAAGACTGAGAAATTAATCCGAGAAAAACCAATTAACTTCAGAAAGCCCCCCAAAAAAGCCAACTATTGAAACACCCCCCCCCCCCCCCCCCCTTTAGCCTCTCCAGTTTTCTGTATTGTTTTCTATTTGAGACCCAGTTTTGTATTTCAATTTTTCTTTTTTTATTTAACCATTTATGTGCTATTTAGGGTGCGAACTAGAATAAATACTGATTAATTCAAAATATTTAAAATTAAAATTTTCACATTCATAGAAGTAATTTCAGTCTTACATCTTAACGAAATCTTTAATTCCATAGTCAAAGTTCAAGTAAAAATATTTCCACTGTTCTTTTTTTTTTTTTTCTTAGAGAGGCAGAATCTATTTTCCCTTTTCCGTCCAGGCTGTTTATATGCATGTATGGGATAGATCTCTTGGTGTTGACCATTGTCATTTTCTTTAGGATCTAAAATAACCTTGGATAATATGAATACTACTCTTTGATCCTCCCGGCTATATCATTCCCTATTTCAAGGTGCTAGTCACGGCTAGTCATATATGCATCACGTTGGCGTGATTTTTTTAACCTGCCAATTTGACAAAAACTGTTTGTTGTATTTACTTTTTATTTTTATTTTAATTCTATAAATTATTTTTATTATGTATATCAATATTTATTTATGTTAAACTAGCATTTATTTTTTTTAAATAATAGAAGCTATTTCATTTATTACGTTACTTTATTTTTATATTGAAATAATAACATTTCAAACTAATATTCAAAACAAAGTTTTCGCCAAATTGTCAGAGGAAAAAAATCATGCCAACGTGGTGTGTATATGACATCTATGTCCCAGTCACATATCTGTAATTCACAGTACCCATAAAACTTCCTTGGGGGAATTGATTGAAAACAGAAATATAGAGAACACATTCTGTTTATGTAACAAATCCTTGATTAAAGTATCATTTTGTGTAGTATTGAGCTGTAAAGTTGCAGTGAGGTAGTCATACAGCGATTAGTTTCAAAGAAATTGAAAGTCTGCCATCTTATTCAGTTTTTCAGTATCTGCTTGTGTTTGTATCATTTTGAAATTCGTAAGCATATAAACATATTTATAAATATATTTCATATTTTAACTTAAGTACAGTTGAAGAATAGAAAAGAAAATGTGTTGTTTTATCGGTTTTTGTATATAATATTTATTTGTTCTTTTCTTTTTAGTAGATATTTGTATTTATTTAATAAAATAGTTCATAAAAGTCTGTAAATTTCAAATGTTATATTTATTTAAATGCTCGCTTTCGTATCAACAATGTTATTTTTTTTTCCAAATACTTTATTTTGTGCCAACTGTTACACTGGGCAATAATTGTGTTGGTATAACGGAAAAGTACCAGGAAATATAATCCATAGTTTTTAACACTTTCCAACATATTAGTTGAAAAATATTTATGACTTCTGTTTGTCCAACTGTCTTTTTGGGTGTTTGTCTGCACTTTGACTTTTGTAAATATACTTTGATTTACACGATACAGATATATGCTACTGAGGCTTAGATATAGGAATAATACTACATCTATGACTATAACATATTCCCTGTTGAAGATGAAGGGTACTTCTCTAACCTCTGGGGGTGCCTAGTCAGGTGAGGGTCTCGTCACCTGATCAAGGTTCTAAATTACGAGACCTATTAAATCTGTCAATTCAACAAAGTTAAACAGAAACCTTGAACCGGCAAACAAAGATAACGGTAGCAAATCACAAGAGAGCAAGCACAGCAGCGATGTGAACAAATCAATAGTCAGGTGGATCACAACCATGCTGTGATCAGGCGATTTCCGCCCCGCACCCAGGTACTAACCCGTTAAGCTAGGCATTCATGCCGGGCAGGTAGGGGCCTGGTTAGCGGTATAAAAAAAAAAAAAAGGGTACTTCTCTATTATCCCGTCGACTACTTTTCATAACAAAAAACTATCGCCAAACTGTAAGATTAAACGCCAAAAATGCAGTCTCATTTACTTGATGTCAGAAGCATTATACATGTTTGTTATGTCATCAAGTGGTTTTTTATTCGACATTTGCATGTATTTTTCATTATGTTTTACTGATTTATTAGTTATTTCATTAATTAAAATAACAATTGTGTCCTTAAATTCTTATATTTTATTTATTTTGATATTCCAATGGCAAAGTTCTCCCGTTTATTTGGCGTTACAGCTTGGCGATAGTTTTTTGTTATGAAAAGTGGTCGACGGGATAATAGAGAAGCACCAGATGAAGTATGTAGCTGTTATAGCTGATTTACAGAGATAAATAAAAAAATTCTGTTACATTAGGATCGGTGGCGAAAAATTGTTTGTGGTGCATGTTATGATACATCAAACATAATGAAATTGATATGTGTCATGATATGATATGTGTGTATGAACTACTGCATGATTTCTATAGAATATGAAGTAAGTAGCATATATGTAGTTCATTTACAGGACTGACTATGTACTGTATAATTGCTTAAAGTGTGTTTTAAGCTGTGGTATGCATTTTTAAACTGAACTAAATTTTGTACAGCAATTTTTATATGTACGCCTCATATTAAACTAAAATTTAATTCAGGAAAAAGATGCATAACACAACTGTAAACATACTTTCAGAAATTATCATCAATACTTTTATGTTAGTCAGGTGTGCAAATCTTGCTAATGACATTTTTTTTTTCTCACTAATATCAGTTTTTATTTTTTGCATGTGTAAATTAGAATGCTTTGATGTTGAAATAAAATGTTTTGGTTTATAATATTTTTTTTTTCTCATGAAACGAGGGAAAGGTATGTATATAATATATATATATGTATGTAATATATGCCATTAAAATAGCATTGTGCACATTTTATACATGATATATAACATATATTTCTTTTTTCACCTATCAAAATCATGTTGTGCATTACGAGTAAATATAGTATGTTATATTTCATAAGCATTGAAATTTTTTTAAATGAGAATTGCGGTAAGTAATAGACTTTATAATCTGAATCTTTTAGATTGAATGATGCTACTAGTTTTGAAAAAAGAACAACTGCATTAAAGTCAAGAAAAAGACATTTTGAAGATGATGAAGCTTTGCAGTATTATTCAAGAAAGTCTGTATATTATTCAAGTGATTATGAATTTCGTTCATCTCCATGGTATATGTTATTGTATATAATTTGAGTAAAAATTCATCAAATATCATTATTAGCCCAGTGGTTAGAGACAAAAAAAAAAAAAAAAAAGCCAAATTCGGAATTAATTAGGGGGAAACTGGAAATCGTCTTTTAGTTTAGGTCTTTAATGAATATATTAAGTTTTCCCCCTCGTTCTTGTATTATTTGAGCTTCATTCACTATGTACAGATTTACAGTCGGAAAACACGTGTTTTTTAAAATTGCCATAACAATATCTCAAATAACCAACTCTATCAAAAACATTGTCTAATGTCTATACAAATGTTGTAGAGTTTAAAATTCTGAGTAAAATGAGTATGTAAACTTAATATCTTTGTTGAACATTAAGCTCACAACTCTATTTCAAAGTTTTGCCTAAATCACTAATCAAGAGCTTGAACCAAAAACAGACCAAGTTGTCAGTCCATCCTACTCCCAATTTTTATATACATGTATATTTTTTAATTTGTTGAAGCCTTCACAATGTTTTTGTAATTATTTTAGGGTTTTATTTAGAATATTTTGAGGATTATGGTTTAACCTCTTGGGCTAGGAATGGCGACTATTTTTATATTCACATGTACAACAATTAACCAAAAAAAAAAATTAATTATTTGTGGTAAATTTATTTTTAAAATATTCTAGTATAAGTGTGTGGCAGAGATTATTTTTCAAAAAATGGTGCAAAAAGAATAAAAAAATAGTGGTTGGGACGACATGTGTCCCAATCCTATAATCAAAGCTCTTAACACAGAAAAATATTACGTAAAAGCTTCAGAAATGTTTGAGAGGGATATAGAAATAACAACATTCATATTCAGCACTTATTATTTAACCCTTTCACTACTAAAGTGCCTAAAATGATCGGCCAAGCAAAGTACTGCGAAACCGCCTGAGTGCCTCAGGAACAGATATGTCATTTTGTCATAGAATAGGGGATTATCGAAATGAAAGGGTGAAGAGTCTTTTGTACTAGTGACCTTACGGAGCTTACACTTTCAAAGATAGATGCTTTCTTATTGTGTTGCTGACAAAAGGAAAGCAGAAGAAAGAGAGAGAAAAAATCTCCCAGCATATTTCAGCATTCAGGCGTCTGCTGTATTTTGAATGTTCTCTGGCTTTTAGTCTACAGTATTCAAAGAGTTAACATAATATCTGAAGTAATATTTTATGCAAAAAAAAAAAATTATATCATTTGAATTTTTTTAGTTACTGAAGGTGTGTCATAATCCTCGATGTTAGTTTCTTCATTGCCAGTTTCCTCCACTTGCATTTTTTCTCACTGTACCACTTTATATTCAACCTCCTTAATTTTAATATGTAAATACTTTTATTCACTCTAAATGCTACTACTACTTAATAATAAGTCAACTTCTGAAATTATCTTCTCCATCATGATATAGATTTCCCCCTCTTGGTTGACTGAGCTAATAGTGATGTCATCATCCGCTGGAGTGGTGGTACATGCTTGCTTTTTGCAGTGATAGAAAATTTTAGAACAATTGCTGACAGCTTTCCCACAGTTGCAGACCAAAGTATACCCCTTTTTTACACTTGCATGGTATGATAGAAAGAAGTGCTGGAGAAGCTAGTTACCTGTGAGAGGTGACTGGGAACAACACATGTTTTTTTTTTTCCCAACTTCAATCCAAGAGTTTTTAACAAATCTATTCCAAAGTTAATCTGTAGGTATGCACAGAGAGATTGTTCATGTGTAACTGTTGAAATTTGGAGGGGGGGGGGGCTGCAGAGACACTAAATTGAAGTGATTTTTTATCAATGATTTTTGAAAAAGGCGAAATCAAAGAATCTAATGTTTCTTCGCTGCTCTTTTCCTCATACAAGGCTATCAAAAATGTGTGTCTTGCTTCAACAATGGCATCATCACAGAAAATGGCCACAACTTGTTGCAGTACAGTAGTGTCTAGAACTTGGACAATTTTTTTCTTTCCCTGTCTAAAATGACCAGATGTGGTATTACAACACTGAATGCATAGAGAAACAAAATGTTGTCTCTTATGTGTGGAATAATGTTCAGAGTTGCTGGACAATATAAAGAACCTTCTGTCTTACCTGCCGCTTCCAGGCTTCAAGAAGGAAATGTTTTCGGTAGTAGTGGATGCTACTATAATTATCAAGAGGTCAATATCTTCACCAACTATCACAACACATTCACATTGTGTTCCATTTCCAAAGCACTTGTAATTATTGGATAATCAGCATCTTCATCAGTGTGCCTCACAACAAAACCTTTTTCAGACTGCACACATAACATACTTATCAGCTTGTCAGCTGTTTTAATTGTCCTTTCGCAATTGTTTTCACCATCCTCAAATCTTGATTTTAAAAAAACATTTTTTTTTTTTTTTTTTTTTTTTTTTCGTAAGGATTTTGAGTACTTTTCTTCAATATTCTGAAAGGTTTAAACATTTACAAATTTAACTTAAAATTCTCGCATACCTGTCAATAATCTATTAAAATCTTTTTTACGAAAATCATCTTAGTTCTTTCCATAACAGACTGAAATTTAAAATCATGATATTTATTTAATTCCTGCTATAAAAACAATACTCCTGCACTCTCATTTGTTCGATCCTCCCCCCCCCCCCAGTCTTGCCACTTTATATTCAACCTCCTTAATTTTAATATGTACGTACTTTTATTCACTCTAAATGCTGCTACTACTACTTAATATTAAATACTATTCCACATATTAAATACAATATCAGAAATAGCAAACAATTTTTCCCATCATTTTTTAAATATGCTTAAAATAAAAAAAAAAAAATGGCATTTTCTTCGTAGCAGCTAAAGCTCTAAAATAAAGCCGTAAATTAATTACAAAAACATCATAAAGGCCTTAATAGTTTTTTAAAAATACATGTACATAAAAATTGAAGGCAGGGTGGACTGATAACTTGGTCTGTTCTGGCTTCAAGCTCTTGATTAGCAATTTAGCGCAAACTTTGAAATAGAGTTGTGAGCTTAATGTTCAACAAAGATATTAAGTGTCGGTACTCATTTTACTGAAAATTTTCAACTCTACAACATTTGTATAGACAAGGTTTTAGATAGATGTTTTGAGACATTGTTATGGTAATTTAAAAAAGCGTGTTTTCTTACTATAAATTTATACAAAGCGGCTAAAGCTCACCTAGTACGAGGGGGGAAAGCTTAGTATGTTCATTAAAGACATACACTAAAATGATTAAAACAATTTCCAGCTTTCCCGTAATTATTTCTGAATTCAACCCCCTAACCGCTGGGTTATATTGCTTAGAATTGTGGAAGAATAATTGTTATATCTGTTTATTTATAGTTTTGTATAGTTAAAAGAAAACAATATTTAAGATGTATTATGCCTATTATTTAAGATGTATTATGCAATATTTAAGATGTATTGCAATTTATTAATTTCTCTAAAACAATTTGAAAATTTCTTAAAAGCTTCTTATTTTTTATTTACGCTCCTTTTGAATATATTTTTCTTATGTTTATATATAACCAGAGTTGGGCAGTATCGAAAATACATGTATTTGAAGTACATTTTCAAAATACTAACTTAAAAAAACAATCATAATTTATATATCATAAAATATTAAATTAATATTCGAAACAAATATATATTATAACCTAGCCAGCAGTCCTATTGCCACCACTATTTCGTAATAGTAATCTCTGCCTTAGCTTATTTAATGTCAGAAAATCTGCAATCAAATAAGACAGAGATTACTATTCTGAAATACTAATTTCATAATTTATTTGGTATTTTAAAAGTATTTTAGAAATATGTGTGTTTTATATTTGAAATTTTTTTTATTTGAAAGTTATTTTGTATTTTAGGTTCTAAAACCAATGTATTTTTATCATAAATCATTTTGTGATGTCTTTTGCCCAACTCTGTATATAACTCTCTATAAAGCAGTGAATATGGAAGGGTCGGAGGTCAACTCTGTTAGGCAATAATGACACTTTCTTAATCTTGATTTATGTCAGAGCCACTATAAACAAGTGGGTAAGTGGGATTGAAGATCGCACAAAGGGTTTCGTTTAATATTCCTTTCAAAACACTTTATCCTTTCTTTAATAAATCCAAATAAATTTCCTTTAGCAAAAAAAAAAAAAAAAGTCATGTTTTTTATAAAGTAAAATTTTACCAGTCTATTTTTCTCGTTTCTTTTTTTTTTTTTTTTTTTTTTTTTTTTTTTTTTTCCCCGCATATATGAACCGGCACGATGGTGGGCAAAGCCTGCTATTATACTCTGTCATAATAATATTTGTCATGTGGACTAAATGCGCTATTTAAAAAAAAAATAGCTTATATAATATAGATATTTAAACCTATTGCGTAATCCTCTGTAACCCAGGTCCCACTGCCAAATTGCGTATTTTAGAAACAGAGACTTTTTGTCACAGTTCTTTAAAAGTATCTACATTGATTTTAAACTATATTGTTGCTAGCAAACACCCATGTTTGGAGTTAACCTTGCCCACAGATTATGGAAGATTACTTATTTTATATTTTACTAGCTGTTACCCATGACATCATTCATGTAACATTACAAGAAAAATAAATGCATTAATTAAGGAAAACGTTTCACCCCTGATAATTAAAAACATATGGAACTCTCTTTATAACAAACTCCGTATTTTCGAATATCGGAAAAGGCCCAATAGCCGGCGAAGCCTGCTATTATACTCTGTCATAATAATATCTGTCATGTGGACTAAATGTGATATTTAAAAAAAGTTAATTTCAAAATTAAACATGTTGTACACCTTCAAAATGTTAAAATATGTGAATATTTCCATAATCTGGTTTTTATCATGATTCAATACGTTCCTCAAACTCATATTTACTATTCTCTATTACTCATATTGATACTCGCTTTGTATTATTCTCAAACATTTGAAAAATCCGTTTAAATTTCCAAAATGACGTCAGATTAATTTTCTTTTTAATCCCTAATGACGTGATATTAATCTGCTTTCTGTACATACTCATACTCTTTGTATTATTGAGAAATCTCTGAAAATTTCCGTTTTATTACCATTATGACGTCATATAAAAATTTTTTTTCAATTGGTGAAACTTTTTATTTTATTTTTCATGTGGAAATCTTTCATTAGAAAATTAATTATTGTAGAAAGAATTTTATTGTGGATTTTTAATTGTTGGCAACTGCTATAACGAAAAATGTTTAAATTTAGCAGGAAAAGACTGTTAGAATTTTGGTTTTTTATCTCTATTAAAATAATACAATATTTTCAAATTTTAATATTTTGAGCTTCATAGTAGCTATTTAGCTATAACTACACAAATTTTCATGCCTGTAAGTTATACAGTTTCTGAGAATGGCTCTCTGACGGACAGACAACAGAGTGGGAGTAATAGGGTTTCGTAAGATGTACGAAACCCTAATAAGGAAGTACCAATAATAGAAAACTATCGTAAAAATTAAAACTAGCTTTTAACCCCTTGTGTGTTCCCCTTGTATTAACCCTAGTAATCAGGGTATGACTCGTGTAAAGTAAGCCAGAGCTCCAGCATTCCGAAAATTTTCTCATTTTGCCACTATTTTAAAATGATATCTTTATATGTAAGACTTCTTTTGAAGATGTTAAAGGAATCTACAATAAAGATTTTTTATTTGAAATAGTATGGGAAATATAGAAAATTTTAAGAATGCTGCGAGACCTGAGTAAACTTTGTCTTGTGATTCAATACCGATCGTGACTCATGGTAAGTAAGACATACCTTGTGAATCAATCAGAAACATGACTCATGATTAATGCACAAGTGATGGGGTTAAATAATCAAAATCACAATGAGTTACATACTTTACAGATCCTGAAAAAATATTTTTATGGAAACTTGTTAGTACATTTAACTATCAATTGTAAAGCCAAAAATTGTAGCAGATTAAAGTTGGTACTTTTCCATTATACCAACACCTTTGTTGACAAGCATAAAAGTTGCAACAAATGAAACATTTGGAAAAAAAATACCATTGTTTTTGCAAAAGTGATCATTTGAAAAATATAACATTTGAAAAATGCCGACTTTCTCAAACTATTTTATTGTATCAATACAATGACATATACAATATATACTTAAAGTAAAAGAACAAATATTATACAATAAAATAAAACTCATTTTATACTGCAGGCATGAAATTGTAAATGTCTCTTAGCACTGCAGTAAACATTTCATTTTTTTAATAACAACGTTGCACATGAACTCTATGAGATAAGATTATTGTAAATAATAACAAACAGTGCTGTGCTGTCTTTTATTACGCTCTTTTGCGATGCCCCATAATCTCTCAGTAGTTTGGGTATGGCATCCAGTGTTAGGGTCAACAAAATTATGTTTGTGATTTACTGTTAATCTCCATAGTGAAATCTCACAAAATAAACTTTCTTTATATTGGGTCTATCATAATTCTATAGCGAAAATTGGGTAAATTTCAAACGCAAAATATTTTGGACAAAAAAAAAAAACAATTTTAATCAATTAAATATGTTCTGTTCTGTTCAATAACCTTCTGCCATCTCTCCACGAGCTTCATTATCCCTCTTTCTTATAAATCCTGAGATTTTTCGGCAAAGAAGCCATCCAAGCGGTTTTTGAGGACGTCCAGGGGACTGAAGTTCTTGTTATTTAAATTGTTCTGTAGCACCCAGAACAAGTGATAATCTGAAGGTGCAAGATCCAGACTCTATGGTGGGTGAATCAAAACATTCTATTCAAGCCGCACTAATTTTTCCCGGGTGATCAGAGAAATGTGCAGTCTGGCATTGTGGTGGTAGAACACAATGACCTTCCTGTTCACCAATTTGGACTGCTTCTGGTTCATTGCTCGCTTTAACTTGTCCAGTTGTAAGCCGTACTTGCTCGAAGTAAACAATTCCCTTCCAATCCCACCAGATACAGAACATGATTTTCTTCAGTGTAATCCAGACTTTGCGATCATCTGAGCAATCTGTCCGTGCTTTGACCACAATCTTTTTCAACTGACATTATTGTAAACAATCCATTTTTCATCACTAGTTATCATCTGCTTCAAAAATGGTTCATTTGTATGGTGTTTCAGCTGCAAATAACAAGAATTTCAGTTCCCTGGACGTCCTCAAAAACCTCTTGGATGACTTCTTTGCCCAAAAATATCAGGATTTCTATGAAAGAGGGATAATGAAGCTTGTGGAGAAATGGTAGAAGGTTATTGAACAGAAAGGAACATATTTGATTGATTAAAACTGTTTTTTTGGGGGGGGGAAATATTTTGTGTTTGAAATTTTCTTGATTTTTGCTATAGAATTATGCATAGATCCAATATATATAATTCCATAACCCTGAAACAATTTTAAAGTAGCTTCTTCATCATCAGGTAACTACCAAATGGTAAAATAAATCTCATTGTCAGCGAAATATGAAAGTTAAAAAATATTTATGATTAATATTGAGTGATTTTAATAAAATAAATATTTTCAATTAAAAAATGGCAAATTAAGATGTTTTGCATGGTTATGATTAAATAATAAAAAATATACATATGCAGTTGAAACTCATTAACATGAAATTATTCTGAGGTCCCGTCAGGTAAGTCTGAAAATCAATGTTAATTCGTTTAACACTACACTAAAATTTTTCAAAATCCCGCTTAGGGCGGAAAAAAAAAATTTTGCCCTAAAATCAAAACATGATTTCTTACACGAAGTTTTCTATATTTCAAACTTACAAGTCAGATCCTCTTATTAAGAATGGAATTTTTCTCACGGTTTGAAAATGACCTAAAGTGTGAAAGGGTTACAGAAAATAATGAAATACTGAATTCCTGACTAATCCCTGCTCTTCTTTGTCCTTGAATGCAGAAGCTTTCCTACACTGATCATAAGAGCTATAGATCGGTCACAATGAAAGTTTGGGTAAAGGAATTTCTTTTTTGAAATTGATTGTTCCATTACTTATTGGACTGTATTGACAGACATAAACCATAAACCAGATTTTCGAAATCCCCTATCTTCAAATGAAGGAAGTGACAATCCTTACTTTACTACCTGACTAACATAATTGGAACTCTGAGACATTGTTTGCAGGACTGTATTGACAGACATAAACCATAAACCGGATTTTCGAAATCCCCTATCTTCAAATGAAGGAAGTGACAATCCTTACTTTACTATCTGATTAACATAATTGGAACTCTAAGACATTGTTTGCAGAGTACATTTGCATAGATGAAGATGTGCTGACTTTGGATGTGACAACAGATGAAGAAATAATTGCTGCATTAGCTGGGGAAAAAAAGATCTCAACATTGAAGTGTTGGATGAGGATGAAGAAATCGACACAGAACGGAAAAGTTTAGTGTCATTAAATGAAGCTACCACAGCATTGAAAACTGTACAACTTTTCCTTATGGAACAATAGGATTCTTCCTGAGCTTTGGACAAATATGAGTCATCTACATTCCTTTTAAAAATAGTAATCTACAAAAATTGAAGCAAAAGTCAATAACGGACTTTAAAAAAAATAATTATTAGCAGGTAAATAAATTTGGTACTTCTCTATTGTCCCGTCGACCACTTTTCATAACAAAAAACTATCGCCAAACTGTAAGATTAAGCACCAAAAATGCAGTCCCATTTACTTGATGTCAGAAGCATTATACATGTTTGTTATGTCATCAAGTAGTTTTTAATTCAACATTTGCGTGTATTTTTCATTATGTTTTACTGATTTATTAGTTATTTCATTAATTAAAATAACAATTGTATTCTTAAATTCTGATATTTTATTTATTTATTTATTTTGATATTCCAATGGCAACGTTCACCCATTTATTTGGCGATAGGGTCATTCCATGTCAATTCAGCCACAAAAATGAGATTTGTACACCCATGGTCTCCAATTTTGGGCCCATTGCGATTCACCCGCCCCCTGTCGCGTTTTCCGGCAGGCTCAGCTCTAGCTGAAATTGTATTTTTTTTTTTTTTTTTAAACCTTAATAAAGGTACCGGGAGGGACACCTATGCTCTACAGACTTGGCCTCCTCGTCTGAGCAGTCCCTCTTAGGCTGTGAATAAACATATGGTATTAAATAACCTCCTAATTTTTTTTATCACTGACTTCAATACTTTTTTATTTACAGCCATTCAAAATTTCTTCAAATTCACCTTTTTGCATACATCCGAGAAGCGCTAAACAAGCTGCACTTGGTTGTAAAAAAAATTCTATTTGGTTCCCAAACCTTTCAATTGTTTTCAAAATTTATTTACTTACCAACAAAAATATGATAAACACAGAAAAAAATACTAGAAAGCTGTAAGTATTTATTTTGGTCGCCTAAAAAATAATAAATTATTATTCATTTTTATTTTTGTTCGAAAAAACATTATTTTCTAAAAATGCAATATTTTATAAAAATGCAGGGAGAGGGACAGGTATAATCTTTGAATTTTTTTTTTTTTTTTTTTTTTAAATGAGCCTAAATATATGTTCTATCTTATTCTGGAATAAAATTGGTGGTTTTTTAATTCCTTCTGATGGGAAAAAAAAAAAAAAAAAAAAAAAAAAAATCGCCCAATGTCACCAATAAAATGGCAGCATCATGAATATAATTTTTATTTCACATAACTGTAATATAATTTTGGAATGTAGTTTAATAATTAAACATTTATTTAAATTAAATATTCATTTTTCTTAGTAATTTATTTTATAAATATATTTTTTATTTATTATAGAACTTAAAATGACATGTTCTCGGTAGTTGTGTTTTTCTTAATTGTCATGTATTGTGTGTGTTAGAAAGACTTTGCTAATGATTAATATTATTCTTCTTTGCAATCAATACAGTTTAAATGTTATTATAGAATAATTCAACAATGAGAAAGTTAAGCATTTTACTTTCAATTAAATCTGAATATAAACACAAGCAAGAATACACCATTTTGGGCACAGGCTACAACATTTTGAGAAACCTACCCTAGTGTTTGGAAACTCTTGCTTAAAATTAAAATACAATTCACGCAAAAAAAAAAAAAAAAAAAAAAAAAAAAAAAAGTAATCTATTTCTAATCTGTACTTCCCCCCCCCCCCCCCCCCCCCCTAAGCTCACAACATCTTTCATTCCTGACATAATCCTTGAAATATGATTTTCATAAAAGTTTTTAACCATGTCAAGGACATCGGGTCTCAATTGTTTTTCTCTTTTGGGTTCTGCTTCAGCTAATATTCCTTTCTCTTTGACAAGTTTCTGAACTTTACGAATGCATAGTCTGATACATTAAATGTATCTTTTTTTTTCCCCCCCCGTGGCCATGATAGTGGTGCTGGAATCCTTAACAACTGAATTTGTTTTTTTATTAAATTTTTCAAATGTTAGTTTGTCTTTTATGATATCTGCTAATTTATCCATGTCTTCTGCCTTCTGTGCAACAAGGTCCTCTGCCATTGAGTCTACTTCTGGAATTTTAATATCAAGAATTTCTTCAATTTTTTGCTTTTAGCCTTTTTTTTTTTTTTTTTTTTCAAATGAATGCAATTTCATTTTGTCATATGAGGCCTTGCTTTTTTCTGCAAAAGCATGTAATTTTAATGGAGAACAATCTACATCGACAAAAGATAAATTTAGTTTTTGTATGTCATCTTCTTTGCTGCTGCTTGCAATGGGAGTGTAATCCATGTCTTCAACTTTATGTGGGCTGTCAGAATTTGTATCTGTGTTCTTGTACAGACATTCTTCATTCTGAAATGCACTTTTGAACAAGAGTATTGTTGACAGCATAAATTTTATCCTGGCTTAACTTTAAGTCCTTTGAGTAAAAGATCATTATGTTGCTGAAAATTTACAGCACACAATGTATTTTTCACATACTTTTTGTGCCTTTTGAAGGGATTCAAACTTTTTTAAATATACAATTCTATGATGAAAACAAATGGTATGCAATTCTTCAGTAGCTTCTGTTCTTAACGTTAAAAGTATTTTGTCTTCTTCAGAGAGATCATTTGATTCATTTACAATACCATTCTTTTTAATGTAGTTAGTCTTGTGACATTCTGTTGAAGTTTTTTTTTTCCCCCCACATCATATGTAGTACTCTCCATTTCATAAAAAGTCACAGTAATATTTAAAAAAAAAAATACAGTTAATCCACTGAAGATTTTTAAAGCATATATCTAATTCAGGAAACTAATACTAACTAAACAAAAGATTAGAAAAAAACATTTCTCAAATGCTCTCTGCATGCAAAGCAGAATTTGAGAAAGGACATAATGATATGCTCTTATGTAAAGCTTATTGTGAGTATTTTCATAAACCACCAATAAAAACACAGTAAACAAAAAGAAAGAAAAAAAAATAAAAAATTGATGCTGCACAATACTTTGAATGATTGCATCATCTTTCTGGTTAACCTTAACATCTGCCTTGTAATATAAACAAAAAGCAACTAAGCATAAGGGGAAGGTAAACTGGGCCAGTTTACTTTTACAAACATATTGAGGATTCATTTTTTATATCAGAATATACTGAATTAACCCATTTTAAACAGTAATGATTTTAACTGCATAGTTAAACAAATTAATTTGTTCAAAAACACTTAATTTTTTTATTTTATATTTAATTTAGTTTTTAATTTGATAGGAATTATCCTTAGTTAAAAACCCTAATTTTGTAATTAATTAGCATAAACACTAATATGTGTTCTAAAGACCCATATAATCTCATTTGATAATTAATTAGATCACACCTAAATACTATATCTATATTTTCCTTGAGAATTTCATTTTGTCATTTGCAAAGCCAAATGATGAAAAAAAAAATCATGCAAAGCATGTTTAATTATTGTTTTGTGAATGCAAGTTTTAACTCCTCTTTCATAAAAAAATTATTAAAAAAAAAAAAAAAATTTTTAAATAACATATTTAAGTAATGTTTTTAGCTTAGTTATATTATATAAAATAACTTTCTTAAAAATTAACAGAAATGTGGTATTGAAATTTTCATGATGTTACCATTTTATAGATGGCATTGGGTGATTTTCTTTTTTTTTTTCTTCAGAAGGATTTAAAAAACCACCAATTTTATTCCAGAATAAGTTAGAACATATATTTAGGCTCATTTTTTAAAAAAATGCGTCAAGATTATACCTGTCCCTCTGCCTGATAATGCATTTTTAGAAAATCATGTTTTTTCTAACAAAAATAAAAATGAATAATAATTTATTATTTTTTAGATGACCAAAATAAATATTTGCAGCCTTCTAGTATTTTTTTCTGTGTTTATCATATTTTTGTTGGTAAGCAAATAAATTTTGAAAACAATTGAAAGGTTTGGGAGGGAACCAAATAGAATTTTTTTTACAACCCAGTGTAGTTTGTATAGCGCTTCTCGGACATATGCAAAAGGTGAATTTGAAGAAATTTTGAATGGCTGTAAATAAAAAAGTATTGAAGCCAGAGATAAAAAAAAATTAGGGGGTTATTTGATACCATATGTTTATTGAATATACCAAGTCATCAAAATTGGTGACCATGGGTGTACTGGTGTGGTTGAATTGACATGGAATGACCCGATAGTTTTTTTTTTTTTTTTTTTTTTATGAAAAGTGGTCGACGGAATAATAGAGAAGTACCATAAATTTATTATTGCCTAAAATGATGACAGGTTTGTTTTATTTAATTAAATTTTCTATTTTGGATTAATTTATGATTTTAAGAGCAGGGATATAGTTCTAGGTTAATTTATTTAGTTTTTATATCTGTAATAGATGGTACCACTATTTTGATGGTTAACAAAAAATCCCAGATAACACAAAAAATATTCACAGTCCCTTCAATTTTGTGTTAATAAGGTTTGACTGTATTTATGTTGAATAAATGGCGAGTCATAATGTTCAGCACGGTTTGCAATAAAAAATATTTTCACAGTCAAAGTTGAAATAAATGGCACATTAGCATAAATTTTGGCATGGTGTTGGTATAACAGAAAAATGCCTTAAAATCTTATATTTAGTTATTAAATTCCTACTACTAGCTCACACTCTCTCTATATATATCTTGTTCAAATTTTCAATCGTTAATAAAATATTTTCTATTCATCCACTCAAGTTCAAATAAATTATTTTAAACTTGTAGTGGATGACACTTTATGTTAATACAGTTTTTTCAAATATTAATTCATTAATTAATTTTAGTTTTAAATGGAAGAAAAAAAATTCCTCCCATTGTTTTCATAAATGAAATGAAAGATTTATCTCAAATGAGTGATGCCACAGAAATAAAATATTGCAACGATGATTATAAAATAATGTTCAGTAAAGATAACGTGGGACATTAATGCTGTACGACTTTATTTTATATATTTATGATTAAAAAGTAGGAATTGACTTTTAAAAAAAATATTTATATTACTTGTTTAAGTACTAAAGTAAGTCGTGCCTATCTATTATTTATGTGAAACTTTAGATAAATGGGGGTGAGATATCCCAGCATTTCATGCTTTTTTCCTATGTAGCAGTAATATAAGTAAAAAAAAGAAAACAAATAATATTTTTTTTCTTATTTTAGGATCATCAATATGAAACAGGATACATCCTATCAGTCATATGAAGATATCTGTGTAAATAATATGGCTGTATGCGCCAAGAGAATAAAATCTTCAGAGGTGCATGAAAAATCATTAAATTCACAAAATTATCAAAGTGGTCTAGAAAATACTAATCTTAAAAAACATAAGAGTTGTGAAAAACACTCTAAAAAAGAAACCAGTTATGTGAATATATTAGGGGAAAATTCCAAAACTACCACTTGTGATTCCAAACTTATCAGCACTCAACTTCGAAGGTTGGAAAATGATCTTAAATTAATTTTTGCCAATAAACCTGTTAAAAAAAACATGAAGCTGAAATCTGCACCGGAGTCTAATTCTACAATCAGCACGAAACGGAAGTTTGTAAAACAGTCTAAACCTGTTAAAAAGAGCATGGAACTGAAATCTACACAGGAAATCTGCACAGAATCAGCCAAAAGAAAAAATTCTGAAAATAAACAGAAAGGTAAAAATACAAAATTATGTTGCGATATAGATGATGCTGATACTCTAATTTTATGCATTGATGAAGACGAAGCCTTTGATATATTATTTGGTGATCTTAAAAGCAAAGTTCTAAAATCTTTCAAGGCGCATGAAATAAAGAAATGTAAAGAAGAGAATACTTAATATGTTTTTATTCTTGATTATTTGTTTTTGGCAGTGACTCGTCTTTTTACGTTTTAAATTCCAAATCGCATCTTTTTAGTAATAAAAATATTTTGTAAAATTTTTTTTAAAAAGCTGTATAATGTAATTTAAATCTGTAAAATGTTCTATTACACATTTTTAAACATCACATTATTATTATCATCTTTCCATTATTTTTCTATAAGTTTTGAAATTAAAAATATTTAGATAACTGGTTTTAATGTTTTGCTAGTTTCCACAAAAGAATGGGGTTTTGATAAAACATGTTAAATTTAAGCATATCAATACTGAATTAACTGCATACAGTTTATAGTAAAGCTTGTAAATTGAAATTTAGTTGTATGAAGTTACGAAATTCACAAAGTGAAAGTGATATTGCTGCAGAACTAACTACTTTACCCATTACCACTTTTACTTATCTTGTTCTGATGTTTTGGTAATTTGATGATAAATACAAACTGTTTATTTGGACTTGTTCGGTGTCATAAAACTTTTGGTATCATAATTTTGAAAAATTGTTCTATCAAATGTTTGAATTTGAGGTTCATCAAAATGCACTCTATTTATTAAATTAGAAGATTATGCTGCTTGTAAAAAGAATTGTTTTTTTTTTTTTTTTTTTTTTCTAAATCTTTGTTTAAATGTGTTCATTACTTATATAGGATGTCCTAAAAGAGATGCAGAATTCGGATTGCAATCCAATCTTTTTTTTTTTTTTTCATTTGTTAGTTAAAGCATTAGCATTATTTGTTTTAAAGGTTAAAAATTACTATTAAATATGTAACAAGATATCTAATGTATGTCCTCTGTGGTTCATTTCACTTTATCATATTCTTTTGACAACATTCTTGATCTTTTTTTTTTTTTTTTTTTTATAATAACTGAAGCTCAATTCCATTGATAACTCTTAAACTTTTTATTCAACTCTAGAAAAATTGGTTAGTTTGGTTTTAAACAGTTGTTTTTCTACACATTTTTCCTATAAAAAATGAGTGAAATTTGCCCACAGTCTTTGTACTTTTAATAAATTTTAACTTTAACCATCACCAGTTCATATAGATTAGCTGCAGCTGCAACTAACATGTTTATACTACTTTTAATTGCTAAAAGATGTAAAATAAAACTTTAAAAACAGTAAAAAAAAAAAAGAAAAAATGGTTTTAATAGACTGTTTACATGTTTCAGCTTAACTGCAGCCATTATCAAACCAAATAAAAATATTCTAAAATTGCCTAATCTATGATGTAATGAAATTTTTCACATAAACGTGAAAAATTAAATGATGATATTTCAAATCATTACATCATAGATCTTGCAATTTTAGAATATTCTTATTTGTTTTGATAATGACTTTGATGGAGCCGAAACATGTAAACAGTCTATTTAATATTTTTTGTACCATTTTTTAAAGTTTTATTTTTACATCTTTTATCAATTATAAAAGCAGTATATAATAATTTGTTATATATTAACATGTTTATTATTATATGTCACTTTGCAGAATGCTGGTAGTTCTGTAGAAATAATAATAAAAGACACAATACTGCATCTCTTTTGAGATATAATTTATGATTTAAAATAGTTATTCATAATTTTAAAAACATCTAGACTACTATTTATATATCATATTTGAAACACTGTATTATTTTAGACTAAGTGTTATATGTATGTATTATATGTCATTTACAATTAACATATTTTGTGTAAGTACATACATTCAAGAATACATACACTTATATGTCACATTTTAAAAGTGAGTAAATGATAGAAAAAGGTAAATTAGATTTCATTAATTCATCTATTTTTAAATTTACACTTTCCAAGAGGTGGGCGGCATTCATTTATTAGTTTTCTAAACTTAACTGTTTTTTGTGCAATAAGTTCCTTGTATTTTATTGAGGGAAACATGTCTATTTTTCATGTTACTGTTTTTAATGTTTATATTTTTTTCTCTTTTTTTTTAAAAAAACTAGCTTTTATTTATTGTAGTATACATTGTATATTTTTCTAAAGATGCATATTGTAACTAAGCAATTGTTAAAGGTGTTTCTAATAGCATTTTTGCATAGAAAAATTGCATTTTGTTCGTGATAAGTGGTGATAAATAATGTGGTAAAATCTCTTTGTTATAATTTAACCAAAGATGCTTTTGTTTTGTGATATATTTTTATAAAATAAAATTATTTTTGAGTTACTGTGTTCTCTATTCTGTTCTTTTCATTTGCTTTTAAAATTTGCCTTTATGTCGTTAATATCTGAAACTAATTGCTAAAAGTTAAATTTAAGAATGCTTAGATATATTACTGATAAGTAAACACAAAACCAAGTTCCAATTCTTTTTATAGATGAGATTGTTTTCAGATCTATTTTTAACACTTTCCAACACAGTTGAAAAGTATTTATGAATTTGTCTTGTCTGTCTGTCCATGCTCTAACTCGTGTAAATATATTCAGATTGTCATACAATTGATATATGTTATTGAGGTTTACTATCACATGTTCGGTATTGAAAATGAAATATATAGCACTTATAGTTTTTTTACAGGGACACTCAAAAGAATTCCATTATAGGGGTCTATGGGGGAAAATCATTTGCGGTTTATTTTAATGATGTTACACAATTTTCAACATATTGAAATGGATATATATCACTGAGATGCACTACAAGATCCTTACTATAGAATATGGTGTGCATAGCACTTATAGTTCCTATATAGAGACACTCAAAAGAATTCCGTTACATTGCGGTCTATGGAAAAAAAATGAAGTTTATTTTAATAATGTTTCAGTATTTCAAAGATATTGAAATTCATATATATCACTAAGGTGCATTACAAGGCTTAATTTGTAAAATTATTTTGGATGTGTTAGAATGTGTTACATAATCTATGCTTGACGCATAATTATTTGTCCTAGTTTTTTTTTTTTTTTTTTTTATATATAGATAAATAAAAATATACACACAAATTACTTTAAAAAATGGTGACAACTGAGTTATTCATAATCTGAATTAGGGATGCACTGAATATTCGGTATTCGGCCATATTGCCGAACTAAGCCTGCCGAATATTGAAGTATTTGGCCAAACCGAATACTTAAAGAACTTTTTTTAAAATATTTTTTAAAACCCACAATTTCTACTTTTAACTGTCAATTAATAAAAATATTCAAAATAACTAAAAATAGAATCATATTTATATGAAAGAGAATGATTTTACATTATTTATTCGCTGTTTGAAAACTGTCACTTGAGAAAATTAACCACTAATGATGACCTTCGTAGGAATTAATGATATAGAAATAAATGCAAGTTCCTGCAAACCTGTCTGGTAAATAATCTGTTTCTTGCTTTTTCGCAAACAACATGTTTCTAAACAAAATGGGAAAAAAACTGTTACAGGTGATAATAGACATCATGACAGACAATTTTTGTCCACAAAACCAGGATTGCAACACACTTATACAATCTATACTAATAAAATAAAGTTTCGCTCTGTGTGTGTGTATGTCTGTTGGCGATGGCTAGGAAAATTTAGCGCACCTAGAAGTCTGTAAATTTAGATTTAGGTAGTCCAAACCCTCTCTTGGTGCACCTGACCCTCAGAATTTTAATATTTCGATAATTAGCCTAGATATTAATTAGATTCTCATTAACCATCGCTTCTAAAATGACATCTTTTAAATCAAAATGGCGAAAGAAACTAACCAGCGCATTGGATTTGGAAGCAGATATGAAGAATTCGAAATTATCTTACTAATTAGCGAATTTTAAGAAAACTAATTAAGATATCAATTTGAAAATTTCTGAGCTTATGTAAAAAAATATTCTGCATCCGTCTGTGATATAAAATCTCACAATGTTTAAATCATGTTATATTTTTATTTCTTTCGGCCTTCACGTCGATATTATGTTGATTCATTCCGTATTTATTTTTACGTGAGCGTTTCTTATCAGGCATCGTTCGGCGGCCGTATTGCGCTCTTGCCGATGTGTTCGCTCTCTGCCTTCTCCTCGTATTGTGATGACGTCATCGAGCTGCTATCTCGCTCCCTCTTGTGACGTACGCATCGGGTAGCTGTAAAAGAAGGCTCATCTCTCAGAGGCGTGGTTTATTTGACGATTGCTGGCACAAATTGAAATAAATGTTTTTAAATGAATTGTTCGGATTTGTTAATTAAGATATTGGCTAATTTTTAAAATTCTCTAATAGATTTAAATCTTGTCGTCCGGATACTTTTGGTGTCCCCGTTTCTTACTATAAATAAAAAATTTCGTTAATTTTAAATCAGAATCTGTTTGTTGATGAACCTGCCATGATGTAATTTTCGTTTCAAAAAGATCGCGGGCTCAGGCCTGCCTGCCTGCCTGCAGCCTACGGATGCGGCGTCCGGCGAAATTCTACGATGTTCTCCCCTGTCTGAATTTATTTTTGATGGCACGCAAAAGTCTTAATTGAATTTCTCATCTTTAAAATTTGGATTGATGCTGCATTTTAATTTGAAAAGTCAATTCTTCGAGTGGAAAAGATTATCCTTATCGGCCAACGTATTTATTAAAATGGTGACCAACGGGTGAAGGCCTCTTTCTTCTCTTAAAAAAAAAAGCGAATAAAGATATTTGATTATATCGTTAACAAGGCTCCTCTTCATTTGTTTTCAGCTGACACCATTCAAGTAAGAAGTTTCTTTTCCTTTTATTTTTAACCACTGCTTGACCAAAAAGAATGCTAAAGGGTCTAGCGAATACAACGCAATATTTAAAATAAAGAACTTTCATTACCATTTTAATATACAAAAATAATTTATTATTTATACCACACCGTCTATGCAATTTTTGAAAAATTCGGCCAGTAATTTTTCTTAATTTATGCAAAAATCTGCCGGCGCCATTAAAAACGATCCGATAAAGTTTCAGACAGGGATCTGCTTTCATTAAAAACTGAACTACAAAGAGATCTGTTTCTCGGGCCGATCCCTCTCATTTAGTTTGCGAAAATGAAAGGAAATAATTGCCAAATTTTACTAATGAACAAAAATTTAGGTAACTAATTAAGATATAGATTTGAAATGGAGGTCGGGAAGGGGGTGTCATCTGCCGGCTATTTTAGCGTAAAGTCTTCGTTATGTTCTAATTATCAGAAAAATGTAATTATTTTTTTAATGATCGCGTTAATGTAGGTGACGGTGGTTCTCTTGAACAAATTATTCGTTATATTTGCGGGTATGGGGAGGGAGGGGGTTAACACCTTTCTCTGAGATTGTAATTATCTCGGGCCCGGGCAACGCCGGGCGGGTTAGCTAGTCAAAAATAAAGTGCATCTCACTCCAGGACAAATTTGAATTTTCATTTGTTACTTTAATAATATTGAAGATATTGTAAACTATATTTTTAACATAGTTACTTTGATTTCTGTAAGTCATGAGATGTACTGGAAATTGCCGTCCTTCATATCTAAACAACACTGAGCTAGATGTTCCATTATTCAGAGTGAAGCTGACAGAATGAAAATTCAGTTACAGTTTACAATGACACACTGTGTTTTTGATTGAATATATTTATTTTTGATGGAATTCAGGGTGTCTAGCCACCTGGAAAAGTCAGGGAAATTTACCATTTCTGAGGAAAAGTCAGGAAAATTTGAAAATTCTGAGAAAAAGTTAGAAAGTTTTGAAACCTCCAAGAAAAAAATAGGAAAATATTTCTTATAAAACTAAGGATTTAAAATTGCAGCGCCATTAAATTCAAACTTTGCCCTTCATAAGTACTGTAAAGAGTATTTCACCTCTCGTGCAAATCATTTTGTCTATCCCCTTTCAGTTCTTCTTTGTAAGTCAGAGATTTTCTGTTCCAACTTAACCAAAACTTTCTACTGAATGTTGTAGAATTGGGGAACTGAACATCTGTTAGCTTAATTTACTGAATATTTATTATTTGTATTAAAATATGTCAGAGTAATCTGTATTTAACTGTGACTGATGTGATAAAGAAATTCTTCCTGATTAGAAAAAGTGGGTAGAACCAGATGCTAAAAGTGTTTATCTGCAAAATGTTTAGTATGTAAAATGTTCAACAATTTGTAAATTTTGCAAAAAATTATGTAACAAATCAGTAATTTGTTCCTCAGAATCAGTTGTGAAAGTTCCACTCTCAAATCACAACTTTTAAGATTTTTTGTGTGTAACATCACAAAATCTCGATACCTCAAATTTTTTTTATTGGTATGGAAAACCTGGAAAAGTCAGGGAAATTCGCTGCTGATCTGGAATAGACACCCTGAATAAGTGGATTGAGGTAATGTTTCTTGCTCAAAAAATGTTTGCCTTGACCACATTATCTACGCAGAAAGTTTGTTCCAAGATGTATGGACACACTATGTTTACAACCTCTGAATATGATCGCCCATTCCAGACAACTGCTCTCTGTTTCATTAAAAAACTTCCTTGCCAAATCAAAAGGAGCAGGAAAATTATTCTTGCTGATTTGCCACCATTTTAATATATTGTATTGTTTTACTTTAGTCCCTTCCTGACAAACACTATATTACTGTAAAATGTTTCTTATAATTCATTCAAAAATTTTTTTTGGTTTGAAAGTATTTCAATATAATAAATTATAACACCTTGTAATAATATATTTCTTTTAAATGCTAAAAGGTGTAAATTAACAACATAATACAAATTAAAATAACTTTTATTAGGTTGTTTTACATGTTTCGACTTGCTCCGAGTCATTTTCAAAAACAAATGAGAATATTCCACAATTGCACAGGCTTTGAAGTTATTATTTTCATTTACTTTTTTTAAATTACGCACGTTATCTTTTATTTTTACTTGGTTGTTTATTTTCATATCTGTACCCATGGTGTCACTCGAGCCACAGTTTCGGTAAATTAAAAGATGCCGCATCGTTACATATTGTATTTTTGCTTGTTAGTATCTCTATGGTTTCTCTTATTATGGATGAATAGTATAGACTGGAGGGAAATATTATTTTACTTTTATTGATATTTATTTGGGTGGTTTCTTCTTGATATAATCTTGCCAAGGCTATAGTTTTTCTATTATACTTAATATCAGCTATATGCTCTTTTTTTTCTGTAATTAAATTTCCTGCTGCTCATGCCTATGTAGTAAAGAATATCATTTGCAGTAAAATTGACCCAATCAATTTTGAGAATTATTCAGGTGTATATGAAATACCTTTTATTAAAGAAGACGGATCCAAGAATTACTAATAAAGTAAGAAAATTTTCAACTTGTTTGATTTCTTTACCTAGCAGTTTGATTGAGTTAAAATATTTCATTATCATTACATATCTAACATTAAACATACAGGTTGTTTAAATACTGAGCCGAAAACATTCCTTCTTGAAAGACCGTAATAATCTTAAAATTTACCAAGCGTTAATTTTCTTCACAGTTACTGTTAACCTGTGCTTCAGGGTGACATAATTACCAATAATTGTGAGGACAAGAAGCGTTTTGTGTCTTTTAAGAAAGAATGACTGCTCATCCTTATATATTAAAGCAACAAGCCAAAATTTTTAGCACAAAATCGATCTTTCTGTGTATGCTTCAACTTTTTTTTAACGTTGAATAAAGGAAGTAATAGAATTAACAAGAATCAAGAGAGCTGGGGAATGAATAGCTCACCTATTGGCTTACTGCTCGCAACCCTAGCGCTCCTTCTATAGTGTTTTTGATGAAGAGAGGCGCGTGACCTTCACGCCTTGAGAAGGTGCTTCTATTGTAACGGGTTCTAAATTCCCTTTTTAGTTACTTTTTCTCCTACTGCATTTGAGGTTGTATAAACCAAGCTCTTAAAGTCAAGTTCGAAATGTTACTAAGCTTCTTTTTTTTTACAATTTTTTATTCAAAATTTCATTATCTGAATTGAGATTTATTTCATATTTCAAAAAGGCCTTTTTTACCTACAGTTGCCACATTTTTAAAGCTCGAATAATAATATTTTCAAACACTTGTCAATGGAAAAATATATTTACACATGGATATTAAACAAGAGAAAATTTTACAATTAAATTATTACGTCAGCATTACCAGAGATCTTTTAAGGAAAAATTGGGGTCCTTTAAAGGACCCTTCACATCATCTTAAAACTAGACCCTTCACAATTTGTGAGCTTAAAACAGGGTTATTCACAAAAATCTTCGTTTAAAAAAAAATTCTTCACAATTTTTTCCATCTGAAAACAGGAAAAAACACTTTACAAAATTTTTCATGTTAAAGCAAGACCATTTGCATTTTTTTTTTTTTTCAGCTTAAAACAAGGCCTTTCACAAAATTCTTTGTTTAAAAAAGCACCCTTCACAATTTTTCAGCTTAAAACAGAAACTTTCACAAAATTCAAATATAGAAAATATTCGATATTTTGATATATATCCCATATTTTTGTATATATCCGATAATTTCAAAATAGTCATTTGCTGCTGATTATAAATGTTTCCAGACTGAATATAAATTAGAAACTGCAATTTATTACGCTTAACATGGAAATTTAATAAAACAATATTATAAATGTCTTTTTTTTTTTTTCTCTCTTCTTACAACAAAACTGAAGACCAGCTAATTGAAAGCAGAAACAATTTGCTTTTTACACCCATCGAAAAACAAAATATTGAATTCAGTATTAAGTAACGTGAAAATTTTATATTTCATACAAAAAAATAATACAAAATAATTTTTAACTCAAAATTTGAACATAAATATACGTTTGTTCCTGCGCTTTTTTATTCCCTTGCTAATCCAATCGTTGCGTCAGGCACAAAAAGATCCGACTACGATAAGACACCTTGGACTGGTTGACAACCCAGTGTCTGACTTTTTTATTCTAGACGCCGCCGTCACTTAACTGACGAGCCTCCGGCCCGGTTCCTGTTTACCTTTGTCGGTCACGAACTGATCTGGTCATGCAAGGCCCCTCCCTTCTTGACCAGACCTGGAGGGCGGCTCACAACTACTCCAGCTGCAGATGGAATCGCAAGGGATGAACGATCGTGAAGGCGGGCAATAGACCCAAGTCATCGTTCCACCGGCTGCCAGTACCGAGGGTTGCGTCATGCCGCCTCACGTACAGACCAGATGTCACTACGGAACCACAAGCAGTCCTTGCCGTGCAGAGTCCGTCCTCGCCCTGGAAAAATTTGAAGGCGGTCCTATCACATTTGCGAGCCATTACATTACCGCTCGTGTCACCCCCGGATCTAGTCCGGGCAACAGGGATAGGCCTACGAGATACTTTTTGCCACTTAGACGAGAGATATCACTAGAGTTTGACCTCGGAGTTTCTAATGAGTCGCTAACCCAAGGATCCGAAGGAGGCCCCTGCGAAGGTCTGCCTAGGACTCAGTCTGAAGCCAAGATCCTCCTGCAGTCGAGAACTGACCCAAATGAGGTGTGGCCCAGACCCCCCGTGGCGTTTTACCACCACATCTGGCAACACCGTCTAATCAGCCACCTCTGTCGATACCGGTCACCGCACGGAGGTTGTAATTCGTCCGCTTACCTGCCCCGTCGTGTCGAAGCACAGCTCGCAATGCTGGGCTTCTGGTCATCTTCCTAACTGAAGGGACTGATTCGGGATCACCCGGATGGGCGACCGGTACCCTTCACTGATATACCCGCTAAATCTCCAGATGTATCACCTATAGATTTTTGCGCTTTTGGACTTTTAAAAAGCGCGTTATCCAAACTAGTGATGGTCATAATGAATGATTTGGTCATTCGAATGAATCATGCGCAACAACATAGTTACCAACCTTCGTATATTTTTAACTAATTACAACCAGAAATTTTGTAAAGAAAGGCATAGTTGCCAACCTTCCAATTTTTTTTAACTTAATTACCCTCAGAAATATTTTTATATGGTTTTTAATTTTATTCTAATTGAAATAAAAAAATTATTTTTTATTTATAAAATTTCTAGTATTAATTGGTTAAAAAAAAATACGACGGTTTTTGCTGCTATGCTTTTGCGCATGCCCGAAGGATTCATTCGAATAGCAGAATCATTCATTCTGTCCATTCCAGCACTAATCCAAACGTCGATCTACAACCCTTCATGTTTCGAAAGCTGTTCAAGAGGAATAGTCCAAAACTACAAAAGGCATTATTGTCATGGAAATTACGGTGTAGGAAGGTAGTTCAGAATAATGGTTACTAAATTGAACATTTAAAACGCAAACATTTTATGTAAAATACTTCTGTAAATGCCATGAAAGTCGTCTAAAAATGTGTAAACTCCCTCTGTTGTGTTAGTTATTTGTAAGTAGTCTGTCATCTGAAATAGCTAATTTTGGTTTCAATACATTCTATTTTTTACACGCGAAATTCTTTGACAAATCATGCAAAAAAACGTGTGAAATTACTTTTTTTTATCAAAATCGATTGATAGAAACTATTTATAAAACCATTTTCTGGTTTATTATTTCTGTTTTAATAAATAATTAACACTAGAATATGAATTACTAGTGCTGTAGTTTGAGGGGCATATTTACGAATAATTGATTTCTTATCGGTTTTATGCCATCCATTATTAAAAGCCATTAACATAAAATAAAAGCGGAGTGCTTTCAAGCTGTCGTTGCTTATTATTATTCGGTTATCAAATAAAATGGGAATATAATTAAAATTTTGAAAGAAATTTTTATAAAGGATGTATATTAGTTAGAAAAAACATTATTCTACTTTCATAGATTGAAATATTTGAAGTTAAATTGTATACATTATTTCAATGCTGTGAGAAAGGATTTCATGAATTCTTAAGATTTAAAAGTACTAGATGATGTAAAATACGTGTAAAATTTTCACTCGATAGTATCCTAATCCTAATAATATTATAAATCTGATTGTGTGCAAATGTTAGGCTGAAGCCAGCGTCAAAATGGAGCATTTGATGATCCTGTATCTTTGCATATAGGTTGAGTATAACCCTCGAATGAACATAGGCTGGTTTTTGTTTATTTTATTCAAATAATAATATTATAAATCTGATTGTGTGCAAATGTTAGGCTGAAGCCAGCGTCAAAATGGAGCATTTGATGATCCTGTATCTTTGCATATAGGTTGAGTATAACCCTCGAATGAACATAGGCTGGTTTTTGTTTATTTTATTCAAATATTTTTCTTAATAATTCAAAATTTCGTTATTTTCATACAGAATAAATGGACATTTTTTCATATAACATTTTAAAATGGTTAAATTTACTTTACCGTTGCTAATACTTTATCGTTGCCAAAAATAATTCAAAACCCAGAATAATAATTTTTACTCAATAATTTAGTTTCAATTGAAAAATTTTCATGTGAAAAATGAAAATGAAATAAAAAAATTAAAGAATTAAGAAGAAGATTAAATAATATTATTACAAATAAAACGTACTTTTTTTAGTTTTTGATAATAATACAAGGTTTCAATATGCGTAACCATAGAAAACAGGCGAATATGACACCATTCATCGAAAATAAAGCGGATATGCTTTGATTGGTGAAATAAAATGATCTTGGGTTTTTTCTTCCCTTTTTTTTCTGTTGTATAGTAACAATACTTGCCGTTTTACTGTCTGTGCACGGCTAATATAACTATACCGTATTTTTTATTTAAATTTTAAAAAAGTAAACAGAAGTTTCAAAAGAAAATGTTTAGCAAATGTCAATAATATGCTCCGCAAAATTATCCATGTCGAAAATGATGTCATGGATAGCGAGAAATAGTGATTTTTCATTCTTAAAACTAAAAAAAAATAACTTGATTACGTAAAAAAAAAAAAAAAAAATGACGAATGTTAATAGTTCCATTTTTGTTGATAAAACTTAAAGATTTAATATTATTTCGTTAAAGTAACATAATTTCCCCTATGCCAGTATTGAAATTAATTGCCTGGAAAAGAAAATTAACAAGAAATATGTCATTAAAAAGGGATTTCTCTGGGGAAAAAAGTGACATCATATTTGAAATAAAACGGGAATTTTCCAATATGTTTTAAAATGAATGTGAATCAATTCCTTACATTAATAATACAAGGATCAGTAAGTATAGAAAGTAGATGAGTTTCACGCCATATTTATAACGAAAAATTTAAATGTTTTGATTAATTAAATACTGATTATTAAGCATGAGTATCCGTTATATACAGATGAGAGTTTTCTGCTAAAAATCACATCATAATTTTAAGAAAAGAAAAATGAACATGAATCTATTATATTAAAATCTGACCGTGTGTTTGTATTTCACAACAATTCCTAGACTATCGAACGCAACGCAATTTACTACCGGTTTAACGATTACCGGTTATAATTGATCCGAGGATGTCACACAAACTCTCAGAATTAAAAAAATTAAATTAAATGCCAATTTTTTTTTAACAAAGTTTCTCTAAAAACGGAAAGTAAGTAAGTTACTCCATATTTGTGTATAAAAAAGGAAAAATAAAACAGATCAGTATATTTTTTACACCATTTTCTCATTAAAACTGAAAAACAGAATTTATTTTCACTTTGTATATATGGTGAAAACAAAATCTTGATGTGAGTAAATTATCTGAAAAATAAACATATTTTCACATATTCAAACTTCATGAATCAATTTATTCTGGAGAACAAAAAAAGCCTGTCAATATACTGTCATTTAGAAAACAAGATTTGTTTCAACTATATATTAAACCAAGGAGGCAGAATTGAATTTAAAAAAAGGCATATACTATTTCTAATTAATTTTTTTTTAGAAGGATGGCTGTTAAGACGTTTCACAAAGGCGTTAAAAGTAAAATTGTTTATCAGGTAAAATTGACATTTGTTTTTACCCAATTCGCCTATTTCCACGATTTTATTTGGACCTCCTTTTTGCATTGGTTGCAATTTCATTTTCACGATTATTTGGCACAAAATTTCACTTTTTTAAGACTGAGTTATGTAAAGGTCCCTATAACAAAAAATACCGTATTGTCTCCTATGAAATGTGATAAATAGTTAGTTAATTATTAACGTTTTTAATTATGGGGAGGAAAATATTTTGCTTAATTAATGTATTTATTCTTCTTTTAATGTTGCGTGAACGAAGTCACGGGTAACAGCTAGTTAAAAATATTTTCAGTTTTTGCTAAAAGTAGAAATAGTTTCGACTATTCTAAGATTTTTAGATTGAATATGAATCGCAAACAATTTCTACGTATTTCCGATGCTATAAAATTTGAGATTTTAGCCATGGCAAATATATTTTTGCTGAAAGTAAAATATTTTCGATAAAGATATTTATGTTATGAAAAGTCTTCCTTATCAATACTTCAGCACAAAATCATCCAAATTTATCAATAGATGTGTCATATTTTTTGTAATCCCCAAACCGTTTCAATTGAATTAGTTGTCATTTCATTCAGCAAATACATCTAATCTAGTATTTATAACTATTTGTATTTCAAAACATCAAATTTGTTGAATCCATAAATGTTGATTCACGAACCATTTATATAATCCAAGTGGTGCCCCGATATCGTATTATCTATGTGCAAAGACGGCGCGTGGTTTTCTTGTAGCATGTATCAAAGTTGATAGGGCATTTTGGGAAAATAATTCAAATAACGCATGAATTACGGAACCCTTTCCAATTTTATGCACATACATTATGCATTTCTTTTTTTCAATCCAATATTTTAATTTCTAGACTCTATCAGCAATGCTATGAAATATGCTCATTCAAAAGTCGACTATTTACGAATATCTAAAATATTGTTACAAATATTATCACTCACGATTAGGGTTGTCAACTTTCGGCAATCGGGTAGGTCCGGTCAGCGAAACCGATCTCGACCATATATGCATAAGAGAAAAAAATAAAGGGTAAATTCCACCAAAATTAAAATATGAAAATTTGATATTAGTACTACTTTTTTTTTTCATATTTAAAAATCAATCTTTTTATAACTAATATTATTAATGCTAGTGTGATTAAAAACTAAAACCTCAGAGAGTGACTTATCTATCTCATTCTTCTTCTTTTAGGTTGATTTCTTTAGAAATCAACTTATTGCAATCACTTCGTCTATCTCTATATAGAGTAGTCCAACCAGTAAGTGAACTGCCCCCAGTGAATGAACAATTAGTAAATATTTTTATAGAATAAGGTTTGAAAAACTCCCCACTAGTTAATTATCATGCTGGGTTAAAAAACCCGTAATTCAGCAGAAACGTGTTATAAATTATTTGTACAAATTGTAAAATAAATAATATTGTATAAAACTTAAGAGTTTTTAAAATTCTGCCTATTCATTCACTGGAAAATTTTGCGTTCATTCACTGCTAAGAACTGTTCATTTACTTGGTTTTTGTATAGCTTTTTATTAAGACACCCCTAACATCCCAAACAAATGAAATATAAACTTCCTTTTATTATTTTTTAATCATTTGTATACCAACACATGTATTTACACTGTCAGACACCAAAAGGTATTGTTTATTAAAATACAGGGCGGTTAAAATTAAACTGACGGTACTCAGAGGCTCGTAGCTCTGGTTCTACTGAACGGATTCGAATGAAACTTCAAATATATTTATGTAGATCATGCGGTCGAGGTTTTCGTAGAAAAAAAAGTTTGAAATTTTGCCACCAGATGGCGCTGTATTGCTAAGACCATATGCAAATGAGTAGCTAATGTAATTTCGCTATAAAAGCTTTACGTATGGTTCAAATAAATCATTCTTCTGCAGTGAACATGTCGCTGAACAAGAAGGAACGCGCATTGATCGTAAGACTTTTTTATCAGAATGAGAGCAATGCTTCGGCAGCACTCCGCGGTTATCGGCTGATGAAAAACTTAAGGGGAGGACCCAGGTAAATGCAATTAAAGGCATGATTCGTAAGTTTGAAGAAACCGGTTCTCTGGATGTTGCACGGAGAAGAGGATGATGTGCTGGTGCAACTGAGCTGGCTATTGTGGAAGAAGTTGCAATTACAACAGCTGAAGTATCTGCAAGTTCTTCAAATGCTACTGTAAGTGGCCTCTTTCAATAGCACGAGCACTGGTCATTCCGTGGTCAACCGTGCGCATGATTTTACGCGTACGCGATGCTCTGAAGCTCTATCCTTACAAGATGCATTTCGTGCAAAAGTTGTAACTGCAAGATCACTCTGCACGTCTTGATTTTGCCTTGCGTTTTCTGGCGAGGATACAAGTAGATGAGTACTAGCCATCGCATACCTTACGGACAAACGAGGCTCATTTTCACTTAGATGGTGCTGTGAACACACAGAACTGTCGCATGTGGGGTTCCATCAATCCTCATGCTGTGCAACAACAGCCGCTACATTCCCCATACGTCACGGCATGGTGTGGATTCACTGGGAATTTCATTTTGGGCCCGTACTTTTTCAAGGAAGTCACAATGAACGGGTTTGTTAGGTGTAAGTCACAAATGACCGATACAGCAGACTCCTGGAGAATTATGTTGCCCTGTCGTTAAGGCAAAGAGGCTGTTTGGCCACTACAATGTTCATGCAAGACGGAGCAGCTGCTCATACGACGTGTAAAGGATATGATCCAAGCTAACTTCCCTGATGAACATGTCATTTCGCACACTTTCCCGATTGCCTGGCCAGCAAGGTCACCAGGTCTGAACCATTGTGACTTCTGGCTGTGGGGTTTTCTCAAAGATCGTGTTTATCAAGGACGTGTAACTAATGAAGCGGATTTGAAAGCTAGCATCGTACTCCATGTCTCCCTCATTCCTACTGATATGTTGCGTGTTGCCGTTGATAACACGATGGTACGCTTGCAGCATATTGTTGACCAACAATGTATGCACATAGAGCACACAGGTGTGTAAATAAATAAAATATTCCATTATTCTTTGATTTTTGAACTGCTATCTTTCTTTTATGTCGTTAAAGTGCCACTTGGTGGCGACATTTCAAACTTTTTTTTTTTTTTTTTTTTTTTGCGGAAAGCGAGGCCGCAGGATCTACATAACATATATTTGAAGTTTCATTCCGATCCGTTCTGTACAACCGGAGCTATGATCCTCTGAGTACCGTCAGATTGATTTTAACCACCCTGTATTATAAATCTTTAAAGAAAAAGAGTGTTTAAGTGCTCATTTACTGGTCGGACTACTCTATAATGCAAATCTTGTCATTAGAATAACGTCCGAAATTCTGAACAAATTCGAATCTAATTGGAACAATGTATTGATCTTGCTAGTATCTTAGATGAGTTTGTTAAACAAGTATGTAGCTTTTATAGTTTGTGTACAGGGATATACTAACGTATGCAAAATTGTCATCCTGACAACATTTAAAATACTGAACCAATTCGAATCTAATTGGGACAGTGTATTGATATAGGCAGTACCTTGAATGAGTTAGTTAATCAAGTAGGCAGCTCTTATAGTTCACTTACAAGGACACACAAAAGCAAAACATGCAAAACTTGTCATCCCGATAACGCAAAACGAATTGGGACAGTGTATTGATCTTGCAAATATCTTGGATGAATTCGTTAATCAAGTATGTTTTCTTATAGTTAGTTTACAGGGACACACAAAAGTTTTCGATGGCATTCATTGAATTGTTTGGGTTCCATTACAGACTACGGGTGATTTTTAAATTATGATTTGAACAAATTTTTCACATTGTTGATAATTGCCTCACATTTATTCAATTACATTTGGTAAGCCTAATTAAAAATTTTCCTACAAATTACCTTACTCACCAAAATAGCGAACTCAAAAGAAGTAGGACAAATTTGTTAAATTTGTTTTAAATCTGATGCATGTACCTTTAATAATAATAATTTTAAAAAATCTACCTACTCTTCCGACTGTAACGGAAGGACTTGTTACTTTTAAGGTGGCGGAATTACATCTCTTAATAAAAGACTTTTTAAAATATTAATCGTTTTTTCATACCATAAAATCTGCAGTTTTATGGATTTTTTTCTTTATGGTGTTATGAACCTCATGCTCTCAACCACAAATTCATTGTAACGAATTTTTATTGGTAGCGAACTGACTTTTGCGTTTCCGTGACGCTCGTTACAACAGAGGTCGACTATATTTATAATTTTGAAAACTGATATTATTTAATATTACTTATTATAAACTTACTTCCTCGTGTAATAGAGGTGAACCAAAATTGAGAAAATGAATTTAAAATTATTCTAAAAGAATGTAACAACAACATCGTTTTTGCATTATACAAAATCTGAGGTTCATTTAAGCGCTGATAACATAAAACACATGAACTGTCGAAAGAAAGGCACCGAACTAGAAAATAAAAAAAGCACCTTAAAATTAATTTATTAATTTATAATTAAGCTCTAAAAATATTAAAATGATGTATTGTCATCGAAAACACACCTGTGTACATAATTTTTATAATTCTACCATATCAGGAAGTGAGTGAAAAATCGATTGCAAAAATTATTTACACTATACATGGACCAAGTTAAGTTAACTAAAAGCGTGGACAAAATAAAAGTTCCACGTGTTTTAATTGAAAAAATAAATATATTCATTGTAGCTGCTTGTTTCTACCTTTCTCAATTCTCACTTAAACGTCATTTAACTTTTTCAGCAGTACACCCATATACATATACTATATATATATATATATATATCATCTTTATAATATTTAAATTAGTTTTCATCACATTCTAAATTTTATTTACATTAAATACTACTTTGTTTTAAATTTATTTGTTTTATTCTATCTTCTCTCCTTCCATAATAGATGGTAGCACCAGATTTATCATTTAACTAGTCTGTAATTTTAGTTATTCCTTTTATTTTTATGAGATACATGGCAGCACCAAACAATTTTTTTTCCTTTGACAATTTTTATGAATGCAACGACTTTGTGCTTTTTAGAAGCTATTTTGGGTATATATATATATATATATATATATATATATATATATATTAGTAATGTTTAAAAAAAATTCAACATGGTTAGCAAGTAGGGATACTGCAGTCCACAGAATTGTAGTCTGCTACACAACTTATCCCTCCTCCCCTCCCCACCCCATAAACCGATGCACCTAATTCACTCAAAATGCATTCTACGATTCAATACAACGAAAAAACGTACTCCTGAAAAGGTTAAATAATATTTTAAAGCAATATTACGTTGTAACAAAAATAATTATAAACTAAGAGAAAAAAGATGTATTTATTTGGGAAAAATTACATGCTGTATTTTTATTAAAAGTCATTTGTAGCATTTTGTGGACGACCAATGTTCACGATACCAGGCATGGCTTAGTGTGATTTAGAAATGCTTTGACAGTAAAAGTTCAACCTCAACTGAAATCAGTATTTTTGAAATTAAAAATGCTCCACTTGAGTAGTTATGGCAGCTCGTATTATGTTATATTGGAACACAACTTGGATAGGTTTCTCTTTCTTGCTCCATTTGCTTGTATAATGCATTATGCATCCTTTATATATATTTACCCTGATGGTTTCGACCGACTTCATTGGTTTGTTTCTATTCCATCAATCAGATTCAGTACATTCTCAATATTTTTCAAGGATTATTTTAACTTGCTTCATGATCTTCTGGCTCTTAATATTCAATTTTTTACTCATACATGTTCAGTGAATTTGGAATGGCGAGTATATGCATTATTTTATTAAATGGGTTTTAATATTAGAGAGCTGTAGTAATTGATTTTTTCGTCTCAGACTGAGAAGTTACGTATGTCGTCGATGTTTGTCGAGATGTTCCAGATCGAGTGCAGTTACGACGAGAAAGGCATCGCAAATACGCCTTTTTTAATGTAATTTGTACCTGTAAAATAATGTTGAAAATAATGAGCAAAATAAACGGTAAAACAACGTATAAAACATTTATCAAGTAGGAAAAAACAACAACTTTGAACACATTCTTTGCTGACCAAAGGCTCAGTACTAGGTTGTGAAAATTACTTTATTTTCACGAATTAAATTGTAGTAAAATGTTTCAGATTTTTTAATGAAAATGCATGTTTCCTTTTAAACAAAATATCAAAGCCTTGGGGTTCTAAGGCATATGATACTTTTCGGATTTTAATGGAGTAAAATTTTTCGTTTAGTCGTTGCCCCCCCCCCCCCCCCCCCCAAAAAAAAAAAAAAAAAAAAAAAAAAAGAAAAAAAAAAAAAGATGCTGTTATATAAATTATCTTAGAAGTACACTACTTAAGTTGTGTGTTAATTAGTGTTGATTTTCCTTTTTTTTAATTAGTTGTATTTAATTAGAAAATCTTTGGATTAATATGGATATTTCTACCAACGAAAGCGTTCAGCCTTTCTATGATTAGAATCGTAGGTTATCTACTTTCAGTTTTTTATGGCTTTATTATTATTATTATTATTATTATATTATTATTACGATATTTGTACAATTTGCAACTGAGTTTGTTTTTATGGCTAATGAAAAAATTTGTTGAGTAATCTAACATTTGCTTTGGTGTAATTGGAACAGAAATATTAATTCGGATTAATAAACCAAGTTTTATACTTACTTCAGCATTCATGAAGCAGTACAAAATTGAAACAAACAATCCCTGCAGAAAGAAAAGAAACTATTTCAATAATAATAATAATAATAATAATAATAATAATAAAGGATCTAATAAGGGGCCGTACATATATAACGTTATCAAAATTTTGGTAATTTTGGTCCCCCTCCCCCCTTTACGATATCATACGTTATCATTCCTCGAACCCCCCTCCCCCTCCCTAATGATATCGTTATCTAAAAATTCTTTTTATCTTTACAATCTTTTTATTTTTGTTTTTATAAGTTTGCAGTGATATAAAGATATTGTTGTACATTTATTATTAGCATACTTTACTGATTCAAATAAAGAGAAGAAGTCAACAAAATATCACTATTACACATGAAATAGCTTTATATCAAATAGCATCTAAAATAGATAGTTACTATTTAAATGTATGTAATAATAGTTTATTGTTACATAATGCATTCCATAGTAATATTGTCTTCTTGCACTTGTCATCTGCACGGGGAAGACGAAAGTGGAAAAAACAACTAGGCAACATTCTTTTTTTTTCTTTATTAGTAAACACAACAAGCATAATTTCAAACATATTTAGCACCTGTTTTCTCTAACAGCGAATTATATGCGCATATAGCAAAAGAACAGGAAAGTCCATATTTTGGAATGAAATGATTTTATAATCATTTAATTGCTTTATTAATAACTTTGTATTTTTATAAAAATAAATAAGACAAAAAAAAAAAAAAAAAAAAAAAGGAAAGAAAATTTTGGTTGGATCAAAAATGATAACGATATCAAAAGACAAATCCCCCCTCCCCCTACAGATATTTTACGATGTCAACCTCCCCCCTAAAGTGATAACGTTATATATGTACAGCCCCTAAAGAAAAATGCTTTTCTCAAGCATTATAAATCATTTTTCCGATTTAAATGCATAAAAAACATAGCATAAATACAGTGGAACCGTGATAAGTTGACCTGTGGATAATTCTAGATTTATTATTTACATAGTTGGCATTATGTTAATTTCAATTATCAAAGATCTTGCTAAGTAGACACGTTTTAACAGAAACTCACTAAGTCAACGATTTAGTGTTATTTTGCTATTATAGAAATGGTGTTTACCGTTCAACAGGAAATGCAAATATGTCGAGTTCAGCCGAGACAAATTCACGTTTTTTGTGTTTTCAAAAGAAAAAAATATATTAGAGAATTTATAAAAATAAAGACTTCTAAAATATAAAAGATCGGCAGTTTGGCTGCAAACATTATGTAAATTCTAAAAATAAATAAATAAATAAATAAATAAAAATTAGTGATTCACAAATTGTAATCTCCAGATTCTTTGGAAGCATTAAAAGTTAATTTCTACTTTTCGAAAGAGAAAATAAATCAAGGATGTCATAATAAAAATAACCTAAGCTATGTTTGAGAAAGTAGAACTTAACAATGTTGACATGTTTCCTAATTCCATTGGGGTGTCTAGTTACCGAGGTTCAACTGTTAAAAAACACTTGACATCTAAAGAAGAAACATGAAACAGAGTGGTGGCCTGTGTTATTCTCGTACTTGTGAAGATTTGAGAGTAGCATTCGCGAACATGTAAGCTTCTTCCCAAACACCATCTCCTCCAGGATTGATACAAAAGAGTAGATGAGGTATGCCCAAAAGCGGAAATAACAGAGCTGTTGCTTTTACAGCTTTCCTTTACGGGAGGAAAAAAAAAAGATATTTTAATAAGTAATTAGAAATACAGATGATTCATAACTTTACTTTTCTATTGACATAACAATTAAAGGAAACTTATTTTTCCAACAGAAGATTTAATATAGCTAATACGCTGAAACTGATTTTACGGTATAATACTGACAGCTGGGGTGCCAGTATTATACCGTAAAATCAACATTTTTTTTTTTTTTGCAGTGTACTTATTTAATAGTTTTTCTTTTCTTTCGGAAAAGCAATTACAGTAAAACCCGCAAAAACGAAATCTCTAGAGACTGAAAAATAAATTATGTTTTAGACATGTTTCCGTCTAAGAAGGTAGATTTGTACGATATTCTTTCCGTCTGTACCCTGGAAATTTTCCGTTATAGACAGGTTTCGTTTTTGTAGGTTTTACTATATTTCATAACTTTAAAACAATATATTTGTTTCTTTCATAGTTTCTTACAGAGGCCATTAGTCTTACTGTTAGGCAGTAAAATGATTTCTTCTTCTAGGATTTTTTTTCTTTTGTGCTTGTATTGGGTCTATGCATAATTCCGTAACCAAAATCAAGTAAATTTCAAACGCAAATTATTTACAATAAAAAACAATTTTAATCAATCAAATAAATTTCATTCTGTTCAATAACCTTCTGACATCTCTCCACGTGCTTCATATCCCTCTTTCATAGAAATCCTGAGATTTTTGGGCAAAGAAGTCATCCAATTGGTTTTTGAGGACGTCCAGAGAACTGAAGTTCTTGTTATTTGCTGCTCAAACGCCATGCAAACGAACAATTTTTGAAGCGGATGATCACTGATGATGGAAAATGGATTGTTTACAATAATGTCAGTCGAAAAAGATCGTGCATGGTCAAAGCGTGGAGAGAGTGGCAATCGTTCTCAGGCGGTCGCAAAGACTGGATTATACCCGAAGAAAATCATGCTCTGTATCTGGTGGGATTAGAAAGGAATCGTCTATAATGAGCTGCTACCACCCAACAAAACGATTGATTCGACAAAGTACTGCTTACAACTGGACAAATTAAAGCGAGCAATCAACCAGAAGTGGCCCGAATTGGCGAATAAAAAGGGCGTTTTGTCCCACCACGACAACGCCAGACCGTACGTTTCCCTGTGGGGAAAATTATTTGGCTTAGATGGGATGTTTAGTTGCACCCACCGTATAGTCCAGATCTTGCACCTTCAGATTATCACTTGTTCCAGGCGCTACAGAATAATTTGAATTGCAAGAACTTCAGTTCCCTGTACGTCCTCAAAAACCACTTGGATGACTCCTTTTCCCAAAATTCTCAGGATTTCTATGAATGAGCGATATTGAAGCTCGTGGAGAGATGGCAGAAAGTTATTGAACAAAATGGAACATATTTGATTGATTAAAATTGTTTTTTTCCTAAACATTTTGAGTTTGAAATTTACTTGATTTTCGCTACGGGGCTATGCATAGACCCAATATAATATGTGTGCGCGGTTATATAGATATCTGAGTTTCAGATTAATTGAGAAATGATAGTCAAAGCGTAGCAGATTTTGTTTGGTGCGTTCTCAGTACCTATTCAATTTTTTTTTCGAGATATCCTTACATGCAACGATAATTTAGATCACTTTTCCTTAGAAAACTTTTGAAGTACAGTGTTCAAAGCTAACAAACTTTCCGTTTTTTGCCCTTTAAGTGTGCATATTTAAAGCAAAATCATAATGTTTTTCTTAAATACACTATTTATGGTATAATTCAGAATTTACCATATTGCTATTCTACTTTGTACTTACGATTTACTTTGCTGATACTCAAGAAAATGTTAGATATTTATTGTAAAGAACTTAAACAGTTGAAGTGATTTACAATAAATATCTAACATTTCTTGAACATCAGCGAAGTAAAACATTGCAGAATACAATGTTAATAGGATCATCTAAGCCGAATACAATAATACTAACTTCTGAAATATACCATAAGTGGTGTATTTAAGTTAATATTATTGTATTTCTTACACTCTAAAAACGACATTTTCAAAACTGAGCAAAAAGTACTCAAATCTGAGTATTTCGCATAGTCAAAATAGCTCCAAATCAAAATTACGCAAGTTTGAAACATGTATATACTCATTTCTGCACTCAAGAATAAAACATCATGTGCTCATCTTTGAGTATGTCCCTGTTTCAAAATTGAGTATGAACTGACTTCTATGTGCTCATTTTTGAGTATTTCTATGTTTTAAAAATGAGTTTGAATTGATTCTAATAATTTTCGAATCTGCCCATATTTCAAAAATGATTATGAACTGACCCCTATGTGCTCAGTTTTGAGTATGTGCATGTTTCAATATTCTGAGTATTTCTGGTATTTCAGAACTAAAAGCACTGGGTCGTCATATTTAAAACAAAAAGTTTCATAACAAAATGAAAACATCGATTTACTCAGATTTTAAAGTGTCATTTTTCTCAAATGTAGCGTGACTTTAAACACTTTAACACTTTAGTTACGACAACCTATGTAATAACCTGCCCCCCCCCCTCCCTCCTCCCCCCACATACAATCTTTTTTTCTTTTATCAAATTGTAGATTAAAAAACTGAAAACGTTAATATCATTGATATTCTGGTTTAGTTTTTACTTGAAGTTTAAAATTAATAGTCTTGGTATATTTTTATTACAGTGCTTTTGTAGCGTGAAAATTTCTACCAGGCTATAAAAAAGTGTCGATATTTTGCGATCTTTTTTTAGTATGTGTGCGTGTGTGCCAGACTAGCCTATCAGTAACTCTTATGTAATTATTTTATTTCTCTTAAGTGACCATGGGAAAATTTAACCTTTTACTTCATTATTATATAACAAGTAATTATTAGATATTATGTTAAATTTTTAACTCTATTATTCACTAATATTCCATAACGGATACAATAAAATATATCAATTGTCACACTGTAGTGTTTAAAAACGGGCTTATTAAAACGGGATTTATTAAAACGGGCTCTCTCCAAGCCCGTTTTAATAAATGTATGAAATTCAAATTTAAATAGACAGAAAAATATTGTTTCCTTACTGTACAATTAAAAAAATAACTTTTAACAAATCTAAATGCATTTTAAAATCAAGAATGTGTGAAGTTAATATTATTCAGATTTTGAAATTAGTCTTCTATTCTAATTTAGAAGTTTTGAAAATGAACATAGGCCCAGTGAAATTTAAAAATGACACAGTATGTATTAAATTTCCTAAAACAAGTTCTTTAAATTTTAAAACAAATTTAACAGTCAAACGCTTACAAAATATGCCTACTTCTTTTTTTTTCTTTTCTTACCTGAGTTGCTCTGTTTCTGACGTTGTTCTATTGCTGGACATTCTCTTCGAAATCAAAATCCTAATAATATCGATCAGAAATAAGCTGTTTACCTGTAAAGTAAAATTGGGATAGTTAGAAAATGTATTGCAGGAAAATTCTATTAATATAAACTACAGTAATCCCTTAACATTCGTGAGGGTTACGTTCGAGGAAAGCCTCGCGAATGTCAAATCCGCGAACGTTGAGTCTATCTGCACTAAAAAAGGAGTTATGTTCTATAAAATTTTAATCAGAGTGACACAACATTTCAAAGAACAAAAGAATATATGTAGTAACAATACGTTATGCATAACATATATGTAGAAGGTGAATGTACACACATATTCATAAATATGAAATTTATTTATTGAAGATAATTCAAACTAACTGACTGGAGAAATTATCACTGCTAAAAAAGCATAGGTTTTTATATAATTTATACTCTGTCTATTCGCAAAGAGATGATAATGTATTAGTGGGTCAGTATGCGATACAATTTTAAAACACGATATTTAAATACAGCTAAATGCTTCTCAGAAATACTTTTATTTTCTATCTAAGAAGAGCTTCAGCTCTATCTCTACGAGAACCTGCACCTGTTACTTTACCACTTCTAATATGCCCATTGTAATGACTATTCTGCTGCTGCTATTATATTGCTATGCTGAAACATTCGCTCGTTTTTCAGTTCACAAAGAATGTTGATTTTTAAATAGTTATTAAGAAAACACGGGGAAAATAATCTTTAACCCCTGTAAGTTCTGAAAACGAAAGAGACACAAAAAAAAATCGCGAATAATCAAGTCAGATTCTTGCGAATGTTAAGTTTTTTCGTATTTTCATATTCGCGAATAATTAAAACTCGCGAATGTTAAAACCGCGAATGTTAAGGGATTACTGTAATTATATGAGAAGCTGGATTTGCTTGTTGATGCTTATATTAATAATATTCCCAAATTTTACAGTCTCCTTCCGATCTCTCTTTAAATCATCATTTCTAATTCCCAAACCGAAAAATCAGTTTCAATTTTGTTTCCATGCTTCATTATCAGCCATATTGAAAGCTTATGATGTTCTGCTTAATGAAGTCTAATAAGAAAGATAATATATCTTGTTATACATGATAAGATTCCGTAAATCAAGTCAAAAATAGGACATTAACTAGCGGTATGTGGAGAAGGAAGATTACTATTTCTGTAGTTATTTAATCTGTAGAAAACCTACCGATTAGTTGAAAGGTAATAAACAAAGTGTTACTTATTTGTTTTTGTTTTTTTACAAATTTAAAAACTTGATAAGGTTGAGTTCTTTAAATCGTTTTTAGATCATAGCAATAATAATCAATAGTGTCATTATTACATACCCCTATGTCAGCCTTTATCTGTGGTTCTTAAATTACTTATATATGAATAATCTTTATGCAGCATTTAGTCAATATCATGGATTTATTCCGAATGTCAAATTGCAAGGAAGACATTAAATAGTGACGCATGACGGGAAAAGGTTGTTACTTTGATTGTTATCACTTCTGACAAAACTTACAAATTCGCTGAAAGTTGTAGACTATCATTTTTAGATCATAGCAGCAATAATTAATAAAAGTGCCATTATTACATGCCTCTATGTCAGCCTTTATCTGTGATTCTAGATTCTGATATATATGAATAATCTGTATGCAGCCTTTAGTCAATATGGATTTATTAAGAATGTCAAATCGCAAGGGAGACATTAAACAGTGATGCATGACGGGAAAGGTTGTTACTTTGATTGTTATCACTTCTGAGAAAACTTACAAATTCGCTGAAAGTTGTAGACTATCATTTTTAGATCATAGCAGCAATAATTAATAAAAGTGCCATTATTACATGCCTCTATGTCAGTCTTTATCTGTGATTCTAGATTCTGATATATATGAATAATATGTATGCAGCCTTTAGTCAATATGGATTTATTAAGAATGTCAAATCGCAAGAGAGACATTAAACAGTGATGCATGACGGGAAAGGTTGTTACTTTGATTGTTATCACTTCTGAGAAAACTTACAAATTCGCTGAAAGTTGTAGACTATCATTTTTAGATCATAGCAGCAATAATTAATAAAAGTGCCATTATTACATGCCTCTATGTCAGCCTTTATCTGTGATTCTAGATTCTGATATATATGAATAATCTGTCAATATGGATTTATTAAGAACTAGCCGCCACTGGCGACCAGTTTGGTCTCCCTTAAATGTATGTTAAGCACTGTAACACGTTACTTTTATTCATAATTTATTTTTTTCCGTAATCCTTCGCCAAACCGGAAGATTCTAATAGACAAATCAAAAACTTTTGCGATCATGGTAGCATTTCCCATATTTTTTGTTGTTATGTATTTCATCTTTCTTGACAAAAACCGCTTAACCAACTTAAGCGTTTATGCTTCATATCCGTTTGCTTATCAGTTGCAATATGTTTGCTAATGAAGAGATTCTTAAACATATTAAGTAGTTTTCCGTAATTGGATCCATTGCCAAATGGCGTATTTTAGTTAATACGATTTGGTGCAATGAAGTCTATTTTGTGAAAGTCTTTAATGATATCCATATTTACACTGAACCTTATTGTTGCCAATATTTTTTTGTTTGTTGGTTTGTTTTTCGCTAACTTTGGCTGTAGACTTGATTACGGGAGATTAGAAAATCTATCATTATTCTAATTTAAAACGTCTTGAATAATGTGACATAATCGGGGTGCATATTGTAACACGTAATTTTCGAGTATAGTTTGGTCAAACATTGAACTTTTGGAAGCCAGTTTTGATAATCAAATTCCTTTTAAACCATATTTGCTGTCAGCACTTTTGACCTGTGGCGTAGAATCTGATTAAAATTCACGAACTTCCTTCTAGATGCCGATCTCTGTTCGACTCTGTTTTTCTCTGCTCTCCTATTTTGATATAGTTCAGGAGTTTTCATAACTGCATAATTCCCTTACTTTGGCATTTCTGCTTAATGTCTACTGACTATTAAGATCCGTAACTTGTAAATACGCCACGCCAACATTACCGCCTATAATTCTAATTACAGCAACCCGTTTTTTCTCTCTATATTGCAACTCTATAGTTAATATAGTGCCCCGGTGCGTCTACGACAGCTGTTCCATCAGAATATTTGATTTCAAAATCAAAGTATCGTTTCTGATTTGCACACGCGAAAAATAAAAGCTGGTATTGGCGATTTTAAATATACTATTGGCGAGATTTGAGCCCAAATAACACAAAAGTACTTAATGATGTTATGTATTTTGTAAATTATATTAAATTACTGTTTTGAAAGCGATTGGTCATTAATAATAGTAAATATGATTGGTGATTAACAATCATTTTCAGTGGTCTCTCTTCCTTGCACGTATAATACATAAATACCAAATTAACTGACAATTTGTTTCGAAATTTGATTCATTAAATATCATTACATGAGTTGTATTTGTTTACATTCAACTTACATCAAGAAAAGATAAAGAATAAAGTTGAGTTGTATAGCACATAATTATGGTAAACTTTGATTGTGTCACTGGTACGAATTATTTTTTTGACACCAGGCAGCGCTCCAAAAAATCTTTCACGGAAAACTTACTTTACGAACGATTATCTCCATGGTTTAATGGTTTAATATTTTAAACGTTCACGACGAATGAATCTTTTTTGGGTTTTTTTGTTTACTTTCATGGATAGAGAATTTGAACTGCGAAGCTAATTTCAAATGAAGTTATAGGAGAATATATACATAATTGAACGTAAGTCATCTCTCAAATATTAATTTATTTTGAACGATCTTTCTAAAAATGTAACATTTATGAAGTTTTATTCGAAAAAATAATTTTGAATAAAAATGGCCGCCTGACATATGAAAAAGTGAAGCGGGCATTCCGGAACTGTTGATGACAGTCACATGACTTACGGTTTTATTATAGAGATGTCAAATCGCAAGGGAGACATTAAACAGTGATGCATGACGGAAAAGGTTGTTACTTTGACTGTTATCACTTCTGAAGAAAAACTTACAAATACGCTGAAAGTTGTAGACTAAATAAATCCATTTTCAAAATTATAGTTTGCACAATCAAACTCTTGACTGAGTTTAACCTCTTCACTACTGAATATTAATGTAATATATTATTGATTATTACTGAATTATTTCTTCTCAAATTTGACTTCAGAGAAAGAGTTTTAATTTATTTACATTATTTAGAATTTTGCACGTCGAATCATATCATTATGAAATCGGAATTGCAACTATGGTATTTTCTTTTATTAAAACGGGAAAGAATTGATGTTCACATATGTAGGCCTATGGAGTGATGAAGTTACATCCTGTGGATTGTGTGCTCTTAAATACGACATTTACATAGCTTTTCGTACGTGTTTTTACACATGATTTTCACAAGAAGATATTGTAGTTTCTTATGCTATAGTTCTTTATTAACAAGTTTTTGCCGCCTCTAAAAATTTTCCATCGGAGGTAATAGCCCCACTGGCTCCCAATGTGTTACGTACAGAAATAGACTGTCCAATGTGTCTACAAGAAATGATGTACCATTGGTGGTCATAAAACACAACGTCAGAGCTGTGGGTCGAGAAAATATTCTAACCCAGATAGATCTGCGATGAAAGTCAAGCCTTGCCAATGAAAATCTGTCAAAATCCGACAGGAACTGCAGCAGTTAGTGAATGAAGCTCCATGCTCCATCCCAACTTGTTTCCAAGCAAACATTGCGAAAAGAACTTCATTCAATGAACATTTGGAGCCGGGTACTTACGGCAGCACATAAAGTTGCACGTCTGCAATAGGCCAAAAAGTATTTAAAAAAATATTGAACATAGACAGTAACTGATTAGAGTTGTAGAGTGTGGTTTGACGAATTGCAGTTTTGCCCTTTCACGAATGAAGCAAAGTATCGAGTGCGCGATCTTTAAATGGGCCATACAACCCGCGATGTGTGGAGGATGTAGTTCAGGCTGAAGGTGGTTCTGAGAAGGTTTGAGTGTGATTTTTGTATTATGACTCGGTCCCACTGATTAAGGAACCATGAACATGAAGCAGGCTGTTTACAGTAACATCCTAAGTGGTCAGATGCAATCAATGATTCAACATTGATTAGTAAACTATGGACACTCCCATTTTCCAAAATAACAACAGCCGTTCACAAGGCTGCATGCATGTCTGACTATTTTATTGAACACTCAGGCACTTTATCACATTTCGGCTGGCCCACAAAATTACTTGACCTTAACCCTATGGAAAATCTCTGGAATTATTTGGAAAAGTGAATAAAACGAAGACCGGCTAACTGCACTCGAGCTAATCTCTCTTTAGTTAAGAAATGTATGAACTGCACTCACCATTCAAAACCATGAATTACATTATCATTTAAAAAATATGCACCCAAAAGTGGAGTAAAGAATTTTAATATCTTAAGCTGTACTTAAGACTCTTTTCAAATCCAAACTGGCTACTTTCTGACACATTTCTAAATACATATTTGTTTGTAAACGCGTGTGATTGGCAGGTGTTCTTATTTAAAAATTATGAAATCGGACGGTTATTACATTTTTCGTTAAAGAAATATAATCTTTCAGAAAATGCTGTCAAAGTAGGCGTTTTGAACTGAATTTCCAGACGTGATAGTCCGATAAAGAGCGTCATGGAACAACAATCGCTTATAATTCAGGATGTATTTTGTTTATTGAAAATTGGAAAAGATTATTCGATTCCAAATCAATTCAATAGTCATGTCTGCAAGTGTAATGTTTTTACTTTTAAAAATGGTTTGAAAATTTCGCGGGAAAAATATTTTTTGAGATTTACCTTGAATCTTATGACACGCAATGAAAAAATTATTTTCATACACATAAGATTAAGATTTCCTTATTTCAAATAAAATTAACGCATCTGATTCAAATTAAGTTATAAAGTTTTATTTATCTATGAAGATAAAAAATATCCTTTTTAATAATAGATGACGTCTTATAAAAGTAAAATATACTTTTAATAATAGATGACATCTTATAAAAGTAAAATATACTTTTAATAATAGATGACACGCCTTATAAAAGTAAAATATACTTTTAATAATAGATGACGACTAATAAAAGTAAAATATACTTTTAATAATAGATGACTGTGGACTTTTTATGATTTTGATTCTCAAAATATTTCTTAAGTCTTAATTTTTGCTGACTTTTAAAAGGCAAATTTTAAAGTAAATTTAATGGATGAGTTATTTGGTATCTGAATGAGAATGTCATTTATTTTTATGGATGAATGAAGGAAAATTATTTTGTGATACAAAAATTTAACTTATTATTGATTTAAAAAGAATTCTAAATTGAATCATTCTCCATTTTGTTTCATTTCAATAATAACAATAATAATAATAATAATCTTGTTAATTTAAACATCCTATTGACAGGTTTGGTATATATTTGAGGAAAAAATTCTTGAAAAGTTCAAGCCCATTAATTTCTTCCTTTCAAAAATAAGAATTTTCATTTATTAAAAGTCATCACTACATTGGAAATTACGGATGTTATTATCTCTCACAGATTATCTCGCCATTTATTTCAGCCACTAATACTTCGCCAAACAATGTTCTCATCCGATAATAAGCCCGTATTTTATATTACTATCTATATACTACAAAAAAGAATATATTTTAACTTAAATTATTTTTATTTAACCAGTCAATCGATTTTCGATTTAATAAAATAAATAAATAAAATAAAATATTCACTTTTAATATTCGAGTGAAGATAAGAATCCGAAAATTGTAAATATGGGGAAAAGGTTTTTACTTTATTAATTTCCTTTTAAATGATCCAGAGTTACAATCTTCAATTTTATTTTTCTCAGTTTATGTTTTTTCAATACATCACTGCCAATGCTAAAACTTCAACATATATTTCTCAATTTACTTGATATTGTTTAAAGTTGCTTAATTTTATTTATTTATTATTATTTTTTTTTAATGAAATAAAGATTATATTTGCAATAATATGAATCGTTTATTTTTTAAAAAGAAAAATGTTAAGTAAATAGTTATTTTTACTGTTTTTTACATATGTGACAAAATTTATTATTTTTACTTAAATAATAATGTGATTAGAAATGTGATCCTTATAGTTATAAAGCATATTTGTAAGAAAGATATGATAAAAATATTTTGAAAAAAAAAAATTCAAATTGTAGGAGAAGTGTGGTTTTAAAATTTCCTTAAATTCATTTTTTCTCTCCCCTTAATATTGTGAAATAAACTTAGAAACTATATTCAAAGGAAAAATATTTTTAACTTTTTGGAAAAAAAAAGGTCACCAAATGAAAATTTTAAAATTATAAAATCAGAATTATTTGGTTGACTTCAACAGCAAAATAGGCAAAAGACTGTTTTCCTGCTTCAGAATCTCATCATTGCCCCCCTCATCATATATAGATTTTGTAGCACTGAGTTATCCGGACATTTGAAGAATTCGGCAATCAGCATTTTCGGAACATGCCTGTTAATTTAGCCTTTACAGTATTTCTTTTCTTTCTTTCTTTATTTTTTTCAGAAATATTTAATTTTGAAATGTTTCATTAGAAAATTTAGTTTATATTATCTTCCAAAATTATGTAGTATTCTAAACTATACTTGTTATTATTTTTTCTCAATTAATTCATAGTTTTTTTTTTTTGTACTTTTAGAATATCAATGACGGAAGAGAGGGGGAAATTTTTTTTACAGGCGACTAGAATTTTTTTTTCTGGCTATCAGATTTTATCATATTTGTAAAACCCTGTACATAAGTGTGATGATTAATGTCGCTAAGATTTACCATGGTTTGATTTGCACCCAGCAGGCTTTTTGGCAGAAATCTCTTAAAGGGAACCCTTAATACAATGACTAATTTCTTTATAAATTTGTTTACCCCTCAAGTGCAGTTCGTACAGGTGGGATTCGAAGCTTTCTGTGCAGTTGATGATGTTCTCTCATCGGTGAGTGCAGTTTATGTATACCCAGTAAAACACAGATAACAGCATCACCGCTATTTGGTGTCCTTGCGTGATTTATTCATGAGCGAGCGGTGTCACCTGGATGTGACATATAATTGAAAAACTTCTAGACTACCTCACAGATTAAGTGGACTACCTTAATACCCTGTTCACATCGGACATTTAAGTTATCTTAGACCACCATTTTTGAGGTGGTACCTTCCCGGAATTGAATACCTGTCCACACCACAAAACTCATCTAAGATAACTCACTGAACATCACCGTGTCTGAGGTCTGAATAAACATAGAATGTGCGCATGCACAAATGTTAAAGGCAACCTCAACAGCCAATCGGCGTCCAGAGCCAATCAGAGTGAGTGGTACTGGCTGTATCTAGCAATAGAAAGTTCGAACTCTCTAAGTGAGTTTCTGGAACTCCCTCAGTGAGTTCGGCGGTCTAACAATAAGATATCTTAAGTATCCGATCTGAACCGGGTATTACTCTTTGAATAAAGACGGTTATCAAGGCTAGAAGTCATGTTACACAGTATTACATGGAATATCTCCAAGGGGTTATTATTTCTTTTTGTCCGATGCGCTTCTGCTTATAGGGCAGTTGCAATTGACGTCAGGTTGGAGGTCACACACTACAAATAGGCACTTCTGATTGGTGGAAGTACCCTGACCTCCAAGTGAAGTAAAATGCTTGATCAGCTGATTGCAACTTCTCTAAATCATACAAGGGAGGATTTTACTTCAACCTACATTACATTACATATTATAACTTACCGTCAACGCTGCCATCATAGGTCCCGTTATAATCCATATTACAGGACTTCGACCGTAACCTGACCAGCATCCATTTGAAGTTGAAGTCGCATGCAAACGAGACATTAGGGAAAACCATATTCCAGTGCAAATGAATGGAATCCCTTAAAACAAAATTAACAAATAAATAAATTAAAAGTGAAATTACCAGTAGTTTCAAATGTAAATAGCAAAGAATTTTTCTCAAACTTTTGAAATGAAATAGTAATAGAATCCAATAATGTATACCAATGTATTATACCAATAATGTATTATATTGAGGTTTTTTTTAGTTTTTATGATCGTCTAACTGGTTTCATTATATTTATTTCTTGAAAATTCTAAATAGAGAAAAAACGTCATTTCTCCGCCAAATTTAATTATATATTAATGCCTCAGAATAAGGAGAAACGTATTTGAACTCGATGGAATTTAAAAAAAATAACGTTTCGTTAATGTACAGTCATGGACCCCCCCCCCCCCTTTACCCCCTCGAACTATAAAACGAGGACAACCGATATCGTATCTGGCAAACCATAAATTGAAAATAGGATTTCATTTTCAAATCTGGTTCAAAAATTTTAACGGTAATTTTTCATCTTATTAGTAATATGTTACGTACGTATGTTTATTTATGGTATTCTTATTTGTGATGTTCTTGTAATTTAGTTATAAAATTGCACATGAATACAGCATGAAACCAGCTATCTCATATACAGAAAAAGAGCTACATTTAAATTTTGAATTTTTATGTACATTTTCATGTATTCAATTGGTTTATTGTTTTACTTGATTATTCTCTGTTTATCGTTCTCTTACTCGCAGAACTCTGTGATTAAATAAGCCGCAAAAAACTTTTAAAAATTATTGGTAGAATTATGCCTGATTCTCTCCTTCGCCCTTCATGAATTCGGCGCATATGCTTTGTATGATACTCTTGCTATATACAGGGTGTCTGAGAAATTCCCCTCCCTGGAGGAAAGACTTTCCCCTGGGCAGAGTCCGGCACCGGGTCGGGTAACCCGTTTTTACCCAATCCCGACCCGACCCGCAGTTCGGGTTTTCGCTATATTTTTTTATTGCGGTGGGATTTGGGTTGACCGGATTTTTAAAAAGAATGTCCAAAATATTTTTCATGTTAAAAATATATGTGCAATAAAACCTCCATAACGGACATTTGTTTACCGAACACTTTTTCAATTCCTAACACATTATATATTTGTGCACTTGTAAACTTTCACAAATACGATACATGTGTTTTTGTGTGTATCAAAAACGAAATGTTGGTAATATTTTTCCTATTCTGAGCGAAGAAAAAAGTGTTCTTAACACTACCATAATGAAAGAATAATCTAGATCTCATTTCTTACATACATTCTATTCCTCATGCAAGAAATTGAATATATACTAATTCCTATTCAATTATGTATTTATTTTCGCCTGAAACCCAGTTCTGCTGAAACTTTTTCTGAAAATCCAAGCTTGAAAAAAACCTAAATCTGACCGTCAAGAAACATTCTAGAGTGATCTCGACCCGCAAAAAGAAAATCACCCCGAAATTAGAGTCACCCCGAATCGAAAAAAGCAAAATTAAGAATAACCCGACCGATGTAGGATTCTGTTCAACGATCTCGAGGTATCCAATATTCAGAGGTTTTACTATATTTGAATATCAAAGAGTATAGATATGTCTATTTTTCTATATAAAAGATAAAATTGGTATTAGAGATATAATTATAGATTATTTTTTACGTATAATTGCATTAAAACATAATTTCCTTTCATTTCGGATTAGGGTCGGGTAGCGGGGCGACGAAAATTATTTTGTTGGGTTCGGGTCGATGATTTTTTTTCTTTTTTTTTGTAGTGTTTGGGTCGGGTTGACTTCAAGTGGAATTCTCGGGTTCGTACCCGACCTGTGCAGGACTCTACTCTAGGGAGGGAGAGACTTTTTGGACACTATTATATTTTCGCAGGTAGAAAATATATAGAAACTTGCAATGACAGGGGTCCCACGATCACTTTTTTGGGCTAACAGGGTGGCTAGTGGTCAGGGAAAAATACAGTCAAAAAAAGTGATAAACACCAGTATATACTTATAAAAAAATTCATGTTGATTATTCCATCAAATAATTAATACGGATTTTTCTATAAGAATATACTGGTGTTTATCACTTTTTTTGACTGTATTTTCCCCGGACCACTAGCCACCCTGGCTAACATTATTCCCCCAAAATAATCTTCGCAGTAGGTTTCTACAACATTTTCAAGAGAAACCTACTACGAAAATTACTGTTTCGAAATAGTAGTGGCCAAAAAGTGACCGCGCCGACTCATAGAATGATCATATATTTTTCTTTTTACTTTGACATTAAATTTTTCTCTTACCCCAGCCAAGAATATGATAAGCAGCAAGTGGAGCCTCTTTCTGAAATACTCTAGATGTTAATCTGGAATGCAGGTGTAAACCTTCGATAAACATCCAATTAGTCGAGGAAAGCCCTGAGTACATTTGAAGAAATACCAAAAACAGACATAGCCAGGCCTACATTGAAATGAAAAACAAAAAGTAAATTTAATGAAAGAGTTAAATATTATCTCGAATAATATTCTTTGGTATAGTTTTTACAGTTTATTTTAATAAACTAATATTGTGATAAGAAAATAATTAAAATAATAGTTTCATTTTTATTTTTTTATTTATGTTGTGTGTAAAAATAATTTAAAGTCATATAATCAAATCGTAATATTTCCTTGGTTTTTTTTTTCATTTTTATAAGGATATTTTTTTTACAGAATTTATTTATTAACAGTTTTCAATTTTTTACAAGTAAATGCAGCTAAACATAAAATTGAATAAGACTATTGAAAAATCAAAAGAGTGGTTTTTCTTGTAGATAAGGCATAGGCTGGTGAGTAATGTACAATATTTCGGTATAAACTTTAAACAGTATTTTCTTTAAAAACATTATTTTATACAGGTTGGCTACCGTTTTCGAAAAAGAAGGTTACAGCAGTATTTTCTTATTAAGAAATTGGACTTAAAAATCGTTCAAATAAACGACTTGAATTTTTCCATAAAAGAATACTGGTGTCTATCATTTTTTTTTTCTGAGTTTTTCCTGATCTATTGCCATCCTGTATAAAATAATGGTTTTCAAGAAAACATTAAAGCTGTTTCACATTTTAAAGCTATTTCACATTGTCACATGTGAAATAGCTTAAGTAACGCAATTGAAATTTACCAATTTCAAATTTATTCCAAGTTAACTGATGTAATTTCATTAAAAAGAGACAGTAATGAAAAAATTAGGAAATTTTTTTCTGTGCACACAGTAAGTTAAGCTCAGTAAGACTAGTGTATTGTCTTAATAACTCAGTAAGACAACATGATATTTTGAACTAAGCAAAAGTAATTTACAGATTGCTGCTTCTACTAAATGCAGCTGTCTCTAAGTTTTATCTTTCCTCCTGGTGGTCACATGAGCAGTTTAATACAAGGGGACAGTAGTCACATAAAAACTAGAGGACAACGTTTCTCTGGCCAGAATATATATAAAAATATGTTTAATTTACAATAAAAAAAATACTTTATTATGTACTTTAGAGTGTAAATTATTGTTTTGGGCGGTAAAATTGGTAAAATTAGGTTGTCATTACATTTAAAATTGCTCTAGAAGAGGAATGCATGAGGTGAAGACAATTGACAAACGTGACAATTTGACTATTTAAAAAGCTATTAGAGTAAAATTTACGGTTATTTTCTTGAAAATACCTTTTGAAATTGTAGAAATACATTACAAAATGCATTTTATGCTAAAAAATCTGTATAAATGACAATATACAGAATATACCAACAAAGGACACAAATTACCCACTTATTGGAGAATCGCCCTAGTATTTTATTTATTTTTTCTAACACTTCCCTCTTGTTTCAGGACAAATACAAACACTTTTAGATGTGGCTACGCTCATTATCTGTCACTCCTTTTTTTTAATGCTTTTATCTTCACACCTAGAGAAGTAAAGGAAAAATCTTGCTTACCCCTATCGTTTTTTTTTTAAAGTGGCTAACAAACTTTTAAAGATTTTTAGGTAGCTTTCAATACAAAAAAGTCCTTCCGGCCTGTACCGGGAGGAAAAGGTAGCTTTCCTATATCTTCGTTTTAAAATTTTAGCTAATGTTACACGAAAACAGCAAGCTAAAATGCAAAGAAACGTTTACAAAAGATTCGTTAATACTGAATTTGAATAAGAAATTCGCCAAATTATTGAGCAATAGCCAAATTGGCTTCATTTATGAAGACTTATTTTGATCACCAAATTTGGCGATATTTCGCCAAATGTCGCCCAATTTTGCCAATTTTGTCGCCAATGTCGCCAATTTTGGCGTTAACGGATATGAATATATAGTTTTATGCGTATGATTGGGAAAATTATTACAACAATGAAAGAAAATAATTTGCGAGTAATCGCGTTAATGTGCTGTTTTGTTTCAAAATGTCAGCCACCCTAGAATTTCGAACTGCTCTATCTCAGCCATTTTTTAAGATAGAGGTAAACCAAAAAAAGCTCTGGAATCCTTGTATCAAGGCCTAACACGTAATTAAAAAATAAATTTGAATTTTTAACTTTTTTGTATATTTATTTTAGTTTTAAATTTTTAAATGGCCGCCATCTTGAAACAAAATGGCGGACCAAGCTGGCCAACGAACTCGGTCGAGACATTGGTGACCTTAATACACACAATTAGTTTCATCAAAATCGATTTATAAATACGAGCGTTATCGTATGACATAGGTCAGATATATATATATATATATATATATATATATATATATATATATATATATATGGATATATCTATATATATAAATCAACATTTGAACGGAGGGTGGTTTTGGGGTCTGGGGGTCATGATCGGTGAAAATATATCGAAATTTTCCGGAACTGCTTTCCTCCGAACGGCTGCAATAGGTAGCTTTATACTTTTAGGTAGCTTTCAATACAAAAAAGTATAAAGCTACCTATTGCAGCCGTTCGGAGGAAAGCAGTTCCGGAAAATTTCGATATATTTTCACCGATCATGACCCCCAGACCCCAAAACCACCCTCCGTTCAAATGTTGATTTATATATATAGATATATCCATATATATATATATATATATATATATATATATCTGACCTATGTCATACGATAACGCTCGCATTTATAAATCGATTTTGATGAAACTAATTGTGTGTATTAAGGTCACCAATGTCTCGACCGAGTTCGTTGGCCAGCTTGGTCCGCCATTTTGTTTCAAGATGGCGGCCATTTAAAAATTTAAAACTAAAATAAATATACAAAAAAGTTAAAAATTCAAATTTATTTTTTAATTACGTGTTAGGCCTTGATACAAGGATTCCAGAGCATTTTTTGGTTTACCTCTATCTTAAAAAATGGCTGAGATAGAGCATTTTGAAATTCTAGGGTGGCTGACATTTTGAAACAAAACAGCACATTAACGTGATTACTCGCAAATTATTTTCTTTCATTGTTATAATTTTCCCAATCATACGCATAAAACTATATATTCATATCCGTTAGCGCCAAAATTGGTGACATTGGCTACAAAATTGGCAAAATTTGTGACATTTGGCGAAATATCGCCAAATTTTGCGACCAAAATAAGTCTTTATAAATGAAGCCAATTTGGCTATTGCTCAATAATTCGACGAAATTCTTATTCAAATTCAGTATTAACGAATCTTTTGTAAACGTTTCTTTGCATTTTAACTTGCTGTTTTCGTGTAACATTAGCTAAAATTTTAAAACGAAGATATAGGAAAGCTACCTTTTCCTCCCGGAACAGGCCGGAAGGACTTTTTAACTTGTAAAAATATTTAATTTTTCCCATAAAATGAAAATCGAGGTATCTAAGAACATAAACCATGATTCTATTTTTTTGCCCATTATCTACAAGGAGGGTTTTGTAGGCGGAAAAGTACACAATTTACCCCAATTGGAGAATCGGTTGCTTTTTAACCGTTTGAGTGCTGTAAATTCGGCCTATAATCCGCGGAGCAAACAATTGTGTTTCAACCCAGAAATTTTATCTTATAAAATGTAACTCACTAGATCGCTGTAAATACTTAACTGTTGAATAAAAATTAAATGATTTCAATTACTGAATAAAATTTCTGGGTTGAAACAAAATTTGTTTGATCCGCGGATACATTGCGCCATCATAACACTCAAACGGTTAAATACATATATATATATATATACAGTGGCGGACAAAAAAACTGCATCACCTAGAAAAATTAACATTTTGTAATGCTATTGAGTTATTTCGTTCAAATAAATTAATCTTAGTTGCTGCAAAGCAAGTTAAGATATCATTCTATATTTCTATTGGATAATATACCTCTTATGAAGTATTGCGCCATCAAATTTTTAAAAATGGTGCGGCAAAAAGGAAAAATGGTCATTTGTCTTGTTTTTTAAGTGGTCAGTTGATGGCTTCGTATGCTCAATTGACGCAAGAAAAAAAATGTGTGATACTTGCTTTCGTTAAAGAAGGATATTCGACGCGTGTGATCGCTAAAAAAATTGGTTGCAATCAATCGACAGCTTGGAGGACGATTAAATTAGAATGTGAAACTGGTAATGTTGAGAGAAAGGCTGGATCGGGCCGAAAGATGGTGACCCTAAATTCTGATGATCGATATCTGAAACGGATGTATCTGAGTAATCGTCATGCAAGTGCTCCTGACTTAAAAATCGTTTTTCAGAAAGTCTGTGGTGTTAATTTAAGCGCAAGAACTATCCAAAAACGACTTGTGGAATGCGGTTTGCATGCGTATCGCCCAAAGAAAAAGCTTTTACTTACAAAAAAAATGATGCAGAAACGACTTTCTTGAGCAAAAGAGCATGTCTCATGGACAAAGGCTCAGTGGGATTCAGTAATGTTTTCGGACGAATCTAAGTTCAACCTACATAGATCAGATGGTAAGCGGTATGCTGGAAGACGTAAAAGTGAAGCTTATCATCCAGACTGCATATTGCCTACCGTAAACTTCCCAGTCAGCCAAATGGTCTAAAGAGGTATATCTAGCAAATGTGTTAGATGTCTGAAACATATTACTGGAACTGTGAATGCACCCGTTTATACCGATATTTTAGAGGAGTGTTTAAAACCAGTTATTAAGGATGATTTTAAAGGTGCTAGAAATTGTATTTTTCAACAGGACTCTGCACTCTACCATACAGCGAAATTGGTAAATACAATCTAACTTATTTATGAATTATTTTGTTGCCTAATTTACAAGTTTTAATCTCCATAACATTAAGGATATTGGAAAAGCAATTTTCACCCAGTTTCCTCCTTTTAGGTGACGGCCTATCTGAAAAAATCTGGCATTAAAGTTTTGGAATGACCTGGGAATAGTCCTTACATGAATCACATTAAAAATTCTTGGCATAAAATGGGTAAAAAAATTGTTGCTCAGAAGCCTGCTACTAAAATAAAATTGCTAGAAAGCATTATTAGGGTCTGGTTGCATGAAATTGGCCAGGATTACATTCGGAATTTGATATATTCTATGCCGGACAACTCCAAGGCTGTCATCGCAGCTCTTGGAGGATCTACTAATTACTGAAGTGATCCTTATGCATGTATACACATCTAAGTATATATAATATGACTGCAGTTATGTAAAATTTACATTAACTACAGAATTTGTGCGTCTATTACTTTGCTCCAATTTTTTTTTAAATATTGCGTTTTTCACTTTTTTTTCATTTTTCCAAATAATTATGAATAAATAATTTATAAATCCCAATAAAATTTAATTTAGATTAATCCAACAACTGTATTTTATCGTAAAAATATCATCCTTCCATAATACCTGTACTTGAAAAACATTATTTGCAGCGTTTTCCACTGTTTTGCAGGTGATGCAGTTTTTTTGTCCGCCACTGTATATATTTCCATAAGTTTCTGTTGTTTTGCGTTATAAGCTACCTAAAATGTGTTCTTTAGGAGACGTGACTTATGTTAAACAAGTATTTAAAATTTGAAATATAAAATGGACGTGTGAGAAATTTGGCCTAGTTTTATTTTTTTAGACATAAAAACATATTTTTAAAACTATTTTACAAATAAATTATATTTAAAATAAATAATAATAATTATTTTTTTTACTTAAAAAATCATAAAAAGCATTTAAATTACTCTAGGTAAGTTCAATAGCTTCATCAATATTATTTTAGCGGAAATTGTCCTCATTTTTACAAAGTTTTAAGATCCTTTATCTTTTTTTTTTGACCAAGTAATATATATGTGTGTGTGTGTGTATACAGGGTGTCCGAAAAGTCTAGAAATGGTCGAATAACTCGAGAAATTTATATATCGGATTGAAAATATGTGCTCAAGATTTTTGAAAAATCAATTTAGGGATATCAAAGTTGCCCCTCCCCAATTCTGACCCCTGGCGGGGGAAGGGGGCAACTTTGAAATCTTAAATGATAATCTCCCTTTTTTATTGCATATTCGGATTCTACGGGGAAAACAAAATACGTAAGTTTTGTATTTAACATTTTCTTCGGAAAATCGAAGATCGCGTTGTAATCGAGTAAAATGCAGTGAGAATCGTTTCCATTGAAAAGTCTGGAGACGGTCGAATAACTCGAGAAATACACATCAGACTGAAAAACGGAAAAATACGCGTTCAATATTTTTGGAAAATGGCAACTTTGATATCCCTAAATAGATTTTTCTAAAATATTGAACACGTATTTTTCCGTTTCTCAATCCGATGTATATTTCTCGAGTTATTCGACCATTTCCAGATTTTTCAACGGAAACGATTTTCACTGCAGTTTACTCGATTACGGCGCCATCTACGATTTTCCGAAAAAATATTAAATAAAAAAATTACTTATTTTTTCCCGTAGAATCCGAATCTGCAATAAAAAAAGGGGGGGGGTTATCATTTAAGATTTCAAAGTTACCTCCCCTTCACCCACCTGGAGACAGAGTTGGGAGGGGCAACTTTGATATAGTTCAATAGATTTTTCCAAAATATTGAACACGCATTTTTCCGTTTTTTAATCCGGTGTATAGTTCGAGTTATTCGACCGTTTCCAGACTTTTCAATGGAAACGATCCTCACTGCATTTTACTTGATTACAGAGCAATCTACGATTTTCCAAAGAAAAAGTTAAATACAGAAGTTACGTATTTTGTCCTGTTGAATCCGAATCTGCAATAAAAATAAAGGGCGGTTTCCATTTAAGATCTCAAAGTTGTCCCCCTTTCCCCCGCAGGGGGCAGAGTTGGGGGAGCAAGTTTAATATCCCCAAATAGATTTTTCAAAAATATCGAACACATATTTTCCGTTTTTCAATCCGATGTATGTTTCTCGAGTTATTCGACCGTTTCCAGACTTTTCGGACACCCTGTATATATATATATATATATATAGGTTGCTATTTAAGTACTGCTTCATAATCTATGATTTGTGAAGACCTCGGAAGTAAAGTGCTTTAGTTCTTTAAATTTTTCTTAAAATGTAACATTTCTAAAACCATAATTATATTTCTTGTAAATCGACTAAAACAATTATTTTAATAAAACCTGGTTTAATGCATTACTTTTGGTATTCTTCCTAACACCTATTTGGCAGAGTTGGGGGAGCAAGTTTAATATCCCCAAATACATTTTTCAAAAATATTGAACACATATTTTCCGTTTTTCAATCCGATGTATGTTTCTCGAGTTATTCGACCGTTTACAGACTTTTCGGACACCCTGTATATATATACAGTGGTGGCCAAAAGTGTGGACATTTTTTTAAAGTTTCATGATTTTCAACTTTGTGTGCTTGTAGAATATATTACTTTTCACTTAAATACAAACGTTTACATATGAAATTAAAAGTAATTTAATGTAGAATTTAATAATAAAAACAGTATTACAATATCTGTATTACAAAAAAAAGTTATGCAACTAATAGTAAGATCTATCTTAGATTTGTATTTTTTTAAAGTGATACTTACACAATCAATACTTAGTAGGATAACCCTTATTTTTTAAGACAGCTTCACAGCGTCTTTTCATCGAGTGAACGAGTGTTTGGAGTTCATCTTTGGTAATCACATGGTGCCAAGAATCAATTATAGCTTCAATAAGTTGTCTTTTATTGGATGGACGTTTTTTTCGTACAAGAATTTTCAAACGTCGCCACAAATTTTCAATTGGATTGAGATCAGGGCTGTTTCCTGGCCATGGTAATATATGTATGCCTTTATTTTGAAACCATGCTTTGCATACTTTTGCTGTGTGGCATGGAGCTGAATCCTGCTGAAAAATAAATGGTGCGTTGTTGGGGAAGAGATCCCTGATGAAAGGTATCAATTTTGGTTCCAGGACAGTTTCAATGTATTTTTTGGCACTCAGAATGCCATCAATCACTTGAATTCGGTCCACACCATCTGCAGACATACATACCCAAATCATGACATTTGTTGGGTTTTTGGTAGTTGCTTCAATGCAATTAGGATGAAGTACTTCTCCTACTCTACGTCTCACGTATTTTATACCATCACTACCAAAGAGCGATATTTTACTCTCATCGCTCCAGATTACTTGCTTCCATTGATTTTCTGACCATTTAATGTGTTTTTGCCCACTTAACTCGTTTTTTACGTTGCTTTTGATTTAAATATGGTTTTTTCCTTGGAATTCTAGCTTGTAATCCAAATCCTGATAACCTTCTTCTTATTGTTCTTGAACTTACTGCAATACCCGCTGCATTCATTTCACATCTAATGGCATCTGATGAATTTTTTCTATCTTGAAGGCATAGCCGTTTGATTTTTCTATCGGCAGTAGCACTTGTGCATTTTTTTTCGGCCTGATTTGGCCTTATTTTGCACTGATTTCGTTTTTTCATAACGTAAACAGAACTTTCGTACACCAGAACAAGTCACTGAACCACCAACTTGTCTTGCAATTTCAGCATAAGAGAGGCCATTTTCTCTCAATATGACAATTCGGCTTCTTTTTGTAGATGTTCAATTAGTTCTTCTTGTTGATGACATTGTTTAAAATTACTTTAATTAAAAAAAAGGACTATAAATATTCAAAAACAGCAATACTCTATTTAACTGCACTAGTATGCATCATTCCGCAAAATATTTCCACAACAATAACTCTTTTACCATCCAAATAACCTAAACTATAGTTACAGACATTTGATTGGTCCTCAGAACAGTGTTTGTGATTGGCTAGTACGTTTTTATTACAAAACACGTCCTTATTCAAAACTATTTGTGTTTGTTTGTTCTACTAAAATGAGCATAACTTTTTTGGTAATACAGATATTGTAATAATGTTTTTATTATTAAATTCTACATTAAATTACCAATAATTTGATATATAAACGTTTGTATTTAAGGGAAAATTAATATATTTTACAAGCACACAAAGTTGAAAAACATGAAACTTTCAAAAAATGTCCAAACTTTTGGCCACCACTGTATATATATATATATAGGTTGCTATTTAAGTACTGCTTCATAATCTATGATTTGTAAAGACCTCGGAAGTAAAGTGCTTTAGTTCTTTAAATTTTTCTTAAAATGTAACATTTCTAAAACCATAATTATATTTCTTGTAAATCGACTAAAACAATTATTTTAATAAAACCTGGTTTAATGCATTACTTTTGGTATTATTCTTAACACCTATTTGGCAAAAAAATAAAAAAAATAAAAGAAAAAAAAGAAAAGAAAAAATAGCATGCGCTGTTGTACAGCTACAGGCGTTGTAGAATTACAGGTGGAGTTACCCAATTACACAAGGGGGTAATTGGGGGCTAAAATATATTTTATTGTTTAGCATATTTTTCTATAAGGGCAAGTATTTAAAATATGATGAAAAGATTGCAACTTACTGTCTTAAAATAAGTAGGTAAAAATATTTTAGAATTTTAAAATGAGATAAGTCGACACAAGACGATTGTTGAATTATGGGTCCCAATTCCTACCGCTTACCGTAATTTATTTCACATATAACTAAACAACTTTCTTTAGAAACCAAAGCCGTAGCTAGATGAGCCTCTCCCTCTCTTCGAAATAAGCTTGAAAGGAGCCCACTTATATACTTTTATTTGTAAGAAAAACCTAAAGGTTAGCCTAAAACCTAAAATATAGCCCCACCCCCTTCCCTTAAAATAAATCCTTCTATGGTCTTGTTAGAAATACATTATAAAATATTTCCGTGAAGTTGTTGAAATCGTTTCTTCTAAGTTAATGGCAAAACAGACGAAAGCGATCTCGAAACATTACATTTATTTGCTTTGCGTTCTTTTATTATGTAAATAAATCCATGTTTATCCTATTTTAGCGCATTTTCTAACATAAGTACTAACTAATTTTATATTTTACCTAAAATACTAATAACATTTTAATCGCATAACATTATAAATTAAAAGGTAAGTAGTTTATATATTTTGGCGGACACTGGGCTTCCTTATTGCTTGGGACCTGTATGGGGTTGCATCTCCATCAATCCTCCCTTCTCGTTGGACCTACGTATAGTGTATAAATCTAGATTTGATTTTTTTTTTCAATTTCAGTAACCACAACATAACAAAATAGTTAAGGAAAAAGCATTTGGAGCATTTAACCTGTAACCCATTAAATAATAATGCATGGGTGATTTTAGTGATGTTTTACATATTTTGATTAAATTATAAAATTCATTCAACACTGGAATTATTGTATTTGAATGTTTGAAATCACATTGCATTTTTTGGCAATATATACTAGATAGAAACATGGTATCACAGAAATTACTCGTTATTGTGAGCAGAAAAAAATGAATATAAATATACCGGCTGTGTATACTGAGGCAAAAGCAATGGAGCTGTCGCTATGGACATAGAGGTTCCTTGCAAAACCAGAGCGGCGAATAGCTGCACGTGTATACGAAGAGAAGGGCTACAGCGAAGACTCCTGAAATAAAAAATGAAAATTTAATAATTTATTTATTACTCGGTACACGTGAACAATACTACACGTCTATAAATCCCCATGTTTTACTGTATTATTATACAGATCTTAATGTTAGATCGACAGCCAGTGCATAATACTTACTTTGGTTAGATCTTATCAGAAACCCTTAAATGACTTTCGCATGATTTTTTTTATATCAATTTAACCTTTAACTGCTGTGACAGAAATTGTTGCATAGCTACTGTGACCCATCTCTGACTAGGGAAGGTCCCCAACTGCCAGATCGGGATTTTTCCAGAGTAGTGTCGTTGGAAAGCTCTTACCAGGGAGATCAAGCAAATGTATACAACTACCTGTCCAAATGCAACTGGTGAAGAGTTATAGGCCGATGTATTTCTGTCATTTATTGATATCTCCAGGTCGCTAGCTATGCAGGAAAGACACTGTGTAGTAGAAAAGACAGCTTACAGTACAGTTATGTAACCTGTTGTTGCCAGTGTGAAGTTGGTGAAGGTTCCGTGTTCCCTCTAATAAGAAACAGAAGATTGTGACCACATTGTGTCGACATGACCACTAGAGAAAGCATAATAAAATTGTATAAGTTGGCCTATAATCAATTCTCCTCGCCCAACTTCGATGAAATGCGCCGATATGCCTTTCAAAAGGCTTTAATTAGAGACACGGATCCCGTCTTTGGATCAGTTAAACATGCATGCTTTAACTTAACAAATAATATCTGACAACTGCGAAACACTCCCTGTCATTGTGTGTACCTGATGTTGGAAACACCCGCGCTTAAGCCATTTCTGTTCAAAAATGCACTATCATCCGTGAAGTTTACTTTTTCCACCAAGCATAAACTGTCTTCTCTGTAATCTCTGTAATACGTCAACTCTCTTTTCTACCACACAGATTCTCTTTTCTATCACACAGAGTCTCTTTCCTGCATAGCTAGCAACATGGAGAAATCAATAAATGACAGAAATACATCGGCCTATAACTCTTTATCAGCTGCTTTCGGATGGGTAGTTGTATACATTTCCTTGATTCCAATAGTAAGAGCTTTCCAACGACACCACTCTCGACAAAATCTTGATCTGGCAGTTGGGGACCTACCCTAGTGAGACCGCTTAAGAGCCTACGCTAGTCATCCGAAGAAACTCGAACGCTAATGTTAAGTCTATGGGAAAGTTCTTTACAGATATCTCCCGCGCATCTTTTTAAATGATTTCTTTTGCACAGGATAGCTGAGGTCGATCTCTAACGTTGTTAGCTTTTACTTTTTTGATTTTGGTTCTAGTTTCTTATATAAGGGTACTTTCACTTTCAGAAACGGTTCCAACCGGTTCCAAATTTGAAAATGTCCGCTTATAAAAAAAACCGTAACCAAAATCGAAAAAGTAAAAGCTAACAACATTTGAGATCGAACTCAGCTATCCTATGCAAAAAAAAAAAAAATCATGTACAAATATTAAAATGCGAGCGAGAAATCTGTAAAGAACCTTTCCGAAGACTTAACATTGGCTTGAGTATTTCTTCCCGTCATTAGTGTAGGCTCTTAATCGAAAGATGAATAAAAATCTCGATTAAGTATTTGGATACTGTTTCTGCACTAAATTTTATATACAGGATTAATTCACATGTATCCCATTAAATAACGATGCATAGGTGACTTTAGTGAAGTTTCACATATTTTAATTAAATTATAAAATTCATTCAACGCCAGAATTACACATGATCACAGGATTAATAATTAAAAATCACCTATTCAGAAGTGTCTATCGATAGTACTAGAGCTCCAAACGAATCAAAATCTCAATAGCATCTATAGTTAAACTGAAAATTTCAAGTAAAATTTTGAAAATGAAAAAAAGCAGTGATCTGTGAGACCTCTAACAGCAGTAGAGCTAGTGAAATGTCTTCGGATTTTATTTTAACGATCAATTTTAAACTTGTTTTGTAAAATAATTCCAAAAGTTTTAAAAATAAGGTAGGAAATAAGATGCTAATAAAATAATTCTATTAATTTTTAAAAAGATTGCACTTTTTAAATTTTAATACGTCCCCCTCCTTTCCCTAGACGAATGTAATCAATTTTAGAAACTTTCCATATTGTTTTTAAAAAAATTATCATAAAAAAAAAAGAAAGGCTTATATCTATATCTTTAAAATTAACTGAATAATAATCAAGGGAAAAATCTGACTTTCACCATTTTTTCCCCTGAATTACATCATTTTGACCTCATTTAAAATGGTATTTCATCTCTGAAAATAGAGATCATATACAAACTGACGATGGCGTTATGTAGATAAAAAAATATTTTAAGTGGAAAAAATGCATCACAAATTCATCTATATGCATTACAAAGGTGGAGAACATATAAAGCGACAAGTGTAGTTTTAAATCTTAGAAACATAAATTTAATAAAAACAATTCACTAAGCATTCTCAAAGTGTTTTCTGTCAACTTCAATACGTGACGGAGCTCTTCTAATATGTTGAGTCCTATTTTTATTTACTTCTATTTTACTTATGAATTATTACTTTAAAATTAATTGTCTTGATTAACCCTTACAGGACCATAAGATATCCAAGACTAAATATGCCAATACAACATAATATTTTAGCTATTGTGGGTGTAAAGTAAAAGAATATCACCAGAAAAACATAGCAGGGTATATAGGTTTCCTATAATTTCATGGGAAATATTTTCCCCTATGGACCATAAAAGTAAATAAACGAAGAGTTAGGTTTATTATATCGGTATTTTATTTATTGCTTTGTAATACAAAAAACATAATACAAATTATCAGAAAAGTAAAATAAAAAGTTAGTTATGGTATTCTAATTTTCTCAAGTCCAAACCAGTTTCAAGATATTATTAGTTCAGCCCGCGAATGTTTTGGCTTGGGCGCAATAAAGTTTGACAGTTCTTTTTTTTTTATTCGTTCAGAAACACATTTGCCGCCTTGGACATACGTTTTATTTTGACATTCAGTAAAAAAAAAAATGTCGATTCAATAATAATTGAACAATCGATAACGATTTTTGTAGAAGGGAAAAATATTTCCCTTGAGCGTGAAAGGGTTAACTTGGATGTTGCAAGTGTCAAAAGTCAAGAACATTTAAAGAATCTCTTTAACAGAAAATAATTAAGGCAAAATAGCTCCCACCGCTATAGCAAACAACTTAGCAATTTTGAATAAGAACTACCTCAAGGCAACATTAAAATTAAATCAATCAAGGCAATTAACCTGCATTTAACATAGTTCCATTCCACTGGAATTAAACAGGACCACAAATGATAATAAATTCCGCATAAATAGCCAGGAAAACACAAGAAAGGAGGGACAAATTAAAGGAAAACACAAGAAAAAAAATTAGCAGTGAGGACGGTGATTTCAGTCTAAATGTAAAAATTATGTACATCAAAATCTCACAGAAGTATTGTAATGTGGTGTAATTGTATATATAAATAAAATTTTCACTCACTTAAATTAAAACGCGTTGTGTTTTAATCAATAAATTTCTCTCAATTCCTTAAGATCCTAAAAATTATTAAATTTAATTAAAATTTTCTAAACTTACAAGTCCAAATGAGCATTAAATAAATTATACTTAAAATGTTAGCTTAACAGTTACTTTCACCAAATGTAGTATGACTACACAGTATAAACTCTTATACTACCCCCTACAATTTTTGTAGTTTACCTGTTAAGAAAATTACTAAATAAATCCTTTTCAGATAAGCTGCAGGAATTCAATATTTATGATTTCAACACTTAAATAATCACTCCCAAAGCCCTGTTTTGCATCATAAGATTAGACATTCAAAACATTTCTATCATTCGCCAATTAACTAGGTTTAAATTTAAACACGTATAAGTCGGTCCTTTGATTAAATTCCCATAACTCATCCCTAGAATTAACCAGATTTTACTTTTATATTAACGGAAATACATTTTATATTATTCTGTAACTTAAATTACGCAAATATAATTCCTCCTCTGAACATATACATTTTGTAAAGAACTTCCTTGCTGAAGTATCAGGAAACAATACACATAGATCAAATAAGCACAAGAATTTCACAGCAGTAACAGAATTATTTATTTACAGCAGGGTATTGATTTAGAAAATCCAATTTTCCTCAAACCTTTTCCATCTTACAACACGCTATTGAATTACACAATCTAACAAAAGATAAATAAAATGATTTTAGCATTTTAAACATTATAGATATCTTAGTAGCTATGTGCGTTGAGAGAGACATCATCGCTTAACATCCAGTTAAATGCGAAAAATTCTAGACGTATCTTAACTGATCTTTTGACGTTGCTTCAAAATGATGCTTTGAGGCTTTCCAAATTTCATATGCTGTTTCTTTATCAATTTTCTTTTGATTAACTATTGGTCAATCGAAAAGTTCTGTGGTTTTTTAAAGCGAAGTTGCGGTTTTTTGAAGTTATTTTGCTACTGCTGATAAGGAGTGACCTTAAGTGACCCAGATATGTACATTCAATCTTTTCAGCTTGCGCTCCATAATTCTCTCTTGTGTTGTGGCATAATTTTTGTTTCAGTGCAGTGCTAAGAATGGAGAACTAAAAAATTCATTTTCGTCATATTATGCTTTTTTATTCCAAGAAAGGTAAAAATGCTAGTCAGACTACCCGTAAAATTTGTGCTGTATATGAACAAAGGGCTGTTTCAAATGACACAGTTCGAAGGTGGTTTGAGAAGTTTAAGCGCGGAAGTTTCAGCTTCGAAGATGATGCCGCTTTAGACGACCATCATCTCTAAAGGAGGACCCTTAAAAGAAGCTATCGTTTAAAATCCTCGTTACACAGTTCAGGAGCTATCACACAGACTAAATATTCCAAAACGTACAGTGTATGATCATTTGATAGCTTTTCTAAGAGGTCCTCCTTTACAGATGATGATAGTCGTCCAGAGAGGGCATCATCTTCGCGGCTGAAATTTCCACACTTAAACTTTCCAAACCACTTTCGAACTGTGTCATCTGAACATGATGGTTGCATGGACAACATGACGGACAACATTAATCTTTTCAAACCACTTTCGGACTGTGTCATCTGAACATGATGGTCGTCCAGAGAGGGCATCATCTTCGCGGCTGAAATTTCCGCGCTTAAACTTTTCAAACCACTTTCGAACTGTGTCATCTGAAACAGCACTTTCTTTGTCCATATACAGGACAAATTTTACGAGCAGTCTGACTAGCATTTTTACCTTTCTTAAAGTAAAAGAGCATAATATGACGAAAATGAATTTTTTGGTTCCCCATTCTTAACATTGCACTAAAACGAAAATTATGCCTCAACACAAGTGAGAATTATGCAACACAAGCAGAAAAGGCCGGATGTACATATCTGGGTCATTGAAGGTCGCTCCTTATCAGCAGTATCAAATTATAAGTAGAAGAAACCGCACTTCATTTTGAAAAACCGCAGAACTTTCCAGATGACCCAATACATCAATAACGGTACTTGCTATCATGGGCTTATCTAGCTATTGGTTTTACAATATAAATCAGAACGTATTTTTTAATCCTTGATTTCAGCACCTTCATCAGTGCTATTTAATGGTGCAGGTTTCTTAAATTTTCCACCAATAACATTGAGTGCTCGTTCATGATAGTAAAGAAAATCTTTAACCTTTCGTTTTCATATAAGTCTAATCTACTTCATCAGTCAATAATTGAACATGTTTAGTTAAATTCATACAATTTCAAATCTTTTAATGATAAGCGTTTCTGCTAAGCTAAACTAATGTTTTACTTCAGTTACAATGAGTAAAACCTAATATCTTTATATATCTAGTTCTAATCAATCATTCTTGAGAAATTTAGTGCAGTTATTAGCAAGATAAAAGCCCATACCGTATTAAAATATTATATAGTCGACTGATAGTACTAACATACATTTATTTTAATAATATATAAGAAACACTCAATGGGTGGAGAAAACTTACGAAAAGAATATTCGTGAAGAATTTTTAAAACAAATTTATATTTGAGATAAAGAACATCCATTATTCATATTTTTAAAACACTTAGCGAGCTTAACTGTTTTCTACTGATAAGACAACAAATCAATGCACACGTGTACCACTCACGTGACACAAATATCAATTTACACATAAAAATCAAAAAATCCATTTTCACAATATGTCATTCTTAGCATGTGTCTAACATTTTTTCGAATCTGGATACTACATAATATTAATAAACAGCTTAAATAGAATAATTTTAGCAAGAAACGGAAAGTAATCGCGATTTTTTTTTTATTAACAGGGAAATGATTGAAAAAATATAATTCAAGCCATAATTACTGCCAACTTTCCAGGTTTTAAGTAGCTTTCAATACAAAAAGCTACCTATTGCAGCCGTCGGAGGAAAGCAATTCCAAAAAAATTTGGTATTTTTTCACTGATCATATATATATATATGACATATGTGATGCTGTAACTCTCTTATTTATGAACCGATTTAGATGTAACTGAGTATGTGTATAGGACATATCAAGGTCTCGACCGAGTTCGTTGGCCATCTTCATGCATGATCTTGTTTCAAAATGGCGGCAAGTTATTTTTTTTTAATTAAAAAAAATTATAAAAAAATATAAATTGAAAAAGTTGTGTACGTTAAGTGAAACAAAGATTCCGGAACATTTTTTGTTTTGGCTTTATCTTAATAAATGGCAGAGATATGACAGTTCGAAATTCTAGGTTCGCTGACATTTTGAAACAATCTGATTTTTGTTATGCTGTAACTCTCATGCTGAAATGCGCATTCAAATTCAGTATTAACGAAAACTGGGATTGAATCTTCTATAATCGGGTTCCAAGCAATTTAACTTCGGATGTTTGAGTAAAATAAGTTCAATTTTTAAAAACTTGGACTTAATGCTACGTTTTCCTCCCTGTACAGGCCGGAAGGACTTTTTTCAATTCAAATAAATCCCATAAATGTATTTAATGAAATGTATCTTTTTTTCTATGCGATACTTTTTAAAATTTATTTATTAAATAAAATTCTGGTTTCAAACATTTTTATTTTTTTTTCGCAGCTATCATTTAAAAGTACAAACTTTAAAGTGATTAACCTAATAATAAACTTTAAACCAGTTTTAATTATCTAACATTAGAAGATGTTTCAGATTTTTTTGTTGATGATTTACTATTTTGTATGTCCTCCAGGGAGAACCAAAGTTTCATGTTAAATTGTTAAAACTTTATTAATTACGCTTTTATTTTTTTAGGACAATATATTGCATTTTATGCCAAAATTGAAAGTTAATTTAAACTGAAAGTTAAATTAAATCTTGTTAACGAGATTTACCTCTTTAAGTTTGATTAAAGTGATTTAAAACTTTAATTTAATTTAATTTAAAGATATTATAGAATTTTTTAATAAACAGTCATTACTTTATATTAAAATTCTTAAGAGATTTGTATGTTTTAAACATCAAACATTTAAAGGTGTTTCGAGTTTTTTGATCGTCCACTCCTTTGTACGTCATCTAATGAGACCTAATTTCTCACAATAAATTGTCACAAGTTTATTATTTACCTACTCCACCCCACACCCCTTTTTTTAGACCTTCCGTGTGCACTACAGGTTTTCACGGTAATGATCTTATGGTGGCCATGTTTGGAACTAATCTTTTTTTTTTTAGCTGAATGTTTTTTCTCTTCCTTTATTAAATTATTCACAAAGTTTCATACTTTACTAGTGAATAGTTACGGCTGCAGGCAGCTCTTATAAGGGGAACATTAATTATGGACACCTGTACTGCTACCACTGAACAGTCAGAAAGTTGCTATTCTTTCCGAGACCCAGTTGGGGGTATTTATCAATTTTGTAAGGCTGAAAGCATCTATTTAAATATTTCTCATATTTTAATGTTAAATGTATGTAAGAGTTAGCTTCAGATGTATACTTTTAGGTAGTTTCATGCGTACAGGTTACTCATGTGAGTTACATCAGAGTAAATAGCTAGAAAGTTTGTATAAAAGTGTAAAATTCACCCGGAAAAGTGATATAGAACATTTAAATAATTAAATGAACAGAACAGTTGAACAATTTAGACATTTCCTGGACTCTCTAGTTGACGCCAACTTTTTTTTAGACCGCTGACCAGGCCCTTACCTGCCAGGCTTTTGCCCAACTTAACGGGTTGATGCCTGGCAACGGGGCGAGTATTCCCCTGCTCTCTGCATGGCAAAGGTGTGTTTGATAAATCTATAGGGCGACGTGGCTTCAGTGCGTCTTGTTGCTTTAATTGCTTTTTCTTAGTTGGCCGGTTGCTAATTGATTTTGGATGAGACGGATCGGCACTGCACAGTGTAGCGAAGTCATGCCGGACGGATGTGAGATGCTGAGTTATTTACTAATTCCACGCTGCATCGCTCACCCATACGTCATGCCATCGCTACTCGAGTTGGTCTCGTAATTTATAACCTTGATCTGGTGACGAGACCTTCACCTGACTAGACACCCCCAGAGGTGTAATTCACAGGGAACTTGGAGGACTTTACGCCCACGACGGATTTTACATGCACCGGGCGCCATTAGCGTACATGATTTGACGCCAATTTTACACCCTATCTAGGAGTAGCTGTATTTCTAAAACTTAGATATCCATAAGAGAGAAGAAGTCTAACTGCAGTCTAAAGTAAATAAGAGTGAGTATAATTATAAATAAAGATAGGAAAGCGCTTAGGATAGGATTAAAATGAGAAATATAACTAAATTTAAAAACAAATATAGTAATTACATAAAATAGAGAGAGAGGGAGAGAAAAATAAAATGTTCAACTGTCCAAAACAAGGAGGAAAAGGCCATGCAAGGCACATTAAAAAAAAAAAAAAAAAAAATATATATATATATATATATAACTTTAAGTAAAATTTAACCATTGAAACATAAGAAACTGACCACATACACACATATATATATATATATATATATATATATATATATATGAAGGGGTCGGGGCAAGAGAGTGCTAAGCCACATTTTTGAACTTCTGAGATATTTCAATTTGGAAATTTGATCAAATACTGAAATCAAGATATGTAACCTAAAGTTTTTTCGCCAAAGTCTCTGAGTAACAATATGGCATTACTTTAATGATATTATTATTACGTTTTTTGTAAATTAGCTATCTTCATTGAGGGCATAAACATCTGGGCAAAAACGAAACCAGTCACATATTTTGGTCATGGGTCATTATGGGTCAAGCTATTTTATCTTAAAAACGGCTCAGACTATTTTGACTAAATTTTGCCTCCTATGGTTTTGGGGCACAAGAAGACTATTGGGACAGGTCACATGTTCGAGAAAATTTGATTAGTGGGTCATTTTGGTCATGCGTCAGGATATTTGAACTCAAAGCTAATTTTGCTTCCCTGATGACGCTTTTTCGAGAAATAAAAAGGGCAGGAAAGGAATTAATAAGTATTCTGAAATTTCTTCCCTTAACATCGAATTTGCCCCCTGCCCCTTGTGGAGCGTACGCCCAAATTTGTAAACATCGGATAAAAAAACAACTTTTTTATTTTTTATTTATCCATAAATATGATTACATAATAGCAAGTAAAGTAAAATTTCTGGTGTGAAAACAAATTCTATCCATGATCTGACGGTACGAATTAATTCAAAATAATTATTTCTGACAAATTATGTGTATTCGAGGTAACAAGATAAATGATTATAGCTAGAGCTGCTTTTAAAAACACGGTTTAAACCTGGGAATAAAACGGGTTTTTTGGGAATAAACCGGGTCTATTGGAAATAAACCGGTTTTTTGTATCTCTAATTATAGCTGAAGTTTTACCGTAATACTCCAGTGAAATATATAATATATGTCCCGTTCTTTTTACATACAAGGAACAATATCCTCTGAATTCACATCTTCAGACACACATTCTTTATCAGAAGTATTCTTGCACAACATCACGTAAATCTGCATAATGTTCCTTGTTGCATTTTATGATAGCACTACGTAAGAACGTCATTTCTAAGAATACGAAATTTAAAACAATCAGGCATTTGACAGTAAGAATGCCAAAGAAAATACAGATTAATATGACGGTTTTGTTATTTCCTTGGAAACAAATTTCAAATAGGATTTCTCTGATATATTTGTATTATTCTGTCGTTCTTATTCTTATTTCCATCATCGTCATAATTGTTGCAAATGTTGTTATGAATTACAGTTTTAATAAGAAAATCTCCAGTATTATTTATTAACAAATATAAAATTCTTCTAAAGATGTATGTGGAAATTCTAGATGTTAATAAAATATATATATAAGAACTCGTGAATATATATATATATACATTTATATACCGATTAGAAACATGATAAAAATTTGCAATATGATATGTATCCTTTATATATCATATCAAATATATTCAGAAAAATGCAAAATTGAAAATAATATTCTTACTAAAAACATAAAAACTTTCTTTTGCTTAAGTAAGGTGTCACACAAAATATACATATAAAAAAAATAAACCACTGACATGTTTCGGTTTCATTCGAGGTAAAAAACATTATCATAAGAATGCAACATCGCCAATACGAATCACACATCACAACGAAATATATAGTACATACAAAACACATAAACGCCCTCTATGAAAAGAAAATAAATATACTGTTTAATGAAAGTAAATTGATTTTTGTTTCAAATTGTTATCTTAAGTCTATTAGAAAGGAGTCTATGGAAATCTATACACGTAGAGGTTTAATCTGCAACGATACCTTTTCCTATATCATTCCAAATTTATGGTTGGAATTACTAAATAAATATTTCAAAGAAAACTTGAATAGGGGGAGCCACGGAAGTAAAAAAAAAAAATAATTCCGTATCTTTATTTTCTTTTCATGATTGATAATAGAGGGCGCTTATGTGTTTTGTATGTACTATATATTTCGTTGTTCAGTGTCCTTCGTCTTGACCAACGTTGTATTCTTATAATAATGGTTTTTATCTCGAATGAAACCGAAACATGTCAGTGGTTTATTTGTTTTGTTTGTATATTTTGTGTGACACCTTGCTTAAGAGCCTACGCTAGTCATTGGAAGAAACATTTTAAGATGGCGGCTGGCGTTTTCAGACAAACAAGGGGATGGTCTAACTTCAAATGATTGACAAGATAACTCCTCCAATTGAGAAAAAGAACGAATTCAACAAAAGATAACTGACATTTTCTTCGTACTGCCACTCTTGGGTAGTTGCCAAGATTTTAAGTCCACAAAAAGAAAGGTTTTTGCATCTTATCTTTCCATGGAATTAGAAAAAAAAAATGTTATACAGATTTAAAACATTGTGTATTTTGTACTAGGGGAAAGGGGGAAATGATCAAGGCTGCGGAGTCGGAGGGCAAAAGAGTCGGAGTCAGAGTCACTAAAAAACAGGTAGACTCCGACTCCAGCTTGTTTTTTAGACAGTTTGAAGTGAAATTAAACCAATTCTATGTAATTTTAAATTTATAAACTGAATTATTATTTTTATATTTGGACTATATATACAAGGAAACTCAGGTTAAACAGGCCTAATATACTGTCCAGCGTACAGCATATTTGAAAACTGTTTTGAATTGAAATCTCTAGTTTATATTTAGTATATAGTCCTTTCTCTAGGTTTTTTGGAGTTTGCGGAACCCGAGGTAATTTTTAAAATTGGAAATTTTCCCCTTTTTTTCTTGTTTTCCTAAGATTTTTCAGCTCTGTGGGACCAAGAGTAATGCAGAAATTGTAAATTTTCTCAACCCCCCCCCTTTTTTTCGTGTGAATAGGAAGCCCCCCCCCCCCCCCCAAAGAAAAAAAAAGTTAAATTGTAATTTTTTTTCCCCTGAGTCTGCAGAGTACTCAAAATAATGATGAAATAATGAAATTTCTGTTATATTTCTCCTTTTGATATTCAGGTCTTGCAGACCCGAAATAAAGCCAAAATTATAAAATTATTGCAGGAAATATAAAATTTTCATCTTTATTTTTCTTGCATTCTCTCAGAATTTCTCGAGTTCTGGAGACCCCAAATGATGCTTAAATTGTAAAATTTTTGTCTCTTATTTTTTGGGTCTGCAGGAATAAATATAAAACCAAAATTAAACATCCTTTCACCCATATTTTGGTATAATATATGTTTGATTTGGCATAAAATATTTTGGTTATCGTCTTAAAATCATATACCAACATGTTATATGTTAATTGGATTCATCTGATAGATCTTTGTGTGTGTTGTTCAAAGTAAATTTTGGAGATTTATTAGATTTCAACTGTTGTTTCTATCTAATAGCTTCAAGTTTAACTTTTCGATTGTAATTTACATGTATATAAATATTTTACATGCAGTTTTCGCAGAGTTTTGACATAATTAAATTTTACCACATATAAAATTTAATGCATATTGTGTTTTTTTGTGAGTGCATGTGCATAGAGTATCAAAATATAGTGTGTTCAAAATAGAGTGTTCAAAATATTTTCCGTCTTGACCAGAGCCAATTAATGTAGGGGTTCCACAGGCATCTTATCAGAATATTTTTTCATTATTTAAAAAAAAAAATCTGCATTTAAAAAAAGTGAAACTTTTTATACTAAAATACTGTCGGATGTTTGCCGCTGCAGTAAATGAGTCCTAGTCTTGACTACCTATCACAGCTTACACCCATAATTCATCCAAAAAAAATGAAACGTGAAAAAATACATATATATCGGTTGATATGTATACATTATATGCTTCAAGATCAAACAAGAATCTAACAGCAGGTTGCAGTTTGCCAGTTGAGGTTTTTTTTTTTTTTTAATTCAGATTGCTTGATTTCTGCCACTTTTTTTAAATAGTAGTATTTCCTTTATGTAATCACATTTAAAAAAGCGACTATTACTGTTTCAAAATAAATTACAGCAATGAAGCAGTCGGAATCAACAGGCAAAACTAGTACTTTAGCCATCCCGGAGTCGGAGTCGTAGTCGGTTCCTTTAAAATTTCAGGAGCCAGAGTCGGTCATTCTTCCCACCGACTCCGCAGCCCTGGAAATGATATCTAAGTGAGGGCGATAGGGCGATCCCCATTTTTTAGATAGTTTAGAGATTTAGAAAACTTAGAGTTTAGAAAATTAGAATTTTTTAGAAATTCGCCCCCTTACCCAGGGCTTAATTTCTAAAAAAAAAAAAAACTACCGGAGCTCTAACATTCCGTATTACTAAAACCCGTAGCGTACCGTTCCCCTCCGCCGTCACTTCAGTCTGCATATTTATATTTCATACATTATTTTCAAAATTTAAAGTATTTTCATATTATTATTATTTTTTCACAAAATAAAAAAATTAAATACATGTCTCTGCGTACATTTAGCTATCAACTATTCTACTTTTTAGTCATTATTACTGCCAAATATAAATCTTTGCCGAATCTTAATTTTAATTAATCGCAGAATTATGCGATTAAATAAGCTCAGAATTATGATTCGGAAATTGTGTTAAAACAAAAAAGGAATAGTTCACAGCTATGCAGAATAAAAAAATACTCTACTCTTTATTCTGATCAAAATAGCATTAAAATGATTTGAAATGGAAAAAAAATTTAATTTGAAATTTAAAAACACATTGAGCTCGAGTTTGCCGAAACCCGAAGACTGATATAAAAACCGAGCCCGTTTCATCTCACACATTACGTCATTTATTAGTGTTTTGATGCAAAAGATTGGAGATGGGAGGAAAGGTAAGGGTAATTTAGGATTCATTTTTCGGAAGCGTTATTGCCCTGGGCTGCGGAGCTTCTACCTTTACAAGACAAAAGTATTGGATTCGTAAAAATTTTCGACTTCCGATTTTAAACGGATACATACGTTTTAAAAGAGCTGAATACGCTATGACTGTTTTTAGAAAATGTCTGTCTGTATGTATATGACAAAAAATTTATGGGCGATCTATCTCAAGAACTAATACACAGAATTTAATAAAATTTTAGATTCATTTAGACCTTGATATAAATTGGTGCTGATTAGTTTTTGGTGTGAACCACCCAAAGGTGAACTACCCTGTGCTGCTTTTTTCACGATTTCCGCAATAGCTCTCTCTCAGGAACTAATACACAGATGTTCACCTACCTTCCGATTTAGCTAGGCGTGGATATAAGTTGTTGCTGATTAGGTTTTGGTGTAAACTGCCCAAGAGGTGGCGCTGCTATGTTACATTATTCACGATTTTTATATCTCAAGAACTAATGCATGAATTTTCATCAAATTTTAGATTCAGTCAGACGTTGACATAAGGTGTTGCTTGTTAGGTTTTGGTGTACATTGCCCAACAAGTGGCGGTGCTATGCTGCATTTATCAGGATTTGTACGATTTTATTGATAGTCGCATCTCAAGAACTAATACATGGAATTTAATAAAATTTTAGATTCAGTTAGGCCTTGATATAAATTGGTGCTGATTAGTTTTTGGTGAATATCGCTCAAAAGGTGGCGCTGCTATGTTGCATTTTTCACGATTTCCGCATTAGCTGTATTTCAAGGACCAATACACAGATGTTCACCTACCTTCCGATTCAGCTAGGCATGGATATAAGTTGTTGCTGATTAGGTTTAGCTGTATACCGCCCAACAGGTGGAGCTGCGAAGCTGCATTATTCAGGATTTTCAAGAAAGCTATATCTCAAGGACTAAAGCACGAATTTTCATCAAATTTGAGATTTAGTAAGACGTTGACATAAGTTGTTGTTTATTTCATTTTGGCGTAAACTGCCCAACAGGTGGCGCTGCTCTGCACCATTTTTCAGGATTTACACGATTTTAGTGATAGTAATATCTCAAGATCTAATGCATAGAATTTAATAAAACGTTAGATTCAGTTAGGCCTTGATATAAATTTGTGCTGATTAGTTTTTGGTGAATATCGCTAAAAGGGTGGCGCTGCTATGCTGCATTTTTCACGATTTCCGCATTAGCTGTATTTCAAGGACTAATGCACAGATTTTCATCTACCTTCAAATTCAGCTAGAGAGGACATAAGAAATTTCTGATTAGGTTTAGCTCTATACCGCCCAACAGGTGGCGCTGCGAAGCTGCATTAAGAGCCTACGCTAGTCACACCTATTTTCGGAACAAGATGGCCGACTCTCCATTTGAATCAAACAAGAGGATGGTCTAACTTCAAATGATTGAAATGGAATTCCCCCAATTAGGGAAAAGAAAAATCTGAAGAAAGTGTCTGTGAAATTTGCTTCCCAAAGAGTGGGCGTTACTACTGTGTTCACTTCGCTATTGGATTATTTCCAGATGATGTCAATGATAAGCAAATAGCAATAGGCGTAAATACTTTTTCAAAAATGCTTTATTATCGTTCAATATATTTCAAGTCATTTTCATTTTGGATTTATTTACCCGCTAAAGAGTCTACGACAGTAACGCGAAAACACTCGCTAGCTTATGTTAAACTGATAGCAGCATTCTTTTGAAATTTCCTATTTGCATTTTAATATTGTTAAATGATTTTTTTTCTTGCATAGGATAATAGGATATCTGAAATCGATGTCTAACCGGGTACTTTCGCTGCATTTTTTTTCTGTTTTTTTTTTTTTTTTTTTTTTGGTTATTGGAGGATAATTTGAAAGTGAAGGTACACTTAGAAAAATAAAATGCAACAAAAATCGAAAAAGTACGAAAGTACTACACAAGCAATTCTGATAGTCTATCTAGCCTGCTTAACATTCGCAGATATAAGGTAAAGCTAGCAGAGTCTGCGCACAATTCAAAAGATTAACAATAAAAAAATCTAAATAATAATTTTTTGCTAAACTATCCATGAATAATATTTACTTCATTTGTTTTTTATGCATTTCCATTGCTATTTTGTTGTTATGTTGTAATTTAATAGAACAGTTGTAATAAAACCAAGAAAGTTATTTTGCGCAATCTGTCCTTACAGGGTTGATGTGATTGCGCACATGGGTAGGAGAGATTGTTACTAATAATAACTACAATTAAATTGTTAACAATAATAACTACACTTAAATGACATTGTTGTAAGGTTTTTGTGAACAACTATTATTGTATTAAGAGTGAATATTTCAACTTAATGATTAAATAATTAGAAAAAGAAAATAATTTTAAAAACGATTAAAAAAATTTTAATTAAAGGGAAAAAAAATTAAAGAATCAGAAAAAGCAAGTCCAGATAAGATTACAAAATAACATTAGGTTACTTTATAACACGTTTAACTTAAAATTAGTCGCTGTAATTGCATTAGATGTATAAAAAGCATATTATTGGAAAGCTTTAAGTATCGGCTATCGTTGTTAGCTTTTATTTCTTTTCTGAATTTTGCTGGTATCGATTTTACAAGACTATAAAAGGCACAACATCTTGATTTTTAATGGATCCTAAATTGAGTGAATCCTCAAATTAAAATACAACAGAAATCGAAAAACTAAAAACTAACAACGTTAGAGATTGATCTCAGCTATCCTATGCAAAAATAATCATTTAAAAATATTAAAATGCTACCGAGAAATCTGCCAAGAATCTTCCTATAGATTTAACATTAGTTGGAGCGTTTCTTCGCATGACTAGTATAGGCTAATGTGACTTAGTCCAATGATCTTCTGGTGCTCGAAATCGGTAGGATACAAAATTTCGTTAAAATTATTAGAGCCATTTTTAACATAAAATTTGCATACACACACACGGACAGACACAAAAGATTTGCTCATATTATAAAACATGATATCGTTATGTGATTCTCATACCTATTTTTCGTTCTGAACTCTGGTCATGCTACGGCTCTACTGCGTGCACATTCACAAAATTACTTTCATTCGTAACTAGATATAATTGACACGTATTGTTATTCTGATAGAAAGCAATCGAGCAGCGTTTCCTCATTTCTTATAAAATCACAGGGTCTGATTATCTTAAGGAACACGCGGGCATGGGCCTCAGACGCACATTTTTAAAGGGCCCAAAAGGCATTTAGTCCACTCAGATACACATTAATAAATATTTCCATTTATAGATTTTTCTCATTTATATAAATTGAGCTATCTTAATGTTCTTCAATAACGACAGTGAAATGTAATGTAAACTTCAAAAATCCGAGAAGAACGGATATCACATCAAACATATTTGATTTAAACCCTTAGGTTTAAAGTTTTACTCTCTCTACATAGCATTAAAGTGCTCAATATTTTATAATGTTCTAATGCATTTTTTTAGGTATACGTAACATAAATTCTTTCTTCATAATTCTATGGTTAAAATTTTAAATTTCACATAGTGTCCTAGTCCCACATAGAGTTGATCAGACGCTGTAAATGTATCATATCTTTTAGTTAATGGCGTGGAATTTCTATTTGAGCTGATTTTCAAGGACACGAGAATCAAGAAAGAATGCTTTAAGGAAGGAATCTCTTATAATTTAAGATATATACCTTTTATGGGGAATATAAAAATGTTGTTCGATTCTTCGACATTTACTATATAGTAATATACAATTCAACTTTCATGACGACGCACAAGAATAGTGGCCACATCTATTATCTAATATATATCGTATTTGTATGCTTTTACTTCATAATATTGGACATCTCGCCATGTACACATACTTAACATGTGTGTGTGAGTTTATAAAATATCAAAATGTGATAGTGTGTTTTAGTGTTCATAAACGAAATATTGGTAATATATTTCATATTCCGCAAAAAGAATAAAAAGAAACGTGTCCAGTATAAAATTATGGTATTGAGCTCACAGGCCATTCACACTAATTGTAAATTATACTCTTATTTCAAAGAATAATACCCCCTAATCGACAATAAATTAAAGGGGGGGTGAGCCCCTGTTCCTCCACTGTACAAATAACCAACGAACTCCCAAAGCTCATCAGGTAAACGCTTTATCAGAACAAACCTGAAAAATTTGCAGGAAATCAGATAATTCTGCATGAAAAAAGCATTTATCTAAATTATCGGGGGAATTAGCCCCCGTTCCCCTTTCATCGTAAACAGTGAACCCACAAAACTAATCAGGGAAGCGCCTTATCACAAAGAACATAAAACAAAATTTGAAGCAAAACGGATATTTCTATCAAGAATTAATGCGTTACGTACATACATACATACAAAACCGGCGGGAACATAAGCTCTCAGGCTTTAGCAGCGTGTGAGCTAGTTAAAACAGAAAAGTGCCCAGTTAAACTGATGGCATTGAGCTCACAGTCTATTCACACTAATTGTATATTATACTGTTATTTCAAAGCATAATGCCCTCAAAAAATAAAAAAAATCGACAATAAGTTAAGGGGGGATTAACACCCCGTTCCCCCTTTATACTTAACCAATGAAACCCCAAAACTAATCAGGGAAGTGCCTTATCATAATGAACATATATACAAAATTAGAAGCAAATCGGACAATTTTACAGGAAAAAAACATTTATCTAAATTAGGGGAATTAGCCGCCGCCCCCCCTTATAATTAACCAGTGAACCCCCAAAACTAATTAGGGAAGCGCCTTATCACAATGAACCTATATACAAAATTTTAAGCAAATATAATTTTGCATGAATAACCCATTTATCAAACTTTAGGGCGATTAACCCCCGTTTCCCCTTTATAATTAACCGATGAACCCTGAAAACAAATCAGAGAAGTGTCTTATCACAATGAACCTATATAAAAAATTTGAAGAAAATCGGATAATTGTGCATGAAAACCTATTTATCTACATTAAAGGGGGTTAGCCCCCGGTTGTCACCTTTATGCTTAACCAATGAACCTATAAAACTAATCAGGAAAGCGCCTTATCACAATGAACCTACATACAAAATTTGAAGAATATCGGATAATTCTTCATGAAAAACCCATTTATCTAAATTAAGGGGGAAGGATTAGCAATTTTTTCGCTTTATACTTAACCAATGAACCCCCAAAACTAATCAGGGAAGTGTCTTGTCACAATGAACTTATAAACAAAATTTGAAGCGAAACGGTTATTTCTATAGACTTATCGCATTACGTATATACTTATATACATACACACATACGTACTTACATACGTACGTACTTAGATACGTACATACAAACGTAAGTACAAACAGAAACGTCGGGCACATTAGCTGTCAGGCTTTGATAGCCTGTGAGCTAAAAAGAAAACTGCACATTTATACTGAGGGCATTGAGCTCACAGGCTATTCACACTAATTGTATACTATATTCTTATTTCAAAGAATTTGAAATAGGCCTCTCAAAAAATAAAGAAACCAACAATATATGAAAGGGGATCATCCCCCATCCACCCCCCCCTTATAATTAACTAATGTATCCCCAAATCTAATCAGGGAAGCGCTTTATTATACTGAACTTATATACAAAATTTGAAGAAAATTGGATAATTCTACATGAAAGACCCATTTATTTAAATTAAGTGGGAGGATTAGCCCGCGTTACCCCCCTTTATACTTAACCAATGAATCCCCAAAACTAATCAGAAAAGCGCCTTATCACTATGAAACTATATACAAAATTTGAAGAAAGTTGGATAATTCTGCTTTAAAACCCCATTTATATAAATTAAGTGGGGGGAGGGGGGATTAGCTCCGTTTCTCCTTTATACTTAACCAACAAACCCCCAAAACTTATGATGGAAGCGCCTTACCACAATGAATCTATATACAAAATTTGAATGAAATCTGATAATTCTGCAGGAAAAAGCAATTTATCTAAGCTAAGAGAGGGTTAGTCTTCTGTCATTCCTCTTTAAACTTAACCAATGAACCACAAAACTAATGAGGGAAGCGCTTTATCACAATGAACCTAATACACAATTTGAAGAAAACCGGATAATTCTACTTGAAAAACCCATTTATCTAAATTAAGGGGGTTAGCCCTCATTCCCCCTTTATACTTAACCAATGAAACCCCCAAAACTAATCAGGGAAGCACGTTATCACAATGAACCTATAAACAAAATTTGAAGCGAAACGGTTATTTCTATCAAGAGTTATCGCGTTACTGACATACATACGTACATACAGAATTAGCGGGCGCATTAGTTCTCAGGCTTTGATAGCCTGTGAGCTAAAAGGGTTCTTAACTCTACTATAAAGAAAGAATAATAAATTATCTCATTTTTTATATATACATTTTATTTAAAATGTAGAAAATTGAATATATATGTATTCTCATTCATATTCGAATATACTTTTATTCTCGTCTCATAATATATATTTCTGCTCTAACGTTTTGGGAAAATCCATACAACCCGACCTGGAAAAACGTAATTCTTACCCACAAGCAACCTTCTACAGTGAACCCGACCATAAAATACAATTAGTCACTGGGATCCGAAAAAAAAATAAGGACAACTTGGCCATATGGAGGACTCTATTCAACGATGAGGAAGTGTGCGCTATTCATAGGTTTTACAATATTTTAATATTAAACTAGTTGGATATGCCTATCTCAAAACTTTCTTCTATCTCATACATGTAAAAGCTTCAAAATTCGCTATCAAACCACAAAAAAAATCAAAATTTTTTGTCATTCCGTTGTACGTCAGCTACTTGCGAATCTTCGGGTTACCTGGATTCGAGCAGCCGATGTATTATACTAAACTACGAAAAGTCCTTCTGGCCTGTACCGTCAGGAAAAAATAGCCTCCATCTTGCTCGGTTGTGAGGCTTTAGCTAATTCTACTAAAAATACACAAATTTAAAATGCGTTGAACCCGATTACAGAAGAGTCATTCCCAGTTCTGGTCAATATTGAATTTGAATGAGAATATCGCTAAATTAATCAAGTTGGATTCACACGTGGCAGCGTATTTTTTGTCGCCAAATTTGGCGATATTTCACCAATTGTCGCCAAGCTTGGCTAATAATTTGACGTTGGCGAATATATATATACAGTGTTAAGCATGTAAGTGTTGAAACGATGGTTATAACAATGAAAGAAAATTTAGTGAAACCATGTTCTTTAAAACTCATAAATTAAACCCATTTATGGAGGAATCCTGCTGTATTGTTTCTAAATGTCGGCCATCCAATAATTTCAAACTGATATCTCCGCCATTTTTTAAGATAGAGCCAAAACAAAAAATGCTTTGGAATCCTTGGATCAAGGCCGCACATTTAACGGAAATTTTTTTTAGGATTTCTAATATTTTTCTACAATTTTTTTAAATTAAAATCTTTAAATGGCTATCAATGCGCCCCCTCCAGCCACAATATCTCCAAATTCAACTGAGACCTGCAGGCTATAGTCAAAAACATATACAAAAAGTTTGGTTCAATTATCTGCATAACTTCATGCACTTTTCACTGATACAATAGTGAAAATGGAGCAAAAATTGCGATCACAGCGCCCCCTTTCGTCGAAATATTTCCAAATTCAACTGGGACCTGCAGGCTATAATCCAAAACATATAGAAAAATTTGGTTCACTTATCTGCATAACGTCATACACGTTTCGATGATGCAATAGTGAAAATGGAACAAAAATTCACGATCGCAGCGTCCCCTTTCGTCGAAATATCCCCAAATTCAACTCGGACCTGCAGGCTATAGTCAAAAACATAGAAAAAAATTGGTTCAATTACCTGTATATCTTCATACACTTTTCGATGAAAATAGTGAAAATGGAACAAACATTGCAATCGCAGCCCCCCCCCCCTTTCGTCGAAATATACCCAAATTCAAGTGGGACCTTCTGGCCACAGCCAAAAACATAGAAAAAAAATGGTTCAATTATCTGCATAACTTCATACACTTTTCGATGATACAATAGTGAAAATGGAACAAAAATTGCAATCGCAGCCCCTACCCCCCTTTCGTCGAAATATCCCCACATTCAAGTAGGACCTGCTGGCCATAACCAAAAACATAGAAAAAAAATTCGTTCAATTATCTGCACAACTTCAGGCACTTTTTGATGATACATTAGTGAAAATGGAACAAAAATCGCGATCGCAGCGCTCTCTTTCATCGAAATATATCATAAATTCCACTGGTACCTGCAGGCTATAATCCAAAGCATATACAAAAAATTTGGTTCAGTTATCTGCATAACTTCATACACTTTTCGATGATACAATATTGAAAATGGAACAAAAATTGCGATCGCAGCGCCCCCTTTCGTCGAAATATCCCCAAATTCAACTGGGACCTGCAGGCTATAGTCAAAAACATATAAAAAAATTGGTTCAATTTGAAGAATAACTTCATACACTTTCCGATGATACAATAAGGACAGACAGACATTTTGTAAAAACATGTTTTTTGGAATCTCTGACCCCTAAAACGTGTAAATCCGTCAAAAACCGGAAATCGAAAAAAAAATCGATTACAACTACTTACTTCTATTATAGATACTATTACTTCTATTATAGATAGAACAAAGTAAAAATACAAATGTGTTCATTTTTCTATATTAATGATAAAATTGTTATTAGAGATACAATGGAAGACTTATATTTTGTATTAAAACATGAATTGGTTTTCTTTCATTTCCGGTTCTAATCGAAATATGTAAGGTTCGTGTAGATTCGAGGGTCGACGAAAATTATTTTGTCCGGTTGTGGGTTGATGAATTGGCTTTGTCCGAGTCGGGTTGCGAATTGAATTTAAATAATATTTTTGGGTCGACCGCAAGAATGGAAACCCAACCCGATACCTAAATAATACAAGTCAACTCGACCCGCAACAAAAATGTAGAAATCAACACGACCCGAAGCAAATTTAACCCGAACCGTAGAATTTAACCCGATCCGCAATGAAAAAATTCTTTCCCAAGACGACCAGAACCGCGGGTCATATTAGAACCTAATATCGCTCCCCCGACTCCTCAGATCTGCCCTAGGACTTTAGTCAATTTTTAGGAAAGTTAAAATTTATAAAGTATAAAAAAGGTATGTAAATATTCAGACAGATTAACAGATCATTGCTTAAATTCCAATGATACTGAAAAGAGACGCTCTACAGAAAGATATACCTATACAGGAAAAAAAAAAGTATAAAAATTGCAGTATCCGTTTCAAAGTTTTGCGTGAACGTACATATAGAAAAAATATACATCCAAACGAATTGTAGAATTTCCTCATTGGAAGTGGATTAAAATTTAAAGATATAATATTTAAGCTTATAGAAATAAAGAATTTAAATTTACTCAATTTTAGCTGGCGTATTTTGATGAAATTTAAAAATAATCGAAGAAAAAAAAATGCTTCTTAAAATATATCTAATCATTCTTGCGAGTGTTTCTATTTTCTACGCCGAATTTTGAGAAATTGGTATCAGCCAGTCATCGTGATGAGGCGTTAGCAAGAGTTCAGAGAATACTCTGTCCAATCACAGAATATGTGTGAGCGTCCCGAGTGGAGGCGGTCCGCATATAATTAATTCAGGTTTTTTCTCAATTTTGCTCAAAGTTATCCCGTGTTTATACTCGCTGTAATTGCAGTAGAATTATAAAAAGCATATTTTTGGAAAGCTTAAACACTGAGCCATCGTTGTTAGTTCTTATTTTATTTTATTTTTTGCTGGTATCGATTTTATAAGAGTTTAAACGACACAACAACTCGATTTTTACCGGATCCAACCATTGAGTTGGTCCTCAGAAATAAACTACAACAGAAATCGGAAAAGTAAAAACTAACAACGTTGGAGATTGGTCTCAGCTATCCTATGAAAAAAAAATCATTTAAAAACATTAAAATGCGAGCGAGAAATCGCGCGATAACCTTCCCATAGACTTAACATTAGCTGGAGCGTTTCTTCGCGTGACTGATGTAGGCTCTTAAGTAAAAGAAAGTTTTATGTGTTTATATGTTCATGAAAAGGTGAAGTTCTCTTTTAAATTTTAGGATTTAAAAACATTTTTTGTATTTTTATTACTGAGAAAAATACATGATAACCAAATAGTAGTTTTGCACTATTGTGAATTTGCCAGTTATTAAATTTAAAAAAATAGGTATACTAAAATACTGATTTATTTAAAAAATATTATTAAGCATTATGATTAAAAAATATGAAAAATATTTATAGTACAGCGACCTTTCTTCGGTATAAAAATATAGCAAATAATAACAACAACAATAATATTGCAACTATCTAAAGGATAAATTGTCTAAAAAAATCGATACCTCTGTGGCAATCAACGAAAGCTAACGAAATTTGAAATCAAAATCTATATTCTGCTTTTGCGGAGGAGTAAAATAACAAACATTACTTAAACTAATAGTTCCTGCGAGAAAGTATGGATTTTTAATGACATTCGTCAAAGAAAATCTTTTATTTAGAAACGAGTTTTCTTTTGTTTTATTGGCAACGGTCCATACGACAACTCGTTAGCTTTTAATGTTATTATTAAACTATCGCTGCGCTGCATCATTCTCTTGGGGTACACATTAAACTATTCTATTTGTATAATTAGTCTGTTCGCATAGCTATCCGTTAATAGGTTCACTCGTATTTTAACTTATTTGGGAGAAACAAATAAAAGATATCCAATTTTGCATAAAAGTGGGAATTAAACACTATAATTTTCTAACTTAGCACCAGAAATTAGCATCTTAACCAACATTTTTACTTTTTAAACTTTTATGGTTTGCTAAATAGCTTTTATTAGATATAAGCGTTTATACCTTTTCATTCCTTTTATTTGATTGCACAATTATATATCTAATTTTTTTAGTCTTTTAATATGCCGCAGTTTTTTTTAAAATATATTTTTTTAAAGTGCAATAGTAATTTCTTTCTTCTTTTCACTTTTTTCTTGTTGACTAACTTCATGAAGTCTTTTGAATGTTTTCCATCTGTAATATTAAGCTTAAGCACCTTTACTGAATTACAAGGTTTAGTATTATTAAAAATGAACTTTCATTTATGGGGTCAGAGGACTTAATTGGAAAAAATGAAAAAAAAGATGACCATTTTCAACATTTAATATCTTAAAATGTATATGATTTAAAAACATAATTTTTGAAGGGATGAAAGATAAAAGTATGAACTTTCATTTCATCTCTCTCTCTCTCTCTCTCTCTCTCTCTATATATATATATATATATATATATATTACGCTATCGTACTTCGCACAGAAATAACGATTATTTGTTAATTATTTAATGGCAGCGTCCGAATGGCAGGATTTTTTTACATTTAATTGTTTGGTGCTGCCCTCTACAGGAACAAAAGCAAAACAAACAATGATTTATTGATTATAGTGCGTGGAATTGTAATTGTAATTGTAATTGGAATTGTAATTTGTCAACATTAACAATTAAATAGATATAGTTTTATACATTTTCATTTGAAATATGGATTTTTGCAAGCATTTAATATTTATAATTAAAAAAAATACAATTAGCAATATAAAATTAAAAATGTAAACAAAGCAATGCTTTTTAAAAAAAGATTTTTAGTAAAAAGGGAAAAGTAAGTGTAATAATTTTCCCTGACCGTTTCATTTTTTAAACGTAACTGTTATACTTTTGAAATTTTAGCTCTTATTTACAAATTTTTTTACAATTTTTTTTACAAATTTTTAGTATAAATATATATTATTCAGTCTTTTTTTTTTTATGAAGTCCACTCCACTGTTATATTTTTCAATGACAGTCTGCCCGGGCAACGCCGGGCGTGTCAGCTAGTATTTAAGAAATTCAATATGCAGAATTAATATTTATAGGGGGCTTTAAACTGTAAGATATTTGTGAAGCAGAAAAGTGGCATAAGTGCTTACACGCAAGATTACAAAAAAAAAAAAAAAAAAAAAAAAAAAATTGCATCTAGAACAAAAATTTTGGTGCTTAGTTATATTTCAGCCTGTAATAATTATCCTGACATAAATAACTTTGTATTTAAAGCATTGTTACATTTTCAATACAAAGTTGTATTTAGATTATACAAAATTTTCAAATTTTCAAAAGCATATCCACCAAAAACAACATTATTTTTTTACAATAAAAATGGAAATTTAGGTTTATTTTATGCAGACTAATATAAAATATATCTTCTGAAAATTTCATGAAAATATATTGAAAAAGTTTTGAGATATCCTGCGCGTTATGCCCCAAAACCTCATTTTGAGAAAACTGACTTCAAAATTTTACTTTTAAACTTGTTTATATTTAGGGTTTCGTATGTTTCACGCTATAAGTCGGGTAATTATAGGATTTTTTTTAATGCGGTATGTTTTATAATGCTTAGAAAAGATTATCATTTAATATATATATATATATATATATTGAAGAAATCTAATGTTTGAAAGTTTAAAAGTCCTATGACCCCTTAAGCAGGAAACTGGTAGTGACGTCTGGTGATATTTTTTTCAATTTATTTATTTATTTATTTATTTATTTACATTTGATTTCTTTTGATTTACAACGTATGTCTGTAAAATGTCATCATGCTAGACATAATTGTTTCCAAACATAGAACTTCTTACCATCTTATCTTTATTTACGGCCATCATTCTATTTCTTTTTTTTTCTTCTTTTTAGCATTTTACATTAGGCGTACCTACTAAAAAAGTGCAGTAATATCTATTGTACCATTTAAAAGTCAATAGATTTTTCTAGTCAGAAAATGTTATATCATTAGTTTAAAAGATCAAGACGTGAAATTCAACATAAAGTAGTGTAAGCTTTAGGCAGAGATTTTTATAGCTTACATTCCATATTATTTTTTAACACTTTCCAACATAGTTGAAAAGTGTTTGCGAATCCGATTTGTCTGTCTATCTGCCGTCTTTCCATACCCTAATTCTCATAAATATACTCGGATTGCCATGAAAATTTTGTTATTGATGTTTACTATAGTATGTTCAGTATTTAAAATGAAGTGTCTCACAGTTGTAGTTCGTTTACAGGGACACACAAAAGAATTCCGTTGTGTTATGGTCCATGGAAAAAAACATTTTTAATGCATTTTAATGATGCTATAGTAATGAAGAATAACCTTAAAGATAATGAAATTGATATGTATCACTGAGGTGGACTGATACATGCTTTCTCAGGAGAATGGAATAAGTAGCATTTATAGTTCCTTTACAGGGACTTACAGAAGAATTCCATTACTTTATACTGTATGGGGTTGTACGTACATATATAACGTTATCACTTTATGGGAGAGGGATGGTCTAGCACATTATATTGTAAGATATCTCCGGGGGGGGGGGGGGGAGGAGGATTTTTGTCTTTGATATCGTTATCATTTTTGATCCAACTAAAGTTTTCTTTTTTTATATAACTTTTTCTTTACATCAAAATATTCTGCTATCTTTTTTTTTTTTTTTTTTTTTTTTTTTTTTTGCGTGTTGACTATTTTTGGGAAAATACAAAGTTATGATTAAAATTATTAAATGATTGATTATAACATTTTTGCATTAAAAAATATGGAACACCCCAATGTTTGAAATTATGCTTGTTGTATATACTATTAAAGAAAAGAGAAAGAATGTTGTCCATCTGTTTTGTTAATAAGGCGTTATGCTAGCCCCCTCCCCTTGCAGAGGGTATTAGTGCCAAGGACATTATTACAGTTGAATGGATTATGTAACAAAAACCTTTTATTTAATATGTTTAAATATTAACTATTTCTATTAAGTGTTATTTGATATAAAAAAATTTCATATATAATAGTAATATTTTATAAACATCTCTGCATTTGATTCAGTAAAGTATGCGAATAAAAAACGTATAACCATATCTGTATATAATTTCTAACGAAAGAAAAAAAATTGAAAAAAAAAATTAAACACTGATAACAATATCATTAGGAGGGGGGGGGGGGTGTCAATGAATGATAACGTATGATATCGTAAGGGGGGAAGGGGGTCCAAAATTACCAAAAAATTGATATCGTTATATATGTACAGCCCCATAGGCTATTCGCATAAAATGAAGGAAAATGCTTGAAGTTATGATACTTCAAACATAATGAAATAAAAAAGGATCACTCAGATGCACTGCTGCAACAGGTTTTCTATAGATTATGAATTGCGTAGTATATATCCACATTTACAGAGACGCACAAAAGCATTCGGTTACAGGACGGACTATGGTAGATTTCATTGTAAGAAAAAATGTAATTTCTAAATAATATTCTGTTAGTGTTGGAAAGTATTTCATAATCTATGCGTGATGCATGATTTTTCATTCTTGTTCATATTTGTTTAAAAACTAATAAATCATTATTTTTCTGAAAAATCAACACAATAATAATTGCTTTAAACTAATGAATATTTCTTATTATTATATTTATAATAACGGATTAGAAAACTTAAAGAGTACTTATTTGGTTGACAAGTTGACATTTCTTTTAAAGCCGGCATCTGTCGACTGTTTTGCAACTATGAAATTCAAATCACGAAATCTGTAAAACACTGTAATCTCCATACAAACAACAGCGCTACTAGGTGTGTCCACAATAACTATTTGAATATTAATTATGGCAATGACACAATAAATTGAAACTGAGAATAAATTAGCATCAAATAATGCTAAATATGCGTCGACTTCAGTTATATTTCATATTAAGATTTAGAAGTTCATTTATATGTAAGCTTATGCTCATTTATCTTATTTTATACTAGCTGTTACCCGTGACTTTGTTCACGTAACATTTAAAGAATATTAATGCATTAATTAAGCAACATATACAATTAACAAATTCTTTATCATATTTTATAGTAGATAACACTTCTGATAATCACAATTTGCGTGTTTTTGTTTATATATATATGTATATGATCATTTAAATTTCTTTCATGAATTTGAAATTTCATACTCTTTCACTAAGATTAAGTGTGGAATATTTTTCTTTCTTTGTTATTCTATTTTAGCATCTTTATTTATTCTATGTTACTTTTATTCCGTTCATAGAAATTGATTTAATTTAAGCTTTCGTGTCAAAGAATATTTTTGAAAGTGATTATATTAGTAGTTGTGAGGAAATTTGTTATAATTAACATGTCACTTTAGATATGATTTTTATTTGATTAGAATAATCTAAAAAGCAACATAAATTATGTTTCTTTTCCACAACAGTTTATGATATGATATTATTATATGATAGTTAAAGTTATATGATATTTAAAGTTATATGATATTTAAAGTTATATGATATTTGAAAAAGAAATTAAATGTGTGTAGAGCATTAAAGTTTAAAAATAAATAAAATAAATAAAAAAATACCTTTAACCCTCATATATTTATGGTAATTTTATTTCACAGCACCACACTTTTAACAGCTAATAACATCAACATCAAAAATAACACCAACCAATAACATCAAAATGTTTATCACGTTCCGAAAACGTTCAAAGCCTAAATGCTTATTTGTTAAGCAATAGAGTTGCTTATTTATTTGAATGGCGAAAACAATCTGAAAAAAGCACCCCAATTATGGAGCATTGTCATATTGATTGTTGTGTTGTAGTTTACGATTATGGGAGTTTCGAAATTTGACAGGAAGGTATTCCAATGAAGGGCAAAAATTACCATGCAGAGATATTTTTAACTATATATTTAGATATTTTAAAATTATAACGAATTATATAGTATCAGAGAAAGATAACTAATAACACCTGGATTTTTAATTGGCTTTTCTCTTTCTCTTTTCCATAATCATGGTGCCTTTAAAAAATAAAAGGGGGATTTTCTTGTTTAATTAGTAACGTCGTCTCTTCTTTAAATTTCGTGGGAACGATGTCAAATACAGATTCCATTCTTCAAATTCATCAAATTTACCATCTTTGTAATATGTGAAAAAAATCACATTATCTGCCCAAAATGATGGTCAGTTTCGGATTTCAAATTATAGTGAGAGAATCTGAATTTTGTTTATAAATATATTGTGTTTCAGTTTCTTTTTATGGCAACGGAAAAGAAATTGCATTATAAACTGAAAAAATAATAGATTTATGTAATGATAAATTACGGGAGATGTTCGAAAAAAATGATAAAGAATAGTCTGAGACATTTTAAAACTTGATAGTAATTTTACTCGTGTTCTAAAACGTATGTATATCATGTTTCGTTCAAATCGGATAAAAACTGTACATTTGTATAAGAAACATACGTATCAAGAACGGCTGTTATATAGTATATAGATTTGATTGAATGTTATATTTGTTTAGGCAGGAATTAAAGCACTAAAAATGGTTTAGTTTTAGAACAAATTTTGCTTACCTATGATATCCCCTTTTTGTCTATTATATGATATTTATTTTTTTCTTAATATATGTCTTTCGAAATAATGGAAGGACTGTAATAAGAGAACAACAGTAGCATCTTTTTCTTTTTTCAGATTTATTAAAATAGACCTGCAAACTCCGTGTGCGTAAGTACGGATTTTGTTAGGAAGAAGGATTGTCTACAGTACTATTACCATTTCAAGTTGTACCTTATTCCTTAATATCTTCAATGATTTGGTGAGCAGTCGTAGCTCTTTCCTGCATCTCCCTGCGTACGTTCATTCTAAAACTTATCATTTATAGTAGTATTTCTTCTTTTAATGCACCGTCCTAAAAAATTCTTCATACATAAAATGCATTGTTAATAAAATTTCTCAAAAGGCGTGAATCATTTATTTTCCACCCTGATGAAAAACGTAGTAAAAAGAAGTTTGTATTTTATTTCATTTTTATTTACCTTTGAGAAACGAAAACAAGAAAGAGAAATAATGCGCTACGCTTAGATTTTGAAACACTTTCACCATTTCGAATTTATTATTATGAAATCTTCATCTTTTGGTACGGTGACAGTGACACAAGATCTGTAAGTAAAAAAGTTTGTTCGAAATCAACGAATTCATTTTATTTGGAGAATGTTGGATAGTTAATTACAACGCACCAACCATAATTCGTATTTGGAAATTGACTAAAACAGCATGCTACAATAATCAGAACATACGAAAACCGAAAAGACTAAAAACCCAATCTCGAAACATTTACTAGCAACAACTATTACTCTATCAAGAATGCAAGCTGTCACTGAAATCTCTAATAGCACGGACCCTCTCTTTGGAGAAACTTTCTCATAATCATAAATTTTCTGGACCGTATGTAGTAATTCGGATCCATCAGATGGTAGATTACCTTTTAAGTTTTAACAAATAAGTGTTTACATTGTAAAAAAAAAGGTTCGTCCACAAATCGTAAAGTCAGCAAGTTTGTCATCAAGATCCACCTTTATACTAGCCAATAAATGTATGCTCATACCTGTAATAAAATATAAAATATCTGAAAATGCATGTTTTTTTTACCACATTTTAAAAACAAACATCTGTAGTGCATGTATTTTATTTAAAACTTGTTGGACTCAATTATAATTTATTTCTTGAATTTTGTTTTTTTAAGGCTGTTAACATTTTTGTTATTTCTGTTAGGGACGTAATTAAATAGCATTGTAATGTCTCTTCTTAAAGTAACAATCTGCCTTTCACTATAATATTACCTTTAGAACTGAAGCCTTTAGAAGGTTCAACTAGTACTGCATTTTAATGTGGACAGTAATCATTATAATTGTCAGTAAGTCTAGCTCATTGAAAATACATATTTATTAATATTAATCTTTTTTTTCTGTTGGCATATGAAATGGTTTCATCCTTCCTAAAAATTCAAACTGCCCTATCCAAAAGGACACATTGAACCACTTCACATAACTTTAGGGTCATTCCATGTCAAATCAACCAGTGACTCAACCTGATCATTTTAGATTTTGATGAAACTTACAGGAATCATTCTCCTTGATGATATAAATGAGAATATACTTTTATTATTTTTTTATCTCAGTAAATTTTCATAGAATTATTTTTTTTTTAATTTGGAAAAAACTTCATTTTTTGGCTTGTAAAAATGTTTTCAATTTTGAATTTCTCCAGTTCTATCAGGCATAGAGAGTTGTTTGATCCCTCATTTTAAAGAGAATTTCATAAGGTTTAATTTGATATGCAAGTTGACTTGTTTGGTTTTAAAAAAGTTGATTTAATTTAATTTAAAAATTTTAAATAAAAAAAAAAATTAAATTGTGTTTTTTTAAAAAATTGAAAAAATATATAAGTTTTTTGTAATATTATAAATTTTAAATTCTGAAAGTTTTAGAGTGGGATCTCAGTGGGATCAGCAGTTATGTTAAAAAAACTAATACTAAACATCAGTTGGGGCTGCTATTTAAAGTTGGCACCTCGCCAACTTTATGATTGGGCTAAAGATAGTATTGTTTTATTCATTTTAAACATTATTTTTTATAACTGCTGATCCCATTGAGATCCCACTCTAAAACTTTCAGAATTTAAAGTTTATAATATTACAAAAAACATATTTTTTTCAAATTTTTAAAAAAACACTATTTTAAAAAATTTTAAATTTAAAATGTTTAAATTAAATTAAATTAACTTTTTAAAAACCAAACATAGTCAACTTGCATATTAAATCTTATGAAATTCTCTTTAAAATAAGGGGTCAAACAACTCTCTATGCCTGATATAACTTGAGAAATTCAAAATTGAAAACATTTATACAGGCTAAAAAATGATGATTTTTCGAAATTTAAAAAATTAATTCTATGAAAATTTACTGAGATAAAAAAAATTATAAAAGTATATTCACATTTGTATCATCAGGGAGAATGATTCCTGGAGGTTTCATTAAAATCTGAAATGGTCAGGTTGAATATTGAAAATTTTTGGTTGATTTGACATAGAATGGCCCTTTATAAGACACTAGTTTTGTTTAAGTTCCTGGTGCAATTTTTTTGCACTTTTTTATTTATAAAATAATGTTTATTTTAAATTATAAAAAAGATTCTTGCATTGCACTAGCCAGATCTTATGTGAAGTTATATCCACTACATGTTCAAAGTGTTTGATTCTTCTGTACTCATTCACAAATATTTGAACGCTGATGGCCACCAATGTCAGCATCTTTGTAATTGTGAACCACAAAAGAAGTCTGCATTCCTCTTTTGGTGTCAATATGCTATTGCTACTAACACTCATTGTTTTTTTTTCTTACAGTCAGTGTCTATGCATTTTCAGACTAAACTGCATTTAAATTAAAACAATCCTGAAGTAAATGTCTTCAGTCCTAAAGGCGATATTGTAACTGTAATGAAGCATTAATGAAATAATCATAAAATAGTAAAGTGTTTCAGAAAATTTAATGATTTATGCTCATTTTTAAATATACAAATTCAACCGAGAAAAGAAAATCTTTACAATATTTTCTTTGTGCTTTACCTTGTGTGTGTCTTTGAATGACATGCACATTGATATTTTGCTATCAAGGTTTACCGTTTTAAGAAATAGTTTCAAGAATTTAATTTAAAATGATTTCCTGTAGTAATGCTCTCCATGTTATCTGAATTAAATCTCTAAAAAACGTTTCATATATATATTCAGAAAACTGACGCTTTTATCATTTGCTTTTCTTTACTTGAAAAAACAGATGCTTAAAACTTTCCCTACTTGCCGTTTGTTATTTTACTACTTTCGTATTTTATCGGTGCTTTCTTCTACAAATTCAATTTCTTATCTTCAACTTCATACAAAAACTCTCTACTTTATGAAGAAGTTAAAACGGTGCTCAAAGACATCGCTGTTCTCCTCTTTTAAGCACTGTGAACTTTATTGCTCCTAACATGAATTTCTATTTCCGTTTTTTTTTAGAACCAATATACGTTTCTTTTTCTTCTCTTCCAACTTCAGTAAAATTGACCTCATGATAAAATTTCAAAGAAAAATTCTATCTTACGTATATGTAAAATGAAATCGAATGGATATGTCCTTTTTTATTACTACGTTTTGGAAATATCTGGTTCGAATGATATAGGACTCTGTACAAATTACGTGTATCAGAACAGTAGTAAGTCTACTGTAAATTTCAGGCAGATTACTGTATTTTGATATACTTACAATTTTATTTAGTTTTTATTTAAAGAATAAACTAAATTAAACTCAGACACGAACTTTCAGTTTTGAACTTTTAGCTAGATATAAGAAAAAAAGAACACTTATTTAAGATCAGTAACCCTAAAATTGCAAAGAAAAATAAACTATTTTCTTCATTTATTTTGTTTTGATCAATTGAAATACTGCTAGAAGAAAAAAGAAAATATCAAGATGAAAAAATATATAATTGTTACCCTGGTTTTCGGAACCCGCATCGCGTTAACTAAGCGAAATACGAGAAAACAAGTGATAACAGGCTATATCTACGTACTTTTATCTTTCTAACGATCTAATCCGTTAAAAAATATTAATATTAACTCTTTCGAAAGAAACTCTTTCGAAGAGCCGTTTCAGCAATTTATCTGATATATTTTAAATTCTGCACCCGTTCTTCGATGTACGAAAATTTATAAATATCAAATTAACTGGCATACACGTATCTTCAAAACGACGTTTTTGGTTTTAAAAAATATTAATATTAACCCTTAAAAAATACTTTTCTTAAACTCACTTTTCTCTCTGTCGCAGTAGCTTTGAAGATACTGCTTGACCAGACTTAAAAAATGGTTCTTCGCATGCTACCAAAAAATAGACCATTCTGAAGGGAGATGAGCACTGGACTAGGAGGAGACAAAGTTTAGGTTTAGCTTAACCCGTCTGACCGCATGTCATTTCTTTACTGGCTGTTCTTGTACTAGTAAATATGAAACTAGCGGAATTCTCCTATTCATTCCCCACAAAAGCAAAACTAGGGGATAATTATCTTTCATTACCTACTCCCCTATTATCAAGAATAGACTCGTCTTTCCCAGACCTCTTACTCACTTGACCAATCTTTAAAGCTTGGCTCAGTAATAGTTCCCATTCTTCTTTAGAACATTTTCAATTCTGCGCATGCACTGGAAAACCTAAAATTATCAATAGAGAGATAACTTTCTGAGTTTCAAAGAAAGAGGAGAGAGGCGTTTTACATTATTTAGGTTTTCTCAGGAACATTTGGTCAAAATTGAAAGTTTAATATATTTAAGTGTCAGAAATTAAATCGGTAATCATTATAACGATGGCTCCTTAGTTCGCCTGGATAGATTTTCTTTAAAATATATAAAATCATCCAACGCTGATTTTAGTAATGTTTAAAGTTATCATCACGGGCCAGGGTCTGAGCCTGCCTTCCGTTAAAAAATATAAAATTCAAACAGACCGGAATGTGTCTAGCACGCCCTGTGTATACTACCGAAGGCAGCGGGGCCTCGAATTCTGGGTTCACTTGGATAGGTTTTCATTTAAACATAAAATCACACAATCAAATTCGTTATTGTATGTTGCCAAAGGCGGTGTATGCTGCCAAAGGCTGTGGGGCTCCCAACATTAAGTTCATTTGGAAACATTTTCGTTAACACTGATGGTATATGATGTATATTTAATTTGTATATTGTAAACACTGATGTATATTTAAGTTTATTATCACGGATCCAGGCAACTCCGTGCAAGTCAGCTAGTATATATATATACAGGGTGGTTCAGAACTATATGTCAAAAATGTAAAGGTAGGTAGGGGGGACCTAAATAAGCAGATTTCATATAGGAATGTGGGTGCGGAAATGCAGCGTTGAGGCATTAGAGGGCGCTGTTGAATCCGGTGGAGGAAAGCGTTTCGCTGACTTGAATCGTCAATACCCGCACGGATTTCGAGTAACATGCATCGTTAAATCAATGCGGAACTTGCCGACATGCATTTCATGTATGGGACAGTGCAAGGAAATGGACGGCTGCTCAAAGGATGTCCATGTAACGATTCCTGGATAGAAATCTGCCGGATCTCCGAACATTTGAGCGTCTTCATCGGGAGCTGTACGTGATTGGATCGTTTTATGCTTCTAGGCGTGATACGGGCACTGGAAGATATCACAGAATTCCAGCAGTAGAAGAAGAAGTATTACGCACAGTAAGAGGATAGTCCTCCGACAAGTTCGAGAGCCGTTGAACGTGTGCATCCTTTGAGCAGCCGTTCCATTGCCTTGCGCAGCCCCATACATGAAATGCATGTCGGCATTGGTGTAATGATGCACATTGCTCGAAATCATTACAACAGGCACACTCAGCAGTTTCCCATCACGCGCTCCCAATGACGCTGTCACAATGAAAGGAAAGAGGAAAGGAAGATATTTGTCACAATGAAACGAACGAGTTAGCCAATTAAAGACTGAGAACAATGGGTAATGTAAGTCAGTTGTTCGCGGGCAGTTGAAGAGTGCAGATCCCCACACAACCCAGCATTAAATTTTATGCATATTATGTGCATATTCTAGAATAATTAGTATAATTTTATACACCCACATCTTAAAACTAAACAGAAAAGCATGTTTTTTTCTATGTTGTGATCGTGAATGTGTGTTTGAAAATTTGTCAGGACGTTGCATCATTACGACGATTGAATCGCATGATTCAAATGAAAAATCTTAAGTCTCCTCAGGCTATGAAAGGCTGAAAATTACTATTCTGGAATTATGAATAACATTTTGTACACAATTTATTTTACGATATTTACCTGAAATACAGAAAAATGAAGAGCGAGACGGAAAGTGTTATGATGGAAATGAAGGAACCCACCAGCAACATGATTGCCACTGCCAGAGGAGCCCATGACTGACTGTCATTTTCCTGTTCAAAATACACGAGGAGGTATTACTGACTCACAGATAAATTATTTAAAAACAACATTTAAAGTAATGTTATTACACTAAATGAAGAAAAGTAATTTCATCTACAAAATAATAATTGTAATATGTAAAATATTAATTACAAAATACAAAACGACAAGAATTGTCATAAATTAATCATCTCAAGCATGAAAACCTCATAAAGGGTTTTATTGAAAGATACCCCCCCCCCCCCCATTAAATTGTGTATATTTTATTCTATTTATGTATCACAGATAAAACTCATATCTTCAGTAATGCTTGGAAATCTAACGCTAAAATCGAATGCGAATTTTGTGGCTACAAGTTGTTCTGCCCAGTCAAGAGATTCTCCTTAATTTTGATCGTTGCCGGTCTCTCCTGGCACCTTATCCCTTTTCCATCTAGCAACCACACAGCGTGAACACATTCCATACCACGGATTTCACGTCCTGAAATATCGCGTCTACACTGCTGAATCTCATTAATCTAGATTTCAAACTGAAATCCTACAATTACAATTTAAATGTGTGATTCTTCAAAAATTTTATGGTTACAGTTTAATTTTCTTTTACTTGGAAATTAATGTTATTACACAATTTACTACTTTCAAAAATTTTCAATGAATTATTATTGAGCAGAATATCAAATAAACAACAACAAAAAAAATGGAGTAACATCTTAAAAATAATAGCAAAATTTTGATTTTCTTGAAAAATAAATTATTACTTTAATTGTTTTTACGTTATATTTGTTGTTTTTACATTAAATAATAACCAAAAATTAAGTCTAAAATGTTGATAACTTTTATTTAATATTTGTTATTTTTAATATTCATTTAATAATAACCAAAAATTAAGTCTAAAATGTTGATAACTTCTCTAAGTTGTCGGATTTCTTCAAATTTTCCTTAAAGAAAATCAAAATAATAGCCCACGAATACATTCTATAAAGAACACTAAGAGATATTCCTTTGAATGGATACTAATATCCATTACCCATCAGCAAATACAAAATTTTTATGGTTACAGTTTAATTTATTTTAATTTAGAAATTAATGTTATTATACAATTTACCATCTTCAAAAATGTTCAATGAATTATTATTGAGCAACATATCAAACAAACAATTAAAAACAAATGAAGTAACATCTTAAAATTAGTAGGAAAATTCTGGTTTTCTTGAAAAATAAATTATTACTTTAATTGTTTTTACGTTATATTTGTTGTTTTTAATATTCATTAAATAATAACCAAAAATTAAGTCTAAAAGGTTGATAACTTATGTAAGTTATCGGGTTTCTTCAAATTTTCTTTAAAGAAAATCAAAATAATAGCCCACGATTAAAATCTATAAAGAACACTAAGAGATAATCCTTTGAATGGATATTTACTAATCCATTATCCATCAGCAAATACAAATTTTTTATGGTTACAGTTTAATTTTTTTAAATTTGGAAATTAATGTTATTACACAATTTATTATCTTCAAAGATTTTCAATGAATTATTATTGAGCAACATATCAAACAAACAATTAAAAACAAATGAAGTAACATCTCAAAATTAGCAGGAAAATTCTGGTTTTTCTTGAAAAATAAATTATTACTTTAATTGTTTTTACGTTATATTTGTTGTTTTTAATATTCATTAAATAATAACCAAAAATTAAGTCTAAAAGGTTGATAACTTATGTAAGTTATCGGGTTTCTTCAAATTTTCTTTAAAGAAAATCAAAATAATAGCCCACGATTAAAATCTATAAAGAACACTAAGAGATATTCCTTTGAATGGATACTAATCCATTATCCATCAGCAAATACAAATTTTTTATGGTTACAGTTTAATTTTTTTTAATTTGGAAATTAATGTTATTACACAATTTATTATCTTCAAAGATTTTCAATGAATTATTATTGAGCAACATATCAAACAAACAATTAAAAACAAATGAAGTAACATCTTAAAATTAGTAGGAAAATTCTGGCTTTCTTGAAAAATAAATTATTACTTTAATTGTTTTTACGTTATATTTGTTGTTTTTAATATTCATTAAATCATAACCAAAAATTAAGTCTAAAAGGTTGATAACTTATGTAAGTTATCGGGTTTCTTCAAATTTTCTTCAAAGAAAATCAAAATAATAGCCCACGATTAAAATCTATAAAAAGCACTAAGAGATATTCCTTTGAATGGATACTAATCCATTATCCATCAGCAAATACAAATTTTTTATGGTTACAGTTTAATTTTTTTTAATTTGGAAATTAATGTTATTACACAATTTACTATCTTCAAAAATTTTCAATGAATTATTATTGAGCAACATAACAAACAAACAATTAAAAGCAAATGAAGTAACATCTTAAAATTAGTAGCAAAATTCTAGTTTTCTTGAAAAATAAATTATCGCTTTAATTGTTTTACGTTATATTTGTTGTTTATAATATTCATTTAATAATAACCAAAAATTAAGTCTAAAAGGTTGATGACTTATGTAAGTTATCGGGTTTCTTCAAATTTTCTTTAAAGAAAATCAAAATAATAGCCCACGAATAAAATCTATAAAGAACACTAAAAAGTATTCCTTTGAATGGATACTAATCCATTATCCATCAGCAAATACAATATTTCTTTAGTTTGCATTTCTTTAATATGCTCCCACCTACATATCAGATAAAATGAAAGAAGTGACATATTCCCGTAATCTTAAAAAGAACTCCATCGATCCCATGTGAATAAACTGTGTGGGTTAAATAAAAGCAACAATTTCTCAAAACAAAACTTTGCGCCTGTCACTCTCAACTTGATTGTTTTTATAAGACATTTCATTCATAATTATTAATGGTATTAAAGTGGCAATGCTTAGGTGACATGTGAAGAAAGATTGGTCAAAATAAGTACCTTCACTATGAACTAAATACACTATTTCCTTATTTACATAAATTTTACAATTAAACTTAACCCATTAACGCCGACTTATTTTACACTTCTTTTAATATTTAGATACCAGTTGACACCAGTTTTCCCATATTGTCATTTTAACTGATTGAATCTCTGATAGTTTCACATTAGATAATATGAATTTTTTTTTACTAAGATACTGGTGTTCACATCTAAAAGTTTCTATCACTGAAATGGTAAGTTTTCGTACCAACCGGCATTAATAAGTTAATTAGAAACTACACTCATGTCCAAAATTAAGGTCACAAACATAAAAACTGGGAAAACTGATGAACTATTCACTGTGTTGTCACGAAATTTGGCACAGAGGTATATTACAATAGGATAAAGAATATAGCAACATAACAATATGGAAAAGATTTTAATTGTGAATTAAGAAACAGGGTATATCAAAAAGTATTAAATCACGAATCAGAGATAAAGCATTTATCTCCGGAAAAGTCTGTCTGATATGGAGTGTGACCACCGTGCACTACTATACAAGCCTCACAACGAGCTCTGATATTGTTTATGTGGGTGTCAATAAATGTTTGTGGCAACAAAGCCCATTCTTTCAAAAGTACGGCTTTTAACTCCTGGCGGGTCCTGGGAGGGGGGTTACGCTGTGCAATGGCTCTTCCTAGACCATCCCAAACACGTTGAATAGGATTGAGATCCGGAAACCTCGAGGGTCAATTCATATGGCGAATATCCTTTTCTTCAAGAAAATCATCAACAATGTGAACTCTGTGTGGCTTTGCATTATCGTCCATAAACATGAAGTCCGGGCCTACAACACCCGGAACAACCTCACATAGGCTTCAAGGACCTCATCCCTATAGCGATGTGCGTTGACAGTATCCGCATCGAAGACGTACAGTGGTGTACGACTGCCCAACCTTATGCAGCCCCAGACAAGGATTTCTTTGCCACCAAATCTATCCATTTCTTTTACGTAAGAGGGATAATAGCGAGCTCCACGTTCTTTCCAGATGACGATTCGACGAGAATCACTCTGCGTGGCGAATCTCGACTAATCACTGAAAAGAACACGCCCCCATTCTTGTTGTGTCCAAGACTGATGTCTTCGGCTGCACAACAACCGGGCTCTCCTGTTGAATGCAGTGAAAGAGACACACACGACTGGACGCCGGGCATAAAGGGCCATCTCTGCTAGATGTCTATATACTTTTTGTTAGGAAATTCTTATTCCAGACACAGCATTAAGGTCACGAGCAAGCTGAGGAGCCGTTGCCAGCCTATGTCGTCGTGCAATTAATGCCAAGTACCGATCCTATTCAGGTGTCGTTGCTCTGTGGCGGTCATGGCCGGACTTTCTGGTGACAGTACCACTTGTTTGGAATTGATTCCACAAGCTGGCTACCAATTTCGGTGCCACTTGTAACCATCGAGTCACTTCCGCTTGAAACTGGCCAGCTTTAAGCCTGCCAATGGCTCTCCATCTCAAGGAATTATCTAAACGATTATGAGAACTCATTCTCACTACAAACAGGCTAACTTGTTCGTTTTAATGCGATATTCACAAAACTGTAGGCAAAAATCCCAATTGCCTAAACGGTCTAGTTCCAGTAGTTCTGCAAATACTAACGCTAAACAACTGTTTTTTCTAAACCAAAGGTTGGTATTATACTACCCGTTCTTCAAAATATATACATTACAAATTCTATCAATTTTTCTGTCAGACATTTACAATTATTTTGAAAAACATGTTTGTGACCTTAATTTTGGACATGAGTGTATTTTTCATTAATCCTTTACGGACGAAAGGCCCCGCTACGGGGACATTATATTTTCACGATGAATGTCAATTACACTTATTTTATTTTTCTGGCACAACTTTTTTTTATAAACTTTTTTTTGTATTATTTAATTGCCGAAATTTTGAGATTAGATAAGGCGAAATTTTCTGTGCAAAAACACTGGTGTCCAATTCAAGGATTCTGCACGCTCTATACGTGCCGCTCGTCGCATAAGGGTTAATATTTAAAATAAGATATCGCGCCTGCATTAAAATACTTGTCTATATTTTACTAATTAATTTATTAGTATATATAAATAATAATTTACATAAAATAACAAAAAATATTATATTTATTTAAAAATAAATGTTTCTAAATTTTGTGACATTAAAAAAATTTGGTACTTTTTGTAGAAATTCCTCTTTAAAATTATATAATGCTGTGAATCACGATTTTTTTTATATCACATTTTAGATGATTTGTTTGGTAAGGACTCATTTGAACTAGCACAGATATAAAAATTTAGAACTTAACTCAATAAAATATCACCTTTGTAACTTCATTAGTAAAGTAAATAAATTTATGGATAATATATTACATAGAATAGATCATAGGTATACCTTTATTAAATTCTTTTAGAAAATTGACCTTATTACAGCTCATTTTGTACGAGCTAATCAAAATCTGAAGTTTTTGTACTGCAAATAGAATGAAGAAATTTCTCATGTCTTCAAAAAATTTAAGAAGCACATTTTTAATTTGGTTTTTATTATGATATTTTTCTTTTAGATGCACTATAATTGTTTATGAGATCGATCATAATGTCTCGCAGATTTTTATTTAAAAGTTTTTTTAAAAATAATTTGTGACTCATTTTTAGTCTAGAAAAATAGTTACACCAAAAATTATGAATTTATAAAATACACCAACAACATTAAATTTTAACGAGTGTATATGTTACGGTCAATATGATTAATCCGGTCATTATTAATAATAAGCATTGTTGCATTATCAGTGATATATATATGTTACGGTCAATATGATTAATTCGGTCATTATTAATAATAACCGGTTATTATTAATAATGACCGAATTAATCATATTGACCGTAACTTATATATATCACTGATAATGCAACAATGGTTATTACCAAATTGATTACATTCATCATTTATCAACGTCTTTAGCGTTTCAACTCTCTTGCTAATCCATCAATCAAATCCTCTTCCATTTTAAAACTAAGTCTTTCGTTATTAATTGCAGCTGAGCCCCCTAAATTTATAATTTATATTTAGTATTTTGCAATAAATAGTTTTCATCTCATTTCGTATGTTCTCCAGTTTATTTTCTAAATGATGGAAAAAGTAAATAGCCGTAAACAACCACAACTTCTCTCCGTTCCTCTATTTAAAAAAAAAAAAAAAAAAAGAAAGCTGTTAGGTTATATTTAAAACTTAAAATGCGTAGCTATTGTGCAAATATTTTATAAGTGCCTACTGCATAAGTTTTAAAATTTTAATGATTCCGTTAATAAAAAAAAAAAAAAAAAAAAAAAAAATTACAATATCATCAAACTTTGAGAAACGACTATGGCAAAGAAAATAAGAAAAATATTCTTGATTTAGTATTCTTTGAAAGATTTAACAGTTTAATTTAATACCCCTAAATTTATGAGAATTTAATTTTAAAAAATCATCTTTTATAAACCATTAATATATATATATATATATATATATAGATAGATAGATAGATAGATAGATAGATAGATAGATGTATGCATAATTGCTTTATTTATCAAAGAAGTTTTAATGTTACTTAATTGTGTTTAAAGAAGATTTATATGTTTAAAAAAGAATTTTACAGTAATATAAAATTTATAATCTACAATATAAACATAATTATTTTTTCATGAAGCTGTATATTACCTGTAGGTATTGTAGACATTGACTGAAGTCAGTTCTATTTCCTAGCCATTCTCCTTTAGTATTACAACTACGTGAAGCAAATATACCTAAAAAGTTATATATAAATGTCATTAATACACCAAAATAAATTATCGTTATTCACTGTAATTTTTGCTTAACACATTTGTTCACAATTAAGCGCCTTTTCGATATATGTAACTTCACCCACGGGTGGTACTTTTACAGTTTATATGTTACATTTTTTCTCAAAAATATACACAGTATTAGTATTTATGCAATTAGTGTGCTGTACATATAAATTACTTAGATTAGAAAGAGTATAATTATTATATACATTCATCTGTAATATAAACACGAACATTGAAAATGTGTTTGTTAAATGATGTGACATGCAAGAGTAATGTCACAGGCGGGCTTCCTGTTTAAAAACATTCGTCCACAATGTGTTAACACAGTGGTTTCCAAAATGTTTGGACTCGTTGACCACCCCCTTCTACCCCCAGTAGGTATGGTATTTTTCTAACGACAACTATAACTATCGCAGCATAATAATTCTAATGAGTTTTCCATATCTCCCGTTAATTTTTACTTTGTACCAAAAAAATCATCAACAACAATCTATGTGATTGATGTTGATGATTTTGAGGAAGTTAGCAAAGAGATAATGGCTGATAAGTTTTTTTTACCTTGTACTTCAACCTCTCTTAATTAATATTTTTCTAAGTTAAAAGTGAATATTACAAGATGAATAAAAAATTCACCCCGACGCCACACGATGCTTTATTTAAACAGTCCAGCATGAAAATAATCAAGGGCTTAAAAAATTAAATGCTGATCTAGGGCCTATTGTCATTGTGGGTGGCCAAGGTCGGATGGGAAAATTATTTAGTCGATACAGCCAAAATAATAAAAATCAATTTAACAGTTATCGAGGATGAGAAGATTGCAAATGGTTCTGCTGAAAATGGGGTAAAAGCACTGATAGCAAGCACAAAAAAAAAGCGCTCAGGTTTTACAGTTGGTTGATACATTAAGAAGTGTCGGGCGTCTGGAAAGTTTGCAATTATTACATTTCCATTTAGATTCTCAGATATCTAATATCCGTGATATTGTGACAGGTGCTAGAGAATCTGCTCGTTTTTATGTTGAGTTACATAAATTAGGTGTCAAGATTGAGTGTTTTGATGTTTTATATATAGTTTTTTTTTTTCAGTTAACAAAATCTTTGATATTATGCTGGCTGATACAACTACGCTTTTCAAAGTATAGGTTATTTATTAAAAGAAAAACAAAGCCACATTATTTGGTGCGCGATAAGGTTGTACTAGAATTAACCGTTTTTTTCGAATGAAAAGCACAGTATTTAGCAATATACAGTAAAAACAAAATGTATAGACGGTTAAAAAAAAAAACCCCAGCACTCCGTACTATTTTATCACCTAATTATCGCAGGGAAATGCAAGAAATATCATTAGACTGGGTATTGTGTCTTCTTTCCGAATATGAATCTATTTTTCGAAATAAAAGTCGCCTACATATTAAAAATTGTACTAATTTTAGTTTTACAAATAGTAACACCCGCTTTTGACATTATATCTGCGTTCCTTGAATCAAATGATGTATACAACTTATGCAATTTTTTTCAGATCTTATCGAGATAGAAAAGGTCAAAATTTTAGGATGGCAATTTCGGGCATGCAACTGCTCAGAAGCCTTTAAACGTGATAAAAACAACAAACGATGTGAGAAAAGTGACTAAATAGTGATCAAAAGTTAATTAAAAACTAATAAATAATGACATCGCTTTTCTTAAGTTACACTTTTGAAAAATTATTTTCTAATCTTCGCTCATTCAAATAAATGTGGTAAGTTAACCCCTTGAAGGGCGGTAGAATATTATATATCCCACTTAAATTATTTTCCAAAAGTCGAAAATCTTCATGAATCCAATACTTTCTTCTTGTATATAAATAGAAGAATGTAAAAAAATAAAACTTACCGGAAAACTGTAAGAAATTTATTTGCCTAAAGTCAGTTTATTTTGTATAAGTTTCCTATAAAAATTTTCTGGTAACAAATTGAATGGCTCTTGTATATTTTCACTATTAGACTTTTTTTTTTTCAAGTTATGGATAAGCTACTACTACATTTTCTTTTATAATTATATTAAAATTAAGAAAAATTGCATAAACTATGTAGAAAAATAGTCCAGAAAGTATACTTTTCGCCTAAAATTACATAAAATATCCCCCAATGCACTTTTTACGCTTAACCATCCCTCATGTGACTTCAATCGCCCACTAGGGTCGCGATATTATCCAGATTCAGAATCACTGTGTTTTAACATTTGATTTTAACATTTTAAAGGAAGATTTCTCTTTCTTTGTCTCCAGTTTTTTTTCTCTTCTCTCTTCGTTATTCGTCATCTATGATAAAAATTTTTACTTTCTTCTATCTTTATAAAAAAAAAAAAAATAAGTGGATTTATGAAAATTTTTGATTTCCGGTTTTCGAGGGATTTATACGTTTTAGAAGGTCCTGAACACGATTTGACTGTTTTTAAAAAATGTCTGTCGGTCTGTATGTGACAACAATTTTGTGGACACTCTATCTCAAGGACTTATGCACGGAATTTAATAAAACTTTAGATTCAGTTAGTGCCTGATATGAGTTGGTGCTGATTAGTATTTCGTGTAAATCGCTCAACAGGTGGTGCTGCTATGCTGCATTTTTTAACGATTTCCGCAACAGCTCTATCTCAAGAACTAATGCACTGATTTTCATCAACCTTCAGATTCAGTTAGACCTTGACATAAATAGATGCTGATTATTTTTTGGTGTTGATATCCCAACAGGTGGCACTGCTATACTACTTTTTCATGATTTTCACGATTACTATATCTCAACAACTAATGCACGGTTTTTTACCAAACTCCAGATTCAGTTAGCCGTTGACATAAGTTGCTGTTGATCAGGTTTTTGGTGTAAAACTCCTAACAGATGGCGCTGCTATGCTGCACTTTTCAGGATTTATACGATTTTAGCGATACTCATATCTCATGAACTAATGCACGGGATTTAATAAAACTTTAGATTCGGATGGAAATGATATAAATTGGTGCTGATTCGTTTTCAGTGCAATGGTGTAGGATACAGGTTACTACTTAATAAATTAGTGAGGTAAGGAGGGGGAATAGCAATAAGCTGAACATTAAACCCACGAACTATACTCCTTAACTTTTCAAAAATAACCGGAACATATCCAAACCGACAATATGTTGGCCTCTGTTGGTTATTAGGCAAGCTGTGAGGGGGTGGACAATGATGCCTATGAATGATGTTATAAATGTACTTAAGGGGAAACCCATGATTAGTGGCTATTTGCTTTATAAAATTAAGTTCTTGTTTCAAGTGCGTATCAGAACAAATTAAGAATGCTCTTTGAATGAACGATTTAAATGCAGAAATCCGGTATTGAAAAGGTAAATTAGCATTGAAGAGGTTAACAGTATTTTCCTTCATAGGTTTTCTATAAACATTATAACTCAGCAATTGATTATTGCGGTGTAATTCAACATCCAAGAAGGGTAAAGAAGCGTTTTTCTCTATTTCTAAAGTGAATTTTATATTACGGTCCAAATTATTAACACTACAAAGAAAATTATCCAGGGCCAAGCAACCATAATCCCATAAAATGAAAATGTCATCCCCGTAACGAACCCAAAAAGTAGGCTTAATAACAAAGGTATCAAATATAAGTTTCTCTAAAGGTCTCAATTTAAATTCCGAAAATAAACCAGAAACTGGTGAACCCATGGGGTCCCCCCTAGATTGCCTGTAAAATTCCCCATTAAAGCTAAATATATTACTTTGAACAATAAGATTCAAACCTGCTATAAGTGAAGTTTTTATATTGTAATTAAGTTTCTCCTGATTATCAATTATGGTAATAATATTCTGAATAATTTCCTGCATGTCAAGAGATGGGTATAATAAGATGATATCCAGACTAGCTAACCTTGTATTATCATTTAAAGTACAGGTCTTAACCCTTTCCAATAATGTGGCAACAATAATAATGTGGTAATAATGTGGCAACAGACGGCTTGTTTTTTGCATTTGAAACTTTAGAAGCAATGTAACAACTGTTTCCTGATGATGACCATAGAAGTTGGTTAAAACGTTGATATTTTTAATTTGGTTTTAATGTATGTATAAGTTTTAAATTTGACATTTGTATACACCATTTAGTAAATCTGTGATATTTTATACTCACGTCTTTAATGTAGTACTGTTTCATGGTGTAATCGTCCAGCATTTATATCAATACACTTCGTTTCAAAACAAATATTAAATACAGCAGTATTAAAATGCAGATTTCTGCAGCAATTTGACAGCCAAATATTTTGTTGTAGGAAATTTAAATTAAATTGAATGTTGCCTGGTGATTAAAATAGTCACTTGTAAACACATTAAAAACCATTAAGTATAGTGTTTAAGTATATTGTAACTGCACAAAAAGTAATGAAATCCCATCAAAAACATACATGTGAAAGAATGCCAAGTTCGTTAACGGTTTCGCTAATAAAAGAAGTGAGATCTAACTGGAAACCAAGTTCTTTCGAAGTTCCTTAAATCATAGCCCCTGTCATGCATAACGTTCTCCAATTGCTTAAAATTATTTGTTATGTTATTTGCTACTCAATAGAGCGACTTGGCAAGTTTTCTCTTATACAAATTTCTCTACTTGATTGATCTGAACTTAAAGTTAATCACTTCCTTAACTTATCAATGCTTTAACTTCGACATACTTATTCGAATACTTGATTGACTAGATCTTTGCCAATGACATACTAGACTAAACTGTACTCAGACTCAAAGATTAAAGTTCGTGGGTGAAAACTTGCCAAGTCGCTCTATTGAGTAGCAAATAACATAACAAATCATTTTAAGCAATTGAAGAACGTTATGCATGATAGGAGCTATGATTTAAGGAGCTTCGAAAGAACTTGGTTTCCGGTTAGATCTCACTTCTTTTATTAGCGAAACCGTTAACGAACTTGGCATTCTTTCACATGTATGTTTTTGATGGGATTATTACTTTCTTTACCCAAAAAACTAGTTTTTTTATTACTCGTCGATTAAGACAAACTTGGAGGATAATTAAGATCGGAAGAAGGTCCCATCTTTCACTAGGTGCTCAGGACATCCCTAACCAATGACATTAATAACTTTTTTTGTATCATTTGTGTAAAAATTTAAATTTTTAACATAAGCTATTCTTCCAGACACCCATTCAAATAATGTTTTAATCATTAATTTTTAGGTACGTTCGTAATTATATAAATACGTAGCACCAATAATCGTCGTCTGGTCCGTCCGTCTGTCAGTCCGTCCGCATATAACAGCACAAAAACTATCCAACCGATGGTTTGAAATTTAATATATATTATACTTGCAGAATTTTGTCGAGTCATTTCAAATTTTATGAAAATCAAATCAAAACTTAAAAAGATATTAATAAAAGTTTTCTTCATTCTATTAAATCCTATCGTACGTAATCTATATAATAAAAGCGCAAGTCATGTGACTGAGGAAAACAAATATGGGCAAACCACTTCTTTTTTTCTTATGCCAGGCGGCCATTTTTATTCAAACTTATTTTTTCGAATAAAATTGCTTAAAAGTTACATTTTTAAAAAGATCGCTCAAAAAATTTTTTTGCTTGAAAGATGATTTACATTAAAAAATATGTAGATTCTGAGATAACTTCAGTGGAAATTAGGTTAACAGCCTAATATCTCAATCCATTAGAGTAAATAAACACAGGAGATTCGTTCATTATCAGTCATAAAAATATTAAACCATGGAGGTAATCATTCACAAAGCAAGATCTCCATGGTGAATTTTGCAGCGCTATCTGGTATAGAAAAAAATTCGCATTTGTAAACGTGGCAATATATTAATTTTAAAAAAAGCATGCTCATTTCGCTCATAGCAGACAATATAATTCATTTCACTGAAATAATAAGGATAATTTTTTTACATTCTGAAACTAGTTATAAAACGAACGCACCTCATTTGTCACGTTTAACATACAATTTCCAACTTGTTTAATCACTTCATAACGAGCGTTCTTTACAAAATTTTTAATCTTCCATTACCAGTATTCCCAAATAGAATTTTTTACCTAATTTAATCTCAGAAATCCTGAGATTAAATAAGTCAAAATTTACTATTTATAGTTACTGGTAGGTATATGAGGATTCTGAGCAGCCTCTACGTCACGTATACGCCACACTCGTCGCGAAGGGCTTAAACTAGAAATTTTCAACCTGTTGCCCACGGGCCACCACTATATTGTAACAGAAAAATTTGTCTCATTTAATGACAGAAATTTTGCGATTATGTAAAACGAAGACTACCTTTCGGAATTTGTGGTGGCAAACGACTTTCAAGGAAAAAAGTTAAAAACTCTTACTTTAAAAGATATCAGATAGAAACTTTGAAAAGAAAAATTAAACTTGCATTTCCATTTTAAATATTATAAGCGTTATATATATTTTTTTTTAAACATTGTTTAGAACAAACAGTTTTAGTAGGAAGTAAATGAGTAAATAATAATATAAATAATACAAGAATTGAAAATTCCTTTAACTTATACATAATTTAAATCGTTAAGTTCATTATTCACCCAACAAGAATTTAAACAGTTTTAATACCACAATACAAATGTGCACGCAACTCTCTGATACAATGGATGATTTAAGTTATTATAATACGTGGGTGAGTGACAAGGAGGGGATTTCTGTAAATATACGCTTAGAATTGGGAATTAATCATTGTAACAAACGCGTAAACAAGTAGTGTTCTGCTGGTATTTAGATCAGTGTTTCACAGCCTCTTTGGATTAGTGTCACACTTTGATTTTAATAAGGCTTCTATGACATACTATATTGATTTAAACTTACAAATAAATATTTAAAATATATACAGAAAAAAATTCAAATACTTTTTGAAGACATTTCTTATCAAAAAATTCGAACTCTGACCATTAAAAAAAAGTCTGAAAAAGTAGCAACTACTGTAGTTTCGCTACTTGAAGCGCGCTTTTTCTAACCCTTGATTTTCTAACCCTTCTAACCAATTTCAGAGGTTTTGTTGAATATCTACTGAAACTCGTGAGGAAATGCCCGAAAGGCCCTTGAACTTTGAGGATGTAAAGAATATGTTTGACTTCATGTTTTTCAGTGAAGATTTTGTTGCGAGGACAATTAGGGGGGGAGGAGAGAAGGCAATAATAATTGTAACAATAAAATAAGATTTTCGATCCCTCAAGTAACAGGAAATGTTAAAAATGGTCTGTCACAGTAGCAAATAACTATGTAGGTCATCTTCAACATTTGTGTACATTTGTGTAAACATAGCACGTATAAGATGTTAACGTTTCTGCGAAAAATTCAATATATATTATATAGCATATTTTATTTTTAGCCGAATTTAACACCGCTTTCCAAAAACTTGACAAAAAATCGTAGAAATAGTATACTGTAGTTAAAGTATTAATATATTGAATATTTGATGAGATACGGGTATAATGTGATGAGATATGGGTAGATATGAAATAAATTTTAACTGCGCATGTGCGAACTACAACAATTTTTTTTTTTTTTTTTTTGGTCATGATTTGATAGTCAATACTAAAGGGCAACTCATATATAAAAAGACCAGTAAAATATCGCGAAAAATCAAAAAGTTACAGCAATATTTGATAAATTGAGGAGGAAATCTCATAGGATTATATGTTTTACTTTTTACTTTTTTAATTACTTTTTTATTATGTTTTACTTTTTTAAAGCTAGAGGGTGCAAAATTTTAATGTTTAATTTTCAGTATGATTTCGGAATACTTAAGGCAGGAGAGCAGGTTTATAGTATATCTGAATAAACTTACCTAAAATGTCTTGATCTGGGCGAAAGCTTGGACAGGGTTTATGGATTGTTTGACCCGGGAGTGTCGGTGGCCAGCACAAAAGAGAATCCCAAACAAAAGGACAAAATATAGACTCTGAAAAATAATAATGGCAATTACTTTTATCATATCAAGCATGATGGATTTAGATCAATATATTGTTATAGTTGGCTGAGCAAAGCGAAGACTAATACACAGCGCAATATTATTTTGAGGCACCTACGGTAGATATTAAAACCTTTTAGCAAGCACATAATTCAAGAAATATTTCACGAATTTCGTTCTAACTTTCACAGAAGGTATCTATAAGGAAGGCAACAAGAATGAGTTTCGAACCGTTTGAAAATTATATTAAAAAACAGATTTTAAAAAATATGATAATCCTTAATGTATTGTCGATTTTTTTTTTTTTCGATTGGCATTATTCTTTGAAATAAGAGTATAATATACAATTAGTGTGAATAGCCTGTGAGCTCAATGCCATCAGTTTAACTGGGCACTTTTCTTTTTCTTTTTTAATTTATGGGCAGCAGAAGTTTTTTTTATTATTATTATTTCAGAATTGTTTTCAAAGATATCGGAAGCCTGTTTTCTTCTGAGATTTTTTTTTAGCCAAAAGAAAGACTTTCAAAAATATGGGAAACTACGAAGCTACATTGAATTCTTATAACTGTTTTCGCTGTACCAAGGCAATTTTCTGATTGCTTTACGGTGCAGTTAAAAACTAGTTTTCCTTTATTAAACTATCTTTTACAGCAGTCCATAGTTTGCAGTTGCCTCAAAACAAATGTCAAACTTATTGCTTTAGAGGATAAGTAGACTGCTCTTCGTTGAAAGCTTGAGAAGTAAAATAGAATACAATTTGAATTTGCTCAATAAAATATATAAAATCTATAAATTCCGTGTTGTTTTCTTTTAAATTGATAAGTAACTTCACCTTCCATAAGTATACTGGTTTTTTTGTAACTGGTTTAATCGTGCTAGAAAAAAAAATTAAGCGCTAAAGTTTTGGTAGGATTAAATTTCTATATTATTAATAAGGACTTAATTCCTTCTTAGCCAAAACACTATAAATTAATTTATATATTAACTTCAGTTACCTTCATTTTGCTATTCTGATACATTATGAATGCAAAATGCAGTGAGGATCAGTTTCAAGGATTTTTGCCATCCAGATTCAAGTAAAAGTAAAATATTTCTTTTCGTGGATGGTTGATTTTTGTTGAAATTTCATATAAATTTATATATTTTTTTTAACATCTTTATGTTATTATTACTAATGATATTTATAAACACGTTTCTACATCGCATACGTTTTCTGCCTTTCACACTTCTTATTATTTTGTTTAAAAAAATCTTTATCAGATTTTCATTTGTTGCTATTAAATATCGAAATGAATTGGATCTAAAAACATTTACTAACGATGCTAATACATCAAGGAGGAAAAAAAGAACAATTAGATTTCTTAAACTTTAACTTAAGCAAGGATAGAGAATGTTGAACCCTTTCTAATATAAACGAATCTCCTTTATTGATTACATCACTTTTATCGATATTTATCCGATGGCTCAGTTTATAGTCAATATATATCTTTAAATCTACATTTATTGAAATCCTTTGAATAAATTGATTTGTGTATTTGAAGAATGGTCAATAAATCAAATTAGTTCGTACACTCGGTATTATTTAGAATAATACCAATTTCTTAGAAATTCCGTTCTTGAAATATAAACGTGAATTAATTCTCCTATATATTCAAATAATATCCTAAATCTTGATGAATTCTGTTCAGATATTCTAAAACTTCGCTGAAGTGCTTTGACGGCATGAGACATAAGCAGTAAGGAGAATATACAAAAACTGATATCAGCCCCATTCGTTTCAGCAATGTCAATAATTATATGGGTGTTTTATAACTATCGGAATAAACTTAAAGGGATGATATAACCCTAGGACTTTTTACTACTTTACCAAGTAATTGGTTGTCGTAACTAAAGTGTTAAAGTGTTTAAAGTCACGTTACACTGAGAAAAATGACACTTTCAAATCTGAGTAAATCGATGTTTCATTTTGTTATGAAACTTTTTGTTTCAAATAGGACGACCCAATGCTTTCAATTCTGAAATACCAGAAATACTCAGAATATTGAAACATGGATATACTCAAAACTGAGCACATAGAGGTCAGTTCATACTCATTTTTGAAACATGGACACACTCAAAAATTATTAGAATCAATTCAAACTCATTCTTGAAACATGGAAATACTCAAAACTGAGCACATAGAAGTCAGTTCATACTCATTTTTGAAACATGGACATACTCAAATATGAGTACATGATGTTTTATTCTTGAGTGTGTGCCTGTTTTCAGAAATGAGTAAATACATGTTTCAAACTTGAGTAATTTTGATTCGGAGCCATTTTGACTATGCGACATTCTCAGATTTGAGTATTTTTTGCTCAATTTTGAAAATGTAGAGTGTATGATGTGACACATTAATTTTCCGACTGTAGATGGGAATTGCTGAAATCGTGTTTTCAAATGTGTTATGCGCTTTACAAATTGTTCACTTAGGTATCGTCACTTTCCTTACTAAACGGTGAAGTTTTGTTATATTATTCTGAATGTGTTGGAAAGTGTTTCATAATCCATGCTTGACACATAATTTTTCTTTCTTGTTTAAATAATGCAATTAAATAATAATTAAAAATCTTTGTTTTTAAATTTTTCTCTAAAACTAAGAGGATTTTATGTCGGATAAATTCAACTTTGCCAATTGTAACTAAAAAGATTAGCATTTAACCGTATAAAGCAGCACACACGCAAAATTCACCCTTTCCCACTCACAGTTTTTTTTTCTTTTCACAGATTCTAAACGTATTAAATATTCAAAATTTCTTGAAAGCAATATCATGTTGAATATTAAATTGTCATCTCAGGCCTGAAAAATATTTTTATGTCAGAAGTATTTCACAAGTGTTCATGTAAAAGATTCAGAATATATTTTGGGGCTTGATGCTACACAACACAGAAGTGTTCCAAATTCCATATAAATAAGAAAATTATGTTGTGTTCTGATTGTATACACAATAAAATTGAATAAGATATAACCTTGCTGATTTTTACTTTGAGAGTAAAGTCATTTTAAATAAAAACAGAGTAACTAAGATAAACCGATAAAACAAATGCATTTTAATTGTTATTTTATAAGGTAAGAACTTTTAAACAGATAACTGACACTATAAGATATATTAAAAAAAATACAACCATACGTCTTCTACCGGGTGTCCCAAAAATGACTGATGGATTTTAAAATTCAATAACTGTGATATATATTACAATAACGGTGATATATATTTAAAAAGCTCTTGCAGGAGGTTTATGTATGATGGCAGGAGTTTTCCTACTGTAGTTATTGATTTTATTTCGAATTTCAAACAATAGATGGCGCTGACAGAGATTGGCGCTCAGTCGAGGCTGAAACTGGCGCCCCTCAGCATTGATACACCGCCCCCTGAATACTACACCTGCGCGCTGACAAAAATGGCGGCTGTCGCAGGCGGATTTTTTTTTCAGTGTTTGTATGTTCCCTCGAACTTCAACACCAATAATATGTAAAAGTTTCCTTTGACTTATTTGATCTCAGAAAAACTAATAAACTAATAAGCTAATAATAACTAATAAGCTTGTTAGATCTCAAGTATCTGGGAGAAAAAAGAAAAAAGATCATACTTTTAGGGATTCCACATTATGTTCCGAAGGAAGAGGTGTTGGAAGTAATAGAAACAGAATTAAGTCAAAATGTGAGAGACAATATGAACAAAGTTATAACACGTCCAAAAGCAAAAACCTTTCAATTAATGTTGGAATTAGAGGAACCAATGGCTCTTCGTATGCTAGCAAAAGGCTATATTTATATAGGTTTAGCATCGTGTAGAATTACAAATTATGTCCCTCTTATAAGATGTGGAAACTGCCAATTATTTGGACACTCCCATGAAAAATGTAGACGCAAACAAGCGTGTGCATATTGTATGCACAGCCATGAGTCCAGTACATGTCCTAAGCGCAATTATCTAAACTTACATAGATGCATAAATTGTTATAATACTGTTGATGAGAAAGGCATGACATTTAGCTACAAACACAGTGCAAACTCAAACAAGTGTCAAGTTTTCCAAAATCTTCTCCAAAACAGACAATATCGCATCAACAATACCATTAGATCATTTTCAACTTAAAGAATAGTTCCTCTAAAATCGTTTCATCAAATACAAACTCAAATTCATATCCTTTTCAAAATTCTACCAATGTTAATATTCATAAATTGGAAGACCTTAAAATAGCGCAATTAAACCTGCAAAAAATACGCCCAGCTTCATCATCCCTCTTTCAAAAATTAATAAATGAAAAGTACACAATAGTCTGTCTCCAAGACTGCGCCATAACAAATAAAAGGCCACATGGTCTTCCAAGCTCACTACCATGCTACTCTTCGTTATCTAGAAATTGTTTCATAGCCATTTTAAACACGGAAATTCAACATCTTCAAATAAAAGCAACACAAAATGCAGTCTTTGTAAATATATTGACAATAGAAGGATATCTAACAATAGGTTGCCAATATATACCTCCCTCCCATGACATACAAGAAGACTTGCAAGAATGGGAACAAATTAAAGGAGGATCACCAAAATTCTTAATGTTAGGTGATTTTAATGCTCACAGTCCTCTATGGGGATACAATAGTGAAAATGACAGAGAGCATCATTTAATTCATCAAATGTGTACTCACAAACTTTTAGTAGTCAATAACCCACATGCTTTCCCGACATACGAGTCAAAAGACAGGAAAGGCTGGCCAGATTCTCTCAAATTAGCTTCAATGCCGATCTTCTCTCACATAGCGAGCTGGGAAGTGATAGAGGAGATGGATTTTGTTGCTCATCGTTTAATAACTTTAATATTAGATACAAAAATTCCGAAGCTTCCCAGACGACGATTCAGAACAAAAAATGTATCATTTCATAAATTTAACACAGCTTTTCACAGTCAAATAGAAGAAAATAATATATGCTTTAATAATATAGAAGATATAGATACATTTAATGATATTTACGAAAAATTCATCACATTACTCACCAATATCTGTAAGAAAAATTTTAAAAGAAGAAAGTCAGCGTATACACCACAAATAACATGGTGGACGGAGGATATCAGAAAACAAAGAAATTTGGTTAGAGCTTTAAGAAAGAAATCAAAATTACCAGAGTCAACTCCTGAACATTATGCGAAATATAAATTAGAGAAAGCTAAATACAGAAAGTTTATAAAGAAAGCTAAGAATGATGCATGGAATCAATTTTGTAAAAAAACAAAAAATCCATATGGGAAACTACAAAAAGTAGCTTTTCAAGATTTCTATCATAAAGAATCGTATGTGCTGTCTTTTTCAGACACCATAACCCAAACTAAAAAGCAACTATTCACAGATCTCACAAAAGGAATTTTTGGTCCATCAGCTAATCCAAAAGTTAATCTGCATCCACAGTTAACGGACACTGTACCGCCGTTCACTATTCAAGAATTGAGAGACGTCATCTACTCTTTTGATGCTAACAAAGCGTCGGGAATAGATGACATCGATCATCGCATAGTAAGAAATATTTTCAAAATTAAAAAAGATCTCCTACTCCAAATGTACATAACACTACTGAAACTGAACTATTTTCCAGATGTTTGGAAAATAGGAGAGTTGGTGTATTTTTTTAAATCGGGCAAACCCCCTACAGAGATTGATTCCTACAGGCCAATAACTTTGCTCCCAGTTTTCGGAAAGATATATGAAAAACTCTTACTGCGAAGGATAAACTTCTCTTTACACAGAAATAGAATACTCTTTGAAAATCAACATGGATATACGGAAGGGAGATCAACAGAAACAGCAATTCAAACACTATTCTCACACATAGAAATAATTAAACAAAACAACTCGTATATATCCCTGTTGTCAATAGATTTTTAAAATGCATTTAAATCTTCCGTGGGAGCAGACATTAATCTTACTTCAACAACTAAATATTGAACAGCCCTATATTAACACGACAAGGTCCTTCCTAACTAAAAGAGGAGCATATCCCAACTGGCTAATGAATGAAATACGTTGGTTCTCCAAAGGCTGCCCACAAGGCTCGTGCTATGGTCCTTTCCTGTAGAAAGTGTTTATGCAGCAATTAATCGATATTCTCAGCAATAAAAATATAAGAGTCATAGCATATGTGGATGATTTAATGTTAATCATTGAGGCAAGAACTAGAGCCGAACGAGAAAGGAGAGGAAATGAAGCTCTTCAAGTAATTAGCGATTGGGCTCAAACTTCAGATCTGAAAATATCTTATCACAAGTGCCAATGTCTGAATCTCAGACGTCCAAAGTATTTAAAACGGCGTCCAATCTTCAAACTTGATTCACATAATCTTAAAACTGAAGATACTATGCCATATCTAGGAATACATTTAGACTCAACCCTATCATTTTTGCCACATCTTAGAATCAAACGGGATGAAATGTCAGCAACAATACAGAACTTGTTAAAATTCGCATCAACCACAAGTGGCATTTCCAAACAAATCATAAAAACTTGGTACACTTCCATTCTAGAAAAGAAAGTTTCATATGCAGCAGCTACATGGTTTCCAAGATTGCAAAAGTCGCATGGCTTTCGCCTGCTCTTATCTATTCATCGTCGTTGTCTGCTACTAATTTCTGGAGCATATAAATATCTCCTACATCGGCTCTAAATGTCCTGACAGGAATTCCTCCACTACCTTTAAAACTGAAACAGATTGCAGACCAAGGAATGATAGAGACTGGGAGTGCCATCACACCCACATCACTCTGATACATTTCAAAACAAAGCTTACAAAAAATATATAGATACCTCAAAAGAATATCTTAATATACTGGATCCACAAAATAAAATAGAGACAGATGTGCAAATATACACGGATGGCTCCAAAACTGAAATCGGCACGTGTTATGCCTACTGTGTATTTAAAGAAGAAGAAATAATATATACATATCAGCAAAGAATACAGAATGAAAACTCAGCGTATCAAGCGGAACAGCTGGCGATCTTGGACTCAATACAATGGTCAAAACAATCAAAATATCGCACAATAGTTATAAAATCAGATAGCCAATCTACAATATCAGCACTAAAAGATATATCTACAAAAAATATAATAATCAGCCAAATAATCCAATCTCTGCAAGGAGCAACACAAAAAATTTATCTACAATGGGTCAAAGAACATTCAGGCATAACAGGTAATGAATTAGTGGATCGATTAGAAAAGGAAGCAACTGACCCAAATTCATTAATACCAGAAAAATTTATACCATATCCATCCTCATATCTTAAGAGAATATTAAAGCAAACTTTACATAACTCATGGCAATGTGATTGAAACTTATGTCCCACTGGGCGATATACCTATGCATTGAAGCCAAAAGTTTCAGAAGACTATCTTCTAAGTCATCGATACCTATATATATTTGCTATCAATCACGGCCCTTTCCCGGCTTATTTAATTAAATTTAATAAAGTTTTGTCTTCAAGATGCACTTGTGGCGCAAGAGGGGATTCGCTACATTACGTTCCCACATGCCCATTGACAGCTACTCTACATTTGACAGACACCATCTCTCTGTCGAATTGGTTCAAATCAATCTCGGCGAATTCCTCATTGCTTCAAAAGATAATTAGCTGCATGTCCTTAATAGAAAAAAACCAACTGTTATTCCAAATGCCACCAGTACACATCATTGGTGGTGATGATGATGATGTTGTTTTTCCTGATGATGACGAAGTTTATTGAAAAAATCCACTGTCTCTACTTTTAAAATATTTTATGCTAAAACTCTGACAATTTCAAATAATTTTTAAACTCTTATTAATTGTGACTTTTCTGCTGAGTATGACTTTTGAGTATGACTTTTTGAGTATGACTTTTTTGCAAATACAGCTGGGCTGTTTTGTCAAATATGTATTTTTTTTTTTAAATATACTTGCCAAGCAGGGCTTGCAGGGGCTAAAGCCATATGGTAGGCCTCCCTGCTTGGTTGAATCTGAATCTGAAAAAATCTGAAAAAACTAATAATATATTTAACTATGCATGTACAATTTTGACAAACCCATATACTGGGATGTTAAAAAAAATATGTACGTTTTTTAAAACATGTTTTACGTGTTATTCGCTTCAAAATGACATTGGTTATTTGTTGAATGCGTAGTATGTCTTATATGTAGATGTACGCGTCTATCAGTATAGCACTATACTCGATCGTCGTATGGGACGAAGGGGTCCGAATAAGTACCTCTCACGTTCCCCTGTTTTATCCACCCCGTTGATTTTAACTTCTGTGAGATCCTCATACAGACGTAGCGTATAGTTTGAAAACGCGCTCACTAACAGCAATGCATCATCAAAAATTACGATGGAATGTACAATAATTCCTGTGGTTACGCTAAAGATGTAGTGCATTGTAATTAAAGGGCATTAATGTAGTGCATCGTACTCTAAAGTGTTTGAAGGATAGAGATTTGGAATTTGAACACTTGTTGTAATTGCACCAAAACATTTATTGTAATTGTACCAAACTTAGATTGTTGTATCAATATGATTCGTACGATAATACAAATTATCTTCTGTATTAAAGTATGAATACGTTTCTTGACTACCCTTGTATTTAAACTAAATTTCTGTGTTGGCTCGAAAACCCCAAATTTTATCAATATCCAACCCGATTTGTGGGGCATTTGTTTCGGGTTGGTGTAGGATTAAGTGTTGTTTGTTGAGGGAATTTTTACACGAGAGTCCAGAAATTTCTTTCATACGAAAATAATATATTAGAATATTCATAAACATGTATGTGTTAAATTTACTTCAGAGCCAATGAAATTTATATCAGAGATCAGTTGTACAGTCTTCCATAATTGCATTTAAAAGTGGTATTTAAATTTTCACTTTCTTCAGTATACATAAGAAGAAAGTATTGAAATCGGGAAAATTTTCGACTTTCGTCTTTTGATGAATTTACATGTTTTGGGATATCCTAAAACTTTTGATATATTTTTTTTAAATGTCTGTCTGGCGTCTGCGTCTGTATGTATTTGACACAAATTTTGTGGGCGCTCTCCCTCAGGAACTAATGTACGGAATTTCAGCAAACTTCATATTATTAGACCTACGGACCATTCAGATTCATAAGCTGAATATTTACTGAAGATCGGACAACCTTGCAAAGATAAGAATTAAGCAATTTTTTCACTCTTTTGTCATTTTCTGAAACTCTTAAATTCTTACAAACCCAAAAAATATTGTGACATCATTCATTTTCTGATTGTACCAGAATTATCTATCCTACACATAAATTAACATCATTTGCAGTATCAGCCCTAATTCTGAAAGGTTTTGATTCTCCGAGCATGATTTTGATTCATCCCCGCCAATGTGAAATGCTGGAATGCTAAGAAAGTCTGAACGCTAAAAAGTCGCTTTTATTCCTACTGATGTTTCAGAGCAATATAGTATTAAACCTGATACCTTCATAAATTAATTTACTAAAATTTTATTTATCACATTTAAAGTGATAATGCAGCAAAGAATTGTATTGACATATCCCTTTAAATTTTATATATAAATAAATTTCAAATAAATTAGGAAGATATCAAATTCAATACTATGTGGGAATGAAAGAGCTAAGGTGAAGTTCATCTGATTGTCTACGCCTGGCTGCACGCTAGATATTGTGCATACCAAGCCGAAAAAGCATTTTAATACATTTCCGAAGAGTTTGGAATGAATTAACAACAGAAAAGGGCAGATAAGGAGAGGAGATCTGGGACGATCCTGCGTTTCTTTAAGGCTAAGGTTCGTCCGGACCACCAGACTTACCCGCGGCTTGTTTCTTGTGGTCTATTGGACTCTTTGACGTTTTATGACTTTCTTAGCATGTCTAAAGTTCAGAAGTCAAGCAGAGGAGGAGGCTGACAAGGGAGACAACGTCTCTTTCTTTTGTTGAGACTCCCTTTCTTTTGTCGATGACCACAAAATCATTCAGAAAGAATGAGAAGTTGTATTGTTGATTTGTGAATCTCTCAGACAGACTTGCTTAGACTGTGAATAAATGCACATTAAGGCTAACTTTGAGTAAGATAGTCTTATCAAACCTAGATCAAAGAACTGACAATGGATGACGACTAATGAGCTGGTGTCGAATCCTATGGTCACAGCTGTGATGCTTGAAGACGTCGTAACTTTAGGTCTATAAATTTTAGTCATTACCTATTGAGTTAATTTCAAGCATCGGCCTCAATAATTTAATCACGTCTGGGTATCAGAATCTTCCTTTTTTTCCTCCCATTACAAAACCATATGCAACGTATTAAAAATGCTCTGCCCATTTATATATCAAATACATAATAATACATATAAACAGTTAATAATATAGACAAAAAAATTAATTTAGTATGAACAATTATTTCAATGCTTGATAATGGAAATAATAATTATTAAATTAATACATCATGGATATTAGTTTTTAATTTTTGGCTGTTATTATCTTTTGCCAGCATGTTGCTGTTATAATTAATTTTGCACACAACGTTAGCCACATATGATCAAAGAAATATATCCAGAAATCCAGAACTCTCACTCGGTCCGATTTCTGACTACCAATATTTTCAAAGAAAAATTTTCTTTTTAGATTTTTCTTGCAAATTTTTCAGATATCTAGCCTGAACGTTATTTTTGTTTAAAATGTTGTAAAAACCTACGACAAAGTTTGTTCTTCAACAATAGGAAACGGACCAGTGGTAACCATGATAAATCTCTTTCAAAATTTCGATTTTAAACATTACGAATATAATCTTCCTTTTAAAAAAAAAAAAAATCACGACAGAAAAGAAATTATGGTATTTAGTACACAATATTCAGAAAAGAATTTTTCGGTAATTTTTCAATGATGAGTTACTGAAAATATTTTGTTTTAAACTTTATTAGCATTTAGTTTCGCACAAAATACAACAGAGCTGTATTCTGAATATTTTACAATAAATTAAAAAAAACAAGGATTCTTCAATGAAAAGCACATAAAAATATTCATTGAAATATTTTTTTAATATTTTTGCAGCTTTATTTGGACACTTACAATGGATTTTTATCTTCAAAACATCTCAAAATATTAATCGAAATATTCGCCATTTGACGTAAGTGCGTGATCTTGTTCATCACATAAATTTGAGTAAATATGAGCGCTGAAGGACAGAGACATGCACAATATCGTCTTTCTTCGTATTCAGTGTGACAACGATATTAATATACGTAGTGCAATAAAGTTCCATTAACGGATAGAATCTATCTTGCCATTTGATGGGATGTCAGCAAAAATAAGAATAATGCTTCATTTCCTACGCTGAAGATCCGATGACTGAGATATATACTTAGCAAAGCTGTAAATATAAATACCCCTTATGTTAGATGTGTGAAGAGTACATATTTAATAGATTTTTTTAAAAAAAGATGTTCATGACTTGACATTTTATCTCGACATACATCTTTTTCTTTTGTTTTTGATTTATTTAAGAATATTTTCGCAGTATGTTTTCACACGTGATCTGTTTTTGATAAATCTTTCTTATTATTGTTATTTAATATTCATATAGAAATAATTCATATCTTATCTGCATGTTTATTTAACCACACACAAACTTTCATAAAAATGATCTAATTTCCACAAAAAATTGAATATGTTGTTGCAGTAGAGCGCAGTATTTTTTTTCTTTCAAAATAGTATTTATAATACACTGTAAATTATTTTTACATACTTACCAGTCAGTATTTTAAAGCTTTATCTGAAACCATATTGAAACTTTACAGATTGCTGCGAATTTACAGATTGCTGCGAATTTACAGATTGCAACAGCCTGTTTTTAGAGTCCTATCTTAATTTACACTCTTAAAATCAATAAATATCAAAATTTTAAGCTCCATCGCACTGTAAAAAATGACAAATGATTCTTAATCTACGAAAATATAATATAATCACGAATAAATTTATAATACAAACTCAACCTTGTTAAGCATGATTCTGAAAAGTGTTTATTTATCTTTAGAAACCTCTGACATCAATGGCATTTCGAGATTTAAGGAATCATTTATAAAAACAAAATTGCTCTTGCTGCCCGTAATTTTCAAAACATTTACGAGTAGCTTTTAAAGTGTATTAATCAGTTTTCTAAGCCCGGAATATAGTTTTTTTCCCGATGCGATCCATTCTCAAGTAAACATTTCCATATTAAACAAATATGTTTAACAGACAAATATGCAACATTAACCGAGTTAACATTAACATTAAAATTAAGATTATTTCTTTACTTTTTCATGCATAAATTAATTTATGCAGCTGAAAGCGTTTACTTGAGAATGGATAACATTCGAAAAACAGGTATTCCAGGCTGAGAAAACTGATTAATACACTCTGTAAAAACTATTCGGAAACGTTTCTGAAAAATACGGGCTGCAAAAAAATACTTTGCTTTTATAAGTAATTCTTTAAATTTTGGAAATGTATTGGTTTCTGGGGATTCAAAAGACAATGGAAGACGCTATTTGGAATTTCGGATAACTCAGAAGATTATATTATATTTTCGTTCGTGGTTATAGTATATTTTCATAAAATAAGAAACATTGGTCATTTTTTACAATGGGGCTATTTCTTTCATACAGACAAATTAAACGTTTTACTTAAAAATACACATGTTTCAAGCTTGTCAAAGATATCTGATCACTGGCACGTTTAACTAGTAAGTTGATAAACAGAATTGTTGGCCAGTGATTATTATTTTTTTTTAATTGTAAAAGAGTATCTTCAGTATTAGGGTTATTCATGAAGATAAAAAATGTTTAATTTCAACCATTTCAAGAAAGAATGTTACAAACATAAATTTGACATGGTTTTACGGAGACTCATAAATAAAAAACTATCAAAGTATTTAACTAGTGTTGGTGAAAAGTGTTTGATAAACACGTGAAAATTAAAATGTAAAATAATATAAAGTATGCAAATGTTCTTCAATGTGTAAGCATATTTGCATATTTCTACAAGAAGATTAATAAAATTATATTAATGCCTGAATTCTTCCGAGGTCTGAACTTTGTAGGGTGCGTCATAAAACACTTTCTCACATTGTATCTTGATTAACGTGTAATGTAACATACAGTTTGAGCCAATGCTCTCCAAAGTGTGAGAAAATTGGCATAAAAATAACTAAAAGAAGTAATTATTATTATATAAAGGAAAATCATTCATTATTTTAAAAATAATATATATATATATATATATATATATATATATATATACTAAAAGTGATTACAGTAAACATGAAAACTTGAAAATATTTTAATAAACAAACCGATTGTTTCGTATGCTCAAAATAACGGAAACATTCTCTAGTTCGGTAATGGTAAATAAACTATTTATGCATTGACATTTGAAATTTTATGGGAAAACAGTTTATCATTACAAACCTTTAAAATCTCACCGTTATTTTATATGCACGAAATTAGTCGGTTTGTTTATTTTATGGTTTTCAAGCCTTTATGTTTACTGTAAGCGCTTTTAGCATATATATTCTATTTTAATAAAAGAAATAGAAGAAATTAAGTAAGTAAGTAAAAAGAAATACAAATCATGCGTTGTTTTTTATAACTTTGCATTTCCGTACGTTAGGAAAACGTCGTATCGCGAATATGCGTAGATGAATTTAAGAAAAATTTAAAAATTAAAAATATAATTAAAAATAACAACAAAATGTATTGAGCACACTGGTGTGCAATTAAAATATAGGATGAAAATCTAGATTTTAATTTTAACAATGAATTAAAAAACCCATCTTCGTTTGTTTTCAATTTTAAACTATTCTAAAAATTACGTTAAAATTATATGATTAGGATGCAGTTTTAGAATAATTAATCACATTTCCCGAATCAAAATATGTACTATTTATTAATGCGCATATCGTTACATTTGAATAAAAATATTATTTCCACATATTTACTTCAGTGCTGTCTAAATGAGGCTATTAAAATGACTATTTATTCCTATTCTAACTGAAACACACTACTTATAAATAGAAATCCCGATATCAACTATCTAACGCATTATCTCTCGCTATTTTATATCTTTACGATGTGCAGAGATCATACATTCGTATAGACATCCGATGTTATAACCTGTTGTTGTTAAAGATTTCTTCATAGTAAATGGGGGGTAATTCAAGCGAAACTCCAATAACCATTAAAGAGGTTGTAATCATAATATGGAGATTAAAATAGAAATTATTTACTGTTATTTTATGAGAATGTGTCATAAGTATAAAATCGATTATAATATCCTATGCAAATATTTATCTTATACTTACGGAAGACAATTTCCCTCCCCCTACTTAAAATTCTCATCGCTTGTGCTATTAAATTGTTTCGGTGTTTGTGTAGTGCTTTTGCAATATCTTTCTTTAGAATAACGATTACGATCAGGAAATCGATAACTAGTTGTTAAAAAATCTTTTATTTTGCATTAAAATATAATATAGAGTACAAAATTGAAAAAAGAATTGAAACATTGAATCTAAAAACTCTTTAGGTGTTTTTTTAAAATAGAAAACTTTAAATAAATTTACAAAAAAAAAATTACAAAAAAAACTAGTAAATGTGGTGGAAAACTCAAATATAAAATCGCAGAAAGAAAAATTAGCTTTAAAGTATATGGTAACAAGATTTATTTTTATTTATAGCAATAATGGAAGTCTTTTTTTTTATTATTTTCTTATTAGCTTATTTTACAAGCTTTTGATACAACATCCAATATCTTTTTTTTTCTTCTGAATTCTTTCTATACACTGGTTAAAACTTGCTAATATACTGTTTATTTATGTGTCTATTTTTCTAATTTTTATTTTTTATTTATCTACAACTTAAAAATCCGTGCATCTTTAGAAAACTTCCGAACTTACGAAAAATTGTGGGGAAAATTAGTAGAAGCACAATCAAAGATTAAGAATATAAGCAAAAAATTTTTTAACCAAGTTTATTCTCAGATTTACTTATTTATTCAACCTTCCTGATAACTTCAAATATTTTAGGAATTGATATATTTGTAAATGAGCAAGAATATAACATTTAACGTCATTTATTATTAGCTACTTGCCAAAGTTATAACCTAATTCTGAAAACAAATACAAGGGGTCACACTAAAAATAAATTAGCGCTTTTACCCCAAATCAAATAGTTCATTCTTTTACATTGTCTTCTACTGTTTCAGAACTTAGTAAAATTCTTTTTTCAGTAGAATTGTACATTTTTTCCGCAAAGATTTTCATGTAATAAATTTTTGATAATTTCGACTAAATTAAATATACCATATTCTTTAATGAACAGAACAAATGAAAATCTTTTAAGCAGAGTATGGAAAATGATAATTTATGGAATAGTTGTAATATTCGGTATCTTTGCAAATGAATAGATGAAATGCAGTGCGTGAGCAATTCAATTATGACCCTATTAAACAAAAATATATTTACAATTCATATTAATTGAATGGGTACTTGTCTATTTTCCCGTCGACCACTTTCTATAAAAAATAACGATTGCCAAACAGTGGGAATTAACATAAAAAATGTGTAAGCGTGTCGTCACATTCGTGATAGCGAGGCTAACCAAAAAGAAAGGCTACCGCGGTGCTTTACGCGTATCTTTTTTTACAGACCGCCGGAGTCACGTGATGCTCGAATGCACCAATGAAGGTGTACGAAAAGAGCATCACGTCACTCTAGCGGTCTGTAAAAAAAGATAAGTGGAATACACCGCGGTAGCCTGTCTTTTTAGTTAGTCTCGCGTTATAGGTTCACGATTTTATGCTAATAACCGTGGCCGAAAGCCTAGTTCGTGTATACCCGACTTCGGAAAATCGTCGGGAAAGTTCCTCGCCGAAAAATTAAAAATTACTTGGGATAACTCTATTTCTAAAACTCACAGGATAAAGTTGTTCATATCAAAAATTCTTTGTTTATGGTTTGCATACTACTGTTATATTTATATATTTTCTGGGGGATGTTACTATAAACGTCAATAATAACAGAAGTTTGGAAAGAACAGTAATCAAAAATGTAAACAGATACAACATATAAATAAACAAACTGTGATATTTTCTTAAATTATATTAATGGTATTATATTATTATTTCTACTATTGAATTATATTATGAATTACTACATATGTTGAGAAGTATTAGTTATATTGAAAGTTATTATTGTTATGTTTATGAATTGAATTTTATTACAGCATTTATTTATATTATTGAAGAGTTATATTATTTATTAGTGAAAAAATGTTTGACAAATATTAGTTAAAGAGGTTTGGATCCCACAGGAATATAACAAAGATAACATATTCCAGGTATGAAATAAACGACCAAGAAAATAATTTGATAAACAAACCTTTAAAGGTAGTTTAATATTACCAAAAGACTTGTTTATTATGTAGAAAAATTAATGTGATACTTAAGAGAAGATGTTGTGACAAGTGCTAGCATTATAAAGTCATTATAAAGTATTGGTAAGAATGACTACAGTTTTAAAATTTTGATGGAGTAATGTCTTTATTTTAAGCCTTTACATAAAAACTGTATTTTTAAGAAAGGGGCTGCAGTAACCATTTTTTTTAAAACAAAATGAGGACTTATCACGATCCAAGAAAGAGACTGAAATAAAACAGTTGGATCTAATGAACTCAAATTTGAATGAAGTCGAATTTTTTTTTAAAACTTTGTTTTAACAATTTGCTAGTGACTACTTATTCTAAAGCTTGTGAACTTGGTAAAAGCAAAATTCTGTTACTATTATTATCCTGTTTTTCTTGTTTATTAATATTTATTATTTATTGTTATTGTATTTTTCTTGTGCACTTACAAATGGTAAGTGAGATTGTAACCATTTCTTGTATTATTTTACAGGGGAAATGCTCATAGCTTTATTTTTATTTATCTATTAATTTTAATTGATTACTATTATTTTATTTTTGTTTTTGTTTTTGTCCTCCAGTTCTTCAGAAATTTCCCATCTCCTTGCTGACAGTCTTTAAATTTGTACTAGTCAAAATTCAAATTTCTAAAGTATTAAATTTATATTGTCTGAATTTATAGTTACTTAACTAGTAACTTCATCCAAAATCTTTAGGGAGGGGGGATAAGTCGTATTTCCAAGTTCGAATCCGGGATGAAAGGCAGTCGTGCTCGTTGATAAACAGGGTTAGCTCTGTGATAGGTTTCCCTTTTAGCTCGCATCAGGCGGCCGTGTGGTATCATCAACAACAACAAGAAAATTCAGTCCGTTTTTTAGTCGAAGAACAGTTTATTTCCAGTTAAAGACATCACTTCAGGGAAAATGCTCGTTAGCCAACGCTAAACGAAAAAAAAAATCTCCAACGTTCCATTATTTTCTAGAATCCGTCCCGATTCTTTTAGCAAACACCAGCGTCAAAAAATTCTCTCCGAATCAGGAGGTACGTGTTTTTAAACTAGCTTGCGTAATAATACATAATACGTCACGTGACCCACTTCTATCGAATCAAAAGGTCTCTTTAGGAACTCTATCAGTATTTCCGGTGGATTTATTTTGTCGTAAAATGACTTCCTTACCGCCAAAAACCTTCTACGCCCCTCCAGAATATTCCATAATCTCGTACCACATGCCTGCCATATCAACAAACGAGCTTATCTGTTTTGAGGCTGTAGCTAAACTTCGAATTTAATACGTAATAAAAATAATAAGAAGAAAAGAAAATGAATCTTTATAAAAGGTTGAAAAAAAAGAAAGAATTAAAGTTTTTCGGAAATATTTTAATAGACATTTGATATTTAATAATAGGATAACTTTATGAAATAAGGTTTTTTGAGCGGAATATTTTAAGAGATACGATATTTTAGCATTAAAATAAAGATGTTCTATTTAAAGAATAAATTAAAAAAGCTATCGCCATTTTTAGACTAACTACTTTCGAATAAATATTATTAAGTGGGTTAGGACAAATTGACTTTACATATGGATAGTAAAAGGCTATTTTAAGAATGAGAATTATTTTAATAAGCTGGGTTATATACCGAATATTATTGAATGGGCAAATTTTATAGAATAATTGCGGAAAAAATTAAATTTTGTAATATATATGATAGTTGCATAATTTCTTCGAGTCATTTCAAATTTTATGAAAATCGAATCAAAACTATATGCTGCCAACGTAAAATGTACTTATTTTATTACGGAAATTAATCATATAATAACAGACTTAATTCATTTCACTGAAATAATAACGATATGATTTTTTTACATTGTCTTGTATTGGATATTTGCGTATAGTATAATTTTAATGTAACATAATTGTAGTTAATTGTTTGTAAAAGTGTATTGAAACTTAATTTCACACAATAAAATTAATATCTATAATATGAGAATAATAATATTAGAACATTAAATAAATTTTGTATTCATGCGTTTTTGCATAAGAGTGCAACAGCTATTGCACCAAGATCTGAATATTTATAAAACTAGTTATAGTACGAACGCACCTCATTTGTCACGTATGACGTAAAATTTCCAACATGTTTTGTATTGCAGAATCCTATAGTCTTAAATATAGTGTATCGCATCAAGTTTTGTAGTTGGAAGGTGCCAAATCTTTATACGTCACGTTTTTGCATTATTGGCTTTAAATCGCATTGTTTGGCGAGAGTTTTATATATATATATATAATGTTAAAATATTAATTATTCATTTCATTATAGATTGATTATTTTTAATATGTAAGTTATTCGAATGTAATCGAAATAAAAATTGTGGCTTAACAACTTGTGTTATTTGTTATTTTTCTTTTATTTTTAATGCGTGGTTTTAACTCATGTCTAATTTCTTGTTACAGAATTTTTTCTTCGACATAGCACTTTTTTTGTACATACTGGGAAAATAAAACAAATTTGGTATTTTAATAAATAATTAATACTGAAATAGTTCTAGATGGATGGTGGCGCAAAATCTTCAAAAGACCTTAAGTAATTAGTTTATATTGGAAGAAAAATATACTCTTATTTTAACAAAAAAAAGCACTATTGTTTTACCTAATAAAAAAATGTGAAATCTAATAATATATTCACTGAAAACTCTTTAATTAAAGAAAAAAAAAGATGAACATTCTCATGTTTTTTATTTTTATACTACGCTTTGGACTAAGTGAAAATCTTAATTGTCTGAGTGCAACGAAGACTCATACACAGCGCAGTTTTACTTTGCCCCATATATAGCTACGAGGGATATTAAAACCTTTCGTCAAGCATAACTCAAAAAATATTTAACGGATTTCGTTCAAATTTTTACAGCAGGTACCTATAAAGGTGACAACGACGTCTATTTATTACCAAGAATAAATGTCAAACCGTTTGGAAATTATATTAAAAAAATAGATAAAAAAGCACAATTAAAGTACATACGTCACGAAAATTTTGTGCGTACGTCATTTTCACCGCCGGGAGATTTTCGTAGACAATCGGAACTGAAAAGTTCATGGAGTACATGGAGCAAAAAAATATGCACGCACTAATATTCAGCACAATAAAATATATTTCAATTTAGTAGAAATCGAAAATTAATCTGGATTTTTTTTCTGTTTGAAAGAAAACCCCCGCAATAACTTGGTAGACATGGTATTAGAGATTTGGCGCAAATCTCAGCAATAGCAGTTTTTTTTTATTTCGCGTGTGTAAATTAAAAAAAAAAATTCTTTGGTGTTTAAATAAAAGGTTTCGATTTATGGCATTATTTCTTTTTTTTCTCTTTTTAGCATTTTAAATGGGATTAATGAAAGGCATGTATTTTAAATTAAATGAGTGAAAGGTTTATATTTAAATGAAATGAATTCAATATGAAAATGTCATAGGAACAATATTTGGCGATTTATCAACTGCGCCAGGATAACATAAAAGTACCAATATATCAAACGATATGTAGTATGTGAAATGAAACAATTATATTATAATCACCCATCGTACAAGAAAAAAATAATAATATTCTGCATTCAGAGGGAAAAATCCATCTCCTGTGCCGTAAGATTTGGCGAGTTCTTTTTTGGTGAAAAGTTTTTCGATGTGATTGTTGGGATCTGCAGGATTTGGCTTACTTTTTCTAAATCTTATTTTTTTGCAGATGTAGTATTTGTAAATATATTTTTTGCAGATATTTTTCTATTTTGTATATTTGGCATTCTATTTTGTATATTTTCTATTTGGCTTTTGGAAAAGAGATTTTTACCTTTTTATCTGTGCCTTCGGAAATATTAAAAAATAAAAAAGATTTACATATATCAAGCGTATAATGTTAGGTTTTGCATTTTTATACGGACCACTTCTCCATTTTTAGATTTTAAATGATATTTATTATTTACTAGCCGTTTACATTTTACCCCTCTGACAATAACAATTATTTATCACAAAAATGCCTCTTAGGTTTGTTAAATAAGTTTGTTTATGTATTTTCATTACTTATTAAAATATCGAATATGGCGATAAAATTTTATTTTAGCATCGTGCTTAAATTTTTAAGATGATGCAAAAATATACTTTAATAAACGTATGTTTGTAAATATTTGAAAAACATGTTTTACCGCTCTCTTGAAAAATTTTGTAAGATGCTAAAACTACCTTTTGGCACCATTTAAAAAAAATTTCGCCAACAGACATAGGATACGAAACGTTTCCCCATTCAGATACACAGGCAAGGCTGGTCTCAAACAAGAGTAAAGCTAGCAACAATATTGTTTTAACTCTATAAGAGTTACAATAATGATATTAAATGCTCCGATTGGCTTTGGGCCCAATTACGAAAGTTTCTCCTAAACAAAACTGTAGAAGAAGTCTTTTACATTTGTTTCAAATGAAGCTTGGTCTACAAGGTATTAGTTAATAATACAAACAACACTAATGGCAGGCAAAAGTTTTAATTTAAATGTATATATTTGAAACCCTTCCCCCGCTACCCCCCCCCCCCCCCCCACAAAAAAAAAAAAAAAAAAAAAAAAAAAAGTTACAGAAATTAATTTAAAATGGCGTTAAGCCACGCTTTCTGACATAAGCAATTGGCTGCAAACGCGATAACGAAACTTTCACTTAACTTAATAACATGTAGCTAATATAGCCCTCAGGGTACTTTGCAGTACCTTGTGGTTTTTTTAAAAAGCTTGAGACAATTCAGGTTTAAGAAGTTGAGATTTACTGTCAAATGATATAAACAACTATGAACACAAAACTGATGAATTATTATTCAGGTTTATGTATGTATTTAAAAAAAATTGCATCTGATTACACTTATTAGATAAATTACTTCTGTTTGCATTTAATAACTGATAAACGGCTTCTGTATATTAAATGAATTGTTTAAATATTGGGAAGAGGAGGCGAGAGGTAGAAAGACGAGTAGCGACATAGGTAGGCTGACGGGTAGCGAAACGAATAGACAGACGGCTAGAAAGAAAAGTAAAAAGAGGGTTGACAGAGGAGTAGTGAGATGGGTCACGAGACGGGTAGCGACACCGGTAGACAGGAATGTAGCGAGAAAGGTTGCGAGACGCGTAGCGTGGTAGAAAAAGAGACGAGTAGAGAGATGAGTACAGAGACGAGTTGACTGACGGGTAATGAGATTGGTAGCGAGTCGGGTACAAAAACAGACGGATAGTGAGACGGGTATACAGACGAGTAGAGAGACAGTAGATGGGTACGGAGATGGGTAAGAAGATGGGTAGAGAGGCGTATAACCAGACGGGTAGAGAGACAGATAGACAAGTTGTGAGACATATAGACAAATGGGTAGAGAAGTGGATAGAGACACGGCTAGACATAGTTAGTAGTAAGTAGTTAGTCGGATAGACAGACGGTTAGAGAAATAGATTGGTGGGTAGCGAGACCGGTAGAGAATTATAGAGACAGGTAGCGAGACGTGTAGGGAGATAGACAATCGGTTAGAGAGACGGGCAGAATAACGGATAGGGAAACAGACAGATTGTGGAGAGACAGACAGACAGGCAAAAGAAAAGTCTGTGGATTGGCGCAGTAAAGGCGCAGGGGACAGAGCCTCCTAGAGAATAATCAAGAAGTATCTGTTAAGCTTAACTTTGAAATATATATAATTTTTCAATTTTGCCGATATGGAGATTTAATGTAAAAGTTATTTCACAGAAGTCATCGAAAGATTTTTTTAATACTTTAATAGTAATTTAGACAATACTTTTGCAATCTGGTTTGTAGCAAAGCATGCTATCAATGTGGTTTGAAGAGTAAGAGTTTCTATAAACAGTTATACAAATAATAGATATATAATCAAGGAAGAAAAATTTCTAATTCACACACAAAAAAAGGTGCAACAATGAAATTAAATTTGCGTTAAGCCACGCTTGATAGAATAATCTGTTGGCTGCAAATCCAATTGCGTAACTTTAAAAAGCTTGGCGTTTTAAAAGATCCGGCGTTTTTTTTTTTTTTTTTTTTTTCAAGTTTTGCGCAATACGCGCTTAAGATATATATTACAACACATCTGATGAACGGTACTTCTTTTCTATTTTCTTAACAGTGTATATGAATTTATATATGATATTTTGTAATTCTATCATTTAATTTGTTCTTTTTCTTTATATTGTAATTGTTAACCCTATGTTCTCAGCAATATCACTCAGACTAATCCCTTTGAGGGAAGTCCTAGTACCATTTATTTCTCCAATTGAATTTTTAATTTTATTAAACATTTATTTCGCTATTGTTTTTTTTATTTGTATAATATAATTTATTTTTATACCAAACCATCTATTTAATACATATATATATATGTGTGTGTGTGTGTGTGTGTGTGTATGTGTGTGTATTTTGTGGAATCTAAATAATTGTTTTAATTCATCTGACTACAACCATTTTCAAATAAGATAAAATTCTTTATTCTTTTTACAATAAGTAAATGGGTATATATTAGTTTATTTTTTCCCGTCAGTTAATAAAATGCATCATGCCTTATTTATTTAAGTATTGCGCGGCAGCGCAATACTTATTTATTTCCAGTGTGACATCTTAATGTTAATTTAACACAGCAAATCCCATTGAACGAGTTAATTTACTAGAGTTTTTCCCACTTTTTGTACGCGTTGCCACAAAATTTTAACTGTGTGCTAATTCTAATAAAATTTGAAATTTGAAATAGTCAAATTGTTTGGCCGACGTCAGGATCAAAACGGATGATTAAATGCCGTTGTATATAGGTAGATTATAATCCAGAAAGTAACAGAGGCTATGTTTTATTTACCTTATTCAAATACTTTTCTTAATAACTCAAAATTTCCTAATTTTCATTGGGAATCAATGGACGTTTTTCCTATAAAATTTAACTATGTTTCTTTATTGTTGCCAACAATTCGAAAACCGTAATAATAATTTGACCACAGCAATAAATTTTCAATTGAAAGATTTCCACGTTCAAAATGAAATTGAATTAGATTTTTTAAGTTTAAAAAAATGGAACAACACGACGTCATACTCTAAATAAACGGACATTTTCAAATATTTTGTTATAATTCAAGCAAAAAGCAGGTGAGTATGTCGCCACATTTGTAACAAAAAGAGCATTTTCTTAGTTCAGTATACATTTGTTCATGATACAAGGAGCATCAGTATGAATAAATACAGGAAGCAATTGTATATATGACGTCATATTTATAACAAACAATTGAAATAATTTTCACCTATAGTGATTTCGCTAGGGAGAAAGTTGACGTCTTATTATATATTAATGGCGTAGATGGTTATTATGAAATAGATTATACTGGTTCAACACAATTTACTTTTTCGTTTATAGCGCCCCCTGGGAGGAAATAAGGTAACCTAATTTAAATAAAATTGATTATTTTAATGTTGTATTATACCTATATTGAAATTAAAAGTAGTTGGCACAGATTCAACACAATTTTCTTTTGTGTTTATAGAGTCTCCTGGCGAGAAATGGGATAACTATTTTTTTTAAACTTTATTTTTTACGGGTTTTTATAAATTATTTGAATAATGCCATGATCAAATTTATGTTTAATAAACATTTTCGCATGATTTTTTACACTGGTAGCGCCCGAGAGGTCGTTGGAGAGGTCTATGACCGCTTAATCATATTATGCATCTCAGGTGTCCATGCACTTTTCTAAATTTTGCCGATACCCCTCATGTGATATATCGTTGGAAAGGTCTGGGACCGCTTAATCATATTATGCATCTCCGGTGTACATCTCCCCACTTTGCCCCTCCCCAAGGGGGGTACTTTTCTAAATTTTGCACACATCCCCCATGTGATATATCGTTGGAAAGGTCTGTGACCGCTTAATCATATTATGCATCACCAGTGTCCATCCTCTCACTTTGCCCCCCCCCCCCAAGAGGGCACTTTTCTAAATTTTGTCGATACCCCTCATGTTATATATCATTGGAAAGGTCTACGACCGCTTAATCATATTATGCATCTCCGGTGTCCATCCTCCCGCTTTGCCCCTCCCCGAGGAAGGTACTTTTCTAAATTTTGCACACATCCCTCATATGATATATCATTGGAAAGGTCTGTGACCGCTTAATCATATGCATCTCCAGTGTCCATCCCCCCACTTTGCCTCCCGAAGGGGGGTATTTTTCTAAATTTTGCACATATCCCTCATGTGATATATCATTGGAAAGGTCTGTGACCGCTTAATCATATGCATCTCCAGGGTCCATCCCCCCACTTTGCCTCCCCAAGGGGGGTACTTTTCTAAATTTTGCCCACATCCCTCATGCGATAAATCGTTGGAAAGGTCTGAGACCGCTTAATCATATTATGTATCTCCGGTGTCCATCCCCCACTTTGCCCCCCCCCTGCACACTCCCCTCATGTGATATATCGTTGGAAAGGTCTGTGACCGCTTAATCACATTATGCAGCACGACTGCTATACGGTGCCTCAGACAGCGGGGACCCGAGACGGAGGTTCGTTCAGTTAGAAGTTTATACTATTTGATGTGCAAATTAAGGGATCATCCGGTGCCGAAGGCAGCGGGGACCCGGGTCGGAGGTTCGTTCGGTTCGGGGTTTTACAAGATTCGAGGCACCGGTGTAAGTTAAGGGCCCGCTAGTTGACGAAGCCAGCTAGTTTTCTTATTATTTGTATTATATAACAAAAATTCTTGACACGTTCCCTGTTTGCAATTATATTCCAGAACATTCTGCTCATATATACTTGTTATTATTTTTATACTTTTGATTATGTGATAAAACAACATAAGATTTTATCGATAGCTTTCACGCACCACTTACTAGTGTCCAAAGTGGACAAAGTGGTTTCCAAAGTGGTTTCAAAGTTTGGGGTTCCAAAGTTTCCAACCTTTCCAAAGTGGTTGCAAACGTATTTTGCACAATGGAATAAAATTATTTGCAAAAATGAACATGATTCATATATTATTATTATTATGAAGATGAGAAACAATCCTTTGAAGTCCGTTATATATATATATATATATATATATATATATATATATATATATATATATATATTTTGTAAAAAATTACTTTTATTATTTTAATTGTTTCAAGAATAATCAATGTTTGAACTGTATATTTCATATTACCAATACTGATTTTGATCTGTGCCGTCTTTTACATACTTGCCTCGTGTGAATTTTATCTGCTTCATATTAATTTGTTATTAAAAAACTTGAGATATTAAAAAAAAGTAACTTGCAAAGCAAATAAAAAAAATAAATTTATTTCTATATTGTTAAGCCCGAGAAGGGACAGATATTAAAATTATTTTATTTAGTCAATGCTACCATAATGTTGCACTTTTATATTAAATCTTGTTTAGTCTATTTAATCTTAAAAAAATTAAACTTAAATTTGAAACATGATATTAAAGCAACTTTAAAACATTTCATTTAGTTGAAATGAAATCTAAATAAATCTTCAACTTTTTTTCAGTTTTACATGCATTACGCAAAATTTGTATTGTAGCAAATTCTAACAGACAAGAAACATGAGAAGTTCAAATAATTTAAAAAGTTGAAGATTTATTTAGATTTCATTTCAACTAAATGAAATGTTTTAAAGTTGCTTTAATATCATGTTTCAAATTTAAGTTTAATTTTTTTAAGATTAAATAGACTAAACAAGATTTAATATAAAAGTGCAACATTATGGTAGCATTGACTAAATAAAATAATTTTAATATCTGTCCCTTCTCGGGCTTAACAATATAGAAATAAATTTATTTTTTTTATTTGCTTTGCAAGTTACTTTTTTTTAATATTTTAATTGACTAAATTTATTATTTAATTTAACATCGTATATACTATGTTAATAATGGAATGGTCTCTAATTCAATTTTCTTTTTTAAAGCCGCTTCTGTCTTTTACAAAATATCTTCATTTAACCTTGTCTGATTGTTTCTAAATTTTCTTTTCTATATTACTGCATACCAGAATTGGTGAAAACTATTTAATGCTTTTAAACCCTTTCTAACATTTTTGAAAAGTGTTTATCAATTCGCGAATATTGAGTAAGTAGCCGTAACAGGTCGTTTACAGAGACGCACAAAATAATTACATTACAATATGATCTATGGGGATAAATCTTTTGCAGTGTATTTTAATGATGTTACGCAGTTTCAATGAAATTGATATACATTACGGAGGTGCACTACAACATACTTTCTATCCAGTATTGAGTACCTACAATTTATCGTTTATTTACACAGACACTCAAAAGAATTCAGTTACAGAACTAACTAAGGGCCATAACTGCATGATGTGTGTTTAATATTGATATGCATTTAAAAACTTAACTAATTTTTAGTGTATTATGAAGTGTATAGATCATAGACAGGGCTGCACGAAAGAACTCGCACAATACCGGCTATGGATAGCAGACAGTGTAAATGAATTTTTACTTTTTTTGTGTTTATTTAGAAACTCTCATTTCATTATATGTTTAAAAAGGAAATTGCTTAACAATATTTCGATAGTTTTGGAAAATGTTTCATAATCAATGCCGTAATAAATGATTTTTCGTTCTTCTTCTTTTTAACACTTTCCAACATAGTTGAAAGCGTTTATGAATTCGGTTTGTCTGTCTGTGCTCTAACTCGCGTAAATATATTCGGATTGTCATGCAATTGATCTATGTTATTGAGGTTTACTATGGCATGTTCGGTATTGAAAAGGAAGTGTGTAGCACTTATAGTTTTTTTTTTACAGAGTCACTCAAAAGAAGTCCGTTACATTACGGTCTACGGGGAAAAAGCATTTTCTGTATATTTTAATGACGTTACACAATTTCAAACATATTGAACTTGGTATATGTCATTGAGGTGCACTACAAGAGGCTTACAATAGAATATGGTGTGCATAGCACTTACAATTCGTTTACAGCGACCTTTAAAGAATTCCGTTACATAAAAATCGTTTGCGGTTTACTTTAATAATGTTTCGCTATTTCAAACATATTGAAATTGATATATATAACTTAAAAATACATGCCAAGAGGCTTACTATAGAATATTTTGTAGATAGCATACCGGCGAGCCGCGGGATAGTGGTGCGCCGTGAGAGGACCTCAGGAGAGCCGCAAAAGTTTTGTGTCAAGCTGCATCAAATATTAAAAGTATCGATGCTTTCACATTTCATATTATACGATTTACTTTCAAATAAGATTTAGTGACATAAATTTGCATTATTTGGAAGTTTATTTATCTGTGTATGTACTATTTATAAGAGTATACGACAAAATCATTAAAATGCTCTCGCATCTTCAGATATATTTCTTTCTTTCAGACAAAAATCATGTCTCCTAAAGGAAAGAGATTACAATATGAAATGCAGTACAGTGTAAAAAAATACAAATGTTTCTTTATCTAATAAAATGTAATATAACCACGAACGAAAACATGGTTGGCGCTGCACTTCGCAGCCATGTCCAACAAATAAGAGTGAATTATTTCAACCAGGATATCGTTAGGATAGCTCAGTAGGAAGAGCGTTGGCAGGGCAAGTAAAAGTACCCAGGTTTGAGTCTTGGTCCCGGAATTTTTCGCTCTGATGGAATAAATCTCAACTATGATACTCCAACCATTGGATATGACTTTCTTCTTTTAGCCTCTTCTTCCATTACAAAGAGTAAAAAGCTATCTGTTGCTGCCACCCGGAGGAAAACAATTCTTGAAAAATTCGGTACATTTTTTCTAATCATGATTAGCAGACTTCAAAAGTACCCTCTGTCCAAATGTTGATTTATCTACATATATATCTGATTTTTGTCATTTTATAGCACTTGTATTTCGCGATTGCTGACTAATATATCGAAATTCCCATCCAAATTCCACATTGACGAAAACTGGGAATCTTCTATAATCGGGTACACTGTAAAAACAAATCCTGAGGTTACTAAAATTTGTTTAGTATATTTGTATTCCACAGATTTTATAGTAACCGGTATTATAAACCAGAATCGTTGTTAGTTGTTATCTAGTAATTGTTGCTATCTGTTTTCTAGTAATTCTTACAAATTTTCTTGTAACAGTAAGAATACAAAAAAAAATTTTAGTAATTGCAAAGATCGATGAGAAAAACTAAATTTTTTTCAGTAGATCGACCCATTTTGTTTACAGTGTACAACGCATTTAGCTTTCGTGTTTTCAAGTAAAAATAACTGAAATTTTTTAATCAAGGGATAGCGAAGCTAATTTTTCCTTCCAGTGCAGGCCGGAAGGACTTTTCTATTTATGACTGCATCACCTCATAATCTTTTTTTTTTCTATAAAGCTCGCACGACGCACAAATTTTCGTCAATTTCATTGGTTTTATATAGTACAATAAATTACAAAAATAAAAGCAATGAACAAGTACTTTAAAACTATTTACAGTTTTGTAGTATTACGTCTTTAATCTTTTTAAAAGGGAACGACTATGTGCCCAAGTAAAAAGAAAAATCTTTTAAACATATATTTGAAAGAAGTTTTGGGATACCGATTTCTCCCTCTGAATACCATTTGAATTTAAAGAGCTCAAAAGCCTACAAAGGAATTGCGTATTTGCATTGATGTTTAAATCGACTATTCAAATGCTTACACGTTATATAAGAAGCGACAATTTCTAAATCGAAACTTGTGTACTTTGCTTTCATTTTATTTAAATCGCATTTTTAACATATTACCGTCTCTGTTAAAAATGTTCTAATATATCAATTTTTCAGTTTGTGAAATACATGCGACTTTCTTACTACTTTTGCAAGCATAGAAAAAGATTAAATTTATAATAGTTCTTAATTTATCCGTGAAATATAATAATTGCATCCTAAATTGTATACAATAAATATCATCCGTAAATATAGGTGAAAAAAATTATTACAGCGTGCGTTAAAAATTTTTCAAGTCATCAGTCATTTGTAGTCTTTGTAAATTTGTCTTTGTAGTCTTTGTAGTTCTTTGTAAACCCAAGCTTATTACTTACCCATCATATGTAGTATAGGGTAAATCTTGTAATCGTTTTGAAAATCGAAAAAAAATGTTTGACAGATTTACACGTTTCAGACGCTGGAGATTTCGAAAAACATATTTTTAGAAAAAAAATTGCCGTCCGTCTGTCTGTGTGTCTGTAAACGCTCTATCTCCCGAACAAATTGAGATAGAGACTTGCAATTTGATATGTACTTAGTATGTAATAATGGGAAGAAGCTTATTGAATTTCAGTAACCTCGATTATCTGGAACTATTTTTATTGGACTTTCGAAATATTCGTTCTGATAAAAGGTATATAAAAAAATTCAAAATTGTTTATTTTAAAGAGTAAATATAAAAGACAATAAAAAAACATAAATTTTGCATAAAGAATGAAGTCGATCGGATAATGAGTTGCCAAGATATTTGTAATCCTATTTTTGACACTCTTCGATTTTTCATGACCCTGTATTTCATTTAAATTTCAATTCAAAGATATATTTTAATTGGAAATGAGACTCTTAATCCGACGCAGTAAACCGTTACTTAATATGACTATCAATTTTGGAGTTATAAGGACGTTCCTCTTACGCAATTCAGTAATAGAGCATTTAAAGTTTATGACGTATTCTAGCCACGATTTTATTCGAATTGCAATACATTTTATAAATAGTTTTCACATGTTTTATTTTCATATTTTATATTGTGCATATCCATGATGGGTAAGTATTATGGTGGCCCCCAACGGCTAGTTTCACATTGCACTTGAAATTAACATCCTATCAAAAACAAAAATGATTTGAGAGTATGTAATTACAAATTCTCCCTCGCAGTCCGTCTCATAGTAACTCATACTCGCATGTCTTCAGTCCATTAAGGTATCCTACTATGTTTTAAAACTCTTTTTAATACACTGCTGTCCAAAAATTAAGGAGCAGTGACTGGACGCTTTCGCTTTTTACAGGGTTTGTCGAATATCAACTGAAATTTTTGACAAATTGTTCTTGAAATTCGAGGATGTAAAGCACACGTCTTGTGATTTGAAAATAGGTTATGTTTACACTTTTTTTGTCTTTTGACAATGATGTTTTGAATGTTATTTTATTATGCTTGAAAGGTTTTTACTTAAAGCTATTACAATAGTGTTTTATTTTTGCCAATGATATATTTTGTGCTATATGACTAATTAAACACAAATTAATTGCTATCAAAGTTGAATCGGTACTTTTCGGTTAGCCGGGCACCAGTGATATATGTACAAGTACATGCATAAATATATATGTATATATATGTTCATATAGATAATATATATACATATGTGTACTTGTATATATATATACGCCAGTCATATATACATGTATACATATCACTGGCACCCGGATAACCGAAAAGTGTCGTTGAATCATTATGTTTAAAATTATTCATATTTGAGCAAACGGTTATCAGGGGGCAGAACCCCCCCCCCCCCTCCCTCCCACTGTTTTTTTATATTTGTGACTTAGGTAATCTTCGACCACGAACAGAAGGCGGGTGAGACGTCAAAGTCACGTGGTGCCAGACGGGTCTATTTGACTGATTTAGCGAAAGAAGGAAGATTGAGAGAAGAAACTTCAGGACTAAGTTATTTGAACTCGGATTACCATATCTGGCTAGTTAGCGCCTTTTGATGTAGAATGAAAATAAGATTACATTTATATGTGTTATACAAGAATACAAATTCGAAATTCTTTACTATCGTGATATGGCAAAAAATGCTTGGAAAATAGGAAGTACTGAATTTTTTTTGGGTGAATTCATTGTTGAGAAATTTTTTTGTTAGGGTATTTTAGGTAAGGACAGTTTTTACACAGTGAGAGACCTTGTGAATTAAATATACAAGCTAATTCATAAGCAATAAATAAAAAATTTCAGTAAAATGTGCTTTTTTATCTAAGATACTTTTCGCATAATGTTATATCATATTTATATTTTTTTTTTCATTTTTTATTTTTTTCAAATAAAAGTTTGAAAACTTTTTCACACACCGAAACTTTAAAAGTATTTGAATATTATGTATTATCAAATATTAAGTTGCGATGGAGATATTTGTATAATGTTCCGGTGTTATATGAAATATTCATGATATTTTGGTCAGAGTAAGATCTCTCGGCTAAATCATATTCTAAGAAAATCCCTGACGGCTCGACCTACAGGCAGAGGTAGATTTCGAACACTTCGGAACCTAACTTGTTTGCAGGCGGAGCCGGCAGGGATGTTTTTTTGCTATAAGGGTTGGTCCTATAAAAAAACTTGTCACTATAAAATTTTTAGATAATATTAAGAGGATTTATAATAAATTTAAGCGGATTTGATATCTTCTGAATTGATGAAGTTATGAATTTTTTTCTTCTAACCCCCCCCCCCCCACTTTTTCCCCTCCCCCTTGGGGCCATTTTTAATGGTATCAAAAATCTGTCATACAAAAATTTTCGGCCTTTTCTAGAAGTAATAACTTTAAACGGATTCGATACGTATCATAATTAAGACGTTATGGGTTTTTTCTGTTTTCGCCAAAAGCCCCCCCCCCCCCCCATGGTTCGATTTTGCCCATTAACGAACTTGACCGAGATTTCATGCCCCATTTTATGTATCAGTTTGGAAGAGATTTGTGCAGAATTATGGGAGTTATCGTGTTCGTAAAAAAGTGACATAGATAGATAGATAGATAAAGTTTTAAACTGGGGTGGTTTTGTGTTCTGGGAGTCATGATCGGCGTAGATCTGCAAAATTTTTTCGCAAATTCCAACTTAGGTGAAAATGTAATAGGTTTTTTCGAGATCTTTTTAGGTAGATTTCTTACGAAATCTACCTAAAAAATTGTTTTTATAAATTATTTTCTCAGAATATTTTAACTAGATTTTATATACACTTATATTAAAATACAAAAATGCGATACCTGAAAACATTGCCCCACCAGTGGCTGAGAGGTTCTGCTCTCAAAGCTGGTAGACAGGAGGTGCTGTGCTCAAACCCCTGTCGCGCTCGTCGGCCTAACCGTTTGGAGTTTTCCGTAATTTTCTTCGAACCTTGCGTAAATACGGGTTAGGATCCCTTAGAAAGACCTCCACGGAGGGCATGCTCCTCACCGGCCTACATCCCTAGCGCAGGTAATCGGCCGTAACAAATAACCAACCAATCAACCTAGAAACATTCTCAAAACGAGTATTTCAATATAATTTAAATTGATTTTGCATAAACCATATAGGTTCAAGGATCGATGCAGAGTTTTTTTTTTTTTTTTTTTTTTTTTTTTGGGGGGGGGGGGGGGTTATTTTGTGAAAAGTAAGTTATTTTTGTGATATATTTTGTGAAATTTGTTATATCTTTGTGGAAAATAACATTTTGTTACGAAACATGCAATCCAGCTACAGCTACTCAAATTCAAACCAAGCATTTTTTAATAATAACTTCTTTAAATTCTTCTGCCAGTGTTGAATTCAGACACTTTTTTCCGGGATTTTATCTTACTTTACTACGGAAATTTATCTTACTTTGCAAAACTGGCAACAATAATGAAATAGTTGGAACTTTTTTATTTGCGTTTGTGTAAAATTCATTTACTGTATTCCGAACGACGCATAAATCAAAAGTATCCAAAACTGCCTTCCGTTTTGCAGGGCGACTGCGATTTTTTCCTGGCTTTGAAAGCCTTCCATCAGGAGCAGATTTCGACTCACGTTTAATTCTTTGGATAGTTCGAAGAGGAACGCCAGTAGCAGCAGACGTACGCTCCTGTGCTTTCAGAATCGGAATGGAAAGAGACGAAGATTTTGCTTCATTTTCAAAAAAATTAAGCACATTATTAACAATGTTACGTTCATCAGAACGCAAAGTTTTCCCTTTACGAGACATTTTGTGTTGTTCTGAAAAGAACAGTTTAAATAGAGAATAATGATAATAATAATCAAGAGCGCTGAGAATATAACAACCTTCTAGGACAAAAGAAATTATATCAGTGAGAGGAGAGGACAGACAAGAAACAGAGAGGGGAATGTAGTATATCGCCAAAGGCAGGAACGCTCGAATATGTTACAACCCTAAATACTTGCTCTTCCACTGCCCTAATACCCTGTTCACATCGGACATTTAAGATAACTTAGACGGCCATTTTTGAGGTGGTACCTCCCGGAATTGAATACCTGTCCACACCGCCAAACGCATTTAAGATAACTCACTCAACATCACCGTGTCCAGTGCGCATGCCCATATGTTAAAAGCAAACTTAACAGCCAATCGGCCTTCAGAGCCAATCAGAGTGAGCGGTACTGACTGTATCTAGCAATGGAAAGTTCGAACTCACTCAGTGAGTTTCTGGAACTCACTCAGTGAGTTCAGTGGTCTAAGATATCTTAACTATCCGATCTGAACGTAGTATAACCTTTGAGAAAATGAACTCTTCTTCTAAGCGGCGATCTCACCCGCCTTCTTGTTGCGGTCGCATTAGGTATTTTGTACAATTTATTTACTTAATTTGATACGTTGGGTGTTCATTAGGACTTTTATTTTGATCTTTTGATTTAGTTATAGTCTTACATTGTCAATAGAAAAGTTTGTCTTTTTTTGGTTAAATAATTATAATTTTTTTAATCATTTTTTTGTGAAAAAAAATCGTTAGATGTAATTTAAAAAAGAAATCTCTTCGTTTATTTCTCTAATTTGTAAATATTTTAAGTTTTTATATTTAAAATACTGTGATTAAACGTCCAATGTAAGATTTCCCTTAGTTGGAAATTGTTATGACAGAATTTACGCATCTGCAAAAATAATTCATCAAAAATAATTCATTTTCGAGTTTTTTTTTTTTTTCGATAGAACTTTGTACTATATTTACATTGCGGTAATTTGGAGAGTTGCAAAATATAGCTAAAAAGTAAAAAAACAAATCCTCTATAGCATGCAATACTTAAAAGACTTCTTAAAGATATTCACTCGCCATGATATGATTTTCTTACCTTGTATCATTTTAATGATAAAACAGGTAGTTCTATTGACAATCATCTCACCATTTAAATAACTAAATAAAAAGCCAATTTCTAAAAGGACAATCAAATCAAAATAAGTAAACAAACGATAAATAAATAATAAAATACCTAGTATGACTTATTTCTGTATAAATAAGAATTTGCATTGGTTGCGATCTTAATCTGCATGAAGATACAATATAATTACACATACTCTTGTTATTTATCATTGTAGCCTTTATGAATTTCATGCATTCTTTTAGATTGCTACAGAACAAGGGCAGAGCCATGTAAAAGTTGTTGACAAATTATAATTTAAATCATCCAATGTTTACTTACTTTCTACCTTCATAACAGGGAGATTTCCTGTTCATAACCTGCTCATGAATACATACAAGAGATGGGTTGATTCGTTGATTTGCTTTTGTTGAGCAAATCAACAACTGCCCAAAAAAAATCAGATTTTTTTTCCTTTAAAAAATCACAACTTAATTATAAATAACAATTAAATTGCATATATCTACCCTATATATATAAAATCCTAATGTAACAAATTTGTGAAACGATTTTATGAAACGAATTTATGAAACGATTTTATGAAACGACTGATTAAACGACTTATTATGTTTCAGGGCTATTTTTAATAAAATATTAAACGCTTGATGGTGAAATTAATACCAATTGTCCATAAAAATCCGCGGATGTCAAAACTGGTAATAGAATTTTGAAATTGGAATTAGTTTTCGAGATATTAATTTTTTTCTAATTTTAATGACATTTCTGTAATGATGGCAACTAATTACTCAGTTTTTTTGTGACAAAAAAGGGAAAAAAATTGAAAAGGATCCCGATAGGGATTATTGATTTTTTTTATTCGTCATTTTCAAATTGAAATTGAATTTATATTTTATTTCAATCGATAATGAAGACAAGATTGTGATTAAATTATGTTTTTCAGGAAAATTTGAAAAAAAATCACATTTCTATCGTCAGGATTCAATCGTCTGTCAGCATTTAATTTAATTTATAAACTGAAAATATTTTGAATAAATTCGTCCAAATGACGTCATTTATGTAAACGCAAAAGAAAGGAGCAAAAATTTTTTTATACAATTTGTTTAGCGTAAAATGTCATTTATCCTATTTTATATATAATCAGAAGTAATTTGTATAGAAAAAAACAATAATAATATACGTATAATTAAAATACGCATATAAACAAAAAAATCGTCGAATTTGTTTCCATGGCTGTTTATGTCATTTGGCACTAAATCTCACTTTCTGATGCCCGAATTGCGCCAAGCTTTATAAAAAAGCGTCAAGACCCCTATAATAGAAAAGCACCAAAAGCTCATTGGGTTTGTTTTCATAACTTTTGGCAACAAATTTATGTATATTAACGAATCTATCCCTTTTCGAAGCTCGAATTACGCCAAACCTAAAAGCAAAGGATCCTATACTGGAAAAGTACCCGATTTTCTTATGGACAATATTCAAGTTACATAACAAGGTGTAAAATTATCGCGGATAGCAAATTTGTTTAAATATGTCATCAATTGATGCCGAATAAATGGAGGCATGCATGCACAAAATATTTAATTAATTTTGTATGATAAATAATTATTAGAAAATTCGTATATACATATTAATTAAAATAAATAATTTACATATTTAAAATAACATGAAAATATGCATGATGGTGCACTAAAATAGAGAGAAAATTAAATCCTGTTACTGAAAATGTCTATAACAGTACTTTTCAATACCGTGGTTCTTAATGTTATTCACAAGCAGATGGAATTTTTCTCATCCTTAAACGCAAAGGAAGAATAGAATACAGATCGTTGTTATAAAAGTCCGAGTGGTAGCCACAATTTAAACCTAACCATTTTATACAAGCTGGTTTTCAAGTTGTAATTGATTTTACTTATCAATCCCGAAAACAGTCGTCAGTTGTCGCAACAGTTGTGTATGAGGCCATGATAATCAAAAAATGTCCCATTAAAACGTTAAAAGCATGGCAACCCAATTACAGATTTACCAATATTTTTAAAACAAAGCACGCTGTCATGTTTTTAGAGGCTTCGAAGTCTGAGTGGGGGTTGGCGAGCGTAGCTCGCAGGAGGTAAGCCCCCTAGTATAATTATAAAATATTTCAATATTTTAAACAAGGAATCTAAATATTTTTTCGACCTAATAAAGATTTTTGAAATGCGAAATTCTTTATTATAACAAAAAATAACAAAAAATAAACAACAATTTAATATAATACATATATATTAATTATTAAAAGTATATAATTAACTATTTTCGCCTTTTAAAAAAATTAATAAATTTATCTCCTACATGCAGAAGTCTTAACTGTATTCGTGAAGCGATTATTTAGCATACGCTGATCCCAGAAAAAAGGAGTAAAAAGTCTAATGATAAGTCTATGGAAAAACGCGTAGAAAAAGAGTCCGATTTTAAAACTGGATTATATAGAAAACAAGAGTTTTCCTAAATACACGCAAAGTCTTATTCACTTCATCTAAAACCGATTAATATAATGTATTAATTTTAAAAAAAATCGTCTGAGCCATTTTGGAGAAAACGAGTATGTGTCCATTACAACAAGACATACCCCCATTTTACTTAAAAATGGACGTCAAGATCTTAAAATCTACTGCATGTAGAAATGTATAAATTTCAGAATAGAGTAAGACCGGAGATATAAGACTAATGTGAAAAAATTAGAACAATATGCCTCATATTTGCTGAGATATTAAATGTGGGCGTTTAGGTTTTCCTTTGATGTTCTTCTAACTGTATATATAAGGGTGACGGAATCTTCGGTTTTGGACTTTCGGTTTTCGGTTTTTTGCTGCGTCACTCGAGATACTACCGTCTCTCATGATTAATGTAATGAAAACACACCAAGTAAATGTTTACGATATACTTAGAAAATGAATTCTGGAAGAAAAATTGACAAATTGTCTAAAAATAGCAAAGATTCTCATCTATTATTATAGAAAAAAACCTAAAGTTTTATTTCTGACTCAAAGAATTAAAACTGTAAAATTCAATCTGAAATATTTCATGAAATTATAGGTATGTGAATCTACACCATCATAAATCTTTAATTAGTATAGAAAATTCGGGAATAATTGTAAATGACTCAAGTTTAAAATGTAGGCAAATGGTCTGGAAATATTAAAGATGTTTGCCTACTATTTTACAAAAAAAAAAAAAAAAAAAAAAAAAAAAAATGTATAAATTGATTCACATGATTTAGAAGTTGATCCAACACATAGCTAATGTAAATTCAGCAACAAGATATGTGTAGGTAAATTTTTTGAATGATTAGTTCATAAATATACGAACAAGAAGAATTTATTAAAGCCCCCTCCCCCCCACCCCCCAAAAAAAAATCCAATAGTAGGGATACAATATATAAAACCCTTAAAACAAATCTGACGAACGATGAGACTCCGGATATCAGGCAATTTTTTACCAGAAAAAATAAATTCAATTATAATATAATATACGCCTTTAATAATAAAGACTAATAAAGACAATCAATTTAGTGATATTTTTATGTGAAAATAATATTCTCACATTTATGTAAACATGTATGGATAAATATAGTGGAGTAAAATAACATTTCCTCTTTCTTCTCTACAAATCCGATCTAAATGAAGATAAAGTTTTATGTACAGTTTATTTCTTTTAATTTTGATATTTTTTTATTAAATACATTTTTTTCCTTTGTATTTTTAACTAGCCCATTATGGATAAAATTGCTAGCTCTACACATCTTTAAACTGATCTTCGATTCTCAACACGCTATTTTCTGGGATTAGCCGTAGGTATTTGCAAAAGTAAAACAATTCTGCAATCGAACATACAATTAACTAAGAGACCAACTATATTTTATTTCGACTCTAGCAATTTTTTACTAAATTTTTGTCCTTCATAAAAATTAAATAACGTATGAATTGAAAAAGACTGATACTTTCAGGAACATTGCTTTTAAATGATTAATTACTCTAAGAAATGAATATGTAAACAAAATGTATACATATTGTATTTGCTACTTGCTTACAAAAGTTCTACGAAAACTCATTTTAGTTTGAGTGAGTAGATTATTTAAATTATATATAATCTTTTTTTCTTTCTTTTTTTTATGATATCTACAAAAAAAAAAAAAAAAAAAAAAAAAAAACTTTTGAATAATAATAAAAAAAAAAAAAAGGCCAAGCTTGAAAAAAAAAAAAGAAAAGAAAAGAAAGAAAGAAAGAAAGAAAAACAGAAAAAGAAAAAAGTGAACGAAAGTTGAGGCTTAAAGTGCGTGATATCAAATTTCCAGGCTTCTATTCTGGCACTTATTTAACTTATTTTCCATTAAATAAGTCAACATTATATAAGTCAAGTGCCTACGTATATGTTGATAGAAATCGTTTTCTCTTGTACTAAATACATCATAACATGTTTCTGAAAATTATGCATGATGGGTTTGGTGGCCATCTTTCCATATTTTATGCAAATATCTAAGCACCCAAATACGTAGTTAGACTCAGAAGTTCGAAATCGTAACTTAAGGAAACATTTTAAGTTTTTCCTTTACGAACTTGTATGTTTTGAAATTTGTGTCTTAAGATAATGGTGACTTTTTTTATAAATTCATCTTATGATTTATTTCTTATAGTAATTAATCATTTCAAAGCAGTAAAAATAAATTTATTTTCTCAAAATATCAGTCTTCCTCAATTTATCTGTCCATAGTTAAAATCTGAACTTCGACATTGTTACAAACATATTACATTGCAAATAATGCAAACATAGTATTACTCTTTTACTTTAGAAACTTGGGTGCTTAGAAATTTGTGTAAAATATGGAAAGATGGCAGCCAAGCCTATCATGCATAATTTGAAAAAAAAATTAATTTTCAGAAACATGTTATGATGTATTTAGTACAGGAGAAAATTATTTCTATCAACATATACGTAGGCACTCGACTTATATATATGATCATTTATTTAATGTAAAAAAGTTCCATAATAAAAGCGTCGAAATTTGATATCACACTATTTTTTAGCCACAAATTTTGTTCACTTTTTTTTTTAGGCTTGGCTCCTTTTTCTTTTTTTACTTTTGAAAAGTTGTTTTTTGTAGATATCATTTCTTTTTTTTTTAATAGATTATATATAATTTAAATAATCTCACTCACTCAAACTAAAATGAGTTCTCGTAGAACCTTTATAAGCAGGTTGTAAACACAACATGTATACATTTTGTTTACATATTCATTTCTTAGAGTAATTAATCATTTTAAAGCAATGTTTTTGAAAGTATCAGTCTTTCTAAATTTATATGTTATTTAATTTTTATGAAGGATGAAAATTTAGTAAAAAAAAAACTGCTAGAGTCGAAATAAATATAGTTGATCTGTTAGTTATTTGTATGTTCGATGATAACTTTATTTTTCAGACAATTTTTCAGAATTGTTTTGCTATTCCCGACGCGGCAGCGCGTGACAGTGGAAAAACTTTCCGTCGTGTGACAAAAATTGCTTATAACTAGACAAGTAATTTATTTAACAAAAAATGGAAAACACTATTGGATTCCAAATCGCTTCAATTGTCACGCCAGGCCTGTCGATTTTATAAATTTACGCTTAAAAATGAGTCAGAAAATGTATCAGAAAGTATCGTGTTTTTGAGCAAGGAATTTAAAAACTACCTTAAGAGTGAGAAAATACACCATTTCGAAAAGACATGTTTCAAGAAACATGTGTTTTAAGTTTTTATCAACCCTTGTGTCAAACGTGAAACTGTTTCGTTAAGCTAGTTGTCACGACTTAAATATTGTATAGAATGAAAAACGGTTTTGGGGATATATTTCAGACACTTCAAAGCTTCAAAAAAAGGCAAGAAACGTTTGTATTTTTGTTTTTGGAAAGTTTTCCGGAAGAACCTTCTCTTATGCATAATTTCTCAACAAGATTTAACTGATTTTGTACGTTTCAGATTCGATACAGGTATCAAAACTTGTGTACATAAAGGTAACAAAAAACAGAAAATTGAAATTAGAAACTTCAGTTAATGCAAGAATTGTATGCAAGAAACACAAACAAGCATTACAAATTTTGATAACTTTTTACAGAATAAAGTTGAATGCCATTTCCTTAAAAAATTATTTTCCTTCTAATCCGCGCCATCTTCTTATTTTCGCAAATTTTATTAGAGTAAAATAAATCAAAAAACTTCTTAATAACACCATACAAAATAGAAAATACGCTAGGGTTTTCGGTAGAACTTTGTCTTCCTGCATCAGGCGCAAAGAACACGTGCCGCCACTTTGAAGTCAGGATAAAGATTGAAAGGAAATGGAAGGGACAGGGTAAATTAAAGAAACGTAAAAGTACAAAATAAATACAAATAAAATAGAGATTAAAAATTAATAATATATACAAATATAAAGAAATCCAAAGTATTAATAATAATTAAATTTTAAAAATATATAATTGAACTGATTACATTACAGCATAAATAGTTTTAACAGTATTATTTTGAATTTTAAAATAACAAGAGAAATAAAATTTTACGAATTTTCACTATAATACTATCTCAGAAATTCAAATCTGAACGTTTGACAAAATTAATTTCCCTTTCCACTTACGACGTTAATTAATGTAATTTTACGAGCGGATGTTTTTTTTTTTTTTTTTTTTTTTTTTTTGGGGGGGGGGGGGGGTTGTTGTATTTAATTATTTAATTTTACTGTTTATGCTATAAAAGTGAAATAGGTTTAAGTTTATGACTAATTAAACAACCATTCATTAGCGGGAGACTGAAGTAACGTCTGAGGATTTTTTGAAAATTTTGCAGTTGCTGTTGTTATTATTTTTTCCCATTAAGTAATATAGAGGCTATTAATATAATTGAAATAAGGATTTGATTTTGTTTAGCTGTAAAACTAAGTGCTTTTGTATTTTATAAAATGGGCATATTCTAATCTAAATTCTTTAAGTATTTACGAGCTGTAAATTTAATTACCATTTTTGTTTCTATTTTGATTTACTTGTGAGAATCGCGTTTAGTTTTTCTTAATGTCTGAATAAAATTTCATAAGCGATTAAGTGAAGGTATTACCTGGAATTTATAATTAATTCTAAATTAATAATAAGAGAGTATGTTGCATTTTTCACTCCATTAAATAGTAGTCTCTCTTTCTATTAAAATAAGTTTAACAATTGAAGGGTTCGCTGAAAAAAAAGGAGACAACTCCCATTATTCAAGTTTGCAGAAAACTGTAAAAAACGTTTAAAAATTCAAAATTCCAAAAAGTTGTATGAAGATATTTTTTTTTTATCAATCTTCTTAATTGTTCATACATATTATGACAGTATTTTCACTCAAAAATACAAGGTGATTATAATTAAAGTTGCACTTTCAAAAGGCTGTATAAAAGTACCACTAGTCAGAATGACCTGATATTTCATCTAAGTATACGTGAAGCAATGGGAGTTTGTTTTCCGAAAGAGAAAAATTCAAAAGTTGACCAATAGATGGCGCTGTACTCCTCATAAGATGCTAATTAAAAGACGTGACATGCTGTTGTGGCATTCTTTGTCAGTGATCGGTCCAGAGCCGCTTCTTAAACCCTTTAATGTCCAGAATTTCTTCAATGCAATGGTCGCACAGTCAACGTTCTTGTAAAAAAAAAAACTTCACAAGCAGAGCCCGATCCTTCAATGATAGAGTCAGGACTACCTTCTCAGACGCAGAAAAGGCTGATCGTCACTCATTTTTAAAATCCTGTTTCGTTCAGATAGCAGATCAGTGCTTACCCCCCCGTGCTGTCAAAGAGGCGTTACCGTTAAATGCCCTGAAGTACAACAACCTGTATCGGCAGTCTGTTGACAGAATGTTTGACTCTGTGGTCAGGGGAAAGTGACCTGCAGCTCTCTCCCCCTTTAGAGGAAGGTGGTCTATTTTCGTTATTAGGGTGAGAAGGATTTTGCAGAGAATTTTGAACTCTGAGTATTGTTATGTGTGCAACTTGGACTTTCAACAGGCAGTTTGAAACATTCAGAATAATTTCGACTTTTATACCGGCATAAATTTATTAAATACCAGCTCTTTAGCAAATACTTGATGAAATAAAATTTGGCAATAAAAAATGATTCAATGTAGTTTTTCTGGCTAAAATTATTTAGATGTACTTCTTGCTAAAAGGCGTAAAATAAAAACATTATAAACAGTAAAATAAGTTTTATTAGATTGTTGACATGTTTCATGATTTAGATTACTCTATATTATCTTTATTGTATGTTAACCTTTATCTTCAAATTTTAAAATACATATACATTAAACCAAATTGTTTCTGAACATTTTCCAAATTTTAATAGATAATGTGAAATATTTTTTAAATTTTTCTTTAGATTGCGTAAAGCAACATTAATTTACTACTGAAAAACCAATACACATTTGATTGTATAATTACTGCATTGTGTATTTTAAACAAACAAACACAAAGTACTGTTATAGATAAAAATGATTAGACATCATCATGTAAATGAAATGGAGGGAGAGTGAAGATTTTAGTAAGTCTGTGAGTTGCATATTCTTTTTTCAATATAAGATATCTAAACATGTTCCATAAATTTATCAAAAACGTTAAAATTCGATATTTTCATGGGATTTTGAGCCCATTTTATAAACGATAATATATAGCCATTAGTATTTCGCATTGGATAAAACAGTGAAAATCTTTTGTGAAATTGTGAATGTAGTAACTTTCGCTCTTAAAAAAAAGAACCAAAAAAACAAAAAAAGGGGAAAAGACGTCAAAGAATTTTAACAAAATATCTTTGATTATTGAAATTATTTCATGCATTGGCATTTATTTTAGCATTTTCATAATGAAATTAAACTAGAGTGCAAAATGAATATAAATTATACTAAAAATACTCCAAGTGGTGTTTTCTAATAGAGCTTTATTTAGCAAAAACATAGTATGAGATTTGCAATAATGCAGCCATTACTACAATATTTAAAATTTATTATTCTTTTTTAGTTTTGATCATCTGTCAATAAAGTTAACACTAATAAAAAATATTAACATTTCCGAAGCGCAATACATAATACTAATTTTTAGTTATTTCTGCCATTGTCATCTATACAATTAAAGGATACAATATTCAATATAAATACATTATAGATATGCAGCAATATATATATATAATTCACCAAAAAAAAATACTATAGTATAATACTATTAATATATGTACATATGAGAAAAAGAAAATCATTAAATAAAAATTAGTGTTGCGCAAGACCCCCCCCCCCCCCCTCTTTCTCCCACCAAAAATATCTATAACAATATTAACCGAAAGAGAAAAATAATATATTTGGCGTTGCATATTCAAATTTTTCATTTTCAAAATTATACAATTGTAAATATAGACACAAAAACAACATATAAGAAACTGCTACAATTTCTATATTATATCTGTATGTATATATATACTAGTTACATTCTGAATATAAATAATATCTGATTTTTCCTTTTTTTATACAGGACATATAAAGAGCAGTATTTATATAAATTGAAACTTAGCAACTAAACAAGATTTTAAAAATCATTAATTATTCCAAATTTACCATAGTTTTTCCATTCATTAGGAAGACTCATAGTTATCTCCCACATATTTTAGTAAATTATTATTATTATTATTATTATTGGTTTTGATCATATTTCAATAAAACTGACACTATTAAACATATTCAAAATTACGAATTCTTCCACTGTCATCTTTACAATTATACAATATTCAATATATAGATACAATATATATGCAGCATAATATTATTAAAAAATTCAGCAAAAAATGCATGGGTAATTAAAGCAGGGTATCTCTCTGGATTTCATGGCCTTATTTGCGGATAAGGAAAATTCTCATAATTTTCTCGTAGAAGATTTTCCCGAAAGATTACATAAAAATCAAACCGATTAATTTAATGAGATATGGGGTAAAAAAAAGAAAAAGTTCTGAGACCTTTTTTTATTCTCCCCCGTTATACAACAATACATAGCTAACGAAATCCATTTTTATTTATTTATTCTTTTATTTTTTAAAGTTTTTCATCTGTTATTAAAACATTTTTTGAAACAAAATCCATTTAGATATATCAAAAATATATACTTGATACTTTTAAAGATCGCATATAGGTAAAAATAATTTCTAAAAAATAAATTAGTAAACGGTTCATTTATAACCTACTTTCTAATAAAATTAGGTCATTTTCTAAAAATAGTCATACAATTTTTTAATACTGCAAATTTTTTCTTTTTTTTTTTTTTTTTTTTTTTTTTTTTTTTTTTTTGTAAAACAAGAAATAAAAAATGAAGAAAAAAAACTTTATAAACCACTGAAAAATGCAAGCAATATAATGTACAAATAAATAATAGATTACTAGTAAAAATAAATCATAGATAACGATAAGTAGCTATACATTACGATTTTACTCAAAATTAATTTGATTAGTTTTCTTTCAAAATATTTTACAAATTAATAAACAAATCCTACAGCAAAGGTAAAATATTTATTTGTAAGTTATTTATATTTTTTTTACTTCTTGAACTTTATGCAATTATCAAAAGAAAAAAAATCGACTAAAATTTAAAATAACAGGTAACTTTCAAATTTTAATTAGCATATTTTGTGAGTATTGGAATTAAAATTATGAAAAAGCTACAATTAACATTATGCTACATATAACAGCAAAATTTCAAATAGAAAATAAAATAATAAAAATATAGAAACAAATAAACAAACAAGAAAGAAAGAAAATGGAGCATAAAAAAATGAGACATGTAATATGCTTTAAAAAATCATTTTAAAAGTTTACATACATCATATTCATTTTGATTATCTTACATAAGAATGAATTTTTTGCTTATTTATGCTAGTAAAAAGCTCATAAATACATATTGCATCTTTCACAAAATTTTAAAATGCTCAGAAACGTACAAAAAACAGAAAGAAAGAAGAAAGTTAACTGGGGTAGTATGACGCAACCTTTACAATTGGATTTGTAAAAAATAAATATATATATAGGGTAGATGTGCCAGTAATGGACACCCTTAAGGAATTTCTTTAAAAATTATTTTTTAATTAATAGTTATAATTATTATAGTCCACTTTTTTTAATATTATATTAATCTATCAAGAATATTTAATCATGCTCATAGTCACATTTCCCAATGTGGATCAAAATTTAATTGTAAATAACAGAAATAAATCAAAACACCCTAAATTCCAGTAATGGGCCACCTCTCTTCCAGTAATGGGCCACCCAGTAATGGACACCCCACAAAAAATAATAGGTAATTGATTTTATGATTGTATTTAAAACCAGAATTTCATGAAAGCATATTAATGAAATAAAATAGTAATTTTAAAATAAATTTAACAATTAGGATATCAATAATTAATAAAATATTTATGAGAATAATTCACTGTTTAAATTAATTATTGTCACTATCACAAGATCAATATTTTAATTATTTTAGATAGAAGGTTTAAAATACTAACTTTCAAAGAATTATATCTATCAAATTATTAAGTCATTGAGGGGGGGGGGAAGGGGTTTAGAAGGGTTAGTTTAACAAAAGAAAAAGATTTTTTTTAAGTGTCTTGAAGTACCAGTGCATGGAATCATATTTCTTTTATTCTTAACAGTTAAACTTCCTAAAACTGCTTTATATATTACTTTTAGCAATTTGTATAAAATATATCAAATAAATGAAAGTGTAGGTTGAATGTTTTTTAAATACTAAATAAAATTATTTCAAAATAAAATATCAGAACTGACATTTGAGCCCCCTGATCTGCAGATTTACTACTTTCATTGCTACTATAAATTTAATATTATAGGGATTTTTTATGTATGTAGTTCTTTTGTCAGAGCTGAATAATGAAACATTTAAGACAGAAAATAAAATTTTAAGCACTCGATATGACTTAAAAATTTGTCTTTTTTTAAATGGGGAAAGTGTGAACCCCATGAGCCCCTCATTTTCCCATGCCCTTAAAGATTATTGTCTGCTTCCTGTGGGTGTTAGTTGCCACATGGGTGTTGTTGCTGATGGGTGTTAATTGCCACATTATAAAATATGCAAGGTACGGTTTACAAAAAAATAATTTGATAGCAATCTAAAAAAAATTATTAATTACATGAAATTAATAAAAAAAAATGTATTATTACAGTCTGGTAAGTAAAATTAAAAAATTAAAATTTGACTACTTAGCTTTTCAGTTAAATAACAAAAATATATGCACTATGAACATTACTGAAATTGCTTTTTCAGTAATGTCCACATGGGGTGTCCATTACTGGAAATTGACTAATTAAGCATTCCAGTAATGGGCCATGGTCCTAAAACCTGAAAAATAAATGAAATTTTGTAAATTGCCATTAGTATGTAAAATTCAAAGTTTTCTATTATTGTCTAAACAAAAACATGCAATTTTTTCAAGAAAATAAAAAAGATATCAGTTGTTTAAGTGAAGCCAGCTCTTAGCATGTTCATTAAGATTTTCACAGAAAATCTGTGGAACTGTGAAACATTATTTTCTGCTTCCTGATTGGTTTGATTAAGAGTGTCAACAATAACCCAGATTATAAAACAAGCAAGGAGGAATTATGAAAAAATATATAAAAGGCTAAATTTTTATTGGTTATTTTTTTATAAATCAAAAACTTTGAAAGTGGCCCATTACTGGAAGGGGGTCCATTACTGGCACATCTACCCTATATATTCAATATATATATTCAATAAAAAATAAATATCAGGGAATAATTTTAATATATATGCAAATTAAAAAAGATGAAATCATCCTATAAAAATGAAAGCAATATTGCTGATCTCAGAGTAGTAGCCTCATCTAATAAAATCTCAACACCTAACAAGGTAAAAAAAAAAGGGAGGAGAGAGAAAAATAGGTTGTTCTAGACATATTACGCGGTATAGTGAAGTGACATTTTCTGAGTTTGTCGTGCTATTTTCTAAATGCACCTAATTGTTTCAAATGTATGCTCACATTATGTGAATACTACAGGTCTGCGGCCGAAATTTCCAGGCCTGGCCCGATCTACAGAAAAAAAAAAAATTCCCCGACCCGGCTCGTTATAAAAGTTAAAAGTTCGGCCCGATCCTAGCCCGGTATAATGACTAAAAGTCAAATACAGTCACATCAATTCAAAAATGCTACACCTCCCAAATTTATTTCTGCCTATGCCCAGTTAAACTACCATATTGATTTATTTTAATGAATCTCTACTTGTTTGTAAATGTCTGAGTTATCATTAAAATCTTTAGTCCATGTTCCATGGCTTGGAGACTTAAAAATCTGAAAAATGCTATACAGCAAAATCATCTCAACGCGGAATCGCATAGGAGAAAAGGAAAATCCGTTATAGACAGGTACTCTGTTTATCATGTACGTCGTCTACTATAAATGTATTATACTCTTTTTTTTCACGAATTATTATATCTTTTCTATCTTGCATGGATCAATAGATTTTTTCCGTAGACAGGATTCCGTCATAGACAGGTTCCTTTTCATAAGTTTTACTACACATTAATTTTTTGCCTACATATATATATGTCATATTCTTAAAAAAAAATTTCAATTGTAGAATAATGTCGATATAAAAATATCTGTCGATTTTTTACAAAAATATTGGAGCAGGCCAAATTTTACGGATTTTTACACAGGGCAGGCCGGACCAATTGATATTCATATGGTTTCGCGGTTTGGGTCGGGACCGGGCGTGAAATTTCGTCCTATACAGACCTCTAGTAAGCCCTGAAAAAAGAAGTCTGGTCTGGCCCGGGCGTAAAAAGAAACGCTTCGTTAAAAAGTAAGGCCCGAGAAACCCTTCCCCGAAAAGAGCAAAGACTAGGCCCGGCCATCCCGAGTCTCGCGAATAAAAATAGACCAGAAACCGGCTCGCGGACTGGGCCGGGCCGGGTTCCGGCTTCACACCCATGCAGATCTCTACCGGATACACTGTGCTATTCCCATACATGCTATGCCGTTTTCTGATTGTCCTGTGCTGTTATTAGTGTTTAGAATAAGTAATATACAAAAATAAATACACCTTATTTGAAAATTAATCTAAATATAATAACCAATGATACCATTTAAAATTATATTTCGCATTATGCTCAAGTACCCAAATACATTTGCCAAATACAAATATGCAATTTCCAAATAGTATATAGCATAGTTATAGAAAAATAGTATATAGCATACAAGACATTAGATTTTTAACGCCGATGTGATTAAAAATGGAGTACGAGGAGCTCTGTGAAAAAATACTTATTTTAGCTTTTTTTTTTTCAAGATTATATTCTTTATTTTTCAAAAAGCGCTCTGGACTGCGAAATACAGTCACATCAATTCAAAAATACTACACTTCCCAGATTTATTTTTGTCTATGCCCAGTTAAACTACCATATTGATTTATTTTAATGAATAATCTCTACTTGTTTGTAAATGTCTGAGTTATCATTAAAATCGTTAGTCCATGTTCCATGGCTTGGAGACTTAAAAATCTGAAAAATGTTATACAGCAAAAGCTCCTCAACACGAAATCGCATAGGAGAAAAGAAAAATCCGTTATAGAGAGGTACCCTTTTTATCATGTACGTCGTCTACTATAAATGTATTATACTCCTTTTTTCATGAATTAATATATTCTTTTCGCACGGATCAACACATTTTTTCCGTAGACAGGATTGCATCATGGACAGGTTCCTTTTTATAAGTTTTACTACACTTTAATTTTTTGCCTAGAAATATATGTCATATTCTTAAAAAAAAATTTCAATTGTAGAATAATGTCAATATAAAAATATCTGCCTATTTTTTGCAAAAATTATTGAAGCAGGCCAAATTTTACGGATTTTTATACAGGGCAGGCCGGGCCAACGATACCATTCAAAATTATATTTCGCATTATGCTCAAGTAATAGTCATTTGCCAAATACAAATATACAATTTCAAATAGTATATAGCATAGTAATAACGCTTGACGGCAGTGTTTCAAGAAACTGTAAAATGAATTTATTTCATGATTGCATTATTAGTAACGAAGAGACTATATATAATTATTTTGACACAGGTGAAAAATTTTAATTCATCTTTAAATAAAAAAAAAAAAAAGTGAAAAAACATACAGAGGCTAGAATTAAAATTTGTGCTTAAAAAAATGTGATAAAAATTAACCTAATAATAAAAATAATTAATTTTTATGTTGATGTTAAATACCATTTGATGTATTATTTCAAGTATAACTCGTCTACCTTATATAAATTCTAAAAGTGAATGTAATTACTAAAACAGTAACAAATTATGTAAAACTAACTATAATGCAAACAATATAACAAAGTGTTAAAAATATATTAGAAAATTATTGAAATAAACTACATAAAGATTTAAAATAATCAAATTAAAAACATGGAAATAAACTGTGCTTATGAAAAACAGAATTCTGGATAAGAAATACACTATACTAGCTTGAAAATGTCTTTCCTTTACCCCCTAATACTAACCCCTAAAACATCTCCCCTACCTAAGTCATTACTCAAATCGAACAAAGAGAGAGGAATCCTTTCATATCGAGTGATAGATTGCCTAGCTGGGGGAAAGCACCGAGCTGATCAAAATAGAAATATATTTTTTATTTTAATCACAGCTACTTCCCTAATAAATTAAAATAAAATATTTTTATATCAATGTATAAATCAGAAACAGTAGTTTTTTCCGCGTTTTTAAAAATTTTCAAACAACCTATTAGAACTGCCAGAAATTCCAATTTACTGAGGCATAGTAATTATTTTGATCATACTCAGATTATTTCACATGAAATCAAGTATTTAAAATTATTTTTAATGAAAAATGAAAACTGGGGTAAAGAACGACAAGTTTTAAGAATTGTATGCAAAAAACAAAATTTAAAAAACTCCATTTTTTCATGAGATATCCTTAGAAAAGTGAGGAAACTTATCCCCATTGGATTAACATGGAGAACGGAAAAGGGAAATTTAACTGACGAGCACCCTAATAGAGGAAGGGAGAAGGGAATGTCGTAGGGATTTCTTTAAACTTGGATGCTTACACACTTCTTACGGCAAGCTTTTTCACAAAGTAAACATAGATTTTATTTAGTTTTACGACTATTTACAAAGTTTTAGCAAGTTTTTTTTTCCTTCACAATTTTCCGATTTTTACAAACTTTTAGCAAGTTTTTCCTCCGGATTTTTCTTTTTATAAATTTTTAGCTATTTTTTTCCTTTTAGCTAAAACTTTGATTTTATTCCGCTTTGTGACAATTTACAATGTTTACTTCGTGAAAGAAATCCTCATTGGAACTGCGTAAGAAGCGAGTTCTCTGCCACAAAGCACACAGGTTATGATTGGGCAGAATCTCGAGATTTCCAATTTTTCGAACGCACGAAATTCATTCAAGCGGCGGTTAGTACCTTATTTGTTTACTTATTCATATATTTCTTACTACAATGTTGGAAGAACATGTTCTGAAGATATCTTTTTTGATATTGCTTTCACAGACTAATAAAAATCTTAATCTGATTATTTTAAATTTTTCGATAGGTGGCGCTAGTACAAATGAAAAAGATGCTCCCCCCCTTCCCCTTGCTTCAAACAAAGTTTAAAGAAATCCCTACGAGATTCCCTTATCCATTCCTCTGTTTCGCTGTCACTTCTTTAACATTGTTGCATTAAGCTGTCCCCATCCGCTACTGGAACTGCATGTTTCTCGCCTTTTTATCACAAGTGTAATGTGCGGTGCGCGTGTGACATCCTTTAATTAGCATCTTATGACGAGTACAGCGTCATCTATCGGTCCACTTTTGAACTTTTTTTTTCTTTCGCAAAACAAATTCCCATTGATTCACGTATACTCAGATGAAATATCATATTATTCTGACCAGTGGTTCTTTTTTTAGAACCTTTTGAATGTGCAACTTTGATTATAATCACCCTGTATATCTTCCAGATGACATGGCACATGATGGATTGTTGGAGCTACCTCTTTTTTGCCACCAAATGGATGCTCTGTCTATTTCTAAAGAAAATATTTCACAAAAAAGTACACTGGTCTCTTTTTAACATTTTCCAACATTGTTGAAAAGTGTTTATGAATTCGGTGAGCCTGGCCGTCTGTCTGTCCGTGCTCTAACTCGCGTAAATATACTCGGATTGCCAGGTAATTTATATGTGTTTTTGAGGTTTACCATGATATATTCGGTAGTCAAAATGAAGTCTGTAGCGTTTATAATTCGTTTACAGGGGCACTCAAAATAATTCTGTTACATTATGGACTATGGAGAAAAATAATTTGCCGTGTATTTTAATGATGTTACACTATTTGAAACATATTGAAATTGATAAACTTCACTGACGTGCACTAAAAGATGCTTACTATAGAATAAGGTGCGCATAGCGTTTATCGTTCATTTACAGGGAGACACAAATGAATTCGGTTACAGCACTGCCTGTGAGCAATAATTACTGCAAGTGCGTTTTAAATTATAGTATGCGTTTTTAAATTTAACTATTTTTTTTACATATTACTCGGTGTGTATAAATTCTATAGATCATATAAAGGGCTGCACAAAAGAATTCGAGTACATTTCCACTTATTGACGAAAATTGTTGGAAGGGAAGTTTCAACTGTTTTGTGTTTTCCCTACCTTAACTAAATTTAGGCATACTACGTAGTATATATACAAATCTACAGATCATATACAGGGCTGCACAAAAAAATTCTGATATCTTTTTGACTAGAGATGGTAATGGCTGAAATTCAGTTTTCACGATGTTTTAGGCGTTTTAGGCGTCATATTTAACCTTATTAAACGTTGAAGTTTTGTTGTAGTATTCTGGATGTGTTGGAAAATGTTTCATAATCCATTATCTAATGCTTGACGCATGATTATTCTTTCTTGTTAATACTAGCATCAACCTTCATACTTACATCGTGATAATTTCCGTGTCACCCAAAACTCATAAAAAAAATCTCCAAAACCCCAAATATTTTAAAGTTTTTTATGAAAATATATGAATTTTAAATACAGGCTAACGTTGCTAATTCAAACTAATTGGGAATGGTGCCTTTTCAGATTGTCTGAAATTCCAATATGCCAAGAAAAAAAGTACAAAATTCTTCCGTTTACTAAATGTATTCGAGGATGTGAGGACACAAATGCAAATACTGTAACTAAGCAATTACCATCTCACACTGAAGCTCATTAAGTTTACGCGGATGAGGCAATAATTTCTTTGGTTCAGAATAAACCTCAAAATAACTCTGATCCTGAAGAATCTCATGTGGCAGATAATATTCCTTCATCACATTCTGATGTGGCAAATGCACTAGAAATAGCACTTCGTTATGCAGAACAGCATTCAGACGCAATGCTAAATGACGTCATATGCTAGAGACGTTGGCATAATATTGCTTCATCATCCAGATCCACATCATTTCGTCCGACATATGATGTTATTATACATATGAAACTATTTCCTTCATCCCAAAGAATTATTAAACGCATAACAATTTATTAAGAAATCCCATTGTTCAGGATGTTTCTTTTTGTTGTTGTTGTTCGCAGTAATACAATAAATATACATGCTAAAAATATTTTTAGTTTTTAATACCATTTTATGTATATATATATGTTACGGTCAATATGATTAATCCGGTCATTATTAATAATAATCGGTTATTATTAATAATTACCGGATTGGTCATATTGACCGTAACATATATATACCATTCTCTTTTTTTTTCCAGTTTTATTTTTGTAATTTAAAAAAAAAAAAAGGTTTGATCATAAAGAATTTTCGATTAGAGGGATTCTATTGTAAATTACAAGTTTTTTGGGCTATTTTAATTATTTGTACAAGGATACTTTAAAATAACTGGCAAAAAATGTAAAAACAGACAGGGGAAACCAAAATAAGCAGCTTTTGTAATGAAATGAATGTATGAAAAAGTAATGTGTTAATGCAAGCACGTAAGGAAGATATATGAACAACCGAGCAATAAGAAAGACTTATAAAGTCGAAAAATAAACAAATGTAATTGAAGTTTTTAGAATAAATTCTGAAATATGCGACCACTAACAGTAATGCAACATTCACATAGGCTGCACATGGATTGGTGTTCATTTCCAAAGGTGTCAGGAATTTCATGCACAGGGCCTGATTAACCGTTGAACCTAGAGGAAGCACGGTATCATTTTGGGGCGTGCTTCACGTGCCTTTTAGATAATCAAGCCCTTTTCATGCACATCTCCCAGCAACAACTGACTTCTAGATCTTCATAGTATTCAATATGACTTTCCTAATAGTGATGACTTTCGTAAATAATCTACTTAAAAATGAGAACATATATGTACTCGTTTTTTTTTAAGTAGAATTGCTTCAGAAACGAGTAGAGTCACTTCTCACTTATACGCGTTTGTAGGGATTGATTTAAAATCGCGCATAACTGAAAGCCACGCATAAGTGACAGGATGTTGTATGTAGTAATCCTTTATACACATTGTACACATTATGGGAAAGGAAAACATTTTGAAATATAAGAATTATAATTTATAAACTTTTATAAAATAAAAGGGGCGTAATATTAGTATAGTGAACTTTAAAAAAATCATTACACTTTCACTGTAAAATTTAGTATAAAAAAAATACCATAAACGTAAAATTTAATTTTACATAGAAGAAAATGTACTTAAAATAAGAAAAATGCCAATAAGTCCTTTTTTAAGAAGTCATTAATGCTAGTTAGTTTTTGTTATGGCCGCGTTTGTACAACGACCTTTACTAATGTGCTAAAGTGCGTCATTGTATTTAATGTTACATCCGCATTTTGAAGGTAACATCTCAAAGTGTCCAGGGCTCCTCAAGTAGTCCATAAGATGGGACAATTACAGTATCAGTTTCGTCATTATCATCATCTTCTCCTTCTTCTTTTTCAGCTGTCACGTCATCAAAAACAGTTTCAATATCTCTTATTGCCGTTGATATTAAGTTTTCATTAACAATGACGAAATCTTGAAATGAAAGCTAATCTTGGCTTATGCTGTTCCATTCTCCTTCGTCTATGTTAAAATAATTGCTGTTGTTTTCATTTTCCTGCAATGGAATAATTTCAGCATCATTTGAATGAACAAAATTCCATTTTCTAAAGCAGTTAGAACCCCACCAGTGGCTGAGAGGTTCTGCTGTCGAAGCTGGTAGACGGGAGGTGCTGGGTTCAAACCCTTGTCGCGCTCGTCGACCTAACCGTTCGGAGTTTTCCGTGGTTTTCTTCGAACCTTGCCGTAAACACGGGTTAGGATCCCTTAGAAAGACACCCACGGAGGGCACTCCCCCCCTTGGGCCTATATCCCTCGTGTTGATAATTGGTCGACATAAATCAACCCAACCCTAAAGCAGTTAGAAATTGTTGTGGCTGTTACGTTATTCCAAGAGAAAACCAACATATATGCATAGCATCCAGAATCCGAATTTTCTTGAATTCATTTTCCTGCTCTAGTGATATAAACATTCTTCGCACCAAATCTTTCCTATACTGCGCTTTAACTGACCTTATTATACCGCGATCTAATGGCTGGAGTCTGCTAGTACAATTTGCAAGAGTAAATATAACTCGTGTATGTGTCAGCAATGGGAGATCTGAAGGATTTGCGGGACACTGATTCATAAATAGCAGAACTTTTCTTTTTTTAGCCATCTTCTATCAAATTCCTTCAAAAAATCTAAAAAAAAAAATTCGATGTCATTTAGGCTTTGGTGCTACTTGCATGAACAGGACAATTTCTTAACATCTTTTAAACATTGTAGTTTCTTGGATTTACCAATCACTATTCGCGGTAACTTTTCTGACCCGACCGCATTGCAACATAAAAGGACAGACACTTTTTCTTTGCTGTGTTTGCTACCATGGCATGTTTCATTATTAAAATCCAGCGTTTTGTTTGGCAAAAGGACATTAAATAAACCTGTTTCATCACCATTAAAATAGTTCATAACATCAAAGTTTTTAATTAAATTTGGAAGGTCTGCTATCTATTAGTAGTTTAATCTGAAACGGCTGCGCTTTCACCACTTAGACAATGATTTGTTAAACCGTGCCTTTTCTTAAATTTTTCTAACCATATTTATGATGCCGAAAAGTTTTCGATTCCCATTTTTGATGATAAAGTGAGCGCCTTTTCTTTGAATAACTCACCGCTAATGGGTAAATTAGAAGCTAACATTCCTCTGAACCACTGAATTAAAGTGGTTTCTAAAATCTCAAATTTTAGATCTGCGCGTGGCTTGAAGAGAAAGAAAAGAAACCATAAGAACTGAGGGGAGAAGGTTCAAAGTTGAATTGTAACAACCTCTCCTTCCTCTCAGGAGCTTTGTGGAACGGCCTTTTGTCCTTGACACGTGCAGAAAGTTCTTTATAAATAAAAAAATAATTTCGCACGTAACTCAGAGTTTGGGAATTGCGCTGTTATTTCCGCGTATAACTGAGAGAGACGGTTCAAAGGGGCGCTTATAAGTGAGAGATCTATAGCATTATTTTCCTATTCCTCGTGGCGGGACTGAGAGGTGCATAAGTGAGAAGTGACTGTACACGATGTTTTCAAATATAAGTGACAATTCGGGCTGAAAAGTAAGCTTATGAATAAATATTAATATAATCTCTTGTTACTCTATGTGTGTTTCTTCTATACATACTTATGTTTGAGTCCCTGTATGTACTCAAAAAATGAGTACATGCGTTTCTCAAATTTAAGAGTTAAGTACTCGGAGATATTATAAGATCGGAAAGTACTCAAACATGAGTACATTTTGCTTACTTTTATGTATCCAGTTTTAACAGAGTGTGTATATAATAAATGAGTTTATATATAGCAGAAATATTTCAAATTTGATCCCAAATGTAATCGTTGTAGATTCTTGTATGTTTTTATGTAGGAATACAGAAATATTTGAAAGTTGAAGCCAAAAATATTAATATTTGATTCATTTATGTATTCAGAAATAAGTACATACAGAAAAGAAATTTTAGATTCAAGGCCAAATATATTCATTATCGATTCCTCTATGTATTCAGAAGCTAGTACTGAAAAGTATAAATATTTCAAATTTAAAACTTTACATAATCTTAATGGATTGATAAACGTATTCAAATACGAGTACATATAGAAAAGAAGTTAAAAATTTTAAATCAAATATCTTCATTAACGATTCCTTTATGTATTCAAAATGAGTACGTAAAATATACATATTTCAGATTTAAAACTTAATGTAATCATAACTGGATTCATAAATGTATTCAAAAATGAGTACATATAGTCCATATATTAAAAAATGGAAATTGTGTACATACTTAAACTTGATTTATAAATGTATTCAGAAATGAATACATATATTTTGTATTTTAGGACTAAATACTCATGTTTGAGTCTTATATGTACTCAAAAATATGAGTATGTGTGTTCTTATACATACAGGGTGTTTCACAAAGGACCCCTAATTTTAAAAATCAATAACCCGGAAACGGCGATTAATAGAAACATGAAACCAGTGGTATGTTTATTAAAAAAAATCGTAAGAATCTTATACATAATCTCGAAATTTAGTTTAAAATAGCACCGATAGATGGCATTGAGAGCGTTAAGAATCCTTTTAAAGAGAGTTCAGAAGCATAGAAAGACTAGCCGTCGAAGATTTCGCCATTGAAATCTGACCGCTATTAGCGTATAGTGAAAATAATTCCGAAAGTGATGTATACCGTGGTGGAACGTGTGTTTATTGTGTTGGAGTACCACCGATTAAATCAGAGTCCTACAGCCACAAGGAAGAGTTTTCAAACGCGATTTCAAGTCGCAAAAGGCCCAGATGGGAAAATAATTCGTGAGCTTTTCAGAAAAGTTCAACAGACAGGGCACCTGTCCGATGCGAATTATTTTCACTATACGCTAATAGCGGTCAGATTTCAATGGCGAAATCTTCGACGGCTAATCTTTCTATGCATCTGAACTCTCTTTAGAAGGATTCTTAACGCTCTCAGCGCCATCTATCGGTGATATTTTAAACTAAATTTTGAGATTTATGTATAAGATTCTTACGCTTTTTTTAATAAACATAGCACTGGTTTCATGTTTCTATCTATCACCGTTTCCGGGTTATTGATTTTTAAAGTTAGGGGTCCTTTGTGAAACACCCTGTACTTATGTTCGAGTCCCTGTATGTACTCAAAAAAATGAGTACATTCGTTTCTCAAATTTAAGAGTTAAGTACTCGGAGCTATTATAAGATCGAAAAGTACTCAAAAATGAGTACATTTTGCTTATTTTTAAGTATCCAGTTTTAACAGTGCAGTGACAGAACAAACAGGTGATCGTGGTGACAAAGGATTAGGCTCCCTATCCCGCCCGATCCGATGGTGGATGTAAGTAGCGGGAGGTAATTTCTGAGCTTACTTTATGAAATTGACTAAGAATTATATACGCGTGCGAAAAAGCTGGTGAAAAAAATCCGGCAAGTTATTTTGAGAGACAAGCCAATGTATGTATACCTTCAAACGACTAGATAATGTATACTCCTACTAAGTCGTTATTTACAATACCATTCCAAACATTAATGGGGAATCTTTTCTGATAAGCATGTGATTTCGTCTCGTGTATGTTATTACACGGGTATTAAACATACTCGAACGAGCAAACATCTCATCAGTGAACAAGACGTAGGAAAGAAGTATGTATTTTCTGCAGCCTGCTGTGTGTACCAGAAGTCAAAATTAATACGCAGAAGAATATCGTTCAGTTTCAATGCCTGCACTCTCTGTAAAATATGCAAAACCATTTACTTCGTTTAAATTCTTCCAAATTGTCGTTTGGTCGATACTTACTGAACGTTCAACATCTCTTGTACTTATAGTGGGATTATCCTCAAATATAGGTGTTGCGTACTGCAGGAATTCTGTAACACCTTGCCTTACCCATATCATGACTGCTAATACGGAACGATCCACTCTCTCACAGCTCTCGGTGAATATGATAGCCACTTGGCAATTCAACAACTGTCTCTTCGTTAATCGTTCTCTGTAAAAACTTTGAGTACTGCTTCGTTTCTTTACACTTATAAGGACATTACATGTTGACAAGTTCTCTATTTATGTACCGATGCATACCGCTCAAAATCCGCACAGGTATTGGCGATTTATGGCAGCTGATTGCTTTAACCTACCGATTCCTTGTCACCTCAACATGCCATTTACTTATTTCTTTTCAAGAAAATCTACTTGTTTCGGCTCTTTCTGTCTGACTTTGCATTTTTTCAAGATCTTTTAGAGTTATCTTTTATATGATACTGTCCAAGATCTTTCAAGATTTTTCGATAAATATAATGGAAGGAAACTTCTTATTTAACTTTTTTACATTATTTATATATTTTCCACCGTCATACTTGATGAGGTATCATCTAGTTTATGATAAATTAAATTATTTTTCAGAGTATCAATTAATATAGGATGGGGTGGTAATATGAACCCTGCTTTTAATATGACGTCTGTAACTTTCGAACAGTAAAAAAGTGTATCCTAGCGGCCACAACTGGAACAACTGGAACTACATTTCAAGGACTACCAAACAGCTAAGACTAAATAGCTGATTTGTCATGCTTGATGGTGAGCGATGTATTTGTGTTTTGATCGTTACAAAAAGTTTCCCAAGGAAGTTTTCTTTTTCTTTTTCTTATCCCTCTTGTTAGATCCACCTTTTTTAATTCAAAATTTTAACACACGCTTTTCTGGTTGTAAAATCCCATAATCGGAGTATTGATTTATTCAGTAATTGAGTGATAAACAAGTGTTTTGTTTTCTCAAGATCGCGTTGCTTAGAACATGGACTCCTTTAGGTGAAGATAATATGGGTCTCATATTATCTACAACCTGCTATCATATAAAATTTGAAGGTCGCACTTACTTGGAAATCACAAATGGGTTTATTGCTGTCACTGGATTTAAAGTCACAGGCATCTGGTACTTCAAGAGAAACATTTTACCTGACTCGGATATCACAGCCGGAGTACTTCATCCACAAATACAAAGCGAAAATTATATTGATCAAGATGACGTTCCTTCTACTCTATCCTGTAAATTTGTTTGCCAGAATGTTTTGTTAAGGTTCACCTCAAGACATTTTGCTAGTTTCTCAGCCCAACAGAGGTAGAAAACATTCTATATTATCACATAACTAGCTCTTCATACAAAGCTTCTCTCGGAAACGCAGCTGAACAGACCAAGCAAGTTCACAGAGAGGTCATGAAAGAGAAAAAGCAAAAGACGACTCTAAGTTGAAGGAATTCAAACTTGAATACCTATGCCTCCATTTGCCACAAGCATCGAGTGAAAGCATTATGTCAAACGCAAACTACTTGAAAGTGAAAGTGATTCTGACGAATCTGATTTCAATAAGGTCATCCGACGGTTCATCGATCCGATTTCCAGTAGAAGGGGACGTTCCAAGCAAGCCGACACTATCTTCATGTTCTGGAAAGCAGTATTCAAAGATGATTATCGAGGACAAAAGTGATTGTCGACATAATGTGTGAAATGTGGTATATTGAGGATTCAGCAAGGGTCACGGATTTTTACATTTGTGGCTTCTGTCGTTGAAGTTTTAGAACCCTTCTTTTAAAAATGAGTTAAAATTTGTTAATTTCAAGTTTCTTGATAGTTTTGTACACATTTTGTTCTTATAAAAGGTTTTTCTAATAACTCCTCAATGCTTTATGTTGATGTGACAATAATATTTTCATTTTCTATGGCCACATTTTCTTTTCATCGGAATCACTGATCGGGTTCATATTATCCACATGTTTCAATCGGAGGGATTTTTCATTTTTCATCTAAAATTTTTTATTATGTTTACTCAAGTAACATCAAACAAACAACCATTTCATACAATATAAAATACATGCTACTGAATACATCCATACTCACAGTGGATGATAATCATTTTAATACTGGATGTTATTGGCTCAAAAGAAAAGGGGGTCCATATTAGTAACCCTTTCTCTACATGTGAAACGTTTATGCCTGATTGATAATTTTTTCGTAATTTTGTGGGAAGCGAGTGAGTTTGTATTTGAGAATAACCTTTATTAATAAAAATAATTCAATTATTTCTATTGAGAAAATGCTCTCGAATAATATTTTTATGGCTATTAACGAATTTGATCGTTAAGAGAAACATCATTTTCTGTAATATTGTGAGAACCTTAGCGTGACATAATTACTTCCTTGTTACTTTACAATCAAGCTTTATTTTATTTGAACTGTCAAAACATCAAAGTAATAAAACAATCTGAAACTACTGACAGGTGAATGACAGCAAATAATAATGGGAAAAGTATTTTTATATCAAAACGAAGGAAAACATGAAACATTTAGAGTATATGGAGCATTTATTCGTGTTATTTGAAATATAAAATATAGGGGATTTAATAGGTAAGGATTTTATTTATGAGTGGATAGGCTCCATTGCCAACATTACACCAGAAAGTGACGATTCATATATCATTTTTATGTTGTTGTAATCGTTGTAAAGAAACTTGCTCGTAAAAGATGATTTTTTGCTAAATTTTTATTTTACGCTTGTTTGAACTTCTAAAATTTATTTGTATTATATGCTTTAGATATATATTTCTTTTTATTGTAAAAATATTAAAAAATAATGAAGAATTTTTTTTTTGAGCGGTAGTTCTTTATGTATTAAAAAATATGCATGAAACATTCTTACAAAAATGTACTTTTTAAAAAAAAAACCCAAAAAATACTTCAAGCGATTGTTTCTTACCTTCGTGTTTTTGTGACAATACTTTATTTTTACCACATTGGTACGGGTCGGGTTATACTCAAAACGACCCCTAAAATTATATTTGCAAGAAAATCGATCCGAACCCGAAAACAATTTTTCGTTGATCCGAACCTGGCGTACTTCAACCCGAAATCGAACAAAAATGAAAGGAAATTAATTCATATTTTAATGAGATAATGTAAACATACTCTGTAATTATATCCCTAATATCAACTTATTCTTTATGTAGATAAATTAACATATATATAATCATTTATATTCAAATATCTAGTTTTTAGTTCTGAAACAATGTTGTGGACTATCGTTTGAAAAACGGGTTACGAAACTCGGTGAGTCGCAGAGTCGAAATCCAACTCGAACCCGAAACTATTACGCTCGTATTCACGAATAACTTCGACCCCGAGTTAAGCCGAAAACCCGGGTCGAAAGCTAAAATGGTATTCATCGTCTACCTGACTGGACCGGTTTGAAGGCGAAATCTAACGCTGGGTTCAGTTACTGTCGGTTACTGGACCTGGCTTTATAGAGGGTTGAAGTTCAAGTTTTTCAACCGAGCATGCGTAGTTAACAAAAAACAAGACGAGAGAGCAAGTCTAGTCACATTTTACAATAATGGCGGCTTACGTACTGAATCAAGTGTCTGTGTATAAGATATAATAGAAATTTATTACTATTATAAAACAAAAGAACAATATGCAAAGGTATGTGATCTCATATATATGTATTAGCTTCAATTTTTTTTATCTGGTTTGTTTATATTTATATATAAATCCTCTATATTTTATGTTCAATTGTTTGTTTATATAAATAAGCATGGTCGCGAAGAATTTTATTTGCCATAAAAAATAGTCAACATTACATTAATGGTAGATAAATTGCTATTAAAATAAAAATTGTTGCATTTAAGGTTATTTGTTTTTGCAATTTTGATCTTAAAAAGAATTTATGAATGTATTTTAATAGTAGCGAAATAAATGTCGTACGTAAGTTCTAATTAAAATTTGAGACATCAGACTAATTTGCATTTTTCTTTAAGTAAAAAATACTTAGATTATGTTCAAGTATCCATCGACTCAATGTAGGTTTTCGATTTTGGTACTCGTAGAATATGAGTAAAAGTTAAATTTTGTGTCTTGTGTGAAAGATACACTATTATTATTTATGTACGATCTGTTATATAAATATAAGATTAGCTCTATAAATTAGATATTGTGGTTTTAAACTAAACAATATATCATCCGAGTTGTATTTATCTATTGAAGATTTTTAGTAGGTTTATTCTTTGTTTAAATCACGAATATGTTTATATTAATTAAACAACTCTATCATTGATTAACACTATACTATTGTTATTTCTGTTTTTGAGCTTTACGTTATATTTTCAAATTTTTGAGAAATTTGAAATATTTATTTAATTACATTTAAGTTTCAACTGTGTTTTAATTTCAAAATTATATATAATTTAAAATATTACAATAGAAGTAAAGGGCTGAAATACATTGATAAAAAATTGTTCATTTTTAAAATAACACCAGGCAAAAAATCCAGAAACACCTTTGTTTTAAAATAATGCTTCTCTTCAAATAAACGTTTTGTCACTTCCAATTTTGTCTATCATGACAGAATTGATATGACCTAAACCATTGATTGTACGGTATATAAAAAGTTATAACAGCTGTACATAATAAACTTACAGAACCAAACTTATCCCCTCCCCCTTTTCCCATCATGTTTTCACATATACACATACTAAGGATCAATCCAGACAAAATTTGGGGCTCTATATTGGGCCCCTTCACAAAAATCCATGTCATAAAACAGGGACCTTCATAAAATTGCTTTTAATAAAACAGGGCCCTTCATAAAATTGCTTTTAATAAAACAAGCCCTTCACAAAACTCCTTTTAATAAAACAGGACCCTTCACAAAATTCAATTCCACAAAAACATACTCTTCATTAATTATTTTTATTGTGTTAGCTTTTAAAATGTGTAATCTACTAACAAAACAAATTCACCAAAAAGTAAAACTTTAGCAGGACTTAAAGAAGTTATTTTTAATAAATACTTGGTTGAATTTGAATAACTGAATTTCCTCTTTTGTTACAAAATGTTTTTTTCTCAAAAATATAATACATTTCACAAAAATAACTTCTTTTACTTTTCACAAAAATGTCCCCCCCCCCCCCCCCCAAAAAAAAAAAAAAAAAAAAAAAAAAAAAAAAAAAAAAAAACCTTGAATTTTTTTACTTTAGTTGGTAAATCAAAAATACTAATTAGTTTGATATCTGAAATTTCATTTATGTAAACAGGAGTCATTTCGCTACTGTTAAAATACATTCGTTATTCCTAATTTTTTTTTAAATGAAAATTTGAAAAAAATAAATAACCTTAAATGCAAAATATGTTATTTTAGTAATGTTTTATTAGCCCTTTAGGTAATGTTGACAATTTTTTAAGGCAAATAAACTCTACTCTTCATGATCTTGAATATTTATGTAAGCAAATAATTAAACATATAATATATGAGTTGTATGTATAAATATAAACAAACCAGCTAAAAAGTTTTCAGATAATATATATATATATATATATATGAGATTACATACATTCTATTTTTAATACTTTAAACTTTCTTTTTATTTCTATATCTTACATAGAATCTTGAGTCACGTTTTAATTTACTTTAATTAACTTATAACACTGACAAAAAAAAAAGAAAAGAAAGAAAGAAAGATAGTGATGCATGGGTAGGGTGGGGCAAATGGGGCACTTATTCTTCTCCACTAAATCACATTCAAAAAAATTATATTCCTTAAAATTCAGTACTATAAAATTATCTGAAATTATCGTTAATAAATTCAGATTGTTTTATCAGATTACGAACTATCATTATTTTCCCTATCTAGTCTAGAAATCTATCGCCATTCATTCATAAAAAAATATTTAAAAATCTTTTTTTTTTCTCTCTCTCTCTCTCTCATAAATAAAATTGTAATTGAATCTATGAAGTGACATCTAAATGAGTGAAAAAAGTAAAATTTAAGAACTAGAAAGAATATAGAAAATGAAGTATAATTTTCTATATAAATACATATTTTTCAATGATGCACTGGATCTAAAAATAGATGTCTATGCATGTAAAAATATTTTGTAATTACTTAGGCTGATTTATTAAAAAATATTCAAAGGCAGTCAAGTGAATACCTTTGAACTTGTAAATCTGATAATGGAAAAATTCTTATACAAAAGGGGTAAAGGGGCTTCTAAAAGCTACAATTTAAAAAAAAATTAACTTTTTGTAATATTTCACAGTTTTATGTCCAGATAGTATACATAATTCATTTATCATTATTTAGAAAAGACTTTACTCGATTCTGTGTTGAATGAAAATTTATATAGTAGCCTTAAAAGGTTTAAAATATTAGTGTTCATTAAAATAACATCTAATAAAATAGCAATATATATATGGTTGACAGTTTAAACTAAAAACAAGTTTGGAGTTTATTATTTAGCGACTAGTTAAAATAAAATGTTTGTTAACCGATCGGAAGCGATAATTGAATGTGCCGTTGGAGCTCCTGAAAAACTTGGGTGCCTGGTGCCAGGGCACTGTTAGAACCACAAACACCACCTTTTAAGCACTCTTTGAAGCTCTGTTGATATTATTTCCACTCTTTTGTTGTTGTGTTTTTGTCAATGTGCATATTAATTACTATCTAATTGTATTAGAATTAATCATTTTAATTAGATTGCTGAAAATAAAAAAAATCAAATCAATACATCTGATATCATTTAATATATAAATTGATTCGACAAAATAAAAATCGTACTAGAGGCTACTTTCTGGATTTTTTTCCTTTTTCTCCATTTTAATATTTTCTTAATTAGAAATTATTTAATTAATTACTAATTATAGCTATTAATAATAGAAATCAACATAATTGCTGTTGAAATAAAATTTTCGTTTTGATCAAATCAAGTTTTCGTTTAGCTACTAAGACAAATTTTATTTGAAAAATAAACTTATAAAATTTACTTTAGCAATTAACACATTTCATATCCCTTTCTTAACTCACATATATGTTTAAAAGTAATAATAATAATACATAAAATTTGAATAAATTGTTAAAAAAATATTAAACTTTGTAAGAAATTAAAATAAGTTAATCGCCATATTTAGTAATTACAAGTTTTTATTTTGTGCATATATTTTGTAAAAAATAAAATAAGTACTACATTTAATTTCCTTTTTTTTCCGGCACTTTTCTTCCATAATATAAACAAACAAAGCTTCAACGCGAAACCGAAAACGTCATCTGATTTTTTTAACCAATTAGCACGCTTTATTCAACCGGGGTCGAGTAACTCTGAGTTGGGTAACTTTTCGTCCGAAGTAGACGGTGAATACGAGTTTTCAACTCTCGGTTGAAAACCTCAACCTGGGGTTACTGGACCCTCGGTTCAACTCTCGGTCGAAGTTATTCGTGAATACGAGCGTTAAAAGGAGGCGCCTGAAAAGTGCCCCCATGAAAAGTTCCCCCATACGTCATTTTTACGTCACAGCAGATGGGGGTAGATTTCCAGTCATAGAGAATTTTACTTTCGTCGAAAATTGGAAAACTTCCCCCTGAAAAGTTCCCCCAAAGCAGACGGGGGAAGTTTTCCAGTGAGATGGGATTTTCTTTTCACTGAGATCTTGAAAACTTCCCCCATGAAAAGTATCCCCGTACGCCATTTTGACGTCACCACAGATGGGGGCAGATTTCCAGTCCTAGAGAGTTTTACTTTCGTCGAAAATTGGAAAACTTCCCCCATGAAAAGTTCCTCCAAACTAAAAGGGGGAAGTTTTCCAGTGCCAGGCAATTTCTTTTTCACTGAGATCTTGAAAAGTCGAAAATTGGAAAACTTCCCCCATGAAAAGTATCCCCATACTTCATTCTGACGTCATAGCAGATGGGGATACATATCAAGGGGGAACTTTTCCAGTGCTAGAGAATTTTCTTTTTACTGAGAGCTTGAAATCCATCCCCATGAAAAGTGTCCCCATACCTCATTTTGACGTCACAATATAGGGTTTACTTGTTTCGAGAGCTGAATATCTGGCACTCAAAATGTGTTTCTATTTTATGTCTAGTTACTATTATTACTGTGAATTATTATTATACCGCCTTGAAGAAATGCTCAGACGTGATTTAGTGCGTAATGTAAAAGTATCTTGCTTACTTTTCATAATCGGTTATCAAACACAAACTAGGCGGTCAAAAAGGATTTAAGTATTAATGTTATATAATGTTGCTCAAAGCATAATCTGTTAGAAGGTTCATGGAAACTCATCGAAAACAAAGATTTTTGTTATATTAGCGGAAAGTGTGTGCATATGATATTTGTTGTTGAGTAGAGCATCAAATGTGAATCTTTAATGAAAAATTCCCATTAGTTATTATTATTATTATTATTATTATTATTATTATTATTATTATTATTATTATTGGAAAATTAGAATTTGCTCTTTTTTTTAAAAAATTTTTTGTTAATATTTCCAATCAAATATCCAATATTAATAATTTGACACAGTAGTCTTCACTTTAACTTTTCTACTATTATATAAAAAAAACCAAGTCATTATATATCCATCATCAATCTATAACATTAATAACTAGAAATTAAAAATTAATTTTTTGAAGGTATTTCATGTTTTTGCCAAAAATTTCCGTAATAATTTGACATCGAATTCGACTATAAAAAATATACAGATTTTTTACGCTTGGTAGAAATCACAAACAAGCGAATTTTTTCAAAAATACATACTAGGTTTTTTTTTTAATCTTTTTTAAGGTAATGCAACTAGAAAGAAAAGAAAAAAATAAACATTATTTAATTTCTTATTTTAGAATTTAAAATTTGATTTCTCAACGCATAATCGTAAATTAATTTTAATTAAATTACTATTTCATAAAAAGTTTTTTTTTTTTTTTTTTTTTTTTTTTTTTTAGAATATAAGTAACCTTTATGGATAGTACCAGATTTACAGGTATATTAATCAAGAGTGGAAGAGGGTGCTTCAACTAACTCATTAACCACATGGTTTCCAAAAATAATAAACAGATTAAGAACTCTTAACTTTTATGCAAATTTTGTGCCAGTGATAGTCCTTTTACAACCAAAGGGTGTTGATATTAATTACCACATGTTTTCTTTGCTTTAGCAATTAAAAATAATTATTTTAACTTCCGTAAAGATGCCTGTTGTCTTTCTATTTAAGTTGCTATATTTCTTTTTTATAGAATTTTTTCTAAACACGAGCATTTAAATAGAAACAAAGTCTAAATTAATCTACTTTAAAGCATTATATTTACATTATTTTTTATACATTATTATTAAGAGTGAATGAAATTGGGCTTTAGTACCAAGCGTGAATACTGCCTTTAAGATTTCACACAGTTTTCATATATCCAATTATTTATCTCATGTTTAATATTTTCTTACGTTTTTGTGCCTATAATTTGAGAATATGTAATGTGCTAAGTAGAATAATTTAATTAAAAGTAAATTGTTTCTGTGAAATACTTCATTTGGAAATAGCATATTTTGCCGTAATAATTCAGAGGAAAACAAACGTTGCGAATATAACAGTTAAGAAATTGTTACATAATGTAGGCTTAGTTTTATTATTATTATTATTATTATTATTATTATTATTATTATTATTATTATTATTATTATTATTATGCTTTCATTTTATTTTATCTATCTCGTGCTTTTAATGTGGCAAAAATTTCTCACACCATCACTGACGATTTGATTAATTGAAGAACATGTTATATGCCAACCTAAAATAGATATTTGAAGGCTGAACATCAATGAATGATACACTTCCATGAATCATTAATGATTAAATCAAAGTTTTTTCCTTTTTTTTTTTTTTTTTTTTTTTGTAAAAATGTTTTAACTATTTTAAGATGTGGTGTCCAAATAATAGCACGCACAGGTTTTAATATTCAGAGAATTTATCAAGAAAATAAGAGAAATACTCTTAAGGCACTGAGTTATGTTATTTAGACTTTTATTTCAAATACTAGGGGGCCTACCCCCTGCGAGCTACGCTCGCCAACCCCCGCTCAGACTTCGAAGCCTCTAAAAACATGACAGCGTGCTTAGTTTTAAAAATATTGGTAAATCTGTAATTGGGTTGCCATGCTTTTAACGTTTTACTGGGGGCATTTTTTTATTACCATGGCCTCATACACAGCTGTTGCGACAACTGACGACTGTTTTCGGGATTGATAAGTAAAATCAATTACAACTTGAAAACCAGCTTGTATAAAATGGTTAGGTTTAAATTGTGGCTACCTCTCGGACTTTTATAACAACGATCTGTATTCTATTCTTTCTTTGCGTTTAAGGATGAGAAAAATTCCATCTGCTTGTGAATAACATTAAGAACCACGGTATTGAAAAGTACTGTTATAGACATTTTCAGTAACAGGTTTTAATTTTCTCTCTATTTTAGTGCGCCATCATGCGTATTTTCATGTTATTTTAAATATGTAAATTATTTATTTTAATTAATATGTATATACGAATTTCTAATAATTATTTATCATACAAAATTAATTAAACATTTTGTGCATGCATGCCTGCATTTATTCGGCATCAATTGATGACATATTTAAACAAATTTGCTATCCGCGATAATTTTACACCTTGTTATGTCACTTGAATATTGTCCATAAGAAAATCGGGTACTTTTCCAGTATAGGATCCTTTGCTTTTAGGTTTGGCGTAATGCGAGCTTCGAAAAGGTATAGATTCGTTAATATACATAGATTTGTTGCCAAAAGTTATGAAAACAAACCCAATGAGCTTTTGGTGCTTTTCTATTATAGGGGTCTTGACGCTTATTTTTAAAAATCTTGGCGCAATTCGGGCATCAGAAAGTGAGATTTGGTGCCAAATGACATTAACAGCCATAGAAACAAATTCGACGATTTTTTTGTTTATATGCGTATTTTAATTATTCGTATATTATTATTTTTTTTTCTATACAAATTATTTCTGATTATATATAAAATAGGATAAATGACATTTCACGCTAAACAAATTGTATAAATATTTTTTTGCTCCTTTCTTTTGCGTTTACATAAATGACGTCATTTGGACGAATTTATTCAAAACATTTTCAGTTTATAAATTAAATTAAATGCTGACAGACGATTGAATCCTGACAACGATAGAAATGTGATTTTTTTTTTCAAATTTTCCTGAAAAACATAATTTAATCACAATCTTGTCTTCATTATCGATTGAAATAAAAGATAAATTCAATTTCAATTTGAAAATGACGAATAAAAAGAAATCAATAATCCCTATCGGGATCCTTTTCAATTTTTTTCCCTTTTTTGTCACAAAAAAACTGAGTAAATAGTTGCCATCATTACAGAAATGTCATTAAAATTAGAAAAAAATTAATATCTCGAAAACTAATTCCAATTTCAAAATTCTATTACCAGTTTTGACATCCGCGGATTTTTATGGACAATTGATATTAATTTCACCATCAAGCGTTTAATATTTTATTAAAAATAGCCCTGAAACATAATCAGTCGTTTAATCAGTCGTTTCATAAAATCGTTTCATAAATTCGTTTCATAAAATCGTTTCACAAATTTGTTTCATTAGGATTTTATATATATAGGGTAGATATAAATGCTGACAGACAATTGAATCCTGACGATAGAAATGTGATTTTTTTTTTCAAAATTTGCTGAAAAACATAATTTAATCACAATCTTGTCTTCATTATCGATTGAAATAAAAGATAAATTCAATTTCAATTTGAAAATGACGAATAAAAAGAAATCAATAATCCCTATCGGGATCCTTTTCAATTTTTTTCCCTTTTTTGTCACAAAAAAACTGAGTAATTAGTTGCCATCATTACAGAAATGTCATTAAAATTAGAAAAAAATTAATATCTCGAAAACTAATTCCAATTTCAAAATTCTATTACCAGTTTTGACATCCGCGGATTTTTATGAACAATTGGTATTAATTTCACCATCAAGCGTTTAATATTTTATTAAAAATAGCCTTGAAACATAAACAGTCGTTTAATCAGTCGTTTCATAAAATCGTTTCATAAATTCGTTTCATAAAATCGTTTCACAAATTCGTTTCATTAGGATTTTATATATATAGGGTAGATGTATTTATATTTATAAACAGACGCTTTTACCTCAAAACATTTCTTTGCGTGAGAGTCAAAGAATGCATATGAATCTGGAAAGTTGTGATACCGATTTAAAACTATTGTGCTAATAAACGGAATATTGATTTACTAACATTGCGCAAATTCCAATATACTCGTATGATTTCATTAAATATTTTAGACAAATACTTTTAATGATTAAGGGTGAAAAAAACGCAGATTTCAGATTACGCTTAGATTGAGGAAAAGTGTTTATATAGTGTTATAAGACCTGCAAGATATTAGATAAAAAATAAAAATCTAATAATAATTAGAAACTAAAATTCAGAAGTCGCTAAACTTTATGATATTGTGAAATTTTAAATTGAAAAACAAAATATTTTTTTTAAAGATAAAATAATTTATGATATTATGAAAATTCATTTACAATAATTATTGTAAATTATGGTAATTTCTATACGGCGACTAATATTGATTCAAACATACTACAAAAATACCATCGTTTAAACATTCAGTTGTAACAGAAAGTTTTTTGACATGCTTGTCAGATTCCATAATCGTTCGCAATCTGAATGTGTGAATTTCAGTGAAAATACTTGTATATATAATAATAAGATTTCAATAGGTAAGCTTCAACTATTCTGTATTAAGGCGGTTCTCAAATCCAAACAAGCTTATTTCTGAGATATTTATGAATTTATTTTTTGTCTCAAACGCATAAGATTAGCGGGTGCTCTAATTCAAAAACCGTGAAATCGAAATTTTTTTTCCATTTTCGTAAAAAAAAAAAAAAAAAAAAAAAAAAAAAAAAAAATTCAGAAAATCTTATAAACGATGGCATTTTGGACAGAATTTCTGGACGCGACAGTTCGCTAAAGGTCATTGTGAGACTGAGACAACAATCTCTTATAACTCAAAATACATTTGTTTAAATAAATAAATAAATATATATATATATATATATATATATATATATATATATATTCGATTTCAAATCACTGAATGCACTAATGTTTTGTATTAATGAGCTCAGGATTTTTTTTTTTTGGTCCAGAACCGTCTTAAAAGTGGTATAAATATGTTTCACCAGACTTAATTATAAGAATCGCACACTTTATATATATATATATAAGCGGTTGTCTTTTATGTACAATTGGAAAATGTTATGGATTTTACAATTAAATTAAGATATATTTGATTCTAAAACCAGTGAAAACAGACCGTATGTGTAGTGGAAAACTTTTTTAAACGGTAAATTTCATGGTCTTGAAGAAAAGATTATAATTATAAAGAATAAGGTATCTGTTAAGATGAAAAGCTTTTTAAAGCGATCTAATATTAATTAAATTATCTCAAATTAATTAAAATATATTCAAGTTATTAAGGAATCCGCTTTGTGGAACAAAATGTAGATAGCCTTTTCTTATGATAGATATTTTCACATTCGAAACCGGTTCCCAAATGTAAAGTATTTATTTGAAAAAAAAAATAAATAAATAAAATTTAAAAAAATGGAATTGAAATGGAAAAAAAAAAAAAAAAAAAAAAAAAAAAAAAAAAAAAAAACGGCAAATGTGCAGATAAATTTGAAAAAGGAAAAGAAATCATTTAAATTTACTGAAATGAGAGCAGCGAATGTCGAGAAAAAGGGGCATCGGAAAAAATGACGCAGAAAATATAAAAGTTGCACTTTTGTCGGGAAAAGTAAACACGCCTACTAATTCTGTGAAAAATTATATTAGAAGAAAGTTACTGGCACCAAAGATTGGAAATATAGTCTACTTTTAAATGGCGTACATAAAATTTCCTTAGGAGGCCATCCACAAATAAAAACAGCCCAAATTTTGATTATTTCAATGGCAACATCTAATTTTGACAAGAAATTTTAATTCTTCTGTTCAAAAAAAGGTATTTTTCTACTAAGTAGTAAGTAAATAACTGACTTCAAACTAAGTAGTTTTTAAATTATGTTTATAAAACGTCAAAATGCTGTTTGGGGGGGGGGGCATATCTGGTGCACAAAAAAGCATAATTTGAAAAAAATATATGGTTTATTCATTTCATTTAGCAATAGCTGAAACACATAAAGATGAGTGAAATGGTCATGTTGGTAAGAAAAAATAAATTAATAGAAGTGACATAGTCATTTCAACAATATAGTAACAAATTTCAATTTGAATATAGCCCCCAAAATATGCGCATTTTATAATAACTAATTTCTCTGAAACTAATCGTACGAATTTAATGAAAATTTATGTATTTTGACTTAAAGGGTGCAACATTTATTTATGATGTTTTAATTGTGTCTTGCTCTTGAAAGAAAAAAAAACGAAGATTGAGTTATTTTTTATATGCAGGTTGTCCCTTAATAAAGTTTTATATATATCATTTAAAAGTAGACTTTATTATTTCCAATAGTTTGGTACCAGGAACTTTCTTATATACGATAATTTTTTGCAGAGTTAGTAGAGAATGTTTACTTTTTTTTTTTTTTTTTTTTTCACCTACAACTATACGTCTACGAACTATACGTCTATTACAAAGATTAATTCTGTATTACAAAAATAACTAAGTAAAGTTATGTAAAATATCTAGTTTATTTTTGCATAAAATGTATTTCATTTTACATTTTCTCTGTTAATGGAAATAATCTCGCTAATTTTCTTTTATTTTATTTAAAAAAAAAAAAAAAAAAAAAAAAAAAAAAGTCATAAGTTAACGTGACAAAGTTAATGAATCATAATTTTTCCTATAAAGTCTTTGTCTTTATAGTAAATTTTACCCTTAAAATTTCTTTTTCTGATTAAAAAATTTTATTTACAGTTATTTACATGTTTTTTTTTATGAAACCAACATTAACGCAAAAAAACTCAGACACACGTAACTTTTGAAGCTGTAATTTTGATTTTGCATTATTGCATAATTTTTTTATTGACATAATTTTTTATTGCATGTATTTTTATTTTTTTATATATTTCTTTCTTAATATTCTGAAACAATAATATTTATCATAACCTATAAAAATTAAATGGCCTTATAATTTTTTTTATTATTGTACGACAACAGGCTCTATTATTAGTATTACAATTTAATTTTTCAGCTAACGCTGTGGAGAATAAGTGAAAAAGATAAATAGGAATATAAGTGGAATATAAAATAAGAAAGGAATATATGTGTAAAAGGTAAAATATCAGAAATATTAATTTTATATTCAAATGTTAATAATTTGCAGGTAAACACGCTGTTATTGTAAAAATAAAATTCTTATATATGTATTATAAAAAAAAAAAAAAAAAAAAAAAAAAAAAAAAAGCTTTTATTATTTTTAATTAAAAATGTAAGATCTTTCTTATTTCTTCCACTTTTTTCGTAATCAGTTTATTATCCTGTAAAGTTGTATGTAAATGTGTATCAAGTGGCACGTGAATCCTTTACTCATTTTCTTTTCTTTTTTTTTTTTTTTTAAATCCTAAAACAGCTTTAGTTTAATTTATCCCTATAAACAAAAGTTGAAGTCTTGCAATATAGTGTTTTATTTTCCGGGATTCGGGCATGAGCAATACACATGATTTTTCCTGATTCTATTACTTAATCGATAACTATTATTAAAAACTATGTGTCTTTATTAGTTAAATATATATATATAGATTAGAATAAAAGAAAAAAATGGTAAGGTCCTCATAATTAGCCAGGGGTGTTAAAAGTAATGCTTAAAAAATACGATATTCGCGCTTTTTTTTTTTAAGTTATCTTTTTATTATGGCAATATTGGTTTTCTAGTAGTTTAATCTCAGTCGTAGTTTTATTTTTTGATATTTAAAGAGTTGATAGAAACTATTTACTTCATAAAGATTCGCCGACTTATAAAACATTTTTTCGTACAAGTTCTAGAGAGGTTTAAATAAAACACACATCTTGAAATTTAAAGAAATTGCTGAATTATTTTTATTCTAGTTGTAATATTCTGGTATTCTAAAGTTATCTGAATATTGCAAAAAAATGTCTTTTTATCTCTTTGAAGTATTTCAAGAAAATTAACAACATAGATCGATTGAATTATTTTACCAGAAATAATTATCCAATAAGTACACGGAATAACACTTGTTCTTAATATGAATGATAAAGAGGACCGATCGTTAGTTATAACGTGAGAATAGCTTCTATTCCAATTTCCTTTATTTCAAAATCCATTAATTTAACGATGTTTTGAAGAATTAAGATTAATTGATGTCTTGTGGATATCGGATTTTATAAAGGGGTTCTTTTTGCAGGTGCATTTTTTACGACTTCCCTTCACTAGCTATGGGAAATCTTTGGCGTTATACGTGACACCTCCAAAAACAATTAGTCCCATCTAGTTATTAGTCAAACATGAGAGTTGAATTTGTATATTTCCGTCAGGCAAGCACTTTTGAAGAACGTACAGTTTTTAAGAGGCTACTTCAGGATTTATGACATAATCTTGCCGAACGCTCCCCACATATCCCCTGCTGCTCTCCAGTCAACTTCTTCGAACCCTTGCGGATGACAGATACGATAAGGAAAAATCAACGGAAGGTTAAAAATCAACGGAAAAACGCAACGGAAGTATTTGACTGATGGTCAATGATTTTTTATTTGTGAATTCTACTATGGAAAAAAAAATTTAGGAATTCATGACGTACTTTCATTTTTCAACAATTACCGTAAATATAAATAATGTAGAAAATGAAAGGCGGGAAAGTTTCCAAGTTACTAAACCCATACCTTTTCTGATATTTCGGAAAATTACAGAAATTTTTTTTAATAATTTCATTAGAAAAAAGTATCTGGATAAAATTATATTAAAAAGTTAATAGCAGTAAAAATATGCTACAAAAAATATGATATCAGGCTAACAATATTTGAAATATATCAAGAAAAATGCAAGAAAATGCTTTAATGATTTTATTAGAAAAAATAGCCAGATAAATTTCCATTAAATAATTAATAACAGTAAAAATATTCTACTAAAAATATGAAATTAGCCTCGAATCATTTTAAATAAAACATTTAAAAAAATGCAGAATAGTACAATAATTCAATTAGTGATAACCCCATAATAGCAATGTGCAGTGCATGTTCAAGCTGTTTAGGCACAAAAAGTGGAAATTTTTAGAACTTGTCGTCTTGATTTTATTTAATTTCTCACAAACAAAGATAAGGCTTTTCAAAATTTTATTGCAATATTTTCACTTTTTTAGGCTATTAAAATAGTGGGGAATCAGAGAATATAATTTACAGGAAAAAAAATATTATAAATTATATATATATACTATATATATTGCTGGTTTTATATATTGGGGTATGTACTTGGCTATACATTACATGTTGTTCCGTGATCCATGGTTGCATAAATTTTTAAATAACTTTTTTTTTCTTTTTTTCTTGGCAACATATGCTTCAAATTCCAATTCTTCTATAATATGCTGACTCAAATTATATATTAACAATATATATTAAAAAATGAAAAACAGTCTGAAACATTGGCTGTTTTCAGTCATAGTTATTGTCAATCACATGTTGTTCTTCATAAACTAAGGGATCGAATAGCTTAATTCCTCTTTTTATGAAAATAAAAACCGTACAGAATTTGCTGTCCAAGTTGGCGTTTTAAGCCGATTTCCGAGATTCTATAGCCTGGGAAAAGTTGTCTTCAGACAACAGTTAATTTTAACCCAATATGATATACAGTTATGGAAAATGTAAAATGCTATTTGATTTCAAATGACCCCAATAGTCTTGACTCCAAGCTTCATGCATTTATGCTTAAAAACAAGTTGGTGAATTAGCTTTGACTTGCAGGGTTTGGGGAGAATTTTTTTATTTTTAAAGTTAAGTAGTGCATAAGCTTTCTAATTCTAAAACAACACGTCAGAGAAGAAAAAAAAGGAGTAAGTACTCGAAAATTGGAGTTCTCTAATAATAAATTGCACAGCGCACTTAGAAAATGACACGAAACTGCATGTACTTTCAGGACTTACATGCTCGTAAAATCTTTTTTTTTTTTTTTTACATTTTAAAAGGATGAATTGTTCAGGGCTCCCAAATGGTCCGCCAACTGAATACCAATATTTTTTAACAGAAAATTTCATAGTAGGTTTCTACAACAGCAAAAATTTACCTCCGAAGGTTGGTTCTGCAAAATTTGCAAGAAAAATCTAAAAATAAATATTTAAATAGTTCGAAAAGGTTTTATAAGTCAGCTTTCTTCCTCCATTTTTTAAAATTTAATTTTAAAGATATAGGTATGCAGATTTTTATTGATTTTGTTGCAGCAGAAAGGAAAATTTTTCTGAGTGACAAATTTTGAATAGAAGAGTCGTATAAAAATTTATTGTATAAATGTTTGAAAATTAACGAGATAATTATTTTATTGACAATATTATTTTTTTACTTTATTTAAAAAAAAAAATTATAATTTACATTATCTACATATCTCCAGCAGGTAAAAAATTAAAGCGTGTGTCAACCTTTATAATACACAGACACACTGTATACCGGCCAATATACAGGGTGATTATTAAAAAAACTATCCCGATATATGAGCCCCTAACTATCATACCGTTCACAGAAACTGAATGAAATTTTGGTTTAAAGTATTTTGAGGTATGCGCTCAAGAATCATATGAAAGACAAAAGTTAAATTCTAACAGTTACGGTTAGAGTGACAAAATTTCGAAAATTTCAAATCGCAACACCTATTTTTTTTTTTTTTTTTTTTTTTTTTTTGTCTGTCTAGCGCCGCGCCGGCGATTTTCGTACTACAGGTACCGTTCCAACGCTTTTTATGGTTTTTCACTGTGAAGATCACATTCCAATAAAAAAGTAGGTGTTGCCATTTGAAATTTTCGAAATTTTGTCACTGTAACCGCAACTGTTAGAATTTAACTGTTGTTTTTTACATGATTCTTGAGCGCATACCTCAAAATACTTTATGCCAGAATTTCATTCAGTTTGTGTGAACGGTATGGCAGTTAGGGGCTCATATATCGGGATAGTTTTTTTTATAATCACCCTGTATATTGTATTCATTATACACAAATGTTTGTAAAATTAATTTTGTGCAATAATGTGTGAAGGAAAAGCATGTCTAGCATTTTTTAAATCGAAAATAAAATTTCGTTCAGTTTAAACACATACCAAGCAATAATTACCTATAAATGGATATGTATTCATTCGAATTATTTTGAGTGGTCATGTATAGAAATTAATGATCATATGCGCATCACATAACACACTAAAATTTAAACCAGCTGCAAAATGCATTTCAAGAAATATCTGGTCATGACGGTAGTGTATTTGAATTCTTTTGCGTGGCCCTGTTTACGAATATCATTTGCGTATCACTTAGCTAATTAATATTTTATTCAGCTGAAAAATGCAAAATATAACCGAAAACACGTTTCGTGGAACTGAACCCACAAATGACAATGTATCCGAATTCTTTGGCTTTGTAAAAGAACTTCGTACACCGTTTTCCATGCATTGCAAACAATTACTGTTAATAGCTCGTGGTGTTTTGGTGTTTCGAAATATTTTTGAATGTCCCTGTAAACGAACGAAAAATGCTATTTTCGATAGGGAATATGTTGTAACGAATTTCAATACCATATGGCATTACTTCATTTATGTGTATTTCAAGCAATCTCCACCCATAAACAGTAATATGAAAGAACTCTTTTTTGATCACTCGTAAACGAAATACTGATTTACAATACATAATTTACAATAGTGACAAAACTACATTGAAAAAATATACATAAAATTTTGTCGAAATTCAAGCAAACTTTTGGAAGTTACGAGTAGAATGCGAACAGATGGAGACAGACAAGCCATCCGACACCGTAAACACTTTCCATGTTGTTGAAAAGTATTAAAAATCAATGCCTTATTTCTTGATATTGTTAATTTATTGGTCTGCTCATCCTTTTAAAAAATTAGTAAGTTTGAAAAGATTGCGTCCTCTCGCGTCTCTAGCGTCCCCCTTGAAAATAAAAAGTAAGGGGACGCTCAAGATAAAATAAAAAAGTGAGGGGACGCCGTCCCCCCGCGTCCCCCCTCGACTAAACCACTGGATTAGTAGTTCGAAATAATTTATCCTTTTAAAATAAAAATTCAAAACCGTGAAAATGCATTATGATCCAGACAACTGTGAGAGGTTGGGATCTTAGACCAAGACCCCGATTGTTAACCGGTTAACGCGGCACTGCATCCAATGTCTGCTTTGCCAATAAATTGTAGTATTTATAAGGATTTTATTTTAATGTGTCTCGATTTTTTTTTTCAAGAATTATAGCTGTTGAGAATAGGCTCTTCGTTTTCGTAAAATGTTAAAAATGAAAAAAAAAAAAAAAAAGAATAATAATAAAGATTTGTTCCTAGTCGCTTTAAATTGAAAAAAAAACAAGCAAAGCCCTGAAAAAAATTGCCTTTGCCTCAACAATCGTAGAGCAATTTGGTAAAAATAGTTTTTCTCAAACTATAAATAGGCTTAAAATTACACAATGTGCTAAATACTTACTTGTACTAAATAAAGATGACAGAAATATTGAAAGAAAATTTTTATAATTATTTTAATTCACGGTACTTTCAGGCATAAACATAGCCGCCGTCAGAGAATACAATAAAACAATTAAAAATTTTTTTTTTTAATATTTTTATCATCTTTTAATTAATCAGCACATTCTATAATTTTAAGTCTAACTTTTAAAGATGAATTTAGCATTCTATTTATTTATCTATTTGCTCATATAAATGGGGTATCACAGATTAATCAATTTAAAAAAAATATTTATTTTGTTACAAATTCTGTTCAAAAATCAGATTTCTTATGTATTTTATGGTCTACTAAAAGTTAAAATTCCATTTATATTTTTGAAGCTAATGTTCGTTTACAACAATATAATTATTTATTTGTAAGTTTGTTGTACACTAATGACATAGTATCTTTTTTAGTTTGTTCTTAAGATTTGTTTACCTTTCAATTAATATGGTTATTTTTTTCAAAAACACAGTTTTAAAGATAATAATAAAAAAGTTGATAGTTGATTTCAATTCTAAATTCTGATCTGCTGATTCAAGAATTATTTGTTTTTGTGTCAAATTATTGATATTGGATATTTGATTTACAAAAAAAAAAAAAAAATCAAAAAAAAAAAAGTAAATAACTTATGTGAATTTTTCATTAAAGATTCACATTTGATGCTCTACTCAACAACAAATATCACATGCACACACTTTCCGCTAACATAACAAAAATAGACATAAAAGAGAAAGACATTTCGAGTGCCAGATATTCAGATCTCGAAACAAGTAACAAGTTCTAGCATTGGATATGTGACCCTATATTGTGACGTCAAAATGTGGTATGGGGACACTTTTCATGGGGATGGATTTCAAGTTCTCAGTAAAAAGAAAATTCTCTAGCACTGGAAAAGTTCCCCCATGATATGTATCCCCATCTGCTATGACATCAGAATGACGTATGGGGACACTTTTCATGGGGGAAGTTTTCAAGATCTCAGTGAAAAAGAAAATTACCTGGTACTGGAAAACTTCCCCCTTCTGGTTTGGGGGAACTTTTCATGGGGGAACTTTTCCAATTTTCGACGAAAGTAAAACTCTCTAGGACTGGAAATCTTCCCCCATCTGTAGTGACGTCAAAATGACGTATGGGGACATCTTTTCATGGGGGAAGTTTTCAAGAACTCAGTGAAGAAGAAAATTACCTGGCACTTCAAATCTTCCTCCTTCTGGTTTGGGGGAACTTTTCAGGGGGAACTTTTCCAATTTTCGACGAAAGTAAAATTCTCTATGACTGGAAATCTACCCCCATTAGCTGTGACGTAAAAATGACGTATGGGGGAACTTTTCATGGGGGTAGTTTTCAGCGCTCCCGTTAAAAGTCAATCCAACTTCAATCCAACTCGCGACGAAAAAAGTTAGCACCGATCAGACCCGATTGGCGGGTTGACGTGTTGGGATAAATTCGAGTTATAGACCCCATGCAAGACTCTAATTCACATTCATTTTAATTCCCTTTGTTGAAAATATCGCTTATTTTGACGCGCAGTAGACGATGATATATTAAAAATATTCACGTGTTCATGTACAAAAACTAAATACGATACAACATCTATTTTAAAAACGTAAAGTGTGTCTCAATATCATATTAAAATATCGTGACGATTGGTCATTTTTTACTAAAAGGAAAGCTTATAAAGTGAAAAAAGACCTGAAAACAGACAGATAGTATATATTATTGTTGTAACTCAATGATATTGTAACGTGACCATCTGCAAACTCTGCAGACTAATTCATTTAAAAAAAAAAAAAAAAAAAAAAAGTTAACATTTTGCTGAAGAGTTATGTGTAGACATACATAGGAGGAATAAAGCCAAATGAATTGCATCACCTCCTTCGTTGCGAAAGTCGATTAATGAAATACAGGCTGTAACAAGTCTAGTGACAATAACTATTAAAATCGCGAGTAAAACATGAATTTAAAAGGTTATTTAATTTTTTTTAATAGGTCATTCAACTATTCTTTGCCTCTCTTACTGTCACCAAAAAATTTCATAAATCTATTTTAAATCTATCATTTGTTGTTTTTATTTATCCGAAGAATATAATAATCTATGCTGTCGCTGTAAAAAATGTCTAAATAATTGTTAATATCGTTTTCTTTTCTTGGTAACATAGATGGCAAAACACAAGTGTCAAAACTCAGTAACATAGGAGACATATATAGACTTTAATGAAGCGAAGAATTGCCTTAGAAACCAAAACGTGCACTGCTAGTTAGCGTATCTAAAACCTTATTTATTAATCTAGTAAACATGCCAAATGAAATTTTTAATTATTTATTCATATATTTAAAAAATAAATAAATAACTCGCCTTTGGTGGAAAAAAAAATAGTTGATTAACCCTAATCATTTCTTAAAATGATTTGTTAGTGATTATTTTTTTTTTAAATAAAAAGCTATTTATAAAAATCTTTTAAATCAGTCAGTTTTTAAATAAAGAATTTCCGCTATAAGAATCATAAGAAAGGTTATTTAAATGTTTACTAGCATAACATTTTCTTATTTTATAAGGAACAGAGTTTTATCTGTGCGCTTGCGTGTATTGCCGTTGAGAAAATGTCAGCTGTGCACCTGCTCTTCCGAAACGGAACAACTAAAGCCATTCAACAAATGGAAATGGTTAGCAAATATTCTTTGATGACTCTTGGATAAATAAAGGAAAATAGAAACTAAGGATCCGTTGGCGTAAAATGTACGAATGAAGAGTAACAAAGAAATATAGAGGGAATGGCAGTGATTGAATGTAATTACTAAAGCTCATTGCAATAGCTTCATGTCACGTAGTATAATACGTTTCCATAAAAGTACATCCTAAATAAGAGAAGTGATAAAAAGCACTTCAAGAACATCAATAAACATTCTCTTTGTATTCACAAGTAAATTGCTAAAATCAAACAAGTTCTGTTCAGAAAATATGGTTATAAACAATTATTTACAAATGTTATACAAAAATGATCAATGTGGCGTCAATTCAAAGAATTTTTTTTAGCGTAAAATTAAAATACGTTACTAAAGAAATTTTTAATCAAACCCAGCATTTTAAATCAAAGAAAAATCAACCTCGTGCGTCAAACATTGAAAAAAATAAGTAGAGAAAACATTTATTTTCATAATCGTAAAAAAAAGTACTGATGTCAATCAATAAATAAGTATTCAAGGTTAGAGTAGCACAGTTGAAGTTTATTCCTACCGAGCGACAAATGTCCAAGCCAGGACTCGAACCTGGGTCCTTAGCTTTCCGTGCCATTGTTCTTCCTACTGAGATAGCCAGACGATAGCGTAGCTGACAGAATTCACTCTTATTTGTTGATCATGGCTGCGCTATATTCATCGAGCTATAAATATAGCATTTACATCATGATAGTGTGATAACATGAAAACTGCTACATACCATCTAATTAAGTTATAATCAAGAGAAGGAAATTTTTTCAACTAGACAAATCATCTCCCGGGTAACTCAGCAGGAAGAGCATTGGCATTGTAAGCCAAGGACCCAGGTTTGAGTTCTGGGTCCATTTGTCGCTCTGTTGGAATACACCTCAACAATGCTACTCCAACCTTGAACATGACTTATCTAGTTAGAAATTTTTTCCTTCTCTTGATTATGAAGTATTAAGATTATTTTTTTTAGTGGAGAGGGGGGGGGGGGGTTATAACATCGAATTAACCAATTTAAATCAAACAAATATCAATTTGTGCATCAAACATGGTTTTATGCAATAGAACGTGCTTACCTAACTGAGACAGCACAGAAATTTTATATGCAATATGGACTTTTTTATATAGATAATGTTGTATTTTGTGAGGGTTAATATTTTAAACCTCTCTTTAAACAAATTTCTAAATTAGACTGTGGTCAACAGTTTTATTTATTTTATTTTATTTACTTATTTTTGCTAAAGAAATTAGAGAAGACATACTCAACCAACGTTCCGCAAGATGCGTGTTGTCCGAAACACACGATCATTAATCCACCTATATAAAAATTTGAGAAGCGAATAAAAGGTATTTAACATTTTCATTTTATGTATATGTAAGGTGCGTGCCCCTTTTATGGCAATGCTAAAGTTTAAGAATTTTCCCTGCCTTTATTTTGAAAATTTCCAAACCGTTTTTCTTTTTTTAACCGTTCTGGGATTAATTGACTTTCATAAAAAAATATTACATTCCCCATGAAAATAATTTTACTAGTCCAAAAAAAAAAACGCATTTCCAAAAGTCTACCAAGTGGCCATATCAGAAACATGTGCACATGATATGGCCACCATTGTTCCATGTTTAACAAATCGTGATTTTCTTCCATTTAAAAATGCTGTTCTCCTAAATTAAATAATTTAGGTGTAAAATAAACAATCATAATACACAATAATTCTTTTTCTTATTCAAAAGTGAATGTGAAACAGGATTTTTCATCAAAAATGAAGCTGTTAAAAATATTGACATTACAATTTAAGTTTTCATTTTGAAAAAAAAAATAATAATTAAAAGTAAAATCCTATCAGAGTTTAACAAATTCGTTAAAACAAATTACTTATCGCAATTGAAACAAATAAAAATGTCCTTATCCTAGGCTTGCATGGTGCATATGATATGGCCACTTGGATGGCCGTATCAAGGAGCAGGTCAGATTTCACGAAAATCGTTTGATTTTGAACTCGTAAAATATACACAATCAACGACAGCACCGATTGATAGAGCATTAAAAACTGAACAGAGTATGATGGTATTCATAAAACAATTATTTCAAAAAGGTGCATAAAAAGGGAGACTTACCAGATAAAAACAAGAAGAGATTACACCAAAAGCATAAAATAGAAAATTGGCGTCAAATTCCACAACCTATCTGAATGGAAGTGATCACATGATACACTAATCACACGATACACACTTCACGGTATGCTCATGCTATCTAGAGAATTTTTTGATTACCTAACGTATAATAGGGGAATGACCATAACCAGGAACACCAACCTTATATATTTCTTTTTAATCATGAAAAGACAAAATCTGCCCTCATATTTATAATTACTAATACAAAAAGTTATCTTAAGACATCCTAAATATCATCTGCTTAGATAAAAATTTGTTTTTTCGTGCCGTGTTATTTGCATTACAGTGGTACATATAGTTTTTAATCTTCCACGCTAATCAAATATTATTCGATTAATAAAATTTGCACGTACATATATTTACATTTCAAAAAGATGAAAAATGTTTCATTCAGAAAAAGTCTTCTTAAATTAAAATCTTCTGATATTTTATCTTTAGAACGTGGAATTTCTGTATTATTGTGGGATTGGAAATAATACCCATCTGTCAATTAATATTCTTAACAGTACAAGATGATAGACTCAAGGGTACAATTAGTAGATACACGATATCGCAAGATGATTATGAGGCTCGTAAATGTTAAGTAAAAAAAAAAAAAAAAAAAAAAAAAAAGGTGAGGAAAATAGTGTGTTCTATAGTTTCTATCTCAGTATTATGGTTGGGAGTCAGATATGCGTAAAGTAAAGGATTTAAAGTAGAATTCTAGATGAATTTTCTTATTTTTTCTTAGTTTCAGGGGGGGGGGGGGGTTCAGCACCCCCTGAAAATTTTTGAGCCCTCCCCCCCCCCCCTGGGAAAGTTGCCAAGGCCACCAAATGCAATTGTATTTCAAAAATCAAAATGAAACTCTGTTCAAAAATTGAACTTAGTTTTGGGGGCTTTTTACAGTTTTGCATAAATACCAAATTGTAGTATTTGTTTAAAAACTGCAAATAAGTGCTTCAATATTCGCTCATCCTATCTGCACATACTCAGAATTAGTAACCTTTTACTGATGCAAACATTGACTTTTGCAATAGTTATATACGAAATTTTTCATTTTGTAGCGTTTTCCATTATTAGCATAAAACAAAGTAATTGTAATGAGTTATAGCCAATTTAAATGCAAGTGGTTTTAGCATTTGACTAGACACAAAAATAATTTTAAAATGCAAAATGCATTCTTGATTTTTCTAACGTTTTTTATCATTTTAAAACAAACTTTAGAATCCTTAAGGGCAAGGAATATTCAGAAAAAAAATAAAGGTTGCAACTCTTTTGAAACAGGTGAACTGTCAGCTTTTTATTTACTTATGGACATCATCACTTATTATTTCACTATTATAATTACACACTGAAAATTTTCATTCTGCAGCCAGTGATGCAGTAGTAAAAAAATCAGAGGGCATACCCTAAAGAATATATGCTATAGTGTATATGAGAAGAGGGTATACGGTATTCCTTAAAATAATACAGAAGGTATACGGCGCATCCACTGTATATCCTCCATTACATCCTGTCTGCAGCTTTTACTTTTCTTAGAATTAAATAAAGTTATTATAAACAGTTTAATAAGAAACATAGTGCCTACAGTATGAATATGCACTAATTTACCTTTCTATATAATTTGTGATCATATATATCTGTGCTTGTGCGTGCATGTGTCAGAGAGAGAGAAATAGTATGACCCCCCCCCTACATTTTCTTGAGCACCCCCTATTGTTTACTTCTAGCTACAGCCCTGTTTGAAGAGTGTCGTTTAAACATGAGGTATACCACACATGCTTGTAGTTCCATTTTTATTATTATTATTTTGTCTTTTAATTGTTATAATAAAGAACTTACATAGTAACTAACTGTGTTATTGTGGACTTAATATTTCTGTATCTAGATGAGCTTCATCATAATTCGGCCAAGTCATTATAGTAGCTAATACTGATAGTATTTAATTTATCATACTTCTTTGTTATGCTACTTTTGTTATCTTACTGATTACCTTTTGTTTTACATTATTATACAAGTAAAGTGTGTTGTGGTCCACCCATAGACATCTTATATAAAAATGTAAATCCCTCCTCTATAGGTCCATCTAATGGAGAAAACATATGTTTATTTTCCGCGAGAAAAAAAGGTTGAGTATGGCTGATTTGGAGTATTGTTTTGCGCATTATTTCGAGCTGTATATAGATTGTCTCTTAATGAAATTTCATACCAATTTTATCACATCCCCTGTATTTTTATTGTTAATTATTTCATGCAAAATTTACGACATGTTCCATTATTTTTTTATATTATAAAATATTTCAAATATACCTTTTATGTAATACGTTTTGATTTCATATATATCAGTACTTTTAAAAGAAAAATGCAGGTTTAAAATACGGAAGTCAGAAATATCTATAGCCCAACAATTTAAAAATATCTAAAACACATTACCCGTGTCATCTAAAAGCAATAACGTAAGATGACTTCAGGATTTGAAATTGAATACTTTTAGAAAAATAGCTTCAATTTTTCTACTTAGACAGGAAAAAGCATCCTGGAAAGAAGAATGGATGCCTCAAATCAAAAGAAATATCAAAATTCACTCTCAGATCGACTAAGGTCCTAGATAAATCTTTTTAACTGAGTTACTTTGATCTCTTTTTCTAGTAAAAGTTTAAATATATCACTCTTGTCAAGAAATAATCTCTGTTTCTGGCTTCTTCGTGAATGATCCTTTAAACTAAATCCCCTTTCACTATAGATCTTTAACCTGTGCAGATTTCCACAATTCTATATATTTTTCAGCTTACAAGCAACGAGTTCTATTCCAAGTAACAAAGTAGGATTTTTATCATATTTTTTTCATTCATAGTAACGAAATAACGATGTATCTTTTTCTTTATATAAATTTAATTTGAAGATAATATAGCACTGATAGTTATTCCCATTCAATTTTATCATAATTTAACTGGATTCCACTTTTCAAAAAAAAAGTTAAGTCTTTAAATTTTCAGAAAAAATCATTTGAATAAGCTTAAATCTACCATTTCCTTATTTAAAGAGATAGTGGACTTTCCAAATCTGTCTGAAATTTTGATTCGTCGATTTTTTTTCACTGTAAAATTGTGTACCTATTATTACATGATTTGAAAGATTAAAATTTATGTCTGAAATTTTTTTGTTGATTTATATCAAATAAAAGAAAACACTCCTGATACCGGGTGTCCCAAAAATGACTGATGGATTTCAAAATTCAATAACTTGAAAACGGTGACAGATATTTAAAAAATTCTTGCAGGAGGGTTATGTATGATGTCAGGAGTTTTCTTATTGCGATTCTTGATTTTAGTTCGAATTTCAAACAATAGATGGGGCTGACAGCGATTGGCGCTTCGTCGAGGCCGAAACTGATGCCACTTCAATATTGATGCACCGCCCCCTGAATACTAGGGTTGCTTTTTTTTCCAGCGTTTGAACGGGCTCCTAGTTTTTCTGAGATTAAATAAGTCAAAGAAAACTTTTAGATATTATTGGTGTTGAAGTTCTAAGGACGTACAAACTTTGAAAAAAATAAAAACGCCTGCGGTAGTCGTCATTTTTGTCAGCACGCAGGCCTAGTATTCAGGGGGCGGTGCATCAATGCTGAGGGGCGTTAGTTTCGCCCTTGACTGAGCGCCAATAGCCATCTATTGTTTGAAATTTGAACTAAAATCAAGAATCACAGTAAGAAAACTCCTGCCATCATACATAACCCTCCTGCAAAAATTTTTTAAATATCTGCCATCGTTTGCAAGTTATTGAATTTTAAAATCCATCAGTAATTTTTGAGACACCCGGTATATAACAAAAGAATTAGCAATAGTAAATAAATTATATTCTAATATACAATAGCATAGATTTGCTTTCAGAAATTTGTGTTTTCTAAACATAATTTCAAAGTCTTTGAAGAAAAGTTTAAAGATTTCAACAGAAAAGTGCATATCAATCAGAATAATGATTCTAAACATATAACTTATTTTTTCGATAATAAATAATAGTTATTATTTTTCCAAAGTATTATGAAATGACCTCCCTATTTCTCGAATTTAAATCCTATTTAATAATAATGGTATGAAAATAAGGAGAAAAATGCAAGAAGTCATAATATTTCTTCAAAGATCCGACTACAAGAAAATTTGACAGACGAATGAAAAAAAAATCGAGCACTTTTACTCCGAAAACCTTCTCTATTGCAAGCCAAAGTTATGAAAAGAGTACTTTTACTTATATGGATATTCAACTAAACATTATAAGTGCTCTTTTAGTATATTTTTATTAATATTACTTGTATTTTTAAAGGTCATAAATGCGTAAATGAGCTAAACAGTTAGTGTCAAATTTCAAGAGTTTTATAGAGTATACTTCAATGAAACTTGGGGAAACATTGATTACAACTTCCGACTTTATCTTCTAAGTAACTATTTCGTATTTTTTGGTTTTCCAAACACAATTTAAATTGGCTGCAGACAAAAATATTTTAAACATATCTTTTAAAAAATAAGTTTTAAGAATTATCTCAGGGGAGGGGCTATGAGAAGCGTTTTAGCACAAAACTACGAAAGAAAATAAGTTAATCTGAGTTTTATGAAAATGAAGGAAAACCCTTAAATCCAGAATGAAAAATACTAGACTGGATGTTGTCCGGATAGCTCGAAATGGTAGAGCAGTTCTGCGTAATACTAAAGGTTCCGGGTTCGATCCCGGTCTGGACATTTTTCACTCTGTTGGCTGTGCGCTGTGTTGTAAGTGTTAATTCACATCTTTTGTTGTAAAGCGTTTGTGAGTTTGTCTGTGTACGCTCTCACGCTGTGATGGGTCAATCCTACGACATTTGACACGTAATTACTTCAAGGTGTACCCGAGAACCCCTCGAAGAGATTTTTTCAAAATTAGATTTAAAACCCTCTAAGCGTGTAGAACGTAATATTCCGTTCACTAAGCTCCAGGTTTCACTGCAATATATGCAATGTTTAAGATAATATAATTCTATAGATTTAATGAATTTTCAAAACATTGAAGAATGATTAATACTCTCAAGGGTTACATTCATATTTGTAATTAAGTTTTATTTATAATTCTGAAAGAATCATATTTTTTTAGCATTTAAAACAAAATGCAGAGAAAACAATATTACAATTTTACCCTTTTTCAAAACGCTCAGAGGGTTAAATTTTTTTAATTAAGTTCTAAGGGATTTTTTTACTGGGTTTTTGCACTAGTTATTTTCTCACCATTCGCATCTTTGTTTCTAGATATCGCATAATTTCAATCTTTACAGTACAAAATAGAACAATAAATGCACTTTCAGATAAATTTTTATCTCAAAACGGCAAAATAATTTAGGAATTTTTAATGATTAATAGAAAAAAAAACTTTTAATTAAAAAAAATCTAAATTTTTTATTTTAATTTGAATGTAATGTCAAACTGCAAATGATTATTTTGTTTATTTGCACAATACTGAGACACTAATAATGACACGTTGTTTTTTTTTCTAAATTTTGGGAAAATAAAATATGTTAAATCATAATATATGCACTATTTTAGTTCTTAGAGTAAGAATTCTGAGATTTAAAGAAAAATTATTCTTTTTCGTGCAGTTGCAAGTAAAATGCAAATGCACGTTTTCTTTTTCAAATAAATTGGTTTCAATGGCGTATTTTTGCCGTTTAACCACCCTTAATAGTTTCACTGGTTTATCCGTGAAAATTTAAAAATTTACATTTGTGCAGAATTTACCTTTATTACCTTTAATCTTAGTCTAGTAGGAGGAAAATATGAGTAAAAAGTACATCTACTTTAAACAATCGAAGCAATACGTTTCATTTTTATGGACAACATTGCCGATATACATATATATCATATTCATATTGATATAGTTTTATATATATCATATTCATTGATATAGTTTTATATATGTCACATTCATTTATATAGTTTTTATATGTCACATTCATCGATGAAAGCATTGCGTCTTTCTGTGTTTAGGGTTAATGAATATTGTTTTTTCGTTCTCTCCTTCCGAAGAGCGGGTTGCTGCTGGTAATAAATAAATATACTTCAATTTTTTCATTAGTGAGATTTTCAATATATTGCGGTATTAAAATGGTGAAAGTTGCAATAATAAAGTTTGGATTTTAGCATTTTTAGCTTAAAATTAGAAATGCTTTTAGAAATAATTGGTTAAAATTTTATAAAAGGTAAATCAGACTGATTTATAATGAGTGCCCAAATGAAAAGTGGACACAGAGTGTAGAAGTAAGTATTTTATTTCAACTCTAAAAATAATCCCCTAATTTGATGAGGCATTTGTCCCATCGTATCACCAGTAGGTCGATAGCCCTGGTGTAGAACTCTTGAGGCTGATCTCGGAAGACTGTTCGTGTCCTATCAATTTACTTCGTCGTCCGAAGTAAACCGTTGTCCTCAGAATGCCTTCTTAAGTAGCCCGAAGATGTGAAAATCACAAAGCGACAGGTCTGGACTGTACCATCTCCTCTACAGCGGCGACTGATGCATCGGTGAACCTGGACTTGTCTCGGTGTTTCCTTGATTGACTGTCTGCCTTGTCTGAAACTCTTGCACCAGTTGTTCACAGCTGTACGGCTTAAACAGTGTTCACCATAAACATGCTTCATTCGGCGAAAAATGGTCTGCGTTCGTTGCCCCTTCAGTCACCAAAAAATGCACTACGCCTCGCTTCTCGACTCTTTGGCGCTTCCATCTTGTTCACCCTATGTTTTAAAGCCGTCAATTACACATACACACAACTTCTTTCCAAACGACGCAACTTTCTCTAATGCACTAACCTTGGGCGAAGCCAAAATCAAATGAAAAACCAGTTCGGCAACTTTGTAAACGTCGCTACGTCAGCTGTCCACTTTTCTTAATTAAATGAAAGTTTACAAGTTTCATACAGTCGCTCAAAAAGTAAAAAAAAAAACACACACACCCCATACATTGCAATCACTAAATTGCTGCAGAGGAAAACGAAAATAGCCATTCGATTGGGAATTATATCTTCTTTCAATTTATGTTAAAAACAAATAAACTTAAAGGAGAATATGGAAATTGTATAAAATTTTAAATATTCCATACGAACATTCCATTTTGACATCATATTTGGATTCTTCAGTAAATTTTATCTTCGAATACCAAACGGGAAGTCATTCAATAAAGTAGTTTAGAAATTATACAGATTTAAAGTTTGAAACTCCTAATATTAAATACTCTTTTATAATAGTTTCAAGATTCAACTGCAATGCAGATAGGTTTTTTAAGCATAACTCAAAAACTACTTGACGGAATTGAGCTGTAACTTTGGAATTGAATATTTAAAATTTCTAGAAGTCGAATTCAGTTAAATTTTTTATATGTTACAATACATATTTTTCGAATATTACTTTCCTAATGTATGTATGTATGTATACAGGGTGCATCAGAAAAATGTATACACACTTTGAATAATTATAACTCGAGTTTTTATTCCCTTATAATTAATATTTAAATTGAAAAAGAAACTACATAATATGTATAACTTTTCCTCCTGCCGCAGATGTTCAAATCATTACCATTCCGGTCAATACACTGCTTATAACGGTAGGCTATTGATTCATAAACTTCAACAAACATTTCATTTGGTGTTGTGGCTCATTCTTGCTCAATTGCGGTTCCGGAATGTTGTCCATGAACATCCATTCATTTCAGACTTATCTTTTATCCGATGAATTGTAAGTCGCATAGGTGGATCTATCTGAAACTTCATGCGATATTGCATTTGTACTTCTGCTACATTTTCGTACTTACAATAGTATTTTAAAATAATTTTTCGTTTCTCAAAAGTTAATATTTATCCACTCATTATTTCCAATTAATTATACTTTGAAAAGAAAGAAAAACTAGAAAGTTATGACCCGTTAAACAATGTATTTATACATTTTTCTGACTCACTCTGTATATACATATAATGTATCTTTGAAATCAAAACATGCAGTATTTAGGTAGGTGTACAGTATGTGGTGACTGGATATTGATAATTCGAATCTATCCAAATCCGTTTTACATACAGTGCAGCAGGAATTGCGGTCTGCATCATTGTCCATATGTATATATCAGAGACATGTCATCAGCTCTTTCAATTTATCATCTGTTTGGGAGGTTTCTCTCAAAAACCTTATTTTTTACTATGCTTAATAGGAATATATTTCTCTGAAAGGAAAGATGAACGAATTACGATATAGCTACACCTGGGCCACCTAATATCACTATAAAGCAAAAATTATACATTAACGCATGTAAATCTAAATACATTTTTCTATAATGTTTTCACAATTATCTTGTCTTCAAAGTATAACTTGATGACATGTAATTTTACGTATTTACACTGATGTCAACTTTTTATTCGGATGGAAAATTAATTAATCGGTAGCACACATTACAAACCCATTTTCAATATTCCTCCGAATCGTCTATTTTTTTTCCTCGAATCCTGTGAAGTATCATGCCCCTATCATCAGGATATTAGAATGGTGCTGAAAATTTCGAAACAATATTCGTTACAGGTATCTTCATGCAATCTTTCTTAATAGGTCTTTTAAGTTGTGAACAGTTTGCTTTCCAATACAAACCACAAGGTTTACTTTAACTTCTTGATTAGAAATCTCAACAACCTCACCTACAAAAAAAATTAAATTGTTCAGCTGTTTTCGATTTTTATACATTTAAATTCTGAAAGATATTTGTTGTGCAATTTTATCAAAGTATTATTCAATTTTATTTTTATTCGTTTTTGCTTCTTCAAAGTAACTGTATTTTTCTTTTCCAGGTGCTGTTTATATCAGTTTTCAATAAATCCCTGATTGATTTTTGAAGTCTGATCGACAATCTTGATCTTTGCTTCCTTTCATATCTAAACAATGATTCACGATTTACATTTTTGCTAACTTTTAAAAAGGAAGAAATCTTTATAAGAATTCTAAATTTTATACGTTATTTCTTTTTCCATGCTATGGCCTTTGTAAAAATTTGTTTTGTTTTATCTGTTTTACAGTTGATGTAACTTTTCTGCAATTGACTTGCAACACCTCACTTTGAAGTAACTTCATTCTAATTCCAGTTAGAAAATTTCTATTATTGTTAAGAATTTTTAACAGCCTATTTTGAGATGTTTGTTTGGAATTTAAAAGACGATAATATATTTTTTTTTTCTGTTCTTGATTTTTTAACACTCAGTTCAGCTTGAATCTTTATCGATTTCTGATATAGGGAAGATCTATTCCTGCGAATTCTTTTTCTACCAGCATGAACTATTGATTATGAAAAAACTTTCAGAGGAATTAGTTAATGGAAATGCATCTGAGTTATTTTGTAATGACAAAGAGCTTGAAGAAATTGCAAGAGGATTATCAACCCCTTCACGTGTTGCTTGTGGTATAACAGTCACTTGATATCTTTCCTAGATATCTTTCCTTGATATCCTTCTTTATCTTCTTCTTAGATATCTTTCATGCTCTTTTATTTTACCTTCAGAATGTGTAATTGGATCATTTTTAATTTTTTCACTGCGTTTTCTTTCTTTTTCTCGTTTTCGAAGACGTTTTTCTTCAGTAGTCAATTTTTCCCCCTTCCCAGTTTGAGTATAAACAAATACACCTAAATTTGTTGATAAACTCTAATTTGAGGGGGGGGGGGAGAAGTCCATTAACACTTTTCTCATTATGGTTTGATCGCAAATGAGTTAAATAAAACTTCAATTACACTGGCCTCCAAAAGTTAAGGTACAACCAGTTTTTTGACGCTCACTATTGAAAGAATGAAAATAAAGGTAAAAAATATGGTTTATATGAATAATCATAATTACCTTCAATAAAATCTTATGAAAAAATTATACCCATCTGAATTATTTTAATGTATTGGATACTTATATCTTTTTCAGGAGGAACTGCGAATATCCCACTTTGGGAATTTGTGTGAAATTTTTTCATGGTTGATGATTTCGAATTGTTAGTACTAAAATAGTGTTGTCCATGTTTAGGATATGTTGTTTACTTGATTCGTTAAGATGGCGGGCAATCTGATGGATGGAAATGGAGTTATCACAAGCTGGTGCTCCTTTACGTCTTAATGTGTCTCGTAGTGTGGTCCAAATGCTCTGAGATCAATTTGAATTAAAAAATTCAGTATCAAGAAGACTTGTTCCAGACCGCTCATGTGTTACAACTCCTGTAAAAGATCACTTTCTAGCTCTTTTGGCCCGAAGGAGGAGCATCACTACTGTGGCTCAGTTTATTTCCTATCATCGTAAAGCAACAGAGATGACAATACCTGCGATTACGATGCATAGACGTTTTCACAATTAAGAACTCTATGCAAGACGACCCGTTGTGTGCGGCCCTCTTAATCGACAACACAGAAGTGCCCGTTTATGTGGGTCAAGAGAAAACGTTCTCTAGAACACACAACAATGGGCTTCCATACTGTTCACAGATGAGTCCCGGTTTGCTTTGGAGAGTGATTCAGTTAGTGTGCTGATCTGGAGAGAACAAGGCATCAGATTCTACCTAAGTAACATTGTTGAAAGACACAGTTATAGAGGAGGTGGAATCATGGTTTGGGCTGGAATCTCTCTTTTGGTAACATTAACTTCCATGTGTGGCATGGAAGAATTCTGACTGCTGTGAAATATCGAGACGAGATGCTTGCTCCGTTTATCACACCGTATGGTGGTGCTACTGGTGATGAATTAATCTGAATGGCTGATAATGCCCGATTGAATTGAACTAGAGTCGTTGATTAATATATAGAGGATCAAGGTTTGGAGTGAATGGAATGGCCAGCACAATCTTCGGGCCTTAATCCGATAGAGCATCTTTGGGACTATCTCAGCAGAAAGGTGGCTGCCATAAGTCCTCCAGCTAAGTCCTTATATGAGCTGGAATAAGCATTGCTCCATGTATGGGATTTGTTTCCCTTTACAGTGTCTGACAATTTAATTGACAATATGGAAAGTCGATGCCACAAATTCAGTACAAGTATTGCCGGACACATGCCTTATTAAAATCCGTTTATTTAATTTTTTTCACAAAAAAACTGCTATTCATTTTTTTTTTATCAAACAGTGGACTTTTGCAAAAAATGCAATTTTGTATTTGTAAATCATGTTTGATGTTAAAATTAAGTACAATTCGATATATAACTGTTTAAAGCACAATTCTTCTAAATTTCATATTTTTATCTTCATTTGTTTTCAAATTAGACACAAAAGACTGGTTGTACCTTAACTTTTGGAGGCCAGTGTAATTGACAGTACTTTCATAATTTCACAAAATCTCAGTAAATTAAAAATTAATAAATTTGTTTTTAACCATTAACCCACTTGTTAGTATCATTCATAAAATAAATATAAATATATACCCAATCAAATAATGCAATAAATGAAAAAATATTAGAAAATTTAAAAATATCTTCAAATTTGTCATTTACAGTAATTATTATGTTTAAAAAAAAACAATATACTACCTATGTGAACCATGGTAATGACATTAACGTTAAGTTCATTTTAGGATTAATAATAGCTACTGGAGGTTTATAGTATATTTACTTTTAAAATAGGTCCAGAGCTCTTTATAATTCAATAAATAAAGTTATTAATTTTTACTATCTTCTATCTATAATAGAAGAAAGTATTGTAATCGAAATTTTTTTCGACTTCCGGCTTTCGACGGATTTACACGTTTTAGGGGTCAGAGATTCCAAAAAAACATGTTTTTACAAAATATCTGTCTGTCCGTGTGTATATCTTCTTTGTATAATCGAAAGGTGTATGAAGTTATGCCTAAAATTGAACCAAATTTTATTTATAGGTTTTTGGCTATGGCCAGCAGGTTCCACTTGAATTTGGGGATATGCCGACGAAAGGGAGCGCTGTGACACCGATTTTTGTTCCATTTCCATTACTGTATCATCGAAAATTGTATGAAGTTATGCAGATAATTGATCCAAATTTTGTTGTTTCGGTTTTTTAATTTGGCTTGCAGGTCCCCGTTAAATTTGGGGCTATTCCACCGGAAGGAGGCGCTGTGATAGCCATTTAAAGCTTTCAAATTCAAAAAGATGTACAAAAAAAAATAGAAATTTTAAAAGATTTTTTCCGTTAAACGTTCGGCCTTGATGCAAGGATTACTGAGCAATTTTTATGAGCTCTATCAATTTTCATGAGCTTATTACGAGCTCTATCTTAAACAAGAACGAAAAATCATGCGTCAAGCATAGATTATGTAACACTTTCCAACGCTTCCAAAATAATTTTACAAATCATGACCGTTTAATAAGCTGAAAGATAATATCTAAGTAAACAATTTGGAAAACGCATAACATATTTAGAAACATAATTTCAGGAATTTCCAACATATATTTCCAACATCTTCAATATTCGGAAAATATCCGAACACTTTTATTGAGCCCTGTATATGATCTATAGACTTGTATATATACTACATAGGATGCTAAATTTTAGTTTAGTTAGGAAGCGCGTAGCACAGTTTAAAATTCTCCTTCTGGAGTTTCTGTCAATAAACGGAAATCTGATCGCGAAATTTTGTGCTGCTCTGTATATGATCTACAGAATTTATACACACCAAGTAATAGACAAAAAGTGAGTTAAATTTAAAATCGCGTTCAGCAACTTAAAACGCACTTCCAGGAATTATTGTTAACAGACAGTAGAGAATTCTTTTGTGTGTCCCTGTAAATGAACAATGACTGCTATACACACACTATTCTGCAGTAAGCCTCTTGTCATGCACCTTAGTGATATATATAAATTTCAATGCGTTTAAAATTGTGAAACATTATTTAATGAAACCGCAAACGATTTTTCTCCATAGACGTAATGGAATGGAATTATTTTGACTGTCCCTGTAAAGTAACTATAAGTGCTATGCACACCCTATTCCATATTAAGCTTCTTGTAATGCACCTTAGTGATATATATTAATTACAATGTGTTTGAAATTGTGTAACATTATTAAAATAAACCACAAATGATTTTTCCCCATAGACCGTAATGTAACGGAATTATTTTGAGTGTTCCTGTAAAAAAACTATAAGTGCTACACACTTCAGTTGAAATAGGAATCATGCTACAGATAACGACAATAACATATAAAAATTGCAGGACAATCCGAGCCTATTTACGGGAGTTAGAGCACGGACAGACGGCAGATGGCAGACAAACCGAAGTCATAAACACTTTTCAACTAGGTTGGAAAGGGTTAAAAATGGCTGAGATATAGCAATTTCAAATTTTAAGATGTCTGAGATTTTAAAACAAGACAGCAGGATTCCTCCATAAAAGGTTTAATTTATGGGTTTTAGTGAATATGCTTTCTTGCAAATTTTCTTTCATTGTTGTAACCATCGTCCCAACTCTTATATGTTTAACACAATATATTCAAATAATTCTCGCCAAGCTTGGCGATATTTGCCAAATTTGGCGACAAAAATAGGTTGCCATAGGTGAAGCCAACTTGACTATAGCCAGCTAATTTGACGAAACTCTGATTCAAACTCAATATTGACGAGAACTGGAATTTAATTTTCTTTTATCGGGTTCCACTCATTTTAGCTTCGTGTTTTTCCAGTAAAATTAGCTAAAATCTTAAAACCAAGAAATAAGGAGGCTATCTTTTCCTAGCGGTACAGGCCAGAAGGACTTTTCTTAGTCGTGTTGTACATCGTCTGCCCGCGCAACGAAAGGTGCTTCGCTTCCACGTAACCCGACAAATTTCAAGCAGCTGACATACAACAGACTGACGAAAAGTATTGATTTTATAGGCGATGTTATAACGAATTTTAAAGTATTAACATGTATAGGATAGAAGTTTTGGGATTGGTACATCCGACTAGTTATTATTATATTTTAGTAATATGAAGCATAGCTATGATACATAAAAAACACATTGTTCCCAATTTTTGAATAAAAGTATCAAAATGAAACAGTATCTCTCGCAACAGAAAAAGACACTCACTGCTTGTAAGGACATGTGTTACTCTAAAATGTAGCATCTTAAAGAGTATTTTATCACCTTCTATTAATGAGCTTAGAAAGCAAACACTTTGTCCAAGGTAATGACAATTAACTCCAGCGGCAAATTTTAACAAAAAAAATTCAAGGTAAAAGGCTAATTATATTATAAAGACAGAGGTGAAAATTTATCTTACTGTTTTTGTCCCTCCTTTAAGGATTTCCAACACTTCAAACAATAATTTTGAAATATTAAATTTGAAGTTAGGGACATGCCATGGTAATGACATTTGCAATTTTTTAAATATTTTAAAGCATTCAAATTATTAATATAATTCTTGTGTCGGCAGCAGGATTATCAGTATCAATTAATTTTCCCGTGTTAAAACTATTTCACAATACAGTTCTTTACGGTATTTCTTAAAATAAAATTAAAACGTTCATGTTAGACTAATTAAATTTCAATTTTTAGGCCAAGGACATAAAATTTATCTTTATCTGAGAATGGCCCATTAAACTATAATTAAACTTAAATTTGTATATTATACAATATCAATTAAAATTTCTATACAACAAATTACTTTTAAATAATTCAAAACTACTGAGCCTATATTTTACAGGGATTTAAAACCTTATTTAAACAAAAAATTTACATACTTGGGCAGATAATTTTACAACAACCGAATTTTATCTCGGTTTCAAGCATTATGGTTAGATCCCAGATAACGTTGACAAAGTAAGGCAATCTGTGGCAACAACTTCGGATGCGATGCATAAATAATGCATCTCAAGCTGTGTTTGCATAAACTTCGGACTTATTTGTCTCTAAAGGAGAGAAATTTCGAAACGCGGAAGTAATGAATGGTAAATTTGTTTCAACACCCATTCCGAATATAAGTTACGTGCAAGAAAATGCATTTGCAAGGTATATACGTTACAAACTTATCTTTCGCGTGGTCTTACACTCTTTACGAATTTCGAATAAAATACTTGCATTGATATACTTTTCCTAGAAGAAAATTTTAAATCCTTCATTTATTCCAGTTAAGTTATTAATCAAACAAATTATATATCTAAGAGGAAATTCTCCAAAAATCTAAAGATTTTATTAAAAAGTCCATCTTTACATGAAATAAATTTTATACGTTTCTGTAATATGAGGTCATAAGTGAAGTTTAATTTTTGCTTTGCATAACTCTTATAATTTCAGAAAAGTCACATAGATAAAATATTATGTATTGGCATACGTGTTTTTTTCTGTTACTGCTTTCTCAAAACATTGTTCAAAGATATAAATTAATGAAAAAATTAAGAAAAATGTTAAATTACATGAATGAAATATTATTTATTCATTCAGAAATTTTTAGGTTTCAATATAATAGTTATAAAAAGAATAAAATAATAAACATTAGAATAAAAGTCATTTACATATCACATGTCTGAATTTATTCATCTCAAACATGCTTAATATAATAGTATAAACGCTACAGAGAAAACGTTAATTAATTGTGACTGTTTAACCCTTTCCGGCACAGACAAATTCTGTTCGTAAAATGCAAAGTTACTGACTGACACCGGAATTTACAAACGACTTTTTTAGAAAATAAGAACTCCTTAATTTAAGCTTTGATTGTAGAAGCAAAATTTTATTAAAATATTCTTGGTGCCGAATGCAAGTTTGGAATTAAAAGTAGGTGTGCCCAGAGTGGGACCACTGTGCCGGAAAGGGTTAAACAGATATAGATGGATAAATGCATATATGCACCCAAGGAGACGGCCATGAGCAATTGGCTGGAGGCAACTATATGTCTAGTGGGTATGGACATATCCATATCCTATGCTATATTGAAATTAATATTCAGTTTACACCATACATATACTGTTTACATAATATGTATACAAATTCCGAAATATACAAAGCACATACTTTAAAAAAACACTAATAAAAAAACTAAAACATTATATATAACTATGTACACAAAATCCCCATATGGGTGAAGAACGATCTTGTGTCGGCAACAGGATTATCAGTATCAATTAATTATCAGTATCAGGAAAGGGGTGCTGAGACGGGAAATAGGGTAAATAAAACCTCCAAGTGTTTTTAAAAATATATTGATTAACCTCTAGTAGGGCTATACATTATATAGTTTTTGTTAAAGAGGGAGAATTTTTAAGAACTAATCGGGTCCATTAGTTGAACTGTAGTGAGAATGGTTTACGAAGTTTATATGTTTGTATTTGTGGGCATTTAAGGATACAGTCATCTGGAGTTGATAACGAACGCAGACACTCAAGGCGGAAAGAGTTTTGTTAGTTTTATATAGAAAAGTATTAAAAGGGCCATGCACAGAAAATAATACGTAAAGGTATCTATGTGGTAAAATAAGTTTCGTATTGACCTTTGGAAAAATATTATGTGTGTAACGACTCGTATTCATTGAATCCCATGTACCTTGCAAAGATTTCAACGGTTTTCCTTTTACGTTATATTTTAAATAAGAAGTTGGGAGAAGTAAAAATAATGAGTTTTTGTTATATGTTATTGTTTATTTTGCCAATGTGTCCGCCAGTTTGTTTGTTACAGAGATGACCTGCATATGTTTGAACACGAGAGAGAAGAATTTCATTTTTTATACAAGGTGCTTCAATATAACGTTTACAAACTTTAAAAGATTGTAGGGTACACTTACAGCAAACAATTTTATTTCGCGATCTAATCATTCAGTCAAAACACAGGGAGCATCCCTTCAATTGGAGCCCGGATTTTTTGTAATAACTTAAACAACAATCAAGATATTTTAATGATATTTACAAAAGAATTAACTTAGAGTTCGAAAAATGCAATGAAATCCTGAAAAGTGCTAGTAATTCGGTTGGAGCACCGTATGTAATGTAAATTGTATTTCGAAAAGCGGATCATCCAGAACTCATTGGATGTGGGTGGTTGTCACTTCCACCACCTAAATGAGCGATAAAATCATGAAAAGTGCTAGAAGTACATAGTAATTTGGTTGGTGCCCCGTATGTAAAGTAAATTGCATTCCAAATAGTAGTAATCCAGCAGTTACTGGATAAGTATGGTTGCCACTTCCACTACCTCAAATGAGACAATATCATGAAATGTGTTAAAAGTAACCCCCCAACCACATCCAATCAGGGTTAAATTAAACATTCCACATTTTGGGAATGCAGTTGGCATGGCGTACAATGCACTTCTAGCGACCTGTGCACGACTTGTGCGAAGATGAAATCACGAAAAGTCCTAGACGTTTAGGACCTTTCGTGATTTCATCGCATCTTGGCAAACAACATATTAATTCTGTTGTAAATATCGTTAAAATATCTTCATTATTGTTAAAGTCATAACCAAAAATTCAGCCTCGGATTAAAGAGAAACATCCTGTAATTTTGACTGAATGAGTAGATAGCGAACCTGGTTTCCTATGCAGTGTGCTCTACCATCTCTTAAAGTTTGTAAACATTATACTGAAACACACTGTATTTGATGGGAAATTTTGAGAATAATAAAATTTCTAGGCGCATAAAGTTAGTATTAGAAAACGAGAAAAAATTCAAATATTTTTTTTTACAATATGGAAATGGGTGTCCATAAATTTACGAATTTATATCTAAAATAAATATATTAATAAATAAATAAATAAGAGTTTTAAAGAATTCTAAAATTGAAATATCAAATCTCTGAAAATAAAACAATATTACTGAGCAAAGCAACGATTTATTTTATTGAATACCTTATTTTAAAACCTAGAAATATTTATGGATTCAATACGAAGCAATATTTCGTTTAAGGGATACTAAAAACATTGAATCTTCAATTCCCGGCGCAGTTCGCTTATGGGTATCTAAAAAACAATTTTTTTAAAAATTGAATAAAGTTATCAAGGGATTTAATCTAAATTCTGCGAAATATTGGAGATACTGTGGAATTTAAATAACCTTATTTAAGAGTTTTCACCTTCATACTTCATTTCTCATGCAGTGTGAAATTTATTTGTTGCCTGTATGAGAAATTTATATTGCAGCATTTTTTTTACTTTCTTCTATCGTTACAAGAAGAAAGTATTGGATTCATAAACATTTTCGACTTCCGGTTTTCGACGGATTTATACTTTTTAGAAGGTTCTGAACACGATTTGTCTGTTTTTAGAAAATGTTTGTCTGTGAGACTATTTGTCTGTGTGTCTGTATGTGACAAAAATTTTGTGCGCGCTCTATTTCAAGAACTAATGCACAGAATTTCATCCAACTTCAGATTCTGTTAGACCTTGACATAAATAGACGATGATTACATTTCGGTGTAAAAAACCCTACAGATGGCGCTGCTATTTTTTTTAATGATTTTCACCATAGTTATATCTCAAGAACTAATGCACAGAATTTCTTCAAACTTCAGATTCTGTTAGACCTTGACATAAATGGACGCTGATTACATTTTGGTGTAAATAACCTAAGAGGTGGCGCTGCTATTTTTCTTTTTTCATGATTTTCACGATAGCTATATCTCAAGAATTAATGCACAGAATTTCATAAAACTTCAGAATTTTTTAAACCTTGAAATAAGTTGTTGTGGATTAGGTTTTGGTGTAAATCTCCCATCAGGTGGCACTGCTATACTGCATGTTTCAGGCATTACACGATTTTAGCGATAGTCATATCTCAAAAACTAATGCACGGAATTTAATAAAAGTTTAGATTCAATTAGACATTGATATAAATTGGTGCTGATTCGTTTTTGGTGTATGTGAAACCTGTATGAGACAGAAGAAAGTTTTGGGATTGGTACATCCGACAATTTTTTTTCTATTGCACTATAACTACATTATAAGAGACTTTTTTTAACCCTTTGTATCACCATATTCAATATCTGGAACATACCTAAAGTCAATGTAATTTCCACAGCGCGTTTTAAAAGATGATTGTATTGATTGCAGCTGTCTTCCAACATATGCAAGTCAATACAAATTGTTCTTAAAATTCGCCAACAGAAGGCTATATTGACTTAATATTTCATACCATAATTTAAATTATCTGTTGAGAAATTTTACGTGTTTATTGCTAAAATAAATTTCCCGAATTTTGTGAAAATAAAAAGGCTAAAGACATCCAGAAATAGATTTTTCACAAAGTTAATTTTGTATTACAAAACTGACAATATTTATGAGAAATGTGTGTTTGTTTTGTTTGTTGCAGATATGAAACAAGAACCTTTTTGTCAATATTTTTGTTATTTTTATATTCTAATTTTTCTTTCTTCATACGATGTCAGTAAAAAACTTTTCCAATCGGGGAGCGATACAAAGCGTTGACAATTTCCGACATAGTTGAAAAATGTTTATGACTTCGGTTTGTCTGTCCGTCCAACCGTGCTCTAACTCTCTTAACATGCTCAGATTACCCTGTAATTTTCATATGTAATTATTTACGTTTACTAGTACGACCACTATTGAAAATGAAGTGTGTAACATTTATAGTTCATTTACAGGGGCAGTGAAAAGTATTCCGTTACATTACGATCAATGGGAAATAGTCGTTCCAAGACTATTTTAATGATATTACACCTTGACGAAATTGTAATGAAGTGCACTAAAACATGCTTTCTGAAGACTATGGGGTGCAAAGCATTTATTATTCAAAAACAGGGACAACAAAAAATTCCGTTACACTGAAAAAAAAAATGTTGATGCGCGGTAGTGTATTACTGATTATTTTAATGTTTATTACTGTTAATTTTACGGTATAATACTGACAGCTGAGATGCTAGTATTTTACCTTAAAATCCACTTTTTTTTTTTTTTTTTTTTTTTTGGTATGTACATAATGGTCTCCGTTAAAATTGTTTGAAACGTATTTTAATTATGTTAAACTATTTTAAATATAATGATATTGATATACATTACTCAGGTTTACTCTAAGATACTTGATGTAGAGTATGATGTGTACAGCATTTATTGTTCATTTATAAAGACACACAAAACATTTCGGATATCTGTATCCAAAGTACTATCTATTAGCGATAATTTCTGGAAGTGCGTTTTCAGTTATAGTAGGCGTTTTTAAGCTTAACTAAATTTATGCATACTATGTGGTGTATATAAATGCTGTAGATCGTAACGGGCTACAGAAAAGAATCAGTACGCATTACTGAGTATGAGAGTTTTCTCTTAAAACTGGTTTTTAATTCAGTTATGCATTTTCAAGCTGATCTGTATTTAGTATACTAAGATGTGTTTGTAGAATATAAATAAAATCATATACAGTTGCACGCAAAGAACTGGATACATGACCGCCTGCCTATGGATGATAATTTCTGGAAGTGTGTTTTCAGTAGTTTTAAGCGTGTTTAACCCGAATTAAATTTTAGCTTAATATCATGTGATGTGTATAAAAATCTGTAGGTAATATACAGGGCTGTACAAAAGAATTCAAGTATGTTTTCGTCTACAGGTAGAAATTGCTAAAGGGGAATTTTCAGACTATTATGTGTTTTCTTACTAAACAAATTTTAGTATACTATTTAGAAAATCGATATACAAATCTATAGATTAAATACAACTAAAGTGTTTACTTCATAAAAGATTTGGAGTACTTTCTCAGATTGTTGAAATCTGGATTTCAAATATATTATGTGTTTTCTAAAATGTTTACTTAGCTATCTTACTTATCTTATTAAATTGCAGTATTGCGTATTCTGGAAGTATTGGAAAGTATTTCATAATCTATGCTTGACACATGATTTTTCTTTCTTGTTTCTCATTGGGGGGGAGGGGGGGGGAACTTTTCTTGATTTTTTTTTTTATTTTAGATGTATATAAAATGATAGAAATTGATCCTTCATAAAATTTCCTTATATTATTAACAAATTTTCGCTGGTGTGAATCATTTGAAATTGTGAAAAAAGGACACATTTGAAGAAATATAACATTTTCAATTTACAGTTTCCCACATAATGCTGCATAATTTTGTCAAATTATGAACTCATACATTAAAATAATTTCTAATATTTCACCAACATTGGTGAAATAGCATATAATACGAAAACTACGTACTTTCATTGATATGTATCAGATATTGGTTGCTAATGTTTTTTTTTCGGTATTGAATGTGCATTAGGAATGAGCTTATATTAAAAAGAAAGTACTTCTACAAGTTACTCACGAAACAGATGTGGAGTATAAAATAATTTGCTACAGAATATTTGCACATTCTAACACGGAATGACAAAAAGTCATTAGCTAGATTAAATATGTGTAGTTTTTACCATTAAACCACGGTGTAATGTAGCATATTTACTTTTTATAATGGACTTATGTCAATGACATGCTATTTTTTGGCTTACATCTGTGCATTAAACTATATCACTCTAATCTAACTGTGCTGAACATTTTTTTTTAAATAGATACAAATTTTTTAAAGAGGAAACATATATAAAATTACATATTTCTAAAACGAATCTAATATAAATGTATCATAGTGCAATTATAAATAAAATTTCATTGAAAAAGATTTTAACTCAAAAGTGATAGCAAGATATAATTACTTAATAAAATATAATTAATATTAATTATTTTCTTCTATTTAATTATAATTTGTGAAGGCACCGATGTGTGGTTCTTAATACTGAAATCAAAACTCCAAGAGGTAAAGGAAAAATCTTAATTTTATACAAATTAGAGACGTTGTGCTGCACATGTAGCTGTGATATGCAAACGGTCAGAAAATAAGTATCCAAGTGCTCATCACGCTACATCACCCAGATCATCTCCACATCACCCAGAATAGACTCTGTCCCAGCGTTCTCAGCGTTCGTTAATTACCTGTGTCATCCCTCTAAAATATTTCTATGTTTTTAAATACCAGTAAATATAACTACTGGTTTTTTGTTCAAAAGTTACAAATTTAAAATGATTTAAAATATGAACTTTAACATGCAATTCCATAATAAGCCTATAAACATACGCAATTATAAGTTAAAAATTTTAGTATCATCACATGGTGAATAAAAGTTATTTTAGTAGTATTAAATGGAATTAAATTTCCTGACAATAAAAATGTAATGGTCCAACGGCAATATTATTTTTAAATTTGTATCTAAAATTCATTGTACCTATTACTAAATTTCAAAAGAGGCAAAGATAACTGGAAATATAAAATTTTCAGAAAATTTTATTTCATCATGCTAATTTTTGTAAAGATTTTTATCTATAAAATTTTATATGTATTATATCATATAAATATCTCTGCATATATTGTTATAAAAATGTTTATAACCTATATGGATTTTCTTCTTAGATTTACGCCTTTTCTTTGCAAAAGATAGGTACAAATTCAAACTTTTCGGATCAATAATAAAAACCGTCAATATTTTCCTCTGAAAACTTATTTTATTCCATTTTTTATAAAGAAATGTTGAAAAAGTGGGTTTTTTTCTCTTATAATGTTTTTATTCAAAACTATTCCTTTTTCTTTCTGTATAAATTTTACACATAAATTTTTCGACAGATTTGAAACATTAGAAATCTCCGTAAGTTATTCAATAAATGGGAGAGGTAAAAAGTTTTTAATAAAATTCTAAAAAACTAAATTTCCCATAATAAGCATTTTTAAGATATATCCAGTAACATTAAATCCATTAGTAAATTTAAAAAAAAAGACAGTCTGTCAGAATAAAACGAGTATTTTATTGAACTGAGCGAACCGATGCGACAACTCCAATGGTTTCTTTGTGACTCATAAAAGCTCAATCTACAATTATTAAATGAAAATGACGTCATTTTCTAGACGCTTACAGTCATGACATCAGTTTCTTATTTATAAAACTGAGAGATTTAACTATGATTACGTCAAAGTAATGGCATTATTTCTGATTGCCGTTTTAGTGGTTCATGTGCGCGAATGCACGGAGCTCCGTTATTGTGATTGCCGTATATTTATTGCATTTTCATTTATTTTACCTTGAAGGCACCCATGGTAAACACAATTTGTTATGAAAATGGCTCGTTATTAAACAAAAAACACTATCTTGAGAAGGGAATAAAAACAGTAATAAATGTAAACAAACAATACAATTTTTGATAATAGTGGAAGCTTCCGGTTTGTCTACTGTTAGTCATAGTTTTTGACCGCCAAGAACTTGACCAGAGCTATTGCGGGTATATTGTTGCTGTCAATATGTTAATATTTATTTCAAAATTAGAGGTTATCAATGTCTGCTTGATGACATCAAATGGTGATTTCTCGCTAAGTTCAATTTTATGCAGACCCCACATGAGCTTCCATAGTTTATTTTCAGTGAAAATTTCGATTGCATCAAAAAGCTGCCACACATAAACTAAACAAGAGAACAGCATAATGCAATGTACGTCAGAGATCATCCATAAAGATAAAAAACAAGAATTTAAAAAAAAATATTTTTTTTTCTTTACTAAGTGAATATTGAGAGCGGAAATTAGTAAGCTAAAATATTCTGCTATTCAGACAAATTGCGACATAATTTTTTTTTTTTTTAGGTTTTAATATCGCACTTCCACATTTGGTTAGAAGCTTCCAGAAAGTGCGAATTGTTTCTTGCAGCCCTATATGTAATCTATAGATTACAGGACTATACACATCACGCAATGCACTAAAAATTAGTTAAATTTAAAAATGCATACCACAATTGAAACGCGCTACCATCAATTATCGCTCATAGTCAATCCTAGCCTTGAAATCGAATTATTTTGTGCGTCTCTGTAAATGCACGATAAATTCTACCCAATTCCATAATCTATGGAAAAAATGCTGTAGTGCACCAGAGTAGTACATATCAATTTCATTATGTTTGAGTAGTGTAACATCATTGAAATACTCTGCAAAAAATTTATCAAATATATCATTATGCACTAAAATTCATTAAACTCTGTAAACGAACTATTAATTTTACTCACTGTGCACTATATATAGAAAGAATGGTGCAGTACACCTCAGTGATATATATCGTTTCATTATATTTTAAATATCGTAACATCATTCAAATGCACCGCATACGATATTTCTCCATAGATTATAATGGAACGGAATTCTTTTGTTTGTCGTTGTAAACAAACTATAAAGGCTTCACATTTAATTTTTAATACCGAACACAACGTAGTAATCTTCAACAACATATATGAATTACCTGGCAATCCGAGTTCATTTACGAGAGTTAGAGAGTATGGAGAGCTGGCAAACAGACAAACCGAAGTTAGAAACACTTTTTAACCATCTTGGAAAATGCTAAAAATAGCAGGGATTTTTTTAACAATCGGTTAAATTAATTTATTGATATAAAATAAGTAGAATACCTGGTGATGTATGGTTGCTGTATTTTTTAAAGCATTCAATTCCTTGTTCTTCCATGAGTAAAGCAATATCTTCCACAGTTGCCATTTGAAACTAGTGCTCCAGCATCGAGTTCCCTAAAATAATAATTAAATTTGGTTTCAAAAAATGTTCCTGAATTTCATACATTCATATGTATTAATTTAATTTTTCATACGGGTATATGTGTGCGTGTGTGTGTATGTTCCAGAAAACAGTAACTAATTCTGCTATTGCTGTTGCCGTAATTGATTTATTATATTGAGATATTTTTAATTTCTCGACTTATACTGCAAAAACTATTGTACATAAAAACGTCAAAACTGGTGTTTTTATAGAGAAATGCATAATAAACGTAGACAGTTTTTAAATCGGAGGATTATTTTAAGCTCTATTTACCTCTCTGCCTTGCCTTTATTGATTATGAAAAAGCATTTGATTCGGTCTACACATCTGCAGTAGTTGATTCTCTGGGGGACATTGGTATAGCCTTATCATACACCTTACATCAATATCATGAAGAACACTGTAAAACATGAAGTACTCAAAAATGTAAGTCCATGTACTCATTTCGAAATGAGTATTTTTGGATCAAAAATGAACATGTGCATTCTCAAAAATGAGTAAGCCCATGTACTCATTTCGAAATAAGTATTTTTGGATCAAAAATGAACATGTGCATTCTCAAAAATGAGTAAGTCCATGTACTCATATCGAAATGAGTATTTTTAGTTCAAAAATGAACATGTGCATTCTCAAAAATGAGTAAGTTCATGTACTCATTTCGAAATGAGTATTTTTGGATCAAAAATGAACATATGATCAAACCCAACATACTTGTATATTTCAAAATGTGTAATGACGAAATTTCGGAGCCTAAAAAGCTATTATTTGAAGGAAAAACGAAGAATAAGAGAAATGAAAAGTGGACCTGGTTGTTCTGGATTTTCATCAAAGTGGATCCACTACAACACATTTACTCTTTTTTTTTTCCCCTCACATTTTACACATCTACTTTTTTTCTTTTTTCTTGATAGTACTTCAAAAGTATGATTTTTTTCCCGCTAATTTTTTTAAAATTTATTTTAACTTTTTTAATGTGAGGCAATATTGTGTTATTTAAAAGTTTCATAACATAATATCTTTGCAAATTATAGCTATGCAAATTGGTATTAAACTAAGCTGATTTGGCTTACAAATTTATGAATTACGCTAAAATTTATTATTTTATAAATTATAATTTTACAAAGTTTATAATGTTTTCCTTAAATTTATAAAATTAGTTAATATTTTTTCTTTACTTTTATAAAAATAAAGTTTTTAACTTTATAACGTTTTTAATTTATTTCTTTAGCTTATATTTTTATAAATTAAACTTATTTAATTTAAATAAAATCAATAAGTCCAGATTTAAACCTACCTATCCCAAGGTCATTAATTTTAAATTTGTCTCTAAAAATCATTTTTTTTAAACTATTTAGTTTAACCGAACCGTACGCAAAAGCTCTCAGCATAGCTGAAGTATAATAATTTAATTTATTATAAAAAAATTATTTATATAATTTTTTTTAAATAAGACATTATAAAAAAATATTTTAATAGCATGTAATAAACACGTCTGATTAAGATAATTGTTGCTTTTATTAGAATTCATAAATAGATAATCAGGCAAATAATTTTTAAAAAGTATATGTTCGAATAAAGAAATTGTTGGTACTGTTGCAAAAAGAAGCAAGCAGTATTCTTAATGCAATGTTTTACGCATATAATACATAATAAATTGAAATGTATCTGTTATAAGGCACCAAATCATACAGCAAAATATTGAAAATTATGAAAAGAAAATATTAAAAACATTAGAACTGAAAAAATCCATCTACAGATGAAATTTCAAGTTTTTGTAAGTTTTGCAAAGTAACTAACAACATTTGAGAAGGAGGCGTGACCACTCATTTCGCGTTGGTCTGAGTCGTCAGGTTAGTACACAGGACATTACGGGTTCGATTCCTCTCATGGGCAAGGGTTGGTTAATTACTATAAACTCACGCAGGAATGGAAAAAAGGAGCAGAAATGTATGTATCCCTTATAATGTTATCCTCGCGAAGTAACTTTTTTTTTATCCTATAAATTTTATTTTAACGACATAAAAATTTTTAAATTTGAATACATCCATGGGATCAAAAATGAGTACATGTGTTTCTCAATTTTGAGTACATTTGGATCGGAGCTATTTTGAGTATGTGACGTATTCAAAATTGAGTACTTTTTACTCAATTTTGAGTACCCACTTTTTACAGTGAAGATTTACAAGAAAGTAACAACCACCATCCGTTTAGACAAAGGAAAAGCAAAGATCAAGCTTGGAAGAGGAGTAAGCCAAGGAGACACCATTTCGCATAAGGTGTTTAACCAATGTATTTTGCCTGCACTAACTTATGGAGAAGAAACATGGACGCTAGCAAAACGGATGGTACAAAGATTACAAACGACACAGCGAAGTATGTAAAGATATATGCTACGCATAACCAGAAAAGATAGAAGGAAAATAACCTGGATAAGAAGTGAGACGAAAGTTTTTGACATCATTGACAGAATTGAAATAGGCTGGGAAGAAGACAAGACTATAAATGGAGCACAAACACCTTACAATGGTATCCCAGAGATGTAAAACGACCAAGAAGACGACTTCAAGTAAGATAGAGTGATGAAATCAGAAAAGTGGCCGGTGTTAATTGGATGACTAAAGCACTAGACAGGAAACAATGGAAAAATCTGGGGGATACCTACATCCAGCAGTGGATTGAAAACTTTTTATGATGATGATGATGATATATAAGCCAAAATCCAGGATTCCACCTGCTCTAATCTTTAAATTTTTGTATATAAACGACAATTAAGGTATCTATAAACAGCAACGTATTATTGAAAAGAATTAATTATGTAACTTACCATGTAATTAGTGTATCCATTTAGTTTTGCTTCATTACTTATAAATTTAATATTTTTATTTTTATTTTTGTCTGAGCATAAAGATTTTATTCTGTGTAAAAAATTAAGTAAAATATTTTTATAAACAGATTTATGTAAGCCTGAATTATAATTCGTAAAAAATATTTACATTAAATTGACAATCTGATATTTTACCTTAAATGACAAATGGTTATTTAGTTTTATTATTAAGCGTAATTTTAAGTCAAGAAAGTTTACTATATTATTGATCATGTTATTTTGACTTAATCTAAGCAGAATGGAGCTGAATGGATCATTTAGAATGTAACGATGTTATATTAGAGTCATTGTAATAAAATATAACAATATCATCTATATATCGTTAGATATATATTAATTTATTTATTAATTAATATAAATTTGACATATCTGAAACTGCACAGTCCCTTTTACTGCATGCTTTAATATGATAGATATAACCAAAATAGTAAAAAAAAAAAGATTTTGTTGTCTTTGACAATTTGTGGAATAGGCATTTATGGAATATTTTATTACGTTCAGACAGTTCAAATGAGAAAGGGGTAACGCCAAAGGAAATGGTGATAATAATCTGAACTACGGCAAATGTCGTTACGGGGTAGTTATACTTCGGAAGCTGCAATATATTTCTGCTTCTGCTTTCTAGTAAGTAAATATGCTGATAATGCTGGGAAATTTTTCTTCCGCATCATGTAAAAATAAGAAGAAATATCATTCAAAAATAAGTCAAAGGAAATGTTAAAATAAATATAATTATAAAAAGACTGGGAAAATCAAGCACATAGGAAAAAATATATATAATATAGTATTTTTTAATGTTTATATTCTAAAAAACTAAACATAATAAATTTAAATGTCTATATTTTTTAAATTTACTTCTAAATTTTATCTAAAGTTAAATCTAAAATCTACTGCGATGGAGGCTATTCTGTTTTATTATGAGTATAAAGGATATTTTGAAAGCTATTTCTTCGATATGGCCAAAAATCACCGGACACTTTCAATTTTAGATTTTTCGAATATTTAGGAAAACACTGGGGAAACTCTTCTGGAACTTCAGGAATATAAAGAACATGTTTGACCTCGTAGTGTTCAGTGAAGTTTTGGTCACGAAGGAATTTGGGGAACCAGAAACGAATAGAATTATAAGACAAATTATAGTTGTGACTAACCCCATAAAATAAAATGCTCGAAATGACCTGTAGGTGTAGCACCTGACTATGTGGAATCTGTATAAAATTTGTGTTCATTTATGCAAGAAGAATACGTGTATTTATAACGGTATTTAAAAAATACAAACATTTCGTATGCTGTTTGTTTATACCATGCACGGTTTTCGTCAAATTTAACACGAGATTCTTCGAAACTTGACAAGGTACAGTAGCAACAACATAATGCAATTTGTATTCCCGAAGTTCCAGAAGTAATCGTCAACTATTGCTTTAGATATTTGACAAAACATCTAAAATCGAAAGTGACCAGTGCCTTTTAGCCATATAGTGTGTTTTTCAATCTAAGCATTCATTTGGACAAATAGTCACTGCAGTGAATAAAAAGAAACTCTTATACGTCAATATAATATTTTCTAGTGAATTATGGTTTAACAATACTAGTAATCTGGTATTTCAATTTGCAAATCATTCGCTTATTTCGTTCACTAAAGCTCCTGACAGTCAGATCCCAAACTTCCTTTTCCAGTAATAAACTATGGGAATGAATGAATTCGTATTTTTTACTTTCTTCAATCTATAATAGAAGAAAGTACTGTCATCGAAATTTTTTTTTCGACTTCTGGTTATCGACGGATCTACACGTCTCAGGGGCCAAAGATCCGATAAACACGTTTTTACAAAATGTCTGTCTATCCGTGTGTCTGTGTGTCCTCTTTGCATCATCGAAAAGTGTATGAAGTTATGCACATAACTGAACCAAATTTCATATATATGTGTTTGGCTATGGTCAGCAAGTCCCAATTGAAATTGGAGATATTCCGCCAAAAGGAGGAGCTGTGATAGCGGTTTTGTGCCATTTTCCTTATTGTATCATCGGAAAGAGCACGAAGTTACGCATAGAATTGAATTGAATCAAACTTCATATAAATGTTTTTGACTGTGCGGCCGTCAGGTTTCGGTTGAAATTGGTGATATTCTCCCTGAAGGGGGCACTGTGATAGCGATTTTAGTACAATATTTCTTTTCTATCATCGGAAAGTTGTATGAAGCTATGGACCAAACTTCATATATACGTTTATAAGTATAGCCGTCAGGTCTCAGTTAAAATTCGGGATATTCCTAAATAAAGAGGCTCTTTGTTAGCGATTTTCTTGATTTTTTGCAGTTTAAGTGAAATCATTATCAATATTTTTTGACGAAATTTTACATTTAGATGTAATGTAATAGACCGAAGTTTGTATGAAATTTTAGAGAAAATCGGTCTGAAGGTTGTGCTGTGATTCAGGGCGATGGCTTCGGGACGGGCGCCGTAGACTTCATTACGATCCTCCCTCTTCTATGCTTTTGAAACATTTATCGACAAAAAACTTTCAACTAAAGTGTAATAAAACAAATCACACTTATTGAAGTATAACATGCATGAGACATAAGAAAGTTTTGGGATTGGCACATCCGACTAGTAGAATATCTCATTAGAAAATTATTTTTTTGTTTTGTTTTTATACTCTTTTTAAAAGATGTTTCTTACTAGTTTGTTTGAAAAAGTATTTCTAAAATATATATTAAATAGCTCATCAGCTTTGCTAAGCTTTTAACACATCTATCTATACACACATCTATAACACATCTATCTATAACACATCTATCTAATAAAAGAAAGTTGCACTCTGTATGTCTGCCTGTTTCTGTTTGTTTATTTGTTGTCGATGGCTAGCAAAATCTACCGCACCTAGAGATCTGAAAATTTGGGTGGGGGTAGTCCAAGGCAAGTCTTGATGCACCTGAGGCTCAGATTGTTTTTTTAATAACTAGCCGAGACATTAATTAAAATTCACAACGAACTCTCATAAAAAGAAACAAAAATTACGCCTTTCTATTCTTTGGTTGGTTGGTTGTATAGAGTCTTCGTAGAAGTATTTAAATAAACCAGGGTAGCGAGTCGAGTGTTTCATGAGTTACTGTTTTTCACATTTTCACTTATCCTTGAATATTTAAAAATATATATATTCGGGGAATCAATTTGAAACTCCCAGTGTATACGTATTTTATTTTACTGATTCCGAAAATACAAATTTTGTGAAAATCGGCCGCTAACTTTTCTTAATATTTTCAAAAAACTGACCCGATGTAATCAAATTGGTCCAGACGGAAGAGGCGATCGTATTGAATTTACTTTTGCTACGGGAGACGTCTTCCATTTCCTTTCCGAAACAAAAAAAAAAATTCAAAGTCAAACTAAAAAAAAATGTGCCATTTTATTTCTGTTTAAAATGTTAACGATATTTGTTGATATAAAAGGTCGTTGTTTTAATTTTGAGGGGGGTGGAAGGTGTTCAGTCGTAATTTAAATATCGCGTTAATACTAAAAGATTAACTGCGATTTGCAGCGCGGTAGCATATTACTGCTTATTTTACTGTTTATTACTGTTAATTTTACGGTATAATACTGGCAGCTGGTATGCCAGTATTGTACCGTAAAATCAACAATATTTTTTTGCAGTGTAGTGGAACGGTATTTTGATTTTTACCATTTAATATGCTTCATCCGCTACAATCTCTTTATGTTGAAATATTTTGCTATTTCATAACCCACTAATTTTGCTTCTATGGTAGTTCGGCTTTTTCAAAATAATAATAATAATAGTAATAATAATAATAAATTAATTCCAGTTATCAAAAAAAAATGTTTGTCCAAATACATTGGAACATTTTTGTATCATGTATTATTATTCCTCTGTAAACATTTGACAGATAATCTAAATATATGCAAACATGTGTAAATAAGCATGTAAATATTAATAAAATAGAAGAAAAATTAACATATGAATACATTTTTAAAAAAAAAACTCTACAGAAAATAGAACAAACTCACCCGCTTAATCAAGTCTTTTAATTACAATATTTAACAAACTTTAATTCATTATTAGGTATAAAATTTGTTCCCACCTCACTCAGCATTGCAAAAGTTGGAACTCATGAAAACTTACAAATTACGTCACTACTGAAAAAAGCGAAGAGATCCTTCTTCTTTGGCAAATATTTGCACTTTTTGTTCGTATAAAAGCTTATAGTCTGCTAAAATTTGTATTTGCACAAAGTATAGCAAACATGCTCTAAGACATGTTGTTGACGCATTTTAATAAATTGAAAATTTAATTTAAAAAAACTTGCATTCTATATTCATTTATGAGTGTATATACTTAAAACAATAAATAAATAAATAAATAATCCATTTTGTAAATATTTTGTCATAGAAATGTGAAGGAATTTTTATTTCTTCATGATATTTGAATATGTCTCTGCATAAATTAAATAACAACTATACCAGTTGCAATTTGAAGTACATTATTTTTTAATGAGCCATGATTTTAAACATATAAAAGGAATGGAAGTTAGATGTTTTATTGCCATGATATTCAAATTTTTACAATTGTTTTCATGATGCACTTTAAACAATTATTTAAGCTAACAAAAACTAAGCGAAAATGAAATAAGTAGGAAAAAATATTAAATATTCATAAGCTCTTTTCATATTGTTAAAGTAGTCATATGTAGATAACAAAGATCCACTTCGGATAATGAAGAGAATAAACATAATCTTTATTTCAATTATTTTTTTTAAAGAGAAATATGGAAAAAAAGAAAGAGTAAGAGTCTTGTTAAAGGACTGCAAGCATCGATAACGTAATTGATTTTAAAAGAAAGTATATTTTATCATTTTTATAAATAGAATCAAATGTCTTTTTTATATCATTATTTTAGCGAATTTTTAGTACTTCACTAATGAAACTAATCATACGGATCTGAATAAAAGGGGTTATTTAGGTAAATTTGTTTCCATTAATTTGATTTCTTATTTGAATTTTGTAAAATCAATCGAGGGTGGTAATAACTAATATAGTACGAGTCAGAATCCGTCGAATTCGACGAATGAAAATGTTTAAAAAACTTTTATAAACATTTATAAAATACTTGCAAAAATAATTACAATAAAAAAGTCAATCTTACACTGTTAGAAATTTGCAGCAAACTGTCCAGTCATTTGACCGTTTTTGTTAAAAACGGTTACATACCCGTAGTTTAACTCTATTCTGGCTATAATATGGGGGAATAAAATGGTTAGAATAGCGTTAAATTACGGTTATGTAACAATTTTTTACACAGTTTGCTGCAAATATTTAACAGTGTACATTGTCTGACTTAACTCTTAAAATAAATATTATTTTAAATTAAAGTTGCCAAACTGTTGTTTCCATTAACGTTAACTTTTTAAATTATTGAAAAATTAAACTTTATTCCTTTTATATATTTCTTTGGATTACGGGATGAAAAATCAGCAAAAATTGCACTACTTTGTCATAATCCAAACTTTTTTTTTTCAACTTAACCTTAACATAGCGCCCTTTTCACCATTTCAAAAATTACATGAGTACTTTTCATATTCATATTCAGTATTTAGAAAATATTTTAACATGCAACAGATTATTAATAATTATATTTTCAAACTTGATGTCACATTTGCCAGTATATGAACATTCGCACTCTTGACTTCAGAGTCTTATCTCAGTACCACCGACATCCAACAATTCATTATTTTAGACGCATTCTTCCTATCCTATATAATATAAATACGAAAGTGTGTGGGAATGTTTGGCTGAAGTAAACGTCAAAACGAATGATTTAATTGCCATGTATTTTTTCATATAGATGGATTACAACCCAGAAATGAACATAGGCGGTGGCTTATTTATTTATTTATTTCAAATCTTTTCTTAATAATTCAAAATTTCATTATTTTCATAGTGAATCAATACAAATATTATAAATGTGAAAGTGTATATGAATGTTTGGCTGAAGTAAACTTAAAACGGATGATTTAATGGCCCTGTATCTCTGCATATAGATGAATTTTAACCCAAAAATGAGCACAGTCTGTGGTTTATTTATTTATTTCAAAAATGTCTCTTAATAATTCAAAATTTCATTATTTTCGTAGAGAATCAACACACATTTTTCCAATAAAATTTAACCATTTTACTTATCGTTGCCAATAAATAAAAACCCGGAATAACTTTTTCTCAACAATTAAATTCAAATAAAAAATTTCCACATGAAAAATGAAAATGAAATTTTAAAAAAGTAAGAATTAAAAAGAATGTGATTATGACATCTTATTTGAACCGAAAAAAAAGAACAGACAATTTCAAATATTTGTTAATATTAAAGTAAATTTTCCAATAAATAGAAAAATATTTTTGCGTTTTCAAACTTCAATTTATTCCACATAGCCAAAAATTGTCTGTCAACTATTGACATCTAGAAATCATTACATCGGAACTTTTTTCAACTTTAATTTGAACGAAGGAGTCATATTTAAGATCCTTGCATTTAGGTGGACAAGAATTGTCCACTATTAATAAAAAATGGATTTAAATATATATATATATATATATATATAGTATTTCCCATTAATTATTCTTTAAAGATGGCTGTTAAAACAAAAGGGTTTAAAAGTAAAATGGTTTATCGGAGAAAAATGACGGATTTTTTTTCTATTTGAAACATTCATTTTAATTTTAAAAACCAATATATTTTTTATAAGTTCGACAAAGTGGCGTCATTTTCATTTCACCAGCTTCGAAGTTATAATCCAATTCTTAAAAGAACAATACACTTTTTAGAAATAATGTTTTGCATCAAAAATCATATAAATTCAAAAAAATTTCCTTTTGAAAATTTCTTTAGCAAATTCTGTTTAAATTACATTGCAAATGTAATTTCTTAGTTACATTTAGTATTTAATAATATTAATGTTTAATTTTTTTTTCTATGCGTACAATAATATTGGATTTCTTTAAGCGCTATTTGTACATGTTTCATGAAGTAAAATAATTTTTTTTTTATCTAGACAAGTATCAGTCTATAGGAAAAACTATCCCCGCTAATATTTTAAATCATGTGCCGGTAGCATATTACTGCTTATTTGACTGTTTATTACTGTTAATTTTACGGTATAATACTAGCAGCAGGAGTGCCAGTATTATACCGTAAAATCAACATTTTTTTTTTCTTTTGCAGTGATAACTCGGAAGAGGCTATTATATTATTTTCTTTTGTATATTTTCCTTTTTCGTAGATTAAGAAACATTTGTCTTCTTTTTCAATGTACTATTTCAGGGACGGCGAACCTTTCTACATCCACGAGCCAAATTGTTTTCAAAAAAAGTTTTTACGTAATCATAACGTGCCAATAACAACAACAAAAGGAAAAAAATTAGGTGATCAAAATTAATGAATGAAAAGTAATTGAATTTTTGTTTATTAGGATTAAAAATTATGGGGTAACATGCATGTAAGTATTCACTGTAAGAATGTAACTATAATAATTACAGTAACAATTATAATTTAGAAAAAAAAAATATTTAAAAAAGTAAAAGTTATTGTTATTGCATCTTGAATGCAAATAATTAATATCGGATTCATATTCATTTTCGTTTTTTATATCATTCATTTTCGAAAATAGTGACTAGCAGACATCGATAGAAGAGAAAATTGTCAAAATGGCGAATTTTATAAAAAATATAAAAGTTTAATTTCATCATTGACAAATTTGCTTATAATTCTTGATGATCATGGCAGATATTCTGAGACTAATTTCATTGATAAATTATTGACCCCAAATTAAAATATATTAGAATTCAATAAATTAACTTCAGAAAAAAAATTAAAAACTTAGAAAAACTCAGCTTTTTTTAGATTATTTAATTTCATTATATATTTTCTTGTTTTAGAACTCAGTTAACCCTTTGAGGGGCGGTGGTATATATTATAGACCACCTAATTTTAATTCGATTCGAACCAGAAACTTTTAATTAAATTTTACTTTTTTAACTTTGACGGGAAAAAGTTGAAAAATTGCTTTTCCTTATTTTGAACTATATTATTTCCTAAATTCCGGTGAGAATTCAACGTTACAGGAACACAAGTGCTTGCCCCTGAAAGGGTTAACGCGGTGCCGAAAATATTCTTTCACGTGCCATAGGTTCGCCGTACCTGTAACTATTTTATACTTTACGCAACGAAAATAGCTTTTAGCTAACACCTTTTTCTTTTTCTTAAGTTTAAAAGAGAAATTGTTTAGAAAATCCAATGATACGCATTTAAAGAATCATTAACATAGTCTTCTTTTTTCAATTATTTAACTTGTCTTTCTTCAAGTTTATTCTTATAGTTCAGCTTTTTGATTAAATTTTCTTTAACAAAAATGAAAGTGTAACAGCTAATTTTCGTTCTTTTTTGTCTTCTCTCAAGAGACCTTTGAATATTATATCGCCGAATCATAGAATTTTCTAACAATAAGTTTCTAACAATTTAAAACTTAAAAGAAAAGGATAAAGAAAAAAAGAAGAAGAAAGAAAAAGCTTTTGCTAAAGACAATCTTTTTTTTTTTTTTTTTTTTTGTAACTTTGGAATATATAGAACATTTCTGAAAGTCGATGTTTGAAATGCATTGAGAGTTATTTTAAGATGTCTGTTTGTCAATGTAAATATTTTGACTTTGGATTTACGTTGAAAGTATATACTTTGGAGAGAAAGTAAGTTACAACATTGATTTTTGTCTGAGAGTTCAAGTTGCAAAAAGTTACAAGATCATTATGTGTTTTTCAAATGAATCTGACATTTTTAATTTAAATGCAATAGTATTATTTTGAGTTAATCATTCTGCATTGAACATTTTTAACTTTCTGAATGTATAAAAACTCACGAAAGCGATAATTAATCATTGTATAAAAATCTAAACGTGTAAAAACTCCATTTTATACTGTTTCAGAAGTACAAATGGCAACTCAAAATTAAGGGAATGCTTCACCTATACAGAGGATGTTTACACATATTGGGAACGATTTTGACAACAGATATAAAATACATAAATTAAAAAAAATATTTTTTAATGTGTTCTATCTGGTAGCCCTTGTTGTAGACTATCATATTGCTGCGGGATTTCCAAGATAGTAGGGCTTTTTGTCAAACTGGAAGTAGAGTTTTCTTCCATTCCTCCCCCACACATTTTCAGAATCCACTTAACGTATCCAATGACAAATAAGAGTGAAATATGCCAGCCAGGATATCGTAGGGAGGCCGTTGGTACGACAAACCAAAGTACCCAGGTTCGAGTCCTGGTTCCGGCATATTTGCGCTCTGTTGGAAAAATCTCAACTATGATACTCCAACCATTGGATATAATTTACCTAGTTGAATATACTTTCCTCTGTTCATTATGACCTAATGACATGGTATACAGGAGTTTACATGGTATTTCAGATTCATCATGTAAAATGCTATAGTTATAGCTGTGATGAATGAAATTAGCGTTGCAGTTCGCAGCCTTGTCCATCAAATAAGAGTGAAATATGGCCACCAGGATATCGTACGGAGAGCGTTGGTACAGCAAACGAAAGTACCCAGGTTCGAGTCCTGGTTCCGGCATATTTTCGCTCTGTTGAAAAATCTCAACTATGATACTCCAACCATTGGATATAATTTACCTAGTTGAATATACTTTCCTCTGTCCATTATGATCCACTTAACGTAGTTGGTTGGTGTTTCGCTAGAGCTTGTTTTAATAGTCCAAAGGCACGGTGAACCATCTGGGGACTTGGTTAGAATATGATTAAACGGTATACACTTTATTTCAGTTTCTCTTGTCAATTTTTCCAGAAATGCGACTCTACTTTTGGATGTATGGCTGCTCGCTTTATCTTGGTGGAACTCAACACTATTAACGTCCTTAGGATAAAGTTTTGGAATTTCTTCTTTAAAAATAGGAATTAGAACATTGTTTTTATAATAAGTACAGTTAAGTTTGACATTTTTCTCACTTTTTCTGATCTTTAATTTTCCGTTGTAAGAGATTCAAGTAATCACCATAAATCCTTTAGAGAAACTTTTTTGCAGTGTTTGAACCAAAGTTGTAAGTCTTTTGGGTATCTTTTTCCGTAATAAATCGATCTTTTTTTTATTACAGACATTTAGATAAATCCCCGCTTCATCAATTGTGGCAATTTTTTTCCACTTATCACCTGCTAAATGATTTTCATATAACGGAATAGGAATAATTCTCTTCGGAAAGAGCAAATACTATATAACCTTCAAGCCACTTGCTTCTTTCGCGTTCCATTTCAGCCGCAGACGATATTTCTTCATAACAGCCAATATTTCAGTTATCACTTTATTACATGTTGCCAATTTTTTCCCCCTGTTGTAAATCGTTGTTTTTAGTTTCTTCTATCTTTACAAGAAGAAAGTATTGGACTCATGAAAATTTTCGACTTCCGGTTTTCGACGGATTTATACGTTTCAGAAGGTCCTGAACACAATTTGACTGTTTTTAGAAAATGTCTGTCTGTGAGTCTGTGACACTGTTTGTCTGTCTGTCTGTCTGTATGTGACAAAAATTTTGTGAGCCCTCTATCTCAAGAACTAATGCCCGAAATTTAATGAAACTTTAAATTCAGTTAGTCCCTGATATAAATTGGTGCTGATTAGTTTTTGGTGAAAATCGCCTAACACGTGGCGCTGCTATGCTGTATTTTTCGTGATTTCCGCAATAGCTCTATCTCAACAACTGATGCACTCAGATTCAGTTACACCTTGACATAAATAGACGCTGATTACGTTTTAGTGTAGATATCCCAACAGGTGGTGCTGCTATACCACTTTTTTCATGATTTTTACGATAGCTATATCTCAAGAGCGAATGCACGAAATTTCATAAAACTTCTATCTCACACACAAAAAAAAAACGAATCTAATAGCACCAATTTATATCAAGGTCTAACTCAATCTAAAGTTTTATTAAATTCCGTGCATTAGTTCTTGAGATATGACTATCGCTACAATCGTGTAAATCCTGAAAAAGGCAGCATAGCAGCGCCAACTGTTGGGAGATTTACACCAAAATCTAATCAACAACAACATATGTCAACATCTAACTGAATCTGAAGTTTGATGAAAATCCGTGCATTAGTTCTTGAGATATAGTTATCGTCAAAATCAGGGAAAAATAGAATGACAGTGCCACCTGTTGTGATATCTACAACAAAACGTAATCAGCAACATTTTATGTCAAGTTCTAACTCAATCTGAAGTTTCATAAAAATCAGTGCATTAGTAATTGAGATAGAGCTATTGCGGAAATCGCTACAAATGCAGTATAACAGTGCCATCTGTTGGGCGATTTACACCAAAAACTAATCAGCCCCAATTTATATCAGGGACTAACTGAATCTAAACATATAGATTATAGATTGAGATATAGTTATCGTGAAAATCAGGAAAAAAGTAGCATAGCAGCACCACCTGTTGGGATATCTACATCAAAACGTAGTCAGTGTCTCTTTCTGTCAAGGTCTAACTGAATCTGAAGTTTCATAAAAATTAGTGCATTAGTAATTGAGATAGGACTAGTGCGGAAATCGCGAGAAATGCAGTATAACAGCGCCACCTGTAGGGCGATTTACACCAAAAACTAATCAGCACCAATTTATATTAAGGACTAACGGAATCTAAAGTTTTATTAAATTCCATGCATTAGTTCTTGAGATAGAGCGGCCACAAAATTTTTGTCACATACAGACAGGCAGACAACTCACAAACAGACATTTTCTAAAAACAGTCGAATCGTGTTCAGGACCTTCTAAAACGTAGAAAACCATCGAAAACTGGAAGTCGAAAATTTTCATGAATCCAATACTTTCTTCTCGTAAAGATAGAAGAAAGTAAAAACAATATTTCGGTTTCAGAAAACTCATTAATACACTAAAAAAAAAAAAAAAACTCGGAAACGTTTCCGAAAATCAGTGGCAGCCAAAAATAAAAACTTGGTTTTTTATAAATGCTTCTTTAAAACTCGAAAATATATTGTTTTCTGGGGTTTCTAAAGATATAAAACGCTTTTCGAAATCGTGGGTAACTCGGAAGAAGTTATTGTACATTTTCGTTCGTGGTTATATTATATTTTCGTTGCCTAAATAACCTTTTTCTTTTTTTTTTTTTACAATGCATATTAACTAATTGGAAGTGATTACGCATCACCTAATATAATTATCGAAATACGGTTTTCACCATCAGAATGTCGACATTCAATGCCGACGTAGTGCGTTATTTTTTTAATTATTTTTGTATATCTTGAGTACTTTTAGGAACGCAATTAACTTTGAAATTTTCACTTGAGCAAAGTTTTAAAATTAATCGTTATCTTAAAAATACTTAAAATTTAAGAAAACGATTTTTAAAAATGCACAACGCATTAGCGTTAGCATGGAACGTCTACTTTGTGAGGGTGAAAACAGTAGTTCGATAATTGTATTAGGTAATGAGAAATCACTTAATTAAATTTCCCTATACGCAGGGGTCCGAAAAAACTACTTTTTTATTGTAGCGAACTACAACTACTTTATCGAAAATGTAGTTAACTACAACTACAACTATTTGTTTTAAAAAGTAGCGTCTAAAAACTACTTTTCAAAAGTAAGTCACTACTTCGCTACTTTCAGCTTTTGTCAAAGGATTCAATTTACACTAGAAGTTGAAGACACGGATTAAACAGTAATAAAGCTATCCTTAGTTTTATTGCGTCTGCCGAGATACAATGAAATAAGTGCAACATAACCGAGGGCATTAAAAAATTTTTAAAAAAAGCGTACAAGAAATATTTTGTATTTTTCGTCCCAAATGTTTATATACACATTACAAATTTCGTAGCAAAATTAAGAGAGATATTATAATCTAGAAAATTACAGAAAATCAACTCTAACTGTATAAGAAAGAAAAAAATATATCTGTAAATAAAGCAATTCCGAATAATAATAAACCCGACGTTAAAACAGAGCACCTAATAACGAGTAAATAGGTAAGTGTTGCCATCAAAAAAATTAATTCCCTTGGTGAGTTAGTATTTAATTTTAGCAGCAAGTGTCAATGAGAAAAATCTATGAGTTTATACGATGCGTTGCTATACACTGCAGCTGAGATTCGCAAATTGTTGAGCAGAACAAATTTTGCACAAATTAAGCCAGTTTCGTCCAAGTAATTTTCAAAATGTCACTTTTTTTTTCTAGAAGTAGCGTTAAAAGTAGCGTCGGTTCTCGCTACAAATTACCGTTTATTTCGTATTTCGTATACTCGCTACACTACGTTTTTCAAAATGTAACGCGCTACACTACAAACTAATTGTAAACAGCAGCGACTACTTTAGTTTCGCTACTTGTAGAGCGCTACTTCCGACCCCTGCCCATACGTTAGCATGCGATTTCATGACCGGCGAAGTACTTTGAAGTGTCCCCTTAATTGGTTTTTACTTTTCGTAAAAATCCAATATAAAATATTAAACCAAATAGCAACCAAACAATAAGAAAATGGTGAAAAAAAATATTATTTTAAGTATTAGTAGTTTTCTTTTCTTTTTTTTTTTACTTTAAATTAATTAACATAAAGTATTTTTTTTAATAATATTTATTAAGAAATCAGAAGTTAGATTTAATTTTATTTAAATTATTTTAGTTGTGAAATATAGTATTTTTAAAAATATCATTTTTCTGTTTAAAGTCTTTGTTGTTAATAACACTGCTTCGCACAATTAAAACAAGTTGGAAATTGTACGTCAAACGGGACAAATGAGGTGCGTTCGTACTATAGTTAGTTTCAGTGAAATGAATTGTATCGTCTGTTTTTATGATATGATTAATTTCCGTAATAAAATAAGTACATTTTAAGTTGGCAACATTTTATCTTTTGTTGACATTTACTGAAAATTCCAATGGGAAACTTAACCCTAACTTTGAAAATTTTAGAACTTGAAATACATATTTAGACTCTTTTTCCGTTTAATATCTATTTCTTCAGACACCTCTATCCAAAAAACTGCCGGTAGATTATAGGATGGCTATAATTAAACATTTTTAGTATACAAATTCGGTTTTTAAATTCAGTAATACGAAATAATATGACTACATCTTAATATGCTATAATCAACATCGCAACCTATAATAATTACCTATCATGGGATATCACTGAATTAATTACGTATGATAGGATTTAATAGAATGGAGAAAACTTTTATTAATCTATTTTTAAGTTTTGATTCGATTTTCATAAATTTGAAATGACTCGACAAAATTCTGAAATGATTATATATATTAAATTTCAAACTATTCGGTTGGGTAGTTTTTGTGCTGTTATATGCGGACAGACGGACGGACCAGACGACCACTATAGGTGCTACGTATTTATATAATTACAAACGCACCTAAAAAAGAAAGAGTACATTTTTCATGATTATATAGAATATGTAGAAGATATATTTTTTATAATATATAGAAGGTACGGTTTAGTGAAAATATAGTTATGTAACTACGTTTCATTGTTATTAATGAATAAAATTTATAACAGCTTAAATTTAAATATTTTTCCCATTAAATATATTCTACATTTTTTCACTTCAAATATAATGCAAGTAATACACGATAAATATCTAAGATAAACTAACTGTATCATTTTATTCGATGGTTTTCCTTTGTTCAGTTATGCATAAAAGATCATTCTTGTGCCCTCTGCGTTTGTATGATAAATTTCTTTTCTGTTCTGGGTTACATAAAAGAATAATACAGACGTGCTAAGGTCTTGTTTCTTATATTTTTACCTCACGTCATGGGCAAATTAATGGAAACTAGTTTAACATGAAATGTTGATGCGTAATGTAATTTACATGTATAGAAAGAAACTTTATTCTTTAATGTTGCATGGTATGTAATTTAAAATATTAGAATTTGTAGAATTTTTTAAAAGTACAAATTACAATTAAATTAGTATATTGTGGAAATCACAAAATTTTCTTCTACATAAAAACTAGTCGGATGTGCGTTCACAAAACTTTCTTCTATCTCATACAAGTTTCACATACACAAAAAACGAATCAGCACCAATTTGTGTCAAAGTCTAACTGAATCTAAAGTTTTATTAAATTCCGTGCATTAGTTCTTGAGATATGGCTATCGCTAAAATCGTGTAAATCCAGAAATGCATCATAGCAGCGCCATTTATTGGGAGATTTATACCAAAACCTAGTTAACAACAACTTATGTCAACGTCTAACTGAATCTGAAGTTTGATAAATTCTGTGCATTATTTCTTGAGATATAGCTATCATGAAAATCTTGAAAAAAGTAGCATAGCAGCGCCACCTGTTGGGCTGTTTACATCAAAAGGTAATCATCGTCTATTTATGTCAAGGTCTAACAGAATCTGAAGTTTGATGAAATTATGTGCGTTAGTTCCTGAGACATGGTATCATGAAAACCTTGAAAAATGTAGCATAGCAGAGTCACCTGTTAGGCGATTTACACCAAAAACTAATCAGCACCAATTTATATCAAGGTAACCGAATCTAAAGTTTTATTAAATTCCGTACATTAGTTCTTGAGATAGAACGCCCACAAAATTTTTGTCACATACAGACAGACAGACATTTTCTAAAAATAGTCAAATCGTGTTCAGGACCCTCTGAAACGTATAAATCCGCCGAAAACCGGAAGTTGAATTTTTTCACGAATCCAATACTTCCTTCTTGTAAAGATAGAATAAAATAAAAATCGTTTGCAACAAAAATGAAATGGCAGTCTAGCAGAGCATGGCAGAGACACTTATCGGGCGGTATACACCCATACCTAATGATAATCTATTTTTTGTCAAGGTCTAACAAAATATAAAGTTTGGTGGAATTCCGTCACTTGTTCTTGAAATACACGGTCTAATTGAATATGAAGTTTGATTAAATTCCGTGCATTGGTTCTTGAAATAGAGCGCCCATAAAATTTGTATCCAGACAGAAACACAAACATACACACTGACCGACTCACAGACAGACATTTTCTAAAAAACAGTCAAATCGTATTCAGGATCCTCTAAATCGTATAAATCCGTCCTAAACCAGAAGTCGAATTTTTTCACAAATCCAATTCATTAAAAAAGTTCATTTATTGATTTTCATTCCATTTCAAGCTGACAAAAAAAAGTGATAAAAATTTTATTTCGATTTCCGTTATTTAAGATATTTTTTAACAAGCAGTATAAAATTTTCATATTCTGTCTGTCATGCTTAAAATTTTTAAAGTTTAAATACGATAGAAAATCGTTTACACTCCTCTGATGGCAATACTTATTGTTTAGTTTTGTTTCTTTGGTTACAGAAAATTGATGTATAATGTAATTTACACTTTTAGAGAAAAAATTATCCTTTAGTATTACACGCTGTTTAATTTAAAAAATATAATTTGGAAAGTTTTTCAAAGAATTCAAAGTACAATTCTAAAGATATAATTATTTCCAATAATATATTTTAAATATCATAAGAAAAAATTACCGATTATTTAAAACTTTCATTTAATAATTTTATTTTTATTGCATTTCAATTTGAGAAGAAAAGTTTAAAAAAAAAAAGGGTTTTTTTTTTTCATTTACATTATTTGAGTGATGATAAGCGTGCAATTTAAGAGTATCACAAGTCACGTGATGAACGAAATTCGCAAGCTACTGTTAAAACGATGTAGACTTTCTATATAAATTCATCCTTTGCATTTCAATATTTTTAAATGATTTTTTTCCCTTTTTTTGCATGTTATATCTGAAGTTGAAGTCTAACGTGAATTATTTTTCTACTTTTTTACTTTTATCTATGTACATAAGAAGAAAGTATTGGACGTGTGAAAATGTTTAACATATTTTTTTTACGGTTTTACACTTTTTGGAATGTCCTAAATACGATTTGACAATTTTCGGAAAATGTCTGTCTGTTAGTCCATGTGTGACACAAGTTTTGCTGACACTCTATCTGAAGAACTAATGTACGGAATTTAATCAAACTAGAATTTCAGTTTTACGGTAGTAGATTGTCCCGATTTTTAAACGTTTGATCTTCTTGTTTGAGTGTGTGTAGTTTTATTATTAGTGTTTGAATGTTGTAATTTAGTAAATCATAATTATTAAATTAAATATGATGTCGTTATTAGAGACAACACTAAATTGCTTAAAAGATTTTTTTTTCACACTTTACATTCTTCCAGTATTCTTCAGTCCTTAAACTTTAAAATATAATATTTTTCCAATAGGTTTATAGACTTATAATAAAATATACATAATTATATTTAGTTTTTTCTTTTTGTATTTTATTTAGTTTTACTTAGTAATAATTTATGATGATTAATTTGAAATTCATAAGTAACTTATAATAAATCTAAGCTGTAATCGTAGTAATTAAACATCTCTCTGTTCATTACGCCGCTTATCTGCAATCTCTGCAATTGTAGTATACCTGTTGGATTCAATTATTAGTTCTCAAATACTGTGAGTATAGTCTCTTTTTTAATTATTATTTTATTCTATTTTCTTTAAATAAATTTTTCATATGTTTTTATATGATTTTCTTCGTTTTTTACTTAAGTAATTTCATAAGTAACTTATAATAAATCTAAGCTGTAATCGTAGTAATTAAACATCTCTCTGTTCATTACTCCGCTTATCAGCAATTTCTGCAATTGTAGTATACCTGTTGGATTCAATTATTAGTTCTCAAATAATGTGAGTATAATCTCTTTTTTTAATTATTATATTTCTAATTATTATTCTATTTTCTTTAAATAAATTTTTCATATACTTTTATATGATTTTCTTAAGTAAATGCATTATATCTGCAGGAGTAGACTTCTTGGCTCTTAGCTAGTCTATTATATGAAATAATGCCTTTTTTTGCGACACGGGGATGTTGCTGCCGACTGATGATTAAACACTCATGTGTCGCTTTGTTTTTCATCTTCCATCATGATATTTCTTAATTCCATTTCTGTTCAAATGTATATATTGATAGATAGATAGATAGAGTGTGTGTGTGTGTGTGTGTGTGTGTGTGTGTGTGTGTGTGTGTGTGTGTTAGAGAGAGAGAGAGAGAGAGAGAGAGAGAGAGAGAGAGAGAGAGAGAGACTTGATAGTCATTTTAAACGTAGCAATACATTGCAATATTATCTGCATATTTTTTTTTTACATAACAGTAAAAAAACATGAATGTAAAATCATACCATAATTTATATGAACAACATAAAAACAGGTAAGGATTATAGAATAATAAAATTAAATTGAAGAACATGCAATATAATTTACACAAAGCTAAATTCAGTCTAATATTTAGTGTGTTACAAATAATTTATTTAAAAAAAAGAGAGAGAGAGAGAGAGAGAGGGGGAAAAAAAACGACAGACTGTAGACATTATGGTTACTAACATAGCATCTATATATATAAAATCCAATTTTAATAAAATATATTTTACGATTTGTGAATTTACTGGATTGATATTGGACAATACTAAAGCAATATAAAATCTTTTTTTTTTTACTCTGAAGTTCAAAAGAAAAAAAGACAGAAAAATTATGTTAATTTCTGAGAGAATATCTGTATGCACAATAGGTGAGAAAATAAAACAAAAACAAAAACAGAATTCAGGCTGTAACTTCAGCCCTAATTGATATATGGAAAATCATTTTGATTTGTGAAAGATTTATTATAAATCTGTAGGATTCACTTTTTTTTTTAAGTTCACTTCTTATTAAAAAGTAATCTAACTTATAAAATTTCATTAACAACACCATAATTACGTTGCATATTTGTGTTTAGGATGTGAATAAAAAAAGTTGATATTTTGTTTCAGTTTTGGACGAATAGTTTGCAAAATATAACTGACTGAAACTTAATTCAATAAATGATAAATAGAACATTGATTATTCAAACATAGTACATATATTTCATTTCTTTTTGTTTTATATCATATACTTTATAAAAACCGAAACATAACTAGCGTGCTTATTTTAGATTAAACTATTTTTTAAAAATAGTAATTATTGCCTAATAATGTAATTGTTAAACATATATAAAAATAAACTTATATCTCTTTTTGTCAGCATTAGAACCAACATGGTCTAACTCTATTCTTTCTTCTCCAAAAAAGAAATCTTTCCTTTTTTCCTTTTGCTAGTCCCATTACAAGTCAATATGTAAAAAAGATAACGTTCAGAATCCAACAATAAAAGTTTAAATCCATTTACTGCCATTTTAGACGTTAAATATTATCAAGAGATGGTATATCTGTGAATTTACAGATACACAAATATACTTTCATAAAATATGATGGATATATCTTTATTCAATAGTGATACCAACATATTAATTCAACTATGAAAACACCATCGCACAATATCCCAAGCAGAAATATTACATAAAAGTATTAAAACTGAAAAGTGTAAAGTATTTGCTTTAATTTAACTCTATAAAAAATCTTATTATGATATAAATCTTAATATAAATCTTATTCGTCTTAAATTCCCCAGATGCAAATCCATTATGAAAATTTCAAGATATATTTCTTCATTATAATTATTGTCAGAACCTGCCATTGGTAGTTAGGATTTATAACAAAAGATACTTCAGTTGTAACTCGAGAAATTGTATTACTTTCTTAGAAGAAAAAACTTTTGACATATTTTAAGTAATTTGTAAAAATCAATTTTAACTTTATATTTTCTATTATTTCATCGCGAAGTTTAAAAAAATCGTATTAATAATCGATAGCACTACAGCCCAATCAGAAATACTTTGTAAGAAAATGAAGTGATAAAAATGCTAAAACTGAAAAGTGTAAAATAACAACTTCAGTTGTAACTCGAGAAATTTCTTAGCTTATTAGATGAAACAACCTTTGACACCTTTCAATAATTTGTGTTATAAAAGTATACTGGAATTACAACGTTAAACAAGTATAAAGAAAAACATGCATATATTGTAATAATCAATTTCAGATGTAAAATGAAACGGTCATATCTACAGTTGACAAAAAAAGTATTAGAACAGTGTGAAATTTGTAGTTTTTGAAGTAATAAAACGATTTAATTGGTATAAAAGATTTATATTATGCAAAGTTTTTACAAAAATATCCCATTTTGTAACAAATACATATTATAAATTAATAGGACTTTATAAAAAAAAAATAAATAAATAAAATTTGCATTGCAAATTAAGTATTAGAACATCAGATTTGAATGTTGAGTCATATAAAAAATAAGATAATTGAAGACTGAAATATGAAGTTAATACTTGGTATGCAGTCCTTTGGCTGCAATTACCGCATCTAAACGTCTCGGCATAGATTCTACTAAATCATTGGTGATTTTTGGAGACATGGTGTTCCATGCATTTTGCAATGCTTGTTTCAAACTTGATTTGCTTGTTATTGAACTTTTTCTTATTTTCTCATCAAGTAGATGCCATTGATGTTCAATAGGGTTCAAGTCTGGTGATTGTGGTGGAGTTACTAATCTTCGGTGAGCATTATATAAAAGCCACTCTTTGGTTTTTATTGGCAGTATGTTTGGGGTCTTGATCTTGTTGAAAGACGAATGTCTTCTCCAATCCTAATTTTCTTGCACTGTCCTTCAAATTATGCTGTTACACATTAATGTATGATAAAGCTGTCATTTTCTCATCAATGAACTGGATATTTCCAACTCCATTGTAAGACATGCACCCCCAGACCATGATATTCTTCTCTTCGTGCTTTACCGTCTTCAGTAAATTTTGAGATTCTAAAGCAGCACCTTTTTTTCTCCAAACAGTGAGTACGTGTTTTGGTTAAAAATTTCGTACTTGCTTTCGTTGGAGAAAATTACACTTTTCCAGAAATCTAATGTTTTGCTTTTATATTTTTTGGCAAACTCTTTTTTCTGTTGATTTCTGAAATAAACGGGCTCTTTCTTGGCCGTCTTCCTTTTATACCAGCACTATGCAAAACATTTCTTACAGTCTGTGGTGATACAATCTTTCCTGATATTGATTCGATATTTGCGGCCAACATCCTTGCACTTCCAGTTGGATTTTATAGAGCATCTTTAATCTGGATAACAAACTTGTCGTCTTTCTCTCATAGTCAGCTTGCTTGGTCTCCCTGATCTTTCTTTGTTATCCACAACACCAGTTTCTTTTTTCTTTTTTAGAATATTATGAATTGCATACAATGACACATTTAACACACTTGAAATTTCTCTGAATGTTTTTCCACTATGATGTAGATAAATAATTTGCTCTCTTTTTGCAAGTGGAATTTCTTTTATTTTGGGTGCCATGACAAAAAAATTGCACATAAACTATTTTGAACTAACTGTCAGCAAATGAAGTAAGCATCCTTGACGTGCCTTTGATGCGTGTGAGAATAACTTTGAAAATTTAAAAACGTTACATTATGATTTGCATGTTGGTTTTTATTTTGTTCTAATACTTTTTTTGCGGTGTGAATCTCGTTTTTTTTAATTTATAAAAATAACATATTTAGTTTAAATAATTTTTGATTACTGATTGAATACTCTGTAAAAGAATACTGTTATATATAAATTGATTTTGCCATTTATTTCATTTTATTACCCTGAAAACTACAAAATTCATATTGTTCTAATACTTTTTTTGTCAACTGTATTTGCTTTCAATATAAAAATTATGTCATGAGATAATCCAATAAAATAAGCATTCGTTAGTTATTCGAAGTGACTAAAATAAATATTTGATATGGGGTAGATGGATGGATATAGAAGGGGAAAAAAAAGAGAAGATTAATAAACAACAAAAGGGTTATAAGAAAACAAGGAAAATCTAATCTAACCCTCTTTTGTCAATACAAAAATGCGAGAAAAAAATTTCCTCAAATTAATAACTATCCTACTGTTTTTATTTCTAATATCATTAACTTTAAAAGAAGGTAAGTAAAGTAAATATTTGATATCGAGTAGATGAATGGATATAGAAGGAAAAAAAGAGAAGGTTAATAAACAAGAGGGTTATAAGAAAACAAGGAAAATCTAATCTAACCCTCTTTTGTCAATACAAAAATATGAGAATAAAAATTCCTCAGTCTCTAATAGTCTTAATAACTATCCTACTGTTTTCATTTCTAATATCATTAACTTTAAAAGAAGGTGACTAAAATAGATATTTGATATCGGGTAGATGAATGGATATAGAAGGATAAAAAGAGAAGGTTTATAAACAACAAGAGGGTTATAAGAAAACAAGGAAAATCTAATCTAACCCTCATTTGTCAGTACAAAAATGTGAGAAAAAATTCCTCAAATTAATAACTATCCTACTGTTTTTATTTCTAATATCATTAACTTTAAAAGAAGGTGAATAAAATAAATATTTGATATCGGGTAGATGAATGGATATAAAGGGAAAAAAAGAGAAGGTTAATAAACAACAAGAGGGTTATAAGAAAACAAGGAAAATCTAATCTAACCCTCTTTTGTCAATACAAAAATGTGAGAAAAAAAATTCCTCAAATTAATAACTATCCTACTGTTTTTATTTCTAATATCATTAACTTTAAAAGAAGGTGACTAAAATAAACATTTGATATCGGGTAGATGGATGGATATACGAGGGAAAAAAGAGAAGATTAATGAACAACAAGAGGGTTATAAGAAAACAAACAAAATCTAATCTAACACTCTTTTGTAAATACAAAAATGGGAAAAAAAATTCCTCAGATTAATAACTATCCTACTGTTTTTATTTCTAATATCATTAACTTTAAAAGAAGGTGTTACATATGCTAAATGCTGTCAAAACAAAGATTTTTAAATTTACATGAAATAGTAGCTCGCAAATTTACGCTTTCCCCCTTCTTTGCACTCCAGTATACAAAAACGTAAAAAAATATTTTTTAATGTTTATTTTTATATTAAAACAAATTTCTTACCTATTTAAAGCTTTTTATTGACAATAAATTACCGTTCATATAAATTATTCACCTAACTTCCTTTAAATTTCCTCTTCCCCCTTTGTCTCCCACTCCATTATACAAAGATTCAAATATTTAAAACTCTTTATTTTAAAAAATATAATCTGCAACAATCGTTGCTCACTAATAAAGATAAATAAATAGTCATCTAAATTAACCCCTAATCTTCCAAATTTACGCTTCCCCACTCTATCACCCTCCTCCCCCAGTATACAAAGAATGTAAAGAAAATATATTTTTAAATTTAAAAAAAATGCTCTTATGTCCTATTAATTGCTTTTTAGTGACAATAAAATATCACTAATATAAATTATTGTAAATTTACAGCTTATTCCGATCAGTTTTGAGATATAGATAAATTTTACTTTACGACGGTTTAAAGGCACCGTCTTCTGTTATCAAAGCATCCATTGAAAAGCATACCTGTCATCCTTCCCAGTGGCATGAGATGCATAAAAAAAATGTAAAGCATTGCTTGCCCGTACCTGCCAACCTTCCGGGTTTTTTCAAGGCATAAAAATATAATTTGAACCAAACATTTACTAATTTTATATGATTATTTATTAATTTCTTTTATTTAAAAAAAAATCTTCTGGTTTATTTTTATTTGAAAAACATTTAAAGTCGGTCTGTATAAGCAAGCAGTGCGTACATTGCTGACTACACCCTCCTGTATCTTCCTGTTCTTTTTTCAAGTCAAATAAACATATCTGAACCAGAAATTTTATTTTATACTTGAATTCAAATTTAAATCAAATAACTATCATAGACCACCACGTTAAATAAAAGAATCAACCAACTTTCCAAAAAAAATTTATGAAAAATTATATGACCTCCCTAATGAAATAATCGCATAATTGCCGGATTATGACGCCTTTGAACCACATCACCGTAAACGTCCAAAATATTCTTGCATTATAGACTGTAAGCATTAGTGACCATTACTGTAAATTTCTCTCTTTTTTTTATATTTTGTAATTTTTTTTCACATTATTAATACCTAATTTCTTAATTAAAACTTATTATCTAAGCTATACCCGAAAAAAAATGTATGCTGTATTTCAATCCATGATCTTCTCTAATGTCATTTTTAATTAATAAATTTTCGAACTACCTGTTATTTTAGACATTATTTTAATTATTAACACATATAGACAGGCACTGTACATTCTCAAAAACATATTTAAAAACATATAAAACCAGTCCACATGCTAAAAGTTTTCGTAAAAGTAAAAGTATAATGTACAGTGCCTGTCTATATGTGTTAATAATTAAAATAATGTCTAAAATAACAGGTAGTTCGAAGATTTATTAAAATGTATGCTTTTTTTATTTATGCTTTGCCCGCCTTTTTCACGACCTGGCATTTTTGTGCTGTTTTACGAACATGTTCCGAAACCGATTTTTTACCTTTTCAACTTTAACCAGTAGTTAGCTATAACTACAGCCATACCATTTCACTTTCTTCCATTTTTTAGACTCTGTCCTTAATTATCCTGAATTAATTTTTTATTCAAAATTTTGTTTTAATCTCTCTTCTTAACTTTTCATCTATCCTTCTCATTGTAATTGTTCGTTTTTCATGTAGTTAATACTACATCTTAACTTTTTCCAATGACTCAATTTATTGCAGCAAGACATTCTACTCACTATTAGACTGGGCGTAAATTGATTGCACCTCTGAAACCCCTTAACCGACATCAACTGTTCGGCCACATAGAAACAAGATATGTCTTCTTAAATAAATTTTCGGGTTCAAAGTCAGTCATTTTGATTTTTTTTTTTTCTATAGGAAGGGTGGCTGGTAGGGAAAACAAATCAAAATGTTAATGGAAATATGAGTTTATTTTATATTTAAAAATTCATCTAATTTTTCTGGTAATAAATTATGTGTTCAAGTTACTTTTCAGTTTAAGAAATTTATGGATAAGCCCCTAACGCATTCATTTTTTATAACTCCGTAGAGATTTAGATAAAATTATATAAAGTAAACCTTTTTCTCGGCTGTTTTGATCCAAGTAACTCAAATATGATATCATAACTGTTACTGTTTTTTTTTTTTTTTTTTTTTTTTTTTTTTTTTTTTTTTTTTTTTTTTTTATGGTGCAATTTTTTTTTAATATGTAGACGATTTCTATTTTAAAAATTGCTTTCATATCTGGAAAATGGACACAATTTTCATTCGAACGGTACCTCTCGCATCTCCTGTGCAAATTTGGTGATAAAACAATACAAGGCATTTTTTTTCTTTTTTCAGATTATACAATACTTATAAACCGATTATTTTCATATAGTTAAATTACGCACGAGCAGGGAAGACCGAGCTATGCTATCATGACCCATGACAAAAATGACCCACTAATCAAATTTTCTCGAACATGTGACCAAGCCATATTGTCTTCTGGTGCCCGAAACCCGTAGGATATAAAATTATGTCAAAATAGTCTAAGCCGTTCTTTAGATAAAATTAGCTTGACCCACAGTGACCCAAAAATGACCCACTAATGGGATTTTCTCGAGCATGTGACCTAGCCCAATGATTTTCTCGTGCCCAAAAACCGTAGGATACAAAATTTAGTTCAAATTGTCTGAGCCTTTTTTAAGATAAAAATAGCTGGACCCATAATCATCCATGACCAAAATGACCCACTAATCGAAATTTCTCGAACATGTGACCTAACCCGTAAATCCTTAACAAGTCTTCTCGCTCCCTAAAACTGTAGGATACTACATTTAGTTCAAATCTTCTGAGCCGTTTTTAAGATAAAAATAGCTTGACCTATCATGACCCATGACCAAGATAACCCACTAATCGAATACTTAGATACCAATTATTTTCAGACAGTTAAATTACGCACGAGCAAGGAAGATCGAGCTATGCTATCACGACCATTGACGAAAATGACCCACTAATCAAATTTTCTCGAACATGTGACCTAGCCCAACAGTCTTCTCGTGCCCGAAAACCATAGGATGCAAAATTTTGTCTAAATAGTCTGAGCCGTTGTTTAGATAAAATTAGCTTGACCCACAATGACCCAAAATTGACCCACTAATTGAATTTTCTCGGACATGTGACCTAGCCCAATGATTTTCTCGTGCCCAAAATTCGTAGGATACAAAACTTAATCAAAATCGTTAGAGCCGTTTTTTGATAAAATGAACTTGACCCGAGTTGACCCAAAAATGACCCACTAATCGAAAGTTCTAGAACATGTGACCCAACCCCATAGTCTTCTCGTGCCCGAAAATGGTAGGATGCAAAATTTAGTCAAAATTGTTTGAACCGTTTTTTAGATACAATTAGCTTGACCCTGACCCATGGTGACCCACAATGACCCACTAGTCGAATTTTCTCGAAAAAATAACCTAGCTGAATGTTTTTTCTGATGCCTCAAAACGGTAGGATACAAAATTTCGTTAAAATCTTTAGAGCCGTTTTTAAGATAAAATTTACATATATACACACACACAATTTTCCCTCTTATTAGAATATTTGATAACAAAGGTCATTTATAATCTCCATTATTTTATCTTTTAAAAAAAATCCGTCATTTTAATTCTTAACAATAGGCATTATATTATTATTACACTAAGGATTTACGTGTGTAACAGAATTTTCTTAAAGAGTTTCCTGAAAAACACCTTAACATTTTTATTTTTTAGAGTAATTTAAATCCCTAAGTATTAATTACTTTAGAAAAGCAATTTCTTCTTTTCGAATTAATAAAAAAATTTCCTAGTATTAGCTAGTTAAAATTGAATTACTTTCAGAAGGTTTTTGGAGTATGTTTCTTTTAGTTTCAAAGAAAATTTAGAATGTTCTTATATTATCTACAAAGTAACAGAAAGTATATTTTATTTTATTTTACTTAAAAGTATTAAAAATGGAGACAAAGATTAAAATTTAAGTTTAACACTATAAAGTTTTTTCTTGCTTTTTTTATTTCTTCAAAACTTATTGAGTTACGCAACATTCATTTTAAAAAATAAAAGCTTTCAATGCCACCAAGTGTCGAGATTAGAATCATATCTTATTCTAAATAGACTTTTTCTTTTTCTTCTTCTTCTTCTTCTTTTTTTTTTGGTGGGGGGGAGGGGGGTGGCGGGGGGTATGAAAGGGGTTGGGGAGCTTGAAGCGCATTTTAAATGTTTTTAATCAATTAAACAAATACTGGCCTTTAACAAGTTCGAAACTCAATTGGATCGTTCAAATATCCTTGAAGCAACGACGTTATTATTACCATCAATTCGTCATACTTGTCGTAGTCATCCTTTTTGTAGTTATTCATATTATTTTCGTCTTTGGAGTGTCTTTCAAGTTTTAAAATTTACGTTTCATCAACAGCTTATCTCCAAATTTGCATTAAATATTATTATGACGAATTGATTATAATAAGAACGCCTTTGCTTAAAGGATATTTGAACGATCCAGTTGATTTTCCAACTTGTCAAAGGTTAGTGTTTGTTACATTGATTAGGAACATTTAAAATGCGCTTCAAGCCCCGCCCCACCCCCTATCAAAGAAAAAACAAAAAACAAAAAAAAGTCCATTCGAGACCACGACTGGTCATTTTGACCCTTAAGACTTTTATTTACCTTTTTTATTACCTCTTCCCCTTTTGTAGCATTACCTAAGCCTTTACCATTCACATTTTTAAACAGTTTTTAGTACCACAATTGAACTTTAAAATTCCTTTAGAGATTTTAATCTATCAAAAAGAAAATGAATTTTTAGTGCAACATTTAAGAAAAATTGGAAACATAGTTCTATTTAAATTATCTTTTCTCTGCTACAATTAATTCCTTGGTTAAAATTAATGAAACCACCTTAACAAGTACAGTTCAAAAGCTATTAAAAAATAAACATTATAAAATAACACATAATACTCGTATAACAACACATAATTTAATAACACATAAAAAAATTTAAACATTTTGTTTCAACTGACGGAGATATTGCTTGAGGAAACTTAGGTCAAATTGGCACAGTGTGCCACGGATAATGCAAAAATGAGGTGTGCCATGTGCTCATAACGTATTCGGGTTTTTGTTTTGTTTTTTGTAAATAGCATGTTTTTTTAATGTAAAAATTTCAATTCTTATGATTTTCTTTTTTTCTTTTTTTTAATTTTAAACTGTCAATTTTATAGCTGGCTTATAAAGCGTGCCTGTAAATTTCAATCAATTTCCTTGTACCAAAAGTGGACGTTGTACGCCGGAATATACGATATATATACAGTGTGGCCCAAAAATGACTGATGGATTTTGAAAATCAATAAAAAAAAAGGGAACGCGATAGAAATGTATAGTTTTTGGCCCTATGTTTGGGAAAACAGGGAATTTTGTCCCACCAATTTGAAAATTTAGTTACCATTTTTGCCAAAAGATGGCGCCACAGATATGCGAAAGCTGCAGAGAAGTTGAATCCGTCACATCTTCATTCGGTATTTTGCTACGCAATCTGTTAGTGAGTCTTTTTGAAAGAGTATACGCTATTGAAAATGGTTTATTCGTGGGTACAGCGAATATTTCTTGTTTTGGAGTATCACCGATATTTTGCAGCGCCACTTTTTGGCGAAAATGTTAACTAAATTTGCAAATTGGTAGGATAAAATTCCCTGGTTTGCAAACATAAGGCCGCAAACGATACATTTTTATCGCGTTCAGTTTTTTATTATTATTCTTATTTTTATTTTTATTGACTTTTAAAATCCATCAGTCATTTTTGGGACACGCTGTATGTTTTGTTAACAAAGAGGCAAAAAACAAGCTGTTTCAAGATATTTTGGAGCACCCCCCTCCCTCAATTTTTAGTGTAAAATTAAAAATGAGTCAAAAGAATGACAAAAGCACGTGCACAGTAGAAACATCAGATAACCGACTTCTGAAATGATGTTACAGAACCGCTGTATGGTTCGTGAAATTTTCCAGATAGTAACTGGATGTAAGTACTAAGCTTTTAAGCTATGAATTCTAAAATTTTTATTTAATAGTTTTTGCTGGAAATTAATCCAAAATAATCTCTGCAATTGATCATCTAAAAGTGAAAGAAACAAACCTTGAACTCATAATTAACTTTATGAAAGAACAAATCCCAATTTTCAACCAGGAAGTGAAATCTCAGTGTAATCGAAGGTTTTTTCTATCACGTCAGAGAAGTGACAGAGTGAACTTACGATACTAGATGATACATACAATAAACATTACATATTTTTTCTCCAATCATACGTCTTAAAAGTGACGTCAGTCAAAGAGCTCTAAAAAAACATTTTTTCATTTTATTCATTCGAATTTATGTACTCCCACGTTAAAGATGCAAAATGTATTTGCACTTTCATTTAATTCTAAAAGTAACTTCACATTATTAATAATTGCAAAATGTAATCTTTTATCTATACTTAATTAAACCTTTAAAATGGACAAATTTCGAGATTATTATTTAAGTTACTAATTCTATTTTTTACTCCTTAATAAAATACTAAGTCAGCAATCTACAATGACAAAAAAAATAGGTGCTAGATAAATATGCTGTGATTACATTCGATGGATTATCCCACACTCATGGATTTTAAAGTTATGCCAACACCTGTACACAAAACTGGATTAACAAAAAGAGGCCTCGACTGAATGCTGAAAATGAAGGTAAGCAAATTTTTCTTACATAATTTTAATGTGAAAATATGTGCCGCATATTTACCTGCTGCGCATTCGAACTCGCTACTTTACTAACAGTTTTAATTAATTTTATTTTCTGGTATATGCATATTAGAAAAGCGAAAAGAAAATTTTCTGTCAGCTAGTACTAAATTCACTCATAAACTATTACTTTAGTATCTCCTAAAGATTTGTACATTTTCTAAGTTATTCTTTTTACGCTAAGATAAAGTTGACAAGACTGCGAGTTTCTTTTTCCTTGCATACCAAGAAAAATATTATATTTCCGCAATTTCACACAATAAATATTTTCTTGTTATTAAAATGCTGTTCGTCGCTTTTCAAATATTTTGCGTTTCCAAAATGTCAAAGCCTTTAAGTTTTCTTAACGAGAAATTTCTGTCGCACCTTATTAATCTTTGTTTAGGGCTCGTAAAATTCATTTTGACAAAATTTTTAACTTAAAATTATAATTAAAGAGCTTCCGGGAAGATAAGATTTATGTTACCAATTGTCTGTCAGTGTTAATTTTTAAAACGGTATTATCAATATTTTTCAGCAAATAGATTTTAGATTGCGTTATGTATTTTAAATGTTACTGACGATATAAGTATCTTGTGCAAGTTTTGATTTCATTATTACTTAGTGAATAATTAAAGTTAACTCTTAAAAGGTACATGTAAATACACGGACGATTGCATAACCTTTATATTACATGCATGCTCAGAAAACTAGCAAAAACAAGAATAATAATTATGAATAAAAGCATATCTATTTACCTATTTGTTAAACATATACTTATGTAACATATACTTATTTTTAATTGCTAAAAGGTGTAAAATAAAAAGATTATAAACAGTAAAATAGGTTTTATTAGACTGTTGACATGTTTCAGCTCAAGCTGAGCCATTATCAAATCAAACAAAAAAAAATATTCTATAAATGTACGGTCTATGAAGTTATTTGAAACGCAATCATTTAATTTTTTACGTACTTTTTAAAAATTACGCACGTTACTTTTATTTTTTACTTGGATGTTTATTTCCATGTTTGTAACCAAGGAGTAACTCGAACATAAAAATAATGGAAATAAACATCCAAGTAAAAAATAAAAATAACGTGCGTAATTTTTAAAAAGTACGTGAAAAATTAAATAATTGTGTTTCAAATAACTTCATAGATCGTACATTAGATACATAGAATATTTTTGTTTGTTTTGATAATGGCTCAGACTGAAATGAAACATATGTCAACAGCAGGGATGCACAACCTATGGCCCGCGGGCCACTTTTGGCCCGCGATGCTTGTTTCGTTGGCCCACCAATCCCAAAATGTTTGTGAAGCAATCAACTTTATTCGTAGTAGTGCATTACGGCGCAGAGAATTTAAAGAATTTTTGGCTGAATTTGAGGATATTCTTAGTGATGTTGTGTACTACACAGAAGTAAGGTGGTTCAGTCGTGGAAAAGCATAAGCATTTTATTGAATTATTTAATAAAATTATTACATTTCTCAAGGAGCATGGAAAGGAAACCAGGCGCTTGCAAGAAGCCAGTTTTCAGTGTGATTTAACATTTTTAACTGAGTCATTTAAATGAATTGAACATAAAACTACAATTAAAGAACCAATTCATCTTTCAGTTGGTAAACAATGTTAATGCTTCTAAAAGAAAGTTAGTGTTATTTCAACAACAGTTACGGGAAAAAAAAAAATTGCTCATTTCCCGTATTGCAAAAAAAAATTAAAGAAAAATTTCCAAAGATGAAAGTGGATTACGAAGATCAGGTAAAAATTTTAATGAATTCATTCCATGATAGATTTTTCGATTTTGAAGAATGCCATTGTCAAATTGAGTTATTTTCAAATCCATTTACAGTGAATGTCAATTTGGCACCTAAAAATGCTCAATTAGAACTCATTGACTTACAGAGCTCAGACTTTCATAAAAATGAATTCAAAGAAAAGTCATTGCTTGAATTTTATAGGAATTGCCTAATGAATTTTCCTATTTAAAACTCAATGCATCAACGTATGCAACTATTGGAAGCGCCTACGTATGTGAACAATCTTTTTCTATGATGACTCAACAAATCAAAGACTAGAAACAGACTAACTGAAGAAAACCTTTCAGTCGTTTTACATATTGCTACTGCAACTTTAGAACTAAAAATAAAAAATAGCTTCAAAAATACAATCCCAACCATCACATTAATTGTCTGTGAAATAATTATGTATGTATATTTGGCTTATTAAAATTAATTTATAAATGTATATATATTCAGAATTGAGTATGTTTTCATCAAAGTGGTCTATTGACTTTTTATAGTAGATTAGAAAAAAATATGTTTATAAATGTAACACTACATTGGCCCCAGGTAAGGTTCTTTTTCATTTTTTTGGCCCACGGGTTGAAAAAGGTTGTGCACCCCTGGTCAACAGTCCAATAAAACCTATTTTACTGTTTATAATCTTTTTATTTTACACCCTTTAGCAAGTAAAAAGAATTATATAATTACAAGGTGCTATGATTTGTTATATTTAGAGTGAAACATAGTTATTTGTCCAATTGAAACGGTATCGGTAACGAATATTGTTCTTCTACAGGGCCGTACTGGAAAACATTACTGTTTACGAGCGATTATTATTGAAAAAGGAAGTTCGTTTTAATGAAATCAATTTTAATCTGCAATGAAATATTTGTATACAAATTAAAAAATTATTTGTAAGTTTATTTTGCCAAAATGTCTCATTTTCTTGGCGCGAACGGATAACTGCAAAGCTAAGATAAAAAATAAACTATGGAATCATTCTTATTGTTACAGGATTTTGCAGTGTTTATAAATAGCAAATTCCTCTTATATGAATCACGTTTTTTATTACAATTTTGATTCTTATAAACGGTTGATTTTTGTAACCAAAATTGGTTTCAATTATTTCCACTTATAAGAATCACGTTTGTTATTTCAACCTTGATTCTTATAACCAATGATCATTGTAAGCGGTGGTTACTAGTTATGCTATAGGTTCGCACAAATGTTTCGAATGCATTACCGAATGTGTGCAGATAGTGATTGAAGTATAATATTTACGAAATTGTAGATTTTTAAGTTCAACAAAATTCTATATATATATTTTTTAATATTTATAAGCTCAATTTATCCGTTTGTTTGTCTGTTCACATTTCCTTAAAAATATTTTGATAAGCACATAATTTAAAACTGACTTTTAAGAAGACAGAATATTCTATACTGAAAATAGTGTCTGTTTGTAAAATATATAATTGTTATACCAGGCAGCACAAAAAAATTCAAATACATTATCAAAAGAATAGTATTGTTTAAAGTACTTTTAATTGTGCCATATTTTGTAAATTGAAGCGAAATTGGGTTCGCTACTTTAACGCTTTATTCACCGCCCATTTAACACGAAATTACTTTTTTATTATGTTTTATAGTTACCAGTATTTTTGAATGATTACTTACCCATCATACGTAGTATAGGGTAGGTCTTGTAATCGTTTTGAAAATCTAAAAAAAAAAATTGACGAATTTACACATTTCAGACACTGGAGATCCCAAAAAACATATTTTTAGAAAAAAAAATTGCCGTCCGTCTGTCTGTGTGTGTGTGTCTGTAAACGCTCTATCTCCCGAACAAAATGAGATAAGACTTGAAATTTGGTATGTACTTAGTATGTAACAATGGGAAGAAGATTATTGAATTTCAGTTACCTCGATTATCCGGAACTATTTTTTTCGGACTCTCGAAATATTCGTTCTGATATAAGTTATATAAAAATTTTCGAAATTGTTTATTTTAAGGAATGAATATAAAAGACAATAAAAAAACATAAATTTTGCATAAAAATGAAATCGATCGGATAAATAGTTGCCGAGATATTTGTAATCCTATTTTCAACACTTTTCTATTTTTCATGACCCTGTATTTCATTCAAATTTCAATTCAAAGTTATATTTTAATTGAAAATTTGACGCCTAATCCGATGCAGTAAACCGTTAGTTAATAGGATTATTAATTTTGGAGTTATGTTTCTTTTGCGTAATTCAGTAACAGAGCATTTAAAGTTTAGGACGTCATCAAGCCAGGATTTTATTAGAATTGCAATGCATTTTATAAATAGTTTACGCATGTTTTATTTTCATATTTAATATTATGCATATCCATGACGGGTAAGTATTCAGTGGCCCCCAACGACTAGTTTTTCATGCATTCGACTTATTTAATCACACAGAAATCTGAGATTAACTAAGACGAGGATTATTGCTCCAAAAGTGTGGTAACAAAAAAGCGTAAAAATTGGCTGCTTTGCAAACACGAGTATATTCGTTACAGGCCAACAATATGTTAAATGTTTTTCTGAGCTCAGTTTGTCTGTCTCTATGGCTACCTAAGACCTAGGATTTAATCTTAAAGAAAACCTCTTAATACTGTCGCAACGTTCCTTCTCTCAGGCATATTAAGAATAACATGCAAATAGTGAATTTTACATTTAAACCTATATTCAAAAGGAAAAGGAACTCAATTCGGCATTCACATAAAAGAATCAAACATTGCACAAATCAAATTGCATTTGTGCAATCACAAATATTGTTCGTTTGAGTTGCCTGAACTCAGTTTGGACGACACTGGTAAAGGGTTAAAATGCTGAAATCATGACAGACTTAGTACTTTAATGTATTTTTAACATTTTTAGAGGGTATTTTAATTAAAATGCTGAAATCATGACAGACTTAGTACTTTAATGTATTTTTAACATTTTTAGAGGGTGTTTTAATTAAAATGCTGAAATCATGGCAGACTTAGTACTTTAATGTATTTTTAACATTTTTAGAGGGTATTTTAATAAATAGTAGTGAATGATAGATAACTTTATTATACATGTACACTGCAAAAAAAGTAATAAAAATGTTGATTTTAATGTGTAATACTGGCAGCTGCACTCTTAAAAATTTGTAGTAAACTGTCCAGTCATTTGACCGTTTTTATAGAAAATGGTTACATAGCTGTAATTTAACTCTATTCTGACCATATTGTTGCCCATATTATGGTCTGAATAGAGTTAAATTACGGTTGCGTAACCATTTTCTATAAAAACGGTCAAATGACTGGACAGTTTACTACAAATTTTTAACAGTGTGGGGTGCCAGTATTAGACCATAAAATCAGCCTTTTTTTTTTTTTTTTTTTTTTTTTTTTTTTCAGTGTAATAATGGAAAGTGTAGCGCATGCAGTGATGCATGATTTTTTCATATTCGTTTCCTAATGCAGTAATAATTTAAACTAAAATTGCACCAACAATCTGTTATCCTGTTTTACTTACTGTTTAAATTAATATATTACCTTCTAATGAAAAACCACTTTAATTAATATATGAACATCTAATACGTTATAAATTTCTTGTTTCTTATTTTTAAACGTTTTCATTCTAATGGATAAAAGCGTTCTAAAATTGATAAATTTAAATCTTTTATTTTATGAAATATGCCCAATATTTTAATAAGATGAGCATATCAAATTTATTTCGAAAAGTTTTTGCGAACAATTAATTATTCATGAAGGTTAACATATTTTTGTGCAGTTAATTAAAATATACATGCATCCGACCGCGATGAGATTCAAGTTACGCCTGATGGTAAGTTAATTATTTTATTGATCGGGGAAAAGTGCAAACATTCAGAAAGTTGCAGCCAGTGCTTGGCAGATACTTTCTTTCACTTATTTATTTATTTTTACTTTAACTCTAGTTGCAGTGAAAATCCGGTGGGCCAAATAAGACAGGAGGCTCAGATCAATTAGCAAAACAATGAGAATGACTAATCATTGATTTAGTGGCCAAGACTAATAATTTAGCTAATTGTAAAACATTTTAGGAACATTTAAAAAGTAATGACACCTGGATAAAGGCTCTGATTACATATTTACACAGTCTTTTTAAATAAAATAGATAAAAGTGTTTTTAAGAGTGGGTCGTAACGGGGATGCAGCGAGTGCAACGCACCCGGGTCTTGTGCTTACAGGGGACATTGGCTTGACGGAAAATACCCTTTTTATCCTTATTTTATAAAAAGTTATTATTCTAAAAAGCTTAGCACCCACGTTTTATATTTATAGGAGCCTCCAGAGAAGATAAAAGATTTTTTGTTTTAGCTTTGAAAGTAATTTAGGCCCTCAACATTTTTATTGCACCCGGTCCTTTAAAGTGACGGCCAGCCTTGATGCTTTTAAAAAGGTAGCATTGCCTGTGAGGCCAGTAGAGTGATTCTCTACCGTTTCTTCTATTATCGGAAGCCAGACAGTTTGCAGGCTCCAGTCCGTATTGACTGATAATTATTTTCTCCTCTTCTCTCTTCCTCGTCGAATCCATTCAGTTTTTAACGGTGATACTGGAGGCTAACTCAATTCCTATACCCTACTGATCCGCTCATCCTAGTGATTAGACTGCTAGCCACAGACACCAAGAGCTCAAAGACAAAGTTTGCAAGATTTCAGCTTTCACGATCCAAGTAGGATTAATGTAAAAAAAATTCCAGGGTTTAAATTGGATAAAAACAAGAAATCAGATCATTTGCCGTCTTAAATTCTTCGTTTGAAACCTTTCCACCGAGAATGGTTCTTTTAATTCTTCCCAGCATAGTTAAAAAGTACAAGTACTTATGACTTTGGTTCATATGTCTGACCGCACTCTAACACTCTAAATATTGTTGGATTTTCACGTAATTAGTATATGTTATTGTGATTTACTATAGGACGTTCCCTATAGAAAATGGACTGAGTAGCACTTATAGTTCCTTTGCAAGGATACACAAAAACATTCCGTTACATTATGGTCTATGGAGATAAATTGTTTGCAATGTATTTTAATGATGCTACACTGCTTTAAACATAATGAAATTGAAATGCGTTACTGAGGTGCATTACAACATGTTTTCTATAGAATATGGAGTATGTAGCATTTATTGTTCATTTAGACGAGGGATACACAAATAATTCGGTTACAGCTCTGCCTATGAGCGATAGCAGCTGGAATTGTGTTTTCAGTTGCGGTTTACGTTTTTAAGCTTAATTAAATTTCAGTGTATTATGCGGTGTGTATAATTTCTAGAGATGATCTACAGCGCTGCACAAAGGAATTCGTAAGCATTAACTTCTATGGGCGGGAATTGTTTAAAATGTGTTTCTAATTGTGTTGTGCATTTTTCAGCTGAACTATATTTTAATATATTGAGAGATTTTTATAGAATATAAATAAATTTAAATGCAGAACTTCATTTAAAGAAATTTGATATATTATAGCAATTTATGGATGGTGATTCTCGGAAGTGTACTTTTTTAGCTATGTTATGAGCTTTATAGATGAATTAATTTTTGGCATACTGAATGGTGTGTTTAAAAATCTATAGATCATAAACAGGACTGTACAAAAAAAAATCGAATAAATTACAGCATATCCGTCGAAATTGCTGAAAATGAATTTTCAGCTGTATTATGCGTTTTTCTGTTGAATTAAATTTGAGCATACTGTGTGGTGTGTATAAAGAATTATAGACCATATACAAGTCTGTACAAAAGAATTTGAATACATTACTGCGTATGGACGGAAATTGCTGAAAGTGAATTTTCAGCTGTGTTATACGTTTTCCAGTTGAATTAAATTTGAGCAAACTGCAGGGATATGTATAAGAAATTATATATAATTCACAGACCTGGAAAAATTTTCCAATACCTTATAGTATCCGAATGGTGGTTATTTCTGAAATTCGGTTTTAAACTGTGTTAAACATTTTCTACTTTTACTATATCAAAATATGAAGCTGCTTTAAAAGATTCTGGAAGTGTTTTAAAGTGTTTTATAATCTATGCGTGACGCACATTTTTCATTTGCTTCTTTTCGAAACGATAATCGTATAACCCATATTTTTTTACAGGTCTGGATCTAAAATTTGAGTGCATAATATTTTGTGTTCGGTTATAGATTGAAATGTATAGACAACTTGAAATCGTAAACTGTCAACTTTTTTATAATAATGGTAGAGTGGTTAGCTACACTGATGAGTTTGAAAATGAATCCGGTAGAACGTGAGTTAAAAAGAGGATATACGTATATCAGGGTTCCCACAGGTGCACAGTGGGGCATTTGACCGATTTAGCCGGCCAAAAATATTTCTTCCTGAAAAAAATGATGGACCGTTTATATTTTATTCGTTTATCATATTTTTATACTTTTATAGCAATTTGTTTTTGAAAAAAAGGTTTTTTGTATATACAGGGTATGTGAAAGTCACTGTAACATGTAACACTAACTTTAATTATAGTAAAATATCAGTGATTAATTCTCTTATTGCAATTGTATTTTGCCCATCAATATAAAACTAATTTTTTATACAGAATATCTCAAAATTGAAAAATTTTAAGTCATATTCTAATTTGTTTAAAAATTTTGGAGATATATATTTTTATGCATAGATATAGATTATTTTACGTTTTTCTTCAAGCGTGTTTCAAAGTTCTGAAATCCATTTTAAATTACATTACAGTTGATTAAAAAAATTGTATCAACTTTAGAAAGCTATCTTTTTAAGCATTGTTAACCCTTAATCTTTCCTAAAATGGAAATTTCCCATTTACGCTTTTACAGAGTAAATCAATAGTATATTGAAATCAAGTATTTATTAATCACATATATTTTTTACTTAATTTAAACAAAATATTACAAATATCATATTAGATACATGAATATATATATGTACATATTTGATAACGAAATCTATGGTTATTCATCAGATGATGCAAAATTGTCATCGTAATAGTTTTCATCACTATCCGATTCTGTTTGACTCTGATGAGCTCTTGCATACAAATGTTCAACAGGAATATAAGTAGTGCCAAAGCCTTTAAAAATGATTTAGATTTTTTTTTTCACTTTGTATACGTTTTATACAAGGTAAGAGTGAATCTTAACTGAGCAGTTACAAATTTAAAATATCCACGTTGCACGATTTTTCTTAAACTTCGACTCTCTAGATATCCTTTACAATAGTAATTCTTATGGGTCGACAGAATCTAAGGCGTGGAAGATATTAGATTTTGCCAAACAATTTTTTCTTTCTTTGACTGAGCAACAATTTGGAAAAGTACAAATGAATTCCAAAAAAGGTTTCCATCAAAATTGATATTATTTTTTAGCTTTTTTTATATTATTTTTGTCCAAAGCCGTCACATCCTCACTTTCAATTTTACACAGCGTTGTGTCATCATTCATTGTCTCGACAACTTCTTTCGGATAATACAAGAAGCGTCTAATGGCGTGGTCTAATAAATGTTTCAACTGAACTTCTCCAGAAGTCTCTGTAACTTTGTAGGAGTCCTTATTTGTGCAATAGTTATTTCCATTTGTAGCGAATTATACGACTGATATGTTTTCTTATGTGAATGTCAGACTGTTTTATAATGCATTTTCGTGATTTTGCTTCAACAAACATTGATAAAACCTAAACAGTTGAGAACTTCCAATAAGTTGTTTCATGATAATTATATAACACCTGTTTATTTTTAGCTGCAAGATATAGAACCCATGTCATTTCGTTGACTATTGTAAAAGCATTCCTATGTCCAGTAACATACTATTGTGATTCGGGAGCATGAGGAAGGATTTCAAGATTTGCTTTGCTATGTACTTCTTCGGTTTTGCTTCTTTTGCTTCTTAGACTACAAATCACAGAAAAATTTCTGAGGCCAACCTGAACGTACGTACTGCAACTGGTATTCCCTGAAATCTAGATTAACCTTTTTCTCAGAAAAAACACTTAAATCATGATTTATCTGATGCTTTTGCTTTTCTTAATAATTATCTTTGTTGACAAGGTAATCCTCGAGAAATTAAAATTTCTTATCTAAATTTTTCAAATTCTGGTTATTCATATGATCAAATCGGATTTATTTTGATATAATTTTCATTTCAGATATAAATTTATTGATCAGACATGCACATTTGAACTCTTTTATGTCTGCAGATGACATTTTCTGGCAACATTTGCAATTTAGCTATCGTAGAAGACATTTTTAAAAAGGGGGTAAATGAAAACATCATCATTTACAGAAACATGCACATTTCCGTTTGAAAGAAATTCTTCTAAATTAGCGGTTATTAGCGGCTATTGTTTTGAAAGTTATTAACTACATATCTTGAACTCTCAATTCATGTAAAAAATATCATCGGATCTCACCCGTAAGGTTAACTAATCCCTTATGGAATATTTAAATTAACAATAAAAATTTCCAAATTATATGGTACATTTCATGTCGCTTTATCATATATTTTAATTAAGCAAATATAAACATATTCATGTGAGATATAAACATATATTCCTGGTCTTTCATAATCCATAACTATTTCATGTAAGTAAAAATTTTGAACAAAAAAAATCACACTGAAATGAGCATTCACAAAATTGTAGTTGACAGCAGAGATAACCAACCTACTGCTACAAGCAAGTTTTAACTTGCGTGGCACCAATTTGATTGCACTTGGACAAATTTTATTACTATACGGAGATTCCCCAACTATTTACCTCCAAAGTTAGCTACATATTTTTCTCATCAATTGTGTTTTGGAAAATTGACTTTTGGTCGGCTAAATCAGCAAAATGCCCCACTGTGAGGTGCCTATTTTTGAATGCTACAATTTATGAATAGTAATATTCGCCTTACTTAATCCCAGAACTTTTGTAATTAAATAAAACGAACATTACTGTTCTGAAACACAGAGGCCGTTCACATATTTTTTGGACGAGTTTGATAAATAATTTTAAAAATGGAATTATTTTGGAGGAAAAAACTCATTATCGTAATTCATATTATCATCTGATATTTTTTTATTTTATTCTTCTTTCAAGATGGCACATGCAAAGAAGCTGTGAATCGGGTGATACTTTTTTTTTTGTTTTCCGAAGAAAAACGTTCTTATTCGGAAGTTGTAAAGCGCATAGTATAAAAATTTCGAAGTACAAAATAAACATCACTATTAATCGGAAAAGGCTATCCCGAAAATCAGTACCTATGCATAGTAAAAATACTCTAAAAGGAAAAAAAAAAGACCATAAAAATAAAGCCTCTATTTCACGGCTGAAAACAAAGTTTCATGTAAGGATTTATGACTGTCGCAAATTTCCCTTACAATGGGAAAATAAAAGTAAGAAGATTTGACAAAAATGTTGCAATCAATTCATCGTACAATTAAAAGAATGTGTTTCGTCCGATATTTACAGAAAAAATTACACACACACACACACACATATATATATATATATATATATATATATATATATATATATATAAATTTTCCATTTAGTAATGTTCCGTATATAAAACCGACTTATTAAAATAATTCTTATTCTTAAAGTAGTCCTTTGCTATCCATATATAAAGCTATTTTATCCTAATGCTCTTAATAATATTTATTCCAAAGTAGTTAGATCTAAAAACGGCGATAACTTCTTAAATTTATTCTTTAAATAGAACACCTTTATTTTTAATCCATTATTAAAATTCATTATTATTATTCCCGTGTAGTCAAGCTGCTATAAATTCTTTATTTAAATGTTAAAATTTCATATCTTTTAAATTATTCCGCCCTAAAAACCTTATTTCTTTTTTTTTTAAAGATTCTAATACTAAATATTAAATATGTCTATTACAATATTTTCCAAAATGCTCTCATGGTTTTTTTTTTACATCGAAGATTCATTTTCTTTTTTTTTTCTTTATGCGTATTAAATTCGAGCTAGTTTTAACCACAGCCTCAAAGCAGATAAATTGGTTTGTTTATACGGCATCCAGCTGGTTGCAAGAGTATAGAAGCCTGTAGAACATTTTTTACCGCCAGGAAATTAATTTTCTTCACATTTACTGCGCCGGAAATACCAATAAAATTCCTTTAATAACCTTATTCGATGAAGCTCAGTCACGTGACGTGTTTTGTGTTCTTACGCAAGTTAGGTTGAAACTACATGCGCGTCCTGATTCCAGCAGGGAATTTTAACGATAGGCGGTAGCTGAAGGAAATAGAGAAAGTTTTTCGGGGGGCATCTAATATCCTCAAACGTCCTTTATAATGCAGTGATGTAACGTTCTACACTATCTTTATGGGTGCTTAGTGCCAAATTGATACGTCCAACTAATCTAAATAAAATTAGTGAGTTCTCAAAGAGGAGATATATGGAGCATGCAGACTGTAGCAATGGAATGTATTAATTTTCTTCGGTATAATTTTGATTCACCGAGCATTCTTCCTGAAGTGATGTCTTCAAAATGTAAGTAAAGATTTTACTTTCAACTCCATTTTGAGTGAACTGAGAATTATTTCCGCCCGGTCAACCTAATGCAGTTTGAAATGGGAGACCCTGTTCGTTTTGGTGAATGTTTATCAACAACTAATTACGACTGCATCGCATCGAGCAAACCTGAGAGTCGAAATCGTGACATATATATATATATATATATATACAGGGTGATCAATTTAAAAGAGTACCCGTTGTTTTTTCTTATTATCCTTAAATCTGACAGATGTGGCAACTATTCTAACGCTGAAATATAATTGTTTGAACCTTGTTTAAGAGTGGGAGACAATTTCCAACACTGTTAGACTGTTACAACTTTATTTGTGAGGTAAAACAGAAATAGACACGCACAATGTTACTTAATCCTGTGATAATTTTATTTTTGAAAAACATAATTTAATTCAATTTTTTTACATTATCATTCCTTACAGGAAATGTTGAAAATGTTCGCCACTATTTTGAATGCAAACATGAACACGTCGAACCAAGTTTTTGGACGCACTTCGCAACATTGTTTGTGTTATTGTCGAGATTTCCTCAGTTATGATTTGTTTTAATTTGTCGATATTTGCAGGACTTCTCTGGAAAACCCTATCTTTGAGATAACCCTACATAAAAAAAATCTTACGGTGTCCAAAAAACGTTGAAAGAAGCAGACGATTTACTCAAATTATTTGCGCAGAATATGATTAAAAATTACTAATGATGTTCACACGAATTTATGTTTAAAAAGCGAGTTTTCGCATTTAGAAAGTGAAAAAAACTATACCCGCACATTAAATATAGACATATTAAATAAGTAATGATGTTGAAAATCTTGCTACTTATATTATAGATGTGGATAATACAAAAAACAAACGGGTACTCTTTTAAACTGATCACCCTGTGTATATATTTCAACGACTTTCAAAGAGTGAAACTGCACAGCAAAGCCATCGCTCATACTTCAAAAACTACCGCTGTATTCGTTGAAAAATTAAAAACTCACACAGATATTATTACATTTGTACCTTTCAACATATTCCTAAGAAGTCACCTGACGTTTCACTAATGGTTTATTGAGCATTTGGTCTGCTGAAAAGAGCTCTTTCAAAGCGCAAACCACCACGAATGATAAACTTTGGAAAGTTTTTAAAGAGGCATGGGAAGCAATATCCCTTTAAATTTTACAAAAAGAAAAAAAAAAATTCTATCATGGAAAGTATGACGCAGAATTAGAATCCAGAAACAAGAGTTCATTTTAAAAAATAATATTCACATTTTAAACATTAAAAAAAACCCGAAATCATCTGGAAAATGTGCAAACACCATCTGTAGTGTATTCATAAGATGCGTCCAAAGGAACCCTGTAAATATATAGTTTGAAAAATCTCCGTTATAACGTGATGATACAAATACCTTTTATAATAAAAAGACGTATAAAATTTACAAAACAAATAGACAGCATTTCTTTCAATTTAATTCATTATAGATAAATTTTAATCGTTTTTTTTTAATTCTGAGTCTTAAGGGAAAGCTGATATTGTTTTTTGTTGCTGTTGTTGTTGTTGTTTGGTTGTTTGGTTGGGGTTTTTGTTGTTGTTGTTGTTGTTGTTCTGTTTTGTTTTTTTTTACCATTGTTTGCTCCAGACGAATCCAAAGAACAAAAGTTTTCTGGGATTTTTTTTTATTCTCAGTATTTTTTTTTTAAGAATAAACAATAAAAAACCTTTTTTTTAAAGCAAGGATGTATATTTTCTGTTTTTAGAAGCAATTTCTTTTTTTCTAAAAACATTATATATTGTTTTAAATAATATGTAACGTATATAGATATAGGCATATTTATGTGAAACATCTAAAACATACTGTGTATATTATAACAACACGTGTATGCTTAAAAAAAAGTCTTTTATCCGGTTCAAGTTAAGGAAATTGTTTAAGAATTTCATTATACTAGATTTTGAAACAAAATTATTTTAGAGTTAGGATATGTATTCCCTAAAGAAATCTTGAAAAAGAATTATTTATGTTCAATATTATTTCGCTATTTTCTGCAGCGGGGTTATTTTAAATTTATAAAGCAATAAAATACATGGAAAAAAAATATCAGAGAAGTGTACTTTACTAGAAGCTGCGGTAAACAATATTCGTATTTCATATAGAAATCATGGAAAGTTCTGCAGGTTTTCATAATAATAAAAATAGTTACGTGTTTATTTGGAATAGTTAATGATTGAGCGCTGTTAATTGAAGATTAAGCAGTGGTTGTTTATTTTGCCGTAATATATTTAGAACTATTTCACTAATAGTTCGTTTATTCATTCATTAATTATGAACGTTTGATCATTAACTTTTCATTAACCATACACGGATGGCATATAGAAATTTTGTTTATTCAATACAATTTCTCATGCTACACTGTTACCACTTCGTATCTATTTTAAAAAATATAACTTTATACTTAAGATAATGAATATTAAGGTCCACCACTAAAACCACCCGGGACCAGTGTTGCCAGCGGGCGACTTTTTTAAATTCAGATTTTTTTTATTGCCATCACTTTCTTGAAATAGTAAAATTCATCTTATTTAATGACAAATTAAATAAGGCGAAAACAAAGCTAATTACACCATTTCAAACTAGTCGGATGTGCCAATCCCTTAACTTTCTTCTATCTCACACAGGTGTCGTATACACTAAAAAGAATCAGCACCAATTTATATCAAGGTCTAACTGAATCTACAGTTTTATTAAATTCCGTGCATTAGTTCTTGAGACAGGACTGATTGTCATTGCTAAAATCACGTAAATCGTGCTAAATGTAGCATAGCAGCGCCACCTGTTGGGAGATTTAGACCAAAACCTAGTCAACAACAACTTATGTCAACGTCTAACTAAGTTTGATGAAAATCCGTGCATTAGTTCTTGAGATATAGTTATCGGGATAATAATGCAAAAAGTAGCATAGCAGCGCCATCTGTTGGGATACTTACACCAAAAGGTAAACAGCATCTATTTATGTCATAATCTAACAGAATCTGAAGTTTTATGAAATTCCGTGCGTTAGTTCTTGAGATATAGCTATCGCAAAAATCACGAAAAAAGTGGTATAGCAGCGCCACTTGTTGGGATATCTGCACCAAAACGTTATCAGCTTCTATTTATGTCAAGGTCTAACTGAATCTGAAGTTTGATGAAAATAAGTGCTCTAGTTCTTAAGCGGAGCTAGTATTGCGGAAATCTCGAAATATGCAGCATAGCAGCGCCACCTATTGGGCTATTTTCACCAAAAACTAATCAGCACCGACTTATATCAGGGACTAACTGAATATAAAATTTTATTAAATTTCGTGCATTAGTTCTTGAGATAGAGCGCTCAGAAATTTTTTGTCACATACAGACAGACAGACAGAGCCACAGACTCACAGACAGACATTTTCTAAAAACAGTCAAATCGTGTTCAGGACCTTCTAAAACGTATAAATAAGTGGAAAACAGGAAGTCGGAAATTTTCATGATTCTAATACTTTCTTCTTGTAAAGATAGAAGAAAGTAAAAAAGTGGTGCCAGTCACGCAATATGAATTAAAAGAAAGTAGCCCACTGACAATACTGCCCGGGACCGGAATTCTATCTACAATGGTCTTATATTAACAAGTCTGTAGGCAAAATAACAATTCAAAGCTTACAATTCACCGGCGTGTGACAAAATTCATTTTTTTTTCAAAGAGAAGGCTGTTTCTTATATACAGGATGTCCGAAAAGTCTTTCCCTGATTACAAATTTATTCATATCCGCTATACATAATATAGACATGTGAAACTGGTGTTAAAAGATTGGAAAACTAACCAAGTTTTTTGTTGCATGTTTCCATAACGTGGAAACAATGGGCTGGTCTTCTAGTTTTTACAAGTTGGTCTTTTAGTGTAGCAGTGTCTTTGTCGAGGAAACCGGAAATGTTCACAAATCAGGAAAAAGCTCAGTGTGCTCTGGTATCAAGAGATCTTTTTGACATCTGTAATTCACATGCGGCCGTACACACTGATTTCTTGGGTCTTCACACAAAATACTGTCTCACTTCTTCCACCATTTCAGCCGAGGTTGATCATCGCCCAGTTCTCGGTACGTGGTTCGGTTTCCTCAACAATGACACTGCTACACTGCAGCCACTTTACGGAAACCTGCAACAAAAAAACTTGGTTAGTTGTCCAAACTTTTGGCACCAGTTTCGCATATCTATCTTATATAGAGTAGATATGAATAAATTTTGTAATCAGAAAGGGAAAGACTTTTAGGACACTCTGTATACATATACTGATTTCAAGAAAAATACTAAATAAATCGGTCAAGTACGAGTATGACTCTCGCTCAGAGGGTTCCGTACATTAAATTTATTAATTAATAAACTTCTACTACCCCTATTTTTTTCATAATTTTAGTTTCAGTAGATTCAGAAATAGGAGGGGGACATATTTACCCAGTATACTTTCGACTATATCTCTGAAAATATAATACCTAAAATTAAATAATATATTTTTGAGTTCGATGTTACGAGATCTTTCGAACGATACCCTACACGATATACAGATAGAAAGGTTTTTTTTTTTCAAGTAACTTAATTAATATCTCCGCTAATTACCGACAATATTTTTCAAAAATCATTATCAAATATCCTTGAATGATTCTGAATCGATAGATACCTCGAGTGCCCGTCAACTCCCCCGCTGACCGCCCGAAAAGTAAAATTTTCGTATGTAACAGAAAAATGCGTGTTTCTCAAAAACTATGTTACCTAAACAAATCGCTATAGTTTTCCTGCCAAGGTTTAAATAAACTCCTACTATCCCTATTTTTTCATAATTTTAGTTTCAGTAGATTCGGAAATGGAGGGGGGGGGGGACATATTTTTGCGATGCATTTTCGACGATATCTCTAAAAATATAATACCTAAAATTAAAACAAATATATTTTTAAGTTCTATTTTACGAGATCTTTCGCACGACACCGCACATGATATACAAAATGAAAACTTTCTTTTTTAAGTAATTTAATTAGCACCCTAAATGTTTCCTAAACATATTTGTGAATGGCTAATAATCTGTAAAATATGTGGGTAAAAAGGCTTTATATTTTTCCCAAGTTTGAACTTTCCACATCTCATAGTTTAAGGGAAAAAGGGCTCTGACAAACGGACAAACAGACACAGGAATGAGCTTATAATGGTTCCGTTTTTATTTAAGTACGGAACCCTAAAATTTATATCACTCACGGTTTCGGCAAAATTGAGAATTTCTTTCTGGTTGGTAAATTATAAATTTAATAACAAATACATCAGAACTTCCAAATGGTAAGTTTTTAAATGTAGTCATAAAGACTCCAAACAAAAAAACTTAAACAAAATTTTCAATTAATTAATGAAAGGAATAATGCTGTACAAATCGAACGATCTCACACATAATTAAAATTCCCAAAAATAAATAAATATTTTTACTTACCAAAGATGCAGTCGGCCGGTTGTTAAACTATTTTAAAAAATTAATAACTGATAAAAAATGAAAGAAAATGGTACACTAATAAAAATGGTATGTTTATTAAACTACACCTCATCCATAAATTCATACTTTTTTCCGTTGGAGATAGATTCTGTTCATAATGTATATTATTCATAGTACATGTAAAGTAAGCAAACAATAAACAACAAAATTAATTTATTAATAAAAATCGAAACGCAAATCGCAGCTGCATTAAAAAAAAGTTTCGGAATAAAACTAATACTGCCAGCTTCACAGCTAGTACTGCCAGTACAGTTTTGTTGGCTGTACGGTGTTGTTTGGTTGGTGTTTGCAACGGCCGATTACTTGCACGAGGGATATAGACAAAAGAAGAGGGGGGATAACATTCGTGGGATCTTGGTATCCTAACCCATATTTATGCAAGGTTTGAAGAATACCCCTGAAAGCTTCGAACGGTTGGGCCAACTAGCGCAATACATGTTCGAAAACCAGCATCTCTTGCCTACCATCTTTGCAAGCAAAACCTCTCCGTTGCTGCTGAAGTTGTTGTCTGGAGGGATTGTCTACGTGTTTATTTCTTTCAAACTCTAAAATTTTCTAATTAATTTTTATTTTTTCATTCGCTATGTCATACTTTATTTAACCTAAATGTAAATCTACACTGCTTTATCTTAAAAAACACATTAACTCTATTCTATTAAAATTTGAGAACGTCTGTGTGTGTTTATGTCTGAAGTTCTATCTCCTCCGGAACCGCAGAAAATACAGAGTCAAGACCGGTACCATTCGACGCAGAAAAATCCGAAGATGTCATTATTTCTATTAGCTAAGGAATCCGAGCTCCGATATGTTAGTTTTATTAATATGATAATTAATAAAAGTAGATAATTAACCGATATATTAATTAAAAACCCTCATTCAAACCATCATTAAATGTACTAGCCTATAAGGTCCAGGCGATCGGTTCTGCCCATGTCCGGGGAATCTTTCGTTGTTCAAGCAGACGAAGAGGAAAATGTTAAGATTTTTTTTTCGCATTTTGAAACCGCCACATGTGTCTCCTTAATGGCTGTTTATTGCTTTGAACTCCCCTGTTTATCATTATCGGCCATGACTGATCCATGATGCGAGCGTAAATTATAAAGCAAGCAATGCATATATGACTAAACTTAAAAGACGCCTATCACGTGATCTTTAGAAGCTGCAAACTTAACAGTAATAGAAAATTTTTACTTTGAAACATCAGATTGTTTTGAATACTTTCCTGAATATTAAAGGTGTTGTTAAAAAACATGAAGATTTACGAAATTTATTACAAAAGATTTATCGAGGTATGTATACTCAAAATATTTTTTATTAGATAAAATTCGTATAATTGGAAACTATTTCTGTCTTATTGATAAATTAATTACTTTTTATTTTATATGAAAATAAATAGTTTTGGTTAGGGACACAGAGAGTCAACTTGGCACCGGAGATAAAATTTTCAATCAGGGGTGCCATTTCAATACTTTTCTTAGGGAGGCAGGGAGTGGGTTGGGTTGGGTTGATTATTGACGGCCAATTATCTACACTTGGGATATAGGCCCGGGGGGAGTGCCCTTCGTGGGGGTCTTTCTAAGGGAACCTAATCCGTATTTACGCATGGATAAATCCACGGCTCGAAGAAAACCACGAAAACTCCGAACGATTAGGCCAACGGGCGCGATTGGGATCGAACCCAGCACCTCCCGTCTACCAGCTTCGAGAGCAGAACCTCTCAGCCACTGGTGGGGCGAGGCAGGGAGTGGAAAAGTTTTTTGGGGGGGCGGGGGAGGAGGAAGCGATGATTGAGCAAAGATTTATTTTGATCTTATTGTGCACATTCTAAGAGAAAATTGACAACTGTTGCATTTTTATCCTTATATATATATATATATTTAAAATTGCTAAAGTACAAAATAATGTTAAACATGTCTCACTTTGAGAATATTGAAATGGAAAATAAAGTTTATAATTAATAATTTCTAGGCTTAAAATGTTGTCTTAGTGCTAATTTTCCTTTTTTAGTCAAATTGTACAAATTATTTTAGCTTTTGTGCCCTTTACTTAAACTTTTACTTAACCAATACTTAATCCTTTACTTATACAATTTAAATGCAAAATATTAACAAACTGAAAATATGAATATATTTAAAAATTAAATACTCATCATTGAATTTGTTTTACATTATTTAACTACATTGTCAATTAATTATTGATAAATGCCTATATATTTATTGGTTGTTATAAAATAATAAAATATAAAAGTTGTATTATTCATATTTCATTTTTGTTGGAAACGTATACGCACACATATATGTACATTTGTTTGTTAGAAATGTGGTTCAATATACACCTATAATTACTAAATTAATTAGTAACGTAATTAGTTATTATTAAGTAATTATTAATTAATAATTATAGGCAGTTATGTATGTATTAATCAGTTTTTAAATGTTTGACACTTTCAGTTACGGTTTCGGTTTCGGCCGATAGTGGAAGATCACCGAAATTCGGTTTAGGTTTCGGTTTCGGTCGATCTGTAGATTTAATACCGTTATATCTCTGGTTATAGTTGAATTATAAACCAGAAAATATTTTAGGCTATATTATGTTTACTTTACTCAATTTTGTTTTTTAATAATTCAAATTTTCATTATTTTCATTCAGAATTAATGGACATTTTTCTTGTAAAATTTAACCTTTCTTTTTATAGCTTCCTAATCATCAAAACCCAGAATTATAAGTTTTAAACACAGCAATTAATTTTTAATTGAAACATTTATTCTCGAATAATTAAAATGAAATAAGAATTTTCAAGAATTATAAAAAAATATATATTGATATAACGTCATACTTCAAACGAAAGATTTATTTTTTTATTTTTTTATTTTTTAATGATACACGAAGCATGAATATCAGTTACGTACAGAAGAGGTTTACTGACAAAAATGACACCATGATTAACAGGAAAAGAAAATGAAAAAGAATTATATTATTAAGAAAAGATTTCGCTTGAAAAAAATATGACGTCATATTTGAAATAAAATGGGCATTTTCAAGTATCTTTTTTTAATAATACAAAGAGCATGAAAATCAATAAGTACAGAAAGTTTTTGCTGTCAAATATAATATTATAGTAAACAGATAAAATTGATTTCAATCATGTTTTGATAATTTATTTAAATTCTTACGTTCATTTAAAAAAATAATTTTATTTTTACCATTCGGTATCAATTCGCTTCGTTTTCTTTCCTGTCGATTTTTAGATCAAATTAAAATTTTGACAACCGTTCATTAAATTTCGGCTATTTAATATATGGTTGTTACATGAGAACGTAACATCATGGTGCATTTATATTTATAAAAACATGAATTTTCAATTTCCTTAGATTTTTTTATAAATCAAGACTATATTTATTTAAGCTTAGAATGTCTTTTTAATGCTGTCATAACATCTAATATAAATAGAAATGCATATTTGTACATGATTCATGAAGTGAAAGAAATTATTTTTATATAGACAAGGATTAGTCCGCACGAAAAACTTTCCAAGTGTCGCCATATTTTAAATCATCCACCGATTTTCATTCAGAAAAAATAAGCAATTTATTTCAATTAGACAAAGTGGCATAATTTCCACAGAATTTATCGTCCGCAAGTACATAAGTGTAATGTTCTTTTACGGTACAATCTTTTCCAGGATCCTAAATTCACTAAAATTTAATAAATATATTAAGTGGATGTAAAAGTTGTGGCCGTTTAATTTTAATTGGAGATTAGGGTTAGCCTGTTACATTCGTCCACGTGCAAGTCAAAGAAAATCCAATGCCACTAATCAAGCACGAAATTCTTCCCCCACCCCCTCTTTTTTAAGGGCACCTCTATAATGGAAAAACGGAAGAGAAAAGCCAAAAAAAAAAAAAAAATCTCGGTATTAATCGGTTATTCTGTTCCGATACTTGTCGGTTATCCCGGGTACATGAGACGGGCTGTATTTTATCTCTCTACAAACTGAACTCAAGATTATGCAAGCATGAAACGTTCTAAAATCCCTATTTATTTGAATTTGCTGAGGCTAAAAATATGAAATATGGTGGTTGTTTTTAGGACGTGAATATTTGCGGAAAACATAATAAGAAGGTTAAAATATTCGAGATTTAAAAGTATGAAATGATTGAAAAACATTTTATAATCATGATTACTCTGAAAATATCGGGGCTAGAAATTCTAAATCTGATATACATATTATTATACGGACGTGATGCTCCCAAAGAAGTTTTATACTAAATATTATTCGAATTCCAAATGGGTGAAACGGTTGAAAAATGTTCTACAATCTACAGGTATATTGTCACTATGATTTCTTTTAAACTGCCCGCCTAGAAACTGTAAATTTGGCATAGAGATAAATTTTAAGACATAAATGCAAACGGAAAACGTTTTCTTATTTATTTAAATTTAAAAATTGAAAAGCGAAAAACGATCAATTGTTTGTCATGCCAATGTTAGTTATTACAACTTTTCTGAGCAATGGGATACAATGTAAGTACCAGTAACTGCTATAATTATTAAAAATAATAGTAATAAGAAATATTATTGCCAACTATGTGAGGAAGTACAACCTATTTAGCCCTTTATAGTATAAAAGTGACCATTAAATATACTAAACCAATGTTTTACAACTTATTGCTTAACCTTATTTTGGTTTTTAAGGTGAATCCAGATATACTAATACTGTAAAAAAATAAATATCTGTTTGTTTGTAAGAAATAGGTTCTAAAACTACTGCACTAATTTAAAAAGTTTTTCACTGTACAATAGCTCATGCTGCATTGTATCTGTTTTTTTAAAAAGGGCGGCTGCAAATGGGTTGTAATGAAGATTTTTTTTTATTAATTCAAGTACCAGCGGGGAAGAACGAGCAATACTCAGTTAAAATTAGCTTTGTGTTCAATTCAATATAACAATAAATTCTCTGTACAACATATAATAATCAGTTATATGTATCCTGATTGGTTGAAATCTGTTTTCGAGAACATTCAATGGGCGCTGATTGGTTGAATCATACATCTCGGCTGCTATTGGGAATTTATAGAAAATTCCTTCAGATTCTAATAGCCAATAATTTCTCCAAATGTCGTCAAAATTTAGCAAAAATGCGCAAACATGGCACATTCTTTCATTTGGCGCCCAGCATGCGTTATGGCATTGCTAATCTTGAAAGTTGATTTTCCCTCAAAGTCAAGCCAAGCTCACCAAATTTGGCGATATTTGGCGAAATGTTGCCAGCTTCACGATTTCGTTTACTTCCAGCTGTTCAACAACTTAATAACTGTTTCAAAGTTCATGCAATCACATTGAAATTCATTGACCCGTAGTGACCCCAAAATGACCCACTAATCGAATTTTTTCGAACATGTGAACTAGCCCATGTCTTCTCATAATCCAAAATGGTAAGATACAAAATTTCGTCAAAATCGTTTCAACCGTTTTTTACATAAAATTAGCTTGACCCTGACTCGTAGTAGTGACCCAAAATGACCCACCAATCGAATTTTCTCCAACATGTGACCTAGCCCAGTGGTCTTCTCGTGCCCGAAAACGGTAAGATACGATATTTAGTCAAAATCGCTTGAGCCGTTTTGTATATAAAATTAGCTTGACCCGTAGTGACCCAAAAATGACCCACTAATCGAATTTTTTTTTATTATGGGATCCAACCCAATGGTCGTTTCGTAATCCAAAACGACAAGATACAAAATTTAATCAAAATCGTTAGAGCCAATTTTTAGATAAAAGCTTGACCCGCAGTGACCCAAACATAACCCACTATTCTAATTTTCTCGAACATGTGACCTAGTCCAATGGTCTTCTCGTGCCCGAAAACGGTAGGCTACAAAATTTCGTGAAAATCTTTAGAACCGTTTTTAAGATAAAATTTGCATACAGACATACAAACAAGATTTGCTCATATTGTAATATATAATTGATTTAATAAAATATTTTGATTCCCCGTGTTCACCTAATGTGATAGAGGAATGGCGTTTCCTCGAAATGTAACTTAATTAGTAATATTTAACGTATTCGTTGTAGTATAATTTCTCTCTCATGTTAGTAGGCGTACAAATACCACTTAGTTTTTAACCACCATGCGTGCAAGGCCGCGTATTTTGCTAGTGATTTAATAAACCAAAATAAATTTCAAAATATCTTGTGAAAGAAATGCATGTTATTATTATTTTCACAAAATATATAATATATATATATAAATACCGGCCGAACACGACCCGGAAAGAATGAGCACAAGACCCAGCTCGGCCCGAATCGACGGAAAAAAAATTAAATGCAGATCTCTATTTCTTTCATCAAAGAGATAAATATTGTAAATTTTTTTCTGTTACTTCAAAAAGCACAGCAAAATAACAAAACTTTTTTCCTAATTCGACAGTCCAAGCTGATCAGAAAAGATGAACAGCTTAAAAAAAAAAAAAAAAAAAAAAAAAAAATCAAGTGTCTAAGGTTTTTTAACATATTCTTCCGATTAGAATCAGAAGATTCTGCGGCGCGGCGTCCCCGCCGTAACCCTAGTTTCCCTTCAAAACTCAACTATCAGCAAATTGTTCCTATTGTAGAATAATCGAGCAATCGCCCTTCAATACTATCACATTTCCTCACGTAATAATCGCCAAGATTTGGAAATGCGATTTTTATCTTCCTGTCTCGACTCTACGTTTCGGTGAAACAATAGATTCATCACATCTCGATTGTGGAATTTGGGAACAATTCGATGACTGTCTCGATTTTTATTTCTCTACGATGACGATTTCTTTCGATCGAGCAATCGTCCATCAATACAAAATAGTGTTAAAAAAAAATCCGCGTGCGTGTGTGGTCTCTATAAAATGATCTAAACTTAATTATGATGCCACAACCTAAAAAAATATATTGACGTACATTCCTATTAATGTATACTAGCTGATCCGTTGCCCGGGCCCGTGATAATAAATTAAAACAAACCTCAAGTTTGTATGATTTTATATCTTTAACCCGATTTTGTATAAAATTATTTTTTAAATGACATTTAAAGCGATAATGATTATTTATTCATCAACAGAGTAGTGTAATTACGATCCATATTCTTACACATTGATAATTTTTTAAAAATTCATGTATTTATTTTTTATAAATTTATATTCCATTAAAATGTTACTTAAAATTTATTAACATTTTGCATGCGCCCCCTGGCAGGGGAAAGTAGAACTAAAATATCTTAAGCGACCGAAATCAAGTCAAATGAGCCAGATCCCATCGTAATCGTGCCCACAGAGCGCTAAATAAAAATGCACCCTCTGTCGGTGGAAGGTGGAACTAAAATATGCAAGGCTATCGATATCAAGTTCAATGAGCCAAACCCCGTCGTAATCGAGCCCATAGAACCCGCGATACTTTGAAACGAAATTAAAAAAAAGTATCTAAAATTATTATTCAAAAAACGAGGTATATACACCTTATACATTTACATTAATGTTATAGAGGGTGATTATTTAGTTAATTATAATTTTTGGAATCAGTTTCGTTGAAATCCGAAAGATAGTTGCAGAGTTATGGAAACGGGCCATAGTTAGAGAGAAAACCTTAAAGGAGGGTGAGGAGATGAGACAGTTTTTTGTCAAATATCTAATTAAAACCATCGAGTACTTGCTGAAGGTTTGGAACTGAAAAAAAAATTGCTGAAGTTACTATTCAAAAATAGTGGTAATTATCCATACATAACAGCAATTAAACGCTACAGATGAAGCTAAAAATGTTAAATTTGTTAAATGGAATTAGTTCTGTCAAAATCAGAGCAGTATATGTGTATATATTAAAAAGGATGTCAAATAACGAAAATTCCGCCGCCAGGGGGCGCGCGGTGAAGTAAAATAAATGCGATATTTAATAAAAAGTCGTTTACCCCCTCCTCACCATTCCCGCAAACATAACAAATAAGCAGTTAAAGAAAACTTCGATGTAAATTAGAGGCCCGTTAGCGGGCGAAGCCTGCTATTCTGCTCTATCATAATAATATCTATCATGTGGACTAAATGCGATATTTAATAAAAAGTAGTTCCCCCCCCCCCTCTTCTCTTCTTTATTAATAATTTCTATTCGCATTTGCAATGTTTCTTTATTAATTACATCGCTGTCTATTACTGTTTTATTTCTTTTTCTATACAAAAATCAAATGAAAAATTTTAAATTTTTTTAGAAAATCTTAATCTTTGGCCCATTTTAAGCAAGGATGCAGAATTTTCCAATCCAAAAATCCATTTTTTTTAATAATGTTATATAGCTTATAAAAATCTCACTCAATTGTTTGATCTTTCCTTTTATATCAATCTCTCTCCATTCAAGAGATGACAAGACAATGTGTCTGGCGTAAAAAAAAATGAGATCAAGTTAATCAATTATTAATTAATATCCCCGGTTGCAATTATCTGATCTTTATGAATTTTAGATTTCTGCATTCCGCGTTACAAAATACGCATAGATGCATAATTTTCAAATCGATAAATGCAATATTAAAATAAATGCAATATTTAAAAAAAAATGAATAGAGCTTTAAACGTCCAAGTAGGTTAAAAATCTGCACCTGCTTTCAGTTATTACTTTTGCGGTTAGCGCCATTTCGGATAAAGAGATAGCATTTTTGCGATGTTGAATGAGTTTTTAATTAACATTTAATAATTAATTATATCTAAATATTTGAATTAATCTATATATTTGAATTAATACAAATTTCAAAATATTAAAATTCTGATTCTCAGGTTCACCAGGACAGGTTTTGGACTATCCACACCTAAATTTTCAGATTTCTAGGTGCGCTAGATTTCGCTAGCTATCGCAGACAGACACACACAGACACACGGACACAAAGAGCGAAACTTTCTTTTATTAATATAGATAGATAAACAAATCACACGCTTCTTACACATTACACAGGTAATTTTCGGAAATTGCTAATTCTATTTATAGCTTTAAAAGATGAATTCTTTCATTTGATGACATTCCGAATTAAATTTTATTATTAAACTTACTTAACCTTTTATAAAATAAAAATGTTTCTAGAAAATCATTTATAGAAGAAATCAATGAAATAATTTATACGAATTCGTAATATACATTCGAGAAGATATTCCCAAAATTTCCAGATTATTTTAAGCTTTATTACCATAAAACCATTACATAAAATGGAACGTAATTAAAGTAATGTGATTGAAGTAAAAATGAAGTAATGAAACTAAAAATGAAAGTAATAATTAAAAAGGAAGTAAAAATAAATAAGAAAATAAAATAAAAATTTAAAAAAATGTACGTGCGTTCAAAAAAATTTTTTTTAATTAACGAAGGCTATAATTTCAGGCTTAATTTGTGCGAAAATAAAAGAAAAATAATCTTTTAATTCGTATAAAGTTCTTTACAATTATATGTGGTTAATTTTGTAATAAGTAGTCATCTACATATTAAAAACTAGCAGTATACCCGTTCTTCGCACGGTCGAGAATGAAAACAAAATATTGATCAACTCTGAACACAGAAAGACGCAGCACTTCCATCAAGGAGAATGGCGTGTATAAAAACACATCAGCAAATTTTCATCTATAAAAATGCAGCATGTTTCAATGATTGCTTAAAAGAAATGTACTTTTCTCTTTTACTTTCAGTTTAGACCAAGATTAAAAGTCCCACTTCACAAAGATAAAGAGATTTAATTTCCACGATTAACCAACCTGTAAAACAATTAAAGGGACTAAATGCCAAAATTCCTTTTTGAAATTGAGTCTGTTTTAAAAGAAAACGGGCATCAGGAATTCGAAACATTTTACTTATAACTGCGCTCAAAAATGAATCATTTTCCCTTATGTCTGAGAATTCTTACTACAATGCGGAAATTAAAATGATTTTCTATTTCGACCAATTTATTCTCAAATTTTTACGAAACCATGAACACTACATTTTATAAGCTGTAATAGAAATTATATATTTTTTTTCTTACATCATGTAATTTTCACCGGTTTAAATGTTTAACCCTCTGACCACCAAGCAAAAGAGCAAAATTGTAATTAGTTTTCTCTGTAATTTTTTCTAAATGCTAAAAAACATGATATAAAAATTTTAATTACGAATATCAATATAATCCTTGAGCCTATTAATCATCACTTAATGTTTTAAAAGTACATTATATTTGTAGAAATATATTAATTTAAATAATTCTAATATTGCAGTGAAACCTACAGCATAGTGAACGGATATATCTGTTCAAAACTGTGAGAGGGCTAATATTTATTCAGTTCATAAACCTATAAATTTTTATCATCAAATAGAAATCTTTTCAAATAGTAACTTAAGGTTCTCATCTGAAAAAGACAAAAAGCTTCATTGGTCAAAGTGATGTTGCATTTAGAATCAAATGTACATTTTTATCCATTATATCAAACAATTATTGGGCAATAGTTAAAACATGTATCATGATTTTCATTCGCTTTCAATTCTATATGCTCTGAAATTAAGGCACACAAAGTTGAATAAACATTAAAATTTCAATTGCAGTTACTCAACCATGATAACAGAAATAGGCTGTTTAAAATTTTGGTCAAATTCTTTCCCATGTTACTAAACTGTCTGGATACTGTCACAAAACCTAAATTTTAGGTCGATTAAAAGCAAAGAATTTCCTTATCAAATATGAAAAAGAAAATCTCTTAACATCTATATTATAAAGCACAAACGTTTGTGCCAGAAACAAAAATCTGTAAAAATGAAATGTTTAAAATTAAAGATTTCGAAAACACAGAACATATTTAACTATGCCCTTTTTTTTCAAAAAATGGCTCAGTATGAAACATTCTTTTACAGTTTCCAATAATAATCCTTCATTATTATTGCTTTTGTTGTTATAATATTATTTGTACGTATTTCTTCTTATGTTTTTCAGAAAAATTGGTGATAAATTTGTGTCTCACTTTAAAGCAACAAAAGATTGATTTTTCTTAACCTTTAAAAATTCGAAATTTAAGAAAAAAAACACATTCTTAGTAAGACTTGTTTTATGACAAATTTGAATTTTCTAACATTTTTGAACATTTTTCCCGTTTAAACCCTTTAAAATTCGATTTATAAATCTTTAAACTTATCAACCCTTTAAATTTTGATTGAAGTAAGCATGTACATGTTTGAAATAACGTATATTTTAATTTTAAAGTTTCAAATGTTTTCTTTTCTTTTCATGATTTTTCATCCATTTTATCTCTTTAAAGCGTGTTCTTTTTTGTAAAATTTGTGTTTTATTAGCATCTGATACCTTGAGGTGACATTCATGCCTAATATTGAATTAGTAAGTGATGAAAGTATACCTAAATCGTATTTGGGATTCTACACTATATTGCCAAAGGTGATTGGTCACTTGCGATTTTAGACGTTTTGTTAACTATCTAGAAAAATACATGAGGAATTAACCTGAAACTGCAGGTGTGTAAACAGTATAGTATAGGTTATATATTTCCGCGAAGATTTTTTCACGAAACCCCATAGGGGACTGTCAACAAATTGAAAAAGAGCGAATATCTTTTGGATAACCCTGTAAAAACTAATGTAGCAAAGGCGTTCAAACTCGAGATTATTAATAAGTGGCTTATTGTAATATACTGTGTTCATTTTTATTAGGATAGCATGGAAACTCGTAGAGAAATTAAGGTTTTTATAAAAACAGTCCCAAATTTCGCATAGTTTTTTGCTCATAATTTGCAGAGTTCTTAATATAAAAAAAGTTCTTTTCAGAAAATACGACAAACAACTTTGTACATAATACTCTGCAATCAGAATTAAAAAATAATAAAAATTGGATAAAAATGAGCAGGTTTACTAAAAAATGTTTCACTGCGCATGCGCGAATGCAATCAAAATATAATATGCATAATGTATTAGCTAAGTATATAGAGCAACTTTTGTGAAAGTCTCAAAATCATAGCTTGAAAATTCTGAAAATTATCGTCGATAGAATAAGGTCGAAATCCGTTGTTCCCAAAAGGAAGCAAAAAGATGAGGGTTGTATCCAAATATAGTAGTACGTGCAATATTGTGTACGCTATCTTGGCACTAATCAACAGATATTTGATACAACCCCTCATCTTTTTGCTTATTTTTGGGAACAACGGATTTCGAGCTTATTCTATCGACGATAATTTTCAGAATTTTCAAGCTATGATTTTGAGACTTGCACAAAAGTTGCTCTATATACTTAGCTAATACATTATGCATATTATATTTTGATTGCATTCGCGCATGCGCAGTGAAACATTTTTTAGTAAGCCTGCTCATTTTTCATCCAATTTTTATTATTTTTTAATTCCGATTGCAGAGTATTATGTACAATGTTGTTTGACATATTTTCTCAAAATAACTTTTTTTATATTAAGAACTCTGCAAATTATAAGCAAAAAACTTGGTGAAATCTGGGTCGGTTTTTATAAAAACCTTAATTTCTCTTCGAGTATACATGCAGGGGCGTAGCGAGCGGGGGGGCAGGGGGGGGCAGCTGCCCCCCCAATGTTTGGTAAAAGGATTCAGTCGGCTTATCAGCAGATTTAATTAGTGTCTCTGTAGTATGTCAGTAGGCCGATTAATAAAAACAATTCGGAAAAATTCTGGTTGGCAGGACTTTAAGTCTTCAGAATGCATTTCACTAAACCCTTACAATCATATGGCAAAAGCTAGTCGGTCAGTCAACCTATCTAGGTTATGAGTAAAAAAAGTAATAGTTTCAATAGATCTATCTGGTCAGCCAGTATGAAAGTCACGTGTTCTGTCACATTTTCGAATGACATAAATAGCTAGTCGGTCTACCGATTGAAAAAAAATTATCATGTATAAATTTTGTCTGCAGAGCCGGAAATGTTGAACATATACTATACCTTACCAACACATGGAAAAGCTAAGTCGGCCGTCGATACATAGGCCAATAGGGGAAAAAAATGAATCTGATCTATTAATTTGAAAATATCAGAAATTTGTCCTACAGTAACACTCGCAACTTACATAGATAAAAACTATCAATATACACTGGCCTCCAAAAGTTAAGGTACAACCGGTTTTTTGCAAATGAATGAATATAGAAACAACAAATTTGGAGGAAATGTGCGCTAAACTGTTATTTATTAAATGCGACATAGAAATTTACTTAAGTTAAACGTATAAATGAAATTACAACAAAAAAGCACTCATGGTGGAAAGTTCCATTCTTGAAGAAATCAGTACATCGCAGTATTATGCAGTAAAATGTGACAGAAACATTAAAAAACTGGTTCTAATACGATATATGCCCACCCCGGACTTGAATGCATTGGCGGCATCGACTTTCCATGCTCTCAATTAAATTGTCGGACACCGAAATAGGTAACGCTGACCAGACTTGGAGTAAGCCTTGTTACAGTTCATTTAATGACCTTGGAGGAGAACTTAAAGCCGCAACCTGTCTTCCAAGATAGTCCCAAAGATGTTCTATCGGATTCAAGTCTGGAGAGTGAGCTGGCCATTCCATTCTCTCCAAACCGTGATCCTCAAGATAATCCTCAACAACCACAGCTCGGTGTGGTCTCGCATTATCTTCCTTTAGAATGAAACCATTGCCAATAGCACCGGCATATGGGCGCACATATGAATCAAGGATCTCATCCCGATATCTCGCACCAATCACAGTTCCTCCATGGAACACATGCAGGTCAGTGTGGCCTCCGAGTGAGATCCCAGCCCAAACCATGATTCCGCCGTTTCTGTACCTCTGTGTTTCGACAGTGTTTGATTGATGGTATCGAGTGCATTGTTCTCTCCAGATCAGAAGACGTCCTAAATCGCTCTCCAGTGTGAATCTGGACTCGTCTGTGAAGAGTATAGAAGCCCGCTGTTGTCTAGTTCAGGAAACATGTTCTCTTGTCCAACACGACTTCTTCTAGACATTTCTAGACTCTAGTGGCTGTTGTGAGCAAAACTGACAACAATAGTTCGAATGCAACAAAACTTACACGCGAAATTACAAAAGCTTCATAATTGCATATTTTTCTCTCATTCACAAGTAGCTATTATTTTCTATAAAATAAAAGTGGTAGCGGTAATTTTTGCATAAGTTTTTTTAAAGCTTATTATTGTCATTCATATAAACAATGAAAATTAATCTGACTGCCATTTTTTGCCTGGTGAGCTTCGAAAAACATCTTGTACCTTAACTTTTGGAGGCCAGTGTATAAACTAGGTCGACCAAATGCGAAAGTCGCTTAAGAAAATTCAAGAAATTTTATACTTGATAAATAGTAGGTTCTAGCAGCGATATGATGTTTACGGCCTTTGGGACTGTTTTAGGAACGTTTGGAAAATAAAAACGAAGAATTTTTAAAACTGTTTAAAAAAAGGAAATGAATAAATTAAAAAAATATCCGTGCATTTAACATTTAATACCTAAAAACTTCTTACTTTTTTTTTTTTTTTTTTTTTTTTTTTTGATAAAACTAAAACTAAATTTATATACTTGTGCCAACATAACATAATTACATAATTTTCACTGATTTTTCACTTGTTATTATAAAAAATTAGAATTGGAGCCTTTATTAATTACTTAATAGTATTTATTGTATACCCTGATTACCATAATTTCCGGCGTATAATCCGCGGATCAAACAATTATGTTTCGACCCAGAAATTTTATTTTATATAATGGAACATACTAGATCGCTGTAAATATTTTACTTCAATTATTAAATAAAATTTCTGGGTCTAAACATAATTGTTTGATCCGCGGATTATACGCCGGAAATTACGGTACTTGTTAGCGATTACTTTTTTAAAAAATTAAATCATACGTAAGATGAATTATTTTTTTAATAAAGAATTCAGAAAGTAGAGGATTTCAGGAAAAATTAAATTATTAAAAGTAGTTTTATGGTAAAAAAAACTTGAAGCGATTGCGGAACATTAACATATTTGCACTTAAAACAATATAAATAGTTCAGCGTTTCAGGCCCGTAACTACCGCCGGGGCCCCAAACTAACGGTTAAAAAATTATTGTATTTTAATATCTAATCTAACTTCCTATAAAATACCCAGCACCTAGCTAAAAGTTAATAATAAAAAAAAAATCCATCAAAGTGCTAGAGTAAATGTTTTTGCGTATCCGTTCAAATACTCCATACGCTTCGCATGCAAAAGCATCTCTAGAGCAGACAGCAGAATGTCGAATCAAATGTGTCATGTCGCGCCAAGTGCCTGCCGAGTGATGAGTCAAGTGCAAGCTAGGACGTGCAGTGAGCTAGTGCTATTCATGATGAGTCATTCGTTTACTAACTGCTCATCAATATCGGACTGTCAGAGCAGTTGAGAGTCGCATAGTAGTGATAGTACGATAGTTTATAACTTAACCCCTTCGTGACGAGCGTCTTTTACTGAATTTTTCATCTTTTACCACCGGTTTTTCAAAACAGAAATTTTCCCCTAATTGAATCGCAGAGATGCTGTCATTATATAAGGCAAAGCTTACAATAAAAATTAACTGGTGGCAATAATCGAGGATTCTGATCATCTTATGCGTCACGTATACGTGTCGCTCGTTCCCAAGGGGTTAATCTTACTTTGCTTGTGTTGAGATAATAGTTTATATTATGAAACGCCAAGTGGAAATAAAAAAAAGACAGACTCTAAAACGAAGAAACTGTGAGGCTGCAAAAAGTTCGAAGAAGTTATCAACATGGCTGGACAGTGGAAACCACTCGACAGGGAATAATGATAAGAAAGGTATGAATGGTTTGCTTTATTCAGTGTGATGTGTAATTCATGTAAAAATAGTACAGTCAAACTTGAATAAGTCGAACGTGTATAATTCGAAATTGTGGATAATTCAAATGTTTCTGTCGGTCCCTTGACATTCCTATAAAACACAATCAGTGGTGGATTAAGCACTCAAGAGACCCCAGGCGCAATTAAATTTTGAGGCCCTCCAAATATTTTCAGTACCCCTAGTGTGCATGTTTTAGTTTTACAATTAGAATTACTGAAAGTGTATATTGTTAATTCCATACGATATACTGTCTAATTGGAATATAAAGTTCAAATTATTTTCTATCGCATGCTAATAAAATATTGAAAGTACTTCCCATTCATTACATTATCATAATTTTTAGAACTAAGAGATCACATTTTTATTTAGCTTTTATGTTGAAAATCACTACGTTCTATTTACTGAACTATCACTTCATTCTATCATTCTAAACAAATGTGTTTTTCACACATATAACTGTAGGATTTTTTCTTATCAATACATATTCTTTTTTTTCCCAGTAAAGTTCTTGGTAAATCTTTTAAATAATTACTGAGTTATATCAAAGAAACATTTTAGTAATGCAAAATCATATATTTTATTTTTAACTATCAATTATAATTAATCAGTTAAAATTAATTGTAAAAACTATTAATTAAGAAATAATGCGACAAATTGACTATTTTACATTAGTCGGATTTGAAACATTTTTGAATCGGCCAATCTTACCTTTTGCCCCCCCCAAAAATTTTCTTTCGCTACGGATCTGTATACATGCTATCCTCATAAAAATTAACACAGTATATTACAATAAGCCACTTATTAATAATCTAGAGTTTGAACGCCTTTGCTACATTAGTTTTTACAGGGTTATCCAAAAGATATTCGTTCTTTTTCAATTTGTTGACAGTCCCCTATGGAGTTTCGTGAAAAAATCTTCACGGAAATATATAACCTATACTATACTGTTTACCCCACCTGCAGTTTCAGGTTAATTCCTCATATATTTTTCTAGATAGTTAACAAAACGTCTAAAATCGCAAGTGACCAATCACCTTTGGCAATATAGTGTATAATACAGGGTGTGGTATATGCAACGCATTTTTTTTATTTGTAGTTGGCGATACAGCGATAGTTTTGTATTACATGCGAGCATGTATGGAAAGTTCGCACTCATAACTGAAGCATTGTCTCTTTTTTCCCCTATTGTAATAAAGGTTTGTTCATAAATGTAAGCTATGTCATTACTTACGCCTGTCTCATCCGATGATTTTTCGAGAATAATTAAGTTCATTTTTATTTTCTTGCTTTGAGTCACACCATATTTATGTTTAATTTTGGCTGTTTTCTCAATGAAGTTATTTATATTTTTTACTTTCTGTAACCAGTTCAATTTACCCTATAATGATAAGAAGAAGAAACAATATAGTGCGGCATTTTTTATTTTCTCAATATTTACACGCTGAAAAATCATATATATAATAACGCAAATCATGTGACTATTATAACAGGTACAGCTCTAACCGCTTCGTATTTCACATGCCAGTTCGCCATTTTCTCTCAAAATTATTTTTCGAATAAAACCGCATAAAGATTATATTTTTAGAAAGGTCGTTTAAAAAATCCATTTTTGAGAGATAAGTTATCTTCTAAATTGCTTATTTTTAGAGTTATCGGCATTTACAATTTCATTCCTAAAATAAAGAAACCGCTTGAAAAATAATTGAATTTTTTGTGATTTCTTTTCGTTCCAAAAACCATGGTGAACAATACGCACTTCATTTGCGTTCAGAAAATAAAATCAGAAAAAGCCCTTCACGTCCGGTTTTAGTTTTAAACAACTCAACTCGATTTTTTGCTTATTGATTTCTGAAATAGAAAAACATATAATTATTCGAGAAATGGCTGTTACTGGTTTTCTGGAAATTATCACAGCGGCAAAAATGATTTTGAAATTTTTTGCTCTGTTAATAATCTTACTAGCTAAGACAGTTAATTTGATTAGTAACGCGTCTAATGAAAATTAATCGATTTATAGTAAATGCATTCAACGTTAAAACATTTTTTTATTAGATCGAGTCTATTTAGGTAAGTAATTTTTTTTTTCATGTTTGGAAGTGATGAAGTACACTAATAACATAAAATTATTAGTATTTCACCATTGTGCAAAGAAACAAAACTATCGTTTGCAGTTTGACAGTTATCGAAATTAAAAGCAAAATATCACGTCTCTGTATTTAGGTTTCGGTTTGACTGTTTTATATATCAGCTAACTTCTATTCTTTTTTTCTTTATTATTGTCTGCTATTTCTGTAAAAATTTATACGATCGTGATAAAAAATAACCATAATTGTGCATATTTGGTTTAGTATAATATTTTCGCGGGATTACAAAAAATATCACCTTGTTAATATTTCAAACTTGTACTAAAAATACACATATTGTCAGAAAATCTACAGATTGACATTTATCGAAAATAAAAACAAAAAATTAGATTCTTGATTTTTTTTTAAATAAATCGTTAAAAATCCCTACATTTTGAGAAAAAAAATATCTGAAAGCGGTATTTTTTTTCTACTCTGTACTGTAAAAACTGAAATTATGTGATATTTCAAATTAAAGATGCGAATGTTGAAAGTAAATACCATTCTGCAAAAATCCAGTCAAAAATCCCTTAGAACTTAATTTTTTTTAAAATATAAATTGAACAAAATAAATAATAATATCTTCTAGGTGTTCTCGAGTACACCTTAGAGTACCTTTGTGCCCACTATCGTAGCGCAGGGCTTATAAATAAATTTACTTGACAAGCTTTAATTTATATCTTCTCAAACGGTCATCCGACCAAAATGTTTCTTTTATAATAAAGTACGCTGAATGCAGTATTTTTTTTTAATTCAAAAACATATTTTTAATTATTAAAATTGTTAATAAATTCATATTCAAAGAATTTATGAATTATGACATACATTTTTTTTCATAAAAAGAATCAGCGTCGTCGAAACATCGTGATTTTACAACTCATTCTTATTACTAATTTTCGAAATATACAGACGTCTTTTTTTCGTTAATAAATTGAGAAAATTTACTTTTCGACCGTCTAAAGAGACCGTCTCCTGTTATATTTTTCATCTCCAGAAAAGAAAATCTAAGAAAGTTAACGGGAAATTTTATAAAATTTTCTTTTATATTAAGTTAATTTATTTTATAATTAGAATTTTCATATAATTTTTCCGTTTACTAATTAAATAGTCACAATATACTTTTCCCTACGAGATGTTCATTTTATTTTTTTTTTAAGTTATGCATGGCTGCTAAGATCTACGCTTTTTTTAAGCCAAATAAACATATTTGGACCAATTTTATTTCATAAATAGAATAAAATATGTACTGCGTAGAATCAGCATACATTTAATTAAATAAATTTCCTGTTTCAAAGCATGATTGTTTGATTTATTTTTTTAAGCGTAGAAGTTGGCAGCTATAGTTTACGAACAAGCTCCTGAGACATTTTATTTTGCGCTATGAAAATTTACGAAAAATTGCATAAAAACTTTATGCTTTTGCATGCTGCTTTGATCCAAGGAACTCAAATAAAGTGTCAAAGGTGGATGTTGCCATTTGAAAATTGAAGGCTTTTGTAATTTTCGTTATGTACAAAAATGACAAAATAAACCGCATATAATAATAAAGAACCTTATGTGAATTAAAACTGTACTTTTCTTTTTATTATTGCATTAATTAGAAATGAAATTATAACCATAGTTTTTTTTTTTAATGTTCTTTACCAAAAAGCTGCATTTAAAGCTGATGTAAAATATTTTCGCATAGAATTTCTCAACTAAATCCCATGAATTGTCAGTGATTTAGATTTTATAAATATATCTAAATATGTTCATTTTTTGTGAAAACAGGCAAGAAAAAAGAAGCTCTGCAATTAATTTATTCACTGTTTCATTTTAGGTACCTCAAATTAAATCTTTACTATTATGAGCTTTGTAAAATTTATTCTTGGTTAGTGTGTAATATTCGTTATTTAATATGTATTTTTTATTTCTTTTAAATATATTTTCGGAAAATTCTGAAAAAGTTCAAATATCACCGTTAATTTAAATAAAACGCACTACTTTTTTTTTTCTTTTTGTTTCGAGCAGAAATATAGTCAACATATTTAAAAATTGATTTTTGTTAATTAAAAGCAATTTAAATTACAACAATACGAAAAAAGGTTTAAAAACAAAACCTTACGCATGCCACACAAATAAAATTCATTATAATAATAATAGTAATAATAATAATAATAATAATAAATATTACAAATATCATTCTTAAATCTCTTACGTGTTACATAATAATCAACTACGAAATTTTCTTTTCTTTTTATAAGTATTTGACAAAGCTTTCTTCCCTCCCGAAAACAATCCTAATATTCAATCACAATAAATTTACACACTTCATAAATGCCTTTATTAAAAAACTATTTTGAAGTTATCAAAAGTGTAAAAGTATACAAACTGAGATACGTTTACGAGAAAGTTTTTATTCGATACGATAAAAATTTGACATATGTCTGCAAGGAAGCTTTTCTTTGACAGTCTCTGAAATCCTGTTGTGACGTACTTTTAAGATATATAGGCTTATATATTTTTTTTATAGCTTTAATATAAAATTCTCAACTTTTTCATCAAATTTTGACATTTTTAAGGCATTGTGTACTCTAACAGAACACTTCGATCTGTTAAAAATAAAAACTAACTAAAATCTAAATAAAAACAACAAACTTTGAATGATGTCATTTATTCATAGTGGCTTTTTTATTCATAGTCCATAATATGTATTTAAAATGAGAAATGTCTTTAAATAAATAATCTCTCTCTCTCTCTCTCTCTTCCTCTTATTATAATGACAAGCTTAACCCTTTTTGCTCAAACAGGATTATGTCCCATAAAAGAAAATTTGATACAAATTTATTTAATACTATTAATTAATAACAGTAGATTTTATATTTCATACAAAATACTTTGCTTTGTGATATTTACAAAACACAACCAATTTTACAATGTTAAATATTTTTTTAAATAAAAATTTTTTTCAAACCATTTACATATGGACAAATTTACATTGTTGAAAAATATTCAATGGTTTTATTTTTTATTTTATTTTTTATTTTTTTTACTCAGAATAATTTTATTTACTTATACAAAACCCCATTATAAACATTCATATCCTTTTATAAGAATTGAGATATTTAAAAATAAAATATTGTTTATTCATTATTCTAAGTATTGTTGTAAATATTTTACAGAAAAACTATAACTACCGATTAATTAATCAATTTTAATTAAAGAATCATTATTACAGAATTCATATAATATATATGCAATTATTAAAAGAAATAGTTATTAAAGTGGATTTGTAATTTATATTTTAATGCATAAAGAATTGAAAGATATTTTCATATGATTAAATATATTATAAATTATTAATAATATTTTTGAATGTATCATAATTATTTTTTAATCTATTTTTTAACTTTTTGTTTATTTATAGTGAAAAATTCATCTACTACTATTATTTAATATTATAGTCATAACATCTAAAAAAACAAAAAAAAAACAATACATTTCCACAATTAAACAGAACCGAAATTTCAGTTCATATTTTAAATCTACACATTTTATAAATTCATTGAATACTTAAAACAACTTACCTCTGCAGTTGTGATTATTTCTTGATAATTTTATTCATAAAAAATTGGTTAAAAGTTTGATTCTGAAAAAAAATTTATAAGAAAAAAAAAAAGGACTAGCTACAAATATTAACGAAAAATTTTAAAAATTTCATTTATAAATATAAAATCTACTTTCTTTTCTAAATCAAAACATACTTGCTGGAACATTTCCAAGAAAAACTATAAAATACTATTTAATTTTTCATAATTTATCTTGTTAAATAATTTAACTTCTAGATATATCTCTAAAACAATTCTTCTTTCATATTTTATATTATCGAAATATCGATAATTGGAGAATTGGTAATATTTTTGGAGCAATAACTCCGTAAAGTAAACGCAACAGATGAAGTTTCTTGCGTCTATTTGAGATGAAAGTGAACTTTTATCATCTTTGTTGAAAGCGATAGAGATTTTATTTCTGAACGATTTGGCGAGAGAAGAGTTTCTTTGGCGGAGCTTGGAATTCCATGTCGCCAGTTTCAAATTCTGCTTTTGACACATTATTATTTTTTTTTAATATTTAGTTTACACTTCCTAAACTTTCATGGAAAAATGCTATGAAACTTTCATTAAACATTTTATTCATGCCTATAATCATATCGCTTAGTAGAAAAAATAATCGAATGATATTGTTTTTCCCTTTAAAACTATTATGAGTCCTTCTTTCATAAAATAAAATTATGTATTTTTTCCCCATTAAAATTCTTAAATAATAATAATAATAATAATAATAAACCTACACATTTTTCTATGGAGATTTATCAAATGAGACATTGAAATATTATTTTAAAAGTTTCTTAATCAATGAATCAAATGGGATGCTTGTCTGGATTCCGAAAATTTTACTTTTTCATTTTCATTTTCATTTTAAAATGTATTGATATTTTAAAGAAATATAAATGGTTTATTTTTTTATATTTTTTAAACCCGCTTGAAATGTCAAATAAGAAATATATATTGCTATATCATTTTTGTAAGAACGATGTTTGTATCTTTTTGATTTGGAAAATAGTTTATCTGACATTAATTGACGTTTAATTTGCAGTTTTTTATACCTGGAAATATATGATGCCTAAGAAATTTTACTTTATTTTATCTAAGGATTTTTAAAATGCTACAGTAATTCATTTTAAAATATATTAAGCGGAAATTTTATTTATGAGATTCAAGTCAGAGTACATTTTTAATGCTTTTCGACGTAGCTAAAAAATTTTATGATTTCGATTATTATGTCTGTTTGCGCTCTAACTTTCGTAAATGTATTTCGGAGTGTGTAGTCCACTTTACAGGGACATTCAAAATAATGATCAATTACTATTTGAAGTGCAATTTAATTATGGTACATTACTTTAAACATTACGAAAATGATATGCGTTGTTGATATGCACTACAACATATTTTCTATAGAAAATGGGAGCGTAACATTTGTTATTCCTTTATAGCAGCGGTTCTCAACCTAGGGTACGCGTAGTACGGGGGGGGGGGGGGTACGTGGTGGGCTTGTTGCGGGCACGTGAAAATAATATCAGTTATGGCGAAAATCATAATAAAAATTTTCAACTGAAAACACATGAACAAAGTTGATAGTTTTGGATTACAAAGTTAACCTCGTGTAACTTCAATATGTTACTCACAAAATGAGGGAAAAGGCTCACTAGATCTAGTAATTCATTGATAATTCCATGTCACTAGCTCAGCCCACCATTAATCATATTGCATGATTACTTAGATGTTTTCCCCCATCTTCGCGAAAACTGTCATTGATCACTCACTGTACAGTATTTTTTTTCCCAGCACGTTTTTCTTATTGTTTCATTTTTAATAATAATTGCAGAATGCCTAAATTATATCAGAGCTATTGGTCTGAATGTTTTATTTTAAAAAGTGTTGAAAAGCAAGCCCTTATTTTCATTTTCGAATAGGTGGAGATATGTCACTAACGTATATTAATAGTAAAGCATCTTTTATTTTAATGAGTATTTAATTTTAAATGTTTGCTTATTATTTGAATGAGTTTGGTGTTTAAAATGGATAACTGATTGAAATATAGAAATCTTAAAAGAATTGCAACTATAGTGAAATTCATCCTGGTAATTCCAGAACTGCAACTACTTCGAAACAATCTTATTATTTAGAAGCGCAAGAGAAACCGGGTGCAGCTGTTAATAGGCCTGTTCTAGTAAGTGATAAACATCCTTTAAATAAAACTCAAAAAAGTGCTCCATTAAAGAAAAAGAAAATATAATAATGAATACTTTGAAAAACGATTTTCAATCACGGGAAATGAAGATTTTCCAAAACCACTATGTGTTGTTTGTGGAAAGATATCGACTAATGGTAGCAAAACCATCTTTATTAATGCGCCATTTGGAGGCAAAACATCTAATTCATAAAGAAAAGGATTTCAGTTTCTTTCAGCGATTGTCTAGCGGTCCTAATGTAAAATCTTATGTGTTTTCTACAAACAAAGACAATGAGAATGCTGTTGAAGCATCGTACAGAATAAATTATCATGTTGCTAAAAGCGGTAAAAATCATACAATCGCGGATTATTTTATATATTCTTATATCAAAGATGTTGTGCAATTTATGTTCGATAAAGACGATGTTAAGAAAAATTAAAAATATTCGTTTCTCAAACACACAAGATAGTGTTTTGAAGAATTAATGACATGTCCGACGATATCTCTAGAGTAATTTAAAAAATAAAACTAGTCGTTGGGGGCCACCGTAATACTTACCCATCATGGATATGCATAATATAAAATGTGAAAATGAAACATGTGTAAACTATTTATAAAATGCATTGCAATTCGAATAGAATCGTGGCTTGATAACATCATAAACTTTAAAGGCTCTATTACTGAATTGCGTGAAAGAAAAATCCTCATATCTCTAAAAATGATAATCATATTAACTAAGAGTTTACTGAGTCGGATTATGCTTCTCATTTCCAATTAAAACATATCTTTGAATTGAAATTTGAATGAAATACAGGGTCATGAAAAATCGAAGACTGTGGAAAATATAGGATTACAAATATTTCGGCAACTCATTATCCGATCAACATCATTCTTTATGCAAAATTTATGTTTTTTAACTGTCTTTTATATTCACTCCTTAAAATAAACAATTTCGAAAATTCTTGTACACCTTTTGTCAGAACGAATATTTCGAAAAACATAGTTCCAGATAATCGACGTTACTTAAATTCAATAAGCTTCTTCCCATTATTACATACTAAGTACATACCAAATTTCAAGTCCCTATCTCAATTTGTTCGGGAGATAGAGCGTTTACAAACACACAGACAAACAGACAGACAGACGGATGGCAAAAAAAAAAAAATCTAAAAATATGTTTTTCGGAATCTCCAATGTCTAAAACGTATAAATCCGTCAATTTTTTTTTCGATTTTCAAAACGGTTACAAGACTTACCCTATACTACGTATGATGGGTAAGTAAACTAGTCGTTGGGGACCACCGTAATACTTACCCATCATGGATATGCATAATATAAAATATGAAAATAAAACATTCTGTAAACTACTTATAAAATGCATTACAATTCGAATAAAATCGTGGCTTAATGATGTCATAAATTTTAAATGCCTTTAACTCCAAAAATCTTAATCATATTATCTAACGGTTTATTGCGTCGGATTAAGCGTCTCATTTCCAACTAAAATATATCTTTGAATTGAAATTTGGATGAAATACAGGGTCATAGAAAATCGAAGAGTGTTGAAAATAGGATTACAAATATCTCGGCAACTCATTATCCGATCGACTTCATTCTGCAAAGTTTATGTTTTTTTTATTGTCTTTTATATTCACTCCTTAAAATAAACAATTTCGAAAATTTTTGTATACCTTTTATCAGAACGAATATTTCGAGAGTCCGAAAAAAATAGTTCCGGATGATCGAAGTAACTGAAATTCAATAAGCTTCTTCCCATTATTACATACTAAGTAACATACCAAATTTCAAGTCTCTATCTCAATTCGTTCGGGAGATAGAGCGTTTACAGACACACAGACAAACAGACGGACAGCAAAATTTTTTTTTCTAAAAATATGTTTTTCGGGATCTCCAGAAACGTGTAAATCCGTCTGAAACGTGCAAATCCGTCAAAAAAATCGATTTTCAAAACGATTACAAGACTTACCCTATACTACGTATGATGGGTAAGTAAAATAAAAAAACAGCCTTTCCTTTTCAATACAGGTGGTTGAGAGTACGGATATCTCCAATCTGTTAATTTGGCCTGTTATTGCAAGATATTTGAATGATAATGTGCTTGAAGAAAATCTGTTACTCAGCTATACTCTCACAATAAAGATGTACAGGAAAAGACGTATTTAATTCCATTCACATTTATTGCTGTGAAAAAGATATTGATTGGGCCAATTGCTATGGTGTATTTAGCGTTGCAAAGAATAGAAAAATCGGGTTTATTTCCGGTAATAAAACGGATTTTTTTGGAGGAAATAATTTTTGAAAATTCCCTGGAAGTTACCAGAAAGTTTTAAGCTTGGATTTTTTGTTTTTTTACTTTTACACTACGTAATAGCCTTTTGTAAATATTTTTTCGCTTAATAATTTTTTGAGTTAGAAAAATAATATCATATTTAAAATTGCCATTTAACGGGACCCCAAAGAAGCAACATTTTGTAGGGGGGCTTCTATCTATCCATAGAAATTGTCCGTGAATTATGCTTAAGTGACAACTAAACTTCATATCTATTGTACATATTCATACATTTTGTTCCAGGTACTATTCAGATCTGTATACAGGTTATCACAAGAAAGGTGGTCAGAACTTTTAGAAAAATACAAGAAGTCTCGAAAACAGAGGTAATAATTTTACTATTTTGATATAACAAGTACTCCAGAGATTTCAGAATAAAACGACACAAACGGCATATAAATATGATAATTAGATAAAAAATATTTCGCATTTTTTATGATGTACTGCCTGTGTTTGCTGCCTCCTCTCCTACGATTTAAATACCACCGTCAGCTGAAACAATGTAAAAAAGATTTTCAGTCCTCTGTTTTTAAACAACTTTTTAAAATATATTACTGTCATTTTCCTCTAAATATATTAGCGTATTTTTCTTTATAAATGTATTCGATAGGGGAACTCATTAAGATATCGAAAAATTACACACAAATTCACACACATTTTTTTTTTTCAATTTATTATAAATAAAAAATAAATTTGTAAATTTCAATTAGTATGCATTTAGTTTTTTTGTAAACAGGTAAAAATAATTTTCCTCCTTTTTGCTGTATACAGCAGTAAGAAAAATATGGAAACGGTAATTCATTTGAATAATTGTAACTTTTTATAGAGCTTGTTAAAATACATATTTTATTTGAAACTACTTTTATTTCAGGACTGTATTTTTTTTTAAAGTTTTATTTTGCAATTTATATGCTGAAAATTATTTAAAATTATTCTACAAGTAGTAAAAATGAAACTTAAAGTGCTATTTCTCTGAAATGTATGTGTATAAAATTGTAATCCATTTATGAACTCATAATAGTTTTTTTCAAGATATGTAATGTTTAAATTAATAAATCTAACTTTATGTAAAATATTAAACTATACAATTTTGTATAGTGTACTTCAGTTTTATATTCTTTAAGATATGTCCATGATTTTTCGTTGTTTGAGAAAATTTTAAAAGTATGATTCTCGAAATAAAAAGTACTCTTAAAAAACGTTGTCATTTTAAACAGAAGGATTTCTTTTAACTGTCATGTTTAAGTTAAAACTGGTATTGCTCATTCATATAGTAAAATACCAATAACGTACGTACGGCATTTGGGAGCTATAAATATGTATAGAAAACAATTTAATCGTCATTTCAGACCAATATGCGATCATTATTTTTTTTTAATGATAAACACATACTTGAAAAACGTATGATATCCCATATTTCTTCGTGTCGACAGTTTTTCTCTTCCTGTTTGTAAATAAGACAGACTTCAACGACCGTACTAATTGTGCCTTTCTTCTCTCAAATAAAGGTACAAACTCTGCCTATCGCCGCTAGGCTGCGTTGCACTCAGTTCTCAGAACAGCTACTAGCCGATATTTGCATCTTCTCCTCTAATATTTCATTTCAATTAAAAAATGTATTTTGACTGAATATTAAAAAGAGAATGAAAACTTTGGGGAAAATTACGTCATATTGAAAACAATACATTTAAAGCAATTTTCTTATAGCGTTGTTATAAAATTCCGTGAGTCGGAGACATTGTTTACTTAGCCATTTTATACATTTTATTGTTTTTCAAATGTTTAATTAGTCTTATTAAATCAATCACGAAAACAGGCTTTAATTGCCGCGAAAACAGTTGACTCGGTCTTTAAATCCCCCAGTGAAAGGGTAATTAATGGAAACTCGATTACAGAAGATCGCCACTGGTCGTTTAATTATAATTCATTCTTCCGTAATCCTTTTAAAACAGAGCAAATTGGTGTGTTTTTAGAGCCTGTGGTGTCTAAACGAGGTTGGCGAGCGTAGCTCTTAGGGGGGCGAGCCCGCTAGTTTTATATTTAAAAAAATAACATATCAAAAGGAATGTAGAACACTTATTTCAAGAAACAAAATGAGTAAAAAATTACTTATGAATAAAAAATTTATAACTTTGTGTCTCGGATCGTCTTAAAAAATGTAGTCGAATAAGATTTTCCAATTTATATTACTTCTAACTTTTTATATCACCTTATATCACCTTACCTCACTTTTTAAAATGAAATGTTGAACTTCCAACCATCTTCCGTAGAAAATAAATTAAATTAAACAGGAAATTGTTTAATTACTGTCTAACGTGATTTTAATTCGTAAAGTGTTTTATTTATATGTCTTTACTCTGAAAATCCAATTAATCGCACGTCTGAGAACAGAACTTGTCCTTCCTTCTTTTATGAATGATACTGCCTCATCTGAATTATGAACAACATTTAATGCCATTTGTTTAACTTCCGCCGTTGCAGTTTTTTTTAAGTAAATTCAAAATAAAAATAAAAATAAAAATAAAAAATTTTTTTACACTTTTATAAGCATTCAATTTTTATCTTGAAAATTATGCCTAATTTCGTGGCTGCAATTCACGTTTTTTCCCAAAAATACTCGTTGCAAAACATTAGTTTGGTGTGGATATCAAACTCGATTATGGAAAATTCGCCGTTTTTTCTACACGTGGTAGATAGCGCAAGCAAGTAAATTTATTTAAAAATAAATAAATGAAACTATAATTTGTGCTCTGTTTCTTTTTTCTAATATATAATTAGCAGGAAAGAAAAACAAACAGTATTTAAACTGAACTTTTAGGATTTTTAAATTGTTTTCTCCACGCATAATCATAATTTAATTATGTGAAATTATTAATTGATTAAAGCGTATTTAAATGTATATATATATAATAAACTCCAATGAAAAAACACATGCAGAACCAATATCACGAAAGCCAACAAAAGTATATAAACCACATAAATACAAAACAAGAAAACAAAACAAACTACATTAACACAGAACTAGAAATCACAACTAACTACTTAAACTCAAAACGATAGAACACAACAAATTACAGCAAAAATGAAAAAACCAATAAACAACAAAGAAAAATAAAACGACCTAAGTCAGGTGGCATGGCTTGAGACATGCACTGCTGGGTTAAACTAGTTTTACGCATATATATATATATATATATATATATATATATATATATATATATATATATATTACAAAATTTAAATTTTTTCCGCAATTATTCTATAAAATTTGTCCATTCAATAATATTCGGTATATAACCCAGCTTATTAAAATAATTCTCATTCTTAAAATAGCCTTTTACTATCCATATGTAAAGCCAATTATTCCTAATCCACTTAATAATATTTATTCGAATGTAGTTATTCTAAAAATGGCGATAGCTTTTTTAATTTATTCTTTAAATAGAACATCTTTATTTTAATCCATTATTCATTAGTATTATTCCCGTGTGGTCAAATTGCTATAACTTCTTTATTTAAATGCTAAAATATCGTATCTCTTAAAATATTCCGCTCAAAAAACCTTATTTCATAAAGTTATCCTATTATTAAATATCAAATGTCTATTAAAATATTTCCGAAAAACTTTAATTCTTTCTTTTTTTTTTTCCCTTTTATAAAGATTCATTTTCTTTTCTTCTTATTATTTTTATTACATATTAAATTCGAAGTTTAGTAGCTACAGCCTCAAAAACAGATAAGCTCGTTTGTTGATATGACAGGCATCTGGTACGATATTATGGAATATTCTGGAAGGGCGTAGAAAGTTTTTGCATTTTACAACAAAATAAATCCACCGGAAATATTGATAAAGTTCCAAAAGAGACCTTTTGATTCGATAGAAGTGGGTCACGTGACGTATTCTGTATTATTACGCAAGCTAGTTTAAAAACACGATCATCCTGATTCGGAGAGGATTTTTTCGACGCTGGTGTTTGCTAAAAGAATCGGGACGGATTCTAGAAAATAATGGAACGTTGTATTTTTTTTCGTTTAGCGTTGGCTAATGAGCATTTTCCCTGAAGAGATGTCTTAAAACTGGAAATAAAAGGTTCTTCGACAAAAATATGGACTGACATTTCTTGTTGTTGATGATACCACACGGCCGCCTGATGCGAGCTAAAAGGGAAACCAATAACATAGCTAACCCTATTTATCACGAGCACGACTGCCTTCTTCCCAGATTTGAACTTGGAAACACGACATATATATATATGTTGCATTACATTTTCTACATTTTTATGTTTAAAATTTTTCGTTGATGCATTTTCACAGCCAGCTGACCAATTTTGGCATATAATTAAATCCATTTTTGTTGTCACTCGTATGAAATTGTAATCGTAAAGAATATTTGGCGATTTATCACCTGTGGCATCAAGAAGGAAAAATGCATTAAAATTAATGTATTAATTGATAATTAAGTTATAAAAATAGTAAAATGTTGTATAGATGTCGGAAACACACCTGTGTACATAGTTTTATAATTCCAGCATATGAGGAAGTGAGTAAAAAGTCGACTACAAAATTCCACCTTTGCATACAAAAACCAGGTTGAGTTAAATAAAAGTGTGAAATAATGTGCTGTTACGACTCCCCCCCTCCCCCCTGTTTCGGGAGAAAACTGCAATAAAGTCTAAGAAAATTTTGCTTGTAATTTTTAATTTATAAATTGTTTCTAAATAATTGAAATTTATTTATTTATTTTATATAGGGGAAGGTGGCCTAAAATGATCCCCATAAGGGAAAAACTTGTGTAAAATAACATAACTGTTTAAATAAAACTTTGGCCCTTTGCTAGTATGTTTTACACTATATTTTGCATTATAAACATATTTTAATAATATTTAAAAACCAAATTGAGTAATGAAAAAAATAGATTTTTTAAAAAGTGTACATAGGATCATTTTACCCTCACCAAAGGGCAAAATGATCCTTCATTTAAAAATAATTGTAAATTGTTTTTTTATCTGCAAAATAAAGGCTATAAAAGTAATTAGGACAATACATAAGTGTAATTAACATCTAAAAACATACTCCATTAAGTAAACCAAGTCATATTCCTGTACACTGTAATCTAAATTAATATGAAAGTTAGTGCCTACCTTATGAAAGATGTTATAAAAAACAATTTTTCAAAGAATGCTATTCAGACGCGTAATACAGCAATCACTTGAATACCGTCATTGCTTCTTCTTTACTTATCACAACTAGTTTATGTGTTACCCTGTAGATAGCGCAACTTGTCTGGAAGAAAACATATGTGGATCGTTTTGCCCGTTAGGAACGTTTTAGTACACTTTCCCCTAAAAGTGTTTTTGAACCTTGAAACTAACTCATTGCGTTTTCGTAATCTAAAGTGTTGTATTTTTATAGATTCCATCTTTTGCAGAAAATAAATGAAAGAGTAAAGTGTTTAGTAGATGTTGTCCTAATTTAGAAACTGCCTAATTCTGATTTTTCTTTTTTTTTACTCTAGATGTCGAGCAAACTCCAATGAGGAGAACAGATCTCGCCCTTTCAATCTTAATGATCGTTACTGTTTCATCTGAACCTGAACTGCAAACGCGTTTTAATGCCGTTTGCTTAATAACACGTTGACCGCCGCTCGAGCCCATATGGTGATTTCCTTTATGCGCACCGTGAGACCATATGGTGTCATGGCGGATTACTATAACACAAGATTGCTAAGCCCGTGTACAATTCACAAGCTAAAGTTGCTGATCGTGGGAAATCAAATGCATAAGGAGTAGTTTGGGTGGTTTTAAAAAAAAGTAGTCAATTTCAGGCTTGGCTGTCAACGTGTTAACTTCCGTTTTTGTAGTTAAAAAATAATAATGCAATGTGTAAGTTACCATGAATTTTGGTGCCTCAGTTTTCTGAGAGGATTGAAAAATATAGTATATGAAAAGTGTGTTTGAAAATTTTAATTTATAAACTATTTGTTAATTATAAAATTATTTGTTAATTTATATCATATAAACATGTTTTTAAATTTAAAAATTGGCACATTATTTCCTCGTAAACTCAAGTGTTGAATTTTCTTATCTGTACCACTACACACAGAAAGTAAACTAGATGAAAAACGAAAGTGTTTAATTAATGTGATTCTAATTTAGAAACTGTCTTATTCAGATGTTTTTATTCTAGAGGTCCAGTTGATTGCGTGGCTAAGAAGAGAGTTCGCCCTTTCTCCTTTTATGATCGATATTGCTTCATCTGAAACGAAAACAGTGTCTTTTAATGCGATTTGTTTAATTTCAGGATTGCGGTTTTTTTTTAAGTAAATTCATAGTAAATGTAACGTAAATTATCAAGAATTTTGTTCCCCCAGTTTTAGATAACATTGTAATAAAATCTAAGAACAATTTGCGTGAAAATATATTCATTTGTTATCGGTATGTTAATTGTAAACATTTTAGTTATCATTCTTTTAAAATATTAATGGTATTAAAATTAACATTTTAAATATTATTATTTCTTATTCTATTTTTCAAGTTTGAAACTAGCATATTACTTTCATTTGAACTCAAACTGTTGAATATTCTTACCGATTCCATCTTTCAAAGAAATAAGTTAATAGATTGTTTGGCATTGTTTAATTAATCTATTTAGGATTATATATATTTAAAAAATTACGAAATGTGCATTACAGTTCTTTAAAATATTCACTTTAAAAATTTTATTTATCTGGCATTTACATAGCTATCTGTCACTTGTTTTTAGTGTATTTAATTTACTTATTTCCATCTTAAAATGCTTTTTTTCTACTATTCCCCATCTCAAAATTTCTTCATTCTACGCCTGGTACCTTAGCTTTCCTGTATTAATATTATTTCATTTCGAATATTTCTTTTTCTTCCATACGCTTAGTTTTCAATTTTCTCGGGACGAGCTCTAAAACATTTTCCCGCTTTTTCCGTGCCCATTCACACCTTTGTTTTCCCCATACGCGACTATTAAGCGCCTTCGAGCTCGCTGATTCGTTTGAAATCTTTTTAACACTTTCTAACATAGTTGAAAAACATTTATGAATTCGGTTTGTCTGTCTCTCTGTCTGCCGTCTGTCTGTACGTGCTCTAACTCACGTAAATATATTCGGATTGTCATGCAATTGATATATGCTATTGAGGTTTACTATGGCATGTTCGGTATTGAAAATGAAGTGTGTAGCATTTCTAGTTTTTTTACAGGGACACTCAAAAGAATTACATTACATTACGGTCTATTGGGAAGAATTATTTGCGGTTTGTTTTATTAATGTTACACAATTTCAAACATTTTCCAAATTGATATATATCACTGGGATGCACTACAAGAGGCTTACTATGGAATATGGTGCGCATAGGACTTATATTTCCTTTACAGGCACACTCAAAGAAATTCCGTTACATTACGGTCTATGTGGAAAAATCGTTTGCGGTTTATTTTAATAATGTTTCACTATTTCCAACATATTGAAATTTATATATATCACTAACATGCATTACAAAACGCTTACCATAGAATATCGTGCGTATAGCATTCATCGATCATTTACAGGGTCACACAAAAGAATTCCCTACTGTCTTTTAACAATAATTGCTGGAAGTCCGTTTTCAGTTGCTGAAAGGGTTTTTAAATTAAACTCATTTGTTCTCAATTACTTGTATATAAATTCGATAGATCTTATATAGGGTGGTACAAAAGTTCTCGAGTAAATTTCGGTTTATTGACGAAAATTCCAGAAGGAAGCTTTTAAACTGTGTTATGCGTTTCCTAACTGAACTAAACTTTAGCTTTCTATGTAATATATATACAAATCTGTACTCATATACAGGGCTCACAATAGAGTTCGGATATTTTTCCGAATATTGTTGGAAATTTGGTATTGTTGGTAAATTGGGTTTGTTAGGCGTTTAAATGTGTTATGCGTTTTCCAAATTGTTTACTTATAGACATCTTCTTTCACCTTATTAAACGGTAAATATTCCTAAAATTATTTTGGAAGTGTTGAAAAGTGTTACATAATCTATGCTTGTCGCATGATGTTTTTCATTCTTGTTTTAATCCTGTTTTGGACCTTTCCGCTTTCTCTTCGCGCGCAGGTACAAAGCTATGAATGGACAAGGCACAATAGAGCATAGTTCCATGGCTGGTACTTATCGATCTGCTGCACTCTCGCAGGAGGGAGGATTTCAGCTTTTTTAGTTGTCTTGCAAAACTCAGGCTAGCATCATGCAGTTTTTCTAGTAGCATGTGACTATGTTAGGCTGGAAACTTAGGACATAAGATTTGTATTAATATTTAGCAAGATGTGTCGCAATGATGTGAGTACTTACAAGTAAATGTTGTATCAGAGACTGGTGACTGATACTAATAGATGTAAAACCTCTCAGTTACTGTTTATCATGATTTAAAATGACATAAATAAAAGCGGCATGCACTAACGACTTGTCTGTTTATTGATGAGCATCTTTTAGTCTGATTTCAATTCGCGGCTTGATCTGATTGTATTTTCTCTTACCACCCTATTCTTCTAGTGAGATGAATTGTATACTGCATGATCAATCACGATACATAGTTGCAATCATGATTTACTACGAGTCCTCGACTAATTTTCACTAATGTTGCTCCAAATCATCATCACACACGCACACATATATATTATACAGGATCATCGAAAAAGACTGCCGGGATTTTGCAACCTTATAAAAAAATAATTCTTAAACGTACGGAAATAATTCTTGTGTTGAAATGTAGTGAAAGAATGTAAAATTTTCCTCCGCTCACTAGATGGCATGCAACGATTAATGAGAAGTTTCCCAACTCATGGATTGGACGAGATGGCCCAATACCGTGGCCTCCACGAAGTCCCGACCTTACGCCTCTGGACTTCTTTATCTAAGGATACATTAAGAACATTGTGTACAGTGAAGGAATTACTTATATCATCCATTTAAAACGTCTAACCATAGCCTCCAGAGGTCCTTCACAGGACATGGAGGGAGATTGAATATCGTCTGGACGTCCGTTGAGCGACTAATGGTGCACATAATAGAAACGAATTGAAACAGATATAAAACTTGGTACTTTTCTTAATATTTTAATACTAAATTTGTGTTCCTATGTGTTTCTTTATTTGCGTAATACAAATTTATAATCCCGGCTTTCTTTTTCGATGAACTTGTATATATTTGTAGGTATGTATAGATTTTAGATATATGTTATAGTTACCTATGAACAATCCATCATTATACCATAATAAAGTATCTTTTAAAAAATTATATGAATTGTAACTAAAGACAATAATTTTGACCATTTAGCTTGAGCGCCATGTTTCAAGGAACGTAATACATACTTACTACATTTACTTACACGAGCAGGGAAGACCGAGCTATGCTCGGTCAAAATTAAATTTGAGTTCAAATATCATGACCCATGACCAAAATGACCCACTAATTGAATTTTCTCGAACATGTGACTTAGCCCAACAGTCTTCTCGTGCCGGAAAACCATAGGATGCAAAATTTAGTGTAAATTGAGCCGCTTTTTAGATATTGACCCACAATGACCCAGAAATGACCCACTAATTGAATTTTCTCGAACATGTGACCTAGTCTAATGATTTTCGCGTGCCCGAAACTCGTAAAATACAAAATTAAATCAAAATCGTTAGAGCCGTTATTTAGATAAAATTAATTTGACACGCTTTGACCCAAAAATGACCCCCTAATCGAAAGTTCTCGAACATGTGACCCAGCCCAATAGTCTTCTCGTGCCCGAAAATAGTCGGATACAAAATTTCGTCAAAATCGTTTGAACCGTTTTTTAGATACAATTAGCTTGACCATGACCCAAAATGACCCAAAATGACCCACTAATTGAATTTTCTCGAACATTTGACCTAGCCCAACAGTCTTCTCGTGCCCGAAAACCATTGGATGCAAAATTTAGTGTAAATTGAGCCGCTTTTTAGATCTTGACCCACAATGACCCAGAAATGACCCACTAATCGAATTTTCTCGGACATGCGACCTAGTCTAATGCTTTTATCGAGCTCGAAACTCGTAGGACACAAAATTTAATCAAAATCGTTAGAGCCGTTTTTTTGATAAAATTAATTTGACCCACGTTGACCCAAAAATGACCCACTAATCGAAAGTTCTCGAACGTGTGACCCAGCCCAATTGACTTCTCATGCCCGAAAATGGTCGGATACAAAATTTCGTCAAAATCGTTTGAACCGTTTTTTAGATAGAATTAGCTAGATCATGACCCAAAATGACCCACTAATCGAATTTTCTCGAGCATGTGACCTAGCCCAATGGTTTTCTGGTGCCCCAAAACGGTAGGATACGAAATTTCGTCAAAATCGTTAGAGCCGTTTTTAAGATAATTTTTGCATATATATATATATATATATATATATATAACCACCCACAAGATTTGCTCGTATTAGAATATATGGTATGTGCTAGCATTTTATCAGAAAAACAACTTGACTGCCTACAAAAGTCCATCCTTTTAACTGAATTGAATTGTATTGTATTGTTTAGTGAGAAATATAATTTCTATGGGTCTGCCATAATATGAGGTGTGATATCCTGTAATCACACTTTTAACATTATATTTGTGATTTCCAAGCAATATAAAAGAAAAGCTCCATTTTGCCCTATTGTGTGACGTGCCCAGTAAATAGGTGTAAGTGATTCTGCTCTTAATAATCATCTGACACAAAAATATTCACACGGAATTTTAAAATATATTAAATTTATTGGATATCAAACCTCAAATGAATAAAATTAATCAAAATTTCGGAAAATGACGGCTGTTTGAAGTTTGCAATCCATTTTTGGCAATAATTTTTCATTTTCAAAACTGTTTAAAAAAATTAAATTAAACCTTTCAAAAAATAAAACAAAATTGCATTTTTTGAACCTTTGTTTAAGGTGTCTTGATTATGCCCTCAAAATCTGGATCCTGCCCTGCATTTTTTTTTTTTTTTATCGGTGTACGTTCTCACGTTGAAACTGTAGAAGATATCGATATTTATTTTTTTTTGCAAATTAAATTAGACATTCTTTTAATTGGAGGAAAAACTTTCAAAAATGTTCTTTTTTTTTCCTCTTATTAAAAAAAGGTCTAATTTAATTTGCAAAAAAATGAAATATCGATAGCTTGTACAGTTTCAACGTGAGAACGTACACCGATTTAAAAAAAATGCACGACAGGATCTAGATTTTGAGGGCATAATCAAGACATTTTAAACAAAGGTTCAAAAAATACAATTTTGTTTTATTTTTTAAAAGTTTTTCGGGAGAACTTTCTCTTTAAAAGCATATAACGTATTTTAAACGCTACAGATTTCTAATTCGTGTTTACTTTATTCTAATTATATTCTTATGCATTCATAATATTTATTCTGATGTTTATTATGAAAAGGGTTATATAGCGTGTATACATGTGTGGACATGGACACAAAGCCTCATGGGGAATTTCAAAGCTGCATGCTTGACCGACTTTCTTTATAAAACTGGACAGCACTAATCTCTTTAAAATGGGTGTAATAGATGCTTTCATTGTCATTTACATAAATGGAGGACTTTAAGTTAGGCAAAGTTATTGGAGAATATGAGTAATGTGTCTTAATGAAGCACGGAAGCATATTTGTGGATATTTGACCAAAGACAAATTTGCGAGATTCAGTAACGTAGTATGGTTGCTTCCGTTTGGTTTAGGATGATGATAGGAGAAGATATAATTGAATTTCTCTCAAAGAAATATGATGAAAAGGGAAAAAAACTATTTAAAATAATTGAATGTAAATTGTTTAAAAAAAAAACATACTTTCATTAAAATTCACAAAAAAAGTCAACTTATATTATAAAGCACAAATGTGTGCGTCGCTCAATGCTGATACCATAACGATGTGGGCAACAATGTGGTGAAAATGGATGAATGTTGAAACAATGGTTGGCTGGTTGGTTGATTTTATGACGGGGGATATTATGTACACGAGGGATATAGGCCCTAGGGGGAGTGCCCTCCGTAGGGGTGTTGCAACAATGGAGCTATTTTTTCAATTAAACAATCGTAACGTTATTTCTATGGGAAAAATGCAAGTTTTGGGCCGACGTTGACACCCCCCCCCCCCTTAGAGATCTAATTTTTAAAAAATAATGTCCGATTCGTGTATTGCCCTCAGGAATACATACATATATTCCAAATTTCAAAGCTATGCGTCAACAGGAAGTGGGTGAAAAGTGAGTCACAAGATTTGACTGCTACATACATACAGAAATGTAAGTTAAAAGAAAGTATGTAAAAAAAAAAAAGAATAGAAAATAAAGAAATTTTAAATTATTGTTGACCCCTTTTTAAATTACAGATTGTTTTCATCATTCTACTTAAATATTTAAGAAGTTGAGTATATTTTCAATACAAATTCATGGCTTTATAAGTCGAATAATATGTAATGTACTGATTGGCTTTTTCAGTCGTATATGCATTATTTTAAATTAAAAATTAAAAAACACGTAACACAGATGAAAAGAATTTTGATCAAATATCAGCCATAGACGATAATGTATTAGAATTGTTTTGTGCAGCCCTGTATTATAAAATCTATAAATTTTTAAGCATACCACACATATGTATACAAATTTAATTCAGCTGGAAAGCACATAACATCACAACTGAAATCTCTTTTCCGTCAAATACCATCCATAACTGACAAAATATGCATATCCTTTTGTACGGCAATTTACAAAGCATTCAACATTAACATTAAAATTAATATGATTTTGTTGCTTTTGCATGTATAAATATAATTAAACAGCTGAAAATGTTGACTTGAGAATTGATAGAATCCGAAAAACCTCAAATCCAGTTTGAGAAAACTGATTAATACACTATAAAATATACTCGAAAATGTTTCTGAAAATCAGAGGCAGCGAAAGAAACTTTGTTTTTATAAATGCTTCTTTAAATCTCGAAAATATATTGCTTTCTGGGGATTCTAACGATAAAAACTCTTTTCGAAATCTTGGGTAACTCGGAAGAAGTTACTGTATAATTTCAATCGTGATTATATTATACTAGGGGGCTCAGCCTCCTACTAGCTAACGCTCGCCAAACCCCCGTGAATTGCAAGGCAATTAACATTGAGACCGCTACGCGGTACCAGCTCGCTTCGCTCGCTCGCCCCTTTTTATTTTTCTAGTAATTCTAGCCGGAATAAGTACTACAATAAATCATTTGAACATATGAAATTGACAATTTTTTTAATGTAAAAAAGTAATTGAAAACTCCGTTCAAAACACAACTAAAAAAGCATTTAATTGATGCTACTAATGGGCATATAAATCATTTAAATACTATGAAAAAAGGATCTTTGAAACATAATTAGTTTAAAACTTATTGCACCTATAATATTGTACAGTACGGCTTAAATTAATTAATTTAAAAAAAAAAACAGTACGTGGTAGGAAGATAGTTTATCATCAATGATTGTTTAAATTTCGTTCGACATTTTACTATTCTAATTGATTATAGATTTCTGCAAAAGAAATTATTTTTACTTCATTAAACAGCAACAGATGGCAGCAAGGGCATTCTAGAAAGTTTATATTTTATTATCTCCTATTTTTTGTGTGAGTGAAATTCGTAAATAAATTCTAAATAAGAGTTGAGAATTCATTCGAAATTAACAATATTACTCATAATTAAAATGAGGAATCATCTCAGACGCTTTGGATTACGTTCATATTATTTTATTTTTAATAATTGCTAGTCTGATTTTCACTGCTCTGACACTGACCTCCATATTGGAGGCGGAGCTAACACAATCTTGTCTGTTCATTGGTCTGAGCTCTGGAAACTACGGTTGCTGCCAACGATAAGGTAGAAATTCAGCCCTATTTCTGCGCCACGTAAGACAAATATATATATATATAAGATATATATACAGGTTTTCGCAGATTAAGAAACATTTGTCTTTTTTCTTTCTTCTATCTTTACAAGAAGAAAGTATTCGATTCATGAAAATTTTCGATTTCCGGTTTTCAACGAATATATAATTTATAGAAGATCCTGAACACGATTTGGCTGTTTTTAGGAAATGTCTGTCTGTGAGTCTGTGACACTGTCTGTGACACTGTATGTGACAAAAAATTTGTGGGCGCTCTATTTCAAGAACTAATGCACAAAATTTAATAAAACTTTATATTCAGTTAGTCCCTGACATAAATTGGTGCTGATTAGTTTTTGGACTAAATCTCCCAATAGGTGGCTCTGCTATGCTGCACTTTTTGCGATTTCCGAATTCGTTCTATCTCAGAAACTAATGCACTTATTTTCGTCAAACTTCAGATTCATTTAGACCTTGACATAAATAGATGCTGATTATACGTTTTGGTGTAGATATCCCAAAAGGTGGCACTGATATACCATTTTTTCATGATATTTGCGGTAGCTATATCTCAAGAACTAATGCATGGAATTTAAGATTTAGTTAGACCTTGATATAAATTGGTGTAGATTCTTTTTAGTGTATGCGAAACCTGTGCGAGATAGAAGAAAAGTTTTGGTATTGGCACATCCGACTAGTTTTACAGTGTGTCACTTCTACTATATTTTTTTTACAATCTACAACTTTTACAACAACGATTTACAATTCAAATTTTATGTATTGTTAAAATGTACTACGTTAAACACTACACTTTACAATAAAACGTTAAACACTCTAATACAAAATCAAAATATTAATACAAAAATCTTATATATGCACATTTGTGTTTAGTTAACAGGAATGCTAATATTAAACATATATAAACATGAACTCGTGAACTTTTATGTTTTGTGTCACGATTTCGCAATATTAAAACATCGTGCAGATTTCAAGTTGATTATAGCCTAGTCTAGTCCTTAAAAAAAAGTGTTTTTTTTTTGTTTTTGTTTTTTTTTACGATACATGTTTTGAGAAAATCCAAATTTAAGTTTATTACTTCTGGGTCCGAATATTTTCACTTTTAATTTCCTTTAAATAAACGCAATTGTATAAAAATTACACATTTTTATTCAGGATATTGTTTTCAGTTTTATTGAAATAAAATTTCTGAATCAGAAAATTAAAGTATTTCACTTCCTTATGTCCTTAATATTGTTCCCAAATCTAAAGTATTTGCTTTATAACACATTCCCGTAATTTTGTTTTATTCGGAAATAAATAAGGTGTGCAGATGTTATTCAATTCAGATTGCAATGAATTGAGCGATGTTTTTCATTAAAAAAAGTAAAACTTTTTTCATAAAATGATGTCTTAGAGAGTATTTTAAATAAATATTCAGGTTTTTAACATGTACGAGAAAGTATTGTGCTGTCCTCTAAAAAAACCCCAGAGTGAAAATGTTTTCTGAAAAAAAACCCACCCTAGTACTTCATCAAATATTTCACTAAAGTCAATTTTTTTGTTTGTTCTGTTTTTATGCATCATTTCGAATAATAAAAATAGTTAAAAATACCTAAAGAGTGCTTAATTACGTTAGTTTTAAATAATTTAAACTAACAATTGCAGAAGTCTGGAAAAACATGAGCTTCATTTTTACAGATTTTGTTGTTATAATAGAATTTTACAATGATCTGCAGAAATTTTCAATTGTTTTTATGTTAAACCATTGATATGTAATAAAATGCTTCATTTTCTGCTGATTATGTCAGGTGGGGGTTTTTTTCATGTAAAATGGGTTGCTTTTTGAAAAGTGGGTTTTTTTTTTTTCAAATTCTCGCTTAATTGGATGCCACTTTGTAATAAAGTGATAAAATACAAAATGCTCAACATTAAAATTTTAGTTAGAACAAGCTGTAAAAATTTAGCAATTTTGAATTTTTTTGCATTTTTTATTAGATTTTATATAGAGAAAATTTCAAAAAATGGGGTTTTTTTTTAGAGGACAGCGCAATGATCATCAAGTAACAGTCAATAAAAATCAAAGTTGTATCAAACTTAACTAATAAATAAATATAAGAGTAAAATAGCTTTTTTTTATAAAACACTCTTTTAAACACTCTCTTTCAAAAACTCTCATTCAAACTTTTACTCTTTAAAACTCTTTCTCACAAGCATTCGATGTTTGTGTTGAAAATCACGCCTATAATTTCATGACTGCAATTCATGTTTTTTTACCAAAAAATTCCTGTTACAATACATTAATTTTAAAAATCAAAGCTGTATCAAACTTAACTAATAAATAATAGCTTTTTTTATAAAACACTCTTTAAAACTCTTTCTCACAAGCATTCGATGTTCATGTTGAAAATCACGCCTAATTTCATGACTGCAATTTATGTTTTTTTCCAAAAAATTCCTGTTACAATACATTAATTTTAAAAATCAAAGCTGTATCAAACTTAACTAATAAATAAGAATAAAAGTAAAATAGCTTCTTTTATAAAACACGCTTTCAAACAATTATATTTAACTTTCTTTCAAACTCTTTCTCACAAGCATTCGATGTTTATGTTGAAAATCACACTTAATTTCATGACTGCAATTCATGTTTCTTTCTAAAAATTTCTTGTTACCATATATTAATTTCGACAGGGCACCCAACTCGATTATGAAAAATTCACTGTTTTTTCTCTTTTCGTTTGGTAGAAAGGGCGAGCTAGTGAATTTATTTTTAAAAATTACAATTTTTGCTCTGTTTCTTTTTAAGATATGACAACAACAAAAAAAATGAAACATTGTTTAAGCTATCTTTTAAAGATTTCTAAATTGATTTCTCAACGTATAATCCCAATTTAATTAATATGAAACAATTAATTGATTATAACGATTTTTTTTAATATGTTACACTTTTTATTTTTTATTTATATTTTATAATTTTTAATGTTTCAAATATTTCGTTGTTGTAGTTTCACAGTCAGTTGGCCTTTTTTGGCGAATTGGTTTGACGCATAATTAAATTCATTGTTGTCGTAACTCGTAATACGATTGTAAACATAAAGAATATATGACTTATCACCTGTGGCCGGCTAATGGAAATGTTCCTTAAAATTAATTTATTAAATAATTAAGATCTAAAAATATTAAAATGTTGTATTGTCATCGGAAACACACTTTTGCACATAATTTTTATAATTTAGTCACATAAAAAGTTAGTGAAAAATTGATTACAAAATTCCATTTCTACAAACAAAAACCAAAAGTTGAATTAAACAAAAGTGTGCAATAACAAACATTGCTCGACTTTTCGGCACCTGCATGAGATTATCTGAAAATCTGATAAATATAGGTATAGAAATGACTTTGTAAATATGCCAAAAAAAATTCATGCTGTTGGAAGAAAATTAAAAAAATGAAATATCCTTGATATTCACATAAAACTTATTACTTTCTTCAATCCTTACAGGAAGAAAATATTCGATTCATAAAAATTTTCGACTTCCGGTTTTCGACGGATTTTTACGTTTTAGAAGGTCCTAAACACGATTTGACTGTTTTTAGAACATTCCTGTCTGTCTTTATGTGACACAAATTTTATGGGCGCTCTATCACAAGAACTAATGCACAGAATTTTATAAAAATTTAGATTCAGTTAATCCCTGCTATAAATTGCTGATTAGTTTTTGGTGTAAATCGCCCAACATGTGGCACTACTATGCTGCATTTTTCGCGATTTCCTCAATAGCTCTATCTCAAGAACTAATGCACTGATTTCCATAAAACTTGGATTCAGTTATACCTTGACATAAATAGACGCTGATTACGTTTTGGTGTAGATATCCCAACAGGTGGCCCCGCTATGCTACTTTTTTCATGATTTTCACGATAGCTATGTCTCAAGAACTAATACACAGAAATTCATCAAACTGTTAGACCTTGACATAAATAGATGCTAATTACGTTTTTGTATAAATAGCCCAACATGTTGCGCTGCTATGCTACTTTTTTCATGATTTCCACGATAACTATATACCTCAAGAACTAATACACGGATTTTCATCAAACTTCAGATTCAGTTAGACGTTGACATAAGTTGTATTGTTGATTAGGTTTTCGTGTAAATCTCCCAACAAGTGGCGTTGCTTTGTTGCATTTTTCAGGATTTACTCGATTTTACTGATTGTCATACCTCAAAAACTAATGCACGGAATTTAATAAAACTTTAGTCTCAGTTAGACCTTGATATAAATTAGTGCTGATTCGTTTTTAGTGTATGCGAAACCTGTCTGAGACAGAAGAAAGTTTTGGGATTGGCACATCCGACAAGTTTTTCTTAGGCATTACAACTTTTAAAACCTGAAAAATCTAAACAAATGTGCGTATTGTAAATTTATTAAACTTTCACTAAAAGTGCTAATAAGTGGCATACCTGGTTGATTTAGTATCATCGGCTGAAAATCACGGGAAAAGAAATGACGATTTTTTTCTTTTCGATTTACAAAATCAAACTAAAACTGTAGTGACAAATTGAAAACTGAAGACTTCCAAAATATACTCCCAAAACCTCAAAAAACTTACAGTTAGTGTGAAATCTTACTTCACCAATTCAGATTTTTAAGTGCTTAATACAAAAATTGCGCAATTTCTTCGACTTTCCTGAAAATATCTTTCAGAAGTATAAGAGGGGCGTAAATTATGCGAGAGAATGTGATGGAATCTTCAATGAGAAACAATTCTGCCACTGGCATCTAGAAACTAAATTGTGGCTCTAGAAAAAATAGTTCCATGTCTTCCTTATAAATTCTAGTTCCCTTTGCTAGAGAATTCTAGTATCCCCTACTCAAATTCAAGAGCGTTTTCCTATATTATGGTGGTCGAACTCATTTAAAAATCTCTGCAAATAAATGTGAACACAAGAGGTTACACTGTAAAAAAAATTAGTAAAATTTCAGTAGATGTACCGTAAACAAACGGTACTTGTACCGTTTTCACTCTTTACGGTATGAGTACCGTACTTCCAAGGTATATTAAGCGTAAAAAAACCGTGTATGTGCCATTTCGATTATAAACGGTATTTATACCGTAAAATGATTGTATTTCAGTAAAAAATTGCTATACCGTAAAATAATTATTTTTAAGTAAGGAAAAAACTAGTAGCCCCGCCTCGGTGTACGGCAACCCCTGAAATGATGCTCTTGCTCTTGTTACGTAATGCGTGTAGGCCTGAGGAGAGGGGGAAGTGCAGGTGTTACGTATACTTTAAATATTTTACGGTACATATACCGTCCAGTTAAATTACGGTATATATACTGGTCACAAAGTTGCCAGCATATGTACCGTAATTGTTGATCAAATTTTTTTACAGTGTAGTTTTAGTAACTATAATTCTAGTTTTAAAAAAAATAATCAAAAATCAAGTGATAATTTCTCGCAATTCAAACGATTCATAATATAATGTATCGTGTCATCACGTAGAAAACTATAGACTAGAAATTATCGATCATTTCGTCTATTCAGTTTATTTGTTGACTTTATTCGCATAGCTCGGAAATCTATATATCTAGTTTATGGATTTAGAAAATGACTACTTATTCGCTCTAGATGAAGGCGGTATAAGTTTTCTATCAGTTGTTCTGGTAAAATTCAAGTACAATTATTTTGGAAATATAGAAGGATATTTCCTTCGGATGATAACTAAAAGCACAACTATAGTTTTGGGAACAATTAATTAGCAACTAAATTCGTCAGACGATTAGTAACAGGCAAAAGTTGGGGTAAGGTTAAAACTGATTCTGTGGTAAAACCAATTCTGTAAACTGATTAGGCAGAATCAATTTCAATCTTGTCGAGTTAACTGCTATCTGTTACTTATATCATCTGACAAAGAGAACTGCTAATTAAATTACTCCCAAAAGTATTGTTGTGTTTTTACTCATCATCTGCAGGAAAAAGAAGATCTCCTTCTATATATATTTTTCAGATGTATGAGAAATTTTTATCAGTTTTTCTAATAGAAAATTATATTATTTGTAACAGGTTTTAGCATCGGATTTTCCAAAATATTAAAGTGTAAAACTTGTGATTGAAAAATGTTTTATTTACATTATTTTTGTTATTATTATTATTATTATTTAATTTTTTTCTTATTGTAATTCGCTATTTTTCTAATATCCTTTACGGACTTGGAAAGAACCAGCTTACTCATTTTGAGAACAAAACTAAAGTTTTTAACAACAACAGATGACATCAAATGTATCTGAATTTAAAAAAAAATCATCATCGCGTAAGTGCAATAAAAATAATCATACATCTTCGGTAAAAACTCATTTTGCTCAAAATTTTAAATCATGTTATTTATGTTTATTTTCCATTAACGTATTATAAAAGTAGCTCCGGTATTCTTGTGTTGAATGATTTCTGAAAGGAACATCAAGCTATGATGCAAGACAGTATAAAATAAGTTTTAATCTCTTTTTTTTTTTAAAAAGTTTCATATTTTTTAGATTCTATTTTGGCAATAAATTTTTTTTAAGCGAACTGAATTTTTTCTTTTAGTTTTGTATATCTACTCACAGATCATTAAAGTTATACGCTTCTTATCAATTTAAAATTATCAAAATTACTACTATTATTATAAGAAATATTTCTTTTATATGAAAAAAAATGCTTAAGAGGAAAATGCCTTTTTTCTGCTTTATCTTTGTCTGATCCTAATTTTGCGTTGTGATTTTGTATGCAAATAATTTACACAACCAAAAGTTTGGATCACACAACAAAAAATTTGGATCACACTAAAAATTTTCGGTGATTTTTGGTTGTGGGCTTCCTAAAATCATCGCATCCATAATCTTTCCAAACAAACCTAGGATTAAGGAGCCCTGCTGACTTCGGCAGCGTACACAAATTACTATTTTTCATCTTTAAAGCAGCGTAATTATCTTACCTCAAAGTTCACGCGGCGATCGACCCAGATGAAATTCAAATTGTCAGCATCGTCGTTCACGTTACTATAGGGACCACCTTCGCCTTCTTTCAATTTGAATTTAATGACGGCGTATTTAAAATGCGGGAAAAATTAGAAAATCGCAGAGAGAGTAGAATTTACTATATTGAACTAAATCTTTGAAACCGGATTCCTTTTACCAATGATGAAAATGAACAAATAAGTCAACGAAAACAAAAATTACTCTGAAAATCGTTTTTTGGCCAGAATTTTTTTTAATTGAACAAAACTGACTCATTTTGAACTAGACTGAAGCAGGTTAACATTCTCACTACCTTCAATACTTTTCTAGCTTCCAAAATTTCGTCTGTAACATGTGAATCAAGACATTACATTATGAATTATTTCTTCAAGCCTTTCTAGGTGCGTTCGTAATTATATAAATACGTAGCACCTATAGTCATCATTTGGTCCGTCCATCCGCCTATAACAGCGCAAAAACTACTCAACCGAATGGATTGAAACTTAATATATATATATATATTAGTTGCAGATTTTTGTCGAGTCATTACAAATTTTATGAAAATCGAATCAAAACAAAAATATATTAATAAAAATATTTATTAAGTAATTTGAATTTTTTTAAATCGGTACTTCCTTGTTATAGCAGCTTCCGAGGATTAATCGTCAAGCGACCGATATATATCACCAAGTTATATATGACTTTACAGTCCTATATGATGTGTATGACATTTTATAACCTCTAATGACCAAGTTATAGTCACATTCTTCATTCTATTAAATCCTATCATACGTAACTAATTCAATGATACTCCATGATAGGTAATGATTCTAAGTTGCCATGATGATTACGTCCGATTTAAGATGGAGTCACACTATTTTCGTATTACTGAATTTAAAAACCGAATTTGTGTACTAAAATTGTTTAATTATAGCAATCATATAGTCTACCGACAGTTTTTTGGATAGATGTTTCCGGAGAAATAGATATTAAATGGAAAAAGAGTCTAAAAATAGATTTCAAGTTCTGAAATTTTCAAAGCTAGGCTTAAGTTTCCCATTGCAATTTTCAGTAAATGTCAACAAAAGATAAAATGTTGCCAACTTAAAATGTACTTATCTATTACGGAAATTAATCGTATCATAATAACAGACGATTTAATTCATTTTACTTAAATAATAACAGTACGGACGCACCTCATTTGTCACGCTTGGCATACAATTTCCAACTTGTTTAATTTTTAAAGAACAATTCGGATTTTAATATTCTGTTAGAATCTGTGTAATCATTTCAAAAACAGGAAATATCGGAACTATAAACTTTCAATTGCAATATTATTGCACAAACTGGTGTAAAGTTTCCCTAGTTGCAGAAATATTTAGTTATTTCTCATAATAGTTTATTTCTATAGAAAAGAAAATACAGATTTCTATGTATTTATGTAAGATGGACATATTTTTTTTAATAGTCAATTACAAATTTAAAATAGATATGGAACATTTTGAAATATGACTATGATAAATATTAATTTCTTTTAAAAACTTTTTTCGACCATAAAATTATTATATTTTATCTTAAAATTTGCATGAGTATATAAAAAGCCTATTTATAAACTCATACAAAGTTTATTGTCAATAAAATTTAAATTAAAGATTTTTCATTTGTATAACATTCGTCCCTTTAAACTTGTGGTAATAAAAGATTTATTACAAAAATTCTTTATACACAAATAATGCTGCATCCCAAAATATCTGTTGTTTGCCTTTGGATATCTCTGATATATAATATATTTTACTAAAAATACAACATTGTTTGTCTTTAACAGGATGGTTAATTTCATTCACTAAAGCCTTATATTTGATGTGAAAGGGATAATAAAATTATGGAAACAAACGTACTTTTATTAAATTATGCTATTCAAGATTTGTCATAATGCATAAACCCTTTATTTATTTTGTGAAATGATTTTAGGTATAGTATCGTGACACATATACATAACGTCTATTATTGTCAAATGTTAATTTTTCCATTTACGTCAATTTCTTCTTATTTTAAATCTGTTGTAGCATAGAGAGATGTTAGTGAAATGCTCGACTATTCGTTTATTTTCAATCTCATTAAGTGCAGTTTTATAATTTATTCAATTTAAATTACGAGTTCCTAAATTACCGTGAAAAATGACATTGATTTAGATTGATTTTCTGGATAACTTCAGAAAAAAATTAAATTTATACTGGTTTAAATTAGAAAAGGAAAATATATAGCAGCCATGTGGTATATTTCTTTGTAAAGCAGAATTATAAACGTACAGCAGAAAGTAAATCAGAAGAAGAACAAAAAAGCATGCGCCAAGCATAAATTGTGAAACATTTCCCAATACTTCCAGCATATTTTAACAAAACTTCCCCATTTAAGGGGGTCCGGAACACATTTTAAAAAAAAATGTATTTATTGAGTTAAAATTTTGAATTTTTTTTGTGATAGTTAACCATATTATTTGTAAACAAAATCACATGATAAAACTTCTCATAACTCAAAAAAATAATAATAATAATAATTTAAAATTTATTAAAAAAGTGGAGTAATTTAAAATCGTTATAACTCGAAATATTATTTGTAGAATTTCAATTTTTTTTTTCATTTAAATAAACAGAAATATATAAATTTTAATTTTGATTCAGCATTTAAAAAAAAATTAATTAAAAAAAAATTAATATTTAAAGTAAAAACTTAAAAAAAAAAGATGTAACTTAAAAAAAAAAAAAAAAAAAAATCACATTTTCAAAAGTAATTTTTTTTTTTCAAATTTGCTGAATCAAAATTAAAGTAAAATAACTGAAAAAGACATGTTCCAAGTTTGAACCATTTATCGTTAACTGTTTTTGACTTATAACGATTTAAAGACGAGAATGCGTGAAAGAACCCATAAGCCATCATTCAGAATAACGCAAAAACGTTTCCTTGACAACCACTACTTGAAAGCTAGATTTTTAAAACAAAAAATTAATATATCCTGTTCTATTTAAGATAGAAACATGATTTAAACATCATTTTAAGCGGATAAAAACAGAGAATTTTTTAATACAATAAAATATTTTTCAAAAATTTGAAAATTTTTGTGTCTCTGACCCCCTTAATAAGGTGAAAGATGATGTCTAATTAAACAATTTGGAAAACGCATAACACATTTGAAAACCTAATTTCAGGAATTACCATCAATAGTCGGAAAAATATCAAAATTCTTTTCTACAACCCTGTATATGATCTATAGATTTGTATATATGCTACATAGCATGATCAATTTAGTTCAGTTAGGAAACACATAGAGTAGTTGAAAATTACCCTTCAGCAATTTCCGTCAATAAACGGGAATGTACTCGAACTCTTTTGAGCTGTCCTGTATATGAGCTATAGAATTTATACACGTAATATAAAAAAAAATAGCTAAATTTAGAAACGGGTACAATTTAAAATGCACTTCCAGCAATTATTATTATTAGACAGTACTGTAACCGAATTATTTTGTGTGTCCCTGTAAATGAAAGATGAATACTATGCACACCATATTCTATAGTAACCCTCTTGCAGTGCACCTCAGTGATGATCCAAAATCTCTTTAAATTTTCGTGGGAAAATATGCATATTTGATAGTGAAAACATGAGCCGAAGACGTGCCGAAACAGCCAAGGTTTTAGCATTTCGATCGAAAATTTCTCTTTAAATACTCCTACTCGTCTGATCGTTTCGAAATTTTTGTATATGATGTAAATCTTGTCTGCCGAGATGCTCTAAAAAGATTCAGTTGAAATACGGACGTTTAGTTACTTTTAGCGGAGAACAAATATCATCTCCGGGAGGCACGAAGTGACCTGTGGTCGCGAAGTTTTTGAAAGGGTTAAAATTAGTATTTTTAAAAAACGATTGCACCGTCATAAAGAAGAACGTCTCAGCTTTAAATAGGTTGTTTTGTGAATTGGTACTTCTAAAATTCAGCCCTAGGGGAGCGTCTCCTAAAGGAAGAAAAAGTCAATCACGAAAACGTCCCTTTTTGAAAAAAAAATTCAAAGGGTTGATAACAATATTTTTCGAACTGATTGCGACATTTAAGACGCAAAAGTACGAAATTTAAGATGCCTTTCTTTTTTTCCGTATTACGCACGTTTCGACCGAGGGACGTTAAGGCAAATGCCCAAAATATAACAGTAATTTGGTTCTTCCTTTCTACGCGCTCGGAAAAGCAGGGACTGAGCTTGCGCGGGCACGCCTCCGCCGATTTGCAAAAAAAAAAAAAGATCGTTTTTGATGAGTTTTTAATTATTATCAGGCTAATTATATCAAAAAATTAAAAATCTGGGCCCCAGGTGCATTAGGATCTGCCTTGGACTATCCTCATACAAATTTTCAGACCTCTGTGCGCGCTAGATTTCGCTAGCCATCACCAAAAGACATACAGGCAGACACATACACACACAGAGCAAAACTCTTTTATTTGTATAGATTCTTTTTTTGTGTGTGTGTTTGTTTGTTTGTTTGTAATTGAATGTTCCTAAAACTTTTCCCTGTAAGATCTTAATTTTATTTTTCTAAATTTATGGATAAACTATTTGTTTTAATAACTTTATGAAGAATTAAGAGAAATTGCATAAACTGTGTATTTTTCTGCATTGCATTCAAGAAACTCAAATAAAATGTAGAAAGTAGGTGTTATCATTTGTAAAATACAATTTAGTGCAATGTTAAATATGTAGACGGGCACCGAATCAAAATTTATGCATAGCAATAAATAGTAGTTATTATTCCCAATTGATTAGTACCCATATATTTTTTATCGAAATATTTACAATAGAATTAGTAAAGGCTGATCACTTTTAGGTAGATTTCGTAAGAAATACTACCTATTACATTCTCCCCTAAGTTGGAATTTCTGAAAAAAAAATTTCAGATCTACGCCGATCATGACTCCCAGAACCTAAAACCACCCCCAGCTCAAAACTTTATCTATCTATCTATCTATCCATCTGTCTATATCACTTTTCTATGGACACGATAACTTCCATAATTCTGCACAAATCTCTTCCAAACTGATACATAAAATCAAGCGACATAAAATATCAGTAAAGTTCGTTAATGGGCAAAATCGGACCAGAGGGTGGGGGGGGGCTTCTTGTGAAAACAGAAAAAAAACATAACTTCTTAATTATGATACATATCGAATTCGTTTAAAGTTATTATTACTTCTAGGAAAAAGGGCCAAAATTTATACATGACAGATGTTTGATATCATTAAAAGTGACCTCAAGAGGGGATAAATAGGGGTTTAAGAATAGAAAAAATCATAACTTCGTCAATTCACAAGTTATCAAATCCGCTTAAATTTATTATAAATCTTCTTAATATTATCTACGATTTTTGTATTGACAAGTGTCTTTTAGGACCAACTCTTATAGCAAAAAAATTATAAACAAAAAAATCCCTGGTGGCTTCACCTACAGGCACAGGTATATTTCGAAGTGGGCGGTCCCAACTGCCGCATCATTGCAAAAATGTCTTTCTTCTGTAATTCCCGATAAACAGGCGCCCCACGGTCTGCGTCTTCGAAATCTACATGTGCCTAAGCCAAGCCATCAAGGATTTCTTTCTTTCTTTCTTTCTTTTTTCAGAACTATGTACCTTTTCACATTTACACCTGTAATATTAATTTCCGTAAAATTCGTTTTTAAATTTACATCTTACTTAGGCAAGGTGTGCTTCAAATTTATCGAGTTATGTGAAATTTCTGTCTCAGGAATAAATAAATGAAAAAACTGACTTTTACATATACTTCAAGTAATAACACTTAAATAAATACATGACCACTGTTTCATGTACATCGTTTAAAATTCATCGTCCCATTAAAACTCTCCGTTATTCAATTAAATTCTTCCGTCTGTTACTTCAAACATGCCGTTAAGCAGTTAGTTTCAACTTTTGTAATTTGTGTCCATTATACTGCTAGATAAACTTTATCCGGGAAAGTTAAATTTTGCAGCGCAGTTTACCGCTATTGCTTAAAATTGCACCGTTTAAATGATTTGCGTGCAGTTTTAGTTTCAGAATTTAATTTGAAAAATAAAATACCTTAACGAACAAAGACCTGAAACGAAAAACGGATTTGTTAAGATAAAATAAAACTCAACTTAACGAAAAATAAATCTTTGACTTTATCTATACTAATATTATAAAGGAGTAAAGATTGTTTGTTTGTTTGTTTGTTTGTTTGTTTGTAGGGGGTAATCTCTCGAACTACCGAACCGATTTCAAAAGTGATGGCGGCAAATTAATGGTGACAACCCCTGCTCCAACATAGGCTATATTTTATGTCGGTGCCACTAACCCCAGGGGGGTGCAGGAGCGAAAAACATTCTAAAATTGCACTTTTTAGCTCACAGGCTATCAAAGCCTGAGAGCTAATGTGCCCGCCCGTTCTGTATGTATGTACGTATGTACTTAACGCGATAACTCGTGATAGAAATATCCGTTTATCTTCAAATTTTGGTTATAGGTTTATAGTGATAAGGCGCTTCCCTGATTAGTTTAGATGGTTCATTGGTTAAGTATAAAGAGGGAAACGGGGGACTAATCCCCCCTTAATTTACATAAATGGGTTTTTCGTGAAGAATTATCCAATTTGATTCAAATTTTGTTTATAGGTACATTGGGATAAGGCGCTTCCCTGATTAGTTTTGGGGGTTCATTGTTTACGTATAAAGGGGGGGGACGGGGGGCTAATCCCCCTTAATTTGGATAAATGGGTTTTGCATGCAGAATTACCCAATTTGCTTCAAATTTTGTATATAGATTCATTGTGGTAAGGAGCTTCCCTGATTAGTTTTGGCGGTTCATTGGTTAAGTATAAAGGGGGAAACTGGGGGGCTAATCCCCCCCATAATTTATTGTCGATCTCTTTCTTTTTCGAGGGGCATTATTCTTTGAAATAAGAGTATAATATACAATTAGTGTGAATAGCCTGTGAGCTCAATGACATCAGTTTAGCTGGGCACTTTTCTTTTTATTTGTATACTGAAGGACCTAGAAATTTGAAATTTGGCATTGTAGTTACTTATAAGATGTAAATGCTCTCTAATAATAATAATAATAATAATAAATCGGAATTTAAAAGGGTGAAATGAGCGAAAAGCGCTCTAAAATCATTCTAAATTACAATTTCTACGGAATCTCTGGAACTACAGAACCGATTTCAAAAGTGATGGTGGCAAATTGATGGTGACAATCCCTGCTCCAACATAGGCTATATTTTATGTCGGCGCAACTAATCTCAGGGGGGTGCAGGAGCGAAAATGTTCTAAAATTGCAATTTTTTTATACTGAAGGAGCTAGAAATTTGAAATTTGGCATTGTAGTTACTTATAAGATGTAAATGCTCTCTAAGAACAAATTAAAAAGAATTCGAAATATAAAAGGGTGAAATAAGCATAAAGCGTTCTAAAAACATTCTAAATTACAATTTCTATGCAATCTCTGGAACTAAAGAACCAATTTCAAAAGTAATGGTGGGAAACTGATTGTTACAATCCCTACTCCAACATAGGCTATATTTTATGTCAGTGCAACTAACCCCAGAGGGGTGCAGGAGCGAAAAATGTTCGAAAATTGCGGCTGTTTTATACTGAAGGAGCTAGAATTTTGAAATTTGGCATTGTAGTTACTTATACGATGTAAATGGTCTCTAAGAACAAAATAAAAAAAAATCGAAATTTAAAGAAGTGAAATGAGCGAAAAGCGTTCTAAAAACATTCTAAATTACAATTTCTATGGAATCTCTGGAACTGTAGAACCGATTTCAAAAGTGATGGTGGTAAACTGAGGGTGACAATACCTGCTCCAACATAGGCTATATTTTATGTCGGTTCCACTAATCCCACGGGGGTGCAGAAGCGAAAAGCGTTCTAAAATTGCAATTTTTTTTAATACTGAAGGAGCTAGAAATTTGAAATTTGGCATTGTGGTTACTTAAAAGATGTAAATGCTCTCGAAGAACAAATTAAAAAAAAATCGAAATTTAAAAGGGTGAGATGAGTGAAAAGCGTTCTAAAAACATTCCAAATTACAATTTGTATGGAACCTCTGGAACTACAGAACCGATTTCAAAAGTGATGGTGGCAAATTGATGGTGACAATCCCTGCTCCAACAGCCTCTTTAATAAAAAGCTATGTGTTGCTGACGACTGTGTTTTTCACTAATTGTTGCCACAGATTAATCTCGGAAAATGAAACATTTGAAGTTACTGAAAAAAATAATAGCTCGAAAAGTATTTGTCAGAAAATTGTTAGACAAGTCGTTTGACAATTGTTAAACAAGTCGTTTGACAATTGTTAGACAAGTCGTTTGAAATGTAAAAAATTGTATTTTTCTTGATATAAATTTAAAATCTAATGATTGTGCCGTTTTTCAAACATTGAATTTCAAAAATTACCAAATTTCACAATGGAGTACCATAGCGAAACCTTCATGCGTAAAAAGATAATGATAAGGGCGACGTGTCCTGACGTGTATATTGGCACGAGTCACAAATTATAGTAGCCTTATTATTCTGTTAAAATATAAGAGTGAATTATGGAACGTCAATATTTTGTTTGATTAAAAGTTCGTTAAGAGAAATTGATGAGCGTAGCGGGCGTAGCTTGCTAGTTAAGTATAAATTAAAAGGATTTTAAATTAAATAATTTTATATCATTCAGATAAAATTATAAAAATATATATAGTGCTAATATAATATTAACGATGCAATTTCTTTCGCCGTAATATAGGTAATTCTATCTGTAATATATAAATATCAGTGGACCCGTGCGTAGATTTCGCACTGCGTTTTAATATTTTTTAGATGCAGGTTTAAATATATATATATATATATATATATATATATATAATTACTAAAAATATCAGCAAACAACATTATTAGTCAGAATATCATCTCATTTATTCCATCAAAGTTACTGTAAAAACTAATCGCTGATAGCGAAAACAGCAACAAACAAGTGGGTAAGTGTGATCGAAGATCGCACAAAGGGTTTCGTTTAATATTCCTTTCTAAACATTTTATCTTTGCTTTAATAAATCCAAACAAATTTCATTTTCCAAAAAAAGAAAAGAAAAAAGTCATGTTTTTTATAAAGTAAAAATTTTCCGGTCTATTTTTCTCGTTTTTTTCGAACATCTGAACCGGCCTAATAGCGTTTCATAATAATATCTGTCATGTCGACTAAATGCGATATTTAAAAAAAATCAATTTCAAAATTAAACATGTTGTATAGCATGGAACTAAAAACTAGTAATCATTCCTAGTTCCATGTTGTATAGAGGCCTTCAGAATGTTAGACGTCAGATTAATTTTCTTTTTAATTCCCTAATGACGTCATATTAAGCTTCTTTCTGATATTTACACATACTCAAACTCCTTGTATTATTGAAAAATATTTGAAAATTTCCGTTTTATTACCAGTGATTTATTGATATTTAGTGATATTTTTTTTTTTTTTCATTTGGTGAAACTTTTTATTTCAGTTTCAATTTTCATATGGAAATCTTTCAATAGAAAATTAATTATTGTAGAAAGAATTTTATTGTGGATTTTTAATTGTTGGCAACTATTATAACGAAAAATGTTTAAATTTAATAGGTAAAGGCTGTTAGATTTTTGGGTTTTTTATCTCTCTATTTTAAAATAATACGATTTTTTTAAATTGTATGCTTTTCAGCTTCATACTAGGTATTCAGATATAAGTACACAAAATTTCAAGTCTGTAAGTTATATAGTTTCTGAGAACCGGCTCTGTGACAGACAGACAACGTAGCGGGACGAATAGGGTTTCGTGAGGTGAACGAAACCCTAAAAAAATTATCCATGGTATTTAACTGCATTTGAGGATGACATCATATGTTTCGGAAAAAAACATGGAACAAAAAAAAAATTGAACATTTGAATTTAAATTTTGCTTTTTAATCATAATTATAAAATAAATCCTTGAAACAATGTTTATTTTACAAAATGTTTTTATAATTATTATTAAGCATCATATAATGCGGTATTTTGTTTTTGTGGCAACACTGATTTCAGAAAAAACTTTCATTTCATTTATGAAAACAATGCTGATTCAATTTTTATTAATTACTTGCAATTTTTCATCAAAAAACATGTTTTAACGAAATGTGAGTGTACTATGTCTGAAGGCGGTTCAAAATCCTTTCATATGGTATTTCATTTATCGTTCTGCGTTTTGTATTTGCTTAGAAAAAGGGATGTTGACAACAGAAATAATATATATGATGATTTTTAAAAACACGTAAGCACATTCAAGTACCTTTTTTAACCGACTTCAAACAAAGGAGATTTTACAATTCATTAATTCATTTATATGTCGAAGAGGTTCTTTTTACACTTTCCAACGTAGTTGAAAAGTGTTTATGAATTCGGCTTGTCTGGCCGTCGCGTCGGGCCGTCTGTCTGGCCAAGTTCTAACTCGCCTAAATGTAATAGTTGGATTGATACGTAATTTATATATGTTATTGAGGTTTACTATGGCATGTTCGGTATTGAAAATGAAGTGGGTAGCACTTATACTTAGTTTACAAGGAGACTCAAAAATATTCTATTACATTATGGTCTATTTGGAAAAATCGTTTGCAATGTATTTTAATAATGTTGCACTATTTCAAACATATTGAAATTGATATATATCACTGAGGTACACAACAAGATGCATACTGACGTTCATAGCATTTATCATTCATATACAGGGACACAGCAAAAATGTTCGGCTACAGTATTATCTATGACCGATAATTGATGGAAGTGCATTTTCAGTTGTGGTATGCGCAGTTTTTAAACATAAAAATATTTTTACATATTACTTGGTGTGTATCTGTGTATAAATTCTATAGATCATATACAGGGCAGTACAAAAGAATTCGAATACATTTCTATTTATTGGCAGAAATTATATTTATTGGCTAAAAGAAATTAAAAAAATTACAGAAATTTATTGGCTAAAAGGAAATTTTCAACTGTATTAAACGTTTCCTAACTGAACTAAATTTTAGCATAATAATATATATGCAAATCGACAGACTATATGCAGAGACACACAAAAGAATCTGAATTCTTTTCTGACTATGGATGGTAATTGCCGAAATTGAGTTTTCAAATCTGTTATGCGTTTTCTAAATTTTTTACTTAAAGATCATCTTTTACCTTATTAAACGGTGAAGTTTAGTTACAGTATTCTTAGCGTGTTGGAAAGTGTTACATAAACTATGTTTGATGCATGATTTTTCTTTCTTGTTATTATTTGCATGCGTAGTTGTTGAAATATGTCAAGTGGTATATGTGTGCCTATACTAAAAGCTATTAATTTTCGAAGGAAGTTTTACTGCTACATATATAATTTAAATATTACTAATTAAGTCATATTTTGAGAAAGCTTCATTCTTGTACCGCATTAGATGAAGGTGAGACTTGAATTAATCTTAATGAGAAAAATTTAATTCAAATCCTTTTGCAGCTATCATACAATGCGGTCTACTTAGAAGCTCTGCTTATCAGCTATTGCATAGTGAATGAATTTTTAAAATATGGATTCAATAGTTTCATTCCTACAAACAAACAAATTGTTTCTTTAAAGTTTTTTTTTTTTTTTATATTACACTGCTGTTATAAAAATTCGTTCAGGTTAAAAACATAAAACGGATTAATTAAATGTATATGTCTATGATTAACAAAAAACTGTTTCGGTCAATAATGGTAATGTATCCCAATTATTTTCAATGGCTCTATTTAAAGACTATGGCAGTAGAGAGAAAATGGGGATCCGGCCCCAGGAGGAGGTGTGAGGTGCTGGTGCAAGGTGCAGCACCTGCACCTCACACCTCCTCCCAAAGTGCACGTCACACCTCCTCCTAAAGTGCACCTCCTCCTCCTCCCAAAGTGCGCACCTCCTCCCAAAGTGCCCTCCTCCTCCCGAAGTGCCCTCCTCCACCACCTAAGATAAGGGGATTAATTAAGGATTAGTGTTAATTAATTTTAATTGCGAGACTTAGAAATTTTTTTGAAGCAATCTTTTTTTTTTTTTTTTTTCGCGGAGAATTTCCTACTAGAATACGAGGTGTGTTTCAAGGGATTTATTTTAGCGAATTAGAAATTTAATTAATTTTAATTGGAGAACTTAGACATTTTTCGAAGCAATTTTTTTTTTTTTTTCAACGAGAGTATGCAGTTTGATTATGAGTGTATGCAGTAGAAGTGAATGATTAATTAATTAAAAATAGTAATTAAAAATAGTAATTAATTAATTTTAATTGCAGAACTTAAAAATTTTCGCGAGATTTTTTTTTTTTTTTCAACGAGAGTAGGGTATTCTATATACATGTTAGAGGAGAATTTTAAAAGTCAATAATGGTTTAATTAAAAATGGTGATTAATTTTAATTGGGGAACTTAGAATTTTTTTTTTCAACGAGAGTATGGTATTCGATATACATGTTAGAGGAGAATTTTAAAAGTCAATAATGGTTTAATTAAAAATGGTGATTAATTTTAATTGCAGAACTTAAAAATTTTCGCGAGATTTTTTTTTTTTCAACGAGAGTAGGGTATTCGATATACATGTTAGAGGAGAATTTTAAAAGTCAATAATGGTTTAATTAAAAAGGGTCATTAATTAATTTTAATTGGAGAACTTAAAAAATTTTGGCGAGATTTTTTTTCCCTCAACGAGAGTACGCAGTTTGCATATGCAGTAGAATGGTAGATGCTAATAATTAAAAAGGGTCATTAATTAATTTTAATTGGCGGACTTCAACATTTTTGAGGCAAACAGGCGCGTTTTAATGAATTCGATACAGATTAAGGTAAAAAATATAGGGTCCCGTATGAATTATACAGTACTAAATTTAACAGCTCGCCCCCTCCCCCCCCTCCCTTTTTTTTTACCCAGAGAAGCCCTACGATAGTCTAACAATACACACTTAAAAAAATACAGAGTGCTACAAAACGAAGAATTTTAACGTATATATAAAATAAACAAGAATGAAAAATCATGCGTAGCGACATAATTCATGAATCACTTTCCAACATTCTTGAAATGTTATGTGAACAAAATATAATTTTACCAGCTAGTGCATAGTTAATTAAAATAGTGAACAGATCCCCTTTTAAATAAAAAGGAACCCTTCACAAAAATCCATTTATGCATAAGGACCCTTCATAAAATCAGATAATTTACACTTTAGCCTTTTTTTTCAATTCAAGTTACGCTAAAAGTACAGCTTGCGCATCGATAGGTTCGAAATACACGGACCCTTCGAAAGAAACTTTGAAAAGTTATAGATATTAAACCCTGCTCATAAAATAATGCGACTACCCAGAGCCCTTCACAAATAATATAACCTTATTCGAATCTCAGGGTCCTTCACAAAATAAATCCAATAGATTCATATTATATTACAACGACAGAAATACTAGGGATATTGACCTTTCATAAAAATGCAAGGTCCGCTGTTTGAAAAGGACCCTTCACAATATACCCTGTAAAAATATTATGATTCCACAGATATTTTAAGAAATAGAGTACTAATCTCAAATGAATACGAATTCATGCAATGTAAAAATAGGTTTTACACAAATACATTTTTAGTATAACGTTCAAAATATAGATTTTTTTTTTTTTTTAAGTACATATTTCACCAAATTTATCATACAAATCTGTAAAATAGGGTAGAGCGTTTCATGAAAAATAATCGAATTTTCGAATGATTATGCTTTAAAATACATATTTATAACTGCAACTAAGATTTGAGTGTTACCCCCCTCAACATGCATATCGCTGAATCATAATGAGTCATATTATCAGATAAGCGAAGATCTTGCTTTGACACGGTGAATCACTCGCGATAAGAAATATCTGATGCTCGAGTTTCTGTCACATTTTGGGTAGGTAAATGAAGGAAATGAGCTATTTAAAACCGTCAATGTATACGAATTATTTCGTGTAGTCCTGTATAATTATTAATCTGTTAAGTTTTAAAATGCTTCAATGAAAAATAAGAACTAGTCATTAAGCGATACCCTTAAGAATTTTGAGGCAAACAGATGTTTAAATGAATTTGAACCTGTTTAAATGTACCTGTGTTTAAATGAATTTGACGCATGTTATGGTAAAAAAATGCAGGGTCTCCTAATAGGATATAGGAATTAAACTTTAAATATTTTAAAATTACATTCGTTTATGCTTTTTGTATAGTAAAGTATAGAAAAATTGTGTTTATACTATTCTAACTTAAAAACTTCTTTTGAGGAATGAATAGAATAACTAACCTTTTGACTTTGTTTTTATAATATATATATATATTGTACTAAATAGTTAGGGTATTATTTCAAAAAAATGTTTGTTTTTAATATTGAAAAAATATATATAAAAATGTATCTTACCTATAAAGTTCTGTACTAGTAAAGTTCTGTACTAGTAAAGTAATATACTGGACTTCATACAAATTCGACCTTCTACTATGCTTGTCTTACAACAATTGAACGGTAATATGTTTGCTTATCTCTTAAAACCACGGGATATCGTGACATCATGGATAAGGCATATGGTAGAATACAGAATGAATAGGTATTATAATCCTGAAAAATAAAATAATCATAAATCATAAATTTTGCATACTTCATACAAACACTTACAGTTTTGAGAAATGATTGCTACTATTAACCATATGAGAAAATGAATCATTAGCTAATCTTATTAGTGTATGTCATATTTAACTAACAGGCTCGAACATGCGTGAATTTTGACTAGAATTATTCACTGAATGTAAAAAAATTATTTATATTTAGATCTAATATTTATATCGTTTAACATTTTAAAATTCTTTTAAAAGTATATACAATAGTATGCTTGTGAAAGGTCTATTTTTAAGACGAAACATTGTGTGAAGTGTCCTGTATTAAGGTTAAAACTTTCGTGAAGGGCTCTGTTTTAAAGTTTCGTGAAGGGGTCTGTTTGAAGGATCCTGTTTTTAAATAACTTAAAAACACACAATTTATTCCTAAACATTCAACTCGATTCGTTATATATGCTTCATTGAGTATTCAATCAAAAATAATAACTAAGAAATAAGATTAACAATACTAATTAAGAGGCAGCCTTAAGAATTTTTGGAATAAGAGATTGGTTTTAATTAAATAGGTTAATGAACCTAATTCGATACAAGTCTTACTAAAATAGAAATTACACTAAAAATACAGAGTCCCCTACAATATATGAATTACACTGCACTAAATTTAATAGCACCCTCCCCTATTTTCATAGAAAATGGCTTCAATATATAATTTAGGTTAACAATTTACACTTCATAAAATACATAGTGACCACAAGAAGGATAGGAATTCGATATGTACTACTACTTATGTAAAATATAATTTCTCTTATCGCATAAAATATATTAACAAGTCCTGTAAAAATATAATGACATGAACTATTAATACATGATTTAAAAACATATTGGTTATACAAAACATATATATAGAAATATATAGAAATATTTATCGTTACCTAAAAATTTCAAGCATGATTTACTAGACTTAACCCAAATTCAACTAGATTCTTCATCACGTGGTTCGATGACATCACTGATCGCGATAACATTTTAGATAAGATTTACTGATAAGACCACATATCAAGTCATTTCTTCTAAAGCAAGTATACAAATTGGTTCTGAGGTCTAGGTATGTAGTAGGTTAGTAGTAATATATTTTTAAAGTACTTTTTATTATGTGTTAAAAGAAATGGTTATTTTTTTCTTTACATGGGGCAGTTAAAATTAAAACATAAAATATTAAATTTAATCCTTAGTAATATAAAGACTTACACCTACAGAAACGCAGACATCCTTTTAGTTATATTCATGCAGACTTTAAGATATATCACATATGTTCTTTCTTTTACCATGGCATATAGGAATTTTTTTTTTTAATGTATGTCACGTGACTATCTAAAGCGAGATTGATACTTAAAACCATTAATATATGTGAATTCTTTCGTATAGCCCTGTATAGATGCTACTCACCATATATACATCTATCTATCTATCTATATATATATATATATATATATATATATATATATATATATATATATATATATATATATATATATATACTAAATCTGGTAAGTTTTAAAATGCATCATTGAATTTCAATGAAAAATAACAACTAACAAATATTAATTAAGAGATATGCTAATGTTCGGACTTATAAAATTTTTGGGTGAACAGATCAGTTTTAATTAAACATGATAATGAATCTAATTCGATACAAGTCTTGTTAAAATAGAGATTATAGTCAAAATAGAGGATCCCCTGTAATACACACCAATTATACTGCATTAATGCACTACCCCACTTATATTATCACAAAAATACCTTCCATAAAATTTAGACTATCAATACATACAAAATATATACAGAGTGTCCAGAAAAAGGGTAGGAATGAATGAAGAATATTAACATAAATTAAAAAATAGAATCTACAGTAAGTAACTATAAATAAATATGAAGGAAAAATCATGCGTCATGGTATACTTTATGAAACACTTTCCAAATGGAACTATCGTTATTACTTTAAAAAACTATTGAAATATGTGAATTAGATTAAATAATCCATACTGGAAATGTATTTTTAAAAAATTACAGACTTCGTTTCTTTCTTTTTTTTTTTCACTTAGATATAATTATAAGGCATCTTTTACAATAAAGACCTGATTCTTGTGGAGATATTGAAAACTAGTATTTTATTGAATCGGCCTATATATGTTGGGTTTGCTATACTAGAGGTCTCTAAACTTTGCATGTATGATTTCCATTATAACTTTATAAAGAATACTTAACTTACCATATTCTAACACACAATATTTATAAGGATATAGAACAATATCGTGATTTCTTTAACTTCTCTAAGTATTCAAAACCACATCGTCTAAACCGCACAAGTTTCGAACCCACAAACATATAATCAGACTTGTCATTTTATACCCAGGACGCTAACCACAGGACTAAGTGAGCCCCCGCTTATTTTATAGTCACCACGCTGACTATTAGGCTTAGTGAGTCCCAGGCTAACTTATACCCACCACGGTAACTATTGGGCTTAGTGAACCCTCGCTTATTTTATAGCAACCATGCTAACCACAGGGCTAAGTGAGCCCCCTCTTATTATATAGTCAACACGCTAACTACTGGGCTGATTAAGCCCCAAGTATTTTATAGCCATCACGCTAACTAATGGGATGAATGAGCCCCAGGTTATTTAGTTGCATGAATATGATTTCCAAGGTATATGTCCTAACTTGATTTAAACCATTGCCTATGGTAAGATAAAGCTAGGAAGTAAATTGGTAAACTCTGTACATTTCTCTCGAAAACTCACTTCTATTCTATTAAATATCTGTAGAAATCAGCATAATTTATTAAAATTATATACATTTGCATTAGTTTATGAATCTACTAACTTATAATATCTATATGGTAACTTGGATTATTAGTATTCCCACTTAAAAATTTCTTTTATAGATTTAATATGATAAACACTAACATGAGACTGACTAAACTTTTACCATTTTCATTTCAACTTAGTTTTAGGAAATTTATCTACATAGCTTTAAATTTTACTGTTTAATAAGTCTATTATTTCAAAGTATTATTATTTTTTTTTTTTAGTTCTAATATTCAAAACATATTCATATCGTTTTACAAAGTAGGTATCAAATTAATTTAAAGTCATATTAAAAATATATACACAAATACTATTCTTACCTAACATGCCAGTTAGCTAAGTACCCAACCGTCTCACACCAAGACTCTGAGAAAAGTGAATGCTTGTTCAGGGCCTTATCAGATAATATAATCACTGATAAGGTTTGATCACGTGACATGTGACGTCACTGATTAAATCATATCACGTGACCATGTGGTATCATTCAATATCTCACCAGTGACGTCAGAGATCACGTGACTAAGTCCTAAAAGATCCAATTACTAATTACAATTATCAATTTACCTCTAATTGATTTAAATAATATATATAGATAAATTAATACATGATTTTTCGATTATTTCGTAAAACATAGTACATGTGCTATGTATTACGAAATAGATAAATCTTATATTAATTTATCTATATATATTATTTAAATCAATTAGAGGTAAACTGATAATTGTAATTAGTAATTGGATCTTTTAGGACCTAGTCACGTGATCTCTGACGTCACTGGTGAGATATTGAATGATACCACATGGTCACGTGATATGACTTAATCAGTGACGTCACATGTCACGTGATCAAACCTTATCAGTGATTATATTAGCTGATAAGGCCCTGAACAAGCATTCACTTTTCTCAGAGTCTTGGTGTGAGACGGTTGGGTGCTTAGCTAGCTGGCATGTTAGGTAAGAATAGTATTTGTGTATATATTTTTAATATGACTTTAAATTAATTTGATACCTACTTTGTAAAACGATATGAATATGTTTTGAATATTAGAACTAAAAAAATAATAATAATAATAATACTTTGAAATAATAGACTTATTAAACAGTAAAATTTAAAGCTATGTAGATAAATTTCCTAAAACTAAGTTGAAATGAAAATGGTAAAAGTTTAGTCAGTCTCATGTTAGTGTTTATCATATTAAATCTATAAAAGAAATTTTTAAGTGGGAATACTAATAATCCAAGTTACCATATAGATATTATAAGTTAGTAGATTCATAAACTAATGCAAATGTATATAATTTTAATAAATTATGCTGATTTCTACAGATATTTAATAGAATAGAAGTGAGTTTTCGAGAGAAATGTACAGAGTTTACCAATTTACTTCCTAGCTTTATCTTACCATAGGCAATGGTTTAAATCAAGTTAGGACATATACCTTGGAAATCATATTCATGCAACTAAATAACCTGGGGCTCATTCATCCCATTAGTTAGCGTGATGGCTATAAAATACTTGGGGCTTAATCAGCCCAGTAGTTAGCGTGTTGACTATATAATAAGAGGGGGCTCACTTAGCCCTGTGGTTAGCATGGTTGCTATAAAATAAGCGAGGGTTCACTAAGCCCAATAGTTACCGTGGTGGGTATAAGTTAGCCTGGGACTCACTAAGCCTAATAGTCAGCGTGGTGACTATAAAATAAGCGGGGCTCACTTAGTACTGTGGTTAGCGTCCTGGGTATAAAATGACAAGTCTGATTATATGTTTGTGGGTTCGAAACTTGTGCGGTTTAGACGATGTGGTTTTGAATACTTAGAGAAGTTAAAGAAATCACGATATTGTTCTATATCCTTATAAATATTGTGTGTTAGAATATGGTAAGTTAAGTATTCTTTATAAAGTTATAATGGAAATCATACATGCAAAGTTTAGAGACCTCTAGTATAGCAAACCCAACATATATAGGCCGATTCAATAAAATACTAGCTTTCAATATCTCCACAAGAATCAGGTCTTTATTGTAAAAGATGCCTTATAATTATATCTAAGTGAAAAAAAAAAAGAAAGAAACGAAGTCTGTAATTTTTTAAAAATACATTTCCAGTATGGATTATTTAATCTAATTCACATATTTCAATAGTTTTTTAAAGTAATAACGATAGTTCCATTTGGAAAGTGTTTCATAAAGTATACCATGACGCATGATTTTTCCTTCATATTTATTTATAGTTACTTACTGTAGATTCTATTTTTTAATTTATGTTAAAATTCTTCATTCATTCCTACCCTTTTTCTGGACACTCTGTATATATTTTGTATGTATTGATAGTCTAAATTTTATGGAAGGTATTTTTGTGATAATATAAGTGGGGTAGTGCATTAATGCAGTATAATTGGTGTGTATTACAGGGGATCCTCTATTTTGACTATAATCTCTATTTTAACAAGACTTGTATCGAATTAGATTCATTATCATGTTTAATTAAAACTGATCTGTTCACCCAAAAATTTTATAAGTCCGAACATTAGCATATCTCTTAATTAATATTTGTTAGTTGTTATTTTTCATTGAAATTCAATGATGCATTTTAAAACTTACCAGATTTAGTATATATATATATATATATATATATATATATATATAGATAGATAGATAGATGTATATATGGTGAGTAGCATCTATACAGGGCTATACGAAAGAATTCACATATATTAATGGTTTTAAGTATCAATCTCGCTTTAGATAGTCACGTGACATACATTAAAAAAAAAAAATTCCTATATGCCATGGTAAAAGAAAGAACATATGTGATATATCTTAAAGTCTGCATGAATATAACTAAAAGGATGTCTGCGTTTCTGTAGGTGTAAGTCTTTATATTACTAAGGATTAAATTTAATATTTTATGTTTTAATTTTAACTGCCCCATGTAAAGAAAAAAATAACCATTTCTTTTAACACATAATAAAAAGTACTTTAAAAATATATTACTACTAACCTACTACATACCTAGACCTCAGAACCAACTTGTATACTTGCTTTAGAAGAAATGACTTGATATGTGGTCTTATCAGTAAATCTTATCTAAAATGTTATCGCGATCAGTGATGTCATCGAACCACGTGATGAAGAATCTAGTTGAATTTGGGTTAAGTCTAGTAAATCATGCTTGAAATTTTTAGGTAACGATAAATATTTCTATATATTTCTATATATATGTTTTGTATAACCAATATGTTTTTAAATCATGTATTAATAGTTCATGTCATTATATTTTTACAGGACTTGTTAATATATTTTATGCGATAAGAGAAATTATATTTTACATAAGTAGTAGTACATATCGAATTCCTATCCTTCTTGTGGTCACTATGTATTTTATGAAGTGTAAATTGTTAACCTAAATTATATATTGAAGCCATTTTCTATGAAAATAGGGGAGGGTGCTATTAAATTTAGTGCAGTGTAATTCATATATTGTAGGGGACTCTGTATTTTTAGTGTAATTTCTATTTTAGTAAGACTTGTATCGAATTAGGTTCATTAACCTATTTAATTAAAACCAATCTCTTATTCCAAAAATTCTTAAGGCTGCCTCTTAATTAGTATTGTTAATCTTATTTCTTAGTTATTATTTTTGATTGAATACTCAATGAAGCATATATAACGAATCGAGTTGAATGTTTAGGAATAAATTGTGTGTTTTTAAGTTATTTAAAAACAGGATCCTTCAAACAGACCCCTTCACGAAACTTTAAAACAGAGCCCTTCACGAAAGTTTTAACCTTAATACAGGACACTTCACACAATGTTTCGTCTTAAAAATAGACCTTTCACAAGCATACTATTGTATATACTTTTAAAAGAATTTTAAAATGTTAAACGATATAAATATTAGATCTAAATATAAATAATTTTTTTACATTCAGTGAATAATTCTAGTCAAAATTCACGCATGTTCGAGCCTGTTAGTTAAATATGACATACACTAATAAGATTAGCTAATGATTCATTTTCTCATATGGTTAATAGTAGCAATCATTTCTCAAAACTGTAAGTGTTTGTATGAAGTATGCAAAATTTATGATTTATGATTATTTTATTTTTCAGGATTATAATACCTATTCATTCTGTATTCTACCATATGCCTTATCCATGATGTCACGATATCCCGTGGTTTTAAGAGATAAGCAAACATATTACCGTTCAATTGTTGTAAGACAAGCATAGTAGAAGGTCGAATTTGTATGAAGTCCAGTATATTACTTTACTAGTACAGAACTTTACTAGTACAGAACTTTATAGGTAAGATACATTTTTATATATATTTTTTCAATATTAAAAACAAACATTTTTTTGAAATAATACCCTAACTATTTAGTACAATATATATATATATTATAAAAACAAAGTCAAAAGGTTAGTTATTCTATTCATTCCTCAAAAGAAGTTTTTAAGTTAGAATAGTATAAACACAATTTTTCTATACTTTACTATACAAAAAGCATAAACGAATGTAATTTTAAAATATTTAAAGTTTAATTCCTATATCCTATTAGGAGACCCTGCATTTTTTTACCATAACATGCGTCAAATTCATTTAAACACAGGTACATTTAAACAGGTTCAAATTCATTTAAACATCTGTTTGCCTCAAAATTCTTAAGGGTATCGCTTAATGACTAGTTCTTATTTTTCATTGAAGCATTTTAAAACTTAACAGATTAATAATTATACAGGACTACACGAAATAATTCGTATACATTGACGGTTTTAAATAGCTCATTTCCTTCATTTACCTACCCAAAATGTGACAGAAACTCGAGCATCAGATATTTCTTATCGCGAGTGATTCACCGTGTCAAAGCAAGATCTTCGCTTATCTGATAATATGACTCATTATGATTCAGCGATATGCATGTTGAGGGGGGTACACTCAAATCTTAGTTGCAGTTATAAATATGTATTTTAAAGCATAATCATTCGAAAATTCGATTATTTTTCATGAAACGCTCTACCCTATTTTACAGATTTGTATGATAAATTTGGTGAAATATGTACTTAAAAAAAAAAAAAAAATCTATATTTTGAACGTTATACTAAAAATGTATTTGTGTAAAACCTATTTTTACATTGCATGAATTCGTATTCATTTGAGATTAGTACTCTATTTCTTAAAATATCTGTGGAATCATAATATTTTTACAGGGTATATTGTGAAGGGTCCTTTTCAAACAGCGGACCTTGCATTTTTATGAAAGGTCAATATCCCTAGTATTTCTGTCGTTGTAATATAATATGAATCTATTGGATTTATTTTGTGAAGGACCCTGAGATTCGAATAAGGTTATATTATTTGTGAAGGGCTCTGGGTAGTCGCATTATTTTATGAGCAGGGTTTAATATCTATAACTTTTCAAAGTTTCTTTCGAAGGGTCCGTGTATTTCGAACCTATCGATGCGCAAGCTGTACTTTTAGCGTAACTTGAATTGAAAAAAAAGGCTAAAGTGTAAATTATCTGATTTTATGAAGGGTCCTTATGCATAAATGGATTTTTGTGAAGGGTTCCTTTTTATTTAAAAGGGGATCTGTTCACTATTTTAATTAACTATGCACTAGCTGGTAAAATTATATTTTGTTCACATAACATTTCAAGAATGTTGGAAAGTGATTCATGAATTATGTCGCTACGCATGATTTTTCATTCTTGTTTATTTTATATATACGTTAAAATTCTTCGTTTTGTAGCACTCTGTATTTTTTTAAGTGTGTATTGTTAGACTATCGTAGGGCTTCTCTGGGTAAAAAAAAAAGGGAGGGGGGGGGAGGGGGCGAGCTGTTAAATTTAGTACTGTATAATTCATACGGGACCCTATATTTTTTACCTTAATCTGTATCGAATTCATTAAAACGCGCCTGTTTGCCTCAAAAATGTTGAAGTCCGCCAATTAAAATTAATTAATGACCCTTTTTAATTATTAGCATCTACCATTCTACTGCATATGCAAACTGCGTACTCTCGTTGAGGGAAAAAAAATCTCGCCAAAATTTTTTAAGTTCTCCAATTAAAATTAATTAATGACCCTTTTTAATTAAACCATTATTGACTTTTAAAATTCTCCTCTAACATGTATATCGAATACCCTACTCTCGTTGAAAAAAAAAAAAAATCTCGCGAAAATTTTTAAGTTCTGCAATTAAAATTAATCACCATTTTTAATTAAACCATTATTGACTTTTAAAATTCTCCTCTAACATGTATATCGAATACCATACTCTCGTTGAAAAAAAAAATTCTAAGTTCCCCAATTAAAATTAATCACCATTTTTAATTAAACCATTATTGACTTTTAAAATTCTCCTCTAACATGTATATCGAATACCCTACTCTCGTTGAAAAAAAAAAAAAAATCTCGCGAAAATTTTTAAGTTCTGCAATTAAAATTAATTAATTACTATTTTTAATTAATATTTTTAATTAATTAATCATTCACTTCTACTGCATACACTCATAATAAAACTGCATACTCTCGTTGAAAAAAAAAAAAAAAATTGCTTCGAAAAATGTCTAAGTTCTCCAATTAAAATTAATTAAATTTCTAATTCGCTAAAATAAATCCCTTGAAACACACCTCGTATTCTAGTAGGAAATTCTCCGCGAAAAAAAAAAAAAAATTGCTTCAAAAAAATTTCTAAGTCTCGCAATTAAAATTAATTAACACTAATCCTTAATTAATCCCCTTATCTTAGGTGGTGGAGGAGGGCACTTCGGGAGGAGGAGGGCACTTTGGGAGGAGGTGCGCACTTTGGGAGGAGGAGGAGGTGCACTTTGGGATGGTGTGTGACGTGCACTTTGGGAGGAGGTGTGAGGTGCAGGTGCTGCACCTTGCACCAGCACCTCACACCTCCTCCTGGGGCCGGATCCCCATTTTCTCTCTACTTATGGCTGATACAAGCATCAGATAAGGTACATAATTTAGTGCAGTTAAAAAACACTTAATGTATTTGAAAACGAACTTCAACAAAAAAAATCTCACAAAGATAATCTGTCAGTGTATTTCTATAAAGCCACACTACATATGTACTATATTCTGTGTACTGTACAACATTTTTATAGAGAACATGCTTCAATCTGAACGCAAAGTCTGATGCATGTGTATGCTTTATTTTAAGTTTTAAGCATTTCTTGAACACTTTTAAGCCTTTCTTATCCATTTAAAAAATTTCCATGCAAAATATACATAATGTCACATATCATTGCATAAATATGGATGAATTAAAACTGTCCAATGTTATTAAAATAAACTCTTGACAATAAACCATAATGTATTCATAATGCAATTTTTGTGTAGCTTTGTAAAATTAAACATAAACTATAAAAGTTAAATCTAAACGCACTTTTCTGCCATAGGTAACATGACATAGTGAATCTTAATACCATATATTAGTTTTATTCAGTTTGAAATAGTTTAACATCATTAAAACGTACTTAAAAGAGGTAGCTCCCACAGACGAAATCCTACAGACTTGCTATGCAGTATGTAGAGCAATTTCAATAGAGAACATGCTGTAATAAACCAACGTAACATATCTGATTTGTTCGTTAAAAAAAAAAAAAAAAAAAAAAAAAAAAAAAAAATCATTAAAATACACATAAAATTACTACTATTCATAGGCTATAATTTATGCAAAATGTGGCCCTGTACAAGAATTATAAATGATACGCACACAATTTTCAATGGAGCACATGCTGATATGACTTTTAATACTTGTGAAACAGCGAAACAGTTTATCATTTCAAGAGAATACCCAGTTGCAAGCAACTCCACTCCTTGTCTATGAGTAGTTGTATAGCACATCTTAAAGGAAACATGTTAAAAAGAAGTATAAAAAGAGAAAAAATGCATTTAAAACAGAAAAAGAAGCTATGGATCGCACCGTCAACTTCAACAGCCAATCCGAAATTAGAAGCTAGCCAATCAAGATCTAGCTTGCGTAGAGCAGCCAATCAGGAATAACATGTGATTTAAGATCGAAAGAGAGTAATAATAATCATTAGGATGAGAGTTTTGAGTTAAAAAGGGAGAATTTTTAATAGAAACAAGTGAAAGGATGAAGAGAAAGTTAGGTTTAACTGTTGCAAAAGGAGATTCGATCGCTAATAAGTAAAGTGAAGCAAAAAGAGCGTAAAGCTACCCCAATTTAAAAAATTAGGCAGTTTTCATTGCCATACATTTAAATATAGTTAAGTAAAGTTTAGTATATGTATAAATAAGAAAAGTACAAATATTTTATATATATATATATATATATATACAGGGTTTAATTTCTAAGAAAATAAGTACCGAAACCCTAATAATCTGCAGTACTAACACCCATGGCGTAACCCCCCCCCCCTCTCCACCCTCACTCCAATCTGCATATTTATATTTCATACATTATTTACAAAATTTAAAGCATTGTTTTTTATTTAGCAAAAATAAAATTTTCAAATATATTGTGATGAGTTGACATGTTTCAACTCCTCCCTTATTTGTGGAAAAAGGATAATCTCTCTGGAATGAAGATAATCTGACAGATTGATCTCTATTGAGAAAAATTCTATCAATAGTGTGAATTTCATTTTCACTTTGAGATAAGCCAAGCTGCAATACATGCTTTGTATTGAATGATATGTTATCTGAATGGGTGGATAAGAAATGTGAATGGCATTCTTTGGATTCAATGGATCTAGCCCATATGAGTTGGAAATTCTAACTGGATAAGTATGGGATTAAGATAGCTGTCACTCATAGGAAGGCCAGAGGGCGTTTCTTTCCTTATGAAAAAAAAATACCAGTTTTGCCGGAGATGAAGGAATGCGAGGGGATACGAAAGACGGCAGTTGGATTTGGAATACTCGAGAGTGAGGTTCCACTTTGAGCGGACGTCAGAATCGGAATTTGGCTGACCATGTAAATTTACGGCATGGATGCTTATCATAATTTTTCATTTTTACTTTTGTTTTCTTTTTTTAATGTGTTAATTTAAAATAAAGTTTTTTCGTTTCAAACGATAAATGGAATTTATTAATTATATATACAACGTCTCACGCTACCACAATATCTATCTGTGTATACTTAGCTATCAACTATTCCAGTTTTTAGTTATTACTACTTTCAAATAGAAATATTTTCCTAATCTTAATGTTAATTAATCGCAGAATTCTGCGATTAAAAAAAGCTCAGGATTATGATTCAGAAATAGTATTAACACAAAAAATGAATAGCTCGCAGCTATGCAGAATATAGAAAGACTATTTCTGTTTACTCTTTATTCTGATCAAAATAGCATTAATATGATTTGAAATGGAAATAAATAAAATTTTGAATTTAAGACAGACTAAGCTCGAGCCTGCCCAAACCCGAAGACTGATATAAAAATCGAGCCTGTTTCATCTCCATCTCTTACGTGAGCGTCACATTACGTCACTTATAAATGTTTTGATACAAAAGATTGGAGATGGGGGGAAAGGAAAGGGCAACTTAGGATTCTTTTTTGGAAGCGTTTTTGCATTGGGCTGCGGAGCGCAGTGTTTATCAGCTCCGGTAAATTCTGGAAAATATTTAAATGTTTACTAAAACAGAGCTCAGCTCCAGTGGGCTCCGTCGCAAATTAAGCCCTGCATATATATATATATATATATATATATATATATATATATATATATATAATAAATTAAATTTGCGATTCAAGCAAATTTCGAAAGTTAAAAGCATACTGACATACAGATGGGCCCAAAACAAACACTTTTCAACTAAATTAATAAGTATTAAATACAAAAGTTTTGTTCGACGAAGGATTTTTTTCAAAATGTGTTTTTGCCCTCTCGAAAGTGCAAAAATGTTTGATGCAACACAATTAGAATATTGATTTCATGTCTGAATGCATGAAACTTTCAGGTTTTTTATTCAAATACAAACAAACCGAGCACGCTTTCTTTTCTTTTTAAATGTGTGAAACACGCGCTGAATTATAGCCGATTGTTACCTGATGATCACCTTCTTTCCCTATCACGTCTCGAAAGCCTGTTTAAAACATATTTTGATTTTTACAGAAAAATTTAAATGCTGTTTTATTCTTAAAAACCTGATTAAAACTATATAAATTTTCATATGCGAACAGATTATAATAATTTTACGAATGTGTCAAAAGTATTATTTTGAAATGGATTTGAGCCTTAACTAAAGTAAACAATCATACATGCTCTTACATTCTGCCCCATCATCAACAATTTGAAATCAATCTTTCATAAATGAAGTTACATAAACTGCTTCATTCGTAAATTCTTTTATTGTTTTGCTTTTTGTAAAAGGTACCTATTTTATTTCTTCCGTTTATTTACTCTTGAAGCATTCGTGCCTGGGGCATCAGTTTTCAAAAAAATACATACACTCACTTCAAGAAACACTTGCCTCCAATCCTCCAAATGACTGTAATATTGCCCCTGTTGTCTCATTTTGCACATTCTAGGAGTTCAAACGTCAGGGTGGAGGATTTTTGTTGTTGTTGTTGTTCAGAGAATTATTTCAAGAGAACTGCCATATAACCGCCTGAGAGATCTGCACGACCCGAGTCCCAGCCCGCCCGCCAGCGAACAACGTAAAGATCTCCCTCGAACAGTTACATTGTGTCTGAGGTATGAGTCCGGGCCTAATTTTTCCTGTCGACTCTGACCGGGCTCAGGTGAAAATATTTTTCTACATACTCGGTCCAGTCTCCACCTGCACATAATTATTCCTACGATGTGTCTCGGTCAGGCAATTTTTTTTATAAAAATAATAGTGATGATGGATTTTTGTTTACGGAATCTTTGAAAATAAACTTTAATGAGTTACGAAGAAATATTTTCCAAAATCTACTTTTTTTAATATACAGCTTTAAAATGTATTATGATTTATCAATTTTTTATCTTTATTCTAAACTACATTATTTTTTTAATGAGTCTTTATTTGAATGTAAAAGTCTAAGAGTCTAATAAGTGATCATTAATGTTGCTATTCTGTATTCCGTGAATTGCGGACATATAGTTTGAAATATACTGGACAAGTTTCGCATAAATATGTATACAGTATTCTTTAAAATAATCTTAATTATATGTTAAGACAAATCGGATTTTTTGTATACAGCTTTAAAATGTATTATGTTTTAACAATTTTTTATCTTTATTTAAACTGAGAGGTTCCGGATCAGGCCGAACTTATAATTTTTAAAACTGACCAGATGGCAAGATAGCTTTCGATCGTGCCGGTGTGGGTCCCTGGAAATTTCGGCCCGTGCAGACCTCTAGGCCACATCCACCCTTTCTATTCTAATCCCCTCCAGTCACTTCCACTTCTTTCTACTACTAAGTGTGACCAACAACTACTATGATAAGAAGGAAATAATTGCAATTCTAAGGACTTACTGTCCCGCAATTGATTACAAATGATCTCTTCCGCATGTATAATTTTTTTTCAGGGGTAAAGGTAACAGTTCTAAAAAGTTAAATGCTTTATACAAATTTTGTATGCTAAAAGTAACTTACTTTGTAATTTAACTTTTTAAAATAAAGTGCTTGTTACTACTAATAAACTCTTTCTTTATGGGTGCCTGACGGCGCCCTTAAACCTTCTGTGCCACCCTACTACTTGAACATATCGTCATATTAAAGGGGGAGGCTCCCTTCTAAAGTTACGTCCCTGCATATTTGCACCTTTTGTAGCTATCTTACTTTATTTGTTAAAAACTCACACTTGTTCAAACTTGTCCACGATAAAATCAGATGAAGATGTCACGAATATGTTACTTTGTCATCAGACACATTCGTGTATAGTCATCGGATTCAACCTAAGATAAAAATTATTGAGTTAGATGGTGAAATAAAGAAACTTCTTTTGGCAGAAATTATTTTTTAAATTAAATTAAATTTTTTATTTTATTATTATTATTAATATTATTATTTGCAAACAAACCCTTACAAAAAAATGTAATTCAAATACTTAATCCAAATAAGGAAGAAGTGTTAAAAAGTTGATTTTATAGGAATTCAATAATAGAATGCAAGGAAAGGGCATGTTTACAAACACACACAAAAAATTTTCGTTGATTTAAATTTTGTCCATTTGATTCTGTGAAATTGAAGAAAGGATCAGGATCCATTTTAAGCCGTCACTTCCCATGAACTAGAATAAAACTCGATTTTGTTATACTGACTTAATTATTTCACTTTTTAATATTAGAAGGTTTATCCTGTACGATTTCAACAATATTTTTTGCATTTTGTTCGAATTTATGACTTACTCAAGCTCAAAGTTTGTATTATTCGTAGTTTTTGATGAAAAATACGCAATTTCTCCTAATTTTACCTCAGCTATTTATATGAGCGCAATCGTGCAACACTTTCTTCTTTACATGTATTATAAAATACATCAAAATATACAATATATGTTAAAATAAATATGTTATAAAATACATCAAAATGTACAATATATCAGTGTTGGGTACGAACGCGCTCATTGAACGAAAACTCGCGAACTTAGTTCACTTTCTGTGAACGTGAGTTGAACTTGACTCACTTTTTGATAAACGAACGTGAACTGAACGAAAGCTCAAAAAATCTGTGAGTTTGAACGAAATTTACAACTCAAACTCAATTTTTTTCATAATTTATTTAAAAAATTTCCAGCTGTTAAGAACATATTTTTCCCATTCAAATGCCATTTAGAGGCCTTCATGGACTCGGGACGGGTCGAGCCTGATCATCAGTTTTTCTGGGTCGTGCCTGGGTCTTGCTATCTCTGGATGCGCTGGCCGGGCCGAACTGGACTTATTTCTGAACCTGTGCTTAATTCTTCCAAGAAGTCTGCACAAATACCATTATTCTACAATTAAAATTGCCTTTAAAGAATAATATATATACACATTTCTGGGGGGGGGATACAGTACTGTAAAACCTATAATAAGAATCTGTGTATGACGAAATCCTGTTTTAAACGGAAAAATTTCTTGATCAATTGCAAAATGGATATAATAATCCATTTGAAAATAAATAATACTTTGCAAGAGATGACAGACCTGGTAAAAATGGAACTAAACTATAACGATTTTTTTCTGTCCTATGTGATTTCGTCTTAGAAGGTTTTTCGATATAGAATTTTTCAGATTTTCAAGTCTCAAAGCCGTGTAAATGGATTAATGGTATTAATAATAATTCAGATATTTACATACAAATAGAGATCCATTAAAAAATCAATATAGTTTACAATAGGATATGTAGAAATAAATGTAGTACAAACAGTATTTTGGAACGAAGGTCCCTGTACTATGCAGTCTATGGTAGAGGTCTGCATGGGCCGAAATTTCAAGGCCTGGGCCCGGCCCGGTATAAAAGTTAAAACTTCGGTCCAAGCCTGGCCCGGTATAAAAGTTAAAACTTCGGCTCGAGCTCGGCCTGGCCCGGAAAAAAGTTAAAATCTCGGCCCGAGCCCGACCCGGCCCGAATGAATTTCTACAAAACATTTATTTTTACGTCGATTTGGTTAAAATTTTGTCTCGTACGAGGAGTTCTGACCAAAAGTACTTATATTTGCTTTTTATTGTCATGTTTATAGTTTTCATTTTTACAGAAGTCATTGCGATATTTATTTTTTTAATGAATCGCTATTTGTTGTACGTAAATGTTTCAGTTATCATTAATATAGTTAATCCATATTCCATGTATTGGAGACTTAAAAATCTGAAAAATGCTATACAGTAAAATCTTTTAAGACGGAATTGCATAGGAAAGAAAAAAAATGCGTATAGACAAGTTCTCTTTTTAGTATTTTGCCTTGAGCTCGGGGCTTGTCCCGACCATATGCCACAAGCGGGTCCTCAAGGTGGGTGACGTCCCTTTTTAGCAGGTGTAAATGTATTATATATTCTTTTCTTACGTATTAGTATTTTCATTTTGCATGGATCAACATATTTTTCAGGTTAAGACAGGATTCCGTCATAGGCAGGTTCTTTTTCCCGCGTTTTACTATATTTTAATAAGCCTACAAATGTACCAGTGGCGCAGCCAGAATTCGGTTCTAGGGGGGGTTTTGAGTTTATAATAAAGATGGTCGCCGGTTATATGAATCATCGGTTAATGGAATCAGTCTTTTAAATGAATGAAATCATAATGCTTTTCTCCGCAATTACGTTGGTTATGATTCATTTAAACAGCGTTTACAATATTAGAAGCGCGATAGAATTAAAAATAGCTAAAAGAGGAACCACAACTAATTTATAAAATTTTAACGATAAATATACGAATCTCCATCATAAGCAAGAGGTCGCTGCAACATTACCAACAAATGAAATGTAGTCTTTAAATTTGTGTACAGACCCCCTCAGGGCTCGGAAGTAGCGCGCTACAAGTAGCGAAACTACAGTAGCCGCTACTTTTTCCAGTAGTTTGCAGTGTAGCGCGCTACATTTAAAAAAGTGTAGTGTAGCGAGTAGCGCGATACAAAATATCAGTAGTTTGTAGCGCGCATCGACGCTACTTTTGACGCTACTTTTGACGCTACTTTCGGAGGGAGGAAAAAAAGGTCCCAATCTTCAAATCACATGATTATAACTCGTTTCTTTCGTGCGAAATATGTTCTCTGCAACAATTTGCGAACGTCAGCGACAAATCTCATTTGCAGTGTCATATATTTCTCCATAGACGACGGGCACGGTCACAAATTATCTGTCATTTTCACAGTTTGGGTGTCAGAAACTTCGTGTACTCTTATTTAAATCCATAGAAATCTTCTCAATATAATGTATTTTTATACGACTACGATTTTTTTTCACCAAAATATAGTCGTCTGGCTATGTTAAATCTTTATCTGACTAATTTCTTCTACCTTTTGCCTCCCACCCCCAGCAAGCAAAGAAATGTAAAATCCTTATTAAAAAAAGAAAAAGAATGGATTTATCTAAACATTATCCTCTAAATTATCCCTAATCTCTCAAATTCACGCTTCCCCATAGTAGCATACAAAGGAGTTTAAAATATTTTTAAATCTTTATTTTTATACAAAAATAAAATCTTTCACTCATTTGTCTAATGACAACAAATAAAAATTATTTCCTTGTCCCCAAAATTTACGCTTCCCTTTTTGCCCCTCCTCCAGCATACAGTTTCAAATATTTAAAACTCTTTATTTTAAAAAAATGTCCACATTTGTTTCTACCTAATAATAATATATAAGTAACTATCTAAATTGTCCCCTAACTTCCCATAATTTACTCTTCTCCCCCCCCCCCCCCACAAAAAATTTTAAGTTGTTTTTATTTCTATATAAAAAAATCTTCTGCACATGTTACGTGTGTCTAGGTTTAGAGGTGGCCGCTATTCAGAGATATAAGCGTTTTCAAATATATAAATTTTAGGAATTAAAAAGTGGCGCTAAATAGAGGTGGTCGCCTTTTCGGGAGAAAAACCAGAATGGAGGTCTTATTGTACATAGATTTTTAACCTGAAAAAATATTTTGGACATTCTTTTGAAATTCGGGTCAACCCGACCCCTACCCGCTAGAGTCAAAACCCAACCCGAAACCGATCCGAACTCGAAATAATGAAATTCAACCTGATCCACAGTAAATAAGTGGAAGTCAACCCGATCTGAATCCGACCCACAAAAAAAAAAAAAAAAATCTAGAGCCGGGTCGGGTCGGGTGCGGGTAAATCGACCCGATGCAGGACTCTAAACGGTATAAAACTAAAAATCTAATCTTTAAATGTTTTTTTAAAATTAGTTGCGGTTTCAAAACTTCCATTTATAACGAAATACTATAAGAAGCAAAACGCTAAATAATCGTTTCCTGTCTTCCTGTCGATCACACAGTTTTTTGCCATAACAAAATTAGAAGTATCAAGAATTAGAATTGTAACTATTCAGCAGAAATGTTTCAGCTGTGCAGGAGCATTCGTTATAACCATTATCGTACCAGTAGTTGAAAAAGTATGTTTATATTAACTTCCTGATACGAATTCTAAGATTAACAAAACAGACAGGCACGCATTTTGCTTTTGTGAAACTGTGATCTGCGGTTTATATAGACTTTTAATGTGAAAAAATATTTTGGACATTCTTTTAAAAAACCGGGTCAACCCGAACTCGACCCGCAAGATTCAAAAAGCCAACCCGAACCCGAAAGAATGAAAGCCAACCCAACCCGCAACAAAAAATTTGAAGTCAATCCGACCCGAACCCGAACCGCAACGGGAAAATATAGCCAACCCGAACGGCGGGTCGGGTCGGGTTTGGGTAAAAGCGAGTAACCCGTCCCGATGCAGGATTCTAAGCGCTACTGTGCTACATCACTCTCATAAATGTGTAAGATTATTACAATTTTTGTTTTCAAATTTCCTCTTTTAAAAAAAATTCCAACATAATTAAAAAGGTTCTATGAATTTGCTTTGTTTGTCTGTCCGTGCTCTAACTCTCATAAATATACTCCGACTGCCATGAAAGTTTTATATGTTATTGAAGTTTACCATAGAATGTTCAGTATTGAAAATGAAATGTGTAGCATTTATATCTCGCTTACAGGGACGTTCAAAAGAATTCTGTTACATTATGGTCTATCGGGAAAAATCGTTTGCGGTGTATTTAATTAGCGATGATTACTAAAGTAGCGAAGTAGTGACTACTTTTGGAAAGTAGTTTGTAGTCTCTACTTTTAAAAATAAGTAGTTGTAGTTAACTACATTTTTTATAAAGTAGTTGTAGTTGTAGTTCGTTACAAACAAAAAGTAGTTTTTCCGAACTCTGGACCCCTTACGAAACAAATGATTCGAAAGAAACACCGATTGCAAAAATCTGCTCATAATCGAAAAATAGCTTTTTATAACTTTAAGTACTTTTTTTAAATTCTTACTTTTGCAAAGATTTTTTTCCTGGGTACGCACATAGCTTGATCTTAGATATAACTGAGAGCAAAAAACGCAAAAAAAGCAGCTTGAAACTGAGATAGACTTACAATGTGTATGTTTTTTTCTCTGCAATTCGATGATCTGTTATTGTTTCGAACGTGGAACAAAGACAGAAATGCAATTAAGAAACAGACCACTGTATACTATATAACTCAAAGCGTCTCTGTGAGAGTATATGACCCATCTTTTACTATAAGACGTCTCGACAACGTGACGCAGTCCAAAAATCAAGTTTTGACATAACCTATGCGTGTAATATGCGTTTTCACAGTTTTAAGTAGAATTTTCGCCGTTTAATTGAATCACATTGTTGAATAGAATTTGATTTAAGAAAGCGGTGGATTCTGCCAAGGCGGAAAGGCCAAAACACTTAATTTTAACTTTAGTTGTTTTGATTCATATAAGCGGCAATTATAGTAATTTTTTTTAGCTCTGGGGGGGGGGGTTAACCCCCAAACCCCCCCCCCTTGGCTGCGCCACTGAAATGTACTATTCTTAATAAAGAATAAAATTTAATGTTTAATTGTAGAATGATGGCGATTTAAAAATGTATTCATTTTTCGCAAAAATTTTTGGGCCAGGGCAAATTTGACTGATTTTTGAATGGACCAGGTCACGCCGAGACAATGATTTTCATACGGGTTGGGTCAAAACCGGGGCGGAAAACTTAGGCCCTTGAAGAGCTGGAAGAATGATACTAGTCCCAGTTCGGTACGGAAAAAGTAAGTTAGGTCCGGCCCGAGCCTTCAGAAAAAAGTATGGACCGGGCCCGGCCCTGAAAAGAATGCAGACTTGGCCCGGTCCGATTGCCGTCCGGAATGAAAACAGGCCCAATCCCTGCCCGTGCAGATCTCCGGTCTGTGGCACTTTTATTTAAAATGAACAATATAAACATGAAAAAAGACTGTAATAATTATTTTTTTTTTGGTCAGAACTCCTCGCACAAGACAAAATTTTAAACACATGGACGTAAAAATAAATATCTGTACAGAACAATTAACACTATACAGGCTGCTGATGCATTTTATCTGTCATTTATAAAAACTATCATAAAGAAATTCCAAATTCTTCACAGAAAGTTGGAATAATTATTTTTGATTATTATAAGTATAAATATTTCGTGAATAAGGTAAAGGAAAATTAGTATTGAAAATTTTATTCTCGAAATTTCTGAGTAAACAATCCGCCAGATTTAGCAATACTCTTTGTGGTATGTATAGTGGTTAAAAAGGCTCTGACTTGGCCTTAGAGGTTGACTTTTGTTTCGGATTTGGGTCGGTTTCGGATTGGGTTTTGACTCTTGCGGGTCGGGTTTGGGCAGACACGATTTTTCAAAAGAATGTGTCGAAAATAAAAAGGTTAAAAATCTATATGCCATAAGAACTCCATAGCGTACACACACGGAAAGCGAATATTTCTATTTAGCAAACTTTTCAGTTTTTAACACAATTATATATTTATATTGTACTGCTTTTCTGCATTTATATGGAAATTTTATTTTTTATGCAACATTCATGGATAAAGTACTTCTCTTCTTTATACATTTTGCTTTGGAGATACTTTTGGTTTTTCGTGTTTGGTCATCTGCAACAAAGCTTTAAAGCCCCTTTCCCTACCCACACCTCTCCAGTTCTCTGAATCCTAATTGGAACCTTTTTGTATCAGAGGCCGGAAGGCCTCTTCTTTGTACATTCCGGAAAAAGCAACCCATCTTATTCTTATCTATTTAGTGATCAAATCGGACACTATTTGCCCTCTGCGTCAAAGCGTTAATTTATTGTTTTCTGGCTAGGCCAGAATCAGGAAGAGAAAATTTTCCGAGAAACTTCGTCCCCTGCTCAAAAAGAAGAAAGAGACCTCCGCCCTGCTACTGCCTGTGGATGGAGAGTGGCGTCTTTTTTTATCACACGCCATGCTAAGGTCTTCCTAAAAGGATTTTTAGGTTGTAAAGAATGAAAGTAAACAACGATTTTAGAGAAAGTGCAATTATCTATGGAAAATATTATACACTAAAAAATAATAATATTATAATTATAATTAATAATATTAGATTATAAATTCAAAAATTTGAGATTTTTTTCTATATCAGTTGGTGCAAAAAAATACAGCCCATCTTGAAAAACTATTGCGGGGGGGGGGGGGGCTCTGACAATCTATAAACACGTAATATGTCTACCTGTGCAATAAACTATCACAAACACTATATGTGTTTTGTGTGTGTCAGAAACGAATTGTAGATTAATATTTTCCATATTACGAGAGAAGAAAAAATGGTTCTTAACTGTACCGTAAAGAAAGAATAATCTATGATTGCAATTCTTATATACATTTTATTTCTCAAGCAGTAAATTTAAAATACAGGGTGATTCTAAATTCATGGTATAAGCTTTAAGGCTTGGTACAGGACACTGTAACCATCATTTATTGTATAGGAATGTATTGGTGCAAATGACGTATTGAGGTACAAACACCAGGGGCCAATTTGGTCCTTTTTTTTACTTAAAAATTTCTCATTTATACCAGAAAATTCCTATATTATTACATAAAGGTCCTATACTGTTACTGATTACATACAGAAAAAATTCTTTGAAAATTTCCGGTATTAAATCAAAATTTTTCAATTAAAAAAACCCCGCAAAACTGGCAAATCTGTCAAACAAGGAAAACATGAAAAGAAATAGGAATAAAGAATTTTTTTTTTCAAAAATTTTTATTTCATACCGGAAATTTTCAATGTAATCATGAAATGTCTGTCTTGAATAAAAAAAAAAGAATAGCATAGGAATTTCTCATTCTTGGTTTTCGTAATGTTTAGGCTTTTTTTTTTTTTTTTTTTTTTTTTTGCGCTACTTACGACGAGTAACTTTTACTTTTTTATTTCTGATAATCCGACATAGAGTTGGGTTGGGTTGATTTATGACGGCCAATTATCAACACGAGGGATATAGGCCCTAGGGGGGGGAGTGCCCTCCGTGGGGGTCTTTCTAAGAATCCGACATAGAGTCCTGCGCGGGTCAAGAGCTCTACCCGAACCCGAAAATTCGATTTGAAATCAGCACGCAATCCAACCTGAACCCGACAAAAATAATAAATTCGATCCGCAACCCGACCCGAACGCACCAAAATAATTGTCGGCGACAAGCAACCCGACCCGAACCCGAAATGAAAGGAAAGTAAATTCTGTTTTCATGCAATTGTGAAAAGTAACCTACATTTATATCTCTACTACCAATTTTATGTTTTTATAGAAAAAAAAAAGACAAGTGTTTAATATTCCAATATTCATAAAATTCATTTTTTAATATTCAAATATAGTAAAACCTCTAAATAGTAGATACATCGGGATCATTGAATAGAGTCTTGCATCGGGTCAGGTTGCACAAATTTCTGTTTTCAGGTTTTAATGATTCTAAAATTCTTTTTGTAGGTTGGGTAGCCTAGAATAATTCTTGCGATCAGGTTGTTTGCATTTTCAGAAAAAGTTTGAGCACAACTATATTTCAGATGAAAATAAATATGTTTTGGAGTATCAATGAGTATATATTCAAACTAGTGCGAGAAGAAGGAAAAATACTTATTTTACCTTTTTTATATCATGTTTATATTCTTCATTTAAAAAAAATGTGTTCTGAGATGTGGTATTTATTTTTTAAATGCATCTGATTACATGTAAATATCACAGTTACCATTAATATCGTTAATCCACTTTCTATGGCTTGGAGATTTAAAAATTAAAAAAATTCTATACAATAAAATCTTCTAAGGCGGAATTACATATGGAAAGAACAAAAATCCGTCATGGGCTGGTTCCCCTATGAGCAAGTTCATCGTCTGTTGTAAATGCATTACATCCTTTCCACAAGTACTGTTATCCTCATTTTACATAGATCAACGTTTTGTTAAACACGGGATTCCGTCATAGGCAGGTTCTTTTTCTCAGGTTATACCGTATTTTAATTTTATTGCCTAGAAATGTATGTACCCATCTTATATATATATATATATATACATATTAACTTTGTCGTATTCTGTCTACACTTTATTACTATTATCTCTTTGGAGATTTAGTTAGAATGTTACAAGAACTTGATTAATGTTTTTTGAAATTCAAAGATATTATATATATATATATATATATCAATTTTTATTGTGGAATAATAGCGATTTAAAAATACGTGCATTTTTAGAAAAAAAATTGGGGGATGGCCAAATTTTACTGATATTTTTATTGGACAGGCCAGAGCCGTGCCCGGTCCAACGATTTTCATATGAGCTGGGACTGAAAATTTCTGCCTGTTTAGACCTCAAGAAGAATGCAGTCCAGCCCCGACGGCAATAAATCTAGTCCGGCCCATCTGTGTCCGAACCTCTAGAAAAAAGTAATCCCCAAACGAAGCTCAGACCGAGTGTCGGGAAGGAAAATTGGGCCGGGCCCATGAAGACCCTTACATTGAATAACCAAAAGATTAGTTCACAAAATTTTGTAGATTTGGACAATAAAATTCTAATATATTAAAAAAAAAAAAAAAAAAAAAAAAACGAGTTTTTAGTGAACTTTGTTCACTTTCATAAATGAGTTTGAGTTGAGCGCGTTCGTTTGAAAAATTTTGAATTTGAACGCGAACTTGACTCATTTTTGAGAAAGAGTTTGAACTAGTTCGTGTTTTTTGCGAGCGTGCCCAACACTGCAATATATGCAGTGTTGAATTCAGGGGGTAGGTCGGGGGGGACATTCCCCCCCCGGGAGCATTGAAATGTCCCCCCCGGAAGATTTGATATTGTATGTTTTTAATGGTAAAAAAGTGCAATTTCCCCCCCCCCCCCGGAGACACAGAAATCCCTCCCGGAGAAAAGTTTCTGAATTCAACACTGAATATATGTAAAAATAAAAGTGTTGCAAAGCTGCGCTCATAGTAAAATATTAAAAAATATATTAAAAATTGAGGTAAAATTAGGAGAAATTGCGTATTTTTCATCAAAAATTACGAATAATACGAACTTTGAGCTTCTGTAAGTTTATAAAGAAACGAACAAAATGCAAAAAATAGCCTCCGGAGGACTTCTTCACTTCCTGCCCACTTGGGGCGCTGCTTCTTCCATGGAAACCATTGAGTTCGTCTGATACATGACATTAGCTCCTTTGTAATAAAGGTACTCTACTTAAGTTCACTTCAAAATCAAAAACATGTTCGTAACCTTAACTGTAAATTTTATGTGGGTTTTCGATTAATAGTTGGCATCAGTAATCAAGGATTTGCAAATATTATTGAATTGGTTGTTTGCTTTGGTCTCCTTGGAAACAAATGCTCCTGCACTCGGATGTGTACTTTGTTAAAAAAAAAAAAAAAAATTATAATTTCATCAAGTAGTCATTCTGTAAAAGGTAATATCAACCATATCATCAAATCAACAATTATTATGTAATGTGGCTTGTTTTCTTTTATTACTTCGAGTTGCAAAGTATTTACTAGATGAAGTCATAAAGGAAATGCTACGTGAACTTATTATTTTGATTTAAGTTTTACACTATAGATATATTTGTCTTTTATGGTGAATGTTTCTCATCCCGTGTCAATGCCAAGTTGACGTGTTGGACTTTTTTTTTTTTTTTTGGTTTTCCTGGGGTAATATTTTTTGGCAAATATTGAATACAATGGAGCATAACCTTATTTCATTCCACCGTTTGGCGTTTTTAAAAAATGATGCCACATTGGTGACTTTTAAATTGTTTATTTACATTTATCATACTATAATCCTCAATATAAGCAAATAGTAAAATGTTGCCATTCTTAATTTTTAAGTAGTTACACATAGGAAAAATAATGGATTTAGAGATGAAAACGTTACTGAAAAATAGATTGCATTTATATGAGAGTAGCAGCATACCGAATGTAAAATAATTATTAAATTAGTTCTAGTTAGCAAGTCCCTTCCTGACAAATAAACAGTATGACTAAAATTTTTCTTTAAATTCCTTCAAAATTTCTCTTTGATTTTAAAATATTTGTTTTTAGAGCATAAGCAAATTTTATTAGTTTGTTTTAATTAACAGAAGAAGCCATGAAATTTTAAAAAAGTTTCTTAATTTATCCTCTTCTAAAATAATAACTGAAAGCAATTTTTTTTTTTTTTTTTTTTTTTTTTTGTGTAATGTTTACTTGTAAAAAGCATTCTTTATCAAAATGGTATTGTCTGTGTTAAATATCATTAATAAGTGTTTTAAAATTTGACTTTTTAATATCATTAAACTCTGAATATATAAAAATATTCGTCCAACCGAATAGTTACTAATCGGTTGGCTGAATATTCGGTATTTGGCCAAAATCACTATTCGGTGCATCCCTAATCCTAACTAAATATTTTAGGTCAAGCACATTCTTTGTTTTCCTGAAGTTCCAGAAGAATTTGTCAAGTTTTTCTTTAGATACTCGACAAAATTATTAAAATCAAAAGTGTCCTGATACTTTTGATCAGATAGTATATATCAATTTCTTTCAACTTGAGATTGTATAACATCATTAAAATGCATTTAAAAAAACTACTATCAATCAATTGTGATGTGTCAAAATATCTTTGTATGTCCCTATAAACAAACGGTAAAACTGAGCTACGCCACCAGGCGCGATGAGGGGCGCCCATCAGTTACTCAACCATCGTACCCATGTCCTGAGGGACATATAACACGCATGTCTGGATTTGTCTCTCTGTATGCATTACGGCCAGTCGGGGCACTGCCACCTGCACATCGACCTGATTAAACCCATATGTGAACGACATAGGTTGCTGCGATACGTGGAGGTCCCAGAAGAGACCACCGCGAAGACACTTGGGGACGGGTCGGAGTACCCAACAGCTTCAGAGCTGAACACCCAAAAGGGAGCCAGGTCCTGGGTAACAAACGGTAAATACACACTGTTTTCTGTAAGGAACATACTGTTGTGAATCTTTGTATATCAGACATAGAGATGGAAATGCTTGGAAAGAAACCAGAAACTTTGGGAAAAAAACTGGTTGGTTTTTTTCCGTTTTTTTCCAAAGGTGTATTTTTTAATTTTTCCAGAATGGAAAAATTGAAATTTAATTTATAAAATAATATATTCAAAATGTTATTATGGCTGCATTCTGATTTTTTTCTTTATATTTTTTCATGTTCAGTGCTTCACATGAAAATGTTAACATGAAAAATATTACCTGTAAGCAGTTTAGGAAGAACTCTGCTGTCCTTTAATCTCTTCATTTAAGTCCCTTCACAATTTTTTCACCTTAAAACATAAGATCCTTTACAAAATTCGGAAAATCTTTCAATCTCTATTCTGAATCTTCCAGAAATGTGACAATTTTAGAATAACAAAACTTGTCACATAACAGCTAAAATCAGCAATGAATCTATTATCTAGCTGAATATGTGTATGAAGGACCTTATTAAAAATATCTAAATAGGAACCTAAATATAACGATAATTTCTAATTCACAAAATTTTGATTATATTTTGTATGACAATTTTGTAAGATTTTTTTCATAAGGCAATATTTTTTATACAAAGGTTTACAAAAACAGGATCGAGGGGAAAAAAATGTTTGCCTTGACCACATTATCTATGCAGAAAGTTTGTTCCAAGATGTATGAACACACCGTGTATGTTTATAACTTCTGAATATGATCGCCCATTTGAGACACCTGTTCTCTGGTTCATTTAAAAACTTCCTTGCCAAATCAAAAAGAGCAGGAAAGTTATTCTTGCTGATTTGCCACCATTTTAATATATTGTATTGTTTTACTTTTAGTCCCTTCCTGACAAATAAACACTATATCACTGTAAAATGTTTATTCTAATTCATTCAAAAAACTTCTTTGATTTTAAAGTATTTGTTTTAGAATATAAGAACATTTTATAAATTTATTTTAATTCACAGAAGAAGCTACAAAATTTAAAAGCTTTATTAATTTAAAAAGTTTTAAAACTATCCTCTTTTTACGTTATAATTTAAAACTCAGATCTGTGTAAAGGTTTCTTGTAAAAAGGTCTAGTTGCTAAAATAGTTGGATCTGTGTTAAATATTATGTAAAATTGTTTTATAATTTAACTTTTAATACCTTTTAAACTCTGAAATATAAAAATACTCAGCCAGCCAAATATTCGGTATTCAGCCTCACTGTTACTATTGAGCTTGCTGAATATTCAGTATTCGGTTTATCTCTGGACTGAATATTCGGTATTCAGCCAAAATCACTATTTGATGCATCCCTAATTATTATTATTAACAGACTTTCAACAAAGGAGGTTATGCAATTGAATCGGTTATTTCAGAAACCACATAAGTCAAGTTTTTTCCAAATATAATTTTTTTGTTGTAAATGTTTCCTTAAAGGTAGAGCCATGATCTGGGTATTAACCACATAAGTCAGTACATTCCTTCCTCTTCAAACAATACCTTCTAATTTTCGTTCATTACTTAAATGACATAAGGTCAGCAACTTAAGTGGTTTTTGCATGCAATACCATGCGGATACCATATTAAAACATAAAAAAAAAAGTTCCTGTATAAGTGCTATCTTCATTAATTTTGATTCAAAATACAGTGGAACTCGGTTATAACGACACTGCTTTTAACGACACCTTGGTTATAACATCAACAAACTGCTAGTTCCGGCAGATACCCATAAGAAATAACGTTAAACAACCTTGCTTTTAACGTCATGATAAAAATGATAACCTCGGTTTTAACGTATATTTTTCGTGCTTTTCTGCTTGAAAATTCCAAGTTAGTATCTTTTCTGGAGGGAAATTTTAAGGAGTGGAGATGAAAGAAAGTCATATAAGCACTGTAGAATTGTCGAGTGAAGCTAGAATGTTCCTCGAGGTATATTGTGAGTGATTGCCCACTATTGTAAACCTGGGAAATCACCTCTCTCCCTCCCCCTCTTCCCGGAATGACTGGCCTTTACTTCCCATTGTATTCCTAGACCTCTTTTTTCCCTTTCCATGACGTCATGAACGGAAGTGTTAAGGAAGGGGAGGAGGAGATTTCCAGCTAACATTCTCCACTTATCGAGAGGTGTCTGTCGTCAGTGAAGCTGTGTGTCTGCATGTTTTAAGAAACTCATTTTTGTTTCTCGATGGCCGAAAACCGAAAAAGAAAAGCTTTGAGTTTGTATGATAAAATGAAAGTAATAACGGAGCCAGAAAAGGAAAGAAAGAAAGCTGATATCTGCCGCGAATTTGGTTTAGTTAATTCAACAGTATGTACCATATGGAAAGACCGACAAAAAATTATGGATTCTTTTCAACAAAATGGGTCTACTATGAAAAAAATTCGCAAGCCCATTCGACAAGATCTGGACGAAGCATTATTGAAATGGTTCACACAGCAGCGAACCTCAAACATTCCGATTAATGGTCCCCTTCTTGCTGCAAAAACAGAAGAATTAGCAAAACTTTTGCAGGATGAAGAATTTTCATGTTCCAGTAGCTGGATAGAGCGTTTCAAGGCGTGCCACAATATCAGTGTTTTCAAAAATATCTGGAGAGGCCAAGAGTGTCAACAAAGAAACTGTGGAGGAGTGGCTGAAAATCTGGCTGAAACTTCGCGAAGGGTATGCAGACCAGGAAATATTTAATGCCGATGAAACTGGTCTATTTTTTCGTTTAACTCCAGACCAAACTTTAAAATTTAAAGGTGAAAAATGTATTGGTAGAAAGCTGTTGAAGGATCACCTGACAGTCTTAGTATGTGCAAATAGAGACGGCACTGAAAAACAAATGTTAACTGTTATTGGTAAAAGCAAGAAACCTAGGTGCCTTAAAAATGTTAAGCATCTTCCCATTCACTATCTGGCGAACTAGAGAGCTTGGATGACGTCTGATTCATTTGAATCAGAGATGTTACGTTGGGATCGCGAGTTGCTGAAAAGAAATAAAAAAGTGCTTTTCCTACTAGACAACTGCACAGCACATCCCAAAATTGACACATTACAAAAGATCAAACTAGTGTTTCTACCTCCAAATATCACCAGCCTGTTACAGCCTTTGGACCAAGATGTTATTCACAGCTTAAAATGCAAGTATCGAGCGCAAGTTCTAGCCAAAATTATAGAATGTGTTGAAAAAAAGAAAGATTGTGTAATCAGTGTACTGGATGCCGTTTGTTTTTTAAGCAAAGCTTGGCGTCAAGTGAATCCTCAGACAATAAGAAACTGTTTCCGGCATGCAGGTTTTTTTCTGAAGAGGAAGGATAAACCGAATGTAATGAATTATCCCTGAAAGAATGGCTCAACAAACTTCAACCTGGAAATTTAATGGTTGAGCAAAATGACATAGATGCATTCGAAACAGCAGACGAAAATTTGCAAACTTCTGAAGTTTTATCAGAATCTGAGATAATTCAAGAAATAAAACATCGCTAGAATCAAGAAATTAGCGACACAGACGATGATGATGCTAATCACGAAGACCCTGACAGCGTACCTGAAATACCAACTGCTACAGACGCTTTAAACGCTAGAAAAATTGTATCGCAGTTTTACGAAACCCGAGAAAGTAATGAACAAATAATAAACAAAATTGCAGACATTGAAAGCAATTTGGAAGATTTTTATTGTTCTACTAGAGTTAAACAATCGAAAATTACAAACTTTTTCTCGTCGTCATAAAGTTCCATTCATTAGGATTAAGTGTTGTAATTTAGTGTAATAAATGCTCTTACATCATACAGGTATGTTATTTTTTTATTTCCGTGTATGTAATCTCTAAAATTAACCTCGTATATAACGTCACCTCTGGTATAACGTCATAAATCTCCCGGTCCCCCCGATGTCGTTATAACCGAGGTTGACTGTATGTTTAATATGGCTGTTTTGGTCAAATTAAATACCACCAAACCTTGTTTCTTGCTAAAACAACATAAGTTGGAAACAGTTTTTCTGTTATTCTTCTTTTTATTATTCATAAATTATAAAAATTATTCGATATTTACAAACTTTGAAGTCCAAACTCTATAATGAGCCCAAAAAAACCCATAAAAATCCATTTACGTGAATAATAAAGTTTTTTTTTATTATTATTTCTGAAAAGTTCTGATTCTATGACTTATGTGGTTTTTGAAATAACTGATTCAATTGGTTTGTATCTTTTTTTTCTTTGTACGCCCAAGCATAACTCTTGAACAAATGGTCCGTTTTTCATTCTTTTTTACTTTTATTTGAAAGATCTCTTTTTGCAGATGGTCTAGTTTCAATATCATTAGAATCTATAAATGATTTGTTTTCATGTCTTTTTTTTTTCTTTATAGGCTTCAACTTTCATAAAAATTGATCAATCACTGACAAATTTTAATATGATATTAAGGCATACAGAACTACTTTACATTTAAAAAAAAAATTCGTTGTATCATGTATAGCGTTTTTATTGGGGCACCTCAAATATTTTGATATAGAAACAATGAGATTTAAAATGAATGGGAACTGTCCTGCATCAGGCTGGATTACACAATTTTACGAGTCTCACCTCTTCCTGGATACCCACTGAGCTGTATTATGCTTCTTAATGCCCTCTAATTAGAGATATAGTTATTTTGAAAACCTACAGTATAGCAGTAATAAAAATTTAATTTAAATCAAAATTTTACCTTTTTTTTTTTCTTTCTACATTGCTTGGTTGGGGTTAAAGAGGACATTTGTTTTCACCTAACTTAAATAACAAAAAAAAGAATTTAAAGACAGAGATTTATTTTTTGTAATTTTTAGTTATTATACATAATTAATATTCAAAATTGCTATTTTATATTTTAGGTTTTGAAAATATGTGGCTATAAAGTCTTTTTCGTGATGTCTTCTGAATGTATAGATCTTGCTTCCCAAGAACTCACTGATATACCTGAATCTGTTCTTGATAACAAGGGAGCAGAAAAACTACTTCTGGATTTCAACTCTATATCAGCAATTCCTTCATCAGTATGTGAGAATTTTTTGCATTTGACTTGTCTGTCATTGAATGGCAACATGCTGGAAGTTTTGCCTGAAAATATCAGTAAATTAACTTTATTGGCTGAATTATATCTAAAAGAGAATTTATTATGTAACTTACCAGATAGTATCACTAAATTAGAATATTTAAAAAAGCTTCACATCACTGGCAATCAGATCAAATTATTACCTTTTAATTTCTCATTGCTTCAAAATCTGACTGAATTTGTAGCAGATGAAACTGAATTAGAAGAACTGCCTTCTGATTTTGGATTACTTCAAAACTTGTCATATCTTGAACTTAGTTACAACCGTATCAGGGAGTTGCCAGGCAGTTTTGGGAACTTAAAATCATTGAAAGAATTCAGCATTTCAAATAATTTATTAAGATCACTTCCAGAATCTTTTCAGGACTTAAACTGTATTGAAATAATAGATTTGTCACATAATGGCCTTCTTAAACTCCCTGAAAATTTTGCATCTGCTGAAAAGTTATTAAAACTTTTTCTTTCTTACAATAACATTGCTGTATTACCAGAATGGTTTTCAAGATTAATTAAGGTAACAGAAATTGATATGCATAATAATGCTTTACAAGAAGATCCTTTTCCAGATAAATTTGGTAGTTTATTGAATAATTTAGAGCATTTAGATTTGAGAGGAAACAATATAACAAGTTTGCCATCTTCGTTTGGAAATTTAAGCAACCTTAAAAAAGTTCATCTAGGATCTGCAGGAGAACCAGAACGAAAACGTATTTTTAGTTCTGGAAATTGTATATTTAAACTTCCAGATTCTTTTCCTCAGTTATCTAATTTAACTGTGTTAGAACTTGATGAAAATAATATTGCAACATTACCAACTGATTTTGGTTGCCTATCTAATATTATTTATTTGAATTTGTGCCATAATGATTTAAACGATCTTCCTGACAGTTTTTGTGATCTTCATCAATTGAAAGTGTGCTTATTATCTATTAATTTTCTTACTCATCTGCCTGAAAATTTTGGATGTCTTTCATCTTTAGAGGAATTGAAGCTTGATGAAAATTTGGTAATTTTTAATTTTTATTCATTTTTATCCTTCATGCTTTAATTTACATATTTCTTTCTTATATATGTAGGATGTATATATATACAGATACAGGGGTCGCAGCGTCCTATATTTTTTTTATATATTTGATACCACTATTTTCAAACTATAAATTTCATGGTAGATTTCTTTAAAATGTGCAATAGAAAGATAGTGTGAATATTATAATTTGAAAATAGTGGTGGGAATTATTAAAAAATATATAGGATGCTGCGACCCCTGCAGATACAGTAGACTCCACACAGCTTGGGACCATGGATTGTGCAGATTTCTGGTCACTGTTTTCATTTTTTAGACAGTAATTTGACTGAGTAATGCATTGGAAATTACAATGAATCCTTATAATAAGTAAAATATTAAAATAACTAAGTAAAATATTAAAATAATTGCAGTAAAATATTAAAATAATTGAAGTAAATTACTAAACTAATTATGTAAAACAATAAAAATTAAGAATATTAAAAATAAAGGACAAGTAGATAATACTTAATGATGCAGTACTAAATACACATAATAATCATGAAATATCAATCCTTGTTTCATTCAGTCACATTAACCAAAATTACATACGAAATCACGACAAAATAAAAATCATTAAAGATTAAAACAGAAATTAAATACCGATGCAAAGTGGTTAGTACTGTTACACCATTTTTTACCTTAGATACGAAAATAATTTCATCAGAATCTTAAAATAATAAATTTTATTTCATATTTATGCAGTTTAGTAAACAAAAAGCTTGATTAATAAAAAATTGTCTTAGAAAAAAGATTGTGATCGGCACTAATATTAGCACCATTTTAAAAATTTTTGTCAGAAAATTCATATTTTCTTCATGTGAAAGCTTGAGTTTGGCCATATTAACCATAATTACATATTAATAGTGTTTCCCTCAGAATAAAAAAGAGTAGGGTGCTCCTTTAAAAAAGGGGCAAAGGGCTTTTTAGTGCTTTTCGTAAGTACAGGGGTCGATGCAGGTTTTTTTTTCTTGGCACCCATTTTGTGAAAAATAAAGGTTCTTTTTGTGAAATTTATTATATTTTTGTGAAAAATAACATTTTGTAATAAAAGTTGAAATCCAGTTAATCAAATTCGTACCAAGCGTTTATAAACAAATACTTTTTTAAATCCTTTTTCTGAAGTTTTCCTCTCGAGTGAACAACTTGTTTGTTTATAAATTACACATTTTAAAACATCACAAATTAATAAATAAATAATAAATAGTAAGTTTTTATGGAATAGAATTTTGTGAATGGGCCCATTTTATCTTTATTTTTGTGAAGGGGCCTATTTTATTAAATAGATTTTTGTGAAGGTACCCTAAATAGGCTCCAAATTTTTCCTGGATAGACCCCTGAAGTAATAGCTTAATTATTTGAAAGTTTTCTTTCTATTTTAATATTCACACATAAACATATTTTTCTATTGAAAAGTATTTGTAAATTTTATTATTTGGCCTTTTTAAAATCTGACAATAATCGGTAAAAAAATCGGCTAGTTCAAACTATGAATTAAATCTTTATTCAGCTAATGAAATTTTGAATAAAATATCCTACAAACTCTACAAAATTAGTCAAATAAAAAAAAAAAAATTATTGGACTTTGCACACTACAGTCTAGTCAAGTATGTGCCTGCAAAAAATGGTTAAATTGCTATGTATAGTTTTTGATCCTATAAAGCTTATACAACTGAAATAAATTGACCAATTTCAACTTTAAATAGTGCTCAAAATAATTCTTAGATTTAAAAACTGTCTGTTTCAGTGTGTCATTCATACATATCTCTATAAAACTACCAATTTCATGTTTTTATAAGTAATACTTTATTTAATATAAGTTGAGAAAGAGCACCGGTTACTTTTTTTAGAATAGAGAGAATTGTCGTTACAATCCTTTTTAATATCAAAAGTGCATCATCAGTTAAGTGTGCCTATCAAACAAAAGTAATATTTTATTTCAGATGAAATGCGAAACATTACAAATATGGCTTAATTGCCTTTTATTTTAGTAATGTACAGATTTTGATATTTATTTATTTTTTTTTTTACTCAAAAAATTTGTTTTAAAAAATATTTATCTTTCCAAAAAACACATTTCCTTGAGATCAATTTGCACGTTGAAGTTTTTTTTTTTTTTGCATTTCTATGCTGCCTATCCACTACCTTATTCTAAGAGAGCAGCAGTATCAAGAATGGCTTGACTCAAGTGGACAGAGGCAAGCGAAAGAGCTCAACAGTAGCTGTCCTAGTAAAAGGGCACAGGAACTCATTGGGCTCAGAAGGAATAGTCTACGAAATATGGTGGAACTGTTAAGAGGGCACTGTAGACTTAATAGACACCTTTGCATTATGAAGGTGGTCAGTGATCCTCTTTGTAGGGGTTGTAAGTACGAGGAAGAAACTGCTTCACATGTCCTTTGTAGCTGTGAAGCATATGCTGCCTATCGTTTTGAGCACCTGGGTCGACATCTGATTGAGCCATGGAAAATTCAGGATATTTCTATCAAATGTCTGCTGAATTTTATGTCAACTACTGGCCTGTTTAGGGACTAAGTGGGGATGGTTTTTCCTCTTTCATCTTTGGGGGACAGTACAATAGACCTCTGGTCGCGGTGCTTTAGCTTTTGAGCCACCCCCCCCCCCCCCAGTAATACAGTAAAAATCCACTACCTTCCACCCCACCCCACCCTTCCAAAAATTGCCATTTATTTCAGGAACATTTTTCTTTAAAACAATATAATTTATTAAAAAAAATCTTAATAATTACTATCTCAAAAAAAAAAAAAAAATCTGGAACACGAAATTAGTTATTTTTCCTCACAAATTTCAATACAGCGTTCTAAGAAAAATAAATGTTCTTTCATGACAGATATACAAATTTCTCTATTTTTTACCACAATCGATTGACAAATGTAGAGATTTTTCTCATGCGACCAATGGACGAATTTCGTTACTTTTTCCCATGACTGACTGAATAGTTTCATGATTTTCCCCCGCAGCTGACTGATGAATTTCGGGATATTTTCCTGCTACTGATTGCTGAATTTTGCTGGAGGGGGGGGGGGGGTCTTGCGACCAATAGGCGAATTTCCTGATTTTTTTCCACATCTTAATGGCGAAACTTGTGGGTTTTTTCATACGATCATGAATGAATTTCGCAATTTTTTTCCTACAACCAACTGCTGAATTTCGCAATTTTTTACAGATGACCAATTGATAAATTTCGCAATTTTTTCTTGCAACCGAGTGACAAATTTTTCAATATTTTCCTGCGACTGATAGATGAATTTTGGCAATATTTTCCCTCAACTTTTTGGTGAAATTCGCGACAGCAAATTTTTGCAAATCCTAAATAATCAGGGCACATTTCCAGCTATTTAAAGATGGGCAGGGATCATTTACAAATATAAAAAACAGGCAGGGCGCTGCATCCTCTCAAAAATGCCTAGGAGAAACACTAATTAAAATGTGTACATAATAATGAAAAACTGAACATAAATATTGAAAAACAGGGATATGAATGCAAGAAAAGTTAAACAAACAATTCGGTTACAGTTTACACTTGCGAATATTGTGCAGGATACAATAGGGTGAATTTTTGCTTAGATACACTAATTTACATCAAAATCATATGTAAATAAATTTTATGTAGTAATTTAGCAGCTCTAATAGCCAAAAGAACATGATTAATGGAAAAAATTAGTAAACAAAAACTTACAATCACTGCTGATTTCAACGCCATCTTGAATTTTGTTGATTTAACTTAACTGTAAGTTTCACTGTTAACATCTTCAAAAATACGTGGATTTGAGAGAGTCGATTGTGTTTCTCTTCATTTTTAAATTATAAGTTTTTGTTATGTATATAATATGGTGTATATATTAAGATAACACAGAAATAAATAAAGAATGTTTTAGCTAATAAATTTATTTTAAAAAATAGTGGAAAGAAAGTAGTACTTTTTTCCCTCGATTAGTGATATTAATTTATTCTGCAATATTGCCCACTAAACAAAACACACATTCAATTGGAAAAACTGCAGATCCACAACAAAATTTTCTTAAAACCCCAAAATACATAAATAAACAGTATAACTATGATATTGCGTTTATATGTGTTATTGTCAGAAAGTACATATTACAGCTTGATTTGAATTTATTTAAATAAAATTTATCAAATTTGCATGAATTTCCACTGACACAAATGTGAGCTAATTTAATAAGCATGGTTGTAACAAACTTCCTGTCAAAATTGGTTTTAACCACTCAAAAGTGGTTGAAACTCTATTAAATAACTTTATCTTTTTAAATTACTCAAACTGTATATTTATGTAAACATTATCAGGGATCTGTTTTGGAAGAAATTAAGTTCTTTAAAGGACATTTCACAATTTTTTCCATTTCCAAACAGAACCCTTCACAAAATTTTTCATCTCAAATCAGAGCCCTTCCTAAATCTTTTCACCTTAAAACCCTACCTTTCACAAAATTCTTTGTCTTAAAAATAGACCTCTCACAAAACTTTTCCCTCTCCAAACTGAACCTTTCACAAATTTAATCATTTAAAAGGAGAAATCTGGCTGTTACTTTTACATATACAAAGAAAATAAAATATGAAAGAAAATATCCTCTTTTGGTTACAATCTTGTACTCAGAGGGGAAGATTTTTCTATTTCTATCATTATCAGGCTTCAATTGTGTATGCATTGCATACTGGAAGATACAGACACAGATCGTTCCCAATCTCAATGCTCAATCAACTGTGCTTAAAATAAGTTGTATTTTTGATTTAATTAATTCAAATTCTCTTGTTTTTTTTTCCCCTTCTCAAATCTTTTAATAATTTCCCACTTGCAGTCTTAAGGAATGACTTTCCTCTTCTTTTAGGAGTTTACTTCAACTGCATCTTACTTCTTTTTTGGTATATATATGTAAGTTAATGATATGTAAATACAGTCGAGTCTCTATATAACGAAATCCATTGTTCCAGTAAAAAATTCGTTATATAGAGAAGGAGTAAAAATTCCTATTTAATGTGTCCTTTTTAATGTATTTAATTTTGAACAAACTTTATTTTTGAAGTGTTAAATTAAGAATTTGGAATGTTTAACTATAAATATTAACCTAATATTGTATTTCTTAATTACGCATTTAAATAGTTTCAAAAAAGAGAACAGACATTTATTTGAAAGCATAATAAAAATCACATAAGGAAAACTTACAGTAATTTTAGACGAGGAAATCTGTAATTTTTCGCTGTTTTGATTTCAAAATTGTTACACTCTCGAAAAAATGTTCACACTTTAGCAAAGAATGAAAAATTGTATCGGGAACATTTTCCTCCATTTGAAGTCCTTGCCTTATAAGATCAAAAGAACTATCATTTCACTGCGTGATAGTTTTTTCTCTTGTAGTATGTTTTCGTTTTCATGCTCATTGTCACTCTCACCATTATCTTTCATAACGCTGCTTAAAATATCACTGTCAGTAGGATACTCTGCAATAGTGAGATTGTCATCTACTTCCAAAAAATCTGAGAGAGTAACATTTTCTTCGACATTTCCACGTTCCTTAATTAATTTCCATTTCTCTTTTAAGTCTGCTAAAGCCACATCTTCTTCGTCCTCAGTATCTGACTGAACGCAGCACTGAACGATAAATCAGGAATCAGTGATGAAACATTGATTCTATATGATTTGGAAGCTTTTTTAAAACTAAATAAATAAAGAACATTTTATGAAAAAAATGCGTTATATGGAGATAGATAATTTGCTATATGGAGACTGTTTTTAATGAGATCGTAGGAAAAGGGGACCGTTCCTACTAAAAATTTGTTATATAGAGAAATTCGATGTATGGAGTTTCGTTATAGAGAGACTCGACTGTAGTTGCTTTACTGGAATTATATGAACAAATAAATGATGAACAGCAAAATATGAGCTTTAATACAGTTCTAGAAATATAATTCTACAATACTTTACATGCAACTTTTTTTCAGCTAATACAGTTCTGGTCAAACCTATACAATATATTTACCTTACAATAATTCAACTAGGCCTAATAGCGCCTTTACCGGCTATTATTCATTTTATATATTTGCTTCACAACAAAAATTAGAAGACTGGCTCTTTGCCAAATCTTGTGATCCAAAATATTTACAACTCGCACATTTAAATCATGGATAATAATAGTACACTAGAGTGTCAGTTCATTTGATGATCATTTACGTGAAGAAGTGTTCAAACTGAAATCCTACATATATATAAAAACTAAAACTATTTTATATGTACTTGATTTAAAAGTATGCAAATTTCTGTTTGCTGCAACTAATTCATGCCATAGGTCACATTTCTTGTCGATTTTCTGATTTATTTTCAGAAAAATTTGGCATCGTTTGGATGGCAAAAAAATTTATTACGTAATCGAATGTGCACTGGTTGAAATTAAGACTACAATTCTTGAAATAGTATCTAGTATTTATTTTTCCTTTTCTCAATTTGTGAATGAATAAAACTTTTAATTTTGAGTCTGAGACTAAAAACTCAAATCAAACAGCTTGTTCTCTAGCTCTGGGAATATTTAAACACCAACAAAATATCATGCATCACAGCATAGATTATGAAACACTTTCCAACAGTGTTGGAATATTGTTAAGAAATTTCATTTTTGCTCATACATTGAAATGAGATATCTAAAATAACCATTAAAAAAAAAAAAAAAAAAAAAAAACAACACAGTAAAAATTCAGTTCGAGCAATTGCTGTCCATAGCTGGTAATGTGTCAGAATTCTTTTGTGCAGCCCTGTATAGGATATGTATACATCTCGGGAGACACTAAAAATTAGTTAAGTTTTAAAATGCTATCGCAGATCAAAATGCACTTCCATCAGTTATGGTTCATAGTGACTCCTGTAACTGAATTCTTTTGAGTGTCTCTGTAAATAAATGATAAATGTTTGAAACAGTATATAACATCAGTAAAATGCACTACAAATGATTTTGTCCCTCTGACCATAATGGAATAGAATACTTTTTGAATGTTCCTGTACATGAACCTTAATTGTTCCTTATTCTATACTCTATAGAAAAATTGTTGCCGTCCACTTTAGTGATGCATATGAATTTTATTATGTTTCAAATAGTATAACATCATTAAAATGAGCTGGAAACTATTTTTCCCTATAGTGTAACGGAATACTTTTGAGTGCTCCTGTGAACTAACTATAAATAGTACACACTTCGTTTTCAATACCGAACATGCCATGGCTCAATTACATGGCAATCTGAGTACATTTATGTGAGTAGAGCACGGACAGGCGGACAGATAAACTGAATTCATAAACACTTTGCAACTATGTTGGAAAGTGTAAAAAAAACAGAAAGAACAATTTTTATTTTAGAACTTCATTTTTTAATTAACTTTATGATCTCAGATGACATAATAAATTTTGCCCTTTATATATTTGCAAGCTGTAATTATAAAACTGTAATATACATACATTAGAACCAATTAAATTTACTTTTAAAATTAAAAAGCAGAAAAGCAAATTTTGTTGTTTCTATAACAGAAAACAATGCATTTTATTAAAATTACTGTTTGCAAATATGTAAACAGCAAAATAAGCAACTGTTACTGGCCACAGAGTGACTAAATAAAATGACAAGGTCTTTAAAAAAATTATCTGCCAATTGCCATCTTTCCTATTTGAAAATTTCCTGAAAATGTATATGCTCTAAAACACGTGATTCCTTCTTATTGTTTTACAGAAGGTCTGCTGTCAGTTCCTTAATTCACTAATTCCTTAATTTTTCATATTGATAGTTTAACTTGTGTTTTCTTAGTTGTTTTGTTCCTTTGTTTTTCAGTGATGAATATTGTTTAATTATAATAACTCTTTAAATATTACACAGCTCATTGAATTACCAGAATCTTTTGGTATGCTCAGCAATTTGGTATCATTGGACTTGTATCATAACAAATTAAAAGAAATTCCAGCCTGTTTACAGAATTTAAAATCCTTAAAGACGCTTGATTTAAAAGAAGTACGTAAAAATATTCATTTATTGGGGGAAAATATCCCTATTTTTAAGTGTTCAAATATTTATGTTGTTTTTGTTTTTTATTTAGAATGAATTTGACTTAAATTTAGATGAAGTTCCTGAGATATATACTACTGCAAGATATCTTGTTCGAAATCCTGACCTAAAGAATAACTGGCGGGGGCGTAAAAGGGAAGATATTAATGGAGATTTGTGGGTGAGTTAACTAACCAACATTATTAGTCAAAACTGCTTATTGCATTAACAATACTTTAAAATCTATATTCAGGGGTCGATCCAGGCAAAATTTGGGGCCTGTTTAGGGCCCCTTCACAAAAATCAATTTAATCAAATGGGCTCCTTCACAAAAATCAATTTAATCAAATGGACTCCTTCACAAAAATCAATTTAATAAAATGGGCCCCTTCACAAAAATCAATTTGATAAAATGGGTCCCTTCACAAAAATCAATTTGATAAAATGGGCCCCTTCACAAAATTCTATTTCATAAAAATTTACTATTTATTATTTTGTGATTTTTAAAATGTGTAATTTGTAAACAAACAAGTTCACCAGAGAGAAAAACATCAGCAAAAGGATTTAAAAAAGTTTTTGTTTATAAATGTTTGGTTCGAATTTGATTAACTGGATTTCAACTTTCGTTACAAAATGTTATTTTTCACAAAAATATAATAAATTTCACAAAAATAACCTTTACTTTTCACAAAATGGGCCCCAAGAAAAAAAACCTGCATCGACCCCTGATATTAATAAATAAAAAAGATGTTTACCATTGTGTTTTTGTCTGCCTATTGGCGATAACTAGGGAAATCTATTGCACAAGTGCATAAAGTTCTGCAAATTTGTATAAGGATAGAAAACAGACATGTCTCAATGCACCTGAGACTCAGATTTTCCAATTTTTTTTATAATTAGCCTATTATAATTACTCTCATCAAATGCTAATGAATTAGCCTCAATTTGTTCCATTTTGCCGACATTATAATCGTTTCTACGCATGCACATGTCCAGGGCAAACATGGTTTTTCAAGCACATAGCTGCCAGACAGGAGAAATGCATTTCATTTTTCCTAAAGTTTAAAATTGTGATTGCTCAGTACCAGAAATTAAAAAAATAAATAAAATAAGAATACCTGCAAATAATCTGTTTCTTCTCGGTACTGATGGTACTTTTCATTTAAATAAATGTGAATATTTACTATTTAAGAAAAATTATTTTCTGGAGGTCTTTTACATAGTTTCTGTTTTTTGTGCATTTTAAAATAGTGATCTCTGGGGTCCGGATGAAGTCATTTAAAAAAAATATCTGCCTGTTATCGGTTCTTTTGTGGTGCTGATGGTATCTTTTATTTTTAAAAGTATCAATATTTACTATTTCAAAAAAAAAAAAAAGAAAATTCTGGGGGTTGTTGTTTTTATATTTTCTGTTTTATCTGTAGTTTAACATTGCTATCCATGTGGCCTGGATTGAAATTGAAAAAAAAAAAAAAAGAATATCCACAGATAGATGGTGCCTTTCTGTGGGCCCTGGCAATGCCGGACAGATTTTCTAGTAACAAATAAAGGATTAAATACATAGCATTATTTGATTCAAAAACTTAGTGTAACACATTTTCTTATTCCTTGTGCAAGTATAAACCTTTTTCAAGTATTTTTTTAAACTCTAATGCTTGTAATTATTTGCTGAATACTTATTTCTAAAAAATTGTATATATACTAATATTATAAAGAAGTAACATTTGTTTGTAGGTAGTCTCTGGAACTACAGAGCTGATTCCAAAAACAATGGTGGCAAAATGCTGATGGGCATCCCTTCTTCAGCATAAACTATATTTTATGTTGGTAAAACAACTTCCAAGGGGATGCAAGAGCAAAAAGCATTCTAAAATTGCAATTTCTGTGATGTTGTTGGGGCTAGAAACTTGAAGTTTGGTGTGATGGTTACTTTTAAGATGTACATATTCACTAGGAACTTTTTGTCAAAAGTTTGAAATGTAAAACAGTGCGGTAACAAAAAATCATTCTAAACATGCAATTTCTGTAACACTGTTGGGGCTAAAGCTTGAAATTTGACATGTAAAACTTGACTGTTACATTTAAAACATAAATGTTTGCACAGAACGGATTCTAAAAAATTTGAAATGCAAAAGGGTGCTGGTACAAATAACGTTCTAAATATGCGATTTCTGTAATACTGTTGGGGCTAAAAACTTGAAATTTGGCATGGTAATTTCTTTTAAGATGTAAACATTCCCAAAGAACGGCTTCTAAAAGATTTCAAAATTTAAAAAAAGGTGAAATGAGTCGAAAATGTTCTAAAAACGTTCTATATTATGATTAATTTGGAACTGTTAAGACTTAAAACTTGACATACCTGTTATTTTTAAGACATAAATACTCACAACAGAACAATTTCTAAAAAATTCAAGATGTAAAAGGGTGCAAGAACAAAAAACCTTTTAAAATTGGGATTTATATGATACGGCTGGGGCTAAAAACTTAAAATTTCACTTTTAAGATGTAAGTGTTCACTAAGAACAATTTATTTAAAAAAAATTAATTTTAAAAGGGTCAAATGAGCAAAAAAAGGTCCTAAATTATGAATTGTTACAGCTTGTTTGTTTGTTTGTTTGTGGGGGGTAATCTCTGGAACTACCGAATCAATTTCAAATTGATGGTGACAATCCTTGCTCCAACATAGGCTATATTTTATGTCGGTGCCACTAACCCCAGGGGGGTGCTGGAGCGAAAAACGTTCTAAAATTGTGATTTTTTTTATACTGAAGGAGCTAGAAATTTGAAATTTGGCATTGTAGTTACTTATAAGATGTAAATGCTCTCCAAGAACAAATTCTAATAAAATTCAAAATTTAAAAGGTTGAGATGAGCAAAAAGCGTTCTAAAAACATTCTAAATTACAATTTCTATGAAATCTCTGGAACTACAGAACCGATTCCAAAAGTGATGGTGGCAAATTGATGGTGACAGTCCCTGCTCCAACATAGGCTATATTTTATGTCGGTGCCACTATCCCCAGGGGGTGCAGAAGCGAAAAACATTCTAAAATTGCAATTTTTTTTTTATACTGAAGGAGTTTGAAATTTGGCATTGTACTTATAAGATATAATGCTCTCTAAGAACAAATTAAAAAAACAATTTGAAATTTAAAAGGGTGAAATTAAAAAAAAAGCGTTCTTAAAACATTCTAAATTACAATTTCTATGGAATCTCTGGAACTACAGAACCCTTTTCAAAAGTGATGGTGGCAAATTTTTAATGACAATCCCTGCTCCAACATAGGCTATATTTTATATCGGTGCTACTAACCCCAGTGGGGTGCAGGAACGAAAAATGTTCGAAAATTGCGACTTTTTTTTATACTGAAGGAGATAGAATTTTGAAATTTGGCATTGTAGTTACAAGATTGTAGTGCAAGATGTAAATGCTCTCTAAGAATCAATAAAAAAAAATCGAAATTTAAAAGGGTGAAATACAAAGAAAGCGTTCTAAAAACATTCTAAATTACAATTTCTATGGAATCTCTGGAACTACAGAACCCTTTTCAAAAGCGATGGGGGCAAATTGATGGTGACAATCCATGCTTTAACATCCTCTTTAATAAAAAGCTATGCGTTACTGACGACTGGGTTTTTCGATAATCGTTGCCACAGATTAATCTCGGAAAATGAAACATTTGAAGTTATTGAAAAAAATAATAGCTCGAAAAGTATTTGTCAGAAAATTGTTAGACAAACTGCATTTGAAATTTAAAAAATTGTATTTTTCGTGATATAAATTTCAAATCTAATGATTACGCCGTTTTTCAAATATTGAATTTCAAAAATTACCAAATTTTACAATGGCATACCCTAGCGAAACTTTCATGCATAAAAAGATAACGATAAGGACGACTTGTCCTGACGTGTATATTGGCTATAGCACAAGTCACAAATTATAGTAGCCTTATTATTCTGTTAAAATATAAAAGTGAATTATGAAATGTCAAAATTTTGTTTGATTAAAGGTTCGTTAAGAGAAATTGTCCTGCATAGCGGGCGTAGCTTGCTAGTCTATAATAAAACTAGAACTTCCTCCCTCCCCCTCTCCCAAATAATCAAAAGACCTCATGTGATTTATGTAACATAACAGGTTGCCATGCAGCTAATATGTTAACATTTGCTTACATTTTTTTTTTCTTCATTATAAAAATGAGAGAAAATATTAACATTTTTAACAAATAGGATACAGAATTTCCTGTAGTCTTAACTTTTAATAATAAAAGAAAGAGCAACATTTAAGAGAAATATAATGTTTTAGTAAATGAACAAGGAATGTTAAATAAAATCTATGCAGAAATTTAAAGAATTTTCAGATAGTATTTTTAAACTGGTGGGAACTATATAGCTTAGACTAATGTCAAAAGTTGGGCTTTTCTATAAAAAAAAAATAATAATAAATAAAAATTAATGCTATTAACTAAGCGGTTTGGCTTAGTAAAACAATCTGTTTAATTTTTTATTTCTTCATTCAGCTGCAAGATCGTGATGTTCAGATCAATTCATTCAATTATCTTGCTCATTTTATATCCTTTTCTTAATTTAAATTAAAAAAATTTAGATTACAGAAATGTGGAATATATTTTTATCCAACTATATTTATTTCAGTGTTCTTTATTTTCAATGCTTTTAGTATGGAGTCCAATTATTTTTGGTTAATCTGGAATAGTGTGAAAAAAGCAGGTAAATATTTACCTGCCCTGGCCTTTTATATGACCTGGGATATTTTGAAAATAAATATCAAATATGTGAAAATATCAAACTTCATGATATTTTGAAAATAAATATCAGATATATATCACCGAACCCTGATTTGCAAATGTAACTTTTAAAAGATTTATTTTAGAAATAAGGAAATTTTTTGCTTTAAGAATCCTTGTTCATTGTATCACTTAATTATGAATCATAACATTAAAATTCCTTTTTAATATGGTGATTTTTGCAGTAATTATACATTATGAATTTAATATAATTTGTTTTTCTTTTAGGTAAATGACAATGAAGTAGAAGGAAGAGATAAAGAAAATGACATACTGAGTTATGCGTTAAAATATTCTACATCTTTGTGGAAAGGACATGGAGATAATGGATTGCGAAAACCTCAGCGTCATATTAATGGTTACACTAAAAATATAAAAGATAGTATGTTTCATAATTTGTCCCTTTCAATTTTGCCTTTTCTTTTTTTTTTTTTTTTTTTAAATCTCTTGGTAATCTCTCTATTCTTAAAAAATAGATATATACTAATGCTACCGCTGCAGTTTTTAAATCGACAGTATCCTTACACTTTCTCAGCTTATACTTCAAAAACTATTGCATATAAAAACACAAAAACTTGGAGTTTTATAGAAAAATGCATGATAAACATGTTGAAGCCACTGGTTTATAAATTGAAAAATTATTTTAAGCACTATTCAGTGTTGAAATCAACACAGAGCATTAGATATATTGTTCATTTAGACCAGGCATGTCAAACTCGTTTACTGCTGCGGGCCAAATTAAGTATTATATACAAAGCCGCGGGCCACATAAAAAATAGATAATACAAGTATTATTCCCATTGCACAAAATAAAATTTGTACGTACAAAACACAGACATGTGAAAGAAATATTAAGTTCCAGAGTTATTATTATACATAGTTTATTTTATCTTATTTTTCAAAAATATACTCAAAATTATTTTTCATCAGTCAAATCGGTAAAATTTAATTGAATTTTCTAAATTGTATTTAGTTTTAAAATTTATTGTACACGCTGGTCTGCTAATCTTGATCTAGGAAAGCATAGCTGTCAATCTTCCGTGTTTTCTTCAAGTCAAAAATAAACATATTTTGAATTAGAAAATTTATTTAATAAAATGTGTCTTGCTGCTTATTGGTGCTACACTACTTATTTTATTTCATTTAAAAAAAAAAATAATTTAAGCATAAAATATCTACTAATATACCCATGGTTGAAGAGTTATTTTCTACAAACATAAGTTTAGTTGATGTCTTTTTTCTGTTTAATTATTAAAATCTCTTTTACTTTAAGTCCCATTTAGTTTTATTTTAAGTTAAATTACTTTTAGAGATTTATAAGTAAAAAGAAAATTACTTTTAATTTTAAATATTTATAATGAAGTTATACTTTCCCTTGTAGTTTTATACAGGTATGAAACAGAATTTCAGGTTCTGCATTAAAATTCCTTTATTAAAAATAATAAGTATAAAGCTTTTTTAGCATACAAGTTAAAAAAAAATTAAAAAATAGATCTGTTTAATTGTTTAATGTAAAAGAAAGAAAGAAAATCAATAAAGTCGTACTTTAATAAACAACCTCAAATTTCATTTTACAATCTGAAAGTAAAGGTACAGTTTTCTAAAAGATGTAAACATAAATTCTTAAATTTATTATAAAGAGTTCAAATATCAATATTAGGAAAGCTGGTAATTCTTTTAACTTTTGAGAGTTAATTTTTTTTTTACTCATGGATAGGGAACTTACTATATTTTATATTTTGCATTATGAACATAAAAATTTCGGCACTGTTTGAGGCTAAACAATTTCTGTAATCCAATATATATTTGTTTTGCCATGCTAAACAAATGTTCTGAATTTCCTGAACTTTGTGGAGCAGATAAATATTTTAATACAAGAGGCTTTATTCTCGGAAATTATTCAATATGATATTTCCACCACTCAATTGGGTTTTCACTTCTTTTAATAAAAGGAATACTGAAATATTTTTCCAATTTTTCTCTTTTCACATTGCTTAAAGCAATTAAATTGTAATTTTTCTTACTGCTGTGCTGATTTTTAAAAATCTGACATAAAATTGTATAATATTCATTATTGTCAGTCATATATTAAAGATTGGTACAGAATGATATCACATCTCAATTTGACTGCATATGATAAGACATATCAGTTTTAAAAATGTATCCATCAGTTTTATGTGTCACTTTCATCAAGAGTGTTCAAATACAATTTGCCATCCTGTCCTATACATGTTATTGTTAGAACTTATGTAGTAGAGAACCGGGTATCTGGCAGAGAAGTCGAATATCCGGTGATTGTGATTCGGATATCTGATGGTGTTTCAGATATTGAAAAACCAACCAGATACGTCAGATATTGGATATTTTCCAGGTATCCATTGCATCCCTATTTTTAAACGTGACTAATCTTTAGTACACTATGTGGTGTGTTTAAATTCTATAGATATCAGATACAGAGTTGCACTTAAAAACTTGCACATATTACTGACTATGGACAGCAGTCACTGAAAATAAGATTTTTACTGTATTATGTATGTTTTAAATTGTTTATTTAGATATTTGATTTCATGGTAGAGGTATGATCAGGGTCCAGGCCTGGCCCGCAGGCCGATTTTTATTCATGAGGCTTGGGCTGTGCCCAGACCTTACTTTTTTCTGCGAACTCGGGCCAACTTCTTTTTTCCAGGCTTAGTCAGACCTGAACCACCTCCTTCCCAAAGGTCTGCACAGGCTGAAATTTTTAGGCCCAGTCCTGATCTTGACCCAGCCCATATGAAAATCATTGGTCGAGCCTGGACCTTGCAAAAATCAGTAAAATGAAGCCTGACACAACATTTTTTGCAAAAAATGCATATATTTTTTAATTGCCATTGTTCTACAATTAAAATTATTTTTAAAGAATAATACATACATTTCTAAGCTAAAAAATTAAAGTACAGTAAAATCTATGAAAAAGAACTTGTCCGTGATAAAAGCCTGTTTTAAACAAAAAAAAAAAAAAGGTTTGATCCATGTAAAATAAATATAATAATCTGTGCAAAAAGAATACAATACATTTACAACAGACAATGTACTTTCTAAGAAAGAATTCTCTCGTAGGCAATTCCGTCTTAAAAGATTTTACCGTATAGCAATTTTCAGATTTTTAAGTCTCTAAGCTTTAGAATATGAATTAACAATATTAATGTTAACTCAGACATTTACATACAAATAGACAGTCATTAAAAAATCCATATAGTTTACATGGGTACAGGCAGAAAGAAATCTAGGGAGGGGTATTATTTTGGAATGGATGTTCCTGCATTTCACAGCCCAGGACACTTTTTTAAAAATAAAGAATATAAACAGGAAAAAAAGCTAAAATAAGTATTTTTTGTCACAATTCCTCATGCAAATGTATTTTTAAACATATCAGCATAAAAATCTATACAGAACAATTAAGCAGGCCAAAGAAGTTGCCCCCCTGGAACCCCTGTTTAAAAAAGATTTGAAACACATAAACATACAAAATAAAAATGAAAATTGTGCTCCATGGGGATTCAGAATGCAGAGCCCCATGTTGAAAGATTATTAATTGATGATTTCAAAATATCATAATCTTAAAACTGTAGAAAGATATAGTAAATAAAAAGTTGTCCCAGTATTTAGGAAACCAAATTAAATTGAAATATAGCAGAGTATTGTTATCCAAAAGTTTCATTAAAGGAACGTAGAATTGGAAATTTTCAGCTTCTATTTTTATGGTATAGCTTCTTACTGGTATCTTACATGGCTTTGGAATAATGAAGTCTAGACCTGGCCCACCTCGAGTCCAATGAAATAAATCTATAAATCTGGCCAGGGCACATGTACTGTAAATCCCCTCCCATCCACACACACACACACACACCTCCCGAGCCCATGTGGGCTGGGAATTTTATTTTTGTAAAAATTATAGTGATGTTGTACATTTGTTTAGGAAAATCTTTAAAAATTTAATCTGGTTTAATTAATTAGATAGATATTTTTTAAAATTTACCTTTTTTTCTTTGTAGAGCCTTAAAATTGTTATTTTATTTTACGATTCTTTTCATTCTAAACTATGGTGATGTTTCTTACTGTATTGCATCTTTATTTGAATGTAATTGTCTAAATCAATTTTTTTTAATCAACGTTTATGTATGTAACTGTCTAAGTGGTCATTAATATTGTTGATATTTTATATTTCATGCATTTCAAACATAATCTGAAAACCAAAATCTATGCATAAGTAAGTTTGCTTTTTGAGTAATTTTAACTGTAGGATAAAACTGCTTCAGAAATATCAGCATGTTTTGTAGAAATTCAGTTGAGCCAGACCAGTTAAGTTTTTGTATAAGCTGGGTCTGGAGTGAACTTTTAGCTTTTATACTGGGTCTGTCTTAAGCCAAGATTTTAGCTTTTATATCGGGCTGGGTCAGTAAATTTTTTGCATGGACCAGACCAATCAATTTTTGGTGTGGATGGGGCTCAGGCCAAACTTTTCACTTTTATGCAGGGCCTGTCCCAAATTCTTTTTGTATGGATTGGGCCAGGCATGGACCTGGAAATTTCAGCCCGTGCAGACCTGTACTTAATGATATGAAAAATGAAATTTCTCAACTATATTCTGTTGTGTTAGAAAATGTTTTATAATCTATGCTAGATGCATGATTTCTCGTTCTTGTTTAACTTTTTATGACTTTGGTTCATCTGTCTGTTTGTACTCTAACTCTCGTAATACTTGCCACAAAATTGACAAATTATTGAGATTTACCAAAGCATGTTCCCTATTGAAAAATAAACATGTATTGACCGTTTGTGATACGTTGGCTAATGAGTAACTCGAATTTAGTTGTTAATTAAAGTTACAATCACTAGCAACTAACATCATCCACTTTTTAAATAAATAATGCATTTCCTACATAATTTTTAGTATGGGCAAAATTTTTTTGAAGTATATTTTAATAATGCTACATTACTTCAAACATTACAAAATTGATATTCATTACAACATGTTTCCTATAGAAAATTATGTTAATTTATTTTGATTTACAGGGTTATGCAAAAGTATTCAATTGCATTACTTGTGTAAGGCACTGAGCAGTACTTGTTGAAGTGTGCTTTGTGAAATTGATATATGTTATTAATGTGTATGATGCTGTCTTCAAAAAATTTCCTGTAATATTTAATATTTTTTTGCAGTGCCATACAAAAAACTTCTGATAGGTTATTATCTATGAGCAATAATTGCAAAAAGTGCATTTTCAGTTGTGTTATGCATTTTCAAGCATAACTGAATTTTAGTAGGTATATTATGTGGTGCATAAAAATTGTATGGACCACATCATATACGAAGTACCCAAAAGAATATAAATTAATGAACTTAATGTGCACAAGATTTGCTAAAAATGAGGTTTCAAGTGTGTTACTCATTTTTGAGCTAAGTAAATGTTACTATTAGGGATGCACCAAATATTCGGTATTCAGCCGTATTACCGAATATTCGGTTAGGCCAAATATCGAAATATTCGGCCGAACCGAATACTTGAAAAAACTTTTTTTTAAAAATATTTTTAAAAACCGACAATTTCTACTTTTAACAGTCAATTAATAAAGATATTCAAAATAATTAGAAATAGAATCATATTTCAGTGAAAAAGAATGATTTTACATTATTTGTTCGCTGTTTTAAAAGTGTCACTTACTTTAGAAAAATCACTTAATGATGGCCTTCATAGGAATTAATGATGTAGAAAAAAATGCAAGTTGCTGAATATTGTTTAGTAAATAATCTATTTCTTGTTTTTTTGCAAACATCATGTTTCTAAACAAAACAAAAAAAAAACTATCACAAGTGATAATAGACATCAAGACAGACAATTTTTGTCTAGGAAACCAGGATCACAACACACTGAATCAAAAATAAAGTGCATCTCACTCCAGATCAAATTTGAATTTTCATTTGTTACTTTAATAATATTGAAAATGTATTGTAACTATATTTTCAACATAGTTAGTTTCATTTCTGTGAATCACAAGAAGTACTGGAAATTGTCACCATTCATATCTAAACAACACTGAGCTGGATATTCTTTTGTTCAGAGTGCATCTAGCAGTACTACTTATACTGTACCACTGGCCAAAATTCAGCCACTTCCAATAATATCATACTTGCTACAAGCAAACTTAATACAATGCAAATATCACTAAAATATCTTCATTGTTGTTAAAGTTGTGAATGAAAATTTAGCTTCAGCTTGCAGTGACACGCCCTGTGTTTTTGATTGAATGTATGAATGTATTGTATTTTTGATGGAATAACTGGAAAGTGGATTGAAATAATGATTCTTGCTCAAAAAATGTTTGCTTTGACCACATTATCTATGCAGAAAGTTTGTTGCAAGATGTATGAACACCCTGCATGTTTACAACCTCTGAATATGATTGCCCATTTGAAACACCTACTCTCTGGTTCATTTAAAACCTTCCCCATTTAAAAACTTTCCTTCCTACTCAAAAGGAGCAGGAGGTTATTCTTGCTGATTTGCTACCATTTTAATATATTGTATTGCTTTACTTTAAGTCCATTCCTGACAAATAAACTATCACTGTAAAATGTTTCTTCTAATTTATTCAAAATTTTTCTTTAATAAGTATTTGTTTTAGAATATAAGAACATTTTATAATTTATTTTAACTCACAGAAGAAGCTACAAAGTTTAAAAGCTTTATTAATTCAAAAAATTTTAAGACGATCCTTTTTTTAAGTTATAACTCAAAAAACAGATTTTTTTTTTTTTTTTTTTTTTTTTTTTTTGTAAAGGTTTCTTGTAAAAAGGTCAAGTTTCTAAAATGGTAGTATCTTTGTTAAATGTTATGTAAAATTGTTTTATAATTTAACTTTTAATACCCTTTAAACTCTGAAATATAAAAATACTCGGCCAGCCGAATATTCGGTATTCGGCCGAATAGTTACTATTCGGTTGGCCGAATATTCAGTATTCGGCCTCACTGTTACTATTCGGCTTGCTGAATATTCAGTGTTCGGTTTACCTGTATGCTGAATATTCGTTATTTGGCCAAAAACACTATTCAGTACATCCCTAGTTACTATACAATGTATATGTACAATGTAAGTATAATAGTAATCATATACAGGGCTGCACAAAAGGATATGGATACATTGATGTCTAGGGTTGGTAATTGTCAGAAAAATGTTTTTGTTTTATGCATTTTCCAACTTAATTAAATTTTAGTTGCACTATGTGATATGCAACTAAATCTATAGATCATATACAGGGCTGCACAAAAGAATTTGCATGCATTACTGCCTGTGGACAGTAATTTCTGAAAATTCACTGTTAACTGCATTATGTGTTTTCTATATTGTTTGTTTTGATATCCCCTTTCATTGTATGAAAAATTAAGTTATGTTGCAGTATTCTGATAGTGTTGGAAAGTGTTTCATAATCTAACCTAATTGTGATGCTTCATTTTTTGTTCTGGTTTTATTTTATTGGAAGATCCTTAAAATTCTTCTATAGATTTAATGTTGCATATTTTGTGTGAGAAGAGCATATAATGAAACATTTTAAAGTTATGTTGAAGAATCATTTAATGTATATGATTTATATTTAAAAAATGTTATACCTTTAAATTTGTTGTATACATAAAGAAACACAGTCAAATTCCTTAAAGGATTTTTTGCAACTACTTTGCACAAAATTGGGTTTTCTGTCACTAATTTATGCGTACAAAAAAAAAAAAAAAAAAAAAAAAACTTTATATATATCATATGGTTGGTATCTTTAATTAAATAGCAGTTGTTCATTTATAAACTCAAAACAAATTATTTTTTAAATCTTGTTTTTCTAATTATTGTGTTTGTGGTTTTTCTTTTATGTTATCTACTATTTCAACTGTCAATGACAAATATGATCAGATGTTTTGACTTGTAGACAGTCTATTGTCTACATAATAGTAAATGAAGATACTGAATTTTGGCTAGATTTGTTTTATAACAACTTTCTTTTTTAGCACTTTCCAACATAGTTTAAAAGTGTTTGACTTCAGTTTGTCTGTCTGTGGTCTAAGTCTGGTAAATATATATGGATTGTTATGTAATTGATATATGTTATTGAAGTTTATTATGGCATATTTGGTATTGAAAATGGAGTGTAGTATTTATAGTTTGTTTACAGGGACACTCAAAAGAATCCCATTGCGTTATGGTACAATGGGGGAAAAATCGTTTGTCGTGTATTGATACATTATTTCAACCATAATCAGGGTTCATACTTATCAGGGGATTATGGGATTCAGGTAAAAATCAGGGGAATCTCGGGGGATAATTCAAAAAATTCTCCAAAACGATCAGCTACTCTGGGAAAAGAGGGAAATCGCTGCTATTTTGCATGCTTTGTGGTGTCATAATGAAATCAAACTAAGGCCGCTTTTTAACATCATGAGATATAGAATTTGAAAGTAGCCACTTTTTCTCTCAGATTACCTTGTTTTTATTTTATCTTTGTTTAGGGGCAGGGGCCACCTTGTAATGATAAAAAATGTCGTTAATTGTTGACATGTGAAAATTATTTCATAACAGAAAAAACATTAGGCGATTCTCAGGGGATTTTATTTTGGAAAATGAGTATGAACCCTAATAATGAAATTGGTATATGCATTTATAAAATGTTCTAAAACCTGCTTTCTGTAGAACATGGTGTGCAAAGCCATTTATCATTTATACTGGGTCATTCAAAAGAATCCTGTTACTTAAAGGTTTGCAGGGGGAAAATTTTTGCACCATATTTTAGTAATGTTACACTATTTCAAATACAAAGAAATTTATACACATTATTGAGGTGCACTGTGATGTTTACTGTAGATATGACTTCCATAACAGTTATTGTTCATTTACAAGGACACACAAATGATTTCCGTTACAGTGCTGTCTATGAGTAAAGCCGGAGGTGCATTTTTAGATGCGGTATGCATTTTTATGTTTAACTAATTTTTTTCATACTATGTGGTGTGTATAAATTCTATAGATCATATACAGGCTACACAAAATAATTTGTAAGCATTACTATGTAGTGTGTATAAATTCTATAGATCATATACAGGCTACACAAAATAATTTGTAAGCATTACTATGTATGAGTGTGAATTGTTTAAGGATTTTTTTTATTGAGTTATGCATTTTCCAGCTAAACTATATTTAGTATACTTAGGGAGTCTTGTAAAACAAAAATAAATTCATATACAGGGCTATGCAAAGAACTAGACACATTGCAATCTGTGGATAGTAATTCCTGAAAGTATGTTTTCAATTGTGTTGTGTTTTATTTTCCTGAATCAAATTTTAGTTTAATATAAGGAGTGTAAAAAAAAAAAAATCTATTAATAATATACAACAAACAAAACTGTACAAAATTATTCAAGTGCATTTCCGTCTATTGGTGGAAATTGTTTAAGGTAAATTTTCGACTGTGTTATGCATTTTGTAACTATAAGCTAAATTTTAACACACTATGTAGTGTATATACAGATCTACAGATCATATATAGGGATGCCCAAAAGATTTCAAGTACCTTTCCTTATAGATGGTAATTGCAGAAATCTGTTTGCATTTTTAAATGTTGCAGTATTCTGAAAGTGTTAGAAAGTATTTCATAATCTATGCTTGATGCATGACTTTTCTTTTTTGTTTTAATTAGTTGAGTTTTGAGCATGATTGATATAACTAGGACATCTTTCTGTACTTCTGTGTTGTTTGTAATCTTCGCTCCACCTGTTTTGGTGACATCCATATTTCTCTATAAGTTAGTGCAGGCCAAACACATTAGTTAAAAATTTCTTTTCAAGCAAAGAGTATGTTACTCATTTCATCAGGATAATATTGTTCTTCCCAAAAGCCATCAATATCTTATTATTCTGTGACTTCATTCCTGTTGCTGCTGTATGATAAAAAGTTTGTGTATTTTATTATAATAATATTTTTTTATTCTTAAAAATTTGTATAATTAATATACTATTGTTTTATAAAATGTCTCAAAGATCATAAAATTTTCATGAGATTTTACACTAAAACCAAAAAAAAATTCCGTTTTTTTTTTTTTTTTTATCAAAACCTACCCTTGTTCTTAACATGTTAAACTCATTAGTTATAATATTATATTCTAGATGATTCTGTAAGAAGTACTTCTGGCAATGATAAGGAAGATGAGAGCTGGGATGCTTCATTTGGTATGAAATATTTTCATTCAAGATTTTTAAACTATAACTGCAATAATTGAATTACAACAATTACAGCCATAGTAATTTAAGTTCATTTATTAAAGAATAAGGAAAATAATAGGCTTGATCTTTTTTTTTCCTTCAGGCACATTTTTATTTTTTACTAGCTGACCTACCTCACATTGTTATATCTTCGGAAAATCTTTCAAATGAATCTAGTTTCGGAGGCCCCACTGCCTTCAGTAGCATAGAGTTCTTCAAATGAACTTAGTTTCTGGGGGTCTAGTGTTTTTAGCAGCGTCTAGTGTGTTCCTAACAAACCTCTTTCTGAACAAGACTGTGGCCTGGGCCCCTGCTGCTTAGGGCAGTATATACCGGGAGTGCTCCACACATGCCAGAGACAATTGAAAAACAAGTTGAATCATCCAAACACCATAGTAATCAGCCCATAGAACCGGAGATAAAATGCATCCCTTGGCAGTAGAAGGTGGAACTAAAATCTGTAAGACAATCGAAAACAAAGTTGAATGAGCCAAAACTCCTCATAATCAGGTCCATATAACACGAGATTAGAATGTGTCCCTTGGTGGTGGAAGGTAAAACTAAAATATGTAAAACAATCATAAGATAAGTTTAATGAACCAATTCCTGTTGAAATCGAGCCCATAGAACATGAGAAAAGATTGTGCAGCTAATGTTAAAAAATGGTGGTAACAGATGATAAACTTTCACAATATTGAAAATAGCTGAAACATAATCTAAGTTGAATGAACCAATTCCTGTTGAAATCGAGCCCATAGAACCCGAGAAAAAAATGCGTCCCCAGGTGGTAGAGATTTCCCCTTCCTCCCCCTGTAAATTTAACAAATCACCTTTAACACAATATTTAATTTACAGATGAAATACTCCCCCCCTCTAAACTTAACCACTTACCTTTAACAGTAACATGATTTTTAATTTATGCTGTAATGAGTAAACATAAGTTGATGTCAAAAAAGAAAGTAGCTAATATTAAAAAACGATGGTAGCTGGAGGACCTTACAACTATGTTAAAGAAAATTACAAGAGAATCATATCATTTTTAAAGAAGCTGCACCAAGGACCCAAAAAAGGAGATTAATATTCAAAATTGTTGGTAGCTGAGGTCTGAGAAAATTTTTTATCGTCCATATAGTATATGGCCCATATAGCTGGAGGACCTAAGAAATTTTTAGGAAAAAAAAAGCTGGTGAATCGGATGGTTTTTAAGGGAGTTAAAGCAGGGGGTCCAAAAGGGGCCAACCGATAGTTTTGAGCAGAGCCCTAATATGAAAACATGTTAAAAGATCCTAGTACTTAGCGCTTTAGATCTTCAATTAGTTGAAATTAAGCATAGGAAATAAATTAATCATTAGAATAAAATTTTAAAGAAATGCAACAAAAATGGGAGGAGTTGCTTTAAAAAGGGCCCTAGGACCCCAATAAAAATAGGAGGGTGGTGGCCTGGGAAGAGGAATCCAAGACTCAACTTTAAAGTTATGCATTCAGAGGGTGGTGACAAAATTAGGGGAGTCAAAAATGCATGGTGCGCAAAAAGTTCAAGGGACCCCGTGGTACCAGGATCTTAAGTGGAATGTAGAAATGGGGGGATAACTAAATGGAGAAAAGGCCCTAAAAGCTAAGAAGATCGGATTAAAAGGGGCAAATTATTAACAGTTTAGGGAACAAAAACTTCAAGGGCCGTGTGCTGGGCTCCAGGGTCTTAACTGGATTATAGAAATGGGAGAATAACTAAACGGAGAAAGGGCCCTTAAAAATGAAGAAGATTGGATAAAAAGGGAGCAAGTTATTAACAATTTAGGGCACAAAAACTTAAAGGGGCCCAGGTCTTAAAAAATTAAAAATCTGAGCCTCAGGTGCATATGGACCTGTCCTTGTACTATCTGCAGTCAAATTTTCAGACTTCTACGTGCAGTAGATTTTACTTGCCATTGCACACAAACAACTTTCTTTTATTAGTATAGATTTTCCATTTATTTTGTGTAAGGTATGCATTTGTAATATTCAACATTAATCTTGCACATTTAAACAGTTATTAACTGAGTTTTAGGATTACTTTAGAAGGGTGATTGTTAATAGGAAATTTTCCTGTTTTCAGCAACTTTTGTCTAATGTATTTCCTGACTTCAGGAATTATTTGAATTATTAGTTGATGTGTTTTAAATGAAACCTTTTATGTTACAGAAATTTAGAAGGTTTCTTTAATTTAATTTTCATTTTTATGTTTACAGTAACTTATGGTATATTGTTTTGGTTAATAAAAGTTAACTATGAACATTTTAACCATACCTTCCACCCTTCTCCCTTTTCTTTCATAAAATTTCTTTATTTCAGGTTTTTTAAGTAAGTATGCAAGAAAAGACATTATGGCTTATTAATATTATTAACCATAAAAAAAGCCAACAAAAAACCAGCTAACTAATCATATTTCCTCATAGAATTTTTTAAGAGATGTCATAATCACACCTGTTTATGTGAACAAATTCTCTTTTAAATTTTTAAACTGCTCCATTTATTGCTTATCTGTTACAAATCCTAAAATTTGCTGCTACAATTTTATTATGTTCCTGCTACAAATCTTAAATTTTGTTGCTTCAAAAATTTTTCCAAATTGAACTTTACCACTTCTCACCCCCTGGTCACGTATTTGTACATACATATAGATATGAAAGATTTTTCACCTCTCTACAGTAAGCCTCTGCTAATGTTTTGGCAGTTAAATGATAAATTCTCATTGGAAATAATTTCAACTTTCTTTTATCTGTTTATCTTCTTTTGCTATTGTCTTTATCTCCTAGCTTTTGCCTGTAGACCTAAAAATAAAGACAGTATGAGAAGATAGTTTTCACTTTTGATGTAAATGTACAGTATTATATTGAAAAGTTTCTTTTAGTAAACTGGATATCATTTTATAAATGTTTTGTTCTGTTTTAGAAAATATGTCACCATCTGCTGATGGTGCTGCTGTTTCTACAATTTCTGATGCTCAAAATTCGTCAGATTCTGAATGGGAAGAAGAGTATCATGAGAGTTTTCGAGGTATGCTAATCAGGGGTCTGTCCAGACTTTTTTCCCAGAGTCCTGTTTTTGTAAAAATGTGAACAGCTTTTTACATTTGTGAAAAATCTAGTCATAATTTTGTGAATTTGAAATGATTGTTATATTCAGGTTCTTGTTTATACATTTTAAAGATATATGGATGTAAAATACATATATTTTCTTTATATGTGTAAAAGTGAGAGGTCAGATTTTACTTTTAAATGATTAATTTGTGAAATGTTCAGTTTAAAGATGGAAAAAGTTTGTGAAAAACCTATTTTTAAGACAAAGAATTTTGTGAAGGGCCCTGTTTTAGAGAAAATAGGTTTGTGAAGGGTCCTGTTTTGAAATTTAAAAAAATTGTGAAGGGTCCTTTAAAGGACCCAATTTTTTCCTAAACAGATCCCTGCTAATATTTATAGCCCTCTGATCATTAGTTATTGCTGTTATGTATTTGTGTATAAAATATAGTTCTATGTAATTTAAAAGTACATTTAATTTTACTTTAAAATTTTTATAAATTAGAATAATATGAACTAAGGATTATGTTTACTTTGCATAGCTCTATTTATCTCAATTAATTTATACTATAAAGCAAAAACATGTCTGTAAGTAATGTTGATGTCATATTGATGGAGGTAACAAAATAACTATTAAATATTCCTTTTACTGCTCTTTTTTTATTTTTTATTTTATTTTAAGCTATTAAACATCACAGAATTTCAATTTTTACTCTATCAAATAGAAAGTGGGGGGGGGGGGATGTACTTTCAGATGCTATTTGTTGGAAAACTGTATCTTAATTTACTGATTTTTAAAATAATTTTCAAGCATATATATATTTTTAATCTATCTCTGTCGTGTGCTGCTTGATTACGAAAATTAACTCGTTTGCACTTAAAACAATATAAAGAGTTCAGCATTTGTTTCCGGCTAATATTCTATAATGAAATGAAAACTTCATTGATAAATGAATAAATAAATACAAATTTAATAGGTATTTTCTTCTATGCAATTAAACACTGAAATAATCATACTCAAAACAGTTGCTGTAAATAGTGAAATCTTTGGTGATTTTTCCAGCTATTAATCCCTGGCATTAGACTAATACAAAAGTCCTTTAATACGTTTCAAAATTTTATTTGAATAATTGGTATTTTTCATATAAAAATGCTTTTTGGTGCTGTTAGTGAACAGCTAAACAAATATATCAAATGTAAAAATGAAATATTAAAGTTTTGAATTAAAAATGGTTTTTACATAAGTTAACCCAGGAAGCCAGTGTTGGTTCTCCTAGTATTTATAAAAGTGGTGCACTAAAATCAACCACCTGAATATTACTGCTGACTAAAGGTAACAATTACAAAGGTATTTTTAAGTGCTTTACCTCCACTCACAGCATTTTATTGCTCTAAATATTAGATGTTCTGATGATTAAATGTATGATATGTCCAAAGATGACCTATGGTTAACTCAAGTCTCTGTTTTGACTGACTTAATTTGAACTTTTCTAGTGCATTCAGTTTGTTTTGTCTGGTCTGTCAGTTTTTTTTATCCACATACATAACTCTTCTGTTTCCAATACATGTTTTATAAAGTGAGTCCAGCTTTGATAATTACCACGGGCTAAAATAACGGTATTTTGTGAAGCAGGCATAACTAACAATTAACTTAATAATGAAAAACCAAGATTTTTTTTTTAATTTCAAATTTCAAATTCAAGTTTTCCATGAACAATCATCAACAATCTGTTTAGAAATGTTTCAATTTTATTAATAGCTAAGTTAAGCTTATCATTTGCAATGGAAGGCTTCCTAGCCCATAACCCCCTTTGAACTACAAAAAACATGCATTCTCATTTATAAATAGCTGTGGGATTTTAAGGTGATTGTAAGGTAATGTCTCTGGACTACTCTACTTGTTTCTGTAAACATACTTTCCATCAGCAGAGTGTGATTAAAAAAATGGCTTTATAAACTTAAATTCAATAATTCTTTTTAATATATATTATATCAATTCTTTAAATATAGTTGGTATCATAAAAGTTTATTTCAAATGTATATATAAAAGATAAAACTATGCTTACAGCTTGTAAGTAATAGCATAATCATTGTGAAGAGGTGTTTCAAGAAAGATGAATAATCATAAGAACTTTAAGGTACTTGTCAGTTTATTTAACTTGAAAACTTGTAACATCAACTACATGAAAAATAACAATGGCTATTTACCTGTGAAGGAAATGAAATAGATGAAGTTGAATTCACTTTACAGCACTAAAGATGAATTAATAGCATCGCCGCAATATAACTCATTAACTAAGATCACAGTCTCAGAACACATTGAAAAACAAAACTAAAGATTCATAACTACATAACTATATATCAAATAAGTTACCAATACCAACTGAACACACAACTCTGTATATACATCATCACATTTTAAATCTAACACCATTTCTTTAACGACTAATCAAAAACATTCTTACTGTTATCACTTAATGATTACTTTAAGTGTAAATTGCATATTGCAGTAAAACTCACAAATAAAGGAAAATTCATTTGAAAATAACACCAAATATGTTTAGAAACCAACTAACTCAAGAACTGATATACCTAAAGTTGTGATCACACTATACCTGAATTGTATATGCAATTCAATCCATACCCAGTTCAATAATGCATTGTCAACCAACCAGTATAGCAGACACGCAGCCAGCTTTGAAAGCAAATGTAAAAGGTACATGTGTAATAGTTCATTATTAATCAAGTTTTTACTCAAAGTTTAGTTAATTTTTAGGACATATTTCATACTGTATTATCCAAGGTAAATGTTATTTTAAACATGTAAAACTTTCATAAACTATTTGCTTTGTACGATACTTTGAAATAAAAACACAGCTTTTTATAGTACATTTAAATCTTCATACCACATTATAGTGGATTTGAAGGAAGGTGAATTCAAATAAAATGTAACCAACAATGTCTTCTTCCTTTTTTTTTTTTTTGTCGTTTTAATAATTTTTATGAGTGTTAATGCTCATACTCCATTATTGAGATTGCTGTATTTTTAGACTTACATTTTGTTTATTTTACCTGAAATGCCCCCTGGTAAACACAGGAAATACCGGCCAAGTCTGCTAGTTCTTTTATATAATGTATGAGTAAGTATTTCATTTCATACAAGCTGAAAATTTTAATTATAATTATTTTTGTGTGGATTTAGGTGGTTTATCATCTTCTGTACTTGCTGCTTCAACATTGCCTGATTTTGAAAATCTGTCTGATTCTGACTGGGAAACAGATAATCTTGAAAACATCACAAGTATGTTAAATCAATTGTATTATTTTTGTTGTTCTTATAGGTTTTAGGTATATTATTTCTTTTTTTCACTGAAATATTATTTGATGCATCTGTTTACCACTCTAATATATAACTTCTTCATTATTCTATTTCAATCATAACAAAATTCGATACTTCTCTATTATCCCGTCGACCACTTTTCATAACAAAAAACTATCGCCAAACTGTAACTCCAAATAAACAGGAGAATGTTGCCATTGGAATATCAAAATAAACAAATAAATAAAATATAAGAATTTAAGGACACAATTGTTATTTTAATTAATGAAATAACTATTAAATCAGTAAAACATAATGAAAAATACACACAAATGTCAAATTAAAAACCACTTGATGACATAACAAACACGTATAATGCTTCTGACATCAAGTAAATGGGACTGCATTTTTGGCATTTAATCTTATGGTTTGGCGATAGTTTTTTGTTATGAAAAGTGGTCGACGGGATAATAGAGAAGTACCCAAAATTCATATATGTTATTCAATTGCACCATAATGTGTTTCTCATAAAAAATGGTTTGTGTGCCATTTATGTATATTTTATTTTATTTTTATTTATTTATAAATGTGTTATTTATGTGTGCTATGCTGCACAAAAGATTCGAATCCATTATTATCTATGGGCAGTGTTTTCATAAAGTGTGTTTCAATGATATAAGTTTTCCACTTCTAAACTTTAGTATTTTATGTTCTACATGTATCATCTATAGTTCTGATACAGAACCATCCACAACAATTCAAATACATCATCATCTCTGGATGGCTATTGCTTGAAATGCTTTTCAGTGATGATATATGTTTTCAAGCTGAACAAAATTCTACTATTGGTGAAAAATTATTTCCCTTATGCTACAGATTACCTGTGATGAAGTCGCAAGCATTTCTTGCTAAAGGAAGGGTATAAATAGGATTGCTCGACAGCCAGAGAGTTGGTATTTTCACTTTATTGGAGATTTTAGCAATACTATATTTTCTTTTAGGAGTTCTTACAAGCTGATTGCTTTGAAGTTTAGAGACTGATCTTTGAGTTTTTGCAATTCTTTGTGTTCTATATACTGTATTATTCTGCATTCATGTATTTTGTCATTGTGATATAAATTGAGATCTGTGCATCAGCATCATATTTGTTGTATATTCACCAAATAAATTGCAGCCTTCTGGATTTGTGCTAAAGTGTGATATTTGTTAGGAAAACAGGCTCAATTCTCATGTGTCTCATTAATTCAACTTTATCCAGTCATCCATTATCATCCTTCTTCCCTCATTCATTAATATTTTTATTTAAAGTTTTATCCAAATCATTATAAATATAAAACTTTTATTCAAATCATTTTTTTAGCTTACCTTAATGCAGAATAGATCCTATCTGGTATTCTAGCTAGCTGTTCACTAGTCATTTTATCATCACTAGCTTTTAAAGTTATCATAATCATTTAATGTTTAAATGGTATCATAATTTTCAAGCATTGCTAGCGAATGACAATAGTTGAAATGGCATAATACGCTAATTTTATGATAGATAGTGTTAGTGCCTCTCATGATTCGATTCAGCATACATTGCTGATTGCATCAAGTGCATCATAATGTTGATTTTTGAGATTGTCCCTAGCACATGCCAAGATCTCTTGAGGTATAAATAGATTCGAGCGTCGGTTTCCAGGACTTGTTAAAGGATCATTAATCAATCCTCTCTTGTAACAAAGAAATGTTTATTTTTCTGGGAGATAGTTTGGGCAGTCTTTTATGTTGTTTACGTTTTATGCCAAACTGTAGTTTTATTATCTTACTTTTCAAGAGTGCAATTGTTGTTTTTAAATATTTTACAATAGCTTTTAAAATGTCCTTGCACTCTGTTTCTACAAAATAGCTGTGTACCAAGTGAAACTATTTGTTCAAATTGACTTTTTGTTACAGATGAGCAAAATAAAGTTTTTTGTTTTTGTGTTAAAGAAGATTTGGTACTTTCATGTTATAGCATCGCCTATTATGAATTGCCAAGTGACTAAAATTTATCGCCAAATTGTAAAGTACATGTGGTGTATATAGCATTTCATGATGCCTGTTGCCTGGTTATAATCTTATGTATGCATATGGCACATATATAAGTATTAGAAGTATATTTGTAGGATTTCAGTTTGAACACTTCACGTAAATGATCATCAAATGAACTGACACTCTAGTGCTATTATCCCTGATTTAAATGCGCGAGTTGTAAATATTTTGGATCGCGAGATTTGGCAAAGAGCCTTCTAATTTTTGTTATGAAGCAAGATATAAAATGAATATAGCCAGTAAAGGCGCTATTAGGCTTAGTTGAATTATTGTAAGGTAAATATATTGTATAGGTTTGACCAAAAGTGTATTAGTTGAAAAGAAATTACACGTAAAGTATTGTAAAATTATATTTTTAGAACTGTTTTAAAGTTTGTATTTTGTTGTTCATCGGTTATTTGTTCATATAATTCCAGTAAAGCGACTATTTACATATCATTAACTTACATTTATATGTATATGCATATATATGAGGCCAAGAAAGCAACAGCCACCATTAGTTTAGACAAAGAAAAAGCGAACATCAGGCTTGGAAGAGAAATAAGACAAAGAGACACAATTTCACCTGAGCTTTTTACTGCTATCTCAGAAAATATTTTCAATAAGTTGGATTGGGTAAACAAAATGATTATAATAAAGGGGGAATATTTAAGCCATCTCTGGTTTGCTGATAACATTTTAATTCTCAGTAATAGCCGTGAAGAATTGGAAAATATGCTAAAAGATTTGTCTGAAGCTAGCATTAATGTAGGATTACAAATAATTTCGGAAAAGACTAAGGTGATGTTCAATTCATTTGCATCAAAAAAGAAAATAGTCTACAACAACAGTGAGATTAAAAAATTGCAAAGTTATGTGTACCTTGGACAGGAAATATCATCGGGCAACAGTTTCATGAATGAAATCAATAGAAGAATAAGAAATGGGTGGAGTGCTTTTGGGAAGAACAATATTATTCTGAAGAGTAACATGTCTCTTTGTTTGAAAAGAAAGGTGTTTAACTAATGTGTTTTGCCTGTACTAACTTATGGGCAGAAACATGGACGCTAACAAAACGGATGGTACAGAGATTACAAACAACACAGCGAAGCATGAAAAGATGTATACTAGGCATAACTAAAAGAGACAGAAGGAGAATAACCTGAATAAGAAGTGAGACAACAGTTTTTGATATCATTGAGAGCATTAAACTGCTAAAATGGAAATGGGCTTTGCACATTGCAAGAAGACAAGACAATAGATGGAGCACAAACACTCTACAGTGGTATCCCGGAGATGTAAAACGACTAAGAAGATGACCTCAAGTAAGATGGAGTGACAAAATCAGAAAAGTGGCCAGTGTTAATTGGATGACTAAAGCACTAGACAGGAAACAATAGAAAAATCTGGGGTGGGGGGGGGGGACATACATTGTTGATGATGATGATATGAGGCATATATAAGCTTTGTGATGATCTTGGTGAATCATAACTGCAATCTTGGCATAATCGTAATTGTGGGGCCTACTATAACACGAAAGTACCGAAGATTGATTTTATTTGTGAAATTATGTGAACTGTTAGCCAGGGTTGCTTGATTTAAATCATTATTTTTAACATTGATGTTTACAAGCTGAATAAGGATCAAATTAATCATTTGTGTTAAAATAAACATCATCATTCATGTCAGATTAAAAATTATCTTTTAACAATGTTAAATAAAACTTTTATAAATTGAAAATACCATTATTTTATTAAAGTAAATGCAACACTGTGTTCAAAATATTATTTATCCATAGTGCATTCCAAAATAAATACTGATAAATGCTCTCTCATTTTTAAACTTTTTTCTTTCCATGATGATCACTTCATTTTAGCAAATTAGATGCTGAAGCTGAAGTTAAATAAATTCAGTATAATAGTATTTTCAGTGAGGAGTTGAAAAATCTTCCTCTAAAGTAGATTATACATAATTCACAAGTTTGTTTTATGTTTAGTTGCTTGGACCTACAAATTTCAATATCCCATATGTTGATGACGGATTTATTGATCATATAATATGATCAATACATTAACTAATTGTAACATAATAAACATTTCGACTGTTTGTCTAACATAGAATTCTAGTTTCATGTTTCTTCTATAGCTGAAAATAATTTAATCCCTGTGACTGATCCCTTTCCCCTTTCATTTCCAAGAATTCATTGCTTACTGCAATGGAAAATATAAGCTATGTTATTGTACCTTATTTCTAAGCTAAGCAGTCATCTCTAATATCAAGTAAGCATGATTGATTGCTGAAATTGTCAATGGCTGAGGGCTGGATATCACTGGCAATCAATAGCTTCTTACTTTTAGTTATGTAATTACCTTGCATCTTGTAACTGTTTTGTAATCATTAATATAATATAGTGTGAAACACAAGTTTGGACAAGAATATCATTTACTTATACTAGGTATAGTACAGAGAGCTCTTGGATACATTGATACATAAGAAAAATGGCCGGCAGAAAGAACGATCCAATGTGGTTTTATTTTACACAGGGGGGAAAAAACTATTTTTGTAAAAGGTATGGAAGCAATATGCAAACCATGTAGTGTAGAAATGGTGGAGATTGTGGCAAGAATGAAAAAACACAAAGAAACTTGAAGCCTATGTGATAAAGATGGCATTAGTGAATCTGAATCAGTTGAAATATGCATATATATTTAGCATTCTTTTGCTGCATTTATTATGTGTTTATATATCATATATATTATTGGGGTAATACATTAAAGAAAATTTTAATAACTTAAATTAACTAGAAATTTATACACACAACACACATAGCTATATCTACAACAATTTAATAGTAGAATAATATAATTCTAAATTTTAAGTAAATCATCTGATTTTGTTTGCAACAATTTTTTATTTTTATTTAAGTTTTAAATATTTATATAGGAATTTTTATGAAATTAATAGAAATGTGTAAATCTATACCAAGAAAATAAATACATGCACAATGCACAAATAATATTAATTAAAAAAAATCCAATTAAAAAATAAATCTGATTTTTTTAATTTAAAAAAAAAATTGTTATTTTTATCAACCCTACTGTTAGCTGAAATAAACTAGACCTTTTACATAATTTTATCTCTGTCATCTATCCTAGTTCATATTACACTTCTCACTAATTGAACTTTCATGAAAAATGTAGAACTCTATTTTAGATAAGTGAAGATGATTTAATTGCCGAGACACCTGCACTGTAAAAAATGACCAATGTTTCTTATTTTATGAAAATATGCTATAACCACGAACGAAAATATAATATAATCTTCTGAGTTATCCGAAATTTCAAATAGCATGTTACATTGTCTTTTGAATCCCCAGAAACGAATACATTTTCAAAATTTAAAGAATAATTTATAAAAACATATTATTTTTAGCTGCCCGAATTTTTCAGAAACGTTTCCGAAGGGTTTTTATAGTGTATTAATTAGTGTCCTCAGCCTGGAAAACCTGTTTTTCGAATGTCATCCATTCTCAAGTAAACATTTTCAGCCACATAAGTTAATTTATACATGAAAGAGTAAAGAAATAATCTTAATTTTAATGTTATTGTTAACGCTGTTAATTTTGCATGTTTGTCTGTTAAACTATTTTTTTAGCATGAAAATTTTTACTTCAGAATTGATAGCATTCGAAAAACAGGTATTCCAGGCTGAGGACACTAATTAATACAGTCTCTATTAATACTTATCAGTCTTGGCTGAAGCCAACATCAGCTGTGTAAACTAATTTTTAGACTTGAATAAGTTACTGCAGGCAGCATTTTATTTATTAATATTCAGTAATTTGTGCAATACTATTAAGATTCTCACTTAAAACTTTGGCTAGATTCTGAAAATTCCTCCTCATATTTTCTCCTAGCCTATTTCCTCTGAGCCTTTGAATTCACTTTTTTTATTTATAAATTCCCTTTTATCAAAAGATGAAGATTTTGTAGTAATATTCTTAAAAGTAATATTGTTAAATATTACTTGTATATATATTACTTCTATATATTGTATATTCTTAGTAATATTGTTAAATGTATTATAATATATACCTTCTTTCTTGTTTTATATTGTTTAAATAATAATCCTTTTTTTTTTTTTTTTTTTTTTTTTTTTTTAGCATTCAAAAGGATCTATATGCATCCAGTGAAAACTGAACTGATTGCTGAATTTATTCCCTCTGATATACATGCACAACATATTACTCGCACGGAAGTATGGGATTTTGTTGAAGATGGACAATTTGATGATGCAGATTTATGATGTAAAACTTTTATAGTAAAAAAAATTTCTAGTTCAATGAAAATTTTTTATACTCTTATGTTTCATTTCTTAAAATGTCAACTGTCTCTTATTGCCATCCCTTTTTCTCAAATCATAACTTTTTCAATTGACACCTGAATATCACCAGTCTATTAATTTATTTTGTACATAAATTAATTATATTGATAGATCAAATTATTTTATATAATATATTTTATTAATTGTTTTGTTAACTTTTAGCTACCATTGTTGTTGTAACTTATAATAAACAGTCTTATTTTCATTTTTAAGTGTTTTATTCTCCACATTTAATTCAATCTTTATCTTTTGTTTTCGGTCAATTTTTTTCTTTTTTACTCTAGTTCAGCAGTTCTTAAACTGTGGTCTGTGGGCCCCAAGTGGTCTGCAACACATCATCAGGAAGTCTGTGATTGTTTCATGTTCAATTTAATTCCTTTTTTTTTTTTTTTTTTTTTTTTTTTTGCTTATCTAGAAATTCAGAAAAATAAAATAAAATTCACTTAAAATCAAATAAAATATACAAAAACTGATTTAAAAAAAAAAAAAAAAAAAAAAAAAAAAAAAAAAAAAAAAAGAAAGAAAAAACAGTATCATTAGTTTATACAGTAAAATAGGTGAAAACAAAATTGCTAGAAACCTGAAAAAATACTGTTTTAGATTGTTTGTTTGTTTGTTTGTTGTTGTTGTTTTTTTTTTGGGGGGGGGGGATTTTATGGTATTCCTTTAGTCAAAATCGAGCATTTTTTCCATTTAAAACAAGATTCCTTTATAGACAGGTTCTGTTTTCACATATTTTACTGTATATCTTTATTACTGTATATGTTATGCATTCAATTTTCTGAAGGATTTCAATCTTAAGTCCTAGAGGTCCACGAAGAATTAGAAAATCCGAAAATGGATTTGTGGTAACTAAGAGTTTAAGAACTGTGTCTCTAGTTTATATTACAGAGAAAGTAAATTATCTGCATCACTAGCAAAGAATTTATGCTTTTGTGATTTTTTTTCTTTTTCCCCCCTAAAAGTTGTATTAAGCCCAGAGACCCGGGCTGTAATCAGATGAGAGCAGGGGGGCTCCTAGCAACTTCTCTAGTCTGCTTTAGACCTTATAATTTTTTAATAATAGCATCTATGTTTCATTTAAAACTTTTATGACAAGAGAGTTGCCCTCTATTTCTGTCTATAATTATTTATCTTTAAAGCATCCTCTGTCTTTGCCAAGTGATTACGGCTCTGCCAGAGACTCTTTTACAGTAAAGCAATGCCAGGGCACTAAAAACTAAAAGTTACAAAATGCACAAAATATTAGTTAAAATTTAGTAGTTTCCTTAGTTCCATTTGTAAAAGTGCTGCAAACAATTTTGCCTAAAATTCCATATCACCTTTCAGCAAAATATCATTCTTTGCAGGTCCTTTGCATAGGTGGAAATTGTTACAGAAGGCACCTAAAGTACACAAAAACTGCTAAAAATAAAATATAAAAGTATTGTAAATTGTATGAAATGCAGCAGTCTATTATTTATTATGTTATACCCGTTCATCACACAAAGCAATAATTGAAGAAATCACATAAAATGTACAAAAGCAGAATTGAAATACTGTATTATAAATAGTGTATGGTTTAGAAAGTGAAGCAGTCTGTTATATTTATGTTATGAAATGAAATGTAAAAGTACTGAAACAAGCATGTGATATGGATGATGCCGCAATCTGGTATTAATTATGTTGTACCTACTGTCCGTAATGAGATATAAAATATTGAAAATTGTATGCGGTATAGGCACTTTATGCATGCTATACACAGGCAAAATTAGCTTTTTTTAAAAAAGTTGTAGCCTTCTTAATTAGAAAACATGTTGTAATACCAAAATTTTTAAATATTCTCCTCATGTGACATGCTATGTATAAGTTTATTTATGTTTATAATTTGAAGATATGAATCAGCTGATTTCCTTAAAGCTTGCAAGAGTACATTATATCCACATTATTATTATTTGTTTTAATTTTTTTTTTTTTAACTGAATGCTTCAGTGTTTATTTGTTCAAATAAGATTTTCTTTTTATTTGATCTGTTTTGGTTTTGCATCTTCCGGAAAAGAATCCATGTTTTCCATTATTATTATTTACATATTTAACTTCAAGTATTCCATAGCCTTGGTCCTATCATTGTATATGTAATAACAAATCATTTAGAATGTCTTCTATCATTTTAAAAATCTTTTGTTGCATAATGAGATTTTTTCTTTCAATGCCAAATATTTTGTTTTTAAATGGAGTGTTTTTTATATAGAATTTTCTTATTATTATGATTTCTAAACATGAAACATTCTTATTAATAGAAATAGTTGAGAGTTAATTTCACTATTCAGTTACCTCTAGATGAAGATTTTTGTATCTCTTTAATCAAAAATTAAAATCTCTAAACTGTAAGCAATTTGTTAGTATTATTAGATAGGTACGAAAAATAAAATAAAATAATTCTTATTTTCATGTATTACATGTGTTTTTCTGAAAGTTAATAGCAAAATTAACTCTAGAAATTCATTAATTGTTAGTGTACATTTTCCACATTCATTTTTACTGCTTTTAAATTATAAGCAGTTAAAAAAAAAAGTAAATAAAGATTATTGTCATCATTTTTAATTTGATTTATTGTTGACATGTGTTATGTTAAAGCTTCTTAAAAAGCTCCCATGTGTAATTTTTTTTTAATCAAAATGCATCTGCACTGCATTTTTTAGAAAATTTATCTTTGTCTGATCAAATAAGGTTTTCATAAAACGTAAATTTATCTTAGTATTCTTCATTTAAATACTCCCGAAATTGTTATTTAACAAGCTTTGATATTTACTTATCAGGGGGAAAAGAAGAAAAACTTTTTCCTAAAGTTTTACCCACTTATATTTTTCATTAAAAATTATTGTATTTTTTAAAAGTCAGTTTCCATATTTTCTGGCACACTTTTTCTGTTCATTTCATTGTGATATTTGAACTTAATAAATATCCAAGATATTTCTTTCTTTCTTGTAGCAATTACAAAACTGTAAGTTAAAGTTTTTTGTTTAACTTTTGTGCTATAAAAAGCAAAGTTAATTATCATTTCAATTAAAACATGACATTCAATTAAACTTAGTCTCAATCAAAATCAGTCTTACTCAGTCTTGTGTGTCTATAATGATGAAAACTCTACAAAATATTTTACTAATTTGTTTAACAAAAATAAATGTTAGGAATCAGAAATTTTAAATGTATGTTGATGAACTGTAAGAAATCTACTTTCAGTGTAATTTTTTCTTATAAATAATTCTTTTCATATGTTCATCATTGTTTAATTACATTGTTTAATTACAAATTAGAGAGATTTCATTTTACACTAACTTGTCTTTCAAATTTGTACACTTAATTATGCTTCAGCTTGTTTTTGATTCTTACTAAAAGTTTTTATAAAATTTTTGATAAATCTTCTGATTTTTCATTCAAAATCTTCTGATTTAATTTAATTGGCATGTATGGTTTTTACTATATGAAGAGCCATAATTTTTTCTTTATAGTTAAAATATTAGATACAAAATATTTTTTTAATACAGTAATTTTACTACACATCTTAAATTTGAATAAGTCATTTTCCGTACTTTAGTTTCTGCTCTTAAAAAATGAACTAATTGGTAAAAAATAATACATTCCTTTATTGTAATTATTTATCTTTACTTGAAATAGTTGAATTATAGTATCCATAAATATGTGAACTAATTTGTATGTAATTTAATCAATAATTTTGCATTGAAGTGTATTTATCGATAATGCAGCTGGATTTTTACAGTGAAAAACATTCAGAAAAAGTCTTTTACTTTTCTTGATATTTTTAAGTATGTCATTTTTCAAAATTTTAGTGGCTTGATTTCATCTGCCTACTTGTTTGTTCGAATGAATTTTCACACTCTTGTGTTTGTAAATATGTAAATCTTATATAATATAATAAAATGTAATGCTGCAGAATAGTTTCAATATTTATTTAATACCAGAGGATCTGACCCAAGTTTCCTGTTATAGAGAATATATGTTTTTTATAAATTTTTGTATAATTACTATATTTTTTTAGATTATCTACTACAGTAGAACTCCAATTATCCGAACTCCGACTATCCGAATTGCTGATTATCCGAATCGCTTTCAGAATTTCAGATAAAAAATTAAGACAGGAACGTACTGCGATTCGTAAAATAATGATTCTGTCTACGCACGCTATTGTCCTTCCTGAAGCTAGTGTAGGCGCAGTGCAAACATTATTGGGGTGATGAGTCACCGTTTCATAGTGCAATTCGATTATTGGCTGTCTTCCGTCGCTAGATAGCCGGCCCACCTGTCACTGTTCGTTCTGATTAGTCAGTCAGTGTGACATGACCTGCTACTGTGACGGTACTCTTTTGCGACGATGCATTATGTAATGAAAAATAATAGAAAAAAAAGAGGAAAAAATAGGAAAGTTGGATTTTAAGTTTTACTAACATAGAAAATACAGAGAATTTTTAATATAATAAACGTAATTTTAAATTTTGTATTTTCCTGAAATAGAAGAACAATAATTTTGCCAATGATCGAAAGTGGGATGAAATAAAAACAAAAACAATGCGTTGTGAAAAGAAAGAAATTTAGAATATAATAAAAATCAATAATGAATTGTTCATGATAAAATGAAAATTACAATTCTTACCTGAACTGAGAATACTGCAACACTGAAAATACTAAATTATCAACCCATTTTATAGTGCCACTAGAAATTACATTTAAAGAATCTAAGTGTGAAAATTGAATTATCAAATAAAATCCAAATTAAACTTTTACTGTATAAATATGGATAAGTATTAAATTAAATTTTCATATTGTCAAACAATATTTGTTCATGAGGTCTTAAATTGTTTTTAAGATTATAAAGTTATCTCTTAAATTTAAAGGCACTCTGTACTGTGGAAAACACATTATAAATATCAGATAGATAATAAATTTTAAAAACACAAAAGAAAGAGACATAAGTTGAACAACACATTTTTATTCTTATATAAATAATCATTAAATAAAATAAAAACTATAAATATATTCATTCTTTGGTGTGCGCACAACCTTACAAACATATTAGATTACTTATTGCAATATAGATGCTACAATTTAAATATATATAACAATTTTTCTTATCAGCTTGAAATAAAAAACTATTACATTTTACATTTTCTGTGAATGACGTTACTTTATGAATACTTAAACGGATTAATGAGCTGTGAATAATGTCTCTCAAAGAGTAAAACAATAATTAGTTGGATTATGCATCTAATCACTTTACCATCTGAAGGCACTAGAGTTCGTTTATCGAACTGATGAATCTGTACTGATCTATTCATTATGATTGAAATTAAGTTATGTGCCAGAATATCACATTCTCATAACATCATTGGTGAGTAGAGTCTTAAATAATCCTCATCTTATGAATCAACCATGGAGCGAGGTTTCTACACGATTCAAGAAGATTTCGTGATAAACTTCAGAGAAAAAATACAAAATGATATTATCGTCTCTTAGAGCATTTTGTAGATTTAAAAAAGAACCAAGATGATTCACAGCTAACCTCTGGTAAGAATCGTTGATTTGAACTCTACACAATCTCCAACAGAGTGTCACCGTAGAATACATCGACAGAATAGCATCTTTGAGAACACATACTCATATTTCTTCTTATAAAAATTTTAAGTTAAATGCTTTAAAGTGTTAATTCAAAAAAAAAAAAAAAACTGTGAGATAATTTCCGATAGGACTCTACTGTTGAACCTGTTTAGTCCAACAGTAGGCCTATTGCGGAAACAGTATTTTTTTAGGAGTGCAGAATGCGGACTTGTTACCACACCCACGTCCAGAAGCGAAGAGATCAGACGCTTTCGGAGATGCATTGAAGTCCCCCGTTTCGCGCCGAAACTATAATAGCCAATCAGATACCTTCACGCTTCTACGGCATTCAAAACTCCGGCGCTGATAATGCCACAGGAAAAATGCTTAAAAATTAAACGTAACGACTCGCAACTGAAGTTTGCGTTCGCTAAAGCTAGTGCGTTGATGGAAAAAAGTTAATATACGATTGGCAACTGCTGAATGAAATAAAATGGCGTTTGTTTACAATTAAAAGAATACAGAAATTAACGTTATGGTTGCCGATCAAATGAAAATAAATTTAGAAAATGGGAATTAATTGAAAATGGGAACTAAATCATTTAAATTAAAAAATAAATTAATTAATTTAGCATATATAAATTTTAATAATTAAAAAAAAAAGTAGATGTTATGTTCGTGTCATAACACATTATTTTGTTTGTGAGTGCATTTTGTTGTTCACCATGGCTTCTAAAAAAAACATGTTGTGCTATCGGTAGCGGATAAACTAGACATTATAGAGCAATCAGATAAAAGCATTACAGGTAAACAGTTGGCTGAGATGTACCGTGTTGGACAATCAACGATTTCAGACATTAAAAGGAGCAAACTTACACTTTTAAACTTCGTGTCAGTGCTTGAAAACAAAGATGGAAGTTCTTGAAGAAAATCAATGAAGGCAGCAACAAACAAAGATTTAGAAGATGTCGTTTTCAAGTGATTTTTGCAGCAACGTTCTATGGAAAACCCAATTTCGGTTCCGATTCTTTGTGAAAAAGCTAAGATCTTAGCTCAGAAGCTTAGTTTTTCTTTAAAAATAGTTTTTTCTTGCTCCCATTTTCAACATACAATAATTAATTAAAATAGACCCTTTTTTCGGAAAAAATCCAAATCCGAATTTTTGATTATCCAAACGGGGTCTGGTCCCAATTGATTCGGATAATTGGATTTCTACTGTAACAGCCTCAAAAAGCATTTTTATTTGAAAAATTTTGATATTATGTATTTGAATAAAATTTTGAAATTTATTAAAAGTTATACTTTCATATTAGAAGCAAACTAGAATTAATAGCCAAAGATTTTGCTGCTGATTTTAATAATTATCATGAATTCCGATTATATTCGTTATAGTCTCTAAATACGAAAGTCAATTAAATTCTTTATTGTTTTAAACTTTTTTAATAATATTTTAAATCAATTTATGATTAAATTCTTATCAAACTTGAATAATAATAGTATGCGTGAAATGTTCGTTTTTCTGCATCAGTGATCGATTAAATTGTTATTAAAGATCACTTCCTTCTAATCTACTATATATATAAAATACAAACGTAAATTTTGTTCCGACTGCTTATAACTCGAGTTCTGCTGAAGGGATTTTGATGGAACTTGCACTGTTAGATAGATAATTTTTCTGGGAAGGTTCACATCATTCTGCGTATATTAGTTTGGTAATTATGATGGAAAGTTCTGTTATTTTAGACGAAAAGGTTACCATTGATCATTTTTTGGCGACAGTTGTCATTAGCGAAAGAATTGAAACTGCTATACCTAAAAATAATGCAAACACATAAAAAAATAAAAGAAAAATTCTGTCACTATTTTTATTTAAAATCCCCCCCCCCCTACACACACACGCACACCAAAAAAAAAAAAAAAAAAAAACTTTTAATGAGAGATAATATTATAAAGCAATAATACAGTGAAACTTCCATTTAACGAATTCTCATCGTTACACTTAAAAACTTCGTTATGAAGAAAATTCGTTAAATAGAAATCAACTTAGATTCATGAAATTTCCTCTTCAGATATGACAAACAGGTATTGGATTCAGAAGTATTTTATTCAGTTTCAATTTTGAAGCAGTCATTTACAAAACAGTTGTGTACGGTCGATGGAATCACGTCACATTCCTAAGCTTTCACCAGCTCTGATACACAGGTTCTCAAACTAATGTTTTCACTACATTGTCTTTTTTGATAATGTACTTCAAAATTTTTATTATTCCTTAGACTAATGGCTGAAGTTTAGAAGTTGCATTGGTAGGAACAAAAATAACTTTAATGTTCTTTGATTTGCATTTTTAAGCACATTCTTGTGGATGTACAAATCAAATGTCTGCAATGGAAGATCAGAATGGTAACTGTCTGACTCTAATTGATATTTTTTGCTTCAATGCATCTCATGCCATTGCGTTACTGCATCTTCTATATCACTGAATGTAAAAAGGGGATTTTGACTTCCTCCAACTGTGAGCGCTGCAGTCTCGGTGTGGAAGAGTGATAATAGCAAGTGTTTTTCTTACAAGGAGAGTGCCAAGCTTGGTAATCGCAGATTTTGATTATTTTTATATATGTTGTAGGGTAGAAGCCCCTTTGTCTCAGGTTCAATGGATTTTATACAACGCTCCTTAGTTCTCGAGAAATGGGGGGTCTAATATTATAACACAACTTAAATACTTAATTTGTAACAAAACGACTACCTTGGTCGTAGCTCAGTCAGTATGGCGTCTGCTCGTTCTTCGGAGGGCCCGGGTTCGATTCCAGAACATGCTACATTTGTTTTTTCACTTTTTTAATAAATATACTTGTAATTATAATTTAATAATCTCAATAAAAAAATTTGTTAACATAATTAAATTTTAATTTAGCATTTTTGACTTTTTAAAACATTATTAAACATTTCTCATCATTTAAAGAGCTTTAAAATAATTCGATCTATTATTGACTAGTAAAATTTCAAATATCTTTACAAAATCAGCATATTTACAATCGAATTATAGAATTCTTCTACCATCGTAATAGAACACGAAGATATTTCAGATGCTGGATTATTTGTTAAAAAATCATTGTTTTGCAATAGCATTTTACAGTACTTCAACGCATTTGTGACATCACTTTTCTGATTTTCATCGAATCCCGACACTTCAGATTGATCTTCTTGTGAACTACGGCTTGCTTCTTCCATTTTTATACGATTATAAGCTGCTATAGAATGATACGCACTTGTGCGATGAAGGTTGAAAACAAAAACCACTTAACTGCATCGAACTAAAAAAAAGAAAAAACCAAAGTCTGTTGTGGCGTCCTCTAGTTACAATAAAATAAAACAAACATGTTGTAATTAAATTCTTATGCTAAATTTTAATATAATTATGCTTCTTACTTTAAAAACCAAGTAGTATTATCATCGCATTGACTTCCCTTGTTAAGGCAATTTATAAATGATGTTTCTTTACAATCACGAATTGACACAATTGTTCAATATCGTTGAATTTATAAAGCATGTATGGAATATATTTTTAAAGTGATTTTTTTTAAAAAAATCAAAAATGCTAAATTAAAATTTAATTATGCTAACAAAATTTTTTATTGAGATTATTAAATTATAATTACAAGTATATTTATTAAAAAAAGTGAGAAAAACAAACGTAGCATGTTCCGCAATCGAACTCGGGCCCTCTGAACAACGAGCAGACGCCATACTGACTAAGCTACGACCAACATAATCATTCAGTTACAAATTAAGTATTTAAGATGTGTTATAATATTAGACCCCCCATTTCTCGAGAACTAAGGAGCGTTGTATAAAATCCATTGAACCTGAGACTAAGGGGCTTCTACCCTACAACATATATAAAAATAATCAAAATCTGTGATTACCAAGCTTGGCACTCTCCTTGTTAGTGTGAAAAAAAAATGTTTTATTTAGTATCAAGCAGAATGGAAATTATTTAAATGTGTTCATTTTCATACAATCTGCTGAAATAAATTGGCATATCCATCACAACAGCAACCTCTTAGTTTGAATTCTGTACACGTACAAAAGTGGAATAAACTTCATTATATAGAGTATATTTTTCGTAATATGGGGATTAATTTGCATGTTAATGGTGTTCAAAGTCAAAGTTCTGCAGAAAATTTCATTAAGTAGCAAACTTTGTTAAATAATGACTTCATTAAATAGAAGTTCCACTGTATTTATACAATGTAAGAGACTGCAATTAAATCAATATTTGGCGATTTAACTTTTGAGTCAGGTTAAGAAAAATGCATCTGAAAATTAGATTAGATAAAATCTGAGCAACAATTTTGATTTTTTTTTTTTTTTTTAATCTAACACCCTTGTCAGGAAGAACTAGCAGATGTAATTCTAAAAATGACTGTACCTGTGAGTTACATGTTATTTTTTATTTACGTTTTTGATTTTATTTTTCTTGCCAAACAATGTGATTTTTAGTAAAAAATAAATAAGTGTGACATCAGCTTAAGCGACATTAGCAATAATTGTGTTTTTTCAAGTGTACAAGATCAGTTTTGGATAAATTTTTATATTCAAATGTAAATTATATAAATAGCAGTTAATGATATAAAATTGGAGTTAAATATTTAAATTTTAGTGAAAATATCTGCTACACAAACACATATTATAAAATAATTTAATTTCAAACATTTGGAAATTTTTCACCATACTTTATTACAGAAACATGCCGGTTTGTTTTCACTAAACATGTGATTTTTATAGCCTCGAACTCAGATCAGCGAATATTGTCCATTTTTTTTCTTTTTTTTAAAAAAAAAACGTATCACCAGTTTCAATTATAAAAACATTCACTGCTTCAAAAGTTAGTAATTAAAGATTATTCTTAAGGAGATGTATGCAGTTATTCGTTATTATTATCACAGAATGTGACATTTTTCAATAAAAATTGATTGCTGAAATAATTTTCGATATTAATTTAAATTCGTCATTTCTTTTTAGTTTTTCTGCATGTCTTCCCTTCTTTTAGGAAGGTTTTTTAGATATATTGGACTAATCTTCCGTATTCGTACACTTGCAAATTGGCATATTTACTATATTGTTTGAAATTTCATTTGTTTGAAGGCAGGGTTCCTAGCGGCATTGAAAATCTGGAAAGTTAGGGAATTTCAAAGTAGTCAGGGAAAGGCATGGAAATTTTAAAATATGTTGGAAAAGTCAGGGAATTTACAAATATTTCCTAAAAAGTCATGGTAAGGTCTGGGGGGGGAGAGGGGTTGAATTTGAAATAATTAAATCAGAGAAATTGCCAGGCATGTTTTGCTGGGAACCCTGGAAGGGGACTCTGGGCAGCGAATCCTATTACAGAAGATTAGACAACTTTTTGTAATTAGCGATTACTAAATTTATGTTTTTTCATTATGAAGCTATCACCAAAAAATCAATACTTGTAATGTAACTATCTTTCTAATGTCAATGGGGAAGAATATTTGTTGATTTATCGTTTGAACCTGGATAAGAAAAACAAGTACCTGAAATTCTAATCAGACAAAATTTTGATGATTATAAAGCATTTTTGGCTGACGCATATGGCGTACACACCGTTTTCTAATATTATCTTCTAGTCTTTGTACTAAGGCAAGTCTCAAAAAAAATATTTTTCCCATTTAATAATCTGAAGTTTACTGGCACATATTTAAACGTAAGAGCATGGTAATTATAGGCATGATTATTGAAGCTATTTATATCGAACAGTTTAGATTGCTGATGAAGTTTAACCATTACACATTCAAATCTTAGGAGCTGTATATAAAGATATCACCTTTTTGTTAATGTTGAGTTCCTTCCCCCTTCCCCTTATAATATCAAATGTTATTATTCCTCGAACCTCCCTCCCCCCTTTTAATAATATCATTATCAATGTCTAATTTTTCTTTTTACTTTTTTTCTTTTTATACATTTGCAGTGATATACAAATATGGTTATACATTTATTATTCACATTCTTTTCTCATTCAAATTAAGAGTAGGAGTCAATAATCACTATGATACATGCAATAACTTTATATCAAATAATAGGTAAAAGAGATAGTTACTATTTATAAGTATTTAATAATACCTTTTGTTATTGTTATGCAATACATTCAACAGTATTATGAAAACTATGGGAAAATAGGTTTTGCAGAACATCTTTCTATGTGGGAACTAGCTCAATGATGGGGGCACTTTTTGTCGATTATATTATTTCAGATACTTCATCAATATCACAATTCATTTCATTCATCCATTCTAGTGCATCGTAAACATATTAACATAAAAAGTAATACATAATTAAGAAATATTAATCAATTTTTATTAACATTTCCCAAAATTGAAACTTCTTATTCTTTTTTAGATGCATTCATAATTATATAAATACGTAGCACCTATAGTCGTCTGGTCTGTCCGCATATAACAGCGCAAAAACTACCCAACCGAATGTTTGAAATTTAATATATATAATCGTTTCAGAATTTTGTCGAGTCTTTTCAAATTTTATGAAAATTAAATCAAAACCTATAAAAGATATTAATAAAAATATTTATTCAGTAATTTGAATATTTAAAAAATCAGTACTTCCTTGTTATAGCAGTTTCTGAGGATCAATCATCAAGCGACCAAGATGTATCGCCAAGTTATCTGACATGTATGATGTTATAGTCATATATGACATTTTATAAACTCTATGACTAAGTTATAGTCACATTCTCCATTCTATTAAATCCTATCATACATAATTAATTCAGTGATATCCCATGATATGTAATGATTCTAGGTTGCCATGGTGATTATGTCATATTGAAGATGGAGTCACATTATTTCTGTATTACTGAATTTAAAAACTGAATTTGTATACTAAAATTGTTTAATTATAGCAATCGTATAATCTACCAACAGATTTTTGGATAGATGTTTCCGGAGAAATATATATTAAATGGAAAAAGAGTCTAAATATGGATTTCAAGTTCTGAAATTTACAAAGCTATGCTTAAGTTTCCCATTGGAATTTTCAGTAAATGTCAACAAAGATAAAATGTTGCCAACTTAAAATATACTTATTTTATTATGGAAATTAATCATATAATAACAGGCGATATAATTCATTTAACTGAAACTAGTTATAGTATGATTGCACCTCATTTGTCACGTTTGATATAAAATTTCCAACTTGTTTTTTCCCGTTAAACCCCTGTACGCGATAAGGTGGACAACATTATTTATCTTTTCTTTACTACAAATATCATTTCAAACACACACAAGAAGTATAATTTCAAACATATTTCACACCTGGTTTCTCAAACAGTGGATTATAATGTGCATATGGCAGAACAGAAGGAATGCTGAACGTTTTGACAATCCATATTTTGGAATGAAGTGATTTTATAATCATTTAATTGCTTTAAAAATAATTTTGTATTGTCATAAAAATAGCTAACAGACTATATATATATAACAGGCTATTTTGATGTAAAGAAAAAAAAATTGGTTAGATAAAAAATGATAATATCAAAAGACGAAATCTTCATCCCCCCTAAAGATATATTATGATATCAAATGCCAGACTCCATCTCCCCACTAAAGTGATAACGTTATACATATACATAGCCTCTTATTCAGAGTATGACAATGTATTTCATCCACAAATAATTAAATGTTAATAAAGCAGGAGTATCACTTTTATAATAAATTAATTCTTGATATCAATATTTTACAATTCGCAAATATCAACACATAAATTTTGATAAAGCAGTTGTGATTCTTGGAAGTAAGGAAACATTAATTAGTGTAATTTACATTGCATTCACAAAGATAAAAAATTCTTTAATGCTTGGCACTTAAATTTTTAATTTAATTTTATTCTATTTTTACTGCAGTTTATTAAATATTAAATAGTCTCATACTTAACATGCAAGAGTTATTCCGTGTAATGTCATCCTATGGAAGTGACCCTTAATAATTCAGAAACTGATATTTTTTTTTTTTTTTTTCAGTTATTTCAACTTTAAGAATAACAAAATAATAATAATGAATGAATGAATCGTTTTTGATATTTTAAATGGTGATAAAATATGAAAATTGTACAAAATGTATCAGGGGTGATTCTGGTCCGAATTTTCCGAAAAATTAAGGCAATGATTTCCGAAAATTAAAAAATATATCTGTCATAAATCCGAAAATTCGGACATAAAATGTATCGGTATTTCGGCAAATGATCGCTGAAAAAAATCAATCTCGTCATTCGCTCGAAGAAAAGTCGCCAATTTTGTCAAAGAATCGCAGGAAAAACGTGACTTTCGTGAGAAAATCGCGAAAAAACGGCAAATTTCGTCAAAAACATTGCGAAACACGGCAAATTTTGTCAAAAACATTACGAGAAACGGCAAATTTCGTCAAAAGACCGCGAAAAAATGGCAAATTTCGTCAAAAACCTTGAAAAAAACGGCAAATTTCGTCAAAAAATCGCGAAAAAAACGGCAAATTTTGTCAAAAACGTTGCGAGAAACGGCACATTTCGTCAAAAGATCGCGAAAAAACGGCACATTTCGTCAAAAGATCGCGAAAAAAACGGCAAATTTCGTCAAAAACATTGAGAAAAACGGCAAATTTTGTCAAAAAATAGCTAAAAGACTGCAAATTTCGTCAAAAGAGCGAGAAAAAACGCAAATTTCATTAAAGGGATGAAAAAATAAATAAATAAAGGGGAGTTTCGCCTTTTAATATTAACCCCCTCAATTATTCCTTTGTTTAATTATATTTTTAAAAATTCATCAGTTCATTATTGTTTATAAAAAATTATTTTTTAGCAAAATATTACAGCCAAATCAATCGGCATAATGAAAGAGGTATTGTTGCTTTAATGAAGTTTTCCTATGAAAGATATCACATACTAAGAAATACATATATATTTTTTTTTGAGTAAAATGTCTTAAGCAGGGGTCGATCCAGGAAAGGTTTGGGGCCTATTTAGGATGCCTTCACGAAAATCCATTTAATAAAACGGACCCCCTTCACAACATTCTTCTCAATGAAACACGGCCCTTCACAAAATTTTGCTCATTGAATCACCAAAATGGTCTATGTTGATGGTTAATATAATATTAAACAATTTTAGTCCAATTTCTTCTTTCTTCATGCTGGTTTGTGAGGTTTTTATTTATGCAGATAAGGCATTTGCTCTCTTTCACAAAATTTCTCTTAATAAAATAGGCCACTTCACAAAATTCCATTCCACAAAAACATACTCTTTAATAATTATTTTTATTTTGTTGTGTTTTAAAATGTGTAATTTGCAAACAAAACAAGTTCACCAGAAAGGAAAGCTTTTGCAGAAGGATAGTGAAGTTGTTATTAATAAATTCACCTAGTGCACAACCTAGTCAATGATGAAGTTATGCGTTATTTTTGTATAGAACATATTTAAAGACTGAAAAACCTGTACAAATAAACCATATCTCTAGAAAGTACTTAACCATCAGAACTGAACTGCTGAACAAAAGGGTAGGGTGAGATTAAGCCCACATAAAAAAAGAAGTAAATTTCTCAGAATTTATCAGTGAAAGTTTCAATGAAGCCAGTTTTTATCAGAAGTACTTGGGACTTCTTGCTTCCAAACCCATGTCACTTAACAATGCAACTTGTTGGAATGGGGTTTTTCATTTATTACTGGTAACGTAGATTGGAATTTACCAGGCAATAAACAATGTATTTAAAGAGATGAAATGGCATTCCTCCCATCAAGGTTTCTTTATCTATGGATTTTCTCTATAGGTGTGTGAGTGTTTGTTAGTTAAGAAACGTACTGTACTGTCAGTCCATTACAATCCCTCATTATGGATCAGTCTTCTTGGACGTTATTGTACATCAAAATAATTGTAATCATTAACAGTAACAGAAAGGATTCAGAAATGGCACCCTGAGTAGAGCCTCTAGGATTAGTAAATCCAGTAGCCTTATTCCAGGTAAGACTCCTATAATAGGAGCTCTAATTCCAGGCATGGAATACGTCAGAAGATTGTTTTACCTCCCAAGAATGCTATAAACATCTTCACATAACAAAAGTAGAATTATCCAGTGATAAGAGGATAATAGGTTCAAACACTTTTTAGAAATGTAAGAAAGTAGAAATATAATCTCTAAAATATACTAGCCCCCCCCCCCCCCCCCACTAAAGCGTAATCCTGCGTACACTATTGTTAAGAGTTGACGTTGATTTCTCTTGTTGAAGAGTTATTTAGAAGGAAGAAGTACCCTTTTATTGTACCTTTTAAAAATTCCATACCCTATTCTCCTTTGAGTATTTGGCACTCCTCAAAACTTATCTTGAATTAATACACTGACGCAGCCAAGCGCGGATAAATTTTAAACGAAAAACATTTCTATAGAACAATGCACTTTTAAAATATAAATCTGTACTAATATTATAAAGAAGTAACGATTAGTTTGTTTGTTTGTAGGGAGTAATCTCTGGAATTACCGAAGCGATTTCAAACGTGATGGTGACAATCCCTGCTCCAACATAGGCTATATTTTATGTCGGTGCCACTACCCCCAGGGGGGTGCAGGAGCGAAACGAATCTAGGAAAAAAAGTAACTGATTCAACAAAAGCGGAAAAAAAGTAACAAGGTCTTGATAAATTTTGAACTTATTGATAAAGAAGTGTTAAAAGCTAACTAAGTAACATATGTCTGATTTATATAATTCCCGTAGACGGATATTTGCGATTGCTATTAGGAATTGAGTAAAATCACCCCCGGAAATAAGCACCATCGGTAGCTCCCTGATAAAAAAAAATGGGAGGGGCTTCACGTTAAGATGGAAAAATACCACACATTTATGAATAACACGTGTTTGAATAAGCCAATTATAATTTCGTGTAAAGCACGTGGTAACCACGTGTATTTACTAACCACGTGTACTAGGAACAATCAGAGTATTATATACATCATTTATTCTAATACGAGAGCAAATCTTTGTGTGTGTGTGTGTGTGTGAGGGGGGGGGGTGTTATATATATATGTATGCAAATTTTATGTTAAAAACGGCCCTAACGATTTTGACGAAATTTTGTATTTTACAGTTTTGAAACACCAGAAAACCGTTGGGCTGGATCACATGTTTGAGAAAATTCGATTAGTGGGTCATTTAGGTCACCATCGGTCAGGATCAAGCTAATTGTATCTAAAATACGGTTCAAACGATTTTGACTAAACTTTTATTACATTTTTTGGGCACGAGAAGACTATTGGGTTCGGTCACATATTCGAGAACTTTCTATTAGTGGGTCATTTTTGGGTCAACGCGGGTCAAGTTAATTTTATCTAAAAAACGATCTAACAACTTTGATTAAATTTTGTATCTTATGAGTTTCGGGCACGAAAAAATCATTGCGCTAGGTCACATGCCGAAGAAAATTCAATTAGTGGGTCATTTTTGGGTCTCTGTGGGTCAGGGTCAAGATAATTGTATCTAAAAAACGGTTCAAGCAATTTTGACTAAAATTTGTATCCTACCATTCTCGGGCACAAGAAGACTGAAATATAGTATTTCTTTGTGTTGTACACTCTAAATAAGAAAGAGTGACTATTCACTCCGGAGGAGTGGATATTCACTCTATCGCAGAGTCAAAATTTGCCCAACCTCTTTAGAGTGACTATTCACTCTAGGCAAAAGTGAAATTATTCACTCTCTGAAAGAGTGAATACTCACTCCCGAGAAGTGAATAGCCACTCTAAACAGGGGTGGATACTCACTCTTTCAGAGGAGTGACTATCCACTCTTGCAAAAAGAGTGGGTTTTTTCACCCTGATAGGAGTGAATAGTCACTCTTTCATAGGAGTGGCTATCCACTCTTTCATAGGAGTGACTATTCACTCTGGCAAAAAGAGTGGATTTCTCACTCCTAACAGGAGTGTATAGCCACTCTTTCATAGGAGTGAATGTTCACTTTTTATGGAGTGAATAAAAAAAAAATTTGTTTCTTTTTTGGGCATTTTAAAAGAATCATATATTTTAGAGCATGCAATGAAAATAGACACAAGCGTGGTAAAGATTGGACTAAAATACTTTATTGGCAATATTTATTTAATTCAGTTTGTAACAGTAATTGAACTCTTAAGGAAAAATTCAATTAGAGTTACATAATGAATTAAATTAGATTACTGACAAAAAACTAAAATATTTTATTCCAAGCTTATCACTATTGTGTTTTCTTTCATTGCATGCCTTATAAAGATATGATAGTTTTAAAATGCCCATAAAGGCAAGTAATTAAAACCAAAATCTTAATCAGTGTATATTATTTCTTTCCTTTTCAAATACCCATTAAGTTTTACTTACACTGTAAACTGAAATGTCTGAAATTCAGACACTTAAGTGTCTGAGACGGATGGTTAAAAAAAGAGACACTTTAAAGTGTCTTAAAAATTTAAGACACTTAAATGTGTCTGAATTTCAGACACTTGAAATGTCTGAATTGTGGCCGTGTTTGTGCTCTGATTTGTGAGGAATATGCAGATATTTCTGACCACACTTTTTTTAGCATTAAATACAGCCATGTTTGACCACAGTGAATCCTGGATAAATTGGAAAATATTTGACCATAAAGCAGGGCTGTGGTTTGTTCCGGAAGCAGAACCTGATTAAAGCAGGGGCAAACTGGGTCATCCCCCCCTCCCCCGATTTGAGGGGGCCCCAAGTTTGGTATGAAATTTTTGTAAAGCTGATATTTTAAATCTCTTTCGACTTTGTACTGATTATAATCAATATTTTGAACTTTTAGAGTAGGATACGTTTAAAAACTAAAAATATATTTATCTAAATACAATAAAATCTTTCAATAGTGGACACCGCATCATCGTAGAATTTGTGTGCTATTCGGAGAAAGCGGACTCTTCCGAATAACAGACAAATTCCGTCGTCCTGGGGTGTCCGCTATTGAAAAGTTTTACTGTACTTAGATAAATATATTTTTGGTTTTTAAACTTATCCTACTCTAAATGTTCAAAATATTGATTATAGTCAGTGCAACGTCGAAATAGATATAAAATATCAGCTTTATGAAAATTGCATACTAAATTTCAGAACCCTAAAATCATAGTGGCAATGGCTAACGGCCCAGTTTGCCCATGCTCTTATGGAAGAAATCGAATCTTGCTTTATGGCCAAATATGTATTCTAAAGCATGAAAGTGTTTAATTTTTTGTCATAGTATAGAAGATGTGCACTAAAACAATTCGAGGGATAATGACTACTCCCCCCCCCCCTTCCCACCCTCTTTACATACTATCGCAAAAAATTAAATTCATTCGATTACTGAGCATATAAAAAATATGTTTTTATATAATATTTTTTATATTCAACTTCATTCTATGCTAAAAGCATGTACAATATTGATTACAACTTTTCTGCACCGCCCGATTACACGAATTAAGTCATTGAATACTGTTGTCGGCAACGACTTCATTAGCGGCGCAAATTAAAATGGCCACCATTAAAAAAAAAAAAAAAAAAAAAAAAAAAAAAAATCATTTTAGAATGAAAATTTAACACTGCAATATTAGATTAAAACTGTAATGTTGTTTTAGAAGAACAATGCAACTTTTCATCAAAATTGACTATTTATTTTAGATAGAAAATACTTCTTTTAGAAAAATACTTCTGATTAATTGTTTTAAAGGATCATCAAATTAAAATTGATATAAAATAATTTTGTACCATATAGTTCGTTTTCTTAGAAGAAAGTACAAGTTTATTTCCATGAAGTATGCTTTGAATTGTTTTAAGACTTGAATAGAACAGTTCAATAATGATAATAAAAAAATAATAATGGCAACTATAGTTTTTTCATTCTCTGAATGTTTTATATATTTTTTAAAATACTAACATATATAAAAACCAGGTTTATGCTATGGGAAACTTTATATATATATAATATGTGTGAAGAAATATATTTTTTCTTTTTAACGTAAAAACATATTAAAATTTACTGAAAACCCTGTATTTTAGATCTTATACAACACAGTTAAACAATCTAGAGTTTTAAAAAAATAAAAAATAAAGAAAGAAAAATAATAGAACCAGTAAATTTAGATCTCGAATTTTATTACAACAATGAAAACCATTTAGAAAAATATTTGGACCAAAATTATGCAAAAATGTAAATGTCTAGCTTTTTTTATTTTCCATTTTCTATTTTTAACCTTTTTACTAAAAATATTTTTTAAAAAATATTAAAATTTGTTTTCAATATCTCAAGTTTTGCAAAACCGAAAGCTAAAGTTTTGAGCAATAAATCAAAGTAAGTAATGATATATTTGTTTTACAATTAAAATTTGCTTTAAAACCAAGTAATATTATGTGTAACTTAGAAGATATTTTTAAATTCACATTCTCAAATTAAAAAAAATATATATGTTTTGCCAGTTTGCCAATAAGTTTTTCAGGTTTAACAAATCAGATTTGACAAAAATAAATCCACCCCCCCCCCCCCCCCCAGAAAAAATGTAAAAAGATTTCTCGAAGAAAATTGTACATCTCTAATTATAAAATATAAAAAATAGGTCACCACAGGAGTTTGACCGCGAAAGAAAATGTTATAAGTATTCCGCATATTCATCAAAGCAACATTAAAAATTCCTTTACATATCAAAGTGTTAAAAAAATTATAAACACAGCATTTTTTTTTTCAGCATAAGGTTTGATAACTTTCTGTTATTGCTTTTTAAAAAATACATATTTTAAAGTACGCATTTAAAAAATATATATATATTACTGATATTTTACAGTCATAGTAATAACATATAATTGCATAATATATATGTATATATATTTCTGAACTTCAATAAAATCAATGCTGTGAGTTATAATCCAGATTCTTTACAATAAAAAACTTTTATTGATAAAGTGGAGATCTAAAGATATATTAAACAAATTTGCTAATTTTGAAATTGATATGAATTTATTTGAAAATCATAAAAAATACACAAATATTTTAACATTAAAATATATTTATTTGGATTTAAAAAGATACAAATATAACAAATACATATTATTCTTATCAAATTAATTTAAATAGTAATTAAATAATCTTATATAAGCAATTATATTCCAACAAAAGCCTTATTTGAAAACGAAAATTAGTAGTTGTTTATAATCCTACCTACCTTTGATGAGTTAGTCATAACCATAATAGTAAATTATTTTAAACAAATATAACACGAAAATAAATAATTATGAGATTAAATGTTGATTTTATAATATTTATAACTTGTCAATGGAATAGTCAGAATTGAATGAATATTATAACAAGTTGTTGAGCGTACTCGCTCAATTAAGGTAGTTGCACACTTCTGGCAAAACATAAAAAAAAGCACTGTTTTGCAAACCGATTTGTTAAAAATATTCATTGAAAATAAATCGCACATATTTTCCTTTCGAAAAGGGGGAAAAAAAACACATCCGACTGCAAAAAAAAAACTCACCAGTCGGATTTTATAAAAATAATATTCAAAAAGTACAATACGAAAATAGATAATTCTCAAATTAAATGTTGATTTTATAATATTTATAACTTGTCAATGGAATAGTCATAGAGCGTACTCCCTCAATTAAGGCAGTTGCACACTTTTGGCAAAACATAAAAAAAAGCACTGTTTTGCAAACCGATTTCTAAAAAATATTCATTGAAAATAAATCACACATATTTTCCTTCTGAAAAGGGGGAAAAAAACACATCCGACTGCAAAAAAAAACTCACCAGTCGGATTTTATAAAAATAATATTCAAAAAGTACAATACGAAAATAGATAATTCTCAGATTAAATGTTGATTTTATAATATTTATAACTTGTCAATGGAATAGTCATAGAGCGTACTCCCTCAATTAAGGCACACTTTTGGCAAAACATAAAAAAAAGCACTGTTTTGCAAACCGATTTGTTAAAAATATTCATTGAAAATAAATCGCACATATTTTCCTTTCGAAAAGGGGAAAAAAAAACATATCCGACTGCAAAAAAAAAACTCACCAGTCGGATTTTATAAAAATAATATTCAAAAAGTACAATACGAAAATAGATAATTCTCAGATTAAATGTTGATTTTATAATATTTATAACTTGTCAATGGAATAGTCATAGAGCGTACTCCCTCAATTAAGGCAGTTGCACACTTTTGGCAAAACATAAAAAAAAGCACTGTTTTGCAAACCGATTTCTAAAAAATATTCATTGAAAATAAATCACACATATTTTCCTTCTGAAAAGGGGGAAAAAAACACATCCGACTGCAAAAAAAAACTCACCAGTCGGATTTTATAAAAATAATATTCAAAAAGCACAATCTTCGTGATGAACGGAAAAAAAATTAATAAAATACACACCAATGTTCTAACAATTATAACATTTTATAAATTACAAGCATTTTCTTCAGCGTATATTATTTCTATGTATCGTTTCATGATTACTGTAAATTACTTGTAATCCACATCCACACATAAGGACTGACACAAAATTATAAGCACATAATTTTTCAGTATCAAAGTTACGAACATCTCTTCAAACTACTAAACCGTTGAACTAACATTTTAAATCGAAGTATTAACGCGTCAGCCAATCGTCATAGACGTCTGCCAAGAATGAAAATAGTCCTCGTCAGCGGTCTGTTAAAAAAAAAAAAAAGACAATATTTACGTCAGCATTGCTAATGGTGCGATCTCTGACCCAATTGACTCATTAAACTTTTTTTTTTTATCAGCGCAGCGGGCAGAAACTTTTTATTTTCTGGCGTTAAATTTATCAATTATCAAAATATAATTACTACAGTTGTTATATTTTCAGACAGAGGGAAAATAGCTTTAAAAAAAAAAGATTGACGTAACACTTGCATATAATATATCGAATTTTAAAGAATTTAAAAGCAATTTTCATACTTCAGATTTTTGCTTTAGATATGAAAATCCAAAACATTATTCATCCATTAACTTTTGAAAGACTTTATATCTTAATCTGAATTTCCATACGTTATTAAAACTAGAGTGGTCGCTATTTGTATATACAACTTTGAAATCACTGTTGTTAAACTTTATAGAGACCAATCAGTGTCACATCGTAATTGGAATTTTGCGATCGTTTATGGAAAGTTTAAAAAGACGTTTCTGTTTAAAATGTCAGCTAAAAATTATTATTTAAAAAATATAATATTAAATTGTTTTTAAAAAGGATAATACATATTATTCCCCGGTGAATTTATAATATTTAAACACCACGAAAATAAGGGACTAAGATTTTTTTCGTCAGAGATGGGGTGTGAGGCTCTGACCCCCTGAATCCACCGTATAAGTCAATTTTTAATTTTATTTATCCTGTATTTTAGTTTATTATTCTAAAATCATACATATTTCTGTTGTCAACATACCTTTTTCCATGAATTTACAAAACACACAACAATAAATGAGGTAACCTCCTTCGAAAGGTTTTTGAAGCAGCTTCTGACATAGTACCACCACCACATTTCGTTAAAACATGGTTTTTGATTAAATATTGCTATTAATTAAAAATTAAATCGGCATTGTTTTTATAAATGAAATGCGAGATTTTTCCTCAAATTAGTGTTGCCACAAAAATAAAATAACCGCATTATATAGTGCAGAACAATGATTAAAAAAAAATAAATAGTAGTACAAAAAAGATAAAATATCAATTCGCAACATAGGTTTACTTTATATTTATGGTTAAAAAGCAAAATTGATATTGAAATGTTTAAAAGAAAATAAAGACACCATCGATCGGTCGAAGCAGTGGTATTTCACGTGTATAATAAAAGGTATGCTTTGTTATATTAAATTTTATTTTAAGTGCATTCAATTTTTTTTTCATGTTTTCCAAGAAGCGGATGGATATCTTGTGAATTGACGAAGTTATGAATTTTTTTCTTCCTAAAATCCTATCCCCCCCCCCCTTCCTTGAGGCCATTTTTAATGATATCAAAAATCTGTCATACATAAATTTTCGGCCCTTTTCCTAGAAATATTAATAACTTTAAACGGATTTGATACATATCATAATTAAGAAGTTATGGGTTTTTTTCTGTTTTCACCCCCCCCCCCCTATTTCGATTTTGCCCATTAACGAACTTGACCGAGATTTTATGTCCTTTGATTATATGTTATCAGTTTGGAAGAGATTTGTGCAGAATTATTGAAGTTATCGTGTCCATAAAAAAATGATATAGCTATATAGACAGATAGATAAAGTTTTGAACTGGGGGGGGGTGGTTTGGGGTTTTAGGGGTTATAATCGGCGTAGATCTGCAAAAATTTTCAGAAATTCCAACATAGGGGAGAATGTAATAGGTAACATTTCTTACGAAATCTACCTAAAAAGAAAAAGGAAAAATGATCATTTCGTTTCTCTCAATAAATAAATATGGACAAAATTATATAATGCCAGGCTTTCACTCTTCAACGGAGTGAAATATTTCACTCTTGTCAAAGGAGTGAGACAGTCACTCTCGACAACGGAGTGAGATATTTCACTCCTTTCTAGAGAGTGGAAAATCCCACTCTTTAAAGAGTGTATTCTTATAAAATTCACTCCAAAAAGAGTGAAAATGCCTCTCACTCTTCCAAAGAGTCAACTTCTCACTCCTCCCAATTTTAGAGTGTAGGACTTTTAGGAGAGAAATCTAGAAACATTCTTAAGTTGAACTCTTTTTAAAAAGGGGATTAAAATATTGAAAGCAGGGGTCGATCCAGGAAAAATTTGGGGCCTATTTAGGGCCCCTTCACAAAAATCTATTTAATAAAATGGGCCCCTTCACAAAAATCATTTTGATAAAATGGTCACCATCACAAAATTCAGTTTGATAAAATGATCCCTTCACAAAAATCAATTTGATAAAATGGGGCCCTTCACAAAATTCTATTCCATAAAAACTTACTATTTATTATTTTGTGATGTTTTAAAATGTGTAATTTGTAAACAAACAATATCACCAGAGAGGAAAACTTCAGCAAAAGGAATTAAACAAGTTTGTTTATAAATGCTTGGTTCGAATTTGATTAACTAAATTTCATCTTTTGTTACAAAATGTTCTTTTTCACAAAAATAACCTTTACATTTCACAAAATGGGCCCCAAGATAAAAAACCTGCATCGATCCCTGCAAGAATGTCCCTGTATTGAAGGGAATTCTATCATAAGACAAAATGGGTGCAGAAAATTATTTACACGGACATTATTGTTTAGTTTTTTTTTTTTTTTTTTTTTTTTTTTTTCGTCAATCACAAGGAAATGACCATTGTCTGCTTTTATCTCTCTTTCCAACCTAGACCAGGTGACTCCGGTATTTCACGCTTCTTTCGGAGTGTGAAATATTCTTTATTTATTTTTGTTTTTACTAACTCGTGTATAAGTCGACCCCCCACTTTCAACTCCCAAATTTTGTCAAAAAGTCTTCGATTTATACACGAGTATATACGGTAATTTTATTTTCTTTATGCTTGATTATTTAAAAAAATGATTTTTTTTTCTCCCAAATGGAAATATAATAATTTATAGCTGAAGAAAAAATGTTTTTCATCAGAGACTCTCCCCCCCCCCCCCCATTCCTAAACCTCCCTGAACACACCGTATAGAAGACAATTTTAATTCTGTTCGTCTTTTGATTTATCTTAAATGAGGGGGGGGGGGGGGGGGGGGAGGGGGGAGTATTCAGCACAAAAAAGCACACTGACCAAAAAAAAAAAAAAAAAAAAAAAAAAAAAAAAAAAAAAATTCATTTCTCTATTTTTAAAAATGTCGTTAGAAACTTATTCTTCGATATTTAATATTTCTTAATTGTTAATTTTTTTTTTTTTTTTTTTTTTTTTTTGTGTGTGTGTGTGTAGATATTTTTAAAAATTGCCATGAACAAGGAGTTATGACAAAAAATTCTTAATATAGCCTATTTCATGTTTATATTCTGCATTTTAGAAAAGCGAATTAAGCTGTGGACCCCAGGCACATCTCCTTCAAAATCTTGCAAATCCCTGGATTTCTTTCTGCCGACATTCATATTTCTTAAATTTTTGGGTGGGTGACCCTTCCTTTCTCTACGTAATACGAAATTTTGTGGATAAAAATATATTTTAAACATCTTTCCTCCATTCAAAAACATTTTCTGATGGTGCTGACATATATATTGAATGCTATTGTATATACAGTCACCAGAAAAACAAATAATTGAGCCATTTATATCCTACAAATCATTGTGAATACACCAAAATATAACACAAACTATGTAAATATAATTTATTTAACATTTAAAAATTTCAAAGTTAAAGCACAATTTAAGATTTCGGGGGGGGGGGGGGGGGAAGTTGATTATTTTTTTTTTCCATTCAAACATGTCTTTTATACTCTAAATATCAACTTTTAAATTTTATATATTTTTCCACCAAAATTATATACGGCCATGAGATATATATTTTATAATATATATAAAAAAATTAAAGCTGTAGTAGAAGAAGAAATGTGCTCAATATTTAACTCTGAGCATAAGATAAATAAAACATTTTTAACACACAAAGTATCTAAAAATTAATATTCCTTGGGCCGGGTCGAGCCCGAGGATATAAATTTAGGTTCGTACGGTAGACCCTCCTCTACCAACCAGGAAAATTTAGTGTTTATTCTGGGAAGACAAATAAAAACAGCAACATGTAAAAATTGGAAATACCACATAAAAATAGTATTGAGAAATCATAAAATGGCACAATGAAAGAAGCAACAAAGTATGATTAGCTTGATTATAATGGATATGGACAGGAGGTGAACTAACGCTAAGAAGCTGCATCATCATAGACTTTCTAATAATACTATCTTTCCTTTGAGTGTATTATTTACAGTATTTCTCAAGGCGAAATTTTCAATATTCTGACGAATACATGTTAATCTTCTTACAAACTAAATAAAGAGAAGAATGAAATAGGCAGTTTCACAGCACATACGTGCACAATACATGTCAACAACATAATATTTATAAATCTATGTTCTTGACGTTGATGTGTGAAATGCCAGGGAGTGAATACTGACTGGTTTTCAAAAGTTTGGAATTAGTGTCTAACAAAAGGGTGGAAGACTTTTGTCCATTCCAAGGTAAAATCTCTTAGAAGGTTAGATCTCTACCCCAACTGGATTAGTAAATGTTGCAAATACAGATTGCAATAAGAAAAAGAAAACTAACTTTTAGTATAAATGTCAGCCATTCTACTAAACTATAAATTTTTATTCTTAGACATATGAAATTGGCAAGAGCTCTGTTATTCAGAAACTGTGAAATAGAATAGCGTTTTCCATTTTTTATTTTACGTGCCATCATGTCTTTCTTAATTTGCGATTTATGTAATTACATATCACCCACGAAAACGAAACATGTGAAATAGTTTTAAAAATTATAAGAAATACAAGAAATAAACCTGTAAGTTACCATTTTTCGAGTGCAACGTGTCGTTTTTAATGTACGTCGCCTGGAATTTATTCCACAAACACTCTAATAATATTACGCCCTTGCGATAATAAGTCACTGTCTGATATGGAGATTTACTCTTAAACGATACAAGCAAGGAAGACAGAGCTGTGCTCGGTCAAAACTAGCTTTGAGTTCAAATATCATGACCTATGACCAAAATGACCCACTAATCAAATTTTCTTGAACATGCGACCAAGCCCAATTGTGTTCTCGTGCCCGAAACCTGTAGGATATAAAATTTAGTCAAAATAGTCCGAGCCGTTTTTTAGATAAAAATAGCATGACCCATAGTGACCTAAAAATGACCCACTAATCGAATTTTCTCGGACATGTGACCTAGCGCAATGATTTTCTCGTGCCCGAAGCTCGTAAGATACAAAATTTAATCAAAATCATTAAAGCTGTTTTTTAGATAAAATTAACTTGACCCGCGTTGACCCAAAATGACGCACTAATCGAAAGTTCTCGGACATGTGACCCAGCCCAATAGTCTTCTCATGCCCGAAAATGGTAGGATACAAAGTTTAGTCAAAATCGTTGAACCGTTTTTTAGGTACAATTAGCTTGACCCTGACTCATGGTGACCCAAAATGACCCACTAATCGAATTTTCTCGAACATGTAACCTAGCCCAATAGTCTTCTTGTTTCTTAAAACTGTAGAATACTAAATTTAGTTCAAATCCTCTGAGCCGTTTTAAGATAAAAATAGCTTGACCCATCTTGACCCATGGCCAAAAATGACACACTAATCGAAATTTCTCGAACATGTGACCTAGCCCAATAGTCTTCTCGTTCCCTAAAATTGTAGGATACTAAATTTAGTTGAAATCTTCTGCGCCATTTTTAAGATAAGAATAGCTTGACCCATAATGACTCATGACCAAAATGACCCACTAATTGAATTTTATGGAACCTGTGACCTAGTCCAACTGTCTTCTCGTGCCCGAAAACCACAGGATGCAAAATTTAGTCAAAATCGTTTGAACCGTTTTTTAGATACAATTAGCTTGACCCTGACTCACAGTGACCCACTAATTGAATTTTCTGTGACATGTGACCTGTGACCTAGCGCAATGATTTTTTCATGCCCGAAACTCGTAAGATACAAAATTTAATCAAAATCGTTAGATCCGTTTCTTAGATAAAATTAACTTGACCCAAAAATGACCCACTAATAGAAAGTTCTCGATCATGTGACCCCGCCCAATAATCTTCTCGTGCCCGAAAATGGTAGCAAAAGTTTAGTCAAAATCATTTGAACCGTTTTTTAGATACAATTAGCTTGACCCTGACTGATGGTGACTCAAAATGACCCACTAATCGAATTTTTTCGAACATGTGACCCAACCCAATGATTTTCTGGTGCCTCAAAACGGTAGGATACAAAATTTCGTCAAAATCGTTAGAGCTGTTTTTAAAATAAAATTTGTATATATATATATACCCCCCCCCCACACACACACACACACACACAAGATTTGCTCTCGTATTAGAATATATAATGCTCTGATTGTTCCTAGTACACGTGGTAGCACGTGCTTTACCCGAAATTATAATTGGCTTATTCAAACACGTGTTATTCTTAAATATGTGGTATTTTGTATTTTCCCATCTTAACTGAAGCCTTTCCCCCCATCCCCCCTTTTTTTTTTATCAGGGAGCTTTTTAGTGATGGTGCTTTTTCCGGGGGGGGATTTTACTTAGTTCCTAATAGCATTCGCAAATATCCGCCTACGGGAATTATATAAATCAGACATATGTTACTTTGTTATCTTTACTCTTCTTTATCAATAAGTTCAAAATTTATCAATACCTTGTTACTTTTTTTCCGTTTACTTTTTTTCCGATTACTTTTTTTCCGCTTTTGTTGAATCAGTTACTTTTTTCCGATTACTTTTTTTCCTGTTACCGAGCGAAACATGTTCTAAAATTTCTATTTTTTCATACTGAAGGAGCTAGAAACATGAAATTTGGCATGATAGTTACTTATCATATATGTAAATGCTCTCTAAAAACAAATTCTAAAAAAAAAATCGAAATTTAAAAGGGTGAGATGAGCGAAAAGCGTTCTAAAAACATTCTAAATTAAAATTTCTATGGCATAGATCCTGCAAATGTAGAAAAATCTCATTTGTCTAGAAAAAAGCTTCGGTGAAGTCGAAACATGTAGACAGTTTATCTGTAAAAACCTTCTTACTGTTTTCATAGTTTTTATATAACACCTTTTAGGAATTAATTGTGTTATATTTTGAAAATTCTCAATTCGATCACCGATTTTAACCTGAGGAAAGTAAATTTTCCTAGTTATTGAAATTGAAATAAAATATTTCACATGCGCAATTTTAATTCCCCTTTCTTTTTAATATTATATAGGGGTCGATCCAGGCGAAATTTGGGACCTATTTAGGGCCTTTTTACAAAAATCCATTTAATAAAAGACGGCTCCTTCACAAAATTCATCTTAAAATAGGTCTCTTTCGCAAAATTTCATTAGATAAAAACATATAAAAACATTATCTTCATTAATTATTTTTATTTTGTTAGGTTTTAAAATGCAATTAGGTTTTTGCAAACAGAAAAAGTATAGCAGAATGACTTAACCCTTTATCTACCGATGGTGCTTAAGTACCATTAAAAGAAAGTTGTTATAAAATTCATTTAATGCATCGATTGTCAGTAATGCAATTTAGCATGAGTTATAGAAACTTTATACTTTATCATCTTCCAAAAGCGTTATTCACTGTAGAAAGCAAAAATATTTTCAAATGGATACATTTTTTTTTCCAACTGTAACTGCTCATTTTTACTTTCTTCTATATTTACAAGAAGAAAGTATTGGATTCATGAAAATTTTCGACGGATTTATACGTTTTAGAAGGTCCTGAACACGATTTGACTGTTTTTAGAAAATGTCTGTCTGTGTGTCTGTGACAAAAATTTTGTGGGCGCTCTATCTCAAGAACTAATGCATGAAATTTAATAAAACTTTAGATTAAGTTAGACCTTGATATAGCTGGTGATGATTAGTTTTTGGTGTAAATCGCCGAACAGGTGACGCTGCTATGCTACAGTTTTCACGATTTTCACTATAGTTATATCTCACGAACTAATGCACAGAATTTGATTAAACATCGGATTCTGTTAGGCATTGACATAAACAGATACTGATTATGTTTTGGTGTAACCAGCCCAACAGGTGGGCCATGCTACTTTTTCATGATTTTTACGTTAGCTATATCTCAAGAACTAATGCACAGATTTTCCCCAACCTTCAGATTCGGTTAGACGTTGACATAAGTTGTTGTTGATTAGGTTTTGGTGTAAATATCTGAACAGGTGGCGCTGCTATCAAGGTTGTAAAAAACCCGGGTTTTTTTTATTAAAAAAAACCCAGCTTAGGCGGATAGCTGGGCGGGTACCCGAGCAGCTACCCACTACAACCCTTATGGTTGTAAAAAACCTGGTTAAAAAAATCCAACCCGGGCGAGTAACTGGACGGGTACCCGGGCAGCTACCCACTACAACACTGGCTGCTATGCTACATTTTTCAGGATTTACGTAATTTTAGCGACAGTCGTATCTCAAGAACTAATGCACGGAATTTAATAAAACTTTAGATTCAGTTAGACTTTGATATAAATTGGTGCTGATTCGTTTTTGGTGTATTTGAAACCTATATGAGATAAAAGAGAGTTTTGGGATTGGCACATCCAACTAGTTTTTTTATGATGAACGGCATTCAGTTCAAAGTTTCAGTTCTTAAAAATTTGCATGTCTATATGTAAGGCCATTACGTTTGTATATTTCTTAATTCTATAAAATGCTAAAAACAATATCCAGCAGAAATTATTTAGGTAGAGTTGTAAATACTGATTTAGTTAATTAAATTTAGAAATGAAAACATTCTGAGATTAATTCAATGATTGCAGAAATATATTAACATATATTCAGAAAAAATGCTTTGGAAGGCGAAATATTCATTAATTCATAATTTGGTACATAAAGGGTTAAAGAAGTTATTAATAAAAGCTTGGTTCGAATTTGAGTAACTGGAATTCTTCTTTCGTTACAAAATGTTATTTTTCACGAAAATATAACTTTTACTTTTCACAAAATGAGCCTTAAGAAATAAAAACCCTGCCCCCGTTTATATAATTCATCAATTGGATTTTATTATTGTAGTTTCTTGCTGCGAGTTCATAAAACTTGTCCATCAATGAGAACGGACAAGTCCCTAAAGTATTTTAGAACAATTACTGTTGAAATCTTTATAGCTTATTCATATTCTGTATCTAAAGTTAGTTATTTATCTAAAGTTGCACCCCACAGGTAAAATATGCTTTGTATAAATCATTTGCTTTGTGGCCTCTAACACAGGGGGTTTAACAATAAGAATGTCTGGAATTATCTGTCATGCGTTCACTATAGACATTTCAAAAGGGATTAAGTATTTCACTTTTAAACATAGCATCCATCTGCTAAGGTTTATATAGCCAAGCCAGGTAACTTCCTGGCACCCCCAGATTAATATTTTAGTTTTGTCCGTGCGTGTGCATTCTACCACGTGGATTAGCTGATTGTACCAAGTTTTCTCCATTTCCAGAGCTAGGATATCACACTTTCTACTGGATTTGATAAGGTATTTATTTAAAATATTATTATATTAGAATTTTCTTATGCTGTTCTTACATTTATGTCTTACAGTATGAATTAAATTTTTAAGTTTTAGGGGTTGATGCACGATTTATTATTATTATTATTATTATTATTATTTGGGTCACTATTTTGTGAAATTTATTTTTGTAATATATATATATGCATATATATTAACGACGGATCAAGTATAGTTGCTCGAGTCCAAACTAAGAGTTTATTAATATTAGCTTTTTTAAAGTTTCCTTTCTAAAATTTTCTTTCTGTTTTTTTTTTTTTTTTTTTTTTTTTTTTTTTGCAAATTACGCATTTTAAATATTATCTAGATTAAAAAAGTTATTAACAGTTACGGAATAGAATTTTATGTAATGATCGTTTTCGTAAAAACGTTCCCCTTTTATTAAATTGAATTTTGGGAAGGGTCCCTTTTAATTAAATTAAAATTTGTGAAGGAACCCTTTTAATTAATGAAAATTTTTGAAGCGGCGCCAAATACGTTCCAATTTTTTACCTTTATCGTGCCCCTGAGTATATTGCCCCCGAGTATGCTATTTGTATTAAAAAATGTATTATTATCCCATAAACGTGATGTATCCTTGTTTATATATTTCGCATTTCAATGCGATTTTTATATCTTTTATATATTAAAATTGAATGAAGGGGAGGATGTTGATATATATATATAAATATATATATGCACTAGAACTCGTTTATAAAGAGAACAAAGGGGCCGCAATTTTTGCCATTTATAACCGAATCCACACAATAATTATGTTTAAGATTTCACGTTTAATAAGGGATGAGAAAATTCAGTTGAATTATTAAAACTTATAGAACGACGGTGGGCAGTTTTACATTTCTGAAGAAAAGTACTAAATTAAATTAGTAGTGATAACATTAGATTTACTTTAATACTTTTTCAATTCTGTATTTATAATTCTATAAATGTTATTGAAGAAATAAGACATACCATTATTTATTAATTTAAAAGTTTTTAATTTCTTACTTTTTTTTTTCTTCTGTTAGTCACATTTACATCATGTATTATTACTTTTTCTAAACAATTGAATGATTCAGAAAAGGAAAAACGCTACTTTTTCCAGTATTCCCAACTTATATGGGTCCCAACCCATTCAATAATTTGCTCTCCTGGCCCATCGAATTTCCATTTTTCTATTTTGTTATTATTATTATTATTTTAATCGCCGAATGAAAAATTCGTTTTGTTGATGTTCACAAAATTATTTAGTTTGAAAACTGTAAGGCCAAAGACAACAGTAACAAACCAGGAGTCGATGTAAGTTTTTTTTCTTGAGGCCCATTTTGTGAAAACTAAAGATTATTTTTGTGAAATTTATTATATTTTTGTGAAAAATAACATTTTGTAACGAAAGTTGAAATCCAGTTACTCAAATTCGAACGAAGCGTTTATTAACAAAAACTTTTTTTTAATCCTATTGCCTCTCTGGTGAGCTTGTTTGTTTACAAGTTACGCATTTTAAAATGTCACAAAATAATGAATAATTAATAAATAGTAAGTTTTTATGGAATAGAATTTTCTGAAAGTGCCTATTTTGTTAAAAGGAATTTTGTGAAATGAATAATTAATAAATAGTAAGTTTTTATGGAATAGAATTTTCTGAAAGTGCCTATTTTGTTAAAAGAAATTTTGTGAAGTGGCTCATTTTATTAACTCCGCAGCAGAAAATCTCTTTTCACGCAAATGTAATTTTAAGAAATGAATAGTTACTTTTTTGTTGTTGTTTGTAAAATTTGAAATTTTACTTCTTGAGAAACAAACAAAAGATATAATTTAATTCATGATCTTTAAAATTTTTCGCGCGCAGTATAATACTGCGACTCAGTGGTTAAAAGTCACTATTCAATCTAAAAAATTATATTTTTTATCTTTGAATGATAAACGATTTCAGATGTATGTTTATTTAGGTTCTGATTGGATGAAAAGTTTCTTATTATTATGATGTCTGTAATAATTATTGTTTTTTATAAGTGTGATTCATCTCTGATTATTGTTAAGTTATTAGCTTGTTTACCACTTTTACATGTTTTCAATGCTCCAAAAATGTATTTAATCATCGACTTTTCTTTTAATAATGCATAATTTGTCTTGGGGAGGGGAGGGGGGGGGAGGAGTGTATATTTTTAGAGAAAGTCTTCACGGACCTGGATCTGGCTGTACAGTTTTTTTTCTGCGAAATCGGGAAAGAGGTTTTTTTTTTTTTTTTTTTTTTTTTTTTAATGTGAGGGTGAGCGGGTGGGATAATAGATATATTGTATATTTGTTAACATAATCTTTAAAAAAATATTTTGGCTTAATGAATTACAGAAATATATATACATTAATTTTCTTTTTCCTTTATATTATACACTTTCAAAAATGTAATTTTTTTAATCGTCTTTTTTTCTTCTTTTTTTTACTGCATTTTCATTTGAATGCAATTGTCTAAGTGGTCATTAATGTTGTAATTCTACTCTTTAGACATATATATATATATATGAGACATACCAGGCATCGATCCAGGCAAAATTTGAGGCCCGCATTTAGAACCCCTTCACAAAAATCTATTTAATAAAACAGGCTTCACAAAATATTTAATAAAATGGGCCCCTTCACGAAAGTCAATTTGATAAAATGGGCACATTCACAAAATTATTTTATAATAAAACAGGTCCCTTTACAAAATTCTTTTTACTAAAAATAGGCCCTTTCACAAAGGCCTATTCCATAAATCTTACTATTTATTAATTATTTATTATTTTGTGATGTTTTAAAATGTTTAATTTGTGAACAAACAAGTTCACCAGAGAGGAAAACTTCAGCAAAAGGATTTTAAAAAGTTTTTGTTTATAAATACTTGGTTCTTATTGGAACTGAATTTCAACTTTCGTTACAAATTGTTGTTTTTCACAAAAATATAATAAATGTCACAAAAATAACCTTTACTTTTCACAAAATGGTTTCCAAGAAAAAAAACCCTGCATCGATCCCTGGATAAAAAAAAATCCCTGACGGCTCGGCCTACAGGCACAGGTAGATTTCGAAGACACAGACCGTGGGGCGTTTGTTTATTGGGAATTGCGGAAGAAATGACCTTTTTGCCATGATGCGGCATTTGGAAACGCCCACTTCGACACCTATCTGTTTGCAGGCGGAGCCGGCAGGAATTTTTTTTGTTTTTATTTATTTTTTTTTTATTTTGCTATAAGGGTTGGTCCTATAAAAAACTTGTCAGTATAAAATTTTTAGATAATATTAAGAGGATTTATAATAAATTTAAGCGGATTTGCTATCTTCTGAATTGACGAAGTTAGGAATTGTTTTCTTCTTTAGATTCAGTTAGTCCCTGATATAAATTGGTGCTGACTGGTTTTTGGTGTAAATCGCCTAGTAGGTGGCGCTGCTGCTATATTTCTCAAGATTTTCATGATAGCTATATATCAGGAGCTAATGCGCAGAAATTCATCAAACTTCAGATTCTGTTAGACCTTGACATAAATAAACGGGGATTACGTTTTAGTGTAAATAGTCCAACAGGTGGCGCTGCTATACTACTTTTTTCATGATTTTTACGATAGCTATATTTCAAGAACTAATTCACAGAATTTCATCAAACTTCAAATTCAGTTAGACGTTGACATAAGTTATTGTTGATTGGATTTTGCTGTAAATCTTTCAACAGATGGCGCTGCTATGTTGCATTTTCAGGATTTACACGATTTTAGCGATAGTTCATATCTCAAGAACTAATGCACGAAATTTAATAAAACTTTAGATTCAGTTAGACTTTGACATAAATTGGTGCTGACTCGTATTTGGTGTATGTGAAACTTGTATGAGTTAGAAGAAAGTTTTGAGATTGGCACATCCGACTAGTTTATTTAGGCCTACAGTCAATAGATCACGAGTAACTGAAAAAGTTTAAAATTTTGTCCTCATATTATCCCCGATTATTAGTCCCTACAAAATTATTTAAAAAGAATTTTGATTTTCGGATAATGTTGGTAAAAAATATTGGTATTTTTTATTTTTGAATTTTATATATATATATATATATATATACATCTTTTAGTTTTTGCATCGGGCTGGGCAAGACAAGAGCCAAGATAGTAGTTTTTCTCCAGGCCGATCTGGACTCGAACCTGAAATTATCGGTTCTTCGACACATTTAGTATATTTATGTGACACGCGTGAGCAGGGACATATTTAAAAATTTGGGGGGACTGGGCACCGATGCTTACGGGGGCCCCCTTGCACCTATGCTTACAGCGGCCTTGAATAAAAATATATATTATTGAAAGCCGTACTTATTAAGATAACCACTACTGACTTTAAAAATTTTGTTATATTTAATGATGTTTTTATAAATTTTCTTTTCATTTTTTAGTAGTAAAAGTTTTTATAACATCCTCATAATCTTTAGTGTTTTATCTCGTTGACGATTTTTCGATCTTTCGAAATCTGTTCCAAAAGTGGAAGTATCGGAATTTTAAAAAAACCTGTAAACAAAATCGAAAAAATAGAAAATGGCCTTTATAGAGATCGATCTCGACTATCCAATGAAAAAAAAAAATATTGAAAAAATATTGAAATGCAAACGAGATATTTTTAAAATTTCTCCCATAGGGTTAGCATTAGCGATCGGGTGTTTTCACCTGAGTGATTAAAATGTGATAATGTTAATAAAGTTAATTATGTTAAAAAAGTTAATAATGCTGAAAAAAGGTGATAATGTTTTAAACGAAAAAAAAAACACATGTTCACATTGTTCGCCACATTAATTTTGTTTTTTAATAGTTAAAACTTCATCAGATTTTGGCAAATAATTGAAAATTCTTCAGTAGCATTTGGGGGCCCTGTGCCCGTGCCCCGAATGCCCTGCCATAAATCAGGCACTGCGATTGAGCAGGTGATCAGTGATCAGCCGAAAATCAATTAAAATTATGCAAAATAAAATTATTGTTAAAACTTTTTGATTGAGAAAATTGTTTGATAATTTAAACATAAATATAAATTAATTACAGCTAATATTTAAATCGATTAAATTACTCGACCAGTCCACTTCATATTATGACAAATATGAATCTGAGAAAGATGAAATTTTTAATCGATAAAGTCAATTCCTCTCAAATTGTAATATCTTTAAAGTTAATACTAAGTTTGTAAATATTAAACTTATTAATATTTTTAATGTAATAACAAAAATTTGAGAGTATGAAAATTCTGAAACAAAATGAATATTTTCTAAAATTTAAATTTTTCTGAGGATCTACTAAAGAATTAATCTTTTACAATTTTAGAAAACTTAAATCGTTAGTCTAGGCTTGGTGAACTTCAGTCCCTTTTCTGACCCGTGGGTGTGCCACTGTATCTTACAATTTCATGCGTGATTAACCGAAAAAATTGATTATGGACCAAAGTTGCAGGTTAGACAAGAAAGCACGAAAGCAACCTTATATATTTCAGAACTAAGAACTTTTATTACTTTATTGAATATTCTTGATGTCAATTTTATTTATATAGGTGCATGAAATTTACAGGTATCCTTATTCAGGTACCAATAAACAGTGCCTGATTTACAGCAGGGCATTCGGGGTCCCCAAATGCTACTGAATATTTTTCAATTATTGGCCAAAATAGTTTTAACTGTCAAAAAACAAAATTAAAATGAAAAAAAAAACTGTTTTTAAAGATTGTCTATGATTTGTCAAAATAACTTAATTTTTTCCTGATTGTCTTTTAACAATTTATGTGCAGGAATTTACAGAATTCTGTTTTTCGGGATCGTCATATTATTTCATTTTTATTTATTTTACCTGTAAGGCCCTCATGGTTGTTAACATGGACAAAGCCACGTGGTTCTGCTAGTTACTTGTATAAATTTAGTTTTTCAGTCAAAACTTGTATTTGAAAGAAAAAGTTGTTTGATTAATAGGATATGCCAATATTTTAAATAATTATACCTTTTACTGCTGTAAATTTATTATTAGTTGTTGCATACTTTATCATTCCAGATATAGGGACTTGCATAGAGAAAGGTAATCAGCACCACACAGTAGTTTATTATAAAATTCAATTAAAAATTCATAATTATCAAATAATTATTTAAAAGTAAATTAATGATTATCAAATTTAATTTTTTTAATTGATATTTTAAAGAAATTATTAAACTCAACAGTGGTTATCTTAAAAAGTACTGCTTTCGATATTATATATTTTTTTATTCAACGCCTCTGTAAGCATCGGTGTAAGCCCCCCCTCCCCCCCCCCCCCCATGCGCATCTGTGCCCAAGATCCCCAAATTTGTAAATCGATCCCTGTCAATAAATGGAATAGAATTTCTCATTTTTTCTTTAAAGCAAATGATATTTTAGAAAATGTTCTCAAAGTTTCACTTTTGAAGTGATTTTTCAGACAGGGAGGACAATTAGGAAAATGTCGTTTTCCTCGAGATGTACTCATTTATTAGTAAAATGCTGTTCGATTCCGCGGCGTTTAAAAAGCAATATCTAGAAATTTCAGGCTCAATTACATTTTTTAGAAACTTTTGTGTACAGATTTCAGCCTTCCCCCCCTCCCCCTCTAAACTTAGGGGTCCTTGGCCAGAGTCCCATGTGCTCGTGCTTTAATCTGGCCTCCAAGTAGAATGTGGAGCATGTAGAGACGAAATTTCTGTTAAATATCTGTAAAATAATCTGAATTCCGCATAAAATGGATTATAGTTATCTAGTTTTGTACGATGAATTGTTAAATTAGCTGAAACAGGTTATCTTTTGGCTTTTGCACTGACACCTATACGGTGACATACTAAGTTTAACCTTAAATGATTGATTAACACCAGAATTTTGGAATGAAAAATTTTCTTTATTAAGTACGTGAATAAAAGCTTTTACTAATTTCCAAATAAATTTGTTTTTAAATTCTGGTGTCAATCAATCATTTCAGGTTAAGCGTAGTATGTTACTGTATAGGTGTCAGTGGAGTGAAAAAGATTAAAGAATGTTCGTGCCGGTGCAGGATTTTAATAGTACAAAACCAGAATGTTAAATAGAAAATGTTAATCCGCCTTTACCCTAATACTCATTCTTTTGACTTGTGTTTTGTGTAAACTAATTAGTGGTCAGTTGTTATGGATAACTTTACAAACGCCTGAGATCTTCATTACTACTTGAAATACTTAAGTATTTGCTTTATTCTCACATTTCTAATTCCAATGTCTTTCAAGTGTAAAATATTAACAAAGCTTTGTGACAATAAAATTCTATCAGTTAAGAAAATCTGCGGTTCATGTGATTCTTCTTCTTCTTTTAATATATATATATATGCTTCCGTTTTTCTGACTCTGGTTTAATAGTTGAAAATAATACACACAGCCGCACTTAGAATCATGCACATCTATTGAGAAAATTGCACGTTTTTATTAAAAACTTATTGCAGAAGAAAACAATTTATTTGGTAAGCGCTAACAACCGTAATTTTGAACACACATAAAGTTTTTTTTTTTTTTTAAACCCATGGGATGCTCTGCTTGAAGGATGTTTCTTTTTTTTTAATTGACAAAATATTTTTAAAATACATAGTTTTATTTCAAGTGTATCTTATTTACAACTCGTCTGTTTCACCTAAATTTTAACATTTGAAATACAAAATTAAGTGGAGATATAAAATTGATGAGATGTCTCAAGGCTGTATTTCACTGATACCATTGTTCCCCTCAGTGATCATGGGGAAAATTTAAACAGGTGATTATTCATTACCTAATATAATTATCGAAATACGGTTTTCACCATCAGAAAGTAGACGTCTGATGCCAACGTAGTATGTTTTTAAAAATTCACATTAAATTATAATTATTTAAAAAAACCATGTAAAGGGATCAATCATATTCCACTAACACTTCAAGTTGGTAGGGGGTGTGGGGGGGGGTGGTAGGGGTTCATAAGGTGTGATAAGGGGAGGGAGGGGTAACACATTGCGACACTGCATCAAAAATATGAAAATTCTAGCGAAAGGCATTATTTGCAAGCATCATAATAAGTTTCATTAACACACACATATATATATTATTCAGCTGTATGTAGGAATATATTTTTCTTTACTTAGAATTACAATTCCTTGAAGTAAAGTCATACAAGATCTTAAGGGAAGAAACATTCAAGCTAATGTTAAGTATATGGGAAGGTTCTTGATAGATTTCTCGCTCGCATTTTAATATTTTTAAATGATTTTTTTTCCCCCATAGGATAGCTGAGGTAGATCTCTAACGTTGTTAGTTTTTAATTTTTCGATTTTGGTTCCAGTTTTTTTTTTTATATATAAATGTACTTTCACTTTCAGAACCGGTTCCAAAATTGGAAATGTCCGCTTATAAAAAAATTGGAACCAAAATCGAAAAAGTAAAAACTAACAACGTTAGAGATCGACCTCAGCTATCGTATGCCAAAAAAATCATTTAAAAATATTAAAATGCGAGTGAGAAATATGTCAAGAACCTTCCCATAGACTTAACATTAACGTTCGAGTTTCTTCGGATGACTAGTGTGTTCCCAATTCATTCAATGGTAGAAATCGTATTTTTAATTTGTTCAGAATGATTATTTTTTTGCAAAATTTCAGATTTCATTGGACATTTATATTTCGTGCTATTCGAAAACTATAAATTACCGAATTTGAATATCTAAAATTTTCAAACGCATTTACAATAAGGAAAGATTTTAATTTCAATGACCATGCTCCATGTCAATGACACTTTAAGATTAGTTAAAGGCAGGGGCGTAGCGAGCGGGGGGGCAGGGGGGCAGCTGCCCCCCCAATGTCTGGTAAAAGGATTCAGTCGGCTTATCAGCAGATTTAATTAGAGTCTCTGTAGTATGTCAGTAGGCCGATTAAAAAAAACAATTCGGAGAAATTCTGGTTGGCAGGACTTTAAGTCTTCAGAATGCATTTCACTACACCCTTATAATCATATGGCAAAAGCTAGTCGGTCTGTCAATAGATAGGTTATGAGTAAAAAAAGTAATGGTTTCAATAGATCTATCTGGTCAGCCGGTATGAAAGTCACGTGTTTTGTCACATTTTCGAAACACATAAATAAAATAGCTAGTCGGCCTACCCACTGAAAAAAAATTATCATGTATAAATCTTGTCTGCAGAGCCGGAAATGTTGGACATATACTATACCTTACCCACACATGGAAAAGCTAAGTCGGCCTTCGATACATACGCCAATAGGGAAAAAAATGAATCTGATCTATTGATCTGAAAATATCAGAAATTTGTCCTACAGTAACTAACACTCGCAACTTACATAGATAAAAACTATCAATATATAAACTAGGTCGACCGAATGCGAAAGTCGCTTAAGAAAATTCAAGAAATTTTATACTTGATACATAGTGGGTTCTAGCAACGATATGATGTTTATGCCCTTTGGAACTGTTTTAGGAACGTTTACAAAATAAAAACGAAGAATTTTTAAAACTATTTAAAAAAAGAAAATGAATAAATTAAAAAAATATCCGTGCATTTAACATTTAATACCTAAAAGACATCTTACTTTTTTTTTTTTTAATATTCATTCAGTAACAGAAAATATCTTCTTTATAAGACAAATCTTCACACGTAAAGCAAAATTCTTTCCAGGCCCAGACCACTAGGGATAGATACAGAAAAGGTGTCAGGTCTGGTGTAGATAAAAGTCTTTTGTTATGATCTCCAGATAATCCTGCAAATCCAGTTTTGCACTAATTTTCTGCACTAATTTTCATTGTCGGTATTCTAAAACTTCCGACTTTCACAATAATATACAGGGTGATCTTTTTTAAAGTGGCAGTGTTTGGAGCGCCCTGTAGCGCGATCTAATAGCCGAAATGGCACCAAACTTGGTATTTAGACTAATCAAGACATGGGAAAAAGGATTCCGTGAAAAAAAAAATAGTTCCAAAAATCGCCGCTAGGGCATTTTGTGGCGCATTGCAATGTATAAATGTGAGAAAAGAAAAATACTAACACATACAATCGTACAGTTAAATTATTAATGTTTATTTACTACATTAACTTCCTCGGTGAGCAATTAGACCACCTTCAATGTGAGCACCGTTCTCAGAAATAACACCGTGCATTCTGTGCACAACGTTCTCCACAGCCGTACGTAATATATCACGAGGAATATTCCGCACTGTCTTTGTTATGTTGTCCTTTAGAATAGACAAATTTGATACTCTACCAACATAAACTTGAGATTTCAAATAACCCCAGAGCCAAAAATCGCATGGCGTGAGGTCAGGGGAACGAGGCGGCCATGCAACTAGAAAACTCTGACTTATGACTCTATCATCAGTGAAGGTTTGGCGCAACAGCTGCTTTACCTTATTACCAATATGTGACGGAGCACCATCCTGCATAAAGATTGTCTGTTGGAGACGGTTTCTTTGCTGAAGTTGTGGAATAACAAACGTTTGCAGCATTTCGTGTTACCTTTCTGTATTTATGGTGCACGTTTCGGGTCCTGTCGGAGTGATGGTCTCAAAAAAGAATTACCGAATTACGAATTCGGCTGTGAAACCACGCCAAACAGTGACTTTTGGGGAATTTAATGGGATTTCATGCACGGTGTGGGGATGCTCAGAAGCCCAAATTCGGCTATTTTGTGTGTTTACGAACCCACTGAGATAAAAATATCACTCATCTCCCCACAGAATGTGCCATGGGAAAGCATTATCAATTTCTACCCTGGCAAGAAACGATAGAGCGAATGTCACTCGCTTATCATAATCACTTGGTTTCAGTTCGTGCAAGAGGCTGAATTTGTAGGGGTAAAATCCAATAAAACGCGCCGCAAAACTCTCCATACCGTGGAATAATCAGGGCAAGCATTCCCCCTAAAATTCCTAAATTTCCTAACTATTATTTTATCCCCTAAAATTCCTAAAATTTTCTTCTTGTTCCTAAAAATTTGAGATCGACAAAATTTCACCGAAAAATATCGCGAATTTCGACAAATGGTCACCGAAAAAGACACGTATTTTGTCAAAAGATCACTAAAATAACGCAAATTTCGTCAAAAGATCGCTAAAACAATGCAAATTTCATCAAAAGATTGCGGGAAAAAACAAATTTCAACAAAGAATAGGGGAAAAAACTAAAATTTCATCCAAGGATATCGTGGGGGAAAAAAAGCTAATTTCAACAAACAATCCTGAAAACAACCTCAAAGTTCATCTAAGGATCGCGACAAACACTAATTTCTTCAAAGGATCGTAAATTTTTTAAAAACATCTTGGATAAAAAAAAATTAGAATTTCTTAAAAAGATCGTGGAATAAACGTAAATTTCGATTTTAAAAAAAATCGTGAAAAACCCCTCCAATTTCATCCAAAAATCAAGGAAAAAAAGATAATTTCGTCTAAGAATAGTGGAAAAAACGTGAATTTCATCAAAAAATTGTGGAAAAAAAAACGCCAATTTCGTTGAAGGATCGCGAAATTTTGTCAATCAATCATGCATATAAGGCGAATTTCGTCAAACGATCGCACAAAAATACAAATTTCGTCAAAAGATTGCGGAAAAAAACGTGAATTTCATCTAAGAATCGCAAATTTTGTCAAAAGATTGCAGAAAACACGAATTTCATCAAAGGATCACGAAAAAATGCGAATTCCGTCAAAAGGTCGCGGAAAAAAGCAAATTCCGTCAAAAGGTCGTGAAAAAAGCAAATTCCGTCAAAAGGTTGCGAAAGAAACACGAATTCCGACAAAAGTTATCGAAAAACCGTGAATTCCGTCAAAAGATCACGAAAAAACACGAATTTCGTCAAAAGATCACGATAAACACTAATTTCATCAAAAGATCACGAAAAAAACACGAATTTCGTCAAAAGATCATGATAAACACTAATTTCATCAAAAGATCACGAAAAAAACACTAATTTCGTCAAAAGATCACGAAAAAAAAGCATGGAATTTTGTCAATACATCGTGCAAATAAGGCAAATTTCATGAAAGAATCGCGAAAAAATGAATGTTTCGTCATAAAAACACGGAAAAAATGCAAATTTCGACAAAGAAGTGTGAAAAAAACCTTTCAGAAGTTTTTCTGTTAGCTTCAGAATTTTTTTTTCTCATAATCACCCCTGCTTCCTGCCTCTTGTTCTCTAGGTTCACCAAGAACATCCAAAAGAGAGAGAAAGAGAGCATTCATTCTGGTCAGGCTCAATGCTCCAGTAATTCAAAATTCTAATTAATATAATTGCAGTAAGCATAAGCTGTCAAAACGGTTTGTAATATGAAGCCGGTTATTGTGCAAATTTAAATGCCCTCATTCGCAACAAACAACACAAGCACATGGAACAAGGGCTGAATTCATTGGAATAATGGGAATATTCTTTGGCAGTGTACCACATGTGCCTGACTAGCACGAAAATACTTTTATTACATACTTGTAATGTTAAAAATATCGCAAATGCCCCTAAAATTTTCCTAAAATTTTGAAAAAAATTCCTAAAATTCCTCCCTAAAATTTTGAAAAATCCTAGTGCTAGCCCTGAATAATTCATGTCCAATTGTCGAGCGACACCCCGGGTGCTGCTAGTACCAGCAATGGTTCCCTGCGATCCTTCGACAATTGCAGTTGCCACATCAGTTGTTACATCTTCTGATACTTGTTTACGTCCTCTCCCAGCGCGAATGCTCAGTTTCCTCGAACTTCTTAATCATTTTCTTAGGACCATTCAGCGATAAAGGCGCCCCTTTCGTAATTTTTTTCTGGTTCGAAATTCCCGAAGAGCTGCGGATGCATTACATTGCTTCATATAATACAGCTTCACCAGTAACGCACGTTCCGGTAACGTGAGAGGCATGTCCACTGGAGCTCGTTTACTTCAGCTGAGATTATTTGTCAAAGCTGTCTACTACTTGCTTTTATATCCCCTGTTACTGGCGCTGTCATCGCATAACATTTGCATTTTTCTTTGATACCCGTGTTTTATGCTAATTCTCGTTATTGTAAGCTACAGCAGCGCCACAAAATGCCCTAGCGGCGACTTTTGGAACTAAATTTTTTTCACGGAATCCTTTTTCCCATGTCTCGATTAGTCTAAATACCAAGTTTGGTGCCCTTTCGGCTATTAGATCGCGCTACAGGGCGCTCCAAACACTGTCACTTTAAAAAAGATCACCCTGTATTTCTGAAACTTTTAGAAAAGGAGGAGACGGATTTGTCCTGTCGCGCCGAAATGTCTGTGCCTCTACTGAAATTTTTGTAAACTCGGCTCCTTTGGTTAGATGTTTACCGATAGAGTGAAGTGATTCCCTTCACTCTATCATTCTAAACTAATGTGTTTTTCACAAATATAACTGTACGATTTTCTCTTATCAATACATATTTTCTTTCTTTCTTTCTTTTTTTTTCTCTTCTCCAGTAAAGTTCTTGGTAAATCTTTTAAATGATTACTGAGTTATATCTAAGAAACATTTTAGGAATACAAAATCATATATTTTATTTTTAATTATCAATTATAATTAATCAGTTAAAATTAATTGTAAAAACTATTAATTAAGAAATAATGCGACAGATTAACTATTTTACATTAGTCGGATTTGAAACATTTTTGAGTCGGCCAATCTTACCTTTTGCCCCCCCAAAAATTTTCTTTCGCTACGGCACTGGTTAAAGGGACAATTATCCTGTACCGACGGCTGCGTAATATATATATATCACATTTTTTTCCTGAAAAATGCCTAAAAAATATGTACATAAAGAATGACACAGGTGATTATTCATTACCTCTAATATAATTATCGGAAAACGGTTTTCAGACATCAGAAAATAGACGTCTGATGCCAATGTAGTGTGTTTTTAAAAATGATCTCAAGAAAGAAGGGGGAGGGTTAGGGGTCCACAAAGTGTGAAAAGTCATACATTGCTGAAAAAACAATTTCACTGCATATAATATAACCAGCTTTATTCATGAAAATGTTTTCAAAAAGTGAACTCGTCGGAGCGAGAAGCACCACGTGCTTAGGTGGCCACTCTCTTATATAAGCGCTCTACAGAATTTTCCCCTCTCACAAGGTCTATTGTGGGGAATTTCAAGAAGCTCAAGGGAAATAACAGCCTTGACGCTTGCGCACAGAAATCTTATTGGACCATCTGGGTAAAATTACTCAGTACAGAAGACCAATAATCTTGTTTGCTTATGGTCACTTCTGTCTATAAATATGGCAACAACCGCATCAGGCGAGTTCATTATTTATAGTTTAGGTGTGAGAGATTTTCTTGTTATTAAAGTAGTATGAGTTATCAATAATAATGATTTAGAGTAGTATTTTCATCAATGTTTCTAAATTTATTTTGCTTTTCTTGAAGGATTACTAAAAAAGGTATGTTTTTATGTTTTAATCATTTTAAATATTCATATGAGGCATCAAATAACATAAGCGTCTCATTGTTTATGTTTAATGCAATCAAACCTATTATGTGATTTTGTTTACTATTTTCAATAGATTTGATTTAATTTTACCATGCTATGTTTATTGAAAATGTTTTCTGAATGCAGAATATTTTTTACTCTTAAGTTTGAATTAAAACCTGTTTGGTTTGCATCCATAAATTTAAAAAAAAAAAGTATTTTGACAAGTATTAACATTGTAATTGTTTCTTAATTAAAAATCTCATTTTGAAAATTATCGTTATTTAATTTTTATATAAAGTTTGTTCTGTTAGCTTTTATGTTCGTTCTTAACATCCAACTTAATTTTGACCACAAAAAGAATCTGGAACCTTAGAATAACATTAATACAATCAAAAAATTTTTTGAGTTTAAAAATATATTTTTAATGGATATTTTCATTCCTTTTTAAAATTATCTGTATCTCAAAATTTATTTAACAAATTTTTCTCTTTTTTTTTTTTTTTTTTTACTTGTAAGAATTTCAAATTAAAAACATTGCAATTTTTTTTTAATGATTTTGGTTGTTTTCTGTATATAAAATTCTTAAATCTAATAGCTAAGTAAGAAATTCAATTTGGATAGAAAATGAATCTAACTTTTAATTTTCTGCTTACAACATTATAACTATCATTCGTCTCAGTTGTTCATATGGCTGTATGGAGATAGATTATTTGGGATTTTCAGTTCTTTTGTATAAGGAAAACTTTTCATATGCATACTTTTAGTTAATAGACCACTATTAATTAAAAATTTTTGCTAAAATGTATCTATTTTTATTTAATTTTCTGTCTGTACCTGTTCAATTTTAATTTTTTATAGCATTTTTAATATTTTTCTTGAAAGGTCTTATCCCTTAATTCACACTTCTAGGTCACAAGATGGAACATTTTTGTTCATATTGCAGTGTTATAGTGGGATCTGAAGCTGAGCTGAGGGCTCATTGTAATTCAGAGTCCCACCAGCTGACTATAATGAGTGATGAAGGCAGGGATTGGAAGTACAGAGCCCCTGCAAGAGGTGTTGGAGCAGATCAATATACATTATGCCCAGCGTAAGTTGTATATATGATTTAAATTGTATTTTTCATTAAATTTTTATGTGTTCTTTAGGCTTAAAGATCTAGGACTTATTTTGTTGTATTATTTTAAAATAGAAATAACTCTTAATTTTTAGTCTCTGTATAAGATTAAAAAAAAAAAAATCTTTTATTGTAGGGTCACCTGGGGTAATTCCTGGTCAAAAATCATCGACATACAATTATTATAAAAACTATGAAAGTTATTGTTTTCAATTTTTTTGTGGAATAAGCCCCCTCTGATGGTTATATAAGAAAATGCTTATTTAAATTTAAATGCACTTATAATTGAAATAATTATAATTTTTAAGTGACCAAGAATTACCCCGGAAACGGGGCAATTCTTGGTCACTTCTGGGGTAATTATCGGTCAGCATAATTTTTGATGTAAATAAAGTGGTAAAGTTAATTTCTTTAAGACTGGGTATTAAAATAAGTAGAATCAATCTTGTAAAAGATTTATTTATCGCATAATTGTAGAATAATAAAGCATAGACTTTGTTTTGGTTATAAATACAAATTTATTTGATGTGCTAAAGACTATTGTACATTTTACAAAACATTAATTAGCCAAAGAATTTTTATGCAGTTTTCCAACATTTATAAGCAGTATTTATTACTTATTTATCCACTGTGAATGGATTAATTAATACCTTGCAAATTTATTGCCCATAAAATGTATAACTGAATGTTTATATCTTTGATTTTATCTCACTTTGGTTTGTCTTTTTTTTTTTTTCAAGAAATTTTACACAAACTTCAATAGATCTTTATTATAATACACAGCATATCAATTAGGTTCCTCTATTGCATTATGTATCTTTTTATGCACCATTTTGACATTTTGCAATGAGATAATAGTATCATACATACAGTAGTAATCGTTAATATAGTAGAAGAAAATTTTATAATCTTTTTTAAAGATTGTGATATGTATCCATAGTTGAAATAAAATAAAATAATTAAAACTTTAAAAATGACACTAATCTTTGTAAAATATGTAAAAATCAAGGTTAATGTTGTTTTGCAGAAATTTGATTTACAGTTTTGAATGTATTTTTTCAATATTAAATTTCAACCAAATGAATAATTTAGACATGCATTTCAAAGCAAAGGGTTCAAAGTATCTTTAAGATTTTTTACAGTTTGATAAATTGTTATTTTGATAATGAAAGTGAAAATGATCGAGAGTTACCTCAGAAATTCAGTGACCAGGAATTACCCCGAGTGACTCTACTTTATTAAGAACTACAATTAACTAAAATGTGGTAAACAATGTGGTTACAATTAACTTTACAGTTAATGCTTAAAGCATTTACCAACAATTAAAATCCCTAAATATGACAGTAAAAAGGGACTAAATGATGAGAAAAACAGTGACCAAGACTTACCCCAGTTACATGGAGCAATATTTGGTCAACTTCTGTAAATTATTTAAAATAGTATAAGAAATATAGAGACTTTTTTAATAGCTAAAGTAGTTGATAATTGAACTAAAAAGAAAGAAAAGAAAAATATTTAAAATTTGAGTTGTGAGAAAGATCTTTGTAAAAATGTGCCACTGCTGAGACCAATGTTGTTTTACAGAAACTAAGCAAGCACTTTCAAAACAAATTTTTTTCTCAAACTAAATAAGTAGTAATTCTACAATTAAATGATAAATTCTAAAGAAGATAGTTTAGAGTATCTCTATGATTTTTTAAATTTTAGTGAGGACTTTTTCAAACACTGAAAAGTACTGTGACCAAGAATTACCCCTGAAAGTCGTTGACCAGGAATTACCCCGACTGACTCTAATATCTACTGATATTTTATGAATCCTATGTAATTTCTTTATGTAGAATTTTTTTTTACTTTTTGATAATATGGAAATTTGTCAGCTTCAACATGTCAGTCACATCACAAAATTTTTTTAAATTTGAATTTTAAAGAACTTTATGCATGCTACCTGAGGTCAAATCTAAAATTCATCTGCTGGCAGTATTTACTTTTGAATATTAGCATAGCGGTCTATGGAGTATATGTATTATTAATGTTTATTTGTTAAAAATACTGCAAAAAAAATTCATTGTTGTAACAATAGGTACTTAATATATTGTAATATAAATTCAAAATAGTATTCTGTATCTGAGAACATTAGCTAAATTTTTAAAATTTATGCATTCAACCTGGTTTGAGGCTAAAACCTGTCTGCTGGTGGTATTTGCAGCTGCGCATACTGGCATTCTGGCAGTACAGTGGCTAAAATAATGGATCAAAATACTGCCAGCTCTGGGGTGTGACATCACATATATATGTCCATTGTCTTGATAATATGGAAGATATATATCTTAAAAAAATGATAATATATATAAGATGTGCAGGGTTGCTACACAACCTGGAAAAGTCAGGGAATTCAAAAATTAACACAAAAAGTCAGGGAACTTCATTTTTTTCCTCCAAAATCTGGAAAAGTCAGGGAAAATTTCGCAGCGATCGCCAACCGAGCGAAGTCCGCGCCGATGTTGGAACCCCAAACAGACATTTTTCAATCCTGAATGGGAAGATCCTGATCTGAATCTTCAGTGGAGCCCGTATTTAACATCTTCAATATCAAATGTATCGGCTCAGAAATCAGATATTAACACTTTTGTGACAAAAGACAATATCTTGTCTGCAGAATTAATATGGGCAATGAAACTTGTGTTCTCACACATTTCCTAGAACTAATTTAATGATGCTGCTGCTATATTAAAAAAAATGTTTGATGACAGCAGTAAAGCTAAATCCCTGACCTTGGGCCGTGCTAAAACTGCTGATAAAGCAAAAATGCAGTTTAAAGAATTGTTGTTCAAAAGTAAGGGAATGTGGAAAGACACTTTCATTAAGTATTCTTCCACCATGCGTCTAGATCATTTTTACCGAGAGTTAATCAACAATTCAGACTTTATAGAACTTTGGAAGGTTATGAAAATTGTCTTAATTTTATCTCATGGTAATGCCACAATAGAGAGTGGTTTTTCTGTTAATAAGGATTTCACAATGATTTTTTTTTTAAAACTGTTAATAGTGGAAAAAAATTCATTGTTTCAGTAAATTTTTTTAAACTGTTAATAGTGGAAAAAAATTCATTGTTTCAGTAAGTTTCTTTAAAACTATTATGAAGAAATTGTGTAATTATTTTATTCTTGCTCCATGCATTTCTTTTATTTGGTGTCTAGATGAAATATAAATTCCTTTATTTTTAAACGTATGTGATTATATCTCAATCAGTAAGTTATATTTTGAACTGACTAAATACTCAAGTTAAAACTTTATATATTTTTTATTAAATAACATTGTTTGATATTATTTTAGCATTTTTCTTTCTTCACTACAAGATTCAAAGGTGGAATGTTAAGTTAATCTTATCTGTACTTAGAAAAGTTTATTTTTTTCAATTGATAATAAACTTAATTTGCCTTCACCGCAACCAATACGCAACCTACACTTGTCGGGAAATTTTTAAAAAGTAGTCAGGGAATTTTTTTCTCCTGCTTGAGTAGCAACCCTGGATGTGATAAATAAATTTTCTTTAAAAGTTAAATATCTATTTTTTTTCTTCAATTTTCTAATATTCATTTACCCAATATTTCTTTAAACAAATTAGAGGTAGTGGTTTAAAAAACTGCTTTTTATTTTGTATTGGAACTATAGATAACTTGCTAGATATACAAATACTTGTTTTAAAAAATAGCGACTGTAAACTACTTTTCAAAAGGGGTCACTGCTGTGTTATTTTCAGATTTTGCCAAAGGATTATACCTTGCAAAAAGATCTGCCAAAGGATCTACACTTGAAATTGAGGACACAGACTAATACAGTGACCCCATGTTATATCACATGTGATATAACCGAGGGCATTGAATAATTAAGAAAGATAACATATCAGCAAGACCTGACTTAGACTATCTAGGGCCCCGGGCAAGCATCATTCTGTGGGGCCCCTTCTATCTATCCATAAAAATTGTTTGTGAATTATGCTTAAGTGACTAGTACAAAACTTTATACTTATTGTATCCAGTGCTGTAGTTGGGTGTAGTGATTGACCGAATCAGGAATTTTGCCGAATACTGAATACCGAATATTCGGTCAAAGTGTACACCGAATATTCGGTATTCGGCAACCGAATACTTAAAAATTTTTAATAAATATTTTTGCATATATAGTGCGTGATAGGGGTTCAAATATTGTCAAAGGTGCAAAGAATATGAATATAGATAGTAAATCCTGCTTTTTTTAACTTACAGCTAGTTGTGAATGAAGGTTTAGGGCCTCAAAGGGCAATTAATGATAATTGCTAATGCAAGGAAAATTTTGACTCATTTTAGTCACTCTCCATTGGCTTGTTCAAATTTTAAAATCATACAAGTAAATGAACTGAATGTAACATATAAACAACTCATTCAAGATGTTAAGACTAGATGGAATAGCACCTATTATATGTTGGAGCGCTTATTGGAACAGAAAAAGACATTGTCGTTGTTTTTTAGCGAATTTGGTGGTATTATCAATTTAAAAGTTGATCAGTGGTCTATGATAAAAGCATTCTTAGGCTTCAACCTTTCGAAGAAGTAACAAAAATTATAAGTAATAAAAAATCTTTAATTTAATAAGTAATACCTACTATTTTTACATTGAAACGTTACTTGGAAAAAAATGATAGTGAGGAATTTTTTGAAGTGGGTACCATGAAAGAAACATTAACAAAAGGACTCGCAGAACGTTTTTCAGAAATTTATGATGATGAGTTATTTTTTAGCCACTATTTTAGATCCCAGATTCAAAACAGCCTTTTTTAAAGATGAAGCAACCACCAATAAAGTAAAAAATGTATTTAAAAGTAAAATGCAACAAATAATAAATAAACCCTCTGAAATTACTGAGCTAAATCAACCACAAAGTTTTGATAAAAAGGATTCCCGCTCACAAACTGTGCATTCATCATTTTGGGGATGCTTTTTTGAAACTGCTGCAAGTGAAAAAATAGAAAGTGAAAATCTATCTACTGAAAATGATACCCTCACATCAGATGTTAAAACTTCAGAAAATTGTCTTCATACATTGTATTACCACTTATATCAAGAAAAGACAATCCATTAGTTTGGTGGGAGAAAAAAAGAAAAAAAAAAAAACATAAGTATCCAACACTATCAAAGTTAGTTAGAAAATACTTATCTGCATCTGCCAGCAGTGTTTATAGTGAACGTATATTTTCTGAAGCTGGACAAATTTATAAACAGCAAAGAAACAGATTACAACTAGATAATGCTGAAGAAGTTATTTTTACACCATAATTTGCCCATATTAATTTCCAATTACAAATAATAATGTATCACTTTTATAAATTATCACTAATAACTGAAGCATATTAAAATAACATTAAATGAACATTGGTCATCATGTATTTTTACAACTAGTAATACCTATTATTTTTCATAAATTATTTGAAAAATTCGGCCGAATACTTAAAAGTATTCGGCCGAAACCGAATATTCGGTTTACGTGCCGAATCACCGAATACCGAATCAACTATTCGGTATTCGGTCAATCCCTAGTTGGGTGGGAACGCCGTTCCCAGAAATATTTGGTTTGTTACTGTTAAAAAAAATAACACGTACGAGCACAAGCCTTATTTTTCTCCAGGCTGTGAAAACTATACCCATTTCAATGTCTGAATGCGAAAAAGCATTCAGCTGTATGAATAACATCATGACCGATGCGAAAAATTCACTCCTTATCTACTCTATGGAAAGGTGAGTTCCCACAAATATTTTTTTCCAATTACAGCACTGATTGTATCTATACATATATTTTGTATCAGGTACTATTCACATCTATATACAGGCTGTCGCAAGAAAGATGGACAAAATTTTAAGGAAAATACTTGTTAAAAAAAAAAAAAATAGTAGAAAAAAAAATGGATTGATTGATGGGAGTATTTATTTGCAAACTTTCCCTTTGCTTATCTACATACAACATAACATGTCTAAAAGAAAAATGTCCCAATTAGTCATCATAAATGGTTTTTAACTTGCCTTGTTAAGAGAAAAATATCAATAATGCATTTATCTTTATATAAAAGGAAAGGAACTTAATATGTTTGCTGATAATTTGGTATGAAGCACCATTTTTTTGGCTGGCTATCTGTGCACAATGTACTGTTCTCTTGATTTTGAAAAAAAATGATTAAAATTAGAACCTGCCTTCTGTAGCAGCATGCAATGAAGTGTTTTCAAAGTTGTGAGATCTTCACATTTAAAAAAAAAAGAAAAAAAAAAAAAGTGCATTAATGCAGAGATGTAGGAAAGGGAGGAGCTCAAGCTCTCCATAATAGGGCTTTACAAATTAGAAAAACTCTGATAGCCAGCAAAAATATCTAGTAACCAGTAAAAAATCACTTCCCTACCACACAGTTACACAGGTAGTATTGTTAGGCTTTTATTCTCCTTTTTTAATTTTGCTGGTAAAAAAAAAAAAAACATTTGTGCTTGCCCCCCACCCCTCAATAATTTTTTAATCTGATTTTCAAAAAGTATAAAAGTTTTTTGATATGCTGATTGTGAAAGAATAATCACACTAATAATTAGTGGTATGTATATCTTGAATTGCCTTAACTCTTCAAATCAGTTAAGAGATTAATTTAGAAAGATGTTATAAATTAAGTTTCTCAATGAAGCATACCAAATTTTATATAAATGAGAAAAATAAAATATGCATTGCAAAGCTTGAATGAATAAAGTATGAAATAAGTAATGAATATCATGTCAAAACAGTTGTTTTTTACTAACATTTTTTTAAGGAAAATTATTTTGAAACATTATTTAGCCAAAGCACTGAAGAATATCCTTAAAGTGTGTCAAATTAGGGGCCTTTATCTTAGATAAAAGTTTTATAAACACTTTTTTAGACATGGATACTGTTATAATGCTTATTTCTTTAGCAGATTTTTGCACCAAGATATTAAAATATGGTTAATGTACCCAAAACATGGTCGCCAGCATTAGTAAACATTAGCCATAGTGCAAGACAGTAGAAATCTTCTTGCTGGGCAGTTGGGTTACACCTAATACTCAGGAAGGTTTTCAGTCTTGACTTGGCTGGACTTCATGTGTCCCTGATACTCTGTCAAATCAACACAAAGAAATGACATTTTCAACCTGACCTTAAATTTTTATTATATTAAGCTTTCTTGTTAAGTTTATAGAGAAATAAATCCAATGATAAGTCTTTCCACAGGGCCTTACTTTTGGTGCTGTTAGAAAGTGATTTGGTCTTTTGCAAGATGTATCATTTCACATGTACATATATTTTTAGTTTCAATATCAAACATTTTAATCTTAACATCTCTTAAAAAGTTTTTTTCCCTCTTAATACATTGACGGACAGTAGGAACAAGTGAAGTTCGAAAATTGACACTGGGCTTCTACTTGTACGTCGGTAAATGCACATTTGTGCTGCTATAGCCGTCATGCCACATAGTGAACTTCGCTTTGACAGCTATAGCCGCAAGTGTCCGTCAACGTGTTAATATCGAAATTTTGAATATCATTTAGTCTCCATAATATCTGAACATATCAACTTGAAATTATTATTAAATACTGAGTTATAAATTAAAATGTAAACTGCTTATTGCCATTTCAATACAAAATCACCTATTCATGTTTTATTAAAAGTCTTCTTTTATCAAAAAGTTCACAAAACAAGTAGATCTTCATTGCAATCCAATATTACAAAATATATTTAGCACCAAATTGCAATCAATATCCACTTTTTTTTATGGTATAACTGACTTTCAAGTGGAAAAATGGCTTTGTTCATGCATTCAACAAGGCATTTACGTGATATACTTTTAAATAAAAGTGTGTTTGTCCTCTGAAATTATTTATATTCTATTAAAATTATTATTATTATTATTATTATTATTATTATTATTTTGTTACAAGAAATTAAAAAAATATACATACTAAATACTAAAACTTTTGTTTATGTCACTTCTCTACAGTATGAGAAAGAAAATAATTTTTTACAGAAGTGTCCTGTGTTGTCCCTGGTCCTGGTATCCAGAAGTTACATGCCTTCATACCCACTACAAATAATAAATTTCTATATAAAATTTATTCAAATTGCACAATAAGAAAGGATGTAAAAGTAATAAAAAAATAAATAAAAAGAATAGGAGCTAGAAGAAATAAATGGATTTGCGATTTGTATTTATAATATTGTCCAATGGTGGAGTAGAATGTGTTCTAAATGTAAACCATGATACAGAGAGATAAAATTCAGCTTCCCCCATCCTCACGGTAATCTCAGTCATTTTGTTATCCATAAAAGACATACTATATATGCCAATAAGTTGACTTAAGAATTGCTACTAGCAGAACTTATACTCTTGAAATGTGTGATACATTTTCTAATTTAAGTTTAAACAAAATTCAATGATTATGCCATTAAAACAAAAAATGTGCATTTTCAATTCAATTTCTTTACTATACTGCTTGCTTAAAAAAATAAAAATCTCTTTTTTGTTGTGATGTGTTGGTTTATATTATAAGACAAAGCGGTAAACCTGCACTGACAAACATATTTTTTGATTGTACAGGTTATAATCAGTGATGAATCAGGAAGTAGCCAGAGTCTATATATTTATGCATTTATTTATTTATTTACAGTTATGCAGCTACTGGAAGATGTCGATTAGGACAACAGTGTTGTGATGCTCATGGTGAAGAAGAGTTGCATGAATGGAAAGAGAGATTTGACTACCGTCAAACCAAATTACAGCGAGCTAAAGAGTGCAGTCTTCAAGGGCGAAATTATACTGAACAGCTATTAGAAAAATGGCATACTTCTTCAAATCCAAATTTAATTATGACTGAAAATATCGATACAGTAGACATTACTGTAGAGCCTGAAGTTAATCTGATGGTTTCTGAGAAGAACTGTTGCAGAGAATGGACTTTCCACATATCTGCTAAGGTAAATTTATGATTATAAAAATGTTGGTGTTTGTGTGTATATATATATATATATATATATATATATATATATATATATATATATATATATATATATATATATATATATATATATATATATATATATATATATATTCCTAGAACAGTTAGGAAAGAAAAAACATTCCTTGGAATGATTCTTCATCTTTCTGTAATACAATGAATTCAGGAAAAAAAAAATCCATATTTTCATAATCAGGGTTTTTTTTTTTTTTTTTTTGCATGATTATATCACTTTTTTTTTGCACTGTATGTGGATAGCAGACTTGTATAAAACCAAACAATTTCTGTGCACATAAATATTGAGTAAAAAACTTTCTGCAAATTAATTTAATGTTTAATAAAATTACGCGTTGTATTATTTTGACGATATAAATTAAAAACAGTAGTTTAAAATAATTACCATTTAAAATTAATTAATATTAATTAAAGAATTATTTTGGTTAAAAATAATAATAAAGCTAAAAATCTATGATAGGAAGAGCTGAATTATCATCAATTATTTTGTCAATGCATTTAGAAACAATCCAATCCTTAATATTTTGACCTCTTCGCAAGTGTCTTTAATGTCACAACAATGTTTTGCATCTTTAAATTTTGAATTGTGCGCAAACAGTAAATAAATTGTATATACAGGGGTAGTACTTGTCCTGAAATTCCTGATATTCCTGAAAGAAATTAAGACGTCCTGAAATGTCCTGAAATATGGTAGTCTGTCCTAAAATTCCTGAAATTTTATGAGTTTTGTGCTATATTGGCATTTGATATCATCAAATAGGGGGTAGATGTACCTATTTACTGATGCAAAATTACCACAAAATTGCAATTTTCTTCAGTTTATTGTTAAAAATACCAATTTTCGTCGATTTGCACAAAAGAAAATTACATTTTTGGTGATCAGTTACCAAAAATCACAATTTTTATCGATGAGTCATTAAAAAAAGCTATTTTCATCTGCCATTCACAAAAAATCACAATTTTTACCAGTCAGTTATAAAAAAAGAAAATCTTTTGCAATTTTCGTCCATCAGTGAAGGAAAAAAAATTGCGATTTTTGTCTTTCAGTAATGCAAAAATCGTGATTTTTCAGCAGCGTGGTCAAAGAGTTCTGGTAAAATTACTTTTCTTTTAAATGTATACTTTAAAAACAAAAAAATTGTGTATATAGTGTACTATCTATGATAATAAAATGTATTGAAGAGAGAGTTAAGGTTTTTTTTCTGTTAGCATGCCAAGCAAATGTGTCCTGAAATTGTCCTGAAATATCGAAAAAAGCATGTCCTGAAATATCATCTAGGGCTGTACTACCCCTGTATATAAAATTGGAGAATATTTTTAATTGTTTGGTATTTAAAAAAAAAAAAAAGTTTTTTTTAAATTTTAATATTTAAAAATATTTTCTGCAAAATTCTGAATTTTGCAGGAAATTTTCCACGCATGCTGTGCGCGCGTGCATCTATATTATACAACTCTGGTGGACAGAAAGAAAAAATTGTTATAATTCATGCATGCACAGTTACAATTTACTTCTTACAAATATTTAATATATTTATATTTTAATTGCTTCTACTGCACTTTGTCAAATTTCTTGAAAATGGTGTTAAATTAGGTTGGAAACATTGCATGCTATACACAAAACATACAGAATGATGATTAATTGTACTACATAAGACTAAAATATCAATTTAATATGATTGCTAAACATAATTAAAATTCATATTTTTCATAATTTGACCTCCTGTAATAAATTATATTTTCCCTCCCCCTCTCTCCATATGAAAACGTTTTCTGTCTTAAAATTTCAGGTGTTTTTTCATGAACCCACAATCATCCCTGTTATTGCTGTAGCTGTAACAAAACAATGTCATAAATCACATTAACTTTCAAACAGCATTATTTCAAAAACATTCATTAGTAAACATATTTTTATTTATGTAGTAAAATGTTTTGATAACTCCACTTTCAAATTATTATTATTGTTCTTTTGTATAAGCTTTGTGAAAAGTTCATATTTTATTTAGGATAGATTTTATAAAAAAGGTTCTATATACCTATATATTAGGTGGGTCACATAGCAATCAAGTTTGAGAACCACTGCATTAGATGAATGGCTTAAACTTATGTACTCAAAATATTTCAAACATCTGGGATTTGCTAAAACTTAAAATGTGAACTTTTATTAAAAAAAAGTAGACATTAATAAAAAGACATTTAAAAATTCAGGTGTATGACTGCAAAAGTTTAAAATGGTGTTTATTTTTCAAAGTTTTGCACTGAATATAGTATTGCAAAAAAAAGTGTTGATGCTTGGTTAGGAAAAAAATTGAAAGACATAGTTGGCAAGAATGCCCTTTAAGACATATTTAATGCAGATGAAATTGACTTATATATGATAACACTTACATCTGTAGTTTTTAAAGACAAAATTGCAAGAGATAAAAATGAACAATCAGTAATAACTGCATGAAACTACTACTAGAAATATTAACCAAAAAAAAAAAAAAAAGTATTTTTACTGAATAGTAAGTTAAAAAATAATATATTCTGACCTACTATTTTCTGTAATCTTGATAATTTTAAAAATATGTATAATCAAAGTTTTTTATTGATTTATATATATTCAAGGTGGCTACAGATTCTGGAAATCAGGGAGGTTTATCAATCTGGAAAAATCGGGGAAGAGTAAGGGAATATAAAAGTAATTGAAAATCAGGGAAATTTGTCTATATGCGAAAATATTTGTGTTTTCACATGAGAATGATTCGTCGAATAATAGGTGATATTTAAGCCAATAATAGTATGCAATAAAGAAGAATTTATATATATTTTTAAAAAGATGCACATGATATGAGTTTTTGGTATTTAACACAAATTAAGGTGATTAGATGTCCTCATTTCCTGTGGGTAGTGCTTATATTGAAGGCAATTTATCCATTTTTGGAAATTTTTTGATACATTGGCATAAGCTGATCAGCTTAATCCAAATAGCTGTTCCGTCAGATATAGATATGTCTTAGAATTGAACATTCTTCAGAAAATTAGGAAATTTTAAGGTTGCGATATATTTATTGGCCACTATATGAAGTTGTTGGATTAAATTTTGAGTTTGGATTTATGAAACTTCGTCAATATTGTGCAAATTTTATGTTTTCTTGTTTTCTCTGCCAAATGAGTATTAGCAAGCTGGAAAAGTGTGTTATACCAGGAAACGACATATATTAAAAAATACCGTATGTGTATTGTTAATAATGGAAATGAAGGAAATCTGATGAAGGTAGTCAGGGAAATCAAAGAACCTTTTTTTTGCCATTTCTGTAGCCATCCTAAAATTACCACCAGTAGGTAATGGATAAAGGAATGAGATTTATCCATAACTTATAACAGTGATTGATATCATTTTGAAAGAAATAAATATTCTGAAAAACATTCAATCTGTAAAATTTATTAAAAGATCGATCCTCATTAAAGCTCTAAGATACATCACTAAAAAGAAAAAAAAAAGAAATTATTTGATTTCCCGCTTCCCAGTGCCTGTGATTTCTTTCTACACCTCCGATCATCTATATATTTAAAATATAACTAAGTCTTTTTTTGTCATCTGCTCTGGGCTTTCTATTGAACCAATTTTAATAATTTTTTAAATTGAAGTCTGTTAATTTGTAGATGAACCCACACTAGCTATTTTTTTAAATATTTATTATTTTTTTTATATTTTATTTTTATTTAAAAAAATTTTTTTAATAAAATTTCTTCAAAATGGTAACAATTGTGTATGGGTTGTGTATCTTCCACCCAGAGGGAGTCTAAATGCTTCAGTGAGTAAAAATGACCTCATATTTAAAAGGAAACAAACATTTTCTTTGATAAAACTAAATATTTTATTAGGAATGCGTATGAATTTCTGGACTTTTTACTTGCCAGTACTGAGATTAGAATCTCAAGTCAAGAGTGTGCATGTTCACATGCAAAGTTCTAGATGGTAAACCTGATGACACCTTTGGAAATATATTTATTAATAACCAGTTGCATGTTAAAATAGTTTTAAAATGGTAACTATGAATGATGAGAAGTACTCATGAAAATTTTGCAATGGTTAACATTGTTTAAATTTCATTAAAAAAAAATTAAAGATTTTGTCAAACTGACGTAATTTTTGCTGGTGTTTCATTCCGTAATACCAAACATCACAGCCTCAGTTGATAACTTTCATCATTACTTATCATAATTACTTATCTTGATTACATATAACTGATTACTTATATGAACAAAGTTTATTGGAAATAGTGTTTGAGTAATTTTGATTAAAAATATTTGTTTTAAGCCAATGTAAGATTTATTTTTTTACTGCGGTTTTTTTTTTTTGTAGGTTTAATAAAATTCAACATAATAGTTCCTTTTTAAACATTTTCTTTCATTGAATTTTGACTGGTTCCACCTCATTCTAAATTTATTTTATTTCCTTTGTATGTTTTTTTTTAATCTGTGTCTTCAGCAATGTGTAAAAGATGCTTTATTGTACCACCTCAAACATTCATTGCATAGTGAGATCTTATGTTGAGAAATTATTTGAGTATTGCAAAATTAAAAAAAATAAAGAAATTTTATTGATTTTAAATTTTAGTTGAGAAATTTATTTTATATAAAATATTATCTCTTATAGCGTTTAAGTGTTTTAAGTTTTATAATTTTTTTCTGAACATTCATGTACTTTTCTTTAAAGGCTACTCTAAGACACATAGCTTTATTATATGAGACTCATAGAACTCACTTCAGAATATCTCAATTGCGATCTGGAAGATCCTCTGACATGAAAGAATTCAACTTAGGTCCACACTGCCAAGAATGGAGCAATTCTGAAAATATTGATTTTAATGAAGATAGTTACACTTGTAAGGTAAGTGTTTGAATATGAAGCATATTTATCATATTTCAGTTTCTCCTATCGGCATAGCTGCCAATTATTCCCATTTTCCTAATACTCTTTGGATTTAAACAAAAAATGAACATCCCATTTTCCGATTCTTAGTTAGAAGGGATATAGCCTCAATTCTTTTGCTTATTTTTGCATTTAATTTTCTTTTTCTAATGTCAGAAAAGAAAGTAATCCTGCTATTGATTTTTTTTTAATTTCCAACTGAGCGAAAAGAGTCCCGACCAGCAATTGAACCTAGGGCCTTTTGCTTAATGTGGCAATGCTTCACTAGCTGAGCTATTCTGGGTGACTGTGGCTGACAAATTCATTTATAAAACCTGTTGATGTGATCACTTGTTCTATGATTTGCAGCCCTACAAACTTTTATGCCATGGAACTCCATTACCAATTAATATTATATGTAATCACAAAATTATTTTTAATTTAACCAGAGTCAGGAATTGTTCAAAAATGCCATTGGCAGAAGGAAATTAAAATAAAATTAGCTGTGTTTTTAATTGGCAAAAACTTTGAAAGTATTACTAGGTAATCATAAAATTAGGTAATTTATTTAATTAATTGTTGTTAGACTTTAATATAATTTACATTTTGTTGCACCTGTTTCCAGGAAAGAAATTTCATTAGATTTTTTAAAAGTCATACTTAGTTTGTATGCAAATAGAAGGAAATCTATGTGAAAAAAAGTTGTTAAATTCATGAATTTTAAGAATTTGTCTGTCTTTGATGTAGTTAAACTTATCATTAACTTAATCATTGAAATTTTTTTATTTTCATTAATTTTTTATAGTTGAAGAGTGACAATTGAAGCTGTGTAGGAGTGTCTTGCTTAATTCAAACATTCTTTGCATTTTATCAAAAGCTTCTATAGGCAAAAGGCTATTTTCATATTTTTTTATAATGAAGTTTTGTTATGTTTTTTACACAGTGTGTCTTTGATAATTGTTTAATTATTCTATACCCCCCCCCTTTTTTTTTTTTAAAGATTTTATTATTATAATATTAAATTATTACTGTCATGCATTCTTAGAAACATATTCTGCTTGATGAACTTTAAATAGAGAATTATTCATTTGTTGAATATAAATATTTTTTCGATTGATTTTTTTAACAAACCTTCATTTAAAAAATTTATAAAAAGAAAGGCTTAATTCGCAAAATGCTTTTTTCTGTATGGAAATTTTATTATCATAAATAATAAAAATGAGATATTTTGAATTTGTTTAAAAAATTGTAAGAATAAGTTGAAGATAAATAAAATAAGTTTAAAATGAATGTATATATAATTGAATTGTTAAGATTTATTCTATTAGTTATTATTTAATCTACAGGGAAGTTGAGTTCATTTTTCAGCTAAATAGATGTATTAATTTTAGTATCACCTTTCAGCAGCTTAGAATAGTTTCTCACAGTGCTATTTGCTGAGAACTATTAAATTTAGTAAATAGAGACAAATTTTCAAAACTGACATTACAATTCTGTTTTGTATTGATATGCATACTATATGCCATTTAGATTAAGCTTTTAATATACATGTATGTGGGTCATTTCAATTTTACATGCAGATTTCCACTTTTACAGAAGTAATTTTTTTCGTTACATTTTGGTCATAATAATTGCATTTTGTACAGTAAATAACTGACGACCATGCTCAATGTTATTTATTTAAGCTACCAAATCTGTTGAACTGTCTTGTAAAGCTGTCTGTTACAACTAGTATGTAACAATGTGACTGCAATAATAATTGTTTAAGAAAAGAAATTGCACCAGAGTATTTAATTGAAATTAATAAATGTAGTTTGCCAGTAGTCTGAAAAGGAGAAATACGTATGACTAATACCATAAAAGTAAATTATGTCTCATGTTTTATAAGCCACTGAATCAAAATATTTTTTTAATTCTTTCACTTAAATTTTTTTTTCTGATAATTTGTATCAGATGAAAATATGTTAATTTTAATTTTATACTTTTTACCATATTAACTGCTAACTATTTTACAGGTCCGCTTTATTACAGCTATTTATGGCACTTTCAGACAAGCTATAGTGTTTGATTTTGGTTTTGAACCTGTTGTAATTAGAAAACTATGTGTTGATGTTGTGTCTGTTACCGACATGGAAAAGCTTCAACAAGCAAGAGATACAGCTGTATCTTTTACTGATCGTTGGAGTAGTCATGATGTTACTGTAATTCCCTTTGAAAATAGGCCATACGCACTGGGTGAACAAGAAGAATGTTTACTGAAGTGTTATCCCCCACCTAATGCTAGCAAATTCACTTTCACACAATCTGTAATGGAGCCTATGCTAACCAAAACAAATTATTCTTCCAGGCAACATGAATTGCTTTGCATTGAAGAGCTAGCACAATATGAATTATTATCTAGGTAAGATTAGTACTATATACAAATTTGTATTTCTCATTCCTTTCATTTTATTCTTTATTAGGTATATTTATTCCTTTGTTTTTTATTATTCTTTATATTAGTAATTTTTTTTTTTCATAGGCGTTGCAGATATTTTCCCCATATATATAACTTGATGATGTTTTTTGAAATTCAAAGATATTATAATTATAATTATATATATATATATAATTAAATTCCTATTGTTGCAGTAGCAAATATAAAAAAAATTTCATTAAAGCAAAATTTTTAGCAGTCCCAACAAAAATACCAAGTACATGAAATTGAACAAGTACTAACCTTATTTTCAGCTTCGATACTCAACACGTTTTCAGCGTATAATATTTAGTTAATTATTTAAAATTTAACAAGAAACAAGTTAAATTATTTTTTGTTATTAAACAATATATATAATTGAGAGAAGAGTTGGAATATGAAATAATTTATTTTAAAAATATTGAATAGTGTACTTTAAAAACTAGGAAATCTACAAATCACAGGCCTCAGCATCGTACAGATCACAGGCCTCAACATCAAAGCTTCTGGAAATTTTTGAAGTATCACATTAAACAGGATTTTTTTCAATACGATAAACTACTTATTCGTGATTTTTATTTTTTTATTTTTTTATTTTTTTTTTCCAGAATAAGAGTTCATCCTTCAGGGTTGCTCTGCCCCCTGAACACTCTGTTGTCACTTTAATTTTATGTTCTTAATTTCCAGTAATTGTGCTATTTCATTATTCGAATATGTCTGAATGCATTTACTATTATAATTTCATTAGATTAACCATATTTTTGTACAGGAGATTTTATCCCATCCTTAAAAGAATACTTATTTTTCAACATACCACGAAACATCATGATATGTTGCTGAAATTGAATAAAATTTCGTGTAATAAATATACTTATACAAATGTAAAATCCTCTTATGACATATTCAATTTACACATCCAATGTTTTTATGATTTTCGTTTGGAAAACTGATTTGGTCATCTTTATTTAGTAGTTAAAATAAATCCTAATCTATTTTAATAGAAAAAGCATATTAAAAATTTAAATCGCCTGAAAATCAGCTATTTTGTTAATAAAATGCTGCATCAAAATAATGCAATTTACTTGAATTTCTATTTTTGATATTCTTTGAAATACACTTGCTAGGCACCAATTTAATAAAAGAGAGAAGAAAAAAAAAAGAAATGCATTAGAAATTTTATAAAAAAGTGATATTAAAATGTTTTATATCTCTCTAATTGATGGATAAAATTTCCCAATTTATACAATTAATTTCGAAATTTTAATAAATATATTGGCAAATTTTCAAAGTGATCAGAGTAATTTAAGATCACCATTTCGTAATTTAGCAATCATTAATTTAACGTTTAAATCAATTATTCAAATGTGCCATTTTCTTTTCAACTGAATGATAAAATTTAAAAATTGTCTGAATTTGCTATAGAAAAGCATTAACACAGGAAAGGAAATGTTTTGTATTTTTCAAACAAATGAACCAAATTTAACTGCTTATTCCAGATATCTCACTAACATATCTACCTAATATCAAGCTATTTGGATGCCTTTTGCAACAGATAATGTGGAACATACAACCATAAAGACATCAAAAGCTTTTCGGGTCTCCACAGTAAGCCTCAACTGATGTTTCATCAAATATATGTGCAAACGACAATTGTTTTAAAAAATAATGGCTGAAAACATTTTTTAAAATTGAAATATTTGAATGCACAATAATTATTGTTTTTATTTTCTGTTGAGTAATTTAATTCTGCAGTGAAGCCATCTGTTATTGTTTGTAATAGTTAAAATTTCTAGTGATTAATTAAGACATTACAGGAAATTGATTATTAAAAATTACAGGTCTTATTATTGACTTCCAGAAGTTGGCATTTCTGATTTAAAAACTTCGGCAATTGCTCAGGATGTGTAACAAACAGCATCTTTGGATCTATGTTAAACACATTCTTTTTAGTTTGAGTACCTACCACTCTCCCCTTTAAAAGTACACTTGCATATTAGCTTAAAACTGTTTTATTTGTTATGTCAAGATATCAAAGCAAAGTCTTAGTAGCAAATGTGGTACAGTTTAATGCAAGTCAGGATATAACTTCACCACAAACCTTCAGATGTTTATAATGTATAGCTTGGTTCAGAAGTCATCTACTATTTGATGAAACATGTCTTTCAGCAGAGATATTTCTAGGATTGTTTTAAAGGAGTAAAAATACCTGACATATGTTTGAGGAGTGAATTTAGTGTTATAAAAAGTACAAAAACAAAGACATGCACGAAAGTAGCCAGTTGTAAAAAACATTAAATTTCCACATGTGAAGGGGGGTGGATGTACTATTCTAAATTTCATTTCTCAAAATATTCAGCTTAAAATGTCTTTCTTTCTAACTGCTAACTAGACTCCCACCTACTGGGCTATGACCCAGTTTTACAGGTTTGGTCCCTGGAAACAGGGCAAAATCATCTGATCGCCACATGGCGGTGGTCTGCTGGACTAGCACTTATGCCATCTTAATAGCAGCTCTGTTTTACTTTGCTTTGATTCTATGTTGGCCGGTTACTTAAAAGGTATTTGCTTGCTTGATTTCACGCTGCATCGCACCCCTATACGTCATGCCGAGCACTCGAAAAGCGGCCAACACTATGTGAGTTGGTTTCATTATTTAGAACCTTGATCAGGTGGACGAGACCTTCACCTAATAAGGCACCTCCAGAGGTATAATTCATAGGAAATTTGGAGGACTTAGCACCCATGACAGATTTTATATATACCAGGTGCTATTACAGCTAGCGCACATAGTGGATTTTTAGCTGCTGGCGAGCCTCGAGCCCGTGACCTTTCAGCTATAAGTTTGATGCTCTGGCAACTGGGCCACCACTGCATTAGATGTAGAGCTGTGTTTCACAACTTTTCTCTCCCCCCCCCCCCCCCCCACTTTTTTTTTTGGTACCTAGGAACACACTCGATTACATGGTTCAGCTTCTGCGTCACACTAAACTTATGATAAATAAACACCCCGTGACGATTTCTTTGCATATGTATTGTTTCTTCTGTTTTGGGTTTTGTCTCTATCAATGTCGATGTTTTATTAGTTATCATTAGTCTCTCGTGGGAGTTGTTACTTTGGTTTCTCGCTTAGAGAATCCTTAATTTTTTACTCTTTCAAGTTTGGTTATTTTGACTCTATCGTGGGATGCTTTTTGTTGTAATTTTACTCTATTATGATCTTGACACTGTTTTTTGGGTTTTTGTCATAGTGGTGGTTGTCATGTTATGATTTTTCGCTGGGTTTTTGTCATAGTTGGTGGTTGCGATATTTCGCTGGGTTTTTGTCTTGAAGTGATCTTTACTTTTATTAGTCCTTATTTTTGAGGCTGTGATCACTTCATTTGCCTGGTTTCCTTATTTCAATAAACTTTTTATGTGAATCTGCCCTTGGCAATCAGTCCATTGATTCCTAATGGCTGTTATCACAAATGGTTGATGCAACTTTGTTGCGAGCTATTCGAGAGCCTTGGTGCACTACTGGGGTGGGGCATGTTCCTTGGCCATTAGTTCGTCATATTGTTTATGATGTCTGTCACATGATGTTGTTGCTCTTGTACCACTTGTTGGCTTATTTATCATTGAGATTCTTCGTGTAGTTATTTTCCTATATCATGTTACTACACTTGCACTCCTATCATATAAATGACGGTTCAATGGGGGCAGTGTACATGAGCTCTTGGCTATGCATCGAGACAATTTAGTAACATGAAATGACCAATTAGAATAATTTTATTACTTTCAATATAATTCATAGCAAAGGTTCCCAAATTTTTAGACTGGCGTACTACTAAAACAAAATTTATTCTTTTATTGAACCACCCAGTGGTGTAGTTGTATAAACACCAGATGGTATACGCTAGAAAACTATTATTATCTCTGTAGATATCCTCTTGGTTTATTCCCAAATTTTGCTTGATATTTATAACACTTGTACTATGTCTTTTTTTCTTAATAGATTTAATGTGAAAGCTCCACTCAGCGTAAATAGTTGTTATCTACTTACACCAAACTCCGCAAGTACAGCTAAATATGCTCACAATGGTGAACTGTTTGCTAACATGCAGCTTTCTTCTGTGCTGTCAGAAGACTCAGCTGAAGGAAGACTTATACTGACAAATTGTAATACAGTTTTAATAGCTCCAGAGAAGACAAAAGGTGAAGAAAAAAGAAAGGTATGTCTCCTAAATATGATTTATAAGTCTTTTTCACAAAATCCAACATTCTTAATCATGAAATCTAATATATTTTGAATTTTTCACAGGCTGTTCAAAGAAAAGTGCTATGTTTTTATGTATCATTTGCAAAAAAGTAGACTAATGACTCATCCTTTACATGGTGCTTATCTAATTCTGAGTAATTTAAGCTTCTGGAAAAAGTTAAATTTTTTAGCTTTTACTGAAAATTCCATTGTTTCAATTTAGTTTGCTTAATATGTGTTTCAGACTAATTTTGCATGGCTTCTAACTGTTCTTTTTCTTTTGAAACCTCTCTGGAGTTTCTGGAATTGAATATTCTTTCATGCTATGCGCAAATCAAATTTTATTTGGAAATACCTTTTTTCTGTGTTTTAATTTGATATTTTAACTAGATTAACTGATTCGGATTTTATTAAATCCCATTTAGTGTTGACTTTCTATTTATCTTTTAATTTTGCTATGATTATTATGCTTGAAGTATAAAATTTTGTATGTAAATCAGGTAATGGTAATGCACATATTATTATATCATAGAATCTACTTATAATAAAATCCATGCGCAAGAGAGTGTTGGTAACCATGCCAGATGCGACACACTGGTCTATGAATCGACCGTAGCTAAACGTCATGTTAGGCTTAATGAAAAACATTCTAATATATGACAGCTAAATGATAATTTCTTTTACTTGAAATCGTGTCTGTTCAGCATATTTTTCTATAAAACGTGTATTTCATATCCAATTATAATGTTTTAAGTTCTAAATTAAAAATAAACAGATAAAACATTGGATTACCAGATATAAACAAGCGAACACTGTTGCCATTCAGAATCACAAATTCAAATAAATTGCAAATGAATGACTCTTTGAAAGCTTCATTAAAATAATACAGGTTAATATATGATTCTGCTCTTAAAATATTTGTAAAAGCATATTAAACCCATTAAATATATTAACTTTGTTTAAAACCTTAAAAAACTATTTTAGCAGCCCTCTATTGGCAGATTCAAGTGTAGGTAATCGAGGCAACCGGGTCGGAGCTGTGAACTCATGGAGCTATGCAGATATTAATCTTCATAGCTCCATCTACGAACCTCAACATAAGCGTAGCTAAATGCCATGTTAGGCTTAATGAAAAACATATGCTAAAATATGAGAACTAAATGATAATTTCTTTTACCTCAAATCATGTCTGTTCTGCATATTTTCATATAAAACATGTATATCAACATTTCTGTAAACAATTTTTTCAGAAATAGCGGTGACTGCTTCCGTAGGGAGGCTTTGCTGTGATTGATCCATTACGCTTCTTTTTTAAATGTTTTGGCTTCATCTATCGGCAGATAATAGAAACGAAGGAACTTTCTACTTGAAAAAAAAAATATAAAATAACAATAAAGTTTTGTAAAATAAAATATATATAATATATTCTATAAAATGTATATAAGCATGTTTATAAAATAAGAAAAATTCAGGACGTATTGATTTATTTAAAGATCAACTTTTAAAAGCTTCAGCTTAATGTTATTTCTTTTCTTAGTTATAACAATTTTTAAGAGTCTAGCTTATATCTACCTAAATTTTGAAATTCTGCTTCCATCATAAACAAAAAGATTTTTTCTTATGAAACATAATTAAAATATAAGGAATTAATACATAGTAGCGCGTAATTTGCATTTAATTTTGCTTATGTAACTAAACAATGAGCTATGTCATGAGTCAAGCTCTTTAGAAACTTATTGATAACACTTTTTTACAAAAACTCTCACACTTGGATTATTTTTTTAATATTTAATTTGAATGTTTTGTCCAATCATTGAACTATTTCAGACACTTAATATTGTGTAAAAAAAAAAAAAAAAAAATCTTCATCATTTGTATTTGTAGAAATCATTTTACATTTTAAAAATGTACTTTTCTACAATACAAACCTTTCAATAATAAAATCTTCATGCTGTTTGTTTGTATGAAGTCTTATGAAAATGCAATGCAGATCAACAATCTGTCATTTTTGATGGGGGTTATATACTAGTTTTTAAATAATTAGAGAATAGTCTAAAAAAAAAAGTTACATGTATGCAAAAGATTTGAATTTATTAATGTAATGAACAATAAAAATAATTATAGATTATCTGTTATAGAAGTCTTTGGTGATATTTATAAGAATAGGAAAAACAATATTTTACATATCTACATAGTTTGGTGATTATTTAATGTATAAGTTTTCTAAACAACTGTTATGAAAAATGTCATTAAATTCTTATATTCATAAAACAGTGCAAAATGTAGCGTGATACTTCAATCTATAAATTAATTAAGCATATAATTTTTTTTTCAATCTATATTAATAAAAGAAAGTTTCGCTCTGTGTGTGTGTGTGTGTTTGTTTGTCTGTCTGTCTGCGATGGCTAGCAAAATCTAGCCCACCTAGAAGTCTAAAAATTTAGGTGTGGATAGTCCAAGGTCTGGCCATGTGTACCTGAGTATCAGAATTTTAATATTTTGATAATTACTCAAGATATTAATTAGATTCTCATTAACCATCACTTCTAAAATGACATCTTTTAAATCAAAATGGCGAAAAAAACGAACAAGCGCATTGGATTTGCAAGCAGAAATGAACAAATTCGAAATTATTTTACTAACTAGCGAATTTTAAGAAAACTAATTGAATTATCAATTTGAAAATTTCTGAGCATAAGTAAAAAAAATTCTGCATCTGACTATGTGATTTTTGAAAAATTCGGTCGGTAATTTTTCTTAATTTATGCAAAAATCTGCCAGTGCCAGTGAAAGCAATCTGAGAAAGTTTCAGACAGGGATCTGCTTTCATTAAAAACTGAACTACAAAGAGATCTGTTTCTCTGGCCGATCCCTCCATTAGTTTGCGAAAATGAAAGGAAATAATTGTCAATTTTTACTAATGAACACAAATTTAGGTAACTAATTAAGATATAGATTTGAAATTGAGGTCGGGAAGGGGCGTCATCTGCCGGCTATTTTAGCGTAGCGTCTTTGTTATGTTCTAATTATCAGAAAAATGTAATTCTTTTTTTAATGATTGCGTTAATGTAGGTGACGGTGGTTCTCTTGAACAAATTATTCATTATATTTGCAGGTATGGGGAGGGAGGGGGTTAACGCCTTTCTCTGAGATTGTAATTATCTCGGACCCGGGCAACACTGGGCGGGTTAGCTAGTATGATAATAAAATTGCACATCTATATCATATAAAGCAAAAATATGTCTGTAAATAACACTGACATCATTTTGACAGTGGCAGTGAATTGACTAATAAATTTAATTTTTACAGCAATTTCTTTTAACTTGACATCACACAATTTGAATTTTTACACTGTCGAGTAGAGAAAAACGTGTAATTTCAAATGCAATTTATTTAAAAACTGTATCTCAATTTAATTATTTTTTTATAGAATTTAAAATAATTTTCAAGCATGAATTTTTAAAAATCTGTCATCTGTTTCTGTTGAATGCAGCCCGGTTATGGAAATTAACCAATTTGCATTTTAAACAATATGAATAATTCAGCATTTGTTTTTGGTTAATATTCCATAATGAAATTAAAACTTCATGCATAAATAAATAATTAATTAAAATAATTGATATTAGAGGTCTGCACAGGCCGAAATTTCCCTTCCCAGTCTGTCCCGAATTAAAGCTGGCCTGGTGTAAAAATTAAAAGTTCAGTCCATACCTGGCCTAGCCTGTTTATATTTTTGAAGTTCATGGCGCGACACATGCAAAAATCAATGAAATCTGTCCCAACTCAATTTCTGTGCAAAAAAAAAAAAAAAAAAAAAAAAAAAAAAAAAAAAACTGATTTTTTTGTAACATACAATTAAAATTCTTTTAAAGAATACTGGATACATATTTATGCAAAAATTTTACAGTATATTTCAGACTATATGTCTGTAAGCCATAGAATACAGAACAACAACATTAATGATCACTTAGACTCTTATAGTATTACATTCAAACAAAGACTCGTTAAAAAAATTAATGTAGTTTAGAATAAAAGATAAAAGAGATAAAGCTGTATAATTAAAAAAAAAAATTTCTCTGTAATTTATTAAAGTATATTTCCAAAGATTCTGTTAACAAAAGTTCATTATTATACTATTATTATTTTTTAAATAATTGCTTTCGCCACATGCCCTGAGAGCAATTAAGTCCAGGTCTGACTCGGCCAGCCCGAATATGTAGAAAAAAAAAAAAAAAATGTAAGCCTGAGCCAGGCTCGACCTGAGTCTGTTGAAAGGATTAAGCCTGGCCAATTAAAAAATAGTCTTTATTCTTATATGATTTTCGTTGTAAAGTAACATTTACTGTAATATAAGCCAATAGGCCAAATTAAAGAGAAAGAGACAACATTACTATAATTTGCAGGTGATTTCTCTTGTTTGGCGATTTTTTCACCTTTTTCAGTACTTATGTATTATTTATACCAGGAAGATAGATTGCCAAAATGGTTTTCAATCATCAATCATGTTTACGTTTGGGCTTCTGCTTCTAATTCAAAATCACTTTAATACTGCTCAAGAATTATTAAGCCCATTTAAATTTTTTTACTAATTTTATATGAGAGATTATTGCATTGTATAAATCTCATAAAACATTGTTAAACATGGTATTTATTTGTTAAATTTTAGTGAGTTTATAAATTGATGTTTACTTTATAATTGATAGCTTCTGTATTAATCAAATTTTATACTAGGATTCTTAAATGGGGATAAACTAAAATCCCACTACAGAAAAAGCATCTGAGCAACTAAAATATAAACATTAATAAGTTAGCTAAGATCTATGGCAAAGTACATAAAATTTGGACTTGCCGCAGCAGAAATCAAAATTTATTGAAAATCATTTTTTGTTTCCGAAATATATAAGTTTTAATGCATTTGTGAATGAGATTCTACTTTTCTCTTACGAATTGTCTTTTCTTTATCGAATACATCATCTGCATTTAGCTACAAGCAACTTTTTTTCATCTGCACTGAGCATTCTACTGAACCAATTTTAGTAATTATTTTAAATTGAAAGCTGTTCATTTGTAAATGAGCTCACACTAGCTATTTTTAAAAAATGTTTTCATTTTTGTACTTTATTTTTAATTAAAGTTTTTAATGAAATTTCTTCAGTGTGGTGGCCATTGAGTTACTTCCATTCAGGGCCGTGTGAAGAGAAAACTTTGCCCAGTACAAAGTTTCAATTTGGCACCCCTCCCTTCTCTTTGTGACAGGTGTCACAAAATTGATAAAGTGCAAACATTAATAAATTCTATTGAATAAATATTCCATGTTTATTTTGGAACTTTAAAAAGTTTAATTTGGAACTTTAAAAAGTTTAATTTAATTCCGAAATTCCAAACAACTAAATAACATAAGAGTAAATTAATTGCACTTATTTGTGTATTTATATATATTACTTTTTTTTCACTCCCGGGACGAATGTCCCCCTTGCTTTAAGAGTTAGACTAGCCAATGTAAGAGTGATTTTTTATCACAATTATTTTTGTAGGTTTATTATAAATTTAATCTAACAGTTTCTTTTTAAACATTTTCTTTCATCAAATTTAGATGGGTTCTACCTCGTTGCTTTAATGCTAGAATGATTTATTTATGTTTACAACTTTTATTTATTTTCTAGGTTTACGAAGCCATTATAGAAGATAAGGGCAAAACATTTATATATATTAGACTATCCAGAAGATGTACTGAAGATCTGAATTTAAAACCTGATAAAGAATTTACAGCTGAAGTGAGTATACTGTTATCAACATTTTAGTTTTAAATAGTATTAAGATGCTTTGAGAATGAATCAGGGTTCGCTCTGTCCTTATAAAGGGCTTATAAGTCCTTATTTTTGCTTTTAATTTCTAAGGGCACTTATAAATACTTACTTTTCACCAATAGTCCTTTTAAAATCTTTATCTTTCCTTGAAGATAGACTGCAGTCTTCAGGTGTCCGAATTTTCTTCTGATATTTTACCTAGCAGTACAACAGTGGTAATAAAACTGCTTACTTGAATATAATCTTTTCTTTAAATATAAAAGTAGATAATTATGAAAACCTTATTCTTAATCAGATTTGTTCAGCTATTGATGAATATAGAATTTTGTTTAAATGTAGTTATACTTTGACTGGTAGTTCCTGTAATAATGATCTCCAGTTATATGATATAGAAAAGGAAATTGCAGAATTGTAATTATTATGTTAAAATCTTTTAGATGCATAACTAAATTACATTACAGTACTGTAATCTTGATTTAAATTATGTAAGTGAGTGTTTAATAAACTTATTTGAATATCCTGAACTATTTTTAATGAAGATTTTTATTTAGTTTTCAATAATAAAGATCGATATATTAATAGTAACAAATTTGAGTAACTTATCTGATAAGTTTTGGTTAATGAGTTTTCGAAATTTTGGCCTTTGAAACTGCAAGAAAGCCTTGAAAATTCCCTTTTTTATTATTTTTTATATTTCGTTAAAAAATAATCTTGTCTTTAAAGTGCTTACAAAGTCTTTATTTTTTATTTTGCTATGAATCCTGAGAATGTAATTAGATTGTAATTAAATTAGAAGACTAATATTTTTGTGTATAAAAATATTAAATTTAAACTGATCTATTCAAACTACACAATTTAATAATTTAGATTTGTATATTGTGATTATAATTTAGCAGCAAATTAAACAATAAAGTGAAATAACATCTATTCATCTAAGATTTTCATTATGGTTTGGTTTTAGTTATTTGCTTCATCATGGTCACCTTAATCCCCTTCAAAACTTTTTGCTGCCTTCACACTTTCAGCAATCTTCTGCTCTGTCAAAAAATGACAACTTTAATTTTCTTCATCTTCTAGCCTCAGCTCAATGTCTTTTAGTGTTATATTTTTTTTCACCACCTTGGTTTAGTATGTCATGAAAATCATCTGTTTTCAACCTAGTTGTATCTGGTTCAACCTCATTATTTATCAGTAGTTTATTTCCAAAGTCGAAGATTACATAATAATTTACACCCATTACAAAATTAAAAATCGTAGATCCCAGAATGCAAGCTTTGTGATTCTGCTACAGCCAATTCCACAACCTCTAGTCACAACCTCAACTCTCATTTGAAATTAGTTGAGTCACAGCAGGTACACATGCATAATACATAGTTTACATTCTAGCAGCTCAGCTATTTGTTACTTTCCACTTTCCATACACATAGTGTAAAGAAATGTATTGTAATCATGTTAAAAACCTGCTTATGGAAATATGTGTATTTTTACATTTTGAGGTTCCCTGACTCCATTTTCATTATATCTCAATTATTCAATTAAATAGTTTTCAACCATTTATTTTGTAACCAAAAAAAAAAAAAAAAAAAAAAAAAATTAATTCAATTAAATATTTTTGTAAAATTTATCATATTTTTGTGAAAAATAACATTTTGTAAGGAAAGATGAAATCCAGTTACTCGAATTCGAACCAAGCATAACTTTTTTAAGTCCTTCTGTTTAAAGTTTTCCTTTCTGGTGAACTTGTTTTGTTTGCAAATTATACATTTTAAAACCGGACAAAATAAAAATAATTAATGAAGAGTATATTTTTATGGAATGGTATTTTATGAAGAGGTCTATTTTATTAAGAGGAATTTTGTGAAGGGGACCTGTTTTATTAAGAGGAAGTTTGTGAAAGGATCTGTTTTATTAAATAAATAGATTTTTGTGAAGGGACCCAAATTTTGCCTGTATCTACTCCTGTTAGATACAGCATCTTAAAGTTACATAAAAATCAGTTTAGTGGAGTATAATTATTTAAATATTTATGAATGTGACTTATAAAAAAAGTAAGACGAATTTTGTGAAGGGACCTGTTTTTTTAAAGGGATTTTTGTGGGGCCCTAAATAGGTCCCAAATTTTGCCTGTATCGACCCCTGAATGAAGTCTGGCTTAATGAGGATTCCAGATTAAGTCTTACAATGCAAATTACTTGTAATGAAAAAAAAAAAATTAAATCAATTTAATATGAGACCAATACATTTTTTTGAGGTAATTAACTTAAAAAAATATTTTTCCTGTAAATCTTTCTCCAAAATTATCCTCCTGCTGCAACATAGTATATTCTCTTAAATCTGAATATCTTGGGATCACTGAGTTTTGGGGGTTTTGGAACGCCTTTAAAAACAATGTTTATGTAATATAAAGAATCCCACTCTTTTTTTTCAGAATAGTTCACTCAGGGAAAAAAAAATGAATACTAAGAGTAGCTAAGCTATGCTTAATACTAAGAGTAGCTAGAAAATTTAGATGCAGGGATGGAAAACCTGCTACATTCTGCTACAAAATGGAAATTTCTTAATCTATAAAACTGGAAGAAAAAAGAAAAAACCCCCGGCATTTTATAGTTTTGAAGAAAATGCCAACATAATGCTATTATGATATTTGTATCTAAAGTGTAGCATCATTAAAGCTGATGAAACTTATCACAAACTGAATAATGGGCTACAGGCTAATTGTCTAAGTTTCAGTATTTACAAATTTATTACATATCATTTTAACCCAAAGAGGATGATCAGTCAGAAACATAGCTGCTGTACTATCTATGGAAAATATGCATTATTTCAAAAAATTATCGCCATTAAGGCTGTTTGTTCACAAGATAAATACTCCCTCACCCAGCTTAAAAAAACAATGAGAAACTTTCTGACACATTCATGAACTCATTTTTATATGTAAAAGCACGACTTTCACAGGGCATATCTACTGAAGTGATTTGGGATCTAATAGCATTTTTCATTTTTTGATAAATGTAATACATCTTAAGTTATAAGTGATTGCTGTGTCTTGCAGATCTTTCTAATGCTGTAGCCTCCAGAAATTAGGTTCTAATACCAACTTTGACAATATTTTCTGAAATATCCTTTCTTTTCTTTTTTTTTTTAAAATGGAAAACTATACTATTTTAATGATACAACATAACTTTGTCTTGCTACAAAACTGTTAAATTCTGCTACAGAACTGCAATTTATCTTGCTACAAAACTGATACAAAAGCGAATTTCTGATTTCCCACCCTTGTAGATGTGAAAATATTGTAAGAATTATGACAACTTGCCTACCAAAACTTGTCTACCTGCAATCAGAAACAGGTTAACTTTAATGACATCCAGTTATATTACTTTGATAATACTGCAATAGCACAGACAGTTGAATTCTGAAGAAAGCAATAACCATTGCAAACAGTAGCAACATCATGATGTTATAGGCATAGTTTGGCTTATACATTGAGTATTCCAGGCAGCTAAATTAAAACAGTCTATAGCTATCCCAGGGGTGATTCTGGTCCGAATTTTCCGAAAATTCCGAAAAAATAAGGCAATGATTTCTGAAAATAAAAAAAAGTATCGGTCATAAATCCGAAAATTCAGACATAAAATGTATCAGTATTTCGGCAAATGATCGCCGAAAAAAGTCAATCTCGTCATTTGAATGGAGAAAAGTCGTCAATTTTGTCAAATGATCGCAGGAAAAACGTGACTTTCGTCAGAAAATCGTGAAAATACAGCAAATTTCGTCAAAAACATTACGAAAAGCGTCAAATTTCATCAAAAGATTGCAAAAAAACGGCAAATTTTTGTCTACAGATCGTGGGAGAAACATGACTTTCATCAGAGAATTGCGAAAAAACGGCAAATATTGTCAAAAACATTGTGAAAAACTGCAAATTTCGTCAAAAAATCATGAAAAAATGACAAATTTTGTCAAAAACTGTGAAAAACGGCAAATTTTGTCAAAAGATTGCGAAAAAATGACACATTTTGTTAACAGATCGTGGGAAAAATGTGACTTTCATCAGAGAATCGCGAAAAAATGGCAAATTTCGTCAAAAACATTGCAAAAACCGGCAAAATTTTGTCGAAAGATCATGAAAAACCGGCAAAATTTGTCAACAGATCGCGAAAAATGGCAGATTTCGTCAAAAAATAGCAAAAAAAACTGCAAAATTTATCAACAGATCTCGAAAAAAAAAAACTGCAAATTTCGTCAAAGGGACGAAAAAAAAAGTGGCGGGAGTGGACACCCCCCCCCCCCTCTGTTGTAACTTTTCAAAAAATTTGCTGTGAATTTCAGAATTTTTTTTTTTACTCAGAATCACCCCTAAGCTGTCCACCAACATTAGCAGCTAGGAACCAAATGTGAACTCCCCAATTCTTGCTAGATCTTTTGTACAACCCAAACAGCTTCATTTGTATACCAAACCACTTTTATAAATTAAAGCTCATGTAATTTACATTCAGTATTATAGACTATAGCGAGATTTAGGGATCGGAGAACTTATACCGGGAAAAATTAATGAAGTGATGATTCTCTCGAAAAATATTCCGATTGAATCCAAACCTGAAAATTCAATTTTGAAAATAGTACAAGTTAACTATCCCAAAATCTCTCTATATGGCGTAATCTCAAGTGACAGTAACATTGCGTTGTGAAATAAGTTAAATTAAAAAGGTTAAAATTTAATGTTGGAATATTAGAATTTAAGTTAAAAGCTTAATTGTAAAATTTAAGAATGATAAACATTTTCACCAAAGTTGATCCATCTGAAATAGGTGAAATGTAAATTAAGAAAATAAATAAGTCACCAAATAGATGACACACATAGATTTATTTGAAGCAGAAAGAGCACTCACAAAATATTAATATGAAAAGAACTTCATTTGATTATATTAATACACAATCTTTCTTCTTTCACAATAATTCTTACCAGATAATTTTTAATAATTTTAAATAATAATTTTAAATAATGAGAATACATTCAAAATGTATGATGTTCAGTCCTTTTAGATTAATTTAAAATGTTATTCGTTTAAATAAGTTTATTGTTTCAAAATTTAATGTTCGTCATTAAGGATGTTCGTGAAGATTAAAAAAAAGTCTCTCAGAAAAATGGCAGATTCTTTTACAAGGTGCTCTCAGTTGTCGATGAACATAATTTTTTATACTTGAAGTGAAATGCTATTGTTATATGGATAAATTCAAGAAATGGAGTTCATTGTTGGAATAGAAAATAAAGAATATGAACGTTTTTCTTCTATCACGCTTGCATCTATCTAATGAGAAATCACTCAGGGATGTACGAAAATTCACGGACTGGCTCTCAGAAAACGCTGAAGAATGTAGGTGGGTCTAGATGTCAAAGTAGATTAGCAAGCATCTAATTCTGCTGGTTCAATTTAATACATCGTAAATACTCTTCAATAAATTAGCGATAGCTAATAAATAGCTCAAGATGTCGAAAAGAGATGGTAACACTGCTCCGTAGCATCTAAAAATCTTAGTATCTCTATCTCTCGAGAAAATCACAACACATTTCCACCCACTAAGTGAATAACTTCATCCAGTGCTGGAACAAACTCAACTGCCGCCAGGCCAGAGGCCCGACAGCTAAAAAAAAACGTTGTATGTCGATCAAACGAATTTGGCGAAGAGATTCTCCTTCAATACTCAAAGTACGATCTCTCTCTGAGATTTGAAATCTCCGCCAATCAAAAAAGAGCATCTCCTAACGGTTCCGAATCTAACTGTCGCGCTCGTGACACCACCTGATGGATTTTTTGAAGAAGCTCACCCACGCGGTCAAAGTCAAATATTAACTGTTGACGACACGTCATTGCGAATGTTCTATGAGCTTCTATCTGTCACCTTGAATCGGACTGATAATGACCTTGCCTCTCGTGAGTCACTGACCCAGATACAAATGCGCGGGAACTAAGAAATAATGCCTGCTTGTTTACCCGAAACATCCAAATACTCATCAATGGCGTCTGATCGCAAATCTCGACGAAATTCAAAACAGAAAAAACGAAAGTAATTAAAAATCTATAACTGCCAAACTAATGGATGAAAACAAATGAAATTTTAGCAATCTAAATAAAATTAAAATTTCTTTCCACCAGATATGTTTTTGAAAGTAAAATATTTAAATTAAGAAATTTTGAAAAATGATTATTGGACTTAGAAATTTTGAAATGAAATATGGAAAAGTTCGCGATTCTGAAAGAATTTGCCTGAATTAAAATAAATGAATTTGAACTTTCTGAAAAGAATAAAATTAACAATTAACCAATTTTTAATCAATATTATTAAAAAGGAAATACACTATATTTTGGAATAATTTATTTTAGACTGTATATTATTTAAAAGTTAGAAAAAGTAAATTATAAATATTTTTATTTTAGATCATTTGAAATGAAGTTTAATTAATATTGCAAAGTGAATAAAATGTAAATTAAATTGAATGAATAAATATCCTAAAACATATGTAATGGAAAGATTATGAAATTAATTTATATTCTCACCAAAAGTAAACAATTTAAAAAGAATGTTTGATTTAAAATGCAAAAATGAAATTTAGCTTAATTAATTTAAATGAATTTAATGAGTTTAATTAAATTGATGAATAAATTAAAGTTAAATGTAAAAATACTGAATAAATTAAGAGTTAAATTTTTAAATCATAACATAGACTATTGATATCCGGTTCTAAATAAGTTAGTGCATTAACACATTATTGCACACAGTGTTGTCAATTTAGTGCATTTTTTTTTTATTTAAAATATCTACCGGAATTTTTTATTTATTTATTCACAGACATTCAGGGATAGAAATTGCGAAATGAAAGGTAGGTGTCAAATGATGCCTACTGTAAATATTTTAGGCGTCAAATAAAAGTTTCTAGTTGCAATTTCTAAAATTCACAGTATCATTATATGCTACTTTATAGAAAAGCATCAATATTTTGTTTTTATCTCAATTATTTAAGTTCTTAATCTACAATATTATAATAATTAAAGCAACTTTAAAACTGATAAACCCTTTTTAATTAATACTACATTTAGAAATTAATAGAAAAATGCACTTAACTATGTTAAACAAAATTAAACCTAACAAAATTTTATCCATTGTTTATAATTATACTTAAATTTAGTAAAAAAAAAAAAAAAAACTATACATATAATATAGTTACAGACGAATATTGTTAACATGAAATCAAAAGGACCATTTTTTTTTTTTTTTTTGTGTGTGTGTGTGTGTGTTAACCGTTAAAATAATACCGTCTTATCTGTTGGTACTGCATTATCAATTCATGTTAAGCAAAAATTCACATTAAGTGATTTAATGCTAACAAAGCTTGACTGCATTTACAGTGGTGGCCAAAAGTGTGGACCTTTTTTGAAAGTTTCATGTTTTCAAACTTTAAGTGAAAATTAATATGTTCTACAAGCACACAAATACAAACGTTTATATATCAAATTGAAGGTAATTTAATGTAGAGTTTAAAAAATAAAAACAGTATTACAATATCTGTATTACAAAAAAAGTTATGCAACTAATAGTAAGATCTATCTTAGATTTGCATTTTTTTAAAGTGATACTTACACAATCAATACTTAGTAGGATAACCCTTATTTTTTAAGACAGCTTCACAGCGTCTTTTCATCGAGTGAACGAGTGTTTGGAGTTCATCTTTCGTAATCACATGGTGCCAAGAATCAATTATAGCTTCAATAAGTTGTCTTTTATTGGATGGACGTTTTTTTCGTACAAGAATTTTCAAACGTCGCCACAAATGTTCAATTCGATTGAGATCAGGGCTGTTTCCTGGCCATGGTAATATATCTATGCCTTTATTTTGAAACCATGCTTTGCATACTTTTGCTGTGTGGCATGGAGCTGAATCCTGCTGAAAAATAAATGGTGCGTTGTTGGGGAAGAGATCCCTGATGGAAGATATCAATTTTGGTTCCAGGACAGTTTCGATGTATATTTTGGCATTCAGGATGCCATCAATCACTTGAATTCGGCCCACACCATCTGCAGACATACATGCCCAAATCATGACAGTTGTTGGGCTTTTTGTAGTTGCTTCAATGCAATCAGGATGATGTGCTTCTCCTACTCTACGTCTCACGTATTTTCTACCATCACTACCAAAGAGCGATATTTTACTCTCATCGCTCCAGATTACTTGCTTCCATTGATTTTCTGATCATTTAATATGTTCTTTTGCCCACTTAACTCGTTTTTCGCGTTGCTTTTGATTTAAATATGGTTTTTTCCTTGGAATTCTAGCTTCTAGTCCAACTCCTGGTAACCTTCTTATTGTTCTTGAACTTACTGCAATACATTGCTGCATCCATTTCACATCTAATGGCATCTGATGAAATTTTTCTATATTGAAGGCATAGCCGTTTAATTTTTCTATCGGCAGTAGCACTTGTGCATTTTTTCAGCCTGATTTGGCCTTATTTTCCACTGATTTCGTTTTTTCATAACGTAAACAGAACTTTCGTACACCAGAACAAGTCACTGAACCACCAACTTGTCTTGCAATTTCAGCATAAGAGAGGCCATTTTCTCTCAATATGACAATTCGGCTTCTTTTTGTAGATGTCCAATTAGTTCTTCTTGTTGATGACATTGTTTAAAATTAGTTTAATTAAATAAAAGGACTTTAAATATTCAAAAACAGCAATACTCTATTTAATTGTACTAGTATGCATCATTCTGCAAAATATTTCCACAACAATAACTCTTTTACCATCCAAATAACCTAAACTATAGTTACAGACATTTGATTGGTCCTCAGAACAGTGTTTGTGATTGGCTAGTACGCTTTTATTACAAAACACGTCCTTATTCAAAACGATTTGTGTTTGTTTGTTCTACTAAAATGAGCATAATTTTTTTTGTAATACAGATATTGTAATACTGTTTTTATTATTAAATTCTACATTAAATTACCTTCAATTTGATATATAAACGTTTGTATTTAAGTGAAAATTAATATATTCTACAAGCACACAAAGTTGAAAAGCATGAAACTTTCAAAAAATGTCCAAAATTTTGGCCACCACTGTAGATTGCAAAGATGAAACTCAAACAATACCTACTAATTTTAATAAAGTTAGATAATAAAATCAAGACGTCTAACCGTCCTTCAGCTATTTCATATATTTACTCGTTTAACTGGACAAAAATCTGCTAAATTGTGTCTGTACAGTTTTTCCATTAATAAATCATTAACAAATATCAGTGGATAAACTGTTATGTGTATCATTTTTTATTAAATTAAACTAACTAAATCCCTTTTCACATTCAGCAGTGTTAAATGGTAGCTTCAATATAAAGTTCAGAAGTTTGCATCAATTAATATAATCATTTGGTTTTGTACACTCTGCTAAAAATCGCTGTCAAACTGTCTTACATGTTTAAACAACAATTTGTTTGGTGTAAGACCAAATTTCCAAAAGCGGGTGATTGACTAAGTTAAACAAAAAATAAGTGTTACAAAATGCTAAGCATCAAATTTGTCGTCTGGAAATAATTTTGTAGTTGTCAATGTAGTTGCATTTGACGATTAACGATAGCTAATTTCGAACACTGCAGACATTCTGTGATTAAATAAACCAAAGATTACTGTTCACTAAATTATTGACAAGTATACTTAACATCAGTCAACAGTGTAAAATTTGTTTTGTATGACAGACTAATTTCATTGATTAGAAATTCCATGTTACTGCTGCTACTCAATGGGAAACATAAAATTTCAGTCATAAAAATTTTCCACTTTTTAAAAATTCAATTGTTCAAAGCTATTTAAATTTTTTTTTTTTTTTTTTGTGAATTGTGTTAGTTTTTATAATTAAAGCCGAAATGATTTTTGTTGGTTCATATGATTTCAACGATGACACCATCATATAAATAAATTTCAAATTTAATAATCTGTTCTTTTAGTAATCATTAGTTTTGCCTATTATGACACTGCTCAGAAGAATGATTTGAATTAACAAAGTTACATTTGATTTAACACTGTATAATCTGTTTAGTAACTCATGATATAGTCTTAAGATTTTAGTGAGCTCTGAAAGATCATAGTTTCATAGTGATTAATTTTGAGAAATATATCAAAATTATTAAAATCACAGGTCCAGTTCTATACTGTATGGTGCAATTTCTTAATGTTTATTTTCATGTTTTATAAATTTTTTTTTTTTTTTTTTTTAAATTTTCTATTTTACAAATCACAGGTCCAGTTTCAGTTGAATAGATTACCCTTATCTGAAATGCATTTTGCAGTAGACCGATTATATCCACCATCATTGGTCTTTCCAGATGTGACACATCTTCCGGATTTCCCAAAGACTAATAGGTACTTTAGACTGCATTATTCGTAAGTATCTTTAAACCTGTTTAGATTTAGGAAATGGGTAATGTATGTTTCCCGATTTCTTGGTGAGACAGAACTATTTAAAGCACTTTGTAAATATGGCTTTTATAGCTTTTTTTTTCTGTTATATTATCTTCTAACATTAAATTTTACATTTGATGTATTTATGTGCATGCTGCATATAAGTATTTCATTTTTTATGAATATTTAAAAGAAAAAAACCCCTCATACTTTATATCTTTTCCTTACTTTTCTTCTGATGCAATACTTCCTTATAATCCGAGACAGCTTTAGTAGCTACAACACCCTGGGTGAGATTTTTTGCATCCTATTATTGATAATTTACTACAAAACTATTAAGTACTAACTGCCTGCCTGTGGCTAGGCCTGCAGTGCTTAATAATTAAACTGTAAGTATTATTATATTTAAGCATATGTTGCAATGAAATTTATTTCACCAATTTCCATGTTTTTCGCATATATTCAGTGTTAGCTGTGGAGTAAAATCACTGTCACCTGGAAATGTTGATTACACTTCTGGTTAGTGATTGACCGAATCAAAAATTTCACCAAATATTCGGTATTCGGCAACCGAATACTTAAAATTTTTTAATAAATATTTTTGTATATATATTACCTTTTTTAATAAAATTTAATTTAATTCAGTTATATTTTTATTCTTAAATCTATTTACATAAAAAAATTAATGACTTCTTTCCACTGACAAATTCATTAATCCATCAGTTATTGGTTATTATTTTATCACTAATCAATACCCAAAATAAATTATGAAAATATTAAATTTTACAGACTATTGTTACAAGGATAAGGATTATTTGATCAAACAAAGCATATTTCTCTTTTGAGGCCATAATTAAACATAAATCGCAAAAGAAATGATAAATTAAAATAGTTAATCAATTATGAATTATTCAATCTTACTAAATATTACCGCTTCATGTGATCATGTACCATTCAAAACTAAAGTAAACACACAACATTACGTGTTGAAATTTCGACAAGTGAAAGAACAGAAAGTGAAAATCCTTCGACTGAAAAGCCTGACATCAGATGTTAAAACGTCAAAAGAATTGACTTCATACATTGTATTAACACTTATATCAAGAAAAGATAATCCGTTAGTTTGGTGGGAAAAAACCATAATAAGTATCCAATACTATCAAAGTTATTTAGAAAATACTTATCTGCATCTACCAGCAGTGTTTACAGTGAACGTTTATTTTCTGAAGCTGGACATATTTATGAACAGAAAAAAAAACAGATTACAACCAGATAATGCCGAAAAACTCATTATTTTTACAACATAATTTGCCCATATTAAATTTAGATTACAAATAATAATGAGTCACTTATCTATATTATAAAGGCCAAACGTGTCCGTGCATAACGCATACGTCATTTTGCGAATGGCAACAGCTGACGATGAAATTTCAGTTTTGTGATTTTTGCTATTGCAATTTTTTTAATTTCTAAACATAGCACATTTTAAATTTTTACACCATTACAGAGGAAAAAAAATTTACTTTCAAATGCAATTTGTTTGAAAACTATATCTTAATTGCCTGATATATTATGGCTTATAAAATAATTTTTAAGCATGAATTTTGAAACGCCCAATAAACAAATGGAAGAATGCTGCCATTATAAATTTTTAAATAGTTACAGGTAGTAAAATTAATGAATTTTGAAATAAAAAAGTCACAAGAATAGAGTGCCTTTATATGAGAGTAGCGTTATACCGGATACAAAATTTGATTAGTTCAGACGATTTTGGAGAAAAGGAAGCTTTGTAATAATTAAAAAATTTAAAAGAAAATTATTTGTTTACACCATAAACAAACATCGGATATTTTAACAGATAATTTAAACAGAAGATATTGTTTTAGATATTGCATTTTTATGAATAAAATATAAAAAAATTATTTCACAAATTTAATAAAAATGCATATAAAAAGTTAATATGAGCAGTAAGAAACAACGTTTTAATTCATATTTCATCAGTATTATAAATAATGTTAACGATCATTGCGAAGTTAGAAAAAACGAATATACATGAAATTCGTTAATATCGCGATCACTATATCGCATGCATCAGATGATGAATAATAAATTAACAAAGAAGCATCACTGGATGCAGCGAACTCCCTGTATTAATAATACCAAAAAAATAAAAAATTAACAAAACCCTTGAAATTCGTTAATGTTGCGATCACTATATCGCATGTATGAACACTTAGTACAAAAAAAAAACTGGATGGATACCACATGTATGAGCGCTCCACGCACAAGAAAAGCAAAGAAACCAATAAAAAAATCACTGGTTTTCGCCTGCGTTCTGTAACCCAGGAAGCCCGGGTTCGATTCCCTAGTATAAATTAATAACTGAAGCATATTAAAGTAACATTAAATGAGCATTGCTCATCATGTATTTTTTCAACTAGTAATACTTCACCCATTATTTTTCATAAATTATTTGAAAAATTCGGCTGAATACTTTTAAGTATTCGGCCGAAACTGAATATTCAGTTTATGTGAAAGGGAAAATGATGGAAATTTAATGCCAACATAACATTTTGAAATTTTATTAATTCAAATTCACATTTCATTACAATATTAAGAATATTCATGCATGTTTTATAAATAAAGATGGCATAGCATTTCACATTTTAAAACTGTATTTAATAATTCAAATTCAAAGTTCAATGGATTGTTAGCAATTATATTTTTTATTTTGCTTATTTTCTGTGGTAATAGAATGTTAAAAAACATTTTATATGAAAGATGTCAATTATTCGCATTCAAATAATAAAATTTTGAAAATTTTATTGAAAATCTGCACACTTAAATGACTCAAAAACAGCACATGTCATTTTTCGGTTATAAACCACCTACGTACGAAGTTTAAAAGCAATTAATTCAGCCATTTTGACAAATTTAAGAGAGTAGATCTTGGGATCCATGATGTCATTTGAGAAAATTGATCCTATTGGCTATGCCAGAAACTATTGTATTTTCTTCCTTACAGTTATATTCATAAGATTAAATGAGTATTTTGTGTATTTTCCAGTCTTTAGTTTACAGTGCCCTGGGTGTTCGCATTGCCTTGCTACTCTTCTAAAGTTATCTCTGCTTATAACCCCCCCCCCCCCTTTAAATCTGAGACTGCATTAAAAAGTTTTGATTTATATATTTATCTTCTTTTTAATTTGTAAATATTTGATATATGCTATGATGGTGGAAAAAGAGGGTCACTCTGACCTCTAACAAACCAAATAGCTATCTGCATTTATATGATCAATAGTTCTTTTACATGTATGCTAAAAAAATTAATTTGCTGTTGCTCTCATCTTTCTTGGCATGTGTGGATAAATTTATGCATGAGGAGTGTAATGTTTATTCCTTTTTAAATATTTGTAGATTATATGGTCCGGATTAAAGCAGCTGCTTAACCAACTGCTGCTAAATTTAACAAATGATAGTTCAATAAAATTTTAGGTAAATCCAATCTTCTGCAGTTTCAGCTTTTAATGGAAATAGTTGTTAGAGAAGAAATTGGTGAATATAATGAGACTATTAAATATAGTAAAACCTGCAACAATAGAATCACATGCAATTTAAAAAAAAAAAAAAAAAAAAAAAAAAAAAAAATATATAGGTAGGGTTTTGCTTTTCCAGGTTCATGTTATATAAACCTCAACAAAAAACTTTTATGTCTTTCTATTGAAAAGGAATTCATTTTAATTAGTATACATATAAGAAAATATAAAATTAAATTAAATTCTAAATACTGTTTTTCATATTTGTTTGCTAATTATTGAAAAAAAAAATAAACACAATCACATTTTTACAAATTGTATATTAAAATCACTTGTGAACTTTAAATTAAAGTGTAATTACTGCTTAAAATGGTAAAACATAACCCAAAAGGCTTAAAAATATCTTTTAATATGTAGATGACATATGTTTCATGCGCTCTAACGGTGACTTCTTCAAGATCAAAATGATAAATAAAATATTTTTGCAAAGTTTTTGAAAATGATGAACATAAATCTCGAGATCATCACATGTCTAATGTAAGCAGATGCTTAAATTGGTCAAACTAGAAAATATGAAAATCATTATTTTATTGTTTTTTTAATTTGCTTTCCATCTGTCAATAGCTCGCAGACGACATGTCTGCCTATGTCTACCTGAGATACTGAGTGTTCACAAATAAATTCTTTTTAAGTCATCTAATTAAATAAAAAATTAATTGTAATTTCCATTCTAATTATCGGAGAATTACAAAAATTACATATTTAGACTCCTCGTGAAGAGATATGCGTGGATGCATAATTTTCAAATCGTTAAATGCAATATTAAAAAAAATAATAATACAGCCGGAATTCTTCCAGTATAAAGAAATGCAATTTTTGTTTCATTCTTTTACCACAGGGAAAGAAAATTTTCGATGTGCTGGCTCATTGGTTGGTTTCGACACTCGTATCAGGGTACCATTTTAGTCAAAACTGAACTTCTTTCTTTGTTTCGGTAAAAATGTTCCTTTTTCACTAATTTTCGATGGTTTTTAATTAATATCTTGCATTAAGACTTTTCAAAATTTTATGATTTCCAGTGTGGCAGTAGATATTCAGCTGTAAGTACACAAAATTTTAAGTCTCTAATTGACACAGTTTCTGAGAACGAACTCTGTGACAGACAGTTGGACAGACAGAAAAGTAGTGAGACGAATAGGATTTCATGGGATGAGCAAAACACTAAAAAAATATTTTATAGATTTATATACTATTGATACAGAAACTACAGATATACTATTGATTTATATACTATTGATACAGAAACTACAGATATACTATTGATTTATATACTATTGATACAGAAACTTTTGTTAAGGAATACAATTGAATTAAATGCTTAACAAATTGAAAGATTGCTAGTCAAGTTGAGTGATGAGAACCAAAAAAGAAAAAAAAAACTTAGAGAATTCAAAGTTTTCTGAACCAAGATTTTTTTTTTTTTTTTTTTTTTTTTTTTTTTTTTTGGTAGGAATTTAATGCAGATTAAATTTTAACAGGTTTTACTGTATTAGGATTTAATTCAAAATGTATTTAATAAATATATATTTATATTGAAATAAAAAAATTGGAAGTTTTTGTTTAAATTCTTAAATTGTAGAATTTATCTTATGACCTTTACCCTTTCCTAAAATGTATAATTAAAAATAAATAAATAATTCAGAATTTTTTTAAAAATAGGAAAATAAAAAAAAGTTGAAAAAAAAATCAAATATAATTTTTTTTGAAGTAAAATAAATGAATAAATGATAATTGAAAAATATAATTCTTTGAGGAATAATTTTGTTGGTACTATTTCAAGGATATTTTTCAAATTTAATGTTAAAAGAAAAAAAAAATCAGTTTTTGAAAATATTTAATGCTTTAAAGCAAAAAAAAACTATCAATAATGATTTTCATTTTCAGAATTTGTATAACTCTCTTATGCATTTATAATCCACTTTCTGAAAATTTTTCATATTAAAATAAATAATTTAATAAGAGAAAAAAAAAGGGGGGGTATTTAAATTTTTGAAATAATACAGGATATATATACCTATTTCATAAATTATTCTTTGAGTATTGTAATTTATTAATTTTCCAAAATATTTCATTTTTAAAGTGTTTTTACAATCTAAAATTTAGATGATATTTTTATTTAGTTTAAACCAATTAGTTTTTGTTTAAAAATTTAGTTATATATATATATATATATTGTAATGTTACTTTTTTATTGATTTATAATATTTATAGTGATATGGGTTTTGATGTGAAGCTGAATCCAAGACAAAAAGAAGCTGTATATGCAATTACTTTACCTTTGTGTCACAAGTTACCTCCAGTTTTAATTATTGGCCCATTTGGTACTGGGAAGACATTTACTCTGGCCCAAGCTGTTAAGAAGATATTAAGTTCACCTGGCTCTCGGATTCTGGTGTGCACTCACTCTAATAGGTAAGCAAAGTATTCAGTTTTATATCTTCATTTTAAATTTATGCAATAAATTTGATGTAAGCTAAATATAATAACTGTAATTTCATCTCATAAATGTTTGTATCTTTTTTTTTTTTTTTTTTTTTTTTTTACTCTATCTAATAAATTTAACGTTCACTTATATGCAATTCTTCATATGTCCACATAAAAATACTTTTTTTTTTCATGCTGTTCAAAATAGCATACTTTTATTTTTAAAAGTTTTTGTTTCTCAAAATTTGTAAGCTTTTTATGAAAACAGTTTATTTTAATGCTAGGTTGTCAAGCTTAAATCTGGTCAAATCAATTCATATTAAATCTACACTCCCATTAAAAAGCACTCTGTCTTGTCTTCTTTGACCATGAATGGCATTACAAAAATTAGGTGAAATTGTGGGGTTGATGGACGTTATTGGGTGAAAGTTTAATTTATTATAAAGGATAGTTAGTATAGCTTGATTTCATAAATATTTAAGCACTGTTTTTTTATACCTTTCAAGTGATACTTTATTAAAAGTGATCGAGTTGCTAATGTAAATTTCATTAAAGATAATGCAAGTTTCTCTCAAATAATCTATAACGTTTTTCCTTATGTGATATTTTTTCTTTATTTACAACATTCAATTACTTTATAGCTAAATGTTTTTGCAAGAAAAAGCATATAATGAATTATAAATAAGCTTGTTAAGTCACCATGAAGTTATGCATGAGGCAGTACAATTATTAGAAAATATAAATGCAATTAATAGTATACTATGGAATTACATCAACATGATATTTTTCCAAATAAGTATTTTATTTTTATATTTCCAAAATTAAAAATTATTGTGTTTCAATATGGTTAAGACTTCCCCCTGTTGCTATAAAAAAAAATGAGAAGGTGAGTGAAATAAATTGAAAAATGCAACAAATAAATTTATTATTACATCTACTGTTTTTTATTCTGAGATTCACATGAATTTATTGTATTTTGTTTTATCTTGAAAAATGAATATTATAATGGTAAGAGTTTAAAAGTTTATTGTTTATTACTATTTTTTTATGTATTCTCTAGCTTATTTTAAAATATATTTAGTTTACAATATTTTAATTTCTATTTAAATTAATTTCATTTTGTATTACAGTCAAACCTCGTTAACACAAACCCTCAAGGGGAAACTTTTTTTGTTCGTGTTACCCGACATGTTATACATTAGATACAACTGGATGGGGCAATCGGAAACAGTTTGTGCTAAAAGTAATTCACGTAAAGCGTGTTCGTGTTAACGAGGTTTGACTGTACTTATAGTGTCCCTGTATTATTTGATTAGAGAGCATTAAGGAGAATTGTCATACTCAAAATTTATATGAAACATTAACCCTCTCACTGACACACCCGTGTTAATACATTCCTTAAGCTCCAGGTTTCACTGCAATACAAGCATTATTTTAATTAATATAATTCTGTGGATATAATGCAGATTTAATACATTGAGTAATGATTAATACTCTCAAAGATTACATTCATATATATATATATTGAAGTTTTTTTATATAATGTTGGAATAATCATCTTTTTAAAGCATTTAAAATAAAATTCAGAGAAAACAACATTACAATTTTGCCTTTTTGATGGGCAGTCATAGAGTTACTTGAATTAATTGTAGAGTATAAATTTTTATGTCCATGTAAAATACTTATTTTTTTATGCTGTTCAAAGAAGCACATACATTCATTTTTGTAATTCAGTTTTTTGTTTCTTAAAAATTTTTAAAATTTCTACAAATTTTCTATTTTTTTAAAAAATATATTAAATTGAAAAAAAAAAAACTTTATTATTTTAAAGGCAAATATATAACTTTTTTACATTTTTAAAAATTCTTGAATGGATACTATTGTAACATGATTGATCTAAAAAATCAATGGAAAGACGACAGTTAAAAAATAAAATAAAATACAATTGGCCATTTCTAAAACACCATGAAGATAAATTGATTTGTAGTAAGTAACAACGTAACTTCTGTTCGACATTATTTAATCTCTTTATATTACCTGAGTTGAAAACTTTTCATATTAATAAATTAATATTTGTTTTAAAAAATAAAATAGCTTTTTTTTTTCAAATAATTTTATAAAAATATGAATTTAAAAAAATAATAATTGCCTTTTTTAAGGTTGTGCTCATAATTTTAGTTGTCATAACATTTTATGTCCAATAAAATATTTTGCATTCTTTAAGAATTTGTATTCAGTGTCTTCTACTAAGTTATGATTTTTAAACATGATATATTTCTGAAGTTTACTGCATTATTTTTGGTATAATTTGTTTTATTAATTTGATACAAAATGTTTGCTTACAGTGCTGCTGACATTTACATTCGAGAGTACTTGCATCCAGAAGTTGCTGAAGGAAGAATAGAAGCTACTCCTTTGCGTATTTATTATAGGCATCGATGGGTTGCTACAGTTCATCCTACTGTGCAGCAATATTGTTTAGTTTCCACTGCTGGCAGTGATAGGAATTTTAATATGCCTACTGTTGAAGATGTAAAAAAACATAGAGTTATTGTAACTACACTTAGTACATCAAGGTACTTAGTACAACTGGGCTTAGAAAAAGGTAATTTTATTATTGTATAATTATATTATTTTTTCTAATTGTATATTTTGCAAAAGTGAAACTTACAAGGAGCCTTTCTCAACCCTTAAATTAAAAAAAAAATTATGAAACTTTGGAGATATGTAGGTTTTCATGGAGGTATGTAACACATAATTATTTTTGGTTGCCCAAATTCATTTTATGAGGGTAAATTTTATCTTGGAATGTTTTTCGACCTTATGTTATTACTCATTAATAGTAAGAAATGGTAAACAATTTTAATGTTAAAAATTGCTGCTTTTATTAGTTCTGTCGAAAATAAGCAATATCAATTGTTAATAACCTAACATTAAAAATTTTTGGAACAAAAATTTATAAATCTATAATATACATTTTGTAGACTACCTGGCAATTTTTATTTTATTTTTGGTAAACGTATGATCTTTCTTGAAGGGGGGTGGGGGGACATATTTTTTCAGTGTACTTTCAATGATATCTCTGAAAATATAATACCTAAAATTAAAACAAATATATTTTTGTGTTAAATTTTATGAGATCTTTTGAACGATAGCCTACACCAAGGGTCGGCAACCCATGACCTGCGGGTCACCGAGTGACCCATTTCATAATTTTAAGTGACCCACTTGAGTTCCGAAAAAAAGTATAAAAAAAATAAAATTCTATTAGAAAAATATTTCGAGTTTATTTTGGAACTTTAAAAGGTTTAATTTTAATTCAGAAATTCCAAACTATTAAATAACATAACAGAAAATTGCGTCCATATCGATTAAATCGATAAAAAATATCGACATTGTCCATCACTACTTTAAACTACATTGTTGCCAGAATTACTCATTTTTTATGCCAACCGTTGGCTGTGGACCCAGTTATGGAATATTAGCCTGATGTTTTTTGCGATGAATGTTACAGATGTATCTTATTTTTTATTGTGTAAAAAAGCACTAAATTTTATGTTTGAGTTTGATAATTAAAAATGTATTTGTTGATCTAATTTTGGTAAACAACAAGTTCTGTTTCATTCATTCACTGATCACTGTAACTCAGTGTTAAATTCAAAGAAATTCACTATGCTTTATATTCATAATCATTAATGCAATTATAAATTAATATATTAGAATGGTATGGAAGAAAGATTTGTGATAACCACAGCATACTAGTTTTTGAGTGATTTCATGAATGCGTTAGAAAATAGAAAATTTCTATTCAACAAGTAATATAAAAAAAAAAAAATTAAGTCAATTCCTACTTTTTAATCATAAATATATAAAATAAACCCGTGCAGCATTAATGTCCTACGTTATCCTTATTGAACATTTTTTTATAATCATCGTTGCAGTATTTTATTTTTGTGGTATCACTAATTTGAGGAAAATCTTTCATTTCATTTATGAAAACAATGGGAGAATTTTTTTTCTCCCATATAAAACTAAAATTAATTAAATTTAATTAATGAATTAATATTTGAAAAAATTGTATTAACATCAAGTGTCATCCAGTAGAAGATTAAAAAAATGTATTTGAACTTAAGTAGATGAATAGAAAATATTTTATTAATGATTTGAAAATTTGAACAAGATATTAAGCCTTGCGCGGTAGCGCAAGGCTTATTTATTTCTAGTGTGACATCCTAATGTTAATTTAACACAGGAAATCCCATTGAACGAGTTAATTTACTAGAGTTTTTCCCACTTTTTGTACGCGCTTCCACAAATTTTCTTCAAAACACCTAATTCTGTAAAAAAATAAATCCCCCAATCAAAAAACTCTAAATGTAGTAAACGTGGAGTCTTTAAATTAAAGTCCAAATACTGCTTAAAGTGATAAAAACATAACACGGAATATTTAAAATATTTAGCTAAAATTTGGCACGCGATGATCGATAGCTTGAAGAAGCAATAAAAATAAAAACAAATAATAATTTTTCACGTTTCCCAGTTTTGGCCAATTTAAGCACCTGCTAGCCTTGGACATGCGATCTCGTGGTATATGTTTACTATTTCAAAAATATGCGAGAATATTGTATTTATCTTTAAGATCCGAAGATGTCACCAATAGTTGTGAACGATCTACATTAAAAAGGTATTTTAAATATTCCGTGTTAAGTTTTTATCACTTTAAAAGGTATTTGGACTTTAATTTAGATGTTACTGTCTTTATCAAAATTGGATGAATGTTGGATATTTACTTATCTAGTGATCCTGTGATGTTACGAAATGCGTTTTTTAAATTTCTCTCTTAATCGATGATTACTAAAATTCAACATGGTGAAAAAATGCAAATTTTCTGATTGCAAGAGTGATGCACGATACTTTTACAAAGACTATATGCTGGGAGTTTTGTTTTTCCCTTTTCCTAAACCACAGAAAAACTTGAGTAAATGTAACGATTGGCTTTCTGCTTGTGGTATAACAAATACAGAAACGGTGGCTAGAGACTGGTATGTTTGCTCTCGGCATTTCATTGATTTAAATGGCCCAACTGAAGAGTATCCTAACCCTATACAAAGAGTATCTCTGTCGGAACCGTTAAGTGATACATCAAATAAATATTCACGATATTATCGAGGAAATCGTGAAATTATCAAAAATAAAAGAGCCGCATACTATAAAAAATGTAAAAGCCAGATACAGAAGCGTAATACTTCATATTGTTTGTGAAATAAATCAAAGGCTAATAAATATAAGCTAAAATACTGGAACAAAAAAAAACTCAAATCATAATAGGATTCTCACCTCTAAGAAAATTAATCCTTCAAGATATTGACAGCTTGCTTTAGTGAAAAATCTGCTAAAGAGTTATAAATCTAACATAGCTCAGCAAAGCAGAACAAATATTCAATTTGTAAAAACTCAAATAAAAGCTCAATTACTTGCGCGTAAAGCTATTCATACTAAAAATGTTTTGTATGCAAAGAGTTTATCGGCTTCAAAAAATTTTTCAAACAAATGTCAACAGATGTTATCAAAATCAACTCAAAATATCACTGCAGAAAATTTATGTGAAATAATTGGTGGCGAAAGAATTCACAACTGCAATGCAGAACCCTATTTTTGGGAAATAGCATATCACCCATTAGTTCACATACATTTAGATCATAATTATAGTAGTTATTCCAATTCTAAAATAGAACATATTCCTTTAGGTGATTTACAATTCGAGAAAAACATTGATGGTCATCATCCCAAAACTCTAATGTGGAAATGTGGACCTCTCTGTAACATTCGAGAGAATTCAGTTCGAAGGTTATTGCATATTCTTCATATATTTGCTTCTTCTCAGGGCAGTTCTACAAAGGAATTATTTTCAAACATAGATTGTTGTGAGTATAAATCGTATTACATAAAAGAAGATCAAATGTGTGCTGTTAAGTTGGGTCATGCAGTTCATTGCTTAGACAATTGCAAATGTAAAAGCATTTTGAGAGTCATGACTGAATTGTTACCTCACTATAGTGGCTTGAGAACTCTTCTTAGACATGTGTATGAAATAAAAAAACTTTATGATGCATACAATTTAATTGATAAAGCCATTCTAAACGCCGATTTTATTGATTTAAAAGTGGTAGTCGAAGAATTGGGAGGTCTCATAGAAAAAGAAAAAAGAAAGACAATTGTGAAACAAATTCAAATACATCTGTCATAAGACCTATTTGGAAAGAAGCTGAATTGTTAGAACAATTTGAAAAGCCCTTGGCACACTGTTTTCGAGAAATGCATGAATTTCATGACACACCTTTGCGATTCCTGTGAAAAATTGTACCAAAAAAGGAAACTTACACCAGTGTCTAAACTGGTTTCCAAGCATGACTTAGAAAATACACAAAATATTGCATTCAATATATTAAGAACAGCTTGGCTTTTGCAAAAACCAGGCTCTGATATAGAACTGTTTGAGGAATTAAATCTTTGTGATTACTGCTACAAGAGAATTATATCAGGTAAAATTCCTGAGCGATCCTTCCTCAATGGATTACAAGTGCATCCAATACCTGATGAAATTAAAAATTTGAATATGTTTGAAAAAATACTTATTCAGAAGTGTAAAGCATTTCAAGTGGTAGTTAGACTAGGAACCAAGCTAAAGACTTTAAACCATTCTGGCTTAACAAAGGCAATTAAAGGTAAAATTATTTATTTACATTTGTCTCTGCGAAATAATATTGACATGATTCCTCGAGGTTTACCAGATAATCATGAACTTCATATATTAGTTAATGGCCAACCAACTAAAAATAAAATAGTTTGGCAATCAATTGTTAGGCTTGAAAAGATAATGAAAGCACTGAGAAAGTTAAAAGAAATTAATCCTTTGTATGCTGATATTCATGTTTCTCAGTGTAACACTGATTATATTTGTGGTAATTGTAGTGAACTGATTTGCCACAATTAGCTGCATGTTCCAGAAAATACTCTGAGAGTAAAATGGTTGTTTCATCTGACATATCAGTAATTGTTAGTGAAAAAAATAATAAAAACCATATTACTGATTTAAATTACTTTGTCTTTAAAGGCTTTACAAATACAGATCGTTCGTGTTACGCAAATGCTATGTTGCAAACTCTCTGTATCACAGAATTTGTTAAAAAATTCAGGAAAGAGTTATTGATCCTGGTCCTACAACAAAAGCTTTGAAACAAATATTCACTACTTTGCAAAATCCACAGATTGAAACCGTAGATACACTTGAGTGAGAAAAACACTTCATGTAAAGTTTCATGATGGTACTGATCAAGACCCGTTAGAATTTCTTGATTACCTACTGGAAAATTTGTCAAAAGAAAATGTCAATGCCATAGATCTTTTTCAACTGAAGCAAGATCTTTGGGAGAAATGTAGTAATTGCCCAAGTTATCGAGATATATGTATTAGTACAGAACCATTTAATGAATTTATTGTGAGATTTCCACATGACTTTAATAATAGGGAAGATGCAGTTGATTTCAATGAACTCCAAACACGATGGCAGACTGAAAACATTGCCTGTGTTCATTGCAAAAACAGAACTAAAATGTGTCAAACTCGATTAAATTCTTGTGGAAAATATTTGTTTGTGCAACTAGCCAGATTTTCTTCAACAAATGTCTCTATGGATCAGAATAGAACTTTTAAAATTTCGTGCCCTATAACAGGATTTTCAAACCAAAAGGTTTTAATAAATAATATATAACCTTTAAAACAAAATCTGCTATTTTGCATAAAGGAAAGTTCATTGATTCAGGCCATTATATAACAATGGTGCATTTAAATGAAAACGAGATCAATAAATGGACTGTTTGTGACGATATGAAAATAACAGATCGTACACGTTTTGTAAAAAATCTTGCAGATGTTTACATTTTGTTTCTACAGAAATGTTAAATTAAGAAATTGTCAATATAAGGTAAAATATTTATTCAGCTACAAAAAGAAATATTTTGCTGAAAATTTCATCCTCCATAACTACACATTTTATAACAAAATCAGAATACAGTTGTTTCATATATGCTCATTATTATTTTTATGCTTCTTATGTGATGAAACAACATAAGATTTTAATAATAGCTTTCACACACCGCTTACTAGTGTCTCTTTCCAAAGTGGTTGCAAATGTATTTTACACGATGGAATAAAATTATTTGCAAAAATAAACATGATTCGTTTATTATTATCATTATGAAGATGAGAAACAATCCGTTAAAGTCCGTTATATACATTTTTTTGTTAAAAATTACTTTTATTATTTTAATTGTTTACAGAATAATCAATGTTTGAACTGTATATTTCATATTACCAATCCTCATTTTCATATGTGCAGTCTTTTACATACTTGCCTCGTTTGAATCTTATCTGCTTCATATTAAATTGTTATTAAAAAACTTGAGATATTAAAAAAAAGGAACTTGCAAAGCAAATTAAAAAAATTAATTTATTTCCATATTGTTAAGCCCGAGAAGGGACAGATATTAAAATTATTTTATTTAGTCAATGCTACAATAACGTTGCATTCTTATATTAAATCTTGCTCAGTCTATTTAATCTTAAAAAATTAAATTTAAATTTGAAACATGATATTAAAGCAACTTTAAAACATTTCATTTAGAAATCTAAATAAATCTTCAACTTTTTTTTCAGTTTTACATGCATTATGCAAAATTTTTATTGTAGCAAATTCTAACAGACAAGAAACATGAGAAGTTCAAATAATTTAAAAAGTTGAAGATTTATTTAGATTTCTAAATGAAATGTTTTAAAGTTGCTTTAATATCATGTTTCAAATTTAAATTTATTTTTTTAAGATTAAATAGACTGAGCAAGATTTAATATAAGAATGCAACGTTATTGTAGCATTGACTAAATAAAATAATTTTAATATCTGTCCCTTCTCGGGCTTAACAATATGGAAATAAATTTATTTTTTTAATTTGCTTTGCAAGTTCCTTTTTTTTAATATAAATATATAGAGAGTGTGAGCTAATAGTAGGAATTGAAAAAACAGCCTTAATTAAGCTGAAAAGTCTAAAAATTAACTATAAATGTTTTAATATTTTTACATTTTACCAATCAGAATTGTCTCACATATAATTATTTATGAGAGTGAAAAATTGATTAATATTTAAACTAATCTTTGTAGGATTCTTTACACATATACTTATTGATGAAGCAGCTCAAGCTATGGAGTGTGAAGCTGTAATGCCTCTTTCGCTAGCAAATGAAAATACTCGTATTGTTTTAGCTGGGGACCATATGCAGGTATGTATGTTAAAAACTTTCTTGAAGTTAGTCTATGCAACTTTCATATTTTTTTCCCATCACTAAATTTTTCATGATTTTAAAATTGTATTATTTTTATTTATTAGCTTAGTCCAGAAGTCTATTCTCAGTTTGCACAACAAAAAAATCTACATACTTCATTATTGGAAAGATTATATGATCTATACCCTGAAGATTTTCCCTGTAAAATACTACTTTGTGAAAACTATAGATCCCATGAAGCTATTATTAAGTATACATCCGAGCTTTTCTATGATAATCATTTGAAGGCTAGTGGTCAACAGCCCCGTCATAAAAAGTATTACCCTCTAACCTTTTTCACTGCCAGAGGTGAAGATGTTCAAGATTGCAATAGCACTGCCTTCCATAATAATGCTGAGGTTTGTATCATTTTTTAAGTTAGTATGTTATTACTCTTCTTTTTTATGTACAGTTCAATGGAATAATTACTGCTATTACTGTTTTGCGAAATAGTATCATTGTAATTATACTGCAGCATCAATTTAACAAAATCTTTCATATCACATAATGTAACTTTTCCCCTACTCAGTATTTCTTTGATTTTTGAGGTTATACTTCTCTCCTCTAGACATATCATATACGTACATTTGTAAAACTTAAGTATGACAAATAGTGGCATTCTGTTTTAGATTATTTTACTTTCACATAAATATCCAAAAGTTTCACCAAAATTTTCATTTCTAATTTGATTTATGAAAATATATAGGTGATTTGTTTTAACTAAAAAGAAAATATGAAATCTGTTGAAATAATTGTTAATTGCAGAGGCTTTTCACACATTTTTTAGATGAGTTTGTTTTGGTGTAAAAAAATCTTCTGCATAGAGAAATTATTTTTCATGGCTAATATGTTCTTGAAAGTATAAATTCTCGCCTGGCAACTGAAATTATTGTTTACACACAAAATGTTGCTTTTAAAGAACTGATGGATGGAAGGCTATATTTCTACACTTTCCGAAGAGCATTTGTTTGTATTCCGTTTTTTAAAAACACTGGCGAAAGGAATGGTTTTCCTAAATCTAAAGCCACAGTAGGTAATGTCAATAAGACAGGGAAAAATGCCTGGCTTCAAGTGGAAAAATTGTTCCTTATATGTACCCAAGAACAAAAAGGAATTCTTCGAGTATTGCAAAAGTAAGAGGTAAAAGAAAATCCTCCATGCCAAAGGACTATTGCTAAATGTTAAAATGCTCTTTATGAGAAGCATTTATCTGAATAAAAATGGAAAATGTTGTTTCAATAGATGAAGGTTGGATCTGTTTGAATAATTGTAATAGAGATCCCTTTATTATCATCAAAGAGGTGGAAAAAATCTTAAAACATGGTTCATTGTATCTAAAAAAAGTTTTAGTAAAGGATTTATGATTATTGCTGGCTAAGTGAGTGGCAAAAAGTGTTAAGATCAACAACACATACTATCAGAAACATATTTTACTCCCAATCTTCAAGCATGAAATACCATCTCTTTAGCCCCAGTGCCATCAATTTGTTGAATTGCATCAGGATAAAGCAAGAAGCCAAACATCACAATTCACTGTTGATTTCCTAGAAGAAATGAAACAAGAAATAGCTATCAGTGCTATATCCTTCAGTGATATGCCTGCTAAATCTCTTGACCCATGGATTTTTGGACTTTTAAAAAGCGCTGTATTCAAACGTCGACCTACAGCATGGGTGCAAGTCTTCAGTCTCTGAACTGATTTCAGTCTTGAAGAGATTTTTGATTAAAAGTAAATTCTACTTCTATATTACTTAATAATAGCAATTTTACTATCAAGAACTTTTAATTACTATCATTTGTTGCAAGAGATCCATTTTTAACCATAATGCAAGACATAGACATCTTTTAGTCCATTTCCACTTGGTTATTCCTAATACTCAGAAAAGTTTTCAGTCTTGGCTTGGATGGACTTCTTGCACCCATGACCTACAGCACTTCATGAACTTTGGACTGCTGTTCAAGAGGGATGGGCCAAAATACCACTCCCAGAATTACAAAAGGCATTATTTTCATGAAAAGTATGGTGTAGGAAGGTAATTCAGAATAAGGGTTACCAAATTAAACATTTTAAAACACGAATATTTTATGTAAAACAGTTCTGTAAGTACCATGAAAATCATCAAAAAATGTGTGAACATACTCTGTATTAATCATAGAACACAGCTGGATTTGAAAAAGTAGCTATGAAAAGTAGCTATTTTTTTCTTTTGTCATTCTTTATGACTATAGTGATAATTTCATCAATCCTGGGGATGCACTAGGATACTTTCTCTTTTGGAACCGATTTCAAAAGTGAAATTATCTTCATAAAAAAAAAAAAACTGTAAACAAATTCGAAATAGTAAAAAATGACCTTTGTAGAGATTGATCTCAGATGTCCAATGCAAAAAAAAAAAAAAAAATTATTCCATAGGATTAACATTTGCGAGGGTGTGTTTTCGCATGAGTGAAGTAGACCATTAAGTCAAAAATTGAAAAAAAAAATGCATAAAAAATTTTTGAGAAGTCCTTCAGAATGCATAATTTTTCTCTTACAAGGAATGAAATGTTTTTTGGATAAAAATATTTTGTATTATTCATTGAATCTATCTCATTTATAAGAAGAGGACCTATTTTTGTGAAAAGGAGCTAGTTTTTAGGAAGTGATTAGGACTCGGGATTTCGAAGCCTGGTAACATCACTGATTCATTCATTCACTGTTTCTATAATGTTGTTGACAAAAGTCTGTGTATGCTTTTCAAAATAGTAATTTTATTTTAGAAAAGTAATTTCTGCATCACCTTTATAATTTGATTGTTTTTTAAAAAAAATAGAATTTTTTTAGAACAAATGTGCAAGGGAAAAAAAAGTGTGTGTGTGTGTGGAGTGATCGGCAGATATCATATGATTTGTATTAGGAGATAAGTTTACCCCCCCCCCCCCCCTATTTATAATTTCAAAGAGGATTTTTTTTCCATATTTTAACAATTTAATATCTTTAAAGCTTCATATTTAATGTCTCATAGTTTTTCACTTATGCTCCATAACCTGGGAATCCCGGATTGGATCCCCTAGTTTTTCTAACTGAAATTTCTTACCATAATTACAGGTATTTTCTGAAATAAAATTAAATAATTTATTTTTAAACTTTATAATCTAACAGTAGTTATTATTTGAATTTGCATTTTATGTTTTTAACTATTTTAATATTTAAAATTATGCAAAATATTATAATTAAAAAGGACTCTAAAACAGTTTATTTTTTTAACAACTATTTTCAATCAAAATTAGTTGTTAAAATTTAATCAAAAATCAATATTCCTATCAAAATTTATTTTTTAACAGCTATATAATAGTACCTGATATTTGAAAGTATGCTAAATTAAAAATTTTGCAAGATATTTTAATTTGAATTACATTCAATTCTATTTTATTTATGCTATGTATATTTTTTTCAAATTCAAAACTTATGTTTTGTTTAATGATGAAAGGAACTTATCAAATTTTTCAAAGAAAGAAAAAAAAAAAAAAAACTTAGTAGTATCTTGGACTTGAATGGAATTTGACATTCATTGTCAATTATGGATGATAATGTTTCAATGATGTAAGCATACAACTATTTTAATAAAAGCTTGATACATTGTGGAGAGAGACTGAAAAATGACATAATGAAATATATAGAAGTGAAATTGGAAAATATTCTGAAATTCATGCATAATCTGGAAAATATTTTCCCTTTCAATAAGTCTCATGCCAATTCTTTCCATAAACTCTGAAAAACTGCATATGCTGGCCCTATGTATATCTCGTTTATTCTATAGAAAGCATTACTTTCTGAGTGTTAGATTAAATTGTATTTTAAATGCATTCAATTTACTTTTCTTTGTTTCAAGTTTTTCAAGAAGCGGATGATGTCATCTTCTACTGCAGTTAAAATAGGATTATTATTTTATTTTTATTCATGCTTTGCTATCTTCATTCAGTTTTTACTGTAACTTAGATGGAATAAATGAGACGAGACTATATTCTGGCTTGACTAATGTTATTTGCAGTTATTTTTATCCTTAGTTTTTTTTTAGAATTTTAAACATGCATCTAAAAAATATGAGATATTGCTAAAAATTATTAGACTGCAGCTCACTCTGATTCACTGGTTAATATTTATATTCTCTAAAATAATGATTTTTTCTACAAAACATTCCACATAGCAGCCAAAAACAAACTCCAATGGCATCCCAATTAATCCGCAACCTGGATAATCCGATCCCGGTTAATCGAGAGTCTACTGTAAATCATTTTAATATAAAAAATTCAATGTAATTTTGTATTCAATACAATATAGTTTACAAAATTGAAGTATAAATATTGTGAAAAAGCTGAAAATTTTACTTCACGTGTAATTTTTTTTTTTTTTTTTGGTTATTTTCTGAATGGCATCCCTGATTTCATTGAGGGTAATTTCAAAATAAATGACAAACAACAATGCACATATTCGTGGCTAACAACTGAAATTAAAAAGGAGTGGCACCTGCCTGTGAATATTTTATTAGGTTACAAATGTACTATATTTTGGTATAATTCTTAACTACAGTCATAAAAATTTGATGCCTAAAGAAATTTTAGAAAATTAAGGTATACAAGTATACCTTCATTCATTTAAAAAATATATATCACAGCATCATTTTTCATCAAATATTTTTAAAAATGTGTTTTATTATGTAAAACATTTTAAAAATGCATATTTTGTCTGAAATTAACTACCACGTACTGCAAAAATAACGTTTTTGTAGAATGACCCGCATACATCTAAACAGTTCAATTGTTTGCCAATATAGATGTTATTTAGTGTATGAATTAATAAGTATTGCATTGATATGAATTAATGTGTGCGAGTAACCAAAAATAAAGTTTTTGTAGAATGACCCGCATACATCTAAACAGTTCAATTGTTTGCCAATATAGATGTTATTTAGTGTATGAATTAATGAGTATTGCATTGATATGAATTAATGTGTGCAAGTAACCAAGCCAAGTCATAAATATTTTTATGTTTGCAAATGATCAAAGCTCAGTAATGTTAAAGGATTATTGTAAGGCATTTTAAATTCTTTAGACTATTGGGTTTTTCAACACTTTTTTTTAATATAAGTTGCTGTTTAATATGTTCATAACTGATTATATGTATATGTAACCAATATGTGCATCACTTTTCATACAAGTTCATGACTGAACTTTTGAACTAAACATGTTAAAATATTTATTATCTGATGTAATTTGTCAAGCATTATTCCAGATTATAAATCTTATGTACTAATTAACAATGTTTAATTTTATTGAAATAGGTGTATGAAATTGTTGAAAGAGTAATTGAACTGAAAAAGAACTGGCCCAGTTGTTGGGGCGATCAAGATGAAAATAGCATAGGAGTTGTCACTCCATATTATGATCAAGTAAGATTATCTATTTCCATCTACTTTTTATTGGACAAGGGGGTTCTGCATTCTGCCTCCTACAAGCTATGCTTGCCAACCCCCATCCAGACCCTGCCGGCTCTAAAAACACATTAATTTGCTCTGTTTTAAAAATGTTATTAGATTATGGAAGATTGGATGATATTGTTATAACCAATGACAATCTTCTGTAATTGGGTTGCTATTCATTTCCCTTTGACAGGAGGATTTTTCGATTCTCAAGGCCCTAAAGGGCTTTACAAATTTGATAAAGTCTGGTAGCCAGCAAAAATATTCGCCAGTAAAAATATTTACCCCCCTCCAATAATATAAACTAAGTTTATTATTGGAAATTATCAAAATTATATATTTCTGGGGAAAAAAAAATACTGTAAAGGCTGAATTAACCGGCATGTTTGGGAAATATTTATTTCTGAATTCTTCAAATATCTGAGCAGTTGAGTGCTAAGAAAGATCTATGCCAGATGATGTGCATTTTCACGCATTGTATCTAATTTTAGGTGCCACAAAGGCTGGATTTAACACTATTTCTAAATGTTTTATTCAAACCTGACCCATCCGTGCTGCATTCTAATTACATGACATGCTAGCTGGCTAGAGCAGAAAACTAGTGTTTTCTGTGCATGAGATGGAAAATGCTTTTTAAACTTTATTCTTCCATTAAAAGTATGAGAAAAGAGGGATATCGCTGTTTGCCGAGCACTTGTAGGGGTGGGGGAGAGAAAAAATGCTGTTTGTGCTCATTTCTTCATTCAGTTTTTGTAAAAAGAAAAAAAAAGTTATTCTCAAACAAACAAACAAACAAATTATTCATTCCTCACAGCAATGCTGAATGTGAGTGTACATTTAGTTTAGTAAGAAAAAATCTATCTCAGTTCTGATCATCCATTTCAGATGATAATTTAAAGAGCTTATTAACTGTAAAGAGTAATATTTCAGGTCACTGTTATGACCAAAAATTTTATGTTCAATTCTTAAATGGAGATTTTTGATTAAAAATTGCAGTTAATAAAAAAATAAATCAGCATTGTTTCTGTAGAGGAAGTAAAAGGTTTTTCTCAAATCAATGTTGCCACAAAAATAAAATACCACATTATATCGTGCTCAACTATGATTATAAAAAAAAATAATAAATAGTACAAAAAGATAAAGTGAGATGTCTGTGCACAGGTTTATTTTATATTTATGATTAAAAAGCAAAATTCAAATGTTTAGAAGAAAAAGACACTATCCAGGAATCTGTTTAGGAAGAAACTGGGTTCTTTATAGGATCCTTCACAAAATTTTTATCTCAAAATAGGACCCTTCACAAATTTTTTCATCTCAAATCAGGACTCTTCACAAAATTCTTTGTCTAAAAAATAAACTTTTCCATCTCCAAACTGAACTTTTCACAAATTTAATCATTTAAAAGTAAAATCTGACCTGTCACAAATGAGGGGGTTAGAATAACAGTGGAGTAAGTCAATATGTAGTAATTTGAGAAATGAAGGGTTTTGTGAAACTTGTCGTATTGGCGTTACGTTAAGTGGTCCAACTTGTTTTGCCCTCTAGTAACTTCCTATGTAAACTATGACTTATTTGACTGTGACACTGAATAGAAATTAATACACTATATGGCCAATGATGACCGGTCTCTTGCGATTTTAGACGTTTTGTTAAATATCTAGAAAAATACATAAGGAATTATCCTGAAACTTCAGGTGTGTAAACAGCATAGTTAACGTCATGTATTTCAGTGAAGATTTTTTCCCGAAACCCCATAGGGGCCCATCAATAAATTGCAGAAAAACGAATATTTTTTGGATAACCCTGTAAAAACTAATATCGCAAAAGCATTGAAATGGTTACACATGCTTAGGAGGCTTCTTTTAATGAACTATATTCATTTTTATGAGGCTAGCATGTATATTCGTGGAGAAATTAAGATTTTTATAAAAACAATCCCAAATTTCACCAAGTGTTGCTTATAATATTCAGAGTTCTTAATATAAAAGAATGTCCTTTTCAGGAACGATGACACACAACATTATATATAATACCCTGCAATCAGAATTAAAAAATAATAAATATTGGATGAGAAATGAGCAGGTTTACTAAATATTGTTTCACTGCGCATGCGCCAATTTAATCAAATTATACTGTGCATAATATATTAGCTAAATGTATGGACCAACTTTTGTGAAAGTCTCAAAAACATAGCTTGAAAATTCTGATAGTAATCGTCGATAGAATAAGTTCGAAATTCGCTGTTTCCAAAAGGAAGCAAAAAGATGAGGGGTTGTATCAAATATACAATGAGAGACACTTCATTCTTATTATGTCAACTTTCATAAGCTAGTATATTTGGATACAACCCCTCATCTTTTTGCTTCGTTTTGGGAACAGCGAATAGTAAAACCTGTATAATAGAAACTGTCTATGACATAAACCTGTCTTAAACAGAAAAAAATGTCTTGATTCATGAAAAAGAATATACATTTACAACAGATGATGTACCCGCTATTAATGGAGCCTGTTTATAACTGATTTTTCTTATCTTACTAGATCTTCATTTGAATGTAATTGTCTAAGTAAAATTTTTTAATCCATGTTTATCTACGTAATTGTCTAAATGGTCATTAATATTGTTGATATTTTGCATTCCATGAATTTCGAACATAATCTGAAAATAAAATCTATGCTTAAGTAAATGTGCTTTTTTAAGTAATTTTAATTTTAGGATAATGTTGCTTCAGAAATATTGGCATGTTTTGTAGAAATTCAGTCCAGTGTAGGGTCGGGCCATGTTCAGGCCAAGGTTTTATCTTTTATACCAGGCCAGACCAAAAAATATTTTTGTACGGGCTTGGGATGAACTTTTTGCTTTTATACCTGCCTGGACAATTTTTTTTTTTTTTTTTGTACTATACGGGCCGGGCCAAACTTTTATACTGGGCCAGGCCAAAAAATTTTTGTACGAGTTGAGCCGTGCCCAAACTGGGAAATTTCGGACTGTGCAGACCTCTAATAGGAAGTCAGGAAAAAAACAGTGCATTTTTCTTCTCAATTTCTGTAGTCGAACTGCACGAAATGAAGCTTATGAAGTATTGCCTATTATTGCATACATTTATATATTGAATTACTTTTGTATGCATGCATATAATCAATAAATTGGATAATTGTAGAAAAAATTGCTTCTGTATGTGAAAAAATGTGAGCACCAGAAAATGCTTGTGAATATATTTTCTGCACGTGAAATTTGTTTTCTCTACCACGTTATTATTGTTCAGTTTAGTTTATTGCTTCATGTATCTATTAAAAATTTTTCTTTCTCTCGCAAAGGCTTTTTTTTCTCTCTATTACCAAGGTAAAGTTGCAAATGTTCTACTCATTATGAATATTCATAAAACAATTTCTTTCTAAATAAAAATAAAAATTATGTTTGTAATAATAAAAGTAAACTGTGCATAATTTTCACTCAACCTTTACCAGTTGCTGTTTCAATTGGTGACTAGTCCTAATGAAAATTTGTATATGTTCTTTCTCAGTTGCGAAATATTGTGCACAGTGTCTCACTAGAAAGTAATTTTAGAAAAAAAAAAAAAAATACAAGAGTAAATAAAATTAAACAATTGCATGTCATACCTAAATGTTTAAGATATGAGATTATCATAGGAGCTACTTGTAAGCGTCCTCTTTGAGCTTCTATATGTGCTTGAAATACCCATTCCTATACTTAATGGGATACCTTGTATAGTATTCTTTTTGCAATTGCAGAGTGTTCCTGACTTATCTGTTATGTATCATATATAAAGACAGCTTATTGTAATAAGTTACTCTAATAAAAAATAAACCATTTATGCTACTAATAGTTTTTTTTTTTTTTTTTTTGCTCTGAAATGTTTTATAAAAATAAATGTTATTACTTATAATGATTTTGTACATTGTTAAAAAAAAAATAGAAAAATAATCATCTACTCATTTTTTAGGTTGTTAGAATAAGAGGTGAGCTGCGCAAGAAAAAGTTGCATGGTGTATCTGTTGAAAGAGTGTTAAATGTTCAAGGTAATTTATTTTTTCTTTCTCTGAATATATGAGTATAAAAATGTATCTAATATTCATTTGATAAAATATTTATTGTATGCAGGGCTAGCATTCCCCCTAAAATTCCTAAATTTCCTAAATATTATTTTATCCCCTAAAATTCCTAAAATTCCCCTAAAATTTTCTTCTTGTTCCTAAAAATTCGAAATCGACAAAATTTCACCGAAAAATATCGCGAATTTCGACAAATGGTCACCGAAAAAGACACGTATTTTGTCAAAAGATCGCTAAAACAATGCAAATTTTGTCAAAAAATCGCTAAAACAATGCAAATTTTGTCAAAAGATCACTAAAACAGTGCAAATTTCGTCAAAAGATTGCGGAAAAAAGCAAATTTCGACAAAGAATAGGGGAAAAAACTTAAATTTCACCCAAGGATATCGTGGGAGAAAAAAAGCTAATTTCGACAAACAATCCTGAAAAAAAAACTCAAAGTTCATCTAAGGATCGCGACAAACACTAATTTCTTCAAAGGATCGTAAATTTTTTAAAAACATCTCTGGAAAAAAAACTAGAATTTCTTAAAGATCGTCGAATAAACGTGAATTTCGATTAAAAAAAAATCGTGAAAAACCCCTCCAATTTCATCCAAAAATCAAGGAAAAAAAGATAATTTCGTCTAAGAATCACAGAAAAAACGTGAATTTCATCAAAAAATTGTGGTAAAAAACGCCAATTTCGTTGAAGGATCACGAAATCTTGTCAATCAATTGTGCATATAAGGCGAATTTCGTCAAACGATCACACAAAAATACAAATTTCGTCAAAAGATTGCGGGCAAATCGCAAATTTTGTCAAAAGATTGCAGAAAAACGTGAATTTTGTCAAAGGATCACGAAAAAAAACCAATTTCGTCAAAAGGTCGCAAAAAAAAGCAAATTCCGTCAAAAGGTTGCGAAAGAAACACTAATTCCGACAAAAGTTATCGGAAAAAAACGTAAATTCCGTCAAAAGATCACGAAAAAACGTGTAAGTTTATCAATACATCGTGCAAATAAGGCAAATTTCCTGAAAGAATCGCGAAAAAATGCATGTTTCGTCAAAAAAAAACACGGAAAAAATGCAAATTTCGACAAAGAAGTGTGAAAAAAACCTTTCAGAAGTTTTTCTGTTAGTTTCAGAATTTTTTTTTCTCATAATCGCCCCTGCTTCCTGCCTCTTATTCTCTAGGTTCACCGAGAACATCCAAAAGAGAGAGAAAGAGCATTCATTCTGGTTAGGCTCAATGATACAGGAATTAAAAATTCTAATTAATATAATTGCAGTAAGCATAAGTTGTCAAAACGGTTTGTAATATCAAGCCGGTTATTGTGCAAATTTAAATGCCCTCATTCGCAACAAACAACACAAGCACATGGAACAAGGGCTGAATTCATTGGAATGATAGGAATATTCTTTGGCAGTGTACCACATGTGCCTGTCTAGCACGAAAATACTGACATACTTGTAATGTTAAAAATATCGCAAATGCCCCTAAAATTTTCCTAAAATTTGGAAAAAAATTCCTAAAATTCCTCCCTAAAATTGTGAAAAATCCTAGTGCTAGCCCTGTGTATGTTTTCTCATTTACATAATGATTATTTTTTATTCCTGTTTCTTAGTAATTCTTATAGATATTAATTTACTTTAATAGGAAAACAATTCCGTGTGATATTTTTAAGTGCTGTGAGAACAAGACAGACTTGTGAGTCTAAGTCAAAATCAGAAATTGATTTGGACCATGGCTTTCTGTCCAATGCAAGACTTCTAAATACTGCTATAACCAGAGCCCAATCTTTAGTAGCTGTTGTTGGTGATCCTGTATCTATGTGTTCAATAGGGAAATGCAGGTAATTTTTTTACATTGTATATACAATTTTATAGTTTCATCTATGATAATCTTTAGGTTTAAAGTGCATGTTAGAACTAATATTATTTTTTCGTAATAGAGACAATTTTATGTTGATAAAAATTATGTTAATTAGAATATTATTAAAAATTTATTTGAATGATTTTCTGCTGTTTTGTGTGTGTGGGTGTGTGTGTGTGTGTGTGTGTGAGGGAGAGAGGAAGTGCGTGATCAATCCACATTTTCAACTATTTTAATTGTATTTTTGCAGGGGTGCAGAATATGTCCGATCCGGCGATCTAGGATTGGGGAAAATTTTAGTCATCTGGGGAAATTTTTCGGGAAAAATATACAATTGATTTCAATTTTAACAATGAATTACATAATTCCCCGAGATAGAAAAATGTTTCCCTACAAATAAAAAGATCCGTATGGCGACTTTCACAAAATCGATCTGAGAATAATATGTACTGTATATACTCACGTATAAGTCGAGAAATTTTGGAAAAATAATCTGCTTCAAAGTAGGGGAGGGAGGTCAACTTTATACATGGGACAAAAAAGTCGAAATTTATTTTTGGAGTAGAAAAATGCTGATGTTCCGGAGTAATTATGCAATTGCAATAATCAAAATTTCTAAGTTCTTTTCTTATGAATTACCTTAGAAAAAATTTTTAAAAGATAATAATTTTCTGACAAAAAAAAAATCAGGAAAGAGAAAACTTTAGAAAGAGAATCAAATCAAGAAGATCACACACCATCACTGGTAGAAAACTCACTACAAGCTCTCACTGAATGGGTGAGCAAAAATAGAAAATAATTTAAATTTAATAATGAGAAAAATATTTTAATCTATGGACAACTTGGAAGAAAAATTTTCTAAAAACTGAATTTAATAAAATAATCCTAAATTCTGAAAAGAAACCATCACTTCTAGATCAAGACAGCGGTACCAGAAATACTTTAGCTCCTTGAAAACTGCTTGAAAATTTACAGTGACTGTGTTTGTGGATCTGTTGGCTCTATTATTGGAAAACACATTTATAACAGAACCCTAAAATCTGATAATCTCTTTCATGAAGTGTTTATATCATGGAATGACCACCAGTGCATAAAGCTACGGAACTATTAAAAGCATCCTTAAACAGACATTTTCATGGTGGAAATTATCATTTTACTAGATTTTCTTCAAGAAACAGACTCAAGATCTACAAAACATAAAAAATGATTGACAACATCCACAAAGAGAGTGGAAGATTGCAGTTTCTCAATGATTGACAATTTATCAGAAAAGGTAATCAAAAACATTGTATTTGTTGGTTAAAACTGTGTATTTATTAATAAATATTAGGTTTAAGAATTAGATTAAAACTTACATTGCATTAACTTAATTTACCTTTCCAATAACTAGGCATGTTACAAGTTCAGTTTTATAGGTTTTTAAAGATGTGACTTGTATGTTACAAAATTTACTATACCTACGGTAATACAGAAGCCTATGTAAGCCTATAACATATCGTAACATTTTGTGGAAATTTTCATGTGGATTGGGGGAAATGTTGGGAGTAAAAACATTTTCTGCACCCCTATATTTTTGTTTCAATTAATTTCAATTGATGACTACATTTTTATTAGTAAATATTCCAACAATTTCTGTGAAACTGATTTTGTTCAACTAGCTAAGGATAATCCCTATTCCCAGATATTTGCACTTTTATTTATTTCTATGTATTATTTCTCTTTTTGTCAATTTTGATATCTCCCCCCTGAAAACTTCTGTCATTTTGGATTTTTTTTCTTCCAACGTATTTGGAAAGGAAATTTTTATTAAAAAAGTAGTTAAATTTAAAAAATAAAGTTAAAGTAAGGAGTATAATGGAATAACTAAAAATTAGTTTTCTTTTAATTTTTAAGATTTTTTAACCCTTTTGCTCTCTTGACCCTCATATGAAGCTCCTAACTTTAAATAATAAAACGCAGTGTTTTAGAAAAGGCTTTTGACTAAATTTTATTTTGAGTGATGCCTTTTAAACCTCCAGGCCTTATTTATGGCATAAATAAACTTTTTCATCACAATCTTTAATAGGGTTTTAATTCTGTTAATTCAAAGACTAATTTGTGAAAAAATTGGGAGCGAGAGGATTAATTTTGTGAATGTTACTCTATTTCTCAAAAGAAATTACTGGAAAATTTCATTTTTACTTGTCATAAAAAATAAAAAAAAACTCTTTTTTAAATAAAGAAATATTTCTTTTTTCTTAGTTTGATTTTTTTAAATTTCAAATTTATGAATGTTGTATTTTTTGCAGAAAATTATGGGAAAAATTCATTCTAACTTGTCATAAAGAAAACAGCCTTTTTGGTATTACATGGGATTCTTTAAGATCTCAGCTTGATAGTATGGAACTGAAAAAGAACTTTATTTTAAATCCTCTGGCTCCTGAATTTGTTCCTGGAAGGATGTATCATGGACAGCCTGCTCCAGTTTCAACCAGTGAGACATTTTGTGAGAATACAGCTCCTCCACCATCCTGGCTTGTTTTCCCTTTTACACCTCTACAAGGACCTCCAATAATTCAGCCTGCAGTAGTACCAGTTTCTCACATGCTATCTGCTCCGCATCCATACAATGTTGTTAACTGTTGTTTTCCTTCTATAATTACTCCTGGACAGCCCGCTCCCTTTCAAACGTATCCTTATAATTCTCCTCCTGTACAACCAGCTCCTCCGCCACCACCACCTCCCCCTCCCCCCCAACGCCCTGCAAATATTCAGCCTCGCATGCCATCAAATGTATTTCCTCGTAAAATTACAAGTAATCGATGTACTGTCATGGTGGATCACAATGGTCCTTCAAAAGATTTTGAACATGGACTGCCGTTCAATAGGCAAATAAAAAGAAATGAGCCCCAGCCTCCAATGAATGTTATGTTTAGAAATGCTGAAGAAAGAGATGAAGCAAAAAGGCAGTTTTTCAACCGAATGGAAAATGCTGTACACATAAATGGCCAAAGTGAAGAACATAATTTTCAAAATGGTCACTTATTATATAACAACATAGAAGATAAGCCTAGTAAACAGTTTAATATGATAAAACCAGAAGAAATTTTTAATCCACTATTCAAAAATGGTGTAGTTAATAATGAAGTAAGTAATATGAATTCATTTCCCGATAATGCTCAAATTCGGACAGTTAAATTACCTTATAATAATAGCTGGTTACCCTTTTCACCAAAATCTTATCCTGAATCAGAACTGCAGAATATTCCTGTAAACCATACAGAAGATCATGGAGTTAGAGTCCCTTTTCATGAGCCTAATGGCATTCTAAATGAAAGAGAAAGAATTCATTCTGCTGTTTTTAATGGTATAGATGTACATCCTGTACTTCCACCTGCACAAAATCCACCAGTTCTTGGAGATAAATGGGTATTTGTACAGGAAATTCTGCAGAATTTGAATCGTATAGATACTACAAATATTCAAGTATTTAATAAAGTTCTGAACGAAAAATTAATTTTGTTGCAAAAAATCTTGCCTCCTGGAGCTAATGAATTGAAATTTCTTGAAAATGATGAGCAAACGAAAAATTTCATTCAACTTTTGTTTACAACTGAAGGTCCAGAAGCAGTCAAAACGTTTATTTTGCTATTGCAATCTATTAAAAGAGACAAGATTACAATTGAAAATTTTTCAAATCAGTCATTTACAGCTCCCCGCTCAATGCCTGAACCATCTCTTATGTTGCAACGAAACATTACCGCATCTCCTTTTGCCTCTCCCAGACCTGTGATGAATAACAGCAATCATGTACCAGAAATAATGGCCAATTCTGAAGGTTTCCCTCTAAATCCAGCTTCACCTTTTCTTCAGAATCATATGCTTGCCATAAACAAACCCGAGGTAAATTTTTTCAACAACTGTGACCAAAATCAAGAATTACCCAGATCTCTTAACCATATGGCTAATCACACACCTTGGATGGGTGAAAGCAATGTAAATATGAATGGTAACATTATGTTAAACAGGCAAATTCAGGAGCTCCCTATACAGGCTATGTCCAGGCTTTCCATTAATAATCACAATGAAGGTCGGCTACCAAATGGCGATGTACATGAAGATGCATTTTCATCTGAATCTTTTCCTAATTTTCCACCCGATTCATTTTCTAATAGGCATAACGCTGATGTAGATAGAATGAATGACCCTTTAAAAAGAATATGGATGACCTCCGGTGATTATAAAGCATCCATGAATTTCCAAGAACAAGCAAGTTCACCATTTCAGCTTACTGATCCTGGGAGTGCTCAAGGTAGTTACTTGAGTCGTTTGAGAGGTGTCAGTAATTCACATGAAAATAGTGAAAATTCTCAGGCATTTCCTTTCCACTTTGAAAGATCTGAAGAAAGATCTCCTGTTAGAAGCAGAGAAAGCAATGGGCATATGACAGCAGGCCCGTTATCTATGTCCTATCCTGACATACCCGATATTCTATCATCGCATTTATTACCACACAGTAAAGGTAGTCCATCTAAGGCGAAACAAAAATCTCAGCGATCTGAGATTTCTACCAATTCTCCTTTCATGTTTGAGCTCTCTCTCCACTCAAACAATGATTCTTCTCTTCGTTATCCTCAGTTATCATCAGAAGGTATGACATATGCCAAAATTGTACGGTCACCTCAACAATGACCTTACATTTCCTAATAAGAGTACATTTATTGCTGTGGGCTATGCATTTTATTGGAATGTAATTTTTAAATCTATGGATGTTTAATTTTTCCATGAACTTTTGAAGTGTTGTAGATAACCGTACCGTGACTTTGGATCAATAGGCCATAGTTTATTTAAATCTCATTTTAAGAGAAAAGATCTCATTGGAGATATCTGAAGTGCATCAGATTTAGGATGTGCATAATGAGTTCTGAGAATTTTTATTTTATTTAGATTTGTGGTGCACTTTTCTCCTTAAATATGCTTTGGTATAGGATTTTGGTGTTTTATTACTCACCAAAATTATTTAGCTGTAGAATTTTGTATATTTATTTTAAATTTTAGCTAGACTGTGTATATGTAGAGAGGACTATGGCCTATCATCCTGAAGTTTTGGTATTTTTTCATGTACATTAGGATCACTGTGATGTTTGTATATAGTTGTCATTGTGTTTTCTATTCATTAAACTATTTCTTATGTGCAATTCAAAAATTTTGTATTTGTCTAAGTGTTTCTGAATCCTTCCTTTATATAAAACATAGTCATATGTAATTATATTGCAAATAAATTGCTATTCAACTCACTTAAATTTCGTCTCTTTTTTTTTTTCTCTTAACTATTTAGTTTATTATAGTTGCTTTTACTATCGAACATAAAATTACTTTTGCTAAATTTTTCCATACACAATAATGCCATGTACATCATTGTACATTATTTACACAAAAAATTGGAGAATTCTTGTGTATATATATATATATAATCTGTGATGGATCCTTTAGAATGTAATTTTTATTTCTTTTGTAAGGATTTGAAATTTGGGTAACAAATCACAGGGAAGTTATATTTGTGTTAATAAGCTGAAATTGTCTTGTTACTAAAGAGAGGATACACTTTTGAGAAAAAGGACCCAGGTTTTGAAAGTATAAGTCTATGATCACTGAATACTGAAAAATGTTTTTCTTTTGAATACTTTTAAAATCATTTGGCAATTTTCTTTCCCAACTTGAAAATCAACTTTTAGGATCGTGATTTTTTTTTTTTTTTTTCCAATCCACAAATTTACATTCTTTTCTGTCGTTTAATTTTTTCATCTAATTTATAACATTATTAAAGTGTGCTATGGTGTTAGAGAAGCAGTTTGCTCCAGATTGTTATTGAATTCCTTTAACGTTAAAATTCTAACACAACACAATACACAAGCTACCAGAAATTTCAATAATGTGTGTATCCTTCTATAGTAAAAAAAAGTAATCTGGAACTGAGCCAAAAGCGATTTAGAAATGGACCAATCAAATTCTGCGTAGATATTCCGGGTTATTCTCATCGCTTTTTTACTATGGACTTTTTTGAGGAGTTATTACTTTTTTTCTAGCCATCCCACGGATTCGAAAATCATACCACCAGATGCAAAATATTACAAGCTTTTAGAAATTAAAAAAATTAGCACGATTGGACAATAAAAACTCAAAAAATCCTTAAAAATCGAGTAAAAAATCTTTTATTGAAAAAGTCATTTTTTTATATTGTTGCCAATTTCTAAATAAGCGCAAAGGATTATGTTTTATCTCAAATAAAAAATGTATTTGCACGAGACTATTAAAAACAATAATGAAAGTTTAAAATAATAATTAAATGATCACGTGTTGAAAGCAGGAAATAAAGAAAATTACGTCATAAAAATTGTGTTTACACATGAATATTAAAAATAAAAAAGATGAATTAAATGAAAAAGCATTATAACCAGTTAAATGAAAAAGCATTATAACCAGTTAAATAAAAAAGCATTATAACCAGTTAAATGAAAAAGCATTATAACCAGTTAAATGAAAAAGCATTATAACCAGTTAAATGAAAAAGCATTATAACCTCATTACAGAAGATAGTCGCCGTTCGTGATATCATCATCATCATCATCTTTTTAAAACATTATACATTACCAGGTTTTAAGAGGCTGTGAAATCAGAACGGGGATTGGTGAGCGTAGCGAGCAGGGGGCAGAGCCCCCTAGTATATATATATTAACAGGAAAAGAGAGAGGGGGGGGGGGGGGGAGAAAGAAAGAGCATGAAAATCTAATTTGAGATAACTTATTTTCACTGATGTCTTTTAATTTGGAAATTCAAAGTAAATAAATTAAAAACGTTTTCATATCTTTATAACATTGGATGCAATTGGATTGGATTTGTATACAGAAATGTATAACTCTTGACAAAAAACCTGACAAAAAAAAAAAAAAAAACTTTAGCAATTTGATTCTTATCTGTAGTGAAGGCACACAAGATTTCAATTTTTGCAACTTTTATTAATTGTTAAGCAAACATAACTGGTGTTTACTGGGACTAGATGTAATAGAATAGTTTTTTTTCTGTTAATTAAAGGTGTTTTTTTTTTGTTTTTTTTATAAATAAATACAAATTCATTTATGTCAACCATTTTTTGCACCTATAAATTTTTTTTAATAGATCTATTTTAAATCTGTTGATTGCAGTTTTTATTTATCTGAAAAAATAGCTAGACTAATTAATCTATGCTTTCACAGTGCAAAACTTCGAAATAATTGTTAACATTTTTTTTCTTCTGTAAATGGTAATGTAGGAGGCAAAATAAAAGTTTTCTTTTTTTGGTAACAGGCGATAAATCAAACAAAAAAAATGGTCTTAGATACAAAAAGTACACTGTTGGTAAACATATCTAAAACTTCATTTATTTTCTAGTACACATACCAAATAAAATTATGAATTATTTATCTATATTAACAAAACAAAAGAACAGCAACATGTTCTTTGGTGCAAAGATTAGTTGATTGAACCATTTATGCATACAGATACAGTAAGTTAGATTAAAAATATATTTTGTTCTAATTTTTATTATAGTGTTATATGACTTACATAAATTAGAGTAAAAGTTTTAATTTCTCTCATACAGTAATGGTAAATTTTGCTATATCGTATCACGTTTGGCTAGTGATTTTCCATTTTGGATAATTTTTTGGCTAACAATATGAAATTCCTAGTATGGATCCTAATATAAGGATTATGTGATTTTTAAATTCACTTCCTTTATTTCTTATTCCATTTTAATTTTCACAAAGCTTACATAAAATATTCACATATCATATACCTAATTAGGACTTGGAATTCAATTATTCCTAGGATGAAGGGGGATCTCCCTACCAACATTTGTAAATAATGGGGGTAGAATTATTTGAGAAGAGAAAATTATCTTCAACTTATTGCACAACATGCTATTTAAATTAATAGTAGTGTATACACGTTACAAAGTAGTATAGGAAAACCAGGAAAAATACCTTTTTCCAATTTCAGTTACTATTTTTGTAGAAAGCAAATATTTTTTTATGCCTAAAATACATGTACGAACTTTTGTTTTTACTTTACCTTTCTGTAAGAGTCCAAAATACTGATTATAGTCATTACAGCATCAAAAACTATTTAAAAGATTAAATTTTAAAAAAATGCACACTTAAATTTTGAGTTCCCAAAAATCAGGTGAACGAGGACCATTTAAAAGGTTTTAGAATGTACAAAATACTTTACATTACAACTAGATACCAGCTGGCAGAAAAAGTAAATTTCATTTATATTATTTGAGTTGTATTAAAAGAAAAGATGCAGAAAATCTTAAAAGAGCTTTTTATGTACTATGTGCAGGAGATATGAGCAGCAGCAAGGATCAAACCGGACAACCCACGGGCCATAGGCGAGATCTATAGAGCTGAATAAAAACCTAGCTCAATCGCTTCCTGTGAGAAACTCGTCTTACTGCCCGTGCAATATGCTGTTGTCACATATTTATATTTGTGCATGTAAAACTGAGAAAATTGTTTTTGGAAGTAAAAAACATTTTCTGTTTTTCTAATCTAATTTTTGTAGTAAATAATTTTTATCAAACTATTATCTTAGTTTACTTTAAAATGATCTGTGTATTACCAAACTACTTCCACCAATTAAAAAAAAAAAAAAAAACAATGTTCCAGAATTTGTCATTTTAATAGTATCAAAGGAACATGATTAAAATACAGTATCTAGGTAGTCAGTTAGTATAGTTTAGCTTTCATGCACAAGTCACAATATAAGGATAAGTCTCTGTGCCAGTACAGTTAAGGGTATTTAATACTGGTATTCCATATAACCCGATCCCACCAGTTTGGGAAAAAATACCCTCTGTATATTGCCAGGAATCGTGAACTAAAAATAGTCTTTCATGGTAAACTGTTACTCTTTGGGTGTACATCATGATTAGTTTCAATTTAAAAATATTGTTTCTAATAATGAATAAAAAGTATCGAAAACTTACCTCCTGAAATTTTCCAAGCACAGAAAACAAATATTTATTTGCACAACACCCCCTGATGTCAACAGATGAATGACACACACTGACAAGGGAACCACTTTTGTTGCAGCTCGTACCTAGCATTGGGACCTGGTGCATTTTGTAGCCCTATACATAAAAGTCAGAGAACCGATAAAATTTCTCTATTAAAATCATGTTTTATACATTTTTTTATAATTTTAAGTTTTTATTATTAGATTTTTAATTGTTAATTTTATGCCAAAAGCAAGTTAAGTAGCCAAATATGGTGCTACGAATCCAAACTACTACTCACACACAGCAGACGATTATGACATTTGTCCAGGGTTGGCGAGAAAAATCCTACGGAGTGCCAATTTTGCACCGCCAAAAATGCAACTATAATGTTATATTTTTTCAAAGTCAAATTCGTAGGTTCTTGTAGGAATTTTTAAACTTTTTTCAATATTTTATACTTATTATTGACTAATTTGTATTTTTAACTGCTTTTTTTAAATAAAATTCTATGTTAATAAATAGCTCGATAAGTGATCTCGAAAATGCCATTTTCAGAAAGTTATGCTGCTGTAAAATTAAAAAATATGATTTTAACAGAAAAATTTTGTCGATTCTCAAACTTCGTAATATAGGGCTTTAAAATGCACCAGATCTCAATGCTAGTTGCGAGCTGCACCAAAAGTGGTTTCCCTTGAGAGAAGCACTCTGGAAACATTCTTAAGTTGTTAATGATATTGCTGCTTGGTGGCAGCATGTTACCAAAGAGAAACATTAGTATTCCATATTATAGGACTATTCCATAATACCTGAAGTTCTTCTACATAAATTCAGCAAGATTGTTACAAGAATAGATGAAATATGAAGACAAATTATTTTGGAAATCTATAACTCTTGGTCGTCATTCAATATCTTAACGTAAGAAAAAATAAATCCTAAAAATCAGATTATTTTTATTTAAAGAAAAACAAATTGTGATTTTTTTTTTTTTTTCCCACACACCCTGGTTAACATACAGTAAAAGTTTATTTTTCATTTGTAGTTAGACAACCTCACGGTAATGCCCAAGTGCAAGTATATATTCAATTTAGTTTGGAAAAACCAAACCTCTTTCTGGTCATCTATTTCAGATAATTTCAAAAATATTTTAATTTTAAAAAATAATGAATGTAAAAATACAATGAAAATAATGAATGTAAAAGTACAAAAAGCGACAAATGTGCGTTATAGCACAAAGTGTAGAATAAGATATGGATTTTCATCAAAGTTATTTTTTTTTATGGCAAATATACTTTTTTCTTTTTTTAAATTCCTACTATTAGCTCACACTCTCTCTATATATATCTTGTTCAAATTTTCAATCGTTAATAAAATATTTTCTATTCATCCACTCAAGTTCAAATAAATTTTTTTTTAAACTTGTAGTGGATGACACTTTATGTTAATACAGTTTTTTCAAATATTAATTCATTCATTAAATTTCATTAATTAATTTTAGTTTTAAATGGGAGAAAAAAATTCCTCCCATTGTTTTCATAAATGAAATGAAAGATTTATCTCAAATTAGTGATGCCACAGAAATAAAATACTGCAACGATGATTATAAAATAATGTTCAATAAAGATAACGTGGGACACTAATGCTGCACGGGTTTATTTTATATATTTATGATTAAAAAGTAGGAATTGACTTAAATTTTTTTTTTTTATATTACTTGTTTTAAAGAAGCATGCAATTGCTTTGGCAACTATTTTTGTGCACTTCCTTCTATGTTTTCCATCATAGTCTATTAAAATATCCATTTCCGATTGTCTTATCGGAGCGCAGTTTGATTGACCATAAGACTTGCCAAATTCTCATATTTTTTGTGGTGATAAGGAGTTTGAACTATTTTTTGTCAGAAAAAAATGTGATCATTTGACAAGTCTTATGCAAAACCACACTCCAATATGACAATTATCAAACTTTTATGAATTTTTCAAATGTGAAATGGATTTATGGGACTCTTTAAATTTTACTTTTATTTTTGCCCCCCCCCCAAAAAAAAGACTACTATGTGACAAGTTTTATGGTGCAAACTTCACTCTATAATAGTTTATTATTTTTTTATGAATTTTTCAAATGTGAACAAACTAATGTAGTAATCTTGTACATGCTGTTGAAACAGCCTATCAAGGGGAAAGAAAAATTATTAATGTTTGAGCATTCCAGATTCTTCATCTTGTATGAGAATATGAATACTTAAAAGAAAGGTTAGAGAAGCCGTTGTTTTATTTGTTTATTTAGTTGAATGTTTCAGACCAGTAATTAGTAATATTCAAACAAAATTTTACTGTATAAATTTTTCTTCTTTCTTTCTATTTTTGTTACATAAAGAATATAATGAACAAGCCAAAGTATTTCATTGCAGTTAAACATTAAAAGATAAAGTTAATGATATTTGTACTTGATAAATTTTCACAAACTCAAATCCATATTCACTTAGAAAATGCTTATTTTATACAATATTTAGTATTAATGTGTTGAACAGGTGAACATAGTAGATAAATAAATTACTACAAATAATAAAAATATAAATAAGTATATTACTTATAATTAATAATTTTTTACATATGAGACTTACTTTGAAGTTTGGAATACATTGCAAACAAGTGCATCCACAGAATTGTGCACTTTGTCAAAGATAAATCATAACTAGAAAGCAAAGGGATGATTTGAAACCTTTAAGATTGAAACTTTATAAACGCATTAATCTTGATGATTTAAAAGAAAAAGAGACTGACTATTAGATTTACTTTGTAAATTAAGATGATTTATACACAATCTTTTATATGATTAATTAAAAAGAAATTATCTTACTAAAGTTGTTTTGGTATAATTCATGTTTATTTTCAAGAATATAGAAAAAAAAGAGAGAATATAAGCATATACAGTGAAACTTCTTTTCAAGGCTATCCCTATTCAAGGGCCACCTCTATTAAGGGCCAATATTTTTAGGAACGAACAATTTCCCCATAGACATAATGTTAATTTTACTCCTATTAGGGACCGCACCTACCCCTCATAAAGGCCTTTTTTTTTTTCACATGTGTCTTAAATCCTAAACAGGTGTGTTGAATTTTTTTTTAATTTTTATTTCAGGAGTTCAATCGGATTCAGATAATGATAATGAGTCTGCAGCTGTAAATATATCTTGTCAGGAAAGACTGACAGAAATAAATAAACTAATATCTCATTCTAAGGCAGTAATAATGATGCAAATTTAAGTAATTTGTTCCAAAAAGTAAACAAATTGCAATAGAAATTTTTTTCAATCATGTATAGAGTTTGAAAATGTTAATAAACAGTTTTTCACCTATATAGGTTTTGATTTCCTTTTTTTTTTTTTTTTGCCACCCCTATTCAAGGGCCACCTCTCATAAGGGCCAATTTTCAATGGAACGGCAGGTGGCCCTTACAGAGAGGTTTCACTGTATATGCAAAGTTGTAAAACTTACCCTAACCAAATAAAAATTTTAAACTTTCAGCTATATTTCGAAGACATTGATCTTTGTTTTTATATTTTGTTTTTTATAGCACAGCCTTTGCCTAAGAGATTTGTGAGTGGTAATAATATTTATCAGGAAACAATATTTTAAATCCAAGATCAAATTTTAAGAGAATCGTCTGTGTTTTGGCAAATTTCCACAAAAAAAAAAAAAAAAAAAATCTACATTCTTTTTTCTTCTAGCATACAGAGTTTAAAATCATTAAAAACAAACAAAAAAAGTCAGGGTTGTTACTTTGTTGTAAGAATAAATATAATATATAACCAATCATCTTGATTTTCTCCTTACTTTCTCCTCTTTTTCTTTCTCAGTGTCCCAGAACTCTGAGTTAAAAATCTTAAAATTACAATTGAAAAAAAAAAAAAAAAAAAATCTACATTCTTTTTTCTTCTAGCATACAGAGTTTAAAATCATTAAAAACAAACAAAAAAAGTCAGGGTTGTTACTTTGTTGTAAGAATAAATATAATATATAACCAATCATCTTGATTTTCTCCTTACTTTCTCCTCTTTTTCTTTCTCAGTGTCCCAGAACTCTGAGTTAAAAATCTTAAAATTACAATTGAAAAAAAAAAAAAAAAATCTACATTCTTTTTTCTTCTAGCATACAGAGTTTAAAATCATTAAAAACAAACAAAAAAAGTCAGGGTTGTTACTTTGTTGTAAGAATAAATATAATATATAACCAATCATCTTGATTTTCTCCTTACTTTCTCCTCTTTTTCTTTCTCAGTGTCCCAGAACTCTGAGTTAAAAATCTTAAAATTACAATTGAAAAAAAAAAAAAAAAAAAAAAAAACCTGCTCTATTTGTAATATAATTAACCATCTTAATTTCACCTCCCCCCTCCGCCCCCCAAAAAAAGCTAATTCCCCCTCTGCCCCCTCTGCAGCCTTAATAAGCCCTCTGCAGTTAGCTAGTCTCCGATAAGTGTAAATTTGAATTTTAACCATATGTAATACCAGAATCCAAGAATTTTTATTTATTTATCAGATCTTTCTTACCTTTTTGTTAATTTATGTTTAAGTAATAAAATAAATTGTTAGATGTGTTTGGAAATTTTGATAAAAAAAAAAAAAAGTTTTTTTTTGATATTTTAAAAATGAGATTGGGATATCCAAGGACAAGAATGCAAAAACGACTCAAAGTAAAAATAGTTTTCTTTTAAATACATTCTTTTATAGGTATTCAATGTTTATCTTGGAAATCATGCCTAATTTTATGACTGCAATTTATTATTTTTCCCAAAAAATGTCTGCTACAGTACATTAATTTGCGTGGCACTGAACCCAATTATGGAAAATATGCCACTTTTTTTTTATGCTTGATAGAAAATTTGAGCTAGTGAATTTATTAAATAAATTATAATTTTTGCTCTGTTTCTTTTTAACACTTTCCAACCTAGTTGAAAAGTGTTTATGACTTCGGTTTGTCTGGCCGTATGGCCGTCTGCCGTCTGTCCGTGCTCTAACTCCCGTAAATATGCTCGGATTGCTCTGCAATTTTTATATGTTATAATCGTTATCTATAGCATGTTCCCTATTTCAACGGAAGTGTGTAGCACTTATAGTTTTTTACAGGGACACTCAAAAGAATTCCGTTACATTGCGGTCTATGGGAAAAAATCATTTGCGGTTTATTTAAATAATGTTTCACTATTTTAAACGCATTGAAATTTATATATATCACTAAGATGCATTAGAAGAAGCTTAATATGGAATAGGGTGTGCATACCACTTATAGTTAGTTACTTTACAGGGACAGTCAAAAGAATTCCGTTACATTACGTCTATGGGGAAAAATCGTTTGCGGTTTATTTAAATAATGTTTTACTATTTTAAAAGCATTGAAATTTATATAAGGTGCATCACAAGAGGCTTACTACAGAATATTGTGTGTATAGCAGTCATCGTTCATTGACAGGGACACACAAAAGAATTCTCTACTGTATGTTAACAATAATTCCTGGAAGTGCGTTTTAAGTTAATGAACGCGATTTTAATTTTAACTTGCTTTTTGTCTATTACTTGGTGTGTATAAATTCTGTAGATCCTATACAGGGAAGCACAAAAGTTCGCAACCACATTTCCATATTATTTAACTCCAGACGGAAAATTTTAAACTGTGCTACGCGTTTCCTAACTGAACTAAAATTTAGCATCCTATGTAGTATATATACAAATCTATAGATCCTATACAGGGCTGAATAAAAGTATTCGGATTTCTTAGATGTTATATTTTAGCTTATTAAACGGTATGATTTGTAAAATTATTTTGGAAGCGTTGGAAAGTGTTACATAATCTATGCTTGATGCATGATTTTTCGTTCTTTTTTAAAATATGGCAACAGGAAAGAAAAAAAAAAAGCATTATTTAAACTATCTTTGTATGATTTGTAAATTGATTTCTCAACTTACAATCATTAATATGAAACTATTAACTGATTAAAGCATATTTAAAAAAATATATATATATATTACACTCTTTATTTTTTATTTACATTTTACTGTTTAAAATATTTTGTTGTTGCAGTTTGACAGCTAGTTAGCCTTTTTTGGCAAGCATGGTTTCCACATAATTAAATTCATCATTGTTTTAACTTGTATACAATTGTAGCTATAAAGAATATATTCGGCAATTTATCACATGTGACGGGTTAGCAGAAAAATGTCTTAAAATTAAGTTGAGTTCTAAAAATATGAAAATGTTGTATTGTCATTGGGCACACACCTTTGTACATAATTTGAATAATTCTAGCATATTAGGAAGTGAGTTAAAAATCTATTACAAACCTCCATCTTTACATACAAAATCCAAGTTAGTTAAGTAAAAGAGTGTTAAAATAAAGAAGATGGGAAGATAAATTCTATTTTTAGTCCACAACAAGATGAAATTGAATGGCTGAGTGGAAAAAGGATTACATTCCAAAAATCTGAAAAATGAAATAAGACAGTTTAAATAATTAAAAACTAATAAATTAATCAGTATTTTCCTTTGAAATTTATGGGATGAACCCTCATCGACTAGATCTACAATCGAATAACAGTGAACATTTCTCTAAAATTGATAGTTTTTTTTACATAAATGTCTTTTTATGTTTCCTTAACATTTGATGGCCCCACCAGTGGCTGAGAGGTTCTGCTCTCAAAGCTGGTAGACGGGAGGTGCTGGATTCAAATCCCTGTCACGCTTGTTGACCTAACCGTTCAGAGTTTTCTGTGGTTTTCTTCGAACCTTGCCATAAATACGGGTTAGGATTCCTTAGAAAGACCCCCACAGAGGGCAACCTTCCCCTAGGGCTTATATCCCTCGTGTAGATAATTGGCCATCATAAAATCAACCAACCAACCTTAACATTTGACATCAGCCGGAATGTTATATTTTTTCCATTCACCATTCACCCATTCAATTTTTTGTCTTCTTTCTATGATATTTTGATAAATTTAGGGTCTAAAGTTATTGGTTTTGGTCTGAAAACTGTTTAACCCTGTCATGAATGCAACATTGATGAAGTATCCATTAAGATTTATTATCAAATGTTTATCATATATTTTGCATCATTTAAGACAAAATACATACTTTTTTTATAAGTTACATTCATAAATATTTAAATAACTATGCTCCACTAATCTAATTTTTATGTAGCTTTAAGACGCTGTATCTATAATAGGGGTCGATACAAGCAAAATTTGAGTCCCTTCACAAAAATCTATGTAACAAAACAGGTCTCTTCATAAAAATCCATGTAATAAAACAGGTTCCTTCACAAAATCCCTCTTAATAAAATAGGCCTCTTCACAAAATTCCATTCCATAGAAACTTATTTTTCATTAATTACTTTTATTTTGCTAGGTTTTAAAATGTGTAATTTGCAAACAAAATAAATTCACCTGAAAAGAAACCTTTTGCAGAAGAACTTTAAGAAGTGATTATTAATAAATGCTTGGTTCGAATTTGTGTAACGTGATTTCATCCACCAAAATGTTATTTTTCATAAAAATATGATACATTTCACAAAATCGGCCCCAAGAAAAAAAACCAAAAAAAAAAAAAAAACCCCTACACTGACCCAAGTATTTTACTGCAAATTTTTTGGTAGATTTCATTCTGAAAACTAGCATAGCCCCTTTCTCAACCTCTCTATCTATTAAAAGGGAACCATCTTTTATTTCTAGCTATTTTCTACTACTTTGATTCATATGTAATTTTACTATGTTACAGGGTTTATACTAGATCATTTATGTTAAAGAGGAATCTGATTTCTATTGATTTCATATGGAATTTTATCTAGCTAACACTTACTTGTCGGACTCAATCCGGCAAGGCTAAATCATAGTTGTCAACATTTACGTTTTATTTTTATTGCTATTTTTGAACAGAAAAATTTGTCTCATTTAATCGTCAAAATTTTTGGATTTAACAAGGCAATTATTTCTTCCCGCCCCTTTGATAAAAGTCATGACTATAAATAAGAGATGGCGCCAGTACACATTTGATGACTCCTGGTTATGATATTGATGCTTCGTGTGCTAGCGCCATCTGTTATCAGTTAAATATAGCATAGGTTTAGTTTGAAGTATATGTATGAAATATATAATGTAGATATATTTGTACTGTGGTTTGAAGATAACTCATAAGATATTATAAGTAACGAAAAGCCTAGGATAAATTTGCCAAAAAAAATAAATTCTGAATGCTAAATTTAGATCAGTTTATAGTAGTGTTGAATGCATTCATTTTTTTTTTTTCCGGGTGAAGTTTTTGAAGCTGTTGGTGGAAAGAGGGAATTTGCATTTTTAGACCATTAACTATTTTATTATACATAAATCTTCCTATTGTTATTTTATTATAATAATTCTTAATTTTTTTTATTGTAATATTATAATAAATTATATCAAGATTAGGAACTTATATTATGACGAAGAAAAAAAATATATTATTATAATACTTAAATCCGCTTTCTAATTACTTTTAAAGTAAAGGTTATTTTTCTGGTGTAAAAATATCACAGTGGTAATTTTAGATGAGGGATCAAATTTTCTTAATTTTTTTATCTATTATTGGAGCTTTAAAATTTATTGTCTGTTGATTCAGATGCTTCAAATAGCGAAACATTTAATATTTTTCAGAAGACTTTTCTAACTCATAAGATTCTTCTTTCATGAAGACTGAAATTATGAAAATAAGTTTTATCTTTATTTATTTAAATACAGCGATACCGGTTGTCCTCTCTTCGATCGCAAAATCCCATGTTAATCTATGGGAAAAAATAATTATTTGATTACTTATTACATAAATATCGAAAAACTGTTTTCACCATCAGAAAGTAAACGTCAGATACTGACGTAGTTCGTTTTTTAAAATTATTTCTCTACATTTTAAATATTTTTAAAAATGCGACAAACTTCAAATTTTCACATAGACAATTTTTTTAAATTTTTTGTCTTTTAAAAATATTTAAAATGTAAGAAAATAGTTTTTCAAAGCGTACATCTGCACTTGTGAAAACAGTTTTTCGTTATTTATATTAGGTAATGAGGCCTTATTAAGTTTCTCCATAGATTAACATATTTAGGTTTCGCGACCGGGAAGGACCGCTGACTCAAGCCCTTATGTGAAACAAATTGTACAACGTAATTGATTTGTTTTGCATTTTTCAATAAAGGATTAAACTCTCCGCAATTTACCTGAGCATTTTGAAGGAAGCTAAAAATAATATTCCCCAGGTGAGGCTCGAACTCACAACCCCGGCATTGCTCACGACTACTGTCTATAAGTACCGTGCGCTAACCAATTGCGCCACTGGGGATTCGGTAGTTTGGAAAGAAATGTAGAACAAGAATGCAACATTATGTTCAGAACATTTCTTTCAACATGAAAATAGAATTATCGGTATTTTCATGCTTTCAAAAATTCTATTATATCTTTTTTCTAATATTTTTCGATAATTTGTATTACAATGTATATTTTTAACACTTAAAACACCCGATTTAAAAAAAAAAGAATAAAAAATGCAGTGCCGAAACCAAAATTTTCATCTGGGAGTGGTTTTGAATCATTCTGAACTTAATTCTGAACAATTTCGTTGTTACGTCTAGTATTACAGACAAGTTTTTATTATTATTATTTTTTTTTTAATTTTTTTTTTTTTTTTGCGTGTATAATTTATTCATCATAACACATTTTATTTTTTTCTTTCACTTTATCTCTTATAACACTGTATTCATCTTTTAATTTGTTTTACATTAGAAAGAAATGTTCTTAAAATAATTCTTTGATTTAAAAACTGTTTGCTTCATCGTGTTTATCACACATTTCTCTATAAAGCTACCATTTTTCAACTTTTTAAATGTAATATAGTTATTTTATTATGATCCGAGAAAATGAAAAGGTCACAATAAATTCAATTACGGCAGCAGCAGCATGATTACTCTCTTTTGGAATAGAGACGGGACCGATTTACAAATTTGGGGGCCCTGGGCACATATGCTTATGGGGACCCCTTGTATCCATGCTTACAGCGGTCTTGAGTAAAAAAATATATATATCATTGAAAGCAGTAATCATTAAGATAAACACTACTGACTTTAATAATTTTGTGATATTTAATGATTTTTTTTTATAAATTTTCTTCTCAATTTTTTAGCAGTAAAAGTTTTTATATTATCCTCATAATCAATCTTCAGTGTTCTGTCTCGCTGACGATTTTTCGAAATCGCTTCCGAAAGTGAAGCAGTATTGAATTCAGACACTTTTCTCCGGGAGGAATTTCTGTGGCTCCGGGGGGGAGGGGGAGGGTTGGCATTGAAGAGTTCGGGGGGGGGGGGGTAAATTTGACTTTTTAACCATTAAAAGCATAAAATCTCAAATCTTCCGGGGGGGGGGGGGAAGATTTCAATGCTCCGGGAGGGAATGTCCCTTCCTCCCCGGGCCACCTCCTGAATTCAACACTGAGTGAAAGTGTCCTAATAAAAAAAAAAAAAAAAAACCTGTGCACAACATCGAAAAAGCTAAAAAAACAGCCTTTGTAGAGATTGACCTCAACTATCCAATGGAAAAAAAATCTTTTAAAAATATTAAAATACAAACGAGATATTAAAAAAATTTCTCCCATAGAATTAATATTAGCAAGTGGGTGTTTTCGCGTGAGTGAAGTAGTTATTTTTAAATGAAAAAAAAAATAAACAGATTTTTCCATGTTAATTTTGTTTTTTAATAGTTTAAACTTCACCAGATTTTGGCCAATAATTGAAAAATCTTCAGCAGCATTTGGGGGGGGGGGGGGGGCCCTAGGTCCGTGCCCCGAATTCTTCATAAACATTGGAGTCTGGATTTATATATAAATATATATTTAAATTTTTAAGGGAGATTATTACAACATGATAAGAATTCATATTTAAGTTTTTAGATTTTTTATTTATGAACTTGAATAATTTTTTCTGAAATCTGAAATATGATATAAAAATTTTATGAAAATTACTTACCTCTTATGAAAGCGAAATTTCTTAAATATCTAACATGCGAATGCAAGATATATTCGATCATCAGTCGCCTAAACATAAATCTTAAGAGCTCTGTTTCTATGATACAGGATGTTTTGAACCACTGTCTAAAAATAGCGTGTAATTCTGATTAAATTATTTTTGTTTTACTGAAACGTATATTTTAGTAATGTTATCTAGTGTTCTTGATGGTAAATTTCTTTTAGTCCCGAACATATTTTAAATATGTTCGTTTTATGATTACTATGAATTAAAGATAAAACATTCGGTGCAGAGGAAAGCTTGTTGTCTGGTTCTTTACCACCAGAGTATTTTATAATTACAAGAATATTTTTTATATCTTTGCATGTAACGAGATCTAATGATAACAATCAAGAATTTAAAATTTATAAAAGGCATTTCAAGTGGGGGAACTGGAAGATTTTTTTTTTACATATCAGACATATTTATTAGAAATAATAAAATTTGAATACACACCAAGTTTAAGTAATCGAAATTATAAACAGCATATTTATTCTTAAAATTTATAAAGATACAACTAAATGTGAATATATTGCTAGAAGGTGCATAAAAACATACATAAAAACATTTAAAAGCACATTAAAGTCCTTTTAAAAATTCAAAACGTTTTCAACTGAACTTACTCGGTCATCATCAGTGAAAAACTGTTTTTCCAACTTGTTTACTTAGAATTGCTTGTGCGTTACATTGTTATGTGTTAAGCATAGATTATAAAACACTTTCCAACACATTCAGACTATTGTACCAAAATTTCATAGATTAATAAGGTGAAAGATGATATCTAAGTAAACTGAAAAGTTTTTCACTGATGATGACCGAGTAAGTTCGGTTGAAAACGTTTTGATTTTTGAAAAGGACTTTAATGTGCTTTTAAATGTTTTTATGTATGTTTTTACAAGCAGTATATTTACATTTAGTTGTATCTTTATGAATTTTAATTATTAAACAACGTGAATTTGCACTGAAATTTTAACTTTTTATTGAGCATATTCTTGTTTTTTACTTTATTTAATGCTACCTCAGGAAGAAAAACAAGAATGAAAAATCATGCGTTAAGCATAGATTATAAAACACTTACCAACACATTCAGACTATTGTACCAAAATTTCATAGATTAATAAGGTGAAAGATGATATCTAAGTAAACAAGTTGGAAAACGCTTAACATGTTGAAAAACCCAATTTCAGTAATAATCGGAAAAATATCCGATTTTTTGTGTGCAACCCTGTATATGAACAATAGATTTGTATATATACTACATAGTATGTTAAAATTTAGTTCAGTTAGGAAACTCATAGCACAGTTGAAAATTCCGTCAATGAGCGGCAATGTACTGGAGATCTTTTGTGCAGCCCTGTATAGGATCTGTAGAATTTATACACACCAAGCAACATGCAAAAAAATAGTTAAATTTAAAAACCGTGCCACAACGGAAAACGCACTTCCAGCAATTATTGTTTATAGTCAGTACGGTAACCGAATTCTTTTGTGTGTCCCTGTAAATGAACGACGGATGCTACCTGCTGCATAATTTATAGTAAGCATCTTGTAATGCACCTGAATGATTTATATGAAATTCAATATGTTTCAAATACAGTAATATCATTAAAATACACCGCAAACGATTTTTCCTCATAGGCCGTAACGTAAAAGAATTTTTTGATTTGCTCTGTAAATGAACTATAAATGCTGCACACTTCATTTTCAAAACCGAACATGACATAGTAAACCTCAATAACATAACATACGTATATCAATAGCATGTCAATCCCAGTATATTTACGCGAGTTAGAACATGGACATACATACAGACAGACAAACCGAATTCATAAACACTTTTCAACTTTGTTGGAAAGTGTTAAAAAATGCTACCAATTATCTCAATTCAGAGATATGTATATATTGTCATAATCTTACTGATCTGCAGTGTTCTTTTGTTAGGTTAAACTCATAATATTAAAACTTTAAACTTCATTTTGCATTTGGTTTTTAACACTTTCCAACCTAGTTGAAAAGTGTTTATGATTTCGGTTTGTCTGCCGTCTGTCCGTGCTCCAACTCCCGTAAATATACTCGGATTGCACTGAAATTTTTATATGTTATTGTCGTTTACTACAGCATGTTTTCTATTGAAAATGAAGTGTGTGGCACTTATAGTTTTCTTACAGGGACAGTCAAAAGTATTCCGTTGCATTACAGTCAATGGGAAATTATCGTTTCAAGTGCATTTTGATGAAGCTACGCCATTTGAAATATGATGAAATTGATATGTAATTATGAAGCGCATTAAAACATTCTTTTTGTAGAATAAAGGGTGCAAAGCATTTATTATTCATTTACAGGGTCAAACAAAAGAATTCTGTTACACAATGTTCTACGGGGAAAAATCTTTGCAGTGTAATTTAATGATGTTTCACTATTTCAAACATAATGAAAATTATATGCATTACTGAGGTGCATTATAAATTGCTCATTTTTAAATTCATTTTTGCTCTAAAATGCATCCAATTGGCAGGTTCTCTTATTCAGAAACTTTATAATGTCCGTATTGGTAGATTTTTTGATAAAGTCAGAATATATTTCAAAAAATGCTGCCAAAGTGGACATTTTGAACCGAATTTCCCGAAGCAATAGCGCTGGAAACAACAACAAAAAAAAAATTATCGTACTGTGAAAATAATTGTTTGTAAATCAATTTCTAATTAATTGAACGAAAAATAAAAACACTTGTCCCTTATAAATCTCTTCATAAACCACGCCGCCAAGTTTCATGTTTTTTCTTAATAAGTCTGAAAATGTGTCAGAAAATTTTGCATTGTTGAGCGTGGAAAAAAATATATATTTTTTTAATACCGCCTTAATTTTATGTACTTATTTTTAAATTAGTTCTAAAATAAGTCAGGGTATTTTTAAATAAAATTCTAGGCACCCTGTACGTTTATTTATTTATTTTTAATGTTATAATCCTGTAGTTGAAAGCGACAGTCAGTTTTATATTCTATAGTTATAGTTCATCCAAAATTAAGAGATAATTTAAATAAACATAAGGCTTACTTTCTAATTTATGCTTTAGAGTTTCAGCAAATAAATGAGTAGGTTTTGCACGTAGGTACATGCCAGTTTTGCACTTATTTGGTGATTTTGTAAAAATAAATTAATAAAAAATATTTGTTTTTAAAAATATATACTTAAAAATATTTGTTGACAGATAATTATTATTTAAAATTTAATTAAGCAAAATAATAATTACATTTAATTACTTAAATTTTTTTGACAAATTGTATTCTTTTTTATGCAATGCATTACAAAATCTGCCAATTTGTGCGGGCTTTTATTTACTTGTATTCTCTGTGATTTCTCTTTATAAAACAAATTTGGTAATTAAATGCATTTTATTGCATGTTCTTGAAGAGAAAAGTCTGAAAGTTATAGATTTCAGCGAACTTCAAGAACTAAGGAATTTTGAACAAACTAAATAATATTGTCATCATGATACATTAAATGGGGTCCAAAAAGTGCCAAATTTATTAAACCATATTAAAGAGATTATATTTTCTTAACCAATGCTTACAAAATGGTAAATTATTTTACATAATTACAATGGGTAAATGTTTCAACTGAAGAGTTGAAAATTGCATTTAGCCTAATGTCTCACACTATTTGCTTTGAGTACTTTAGAAGGGGGTGATAATTTTGTGTGGGTACTTTTCTATTAGCAAGGCACAAATCTTATCAATAGCAAATGTTTTTGGTGCATCATGGGAGAATTTGTGAAATAATTGAAAATCTTATATCTGTAAAGAAAATACAGGTTCAAAAAATGAAATAAAAATGGCTTTCGCTTATTTTATTTAAAATTCAAAAAAGAAATAGATTTGTTTTAATAAGAAATAATACCATAAACCAAAAACCTTTTATTTCAACACAAAAACATTGTTATTGATTTACGCGTGCAAAAATAAAAGCTACTGTTAGTAGTGATGGTGATTGAAACAATATTTCGAAATTTTTCACATGCAAGAAAGAATGCGTTTTTGTTCCCTCTAGCAAACAAGTTTAAAATATTTAAAACTTTTCTTTTGTCACTTTGTAGTATCAAAAAATAAAAATCAGTCCCTAAGATTTCTGCTTTCTTTCTTCGTTCCCCTCCCAGTATACCAAGCTAAAAATCTTTAAAAGCCTAATTTAAAAAAATAAATTCTTCCTCATTTGTTACTTTGTATTAACAATAAATAATCAATCAAAAAACTTAGCTACTTATTCTATGCGAAATGCACATATTCACCTTACATCATTCATAAAATATTAATGTGAGACTCAATAGATCTTGATGTTACTGACATTTTAAAAACATAAAAATATACTAAAAGTTAAAAAAAAAATCCTCCAACTGAAAGTGTTTGCAGGATTTTAAAAATATTTTTAACATAATTTTTATGTTTCTAAATGTCAGCTTTTAAGTAATATTGAGATATATTGAGTCTCATATTAATATTTTATTGCCGAAACGTCAGTGAAGGCTCACTGTGGAGACGCGAAAAGTTTTTGGTTTGTCTGGTCTGTTTGTTCCCCGATAACTGCCGCAAAAATGATCCGATTAGGTTGATTTTTGGTAGGTATGTTGGTGAGGTACCCGGAATGAGCTGTACAGTTTTTAGTTACATTTGGTTTATCCGTTCGAAAAATATAGAACATTTTGTTTTAAGTCCTAATGCTTTTCAATGGGAAGTCAGACGATTGTTTAATTTTAATATTAACCGAAAAGAAAATGACGCATTGGGATAATTTTAAATGCTAAATTATGGACACTAAATTTACGAAATGGAGATCTTAATTTAATCCCACCGCTTTTAAAATTTGCGAATATGTTTATTAGAATTTCGAAATTAATTGAATACATTATTGGGAAATTTTACGCATTAATTTGAAAGATATGAAACATTTTAAACAAAAACTTCCAAAGCTTTTTTTTTTCTCTTTCATTAAATGGTTGCCAAGCAACTATATTTCAAAGAATATCAACAAAAGAAAATTCAAGTGAATCGCATTATTTTGACGAGAAATTTTATTAACAAAATAGCTAATTTTCGGGTGATTTAAGTTTTTAATACCCTTTTTCTAATGAAACAGATGAGAATTTATTTTAACTACTAAACAAGAACGAAAAATCATGCGTCAAGCATAGATTATGTAGCACTTTCCAACGCTTCTAAAATAATTTTACAAATCATTACCGTTTAATAAGCTGAAAGATGACATCTAAGTAAACAATTTGGAAAACGCATAACATATTTAAAAACGTAATTTCAGGAATTTTCAATATATACAATATTCGGAAAAATATCCGAATACTTTTATGTAGCCCTGTATATGATCTATAGATTTGTATATATACATAGGATGCTAAATTTTAGTTTAGTTAGGAAACGCGTAGCACAGTTTAAATTCTCCTTCTGGAGTTTCTGTCAATAAACGGAAATGTGTTCGCGAACTTTTGTGCTGCCCTGTATAGGATCTACAGAATTTATACACACCACGTAATAGACAAAAAGCTAGTTAAGATTAAAATCGCGTTCAGTATAACTTAAAACGCCCTTCCAGGAATTATTGTTAACCGACAGTAGAGAATTCTTTTGTGTGCCCCTGTAAATGAACGATGACTGCTATACACACACTATTCTGTAGTAAGCCTCTTGTAATGCACCTTAGTAATATAGGGTAGATGTGCCAGTAATGGACACCCTTAAGGAATTTCTTCAAAAAATATTTTTTAATTAATAGTTATAATTATTATAGTCTACTTTTTTAATATTATATTAATCTATCAACATTATGTAATCAATCTCATAGTCTCATTTCCCAATGGGAATCAAAATTTAATTGTAAATAACAGAAATGTATCAAAACATCCAAAATTCCAGTAATGGACACCCTCTCTTCCAGTAATGGGGCACTCTCTGTTCCAGTAATGGACACCCCACAAAAAATAATAGGTAATTGATTTCATGATTGTATTTAAAACCAAAATTTAATGAAAGCATATTAATGAAATAAAATAGTCATTTTCAAATAAATTTAACAAATAGGATATCAATAATTAATACAATATTTATGAGATTATTTATTATTATTCACTATTTAAATTAATTATTGTCATTATTACAAGAGCAATATTTTAATTATTTTAGATAGAAGGTTTAAAATACTAAATTTCAAAGAATTATATCTACCAAAGTATTAAGTCATTGAGGGGGGGGGGAGGGGGTTTAGAAGCGTTAGTTTAAAAAAAAAGTGTCTTGGCATACCAGTGGATGGAATCATATTTATTTTTATTCTTAACAGTTAAACTTCCTAAAACTGCTTTATATATTACTTTTAGCAATTTGTATAAAATATATCAAATAAATGAAAGTGTAGGTTGAATGTTTTTTTAAATACTAAATTAAATTATTTCAAAATAAAATATCAGAACTGACATTTGAGCCCCTTGATCTGCAGATGTACTACTTTCATTGCTACTATAAATTTAATATTATAGGGATTTTTTTATGTATGTAGTTCTTTTTTCAGAGATGAATAATGAAACATTTAAGACAAAAAATAATAGATTTTTAAAAACTTGTGCGATTTAAAAAATGTCTTTTTTTAAATGGGGAGAGTTTGAACTCCATGAGCCCCTCATTTTCCCATGCCCTTAAAGATTATTCTCTGCTTCCTGATGGGTGTTAATTGCCGCATTATAAAATATTCAAGGTACAGCTTACAAAAAAATAAATTGATAACGATCTTTAAAAAAATTATTAATTACGTGAAATTAATAAAAACAGCTATTTATATATAAAAAATCTATTATTAAATTCTGGTAAGTGAAATTAAAAAATTATATTTGATTACTCAGCTTTTCAGTTAAATAAAAAAAAAATATGCACTATGAACATTACTGAATTTGCTTTTTCAGTATGTCCAGGGGTTGATCCAGGAAAATTTTGGGGCCTATTTAGGGCCCCTTCACAAAAATCTATTTAATAAAATGGGCCCCTTCACAAAAATCAATTTGATAAAATGGGACCCTTCACAAAATTCTATTCCATACAAACTTATTATTTATTTATTATTTTGTGATGTTTTAAAATGAGTAATTTGTGAACAAACATGTTCACCAGAGAGGAAAACTTCAGCAAAAGGATTTAAAAAAGTTTTTGTTTATAAATGATTGGTTCGAATTTGATTAACTGGATTTCAACTTTCGTTACAAAATATCATTTTTCACAAAAATATAATACATTTCACAAAAATAACCTGTACTTTTCACAAAATGGGCCCCAAGAAAAAAAACCTGCATCGACCCCTGATGTCCACATGGGGTGTCCATTACTGGAAATTGACTAATTAAGCATTCCAGTAATGGACCATGGTCGTAAAACCTGAAAAATAAATGAAATTTTGTAAATTGCCATTGGTATGTAAAATTCAAAGTTTTCTATTATTGTCAAAACAAAAACATGCAATTTTTTCAAGAAAATAAAAAATATATGAATTGTTTAAGTGAAGCCAGCTCTTAGCATGTTCATTAAGATTTTCACAGAAAATCTATGGAACTGTGAAACATTATCTTCTGCTTCCTGATTGGTTTTATTAAGTGTGTCAACAATAACCTAGATTATAAAACAAGCACAGAGGAATTATGAAAAAATATATAAAAGGCTAAATTTTTATTGGTTATTTTTTTTATAAATCAAAAACTTTGAAAGTGGCTCATTACTGGAAGGGGGTCCATTACTGGCACATCTACCCTATATAAACTTCAATGCGTTTAAAATAGTGGAACATTATTTAAATAAGCCGCAGACGATTTTTCTCCATAGACGTAATGTAACGGAATTATTTTGACTGTCCCTGTAAAGTAACTCTAAGTGCTATACACCTACTATTCCATATTAAGCTTCTTCTAATGCATCTTAGTGATCTATATAAATTTCAATGCGTTTACAATAGTGAAACATTTTTAAAATAAACCGCAAATGATTTTTCCCCATAGACAGCAATGTAACGGAATTCTTTTGAGTGTCCCTGTAAGAAAACTATAAGTGCTACACACTTCAGTTGAAATAGGGAACGTGCCATAGATAACGACAATAACATATAAAAATTGCAGAGCAATCCGAGCATATTTACGGGAGTTAGAGCACGGCCAGACGGCCATACGGCCAGACAAACCGAAGTCATAAGCACTTTTCAACTAGGTTGGAAAGTGCTAAAAAAGATGACCAAATCGGTTTTCCAAACGAAAAATATAAAAACGTTGAATGTGTAAATTGGATATGTCTTATAGAGGAATTTACACTTGTATAAGTATATTCAATACACGAAATTTTATTCAATTTCAGCAACACATGATATTTAGTGGTTGAAAAATAAGTATTCTTTTAAGGATAGTATAAAATCTCCTATACAAAGAGATTTTTAATCTAATGAAATTACAATAGCAAATGCATTCAGGCATATTCTGGAGTAATGGAATAGCAAAATTACTGAACATTCAGAATATAAAATTAAAACGACAACGAGAGGAGCAGGGTCTGAAAAAAAAAAAAAAAACAGTATTCAGTAGTTTATCCTATCATTGCATAAAATTGTGTTTAATGTGATACTTCTAAAATTTTCGGAAGTTTCTATAAATCTTTCTTATAAATGAATAAATAACTTTAAAAAATTGAATTTTAGAATAGCAAATATTATGCAAATTATATTAAAAATTAGTGAGATTGATGAACAATGATTTGTAGAGCTTAAGTTGACGCCCCTGATCTGTAGATTTACTTGTAAAATAGATAAATTACGTTAGGGTTTATAAAGTATAGCTGTAGTTATGTAAACTAGTGAGAAAAATTAAAAGTAAAATTAATGATAGTTAAAGTTGGAGAAAAATTTCAGCACTAATTCAGTTCAAAACAACCATAGGGACAGCGCAGTATAAACAAAAGGGGATGGCGAAAGCCACAAGATACTAAATATGTGCCACATAGAAACAAACAACACACATATTATTATTAAATAAATGTTCTGGTTCAAAACATGTTCATTTGAATTGTCAAAACGGTGCAGTACTCCGAATGGCTGACAGCTATGGAGGTGCAAGAGCGAAAAAAGTTCTAAAATTTCGATTTTTTTTATACTGAAGGAACTAGAAACTTGAAATTTGGCATGGTAGTTATTTATAAAATGTAAATGCTCTCTAAGAACAAATTCTAAAAAAATTCGAAATTTAAAAGGGTGAGAGGAGCGAAAAGCGGTATAAAAACATTCTAAATTACAATTTCTATGGAATCTCTGGAACTACAGAACCATTTTCAAAAGTGATGGTAAAAGTCCCTGCTGTAACATAGGCTATATTTTATATCGGTAATAGTACCACAGGAATGGGGGGGGGGGGATACGAAAAACGTTCTAAATTTTCGATTTTTTTTTCGACATTAGTGTGGCTTAATTAATAATATTTGAATTATCTGTGGCAGTAACATTTCCTCTAATGAAAATAGGCCAACGAATACCACTTGGCATTTTTCAAGAATTCGCGAGCAAAGCCGCGGGTTTTGCTAGTAAATAAAATAATAAATAATAAGTTACCTTCTCAATTCCTAAACTATTTGACTGAACAATTTTCCGACAAATCCAAATAAGTTGTAAAAATTAGGTGCTGGTATTGAAAATTTTAATGTTTGTTACAATTTCTATATGTAAACGATTCCGTAAGCAACATTTAAATATATCATTAAATAGTAGCAAGACGTTAATACAAATCTTTTTGTATACCCAGAAAAAAGAGTTGATTAAAACAGCAAAATATGTTTTGTTGAGTACATTTTGGTTGTTTTAGCAAAATTTTTAGGTGAAGTAAAAAAATTGGTTTTGTTGCTTGGACAAAAAAATATCGTTAACACTCTTACAAAATTTTACAAAATTTCATCAATTTTACTTGAATTAACAAAATCTGTTTTTTTAATTTTACAATAATTTTGTAATTCCAGCAAAATTTTGTTGTTTTTGCAAAATTTAAATTGTTGTGTAGTAGTCATAACTCTCTCACGTAACTCGATTTATTTGACTTACATAGCTATATAATTAAAGGATTAACAAAATTTTTGGATAATTAAAACTGTTTTTGATTGGGACGGACCAAGGTAGTTTTAAAAATCCTCCTGTCCCATTTATTACTTTCTTCTATCTTTACAAGAAGAAAGTATTGGAATCATGAAAATTTTCGACTTCGGTTTCCGACGGATTTTAGAAGGTCCTGAACACGATTTGACTGTTTTTAGAAAATGACTGTCAATTACTCTGTCTGTATGTGACAAAAATTTTGTGGGCGCTCTATCTCAAGAATTAATGCACGGAATTTAATAAAACTTTATTTTCACTTACTTCCTGATATAAATTGTTGCTGATTAGTTTTTGGTGTAAATCGCTCAACAAGTGGCGCTGCTATGTTGCATTTTTCGCGATTTCTGCAATAGCTCTATCTCATTTTCAGCAGTGAATTACGCCTGTAATCTTTGAATAATAACCAGTGAATTTTTATCCTGATTTTTGCAGGCGTAATTCACTGCAGAAAATGAATTAAAAATTAACTATGTGTTGCATATGCTGGGCTTTGTATTGTCGTCTCATGTTTGCCGTAGAAATTTGCGTGCTAATGATGACATTTCCATCTTGTGCTGCGGTTGCAGCCGTTCCGACATATATAAGAGTGAGAAATGCTAAACTCAGATATCGTTCCTTGTAGCTCAGTGGTAGAGCCTCAGAACGCTGTTCTGAGGACCCGGGATCGACTTTCGGCGTGGGCAATTTTTACTCTCTCGGTTTGCGCTTTAGAAAAGCAGGATAAAAATTCGCTTGTTATTATTCAAGGTTTACAGGCGTAATTCACTGCTGAAAATGAATTAAAAAATAGTTAAAATTGCATATTTAGATTGGTTTATTTAACAAAAGTTTTTGTAGTATAAACAAAACAAGTTCGTAATATAACATATTTTATTATTTAAACAAACAAAATATGTTTTGTTGAAAAAAGAAAATGTTAAAATAACACATAGCATATATCTATGTAACAAAAAGAATTTTGTTAATTCAAGTAAAATTGAACCATTTTACTTGAATTAACAAAACATTTTTTTGCTGACGATATAATTTTTTTTTTTGGAATTGCAAAAAAAATCAACAATATTTTTTTTTGCTGATTCAAACAAAATTTCTATTGAACCATATTTAAACGAAAAGTTTTGTTGGGTCAATCAAATTTTTGTTGATTCAACAAAACTTTTTTCTGGGTGTACCAGTGACATTTTATATGATGATTTGTGGCAAAGTTAGTAAGGGTGTATTTTTTGTACACTCTTTTATTTAAATTCAACCTGTTTTAAACACTTTCCAACATAGTTGAAAAGTGTTTATGAATTCGGTTTGTCTCTCTGTCTGTCCGTGTTCTGTTCTAATTCGCGTAAATATACTCGGATTGCCATGAAATTGATATATGTTATTGAGGTTTACTATGGCATGTTTAGTATTGAAAATGGAGTGTGTAGCATTTATAGTTCATTTACACGGACACTCAAAAGAATTTCCGTTACATTATTGTCTATGGGGAAAATAGTTTGCGATGTATTTTAATGATATTAAATTATTTCAAACATATCGAAATTAATATATATCACTATATCATTAAATAATAGCAAGACGTTAATACAAACCTTTTTGTATCAGTGAAATTTTTATCTGATGATTTGTGGCAGAGTTAGTAAAGTTAGTGAGGTGCACTGCAAGAGGCTTACTATAGAATATGGTGGGCATAGCATTCATCATTCATTTACAGGGATAAACAAAATAATTCGGTTACTGTATATGAACAATGTTTGCTGGAAGTGCGATTTCACTTGTGGTACGCGTTTTTAAATTTAACTGATGTTTATTTATTACTTGGTATGAATTAATTCTATAGATCCTATACAGGGCTGCAGAGCCGCGCCAAAGGTGGTGCGGGCGGTATACCCCCACCAGGCGCCATCAATTAGGTTAGGCGCGGGAATGCTTCATCGGCGCCTTCAGCTGTGATTATTGATGCGACGATGGTGTGTAACAGTGTTTCGCACTAGGCGTCAAATGGGGTTGCTGTGGTGGTGCTACAGGGCAGCACAAAAGATATGAAATACATTTTGGTTTATTGGCGGAAATTGCTGAATAGGAATTTTTAATTGTGCTATGCGTTTTCTTATTGAACTAAATTTTACTATACTATTTAGTATATATACAAATCTATAGGTCATTGTACAGGGCTGTACAAAATAATTTGGATATTGTTCAGACCAGGGCTGTAGCTAGAAGTGAATAATAGGGGGGGGGGGGTCATTTTTTTTCTCTTACTCTCACTCATGAACGCACAAATACACACACAGAGGTATGTATGATCTAAATATTATGTAGAAATATAAATTAGTGCATGTTCATATTGTATGCACTATGTTGCATCATGTGTCAAATGTGGTTACATGAAGACTGTTCTATTTTCGACACTTTTTGTGTAGATTGCGGTCGGAAAAGCAGCTCTATTAACAAATAAAACAATATAAACATTATTTTACTTCTTCTGTTCCCTCTCTAATACACTGATGCTACGTTGTTGCTGAAATAACAATTAAAATCCAATCTTTAGAAAATAAGTAGATAATTTTAGTAGTGAACAGATTTGAACCTTACTAGTACGTTTCATTGTACTCATTTAGTTTCTTTTTCAGTTCTTGGAGCTGTCTCTATTAAAATAGAATAAATCAAAATTTTGCCCATGCACCACTATTTTCTTAGGAAAATTTTGGTTTAGATTTAACTTGCATATGTCGTAGAAACTCTGTTCGTGGAGAGCTTTTTCTTGCAAATGTTGTTGAAATCTACCATCAAAATAATATAGAAAAATTACCGGTGGATCGCTCCGAGACCTGTTTTTTGTTCTTACATAGTTAATTATAGTCCAGATATGAATATTTGTTTGAATATTTTTTATTTATAATTTCATTCTGTTCTTATGACAAGCGCGGCATAACTCCCGCAAAAGTGCGGCGTTTCATCCTGTAAGTACGGGTGACGCACCCCAGTGTAATGTTTTAGAAAAAAATTGTTAAAAAAATTAATTATTATTTTTTATTTTTTTGTCGCAGTACACATGTTGTTTATTTAACATTAAATAGCACAGCATGATTTTTTTTTTAAGTTTATGTGCACCATGGGATTTTATACACAAATTCCAAAAAATATTTTTTGTATCTCATCTGAAATTACTTTATATAAAATTTTTCTTCATATAATGTGAGTTTATTTTACATTTAGAAATTCTGTATATTTTTTCTGGTACCTAATTGTGTGTTCTTGGTTATTTTTCACTTGAAGATCTTAAATTTATTTTAGAAAATTTATGAATGAACCCCCCAACACATTTTCTTTTATAAGTTTAAGAAGACTTAAGAAAAAGTATATAAACTCCTCTTTACGGATTGCTTTGATCCAAAGACTTCGAATACAGTGTCAAAAGTGGCTGTACCCAGTTGAAAAATGAAAGTTGATGAAATTTTGAATAGGTAAACGACTTTTGGCTCAAAAAATTTAATCCCTATTCGGAAAGTAGACGCAATTTCCAATCGGATGTTACTTCCCCCATCTCTCTATGACAATTTGGTGATGCTTTTAAAAGCCTTCCGAATAACATACAGCGGTGCGTTATTATTATTTTTTTTCCCAGTCGTGTACATTTTTCCTTAGCTAAACATTAAAACTATAATATTAATAGTAATAATGCTAAAGGCTCACGTTTAAAGGGCTTCAAAAAATAAATTGAAATCAGAGCCCCCAAATACTTTAAGAAAGCTCCGAATAGAACAATAGTGACGACTGAGTACAATTAAATTTCCGAAGTATTTCACTGAAAATTCGTAAGTGCTTTTTTTCTCTTCTGATTATTGTGTATTTAATGGACCAAGGTTAATGCTTACATCAAAAAAGCATCTACAATTGTTCGGCACTTGTTCCACTTCAGTGATTATTTACTGATGTCAATCTTCCGATTCGATAAAGGATTAAGCAGGTAAATTAAAGTATGAATAAAAGTAACATGTTGCAATGCTTAGCATGTATATTTAAGGGAGACCAAATTGGTCGCAAGAGACGACTAGTATTATTATAGTTTTCCTTTTGAATAGTCAGAGAATATCAGATTTAAAATAACATTTAAAACACATCCGCAAACAGGAATAATAGCTCTCAATCAAATAACCTTGTCGCAGCATGTTCCTTACTGGAGTTATCGCCATGAAATCAAATTCAGTCAGTCAGTAAAAATATACACGCCACATATTAAGCTAAAATCTAATTCAGCAAAAATACGCCCAAAACTACTGAAATCACACTTCCAGGAATTACTACTCATGCTGGCCATGTATTAAGTTTTTGAATAGCCCTGTATATGATTTTACTTATATTCTATAAACATCTCTTAGTATACTAAATATAAATGAGTTTGAAAATGCATAGCTCAATTTAAAAACTTCTTATAAGCAATTCACGCTCATGCTCGATAATGCTTACGAATACTTCTGTGTAGCCCTGTATATGATTTGCAGAATTTATATACACCACGTAATATGCAAAATTTAGTAAAACTTATAAACGAATATCATGACAGAAAACGCATTTTCAGCAGTTATCCCTAATTGACAATACTACAGATTACAGTACTGTATCCGATATATTTTGTGTGTCTCTGTAAATCAGGCATGTCAAACTCGTTTACCGCCGCGGGCCAAATTAAGCATTATATACAATGCCGCGGGCGACATAAAAAATGCACAATATTATTACCATTATTATTACCATTAAAATTATAATATTATTACAGAATAAAATTCGTACGTACAAAACACAGCCATGTTAAAGAAATATTCACGCAAAGTTCCAAAGTTATTATTATGCATAGTTTATTTTATTTTAATTTTTAAAAAATACTCAAAATTACTTTGTATCGGCCAATTCTATAAAATTTAATTGAATTTTCTAAATTGTATTTATTTTAAAATTTGATTGTACTTGCTATTCTGTTAATCTTAATCTACCAAAGACATAGCTGTCAATCTTACGTGTTTTCTGCAAGTAAAAAATAAAAATAAACATATTTTGAATCAAAACATTTATTTTATGAGTTATGCTTTGTACCTATGCGCTAATTATTTATTTTATTTTATTTATTAAATTCATTTTCTGGTTCAAATTATGTTTATTTGCCTTGAAAAATAACAAACTGTTGGCACAGCTACACAAAGATGTGGTATAAAAGTGCGTTACCGAGCACACCTAAAATGAGCCTAATTTCACACTATACTTTAAAAAATCGGTCGATTGATGAATAATTACAAAAAATAGAAAACCCCATATCCATATATTTCCGCTCTAATAAGGAATCTTACTGAATTTTGATTAACCGCAAAGAATAATTTCAACATCAATCATTAGAGGTAAAATAAAAGATTAAACTAAATTTCATGTTTCTTGAAATCCAAACATTTTCTTTTGAATTCATTTTTAAATATATTTTTAGTATATTCTAAAAATTTAGTATATTCTAAAAATTTCCTTTCCGATGACTTTTGTAATAATGCCTGGCAACATTTAAAATGAAATGCATTTTCTTTTTGAAAATTGTTTTATCAAAATTATAAATTCTATTTGAAAACGCTAATACTTTAAAATAACACGATTACATTATGAAATTTGCTTTGAAGTTAAAGTTTACCAAGGTGCTTTGTAATTTCAAATGCAAATGCCAAGTATTTTGTCTATTGGTGGTCTTTTAATAATCCACATTCATAATTTGCCGATTTAAACTGAAAATTGTAACCTTGTTTAACAGTTCGAAATTAACAGTTAAAACTTTATGATGAAAAGCCGTCAAATATCTGTATAAGAAAATAAATTTTCTTATCTTCACTGCCCATATTTGCAAAAATATTTTCTAGATTGACGATGATCAAGCATTTACGTACGAATGTATAGCATAAGTTTATAAGCACTATATAAGGTTTTAAGCACATATCCGACATTCATGAATCTATCCGCTATATATAAATCTTTCTAGCAATGGTACTTATGCTTATAGTATTTTCAAATTTTTTTAACTCTTCTAGACATCATGTCTGCAATTTCGCAGTGAATGATTTTGTTTCGCGGGATATTTAATGTAATAAAGACAATAATTAGTTTTTTGAAGCAAGTGTATTTTCTTCAATATCTACTTGGTGAAAGCACTTTGACTCTCTTTTAAGAAGTATCAGTTTCAATTCTGACATTTTATCTTTCCATGTTTAGGCAGATTTTTGTGAGTTTTCTGTATACTTTGTGCGGTAGCACCTTTTAACGTTACATTCTTTTCATATTCAAACAGCGTCTTACATATCAAACATAAAATTTCAGTTTTGCTTTGCATATAATAGTGTTGTAAATTACCTTTTAAAAAATATACGCTGTTCATCTTCAGTTTATCATACTTATTCATAATAGTAGCTTTAACATATATATATATATATTTTAATTCTGGGACGTATGAGATTATGTCAATCAATTGTGTGTATAACTAAAATATGAAAGAAAATAAAGAAAGATCACGCCGGATTCATTAACACAATTACTAACCTAACTAATGAAAACAATTAAAGAGCTTAAATCTAAAATCCATATGTTTGACTAAAGCCAAAGTGAAGATCCTGGATCACATATTCGGGGTTTTAAGTCAAATACAAAAGTAATTTGTATCACTTTCAGAGCGATTCATTTAAAGCTATTTGATTTAATTTTTTGATTTTTGTTTTAAATTACTGTTCTTAATTAGTTCCAAAATTTATTAATTTTAGAATACGTTTCTTAGTATTTAATAAATATAGTATATTATTTTGTAAAGTCGTGTAAATTCGAACAATAAAGTATCAGTTTCGACATTAAACAAATAATAATTATAAGTAAAATACTGTACAAATTTTATGAATCTTTAAATTTTCAGACTCAAGTTCTCACGCTTTGGTACGTTCCGATTGGTTATCTTTGTAGCCACAATTGTTTTGAGCTAAAATGTAAAATTGAGTTTTATCTGTCTATATACACCCTTGTTGCCAGATGAGCGGAACTACTTTTAATTCAGAATGCTACGCCATTCTGAAGAGAAATATTCCCCTTATTTAATGAAAGAATAAATAGGAAAATATTACTATTCAAAAAGAATGGCAGCATTCTGCATTAACTGACTATAAAACAACTCTACCAAATAAATTAAACACAGGTAAAATGCCAAAGGCTTGTCCGGCCACAGGTAAGTTGTCGGCGGGCTGACGCGCGGGCCACGTGTTTGACATGCCAGCTGTAAATGAACGGTAAATGCTATGCACATCATATTCTATAGCAAGCTTCTTGTAGTAAACCTCAGTAGTGTATATTAATTTTATCATGTTTGAAATAGTACAAATATTTCGTAATTGGTTAAAAACATTTATGCTTGAAATTATTAAAAAAACATTAATTTCATACATTCAGTTCTGGTTAGTAAATTCAGATATGGTTTTCAAACAAATTCTATTTGAAAGTACACATTTTTTTCTATTCGATGATGTAAAAATTAAAATTGTGCGATGTTTAGAAGCTAAAAGAATTGCAGTTAAAGCTAAATATATTGATCAGGACGTACCACCGTCAATATGACGTCAGCGTTACTCACGGACATGTTTTTGCTTTATAATATAGATGAAAGAAAAGGAACATTTAATTAATTGAATTGGAAAATCCAGGGACCCTTCCTTTGCTGGCGTCCATGACGATGAACATCTGTTTCATATAGAGGTGTGTGAGAATACATGATTTTTTTCATTTCATTCATTATTTTTTTAACTACAAAGTTTTTACTATACTGCTTTAAATAACGTGATTTTCAAGTTGCTTAACTTGACCTCCCACCTTAATTTCCTTTAGATGAATCGTAAGCAGAGAGAAGGTTCTAGAAATTATCCAGTGGGCCGACTTTTTTTCTTTTTCCTTCATTATTAAAATGTCTCAGATTTGATGGGGGCGTGACTTTTAGAATGTTTAGAAAAAGATTCATCTTTTTCTGCTCATTTGATTTATGAGCGTAGAAAATTCCCAACCACAGAAAAAAAATAATAATGCAATAAAATATCAAAAATCACTGAACCGATTATGTGTTTTTTTCTGCAACGCGTGTTTCCTTCGCTTTCACAACAATTTCTGAGACGGAAAAAGCATGTCAACATAGAAAATAAAAATCTGTTTTTTCCCCTCGTCGCGTGTAAGATCAAAATCACGCTTATCTGTTGCGATTTCCTCAAATTTTGAATGACTCCGCGATATGCATTATCTATGCATTCACAGCTGAGTTGATAATAGAAGAGCTTAATTCAAAATGCATACAGAAGCAACAGTTTTTAAAAAGTCCTCATCGTTTTCTTATTTATCTGTGATTATGACTGTTGTGGAGTTTTCTTTGAGGGCTGCGTATATCGCTCAAGATGTTTTGATACTTGCAATTAAAATTGTAAGCATACTTGTGAAAGATATCATAAGAAATATACTGCCAAAATCAAAGAAGGATTTGAGTGGAGAAACTGTTTTAATAACTGGAAGTGCACATGGTTTGGGAAGGCAGTTGGCTTTAGATACATCTAAACATGGCGCCAAAGTTGTACTATGGGATATTAATGAAGTAAGTAAATGAGCAGTTTATTTCACAATTATCTGTCCTTGGTCCAGTTTAATTTGAAAATAGAATGATAGGTATATTTTTTATTATAGGTTTAACTTGAAGACATTTTCCTTTCTTTTGATATTTATAAAATTTATTTTATGTAGTAAAATATACATTACCATGAAAGGAATTTTACAAGAAAATTCAAATTTATATTCCTTAATGTGTACATATGTAAAACCTGTCACGATTTATTTCAATTGAAAAAAAAAATTGAATTCGTTTCTGAAGATAAAATTATCTTTTATGTGAGGATGATATTACACACTTATGATTAAACCAGTGGACCCGTGCGAAGAATTTGCACTGCAGTCTAATATTTTTTAGCAATATCTAATATTTTTTAGATGTAAATCTAAAATTCTAAAAAAAAAAATTATCTAAAAATTCTTAATATATATATTTCTTTTTTTTTAAATTCTAAAATTCTAAAAAAAAAAAAAAAAAAAAAAAAAATAATAATATATATATATATATATATAATTCTAAAATTCTAAAAAAAAAAAAAAAATTGTTCCAAGTGGTTTAGTTAGTAGAACGTCAGTGCCCTATACTGATGACCCGGCTTGGATGCTTTTTCACTATGTTGGCTATATGCCTTTTAAGCAATTAAAATTTTAAATATTATGAATGCAAGGCGAGAGAAATTTTCTATGGAAAATTTCCAAGTATTAAAAATAGATTTATTCAATCATCGATGCTGTATTCTCTTTAGTTTCGTGTTTGCCCCAGTGTTGGTGGCTCACGGAAAAATATTCCATTTTGTGCTGCGATTGAAGCCTTGCCAACATGTGATAGTGAGAAGTGCCAGGCTGGGTATCGTTCCAAGTGGTGGTTCAGTTGGTAGAACGTCAGTGCGCTATACTGATGACCCAGGTTCGAGTTCCGGCTTGGATACTTTTTCACTATGTTGGCTATACGCCTTTTAAGCAATTAAAATTTGAAATATTATGAATGCAAGAGGTGAGAAATTTTCTATGGAAAAATTTCCAAGTATTAAAAATAGATTTATCTAATCATCGATGCTGTATTCTCTTTCGTTTCGTGTTTGCCCCAGTGTTGGCGGCTCACGGAAATATATTCCATCTTGTGCTGCGATTGTGGCCATGCCAACATGTGATAGTGAGAAGTGCCAGGCTGAGTATCGTTCCAAGTGGTTCAGTTGCGCTATACTGATGACCCGGGTTCGAGTTCCGACTTGGATACTTTTTCACTAGGTTGGCTATACGCATTTTAAACAATTAAAATTGAAAATATTATGAATGCAAGGCGTGAGAAATTTTCTATGAAAAAATTTCCAAGTATTAAAAATAGTAAAACATTATTAAAATAAACCATAAACGATTTTTCTCCATAGACAGTAATGTAACGGAATGCTTTTGAGTGTCTCTGTAAAGGAATTATAAGTGCTATGCACACCCTATTCTATACTATGCCTTTTGTAGTGCACCTCAGTGATATATATTAATTTCAATATGTTTGAAATTGTGTAACAGCTTTAAAATAAACCCCAATTGATTTTTTCCCGTAGGCCTTAATGGAATGGAATTCCTTTGAGTGTCCCTGTCAAAAAACTATAAGTGCTACTTCATTTAACCACAACACATATCAAACACTTCATTTTCAACACCGAACATGCCATAGTAAACCTCAATAACATATATCAATTGCATGACAATCCGAATATATTTACGCGAGTTAGAGCATGGACAGACCGGCAGGCAGACAGACAAACTTAATTTATAAACACTTTTCAACTATGTTCGATAGTGTTAAAATGATAGATCCGGGAATAAACATTAAAAAAAATAAATATTTTGATACAAAAGTAGTGCGTTAGACAAGAGGGAGGGGGGGGGGGGGGGGGAGGGTGGAGGAGAGAAGGTTCCGGAGAAAGAAGAGGAAGATAAATTAACTGCTTGGAGAAATCGTAGATAACAAAATAGATTTATATCAATACAACAAATAGATAACAAAACAGATAACAAAAGAAGTCTAGATCAAATGAAATATGAAATGTCAGAGCTAAAAAAAAAGGAAAATACAGAAAAACAGATTAAGAAATGGATGGAAATTAGCTGAAGCTTTGCACTTTCGCTACTCCCCCCCCCCTCCCCCCCCACCACCACAAAAAAAGACTTTTTAAAAATTAAATTTTGCAGTTTCGTTGAAAGTATTATTATTATTTTTTATTTATGCATTACTCTATGCATCGCTGTATTGTTTGCCATCAATAATATCAAAAGCACATACCTATTCTGAACGACTTTTTTAACACTTTCCAATATAGTTGTTAACACTTTCCAACGTAGCTGAAAAGTGTTTATGAATTCGGTTTGTCTGTCTGTCTGTCCGTGCTCTAACTCGCGTAAATATACTGAGATTGACATGCAATTGATATATGTTATTAAGGTTTACTATGGCATGTTCGGTATTGAAAATGAAGTGTGTAGCAGTTAAAGTTTTTGTACAGGGGCACTCAAAAGAATTCCGTTACTGTCTATGAGAAAAATCATTTGCGGTGTATTTGAATGATGTTACATTATTACAAATATAATGAAATTAATATATCTCACTGAGGTGAACTACAACAGACTTATTATAGAATATGGTGTGCACAGCACTGATAGTTTCTTTACAGGGACACTCAAAGGAATTTCGTTATACTACGGTCTATGGAGAAAATTCGTTTGCGGTTTATTTTAATAATGTTTCACTATTTCAAACATATTGAAATTGATATATATTACTAAGGTGCATTACAAGAGGCTGACTATAGAATATTGTATGTATAGAATTCATCGTTCATATACAGGGACACACAAAAGAATTCGGTACTGTCTGTCAACAATAATTTCCTGACGTGCGTTTTCAGTTGCTGAACATATTTTTAAATTTCTCATTTTTTTTTTCTATTACTTGGTATGTATCAATTCGATAGATCTTATACAGGGTGGCACAAAAGTTCTCAAAAATATTTCCGTTTTTTGACGGAAATTCCAGAAGGAAAATTTTAAATTGTGCTACGCGTTTGGTAACCGAACTAAAATTTAGTATTCTATGTAATATATATACAAATCTATCGATCATATACAGGGATATGAAAAAAAGAGTTCGGATATTTTTCCGAATATTGTTGGTAATTTGTGAAATTGGGTTTTTAAATATGTTATGCGTTTTCCAAATCGTTTACTTAGATATCATATTTCACCTTATTAAACGGTAAAGATTTGTAAAATTATTTTGAAGTGTTGGAAAGTGTTACATAATCTATGCTTGACGCATGATTTTTCGTTCTTGTTTAATAAGAAAGCGGACATCTAAAAAATGGAGCTACCTTTTTTTGGAGATAACCCTTCAATTATTAAAAATAACAAAGTTGTAAATTTTAAACAAAATAAAGCTGTCAATAGGAATTTTTCCTCGTATAATGAGAGGTGGTTAGTCATTCCTGCATTCTTTTTCTTTATTTGCATCTTCAGACTCGTCAAAAGTGCATATTGACCAAGCTGATGAAGGAGACCTGTAATTAATTGCTCAAGTATCACCTAACTAAAATTAGATTCAAAACCTTTTTAGGATAAACGGTTACCAGTGCCGACAATGTATCTGCGTTTGATGGTTCAATAATTGAAAATAAATAAGATTTCAGAAAACTTTTCCGCAACATTTTTCAGCTTTGACGACAATTTCTAATACATTCTGCATGAAAATTAATAATTCTTTTGAACTGGTTTGGCGAAAATTGCGCAGTATACGAAAGAAAGATAAGTTATCAAATATTGTCATTCAGTTGAAAGCCTTTGAACAACGAGTTGAAGTAAGGCCAGCTATGTGGAATTTTAGTTTTTTCAATCGGAAAATTAACAGTAATCATAGTATAACCCTTTACAATTTACCATCGACGGTATTTAGCCCTTTAACAGCTTTTTAAAACCTGAATGTGTGTCATATTTGAAGTAGAGAGGATATCGACTATTGAAACACAATTTTCATAATTATTTTCAGTGTTCGACTTTGTAATTTAGTTTCACCATCCATAGTTATTAAATATAAGAGTACTCCATCAGACATTGTGTTATTCTACAAAAAAGTTATTTTTCGGTACAGGGCTGTTAACTTTTGACAGAATACATATTTTTAAAAGTTAATGGTTTTTATACAATATAACCTATTAAATACATATATTTGATGAAAATTGATAATTTGTGATTTTCTTTCTTTCTATTTAATGAACGGAGATATACATGTATACCTCCGTTACATGTTGCACCTAATATTTTCTTCTAACATCTTCATTTATTTAGTGAATGTTATAAACATATTATTCATTCAATAATGTATTTCTTTTCTCTTGAAAATTCCTTTATACGTAAATTAAATTTTATTTTGAAAAAAAAAAAAGAAGTTTGAATTACTGTTATAAGTCTGTCGTGTATCCTCTGATACAACAAATTATGTTATGCAATAATTTGCAAATTATAATAACATTTGTCCCCTAATAAAAATATTCAGCCGCAGGAGGCATCCCTTTTTAATTTCAGTTGTTAGTCGTGAATGTGCAGGTGCACATTATCGTTTGTCATTAATTTAGAAGTGTATTTTCGCTGAACTAAAATGGTTGTGAACTTTATGTACCCTCCGTTCTTCATTTAAAAGGTAAGAATCATTTATTTAATAAAAATAAGTTTTTAATTCATACATGTAAAGCTTTTTTTGGAGATATTTACCTGAAGTTCCATTAAATATACTAAATGAGACTAGCATTATGAAACAAAACATTGTGTATTTAAAGTGCTGTAGTCAGAAAAAATAAAAAATAAAAGTGTCCAGTTAAACTGATGACATTAAGCTCACAGGTTATTCAGACTAATTGTATATTATACTCTTATTTCAAAGAAAAAACCCATTTAGCTAAATTAAGGAGAGGGGATTAGTTCCCTCATTTCCTCCTTTTTCTACTTAACCAATGAACCTCCAAATCTAATCAGGGAAGCGCCTTATCAGAATGAACCGGTATACCAAATTTGAAGCAAATCATATAATTCTGCATGAAAAACCCATTTATCTAAATTAAGGTGGGGGGAATAGCATCCCGTTCCCTCCCTTTATACTTATTCAATGAACCCCCAAAACTAATCAGGGAGGCACCTTAGCACAATGAACCTATATACGAAATTTGAAGCAAATCGGATAATTCTGCATGAAACATCCATTTATCTAAATAAGGGGGATTTATTCACCGTCCCCCTTTTATACTTATCCAATGTACTCCCAAAATAATCAGGGAGGCGCCTTATCACAATGAACCTATATACAAAATTTAAAGCAAATCGGATAATTCTGCATGAAAAACCCATTTATCTAAATAAGGGTGATTATTCCCTCATTCTCTCCCCTTTATACTTAACCAATGAGTCCCCAAAACTAATCAGAGAAGCGCCTTATCAGAATGAACCTATATTCAAAATTTGAAGCAAATGGGATATTTCTATCAAGAGTTATCGCATTACGTACATACATGCGTACCTACGTACCTACAAAACCGGGCACATTAGCTCTCAGGCTTTGATAGCCTGTGAGCAAAAAGAAACCAGAAGTTATATGTTAATAGGTAGAAGGTATATCCAGAGAGTATATGCTATAATTTTATTTGAGAAACAGAGAATATACTGAGTTTCTTTAAAAAATCCAGAAGGTATAAACGGCATATACTATCGTATACCCTCCACTATACCCCTGTTTATTTGTATCCTACGTTACAATATTATTAATGAAATTACCCCTTAAATCTTCATGAAATAAATTAAACACCAAATAATGAAAAGACTATATGACTACCTACATAAATCTTAAAAGAGTGAAAGCTGCACTATAGATATTAGTGGAAATTTTTTTTGAGTTAAATTTTTTAATTGAAATTTTTATGCTTCCAAAGTAGCGTTTTCCGTAGGATGACCTTTATCCATAACATTCCTTCTTATTTAGATTATAGGAAGTTCAAAAAACTATTTGAATAAACTCTTTTTTTCTTTTTTTAATGAATATATGGCAGTCTGGCAAAGGTTTTTCATCCTTGGTTTCTGAAAAAGAGAGTTCTTCAATTCTCCCTTGATTTTGTTAAAAGGTAAAGAGTTACAAAACTTATTTCCTTCATAATTCCCTGCTAATTTTAAGTTTGTAATTGTTGATTCAATACCTCTTTCATTTTTTGATAGTGTCAACTGATGACGTAAAGGAAAAAAAGAAAGAAAGAAAAAAGACATTCGTTACTCCGAATTAATATTTTCGAGCTTCTCTGTAATACCCTGTAAAATATTCTGGTTGATAAGAAAAAAGATAATAGGAAATTCTATGAATTAAAGTATAATTATTGCTTAAAATGATAAAAAACAAAACACAAAAGGTTTACAAAATAATTTTATTGATTTTATTACATTATAGGAAATTCTATTCCAAACATCCACAAAAATAGTGATTGAATACTTAACCTGCTAAATGCTGATGCCTTTACCCTAGTTAGTTGATAAGTAGGATTTTTTAAAAATTTCTGTAAAAATCTACCCTATTAAAATCCGAGCGCATATCTATGTAACCTCAAAAACTCGTAAACCACAGGTCTTAGGGCTACGAAGTTTTGCACACGGGTTCCTGGTAGGGGTCCCATGAAGATTGGGGCGAAAAATTCGAAAATTTTAAATAGATTTTTTTATTTTATGTTTTTGACGAATTTTTGCCTTTTTTTATGTTTAACTCTTAATCGCATGAGTTCTATATAATTCTAAATGTTTACTGTAATCTGAGATATACATATTACGTACGCCACGCTGCAATACTAAGAAGCTGTAGCGTGTATTACGATAATTATTTTACCTCGCAAGCAAATAATTAGAGATTATTTTATTGCGCTTAATTATTACCTTTTTAAAAAAATAAAGAAAAACTATTTATCACAAACATCAACAAAACTTTTTATTATATTTATTCCCTTATTCCAAAGATATTGTTTTATCGTCTGCTGCCACAGCAAAATAATAAATTAAATTTCATGAAAAATAAATAAATAAAATGCACAGTAGTAGAAAAAATATTTTTCTACATATTACACAGCTATATTTGGTTGTACTGATTTTACTTACCCATCATACGTAGTATAGGGTAAGTCTTGTAATCGTTTTGAAAATCGAAAAATTTTTTTTGACGGATTTACACTTTTCAGACACTGGAGATTCCGAAAAACATATTTTTAGAAAAATTTTTTTGCCGTCCGTCTGTGTGTGTGTCTGTAAACGCTCTATCTCCCGAACAAATTGAGATAGAGACTTGCAATTTGGTATGTACTTAGTATGTAATAATGGGAAGAAGCCTATTTCATTTCAATAACCTCGATTAACCGGAACATTTTTTTTCGGACTCTCGAAATATTCGTTCTGATGAAAGATATATAAAAATTTTCGAAATTGTTTATTTTAAGGAGTAAATATAAAAGACAATAAAAAAACAAATTTTGCATAAAACATGAAGTCGATCGGATAATGAGTTGCCGAGATATTTGTAATCCTATTTTCCACATTCTTCGATTTTTTATGACCCTGTATTTCATCCAAATTTCACTTCAAAGATATATTTTAATTGGAAATTTGACGCTTAATGAGATGCAATAAACCGCTAGTTAATAGGAGTGTTATTTTTGGAGTTATAAGGAAAAACCTCTTTCAAGCAATTCAGTAATCGAGCCTTTTTATGACGTCATCAAGCCACGATTTTATTTGAATTGCAATGCATTTTATAAGTAGTTTCACATTTTTATTTTCATATTTTACATTATGCATATCCATGATGGGTAAGTATTACGGTGGCCCCCAACGACTAGTTTGTTTTTAATTTTGGTTTTAGAATTAAATTCTTGAACTCCCGTGTGCAGAACGGGTTAAACAGCTAGTTAAATTATTAAATGTCGATTGCTTTCGAGTTCAAGTTAAAAAAAAAAAAAAAAAAACTTTGTCTATTTTTATTGTTTTTGAAAACATGTTTTCAGATATTGCACTTATTCTGTTTTGAAATATAATGATTTCAGAATTATAAAATAAGCTTTTTTTTTTTCTTTTTGTGTGTGTTTTAATCGTGTGCACATTGCTCCATCTCAATTTTCGAAATTAGCATTAAAAATAATTAATAAGAAGACACTCGCAAACTAATGTTAAACGCCTAGCTATTTTATGCGTCTTAGGCCTTATGGCCGTTATTAGTATAGGCTCTTAAGGGTGTTAGTCAGTGCGATCTCAGATTTCCTTCGCTAATGTTAAACCTATGATCGTTGAATGAATTCTTATATTTAAAATATTTCATCAGGAAATTAACTTATTTTTTTCTGTGTACTCTTCAGAATGTCTTCCTTTTTAACACTTTCTAACCTAGTTGAAAAGTGTTTATGAAAAGTGTTCGGGTTTGTCTGTTCGTCTTCCGTCTGTCCGTGCTTTAACTCTCGTAAATATGCTCGGATTGCCCTGGAATTTTTGCACGTTATTGTCGTTTACTATAGCATGTTCCCTATTTCAACTGAAGTGTGTAGCACTTATAGTTTTTTTTACAGAGACAGTCAAAAGTATTCCGTTACAAGAGTCAATGGGAAATAATCGTTTCAAGTGCATTTTGATGACGATACGTCATTTAAAACATAATGAAATTGATGTATAATTATGAAGCGCATTAAAACATGCTTTTTGTAGAATAGGGGCTGCAAAGCATTTATTATTCATTTACAGGGTCAAACAAAAGAATTCTGTTACACGTCTATGGGGAAAAATAGTTTGCAGTGTAATTTAGTGATATTTCGCAATTTAAAACATAATGAAAATTATATGCATTACTGGGTGCACTATAAATTGCTCTCTTGTGTGCATTGCGTTTATTTACAGGGACACACAAAAGATATTGGTTACAGTACATGTATGGTATTTACAGTCTATGTGTCGTAAGTGCGTTTTCAACTTTGGTTTAAGTTTAACTAAATTTTTTCATAGTACGTGTGTGTTTATAAACTCGGTTGATCATATGCAGGGGTACACAAGGTAATTCGTAAGTATTACAGACTATGGGAGTGAATTGCTTAAGGGTATTTTTATTAGTGTTACGCATTTTCTTCTTGAACTATATTTAGTAGACTTATAGACGTTTTTAAAATATAAATAAATTCATATACAAGGCTGCGCAAAGAACAAGATACATTGTCGTTTATGGTTGGTAATTGCTGGAAGTAAGTTTAAGTTGCCTTATGCTTTTTATACCTGAATTAAATTTTATCTTAATATGTAGTGTGTACACAAGTCTTTAGATAATATACAGGGTTGTACAAAGGATTACGAATGCATTTCCATCGATTGGTGAAAATTGCTAGATGTGAATTTTCTAACTGGACTAAATTTTATAATGCAATGTGGTATATACTCAAATATATAGATCATATATAGGGCTGCACAAAATAATTCGGCAACTTTTTTGACAATGGAAGGTAATTGCTAAAACTGAATTTTTAAATGTGTTATTTTTCCTAAATTGTTTACTACATATCTTCTGTCACCTTATTTAACGGCGAAGTGTCGTTAGAGTTTTCTGGAGGTGTTGGAAAGTGTTTCATAATCTATGCTTGATACATGATTTTACGTTCTGTGTACGCAAAGAAAAAAATATATTTTTGTTTACGGTTGGTAATTGCTGCGAGTGAGTTTTAAATTGCCTTTTAGCTTAATATGATGTGTGTACTTAAGATAATATAGAGGGCTGTACAAAATATTTCGAGTGCATTTCCATCGATTGGCGAAAATTGCTAAATGTGAATATTTTAACTGAACTAAATTTTATCATACTATATATCCACATCTATTGGTCATATACAGGGCTGCACAAAATAATTCGACTACTTTTTTGACACTGAAAGGTAATTTCGAAAACTATGGTGTTATGTGTTTTCTAAACTGTTTACATACATATCTTCTTTCACTTTATTTAACGGGGAAGTTTCGTTACAGTTTTCTGGCTGTGTTGGAAAGTGTTTCATAATCTATGCTTGACGCATGATTTTTCGTTCTTGTTTAGTTTACAAAATATTTCTAAAATAACTACTTTATTTTATTTGAAGTGTTGAAATCCTACTTGCAATTTGCCATCTTTCAACACATAAAATATTAAATTAAGCATATATTTTAGAAATATTTTGTGAACTTAAAAAAAAAGAGAAATAAACATTCGTTGTGAAGCATATAGTGAAAAAAAAGAAGTTAAAAATATTTTTCTGAGGAGATATTTAAAAAAAAAAAAAAAAAGACTTTATTCCACGCCCGTATTGTTTGACATCACCGAGGGGAAATTGTAATTTCACTGACCAACACCCTTAAAAATCGAGTAAAATCTATATGAGTAAAGACTGTAAGTTTAATAGATAATATATAACTGTAACATGACCAAAAGCAATTTGATAATAGTTAAATATTTGAGACATACATAGTTTAGATGTAATGAAAAAAAAAGAGTTAACTTTACTATTAATTCCAGCTTTCCAAAATTAACCTCTTTAATACGCTCTGCTGCTGGAACATAATTATTCGTACCTGGTCCCGGTAGGAATAACTCTGTTAAAATTTAATTGCATAATTTATTGCAGCACAGTTTGTTGTTCCCTGACGTTTTTAATGCATTTAGAAATAGAAACGACTAAATTACATAACATTCAGAAAAAAAGTACGTTCTTTGTAGTCATTTGTCACGATTCAAGATTAGTAAACGGTGTTTGTTTCCCGCCATTTCTGTTCTACTTTAAATATAACTTCACACATTACTAACAGAGCATGAAAAAGCAGATGTCTGTAACAACATTTATGTTTATATTTAACTATTGTAGTTTGATTTCTTTCTTTTTTTCTTTTTCTTTTTTTTTTTTTTTTTTACGCTTAAACCTGATTATTGACCCTTTTCAAGTAAATCTGAAAAACTGCGTACTTTATCAGTATTGATAACAAAATAATTAAAATTATTTTACAAAAATCTAGAATGTTTCGTTTTATTTGCCTGTTTATTCTTTCACAGTTTGACTATCAGAAAAGTGGACAGGTTGGTTGGTTTTATGACGGCCGATTATCTACTCGAGGGATATAGGCCCTAGGGGGGAATGCCCTCCGTGGGGATCTTTCTAAGGGATTCTAACCCGTATTTACGGCAAGGTTAGAAGAAAACCACGGAAAACTCCGAACGGTTAGATCGACGAGTGCGACAGGGGTTTGAACCCAGAACCTCCCGTTTTAAAACCTTCAGCCACTGGTGGGGCGAAAAGTGGACAGATAAGATTGAAATTTCAATGTGATGGAAGTTGACTGTAGAATATTTCTTAATTCAGACAGCTTAGAAATTATCAAATCATTAAGTTTAAATATTCCCGAGTATACGGTTTACATTCTGTGTAAAAAGTATCCGAAATTTATCATTTAAAACACGCGCAAAAAAGATAAAACATTTTTTTCTTTCTTTTCATTCTGTCTTTTTCTTTCTTTTTTTTCCTTTGTAATTTGGTACCATTGTAGCTGAGTTACAACGCGGAGTTTGAGCGCTATCTGTGATTTAGCGTCTTGACAGCAGCTTTTTTTTTTTTTTTTTTTTTTTTTTTTTTTTTTTTTTTTTTTTTTTGGTAGGGGGGGGGGGGGGTCATAGTTTGGAGTGCTGTGCGAATTTTAACAATGGAAAAATTTGTTGAACAACGAGTTTGTCTTAAATTTTTTGTTTCAAACGAAATTTAGTGTGCCGAAATGTGGATTTTGCACCACAATAATGCACTGTCGCTCGAAGCTATCGTTGTGCAAGACTTTTTGGCCAAAAACGCAACAAATGCGCCATCGACCAAACACCGTACCTGTCTGATATGGTCCCGTGTGTGACTTTTACCTGTTCCTGTAGCTAAAATTACTACTTCGAGGAAGGCGTTTTGAGTCAATACAGACCATAAAAGAAAATTCGCTGAATCCCATAACCCAATCAACCAACAAAAAATGCATGAAGTATTGAGTACGGACTGGAATAGTTGTATTGGGTTCGATGAAGGCGACAAAATAAATTTTGATGAATACCTCTCATGCTTCAACATATCTTCATGTATGTAATATCATGACAGCCGAATGACACAACGATTCTTCTTTTTAAAATTTAAATGCACAGTTTATTAAATGACAGCTGATATTTACAAGATGATTATTTACATTATGTACACTTTCACTAATATTCATAAAAATTCCACCTAAACCACATTACTTCTTAAACAACCAAAATATACTCGGATGCCTTCCCACATCCTACTTACTCCGAACGCACCACCATTCCTTCTCTCTTCTCTTCACTTCTGTTTACTTTTTTAAACAAAAAAAAAAAAGGTTGGAAGGATATTGGTTGCATAACACCCCCCCGATAAGATTGTGCTACGCAAAGCGAAGCAAAATCTGACAAATAGCAACCATACAACTATACAGCATAAAATATATATAAAAACACAATTCAAAACATATGTATAGAAGCCTTGTTATAATGAATATATAAGAAACATATAAAAAACACTAACAATTCAAAACAGATGTATAGAAGCCTTGTAATAATAGTTATAATGAATATATAATAAACATATAAAAAAAACACTAACAATTCAAAACAGATGGAAAGACGACTTGATATAATACTGCATACCAAAATTAAACACAAAATAAAGTATCACTTAAATAATCCTTATACAGTAACTAGTCGTGACAGACTGTCTGCATTTTTTAATTTTGCACCTGGGCAATGAGAAATATTTATGTTATATCTCTGTAGAGATAAGGCCCATCTTTGTAATTTTGCAGACTGAGGTGCAGATTTCTGAAGATATATTAAGGGATTGTGATCAGTTATTAGTTCAATTTCCGCACCAAACACATAAACTTCAAATTTCTTTAATGCCCACACTACCGCATAAGCTTCACGCTCGATAGTCGACCAGTTTTGTTGCACCTTAGTGAGCTTTTGGCTAGCAAAACTAATAGGACACAACTTTTCTTTCTCATCTCTTTGCGATAGACAAGCACCAACTCCATAAGAACTGGCATCACTCTGAATAGTGTAAGGCTTTTTAGGATCTGGTGTATACAGCTTAGGAGCTTCACACAATAAATGTTTTAAAGTTTGGAAAGCCTCTTCTTCAATCTCAGACCACGGAATGATTTCTGGGATTTTCTTTTTTGTCAAGTCTGTTAAAGGCTTGGCGATTTCAGCATAATTTCTTATGTAGTCACGATAATAATTAAATAAACCCAATGCACTTCTGAGGGCTGTTTTGGTTTTAGGCGATTCTATTGTCTCAATGGCACGTAACTTCTCCGGATCGGGCTCATGTCTATCTCCTCCTATGACATGACCTAGATACTTGATCTGTGCCTTTGCAAAAACACATTTTTTAACATTCACCGTGAATTTCAGTTCAGTTAATTTGGATAAAATAGCGTCAAGATGTTTCAGATGATTTTCCCAGTCATTTGAAAAAATAGCAATATCATCCAAATATGCTCGACTATACTCACGATGTTCATCCAGAGCATTGTTGATCGATTTCTGGAATGTGGCAGCTGCATTGCGCAATCCAAAGGGCATGACTTTCCATCGGTATTGAGCACGATGGGTTTTAAAAGAAATAAGATCTCGACTCTGTTCTTCTAGAGGAATTTCCCAATACCCTTTTAATACATCTAAACATGTAATTATGTTAGCACTTCCTATTTGATTAATTAATTCAGTTGCATTTTCCATAGGGTAATCAAAAGGTTTTGTCACTGTGTTCAATTGACGAAAATCTATACATAAGCGCATGCTACCGTCTTTCTTTGCGACACATACGACCGGATAAGCTATTTCAGCTTCACTTTTTTCTATTAGTCCTAGATGCTCTAACTCTTCTATTTGTTTGTCCACTTCATTTTTTAGTGATTCCGGAATTTTATAAATATATGGTTTCTTTCTTTCCGCACCTGGTAATAAACGAATTTTGTGTGCTCCAACGTTGGCAACTTGAATTTTGCCTGAGAATAACGGTGAATGTTTTTGTAGAAGTTTACTTAACTCTAATTGTTTATCAACCTCCAGATGACTAAGGTCTACTTCTATATTATTTTCATTCGAAGTATTAGCTTTAATTGGTGTTGGGTGAATTTCACCAAATTCTACATCGTCTTCAAAAATGACTCCAACAGTCTGTACTCTTACGTTAAATTTCCTTATTTTATTCGCATGAACATGTCTGACACCCCCATCAGGTAATTTCACTTTATACGAATGTGGTTTTATTCTTTCAAGTATTTCTCCGGGTCCTGTCCATCTAGCATATAATTTATTGGTAGAATCAGGGATAAGTAAATATACTAAATCACCTTTTTCAAATTCTTTCATTCTACTTCGACGATTGAAATAGCGAGTGTAATTTTCTTGTTTTTCTGCAGCAGTTAAAGAAGCCATGTCAGCGGCTCTTTCCAAATTTATTTTTAATTCTTGTAAATAGTCTACTGCTGAATTACTAAGATTCAATGATAAGGGGATTTCACCTGACCATGATGACTTTAGTACTGCCAAGGGACCTCTAGCTTCCCGACCATACATGAGCTTAAACGGTGATACTCCAGTTGTGCAATTTGGCACTTCACGGTAGGCAAAAAGTAGAAAAGGAATATGTTTATCCCAATTAACAGGATCCGTACGAATTACATGATGTAGTATTTGTTTAAACACACGATTAAATTTTTCAATCAATCCATTCGAAGCGGGGTATGATGGAGTTGAAAAGCGAGGACATGCCCCTAACCGGTTCTCAAATTCTTTAGTCAGTTCAGATTTAAAATTAGTGGCCTGGTCTGAACAGATAACTTCAGGAATTCCGGTGCGCATAAAAATATCTAATAAAGCATCACACGCCGTTTTCGCAGAGAGACTCCGTAATGGTACTACTTCTGGCCATTTAGAATTTTGATCAATTAAGGTAAGACAATATTTGGTGCGCGGACAACAGGGGTTATCGGAATTTTATCTGTTTGTTTCTCAGGGTTCTTTAACTGACAGTTCTTACATGTTCTACAATAATTTTCTACATCTCTTGAAATATTCGGCCAATAAAAAGATAATTTAATTCTTTCTTTTGTTTTTCGCATAAATGATTCCCAAAAATTGAATCATGAGCTAATTCTAACACTTTATTTCTATAACTTTCCGGTAGAACGAGCTGATATATTTTATCACCGCAAATAGTTTCTTTATGATACAATAAATTATCCCGTATCAAAAAATTATTTTTTCCTAATCGAGCGTCCTTGAATGAATTCTTTAAGGTTGCGCAATCTTTTTGTTCTTTACAAAACTTGTTAAACTCTGAAAATTCATCATTTCGATCATTTTGTTTATTCTCTGAAGAAATAAAACAAACATTTAATTCCTCTTTCGCCAGTGGGGCGTCTGAGCTATTTTTAGCTTCGTGACCTTCGAACTCCTGCAACTGACTATTACACAACTCTTCATTTTGAAGTTCAATCAAAGCATTATATACATCTGGAGTTAATAAACAAGGGACATTTAAGTTTTCAGTGAAAGCAAAAAGCGTATTTAAAGTGACATAAATTCCACTGTTAGGTAATTTATAATGGATGGGTATAGTAGCCAAATTTGCTTGTACTTTTTCTTTGAAAGCGGACTGTAACAAAATACTACCTTTAGCTTCGATTTTCAGATCGGAAATTAATGACGTATTTAAAATACTAATTTGGGTACCTGAATCCAAAATAGCTTCTATTTCTTTTCCTTCTACATAAATAATGATTTTTTTTAAAGGAAAAAGAACTTCGTTTAATTGATCATTCATGTGTAAATGCATGGAACTAACATTAGTGACTACTGCATTATTATTTTTATTTGGATTCAATTTATTTGTATCTTGTTGCATTTTCGGTTTTCTCTGACCCTGATCATCATTTTGAGTATAAGATTTATCATTCTTATTTCTTCTGTTTGGGCAAAATTTTGCTAGGTGTAATGGGGAATTACAAATGTAACAATCACGCGATTTTGAGAAGTGTCTGTTCTCATACGTAACTTGATTTTTTCTTAGTTGTGGGGGAACATATTTATTATTTTCATTATTCACTTCACGATAAATAGGCCGTTTCTCAAATTTTGTTTCCTCGAAAGACCTGCCTTTTGCAGTAAAATAAATGTCACAGTCTTTCGATAACTGATCGGACAAAAGCCAACTTTCTCCTTGCTTGACTGCAATGTGAGTAGCTAGCTCATTATCCAAAGTTTCAAAAATTTTATCTGATATTATTAAATTAATAAGTGAATCGAAATCTTTAACGTTTCGAATTCTACAATAATTTAACCAACAGGATCTTAATCGCGAACCGAACTGTTGATGGGTTTCACCAGGTAGCGTTTCTAAAATTTTGTAAACAAGTAAATGGGGACGGTTCATATTCTTTCAAAATTAAAGATTTAATTTTATCATAATCAGCTAATTCTTTATCATCAATATAAACAAGAACATTTCCTGCTTTTTCACCTACTAATTTTAGCAAAATTTCCGATTTATATTCCTTAGGAACATTTTTGTGCTTAAACGCTCTTTCTAAAGAATAAAAAAAAAGATTCCATGTTTCATTTTTCTTGGGCACTGGAATTACCAAAACTTGAACTGCTTTAATTAATTTATCTAATGATAATGACGTACTATTTTCCCCTTCGTTATGGGTTAAATTCTCGCTTCTCATTTGTTGTTGTAAACGCAATCTATTTACTTCCTCGCCATTTTTTCTTTCTGACACTGTAGTCGATAAAAATTCAGTTACGAAATCTTTATCTTTTAAGTATTCTTTAGATTTCAATAAAAAATCTTTTAATTCGGGTACTCTCTTACTAGCATCAGCTTCTTCGCCTATTTCTTCCAGAACAATAAGTAAATCCGCTTTAGTTACGTTTTTAAACATTTTCGAATAAAGTTAACAGTATCTTACTACACAATCAAATGATAAAAAAAAAAATATATCTCACCTCTATTTTGTAATCCAAACACTGCGATTCAAAGCACATACTTTATTATTTTAAATCGTAGAAATAACTCTTCTTCTCGTTATGAGAGCGTGCTGTAATATCATGACAGCCGAATGACACAACGATTCTTCTTTTTAAAATTTAAATGCACAGTTTATTAAATGACAGCTGATATTTACAAGATGATTATTTACATTATGTACACTTTCACTAATATTCATAAAAATTCCACCTAAACCACATTACTTCTTAAACAACCAAAATATACTCGGATGCCTTCCCACATCCTACTTACTCCGAACGCACCACCATTCCTTCTCTCTTCTCTTCACTTCTGTTTACTTTTTTAAACAAAAAAAAAGGTTGGAAGGATATTGGTTGCATGACAATGTATATATATTTTCATCTCCTTTAAACGCACTGGTGTACTCCTCCTAGCTACACTATCTGCATAGTTACATGTGATCACACTTCCTCTTCGACAGCATGACAGTGAACTAAAAGATTTTATTGTTAAAGTGAACTGGGACTTACGAACTAACTGATGAAACAATGTGCTTCAAACATTTTACCTTTTTATAATTGTTATTCTTTTGAACACAGTCTGTCTCTGCCCATTGTCTTTCTCATAGCAGTCTGGTTTTTAATAACCTTAGTTTGTTCTCTTCTATAGTACTTAATTAAGGGCGTTCCAATCGGGCCCATCGGATGCTACTCCTGGAGACGGGCAGTCTAATTCTGTGTGTCCTCGGGTATTCGGGTATTTTCGTGCCCGCACAGGAGTTTCTGGTTCGGTTGTGCTGAGTCTCAAAACGATCTCCTGCGTGTCAGGAGTGTTCCGGCTGTGAAAACACACCAGTGGTGTCGACACCAGTCCTTGTGATCAGATTATTCCATCATACTTAGGTAATCAAGCATATTATACTATTATATACTATATCTACTTTGTACACATTCCTAGAAACATTATATTTACAACAGAATGCGATGGAAAAGAAAATACTACTTGAAACTAAAAAATATGAATAGATATCCACATGTACATACGTTTCGATTATCCGAGGTCGGTGGTCCAGTGTTAATAAAAATAATTGATATTGGATATATTAATTTTCTTTATATAAAACCACTCTGGAAATTTTCAAACTACTTTTAGTTTAAATGTGTGAACATTTTTTAACAATTTTGAAAATTTTATCTTGATAGTTGAATTCTAAAATTTTTCTGATGGAAATTACCATTCTTGCTGATTTTTTTAACCATTGGGAAAATGGTTGTTGCTTTCGGTCGAGAATGAACCTCTTGACGTCGTCACTTTATTTTTTTTAAGCGTTTTTAACGAAATTCTGTAAATTTAGAAGAATTTTTCTTTGAATAGGCAATAGAAATGCATAAAATCGTTACAAAAATGTTAAAGTTACAAAAAGGATAGATGCAAGAAAAAAAGCCGAATTCTAAAATTGACGTCGGATGAGAAATCGTCTTATAAAGCAAAAAACGTGGTCTTCAACTTTAATTTCTTCAAAATACCTTTGGCTCAGACATCAATCTAAACAAGAGTTAAAGCAATACTTAAATTTTACTTAGGGAATGGTCTACAAATAGAAATTGTACCAAACTTTAAAAATTTCAATGCTAATACCTAAAGTTGGCATCATATTTGGATATTTCGGTTTATTCTACCTTCGGATACCAAACGGGAGTCAGTAGATAGGAAATGGGACTTTTGTGTCAGCAGCAGGCGGTGGTAGATCATACTATAGTAGGTGGGTGGAATAGCTAGCGTGGGGAAGTTAAGTTAGAGTGGGGTGGGGCGAATAGGTCTGCTATAAGAGGGGGGATTTTAGGGGGGGGGCTAAATTAATAAAAATTTTAAGTCTTATAGTACGAGGTAACGGTTATGGTAGAGTCCGAACACTGCCCCGCTATCCCTCTGCATTTTCCCAATGGTTGTTGCAATTTGTTAAATTAGAATTTTTTTTTTAGAATTTATTTTTCATGTTTTCTGTTTTTGTGTCTATAATTAAATAAGTTCTTTTTAAAGAAAAAATAAATTTTGAAAAATTTGAACTCTAGTGTGTAGGGAAAGTAAATAAAAAAAAAAGTGAAATTACTTCTTTCAGCAGTATCTTTTACCAAGGGCACACGCATGAGGTACAAGATATCACCCCACCCCTTTAAAAATAAATAGTGGACTTTACTAAGTGAATCTGGAAATATGTTTAGTCCGTTTATTAAGTTTTTAATTTTAATAAACTTTGATTTGCGTATATTTGTCTACATCTGTTTACCTTGTGAATTTTTTCGGACTCTGTCTGTATTTCAGTACTTTAAAAACTATTCACGAAACATATTAAAAATGCGAATAGTTTTCATGTGTTTTCGAGTAATTTTTACACATTGTCATATCAGACCTAATCTTAGAACGCTCTTTTAGTAAAAAATTCACTCTTAAGGCATTTATTTTTTAGATTAGTATTTAAGTCTGAAATAATCTATATATATAAAACACCAAGGTATGTGGCGGCGAAAATGAGGATATTTCTCTTTTATCGAGTGGTTTGCTTTCACTAATTTGCGAATATTAAGAAAAGTATCTGAGGTATCGATTTAAAACTCACCACACATATGTGGAAAAATTTTCTGGATCCGAAATCCAATTTTTGTAACAATCGGCCGGTAATTTTTCTTAATTTTTTCAAAAAATCCCAAATATTTTTCTGCATCCGAAAATCTAATTTTTGAAAAAATCGGCCGGTGATTTTTCTTAAGTTTTGCAAAAAAAAAAAAAAAAAAAAGACTTAAAAAATTTTCTGCATCCGAAAATCCAATTTTTGTAAACATCGACCGGTAATTTTTCTTAATTTTTTTAAAAAATTGACCCAGACGTCTGAAAAAGGAAAGAAAGTGCGAAGTCAAACCAAAAAAATGCGCTATTTTTTTTGTTTCAAAAGTTACCTATATTTGTTAATGTTAAAGGTCACTGGTTAAATTTTGAAGCGGGAGGGGGAGGGGGAGGGGGGGGGGGGGCTTTGGTATTAATTTAAATATCGCGTTAATATTAAAGGTATATAGTTGAAATTTAACTTTTTCGGAATTTTTTTTTTACATGCAAAATGTTTTTAAAAATCCATCTACTTTACATTATTATGCATTCATTAAAGTAGAATTTTTGTTTAGTTCATATACTAGAAAATGGTGGCTTGGCAGCTGGCGGGAGCACTTCGAAGAAGAAAGAGAATTAAGCGATGGACACGATAACTCATTGTACATGTACACTTAACCTAAAACAATGAGAAAAAAAATTAGCTTTTTTAGTCCAAAAGCTAGAGAAATGTGTAGCCATTTTAAAAAATATGAATCTTGAGGGAAATTGCATCAATTCAAAGTAAAATGTTAATTTTTAACCAGAAATTTCGTTACCTAAACTTACACAGAAAAGTGAGATTTCAATATTTCGAAACAATCCTACGTATTTCGCTACAAAAATATGACGATTGATTTTTTTTAAAAATCAAATTGATTGATTGAATTTTTCCGGAGCTGGAGTGACTACTGATTTTGAAAAGAATTAAACTATAATATTTACTTTTGTGCTTACAAAACAGTTTTCCACTTTTAAATTCTCACAACTTCCTTCCTCTGGAATTGAAAATGGCTACAAAAACAACAACTGGTGTAGTCACTTACTCAGCTGAATAATAAAACTTATATCTAAATACTTTTTAAATGAGTAACAGAGGACCTACGTACACGAGGACCCTACCCTAGATACGTAGATATCTACTGATGGAATTCAGTTATTGTAAAATATGTCATGTGTGTAAAAGTTAATTTCTTAAACTTCTACCCATTGTTATCGTCAAACATCTTTTAAAGACTCTTACCATTCTCATTTATTAAAATGCAATTAGCATACTTGCCAACTTTTACACTTTAGGTGTAAAATTTACACTTTTTGACCATTTTTTACACTTTTACACTTAGGATGTTTATTTTTACACTTTCTTGAAAAGTTTCTTCTAAGCTCTATTTTATTCCCTAAAATTAGGAAATACTTTTTAACTTCTTTTATATTTATTTATGTATTATACATATTATGTATTAGTTGCTGAATGTAAAGAAATATTTCATATATTTAAAATCATGAATCAAGGTTTCATATTCAAAATATACCGTACAAAATCTTTTAATTTTCATTGTATTTAAATGGAAGTCGTGTTTTGGGTAATGTTTTTGCTTAGACTTTCTTTAAAAAGAAAACAAAGAAGCTGTCTGTATATGTTTCATATACAGACCATTGGGCACTTTTGATATTTAAAAGTCAGGGCACTCTTTTTAAGACAACATTGAGTCAGTTTTTACTATGAAGGCAAATTTTTTAATGCAAAAAGGAGAAAAGACCATATCAGTATATTATTTAACAACATTCATCTGTTACATGCTTAAATGCTGTTTATATCTTTTTTATATAATGTGTAATATGCTTTTATGAAAGAAAAAATTGCAAGAAATGCACTTCACGCGTTATTTTACACTTTGCCATTTTGAAAAGTTGGCAGGTATGAATTAGAAACTAATTTATGCCAATTTTCATTAAAAGAATTTTCATAAATGATATTTCGCTTTTAATTGCTAATATTGATGGATTTTACATTTATCGCATTTATTTCTTAAATACAAAAATTACGTATCTCTAATTATAATCAAAGTGCATTTTCTTAAATATTAATACTCAGCACTTTTCGATGCGCATAAATTTTGAAATAACAGTTAAACTGGTTCAACATAACACAGATTTTTAAACATCAGCCCGGCTTTCACTCGCTTTATTTCTTAGTCCTAAGTTTTTTCCAAACAATTTATCTGCACAAGTCTTGCCATTTATTTCTTGCGTGACATCATAATCATACATGAGTGATCGTATAGGCCACACGCAGCAACTAAAAATCAAAGTAATATTGAGACGAAAGTAATTAGATTTACCTAACCTTTTTTTTAAATTGCGTATGTGTAATATTGCTAATGATAGTTGAGTATTACATAATTCATTTTGGTCTCTAAGCCTCAAACTTTAGCTCATTAATTTAATGTTCCATGTGTTGAATTTCTTAAAGCAGCTTAAGCGGTCAAATATACTTTTAAATCGACCTATTTTAAACAACAGCAGATTTGAAATTTTGATGTAAAGCAAAAACTATCATTAAAAAAAAAATCTAAAAAAAATCTAGTTATTACCAGATACGGCATTAGAGAGGTACATTAAAAAAGAATTTTATTCAAAACTATTATTTTGTAGTTTACGCGCACGATTTCACAAACATGGTTAGCCAGATTTTCATGCACTGTAACATCTAATATAGTAAATTAATGTGCAGTACGTGAAAAAAAATAGTCATAACTCCAATTCTCAAAAGTCGCAGAATAAATTTTGTTTATATCAAAATTTCCTTGTTCACGATTTTCTAAAATCCTGTTACAGTAAACTTTTCCTGAGGGGCCGCATACATATTTATTCTACGAACTTTGAAAATCTTTACAGAAACCCCTATATATATATATATTTTCATTCGTCGAGCTGTATTTACACCAAATACAAATTGGATATTCAAAAACACGCGAAATATGAATTAACACATTGATTACCGTGGTACACAAATACGTGTGACAGCAATATTTCCCTAGGACCACACGATTACATGTGCCATCAATATTTTCATTGAAGACAGTTTATTGCTATGAAACGAGACTATTGATAATTTACTACCATGTATTTAATAACTCAGTGCCCCCCCCCCCCCCCAGGCATGTTTAGTGACTTCAGTTTGACTTTCAACGTGTAAAAATAACAGAAAATTAGATATTTACTTTCTTTAATCTAGAATAGAAGAAAGTATTGAAATAGAAATTTTTTTTATATATATCGTGTGGGGTATCTTTCAAAAGATCTCGTAACGTCGAAATCAAAAATATATTTGTTTTAGTTTTAGGTATTATATTTTCAGAGATATCGTCGAAAATGTACCGCAAAAATATGCCCCCCCCCACACACACACACCTGTTTCTGAATCTACTGAAACTGAAATTATGAAAAAAAAGTAGGGCTAGTAGGAGTTAATTTAAATTATTAGGTCACATAATTTTTGAGAAAATCGCATTTTTCCGTTATGCACAAACTTTACTTTGCGGGCGCTCGTGGTACCGATCGACGCGAAATCATCCAAGGATTGTTGATAATGATTTTTGAAAATATTGTCGATAATTAGCCGAGATGTTAATTTAAAACTCATCTAGAAAACTGCGGGACGAAACAAGGCGATGTTGCAATTTTGCGACCTTCGTTCGAAGCGCGCTCGGCACAATGCCAAATTTAAACTTTGTACAAGATCTTTGTATTAGGTAAGGTGAATCATAGTGATAAGTAATCAACGTTTTTCATTCTAATTGAATTCGACTATTGAATATGGCAATTATTGAAAAATAAATCATAGAATAATTCCAAGACATTAAAAGTCCGTAGTTTTGAGACAGCAATCGCTTATAACTCAATATGTAATTAATTTGTGATGAAAAACTTTTCGATTACAAATCACTTCAATAATCATGCCTCCAAGTATCACCCCTTTGTGCGCGAGTAAAACTCGACCGATTACTTTTTAAATAAATGTGAAACTCTGATATTTATGCCCATTTGGATTATCAAAGAAAATATTGCCAACTCCCCAAACCACAAATGTTTAGAAGATGCGGGAAGAAAAATCAACCAAAATGAGAAACCATATTACAATTACAGAACCATGTAACAATTGGGAGATAAAAGATAAAACATCTCCATTTATTTAATTACGATAATAACAGTTATTAAACTATATTACAATTATAGAACCATATAACAATTGAGAGATAAAACATCGTCATTTCTTTAATTACGATAATAACAGTTATTAAAGAACAATTCAATTCAATTCAACCAAGCAGGGAAGCCTACCATATGGCTTAAGCTCTACAAGACCTGCTCGGTCTTGGTTTATTTGAAAAAAAAAAATGACAAATGAGGTCATTAGGCTTTTGCATAATTACATTACAATAGGTTCACATTAGGCTGAATTTTTGAGAGTTCATAAGAGTTTATGATTTAAAGTTCGCATTGGATGATGCTAGTTACATGATTGTTTAAGTCCTATTTACACTTTTGATTGTCACGAACAAGATAAGTTCACCAGGGTTTATGATTTAAACTCCACAATAAATGGTGGTAGACAGATGATATTTTAAGTTCTATTTACACTGTTGATTGTTACGATTAAGAGTTCACTATGGATGAGCGATGTTTGATGAAGACGTAATATTCTTTTTACACTACACTGTTGAGGATTGTTTTCAAGAGTTTAAAAGGGAAGTGTGGGGGGGGGGAAACTTAGAGTTCTGGATATAATTTTGGAAAATGGTTAGATTTTTTTTTTTTTTTTGGGGGGGGGAAGGTTTGGGAGATCGTTGATTAGTCTTCCTCGACCGTGGAGAAGTCCACTGGTGGAAGTTGGAACAGATGTTGATTGTGTTCCATGAGGGAAAGACATTTTGCGAAAAAGGAAATAAATGATTAACAGTTCAATGAAAATCCCTTCTTAAAGGGACGCCTCAGCAATCCTCGCCGATCGCGTAATCCCCATGTTAATGTATGAGGAAGTTTTAATACAGGATCATTCATTACCAAATAATATTATCGAAATTTATTTTTTCACAATCAAAAGCACAGTGGCGATTTTTTCTGAATTCTTGAATAAAATTTGATTTTTTATTCTGTTTTCTAAGACCTTTTTCACAAATAAGGTAATTGTCAGAATGAATAAAATAGTTTTCAAATAAAAATAATTTAAAAACAAACAAGCAAACAAACAAACAAACAAAAAACCCTTTTTAAGCTTTCAATGTTTATCTTAAAAATCATGACTAACTGCAATTCATGTAGTTGAAAAAGAAAAAAAAAAGAAAACCCGTGATAAGGCTCCGATTATTGAAAATCCACCCATTCTGACTTACTCTTGATAGAAATCACAAGCTAGTGAATTTATTAAAAAAATATATAATTTTTACTCTGTTCCTTTTTTAAGATATGACAATAGGAAAATTATTTAGGATTTCTAAATTGTTTTCTCACTATATGATCATAATTCAATTAATATCAAACTGTTAAATGATAAGAGTATTAAAAAAAAACATTACATACTTTTTTTTTAAATTTTAATCCACAGTATATCATATGGTTAAAATGTTATTTATCCTGTCCAAATTTCAAGCAATTTCGTGCATTTATTAAGTAAAATATTTAATAAACAGTATTTATATTTTTTAAAGCATACAAATGCAATTAAAATTATTAATATCGAGAAGTTGAAATTACAAATTTTATGACATTCATTATTTCTACGGAATATAATGGAATTAAAAAAAAATCATAGAGCTAAGAAAATGTAGTAATTTTTTTATTGAAATCCTTATATTTTTATCGAAACCGATTGATATATCCTTTCTAGAACACAATCAATCATAACATTATAAATAAGCGCAAAAAAAGAAGAAAAAAATTAGCCTAACAGTTTAAAATACCGTATTTTTCGGCGTATAATCCGCGGCTCAAATAATTCAGTTTAAACACAGAAATTTTATTTAGTAACTAGATGACTCGCCCGGCGTTGCTCGGGACCGTGATAATAAAATTAAACAAATCTAAAGTTTGTATGATTTTATATCTTTAACCCGATTTTGTATAAATTATTTATTTAAAATTGCTTTGCATGGCGTCTGAAAATCCTTTATTCCCACTTTCCGCCGATACGGGCGCATTCTGATAAATGGAATTTGTTTTGTGCAAATCAGAGCAAGGCGTTAACCCCCCTCCCTCCCCATACCCGAAAATATAACGAATAATTTGTTCAAGAAAAACACCTTTACCTACATTAACGCGATCATTAAAAAAAGAATTAAATTTTTCTGATAATTAGAACATAACGAAGACGCTACGCTAAAATAGCCGGCAGATGATAACACTTCCCATCCTCAATTTCAGATCTATATCTTAATTAGTTATCTAAATTTTTGTTCATTAGTAAAAATTGACAATTATTTCCTTTCATTTTCGCAAACTAAATGAAGGGATCGGCCAGAGAAACAGATCTCTTTGTAGTTCAGTTTTTAATGAAAGCAGATCCCTGTCTGAAACTTTCTCGGATTTTTGTCACTGGCGCCGGCAGTTTTTTGCATAAATTAAGAAAAATTACCGGCCGAATTTTTCAAAAATTGCATAGTCGGATGCAGAATTTTTTTTTTACATATGCTCAGAAAATTTTAAATTGATATCTTAATTAGTTTTCTTAAAATTCACTAATTAGTAAAATAATTTCGAATTCGTTCATTTCCGCTGGCAAATCCACAACAGAAGTTATCTTTAGCCATTTTGATTTAAAAGATGGCATTTTCGATGCAATGTTTAATGATATTCTAATTAATATCTTGAGTAATAATCAAAATATTAAAATTCTGAGACTCAGGTGCACATAGTCAGACCTTGGACTATCCACACTTAAATTTTCAGACTTCTAGGTGGGATAGATTTTGCTAGCCATCGCAGACAGACAGACAGACAAACAAACACACACACACAGAGCGAAACTTTCTTTTATTAGTACAGATTGAAGTAAAGTATATTCCGAGTTCAAGAAACTAGCATTTTATCAAATGCAATTTCTGGGACTAAAATGAATTTTTTGAGCCGCGGAGTATAGGCCGAAAAATACGGTAATGATGATCGTTAATTTGCAACAAATCCAATATCACTCACATATGATCTAAAAAGAACTATTATGCATTTTTCGAACGCAACAAGAATGAGCTAAACATATTCTAAGGACACTAATCTACAATTATGAAAAGTTGTACATAGAAAGGTAACCTCTGTTTGCACTTAATATGCATTTTGGGAAATTTCTCCAATGTGCGACATGTGCTTTCTGACGGTGAAAACTAAATTTCGATAATTAAACAGTAAAACCTTCTTAAAGGGATCCTTCAGGTTAAGAAATACTAATGGCTTCAAAGACACTTGTTTCAACAAATAAATTTAATAAAAACTAATTCTGGTAAAATTCCTTTATCTCTTCCATTAAAATTCTTTATTTAAGGGAAAAATATTTAGAGATAACAAACATTTTTTTTTCTTAAATGAAATTGTAATCAACCATTTTAAAATACCTATTATATACTTATAACTAATTTTAAATTAATACACATTATTAAATTATTTAAAGTACATTTTTTAAAATTATTATTATTGTTTATTTTTTTAATATTCTATTATCTTGGATTTTCTGATCGAATTTAAATTACATTGTATAATTATGTATGTTTCGGTTTTACTTATTGTTAGTTTCAAACCATACTTTCTAATAAAGTGCATCTCTATTTAAGAGACAAAATGTTTAGTCCCATACGTGATCCTTATTGGAAGATTTTACCGTATTAGGTAATGAATCCTCCAGTGTTTAAAAATTTCCATAGATTAACATTGGATTTCGAGATATCTCACAGAAAAACCTTTTCGTTCAGCATCCCTTAAAAATTGCCTCCGAATCTCTCAGGAATCGCCCCTTGTCAGCCTCTTTCTCGGTACGGGAGTTAATCAATTCTTTCACACGTTCTGTTGGAACTTACCCCACTCTGCGAAAAGCCTTGACCTAGAATCTGGGCGCTTTTACCCGTTCCCAACAGCCTCTCAGATCCCCATCCTAACCTTGGGATCATCTCGAAGATTAGGCGTTTCACCTTGCAAGCACATTTCCCGACCTTCGCAGACCTTGGCAGAGGGATGACGACCCTGATTTTTTAACACTTTTTCTATCCTCGATCTTAAAGGTGTAAGGGAACTGTCAGCTTTTCTTCTCAACTTTCTAGATGTTTAGTAATTATGGAAATGGCGATGTAACCGTTTACACGTGTCTTTACTTACGTGATCATGATCATAGAAACGTTAGAGGAATTTAATTACCTCTAAGGAAAAATTGTATTTTGAGCACTTTCGAATCTCAAAGGTTAAATCTTAGCGTAATGTATGTAAGCAGTTTCTTGCGGTTTTTGAAAATGCTGGGAAAGTCCTATTGCTATTAAGAATTTGTTTTCCGTTCTTTGTCTTTTTAACATTTTCTAACAAAGTTGAAAAGTGTTTATGAATTCGGTTTGTCTGTCTGTCTGTCCATGCTCTCTCCCGTAAATATACACAGATTGCCATGCAATTTACATATGATATTGAGATTTACTATTTTGAGCGCTTACGCTTTAGTCCGAAATCTCAAAGGATAAGTCTTAGCGTGATGTATGATGTATGTAAGCAGTTTCTTGCGGTTTTTGAAAATGCTGGGAAAGTCCTATTGCTATTAAGAATTTGTTTTCCGTTCTTTGTCTTTTTAACATTTTCTAACAAAATTGAAAAGTGTTTACGAATTCGGTTTGTCTGTCTGTCTGTCCATGCTCTCTCCCGTAAATATACACAGATTGCCATGCAATTTACATATGATATTGAGATTTACTATTTTGAGCGCTTACGCTTTAGTCTGAAATCTCAAAGGATAAGTCTTAGCGTGATGTATGATGTATGTAAGCAGTTTCTTGCGGTTTTTGAAAATGCTGGGAAAGTCCTATTGCTATTAAGAATTTGTTTTCCGTTCTTTGTCTTTTTAACATTTTCTAACAAAGTTGAAAATTGTTTATGAATTCGGTTTGTCTGTCTGTCCGTGCTCTAACTCGCGTAAATATGCTCGGATCGTCATGCAATTGATATATAATATCGAGGCTTACTGTGGCATGTTCGGTATTGAAAATGAAGTGTGTAGCACTTATAGTTTTTTTTTTTTTTTTACAGGGAAACTCAAAAGAATTCCGTTACATTGCGGTATATGGGGAAAAATCATTTGCGGTTTATTTTAATGATATTACACAATTTCAAACATATTTAAATTGATATATATCACTGGGGCGCACTACAAGAGACTAATTATAGAATGTGGTGTGCATAGCACTTATAGTTCTTTTGCAGGGATACTCTAAAGAATGGCGTTACATTACAGTTTATGAAGAAAAATCGTTTGCAGTTTATTTTAATAATGTTTCACTATTTCAAACATATTGAAATTGATATATATCACTAACGTGGATTACAAGAGGCTTACTACAGAATATTGTGTGGATAGCAGTCATCGTTCATTTACACTTTACAGGGACACACAAAATAATTCGGTTAAAGTATATTCCTTATTAATAATAATTGCTGGGAACGCTTTTTCAGTTGCTGAACGCGTTTTTACATTTAACTCATTTTTTTTTGTCTATTACTTGGTATGTATAAATTGTATAGATTGTATACAGGGCAGCACAAAAGTTCTCGAGTACATTTCCGTTTATTGTCGGAAATTGCAGAAGGGAAATTTTAAACTGTGCTACGCGTTTCCTAACTGAACTAAAATTTAGCATTCTATTTAGTATATATACAAATCTATAGATCATATACAGGGCTGCACAAAAGAGCTGAGATATTTTTCCGAATATTGTTGGTAATTCTCGAAATTGAATTTTTAAGTAAGTTATGCGTTTTCAAAATTGTTTAGTTAGACATCATCTTACACTTTACGGTAAAGATTTGCAAAATTATTTCGGAAGTGTTGGAAAGTGTTACATAATCTATGCTTGACGCATGATTTTTCTTCCTTGTTTAAATATGTAATTGAAAATTTGTTTAACCATTTTGTTCAAAAACATGAAAGCTGCGATTAAAGGTCCTATTTATTCTTAATATTTATTTTTTATGTTATTTTACATGTCTGCTTTTATTAAAACAAATTTCACTAAAATTAAATTTTTTTGTGTGTGGGGAGGGGGGGGGGGGTAAAAAACTTAAACAAAAATAAAATTAATATTTATAAATTTCAAATATAAATATTTAAACTTCAAACTAGTTAAATATATTTTTATGTAACGCTCACTTAAAAGAATATAAAATGACAGCTAATAAAACAAAAAAAATATTTTTTGTCAAAAATCTGAAACCAATCTATAGTTTCCGAATAAAATATACAAAGAAAGCTATCCTATTAAATATTTGCATAAAGCTTGGGCTCAATTATTTTCTTCCTGTAAAAAAATAAACTAGCCGCATGTGCCAATCTCAAAACTTTCTTCTATCTCACACAGGTTTCGCAAACATTAAAAAGAATCAGCACTAATTTATATCAAGGTCTAACTGAATCTAAAGTTTTATTAAATTCCGTGCACTAGTTCTTGAGATATGAATATTGCTAAAATCGTGTAAATCCTGCAAAATGTAGCATTTAGACAAAAACCTAATCAAGAACAACTTATATGTCAACGTCTAACTGAATCTGAAGTTTGATCAAAATCCGTGCATTAGGTCTTGAGATATAGTTATCGAGAAAATAATGAAAAAACTAGCATAGCATAGCACCACCTTTTAGGCTATTTACACCAAAACGTAAGCAACATCTGTTTATGTCAAGGTGTAACAGAAGTTTGATGAAATTCCGTACATTATTTCTTGAAATATAGCTATCGTAAAAATCATGAAAAAAGTGGTATAGGAGCGCCACTTGTTGGGATATCTACACCAAAATGTAATCAGCGTCTATTTATGTCAAGGTCTAAATGCGTCAGAAGTTTGATAAAAATAAGTGCATTAGTTCTTGAGATTGAGCGCCCACACAATTGTTTTCACATACATACAGACAGACAAACAGAGTCACAGAGTCACAGACTCATAGACAGACATTTTCTAAAAACAGTCAAATCGTGTTCAGGACCTCCTAAAACGTATAAATCCGTCGAAAACAGGAAGTCGAAAATTTTCATGAATCCAATACTTTCTTCTTGTAAAGATAGAAGAAAGTAATAAATTTAGCTTAAAATAAATACCCCCCCCCTCTTTCCTCCAATAATCTAAAAAAATTTGACCTGGACTAATAAATTTGCGCTAATAAGGGAATTTTGAAATGTTGGTATAATGATACAAATGGTATAAATGGTGACATAAAAAAATATAATCTCGAATTAAATTAAGAAACAATTTATATCATTTATACGTGACAAAAATAAGGAAAATTAGTGAATACAACACGAGTCAAGAGGAGAGTTTTCCTTATCAGACAGATTTGAGTATTATCAGTCAATTGTTGTTTGGGGAATACAGCCAACAAATGTCAAACAAGTTCAAGGAAAGCTTCAAAAATTTAAGTGCTTAATGAGTTAGAGTAACTTTCGAATGTCAAACCTTATCTTTGGCTTAGTATAAACCTTGGCTTTTTCCTTTTCTTGCTTCGTTAAAATTTACTGGATTCTATTTCGCCCTTCAAATGTTGGAATGAATAGAATTGTATGTGTCATTGGATGCTGTGATTTAGTCGTCGTTTTCCTTATAATACTGGGCAATTACATTATTATGAAAGTTGTTCAGATTGTTTAGATGCTTGACTCCTTTTTCTGTTAAAGAAGGATCATTAGAAAAGAAAGACAATTACATCTTATTACAAACGAATTCTGGTATTATTGATGGGCATTTGGCTATTGGTGGAGAATTTAAGGAAAAAAAAGCTATTAAGCAATTTTATTAAATATAATCTCTTCAAATATATTTTAAATTAAATAGTACCAAAGAACTAATTTTTATCATGCATTAGGTTAGGTATTCAAAAAGTGAACATTCAAATTCATATTTATGCATTGAAATTCTAATATAAACTTCACTAAAGATTACTCAAGCACATCAGTTTTAAATAGCTAGTAGAATATATTGCTCCAATTATGAAAGAACATCACGTCTAAAAAAATTAACTATTTTCTAAAACGCAATTATTGGATTATCGTTGATGATTTTTTTTTTATTCCCCAGTATATTTTATTCAACTAGTATAATAAAAATAAATTATATTAAAATTTAATAAAATGTGTAATTATTAATGTGAAATTTATGGATATGTTAATAAATTTATGAACATCATTCAACAGTGGCTTTCTTCAATGAAGCAAAAAATGCTAACACATTATTATTAAACCATACAAAATCAAAATAAATGATTTTAATTTACTAAAAAGGTGTTAAAAGTAGTTATAGGCTTTAAAAGCGTAAAACCATCGTATATACGAATACAATGTCAAAACTGAATCCAGTCAATTTGGACACTGTGTTCGTATCTACGATGGTTTTAAGATTTTGACACCTATATGTAACTACTTTTAGCCCTTTTTTAGTAAATTAAAATCATTTATTAGGGTTCCGTATTTAAAAAGTAAAAACGGAGCCATTATAAGATTACTCCTGTGAATGTCCGTCCGTCTGTCACAGTCTTTTTTCTCGTAAACTATAGGACGTGGGAAGTTCAAACTTGGGAAAGTTATAAAGACTTTTTACCCGCACATATTTTCAGATTATCAACCATTCACAAATAGGTTTAGGAAAAATTTAGTGGGCTAATTAAGTCACTTGAAAAAAAAAAGTTTCTTTTTATATATCGACTTTTCAAAACTTTTGGAGAAATTATGTATTAAATGTGTATGCCATATTATTTATTTATTTACCATTATTATTAATAATTTTTGGCAGAAAGTGCAGCAGGTTGCCGACGAGATACGAAGAAACGGTGGGAAAGCCTGGTGGTACATTTGTGATGTTACTTCTCAAAAAGACATAAAGGACAAGGCCGAACAAATATCGAGAGATGTTGGCGATATCACCATGCTGATCAATAATGCCGGCATTATGCAAAACGTGCCACTGCTTGAACTAGACAGTGAAAAAATAAAGCGCACCTTCGAAGTAAATACCTTGGCACACTTTTGGGTAAGTGTAATCATACTTTGTAGATTTTTTTTTTCTTTTCTTTTTGTATTGCTCATGTTGATTTTGTGGGAAATGATTGATTTGACCAGAAAATAACAAAATTATACGTCAGATTTTGAGATTTTCTTTTAAAATGGGCACTAGACTCCTGTTTATCCGACACTCGCGGACTTTGATTATGTTGGGCAGTCGAATTGTCGGCTAATAGAGAGGCTTTGTGGCATTTTAAAAGTGTACAAACACTGAAAAAAAAATGCGTTCTCAAAAGTGAGTAAAAAGTACTTAATTTTAAATACGTCACATACTCAAAATAGTATCGATCCAAACGTTATCAAGATTTAGAAACATATGTACTCATTTTTGATCCCATGGATTTATTCAAATATGAACTTCGTGTGATCTCTATTAAATATTCAGTAATTTTTTTTCTTATTTTATGTAATCAGCAGTACCTTCTATAAATATTAAATTTATGCAAATATTAAATTATGCACAGTATTGTAAAATAATTTAAAAGTGCTTGAAAACAATGCTTTTGGTTATAAAAATATGAAATAAAACCAGATGGCGTCCCAGATGGCCGATTAGTAACACGTAGAAAATCAAAATATAGGTAAAAACATGGGCTGAAAGACATTTAATAAAACACTTTCAAAACTAAAATAAGTTAAATGGGAAAAAGCACTTTTCTTCTCAATGGGGATCTGCCCCGAACAGTGATTATTACAGATTAAAATAAAAATTTACTGACATGTATTTCCCGCTCAAAATTATTAACAACAAACATTTAATTGATTATTTATTTAGGAAAAATAGCAAAATTATTATCAAGATGCCCAAATTAAATATTTTTTATGACAAGCGCTTGTTTCAAGCACTTTTAAATTATTTTAAAATACATAATTCAATCATCAAGTCATAATTTAATATTTACATTAATTTAATATTTACAGTAGGTACATCTGATTACATAAAAAAATGTATTGAATATTTAACAGAGAATACTTACTTTCAAAGTTGCCGTCGAAATTTTGAAAATCCCATTCTTCTCATTTTTGTTTTAAAAACACAATCCATGTTACTCAGCACACAGTCCGGACCGACCAAGTATGAATATACGAAGCACTCATAACAACAAAGCAATGTAATCTTACGCATTATAAAGGAGGCATAAGATATAGTTCCTTCCGAGGAATAAAAATGTAGTATTATTCCCTGATTTCCAGTGTATATTGCATTGTTGTCCTATTAATGAGCATCTTTTATGCCGCCATGAATAAAATAAACCATTACAAAGTACAAAATTATCGTTTAGTTTGAGTTTGATAACATGTGATACTTTAAAATTGGGAAAGAATAGATTCATTTTTGATCCAAACATATTCAATTCGATATGAGTATATCGATTTACTCATTTTTGAGTACTTAATTTTTTTCAGTGAATAGGATTAAATAATAAAAAAGAGTAAAGTGAATAGAATTAAGAAAAATATGTAATTATCTCTTTTTTTAACACTTTCAACATAATTGAAAAGTGTTTATTACTTGGTTCGTCTGTCCGCCTGACCGTACTCTTAACTCTCGTAAACGTACTCGGATTATCCTGTAATTTTTATTTGTTATTGACATAAAATCGCTATTGAAAATAAAGTCTGTAGCATTTATAGTTCGTTTACAGAGACAATCAAAATTATTCCGTTACATTCTGATCAATGGGAAAATATCGTTTCAAGTGCATTTGATGATTTTTCACCATTTCAAACATAATTGAATTGATATACATGTATGAAGGGCACTAAAACACACTTTCTGCAGAATATGGGTGTGGAAAGCATTTATTATTCATTTACAGGGTCACACAAAATAATTCTTTTAAGTAATGGACTACGGGGAAAAATCGTTTACAGTATATTTTAATTATGTTATACTAATTCAAACATAATGAAATTTATGTGTATTATTGAGGTGCAATGTAAATTGCTTACGCAAAAGTATGATGTGCATTGCATTTATCGTTCATTTACAGGGACACACAAAATAAATCTGTTACAGTACTGTGCAACAGCGATAATTGCTGAAAGTGCGTTTTCAACTTTGGTTTGCGTTTTAAAATTTAACAAAATTTTTGCATAGTACGTGGTGGGTATAACTTCTGTTGATCGTATACAGAGCTACACAAAGGAGTTTGTAAGTATCACTGACTATGGGAGTTAGTTGCTTCAGGGTAGTTTTTAATTATGTTATGCATTTTCCTGCTGAACTATATTTAGTATATACTAATAGAAGGTTGTGTAATATAAATAAATTCATATACAAGGCTACGCAAAGAACAAGATACATTGCCGTTTATTGTTGGTAGTTGCAGGAAGTGCGTTTTGAATTGCGTTATGCGTTTTTTACCTGAATTAAATTTGAGCTTAATATGTGCTATTGCACAAAAGTGTGTACAAAAGTGAGTAGGCGCTCCGTTCTAGTATGAAGGTCAGTGAGATTAACAGACCAGCATATGCAATCAATTTGATAACTACAACTTGTCTAGTGCACAATGTAGTGCTTGAACAGATATATTCGCAAAAAATTAAGCATTCATTGTTGACTTGATAAATTCACATTTTTTAGCCAAGAACATAAAACTCACATTTTCTGAGACTGATTCATATGGATTTTGTATGTGTTTTTCTGATATTTTTTCTTCTTGTTTTCTTTTCTTTTCAACTGCATAGCGACTGAATCTTATTACCCCCAAATTACGCCATATTTGCGAACGTTAAAACAAAATAACATACTACTCTACATAAACAAAATATATTGTTAAATAGTACACATACACACATAATATAGTATACCATGTACATACGTGCCAACTTTCAACTAAACTTCCGTACAATGCGAGTGAATTTAATCAAAGTTAAATACGTCTTTCCCAGAAAATATATCTGAAAAAATAATATATATTTAGTTTCATGTTACGTGGAACATATTTGATTGCATTTCTTTAAAAAAATTCTGGTTTGAAACGTGTTTATCTTCGGTTAAATTAACTTACATTGTACGGAAGTTTAGTGCGATGTTGGCAGGTATGCATGTACAATAATTCGTACTTCAGTGAAATTAGAGTACTTATTGTGATCTATAGATAATTACTTTTTCGATCAAAATACACACGAAAAAAACTTTACCGCACAACAAACATATAGACAATACCAAGATTAGCGTCTCTTGCACAAGGAGTTCTCTCGAAGACCACGAGGTCCCCAAACTGACTGTCTAGACGGGCGAATCTCGGATAGTTTATATATATTTCTATTCCATTTATTTGAATTTAACTTTTTATCCTAAAAATCCGTCTTTGTTAAAGCTCGTAAGACTAACAGTTATTGTGCTATTATTTTATTAAATTGTGAAATATTGTTTTTCAGACGATCCGAGCTTTCTTGCCTAAAATGAAAGAGCAAAATCATGGTCACATTGTTGCAATTGCCTCTGCTGCCGGACTCATTGGCCACGTAAACCAAAGTGACTACTCGTAAGTACGCTATTTCTTAATATAATTCACGTAATTACTTTATAAAATCTTATTTAAGGAGGCGTAGCAATGCCATCTTACCTGAACAGTATATAACGAGTTACTAACTTAGAATAACTGACTTGGACTTTTGCTCGACGCTATATTGCTCGCATACTGTTCATGAGACCCTGGTTAAATCCCCATCAGTGCCCATTCAAAATATCTGCATTGGTGACCCGGAGGAACGCAACCTCTAATCTCCTATCAAAAACCAACAGATGGCAGCACCAAATAAATCATCCCCAGCATACAAAGCCTGTGAAATGCTCATAGTACAAAGCCTGTCACGCCGGCATCACAACTTGCGCACGATAGCATCACTCGTCCAACGTCAACAAGACGTCTTACTCAGTGAGGGTGGGATCACAGATTTCAGTGAAAGACAGAGATGCATCATACCGTCAAAACGGCTTGCAATATCAAACCAGTTATCGCTCAAATCACTTGGCTCAGACAAGAACGTGGAACAAGGGCTGAATTCATTGGACGGGAAGAGGTTTTAAAAGCGAGCCGCCAGTGTTTGGGCCGATTTGTGACCGGTTTTTACCAGTTTCAGGGTTGCATTTTTAGCTTCATGCCAAACCAATACATTTCACCTCTATCTTTCTCGGAATTCTGTGGGGTGGAGTGTGTAACTATGCCATCTCACCTGAACAGTATATAGGGAGCATGAACATAGAAATAGATTAAGGACTTTTAACGAAATAGCCTTTCAAAGAAGAAAACCGTTCCTCAAAAAATGTTTCAAATAGGTGGCTCCTGTGTAGGACAGTTACTCTATACGTCACCAGTTCTTCTGCTTCTTCAAATCATCTGCTTGACAGCCATCGTCTGGTGGGTATCCGATATACAGTTTCGGTTTGTTGTTGTAGGTGGCGCTACGTTAGCAGAGATGATCTGCGTCTGCGCAGAACCGTGTGCGCAGCTGCCATGAAGTTCGAAAGTTGCGACATGATATATTAACACTATTTCGTTAGAAGTCCTTATCTATTTCTATGTTCATGATAGGGAGTTACTAGCTTAGAGTAACTAACTGGCTTGGCCTTTTGTTCGACGCTATGTCGCTCGCCTACTGTTCCTGTGGCCCCTGGTTCAATCCCCTCCAGGGCCTGTCCGACCTCAACAGAGGCGAAAACATTTTTGAAATCGCATGTAAAACAGCTGTTATTGATGAACCGGGAATTACTAAAGCGATTTCAGTTTCGTTCTTAAATTCTTTTTTAAAAACAGAGTTTTCAATAGCTGGACTGTAAAGTGATTGTTCGAGAAGAAATGAAAAATACAATACTTACGGGATTTCGAAAATAAAACTCATTTAAAACAGCTGGCATTGATGTACCTTTTTCTCAAGAACTACTGAAGCGATTTCAACACTTTCTTAAAAATAGATTTGGCAGTAGCTAAACTATAAATTAATAGTTCGAAAAAAAAATGCAATAGTTTTATTAGTTAAACAAAAACCTAGATTTCATTGTTAGCAAATTGCGTAACTATTGTATTTTTTATTTTTTATTTCTTGAGAACGATCAATTTATAACGTAGCTACTGCCGAAACTAAGAAAAGTATTTTAATTGCTTCAAATGCTGTTACACTATTTAAAACATATTGAAATTAATATATCTCACTGAGATGCACTAGACGATACTTCCTGCAGAATATGTTGTGCATAACATTAATCATTTACATATACAGGGACACACAAACGAATTCGGTTACACTGTTGTCTATGAGCAATAATTGCCGGGAGTGCGTTTTCAGTTGTGGCATGCATTTTTAAATGTAATTAATTTTTGCATATTTCTGGATGTGTATTAATTCTGCAGACCATATACAAGGCTGCACAAAAGAATTTGAGTACATTTCCGTTTATTGGCGGAATTGCTGACGGGGAATTTTAAACTGTGTTATGCGTTTCCTAACTAAACTAAATTTTTGCATATTGTGTAGTATAGATAAAATCTGTATCATATACAGGGCTTTACAAAGGAATTTAAATATTTTCCCGACTACAGATGATAATTACTGAAATTAGATTTTCAATTGCGTTATGTGTTTTCGTAATTGTTTACCTTGATCATGCTCTGGTTTCCCTACATTGACCTTGTTTACTTAGATATCATTTTTCACCCTATTGAATGGTGAAGTTCTGAATGTGTTGGAAAGTGTTTCATAATCTATGTTTGACGTATGATTTTTTTTCTTGTTTCTTTTGTTTCAGAGCTTCGAAATATGCAGTAGTGGGCATGATGGAAAGTTTATCTGAAGAGATGAGGCTGAGGAATTGTGATGTAAAATTCACCACTATTTGTCCTTTAACTATTGACACAGGACTGAATCAACATCCAGTATCAAGGTAAATTATGCTATTCTTTTCTTTTTCTTTCTTCTTCTTCTTCTTCTTTTTTCTTTATTATTATTATTATTATTATTTTTAAGATTGCCAATATATTTCATTGAAATATAAGAATTTGTTTTGTTGAATTAATGACAATTCTGAATTTAGAATAAACTTTCAGTTAAGACAATAACTGACTTATAAAAGTAGAATCTTAAAAAAAAACAAGTTGGAAATTGTACGTCAAACGTTACAAACGAGGTGCGTTCGTACGCACGTTTTAGAATTAAATTCATGATATCCCGTGCGTAGAACGGGTTAAACAGCAAGTTAAGTATATATTTTATGACACTGTTCATACAAATATCTTAACTAGTTATATAAATATTCAGATATATATGTATCAGCTAGTTATATAAATATTCAGATCTTGATGATTTTTAATTCTGTGAAATGAATTATATCGTCTGCAGATGAATTTCTGTCATAAAATAATTATCTCGGTCGCTTGACGATTAAACTTCGGAAGCTACTATAACAAAAAAGCACCGATTTAAAAAAAAAAATCAAATTTCTTAATAAATATTTTTATTAATATCTCCTAAAGTTTTGATTCGATTTTAATAAAATTTGAAATGTCTCGACAAAATTCTGCAAAGATAATATATTTTAAATTGCAAACCATTTGGTTTGGTAGTTTTTGTGTTGTTATATGCGGACAGACAGACAGACGGACGGACAGACAGACGGACAGACAGACAGACAGACGGACGGACAGACGGACGGACAGACGGACGGACCAAACGACGACTATAGGTGCTACGTATTTATATAATTACGAACGCACCTAAAAAGCTGCATAATAAAGCCGTGTTTTAAAATGTACATTGTACATTCAAAATCATTCAAAATTTAATGGTTATTTTAATGGAAGTTCAACTTCTATAAGCATATATATGTTCATTCAGTTTTTTTTTTATTATTTGTGGAAAGCCTAAGAAACTATTTTCTGCTCTAAGAACACTAATGAAAAAAAGACTATTTTCTGCTAAGTATTAATATTTTTAAAAGTTTGTTATAATATCATATTGAAGGTTTATAACTGTGTAATTTGTTTCTTGATTTGAATGAGAATTACCGGCATTCCGCCGCCCCCTACCTCAACAAATAGCATGTACGTATAAGCATTATCTTCTTGAGAAATTTGAAGAAAAAGTAAGAGTTAGAGTCAGAATGGAGTGGAGTCGCCAACCTTACGAAGTTTATAGCTTCTGTGCTCTACCGATATTTATTTTAAAAAAATTCAGAATATATATATGTATAAAGTTTTACAATTAATATACAGATATACAAATCAACAAAATTTCTATGATGAACATGCAGACATTCAAGCCATCAAAAATTTAGAAAATGCACAGAATGAGTATAAATGGTATTAGTCCCATAAGATCAGTCTCTGAAAAAGATTGAAACATCATTTGTACTGTCTGTTGACAATGAATAAAAATTTTGTAAAAGACGTTAACTGCTTTCTGTTATTATTTACTCATCATACGCAGTATAGGGTATAGGGTCTTGTAGGGTATAGGTCGCAGTATAGGGTCTTGTAATCGTTTTGAAAATCGAAATTTTTTTTTGAATTATTTACATGTTTCAGATACTAAAGATTCCGAAAAACATATTTTTAGAAATTTTTTTTTGCCGTGTGTCTGTAAACACTCTATCTCCCGAACAAATTGAGATAGAGACTTGAAATTTGGTATGTACTTAGTATGTAATAATGGGAAGAAGCTTATTGAATTTCAGTAACATCGATTATCCGGAACTATTTTTTTCAGACTCTCGAAATATTCGTTCTGATAAAAGGTATATAAAAAATTTCGAAATTGTTTATTTTAAGGAGTGAATATAAAAAACAATAAAAAAAAAACATAAATTTTGCATAAAGAATGAAGTCGATCGGATAATGAGTTGCCGAGATATTTGTAATCCTGTTTTCCACACTCTTCGTTTTTTCATGACCCTGTATTTCATTCAAATTTCAATTCAAAGATATATTTTAGTTGGAAATGATACGCTTAATCCGACGCAGTAAAACGTTAGTTAATATGATTATCAATTTTGGAGTTATAAGGCTGTTTCTTTTATGAAATTCAGTAATAGAGCATTTAAAGTTTATGACGTCATCAAGCCACGATTTTATTCGAATTGCAATGCATTTTATAAATAGTTTACACATGTTTTATTTTTATATTTTTTATTATGCATATCCATGATTGGTAAGTATTACGGTGGCACCCAACGACTAGTTTTGATGCAGTTAGTTTTTTATCTATTAGATAATTTCTTTTTTATATATATGGAAACCAATGTGGTAATGTCTGGTTTGATGATTTATTCATCTGAAATGTAGAGATGTTAGAGGACAATTTAATATATAATGCAGTGAAGTTTACATATAACCCGCAATGCAGAATGAAGATGGGGTTTTATTAAAGTTGAATAAGTAACTTGAAAAGGGCTGATGATTAGTTGCAAACAAATAGAAATGTCTGTTGAGAAGTAAGCGGTCTTCAGAAAATTTTGATTATAAATTGTAAGTATACTTCCCCGTATCATCAATATTCCATTCATGTTACCATGTCTCTAGTCTTTTTTGTTTTAACTTTATAATAAATAAAAAAAAACTAGGCTTAGTTAGTTTCAGTTAGTCTATTGCATTTTGGGCAATTTCATTATATTTTTGTTTAGAACATGAATCTATGTCACACTTAAAATAATCTGCCATGTGCCGTATGGTTCGCTGTCTCAGGTCAATTTATTTCTTCAGCCTCCTATGCGAGAAGAGAAAGCAATACGCAAAGCTTGATTTGTTTTCCGCAAACATGTAAAACCAGAAAAAATAGATTGTAATAGAAAAAATAGTTTGAAATTTCATCGGATTTCAATCAATTTCGTAGAGAATCTGGCTAAATTAACAAAGGAAAGTTTAAAAAAAAATTAATTTAGAAATAATATATTTTATTTTTCATTCAGCCTTCTGGTTCCTTCAAAATTAATTAATTTTCTTTAATTCATCTCTTCAGCAAATCGGATTCGACTGAAGATGAACACATAATATGTAAACTGAAATAGGATTAAAGCATGTGGAAGAAAAATATGTGTATATGTACATCTCGTCATAAAAAATGTTATTAATTTTCCCTGTTGCGACTTTGAAATGTTAAAGCCGCCACAAAAATGAACATGCTTTACCTTGAAACTTTCAAATGACCTATACAATTGTGAAGCTTTTTATGAATAAAAAGTGCTGTCAAAGAGTTAACTTGGTGTTGAATACTTGGTAATGAACTAATAAAATTGATAAGAAATTATTTCTTTTATATTTTTAAATGTGTCTTGCAGTTCAAAGAATAATTGACATGCACTTATGATGAATGTGATTTATTACTTTCTGCTGTCGTCCTTTTTGATTACATGGCTGAAAATCATTTATAAAATAAAATAAAAAATAAAGAAAACAAACTATCTACATTGAGATTTGTATAATAAGAAGTACATTTTATAATAACGATTTTTATTACACGAGATGTACAGTATACAAGTTATTAAAATTTTTGTTTGTTCGATTATGAGAATTTATTTCAAGGGGGAAGCACCAAAGTTAACTTCTACTTAATGAAGTATTTGATTTGCTAATTTGCATTTAATGTTCAATTTGTATGTTATTTTCATTTCCCTTTTTTTTTGTAATTGTCCATGCATTTGATGATTAGATGTCCGAAAATATTATAATGCGCAGCATGCACTCTCTATTTAAGAATCTGTTATGTTATATACGTATAAAAAGAGTATACAGGGTATTCCAATAAAACCACCGAACTTTAACATTCAGTAAAACTTTAATAACTATAAAGATGAGATAACTAACATGTTTATGAAGAAACTCTTAAATTTTGTATACACAAATTTAAACAAAAAATAGTTGAAATTTTAGATGATAAATGTTTTTTTCACTGTCTCAACCTCTAAGAATAGGATTATGAATAAACCTTTAAGAATATACTTAAATATTCTTACTTTTAAGAATATGGTTATGATATTTTTCTATGTAAAGACGGATCAATGGTAACTCATTTTCATTCTTCACTGTATTTAGGTGTCAGAACACAAAAAAGAGTTGTTTTTTGAAGTTTTGATGTTCGAGCATTTCAGTTGGAAGGAGTAAAGCGTCATCTACTGACTAAAATGTGAACTATTTTTAAAGTTACTGTATGCAAAATTTACGACCTTTGTTACAGATTCGTCACTTATTTCATCTTTATTTAGTTTATGAATTATTTAATTTTAAAGTTAGGGGCGTACTTTTCGGATTGAATAAAAAAGAAATATATTAAATATATTACTTTTCAGTTAAAAAACAAAAATTACAAAAGATGGTTGAGAGCTTTCTGAGAAGAGATGCATTGTTTAAACCAGTGTTTTTCAAAATTGGATAAGTGTACACCGTGTAAGAACGTGAGAAACTTTTAGAAATATTATCGAATTTGTGTCGATAATCTATATACAGCACAGCGGGGTTAAATGAGTGATCTTATCAGTAATATATATTTTTTTACATTGCCTTTTTAAATTCTTTGGAGGAAAAAGTTTAAATTTGGAGGAAAAGTTTTAAGTAAAGTTAAAAGTTAAGGAGGAAAAGTTTATTATCCTAATGCAAGATAAAATCCCCGTTTACTTCAGGAAACTTATCTAACTGGGTAATTTGAATGTGATCAATAGGCTGTTAACCAATCATATGGCATCCCGATGTGCTAGTTAGAAATAACCTTGTATCTCAACATACAACCACTATTTATACCACAAATATTAGTCTATGTACATTATATACAGGGAACATAAAAGAAAGCTATTTGATGAGATATCAACCCAGCTAAGCCCTTCCTAGGAATAATATTTGTTGTATTGAAAAGTATCCATGAATGTACAACTTAGAAATTTTTTTCCTTGGTGAAAGGGGGACCCAAAATGATACTGTGTTTTCCTTAGATTCAGAGGTTAATCGGGCCCTGAACGTAGGTGAAAATCAGTTTTAATTGAAAATTCTAATACATGCAAAATTTGCAATTTGTACAGTCAACCTTTACTGTAATTAGTTATATATATATATATATATATTAGGAACAAAAATTACTATTGCACCTTTTGATTTTTACTCATGCATGTTTTGACAATTATAATTATTAGTTATAAAAATTTAATTATATCATTGTTGATGTGGGTGGGCCCTCTTTGTCTCCTGGCAAACAATATTTTCAGATCCAATCAGCCACTGACTAGGTTTGGTTGTATATCGCGCAACAGATGTCGTTGGTATGTTTTATTAATATTTTTCACGATTTTCGTGAGAGTTATATCTCTCGGCCTCTATGGGATGGAATTTCATCAAACGTCATATACAGTTAGATTTTGACATAAATTAGTGCTGTTTAGGTTTTGTTGCATCTTGCTCGACAGGTGGCGCTGCTGTGCTGTGTTTTCCATGATTTCTGTGATACCCATATCTCAACATATATGGGATCCAATTTCACCAAATTTAATATGTAAGATATTTATTAAAACCTATGGTGATTCAATAATTAATTATAATTATTGAATATATAATTAATCTATAATGAATCTATAATTATTGGCATTGCACATTTAACAGAGGGCGATAATGTGCCGTGTTTTTAAAGATATCTCTGATATCTATATCTTGACATCTATGTAATGGAATTTCACCAAATTTAATATGTAGAAATAATTAATTACGTTGATTCATTTTTGTCTTTGTTGATGCAATAAAGGTTATGCTATTTTTTTTGCAATGAACATAATAGTTATATCTCAGTTTCTGAGTAGAAATGCACCAAATTTTATATTTGAAGTTATTAAATATTAAAAATATATAGCTAGATGACATTTTGTATTTTGATTCCCAACATGGGGCGCTGTATAACAGTGCCTTTTTAACACTTTACAACAAAGTTGAAAAGTGTTTATGAATTCGGTTTGTCTGTCTGTATGCCCGTCTGTCCGCCTGTCTGCCATCTGTCCGTGCCCTAACTCACGTAAATATACTCGGATCCCAATGCAATCGATATATGTTACTGAGGTTTTCTCTGGCATGATCGGTATTGAAAACGAAATGTGTACCATTTGTAGTTTATTTACAGGACACACACAAAAGAATTCCGTTATATTAAGGCCATATGAGGGAAAATCTTTTGCGGTGTATTTTAATGATGTTATTATATTTCAAACATATTGAAATTAATATATATCACTGAGGTGAATTAGAAGATGCCTTCTATAGATTATGGAGCACATAGCACTCATCGTTCATTTACAGGGACACACAAAAGAATTCGGTTAGAGTACTGTCTATGAACAATAATTGTCTGAAGTACGTTTTCAGTTGTAACACGCGTTTTTAAATTTAACTAATTTTTTGCATATTGTTTGGTGTGTATAATTCTATAGATCATATACAGGGCTGCACAAAAGATCTCGAGTACGTTGCCATTCATTGACGGAAATTGCCGAATGGGAATTTTAAACTGTGCTATGCGTTTCCTAACTGAACTAAATTTTAGAATACAAAAGAAATTCGAATATTTTTACAATTATTAATGGTAATTACTGAAATTGGGTTTTCAAACATGTTATGCGTTTTCCAAGTTGTTTACTTACATATAACTTTTTACCTTGGAGTACATAATTATTAACTATGAAGTTTTGTTACGGAATGTGTTGGAAGTGTTTCATAATCTATGCTTAACGCATGATTTTCCGTTCTCGTTTATTTACTGATCACTATAATTCCGAGCAAACTTAAAAGAAACTTCACTCTACTGCGTATTTGTTGGAATATATATATATATATATATATATATATATATATTAGATTAACACAGAAAAAAGGTTTGTAATGGCTACAGCATACTATTTTTTTTTTGTTTTTTGTCTTTTAAAGAGCCTAAAATTTCCACTTTAATAATTTTTCTTTAAGAGTAATAATTTTTCTCATAAAGAATTAACTATCTGAAAATATGAGAACGTTTTCATACTTCACCACACACTTTTATTAAAATCATTCAAATAATGAAATAACCCTGCAATGAATAAAACTTAAGTAAACAAAACATCATCTCAAAGTAAATCGTATATTATTTATATTGCACTAAAAACATAGATATTTGAACTAATTCATAAAATCTTGATAAAACTTTATAGAAAAAGTTTTGCGGCATAACTTATATCTTCTCACGGCACATCAGTGTCTCACGGTACGCCGGTTGAAAACCTCTATTTTGAACTGTTTAATGTGACACATAACCAATGTTCTGTTCTACTATATTTAATACTTATGTGTTATATCGCTATGTTCCATACTTATTAATTATAAATTGCAATGACATTTATTTATCTAGATATCCATTGCTTACTCCCATTCTAAGCATTGAAAAAGCTTCTAAACAGATTCTACGCGCAGTGCGAACCGAGGAATTTCTTGCCACTATACCCCGTTCTAGTGGCTTTTTCTTACTCTTGATAAAGTAAGTTTATTCATATATGTTTCAATTATACACTTTTATTTATCTTAACTTGGTTCATGTATGAAAAAATGGATTTTTACACCCAGTTCCGGAAATGGTACAAATGTGTGTGCACAATACAACATTTTCTTATTAACAGAACTTAATTATAAATTAATAATTTAATATTATTTAAATTATGATTATGCTTTGAGAAAACAATTTAGAAAGACTGAATACATAGTTTAAATAATGTTTTTTTTTTCGTGTTGCCATATCTTAAAAAGAGTCTGAGCAAAAAAATGTTTAAAAAAAGTTAAATCTATTACCACGTGACTCATCAATAAATATTTGTTTACAACAATAATGTAACATTTGAAGTAATATAAAACTATTTTTTTTCTTTGTTGCTGCCATATCTTAAAAAGTAACTGTAGAAAAAAAAATTACTAGTTTGAGCTGTCTACTAAGCATAAAATTTTCCATAGTCGAACTCCGCCGAATTCAGTCATTGTAACAGACATGTTTTGGAACTTGGAACAACCCTGAATCACAATCGTGAAATTAGGCGTGATTTTTTAAATAGACATTAAATGCTTATAAAAGCGTGTTTTCTGAAAACTGTTTTTACTTTTATATTTATTCATTTAATCTTAAATTTTTATTGATATGCTTTTTTCTTCTGGCACATCTTATAGAAGTTGGAATATCAGGTTTAAATTTATAATTTTGTTATTAATATTTATTATCAAATTAATCAATATTTAATGTGATATTATATATTAACTAATTTTATATCAATTAAATGAAAAATATCATCAGTAAAAGTATGTATTTTTTAAATTCTAAAGGGCTTTGTCCCCTGCGAGCTAACTCACGTTCAGATTTCGCAACCTCTAAAAACATGCTAATGTGCTGTGTTTTAAAGATCTTATCTGATTACGGATGATTGAATCATATTATTACGAACGGAGACGATCTTCTATAATCGGGTTGCCATGCTTTTCGTTTGACTGAGACATTTTTCGGTTCCCATGGTCTCATCTACTTTCATGTTTTTCATCCACCGTTGTCGTGACAGTTGACGGCTGTTTTGGACAGGAATTTACAAATTTGATAAAATATTTTAACCAACAACAACAACAAAAAAATTGAAGTGAATTAGATTGTTCGGTAATGTTCTAGAAACATTTTTCCCGCATTTTTTCAGCCTATGGTCTGATAACTTCAAATTCATAACGCCAGCGAATTTAGTCCCGTAGCGCTGATTGGTCGAAAGGCTGTTTAAAGAAACTGTATTCTGGGGCGTTAAATAATAGTTATACGCGGAGTTTTCCCGCGTAGCGTCAGTTTTATTCCTGGAGCCGGTTGTACATGTAACCCCGACGCGTACTTCACGACGATGGAATAATTCTAGTCGCCAGTAAAAAATATTACCCTCCTCCGTCATCGATTTTCAAAAAGCACAAAAGTTTTTTATGAATTATTTGAGAAAAATTAATATCAAGCATAGTTTAGAATTATTAGTTACATAGTTTAGAATGGTATATAATTTAGAAAGATAATATATACAAAGTTTTTTAATGAAACTTATCAAAATTATATAATCTCTGAAAATAAAAGAAAGACTGAATTAACCGACATGTTCGGAAAATGCTGATTGACGAATGCTTCAAACGTCCAGATAGTTGAGTGCTACAAAATATATATCTAATGAGGGGGTAGGGGGGCATCGGTGAAATGCTGAAGCAGGAAAATAAATTTTGCCAATTTTCCTGTCAGTCTGTCAAATAATTCTAATTTTATTATTTTAAAAATAAGAGATTGAATAACTTGATCGCCACTGACGACCTTGCGACCGCATTTGTCAAGCCCTTGTTTTAGGGATTGATAAGTAAGATCAATTACACAGTTGAAAATCACATTGTAAATATAAAATGGTTAAATAAAAAAAGTTGCTGCTTCTCGAACTCTTATAACGACGCTATGAACAGTATTCTTTCTTTGGGTTCGAGTCTACAAAAATTCGCCTGCTTGGGAATAACACTGAGAACTGCGACATTGAAAAGCACTGTACATTGAAAATTTACACTTAAGGTAAAGCCAGGAGAGATGACGCAGTCGGAGAGATTGCGCACATAGAGGTTCGGGGGGAAGGAGTAGAGTGAGAGCGCAGCGACTCCAGGTAGTTGTACAACAACACTAGTGGAGTGTCTACTTGAAAGTGCACGTTGATTGCTTTAAGCGTCTAAGATAAAGTATTGCTATTTTGTTTTGTTTTCCCAAAGTAAGTGCTTGAATTTTCATAGCTAATCATCAGAATTTCTATACTATGTCAATAGTACAAAATATTTTAAACTTAAACGATTTCTCATAAGCTACTAATCTAGACTAACAATGTGAACATCAACGGTTCATTTTAGTAGCGGCCATGTTTAAATAAAAGGCCACGCAATCTCTCCTACCGAAATTGGAGAGTTTGCGCATCTGCTACTTAGGAGAGATGGCGCATTGTTTTCATTACTTTCTATGCTAGGAGAGATGGCGCATTGTTTTCATTACTTTCTATGCTAGGAGAGATGGCGCATTGTTTTCATTACTTTCTATGCTAGGAGAGATTACGCAGCTTATTGGTAAATTTGCATTAAAAAATGAAAAATAAAAATGGACTAATTTTAAGTTAAACATGATATTAAGTTACATAATTTTATTTTGCAATCTTATCTGAACTTGCTTTTTCTGATTCTTTAAATTTTTTTTCCTTTAATTAAAATTTTTTAATCGTTTTTAAAATTATTTCCTTTTTCTGATTCTTTAAGCATTAGGTTGAAATATTCACTCCCAATACAATAAAATTCGTTCACAAAAACCTTACAGCAATGTCATTTAAGTGTAATTATTATTGTTAACAGTTTAATTGTAGTTATTATTAGTAACAATCTCTCCTACCCATGTGCGCAATCACACCAACCCTGTAAGGAGAGATTGCGCAAAATAACTTTCTTAGTTTTATTACAACTGTTCTATTAAATTACAACATAACAACAAAATAGCAATGGAAATGCATAAAAAACAAATGAAGTAAAAATTATTCATGGATAGTTTAGCAAAAAAATAATATTTAGATTTTTTATTGCTATTCTTTTGAATTGTGCGCAGACTGTCCTAGCTTTACCTTATGTTTTATGTTTATATCGAGTTTTAGATATTTTCAGGAACAGGTATAGCTTATGCATGAATTCTTTTCTTTATTTTAATGCACAATCATGCATATTTTTCCTGTTATTTCTAAAACGTAAATTGTTTATTTGAATTAATAAGTGTACGTGAATTTTCTAATAAACTAATGTCCAGAAATTAAGAGGCAGTGACCGGGCACTTTCGATTTCAGACATTTTGTTGAATATCTACTGAAATTCGGGGAGGAATGCCCGAAATGCCCTTGAACTTTGAGGATGTAAAGAACATGTTTGACTTCATGTTATTGAGTGAAGATTTAGTCCCGAGGACAATTAGGGGTGGGGGTAATAATAATAAATTTAATAATAAAATAATATTTGCGTTTCCCCAAGAAACACAGAATGCTCAGAATGATCCGTCACTGTAGCAAATGACCATGTAGGTCTTGTTCAACGTTTTTGTGCATTTGTATAAGAATAACACGCATATTCTTGAAGTTGTGAACGTTTCTGTGAAAAATTCAAAAGTTTTTTTTTTATAGCATGCAGAGTTTTCAACTTAATTTAACACCGCTTTCCAAAAACTTGACAAAGAACAGTAGAAATAGTATACTGCAATTAAAATATTAATATATTGAATATTTCATGAGATATGGGTATTTGTACGAAATAAATTTTAACTGTGCATGCGCGAACTACAGCAAAGATTTTTTGTCATGACTTGGTAGTCAATACTATAGAGCAAGTCATATAAAAATACCAGTCAAATATCATGAAAACTGAAAAAGATACAGGCAAAACAGTGAGCTAATTGATAAATTGGGGAGGAAATCCCATAGGGGGTCTCCTGTTTATATGATTTGCTAATCGTAACTCTCTGGAATATCGTATTTTAATTAATCTATCAAAATAATTAAAATATTGATTTCGTGATGATGGTACTTCGCGATAATAATCAGCTTGAACGATTAATTATGCTTGCAAATGTTTTATTAATTGTTGACAACCCCAATTCAGTTTAGTTCAAAATAATTTTTTGACCTAGTCCCATGATTTTTTAATTGCTATATAGTCGTATTTTTAAAGCACACACGAACGTTACACACCGCTTTTTTGGAGCATTCCTGGTTGTTTAATAAGTTCTATTGTTATTACTGTTTTAACTAGTGTTTAATCTATTTTCTAAATAAAATATTGTTTTCATTCCTTTACTTTTATCTCAAACTGAACTGTCTTTGCAATGTTTAAAAATAATTTAAATACCTACACGATTTAAATGCGCTAACAAATTTAGAAAAAAAAATAGACAATATTTTTATTCTAACTTTTCTTTGCAGGTTGCTTCCTCGAAGAGTAACCTGCGAAGTTATGGACTTCCTGGAGTACTGTCGTGTGTCAAATAATGTTCCCAAATTTATTGAAGAAAAATCAACGTAATTTTGTACACGTTCTTGTATATATCATTTTACATGTCCCAGTCATTTTAAAATACAAACAAACTACAATGTATCTGACTCGTTGTAATATTATTTTTTCAAATAGTTATGTGCATTTCAAATTCATACTTTGTGTTAGCGGCTAAAACGTTATGTATGTTTGTTATTATTTTTGCGTAGAGAAAGAATTTAAAATAAAAATATTTCATTCTATAAGACCTTGGTACATATATACATTTTACATGGAATGTTTTTTTTTTCTTTTTGACCACAAAATCAATTTCTACTTTAGTAAGTAATTTGTTAAGTCTTATTTAAATTTTTTTTCGTATGTTGTTTGATATGATTTGGAATGCAGGTTAATAATAATAGTGATGAAAAAATCAATAGAATTATCATCTTTGTTTTTCAAATGAAAAATTCTGGAATTTATAAAAAGCGGTGATTATATTGCTGAAATACACTCAAGGCTTTGTTATAAATTACACCACTTATCGTGCTGTCCTCTAAAAAAACCCAGAGTGAAATGTTTCCTAAAAAAACCCCACCCTAGTACTTCATAAAATATTTCACTAAAGTCAATTTTTTTGTTCTGTTTTTATGCACCATTTAGAATAATAAAAATATTAAAAAATACCTATGGAGTGCTTACTTAATTTAAAAATAATTTAAACTAACAGTTGCAGAACTCTGTAAAAACATAAGCTTCATTTTTACAGATTTTCTTGTTATAATAGAAATTTAGAATGATATACATAAATTTTTAATTGTTTTTATATTAAACCATTAATATGTAAATAAAAAGCTTTATTTTCAGATGATTATGTCAGGTGTGGGTTTTTTCAGTTAATATGGGTTATTTTTTGTAAAAGTGTTTTTTTTTCAAATTCTCGCTTAACTGGCTGCCACTTTGTAATAAAGTGATAAAGTAAGAAATGCTCAACATTAAAATCTTCGTCAGAAAAAGTTGTAAAAGTTTAGCCATGTTTAATTTTTTTTGCATTCTTTATTAGATTTTATATAGAAAAAAACTCTAAAAAATGTTTTTTTTTTTTTTTTTTTTTTTTTTTTAGGACAGCACAATATTACCAAAACAATGAATGAAAACTGCTCGTATATTGTGAATCGTATATTGTGAATGAAGACAGACGGACGGACAGACAGACATTTTGAACTGAACACACTGAAATTCTTGACAAATTGTTCTTGAAATTCGAGGATGTAAAGCACATGTTTGACTTCGAGAACAGTAGATACAAGAACATACTACATTTAAAAAAATTATATATTGAATACTAGGGGGCCTACCCCCTGCAAGCTACGCTCGCCAACCCCCGCTCAGACTTCGAGGCCTCTAAAAACATGACAGCGTGCTTTATTTAAAAAATATTGGTAAATCTGTAATTGGGTTGCCATGCTTTTAACGTTTTAATGGGGCATTTTTTGATTATCATCGCCTCATACACAGCTGTTGCGACAACTGACGACTGTTTTCAGGATTGATAAGTAAAATCAATTACAACTTGAAAACCAGCTTGTATAAAATGGTTAGGTTTAAATTGCGGCTACCTCTCTGACTTTTAAAACAACGATCTGTATTCTATTCTTCCTTTGCGTTTAAGGATGAGAAAAATTCCATTTGCTTGTGAATAACATTAAGAACCACGGTATTGAAAAGTACCATATTATAGACATTTTCAGTAACAGGTTTTAATTTTCTCTCTATTTTTGTGCATCATCATGCATATTTTCATGTTATTTTAAATATGTAAATTATTTATTTTAATTAATATGTATATACAAATTTTCTAATAATTATTTATCATACAAAATTAATTAAATATTTTGTACATGCATGCCTGCATTTATTCGGCATCAATTGATGAGATATTTAAATAAATTTGCTATCCGCGATAATTTTACACCATGTTATGTCACTTGAATATTGTCCATAAGAAATTCGGGTACTTTTCCAGTATAGGATCCTTTGCTTTTAGGTTTGGCGTAATTCGAGCTTCAAAAAGGGATAGATTCGTTAATATACATAGATTTGTTGCCAAAAGTTATGAAAACAAATCCAATGAACTTTTGGTGCTTTTCTATTATAGGGGTCTTGACGCTTTTTTAAAAAGCTTGGCGGAAAAAACCAAGCAGGATAGAAAACCAAGCAGGATATTTTATTCTTCTTCCGTTAAGTTGGGCAATTATTATTTTATATATTCGTTTCAAATATCCGAATTAGTGATTTTATAAATTCGTTTAATTAAATTTTACAAAAAAATAACAAAAGGATATCAGTAAATAATAATTACTATTAATTCCTTTTGCGTTTACATAAATGACGTCATTTGGACGAATTTATTCAAAATATTTTCAGTTTATAAATTAAATTAAATGCTGACAGACGATTGAATCCTGACGATAGAAATGGGATTTTCTTTTCAAATTTTCCTGAAAAACATAATTTAATCACAATCTTGTCTTCATTATCGATTGAAATAAAAGATAAATTCAATTTCAATTTGAAAATGACGAATAAAAAGAAACTAATAATCCCTATCGGGATCCTTTTCAATGTTTTTCCCTTTTTTGTCACAAAAAAACTGAGTAATTAGTTGCCATCATTACAGAAATGTCATTAAAATTAAAAAAAAAATTAATATCTCGAAAACTAATTCCAATTTCAAAATTCTGTTACCAGTTTTGACATCCGCGGATTTTTATGGACAATTGGTATTAATTTCATCATCAAGCGTTTAATATTTCATTAAAAATAGCCCTGAAACATAATAAGTCGTTTAATCAGTCGTTTCATAAAATCGTTTCATAAATTCGTTTCATAAAATCGTTTCACAAATTCGTTTCATTAGGATTTTATATATATAGGGTAGATTCGTTTCATTAGGATTTTATATATATAGGGTAGATTTGATGAGATGGGCATTTGTATGAAATAATTTATAACCGCGCATGCGCGAACGATTTGTTTTCATGATTTGGTAGTCAATTCTATAGAGTAACTCATATAAAAAGACCAGTCAGATATCGTGAAAACTCAGAAAGATACCAGCAATACAATGAACTAATTAACAAATCCCATTGGATTATATGGGATTTCCCACCGAATTTGTCAATTAGCTCACTGTAGTGCTGGTTTCTTTTTGATCTTTCACGATATTTGATTGGTCTTTTTATATGCGTTACTCTATAGAATTGACTATTAAATCATGAAAGCAAATCTTTAGTATAATTCGCACATGCGCAGCTATAAATTATTTCATACAAATACCCATATCTCACCAAATAGTCAATATATTAATTTTTTTAATTGCAGTATATTGTTTCTACTGTTCTTGAAGTCAAACATGTGCTTTACATCCTCAAATTTCAAGAATAATTTGTCTAAAATTTCAGTAGATATTCGACAAACCGTGTAAAAAGCGAAAGCGTCAGGTCACTGCCCCTTAATTTTTGGACAGCAGTGTAGTAAGCTCGTCAAGTTTTTGTCCAAAATCCTTTTGACCAATCCAATTTTGATTGCCCATGTGTCACCATTCTCTTATAAATAAACAATTTTACCAAAATCACGTAATTTGCAAAATATAATTTTCATAATTTCTAATTAAATTACATTGTAAGTATGTGTGATTTCTTGCTTATAATAAGCAATAAAA